>CM069863.1:146908253-151708253 GCA_036172795.1 Pelodytes ibericus
ATGAATGGCAAGAAGTCAGATGTGGGCAGAGTTGTTGATTATACTTGCATGCCTACAAAACACAATCATAGGCAATTTAATCTATATGTGAATTATGAACAGTTTCCTCTGCACAATCTTCACCAATTGTTCTTTAACTCCTTAGTGACCGAGTGCTATGTTGCATTTGATGTGCCTTGAAGACCAGAATTCCATTATTTTTGTCAAATGTTTACTGAACTGTGAATTTCTTTCTTTGTGTTCAGTCCACCCACTCAAATTATATATCATTTTTTAAAGGACGGATAGGGCTTTAATTTGATACTATTATTTTCATCATATGATATCATTTACTATTAAAAAATATATAAAATATGCTGAAAATATGCCATAAAAAAATGTTCTAACTTTGACCTAATTTTTTTTTATACACAATTACAAATGGTAAAAAAAAGACCCCGTCTATATATTTCTACTATTTGTCCTGAGTTTAGTAATATCAATGTTTCCTGGTTTGTCTATGTTTTATTTCACGTAATAGGACAATAAACAATATTAGTGTTTTTTTGGTTTTCTAACCATTTTCTTCTACAGTGATTTTTTAACCCGAACCCTAAATTTACCATAACTCTAAATTTCCTCTAACCCTAAATCGACCCCCACCCCTTAATCTAACCCTTGTAATCATCCGAACCCCCCTTTAACCCTAATTATGACCCTATTTATGACCCTAACCCTAGATCTATGTTCAGTAGATCAAGGGTTAGCTTTTTCCATTTATTTAATTGTAGGGGCAGTCAAGTAGCGGTTTCAGAGCGACGGAAGAGATTTTTTTTTTTCTCTCTTCCGTCGCTCTCCTCTGGGCACGCTGTATTGGAAGAGCATGCTCCTCCGATACAGCACACACATAAGCATCATTGCAACACTTTAACACACATATCAGTGATCAGCTTTCATTGCCTATGTGTGTAACGCGCATACGATCACATTCGCGGTGATCGTATGTGCGAGGGGGGGGCTGAAAGCACTCTCAGAGGCTGCTTCGGATCCGCAACACTACATGTAAACGGAGGACGTATATATACGTCCTCATGGTCCTCAAGGACCATGCTTTTCAGGACGTATATATACGTCCACATGCGTTAAGGGGTTAATGATCTACAGTAGGGCTGGCTTGAGAGTCAGCTAAAAAACTGAAACGTCCTCTTCAACCACATATCACATGCATGTGTACGTAGCATGTGTAAACCTTCTTTTGTTTTGACATGACCTTTCCTTCCACTGGACTCCAACATTACTTACACTATTTATTTCTCTGTTCCTCTCCTATTTTTCCTTGTCCCCCGCAGCTTACTACATACACAGCGCTGATGGCCATTTCTGACAACAAGTTTGAAACCTACCTTAGAGACTGTCCCAGTCCATGTGTGCCATGGTGAAAAATTGTGGGAAGAAAACCGCCTGGTGCGCGGGTTGTACTAAAGCCACAGAAGCAGTTACTGAAGAGAAAATGCTTTTAGTTGGGTCTCCTGGAGAGAGAGAAAAAGCAACAGTGGAAATAAGTCACAAGTGTGTCATGATTCTATTAATAGTAAAAGAATATTTGCAAAAGCGCTATGATATAATTAAATATAATTGAATACACACTGATAAGCTGCTCACTGTACCAATTAGTATAAACTTATAAATGAATTCAGAGGAAAAAGATGAGCACTCCTCTTTTACCCTGTACATGATTATTTTAATGTCTATCCTACAATGAGTGCATTGTATTCCTTAGGACTAAGTAATTTCAACCTTGTGCTATAATCTGTTTCCTTTCATTTCTGTCACATGCAGTGAAGTTGATGTAAATATATGTTCTATATTTTCTGTTTATCAATTTACCATCACTATGTGATAACAATTCTTACCAGACTATAAATAATACTTGTTAGTGTATTGAGTTTTCTTCTTAATATTAGTTTGACAATTAATTTTGAAATTAAAAAAATGTAAGCATCGCTAAAAAAAAACATATTGTCTTACAACTGGCTAGTCAAAGTAAGGTAACATTAAACTGTACAGATATTTTGGAAATTTGCTTTTGTAATCAGACATTATCTTAACTTTGAAAATTTGTAAATCTGTTTGGGGTTTTTTGTATGAGGGTGAGTAAAAGATAAACTTACACCTAGTTCCTGTCATCTTGGGGGGGGGGGGGGCAGCACCCAGGGGGGCAGCACCCACATTGCACTAATTGCTTTTATTGAAATGCTCAACAATACATACTTTTAAATGTTAATACAATTTTTATTTTATTACATTTCCAGTCAATTTTAGTACAGTGACTATTTTATCTACGCGTAACAATAATACACAATACACAACAGGTGTGGAGAGAAATGGTCTAAATATAATAGTTTGGTTCAACATTCAGAAATAATTCAAAAAGCCATCCATTGATAGGAGAATAACAGTGGAGTCAAGCTTGTTACATCTGTCATTGTACTGGAGAAAAAAAACCCGTAAGAGCATGTCATTAACAGAAAAGATATACTGGGGTTTGTTCAATGATATGAGATCATTTATCTAATGTCATTAAAACACAGACTGCAATAGAAAAAAATTGAGTAAGAAAACGGTCATAATCAAAACAGAGTGGGGTACAGGGTGTTGGTAAAAGTATACCATACCTCCATTAATTGCTCCTTGCCTGCGGGTATCCAGCCCGACCGTAAACCGGTGAACAGAAAGAAAAACTGGAAGTAGATAGTCCAATGTGCAGGAAATTGTGACGAAAATGCCAGATCCTTAAAACATAACGTTTATTTGGTCAAAAAATAATAAAAGAAATTGATACATTGAAGCCCATTCGCGATGTTTTTTGATCTTTGCATATTTACAATTTTGTACTATGTTATGTTTTAAAGATCTGGCATTTTCTTCATGATTTCCTGCACATTAGACTATCTGCTTAAAGTTTTTCTTTCTCTTATAAAACAGTCATTTGTGTCATTGAATCCGACCCACTATGTCAGAGGAAGGACTAAAATAAGACAAGAAGGGGAGAGAAAGAGGGATGAGTAGGTGAGGTAGGGGATAGAGGTGAAAACAAAGTGAAGTCCAAGCGAGAAACTACCATAAACTGCAAATAGGTGCCGCACAAATCAGCCAAGGGACCACATATGTGGTCCAGGTCTCTCACTCTCTCGGGAAACTCCTTTTTAACCCTTCAAATTCTAAGGAAGCAAGGGCTTGCAATACTGCTAACACAATGTATAGATAATCACTGATAATTTGTTATTCTCTACATTCACAGAATAAACAAAAGCAGTCCTGATCTGGCCTAAAATCAGACCAGTCTGCGCCTAATAGACGATTAATACTATTTCTCATCCATATGCAGTTCCATGGTAATGGCTTTAATATACCATTATAGCATATTTATTAATAAATCCATGATTTTAATTAACATATGCTATGATGGCATGAATGGTAGAATTACCACATCAGTCAACATGTCATGCAGGGCCGGACTGGCCAACGGGGATACTGGGAAAATTCCCGGTAGGCCGCCTACCGTCGGGCCGCTTTAATTTCGGCCCGCCGCAGCCCTTTGAGACATTCGGCTGGCCGGTCGCGCCACTTTAAGAGATGCGGCTGGCCGCGCCCCTTTAACAAATTTGGCCAGCCACGCCAGAGCCTGCTGAGTGGAAGAGGGATAGGAAGGTGACGAAGATTCCGGTGCGGGCAGCCTGAGAGGAAGCTGCTGGACTGCAGGTTAAGGTATGTGAGTGAGTGTCAGAGTGTAAGTGTGTGTGTGTGAGTGTCAAAGTGTAAGTGTGTGCGTGAGTGGCAGAGTGTAAGTGTGTCAGTGAGTAGCATAGTGTAAGTATGTGAATGAGTAGCAGAGTGTAAGTGTCTGAGTGGCAGAGTGTAAGTAAGTTAGTGGCAAAGTGCAAGTGTCTGAGTGGCAGAGTGCAAGTGTCTGAGTGGCAGAGTGCAAGTGTCTGATTGGCAGAGTGCAGGTGTCTGAGTGGCAGAGTGCAAGTGGCAGAGTGCAAGTGTCTGAGTGGCAGAGTGCAAGTGTCTGATTGGCAGAGTGCAAGTGTCTGAGTGGCAGAGTGCAAGTGTCTGAGTGGCAGAGTGTTAGCATATAGAGGTATTTGTGTACTATTTGATTAAAAAAGCATATGACCACAATGGCTCAGGGTCACTTCTGGGTGAGCATAATAACGAGTACAAATAATAGCTTCAAGAGAAGGAAATGGAAGCGTGACACTTTGGCTACTATTCGTCAGTTGCAAATTGAGTTTAATATTTTCTTCTTTACATTGTGCCTAACTCCATAATGTCTTTAATTGCTCGGGATGGGTGAGGGGCTTGTATAACGGTCTCACAGGAAAACCAAAGTTATGTATAAAGATGATGCACTTTTTTACTCACTTTTTCACCCCAATGCAACGTGCAATTAAAAACACCAATACATAGAGCAGGCTATCACAGTGCCTAGCTCTAAAGGCACATTTATATGCAGGTGATGCTGTTGCCAAGCTGCACTATGGCTCTAACTGCTCCAGTGTGTGCTTGCGAGGCACAGTGACAGCCCATCTCACTCATCTCAGACATGCATCTCACTTTCAACCTTATTGAACAAAACGGAAGTCTTAATTACTGAATATATGTATTTTTTATTTAATGTGTAAAATATGATAACAGTTGCCCTTTAAATTTGTCTGTGGTGCCTCCTAATTATGAATGTGTGAGTGGCAGAGTGCAGTGGCAAATTAATTGGCAAATTGACTGTATCATATTAATGGCAAAATAATACTGGGATATTAATAAGGAAATTGGCTGTGACATATTAATGGTAAAACGATACTGGCATATTAATGGCAAAATAATAAAAGAAAGAAAATATATACAACCCAAAGGAAGTATGAGAACAAAGCGCCTAGGATAAAAATGTGTAGATATAAAATAATATACAAACCCAAATATAGATAATTACTGAAACGGAGCTTGAAATATTCCCGTAACAGGTCTTCTGGCGTGAGCCAGGGAGTGCACCACTATAGACTAATAAAATATATATTGATTAGTTAGGTAGCCGCTGGTCTTATGTACCTCACAGTGAACCACTCACTGCAAGAGAAACAGGAGGAAATAGGTGAAAAAAAGGGGGGAAGACAGCGCTGTATAGGCACAAAATATAATCAAAAAATAATTAGATGAATAAACCACAAAAAACAATAATACAGAGTATATAGAAAAATATAAATTTAATAGATAACACAGACATATAAAAATAGACCCACCCTATATAGATGGTGGGAATACAAATGACACATACACTGAGTATAATAAAAATAGACACAATAACAAGTATATAAATCAAAAGGTAAAACCACAATAATCAATTAGGGGAAATGCAAAGTATGTAGATGGATACACACCTGATGATCCACCCGGGACACCACTGGACTCGAAAAAAATCAACGAATCCAAGGGGAGAAAAAAGCGAAAAAGAGCCTGGCCAGGTCTTTCGCAAATTGGAGAGGACGCCAAAAAGGGACGCGTTTCGAGGAACTTCTTCAGCCTCTGGCGTCCAGTGTGTCTCGAGTGATCACTGACGCCATTAAATAGACCTACTTCCGGGTATGCAAGCCGGGAAAGCCCCAACGTGTAGCGTGATGACGCAACCAACGTCGTCTCCATAGCGACGCATCAACAACCACACAGAGCCGGCATAGTGTGGCGCCGATCGTCGCATAGAGAGGGCGTTAGTATTGGCAAAGAAACGGGGAGAGGGGGGGGAGAGAAAACCCTAAGTATCACATATTGAATGCATTTTACAGAAAATAAGCAAACATAAAGCATATGCAAATCAGACAGGTAACAATCAGCTGAAAATACAAATAAAGATACAAATAAAAGATGAATAGTACATAATACATAATAAAAACAATTTTTATAAAAAGAGGGGAGAAACCAAGGGTGATATCACAGTAGAATGCAGATCAAATGAGCAAACTTTCATTGGTATACTAAATACATCACAACTCAACATTAAACATTAAGAATTCTGGAATAGCATAACAATAAAGAATACAATGAACACCACCACTCTATATAAAAGGTATAAGACACTTTCTTACAGTCCAACGTATATATGTATGTATACGTATATGAAAAACAAAATATAGTATGATATATAAATGCCCATCATACTATGGTGTAAATTATTCAAGGAAAGGTACTAAATCAAAGTTATCATTAAATCCCCTTGGAACTAAGGTGTTCAATGTAAGGATCCAAAAAGTCTCTCTTTTACATAGAGCCTTAAGTTTGTCTCCTTTACGGGGGCCCAACACGATATGTTCAATAGCCAAAGCTTTAAGTTTTTTATCATCACGTTGATGCATATCCAAAAAATGTTTCGATAGAACATGTTTTTCAAAGCCTCTCCTTATATTATATCTGTGTTCTGAGAGTCTTTTTTTTAAAGGTTCTACTGGTTCTTCCTATATATTGGAGGCCACACGGGCACTCCAACATATATATCACAAATTTTGTGTTGCATGACACGTGTCTCTTAAAAGGATATTTGATTTTCGTGACATTATCTACAAAAAAAAGAGCCTGGCCAGGCTCTTTTTCGCTTTTTTCTCCCTTTGGATTCGTTGATTTTTTCGAGTCCAGTGGTCTCCCGGGTGGATCATCAAATGGCAAAATAATACTGGCAAATTGTCTGTGGCATATTAATGGCACAATAATGCTGGCATATAAATGGCAAAATGATACTGGCATATTAATAGGCAAATTAGCTGTGGCATATTAACTGCCAAAATGATACTGGCATATTAATAGACAAACTAACACTGGCATATTAATGGCAAAATGATACTGGCATATTAATGGGCAAATTGGCTGTGGCATATTAATGACAAAATAATACTGGCATAAAAATAGGCAAATTGACTGTGGCATATTAATGGTAAAATAATACTGGAATATTAATGGCAAAATAATACTGGCAAATTGGCTGTGGCATATAAATGGCAAAATAATACCGGCATATTAATGGGCAAAATAATACCGGCATATTAATGGGCAAAATAATACTGGCATATTAATAGACAAATTAACACTTACATATTAATATACATATTACCTGTGGCATATTAATGGGTAAATTTGCTGTGAAGTCTGGGTGCTGGGGTAAATTCTTGGACAAGTCATGGGTGCTGGGGTAAGTCCTGTGAGTGCAGTCTGGGTGCTGGGGTAAGTCAATATATCCACCCAGTATGTACACAAGATTATAGCTCACACAATGCCATGATTATATATAGCCCTGCACAGGGCAATTCATGTAACCTTGTGTACATACATGTGGCTATGTGTTTCCCTGTGCATGGGGTACATATCAGGGGTAGTATGTTCGCTATAACCTTGTTTACATACTGTGGGCATATATTGATATTTATAGATAACCTTATCTAAGATAATACTCTCTTCAAATGTGCTTTAAAATGCATGGCTTGCCCTTCTATGATCAAGAAAAGAAATACGCAATTCCATGGGGCTGGTATAGTGACGTAATGCTATGGGGCTGGTATACTAATATTTCCAGGGCTGGTTTTTATTCCCAGTCCGGCCCTGATGTCATGTAATACAAAATACACATACCATGGTTTTATTTCATTTGTTGTAATTTATTTAAATGTAGCCACATAATGGCCCTGAAATAAGCCGATGTCCTCCCATAGAAGTCTATGGAAGGACAGAGTCTATCATTTTGGTCAGTTTAAAATCGGTCACTGAAGTGATCAGATTGGCGTCGGATTTCTGAGCTCCAATTTTCTCATTGAATATCGGAGCTTTTTGAGTAGACCCCACTGTTTTGGTGACTGTGAAGGTGTGAAGCTTTTTGTTTGCGGTGTGTATACCTTCCCATCACTGCTTGGATTATTAAATATTGACTACTTGCATACACGTGAGTGTCACTCTTAATTTTCTTTATTGATAAAAACGATTGCTAATTGTATAACACTTTTATTGTAGGAGGGGTATGTGTACCTGTTAAACATTACTGTGATGCAGTCAGTAGTGGTATTCAAACATTTTAGCAACCTGTTTTGTGCTTTCATAGTGAAAGAATCTGGCAAATTTGTGAAACATGCACAAAATAAAACAACACTTAACACCAGACTATGTTCCCAATTGTCCATAATAAGGGCGAAAAAATAAATACATATAGATACATAGATATCTAGTATAAACCAAACTTTTAACTCAATAACAGCACAGGTTCTCACTCACACAGTCTCTCACTAACACAGACAGAAACACGCAATGTCTTCTGCAGGAGAGTTCTTACTTTACATGGTGGAGGCAGGCTGCTGTAGCTTTGAGCTCCATGTAAAGGAGGGGCTGAGCCAATCAGGAGAGGCCTCTGAACTCTCCACTACTCAGGTGAGTGCAGATAGTGATTTGTGTGCTCCACACACCTAGCACGGAGCTGCGCTTTATATTTCCAGAGTTTCTGTGCTCCGAAATACATCCGAGGGGTCGACGGCAAAAGCAAATTTGGATTGTCCTAACTGGGACCCAGGATATAAATGGGTCATTCCAGGACATGTAATCACCCTGAGCAGCAGGTGCAGAGCATTAGCAGAGCCTGACAGACTTTGCAGGACCTGGAAATTAGAATATGCAGAGCCTTAGATGGCACATTAGGAAGGCCAAAAAAAAAAAAAGATTCAATCAATTCACATCAAAATGCACCCACATTGCACCAATTGCTTACCACCCAGTGCCCAGACTTTATTCCCGCAGCACAGAGATTGCATTAGCAGGACTTGCATGTGGCGCATAAAGAGGTCACGTGACCCCGGAAGCTGTGGCATGTCAGCAGCCTAGAGGGATGTCTGTGCACAGACAACGGCTGCCTGCCATCCTGGCAAAGAGAGATACTTTTGATCTCCCCAGCCGGTGCCACCCATGGCCACTGTGTGATCGTACAGGCCACACACCCCTAAGGCCAGCCATGTGCGATCATACAGGCCGCACACTCTTGATGCCAGCCATGATCATATGTCTTAAAATGACAACCGGTTTGGTAATAGGTTTGCATGAACCAGTTAAAACCGGCTGAATCCGATCACTGGCTGCTGTCAGTGAACTTAACATACACCAACATACATATAATCCTTTCATAGCTCTCTGTTATTGTAAAAATCCATACTGCTAACTGTGTAAACAATATTTCATCTAACACTTCAGGCTTTGGGTTAATGAGGTTTGAAGTGTTTTATAAAGGTTTATTTTCAGAAGCTGTGCAATCAGTAACTGCTAATCCATGCAGTGCTGGTATATGCATCACACAGCTGAATAGTGCTTTTTAATTAACCTGTTTAGTGTCATTTCCTCAGGCTGTTTGCTGGGCGCCTTCTAGGAGTTAAGACTTAAAGTGCCTCTTAACCATACAGAGGACAGGTAAGTGCCATATATAATGAGCCTGTAACTGATGTAAGAGCTTGTGCTAGGAGGTGATGAGGCTGTAATTAGGATTTCTGACATTTTTTATGTGTTGCATGTAACTTTTTTCATGCTGCTTTGCAGTATGTAGAAGTCATATGTGACCTGATTCTGTAGAATCCCCTCCATTAGTTCATTGATGTCCCTCTGGTCACATGTGACTACTGTACACTGCAAGGCAGCATGTGAAAGTTATATGGGGGCAATGCCTGAGGTGGCAACCCTAGCTGTAGTTGATGTAATATTTGGAACTTTACATTCCAAATCCTGGCTGCAGCTAATCTTACATAGAGAGTACCCAGGGTTATTGCTGTGATATAAAGAGATGCTTATACAACTGAAAGGAGTGCACTACATTTACATATCCCCACTATATACTTCATGTCAGTGATAAGTAAAATGGCTGCCTTTATTTTACTAAAGTTTTCTTTGCAGATTGTCAATTTATTCGGAACACTGAAAATGCATCACTCACTGCAATCAATATCTGCAAATATTAGAAACCAACCCATAGCCATTTAAAGCTATTCCTTATAGCTACAGTCTATAAAATTAGAAAGAAATATGGAGTCTGCATCAGCTCCCTATAATATATTATTTAGGTCACCCCTGCCACCTTACTAAGTTCCACGTCATTTTCATTCAGCCTCTATCAAGGAAAGTCAGTGGGAGCTGTTCACAAAAAGTGAGTTGAGGTGAAATGAACATTTCTTCTATATTTAAAAATTTAACTATGCATTATACAGGGCCAATTGAGCTCCTGTAGCAGAAGAAACCTACCAAGTTTGTCCCTGCACAATGTATGGTTCCGTTAGTGAGATGAGAAAATACATAAAGGGAATCAACACAGTAAAGGAAGAGAGTATATTTAAAAGAAGAAAAACTACCACAACTAGAGGACATAGTCTTAAATTAGAGGGCAAAGATTAAAAAGTAATATCAGGAAGTATTACTTTACTGAGAGGGTAGTGGATGTATGGAATAGCCTTCCAGTGGTAGAGACAAACAGTGAAGGATTTTAAACATGTGTGGGATAGGCATCCTAGATATAAGATAAGGCTAGGGACTAATAAAAGTGTTCTCATCTGCTTACACATTCTATGTTTATATGAAAAGTTAATCTCATTTCCACTCACTCTTGTTAAATCCCAATGCCCTGGCAGCTTCAGGAGTGAGAACAGAAGAAAGCTCAGGATAGGTAAGTTTAAAGACACATCTCAAGAGGCTTGAACCACGCGGTTACCTACAACTGCACAAAGTCTACCTGGGGAAATGTGTCATTGTTTGGACTGTAAGTGTGTTATGTTTTGGAATTTATCTATGAAATTTGGAATACTCCTGATATGTTTTAATGTTTATGATATTAAATCAATACAAAAAATGAAAAAAATAAAGACATAATTAACCAAGGTTTTTGGAAGTAGGTATGTCCTCATAGACGTAATTGTATTAGAGGCCAGAAACCTTCAGAATCCCACCTAATGATCAACCATGATTGCAGGGGCATTATAAAGAAGATGCAGTTCATAAAGTTTTAAGCCTTCCCAGCTATGAGCAGTTGATGAGCTGCAGGTATCTGACTTTTGATTTAGATACTTTAATAACAAAGCCAGACTCTTCTGCAAGAACAAAACTGTTTTACTAGCATGATGCAAGTATCAGAAATCTGTGACTCACAATGTTTGACTCATTAGAGCTATTGGTGCCCAGCTTGATACTTCTAGATTGCATATTATCCCTATTAGGAGAGAGCGGTTTATCTTTCCCTTTCTTTTTTTGATCTTTGAAGAACATAAATTGAATCACTGAATGACTCTTATGTCTCAACTGGTATGAAGGAAAAGCACCTCTTATGAATTGTAATTATGCCAAAACAGGTTTCTTTTAGCTAGGCATCTGTTATTCTCATTCTGCATGAAGACTCCATAGTTACAATTCTAAAAAATATAGTTTAATCTGATGCAGGATCTATATTTTCAATTTGCAGAACTTGGACCATTGAGATGGGTGATCAAGACCCTATGACGGAAGTTCCTGCTTCTTTGAAGCGTCTCGCTAAGTATACGGTACGGGGGTTTTATGGACTGGAACATTCTTTGACTCTTGATGTTCTCATCAGATACCCTTGTGTGAAAGAGGACGACATAGCTCTGCTTCTGAAATTTGACAAAAAACAGCTGCGGGCTGTCCTTAACACCTTGAAAGCCGATAAATTTGTCAAGTGTCGCATGCGTGTTGAGACTGGCCCAAATGGCAAAAGTACCAAACACATCTATTATTATATCAACTACAAAGTCTTGGTGGATGTCGTCAAGTACAAGCTGGACCATATCCGTCGCAAAATAGAGACTGACGAAAGAGATTCCACCACTAGAGCATCGTTTAAATGTCCTGGATGCCTCAACACCTATTCTGACCTGGAGGTGAACCAACTCTTTGATCCATTTACAGGTAATTAATTGTTCTATACTTTCATGTTGTGCCATATTTGTTATAAATAACACACCTTTCGTAAAAAGGATTCTGAAAACAAAATCATGTTTGTGTCAAAAATGTTACCAAACTTTGGTTATATATATATATATAGTCCCGCACATAGATGTTTGGAAGGTAGCAAATAGGCAAAATTTCCATTTCTAATGTATAATACACTTTTTTTTAATGCACACCAAGACTTTCATGTGTAGGTTAAAGGGACTGTATCACCTGAATATTGTTTTTACTGTGCATGCACAAACATAAAAACATGATTGAAAATTACCTATAGATTATATTAGCAAAATTGCAGCAAATGCCTAAATTAGGAAAAAATGTGTCTGTGGAGTCTCCTGTTTATGACATCACCTATATGCCAATTACACATTTCCCACTGAAAATAAGTTTATTTGCATACCATGACACAGGTGAGGTCGTAAACAGGAGATTCCACATTTAAAACACATTTTTCTCCTAATTTAGGCATTGACTGCAATTTTGCCAATACAATGTAAAGATCTTTTTCAATCATTCTTCTTTTTATTTATATTTATGCTCTACATGCACAGTAAACACAATGTTCAGGGGATGGCTCCCACTTGTTGTTTTGATATTCAGCTTCTCTCCTTCTGTGCAAGGGACTTCTTGTTTTTATTGTAAGCTTTTTATATGTTTCTAATATTAAAGTTTGATATCCAGTGATCCTCCCTTGGTCCTGTTCATTTAGTTTATCTGGACCAGTTTATCCATTTCCCCGGTGTGGGCTCCATAAGCTAAGTTCACAGAGCAGTTTGTCTCCTGTAAAAACAAAGTTGACCCTGCTGAGTGCATTGTTCTTCAAACATCGTATTAGCATTTCCTTCCCCTTTATGCTTTTGTTTTCAATCCTGCTAACTTAGTGTATAGTCAAGTTTTTCTTTTTATTTTCTATGTTCACAGTATAAATTAGACATGTGCAGTCGTTTTCGGACGAATGCATTTTCGTCCGAAAATAGCATTTGTGTCCATTCGTCCTAAAAACGAATAACGAAAATGCTAAACTAACGAAAGCCGAATGAACGAATGGTTAATAAACGAAAATCATTCGTCCATTCGTGCTATTGGCATTCTATAAACTGAAATATTCGGTTTATAGAATACCAATAGCATTACATGCATTCCATAAACCGAAAGTCGTTCATTATTTCGGTTTATGGAAAGTATGTAATGCTATTGGTATTCTATAAACCGAAAGAGAGGTTGAAATAGGTCAATTCGTACGAATGAATAAAACTAAACAAAAATAATGAACGCATTTCATCTGAAACTAATGCAGTAATGAACGAAATTCGTTTTGGACTAAATAAATAACATTTTCGTCCGAATGGAGGAAAACGAAACAAATATTTTAGTTTTGCACATGTCTAATATAATTTTTTTTTTTTTTTTTTTAACAGAGTTTTTAGACTAGATTTCTACTTTCTTACTTTTGTTTTGTGTTTTACGGGCCAAATGCCTGTTTTATACAAGGCTGGTCTTCTGCAAAATGTACCCCATATTGATTATTGGTTCAAATAATCAAATGTTCGATGCAGAACAAGGCTAGAGCACAAAGTATTTGGGTTGTTACAGCAGTAAATGATGTCTTTGCACATGATATACCTTGTCTATCTTCTGTACTATCAACATTCTAATTAGTCATGTTGAAGTTGGGTTGTCTATGGATGACGGAAATATTAATTTGATTCAAGGGGAGATGCATTCACAGGCATAAATGGCACATTATTTCAGGTAATTGCTTTTGTAATAATTAAGTAAATAAGTGATACTGGTTTCTATCACAATGCTCTATCCCATTACTAATGTTTCATTTTCTTGACCCATATTTGATACCCATTCTATGCAGAGCTTTTTCGCTGTACATACTGCAATGTTGAAGTTGAAGAAGATTCCGCATCAATTCCAAAAAGAGATGCCAGGACCTTACTAGCCAAATTCAATGAGCAGATAGAACCTATTTTCATGCTTCTGCAGGAAACGGAAGATCTTGTTCTTCCATGCGAATTACTAGAACCTCAGCCGACTGATATTCCAGAACTGAGCACGGGGTATGTGGAAATGGCTAACTTCTTAACCATAGACCTGTTGTGTATTCTCATGGAAGGTAAGGGATCAGGCATAGACACCAACAGTGTTCATGGCGGACATCTAATGGGGTCTGTGGCAGACACGTTAACAATGTTCTTTGGACCTTCACAAACCTTGCCACGGACACTGATTATCCCTGCGTGGGACTGGCAGGGCTAGCTAACAGTGTTTCATGACTGGGTCAATTTTTTAATTATTTAGAAAACTCTATTTTAATTCTTTACCTATTGTGTGTCCATTGATCTATTTCTGGACAGTGCAGGTTCTCCAGTCAAGATGAGCATCACAATAAAGGGGAAAAGGCAAGGGTAAGGATCGCCTCACCCCACATAATTACATTTTAATTGGTGTTGATCATACCTAAAGAGTAAAAGATGCACATCGGAGAACTGACAAAGTTTAATAGCTCTATTTTGCCTTTTGCACATATTTTACAGCAATTATAAACCCCAGGCCAGTGGGGAAACCATACGTGGGGCAGAGAGCAGAGGTTTTTGCTCCATAGCTTGCCATTACTATGGGGGTCGAGCCATGTGGAGTACATTTCCCATGATGCTCAGCCAGTCACATATGTTTCTCACAGTCACTATTTATTTATTTATGTGTCATCTCCCATCTGGCATATAGCTTATTGTGCAGCCCTCCAGCCCAGCGTGTGACTCAGCTGATCTGAAGGGTAACGGACAGGCAGGTGGTCGCAGGGCAGTAAGTACCCCTTTTTAGCCATAACGGTTATGCCTCAGGTGCACACTGAAACTGGGAGAGAGTGTTCCCTCAAGCTGTTGGTAAATTGAAAGAATTTGGGAGCTATTTTTATTCCCCATATGCATCCCCACAAAAGAAGACGTTAAATCTGGGACATTGTCAACTATGTAAAAGAAAACCTCGCAATAACTTATCATAGCCTATTATTTGCCACAAAGCAATCGGCTTGGTGTGTTTTGAGCATTGGGTGGCATCATATTATGCATACTGCCAGTTCTGCAGATATAGTACCGCATAATCACCTCCACCGCATAATTGTCGCACCCCGTTTTTCAGGGCACAAATTCAGTCCAAAAATCATTCATCACGTAATCGTCGCATAGGCTGTCACACCACTTAACAGGTAAACAGGGCAATGTATTGATAGGCGCTAGGGGAGTGGGTGGGCAGGCAAAGTACTGTAAGTCACATGATATGATAATTCTTGTATCTTCCCGCGCTAGCTAAACTGTATAGTTCATCTGCCAGCGATACATTTTATATAAAAATACGGTAAATTACAAACACAAGTAAAAAAAAAATCAAAAAAAAAATCCTCCATTATGGGTAAATATAAAAACTATTGTGCAGTCCTCAAGCTGAATGTGATTGTGTTCGCTGAATAGCATGGAGAGAGAAGTTGGTGCGAGAAAAAAAGACAAGCTAAAAACTACAAACCTTTCTAGACACGCGTTTAGAGTTCCTAAAACAGGCAAGTTTCCACAAATTGATGATGAAGTGTTTGAGTATGTCAATAAAATGCGTAACAATGGCTGCAGTGTATTGTATGAAGGCAAGTGAGGTAGCACACAAACACGACATTCTGAAGGCGAGTCGTGGCTGGGTTATGAGGTTCATGCGACGACGCAATCTGTCTGTGCGAAGGAGAACCATAATATGCCAAAAGTTGCCACCTGATTACACTGAGAAGCTTGAAAACTTTCATCGATTTGTCTTGATGGACTTAGAACTCATGGTGGACTGGATGAAAACTGTGTGGAACAGAAGACCAGGCGCACTACTGAAACAGCCAGCTCTGCTCGTTTTAGACAGTTTCCAAAGTCACCGTTAAGGAAGTGAAGCAACATCTCCACGAAAAATAAGACGCAACAGGCAGTTATTCCCGGTGGCCTAACATCTATCTTGCAGCCACTGGACACTTGTGTAAATAAACCCTTTAAAGACCACTTGCACCATTTCTACAAATGAGTGGTTGATGAGCGGTAGTCACCAATTCACACCCGCTGGAAATATTAAACGCCCATCCTTGGAACAGATATGCACCTGGGTCATTAAGAGTTGGGACCTTATACTACCCGAAACAGTCATCAAAAGCTTCAAAAAGATGGGAATTTCTAATGCACTAGATGGCTCTGAAGAAGACGCACAGTAGAACAGTGACAATGAAGCAAACACATTTGATATGAGTGGCACTGAGGACGGTGTGTCAGAAACCAATGATAGCGGAGAAGAATTGTTGGGCACGAAAGATTAAACTTTAGTGATGTTGCTTGTAGTATAGTCGCGTGTAGTTGTGTGTAGCTGTTGTAGTATAGTCGCGTATAGTATTTCACATAATGGTCACACACCACTTTCATTCAAAACAAATTGGTATAATATCTGCTATTATGCGGTAAAATACTGTAAGTGTAATCAAACCATAAAACACGCCTTTATTTTTTTCAATAATGTTCACCGCTGCAGTACAACACACTACATAAAATATAAATATTTTTTATGGGATTTTCCAGTTAAAGAGACACTATTTAGATGAGATGTAAAAAGATTACCTGTGCATTTAAAACACACACATAGATGACATGTGCCACTGTTTTGATTTGTTTTTCTATGTTTGAATTAATTGCATATAAAAGGAGAAATAAATTTCGGTGCCCATCTCCAGCATCCGTTTTGTAAATTTTACCCCTAAATCTTCCAGCAAGTCTCATTTTACAACGGTCTGTAGAGCCTGCATGATGATACACCCCTGCTCTCTTACTGGCTTCTGTGTATCATAGTGGGCAGGACTAGGTGGCTGTGTACCTTTTTTTTTTTTTTACCTGTCTTTCAACACAAGAGAGAGGAGATTAGCCTGATAACATGATTATAACTCAGCCCCTTGTGATGTAATAGTTATATTACAATTCAATGGTAAGAATTCAGACCTATAGACTGCATTCTGTGTGTGTGTGTGTCCCGTCCCCCCATAGTGAGATACTAGTGCTGTAAAGTCACTATATTTCATAAAATGGAGGTGCCCGTTCACACTTGTTTAGTAATGCAAGTTTATTTAATAAAATATTTAACAAAAACAAGATATATCTGAAATATACAATGAAAAAAAATAATTTTATTTTTTGGTGGGAGTATCCCTTTTAAGGAACGTGTTAATTTTTATACTATGTTGAAACTTGTTCACCTACAGAAAATCTCAATAGTACATTGCATTCGGAAAAAGTTCTGGTCACATAAGGAATGTAACAGCCGGGATAGGCTAAGTTTCTGAACAAGGACCCTGGTGTCAATGCCAATTGCAAGGTCTGTGAAGGTCCAAAGAACCTCATTAAATTAGAATATTCCACCATGAACAATGTTACTGCCTAGCCATGATGACAATCCTCATCATTTGGTATTCAAACGAAGACTCCACATAAATCTGATGACCTCTGTGTACATACTATTTGTTTCAGCTTCGATCAGCCATCAAACTTGGCAATGCTGGATCTGCAAGGACAATATGGAAAATGGGCTAACAAAAACGCCTCTGTAGGCAATATGTATGTCCAGAATGTAACCATTAATGTTCGTGAATCAGAGGTTAAGAAGAAAAGCAAGGAGAAGAAAGTGAAGGAGCAACCTATATGGATGACTGACAGCACTGTGCACATGGCTCCTCCTGAGGAGAAAGCTAGCCCTGTAGGTAAGAAGAGCAAACTATACCACCTGTTGAACAAAGTCTTTTCTCTTTCCTACTCATCTAATTACTAATCATGTCACCTTTCTCTGCTTCTGCAAAAAAGACAATTTCATCTTCTTGCATGGCCTTCCTTTTACACCATGGTCAGTACAGACGCACAGTATCACTAATTAGCTGCAAGTTCTCCATTGTGTTCCGCAATATAGTCTGACAAGACTTGGATGGCTTTTACTTGGAGGGTTATAACCACAAATGTAAGGAAAAGAACACTTTATAGAAACTAAGATCTATATAGAGCTCTATTTTACTACAAATTAAAATACATTTAATAAAAAGGTCCTCTTGAATCTTAACTCACTGCAGTTATTTAAAAGCTAGCCATAGAAAATGCATTACTTTGAAAGTCAAAACAAATTGTTCCTTTAATTTCCCTCTTTTTGAAAAAACGTGTGAGCGCTGATGTTGAGGTGAAGTACATATTCACCTTTCCCTTAGTTACGGTTTCAGTTCTGTGTAGGTAGGGTTGACACTTGGCCCTTATTTTACCGGCAGGCCTCTGCATCAGGCCAATGTTAAGTCTATGGAGACAGTACCAAGGCCGGTATTTTTTTGAAGAAAAGATGGCCACTCTATGTGCTGGAGTATGTAAGACATGGCACCATGGTACCCAGACTCATTACTGCTCCAATTTCAGATGTTCTTCTCAAACATTACTCTAAACTAGGGTTCCCCAAATCTAGCTTGAGAGCTGTAGAATCACTGGGTTTGTACAGGTTTTCCTGCCAACTTGCTAACTGATAGCTCTGGAAAGTTTAGATCTCCCTCCATATATTTGTCTGGCCTAGCACATACACAAACTTTCTTTTCTTTAATGTAGCTTTATGTAAGTCTGATGTGAACATAAGTATAATATTTGCAGTATATTCAAATTTGATCGCAATTGTTTATTTAGGACAACTGTATTTTCCTTGAAATGATAGCCTAACCTAAAAAAATATTAACTAGAGCCATAGAATTGTATAGAAATATCACTAAAACAATGTATTACAACTTTTACATGTTTGCAATTATGTGTAACCGTATCAGTGTGTATTTATATATGTATATTAAATATATTCACCTGGTATTTTATTCACAGAACCTGAGGAATTGGTGACAGCCGATGAAAATGCTAATGTGAAGGCTAGCATTACAGATAATGAGGTGATCCGAACCTTATTAATTCATGAAATGAAATCTGTAGCTGGATCAGCTGTTACTTCGCTTTCTAAAAGTGATTCTGGGAGCGATACTAGTGATTCAGAGGAAGAGAAGAAGCGATCAAAGCCAGCACTAGCTCAACAGAGCTGCAATGCAGAGCAAGAAGAAGAGGATGAGCCAGAGACCGTAGATCCAGATGTCCTAGTTGGAGGACAGCCCCATTCTTATAGTGAAGTCAGTCAGAACCCAGAGCTTGTATCGTTCATGACAGATGAAGAGAGAGAAGCCTACATACAAGTGGGACAAAAAATGTTCCAGTCTGCATTTGAATGAAAAATGCTGAGTGGGCTCAGATTCACAAGTGTGGCCAACACATGAAAGCTAATGTACACATGTTCTGTCTTAATATGCAGCTTATATTCTCCCCCACATTTAGGTGAATTGTTGTTTCACTCATATATTGTACAAAATGTGTTGCATTTATGTTTTTGTCCTGTTGGATTTTGCTTTTTGCACGTTGGTTTTTGGAATAAATGGGACCAGTCACTTGTAATTCTGTTTTTATTAGTCTGTTCTACAATGAGTGGACTTTTTTTGTTTGTTTTGTCTCTAAAAAAAGACAAATAGACATTAGCTAGGGGCAGGCTTGGCTGAGTGGTATTTTTCTGTCCTGGAGCTTCATTCTTGCATCTAGCCAGCAGGTGGTGCTAGCTATTACTATGTTCTGGATCAGTGAGAACCAGTCACAGTGCCTGTTCCTCTCTCACCTCTTTTATATCTTTTGAACAGGACTCCTGTTCAAGCAAGTGGTAAATATAGCTTTTATGTCTGTGCCTCTGATCAATTTCTAGTTTGTCCATTAGACAGCACCTGTCTTGCTGGTTACATGCAACCCGTGTGTATCTGAATGAGCGAGCACCGGTGGTGTGAGAAAATGTACGTGAATGCAGTTCAGTGAACTGTGCAAATCACAGGTTTGCGGAACTGCCATCTGAGATGCTGACAACTACAATTCCCATAATGCCCCCTACCCCCAACAGTATGAAATGTGAGTGATTAGCCTAGGGGGTTAGGGTTACAGTGAGTGGGGGGGGGGGGTTAAAGGGACAGTCTAGTCCTTAATCTCAATTTGGTGCAAGTTGAAGACTACTGCTTGTAGAGTGCACAGGCTTTTTTTAAAGTGTGATTTGATGCAGGCATTCTGCGTAAATCACATTCTGGCAGAACATGAAGAGGTCATGTGACTCGTTGCACAGACTGTCTTGCTGCAAGGAGTGAGGACCGCACCTGGTGCTGAGATGAATGGTCCGCCCCCACCTTCTGGAGCTGTGGGCAGCATCAGCTCTGAGTCTTAAACACACTCAGAGCTGATGCTGTCTGCAGCTCCCCACTGAACCATGCTGCTTCAGGTAAAAAGGGGAGGGGGAGAAGGAGTGCCAACATACATGGGAGGGAGGGAGAACAACATACATGGCACTCCTACTCCCCCCCCCCCCCCCCCCCATGTAATTTGGCACTCCTTCTCCTCCCCCCAACATGCATGGGAGGGAGGGAGAAAGAGTGCCAACATGCATGGGAGGGAGAAGGCGCGCCAACATGCATGGGAAGGGGAGGATATCCTTTGATACAGAGCTCAGTCGGTGCTGCCTAGTTCTCCCGCGCATAGTGATGACGCAGAGCTGACAAGTGATTGCACTGACAAGATTGAAACGCACCTGGAGGAGTTTTCCTCGGCACACAACCCATTAGTACCGTATATGCAAAGTCTGAATTGGCTCAATTGGAACCTTATGTGATAGATTTCATGCAAGCTCTGCTTCCAGATATAGAACTTTCATAGTTGTATCTGGATTGCACCCACAGGACTCCTAAACCCAAAGTGGTAATCTGCTCTGTGCCAAGAGATGATATTACACTTTTACCAAATTAAAGAAAAGCTTCTTACACGCCTGAAAGATCTTCAACAGCTTCCCCAGCCTTACGAAAATATAAAGGTGTTTCCTGATTTATCTATGATAACAGAAGAGGAAAGCATTCATTCAAGTCACTACAGCTTTGAGGGACAGGATTATAAAATACCATTGGGGCTATCCGGTTAAATTGTCCATTTCTAGAAATGGCCAGATTAGCATAATCCATTCCCTGAACAAGGGCACTGTGCTGAGCCTTTGGAATATACCATTTCACACAAAAATAAGAGGAACAGGGCAGGATAAGAATTTACCCAAACTCCACCATGTTTGGAAAACTCAGGGAGGGCCTGGTTCAGCTGCCTCTAATGAATCCACATTCTCTCCTTGAAAAGAAGAGACACCGTCCGTCTGGAAGTACAAGGCATTGACCAACACTATACATAGTTTTCTCTATTGTAGTTGAATCAACAATGGAGTGCTGACTTTGGGAGCATTTACAGATAATCTACTATGGCCTTGCGGAACACTAGACTTGGACCCATGTTATATTATTGTTGTTTTGTACTGAGGATTACAAAGTGCACAACACGAATCTGCTGGGACAGAGTTGTAACGGAACTCCCCATACTCCGACCGAGTACCTTCCGTTGATGGACGTTTCCTAGCTTGCGCCGTGGACCACAAGCACTGCACCGGACACCACAACCACTGCATACCCCACAACTGCCGTAGCTCAACTGGAGTCACGCCGTGTTCTGTCAACCCTGGATCAGCTTCTGTCCTCCAGGACCGTGTGAGAAAGACCTCTCCTCCAGGAGGGCGTATCAGGAACAAGCTTTTAAAAGAGCTAAGTGATTAAAGCTTAAGGGAGTATGCAGAACATAGCAATCCCCAGTGTGATTATAGCTTTCCCCTCCAATCACGAGATAGGACTACATGTTGAGGGTCAAGAAGATCTCTGGATTTTAATCAAACACTCTGTTTTTATGCCCATTTTCCACACATAGGACCACCCACAGTGTTTTGAAGAACCATTCAATACGTACAATACACTCCCAGCAATTACAGCAAAAATCCCCCCCTCTGCCTGTGATACAATTATCTCCACACAATAGACTAACTTAATTATCACAGTCAGAAAATATACAGTTTTTACACAACATTAATAACTTAAGAACAGACAATTCCACCCAGTAGTTCAAAAGTTAGCTCGAAGTCCTTTATGACCGACCGCAAGCACATTTTCCTAGTCTGGGGACCCCGGTGACACCGTCTTAAAGGGGCATTGTTCCGATTTTCACCATGCCCCAAAAATGTGCTTAAAGGGCTAGCACCAGTCCAATAAAAGTCCATAAGCCCCAATACAGCTTCTTAAAGGGCCATACACCCCAAGGCCATACTCACAGGGGAGGAGGCTGGCAAGCAGGCCTCTCCAGGACCAAGTGGCGAAGGGCACTTTGTCACAAGAGTATTAGTTCAACCAGAATTACCAATCTCAAAGAGCACTCTGATCCAGGATTGGTTGAGCGCAAAAACACCAAGGATACATTATAGCGCTGAAGATCATCGGAAGCAACACATCCCAATAGAAGCTTGCTCTCATAACCGTCTTCATGGGATTCTAAATGTCCAGTTATGGTTTTGGGCCTCCAAAGTCAAGTTCAGTTTTAAATCTGCGGGTCCCAGCTCCGGTCCAACTTTTAAGTGTCCTCTGACATGGTTTGTGTAAACTGTTTATGTAATATGTTAATAAGCTAAGCTTTCATGTTTTGCTGCCTTAGTACTAAATAGATAGAAGATGATGATGATTGTAAGTATTTGTTTTGCTACTTGCACTTTACTCTCCCTTTGATTATTTATATATATATATATATATATATATATATATATATATATATATATATATATATACACACACACACACACAAATCCAAAAGCAATGTACTCTCTTAAACTAGCATATATATATATATAAATTGTTTAAGGTAAGAGAAATATTTGAACAGTGAGGTGGCAAACTAGAAAACTGATTTCTAACATTTCCTTAAAAGCCATGATCTTGTGATTTAGCAATCACTACAAAGTGGGAGTTTGCATCTTAAAATCTAATGATATACGGAGTGCTACATTGTTTGTTTCCCTTGATCTGTTCATTGGTAACAGAGGAATAATTGTTACTTACTGAAGGGGATTCAGTACATATTCTCACCAAAATAGGAGGTAGATATCCCAAACATGACACTAAAGTAGTGAGGCTCAATGGGGAAATGTTAATATTTATGTTATAATGTTACATTCTGTAATTAAGGTCATAGCACCTGACAAGCAATAATGTAGAGCAGCAAAAGCCAAGTATAAGAAGTAGCCAAACAATAAATTCCTACATACAGTAATCACTAGAATACATGTGCTTAAAGTGTTGAGTTGTCATGAGGATGCACAATACTTCACCAAGTGAAAGATCACAGGTGCTTATGGTGAGCAATCATATTAACTTAAACTCTACTTACAAAAAGCGCTGATGGTTCACATATGATGGTTCATATATATAAAGCAGTGGCACTGCTGCAGATACATCAGGAACTTTGCCTCATCCCCTCAACCTTACGTGTTCGATTTCCAATGGCTGGCAGCACAACAAGGCTAGTTTTAAACATCACTTAAAGAGAAGATCATTACGTAAACCGATTGAGGTTTCACATTATAGTTGTGTTCTTTGGGCCGAAGCTGTGGCCCATTTATTTACCTACTTTTTTTTCTTCCTCTATTTTAATCTGTAGAAGCAGTATCTATTAATGTAGGAGGACTGAATTTGCCTTACAAAAGGTAATTAGCACTGGCAGAGGCGCACTTTGTCCGCATTGCAACCCCCACTCTATGCTCCAAAGATTATACCCATCGTTTTCATTCCATGGCACATACAAAAACGGCCAGACTATCCAATTTTATCAATAAATATGTCTCCTTCTCGAAATTGGATATAAAAGTTTCCTCCTCATATGCCTTTTTTGGGCATTCAGTTTTATCTGCCGTTTCATCCTAAATTAATTTCTATATTTGTGCATTAGGAATTGTAAGAATTGAAACTCACAGGGACCTATATAAAAGATCCTTTTTGTACGATACTCTTAATAGACAACATGTTGATATTGCTTTTATCCAAGAAATGCATTGGCGTCGAGAGGATGAAGGAATATGGAAATATAAAACATTTCCACACATATATAAAACATCCCTATCGGGATTTTTACTCCAATCCACATAACTCCTATTTCCTGGATAGATTTTTTTATTTTTATGATGCCAGCACCAGGTTTGTCTGCCCTCTTACATCTGAAGTTAAAAACCGAATTTATAGATACAGTAAAGGATTTCCTTCAGAATGACGATACTGGATTGGTCTCTAATTTTACTCTTTGGTGTTCATTAAAATGTTATAAAAGGGCATATTTAATAAAACAAGGCTCATATTTTAAAAGGAAAAGGGGGGGGGGGAAATGTATCTGACGTGTATATCCTCACTGCTCTGGAGGTATGGAATAATCCGAATCCCTCTCAAGTTACAAGAACTGATATAGAAAAAAACTCAAGAGGAAATTAAAAGAACAAACAGAGCGCTCCCCCGATAAAACGAAAAGTACCACTCGAACAATAGAGTAGGGAGGAGAATCTCCAATAAATTAAAATATAAAAATAAAATAATTTTTTTTTTATAATGGAGAGATCTGCCTTTCCCCCACTCCAGATCAGTGAGGCTTTCAGATCTTATTATGAATCACTTTACATTCTACCCGAACTGGAACTAATACGGAGATTGGAGACTTCTTAAAAGACCTTGGACTTACCTCATTATCAAGGGATAAAATTGAATTTTTTAACGAACCTTTTTCACATACAGTGATATTTAATATAATCAGAGAACTAAAACAAGCAAAGGGACCTGGCCCAGATGGGTATTCTTCCCTTTTTTTCATCAAACCCTACAGCCATTAATTACTCTTCTTTTAGGACGTGTGTACAACACCATAGATGGGAACAATGGTTTCCTGATGAAGATGTTAGAGGCCTCCATCTCCCCCATCCCGAAGTCCAACAATAGTTACAAACTACAGACCGATTTCTCTTATCAACAAGGATATTAAGATTTACTCTTAAGATCATAGCCCCGAGATTTAATAAAATGATACTAAACCTAATACACACTGATCAAGTGAAAGCATTCTGAATATTATTGACGAAATTCAAAGAAAAATCCTGTGTTTATGGACTTGGATGAAGAGAAGGCAAAGGCATTTAAGAGAGTTTACTGGCGATTCTAGTCTGAGACCATGTGGGTGTTTGCCCTGACAGGTTGTTTTATGGAGCAAACTATGGCGTTGTACACTGTCCCAAGAGCTAGGATTTCATGGAGATATTGTGGCTGGGTCAAATTAATGTAATGAAAGCCTATATAATGCCAAAATCTCCTTAGAACTATTCATTGCCCTCTATTCATTGCCCAGTACCAAATACACTAAAGGAAATCAACTTCCTCCTACATTTGGGGTACTAAAAAACCCAGGGTCTGCCAGAGATGTTTTCAAAAATAGTAAAAAAAAATCCTTATCTAACTCAATCTCAGATTCTGAGGTGTGCGATAAAATGTTGGAACTTGATCTGAACTCACATATAATTTCAAATATTAGCCATGCTCTTTCTAAAAAATATTACTAACACTAAAACAAATGCTATAAAGAGATGGGAGGAGGACTGGGGTATCCGTTTTCCTGTTCAGTGCATGGCGCTCTACTAGAAGGGTTGTTGACCAGTTTTCACAAGCAATATTACAAATTAACCCACAGATTGTATTTGGTCCCTACACAATTGAAAAAGTTCTACCCTAGTTCTTCTAATGTATGCTGGCGATGCCAGAAAGCAACGGGGACACAGTGCCATATATGGTGGAATTGTTGCAGAATCCTCTTGCTTAGACACAAAATATTAGAGATATTTTCTACTATCTTAGAAAGGGACTGTACTTTAGTACCACAAGCTTTCTTGTTTCACATTGACCTTCCAGCCACTGATAAATTAACTACTTACTTTTCAACATACTTCTGGCCTTTAAAGTGAATATTGACAGGTACTGAGGTTCCAACCTGCTTAGAGTACAAAGCTCAAAATAAAAATCAGAAAAATATATTTTTATAGTAACAATTTAAACCTATACAATAAAATATGGTGATCCTGGAATTTAAAAAAAAAACTGGTAGACTGAGATTAGAACCCTGTGAGACTCTACTACAGTATAGTCTGATCTTCCCGCCTAAACCACCACCCCCCACTCCGTACTCCTCAATTGTTATACCTTTTTGGAGGAGACTCGCTGCATAAATCCCCGAGGTGTCCACACAACTGATGTGACTGTGCTTTTTGTTTTGTTTTTACAAAGTGTATATTTATACAACCTATATCTCATATGGCTGCTTTTTGCCTTTTCCTACTTTTTTGAAAAAAGAAAAGGAAAGATAAAAATATAGGGGAAACTAAATTATACTGATGGACATAGATGTATATGAAATTGATGGAGATGTATCCCCACAATATGTATCTTTGTTTAACTGTATGTAATGTATATATTTTAATATTTGTATTTGTGATCAAATTTGAAATAAAGAACAAATAATAAAAAAGAAAAAAAAAGAATTGTATGGTATTTACACCCATAAGTGATGCTGCCATGGATAGGTTTGGAATATGGAAAACGTATTCATACTTACCATATTTTTTTTCCCCTGGCCTTTAATCCATGGCAGCATCAGGGATCCCTCCCTTTTTTCCCCCTTTCTGAGAGTTACATACCAAAGACTGAGATGTGTACAGAAGAGGGGACCTTTTACTTTTTTTAATTTCGTTTTTTTTTCCTGTCCTGTTAGGTATGTACAAAAAGATCACACCAAACGGTGTAAGCCAGCTCCACTTGCTGGCAGATCACTCTTCTTGTGAAGAAAGATGGGCGGTGGGTGCTCCAAAAGCTGTTTAGGCAGGAGGAAAATCAGATGAAAGAAAAAAGTGCACTCCACGTTCCAATTAAATATAAGGTGCTTTATTCAATGTGGATCAGACAAAAAAAAAAGCAACACAGAGTGTGGGAAGAAAAGCATATTGCTATGCTTAATTTTATTTTTATTTTTTTTCTTTCATCTGATCCTAATAGAGCTATATGAAGCAATGAGTGCTCAAATAAGGTGCTTTTTATTTGCATTTTTTCATTACAGCATCTCTATACACTATCTACACTTGTTATCTTTCAAGTACACAGTAGTTATTTTTTGCCTACATTGTCCTTTAACTAATCTTCAGATAGTGGGACTTAAATGCAAATAAGACGTAGTACCACAGGTAGGTATAATCTTAAGGAAGAAAGAAATACTGCGGTACAAATTATATATTTTGGATGCAAATGAGTCCTATATAATCTTGAACATGAAATCCATATTTATATAATGAAGGATGACTATAGCTATATTGCTATATATCTATATCTATAAATCACCTTCATAAAATGGGAGCAGTAAATCAGGTATTATTTAAAATTTCTATTTTTACAACTCAATCACTAGTTGCATATGTATATTGTATACAAACCCCACAACATTTCACAACAATGTTTAACTCTAAGAAAGAAAAAAACTGAAATCACAGACAACCCAAAACTTTATTTAGAACGACACTAACAATTTTGAAAATACAAAAAGAAATGAAAAAATAGGAAAGACAAACAAAATGAGTGAGGAAAAAGGAGGACAATATAGGTTTCTTTTCAGAACAGAACAACCATAAGGTGATTTTATTTAACAAAACCTATATGGCAGTGCACTAAAATTACATGTTAATACAAATTCAAACTTGGAAGGTGTAGTGCAGTCCATATTTTATCTCTGATGAAGCAAGTGATCATATGATTGACCATTTGGTTTTCATGCTGAATAGGTAACAAACATTTCTGAAAGAAAAACAAAATAAATATTAATACAGAAGGTCAGATTAAATAACTTGAAGCCAATTCATGTACTGCTACTAGAAGCAAAACTAGAGAAATCTCAATGTGTTTTTTCTTCCTCTGGCAAACACTTTATAAATGAACAATAAAATCTGCTTATCTTATGAAAGTGAATATATTTTGCTTGGTACCATCAACATAGTAGTTGATCAACCTTTTAAACAATATGAATAAAAGAATGCACAGATATGTGCCCATTTAGCAAATATTCACTTATAAATGCAAAACCCGTCACACAGGGGGGTCTACTCAGTAGACAGACTGCAGGGAATTGAGATGGGAATTTCAAACTTTAGGCCAAAGTAGCAAATGTTAGATACATTTTTCAATGCAGCAGTATGGAAGAACTCGTTACTTTGCCTTATGTTTGAAGTTCCTGTCTCAATTCCGCATCCAGCTCTCTCCCTCCTTTTCAAACTTTAAAAAGTCCTTCAAAACTCATCTCTTTGAAGAAGCTTACCACCCATCCCACTAGAATACATGTTAATTTTGCTAATCCCACCTAGCTCTCGCTGTCCTCAATCACGGTTAGGATTAGGTAGTTTACAACTCATCCAGCAGGAACACACATTATTCATTTTTGGCCAAACTCACCTAGCGCCAACCATCCACATTACTGTGACACCATGTCATTTTTGCATGACGAGTGCACTTGAAATGTTTCCATGCTTTCTAGGCAAGACTTTGATACTGGCCAATTAGTAAAATAAGACAGCCCAATGATTAATCTAACCTGTACTATGAGAATGGCTGGATATTACAACATTTATTTGTCGTCTGTTGCAAGAAGGAAACGAGTAAAGCTTACTTTCAAAACGTAGCTGTGATCGACAAGGATAACCTATTAGAAAGGTTAATTCTGAGTGTTCGAGTACTAAGTGAGATTGCATTATATATCAAATTGCCAATCCTATTTAAACATAGAACGATGCCTGATTTTATCTACACTGTGTCTCATCTACTTGATGCATCAGAATGGGGACTCATATATAACAATTATTTGAAAAATTAACCACGTATAAACTCAGCATGATGTATAAAACATTTTTAAAAAAGTGAACCAAGTAATTTAATTTTGAGAGAACATTATTACCAGGTTCTTTTAATGACAGAGCATCCCCAGCCAGCTCTACTGTGCCATTTGCTGGTCCACCCAAATTCAGGATTTCATCACACAAATTGTTCTTTCGCTCTTCTTCTTCAATTTCCTTCATCAAGTCAGACTAAGTAAGAAAAAGTGTGGGTTAAACAGTTTATGTAAGACAGAGGAAATATGTATCTCAGTATGATGCTCCTTTTAGTTAGATGTCAATACATACCTTAGGCAAATCATCAACTGTAACAAAGTCATCTTCATCAGATTTCTGACTTGCATTTCCCGAGCCACTTTCCTGTTTAGAAAGGACAAATTGATCTTGGTTCAGGAATTAAACTTTTTATATTGTTTAAAAATATTAAATGATTACAGAAAATGTTTCAAACTACATCGTTTTTTAATGTAGGATCAGGTGTCAGAAAAATAAAAGGTGCAATTGCTGTGATCATACGTATAACATTGTTTGCACCTTTTTTATACATCCGGATATATTTTGCACTTGAAACAGTGATTATATTTCAGTACAATGTTATGTGCACTTCTGCTCCTTAATTCCCTCTTTTTTTAATAAATAGAGTGCATTAGCGCAAAGAGCTCCAAAGCAAAAGTGGTTTGGGATAGACACAGGTAGCATAAAGTCACAACTTTTCACCTTTATGCCCTAGATTTTTGTGCACCCTAGTTTTATATAAAACATAATAATAAACTTTGTCATTCAAAATAAGTCGTACATACCCATTACTCCTTTAATATGTCATTATCTCTAGTTCCAATGAAAGAGTGTAGTCTACATGCACAAAGGAACACAATTGTTTTCATCTTTTGGATTTATTAGATTTGGGGTTTTTTTTTTTGCAGTTAAAACGATTTTGCTGGTGTAAACTTTCCATCACGTTTCAGTTAGGAAATGGCACTGGTTGAGTAGGGAGAAGCCAAAAATAGGAGTTTAGCACCTTGAAATTTGTGCAAGGAGGCATAGCCTCGATTAACCTTTGCTAATGGCTCTATTAGGCCTTTGTTAATGGAGATCACAGAAAATGTTCTCCTTTCTTGCACTGGACTGGATTGGATAGTGATAAACCAAAGGGGGTTTCAAGCAGTACATAGATGTGACCTCCATCTTACTTACATATTCATTAACGAGCACCGGGGATTCCGTGGCAGGGCTCCCTGCACCAGAACTATCAGATGAAGCTAGAGGTGACTTGATGTCAACAGGGAGTGTTGTGGATGTGTTTTCATCACTCTTGTTACCCAGCAGCAGGGGAGAAGTGGTTATAACAGAGCTCACAGGATCAGTTTGTACCTTGATTTCTTCTCCTGCATTAAAATAACAAATATAGCTTTACTATGGACAAATATATACACTTCTTTAAAAAAAATATAAAAAAAATTAAAAAATTCTAATTTATTGAACCCACGGGGACAGTAGAATATTAGGGTTAAAGAGAATATTAAAAAAAATATTTTGGAGCTATGGAAATAATATCACTAAAATAATTAGGGCTATCGGCACAGTAAAGGTATGTCTAGATTCTAGTAAAAATAGAAAATAGGTATAGATGTCCCTGCAATATGATGTACAGGTAATGAAAGAATATATATAATATACACTGTTGAACAAAATAAACAAGTTTTCTTAAAAACAAGGCATTTAAGCCACACGTGTGTTTAAAACATCAGCATGCTGGAGACAAAAAACTTTTCTTCTCATACACAAAGGTGGTGGAGATATAATTATATTCAGATTTTATGGGAGATGTAGAAATAAATATTTTGAACACTATGTTTAATGATTTGAGCAGAATTTCTGTCTTTATTAAGCTATGATGAAACAAAGGACTAGTATTGTCTTTTCCATACATGAAGTACTAAAATATGCACTTATTGCAGTCATTACCAGTATCGTCACTGGCCAACATCCCCTTGTTCTCACACTCGACTGTTTCTTCTGTTGTCTCTTTCAAAGTCAAGACCTGTGTTACAAATAAAAGGCAAAACAATAATATATTTTCTCATTTTCACTCCAATTATTCAAATGGCAAGAAGCCCAGCTTTGTGAAAATACCTTTTCATTCTCCTCAGCAGCTTCATTATTCGCTTCCAGAGAGGTCTGAACATCGACAGGCCCAGCTTCAAAGTCATCGTTATCCTCTACTTCGTTCTCATCTTCTCCGCTACCGTAGTTTGTTAAAGCTTGAGTTTCAGCTTTGGATAAACCTGGAAACGATATGAAATTCAATGCAAAAATCAGTTTATGCATAAAAGTAAATGCAATGTATGCATTTGTGGCTCATCACAATGCGGATTTAAGTTTTTATGTATAATGTATTTTACTTTATAAAAGAAAATGTATACAATTTTGCTTACATAACTAATCCATGTTGGCAACAGTAGCTACTGAAATGGATAGGTTAAACAGACTTGGGCTAAAGACAAAATATTAACACTTTAATAATTTGACATGGTTCTGCTGCTTTAGCCAAGATATCACTGGATGTATACAGTAAAAACCAAGTAGTAGATCTGCTTTCTGGACAGATAATTAGTCAATATCAGACTGATAAACTTTGGCTTTATTGGTCCGTCTGACAGACCAGTCCCACATGCAAACACTGGAGAGCTTGATTTCTAAATGATTATCAGTGAAGTCTAAACACAATATGATGCAATACTTCTCTCAAGCTATATAATAATACCATAAAATGGTATGCTTACTTATAGAAACTGGCAGGCTGTCATGCCCATCATCTTCCTCAGAAATATCAGACCTCACACTCTGGACTTCAGAAGCGTCAACATTTCCACTTTCTTGTGCTTTTGTTTCAGTTTCATCTTTGTCCTGATTTCAAGAGGAAAAAAAAAAGCTAACTATACAGATCAAACAAAAGTATTGATGAACAGTAAATATTAATCCACAAATGACCAAACAGAAAAAACACTGCAAATGAGTGGATTACTAGAATTATGTTGGAGTTCAACATTTAAACTACAATTCCTATGATCCATGGTCAATAGCTTTATGGACAGATAATGTGAAACCATAAAGCAACTTTCCAGAGTCTGTTGATCTGGAATTTCCAATATATAAAATTAAGCAGCAGCTAGAAAGAGGTTCGTATAGGTATTATACATACCTTGTCTTCATCATCAATATCTCCGGCAGGTGAACACACTTCACTTTCAAACATTTTCTGAGCCTACAGAAACAAAGGTTTATGATTAAACAGGATGAAATGACAAGCCAAGAAATTAATTTGTCTATTGAAACTCAAATATTAAATTGAATTTCCTATATTAAGTCGTGCAATACGAACAAGTGTGTCTCTCTTTATTGTGATAACTACCCAGATTTCTAAAACTCTCTTTAAAATTTTCACTCAGAAATGGAGTGCCTATATTAACCAATGCCTTATCTCTTCAGAAAACTTTGCATCTCTGTGATTACTTGAATGATAATAATGGGTATTTGTGCATGGAGAATAATTTCAATCAGCTCATGCATTCTAGGCAACACCAAAACCCATAGAACTAAACTAGGCATACAGACAAACAAAAAATAAAAACCCCAAAAACAACATTACACATAATGTGCATAAAATAATTTAATATATAGTTAAAAAAAGACAACAACAACAAGGTAGTCAACCTCTTTGGTAATTGACGGCAAGACTTCAACAGCATCCAGCTTCCCTTTAAACCGGCCTTGGAGTGCAGTGCTGTTATTGTCCAGGTCTTGCATGAGTCTGAAGAAGGCCAACTCATTGAACAAGACTTCAGAAATTTCAACAAGGAGATCTTCACCACAATCCTTTAATTTTTTACTGCTGAATTTTGCCAGAGAGTCCTGTAATACGTGGAAAAAAGGGGCTTTACATGCATTCCCTTAAGGAAAAAAAACAAACACACTAAAAATTGTTGGGCACTGAAAAAAAAAAAGAAAAAAAAACTCATAATAAAATGATGTAATGGCCTCAATATAAAATCAATAAAAAATATGGCAAAGCAAACAGTTAAGAGAAAATAGTACTGAATTGTATGTATTTTTACTATTCTGGCCCATTTTATGTACAGCTTTTTTTTTTTTTTAAACCAATCCAGAATTTTTTTTCAGAACAATTGTGTTATAATCAAACACTGGATATATTTGTATAAATAAACATATACTAACATAATATAATATGGTTACATCTGGGCTCAACAAACACTAGTCACCATGGCAACATGTATCTGACTTCTGGCCCCTACAAGATATTTTAAACACAGTAACCCTGCAATCCTCCCCGAGTGTGGGACAAGTGGAAGAGAACAGTTGGCAGATTCAGTCCTCCACCCTGCTTCCTGTTCCGCCTGCTCAGAAGCTGCAGCAGTGTGAAACGCCTGTGAGGAGTAAACGTATTACACCCAGTGCTGCTTCTGGTTCAGGGACGGAGGCTCAGTGACCCCACCACACCCACCAATGCAGGATCCTACTGGAGGGATAACTTCAAGCTGCCCTGTCCAGTAACTGCAGTGATGCAGTTATTTGTGTGCATTTATATAGGCGTATGTTTATGGTCGGAGACTTAAGCATTTTTCTTTTTTTGTGACAACTGTTGCCATGGTCTCCTAGTTATAAATCAAATTTGTCAAGACCTGGGTTATATTATTAACCAATGTATAACCCCCTCAGTTTAAAGTGTACAATAACAAGGTCACATTCAGACATTTAATTCAAATAAATGTACACATAAAAAAATATATAAAATCACCAAGTGTATAAATTAAATGATATACCTGCCTGACGTCTGCACAATGGGCCATGTATTGTGGAGATGTGCATGAACACTCTCCAATAATACATGGCACCACTGGATCTTATGTTTCTACATATAACTTGTGAATCTCTAGTAAACCGGTTTACAACTGGATTGTGCAAGTATATGATTTGATTTATAAGATGCTCAAGAACATGCCTACTCTGAGGAAAGGGAATATATACAAATCAGAAATGCTATGATTTGCAGTATACACTGCCATCATACTGATCACTAAGCATGACTTGGAATTTGCACTAAACACATTATGAGATTATACATGCATTTGAGAATTTCCATTGTTAATTTTACTTTCAAAAGATATAGGTGCCAACAGAAAGAGCAAACATTCAAAAAGAGAAACACTCATGTATAATACCTGCAAAATGCTACCTAGCTGTTTATGGAAGAATTTCACAAATTCTTTGCTTTCGTCATTTTGTTGCGTTAAGGTTAAAACCATTCTCCTGATAGATGTTAATAGATTAGGTGAGCACACTTCCTCCATATGTTCCTACAAAACAATAAATGACCGTTATGAACAACCACTTCAGTAAAGTGATACCATTCAGGCAAACGTCAAGACAAGTCTTACCTGTTGTATTTTCTCAGGGTTCTTTCATAGGCCAAAGTGTTTCGATCCAATGTTTAAGGCACGGTAGGTGAAAAATGATTGCTACTCAAAAAAGTATTTCAGCAAACAGCCCCACATACGCAAGAAAAACCAACATTTGTAGCCAATCAGAAGATCACCAAAAATATAAAACTTGCTAGAGGTAATCAATGTAGTGGGTACTAATTTTATAGTTGTATAATGAACCTGGCAACTGATACTCAAATTTTATGAAGACTGTTCATTTAAAAGGGGTTACTCCCTGGTTCATAAAAAAGACAAAATGTCCTGGTAAAACTATTCTGTTGCCAATTTTGTAGTTGATTACATATTGGACAGACTATTTCAGTGTGGATCGTTTTCTGTGAGCTGTGTTTCCGACTTCTCCATTTTGCAGTACAAGCAATATTTATATCTATGTACATGAACAGTGTTCCTTTTTACTTGATAAAAGCTCCTCTCTTGCCCAGTCTGGAAGCAGACCTGCTCCCCAACTCGGTTGTCAGGGATTTATACTACCGTTCAAACCTTTGGTGTCACTTTGAAATGTCCTGGTTTTGCTGCCGCTAGCAGCAGTCTAGCAACTACAACAGCCAATGGAAGTTGTGATTCACCACTTCGTTAAACCACAGCCACAACAGTGTTGCACCATATTGGTGTGGCAGGTGTCTTTCCGTATATGCGCTGTAGGGGGTTCTTCATTGTTGCCTGATGCCTCCTAGGAGGCGGTTGCTGATCTCCTCCATTCATTAATGCCGAGTTAAGAACCAAATAGAGCTGGCCTTCTTTAGACTCCAAATCATTATTTCTAACCACATCAGTGTCTTCACTGTATTTCCTATTCATTTAAAACATTTCAAAATTACCCCAAAGACAGTCCCAAGCCATAACCATATGCCATGTCGGTTGAAAAAGAAAGCAACTTTGGGGTTAGAATAGGTATATATATATTTTGCATATTTGACGATTATTGAAGATCTACTATTTATAGATGACCACAGCCATTTCTACCCTACATGGCAGAAGCTGTTTTTTTTGCCACTTCTGCGTTAAAGTTTTCTTGTTTAAGGAACCCACACATATATTGTTTTTGTTTCCTTAGGAATGGTTTTCTTAAGATACCACTATTTTCATCATTTGTTATAAAAAAAAAATCATACAAATATGCTGGAAAAAAATAACACTTTCTAACTTTGACCTGAAAAAACTTTTACTCAATTACAAAACTGATAAAAGACCCAGTTATAAATAGTTTCAAAACGTTGTACGCAGTTTAGAAATATGGCACAGACTTTAGCTCATAGGAGCAATCGTATGTGCGCCACAGGTTTTTTTTTTTTTTTATCTGGTTAACTTCATTATCCTTGCTCTCATTCCATTAGCATTGATACTGGTTAATCATGCTCATATGCTACATGCCACTCAAATTATTATACAGATTCAAGGGTGCCTGCTTTAAGAGGTCAGTCATCTATATCATGGTTTGCATCATTAAATATCAAAATACATTTTTAAATAATTAAACATGAAGGCATTCTTACACCAAAACTATAAACTATTATTAGCAGAAAAATAAAACAGCCACTGTAATAAATGAGGTCCCACAAAAACGGTTTGGAGAGAAAGACTCGCCAAAATGGCTTTAAGGCACCCAATACATGTGAATTATGGACAGTTAGTGTAAGTGTAATTAAACAAAAATAAATGACAGATAGGACATCAGTCAGCTCAGTGGACAGGTCCATTTTGTTAAGGTGCATGTTAAGGAAAAAGTCTAAATTGTTTCACAACTCATGGCACAAAGCACAAAAATGCCTTCATCTTTCTTTTGAAGCCATCAGCATTGGTATAGGATTGAACCTTGAGTAAAAGCAGGAACCAATAATAAATAGTGTGTGAATATGTGCAAGTTGTAACAGATGCAGACATAGAACATGTTTAAATAAAGGACTAGGGTGACATGAAGTCAATAATTGTGATATTTTTCATACAACGGAAATACATATTTTGGTATTCTTCTTTGTTCCATCATATGGCCTTTCCTGTCATTTTGCATTGGGCTAATTTCTAACACTTTCTAAGAACAAATCATCTCAATACAGGTAATCCCAACTCTAGATTGCTTTTTGCTTGAACAAGCTGTTGGCACCCTCTATGAGAAGATTAGCTAAGGGCAATTCCATGGAAACTACCGTCCTATTTGCTGAAAAAATTATTTAAATGAGAATATTTATCTGTTGAGAATAGTGCTTGAAAGAGTCACTTTTTTTTTTTTTTTTTTTAATGTTTATATCTTTTATTGCTCAGATTCAATAAAATACATACATTCAAATATTGCAAAACTTTGTAAAGTGCTCCATGTCCTTAACTCCAAATCTATACATTTTTATTCAAAAGGGACAGTGCTCAAGTACATATACTAATACCATACCGTCCTTTTCCCATTCATACAGATAACGTAACCATACATTCTTCAGCTTTTACCCATACTACACACAAATTACACATCTACCCTTTGCTCTTTGGTTGCGATACTGTAGTAGATCCCTGACAGGCCGACCCGGTCGAGAAGAGGAGCGGGGAAGCCTAGGGTTTCCCATTTAAATCTGTTTCCTGCGACAATCAATCTGTGAAAGTCTAAACCCCCATTGCCTGGCCAGACAGGGAGATAGACCCCTCCATCTGTCTCTGATAGATATACTGTGCTATAATTTCCTGCCACGGGGGGAGGTGAGGGCTTCTCCAGTGTCTGGCCAGGCAAATCTTAGCTGCGGAAAAAACATGGACCAGGCAGTATTGCTGGGTCTTACTCAATGTCGGCAAATCCAACAAGAATAGAAATAGGGGTGCAGTAAGAATACATTGCAAGTCACACGTTTCCATCAAGAACTGCTGCAGCTTTTCCTTCAGCTCCCCCAAACCTCCACAGTCCCACCAAATATGGTACATGGAACCCGGAGCCCCTCCAGCATATATTCGTTGTTCCGTGCTGGAATCTGCAGAGGCGCACGGGAACCATGTACCACCTATACAGGATTTTATAATAAACTTCCTGTAATGAGACACAATGTATAACTGACCTATTCAGCAGTATAGCCCTATACCATTTCTCCCTAGGGTATGTTACCTGTAGATCCCGTTCCCATTTTACAATTACAGCAGGAAGTGGCTGCTCCAGGGCTTCGTCCAGATATTTACTCAGTTTCGAAATTAATTTTAATTTATGGTGTGCCCTAATGAAAATATCCAGAGTGTCCTGGGGGGCCAACTGTTGCTTTCCCAGGAAACTCTGGACCCTAAAAAAGGATAGAAACTCTGTGCTGGGCAGGGAAAAGAATTTTTGAGCCTCCACAAAGGTAATCGGGTTGTCTTCTACTAGTACATCACCAATTACTCTTATCCCTCTATCTTTCCAGGCCGACAAATCTAGATTTGGGATATAGAAACTAAGGGTAATCAACTGGTGCCTCCTTTTTGAGTGGGTTAGGTGTTCCGATTTTACATCTAATTTTATCCAGATTATTAAATACATCCGTTATCACCGGTGAGTCCACTTCACTTTTTTTAAAATTGGGACCTGCTACCCAGTAAAGAAGGAATGGGTTCAACTGAGATGTTTGATTTTTTTCTAACTGTAACCATCTAGGAGTACCATCTCGTTTCACATTCCATTCTATAGCATGCGCTAACATTGTTGTTCCATGGAGCTTATGAAGATCTGAAAACCCCAAGCCTGCATGTCTAGTACTTCGCATGATGCAGTTGAAAATGCTGTGCTACTTCTTTGTGTATAACTGGAGTGTATGCGTATACACATGGCTTTACAACAGACCAGAGACAGAGTTGATTAAGCTGCAAAGCGGCCACATGCTGATCTCATTTGTTAGCACCTGCCAAAGTGCTGACTGTCTTTCTAACAGTGCAAAGAAAGACCCTCATTGTAACATACAATCAATAAAGAGGATCTAGTTGAGATTCTATTAGTTATGTATAAAAATAAGTGTCGGTAACTGGCACAGTCTGCAAGCTTTATAGTGAAGTATGGAAGCTGCCGGTCACAAGACAAACGGATATGTGCAAAACAAACCATTCACTTAAGACATGCCATTTTCCTAATTGGAGAGCAATTTAAGAATAGTTATACCCTTACCTTCAAAAATGGGATGACTTCTTTCATGATTGCTTTTATTTGTCGGTCTAGTTGACGAGTGTCAATGCGTGGACAGGGAACTGCAGAAGCTTCATCGCCCGAGTTCTCGGCATTTCCAATCTCTCCATCGTTAGGACCTTCTTAAAAATAAGCAAGTCGCCTGTTACAAAGATCATTAGCAGTACATACAAAGGAAACTTTGTTCTGCTTTCTTCTGGATTACAAATTTGTGTGCAGTAAACTACAAATGCCAGTTCACATGAAAAATCTTGCTAACAATCAAGTGGTTTTTTTCTAGCTTCATAATCTCAATTACAAATCTATCAAAGAAAACCGATTTACTATTAAAAAGGTAGGCTGGTAAGGTTCATGGGAATTGAAATATTCCACTTAGGTCCCTAAATTAAAATAAAGGCCTAAAAGAGAAGATGAACACTTAAGAAGCCAAAACAGACAAACAGAATTCACAAGAAGTGCATTATTATCAAAACAAGCTAGAGAGGAAACCGTGTGAGGCAACCCGTCACCTGTTAGTTGTGATTTTCACATCAATAGCAAAAGAATACATTACATGCTTCATATTGTTTCACATAATTTCATTGGACGCAATTCAGTTGTTTGCGCCAATTTGTTGATTAGTATTTTGCAATTATTCTTGCAAATCACACATGTTAATATCTGAAACACATCTGATGATGGTTGCAGTTATCACATATTAGTATTTACCTTCCAAATTAGTGACCGTAAGATTATTGTAGCAGTCAGCACCTATATTTTCAGCCTCAAGTTTCATGCGTTCATACTCACGCATTCTTGCCAATGCTTGATCTAAATGTATCACTGTATTACCTGTGGGTAAGAGAGCATTGTTAAAATTAAAAGCCCATGCATTGTAATTCCATCGAGGACCCATTTTACGAAAGATCTACGAACTATAGAGGACAGTGGCCATTTAACTTCATCCTCCTGGGCTTTTGTTCACATGGCATTGCACCAGATACAATTTATCATGCTACTAAAAAAGGTATTATACAGATTCAAGGATGCTTGCTTTAAGTTATCATTTTCAAGTATAAAAAACGTGTTAGGAACATGGTAAATCTAAATACTTGCCAAGGTCATCCGTTGCAAATGGCTCAAAATTTGAGGAGGTAGAAACATTGCTAATGTTATCACCATCGTTTTGCTCACTTTCATGGCAGGCTGGACCATCAGAGCTTTTCCCGTATAATTCCTAAACAGATTTATAAATCACAATTTAGCTTTGGGGGTGTGGGGGGGGGAATCAATAATTATTACAAATGTGTGCAACATCAACAAAATTTACCAACAAAATAGTGGAAATGGCAAGATTAACAACACAAGAACCAAAACGTCATGTTTTGTTCCTGGCCACTCATCACAAGGTGGTGATCAGTAGCCAGGAACACTATGGCAGAGACCCGATCAGGGTCTTAATAGACCCTGTGGGTCCCTGCCAAAAGATTGCGATACCTCCGGACATCACTGAAGCGTGCCCAAACCCGGACATTTGGGCACAGCACGATTAAGTAAAATGTAGCTGTTGCTTGCGTTGAGCACTGGCTACATTTTCCCTGTCAAAATGATGCCAATAAAAGCCTCATCTGACAGGTAGGATCCTGCTGCAAATCCCTGGGGAGCCACGATGAGCTGTTAAATGCAGAACGTTCTATGCCGTCCTAGCGTCTTTTATGTACACTAACATCAGGATGGCATAGAACGTCCTATCATCACGAAGGGGTTAAAAACTACCACAAGGAATCTTCTACAGATAAAAAAAAAACACTACAGCCATGAAGAGCAGATATTAAATGTAGAGAAAATACAGATCCAGCACATTCGTTGTGATCAGACCTACTCACTTTTAACCTTTATGCCAAGTCTTAGAAAGATTTTGGGATAATAAATATATCGTAAACAGTTTAAATGAATAACAAAGACTAAATCTAATTAAAAAAAAAACAGCTGGCTGAGAGACAAAAAATAGAAAAAGAAAAAATCAGCCAACTTTTTATGTTTCGCACCAGAAGAGGCTGCAGTGGCTGTTTTGATTTTCCTGTGAATTCATTTTGTATTTTAGTTTGTATGTCCCGGTTACAGCTAATATTTTTTTTTCGTAAATTTTGTATTATTAGTTTTCATGTGTATTATGGTTTTCAGGATGCACTAGGTCAGTGAAATTTTATTCGCAATATGACATTGTCAGTTAAGTTTCATTTTTTCCCGAGTGAAACAGATCAAGTTAGTTAAGTATAAATTGGCTGGGGAGACTGAACATAGTGAGATCATATATAATTCCAAAATGGATGTATTTACTCAGGATGATCCCTGTTAGACTACCGACTAGCTGGACAAACTCTTTCCAACTCAGACTGATGGATTTTATATGGGCTGGTAAGAAGCCGAGAATTGCCAGACGCTTATTATGTGCCAATCGAAAGAGGGGAGGAATGGGGGCTCCTTGCCTGGAGAGATATGCACAGGCTAACATATTTATCCACGCACTGAAGTTACAGGATACAGAATCTAGAAGCCAGGATTGGTTCTATATAGAGCAGACAATAATAGGGATTAATAATCTGGCTTGTGTACTATGGTTAAACCAAGATAGAATTGACTTATTGAATAAAGTCGGATGGCCAACAGCTATAAAAAGCTGTTTGGAATTCTGGTCATACCTAAAAAGAAAGATTGGTTTTAAAGATAAAGTAGTGGAGAACTCTCCACTCGAGATTCTACAAAGCAACATAGCGAATTTAAGTCTGAGAGAGTGGAAACAATTCAGGGAGAAAAGGGTAGCCGATCTTCTTATAGGGGGTAGATTCAAATCTTTTGACCAACTGGCCCTAGACTTCGATCTATCAAATAAGGAGGCGTATAAGGTGTTTAGGATAGGGCGCTATATAAAAACCCAGAATTTTCACTGTAAAGGGGACAATGCGTCATGGAAGATTATGGAAATGTTTAATAACAAGATGGGAATAAAAGCTCTCAGGAAGATTTACGACCTCCTTGAAGTGCTAGAACCTCCCCCAAAAATCTTGGCGTTGAATAGTTGGGAAAAAGATTTGAAAACTAAGATCAAACAAGACCTATGGGTTCATAGTTTAATAAATATATCCAAGATTACACACTGCTTGAATATGGTCGAGCTCCACTACAAAATAATGTTCCGTTGGTACTTAGTACCGACTAAGTTGCATAGATTCTCGCCAAATTGTTCAGACCAATGCTGGAGATGTGAAAGGGAACTAGGATCATTTGAACACGTTTGGTGGTCTTGTAATGGGATAACTCAGACATGGAGAGAGCTTTTTGGCTTACTATCAAGTGTGTTGAATATTATTGTCCCACTATCTATACAAAGAGCACTGCTACATTTAGATTTAGAATTTCTCCCGCACAGAGATAGAAATCTGTGTATCCAGGCGTTCCTCGCAATGAAAATTGTCATGGCTAGAAATTGGCGGCAACAGGGAACAATACATATCGAGAACGTAGTTAATCAATTGCAATTACAATGTCTCATGGAGAAGGGTTACGCATACGCTAGTGGGGCGATTGAAAGTTTCTCTGATACTTGGGCTAAATGGTTGCTCAGGTACCCGGGGAAGGCTTAGTTCTGTTGGTTAAGCAGAACTTCGGGTATAAGCGATTTGGAGTTGTGGAGTGAGCCGGCCACTCAGTGCGAATTGTCATGTGACGTTTGTTTGTTATGTATGTTTTGTCTTACTTATTCACACGGGTAACTCAATGCAGATAACTTTTTGTGATTAGTAGTTACTAAGGAGAGAAATCATGTGCATCTTTCCGCCTGTTATTATATGTTCGATGTTGATCTATATCTGTGAAAGAACCTGCCGGTGTGATTTGTCATGTCTGTAAAAATAAACTAATAATAAAAAAAAAAAAAAAAGTTAGTTAAGTATAAATCAAGATCTCCCTGTGGAACATAAATACATACATCATCTGTTGTGGCCAGACTTTCACTGGGAGTAAGTTCAGAGTTGGATGCCATCCATCCAGTAACTTCCATGGTCTTTATGGAGTCATGTTTCTTTTCAGCAATGCGTCTTGTGACAACATCCTAAATATTTAAAACAGTATTTGTTTGGTAAGCAGAACAATGGATACTTTGCAAACCAATATGTATAGAAAGACTGTTACCTGCAATAGAAATAATGCTTTTTGTCTAAGGTAATCTGTATTCAGAAGCTGCAGCTCGTGGAAAAGTTCAATAAGGAAATGTGGATGGGATTCATTTTGTGAAATTAAGGTAGCAACTTCAGAGTAGATGGTGTCACGTAAAGCTTCAAACATTGAAAAGTCGCTGCCAGTTGCTAGGAGATCAAAATACAAGTAGCATTATCAGACATTTTACACAAAAATAACCTAATGTCCAGCTAAACATCTTTAAAACAAGCACTAATAACACTATACCTGAAGACATTTCTGCAGATTGGTTGTCTTGTTTCATTCTCCGCAGGTGTTCGCTGTTTGGGTTGTCGGCCGCAGTCTCCTCAGTCTGGGCATGTTTACTGTGGCTTTGTTTAGATTCACTGGGCCCACGTAACCCTGAATAGGAAAAATGAACTTAAATCACACTCACAAAATAACTGGTAAAGGACAACTGTCATGCCAGTGACACTGTATAAAATAAATAAAGAAACCTTAATACCACTGTGACAAACCTAGACAAAATTTTCAACTATATGCACTTTGCAGCTGCTTGCTTTTATGTAAGATTTTATATTTTTGTATTCTGTATTAAGAAAGTTTTACTGAAGATATATCTCCTTCCTCCCCTGTCCAATTCTTTATGACCTCGAGGATCATCTGATAACATCTGTGAATTCAAGACCTCTAGAGGGGCTCCCGAAAACCTATGACGCTGGGGCAGGGTACTGCTCAGGAAGATGTGAGTGGAACCCTCATATATTATATGTCCTTTGGTCCACTTATTAGTCTTAATATACTACACTATATTACTTTATTTTGTGTTTGTTTTTCTTCCCCTTACATTATATACGGAGAATATTGCCTCCTATAAGGGTAAATAACAGTGTTTAGTGTTTTGGGAAGCGCACGATTTCACTTATTTGTTTTGTGAAAATTTTCAATGTTATTTTTTACCATTGAGCAGCAATTGCTGCACAAGCCATGGCTGCCATCTTGCCTCCTGGCTTGGGTCTGATCTCTGGAGCGGAGAGGTGGGACTGCAGGCTGCTTGGGTCAGAGTCAGACATGCAAACCAAGCTAGGAGGCAAGATGGCAACCATGATGTGCAGCAGTTGCTGCTAAATGGTAACTTAAGTAAAAATGTAGGGCGTATTAATTTATTTCAGACAAAGTCCCTTATGGCATGACAGATGTCCTTTAAATGTATATATATAAATTAAATGTTTCAGTGCTGTAGTGGATACCCAACTTATTAAAAGTTAAACAGTTATCTAATAATTTGATCTTTGAAATTCCACTTTGGAAACAAACATTAATTGAATTAGGTCACAAAATACTTACCAGTGTTCTTCATTGCCCTGCTTTTTTGATGTGAAATCTTTCTTTTCTTGTTTTTTCCCTTTGGAGTTTTGTCTTTGGATGCCAAGCTGGCTTGTGCAGATGCTTTTCGAGACTTGAAGGCTTTAGTTACAGTTGTTGGATCCACAGGGTCTGGCATACTGCTCAAACTTTCAAGAGATTCTTCATCAAACTGCTTGACTCTGCGAGTTCCATCCGACTGCTTGGTTGCAGAAGCGAAATGTCCACCATCCATTAATGGTGATTTCTTCCTTTCATTGTCATTTTGGTTTTCCAGCCATACTCCTCTTCTGTGATCCCCTCCACTAGTTGCATTAACTGAATTCCTTTTAAGAAAGTGAAATATACTTTGATATGATTCTTCATAGGATTGTGACATCACCTGCACATACCTTTTGTTCTAATACTCTTACAGCTCGAGTATCCCTTATGCAAAAAGACTGGAACCCAAAGTATTTTGGATAAACGATCATTTTAAAAAAAGGACTATGTTCACCAAAAGGATATATAAAAGCCTTTCAGCGCTCATGAAATACAGTAGCATCAAATTAAATATTGTAGAGCAAATAACTCTGTGATGCGATTCATTGTTAACTGATTTCTGGATAAGGGATACTCAACCTGTTTGTATTTTTATTTAGTAATTTTAGATAATTGGGCATACTAAATTACAAATATAATAATGAAAGTAACAAATAACCAAACCTTAAATTCCTCTGTAACAGCATCCAAAAGTAGTTTGATTTTGACCATTACCTTGCTTTTTCTGTTGAAGAAGTGCTTTCAAATGGTTTAGGAAATGCCATATATTCAGTTTTGGCAGAAGTATTGGGATCTGGAGGCTGAAGAGGTGCATCACACGGAGCAGTGGCACTGGGCATGAAGTTTCCAAAACCAGGTTGGAACATAGGATTAAAGTTCATGCCTATTTCAAAAAACAGAAATAAATGGGAAACTAAATATATTGGAAACAAATATCGTTTAAAATAAAGGTAAAAAACATTAAAGTGTGAGCAAATAGAAGACATGATCAAACTGAATGAAATTTGCAGATCCCATTTTGAGACTTGCTTGGGGATTCTCTGTTAGGCAATTTTCTACACTGCCTCAATTTGCCAAGGTTGACTTTTATTGATTTTTACACAGTCTTGCAAGGAATCTTGAGCAGAAAACACATTACCAAAAATTGAAGTTTTTGTTTGTTTTAGGTATAAAGTTCATGGGATCTAAGGCTGTACAAAGTTAATGGGAATATCTTAGTAAAACATACTGAAAATGTGTAAAAACAGCTCCAAAACATAGACCTTGTTCAACTCCATCCTGGATATCAGTTTGTCAAGGTGCAGTAACTAAAGTGATGTGAATAAAACCACATTTTATTCAGTTCAGAAAGCTGTTGGAAAGATTTTACCCAGAATTTGTTTTCCACCCTCCCCGCATACATGATTGACACACCGACACATCACACAATGATTTCTCACAAGTCTATGCGATATCTTGGTACTTTGCATTCAGACATTATATTAAAAAAAAAAGGGACAATTGACCAGAAGTTTTATGGGGTTTACTTACTCTAAATAATCAGTGGGATGGGTGATTACCAGTGTACTGAATGCCTCTAATCACACACCACTTATTTGATGAAACAGCCTAAGGGATACCCAATAACAAAATAATTCAAGCAATAATTCAGCAAACAGAATAGAGAGAACAAGAATATGGAAGGGTTGGGAGTTATTGTCTTCCAGAGGATTGTTTCTCTCAAAAGACCACAAGCAAAATGGCATGCAGTTGTTTAAAATGTTTAGCCAGGAAGCACATGAATTATCAACAGACATTACAACATATATTATTCGAAGAAGTGTAATACAATATTGGTGAGGAGTAGTTTAGGCTGCTGAACATTATTTACTTACTTGGGACCATATTTGGGATGTTTCCAAATGTAGGCATGTTGAAGAAGTTCATGTGTGGAGGAAGGAAGCTGAAGTTATTAAACACATTAGGTGATGTTGGTGGAGGCACACTGCTGCCTCGATCCTTTTTCTGTTGGCTGTCTTGGTGCAGGTGTTCTGGCTGCTGGCGCATAATGTCATTTAGCATTTGTTTAAGTCTGTAAAGGATAGAAACCCGTTATAGCATATTTACAATAAAATCTCCCTTAAACATAATTCATAAAGTACACATTTGTTTTCTCCTGTGCGTATTCACTTGATGAGTGCAGTGATGTGCACACTCGTTCCTACCTCAGCATATTGTTCTGCTGCAAGTTAAGTTGTGAGTAGCATTGGTTCAGATGATGACTAAGAACGTGGACCTGTGATGCTCCCATATTGTTTGACATCATATTGTATGGATTTGACAACGAACTCTGGATCATATAGGACAGCGTCTAAAAAGGACAAGAAACCAAAATAATTCAGAAATTATATTATATATTTATCCTATTATGAGCAGAATAATACAATGTTATAATGCAGCTTAAAAATTAAAATTATATACATATATACACTTGCCTAAATGGACCTTTAATACTCAGGGAAGCTTTTCTACTGCAGGTGTGAGCAGTCATTGGTTTACTGTAATTTTTCAGACATGCCATTTTGTCAGTGAGAATGATTGATATTCTGCTGCCATCTGATCCTCTTAGAATATTAAGAAGCCAATCAGCAAGCAGCATGAATCCAAATTTATTCTAAAACTACATTTCAGCATGAACTACCACTTTAAAAAAAAACTTCATTTATTTACAGAGGGACTAAACTACGGTTTAATTTTATATAGGAAAAGCCCTGACTGAGGATCGGCCCATTTTCTGCAGACTGGACTAAAAGGAATGTATTTACACATTCACACACATATAGAATACAGCGCCCTCTATTAATATTGGCAAACTTTGTAAATATGAGAAAAGAAAGGCTGTGAAAAATACCGTGCTTTCATGGATTTCAAACAATAGGAACCACAACACAGGATCATAAAAAAAAAAACCTGATCAGCCATGACATTACGTCCACCTGCCTAATATTGCGTAGGTCCAATATTGTAGCATGGACTCCACTAGACTCCACTATATTCCCATTGATATTTTACATGTTTTAGTACACCTGGGTGACAAGAACAGGAAATTGTTAAACCATGACTTCCTGTTTCACAAGGGTATAAATATTAGGCAACACATAGGCCAAATTCCCTTAGTCATTCATCACGATGAGCACGACCACGGAACATGGTTGTGATAATCGGCAAATGGTTGTTTCATAAAATGGGAAGCAGCTATAAAAAAAAAATTGAAGTCAACTGGAAAGGTTATGAATCATCCTAGAAGAGGACACATGCCTATATTGTCTCAATGCACTGAGAAGAAGATGGTTTTAGTGGCCAAAAAAAAAATCACAGAAGTTAGTTTGGGTCAAAAGTCTCCAAAACTACAATTTGTATACATCAGAATCAAATATTCGGTCAGATAATACTTCCTTAAACAAGCAAAAATAAAAGTACTATTGTTGTAATGTGGAATTGGTTAATTTAGAGGATTAAAACATGAATGAAGATTATGAATTGAAAATTACTACCTGGTGTAACAAATCACAATATGATAAGATTACCTGCTGATCCCTCATTAAAGTCTGGCAGATATTCGTGCTGAATTCAAGCTGTTTTTTAATCTGGTCAATTTGCTCCTGCCAATGTTCCTTCTCCTCCACATGAGAAAGCTCAGACACCCATCGCAGATTTTCTTGGCGCTGCATGCTAATATTCTGCTGCTGCCTTGTTTTTGGAGAGCAACGATAATTCCCATCAACGGAAAACGTGCACTGACTATTACAACTAGAAAACAAGAATAGTGTTAAGAAAGATTTAATAACGGGGAGTACTTTATAATTTATTTACAGCCTTGTTTATACAGTGTCATATGTGACCATAATCCAATTTAAGATACACATGTTAATTTCATTCAAGAGCTTACAGTTTCTTTCAAGTAGCTAATGGGAGGCAACAGTGGCTGAATCAATGAGAAGGCAGCATGTGATAATCCCAAAATTCAGAAAAATATTCTGTGACACAAAATGGCACATTACAGTAGCATACTTGTGATCCTATCAGTACTGAATTTCAAAGATAGCAGGGGCAATTAATGAAGAATCTATACTGTAGAGCAGCCGTAGCTAATGAGAAGCTTTGTAAATATATTTTCCAATAATGTTCAGCCAACATGCTAGCTGATAGTAAAAACATTTTAGTTTAACAGCAGCTGATTTGTGGGTTTCACCTGCCGATGATGCAATGCTGGTCAAAAAATATAAATAATTATGGTGAACTCACCCACTTTTGCTGCTCTTCCCACTAAACGCACTTTGATTCATGCCATTTTGACGGTAAGAAACATTTTCACGGAAGGTCTCTTCTTGCTCTTCTTCCTCGGCTTGATTTACATCTGAGAGGCAGGCTTCCTCATCCTCTTCTTCATCAAGTGCACACTGTGTAGATCCACCCCAGGTTGCCATTGTCCTAATAAAAAAAAAGTTAAAATAAAATCAACTTGTAAGTGGAATTTCATCACGGCAATTTAAAAATATTTTTTTCTTAACTGCAATTTGTATTATTTTATGTATATGTTTTTAATATTTTTATATTTATACATTTTAGATTTCCTTTTCAGTTATATAATTCCTAGCATATTCATCATATTTCTCTTTTATTATATTATTTTCCTCTGCATTTACACATTTCCTTTCTACAAAATATCATCACAAAAAGAATATATTTTAACAAAAAGTATCTCTTTGAGCTCCTGCTACTTTTCCTACTATTCCAACTGCCTAATAAAGTAGAGACACCAAGCTTTCAAACCTTATTAAGAGCAAACTCACTTTTCTGTCCGGCTTTGCTGCGGAAATCCTTGATTTTCAGAGTCATCACTCCTCAAAGATGCAGCAGAAGTTGTATCTAATCCATTTCTCTGCTGCTGCTCAGCCATTAAGGACTCCAACTGCTTTCTTCTTTGCCTCAGATCTTCCCGTACAATTTGGTGCCTGCGGATCTCTGACCACACCTTCACAGCACAAAATCAAGGGAAAACAAAAACGAGAAGAAAAAAAAAAAAAACCAGACATTTATTTCACATTCAGTACGGATTCAGAGGACAACTAGAAAGTGAAGTTCTCCTTTTGCTCCATCTCATACATAGGAATGGACTTGGGACCATGGGAGAGCCCATATTTGCACTCCCGTCTGAATCATGGGATAAGGAAAGAGGCAACATTTCCCCATTCCCCTCCCCCAGAACCAAGACTGCAGACGGTCATTTTATAATACTATGCAAAACATTGTTCAAGCATTTTGTGCTATTACTAGAAGCAGGTTCCAAGTTGGAAACACTATCGACACCTGTAGCCTTTAAGAAGAGACATTTAGCTATATTTATTAAACAAGGCGATTAAGAATAAAAAGAATAGATAAAAGTAAATGGCATAACATAGAAAAAAAATGATCACAAGCTTACAGCAGCCAAAATTCTAGAAACAGATGTAAAATGAACAAAATAATTCTTCCCTGTATAAAAATATGTGGCATACTATAGCAATAAAGCTCAAACTCACCTCATTATCTACTGAAGAAGAATCTTCTGGGTCTGGCATAGTAGGAATAACTGATTTAATGCTGTCCGCAAGATCAGGAGTTGAAATAGTAGTGGGCAATTGTCTGGTTGTGGGACAAGTTCCAACGCTAGAAACGGACATCTAAAAAGGTTAAGAGTGGGAAAGACAAAAGGAAACTTGAGAATTCAGATAAAACAAAAACTATAAAAATCCTAAATCTAAATATATTAAGCATAACGTGATACCATGTTGGCATATTTACAGGAGAAATCTCTTACATTGCTCTTACACTGACATAACCCAGTGCTACTGTTCATGATCACCTGTATAAAAATTACAGGTACTGTGAATATCAATGGACCTACAGTGAATATCAATGGACCTGCTCAGCGAGAAAATTTTTGGCCAAAAACACTGAATCCAATTTTCATCTGACGTTAACTGCTGCTATATGCCATTTTTGTTTAATATTGCCAATTTCTATTTAAAACAAGTTCAGCACATTTAAAAAAAATTTAATGGCTTGTGTGATGACACACCTGCAGGTCAGGGCAAGCATTCCGTAAAGTCTGGATTTTTTCCTGTATTTCTGCAAGTTTTTTCCTTTCCTCTTGTAGGTGTTTGAGTTCCTCTTGTTGCTGCTGGAGCTTGGATTCATAGAATTTCTCTCTGAAATAGAGACATTTCAATTAATTGCCTAACCTGACGGTCTGAAAAAAAAAAAAAAAAAAAAAAAAAAAAGAAGAGTATAATAATAAAAAAAATGAAGAAAGAAAAACAAAAAAAGGAGGACACACTCACCTTGCTTGCTCCTTAAGTGCGACATCTTTTTGACCTTTAGATGAATTTTTCCGAATGTTATTCGGCTGCTGTTTAGGGATTGCAGCCTGGGCTAAAAGCTGATCTCCACTGCCAGACCTTTCGACAGTTTCAGACTCTGTATCATCACCATACTGTAAAAAAACAAAAGTAGCAAAACTATGTAAGCTTAAATTGCACAAAATGATTCTATTCCAGAAGAAATGGCTCAAAAAAGTTTCAGAAACTTAATATTTGCATGCTACTTAAACAGAACAAACAAGCCAAGAACAAAAACAAACAATATGTTGTGTTAGCAGAATTGCAAGTAAATACATAGATTATGCATAGATTTAAAACACATTTATTTCCACTTAATGTACAGATATGGTTGAAATTCTGCAGACTAATGTCTACCCTCAATGTATAAATGTGCTGGTGACAGTTTTCCTTTAATTGCATGGGTGTCAACAACATGATAAATTGCAGGTGGTGTTATTGTTGGCACTTTATGTTTCTAGGACATGCCTTGCCCAGTTTAGTGTTTGTGTTTCGATGTAATTTTAATTAAGTGTAGTGTCAAAAATAAATTTGTCTCTAATACTTTAAGCAATATTAGGAACATGGACATAGAAAAGCTTTAATGTAAACATATAAAACATTTTTATATGCTTCCCACTCTCTTGAACTGCGCTGTAATGTCTGTATTTTCGTTTGGTACAGTCTTTGTGGGTGAATTATGGATGCAATGGCACGTCCTGTTGTTGCAATATGGGTGCAGTAGCTAGTCCTGTGGTTGCAACATAAGTGCAAGTCCTTTGGTTGTTGGCACAATTTTTAAATAAGTGATATCCGGATGCACTTAAAATGTATTTCTAATATTGGTGCAATTTTAAGTTAATTTTGCATTTGCAAAACAGTTTATTCCTAGTGGGTTCATTTGCAACTAATCAATGCGTAATTTGTGGTGCAGTGATAAGGGCAGCAAGACAAAATAAACACGGCAATACATTTGAAGTGGTTCTTAACCCCTTCATGACCAGACTGTTTTTGGAATGTTGTGCGTTAATGACCGTGGCTGTTTTTATACTTCTGAGGTGTTTGTGTTTAGCTGTAATTTTATTCTTTGTTATTGCTGTACCAACACATATTATATATTGTTTTTTTCAGGACAAGAAGGGCTTTCTTTTGATGCCATTATTTTGTTTATATCATTTATATTATTATGAAAAAAAATAGAAAAATATGTTGAAAAATGTATAAAAAAAAACACTTTTCCTGACTTTTATTTGTAAAATCTTTTACTAAGCTACAAAAGCAAATAAAAAAACCTGCTAATTTGATTCTAATATTGGTTCTGAGTTTAGAAATACCCAATGTTTATATGTTTTTTTTTTTAATTTTGTATTGTAATAAATACAAGTAGCACCTAGCTGTTTCAAAACCATTTTTTCCAAAATTTGTGTTACTGACATTATAACATCGATATTATACATGCATTGCTGAATCAGCCCCGCATGTACACATTCAAGTAGACATCCCAGGGTAGTCAAATTGGGGTATTTTGACACTTTTCATGCAGTAATTTTCCCACCAATCTTTGACGAGTTTTGGCGTAGTAATTTTTTTGTGTTTTTTTCCCCACACTCTTTGTATTTAGGTAAGAATTTAAAGGGGTTGTTCTGTTTTTTTTTTGCCAAACAACACCCCAATATATGTTAAGCAACTTCCCCTGAGTATAGCGGTACCCCACATGTATAGGTTTGCTAGTGTTATGTGGCAGGTAAAGGGACAAATTTAGGATACGGTCATTGCAGCTTTAAAACATGTATTTATTATGTAATGCTTGTGACTACATTTCCTATCATGCTCAGCCAGCCAAAAGTGACCGTAGAATCATAGGGAATGTAGTCTATAGTAAGAAGCACAAATTGTTGCTATCCTTGCTATCCTGCGGCTGCATGGATGATATATCCAGCTGCTGCGGGCCCCTATCTACTGTTGGGGGGCAAATGCAAGGCACTGGCCCCACTAGCAGTTTTTTTTTTTAATATAAAATATCCATAGAGGACCACCAACAGACCTAACATGTCACTGGTCCTCTAAGGATTAACGTCTTATTTTTATTTAATTTAATAGTATTTATTTATTTAGTTTATTTTTATTATTATTATTTATTTAATTGTATTTATTTTATTTATATTAGACTCTAACTTTATCCCTAGGGTTATGGTTAGTACAAACCCTAATTATAACTCTAGGATTAGAGTTTTGATGATCTCTAACCCTAACCCAAGGGTTAAGGTTAGCAAAATAAAAATATAAATAAAAAAAATATTTTTTAATTTTTATTTTTTTTAATAAAAAAAAAACCTGGGGGGCCTGGGGGGACCAGGGGTGGCTTCCAGCACTATATTTAGTCTCTCCCTGCCTCACGATCGCTGTGGAGCAGGGAGAGATTATAGCCGTCAAAGTAGGCAACTGCTTTGACAGCTATTAACATCGGGGCACTGTGATTGGCTGTCACGGTGCCCGGATGTTTCCGGGGGGGGGGGGGGCCTCAACCGACATGGCTGAAGTGTCACGATATCGAGACACTTAGCCATGCCGTTTAAATCACGATCGCGGCATGCCAGAGCGCATACCGCGATCGGATCTGCATGACGGTCCAGGACCGTCATTGGTCACGAAGGGAGTTTTTCCTCATGACGGTCCAGGACCGTCATTGGTCACGAAGGGGTTAAATAGATGAACAAGTGAAGTGTTAGTTGTCCCTAGTGTAAGGATAAACTTACATGTACTTCTGACCGACAGCTCCCATGCTTCCATGGGAAGAGCAGAGATTGACCCTCGTTTTTGCATGGGATCAGCAGGGGTGACCTTAACTAGCTAGAAACGAGAGAGTAAACCAGTGTGTATCTATTAAGATACACGTTGGGTTTACCTCAAACTCTATTCAAGGTTAAAAAAAAAGTTGTGTTCCTATATTGTCTATTAGATCCACATAAAATGTAAATTAAAAACCTTTAATTTATAAAACATTAAATTGTAAAATATATAAAATGCACATTATCTTGTAAATATGAGCAGAAATAAAAACAAACTAGATTATTAAATAAACATGTGTCGGGTATGAAAACCCAACTACTCTCGTTAATGCACAGAGGTTGGGCAACAGGTCTGTGTAAAAAATAAATATATAAAAATAATTACACGTGCAACATGGCCACGAACCGAAAAAAATAACAGACTACAGACTAGATGCATTCAGGAAGTTCGTTTTACAGAATGGGAGAGATAAAAAATTATGTTTATTACTTGTTTACATTAAAGCTTTTCTATGTCAATGTGTTATTTTGACACTACAGTTGTCCTTTAAATTACCCACACATATTATACACGTTATTATCTCTAGTAAGGACTTTAAGATTCTACTTAGCCCATGTTTAGATGTTTTGTTGCCTTTAAAGGCAATAGCCTAAAGAAGTGTTTTTTCCGCAATAAATTAACGTCAAACCCAATCATCAACTAAACCCTAACAATTGGGGCTTGTTTTGCAGTCAAGCTTTTACAACAGAGCGACAGAAGTGGGGATTTACCGCTTTCATTTGTCTTGCCCACTACAGGGCAGTGCCATATTGGAGGGACATCTGCCTTTTCGTTATGGCATTTATGGTCACTCCTACGAGCATATATGCAACGGAGTGGGTTTTTATACACATGATGCCTTCCTGTGCTTTTATACACGAAGGCATCATGTTAACACCATCTGAATGCAGGAGGCGTTTACTGATCGCCTCAGACGGTCTTAAAGACACAGGACTTGCATGTATGTACCTGTTTTTCTGTGAAGACAAAAGTGCAAATTGGCAACTACGTGCCATAGAAAATGACACTATATAAAGCTGTAATGAAAATTAATGATTATTTTATATTTTATGACCATTTAATGACTAAAAAATTAAGACTTGTGTACAGTTTGTTTTATATGCTTAAATTCAAATTCCTTATAAAAAGCACTTGAAGATGAAATGGAAAATAAAAAGTCTCCAAAGCGTGAAAGCAACAAAATATACCTGTACCATTGCAACAAGATCCTGCAGTTGTCTCAGTTTCTGCTTTGCTGCAATGAGTCGATTGAATTTTTGCTCAAAATCATTATTTTGCTCGTTAGCGACACTGCTACTGCTGGTCATGGAGGCAACACTTGCTTCATCTTCCTCTGCATCGTCTTCATCTAGTTCTGCATCGCAACTTCTGCCCTGATCACCTGCTCTATTGTATAAGCAATCTAGTGAATAAAGAAAACTAATGGTCAGAAGGCATCAGTCATATACAGGGGATACTCGAAAAATTAGAATATCGTGCAAAAGTTCAGTTATTTCAGTAATGCAACGTAAAACGGGAAACTAATATATGAGATAGACGCATTACATGCAAAGCAAGATAGTTCAAGCTATGATATGTGATAAGTGCGATGATTATGGCTTACAGCTCATGAAAGCCCGATATCCACAATCTCAGTAAATTAGAATATTGTGAAAAGGTGCAATATTCTAGGCTCACAGTGTCCCACTCTAATCAGCTAAGTAAGCCAAAACACCTGCAAAGGGTTTCTGAGCCTTTAAATGGTCTGTCAATCTGGTTTAGTAGGAATCAAAATCATGGGGAAGACTGCTAACCTTACAGTTGTGCAGAAAACCATCATTGACACCCTCCATAAGGAGGGAAAGCCTCAAAAGGTAATTGCGAAGGAAGTTGGATGTTCCCAAAGTGCTGTATCAAAGCACATTAATAGAAAGTTATGTGGAAGGGAAAAGTGTGGAACAAAAAGGTGCACAAGCAGCAGGGATGACCGCAGCCTGAAGAGGATTGTCAGGAAAAGGCCATTCAAATGTGTTGGGGACTTTCACAAGGAGCGAACTGAGCCTGGAGTGAGTAGATCAAGAGCCACCACACACAGACGGATCCTGGACATGGGCTTCAGATGTCTTATTCCTCTTGTCAAGCCGCTCCTGAACAACAAACAACGTCAGAAGCGTCTTACCTGGGCTAAAGAAAAACAGACCTGGTCTGTTGCTCAGTGGTCCAAAGTCCTCTTTTCTGATGAGAGCAAATTTTGCATCTCATTTGGAAACCAAGGACCCAGAGTCTGGAGGAAGAATGGAGAGGCACACAATGCAAGATGCAAAGTTGATGAAGTTTCTACAGTCTGTGTTGATTTGGGGAGCCATGTCATTTGCTGGGGTTGGTCCACTGTGCTTCATTACGTCCAGGGTCAACGCACTTCATGCTTCCTTCTACAGACAAGTTTTATGGGGATACTGACTTCATTTTCCAGCAGGACTTGGCACCTGCCCACACTGCCAAAAGCACCAAAGCCTGGTTCAATGACAGTGGGATTACTGTGTTTGATTGGCCAACAATAAGGGCTAAAAGCTGCTATTGAAGCATCCTGGTCTTCCATAACACCTCAGCAGTGCCACAGGCTGATAGCTTCCATGCCACGCAGCATTGAGGCAGTAATTGCTGCAAAAGGGGCCCTGAGATTGTGGATTTGGGGTTTTCATGAGCTGTAAGCCATAATCATCGCACTTATGACAAATCACGGCTTGAACTATCTTGCTTTGCATGTAATGCGTCTATCTCATTTATTAGTTTCCCCTTTTACGTTGCATTACTGAAATAAATGAACTTTTGCACGATATTCTAATTTTTCGAGTATCACCTGTAGATCGTACAATTTAACCAACATTAAGACTGTATATGTATATCAGAATTAAAGAGAATAAACTGAAAAATGTACCTACTGTGTAACATCTGTCATTTTACTGTTCTCTGAAACATTTTACATGATAATTATACAACAGGGTAGAAATAATAAAAATTGTAAGTGAACCAAATCACCGATATTGGACAATAAAATGAGCTGCAAAATAAAAGAACTAAAATCTTGAAAATATAAATTCCATATTTTTGGCATTTTTTTCCTTTCAGAAATCTAGATTCAGATCTTCTCCACTAACCACTTAATTGCTGCACAATTATCTGAGTGACACATACCTAATGCAGATGACATATTGAAGCTTCTTAAATTAACACCAGATCTATTATTTATTTCACATTCTGTGTTTAGCTGCCTTTCATCACGGTTATTTGTTCCACCCGGCACATTGGTGAAGCTATTCATTTGTCCCCAGCTACTGTTTCGTTGCGGATTTCTATGGATGAAAAAAAAAAAGTGTTATAAACAAGTATGAATAGAAGGATAATCAATCCATTACCATAGAGACAACAAAGAACAGAAATCTAAAGAAAGACAGAAACGCAGATGTTCCAAGAACAGCATATCTTGCAAAAGCTTACAAAAGACAATTTGTGACATTTACTACATTTAACTGAATGGCAATAAAGAAGGTTGCCGTTACAATTGTGTGTTTACACCTCCATCCTTTATTCTTTCATTATAATGTTTCCTCAATGCACAAAATAAATAAATCAAAAGCAACCATGCTGTTAAATGTTGCATGGCAGTGTACAATATATAAACTGATCCAGTCTGAGCCACTAATTTCTTTCTACCTTATATTAGTGACAGGTTGAATGTCTTCTTGGTCTGAGTCACACTCAGAATCTCCACTGTCTTCTTCATCTTTAGTGTTTTCATTTACAGCATCAGTCATCATGTCAGAAGTCTGCTCATAGTAATTAACCAAATCTCGCAACTCATTTAATCGTTTTCGAACTTCTTTCAATTTCCTATGTGAAAAAAAAATTGCTGTTTTTTTAAATGTTTAATTTCATCAGTAACTACATAACAGGGAGACTTGGGGTCTTATTAAATTCCAAAAATTAAATTTAGTCTACTATGTAACACAAAAAGCAAAATGTCCACAAATTCATTATAATGTATCACCAAGTCTTCTAGTTCAAACTATTCTTTAACTTATAAAAAAAATTTTTTTAAAAAAGACTTGAAGCAGATCAAATGTAAAGGACATGCAAACACAACAGCCTAGTCTATCTGAAGAAATGATCTTTAAAAACAAACACATACTTCAGTTTCTCGGCTGGGTTTTGATTCTCTTCATCCTCACTGTCATTAAAAGATGCCACAGAAACAGATGGGAAAGCAGCAGCAATTGCTGAGCTGTTTGCTGCTCTGTTGTCAGAAGCAGCTGAACTTATGCTTCTTTGATCCATGCTTCTGTGAGGGGATCCTGTCGAGGCCACAACTAAGAAGGAAAGGTTATTGTGTTTAGAGACCAACAATGAACACACTACAACTAGAGGTTACCCGTTGCCCTCTATTTCTGATTCATTTACATGTAGTTTTCTTACAATTACTTTATGGCTGTCCTACGATCATTCAGTTTTATATAAGGGTATTTATTATGTCTATAGCAGCAATTAAAACTCTACTGGAAACACACATTGGTGCATGTTGAAGACTACTGCTTGTATAGTGCACAAGCTTTTTTTCCCCAGTATGATTTGATGCAGGCATTCTGCATAAATCACATTTTAAATATTTGTCTCAAGCCCTCCCCCAGTGATTAATCTGCAGGTGCAGTAGTACTGATTATATAGACAATGAGTTTTTTTTTTTTCCTAAAATTGAATGTATTGTGTGGACTGTGATAAACTTGCTCTAGTACACAGTAGGATCACTAGGGAGACAGGGAATTCCATTCATTTGAATGGCATTATTCTCATTGGTTCATGCAGCAAAAACATTTTTTTTAAAAATGAAATGCTAGTGGGGGCAGTCCTGGCTACTTGCAAACTGCTGTAGTTTCACAATTTAATCTAGCTATAAGTATTTTATATTTTAAGCACTCCAACAAGTAAAACCTACATTTTAGAGTACTTTAAATGCACATTAATATGCATGGGTCAAGTGGTTGACAAGTTTGATCACATTAATTTTGGCAGGGATGCAGTTGCAATAATCAGTAAATTGTAAAGATATGTACATAAGATGTCCGCAATTATACTTTTTCTAATAAATTCCCAACCCATTCAGTGTGCTAATTTCCTACATAACCCCCCTGAGGGTTTTCTTTATGCTGCTGTATATTATCCACAGACATTTTGTAATGTGTGTGTAAAACACACAAGAAACAAAAATACAAGAAAGGTGTTAAAATAGCTGCATAAAATGATCAAAATGAGCCAATGGATGTTTACTTCTAAAAACCATCCGCATTTATATGGCTTTCTGTAATCATATTTAATATTACAGTTACTCCCAAAATCAGGACATATTAAATTCTAGGATGTATGATTTCCCCAATTTAATAAAAAAAAAAATGATTAAAAAAAAAATAATAATATATATATATATATATATATATATATATATATATATATATATATATATATACACTAAAACAAACATACATATATTGAAATTGATGATTCCCTGATGATTTCGGGGGAAACAAAATATATTACACACTGAGAAAATTAGAAAGCAAGAGTACTAACGAACTGAAATGTCGACATTTTTCTGTATACGCATATGTAACCTGAATAGAAATACACTTAAAATCAAGACAAAAACACAAGTCAAAACAGACCTGGTCCACAAAAGTACAAAATAGTTTTACACTAGACCATGCTCATAACGTTTACATATTGTTCCTCTGTGAAAAGGATGCTATGTATCTTAAAGTTGGTAAATGTTCAGTTAATACCGTATTTGCTCGATTATAAGACGACCCCCCAAACTTTGGATATTCCATTAGGAAAAAAACTAAAAGCCTGAATATAAGACTACCCTATAGGAAAAAAGTTCAACTTGTATATATTCATATGTAAATTGCTTTTTTAATAAAAAATTATGATATCAAAAAATGTATTTCTAGTTTTTATTTCTTTTTATGTGCCAATGCTGCCTTTCTCTTTCCCTTGCCCCCATTTTTCTCTCTCTCCCCCCTCCCCTTGTCTGTCTCTTAACCCCCTCACTCCCCTTGTCTCTGTCTCTTAACCCCTTCCCTCCCCTTGTCTGTCTCTTAACCCCCTCACTCCCCTTGTCTCTGTCTCTTAACCCCCTCACTCCCCTTGTCTCTGTCTCTTAACCCCCTCACTCCCCTTGTCTCTGTCTCTTAACCCCCTCACTCCCCTTGTCTCTGTCTCTTAACCCCCTCACTCCCCTTGTCTCTGTCTCTTAACCCCCTCACTCCCCTTGTCTCTGTCTCTTAACCCCCTCACTCCCCTTGTCTCTGTCTCTTAACCCCCTCACTCCCCTTGTCTCTGTCTCTTAACCCCCTCACTCCCCTTGTCTCTGTCTCTTAACCCCCTCACTCCCCTTGTCTCTGTCTCTTAACCCCCTCACTCCCTTTGTCTCTGTCTCTTAACCCCCTCACTCCCCTTGTCTCTGTCTCTTAACCCCCTCACTCCCCTTGTCTCTGTCTCTTAACCCCCTCACTCCCCTTGTCTCTGTCTCTTAACCCCTTCCCTCCCCTTGTCTCTGTCTCTTAACCCCCTCCCTCCCCTTGACTCTGTCTCTGCCCCCCTCCCTCCCCCCTGTCTCTCTGTCCCCCCTGTCTCTCTGTCCCTCCCCCTGTCTCTCTGCCCCCCCTCCCTCCCTTCCCCTTACCTTGATCCCTGGTGGCTAGTGGGGGCAGCCGGGGGATGTCTGCACGATACTTGCAGACATCCTCCATGCTGCCCGACACGGCAGTCTATTATGACGGACAGCTGTCCGTCATAATAGTCTGCCGTGTCGAGCAGCATGGAGGATATCTGCACGTATAGTGCAGACATCCCCCAGCTGCCCGATTGTCCCTGGTGCCTAGTGGGGCAGCAGAGGAAGTCTGCGCGATGAGCGCAGACCTCCCCTGCTGCCGCACGGCACGCTCGCCGGGACTTCTGTGACGAAAGCGGAAGTTCCCGGCTTCTTCACAGAAGCCCCGGCGGTCGTGCCGGGCGGAAGCAGGGGAGTCTGCGCTCGTTGCGCAGACATCCCCTGCTGCTAGAGAGGGGGATCCAGGTCCCCTGCAGCTCTGCTGGGGACCTGGATCCATGTCTTATAGTCTGACCTCAATTTGAGGTCAGATTATAAGAAGACCTCGATTATAAGACGAGGGGTAGTTTTCAGATTTTTTTTTCTGAAAAAAACCTCGTCTTATAATCGAGCAAATACGGTAGTTAAAAAAGACAGAGTTAGTAGTCCACCTGGTCAGTAACTGATGCACATGGTAAGTTCCAAGGGCCATTTGACAGCCATTTTGTGTTTGCTGTGGTATACACAAGCATTGTGCAGCGCATGCCTTCATATTTTACAGATAATAGTTCCTTCACATATAAACAGCACAAAACCAAGAGGTTACACAGAGTATTCCACTATAGTGACAAGTTCTGCCAGATCTGCCCTCACAGCGCTGTGGAATATGAGAGACACATTATAGAAGTGCATACATGTTCTGAATGAATTCTATCCACTTACATGCAGTGTTATTAAGATGATTATCATGTAGTGTATGAAGTTCACCTAGAAAGGAGTCCATTTTCTGTTTTTTCTCTAGCAGCACCCCAACCTTACTCAATATTGTGCCTTGGTCCTCCGACACAGGTTCGGATAATGACGAGTTTCTGCTCCGAGCAACTTCTCTTGCAAGTGAGAGGCTTTCTGCCTGTCTTCTGTTATCTGGTACAGGGGGGCTCTTAAAGCAACAAAGAATACCTTTAGATTACACAGAAATTATATCTGGAAACTAAGTTAAGCAACATATTTTGTAAAACATTACACACACACACACACCTCTTTATAATTCCTATTTTGGACAAGAATTACACAGCAGCAAAAATGAGGTTGGCAGGAACATTTACCTTGCTTGTTCAGTACATGTACAGCCATTCTTTTATTAGAATGAGTTGCAAACAATATCACAATGATAATGTCACAAAATTAAAACAGGCATTCTGATCAAAAAATAAGCACTAAAAATGTGAAGTTAACTTAATTAACCACATTAACACTACAGGAGCAACCTGTGTTCCCCAAGATGAAGGTCAAAGGGTTGACTGGCCAAAATCCTATTTAGCCTAAACTGAATACGTAGAGGGCAGTGTATGGTTTCTCAACTATTAGAATTTCCAGTATTAGTATTTACCACAAAGACTGGGTTTGCCAACTGAATATATTTCTACATTTATGCATCATAATGTCAGGGCAAGCATTTGTACAAGTCTCCCACCCCTCTTCTTTAAAAAAAAAAAAATATGAAATAAAAGAAAATTTACCTGAGAGTCGTGAAGCTGGTTGTGAAATCGCTGGATCAAATCATTTAGTTCTTCATTTAGTTCCGATGTTAAGCTTACACCAGACATACTTCCTGTAGTTTCGGTGACTGCTATAACAGAATATGAAAATATGTATATCAATACGGAGACACAAAAGAAAAAACACAGGCAAAATACCTATAGCGCTTTTAGATTCGGAAACCTATAAAGGAATGTTGATCCACTTGGTCCTGAAACCCATTTACTTATGTTCCTAGCTTACCAAAGCCCCCCTAAATTGGGCAAGGAAGAAAGCCAAATTGTACAAAGGACTGTGATTTCCTGGTCATTGTTAGCCCAGCATTTTCCAGAGATGTTTGATTGGATTGATATGTGGGAAATTGAAGGCAAGTCAACACCCTTGACTTAAACCATTCCTGAACCATTTTTGCTTTGTGGCAGGACATATTATCCTGCTTAAAGAGGCCAACACCACCAGGTAATATAATTTCCATGAAAGGGTGTACATGGTCTGCCACAATGCTTAGGTAGGTGGTACATGTCAAAGTAGCATCCACATAAATGGCAGGACCCAGAGTTTCCCAGCAGAACACTGCCCAAAGCATCAGCCAGCATGCCACTAGTCAGTGGTCATAACATTATGGCTGATCATTTTCATATATATTCTAAACTTTGTGCACTCAGCCCTTCAAAAATGTAATCTGAGCTCTACCAAGCATACACAAATCCGAAAGAAAGTACATACTCTCAGGAATACAGCAGCAAATTGTCGATCTTCATCTTATAAAATAAAGTCAGAATATTAACGCTTCAGTTCGCCTGAGGACCATTATTAAGATCTTAGGACTATTATAAGTAGTAATATATCAATCAAATGGTAAAGGGATAGCTTCAGAGTATCACTTTTTGTCAAGAAGTGATCATAGCTAATAAAACATTAATTTCACAAAAAGGCATACCAACAGAATCGGTCTATGTTTTATTTGCAGCATTATTTCCTTGACAAAAGGATTGCTCACTTTGGATTTACACCAAACTCAGATGTCTACAGGGGCCGGTTAACCTTTTTGACATATTACATCAATTGAAAGCTTGCAAAAAGACTGTTAGCCAACAAAATATTTTAATCTGCTGAATTCCTGTACTTCCATGGGACATGATTGAATATTCTAGGCATGTAAAATGTGTTGGGCAATTAATTTCTGTAATTTTGAAGCATTTTTAATTTTAGAGTGAAAGTGTGGATTTACCAGATTCATCCATTACAGCAATTGCTTGTTCTGCCTTGTGCTGTAAAGCAAGGAGGGCAGCCTGTCGTCCTTTAAGGGCCCTGAGCTGTTCTTGTTGCTGAAGCATCCTTGTTAGTAAGGCATGTTGCTTTTTCATATTTTTTAGTTCCTCCTTTGCTTCCTGCTGTGGATCTATCGCCTGAAAATAAGAGAAATAAGAACACAATCTATTCAGCACATTTCACAGACTAATGGGAATAAAAAAATCATGAAATTGTCACATTGAAGTGGAACGAAACTTTATTTTTAACGCAGTGTTCAAACATAGAGTCATTAATTAATCCAATAAAACACCTTTATTTTTTTTAACTGGAGTTATTTTAGGGGTTTGTGACAGAAATCCAGTTGTAAGTACCTTCCACTTTACCTCAGTGACCTCATGCTCTTGTGAGGCAGTAGTAACCAGTATTTCCACCTATATATGTGGACAGAATCTTTTTTCCCCATTCTTTATTTACATTTTTAATATGCATATAAGAATGAAATGAAAATATTGTAATAGTAAAACATGACATTTTACATCAAAATGTAGAGCAAATCAGCACCAATTACTGAAGATTCAAGGGAACTACATTTTCCATGATTAAGCTGTGACAAAGGATGGCACCTGTGTTTGCTTTCACAGAGGGGGAAAGACGATACAATTTTAAAGATAATCTATGTAGTCTATCTAATTGTATGTTTTACATAATGATGAGGACTTCAAATATAGAGATGTTAAAACTAAAGTGGAGTTCCACTTTAAGTCGAGAGATATTTTAAAAGTCGTTGTCCTTCCATCCTCTTAAATGAGCACTAAATTACTTTGAAGCCAATTGTGTTTCTTCTCTGCTTTTTGGAGGAGCTAGGTTCACTGTGACAGCCAATCATAATGACCAGGTGTTTATAACTGTCAAAGCAAGTGACTGCTTTGACAGCTAAAGTATCTCCCTGCTCTACAGCAATCGTGGGCAGGGAGAGACTAAGGATGTAAGTAGTAATGATAAAATAAAAAACATTTTTAAAATGGTTGAGTATATGTAATTCTATCTGTCCAATGGTTACCCACACCCATAGATTCGGCCAAAATAGCCATGTATTTGTTACACTATGGATTTCATTTACCCAATGGGACCCTGCTCCCCCAGACCAGATTTCGTCCCCTTGCCCAAAACTGGAGTTGCTCCAGAGAGAGAGAGACACTGTTTTGTTTTTTCTTTATTTATTTTTTTGTTGGTTTCTTTGTTTATTCATGATTAATTTAAGTATGTGTTTCTTATATTTACATTTTCTTTTTTTTACCCAGCTGTTTATCGGTCTTTGGAATTGTGACTCTGAAAATTGTAATGAGAAACCCTATTTATTATGTTTATTTTTTTATATTGTAATAAAATACAAAAAAAAAACATTTTAAAATAAAAATACCAATAAATGATATCAAAAAATATTTTAAAAAACTATTTTTTCCTTCTAAACCTAGCCCTAAGGCCCATTTAAAGTTAGAGTTAAATGAAAATAAAAATAAATGTAACTAAAATATAAATAAATGAAAAAATTACAAATAAATTATATAAAATAAATTTAAAAACTTTTTTGTTCTAACTCTATAGAGTCAGGGTTCATGCTAACCCCAACACTATTTTAAAAAAAAGTAATAAAATAAATACTAATAAATTATAAAACAAATAAAAAGAAAATACTTTTTTTTTTGTTTTAACACTAACCCGAGTTAGGGTTTTTATCAACCTTAGGGTTAAAAAGAAAATGTAATATTTAATAAAAAGACTACTAGTGGGGCTGGTGCTACTGAATGAGACTGTTTTCTCACTAGGTAATTCACGAGGTGACATTTTTCCCTTTATAATATAATAATGCATGATTTTGTGAAAGATATGGGATCGTGTGCACTAGTTTTGATAAAGTAAGCTACAATTATCATTTGGAAATTTGTTCTGTTTAAGCTCACTACCTACTTCCATATGTTGAGTGCATTTAAGTAGGTCTGTAAGTGTGTCTCCTACGTTGCCATCAATGAAGACCTTATTTAAATATGGGGTTGATTAAAATAACTTTTTCTATCAGGACAAGTAGATCGGGCTACTGCTTTAGTCCCTGGACAAGCAGTTTTGTTTATAAAATTCTACACCTCTTCCTATGACAGTTGTAGTACATATTTAAAATATGCAAATCAAATAAATATAAAAAGTAAAAGTTCAAGGGCACCCAACCTCATTATCATGAGCGTATGATTTGTGCGCAAAATGCATCATAAACAAGAAAAACATATAAAATTCCTTTTGTAGCAACACAGTGGCAAAACACACATTCAGAAGAGATAACAGTATTCAGGACGACTCGAGTGAGACAAATGTACAACATGAAATATTAGAACAACAATGTATTTGAAACACCCATTTCTGTACATTTTAGGTTCCAGACTTTAGGTTCCATCACACATGCCTATGATACCACAACAGTTGTAACAAAGTACTAAGCCACAGGGGACTATGAACATCAAGTTAAAGGAACAGTCTAGTCACCATATTGACTGTACCAAATTGTAGGCACCAATGTTTTAAGAAGACATTGGTCAGTTTAAAAGTTGCTCTAGTCCTCTGCCAGCAGAGCCTCTGTAATACAGGTAGGGCACCCACACTACCCGAGAATCCAGCTGTTCATGTGCCATTTATCTCCCAGCACAGATCCAAAACACCTGCATCACTTGTAAGCTTGGGAACTGCTTCTCAAGCTGTGTAGGAGTCTGCAGGGCAACCAGCACAATAAGCATAAGCCCTATATACACTATTTTCTCTTCTTTAACGTCTCCACTTCACTTATATCTGTTAACCTGTGAAATCTTTGGAAGAACCTTTAATACAAAAAAAAGCACGTTAAACAGATTTGTTTAACAAAGTAAGAGTGGTTTCAGTTAAGAATTATGTAAACTCTGAACAAATAAGTAATTTGTAATATTGGTGTCAGGATTTCCTGTAGAATTGTGTAAACTCTGAAAAATATTTCTTATTGTCAGCATTAAATACATTTTGTTCCAAACCGATGCCTTGCTATTAAAGAGCCACCTTTCTTCCTCACTTTGTTTATTGTACTGCTATAAAATTAAGGATATACATCATGTTATGTTAGTAATGGTAGTCACTATATGTTCCTCATTATCAATTTCCCTTATTCAATGGTATAGCCATCTTATTCTGTTCTCATCTATGTTTACTATGTTATTATAAAATAAGGCATATTTATCCTGCTATTTCAGGAATATTTGCCACTATTTGATGCTCAATGTCAAGTGTGTTTTATCATGTTACATTGTAGATTAATTGTTCACCAAAAACCAAAACAACTCTGATGAAGCCCTTACTATAGGGCAAAACGTGTCAGGTGTGTATTTTCATCGAAAACATTTCCTCAGAACAAAAGTATTACCTGAACATAACAGTTTAGTACTTATTTCTGTTTTAAAGGGACTTTCTGGTGCAAAAAATGCATCTTCCAAATGTTAATGAACGTGAAAGTACATTCAAAATGACATGCATATTTTACATTTTGCATTGCTTACGAGAGAATACTTACAGCTAGATGAATTGGTGAATTTACAGCAGTTTGCAAGAAACCAGGACTGCCCACACTAGCCGAGTAATTTCCTGCACTATAAAAGCAGTAGTTTTCAACATGCACCAAAATGGGTTTGGGGACTAGACTGTCCTTTTAAGTTGTTTTATTAATATTGTTATAATTTGTATTATGCAATATTAAAGATTATTGTAAAATGTTATGTAACTTTTTTTTTACCATTTGTAATAAGGTTAACAAAGTAAACTTGTATCTGTACTTCTGGTGTTGAGGGGCCCCACTACTTTTCATGATCTTGTACAGTGAGGAAATGAAAATGTGTAGCACACTGCCTAAGTCCAGAAATCTTATTAAATTAATGGGGATTAATTGGTTCCTGCAGCAAAAAGGGGTGTTTCTGAATTAGTGCAATTTTTTTTTATATTTTAAGCAATGAAAAATGTAAAAATATGTATTTTAAAAGCACTTTAATATGCATTAACATTTGGAAGATTCAATTTGTGTAGTTCTTTTTCTTTATTCCTAGTATACAATATTTGGTATTTAGGGTCAAGTCGCATTTTTAGTCGCAAGAGTTCAATGTAAAACATGAACTTTCTAATATTGGTATAGAGGCTATGCATGCATCCACTACACTTTTTGGGAGTGGTGCACATTGGCATAAAAAGGCAATTCAAAGTCAACTTGAAAACGATTGTGGCTCTACATTTAACACAATGGCCCAGAAATGTTCCTTGTAAATACATCACAGTCCTACTCTAGACAAGGAACCTACACGTCCAACAGGCAATGTGGAAAATGCAATACTTGAATTGCAATTTCCAAACAACTGGATGTTCAACTGTCCATAGATCACAAGCAGAATTAACAGTTTGAAATGATTTCATTATCTATGTTACAAATCTAGGTGCACAAATTGATACTACAAAAGGGCACATACAATTATTTCAAAGTAATTTAAAAAAGGATTACATTTTTCTTGTACCGTACAGCCACCTAAGACATTTCCAATGAGACTTTCTACTGTTTTGCGCTTGGAGCTATCATGCAACATTAATCATCTAACCATCACATCTAAATTGATTACTTATTTTGTTTGCCAACTGTCCAGAAAGCAGAAGGGTATAATGTAACAGTTTATTAGGTGGCATGTCCGTTTTAAAAACCAACAATTACATAGTTTTACATTTTCCTCTGAAGAAAACAGCTGTGGTATCATTTAGTAATTTTATGTGTTGTACTATTGTCTTTATAATACAATTTTTTTGCCAACATTTAAAAAAGCAGTTTAATTATTATAGCCCTCATGAATATATACCTTAAGGTGCAATCCATGGTGCAGAACATTGTTATGTGGCCACATTTTTCTGCCATTGGTAGAGAGGCTGCCACCTTTCTTTTTTGGAGAGGTAGAAACGTCAAACTTTAAGATCTTCATTTGTGATGCTGAACTCCCTAGACAGTCCTCAATTCTGGGCCGACTAAGAGATACCTCCTTTATTAAATGGTTCAGTTAGTTAGTTATTTTGTTCTGCAAATAGTAAAAACATACAAACAACCCTAGAGATTCAAATTTGACCTAGTGTTCAAAAGGAAATAAGTTAAAAGTTATATAAAACTTTTATTAGAGGCAAGTTTCCCCCACACGATGTGGATTCATCAGGGGAGATTAATTCTCCCTGATGAATCCACATTGTGTGGGGAAACGTGTCTAATAAAAAGTTATATCTTAATTTGCAGGGAGTAGCTAACCTTTTTTCAATTTTGTCAAACCAGGTTACCCTATCATAGGTACTTCCTCTTGCTGAAGTGGAAGCTTGGTCTACATTAAGTGTAAAGAGAAAAAAAAATAAAATCACACCCACGCTTACATTTTGTGTCATATGGAGAAGTATAGTTTAGTTACCTGGCTCTCCCCTCTCATCACCTCTTCCCATTCATGCTTGAATTCACGTTAAACACAAACCGCTCACCCTGAACCTATAGAATAGTTTTATTAACTTTTAATGAGGCAGCAGTTGCCTTTGGCATAATTAAACTGCCTTTTGGACAGTGTCGCTATTAAACTAGCGACTGGTTCTTTCAGTCATTGGTGTGTGGGCACTTCCAATACCTGGGGAGGTAAGCCTTGCCTCCTCCCAACTGAAGTTGTATTCAGTGGGCCAGTTGCCATCACTGCGGGCCTTTTCACAAGGAGTTTCAACTGTATTATAGCCTAGAAGTCTATCTTAGGCAATTAAATGGTTCTCTATTTTTTTTCTTCATCACACAGAACCTAATTAAAAGACCCAATGAAGGGATGACACTCCCAATTGAAACTACGTAACCGCATTGCACAACTCAAAAATGCATACTTCTACTGTAATGATATCACATATGAAAACTGAAGAGATGAAACCACATTCCATAACTCACACTATGTACGCCTTAACCCGTTATGAGAATTCATCTTCCCCATCATGTGCCTGCAGGAGCTGTAGTTCAGTAGCAGGTCTCCTCTAGAAACTGAAGCCAGTCCGAGAGGTACTACTGCAGCTGGCTTCCATTAAAGGGACACTCCCACCAAAAAAATAAAAAGGTTTTATTTTTTTATTTTGTATTGTTGATTTCAGTTATGTCTTGTTTTTGTTATGTGACTGTATTTAATAAAATATGTAACTAAACAAGTGCGACTCAGCTCCACCATTTTGTGATTTAGGGTTTTTGGGTGCCACCCCCTAGAGACCTTACAACACAAATTTCTCACTTTGGAGCTGGGGACACAGAATGCAGTCTGTAAGTCAGAATTCTGATCATAGACTTGCATTGAATTGGAGGGTAATGAAACTATTACAGCACATTGGGGCAGTGTTATGATCCTGTTTGATCAGGTCTATCTCCTCTCTGTGTTGGAAGGCATGTAAAAAAGGTTGTATACAGCCACCTAGTCCACTATGATACAAAGGAGCCAGTAAGGGAGCAGGGGAGTATCTTATGACATCATCATGCAGGCTTTGGCAACAGTTGTAAAGTGAGACTGGCTTTTGGGCAAGATTTTAGACAATGTTGAATCAAGGGAAATATTCACAGAATGGAGCCAGGAGATAAAAACCTAATTTTATTTTTCCTTTTATGTGAAATTAATTCAATCATATAATTTTTTTTAAAAACAGTGGCATATGATATATTATGTATGTGTTTGTTTTAAATGACCAGGTTATCTAGTTACATCTTATGTAAGTGGTAGTGTCCCTTTAAAAAATTAGGTTTTTGATAATATTTAATGTCTCTACTTGCAGAAGAGGTAGCAACCCTAGAGGGAAACTACTTTACCTTTTAACACGTCATACTTTATGATCCCTACTTCTCAATGCACTCATCTATTCCTTCTGATTCTGAATAACTGATCATGTTCTATGCATGTGCTCCATGCTTTCCCTGATGTGGTCAAAAATGCTGTCTACTAATGTTTCTATTCCTTCTATAACAACTAAACTTGAGACACGGGTTTATAAATATTAGATCTTATTCCAAACAGGTCTTCACTCAATGCTGTAAGAGTGTTCTTTAATTCTATTCATGCATAAACACATATAAATTGTAATAAAAGGGAATGTACGGTCTTGTGAGCACTGCTTGCTTATTACAGTAAAACACTGTAAATTGTATCTACTTGTTTGAACAGCTACCTTGTCATTATACCTTCGGAAATCCGATCTGATAAAAATTAACAGTAGTTTGTGTTAGATTCATGCACGGTTAATAGCATGCTTTAGACTGAAATACTTTGCTCCATAATGCAATTTTTTTTAAATGCCGAGCTATGCAGGGTAGGCATTTAAAGTAGCAGCTAACCTCATAAAAAATGCTCTAGAAAATGCTAAAAAAGGCACTTGTTTCTGCATATATTAGAAACGTGTGAATCCTGTGTTCCTTGGACACAGAGTTATACCTTATAAATAAGATTATGTGTGTGTATCCATAAGTCACACACAGCTCTAACTGCCATTTGGAGTCTGAAGTTTTAGAAAGCTGCTTACCGTGGTATCTGAAGCCTCAGAATGCACATCAATGTTTAATGATGTGCTCTCAGCTACAGAACTAGATCCCACTGCTGAATCTATAGTGCGAACATCCTCCTCATTTTCGCTACCCTGAAATATTGCATTAGCATAAATCAAGAGGGGTTGGGGAAGCACGAAAGAGATGGAAACAACACTGCGTACTTATGAAAAGTGCATCAGACACATAGCATGCTTCCAATAAAAGATCACACTTACAAGCATTTCTTGAAGTAACACAAGGTAAGTGTTTTCCTGGACTTTCAGGTGGTCAATTAATTTTGATAAACGTTCAACTTTGGCAGACCTTTCATTTTTCTCAACAAGGTCATCTCTCAGCAAACTGACCTTGGTTATATAGTCGCGAATCTTTACAAGTTTACTCACAACCTAGAAAAAGCATGAAGTGCAACTCCATGAGAATCACGTATTGATCCGGTACTTTATTTATGATGGACAAATACAGAAACTAATAATAGGAAATATTATATGTATTTGAATGACAAAAGCACCAAAAAAGAAAATGCACACTCTATAATTAGTATTTACAGTCTGAATAAAGAGCATACAAATGGGGATAAAATTGCAAATAAATGCACAGACGAAGGGGAAAATATTTAAAATACAGTGCCACAAACTGAAATCCATGCACGTTTCAAATATATATATATATATATATATATATATATATTTATTTATTTTTTTAAATACACACGTCTCCAGTTTTCATAATCGTTTTAAAATAACCACTATGACCCCTGTTTAGTTAAAGAAATATCTTTAAATGATATATAAACGGGGCACTTGTAAGCAGGGTTGTTTCATTGAAATCATGATTGAGATCACTTCATTTAAAAAAAAGTTTGAAAAGCATTATTTTGATTTTGTTCTATTATATGATAAAGAATATAAGATGTATTAAGTTAACTATACTTGTAATAGGTTGATACAGCAAATAAACTAAGCAGCCTAATAAATAGAATAGTAGATATAAAATACAGAAGGTATTTGGAATTCCATCTACTGTTTCTGACAACATGGTTGCCATTGACTTCTAATGTAGGAGAGGAAATGGAACCAATTAACAGTTTAGGAGATTCTGTCTAACTAAATCACCACTGCACATGCCACCAGATCCTTATAACGGTCCTTAATTTGCAGACACAATATTTAAGTCGATCTGGAATGACCTTAAGTAGTGATTCTTAAGTCAAAAGGGAGTAAAAACTTAAGGGTCAACTCTCAGCCCCATTATATTTTTTTCTATATAAAACATCTAAACCCTATCTATTGCAATAAGTATGTCTATATAAAATGTCCTGTAAGCACTGCCATGGTGCCCCTAAACTTGATCAGAAATCGGAGTATCCGGCCCAAGCCTTTGGAAGTCCACACTCATGTCCGTGATGTGTCATGTCTACACATTGTGCAGCTTGTATACCTGTAACGGGGCAGCATTGAGAGAGCTCTCTCTCAGCCTTGTTGTGATTGAAACGGGAGCCTGTGTTAAAGGAGATCACAGGCTTTCATTTGAAACAACACTGCAATGGAGAGGTCACACCCTGCAGCCCTGTTCCAGCTATACAAGCTGCACACTGAGTGTGACGTCAGGGCGACATCCCACACGAGAGAAGACTTCCAAAGGATTCCAACCTGAGTGCACGTGTACTAGAGGAAACTGAGTTGCCAAAAAGTAATTACTTGAAATTGTACATAGACTTCCTTTATTTTTAAAAGCACAATGCAATAGATAGGGTTAGAGAATTTACACGTTTTTAAAAATATTATGGGGTGACCTTTGTCCTTAACTGCTGCTGGATGTCAAATTCTGAGAATAGCAGTTCTAAAATGGACTTAGAAGCTAGAATGCGTAGTATGCAAAAGTTGTATGTAACAGAGTAAACATTTTTGCTAATGAACATTAACTATAGTTTAGCATGCCATATTTTGTATATTTATCCCCTTGTCCCAAGTACCGGTTTGGTATAAGTGGCAGTTTGCTACACTTGTACTATTAGGTTTTTAAGAACGGAATGAAAATATTTGTTTTCTCAGTTGTGAGAAATTTTACCACAACAAATACGGTTTTGTGGATGTGCATTTCACAAGCAAATAGATTGTTTTACATAGAACTATGTGGGTGTGCCATGTCCCTTGCTAAAATAAATTACACTGGCTCATCGATTGGTCTGATCGGCTTATAAAGTCTACAGATATAGGTCGAGCCTTGAAGTAGAGAAGTGAAAAAAAATTAATACAGAGCATTAAAAAGGAACTTGATCACCTAAAAACCATTATTTTTACACAAATTTAGAGAATAAAAAGTGATCTATACATTGTGCTACCAAAATTGCAAGCAAATGTTTAAATTAGAATTAAATGTGTCTGAGGCGTCTCCCATTTTTGACATCCCCTGTGGCTTTAGATGCAAATGAGCTATTAGAACTTTGCCCCACAACGGACCTTTATACATAACCCCCATTATCTCCTACTTTAGGCATTTGGTTGGAATTTTGCCAACAGATGGTAAAGGTCATTTTCACTCATTTTTTATTTCCCACATTCACAGTAAATAATATGTTAAGGTGAAAGATTCCCTTTAAATAATGCACACTGGTATAGGAACGATATAGGCCAAACATTGATGTGACAGTATCACGTCACTGGTTACTATATACTGTTTAGTTTAATAAACTTCCATATGATTAGGTTTGCAGTAAACATAGGAATTGAATTAACTATGCCTAACATGAACAGAATTTAAAATGGACTTTGCAAGCCCCAAAAAAGAAGATTGTGAAACTGCCCAATCCACAGGAAAAATTCACATATATTTTCAAAAGTTTGTTCCTGACAATTTGTTCTTATTGCTAGCTTTCATGTTCTCCAAATAGTTGAGAGCATAGCTGCTAGCTAAAAAAAAAAAAAAAAACCATCAGTTGCAAGGTCTTGTGCCGTTTTACTCAATTAATTATTCAGGAACAACAAAGAATCACATTTATAAATAAAATAAAAAAAATGAATTAATATCAAGGGGGTGGGTCCTTAGTGGCCTAAAACTTTCACACACTTCCGATCAGAGATATACATTAGCATTCTAAAATTATGAAGGTACCAAATGTTAAACCTCCACAAGTATGATTTCATAAAGCAAATAAAGTGCAAGTATATAGCAGAGAGTTTGTAGAATTTTCAAACAAAATGTTACCTGACTGCTGTCTGTTGCTGGTTCCCCTCTGCCATCTTCTTCCATAGCAGTTTGGTAATTCTGAAGGAAATCTTTATTAAAAGCAGAAGTCAGAAAGTCATTCGGTAAGGTGCCGGTTTCCCTTTTAGGTGGGCTTGCTGAAGAAGCCTTATCTTTATTGGTGTTCAGCTGAAGTGGAAGGAAATTGAATGGCTTGCGTGGTTCAGCAATCTGGCGTTTGTTATTTGCTGCAGTTGCTCTGCCTTGAGAATCACTTCCAATGCTTCTCTGTAGTGAAAAACAAACAAACATAATAACGTCTTTAAAACAGTATTTTATATATATATATATATATATATATATATATATATATATATATATATATATATATACACACACACACACACACACATAATAGAAATTATTTTTCAACTTAGAAAACAAACAAACCTGATCCAAATCTCCAAAATTTATTTTCTGTTTTAGTCTTTCCAATTCTGCCTGTTCTGGTACAGACATTTGAGACACATATCTTGTGTGTGGAAATGTATGTGGTGTTCTTGTCCTTCTCCGACCAACACCAGGGGAAGAGCCTGGCGAGATGGAGTTTGTAAGTCTTGTATCACACTCTACGGCTAGCTTTTTTTTGTTCTTCTCAGAAGATCGGTTGGCTTTCTTCTGTCCACTCCAGTCCTATTTACATCAAGGGGAAAAAAAAAGGAGTACAATGAAAATGTCAGAGGAGTATACAAAATATGAGCATATACAGATCAATATTCTAATTATATTTTCTACACTAATCAGGAATGGATAGAAACAACTACAGGAGTCCGGAATGTCTTAAATATCTGACAGGAATATTAGGATAACCCCTAATAAATTCCGGTCATCACAAAATTAAAAGCTCTAGGCCAGCTTGGAACATCATGCATATACACCATCTACTTCTTAAGAGTTTTAAAATCAAGCTTAGCTACAAATTGTAATGAAATTAACTGGTAGAACTCCTTGTTAAAGAATTCAAGAACTATATTTAGGAGAATTTCAGGAATAAATTATGGAAATTCTGAATCAAAAACTACACGGGTAATTTGGTATGCACCTCAAATGTGGAGAAACTTCATTGGAAACTCTGCTTAGAAACTCAAATTAATAAACAAATAAAAAAAGCACTTCAAATTAAGAAAGGATAAAAAGCCTTTTATGTTAGAGGTTGTGCAAAACTCTTTTTTTTGAGTATTAAAATACTAATTTATTTATAATGCACCAGTTGATCTGGTGGCATTGAGTAAATGGGTATTTACTCACTAGAACTTCCAAACTAAAACCCTATAGCTTCAGAATCCCTTTATAGAAACAAGGGTCTATTACTTGGTCCTTAAAGTGGAACTCATGTAATCCATGAAACGTATTTCAAAGTTTCCTACTCTGAACATATTCTGTCAGAAAAAGCATTGTAAACCTTACAAGGGTACAGATGAATTATCTCCAAGTTTTGATTTTTGACAGCAGTAAATGGAGGGGTATGAAAGATTTATAATGTCACTAGTTATATCACTGATATCGTGCACATGTGCTGTGGGTATTTGGAAGGAAGACTGGCTCCCCAGGAGATAAGAGGGACACCCAGTCAATCAACAACACTGGAACAAATAAATGTATTTATATTTTTAAGTCTTAGCGCAAATACGCTTTTATTTATTCAGTTTTGTTTTCTTCACACTTTGATCCTTTAAGGCAGTATAGTTCAAATTTTTATTATGGGGGCCCGCATACCATGCAGACTCTTAGGTTGGGAGCTGGACATTATTATTTGATTTCGATAGAACAAATGGGCTTTTTAGCCAGTATTGGGGTTGTATGAAAACCTTTGAGTGTCACATCCAGCCCAGGTGCCTCAAGTTGTACATCAATAGATTAAGGATTAGGCCCCAAAATGATAACTACAAAGACAGTTTTATGTTCTAGCTTAATTACTTAACTCAGGGGCACAGATTCCTAAAGTCTTTAGCAACCATCACACAGGCACCAACTGTTTTACTGTGTGGAAATTCATGAAATGTGCTTTTCTAAAAATACCCACCCATGTAAACCTTTGTGAATAAATATTAATAATGAGGATTCACACTCCAAAGGCAAGTGCTTACACAGTGTTTCACCCAGGTCATCAACAAGCAAAAGGGCACACAGGCCAACACTCCGTGAAAAGGTGGGTTTATTTCACAAATGGCACATTTGTGATATAAACCCACCTTTCCACTGAGTGCTGGCCTGTGTGTCTTTTTAGATTATTTTTCCAGCCTCAAGTCCATAGTTGAGAGAGGTTAATTGGTGAGCTCTCATTACAACTATATCCACTTCCAGTTGTGCTCATTGGGAACACACAATCTCTCCTGTCCACAGACACAAGTTGTGTCCAGTCATAAAGAGAGGTCAGAGGTTCTTGGGATGCTGGGGATGGGAAGCAAGAGGTCTATGTAAGTGGAAAATTGTGTGGAATGTTTTGAGAGGCTGGAAAACATGCAAGATATATTTATTGGAGATATGGTAGTTGTGATTCTGCCGCAGAGGAACAAAGGTTAAGACTCACCTGTCAAATAGCAAGCACATTTTTTTTTCTGCCAACAGCAAATGCTTTTTATTAGTTAATTCATGGATTGTATTAAAGATCCTAATGTACATAACTTGTATATACGTTACATACATGTAAAGCAAAGAATCATTGCAAATTGATCGTAAGTTTAATAAACTTTATCATTTAAGTATCAATACATTATTTGCATGTTTCTCCACTCCCAACAAAGTTGATAACATGTCATATATAGCTGGCTCCTAGTCTTGTTAAGCCCTGCCTATAAATTTTGGGGTCTATACTAAAGTAACCTGTAAATGCATTTCTACCATATTATTTAGTCTGTCATCAAAAGGCTCGTGGCTCCAATTAGGTAGTTCTTGATCTCCGCTGACCTCATCAGGGGGACCACCTCCTGTGGCCATGATAACAGCTTCTGCAAGGGGAGAAAACCAAAATATTTAAAAAACCCTTGTACAAAAAGCGATTGCAGAAGAGAAGTATTCTTTTTAGAGAAAATACTTGTCAAATTAGTAAAACGTTGTCGCTATTTAAGCAGTTTGCAATATATATTTAAGGAATACATTTGATGCCACACACAACTAGATTTCAATGTAACTTTTAAAAGCTATATAAAAAGTTTAAAAAAAAAAATAGCCATCCCCTGATGTCTATAGAGCACATTTCACATTTATAGATACAACACAAGTGTACAATCAAAAAAACAGGACTTAAAGGAACATGCTTAAACTTTGAAATAGCACTACACTGTTTATACTGTGAACAAAAATAGAGTTTAAAAAATGATCAATGCATTATGTTTGCGGAATTGCAAAGAAATGCATAAATTAAGAGAAAAAAAATATTTTTTAAATGTGCCTGTGATGCATCCTGTTGATGGCATCGCCTTGTGACTTGATATGCAAATTAACTACTGTCAATGGAAAATGTACATTGCACATTATGCCACAAGGTGATGCTATAAACAGGATACACTACAGGCACATTTAAAAACTAATTTTCCCTTAACCTATGCATGTATAGTAGATCATTTTAATTGATTTTTTTCATTCTTTACATTCATAGTATAAATCATTTTTAGGCGACCGATTCCTTTTAAATTCTCTTAACAAATCCAAACTATTGTGGAACTGCCTAAACAGTTACTAACTTGAAGTCAGATTGGTTACACCTACTTATAACTACAGCAATTATAACATGTTACCAATGAAAAGGAACATAAAAGTATTTATTACGCATTTCAGGAAACAGGTTACCATGCTGCTTATTTAGCAGAACAAAATAAAATCAACAATTATTAGATATTATATGCCACTTCATCGGAGGTAATCAAAGCACTGCGTTTCATCACCATATACACTCACGTTAAAAATACATAAATTATTTTTTTTTTTTTTTACATACATGCACACACAGACACTGAGACACACCCACTAAACATGAAAAATTTCTATCATTATGCCAACTCACAAAAAAAATGGTAAAGCTATTCCCCACCTTATTGATTTTTGCCTAAACAAATTTCAGAACACACATTTGACTGAAATAAATTCACAATTTTCCATTTACAAAGGTAACTGAAGATCTGAACAAAATGGAAATACTGGTTGTATAAGTTTGTTCTTTTTCCCCCTAAGGAATGTCAGGTGAAAGTAGTGTTTACAGTATCCACAGCAACAGTGTCAGTTAGAGGAACAAAGGCAATAAACTAGTAGGGAACAAAACAATGTACTTTCCACACAATGTACTCCTATAACTATAATGTAATACATTTGCCATGCAATAAGACCGTTCGAAATAACAATGAACAATTATTATTAATGTCCCATGAAAAATTAAAGATTTTTTTGGTTCATTATAGTAGATCAACATATAATGTAAAGATTACTTTACTGTCGTGCAATCTTTATCACACCTGCTCTAGGTGGAAATATAGGTAACAATTTCAGAAAAGAACACGATTCCTTGCAAAGAAAACGTTATCAAAAACGTAAAGAAACCCGTGAGCAGGAGAAACCAAAAGCATGACACCTTAGTACAATGTACTAGTTACTATACCAACCTGCTTGAGCCTCCAGATCACGGACCCGATCTCAATGCAGTGTGTATTCACCTGAAAGCCGAACCACCAGATTGGGCTGAAATCCAATCCTCAAAGTAATACCTGTAGGCAGAGAGGGCGGGGTTTCACCAACCGGCCTTCTACTAAGTGACCTCAGGGGGTTGGGCAATCCAGATTAACAGGCCCCCGCAATGTCCCGCTATATAGACGCGCTCAAACTAACAGGCACCCTCTTTCAGTAAACACACAACACTCCTGCCAGAAACAATAGCTGTGACTGGAGCATACTGGATATGCCAGTCCCGATTCGTTAATAAGCACTTGATCGAGTGATATGTGGCCAATCCAGTGCTTCCTTTGCCGCTCCAGGTTAACAGTGTTTGCATGTCGGTGTCTGGGGCAGAAGATGATTTCGAAGTGTAAAATCACCCGGGCTGTTGTGGACATTTCCCATGATACTAATCCAGGTGGCTAACTTGCCATCGAGGGAAATGTAATCCAAGATACAAGAATGGACTCTGCCACCGTATCAAATACTTCATCGCATTAACATATTCCAGCTTCATGAATTACCCCAGATAAACGGAGAGCGAAATTAGGTGAATGTAACATTTTAGTGCGCATAATATCCGAGGTAGCATGTTTCCTGAATAGCCCAAGTAAATCAAGACTCCTTACGATCCTACAGAAATTTCAGGGCCCCTTACTAAAAAAAAAAAAATTCTGCCCCCTCCCAAAGTCATTTTATCCAGGTGTCTGTATATATCATGCCAATGTTTTAAATACACCCCTGGACATGACCTATCACCTGTATTGCACATCCAGGATTTGCTGCTGCCCCCCAGGACTTTCCCTTTACCCACATTGCGCAACCAAGACTTAATATGCACAGCCAGCATGCCCACTACTATGCTACTCTTTGACCATTAATTTGCTACAGCCAGTTTCCCCCTTCTACAAGAGACAACAGCCTTCTATGCTGCCCTACTGGTCTGATTGAGCACTGGAAGGTCATGTGACCCCTGTGCTCGACATCAGATCTGTGCGCGAACAGCGCGAGACAGGTAGCATGGAAGGCTGTCGTCTCTGGCAGAAGACAGGTGAGTACTGGGGAAGAGGGGGAAACCAGCTGTGGCATTTTATTGGCCAAAGCACTGACACCATGCTGCCATCTAGTGCAGAGATGTTGGTGAGGGGAGATCTTTTGATCTCCCCAGCAAGTGTCCCTGCTGGCATGCTTTTTTTTACCCAAAATAGTTTCATTATTTTAAATGGCCGAGTGTCACCCCCTGATGCCGGCCCTGCTACAATGTATTAACAGATCCCTGAAGTTGTTGGTATATGAAAACTTCAATTAGAACCTTTCACTTATATGAGCTAGCAATTCAGTTAGCAAAAAAGTAGCGAAGGGGCATCAAAATATTTTCATAAAAGGGATTCTGTCAACCTAAACATTGCTTGTACTGTGAATGTAGAGTATAACAATGATCTGTTCATTGTGTTAGCATATATTTAGCACAGTTTAATTTTTGAACAAATTAGTGACCCTAGTAGGAGAATCAATTGGTATGTAATTTTTAAGGTACATGCCAGTTTATCCTCTGACCAACAGTCATGATGCTTCCCTAGGAAGCATCAGGGCAGCGGCTGTCACTTACAGTCTTACTGCAATTGCAGCCAGAGATCTCCTTTTACATGTGCCGCCAACAAAGGAGACCACCTTACCCCTTCACGCTGGATGGCCCTCACTTTGGTCCATAACGACCAAAGCGCCAAACCAGTGTGTTTGTGCACCTGGCTATGTGATCAGGAGCCAGGGAGACCTAGGCTGAGACCCAATTAGACAGAACCTGTGAGTCTCTGCCAAAAAACCACGACGTTGTTCAGGCACACAGTGCTTCAGTTAAATTTAGCAGATTTACTACATACTACATGTCAAACTGAGGCCACTCAAAGTGGCCTCATCTGACAGTGGGGATCACAGCTGATCGGTAGCCTGTTATAAGCTTTTAGAGAACTACACTAAAAAGTAGGAGTGCATAGAATGTCCTACAGACAGGAATGAGTTAAAAGACAACAGCTCCATGTGCAGGTACTTCAGTGGGTGTTCCTCCATTTCTGAAGAATGTGTCTGATGCTGGGGCACACTGACAATGCTGGTGAAATGCAGCGCCACTTTTGTGCGCAAATTGCGTAATTCGTTCTCTGTATAGCGGTAAGAGGTTTACCCCTCAGTCCACAGAATTCACAAAACTGGATTAATCTAAAACGTTTAAGTATCAGCGTGTCAAAGGAGTTATTTTGTGGCGGCTGGAAGATTGAATTTCTGTTTTCTTTTATTCTGAGCTAATGCACAATCTTGCGATGGACATGTTCTTTGGGCATCTCCATGGGAGACCTCTGGTTTTGCATCACCATTTGGAGAGCTAAGAATTATTTTTGGAGAGCATTTTATATTGAGGTGTGATACCCTTTTAATTTGTGCTTCTATTCACAAAAATCAAGGGACACTCAGGAAGCACTGCATCACTTCCGAATTCGCATGGAAATCTGGCATTGAAGCCATTTCCAGAACTCAGATCACTGGAATAGTAGTCTCTATGCTCCATGTAGAATCCTATGGGGAGGATAGAAACTCATGTTGGGAAGACTATAACCATTGCGAAAAATAGCCAAAGTCCTCCAGAAAATTAAAAAATAAATAAATAAAACAGGCACCCTGGGCTAGTATGCTCCTACCACTAGCCCCACTTAATAAAACATTGCCCCCCTGGACTAGCAGGCTCTCTGCTAGCCATACATAAAAATATTGCTCACTAGGGGCAGCAGGCCCCCTGGCTCACCCTCTCTCTATAAATATGTGCTCAGCGCAGGATGGAAATCCCTGTTGGTAATAGCGAGATTTAATTTTAAATGAAGACAACTGATTAGCGGTTAGCCATTCAGAAGTCTCCTTAACCCAACCCTGCTGGGTTTGACAGTCAGCCAATCAGAAGCCTTGATTTAAAATGAAATCCGCTCTCTACCAGGCAGGGATTTCATTCTACATTTTTTTTTGTAATAAGTGGATTGATATTTGTTTTTGGATGGCCTCTTTTTTCCCACGGATCGAAGATAAGGATTCAAGGGCGTTGCGGATCATTGCTGGGCACCAGGAAAAGGTATATGTTTATTCACAGGGCATGCTTTGAGCTCATCCTCCTGCACACAAAGTGTTTTTTTTCTTCTTCATTTTACTGGTTTTCACTTTATTGGATATCGTGCCCCCCATCTCTATCTTGCCCAGGTAGTTAGGCCATTTAAATAATTTAATTTATATATGGTGCCTTGGGGAGCTCATGGCCCCACAGGGGCATGCTTATTTGTATTTAATGAGAGGCACTGTGCCTACCCCTGGTGACCATTATTTTTAAAGTCTGAAGCCAGCAGGACAGTGTGCTGGCCCTGGGTTGGGAGCAATTCCAGATTATTTGGTTCCATTGTGTTAGAATAGCAGTTCTTGTGTTAAAATAAAAAAAATCAAACTCTACTGTTAGAATAGCAACAAATAATATGTAATGTGTTACAATTCTCTGTATTGAAAATCCCCACCTCTCCCTCCCAAAAAAAAGTCCTGCAATGCTTAATTACACCACAGTATGTCAAAAATACTGCATCTCTTTTTTCTTTTTTTTTTTTCACAAAACCAAATAAACCCTATTTGAGAGCATAAGAACATAGTATTGTAACAGATTCAAAGTGCCACTATAATTTAAAAATTAACTACATTTTTTTAATGCATATTATAGTTCAAAAGTTATCTAATTATGCATTTATGGTCTCAAGATCATAGACCATTAATATAATTAGTGCAAATTGTATGTCAAATCAACTGTCCAGCAACAACTACTATATAAAATAAGTGAAAAAATTAAGTGACACTTAAAAATTCAGAAAAAGGTAATGATACCCACACATATGAGCACAGCTGGCCCTAGCAGTCTTAACGGTACAAGAATCAATAAACAATATATTGAGGTGGAGAAGCACAGGATTACATTTGGGAAGATATTAAATACAAAACACTTATAGTGTAGCAAAATAGTGATGAAATGATGAATTATGCACTCACAAATTCCAAACAGAAATGTGCCTTAGAGTAAACACAATGGTCCCAGGTTCATTTCAGCTGATGTTGGAATCTAGAATCAGATAGCTGGAAAGAGCATAAACAGCAAGCGAGTGATACAGCAGTCCAATGGACCAAAGGTCCCATAGAGGTAGACCATTCACCAAAAGTAGATAAAGCACTCAATTAGTTTCACCTGGTAGTGGTCCTGGCTTCATCAGGAGCAAGGCTATGTTATTATTTACCACCAAGATTATCTAGTTTTATCTAGCGCATAATATACTAAGGTGAGCTACATTACCCTCCGTACTGCCAACAATAAGCTGAAGGGAACATTATCATGCTGAAATGGGATCATTACATAGAGGGAGTGGAACGTTTATCTTTGCATATGGTTGCAAAAATATGGTCCAAAGCTTCAGGATTGTCCAGTCATAAGCCAGAGGCCGTCTTCTTTTACTAGTTTAGATTTTCTTTTGCTGCCTAATGGCACAACTTTACTTTAGCCAACAGGTGCACACGGGTCTAGGACACTTCTTCGCAGCTGCTTCACCGCTTACAGTTCAGCACGTCAGTTTGAATGCTGAATTGTCACCGGTGAAGATGAACCGCTTGGGCCGCTTCATCACGGCTATGTAACTGCTTACAGTTTAGCGATGAACTGTCAGCACTTACAAACGTACACCCCCCCAATAAATATACCCCCCTAAAAGTGACCCCCCCAAACCCCAATACAAAAATTATACCCCCCCCCCCCCCTCGAACCCTAACACTAAAATTAACCGCTATTAATAATACCACCGCGCAAGAGGGGACGGTGAAGTGGCTGCGTTAATGCAGCCACGATGAACTGTCCCATCCCGGTGCACACAGCCCAAAAACAAATCTTCTAGTAGTGACAAATTCTTCTATGTGATGTGTGTGTGTGTATCACAACTCCAAAGCAATGTAAAATATTCTATCCTTGCTCTGAATGACAAAGTAACTTCTCCAATAGCTGTCAATATGTCATCCAAGCAATATTAGCACCACCATTCTGACATCCATACACCCAGTATATACTTTAAAACAAGAGTAATGTTAATATATCCTTCTTGGTAAAATTCTTTATAAATACCACAAAGTGGTTAACTTTGTTTTCTTACATATTAATATAAATGAAACCGAACTAGAGAAATGTATTACAGGTCGCAATTTCCTATATAGTAAATAATACATTGTATTCCGATGTGAGATCCAAACCTAGGCTTCTTGGGTCCTTTATAATATGTGGAGGTGTGCACCCAGCAACCTGGGTACCAATAGACTTCCAGCACATCCCATATGTCATAGCCACGGACAGGCTTGGTACTGGCCTAGCGCCTGAATACCAGAAGGATCATCTTCCCCATTGGTACCATGGGCGGTCACTAGCTCTCTGGTTCTTGCAGAAAACCCACTGTGACTTATACCGACACAGACATACTGCTAGGAGCACATCACTTCTGCTCAGACAGATAAACACAAGGCACAGCCAGCCACTCACAAACCCTGTGGTGCACAGAGCGAGAAAAGCTCTCACATATTGATGCTTTCTGTCCCCGTCTCGTACCTTGACGTCGGTATCGGTACTGCAGACACCCCTTCTCTCCCCCTTTATGTGTTTTGGATTTCCGTTGGTTTGACTACTAGTCTGTCCTCGAGACTCCCGCCTACTCTTCCATCGGCGCCATTTTGGAGCTTGAGGCGCGCGACCCAAGCGCGAGACTGAAACACCAGCGGGTTACCCAGCAACCGAGGAAGCGAGAGACAGCAAAAAGAAGGGCGGGAAATAGTGAAAAACAAAGGGAATGCGCCACCAAGCGGCCTTTAGAATCCCTATTCCTACTGATGGCTAATGTTGTTGACTAAGTTTAACACAATGCGTTTTACTAGGTGAACTTATTACACAATAACAAGACTCAGCCACTGTTAATCTTATGTTATGCTGTGTTTTTGTTTCTCTAACAGGACAGTTCGTTTTAATGCATTGATCTAACAGTTAAATAGTAAAACAATAGGGTTCCCACCTTTTGCTCAATAAAATACTGGCCATAATGTGACCTGTAACAATATCGAAACAGATATAGTCAGTGTCAGAGGAGTTAACCCCTGGATGGCTAGAAAAATATAGGCAGTGTGACAGAAGTTAACCCTTTTATCCACACACTTCCTCACACACATATACAGACAGTCTGTCACTCACACTGACATACACACATACTCACTCACACTGACATACTCACTCACACTGACATACACATTCACACTGTCTAACTGTATAACTTACCTCTCTGCATCTCTGTGCTTTGAGCTTTGTGTGAAGGAGGGGCTGAGCCAATCAGTGGAGGCTTCTGAACTCTCAGCCAATCAGGGGAGTTGAGAGGTCACATCTGATTGGCCGAGACCTCCTTCAATCAAGCAATAGAAGGCTGCACTGATCAGCAAAGTGCTGCTTCTGCCAGGGGGCCCACAGGGCAGCTGCCATGGACCCCCAGGAATGAGTAGGACCTGAGAAGATGCCCCATTTTCCTGCACTTATTTTTTTTTTACATTTTTTTTTTTTTTAAAGGGCTGGGGCCCGAGCGGGCCTGCTGGGCCCATGACGGGTGTATCGCCGTCATCCCCTGATGGCGGCCCTGCTGGAGCTCAATTCTTATTTTCATTATGCATATACTTCTCACTTGCATGAAATGTATATTTGTATATCATGCCAGTGATAAATATATCATATTTGTATATCATGTCAATGAGCAGACTTACACATACACAAGCTGTCTCACAAACAGACATACAAGCTGTCTCACACACAGACACAAGCTGTCTCACACAGACACGTCATATGAGAGGTGTGCACTAAGCTGCCTGTATTTTTGTTGGGGGGATCAGCCTTTATTTGTTGTGATTATGGAGCTGGAGGGAGGCTTGATGCAGCCAGAACACACAAAGGGTATCTCCTAGATGCCTAGTCGAAGCCCAACAAAGTGAAAAGCGCATAGCGTGTTGGACTTCCTTGCATTCTTTTCTTTTACACTTGCTGCTACTTTTTATGTATTCTGTGTATTGATGCTAAAGAGGACTCTCATTCCACGACTGTGTGGCGCCCACCTTGTCGTTTGTTTCAGTGTATCCAAATGTAAGCAGATATTTTTATTCCATTAAATGTATTTATGTTTCTATACTAATTGTAATGGTTTTTGCTGTCATCTTTCTCAAATCAGAGTTAATCATCAAGGAGGTTGAGATCTTCAGAATCCCCTCATCTGGCTACAGAGTTTGTTTGAAGTGCTACAATTAACTCGGAAGGCTGTGAGTGCATCTCCTCAAGGGGGACATAGTCTTTCCGGGTTTATCACATCACTACACTTTTCACCTATAAAGGTGTTGAAAAATATTTTATTACTTCAGTAGACCTAAAGCGCACTTTTGTTTTGTTGTTTCTGTTTATTGTATATGTGTGTGGTTTAGGGACACACTGCCTAAGTGCTGCTAAGGTTGTGACATAGAGCTCTGGTTTCACTTTGTTTTTTGTGCTCTGCATGACTGCATCATCCTTCCAGAGTGTTTTAGTGCACTGCACACATGTGTGAGGAGGTACCTGGCTGTCACAGCATCAGCATGTGATATGAAGCGAAGAAGCAGGACAGGGGTTCAATGTAGCGGCAGCTCATCTGAGTCAGTATTGCTCAACATACAAAGAGCAGACATGAACACAATATTTAATTCAAAGAATAGTTGTTATTGGTATAAATATATTTGTGGTCGGTAAATAAGTACTGTAAAAATACCATGAGATAGGACAAGTCGGTGAGGTGTGCTGGAACCGACGTAGGGAGTAGGCCTGTAACAAAAAAGAGGGCCTCCCAAAGGTATTGTGTAATTATAAGAGAGTGCGGTGGGTGGGGTGAACAGCGTAGTCGACGGCAGAGGTAAGGAGGGGGGAGTAGTGTTAAATAGTAACGCTAACTCCTCCCACAAATACAGGCCTATGGCCTTACACTTGTGGTCGGTAAATAAGTACTGTAAAAATACCATGAGAAAGGACAAGTCGGTGAGGTGTGCTGGAACCGACGTAGGGAGTAGGCCTGTAACAAAAAAGAGGGCAAAAGTTTGCAAAGAAAAATCACACTTTATTCTTAACAGATCATGACACAAGGTTCTTGAATACTTGTCTCAGTTCTTTCTCTGGCTGTGGTATGTACCTGTGGTATATCGCAGACTCCCAACGCCCTAACTTCTTAATGATGTGTACTGGCGTATTAGTGCTGGATGCGGCTGATTCGGCCCCTATCCTGAATGAATGTCCTGTATAGGAAGTGGGGTCCCGGCCTAACTTGACACACAGTGTACGGATGTAAAATACGAACTTGGCAGTGGTTAAGGGACTATCTAGTAGCACAAAAAGCGGAGAGCGGCTGGGATAATCTTTGATTTGTGTTAAGTAATTGTCCAGGACTTTGACTGGGCACCAGTTATTCCTGGTAGGGTAAAAGGGGATCTCAACCGGATGGCCTATTTGACTGGTTTTAGTATGCCTGAGTGACAGGACGTAATGGTCGTTTACCTTCTTTAAATCCTCTTTGGTGAGACATGACCGATTGTCTGCTTGACCTGAAACTGTGAATTCTCCAGGCCTAAGGAACCCATAAAATGCCAAATACATGGAGGATTTAATGACTAGGTTTGTGTGGGGTTCAAACGGTAGTGTGTCTATTATGTCTGATAATGCCCGGAACCTGCTTCCGTCTACGGGTAGACGTTTATTTGCTTATGCCTTTTAGTAAATTTTTTACCGGGTAAGTATTGAGGAAAGGAGTATGGTTTGGAAAGGTGGTCAAGACGTGGTGTTGTATGCCAGATAGGTAATAGGTAAGATAGACAAAAATAAGAAATAGTAAAAAAACGCATATACAAATGTGTTTAATCAAGGACACTTAGTCAACCACACATTTTGAATGTTAGCAAAAAAAAAGGATAAAACAAAAAACAAAAAAATGCTTCTTGCATTAGAAAGTTATGTCATTAATATGTAGATGGGGATTCTGCACTCATTGTAGAATAACCTGATTTTAACCTCAGTATCACTCACAGGAACTGAAAAAAAAACTTGAAAATGAGAGTACATAAGGGGCAACAATCTCAGCCACTCTCAGGATTGTTCTTCAGTAATGGACAGCCACAATAATCCATTGTAGAGCGGATATTACCAAGAGCCAAAAAAGGTCTCTCCTTCCGGATGCATAAAAGCGCTGTGCACATTTCTGTAATCCGTGCCCTCCGGCAGGTCAGAACACTGTTCAGCTGCGCGGTGCTTCCCTCTCTCGCCATTGACACTTGTCGGCAGCCAGTGACTCACGTGACGTGATGGTTCACACAGGCACAGCGCACGCACCACGGCACGCACCGCTGCCAAGTGGGGGTGACACCCGTGCTGCCGGCATCCCCCTGCAGCGCATCGCGCTGCTGTATTTTTTATTTTTTTTTCTATGGCAGCTGCATCCGCTGAAAAAAAAAGTAAAAAAAAAAATTCCCTGCAACCGGATGTGACGTTTTGTCACATCTGGCGTCTGGTGTTTCCCTCCTCCGTGCAGGAGGGAAGACTGCACGGAGGAAGCGTCCGGGGACACGGAGCAGCTGCCAGGTGGTAAGTACCGGGGAAGGGGGAGGAGGGAGGAATAAAATGAGCATGGTAACGACACAATTATACAGGCATCTGAATGGCACAATATTATTGGCATCTGAATGGCACAATAATATTGGCATCTGAATGGCACAATATTATTGGCATCTGAAGGGCACAATATTACTGGCATTTGAATGGCACAATATAACTGGCATCTGAATGGCACAATATTATTGGCATCTGAATGGCACAATATTACTAGCATCTGAATTGCACAATATTACTGGCATCTGAATGGCACAATATTATTGGCATTTGAATGGTACAATATTACTGGCATCTGAATGGCACAATATTACTGACATTTGAATGGCACAATATTACTGGCATCTGAATGGCACAGTAATACAGGCATCTGAATGGCACAATATTACTGGCATCTTAATGGCACAATAATTCAGGCATCTGAATGGCACAATATTATTGGCATCTGAATGGCACAATATTACTGGAATTTGAATGGCACAATATTACTGGCATTTGAATGGTACAATATTACTGGCATTTGAATGGCACAATATTACTGGCATCTGAATGTCACAATAATACAGGCATCTGAATGGCACAATGTTACTGGCATTTGAATGGCACAATATTACTGGCATCTTAATGGCACAATGTTACTGGCATTTGAATGGCACAATATTACTGGCATCTTAATGGCACAATATTACTGGCATTTGAATGGCACAATATTACTGGTATCTGAATGGCACAATAATTATGGCATTTGAATGCCACAATATTACTGGCATCTGAATGGCACAATAATTATGGCATTTGAATGGCACAATATTACTGGCATCTCACTGGCACAATATTACTGGCATTTGAATGGCACAATATTACTGGTATCTGAATGGCACAATATTACTGGCATTCGAATGACACAATATTACTGGTATCTGAATGGCACAATAATTATGGCATTTGAATGGCACAATATTGCTGGCATCTGAATGGCACAATAATTATGGCATTTGAATGGCACAATATTACTGGCATTTGAATGGCACAATATTACTGGAATTTGAATGGCACAATATTACTGGCATCTGACTGGCACAATATTACTGGCATTTGAATGGCACAATATTACTGGCATTTGAATGGCACAATATTACTGGAATTTGAATGGCACAATATTACTGGCATCTGACTGGCACAATGTTACTGGCATTTGAATGGCACAATATTACTGGCATCTTAATGGCACAATGTTACTGGCATTTGAATGGCACAATATTACTGGCATCTTAATGGCACAATATTACTGGCATTTGAATGGCACAATATTACTGGTATCTGAATGGCACAATAATTATGGCATTTGAATGCCACAATATTACTGGCATCTGAATGGCACAATAATTATGGCATTTGAATGGCACAATATTACTGGCATCTCACTGGCACAATATTACTGGCATTTGAATGGCACAATATTACTGGTATCTGAATGGCACAATATTACTGGCATTCGAATGACACAATATTACTGGTATCTGAATGGCACAATAATTATGGCATTTGAATGGCACAATATTGCTGGCATCTGAATGGCACAATAATTATGGCATTTGAATGGCACAATATTACTGGCATTTGAATGGCACAATATTACTGGAATTTGAATGGCACAATATTACTGGCATCTGACTGGCACAATATTACTGGCATTTGAATGGCACAATATTACTGGTATCTGAATGGCACAATAATTATGGCATCTGAATGGCACAATATTACTGGTATCTGAATGGCACAATAATACAGGCATCTGAATGGCACAATATTACTGGCATCTTAATGGCACAATATTACTGGCATCTGAATGGCACAATAATTATGGCAGCTGAATGGCACAATATTACTGGCATATTAGGCAAATTGTCTGGCTTATTAACGGCAAAATAATACTGGCATATTATTATTGTGTGTGACATAATTTGTGGGGCTCCTGTATGTGGCATATTTAATGGGCCATCTGACTGGCATTACTAAGGAATCTGTTTGGCATGGTATTGGAGGAAATCCAGGGGGGTGACACCATGAGTTACCACACCGGGTGACACCAACCCTAGTAACGCCTCTGGCGCGGCCTCTACGCCACTGCACGATTCAGGAGGAATTCAAATTTACATATTGGAGGCTAGTGACAATGTACACGTGCTCTTCAAGTCTGAATAGAAAAGAAAACCGTCTTTTGCTTTGCCGTTATTTAGCTTATACCGGCACCGGCTCATAAGGGTCAATTACTGGCCGTGACGGTAAAATACCGTCCGGGTGGCAACCCTAATCACAAATAATGTATAGTAAGCACTGCAATCAGGGATTAATTAAGAATAACAACAATCCCTAAAAATAAAGGTATTCCATTTATTTAAAAAACAATGAGCAGCACACAACACATGAAATAAATCTATTAAAATATCACATATATATGTAAAAAAATAAAATCACATGGTAGATCAGCAACTACGACAATTAAATTACATTAACATTTATTATTTATTTTCATAGCGCCAACAATTTACGTAGCGCTAGGTACAGAGCCTAGAGGCTGACGACTAATACTGATAGAGACAAATAAGAACAGACTGATACCTGAAGTAGAGAGAAAAGCAAAAGAAAGTATCTAGAAGCACCTCATACAAAAACATATAAACAGTGGATTATATAATCAGTGCATAATATAGTGAACTAATATAGTAAACTAAAATGTCTCTAGTATTCAATGTGCTGGAGATAAAGATAAAATAAGAAGAAACTTAGTGTGTGGTTGTTTTTAGTGTGTTCATTAAGGGTATATGCTGTTTCTGGCCTAAGTTTATTCCTTGAATTTTCTAAGCTGGGATTTTCCACCTGAGAAGCTGGGTCTGGAAAGCGGGAGTCATTAGAATGTTCTCTAAATCTAGCGGCAGAGCCCAAGTTATAACCAAAATAGATGACTTGAAACATTATCAGTAGGTCTTCATAATTACAATTTGGTTACTATGGCGGTAGCTTGGGAATTTCATTCACCACACACACTCTTCCACTCACTCACACACACACTTACATACCCTGCTACTCACTCATACAATTACATACTCTGCCACTCACTCACACACTTACATACTCTGCTACTCACACACTCTGACACTCACTCACATACTCTGCCATTCACTCACACACTCTGACACTCACTCACACACTCTGACACTCACACACTTTGACACTCACTCACGCACAATTAAAATAAAATAAACTTGTCCCAGTGTCCATATTGTGCCCCTAATATTTGCCCCAGTGTGAATGCAAAGGCCTTACCCGGCAGTTTCCTCTGATTGGCGAGGGAGGCGCCCTGGAGAAGAAAAAATGGGCTGCCCGCAGCAGCAGCAGATGTCAGCTCCAACAGTCGCCACCGCATGCAAACTATTTAATGTTAGCGTTGGCTAGTGCAATTCGGTTGCGGTAGTTCATAAACCAGCCACGGCCGAAGATCTTAAAGTGGCCGAATAACTTAAATCAGCCTCAGGGTGGGCTGCCTACCTGGGATTTTCATGGTGTCCCGGTAGGCCAGTCCGGCCTTGCACACACTTACACTCATACTCACACACGGTTGTGGCACTGGTCTATATAATGCACTGGGCTAATAAAGTACGTATTCTAAAAGGCCTAGATGTATTTAGAAAAAAATTGTTATCCGGAGAAAAAGGGTTGTTATCTCAAGAAAACAAAACTGAAAAATATTAAAAATGCATGTTCTCTCTGGGCTTCTGTAAATAAGGCCAGATCAGAATGAATACGGGTTAATATGAGTAGTTTATAAGTCTGAAAATGGTACTGGTTGAAAACCAGAACACCGGAACGGAACAGAACACCGTTTTAAACAGTGCCACCACTGTTTATCACCCTGTACTGCAGGCACTTGTCCTCCAACCTCTCCAGGGGTTCGCTTGCCAGTTTGTGGCAGTGAATTTAGATGCTAAAAGTTTGAAATCAGAGGTTAAAACTGTGATTATTGTCAGTCAGAGGTGGAATTAAATTATAGTAAAATATTTTAAATAAATGGAATAAAATGCATTGCAAACATAGTCCCTTTCTCACAATAATTCACACGGTCATCATGCTCAGCCAAACATAGAACTGCAAAACAAGTTTTAAGTTTTTGTACAACACTTGCTCTGCATAAAAACTCCTATCATGTTCAGCCATAGTAACAGTAAATATAGATTATTTGTAAACAAACAAAAAAGGATTTGCATGCAAACACAACATAGTTTTTCAGACAACAATTTTCTCTGCATGAAAACACCTATCATGCTCAACCACATAACTAAATATGTGTTATTTCTCAAAATATTTCACATGCTCATCAAGCTCAGCCAGTCACAGTCCTACAGAACACAGTACAGGTTTTTTTACATAGCCGTTTTCTCTGCATTTAGTGAATACCCCCTTTATGATTCACATGCCCAGTTTTTCCCAATCAAATATAAATGGAAGTAGAGTTGAGCCGACAGCTGATCCTAATAGGATTTGCAAGGCTACATTGAAGGAAGGATATGTAGACAGTAACTCGGTAGAAAGGCTATACAGCATCACAGCTGTTCAGTTGTCCCCTGCCATCTCTCCTATATTTAGAAGGAGACACTTGTACAAGCTATAAAGTGCATTTCCAATATCTGCACATGTGGGCGTCATCATTGCCCACACCTTGCCCCAAGGATATATGACAAGCTCGACAAGCCATGCCTAATCACAGAATACAGAGAGAATTACCCGTCACACCGTTGCAACCCAGTAGCTTCCTATAAACCCAACGTCTCTTAAGAGTTGCATCCTGTCCAGATGGAGGCCCTGTCAACCTTCAGGGCGGATTATGTGCCACATAGATTGTTGCCACAAAATCGCAAAGTTGCTGAAAATTGTAAGCCTAGTAGTGGTCGCATGGAGGCAGACAGTTTCTACAAACAGGATTATTGTCTACACCCCATCAAGCCACATCTTATATGTAAACCTCTTGCAGGGAGGAAAATTTGTGATTCCAAGATGGAAGCATTATCTACATATTAAGGGCATTATCAAAAATGGAGCTGCACTCGAATACAGAATATGAAACGGTCAGCATTTACCAGCTGCTCCTGCCCATACTTGCAAACCAATAAATGGCTGCCCAGTGTTGGATGCCCCCTTTGCTGATGTAACACGTTACATGAAAGACTATGTGCAGTTTCATATTAAGAAGGTCAAACCCAGGGATAAAGAAATATACAAGCCCACTGAAGAACCATTTAACAATCTCACAATCCACAAACAGGACTTTAACGCTATGACAGGAGAAGCTTCCAAGACATTTAAACCCATTTGCCCACAGCAGAGCGATAATATCCGTTTTAGTGGCGTAACGGAATTTCAAGAAAAATGTCACGTGTGGCCCCAGCCTCCACTATTTCCAAGAAAGCCTTTGTCTTATATTAAGCCAACAGAAAAAATGAACCTCTTGTCAGCTGCAAAGAACGACTACACCTCACATGAGATGTGATTCAGCCTCATCTGTCATATAAACCATGTGAGTCATATAGAAAATATTCTGATCCATTTAATGCCAGTTCCATAATGCAAGAAGATTACAAAGCTTTGCAGAACAAGAGGACACATCAGGGAGAGCTTGTTAGGCTTGTGAATGGCACAATAATACTGGCATCTTAATGGCACAATGGTATTGGCATCTGGCACAATAATACTGGCATATTAATGTGCAAATTGGCTGTGACTTATTAATGACAAAATGATACTGGCATATAATTGGGCAAATTGGCTGTTATAGAGAGAGATAGAGAGATGTCTGTATGTATAGATATGTATTGTTTTAGAATTGTACAATTGTCACCTCGTGGGGCTCCTGTGTGTTGCATAATTAATGGCGGTCCCATGTGTGCATAATTATGGGGCACTTGTGTGTGGCATATTTATTGGGCCCCATGTGTGGCATAATTAAGGTACTCTTTTGTGGGGCATAATTATGGGGCACCTGTGAGTGTGTGGCATAATTATGGGGCACCTGTGTGTGGCATAATTATGGGGTGCCTGTGGCATAATTAATTGGGCAGAGGTGAGGCATAAATAGTGGGGCTCTGGTGTGGCATAATTTATGGGGCTCTGGTGTGGCATAATTTATGGGACTCCTGTGTGTGGCATAGTTATGGGGATTCTGTGTGTGGCATAGTAATGGGGTTCCTGTGTGGGGCATAGTTAATAGGCCATCTAACTGTCATTACTAAGGAATCTGTTTGGCATTGTATTGGAGGAAATCCAGGGGGGTGACACCATGAGTTTCTGCACTGGGTGACACCAACCCTAGTGATGCCCCTGTTACCAGACAAATTAAAAATATACAAAAAAAGCATATAGTAAATAGCACCAACCTTGACAATGAGTGAAACAAGAGCATACAAAATCAAAAGCCCCAATGTTTCAGATTCCTGTATTTGTATTGTTTTATGTTGGGATTTTTAGGTATATTGTGTGGCAGTTGCTGGTCTATCATGTGATTTGAGGTTTTAGATGTATATGTGACCCGAACCCTAAATTTAACCCCAACTCTAACCCTTATGCTATCCCTTAATATATTTTAATTTAGATTTAATTTTAACCCTATCCCTTATGCTAAACATTAATTTTAACCCTAAAGGCTAATCTAACATAATACTAGTTTTAAGGTAATTAAATCTTTTCTTTTTTTTTTTTTTTAACATTGAACTACTGCTTGGTTGCCTCTAGGGGCTGTCAAGCAGCATATTCAGAGCGACGGAAGTGAATTTACTTTCACTTCCGAAGCTCAGACCACCAGAGGGCATAGCCATATTGACGGAGCATGCTGCTCCGTCAATATGGCTCCCACGATCGTTCCGTCAATATGGCTCCCACGATCGCTCCATGGGGCGATCGTGGGTGCCCCAGATTGGAAATTTCGGTACAGACTATTGCCTGGACATCGAGGCAATAGACCAGCACCGTTAAAACGTTTTTTGCGATCGTTGATCGCGAAAACCGCTTGATTCACCGCAGGACGTGCCAGGTATTTTATGTTGAAAAATTACTTGCGTCCGTCAAGTTCAATTCTTTTCCTATTCCTTGTTTTCTGTTGTTGATCCAAAAGCAGGCAAATAAAAAACCCTTATTTCAGCAATTTCAAATTCTATTTTCAATGGGGGAAAATTCCTTCTTGACGCCAAATGGCAATCTGATTTCACCTTGAATCAACAAGCACTAAATAAATATACTTACATACAGATCTCTGCCCCCTTAATTTTAATTGGGTATGGGGTAATTTTTATTCTATTTATGAGGCCAGGGCAGTATTCTGGCGCCAGGTGTGGGCTTTATTTTTTATTTTTAATAAATGTTTTAACATTTTTATTTTAATTCTGAAGATCAGGTCTGGAGAATTGAAATGCCTGAAAGTCGTCTAATTTATTTGAATTTGGAGTATGTTGTGAAGAAGCGGATTCTAGAATAGGTATCTACCTCCTTTGCCCACAGTAATAATCAGCATCACCCAGGATACTGGATGTCACTACTGCTCTTTGTCCCCAAGAATCACACAGTTTTGGTGCCAAACCCTAATGCATAAATGAGAGACTGGCAGCTAAAACCAGTCAGAGAGCAGGGGAGGGAGTCAGCTGCTGGCACACGGCCCTTCAACCCCTTTAACTTGGGGTTTAATTGAAGTGCCAATCAGCAGAGGGCTGCCGAATTCGCCTAGGACTGCAGCAACCAATCAGAAGGGTGCCTACATTTTCGGCAACCCCTTCCTAGTAGTCGACTGCCAATCTCCCGCATCTGAATTATATCCTTAAGGCTTAACCTTTATTGGAGTTAGCCAGTTCTGGGTTTCGAATGGTCGGTTACCTTACACCTCCTAATGGGGCTATAATTCACACAACCAGGACATAACACATTTTGGATGGGAGAGTTCAGCTACTTCTTGTGTCTACACAATTCGGCTTACCATTCGCCAATCTGGAGAGAGTTCGAAGTACCCCTTCAAACCAGCGATCAATAGGTAGGTGAATAACATCCATGTAGTATGGTGGTAAATTCAAATGGACCAATCACCAGCTCACCTACCTCTCCGTCTAAGCTGGCCAAGGCAACCCGCCACAGTCGGCTGGGTAGCATGCAGCTTTGCTGGGTAGATGATGTATCTTGGGGTTATAGCTGATAGTTTGGGCACATAGCTCTTTCGATGATAGTTGTTAGGATCAAGTGGAGGCAGCTTGGCGCAGGGTGGCGGGTCTAGGTAGAGAAGGATGCTTAGTGGTAAGGCAGGATCCGAAGGCAACACAACAGTAGAGAGAAAGAATGATCAAAGAATGATCTAAAAGAGTCCACAGGGTCGATTCCGTGGTAGTTAGGGACTAGCCTAATTGTGGGGTACCTTGACATGGTTGGCAAGCTTAATCATCATTTGGCCAATTGGTGTAACCAAACCCGTACCATTTACAGTCTTTTGTGTTAGGCTAGTTCCTGTATTTATGTTTGTTTCTTAGTAGTTTCTCTGTGTCACTTAGCCCTGGCCTCTGTGTGTTGTATATGTGCCCTTTGTCGGTTTCTCCTCTGTCCTGCTGTAGTCTGTCCTTAGCCCTGTTCTCTGTTTTAAGTTCTATTCTGCTTCAGTTGCTTTTCTGCTGTTGCTCTGCTTAGTTTATTTCTTGGTTTATTCTGTCTTAACCTACAACATCCTGCTTTCCTGTCAAGTTATTATCCATGCCTGCTCAAGGATGCCTGCAGGGTTTCTCCAGTCCCAGCCATGATATACTGGATATAGCAGCTGCCTCCACAGGGTCTTGGTATGTGATTGCACAAACCTGGAGACCCAAGCTAATGGGGAAGTGCAGTTACCCAGCACCAGGCCTCTACAACATAGCTCCTGAACTCGGGTGCTCAGAGTCTCATGCTACCTGGACCCCATGCATTACAATTACTCAATGCCACACAAGTCATATTTATGGACTAACCTTTTTTGGAAAATTAATCTAATTATGAGATTTCTCTTGCATCATGATCTGATCACACACCAGTTTATCTTTTGACAAAAAATGGAAACTTAATGAGTCATTAATTAGGAATGGGGATGTTAGAGAACAAGTTAAATATGCTCTAAAACATTATTTTGAAGATAATAAGATGGGTGAGGATTCTGCACAGTGTGGTGTGCCTATAAGGCAGCGAAAAGAGAGCGCTTAACAAAAATTAACTCAACTATCTTATCGGCAACTATACATGGAATTGGCAAAGTTAGATAGTATGAATAATAATATCCTCAAAAAATATAGCTGAAAAAATTCAAGAAATAGAAAAACAATTAAAGAAAAATGGACAAAATAAATAAAAACTTGTTATATATGAAGCAAAACTTGTACAGTAAAGAAAAAAACTGAGTTCATATAATAAATAAAATAAACTTCAAAGAAGAAACATTATTGGAACCATCTAAAATAGGAGAATAAAGAGTATACCTTGGTATCATATTAGAAACTAAATATAGAACATTCTCAGGTGCATGTACATTTAAATTATATGGATAGACAATTGTTAGAAAAAAATATTATTTTCAATGGTCAATAAAATATATTCAATATTTGGGCATAAAAATGTAATATAATCCAATAAACATTATAAATATAGATAATTATCTACCATTACAGCAGTACCTTACAAAGAAATGAAATGAGTGGAAATATTTATGTCATGGTTGGGAATAATTATTGTAACAAAGTATCATATCTTACAGAAGGTACTCTTTCTCCTCAGATCAATACCATTGTCAGTTGAAGGAAGTGTTGGCTACATTTTAAAAAATTCCATAACACATTTTTTTAAAAGTTTGATGGTATGCTAATGACGACCGTTAACCTCAAAAAAAACGTTTATTTAAAAAAAAAATTCTTAACAAATTTTTATGAGCAAAAAGACAACCAAGAATTACCTTTAAAATATTGTCAAGAGAACCCAATATGGGGGGAAGCACATTTAGCGAAACTGACACACATTAATCAACAACATTTCACTTGGCTTGAAATAGGACAGGAAGAACTTCCAAATAAAAACTTAAATTCTATTCTCTGGAGAATTGACAGCTCTCAACAAATAAAAAAAAATCACTAGTCTATAGTTTAAAAAAATGCTGATTAAAATCAAAAAGAATTGCTGGATAAATTACAGCTGTGATATAAATACATGCATTTAGAATTTATAAGGGAAATGATTGAAAATATCAAATGTAGTGAATGGAGAGAGAGGTTGTCACTTAATCAACTGATAGAAGACATTGGTGTTGTTTCAGTACTGGTGGATAACTATGGAATGAAAACTAAAGAATTATTTAATTACATGCGAATTAAAAAAGATTATGGAAAAAAATATTTTAAGTAAGGACCATCAAGATAAACCACATACAGACAGAAGTGTTCTTTTGGGGTAAGTGGAAAAGTCATTTTGGCAGAATAGTTCATGGGACCTTACAGGGACAGTCTAGTCACCTATATGAATTTGGTGCATCTTGTAGGCACCAAAGCGTGAACTAATCTGTCATTTTCAGTTTTTATATTTTTATTTACGTTTTCTTAATAAATCAAGAAATACTTACCTATGGAAGTCCTCCCCAAGTGGCAGTCATTGGAATAGAAAGGTGCGGCCGCACCGCTCTTGCACAATATATTAGACATATCTGGTGGTAATGTGACAAAATAAAAGAAACATGGAAAGTAGCTTCAAAAATATTTCTACACTTTTGTCTCTACACCAATATATAGGTCTGTCAGGAATTAAACCTTCACATAGGTAACTGTAAAATTAATAATAGTAAGGAAATGAACTGATTGACTGGAATGACGTTTCACAACAAATTGACTTTGTGATAGTAATGGACAAAGATTACTGCCTAGAAAATAGTTCTATAAAAATGGAAAAATATTTATTAACGTGATCCCTATGGTGAGGAAAAAAAGAAACCAGTAAATACTTTGCATAAGTGAATGTGTATAGAACGAGTATAAATGTGGGAATGAATGTTTGTTAGATGGTATGTAAAAAATAAACAAAAAACGCAAACTTGACTATAAATAATGTACAATACATGTATTTTAATCGTTTTGGAATAAAGGGAAAAAAACTTTGTGCAACTGTACCTCGAAGAATTGATGCTGTTTTGAATCCAAAGGGTGGTCATCACATCAAATATTGATTTGATTTAGATTTTTCTTCTCTTCACTCACTTTGCATTTTATTAATTAATCAAAATAAACTATAGACATGTCTATTTTTGAAAGCATTCTTACTTTGCAACATTTGTTTGCATCGCCCTACAACTATTGCACACTTTTGTATCTATATACACATATATATGTAAACAGTCACACACATAATAAGGGCCACCATAATGGGCAATCTGGGTGCTGGGGTAAATTCTAGGTGCTGGAGCAAGTCATGGGTGCAATCTGGGTGCTGGGGCAAGTCCTGGCGCTATCTGGGTGCTGGGGTAAGTCCTCAGTGGTGGTGTAAGTCCAGGGTGCAGTCTGCATGCTGGGGTAAGCCGTGGGAAGGCACCAGGGTAGTGGCTTGAACACCTAATTCTGGCCCTAAGTACATCTTGATAACGCCGGGGCAGAGTGCAAAGATCCAATCTCATCTGACAAGTGTCTGAGCACCCAGATGTTCCTGACGTCTTGAGGACAGACAACTTACCACCGGCAAGGTGGTAAGTTCCTCACATATTTATTTTCAGTACATAATATTTTTTTAAACAGTATTAATAGAGAGGACATTTCGGCTGGAAGCTGAAGCTGATACCTAATCTAATGAGATGTGAATTTTCTGGGCAACGTTAGGGCAGTACCAGCCATTAATGTAGGGCTCCAAAATTCTACAGTTGAATATCTGGTACTAGATGTTTGGAATGTAGCCTGTTTTGGCTTTCCATTCTACCTTCTCATCTTTTTTCCATTCATATGTTGCACTGGTTCACTACAGGTCTCCAGTACTCTGAATGGGAGAATCTGTGGTGAACAAATGCAGGTGAATGTCTAGCAAATTAATTCTGATACACTGATGGATGCTTGTGGTATGAAAACTTCTGTTAAAATATTAATCTTACAAATATAAAAAGCAATAACCCACATCTCATAAGGAATTAAAAGAGACTTTGCAATACAGTGTTATTCAGAAAAGAGAACACTAGAGGTCCCTATACAAAAATAATGGGTAAGACTGAACCAGTATACACTTGTCAAGCTGATTTTCAACGATAACTTGGTAAGCATTGGTTTGGAGAAGAAGATCTCCACTCTGGAGAATACAACAACTGCTCTGCAGGCAACTGGAATGTAATGTAAGGAGCACATGAGTCTCTGAGCCACCAGAATCCCACTCTATTGGGGTGCTTTCTTTCCCTTTTGCTATTCTCAATCTGCCTTACCTTATTTTATATTCTAACTTTTGCTTGGTTTTCAATGTTTTTGGTTATATTGTTGATTTATAACTCCTGCTTCGTTGTCGCTGAATAATGAGTCTTACACACCTAATTAGACCTATCAAAAGATCAAAATATTTGTTTAAATCTCACTAGCGTTTAATCATACAATAATATGTGGAGATCCTTTACTTCTAATTTTGGCCAATAGAGTGCGCTATTATCCTATTTACTCAGATCCCTACACTATTTGGATTTGTTACTATTCTCATACCAGGTTGCAACTATATATATCCCATAAGTGACCAGTGAGAAATATTTTAATAGAAATAGGATTGTTCACAACGACTGCGACAACGTGTTAACTTTTTGATAGAATAATTGTTGTAAGCAATACCTGGAACTTACAAATGTTGACTTAATAGTTCAGTTGTCGTTTAAGAAATATATTCGCTAAAAATTTGTCTCCACGGGGTTGATAATCTTTAATACGCTTTCTTTTGAGGTAGAGCCACAGATGTTATCACAATGGGAAAAAAAATATTAAAGTTAATGAGACTAATAGTCACATGTAGGGAAATAGCTTTAAAGGATATTGATAACGAGAGAGGAAATTTATGCCACCATTACAGCATTTAATGTTCTCCTTTAGTTTAATGATTTTTCCTAACAAGTAAAAACTAAGATTGATAAAATATTAGCAGAAGTTTGGATAACCAAAAAAAAAAAAAATTTCAAAGAGATCGGGATGATTATAAAAACTACAGACACAAGGTCTTTCTCAAGGGGGAAAAAACATCCGCCCATTAGGGAGAGACATATTTATGACCGAAAATAATAAGGAACAACAGAGTTAAATTTAGGAAACACAACAAAAGAGAATTGGATATAGAGGAAAGTATGGTCAGGAGAGACATTTTGTATATTTCAGACATTACCTTACAAGATGAACAGATAAACATGTTGAATAAGGATTTAAATGATGGATTACATAATGTAATGTCTATATTGACATTAATACGTTTGTTAAGAATTCCACCTTGAAACTGTATTGTATGGAAAAGAATAACAATACTGCAGTTGGAAGAGTAACATATTATAGTCAATACAACAGGGCAGATTTTAAAACGCCTTATCTAACCAACGCATTTCAAGTTGAGGAAGGCATTCTCTGCAACAAAACGCGTTGGTTACTGTTTTGGATCAGTGAAGTTTCCGTAGCTAGTTTCCTTCGGCCAATGGTGAAAGCGAATGTTCAATCATCTGCGGGACCGAAGCGTTGTTTCTTTTCAGACGGTTTCCTGCCCTCTGCTTCCCCCGACTATTGCTATACACATTTACTGGTGTTGACTCGAGCTTCAAACAAGAGCATCCATTTTCTTCGTACTTTTTATTGCATATGTTAAATTATTGTGTATTTGTAAGGCGAGAAATAATTCAGGCTGCGATTGTACACGCCAAAGTGAAGTACGATATTCGTATTCTTTAAGGCACAATACTGGACACAACTGTTGTTCAGGAAAAACAGGATAAAAAATGGATTTTATTGAAGTTTTTGTCCTTCTGGAAATATCAAATAGAACTCCTTCTGGAGAAAAGGACCTAGCCGAAATATCTAAGGCTCTAACATCTGACACCCGTTTGCAAGAAATGAGACAGAACAGAGCAACCAATTTTGCAGACAATTGCTTCAAATAAAGTTCTTTATTATTTGGCCAGTTTTCCAATAAATTTAGTAAGACAGACACATCCCACAGATGAGAATATTTAGGTAAAGGTGGTCTTGATAACCTCATACCCTTCATCAGTCGACAAACTAGGGTATTTTGCCCTCCGGTATAGAATTAAATCTGTCATGTCCTGCTGAAATAGCTGATCTCAGGACATTAATTGATCTGGATGCCAGACCTTGGTCAAACTTGGAAGCCAGAAAATCCAACATGTTCGTATCATGCGAAGGCTGGCATCGGATGATATCACCAGATCTGGGAGTGAGCTGAAAATTGCTCTACCATTCCAGGCTTCCATATGGTGTAACCACCACATTAGTTCTTCTTTTGCTCCGAAATCCAACGGTACTACCTGATCATACGACGATCCTTGATGTAACAATTGAATCTGGAGTCTCTGCAGAGCCCGATAATGCAATGGACCTTTGAAAATCGCTTGGATGGAAGCCGACAGGAGGCCGATCACCCGCGCCAGGTGACGGATTGTGAGTCTGGATTTTGACAATGCTCCCTTGATTTCTTTCTTGATGAGCTTGATCTTTCCTCTGGGAAGATGAAGGGAACCCTGTGTCGAGTCGATGAGGAACCCCAGAAACTCCATACGCTGAGCCGGCTTCAGGGTGGATTTGTCCCAATTGATAATGAAGCCTAGATCCTGCAGCAGTTCGATGGTCATTAGAGTGTGACGGTGTAACGTATCGGCTTCTTGCGACATGATAAGCATATCGTCTAGATAGATGATAAGCCTGATACCTCTCCTGCGAAGATAGCTCACCACAGGTTTTAAGAGATTGGTGAAACACCAAGGGGCGGATGAAAGGCCGAATGGAAGGCACACGAACTTCCATGTCTTGCCCCACCATAAGAATTGAAGGAATTTCTGATGTCCTTCTGTCACGGGAACCGTTAAATATGCATCCTGTAGGTCTAGTTTGACCATCCAATCTCCTATGCATAACAGATCCCGAAGGCATTGAATGCCTTCCATTTTGAAATGTTGATATCTCACGAACCTGTTTAAAAGGACGGAGATTGATGACCGGACGGGAACCCCCAACCTTTTTGGGTACCAGGAAAATATTGCTGAGGAACCCGTTTCCGTCGTAGTCTGTCAATGTAATAGTCCCTTTGGTCAATAGGGTCTGAACTTCCGAATCTATCAGATGACTGTCTATGTCTGAGAATCTTATGCCTAAAGGAGGGGTCGTCTGCGTGGGGCACAGGATAAAATCTATATGATAGCCGGTCACCATCTGCAATACCCAGGGGTCTGACGTGACTTTGTACCAATTTGTTGCAAAGCGCATGAGTCTCCCCCCGACCTTCTCCTGTCAAAGACGGTAAGTAGAAGGAGGACTTACCATATGTACGTCTATGCTGAAGCGCACTACGGACTCCTCTACTCTGCCACGGGCGTCCTCTCTGTGGAAAAAACTGGGGGGTGGGCTCTCTAAATTCCTGGATGACCACAGGTCGTTGTTGAGAGAGGCCTCTGGGCACACGGGGTGGACCCCTAGGATTACGGCCGGACAGTTGGCCTCTTGCTCTGCCGCCCTTGGGAAAAACCTTGGACTGGAAAACCCCACGCATATTGGTCTGGGCTCTATCCAGAGCCGTAAAGGTTTGTACAAATGAGCCGAGATCCTTGACGAAGGAATCTCCGAATAGCATACCATTCGCTTTGGGACCCGGTTCAGAAGGGGCCATACTGATTAGTTTGGGCTCTATTTTCAGGAGAAGTGCATTCCTGTACTCCGTCGCCAGGGCCGTATTGGCATTGCCAACGAAACAAATTGCCCTTTGCACCCAGCCTCTGACGGCCTCTGGGTCTAGTGGTGCCCCTTGGGACACAGCTGCTTCTGCCATTTTGAACAATTTTGTGAGTGGACACATTACGTCTAACACTCTATCTTGGCAATTTCTCAAAGAATAATCAGTGCCGTTTCTTGATTTCCAACCTGTTTTAGATAGGAATTGTGCCACCTTCGGATCTACGTCCGGTGTCTTACAGGACATATTGGGTACAGTGGGCCTGGGGCATTCTTCCCGTAACTTTTCCCTAGTGGGTCGATCAAGGGCTTTACGCACCCGTAGAGATACGTATTCCGCCACGTGCTTAGATGGGATCTATTCCTTGGATCTAGGGTGGTGGAGTCGTTCGGGATCGAACAGGGGGTTGCCCCTGGGATCTAGAACACAATCCTCAGGTACTGGCAAGTCTGAGTCTGTAAATGGTACCCCTTCAGGGTCCATGGAGGGCATTTCCTCAGTTTCAGAGAAACTCAAGTCAACATCTGTTGACGCTTCTGATGCTACCTCTGAAATGGACTCTGAGTCCTCCTCCTGCAGGGCTCTAGCCCACTTCCATGAGCGCACCGATTTAGCCTGGTGCAAGGCTCTTTTGAGCGGTAACGCGCCATCATCGACATGACGTAACATGTCCATAGTATTAGTTTCGAGAGCATGTTTAGTTTTAGCTGCAAATTTCCGACCCACCTGTTCTGGGATCGCACTGCTGTGCTTTCGGGGTAAATCCCCCTGAGGGGAGGTATCCCGTACTGCTTTGAGGGCAGAAGAGATGGATGAAGCCAGTGTAGCTGTAACCATTCCCATTGCTGATTGGACAGCTTGGGACATGGATTTAGCCATGGTTCCATCTAATAAATTCTGCAGCTCCTGAGAGCTGATGGCCTCCAGTGAGGGGTTGTCACCAATCACTGCTTGTGACCTGGGGCAAGGATGGTTGTGAACCACTTGCTTGCTCTGGACAGTCAGGGGAAAATATACTGGCTGACAGAATAAATTTATTGGGGATATCAAGCTAGCTAAGGGTCAATGACAGTATAGATAACACACAGAACTCTGAGGTACAGAGGACTTAGAAAGCTCACAGTATTTGGAGACAGCAGGCTGCACGTAGAAAAACAGCACTTCCAGGCTCCCAACCACCGAAAACGGGCTCAAAAGGGCGTGTAGGGGGGTGGGGAGGCAGGAAACCAACTACGAGCAGGATTGGTTGGAGCCCGTGTGAGGAGAACACACAGGCTTCAGAAATATGCCCGCCGTGTGAATCGATTCACGATCACGCTAGGTAGGACCACACCAAGATGGCCGTCGCGCTTGTAAGTTAAGCGCGACAGACAAGTACTGCTCCTGAAGCTAAAGTAAAGGCGTCGAGCAGCCTTTACCATGAACGGGAATTAAACAATGTAAAATCTTCTAGCATACGGGCTAGGTAAGCGTCGGTTGAATAACACTACCACTAATGATTAAACCATAATTAAGAGGAGTGTATAAGCCGGGGGGGGGGGGGGTATAAACGCCCCTTCAATAGAAGGTAAACATGGGATAAAATCATTAGAGAATAACAACAATAAGTATATCAAATATAATAAAATATAAAACAAGTTACTTATCTGAGAGCAGCAAGAAAGAGGAGGAGCTTCCTGGTTCAAAGGGTTTTATATGTGAAAGGGAGGGAGGAGTTAATATTGAGCGTTTTGATTGGTTTATATTTTCATTCTCATGTTCTAATTGTTTGCTGCTGAGGGATTGTATTAAAGAAAGAGTAATGCATAATAGGAGCCTCCGTGTCTTTATTAATCATAGGCATAAGGTGGTAAAGTGTGATAAACGCAGACACAAATCGTTCCCAGTTAGACAAATTGGGGTGATTAACCTCAAACCTAGTGACATTTTTACCCTCTGGAAAAGATGATTAGACCTCAACTAATTAGACCTCATTAAAGTAAGTGAATATATTAAAACATGTATGCCAATAACATTATTATAAACGTTACAGTATTATTTAAGAATCTGACTGCATTAGACACACTTCATTTAAAGAAATAAAAATAGATGGTTCCACGACAGATAACTCAAGAGATTCTACAGAACATAAAGGTGAAACTCAACCTACTATCAGCTGCACTTTATAAATACAATATCTGCAGAATACATAAATATGCTTCAATATATAAATAGACATCTTAACCTTCTTATTATCAGCTTCGATAACCATTTAGAAAGGTAACATAGTAATTTAGGTTGAAAAAAGACACAAGTCCATCAAGTTCAACCCTTCTACCTATCATTCCAGCTTTTGATCCAAAAGAAGGCAAAAACCCCTAAGGAAGCTATTTCGAATTTTGGGTCCTAGGGGGGAAATTCCTTCTTGACTCCAAAAGGGCAATCAGATTACTCCTTGGATCAATAAGCTCCATTATTAATGCTTATTCTATTATTAATAGCCCTGTATGTTCTGCTTTTCTAAAAAAAATAAAAAATCCAGACCATTGTTAAATGCATCTATTGTAGTTGATAGCGCTACCTCTCTTGGCAGTGAATTCCATAACTTTATTGTTCTTACCGTAAATAACCCCTTCCTTTGCTGTCTATGAAATCTTTGCTGTTCCAGTCTCAGGGGGTGACCTCTTGTCCTTTGTACATTTCTGTTAATGAACAGGTCCCTGGAGAGCTCCTTATATTGGCCCTGCACATATTTATATAATGTTATCATATCGCCTCTGAGATGCCTTTTTTCTAACATATATAAATGCAATTTTTTAAGTCTCACTTCATAACTAAGATCCTCCAATCCCCTTATTAATTTTGTAGCTCTCCTTTGCACTTTTTCTAGTTCCATGATATCCTTTTTAAGGACTGGTGCCCAGAACTCTACTTCATAAGGTATAGGAGTAACTTAGTTACTATACTGCCCCTTTAAAAATGTTGTCTTTAAAAGTATTTAGTATCTTGGCTTTGCTTAGAAGTGAAATTCAACCACCAAACAACGGTATGTTTCCAATCACGTTATGAATTAGATCTGTGAGTCAGGGGTCAAGAATGTTTTGGATTATGTAAAGTTACAAGAAATACAGATATGTTCCAATGCTGCTTATGTTAGAGGCACAGACAACCTCTCTCCGGGAAACACAATACAAAACAGCACTGAGAAGATATAAACAACAGTGGATTGTGGCCTCAGGGTAAGCCAATTACCATTCTTCTTTGCTTTAATTACTTAACCATGCCTTATAATAATTGATACAACAATACAATACAATAATGATAGCTAGATCACGGTTCTGTGTTGAGACTTGTGTCACTATTAATTTCTTTTTGTGGTTTGTGCTTTGTCGGTAGATCAAATATCAGTCTAGATAATTGATTTGATAATACTTCATCCTGTAAGTTCTAGGTAACGATGGTGTTTTAATAATAATTGACATATTTTTCAATCTAGGATATTGTATAAATACTAAGAAAAATTGTCAGTTGTTTTAATGTTTTCCTTTACAAATCTTGCCCCATCGAAGCTTCACAGAAAAATGTGTTATGAAATTTGAGTTCCTCACAAAGACGAAGTTTCGTTTGTTCGAACACACCTAAACAGTTCTACATTTGCCCCAGATTTTCACTGTAAAACCCCCAAAGTGAAATGAATGGAAACTATTTAAATGTGCAAAGTTAATGCTTCGAAATGTAAAAATATAATCATTTCAAATGGGAAGCACATGTAGCTGTGCAGGCTCCAATCCCGTAATTACAGCCAGATGCCGTTACTTTTTCTTGAAGGATATTTCATAACAGCACAGAAAACTGTGCTACACAATGTTACATTTCCAAATTTTATTTTCCTGTATATTTTAAAAACAAATACTTATAATAGTTATGTTTAGAGAGCAATTCTTTGGAAAATCCAAAAACGAACGTGATGAAATCGGAAGGAACATTTTATTGGTTTCCTTGTTAAATAATCATATGTACCACAGTTTCTATTTCCCACCATACTGGTGGCTTGACCCTGTAATCTTAGTGTCAATATACAACAGCATTAACAAGCACTTGATTAGTATGGAATACATAGATTTATTAAATAGCATTGTTTCAGTCCAAAGGCCTTGTCAAAGATTTCTTTAAACAAAAACATTGCTGTTTGCCGCAGTCCGATAAATCTGTGTTTTCCATACTAATGAAGTTCTGTTGTATTCTATTATGCATCCAGGTTGCTCAAGAATGGTAAAAAAACATCTAATTTGGGTTTCAACTCCTTATGCAGCTCACTGTGGCTTACAATGTTAGAGAATGGCTTTAATACCAGAAGGTTTCGCAGGTTTTAACCGTTTCTCCATGAAAGAAGGTATAATAAGCATATGGGGAGCATGTTCTAAAGAAACGCAAAAATAAACACAACAAAACAAGAAAAACACTGCGCCAAAATGTGACAGTAATAGCAGCAACTCAATCAACCAGTGTTTCACTCCTGGTTCAGTACAATAAACACAGAAAAAAATGAAAAAGTGCGCTTCAACCAACACTTAATATACAAAAAAAAGTGGATTACCCTAAATTATGTAGCAATCCGCTTGATTAATACATGGAGGGAAAACAAAAACAAAATAGTGATAATATAGTGTAGTATTTTAGTACAAATACAGGGAATGTGTAAAAATTGAAAATTCACTCACATATCCCTGAGCAGTATTCTGCTCAGTACATAGAGCCTCATGGGAGCCCACATAGGGTAGATGGTCCAAGTGTATCCCAGAAGATGAGAGAGCAGAGGAGAGACCATTAACAAGGGTGTAGAGATTTATTATAAACAAAATATAAAATATCTTACATTCAAATAAACAGGATTCAGCAGGTACATGCAAAGTAAAGCAAGTCCCAGTGTCCAAAGATAATCCCAGCAGGTCTTCTCCCCCCCACAACGCGTTTCGCCCAGTAAAAATGGGATTTTTCAAGTGTGCAAAAATAAACAAAACATTATCATAAATTTTAAATAACGCACCACTGCATTTATTAACCTGTTTGTGCATCATTAAAAAATTGACCATGCTCAAAAATAATCGCTAACTTAAATAAAATAATAACTAACATTGCAGTTGCTTGTCTTGACAGCAGCTGCTATATTTATTTGCTAAATTTTTATTTAAGCCATAAAAATGAATGCAAATTTAATCAAAAAATGTAATGTAAAGCTCAAAATTTTGGCAGTAGTAAAAATAATCACATTTCTATTTTTAGACTGAAGACAATGCGTTTTTTGTAATAAAGTATTATTTTAACTACACTCACTATTACCATATCTTTCACCTCATTGCACTAGTTTAGTACTTGTCCCCATAGATAGCACTGTGGTGGCGTGGCTAGTAGTACAGTAACCTCTTATATTGGATTATTTTGGGGGGCAGGAAGCACTGTAAGTCTAAACTGCATATTAAACTTCATTTATATATTAAATCTACAAAATAAATTAAAGTATTTGTCTGCAATGATCAATAATAAAATAATACCTGCAGGTTGCTGCATTTTATCTGTACATTACATGTGCATCCATTGTGTTTCCTTAGAATGCTCAAGATGAATTCCTACTTCTCTCTCTGCGTTCTAGTCAACCTTGCTCTTTGTTTTCCAGTGACAACAGTAAGTGTTTCAAGAAAATATGCACATAGGTTTCACTGAGATGAATATTTTGATACAATTAAATCATGGGTAGAGCCTATGACCTTGATATAATACAGGTTGAGTATCCCTTATCTGAAATGCTGGGGTCCAGAAAATAATAGCTAATTTTCACCTATAAGATATTTTAAATCCTCTCCGCACTATAGAGAAGATAACTGACGTTTACAGTGATGAAGCTGCAGTGTTCGTCTCAGACATACATACGTGCCATTGTATTACCATTTTTGAGCATGCATTGGAAAAGCTATATCACAGCTGAAGGAGACTGGACGCTAACTAGACTGTTGTGCACTTGAATTCTTACAGATTTGTGTGGAAATAGCCCTTTTTGGTGAAAACACAATTATGGATAATGAATCCTTTTGGATAAGGGATACGCAACCTGTAAGAGATAAAATACATTTCTAAAAACAGCTTTATAAGTCTGACCTTATAAAAAGCCCCTGGGCATGCAAGCTGAGTCATTTTTTATCAAGTGTATTTTTTTGTGAAGTTGGACATTTTTGTGTAATATTGTTTCATTATGTATGTACAGTATTTGTCCAAGGTGCTCTGTCCAGTGGGAAATTGAATCCTGCAAAATGTACTAGCTTTTTTTTAGGTTTTTTTGGGGGGCATATCTGAATGGAAGAGAGAGAGGCAAAACTAGGACATGCTGATGTGTTTCATCCAGGATGATAAGCCCAACCATCATGGAATGTCCACGGTGAAATTCAACACAAAATTAACCTTTCTAAATAACTACCACTTTTCTGGGCTTTGATGGTACATGATGTTACACATGCTGTTAGACAGTTGTAAACACAGTCAAGCTAATGTCCAGTATCCAATCCAAGCTCCTATAAATAATATTTATCTGCATCACCATGGTTATGCCTATTGAATATAGTTAAGCTACTTTTGCCCAACATCCCGAAGATTGTTAATTATATCTGTAACAATAACATTGACTACATTTATAGTTGTGAAGACTTCTAGTTATAATGCATAGGAAAATGTATTTTGGGGATTTAGCTCCATAAAGGCCATGGGATTTAGCATGTCTATGCTCCGTAATCTAACACTCAAAGAGTCAATTATTTTTCATTTGCCCTTAGGATATATTCATTATACGCCTTGTATATACTAACGATGGGTCATATTTTCAAATTGTTTGCATACATTTTATTTTTATCATTAGATAAAGTATCTGGGTGCATCTTCAAATTATATATTTTGCTGAACATATGGGGTAAAGGTGATGGGAAAACCCCTCCACTTAAAATTCAAGGTGTAGCAGAGCATTAGTAAACACAAGTCTACATACACCAGACAATCCAGAAGACTTCCTCTTCCCACAGAAACCCTTAACTTCCAGTGCTACAAGGCTGGTTTCCGCATATTACAAAGTGTGAGCCAAGTTATGCTCTACATACTCTGAGCACAGATGTTACTTGTTTCTCTGTGTGTCCGTGGTATCATAGCACTTGTTAAAACAAGTAAATACTGCCTGTCCAATCTGTTTACAATCACTCCAGCATACTGCACCCCAGAGACCCCGCCACTAAACTTTGTACTGCTATGTCCAGACTATTGCTTGTTTTTTTGTTCACTATATAGGTATGGTATATTGACGACTTGTACACTAAACACAGTTAAACATGTTCTTGCCTTCTGTGACATGTGCTCTCCTCTTTATGGAGCTTATAAATGCCTTAGAAAACTAGAAATAAAGGATACATTAGCCACAAGGATGTAAGACCCATTTTTATAAATATAAAATACTGACAGGTATGTTTGTGTTGGTATAATTGTTAAACTGTATTACATCTGCTTACATTTTTCTGCATTATTTGTATATAGGCCCTGGACACCTGTCTCCAGGAACAGCTCCGATTGCAGGCCCAGGTTAGGCTCCTCGAGCAACAAGTGAAACTTCAACAAATCAAAATCCAGAACCTGTTACAAGAGAGAGAGATTCAGTTAATGGACAGAGGGGATGATCAGATTGTGATTAATCTGGGAGATAAAAGGAGCTATGCAGGTCAGAGCAAACAGTTTTTTTTTTTTTTTTTTAAATACTAAATGATTTCTGAAAATGTCAAACACTATCATTCTGGTAGTCAAGTCCATAGACTGCATAGGAACTTTCTGGCCTACACTCCTGAGTTTGTGCTGGAGTATACGGAAGTCATAGCATTAGCATTTGACAGTGCCTCCACCCAGTACATTGTGATATTTTGCATTAGAATCCTCTGCACTGGACACCAAAGACATGGGTGATATTCAGATTTTTGTTCATAAGAAGGACCTGACCAACTCAGTTGTAGAAGTCTTACGGCTGACCAATGTACGCCCTTCCACACTTCACGGCAAAAAGTAGAATTGCCCACCCACAAGTCCATGTGAGTAACAATATGGGCATCCACTGCAACAGGAGCTGGATATTCAGTATGCCTTCTCACTTTAAAGAGGTAGTAAAAGCAAAAAATTATTATTATAACAATGAATGACCACATTAAGCTCTCTGAGTTGGAACAATGTTAGTCTCTGACCAGTGGTGGCTGAGATATGACACAAGTTATTCAGCAATAACTTAGACTCGGGTTCCTTCCTTTAATGAGCCTGCTTGCTGGAGTGACTCTGTCCGCCAACAGTGTTTCTTCAGCACTGGATGATAGCAAATGCAGTCCATAGTAACTAGGGATAAAGCTGAAGATCATTCTGCATGTAGATGAAATCATGTTATTTGTATTTACTCCCCCCTTTAATATTCAGCTCACAGTCTTACAATATAATAAATCAGAAATGGTCAATATCAGCCGCCAGGACTGTCAGTCGGTTCACAGTGACAAAAGAGTAGATTTATTAAGACATTAAACTTGTACTTGTTACTGTGCCAGACAGATTGATCACCATGAATCCAAAGTTTTAACCTTTTAAGAAAGCTGTCCTATAATCAGTTCCAACAGTACATATAGGATACAAAAACTGTCTGCTAACCCTATTAATAAGTTGGCAACAAAGCACAATCAGGCTCACTGCCACATCCAGGCACACTCTCATCAGACTCACCTACTATCTACAGGGTATAAGACATTTTACATTACCCTCCTACAGGGTTATTCTTTTATGGAATGTGTGACGAATGAAGCACAGAGACAAGTGTATATAAAAAGGTATATTGTTATTAAATTGAGATACTGTTACAGGTTATAACAGGAAATACACAGTGTACACATTACACAAAACTGGTTCATAATCAACAGGTAACAGAAAAAAGCATACTGATACGATTAATTGCATATTTTCTCCTTGTGCCTTCATCTTGGGTCTTCTGCTGGCTGTCCTCTCCTCATCCAGGAACAGAAAAGACTAACTGGAACTCCCTCCTCACACAGCAACAGCAAGACTAACTCGCTCAAAAAGTGGTTCACTCAACTAAGTATCCCCAAATCCCTCAGTTACCTCCCAGAGAGTTAAAGAACCAGTTCAACCCAGTTTGGAGACATATGGTCTATGTAATATGTGCAACCCCTGTAGTCACACCTATCTGCACACCTATCTGTAAGTAAGTAAGTTAAAGTATAATTTAGTTCACAGTCTGTGTAGAGTGAGACCCTAGCCTCACCTACAATCTAGTGCGCATTCAAAACAGCTTATACTGCTACCAAATCCTTTGTAATGAAAAGCTACATATCCTTATTTAGACCTGTACATAATTTTGGAAGACAATTCAGTTTATTTGGGTGACGACTTTTGTTGCCAATGAGAATATATAACACCAATCAATAATACAAAACTAGATTAAGAAGAGGGTCTGAAAAGCTAAATATTTAGCTGATAAATTTTCAAAAGGTGCATAACATTTATTAAATAATTCTATATCCTTTCCTTCAAGACTGTGCTGAAATTTACAATTATGGTCACAAGCTGAGCGGATTCTACAAGATTAATCCTGTGCAGAGCACCAGTCCCGTCTCTGTGTTTTGTGATATGTCTGAAGGAGGGGGTTGGACTGTTTTCCAGAGACGTTCTACTGGAAACGAAGACTTCAACAGGTGAATGCAATGACATTCTTGAATAAATATTGATTTCTTTATATAGTGAGATCATGAAATACTGACATACCAAATAGTGTACCTGTCAAGCCTTTTTTCAAATAACAGGCATATCTAGAAAAACCTATGGGCATTCGTTATGTAATCGCTGAATCAGCAATGTTACATAGGAGATATAGAGCAGGATTATTAATGCTGATTTAAGGGGATTTACAGTAGAAGTAATTTAAGGAGATTATAGGAGGAATTCATAGTGAATGTATTTTGAGAACAATATTTTTGTTCTCAAAATACTTTCTTTTTCTCAAGACTTGACAAAGACCTGTTGCAGGTCAAAACATTTCTGGGTGCACTGTTGTTGCTTGCTAGAAGGCCTGACAAAGATGTGGTAGTATGCTCGCTTGCTTCATCATATAGCAAAATCTTGGGTGACGTACCTGATGAGATAGGAGTGCCTTATTACAAATTATTTGATTTGATACTGGATTAGTTTAAGCATAGTTTATATCTATGTCTTTTTCCATGAAGGGATTGGGCTGATTATAAGAAAGGATTTGGTGATTTTGCTTCTGCAAATGGAGAATACTGGATTGGGAATGACAATCTACATCACTTAACATTGCAAGGTACAATGAAATCACTAAAAGACATTAAGAACTTTGATATATCACAATCCTTTATAGGTGGATGATTTATAAACCCACCCAGTCAAGTAACCTAGTGTTAACATCCTGAAAAAGTTCAGCCATGTTCTTTTAACTCTTAAAACACAATGTGGATGAAGAATTGCATGAAGTGTGAAATTAATATGTTTATATTGCACGTGTTATTTCACTAAAAGATGTGATTTAAGAATATTTCCCTTTGTTTTGATTGCGTCTAGGTGATTACTCATTGAGAATTGATCTGGTTGATTTTGAAGGACAAAAACGATTTGCTCAGTATAAAAGTTTCAGGGTTGGCGATGAGCAGGTAATATGTAGTCCTAATCTGTTTCATGTATGTCCACCTATGGTGGGATTCAAACTTGGGCTTCACACCATGTCCAGCAACTTAGCCTTTGTACCAGATCTTACCTGTCAGGGCATGCTTTTACCTGTGCAGTTACCCTAATTATTCATCTCATGGGTTCTGTTCACATGACCTAATTTGCCACTCAGTCTGCTGCTGATGATCTGCTTGCCATATAAACCTCATTTGCAGTTTGAGTTTCCCCTTGGATGATCTAATTGCTGTATTCTTTTTCTTGATAGGCATTCCTGTATTTGACATGGCTTGCTTTCTGACCTGACTTGTACTTTTGCTGATATATTTTTTAGTTAAGCACAGACCTTGACTTCCATACTGACTGTTCTCCTGTCTGCTCCACTGGGTTAGTTGGATTTATCAAGGTTCTGGGCGGAACTTCCGCAAGAGCTTTTCATGATATCTGAGTGCTCCTTATCTCCACTCACAGGGTTCTGGATCGGCATGCCAACCAAGCAAGCTTCATTGAAACAATGATAGTAGTATCAGCTCTCTTTCTTTTACAACTCTTGAATCTCCTTTTAACTTTTTTCTTTTTATACCTTTCGTTCATCACTTATTACCTTACTCATTCAGACATGTCACAACACCCTGCAATTGTAAACAACCACTGGAACAAGCCAATAAATAACAACAATATCTTTTGAGTTACTCCTTTTCAGCAAAATGCGAGTCTCTATGGAGCTCTAGAAGCTTTTGGTAAGAAGATCTGGACCTGTGGGACAGGGAGGACTGGCAGGGGTAATGCCTCAGTGCCTAGGCTATACAGCCATATTCTTCAGATGAGGCTGTGACTGAAATCAATAGGTTAGGATTAAATGCAACAAGGTCAGGTATGATCCATATGTTGGCCTTCCAAGCAGATTCCATTGACATGCACTTGTGTGATAGAAGAGTCTCTCTGTCTCCAGCTTCACAGCCTTTCTTTCCCCTTTGCTCTACCTATGTGCTGTATCTGTCTTCCTCTCCAGTTGCCTTGGCTATCAGTCACTTTACCTTATTTGTCAGCATATCGGTCTAGTGGTTATGTCTGATTATAAAAGATGTGCTGGTGAAGTTAGACAATGGGCTTCTAGTTTTCTGATCATTGGTAGTCACCAACATTGTTTATGGACTTTGTGATGGGTATGGACAATTTGATTTTTTTATGGATATAAGTGCTTTGCTTGTCCCTGGCTTTGACCAAAGTATTCATTCCCTGATAGAACCATGCATCCATTCCTTCAAATCAGATTTAACAATCCCTCTAGATATCTTGTACATATCACTGCATATTCATAGATTACATTGTTTCCCATACATTTGTGTAGGTATACCTGGGTTATTTCAATGTTAGCTGACAATAAGTTGGATTGAATACACAGAAAACAATCTCATCAATTGAGTGTTTGATCTCTAGTAGAAAGTTCAGAGTAGCCCCAAACACATTCTGTTGTGAATATTTATTCTCTGTAATTCTAGAGTTCCTATCAGATGAGTTGTGGTGAGTACGCAGGTACAGCTGGAGATTCCCTTTCTGGTGGTTTTAATCCAGAAGTCAAATGGTGGGCCAATCACAATGGCATGAAATTCAGTACCAGGGACAGAGACAATGACAATTATGAAGGACATTGTGCTGAAGAGGACAAAGGTGGATGGTGGTACAACAGGTATGATACTTGAGACTTTTGCAAACTGCATGTTTTTGTTGTTGTTTAAAATAACTCTTATGGCAATTATACATGGAGCAAAAAAGCAAGTGATGTTTTATTGATAGATTAATAGGAAACTTCCATACACTCAACTTATTTACAGTAAAAAAAAAAAAAAAAAAATTGTACCCATCAATAATTTGGGGACAAATAATCATATTTATTCAAGAATGTCATTGCATTCACCTGTTGAAGTCTTCATTTCCAGTAGAACGTCTCTGGAAAACAGTCCAACCCCCTCCTTCAGACATATCACAAAACACAGAGAAGGGACTGGTGCTCTGCACAGGATTAATCTTGTAGAATCCGCTTAGCGTTTAAACCCCTTAAACGTCTATTAATTCTTTAACAGCGGCATTATAAGATGTAGAGGTAAAACCCCCATAAACATGTATTAATTCTTTAACAGCGACATTATAGGATATACAGGTAAAACCCCTTAGAACGTGTATTAATTCTTTAATAGCAGCATTATATGATATACAGGTAAAACCCCTTAGAACGTGATTTGTTAGAACATGATTCCACTTATAACAGGAGGTTCTGATGGCTCACCATGGAACCATCAGTGCACCGAATCTGGCTCTCACTTCTGCTATAAAGTGGACGTTTAGCAAGATTTCAGGACTCACTTAACAATCCCATTAGTATCACAATGTGAATCCGTGACTCCCAAGCACAATTTAATGTGATTTTTTTAATTAGCCACACTCCATGTTTACTTTCATTTACACATTTACTTTCATTTTACATGTTGTGTTTCCATAAGAGGTTATAGATAGCTGTATCCAAAGCAAATGTGTGTATATATATATATATATATATATATATATATATATATATATATATATATTAAGGGAGTCATTCAATGATTTTGCTGGAATCTTCCATTGTTCATCTATTCTTCCTGGTGAAACTCCCGGATTTGTTTTCGCAGCTTGTCAATAAAATATTACTTTTGATAAACAGTTTTTATTTCTTGTCCTTTTAATTCTGTTTTGTTCTCATCACACAGTATGCGGTTGGTTAGTCACCATAATGAAACACTGGTATAAAATGTAATATGATTTAATGTTTCCACCAGGTGTCACTCTGCCAACCTGAATGGTTTGTACTATAAGGGAGCCTATAATTCAAAGACAGACGACGGGATTGTCTGGTACACATGGCATGGATGGTGGTATTCTCTGAAGAATGTTGCCATGAAGATCAGACCCACTGCCTTTCAGCCAAATGTTGTTTAGAGCATTCATTCAGTAGAGCACGGTATGAGAAATATACTTTTAGAGTTTGTGTTGATAATAAAATATTGTTAGACCTATATAGTATATTATAGACTTTTTACATTTAGTTTATTTACTGTTTATTTAGTGTATAACAGAAGCATGCATTTTTTTCTGAAGTGGCCACGTGTGTTTACTGGGCCACATTAGTATGTTAGCTACAGAAAAATATTAGATTATTTATTAATAATACAAAGGCTGTCCAAAACCAGTTTAAATCCACTTTATTTAAACATTATTAGATCTTTCTGTCAGATGGCCTGTATTTGCCTCATAATGGTAAAGAGGAAGTTCCACTTATGGTGTCCCAAAAAAATTTATCTGTGAACTGCTTATGACATCACACATTTCCCACTGCAAATTAGCACATTTGCACATCACGTCGCAGATGAATAGGAAACACTAGAAACACATTTAAAATCTGTGTTTCTCTTATAGTATGGAACTCTGCTAACACAATGTATGGACCATTTTTATAATGTTTTTGTTCTCTACATTGACAGTATAAAAAATATTTAGGTTGACAGAGTCCGTTTAAATTATGCTTAATTAAAACAGTGTATCAAGTGTGCACTACTTAAATACTTTATGCCCAATTTTCCTTCTTTTTCTGTAGGCAAGTATTAAACAAAAAAATGAATGCTCCACAGTTCATTAAATAGTTCATCCTTCATTTATTCATTGTTCCACAGCTCTCTTATACCACAAAAAATATCCCTTATCACCTTGTTACAAAAATCTGATTGGCATAGATTAAAAATAATCACAACTTGCACTTAATTCATTGTTTACATAAACAAAAATGCCATCAAATTATATAACACCTGTACTAATGAAATGCAATGTTTTTCCCATATCTACAAGATGCAGAACACAATGTACGTAATCTTCATTAAACACTGCTATATAATTAACATATTGATTTTTCCATACTATTTTGAAGTGCTGACTTTCATACCTATGAATATATATGAATAGTACCTGGTTAATTGTATTCATGTTATACAGATTGGAATGTTTTAAATTATTGCACATGTTTTAACATGTCTTCAGTATTGAATATAAGCATTGTAATTTTCTCCTACCCAATGGCAAGATTAGACAAAGCCTTCCTGGAAGATTTCTTGCTGACACAACTGGTTCTGCACTGTTAATTCAATAATATCCCATATGAGATGATCTAATTGAGGCTCATTGCCTGTTTCTTTATTTGGTCTGGACCATTCCAAGGTGCAAAGAACTTAATCTATTCTACTTACTGAATGACAATTTGAACCGAGATACAAATATATAAAACACAAGATTTGCAACTGTTTAGAAGAATTAAAATAAAAACAATGGGTTGTACAGGCTGGACCTGTTAAAAATCCTAGTATTACAAGTCTTGGTATAGTATCTACTCATGTTGCTTACAAAACTATGTGAAATACTGTGAGAAAATAATGTGAAGTTACATTAAAGTTACATTTCCCATTTTGTAGATTAATCATTTATTACAAATTATATTTTGTGTATTGAAACAGTTTAAAAAAGGAATCTACTCTACCTGCATGTAAGGTATGTCTGACACCTACTATATTACTTTTCAGTGACGTTTTTACTATACTGTGTTTGGGAATTTTATAACAAGGAAAAAAATGCAATGTGAATTTCCTTCTTTCAATAAAGTTTCTCTATGTGATGTATCAAAAGTAGATTTGTATCTTTTATGCAAGATCGTGGACCATGGGTACATCGCAGAATGTGCATCAACAGAAGTGGCCCTCAGCCTCCATATAAGAATTTTTGGGGGGTTTTCTCACTCTTCAAAGGAGAACCATAGGCAACAAATGTGCTTATGTTTAATTGCAATATTGCATCAAGTGTGTACATTTTAAATCAAAATGCTCTAATGAAAGAATGCTTTGATCTGTATAGTTTTATCAAGGAGTGACATGCTTAATATCTTGGTCAAATGGTCTTTCATCTTGGGTTGGATGAAAGAAGACATGACCCAAGATTCCACTGACATGGACAAGCATCTCTAAGCCTAGCCCATGGAGTAAAGTAGAGTAGTCAAATCTTGACTGTTCTATGTTAGAAGACCAATAGTATCCGGAACCTTTGGGGAATTCCAGAAAAGTGGTGCAATATAAAAAAGACTGTTGGAATTGTAAGGGAGGAAAAAAGGTAGCAAGTTAAATACCAGTTTATACTCAAAGAGAATGAGCTTGGAGGACCGACATTTACAAAGTCAACAAGCATATTGTACTTGAACAGAGAGCTTTAAAGGTGTAGTAAGATGATGGGAAGAAGGGTCTGCTTTCATTGTCAGCTTATTTAAGGAGAGGTCCTAGACCAGTGTTGCAGCATCACTGGAAGAAAAAAAAAATGAAATGCTAAAGCAAAGTAAGTCTCCTTGTTCAATAGAAAGGGGTTATGTAAGGCAGGGGCAGACTGACCGGGCCAGAGTAGGCGCCCACTGCAGCTACTGTAATAAAATTATTTTTAAAAATGCCGAAGCGCTACTAGCAGATTAACTTAAAAAAAAAAAAAGCTGCATGTGTGACTGTAAATGTGTGTGCATGTGTGGCTGTGTCCGTGACTGTGTATATATGTGTGTCTGTAACTGTGCATACTTTTATATGACTGTGTGTGATTATGTGACTGTGTATTGCGTGTGCATGCATACATATCACATAAACACATTGGTGCAATCAGCGTGTGTGTGCCAATGTATAAAACAGACTCATGGGAGTCTGGGTTATCTACACTGAGGTTGTGTCAGTGCTCGTTGCATTTGCGCACCCTATGTATAAAAAATAAGGCACTGGGAAGTGCCTGATTTGTGTCGGGGAATCTTTGCCAAACACAATTTGATGGCGGTTCCTATCTCCCGCACTGCATGATATAGAAAGATGATGTATTTACTTCTCACTGTGTGTATGTGAAGGACAGTGAGTACAAAATGGTGAACAGTGGTGCACTCACAAAACACATTAATACACACAAACTTGCACTCACACTAAAACACACTCACTAATACACATGCACTAACACACACTCACATGACGCTCCCTAATACACACTTACTGGACATGCCCTGGATATGCTCTGGGATAAGTCCTAGGTGTGAAATGTGGTTTCTGGGATAATGCCTTGGATGTGTAATGTGGGTGATGGGGCATGCCCTGGGTGTGCAAAGTGGGTGGTAAAGTTTAATTTAATATGTATTCGTGACGCATGGTACTTACATCCCTAGACCCTGTGGGTCCCTGCCAAAAGATTGCGATACCTTCCGACGTCACGTGTGATGTCATTGAGGCATGCCTGAAACCCGGAAGTTCAGGCACAGTGCAATTAGGTAAAATGTAGCCGGTGCTAACTTTGAGCATCAGCTAAATTTTCCCTGTCCCTGGGATACTACCTGTCAGGCCCCATGGGGGGGTGGTACATGGGCAGGGCTTCTATATAAGTGGGATGGACACAAGTGGGCTCCATGGCCATCTATTGCCCAGGGCCCCATGAGTTTTCAGTCTACCCCTGTCGTGAGGGCACCTATTAGACTTGACTTAGAACAGATAGCATGTGATTGCGTGATTGCATGAGGCGGTTTAAAAAAAGATCATAAATGTTTAATTTAAAAGTTACTCCCCAGCATATGACATGCTTTGTATTAATAAAAAAAAATACCTTTGGCTGCTTATGGTGCTTCAGCAATACTGCTGTGGCATTCTGACAGGTTCCCCAACAGTTTTAAAATGTGTGCTGCCAGCATATCTGCTATCAAAGTTTGCTGCAGCAGCGCAGAATGAAAGCTATGGCAGCTGAAGACATTAGCTGACTGTGAGAATGCTTGGAGGAGGCTCCTTCAACTTCTGAAAAGGTGGAGATTTGCAGTGGTTCTGAGCTACTGGAGGAGGTAACAGTGGAAGAAGGAAGGCCCTGCTCTGGTCTGTATCTGTAAAAAAGAAAAAGGAGTAGAAAAGGGCATTTTTTTTTCTTATTTCAAATGTTTATTGTTATATTTCGCAATAAACAACATGTGCATAAAAATCCAACAGATGGCATTTGAACATTTAAAGAGCAGAGTCATTCATAGAGGATAAAGAACTAAGTAGTATAATACACCGTTATATTATCTGGTAAAAGAAAACACTAATAGAGATCAGACACTTTACACAGAATAACACATTAGAGCAGAAATCACCTAGAAGAAAAGTTGTATCTGTCCCTGAAACTTGAAAGGGACATTCCAACTTGTTTAACCCTTGTTTCCTTCAAGGAATACACCCCCCCACACAGCCACCTGCACCCCCCGAACTGAGCCAATGCTGCCCCCCATTGTGCCAATACTGCTCCCTATTGTGCCAATGTGCCAATGCTACTCCTCCATTGTGCCAATGCTGCTCCCACATTTTGCCAATGCTGCTGTTTTTCCTTCCCCCCTTAGACTTAACCCTCCCCATGCTGCTCCTGTCTCCCTGATGTCCAGTGAGGGCTTCCTCCGATGTTGCCCGACACTCCTAGGTGTTCTATGACGGTCCATCACAGAAGTCACGGCGGAAGTGCCGGGCAGCAGCAGAGGATGTCTACGCGATGTGCGCTGACATCTTCCACTGCTGCCCGGTACTTCCGCCGGGACTTCAATGATAAGACTGCCGGAATTATATGTGACCTCCCGGCTTCAATCATAGAAGTCCCGGCGGACGTGCCGGGCAGCAGTGGAGGATGTCAGCACGGATCACGCAGACATCTCCCTCTTGCTTGCGAGGGGGATCCAGATCCCCTGCAGCTCTGCGGGGGAACTGGATCCCAGTCTTATAGTCAGATTTGAGGTCTGATTATAAGATGAACCTCGAATATATGACAAGGGGCATTTTTCAGAGCATTTGCATTTCTGTGAAATTGACCCTTATCTATGTCTTACATTGTCCTTGACACCATGGAGTTGTTTGTATTTGTATTGATTTCAAAAAGTATTTACATTGCATCTTGTTTATTCAGTGTGTATGCAGATTTCTCTGTTTACCTTTCTGAGACTTAATAAAATGAAAACTCAAATAAAAACAGATTGAAGAAATAAAATTACATAAAAATGAGTAATGAAATCCTTACCTGCTAATACAAACATTATTTTTCTGTGTAAAAAGGGAGGCCGTACAAGTCAGCATACCTGAGTGCAACACCCATTAAATGGAACACATAGTCACAGGTAGTGATGAAAAAATACATATATATATATAGCTATGCCTTTAATATACAAACATCTATAAATATAGCAGCATATCTGATAACACCTGGAGGTTGAACATTAATGAGGAATCAATTCATGTAAATATACACATACAAAAATATACTACATATAATGCACAGCAAATATACACAATAAATGTAGTCTTGGCCCATTAGACTTTTACCATTAACAAAATTTCATGATTTCCTCATATTGGAACAAACTGTAACCAGTTTGCAAACTCTGATTCGTTATCAGGTGTGATGTTATAAACTGATTTATGTATATTAAAGGCATATATCCATTTAATGGGTCTGGTACTCTGGTGTGCTGATTTCAATGGTCTCCCTCTTTTTTACATTTTTTGTCCATAAGCAGAGCTCCCTCCTCTTCTTTTGATTAGAAGCAAGACTTCCGGCTCTGCTAGAATTTTTTCATGGCACATCCCAGTAGTTTCATTTGAGTAAGCCTAAGTTCTGAAGGTGGCTTGGCTCCAGGTGATTGGGCTTGACTTCTCAGACACCTGGGTTGCACACATCCAAGACCAATGTGTCAATTTAATGGTAAGAAGAGGGTACATTTTTGAAGTTAAAAGACTATATTCCTGCTATGTCCTTTGTCAGGACCTCCCTACCTCAGCACATGAGAAAAAGATACATTTTGGTTACCAGCATGGTTCACCTTCTGGAACAACAGGTCATCGTTCCTGTTCCCATCCGTCACAGGTTCACTAGATCTTACTCCTAACTTTTGTTTAGTCCAGAACTCCTCTGGATATTGGAGAATGGTCCTGTAATTATTTGTACTAGCTTGTTGGGCCTCAGTCTCTTTATATGAGGTTTCAGGCACAAGGGATCAACTCGCTCAAGTTTACTACAGAAACTGTATTACCATCCTTTCCTGCCGGGGTGCTCAACATCTGTCCACAGGAGTTTTAATAGATGGATGAACTGGATCAGTCATTTGTTGGGAGGGTGTGAACCCCTAACAGGGGCTACTATATAAGCTATTTTTTACAAGCTTTCTGATACATACTTTCAGGGCCGCCATCAGGGGGTGACAGGCGGTAAACCAGTCATGGGCCCGGCAGGCTTGGGAGCCTTTAAAAAAAAAAGAAGGTTGCTGGCAGAAGTGAAGGCTGGGGAGAGTTAAAGATTTGCCCTCACCGGCCACTCTGTGGGCGAGCAGGCAGTATGATATCTGCACGCTGCACAGACATCCTCCCATGATGCCTCTCACTGGCATACTGCAGTCACGATAAAAATTACATGGTTAAGTGTCTCGATAGCTAAACACTTCAGCAATGTCAGCTGAGCCCCCCCGAAACACCTGGGCAACGTGACAGCCAATCACAGCCCTTGGATGTTAATAGGCATGCAGGTGCCTGCTTTGACAGCTATAGTCTCTCCCTGCTCCACACTAATCATGGGGCAGCGAGAGAATAAATATAGGGCTAAAAGTCACCCCTGGTCCCCCCAAGCACATCCAGTCCCCTCCCCCTCTCAGGTTTTTTTTTTTTAATAAAAAAATATTTAAATTGTTTTTATTTATTTTTTATTGTGTTAACCTTAAACTTTGGGTTAGGGTTAGAGATCATCAAAACCCTAATCCTAGAGTTAGAATAAAGGTTTATACTAACACTAAACCTAGGGTTAAAGTTAGAGTTAAATAAAAATAAAAATGTATACAAAAAGTAAATAAAATTAAATAAATAAATAATAACAAATAGTAATAAAACAAAGTGACATGTTAGGTCTCTCATGGACCTCAAGGGATATATATATATTTTTTAAAGACTTCTAGTGGGGCCAGTGCTTTGCAAGGGTAGCAACAATTTGTGCTTCCTACTATAGACTACATTCCCTATGATGCTACGGTCACTTTTCGCTGGCTGAGCATGATAATGTAGGAAATGTAGTCACAAGCATTAAATAATAAATACACACTTTAAAGCTGCAATGATCATATCCTAAATTTGACCCTGTACCTGCCACATAACCCTAGTAAACCTATACATGTGGGGTACAGCTATACTCAGGGGAAGCTGCTGAAAATATATTGGGGTGTTGTTCGGGAAAAAAAAACAGAGCAAACACTTTAAATTCATACCTAAACTACAAAGTGTATGGAAAAAAACCCACACAAAAAATTACTTGTCAAACTTGTCAAAGATTGGTAGTAAAATGACTGCATTAAAGTGTCAAAATACCCCAAGTTGAATACCCTGGGATGACTACTTTATAAAAAGGTGGACGTGATTCATGACAGATATTGGTGTTACAATGTCAGTAATGCTAATTTTTGGAAAAAAAAAAAATTGAGACCACTTTGTGCTACTGTATTTATTACCCTATAACATTAAAAAAAAAAATGCAAAAAAAACCCACATAAACATTGGGTATTTCTAAAGTTAGGACCCATGTTAGAATCTATTCAGCAGTTTTTTTTTATTTGCTTTTGTAGCTTAGTAAAATATTTTACAAATAAAATCAGGAAAAGTGAATAGGTGGACACATTGGATGCTATATGTCAACAGCCCAGAATGTGAGGCTGATATCACTGCAGCTGAATGATTGTATTTATTCTTTATTGTTTAAAACGTGGACTGGGCGCTCCCCCTTCGGCACTCATTTTCCCTCCCCCTTTCTCTCTTCAATCCCCTTCCTATTTTTTTATTTATTTTATCGTTTTTTCTATCCCCATTTTTTCTGTATTATTTCCCAAAATTTTATTTAATTAATACAATACAGTTATAGTGAGCCCACAGATTTCAATATCTTCTAAAGTGTTGTTATATGACGCCTGCAACGCGATTTTCATTATACTATATCATTTAATTTGGTGCCCAAGAATGGACCCTTTTCAATCGCTGCAGATAATGTTTACATATGTACTAAATGATTTCTTATATTGTACTGAATAACGTGGCTCACATATTGCTGGAATGTTATGTTTCATTTATTATATGTCATTAATAATAATAAACAAAATTTAAACAAAAAAAAAAAAAAAAATCAGGAAAAGTGTTTTTTTTTTTTTTACAATTTTTCACCATATTTTTCTATTAAATTCATATTATAATAAATGATATGAACAAAATAAAGGCATCAAAAGAAAGCCTATCTTGTCCTGAAAGAAATAATATATAATATGTGTTGGTACAGCAAATGACAAAGAGGAAAATGATAGTTAAACACAAAGACCTGTGTTAAACACAAGGAAGTGTAAAAAACGTTCATTAACGCACAACATTCCAAAAACAGTCATGTCATGAAGGGGTTAACTATCAATATAATAAATAATAATGAACAAAATAAATTGAAAACCAAAATTTACATTTAAAACAAAATGTTAATGTGATATATTATTTAATTATTTTTTTTCTTTTTTAAACAAAATTTGTATTGCTCTACATCATTTTTCTAATCAATTCACCAGCTAAAAAAGAAGTATTGAATTACCTGGAAGCCAGCTATTGTACCCCGAATCATTCCAGACTTCGGGCCAATCACAGAAAATCAATGCATATTGGGTAGACATAAAGAGTTAAATAAGTCAGTGATACTTGGAAAGAGAACACTTGCAAGTGTACTGTTCTGTGCCTGGCATTTCAAATCTGATCTAATAGTTCCTGACAAGCACAAACATGCCTAGTGTTCTCAGCCATGAATACAATGTATACAAACACTGGAAGTGGCCAGGGGTCACTAGTATATTTCAATAAACCTGTGAAAATAGTGTATCTGGATCTATCCAAGCAGAAACACAAACACTGTTACAGTTACATCCATTGGTGTTTTCAATACACTTTGAACCATCATTTCTTTAGGACTGGGCGGATGCTGAGAGCTTATACTACAGGATAAAACTGACCCCACTCTTTCTTTACAGGCTCTCTGTCACCTAAACATTGTTTAAACTGTGAATATAGAAAATTAGTAAAAAATTATGAAAAATTAGTTATATACTGTGTTAGCAAACATGGAAAAACGTGTTTTAAATGTGTCTGTGGTGTCTGCTAACATCACCTGTGGCACACTATGCAAATTACACTTTTTACACTGAAAAGAAATGAACACAATGTATAGATCCATTTTGTATAGCTCAAATGCAATTTGCTCCAAAAACTATTTCCGTGACACTGAGTGTGATTGTTATGCAACACACTGACTGAGTTACAGGTGAAAAGTGTACAGCTGCTAACAAAAAAATATATCTTTGAATAACAGCAGAAGACTAAAATCTACTCTTCAAGAATATGAATGTAAAAAAAAATAAAAAAAAGAAGAGTTCCACTTGTGTTATGACAGGGGTGTCCAAGGGCCACTTCAACAGAAATATATGTGTGCGTGGGCCACATTCATTTCTCATTGAGAGAAAATTTTACAGGCACACACAATAAATATATATAAATATATTTAAGTGTGTCTGTCTGTGTGTGTGGCTGTGATATGTTGTATTGCTGTGAAGTCTGTGATACACTCACCTACTGCATGTTACCATGTGTTGTATTGCTGTGGAGTCTGTTAAACACTCACACTGCACATTACTATGAATATATGTATGTGTGTGTGTGTGTGTGTGTGTGTGTGTGTGTGTGTGTGTGTGTGTGTGTGGGTATATATATATATACAGAAAATGGCTGGTTCAATTAAATGATTTGTAATTAGCCAGATAAATTGTTGAATGTTACCCAATCATACAGTGGTATTATGCTCAACCTGGAGTTAGAGGCAGGTCCATATACACTACAGGAGTCTATATTTCTAATTAGTATATTTTTTTTTTTATAAGCACTATTGCACTATTATTATCTGTACACTCATTTGATACACTAGATGGTGCTCTTTCTGCATGTCATCATTCATTCCTTACATACCAATACTTATTTTACGACTCACATGTTTGCTCCAGGTGACAAGGTTGTTTTGTACTCTTTTGTACTTTAAATTCAATCTTAATCTGTGCTATGAGCAATAGTGAAAAAAAAAATCATTACTATTATTAACTTCCAATAATAAATATAGAACAAATGACCCACAATAATATTCAGTTGACACATACAGTTGAGGACAACAGTTTACATATACCTAGGCCAAGGATATTCAGACTCAAAATTCCATAACTCATGTCAGAGGTAATTTTTAAAAAAATCAATCAGAGACTTAATTTTTTTTTAAGGTTTAATCATTGTGTCAGAATTCCAATGGGTCAAAGGTTTACATACATCCAAAAGCCCCGGTTTGGATCAAGTACTCATCCTATTCATTACCCATATAAGATGGAAAGGGGAAATTCTTTTAAATATGGATGTTACTGTGTATTTGAAAAAAGATGGAAGCCGTGGTTGAATAGGTTCCCACTGACATATTAGACAAGGCGGTTCTTCTGTACATTTGGAATCCTTACAGTATCATTTATTATATTCACAACTAGACCCTGTCATTATTGTCATTTATCAGGTTCATAAGACGTTAAGTAATCTTTACATAAATATTACACCAAAATCTATTTGGTTTTCTTCTTTGTCAGTGTTTTTTTTATTTATTTTTTGTTTTCTCTCAGTGCAAGAATGATGTAATCTGCATGCATATTTATTTTTATACTGCCGTGTGAGGTCTCAAAGAATTCAACTTTTGGATTCTCTCTTATTACAACAGCTAAATGTTCGGCCGATATTTTATACTTAAAGTTCAGAGAGAAAAACTTTTAGGACTAAATTTTGTACCCTGTTTTAACATTTCTGAGGTGTTTGTGTTTATCTATAATTTTCTCTTTATTATTTAATGTACCCACACATGTTATATAGTGTTATTATCGCCATAAAAAGGACTTTTTTTAGACACCATTATTTTCCTTATATCATATAATTTACCAAAAAAAATGTATAAAAAAATGATACATGTGATGAACCCCCCACACTTTTTCTAACTTTGACCTGAAAAATCTTTTACACAATTACAAACAGTAAACATACCACATCTAAACAGTTTCAAAAATTTGTCCCGAGTTTAAAAATCTGTTTTTTTTTTTTAAGTTATAGGGCAATAACCAAAAGTAGTGTTGCTTTTTCTTCTAACCATTTTCTCCTACAGTGACTTTTGGCCTGTACCCTAACCCAAAATCTAATCTTAACCCTAAACCTACCACTAACCCTAAATCTAAACCTTACAGTAACCTTAATTCTAACCCTAAATCATCTGTAACCCTAAGTTGTACTCTAACCCTAGTAGATGTTGGATTCGTTTTTTTACACAATGTAATGTTGCTGACTGCCTTTAGGGGCAGTAAAGCAACAGTAAAATAGCAACGGAGGTAATTTCTGATTACTTCCGTTGCTTTTGATGGATACATGCAAGCACCATATTGGTGGGGGGGGGGGGGGGGGGGAAGAACTTTTGCACTGCATGATGTCTTGACATTAACCCCATGCTGACCCAGTCCGCCATGCATTTAAAGGAGCATTGTTTGCGATCTAAGATGGCAAACACTGCTCAAACGGTGATGCTTTAATGTCTTCAAGGTCGAGGCATTAAGCAACACCAAAATCCGGTGCCTGGTGCACCCGCAATCGCTTCACGGAGCGAATCGCGGGCGCCATATTGCAGAGCAACATACTCCTCCTATATTGCTGCTGCCCTCTAGTGGGAAGAGTATCGCTCTGATGATGTTGCTAGACTGCCCCTAGAGGTAGTCAGCAACATTGCAATGAAAAAAAAAAGACTTAATAAGCTAAAAATCTAGGGTTAGGGTTCAAATATTGGTTAGGGTTATAATTAAATTATGGTTAGCATAAGAATTAGGGTTACAGTTAAATTAAAAATAGAATAAATTAAGGGTTAGAGTTAGGGTTACAGTTAGGGTTAGGGTTAAATTTAGGGTTCGGGTTGGGTTCAAAAGGTCACTGTAGTTGAACCCCCCATTATTTTTTGTTATTGCCCTATAATTTGCACAAAAAAAAAAGCAGAAAAACATGGAAGCAAGCATATTTCTAAAGTCAGGACAAAATTTAGAAACTATTTAGACAGGATCTTTTTTAATGATTGTATTTGTGTAAATATTTTTTTAGGTCAATGTTATTTTTAGGTCAAAGATTTTTTTGTAGTAAGTTATAAGATATGATAAATATAATGGTATCTAACGAAAGCCCTTCTTATGATGATAAAAAACAATAAATAATTTGTGTGTGTACAGTATGTGAGAAAGAAGTAAATTACAGCACAACACAAACACCAATGAAATGTCAAAACAGCCCTTGTCACCAAGGGAAAGACAAGGTCAAAATACCATGTCACTAAAGGGTTAAAAAAGGTGTGCATGATTAAACTGGTACTAATGTGGAGACACTGGGTGGAAATTAGCATAGACATTAAAGAGTCGCACATTACTTGTGTATGCTACAAGCCACCAAACATTAGCATTGATGGGAACATCAGATTTTATTGCCTCCGAAATTTAGGATTGTGTGATGCCACTTTCCCCTTGAGTCTTAACCTGCTAAATAACATATTTATGTCACAATAAACCCCAACTAGAATGGACGCCTGTCTTGATCTTGTAATAACAAACAAAGAAGAACTTATCTAAAACAAGTAAAATATGGTTGGGGAAAATGTTTGGGAAATAGTGACCATAACATGGTTTCATTTGAAATTAATTCAAAAAAGCAAAAGAAGCAAATCAAAACCAATGTGGTTACAGTAACGTAAGAGAGGAAATACACAACTGCATTCAAATATTATAAAAGTGAAGGATCAGCAGCATCATTTATAGAGTACAAAGATGACAACAAAGCTTGCAAAAGATAATTAAAATGGCTAAATTGGAAGATGAGAAAAAATGAAGAAAAAATGTAAGTATGCAAATGGAAAAAAAAAACTAAAGGCAAAACATTGGTTAGTGAGGACAGAGAGAAAGCAGATTTATAGCAAGAGCAACTGTAGTGGGGAAATTATTTGAATGCTTGATAAAAGTATACATTAAAGAATACATCTACATGGTTTTCTGAAAGACAGGTCTTGTCAAACAAGCTTTATAGCATTCTGTGAAGAAGTCAGTAAAGATATAGATCTAGGTGTGGCACTTGTGATCTATTTAGACTTTGCAAAAGCATTTGATATAGTTCCCCACAAAAGGTTACTCTAAAAATTCAGAGAAATAGGCTTAAGGGCAAAAGTATGTGTTTCTATTGAAAACTGGCCAAAAAATAGAATGCAAAGAGTTGTTGTAATTGGAAAACTATCAAACTGACGAAGGTATTAGGTGGAGTACTTCAGAGGTCTGTTTAGGCCCTCTTTTTTAATTTGTTTATTAATGATCTCCCAAGTTGTGCTGAGAGCCATGTCTCAGTAAAGACTAACCTTGATGTTTATTCTTTGCAGGAAGATTTACACAAAGTGGGGGACTGGCCAAGCAAGGGGCATATATAGACACATGTAAAATTATGCATTATGGGAAAAATACTAACAATGCAAAATATACTTTTAATGGTCTCTCCCTGGAAATATACTAATTGTTATTCAAACATGATTAGGAATGTTGGGAAATACATTTGATGGGCTCATTGTGATGGAGAATCATAAATTATTGAATCATGTATGTAAATGGATGTGATTATGGTACATTATGAAAATGCATACTCTGCCATTATCATTTAGCATCCCAAGGGTACAATTCCCCAATGACACTGCTCACTATCTTCTATTATAAATGATAAAGCAACCGTATGTAATAAAATCGGATCCACAGTTTCTTTATAGTCATAAGGTGGAAAATCCAAGCAAGACGTTTGATGTTAGAGTAACAAGAAAACCAGTGCAATCCACAAGCAATGGGCCATACAAGTTCAACTAAAAGCTACTACACACTTCACAATTGTAATTACTTAAAGTGGGATTTTTTTTTTTTTTTTTTACTTGTGTTCCTATGGCTAGCAAAATGCCTTTGGATCTCAATTAGTAAAAAAAAGTACCCCCCCCCCCCCCCCTTGTTTTCTTTCAAAATGAAATCAGTGCTCTCAGAGCAGGGATATCATTATGCATCTGTTTCCCGCTTATTTTTTTAAAATAATAGATGGGTCTCCCCCCATTTTTGGTGGCCTCTATCCCTGGGCTGAAGATGAGGCTCAAGGGCATTGCAGATCACTCCTTGTACCTGGTTACACAAAATATATTTTGACAGGGCACCCTTTGGGTGCCAGGGGAATGAGCATTTATTTTCACCACCCACCCCCCTGGCACCCAAAAGTTGATTTCACGTTAATCGTCCCCCCACCCCTCCCTGCACTTGTATTTTAATTGTATGGGGTTTGGGGGACAGGAGTATTATTTTTTGGTTACATGGTGCTGATAATGCTCTCTCATCTGATATGAGCATTAAAGACCTCACCCTTTCCCCACAGCACCACTGGACCTATTCCCTTTTCCCAACATCACAAGACTCTCTCCCTTTTTTACAGCACCACAGGATCCCAGGATGTCCTGTGAAAAACAGTGGAAAACAATTGACCCTGCCCCCAAGCCCGCTATTTGCCACATCTCCATAACGGTCTCCCATCCTTTAGGTGTTGGGGGACCCCTATGCAACTGTTTTGTTTGCTTTTATAGCTGGATCAGCACTGTTATTTTTGCCAAAGCATGGGTAGTTAATGGGACACAGGTCCCTTTTAGAAGGATGTCCCTCATAAAAAAGTATATATGCTCGGCTTACAACTTTGTGAAAGGGGTCAGATGATTGAAGTGCCTTCTTGTATGCAGGTGCGATAATGATGAAGAGAGGGGATTGGACAATTACACCGTTTTCCAAGCAGATGACTAATTGTTACAGGCCTGATATTCAGAGAAATGGAATCCCACATCACAAAATAATAAATATTAATGTTACTAAATACCAGGAGATCCCTGAGTACATTTCCAGATCTTGTGTTCAATTGGTGAATTTATTGTGTTTATTGGAGAATTTGTCAAAAAACTCCAGGCAGAAAAACTCCTTCTTACCAGAAGACAATGTGCAGTCTGACCGACTCATCTCTTCAATAAGCTTTATGTAAATAAATCCTTTTCTCTAAATGTTTGTCTGATCATCCGCGTGTATATTTTTATGATATTTTACCTTTTAGCAGTGCTTGTGTCTGCTAATCCATGCCACAATCTCCCTGTGCTTCAATCTTAATACATAAAGCACTTATCTGAGGTAAACTGCTGTCATGTAATAAGATGTTACACATACTGTAACATGTTTTCACCAAGGGAGGTTTACTCTTTATAAATTACTGTTTGAATAAACCCCACATTATACTTGTATCCCGAGTGCAGCTCTGCTCATTTTCTCTTCATTCTGAGACACTGTGTATCACATTTTCAGTAAGTGGATCCGTGAGCACTCTGCAGGCAATAATGCAGCATCATGTGCTTCTTTCTCACTTAGTAAAACAGCAGCATTACAGGGTCAGCCAAGCATCATGTAACAGTCCTTCTGTATTGTGTGTATATCAGTTAATTGCTATACTATCTATATAGTTTTTAGTTCTGATTTAGCTGTTTCTCCATATATTTTTTAAAATCTGAACTCTGTTTTAATGATTTTATCCTCGATTTAATATTAAATCCTCCAAATATTTGCAAACTGGAAAACTTTGGAGAAATACAGACAAATAGGCTTTTCATGGAAAACAGCACCAAAACTATGTTATAGCTATAATAGGCTCATTACTACATTCAAGGGCCTACTCAATATTCATCAACATTCGGCACCAAAGTAGTGTTTCCGAAGTCCGGACTGCTTGAGGACACACCGGGGATATATCAGGAATTGAATGTTGAGCTATCCAATGTGCCCCAATGTGCCCCAATGTGCCCCAATGTGCCCCAATGTGCCACCGAATAGGTCTGCAATTCGAACCTCACAGATGATTCCACGCTGAGACCTGTCGAAACCGAAAGCGCCCGAAATATTCCCAAAACCCATGGTACCTCTATCCATCCCATAGACTTTTATGGGGATGATAGAGACTCATTGGTGGGGGACTTCGGCTATTTTGAGAATATCCGAAGTCCCCCACAAATAAGTCTCTATCATCCCCATAAAAGTCCTCCTGAAATGAAAAAGAAAAAAAAATAATTGTTATCAAAAACCAGTCAAATGGCTCTCAGTCTCCCTAAAATATATCCCCTCTAACCATGACTCGGGCTGGGAGACATTCAAATAGCTCATATTCCTAAATATATCAGCTACTTGCCCTGGACCCCATATAATGAAATGTACTCCCCCCAGGGTTCTGGGCCTGGGCAAAATAATGTACAACCCCTGGGGTAGGTGGAGAATATTTTGATTTTAAATTGTGTCCGAAAGGCACCCAGATCCAGGGGGAAACTACAATTATTAGTGATTTCATTTCGGGATGGATTGGTACATATTGAGAATTAGTGCATAATGTAATATTAAAAAAGTTGCACGGCAGGGCAAAATTCTGGGTTGCTATGATGCTGTTTATGCTGGAACAAGACATTTTTTTTTTTTTAAAAAGGAGCCATGCGCAGTTTCACCTTTTGGATGACCTATGGTATATTTCTCATATGTAACCTTTAGAGGGACTGTATGTTAATATGTACATTATAAACATGAGACTCCAACACATTTTTCTCATAACTGTGGTATTTCTTGCAATTTTAAAAACACAGTGTATAGCTCATTCTGAATCAATTTTTATTCTCTACATTAACAGTAAAAACAATAGTTAGGTGATACAGAACCTTTAACACCTTCGCGACAAAGGACGTGTCAGGCACGTCCTGGGAGAAACTCCCTTAACGACAAAGGACGTGCCTGGCATGTCCTGCGGTGAATCAAGCGGTTTTCGCGATCAACGAACGCAATAGCCAGCACCGAAATTTCTATTTTGGGGCACCCACGATCGCCCCACGGAGCGATCGTGGGGAGCCATATTGACGGAGCATGCTGCTCCGTCAATATGGCTAAGCCCTCTGCCGGTCTGAGCTTCGGAAGTGAAAGTAACTTCACTTCCGTCGCTCTGAATGTGCTACTTGACTGCCCCTAGTGGTAGTTAAGCAGCATTGTAATGGAAAATATTTAAAATACACATTTAATTACCGTATTTGCTCGATTATAAGACGAGGTTTTTTTCAGAGCAAATGCTCTGAAAAATCCCCGTCGTCTTATAATCGAGGTCTCTTATAATCTGACCTCAAATTGAGGTCAGATTATAAGACATGGATCCAGGTCCCCAGCAGAGCTGCAGGGGACCTGGATCCCCCTCTCTAGCAGCAGGGGAAGTCTGCGCAACGAGCGCAGACTCCCCTGCTTCCGCCCGGCACGACCGCCGGGGCTTCTGTGAAGAAGCCGGATACTTCCGCTTTCGTCACAGAAGTCCCGGCGAGCGTGCCGGGCGGCAGCAGGGGAGGTCTGCGCTCATCGCGCAGACATCCTCTGCTGCCCCACTAGGCACCAGGGAGAATCGGGCAGCTGGGGGATGTCTGCACGATACGTGCAGATATCCTCCATGCTGCCCGACACGGCAGACTATTATGACGGACAGCTGTCCGTCATAATAGACTGCCGTGTCGGGCAGCATGGAGGATGTCTGCAAGTATCGTGCAGACATCCCCCGGCTGCCCCCACTAGCCACCAGGGATCAAGGTAAGGGGAAGGGAGGGAGGGGGGGCAGAGAGACAGGGGGAGGGAGGGGGACAGAGAGACAGGGGGAGGGAGGGAGGGAGGGGGACTGAGAGACAGGGGGGACAGAGAGACAGGGGGGAGGGAGGGGGGCAGAGACAGAGTCAAGGGGAGGGAGGGGGTTAAGAGACAGAGACAAGGGGAGGGAAGGGGTTAAGAGACAGACAAGGGGAGGGAAGGGGTTAAGAGACAGAGACAAGGGGAGGGAAGGGGTTAAGAGACAGAGACAAGGGGAGGGAAGGGGTTAAGAGACAGAGACAAGGGGAGGGAAGGGGTTAAGAGACAGAGACAAGGGGAGTGAGGGGGTTAAGAGACAGGCAAGGGGAGGGGGGAGAGAGAGAAAAATGGGGCAAGGGAAAGAGAAAGGCAGCATTGGCACATAAAAAGAAATAAAAACTAGAAATACATTTTTTGATATCATAATTTTTTATTAAAAAAGCAATTTACATGTGAATATATACAAGTTTAACTTTTTTCCTATAGGGTAGTCTTATATTCAGGCTTTTAGTTTTTTTCCTAAAGGAATATCCAAAGTTTGGGGGTCGTCTTATAATCAGGGTCGTCTTATAATCGAGCAAATACGGTAATAAAAAACAGGTTATATAGCTATATTAGCCTATAGGGTTAAAATTAAATATTTTTTAGCATAAGGGATAGGGTTAAAATTAAATTAAAATTAAAAAATATTAAGGGATATAATAAGGATTAGAGTTGGGGTTAAATTTAGTGTTAGGGTTAAATTTTGGGTTCGGGTTGGGGTCAAAAGGTCAATATAGGAAAAAACCAAAAAACACTATTTTTGGTTTTTGCCCCATAACTCGCAAAAAATACCGAAAAATATGGAAACATGCATATTTTTGAACTCGGGACAACGTTTAGAAACTATTTAGACGTGGTCTTTTTTAATGATTTTATTTGTATAAATTATATTTTTGGTCAAAGATAGAAAAAGTGGTTTTTTTTAAATTTTTCATCATATTTTATGATTTTTTTTGTAGTAAATTATAAGATATGATGAACATAATGGTATCTAATGAAAGCCCTTCTTATAACGATAAAAACAACATATAATTTGTGTGGGTACTGTATGTGAGAAAGAAAAATATTACAGCTAAACACAAACACCCTAGAAATGTCAAAACAGCCATTGTCACCAAGGGAAAGTCAAGGTGAAAATGTCTTGTCACTAAGGTGTTAAACAATTTCCACATTTAAAACAAACACCTGTACACTTTAACTTAAAAAAGCTCACTTTTTTTTATCGCTTGTCACTGTTTAAAAAACATTTGACAAAAATACTTCAGGTTGTAAAAATTGGGTGCAACATTCCTAATAGAAAGCTAAAACCAAATAATGTAAACCTCCAGCATAGTGCACTGTTAAATTACTTGGAAGAAGACAGATTATATGAGCCCTGGCTGGACTGGGTTGATAATATAAGGTTGACAGCAAATTATTAAGTCTTGCAGATAAGTGCTGTTTGACCTTTGGCACTCCAGTAGTCGTGGACTATAGTTCCCAAGATGCTTACTGCCCCACATGATGCACGGCACCTGATACCTGTGCAATACCGTGTCCTGGCGTAGGGGGCGCCAGAGTACCTGCGTGAGAAGTGATTTAAGTGACCTTCCCACTGATCCACGGCCTGTGCAGGAAGCTGAGCTCAGGAATACACACGTGTGAAGTGACCGGCATCTCACAGGGACGCTAGCAGCGAAGAGCAGGCAGGTGTTGTGTATGTTTTATTATACTCCTTTAGCAGCATGCGTCCCTCCTCCCCAACTACACAGATAAAACACTGCACTGCAGTGTAACCCTGGACTGTGCTGTCAGTGACGGGGTTACCTGAACGGGGAGAAAATGACCTGATCTTGTACATGTGGCGTTTTCCCTGAGCTCAGCATTCACTGCTGAATGTGTGACTCATCCCATCACCCATCCGCTTACTGCAGTATCCTTCATACAGTTACTCCCGTTATCTAGTTTCTCCCCAGCATCCCTCTTCTCCATTCTTTACATGTACAGTATTTTCTTTGGTTCCTTGGGTTCTTTTTTACATAGTATGTGCTGGTTTCCAAAGATTTATTTCCACTTTTTTTTTTTTTTTGATTGCATCACAACACGACTTCTCTTTTTAGTATCATTAATATCCATCTCCCACCCATCAATCAACACTTTCATGGGGGTCCCATCATTCTAATCTAACTTCTCTAAGGACATCTACAGTGCTATTTTAACCATTGAATAAAATGGAGTATTCTTTTAATGGTTATACTACCACTGCAGTTGTCTTTTAACTTGTGCATGACATTGGGCGTGCCAGTCACATCCTGGGGGAACACTCCAGAAATGTCCAGACCCTCAGATTGAATATCTCTATATTAAATTAGCCTACAAAAGCAATGAAATGGAAATTATGAGACCAAACTGACATGAGGAGGTCTCTTTTTACTGTGGAATTTATTTTAAATGTTCATAGCAGGTATAGATTGGAATTGTTGGAGTCCTAGTTTAGAACAGTTTCCTAAAGGTCACTGCAGCCAGTTTAAAAAAAATAAAAAGGCTTGCAAAAAGTGTTTACCTGCCAGTAAAATGCTTGTTTGAAGCTCTTATTTTTCAGATTAAACATAGTGATTACGTAAGAAAAATATTTATTTGAGGAAAAGGGGAATTGAAAAGATTAACTTACACCATTTGGAATTTAATTTTGAGTTCTATATAAAAGAGCCTCTGTCAAACTAAGCCCTGCTTCATTAAAATCCTTCCTGACTATATTGCTGTAGAGTATAGACCATAGATAACATGGGTCTCCAAGACTTCTGATACATTTTGATCTTTATGTAAATAATCGCCAAGCCCCAAGAAGAAATCAAGTGTAAGCTAAAATATAAATTCTAAAGAAACCTTTTATGACCCCAGGCAAGCTCTATAACATGCAACTTTCAACAAGCAAGCAAAAACTTTATTGTTCATGATGATGTCCTATAAATACAGTAGTGCTTGTTCATATTGCAGGTGCTCATTGTCATGCAGTGCCTCAAATACTAAAAGCATGAATTTGTTCCTGTATAAGTACCACAGCTGCCTTCTCCTTTCCTACTACGACCACCCAAGTAGCTTCATGATGCTAGAACAGGCAGCCCCACTGACATGGAGCCTTGTCTGTCATAGGGTGACAGTTCTAATCCAATCCCATGTTTTGCAATATATAAAGCAATGTTTTTTAATGTAACTGTTGCAGTGTCATGTAAGGATCACCTTGTTTTAGGCCAGTACCTCACATAGAAAATTAAAGAACTAATCAATTATAAAAAAATCAAGCATATTTAATATGACCTATATTGAACATTTTTTTTCATGTCTGTAGGATATATTTGTTTTTGCATATGTATTTTTAAAACCTGTTTTTTTTTTTTTTTTTTTCACCTGGGGTCAATCTTTTATGTTGTATATTTTTGAAATGGGCAAATATAGCACCTTTTCCTAGCCAATCAGAGGGCTCACATAGAGATGTAGGGAGACTCCATGTACTTGTGCACACATTTTGTCCCACTGCTTTGCTATGGAGAGATGTGGGGACCATTGTCAGCTGTACATTAAGCCTTTTTAATTTTGAGTTAGAAGTTGGGACTTGACTTCTAACCATATGCTTAGCTATGTAGCGGTATACACATGCCTGATCGTGGACATTTAACAGACAACAATAGGTACAAAAAATGACTTGCTGCTGACATGATTTTCATAATCTTGGGTCAGAGCTTAATTTAGATTAGGGCACAGAAATCTATTTTTTTTTATTCTTTCATAAAAGCATCTGTATTTGAAAGGTGATCCCATCTTTCAATTCAACATAAGTTAGTATTTTTACCCTTGTGAGACTTCAATTCAGATAACATCCACATACTCCATTCTTTTTACTGTAAATTATTGTAGTGTCCTTTAAAATATATTACTGTAGATAAGGGATCTCTTCCTATGATCTCCATGGAAAGTTTCTGAAGTTGGAGCATCTGACAAATGGTTGTTTCTTGTGTTGCATGTTTGCTGTAAAGAAATCAGCAAATCGATACTGCTGTTAATAATTGATTGCTCTTTTTTTTTTTTTTTTTTTCAAGGTTAGAAATTCTAGCTTTCAGGCTACTAAAATATTCTTCTACACATCCTGTATCTGCTGAGACTCTGGGACAAGTCAATGAACCTATGCGATTGTATGTATTACAGCAGTGCTGCATGAAGCTTCTTGTAATGAGGTCACTGATGTAAATACAAAGTGCTTTCATGCTTAAGTTTGGTTTTCTTTTTCTCAAAAAACAAAGCTGTAGTGCAGATCATATTGCCTTTTCTTGTTGTGTAAACTGTAATTAGCCAGTGCACAGCGCACATTTGCTAGACTGACAAGTTTGTGATTATTTTGGTTGTAAGGACGAGAGCTACACACTTTCAGGGGTATTTAATGGTTCTGTAGAGGTCAGGTCATGGGATGTATATGCCTTCTGAAAGCATTCTTAATGTATAGTGTGACAGTTACAGACTGCATGAGCAGACAAGAATTGTCTTTACAGCAGAAACATGCCCTGTGACATACCATGATTTAACGCATGCCGTTTTCATCATATCAAGTTTCTTTGTATGCATACAAATTTAGTCGTTTATTATGCAATACTATACTGCAGTCATTACCACATTAGAATGTAGCTCTATATATAGATTTTTTTTTTTTTAGTTTTGTAATGATTTGTACTCTGATTGAATTATGTTTTACTGACAGATTTGCCACTTCCTTAGCTGCCTGTACTCTGCGTTGTGTAAACTAAGCGATGTTGACATGGCAGATATATCATCTTTACCTGTAATTAAATTACACCATGTGTGTGGCAATACCTAGTCATCTTTCCACAAGGATGGAACAAGTTATGGAGCTTTGTCTTATAACATATATAATCATAATATAATGCTTGTATGTCCATACAGGGATATGGCAGTAATAGTTATTCAGTGCTTGTTGATCGAAGGAGAAATCAAATTGCCATTTGGAGATCAGAAGGAACATTTTCCATATTGAAAGTAGAATTAGAAATGTCTGATTTTAGAAATGTTTTTGCCTTTTTGGTTCATCAGTGGTAAACATGGAAAAGGGTTGGACTTGATGGATGCAAGCCCTTTTCAGTGTGTGTGTGTGTGTGTGTGTGTGTGTGTGTGTGTATATATATATATATATATATATATATATATATATATATATATAATGTACAGTGCCACCCACGAATATTGGCATCATTGGTAAATATGAGCAAAGGCAGCTGTGAAAAATATTATTTGGTTTGGCCTTTTGATCTTTTCTACAGAAAATACACAAATATCCTGTTCTCATATGTCAAACAATATGCAAGCATGACACAGGTTTATAAAACGGTGTGGTGTAGTTATTGGCACCCCTATGAATTCAATTTCGGATATTCATATTGAGTGTTTACATGTTTTAATATATGGCTGACAAGGAACAGGAAATTGGCCAACCATGACTTCATGTTTCACAGGGTATGAATGAGGTATCGCATAACAAATTCCTTTAGTCATTTGGCACAATGGGTAAGACCACGGAATATAGCGGAATATGATGTGTGGCAAAAGGTGGTTGAGCTTCGCAAAATGGGAAGTGGTTGTAAGAAAATGGGAAAAGCCTATTTCTACCATCCCGGCAATAACTAAAGTTCCAGTCAACTGGAAATGTAATGAATCATCCTGTCTCAACGCACAAGAGGATGGTTCGAGTGACCAAAAAATCTCCACGGATCACAGCTGGAGAAAAGCCTCAACTCTCATCCAAAAACAAACCCGACAATCTTCAGTTTGCCAGACACGATAGTAATTCAAATGGGATTGGGTTCTATGGTCAGATGAAGCCAAAATAGATCTTATGTCAATAAACATCACAAGTGGGTTTGGCGCACTCAGAGAGGTAGCCATATGGAAAAGTATGCCCACGGTTAAATATGGTGGTGGCCCTTTAATGTTTTGTGGCTGTTCTGCCAGAGGACCTGGACATTTTGTTAGCGCCTCTGAGGTCATGTATCCTATTAAATGAACACACTGCCTGTGCCAGAAAGCATAAAATGACTCGTTTATTCGTCCAGCACGACAATGATCCAAAACATACATGAAAATCAACACAAAAATGGTTTATGGACCACAAAATCAAGGTTCTGCCATGGGCATCCCAGTGTCCTGACTTGAACCCTATAGAAACACTTCACATGATGATTACAGCTGGTATGCTTCCTTTTGCTTAATTAGGCTAAAACGATGTTGCCAACAGATTAATTTTGTTTTAAACTGATTACATAAATCATTTTTAGATGACTGTCTCTCTTTAACATGCTCAGCACAGGTACATTTACAACTTTTAAATTGTGTAGTACTGTGCATGACACAACCTTGAACAATAGGAGTTACATTTCCAGTGCATCAAGTCAGTTTGATTTAATGGCATATTTATATTATTGGCCAGTTATAAACATCCTTATAGGCATGTCTGTTTTTCTGTCTAGCATTACAGTAGATGGGCCTTAAAGATGGGTAACTCGTGGCACATAGTTAGATCAGTGATGGTTTGTGGACTGACATTACTTCAGCCATTCAAGATCTGCAGCAAGAACTGCATTTAATATAAGTGTCTAAGTGCCTTTCCAAATTGAAGGAGCTTTGCTGCCTGTGCCTCCGACCTCCGTGCCACCAAATGTATCAAAATATATGTACTTTATACAAATGATCAGTTATCCAAAAATGTTGCCACAAGTTGCAAATTCCACACATACCAGAATGCAAGTTTATTCAGTGTCCAACCCCCTTAAACTGGGATCAAGCCTTTCCATGCTGAGGTTCCCCTGGGCCACAGAGAGTAATACAATGGCACTTGTGCAGCCCTGATGTGATCACCGCTAAATCACAGTAAGAGTGATTTATTTGCTCTCTACAGTATTTACATGGATACTAATGAATTTTGTGTAATATATCTTATTGGTGAGAGTGATCATTTATCCAAAAGACTCCTAGTCCCAGACATTTTGTATAAGGGATAGTCCAAACTGTATTTTTTTTTTTATTTTTTTAAGTGACCGAAGAATCACGGCTTTCTTCATACTATTTGAGTGCAGAATCCCTCATAATATTCAGCCTGTCCATATTTGAAGGTGAAGTACATTCACAATCAATTTAGTAAAAATATCACACAGGCAGGAAAACTTTCAGAATGTTTTGTAAGGATTATATTCTCAGACTTCAGTCTAATCCTGTTTTACATGCTGGTCATCTACTTCATTATTAGTATTATGCATTTTACACTTGCTATCCATATTAACCACATGGTAGAGTGGTATGTGATCACATTCTAATCCAAAACCCCTCCAAGCAGCCTACTTGGCAGGGCTTGCAGCTGACACAGATGATGAGCTGCCAGACTGCAAACTCTACAGTGAATGATGACCTCTACATTACAGCTGTATGCCTTTGGTAATGCATTCTGCAGACTGTAATAGAGAATACAGAGTGGTATAGAATTACCTGTATTTTCTGCCGCTCAATTTTTTCATGGCTTAGTGTTTGGATAAAGGATCCACAAGTCTTTTGGTCACAAAATCTTTATAAAACTCTTGCTATAAATCCAAAAGTATAAAAATTTAAATGTAAAAAAGTACTTGAGGGTCTTAACCTATGTGATCAGTGTTTCAGTCCCACTTAGGAGACTTTTTTTTGTTGTCTTGATCTTGAGAGGTCTAAGTGAAGACATAAATGTTGATCATATATATTTGAAGACCCTTGAGTGCTCCTTTTTTCAGCTTTGCTAATTCTCCAAATTTGTATATAGATTTGTTAAAACGGGTTTAATCCTCCCCTTCAGAGTCTCCAACATTTGTCTTGAGTCTGGGAGGAAACAAAAGCCACAATCAGTGGCCCAAATGATATTACTAGTAATTTGCACTTAAAATGATGGCAGTTCATAAAGATAATGTCTAGGAGTTTCTAGAGGAATTTAAAATAACATATCATTTTTGTTTTAACACAAATCTGTTGTACATAAATAGAACGAATATATAAAGCAGGGGTCACCAACACGGTGCCCGCAGGCACCAGGTCGCCTCCAAGGACCACATGAGTCGCCCGCACGATCAGAAGGCGATACTCGCGTCACGCCAGGTAAAAAAAAAACTGTTAAAAGCCGGTCCGTGGCTGTGAGGGAAGTGTTGTGCGCTCCCCTCCACCCGCGCGGCTTCAATAAAGTTTGTTTAAACTTTTTTTTTTTTTTTTTCAAACAAACTTTATTGATCTGCGCGGCTGGAGGGGAGCGCACAACGCTTCCCTCACAGCCATGGACCTGCACCGGGAGACAGCAGCAAGGAAGGAAGTAAGTACTGACTGGGGAAGGGGGGAGGAGGGATTGGAAAATCCTGGCATATTGAGGGGCAAAATCCTGGCATATTAATTGGCATAATCCTGGCATATTGAGAGGCATTATCCTGGCATATTGAGAGGCATTATCCTGGCATATTGAGAGGCATTATCCTGGCATATTAAATGGCATTATCCTGGCATATTAAATGGCATTATCCTGGCATATTAAATGGCATTATCCTGGCATATTGAGGGGCAAAATACTGGTATATTAAATGGCATATTGAGGGGCAAAATACTGGTATATTAAATGGCATATTGAGGGGCAAAATACTGGTATATTAAATGGCATATTGAGGGGCAAAATACTGGTATATTAAATGGCATATTGAGGGGCAAAATACTGGTATATTGGCATATTGAGGGGCAAAATACTGGTATATTGAGGGGCAAAATACTGGCATATTAAATGGCATATTGAGGGGCAAAATACTGGCATATTAAATGGCATATTGAGGGGGGAAATACTGGCATATTGAGAGGCATTATCCTGGCATATTGAGGGGCAAAATACTGGTATATTGGCATATTGAGGGGCAAAATACTGGTATATTGGCATATTGAGGGGCAAAATACTGGCATATTGAAGGGCAAAATACTGGCATATTAAATGGCATATTGAGGGGCAAAATACTGGCATATTAAATGGCATATTGAGGGGGGAAATACTGGCATATTGAGAGGCATTATCCTGGCATATTGAGGGGCAAAATACTGGTATATTGGCATATTGAGGGGCAAAATACTGGTATATTGGCATATTGAGGGGCAAAATACTGGCATATTAAATGGCATATTGAGGGGGAAAATACTGGCATATTAAATGGCATATTGAGGGGGAAAATACTGGCATATTAAATGGCATATTGAGGGGGAAAATACTGGCATATTAAATGGCAAAATACTGTCTTTGTAAGTGTATCCTGTGTCTAAGTGTGTAAAGGTGGCTGTGTGTGTATTTATGTGTGTGTGTGTGTGTGTGTAAGGGTGGCTGTGTGTGAGTGTGACTGTATAAGGGTGTCTGTAAATGTATGTGTGTGTGACTGTGTATTTATGTGTGACTGTGTGTATGTTCATGGGAACGGTAGTAAAAACTCATTCTTCTAGCCAGCAAAAAGTCTCCCACGTTGCATTTTTCCTATGAAATGTAGTGATGTAAGTGATCATCTAAAAATGTAACAATTACTGAGATTAAAGTGCTAAATATTGATATGTTTCCTTTTGTCATTCCAGTAGAAACGTTGCCGCCTCTGTTGGATTAAAGCTCACTCCACTATTGGTGCTGAGCTGTGTCTTTTTTTTTATTTTTTATTATTGGATTCTGTGGATCGGGCACTGTACATTGTGGGTGCTGTTCACAGTGGTGTATCTTGGTTTTGTGCTGCCCTAGGCAGACAAAATCCCCCCCCCCCCCCACGTTGCACACCCACGACATTCCCCATTACATGCCCCATCACACACATAAAAATGCCCAATCTCCCCATTACACTCCCCCATCACCCACATTGCATACACACTAAGTGCCCCATTACCCCACTTACATTCCACCATCACCCTCATTTCATACCCCCACCACATCCACTACATGCCCCCATCACCCTGATTAATTGGAAGGAGCTGAAGCTTGCTGAATGGTGGAGGATGGAGCGAAAATGTCTGAAGCACCAGAAGTGTGCTTTAACACCCTCTGGCAAAGTGCTGCCCCCTGGCAAAGTGCCGCCCTAGGCTAGTGCCTTGTTTGCCTTGTGGAAGATACACTACTGGCTGTTCATGCCATTTTACTAGTGTGTTGACCTTCAAGATGGCATCTGCAACATGTCCACCTCCAAATGAGCATAAAAGCTAAAAATCAGATTCTTTAATAAGTTATTTTAAAATCTATGTGGCTAACATAATATAAGTAAGAAATATGAATAAAAGGAAGCTGTGTCCGGTGTTATAGGTACACTCTAAGCTTTGACCATTCTCATTAATGCAAGTTCATGTTTTTGCTTTTTTTATTGTAACAAGCTTCAGTAAAGCAATAGGTTTGCATTATTCTTAGCAGCCAGAAGTATAGCTGTAATTATTAAATGTACGGTCGATCACTTTTTTTTTTGTATTTTACCTTCTCTTCTGCCACAGGGATGTTGCTCAACCCACTGGGCTTAAAAGATTCAAAGGTGTGTAACTTTCCTTTATTTTGCCTCTGGTTCTTCACATTTCTTGGGCCTGTCTCCTCTTGTAGTATATTCTTTTGTTGCCCATAACTCTGCATAGATTCTTTTTTTTTTGCCTTTTTGATTGATGTAAAGTTCTCTTCAGGGACAGGTCAGTATTGGTTTTCCATCATTTCAAGATAGACATCAGAGTGAAATTTAAAGGACTGCATCACCTGAACATTGGTTTTATTGTGCATGTAGAGCATAAAAAATGATTGAAAATGATCTATACATTGTATTGGCAAAGCTGCAAGCGAATGCCTAAATTAGGAGAAAATGTATCTGTGGAGTCTCCTGTTTATGAACTTTGCACGGTATGCACATTTCCCTTTGAGAAGCAGTTCATTTTCATACCGTGCCATAGGTGATGTCATAAACAGGAGACTCCACAGACGCATTCCTTTGCAGATGCATTCGTTTGCCGTTTTGCTAATACAATGTGTTCAGGGACATGGTATAACATTTTGAGCCTTTTGTAATGAATAGGATTCTTATATTATCTGGCTTGTTTGGATTATAGTTCAATACCATTGTATATCTGCTGCTTTGTTCAAAATATAGAAGAACTTTTAGGAATTAAAAATCATTTTGTTTTCAATCAAGGCAGTGCTCGACATGTATGTGAGCAGAATTTAGGAGCCAGCCAAGTTTTTTAGCAAGCGGCAGGGATTTTGGACGCCATGGCTAACATTGGGATTTGTCAAACATGTAATATATTGCAGATGCTGTCAAACACGTAATGTATTGCAGATGCCTTATATAGGTGGGGGATAAGGGTCTATGGAATACACATTTTTTGGTCACTACTTTCTATTAGTCTTTGAAAGTGTGTGTTGTGTGTGTTGTGTGTGTGTGTGTGTGTATCAGCATGGCTCTGGAGTATATATTTTTTTTTATATTTTAAAATAGTTGTGGCTGTGTGGTTTTGGCAAAATAAACACATGATGTTCTGAATAGTTGGTCTAGATGTGATGGGCAGGATAACCTAACTATTATAGGACTAACCGAATAACACAATGTGAAGACCTGTAATCTTCAATTTATATTTTTACTCCAATTCAAATTAGAGTCAAAGTACGGTAAATGTTATGGTAGTTTGGGCTTGGCTTTATTTTGTACTTTGCTTGAATAACTGGTTTATTGGCTTGCAGATAAACACATCTGATTCAGCTCAGTTCACTAACTTGTGTGTGTGTCTAATACATGAGACAGGGTACACTTTGGGTGCCAGGGGGGTGGGTCATTTTATTCCCTTCAGTAACTGGGCAAGAAAGTAGATAGGGAATTATTTTATTAATTTATTATCCGGGTCTGTTGCAAGCAGGCAGCCCCAGACCCCAACGGGAATATTTTGTTATGGGGTCTGTGGGGCCAGCGTGCAGCCCCAGACTTCACAGCACATTCCCAGACTCCAGGACGATCCTGTTATAGTATGTGGACTAGGGCAAAGGAGCCCTGGCTCCCAATCTATTTTAGCGGGCTGAGAGCATTTGGGTGGCTCACAAGCCTGGTACTGTTAGGGGAGGCAGGGCAATTAGTTTTGGCAGCACAAATGTTTTTTTTTTTTTATTTTTTTTTTTAGGGGGCTGGGAGCACTTGTCCAGCTCCCATCCCCTGTTTTTAATAGTCTGGACTACTTACCCTGGGCCCCCATGTACTTTTTGGGGCAGCACTGGGGCAAACTTAGACAATTTTTTTTTTTTTTTTTGTATGTCTATTTGAATTCATCCCAAGATGTCTATCACAGGGCTCAACAAAGCCCGGTCGCCATGGCGACTAGGAAATTGTACCTGACGCCCGGGTAGGATCATCGGCACATGGCGCTCCCCGTCCTGTGATTAGTTTAAAAAAAAAAAAAGTTAAGTATTTAACCATTGCAGCGCGAGGGTAAGCAGAGTGTGCGCTTCCTGCTCCGCCCCCTCGCTCTGCAGTGTCGGAACGACGGGTGTCATGTGACATCCCACCGATCAACAGTAGCATGCAGACGTTCTGTGCCTGTGTGACAAGCATGGACCAAGCTGCAGTAGAAATCCCCCCTCCCGTGCAATGAGGTAAAAGGGGGGAGGGGGAGTCATCCTTTTATTTTCTCTTTTTAAAAAACAACAACAAAAAAAACAGCCTAATAGCTTGTGTGTATGTGACTGACTGTCTCTGTATGAATGTGACTGACTGTCTCTGTATGAGTGTGTGTACAGTTGCGTGAATGTGCAGTTGTCTGGCTCCTAAATTAAATTTGTCAAGCCCTGCTCTATCATGCAATAGTAGTCGATGGGGATAATAGAGGCTGTTTTTGGTTTGGTGTATTTCAGTCTGCTTTCTGCTTCCGATATGACCCTGATGTACCCCGAATCTTTCCATACTTCGGGCCAATTACTTTTAGCCCAAAGTTTGCCATATATTGTGTAGATCCTATAGTGTTTTCATTTGCAAACGTATGTTAACGGATACAATTTACTTCTTGAATACCTTGAAAATAGTTTTATAAATTTACAGGGTAACCTCTAATATTCTTGTTCTTTGGGACAAAACTGTCCTTTTTTTTTTAATTTTTTTTTTTTTTATATAGAATTCCCTATTTCAAGAACATCAGAATTCCTAACCACAGCTTAGTCCTTTGTCCAAGTATACCCAGCGGGATTGCTACATGTTGTGTACCAGTTTCATTCCATAGTAAGCATATAAGCTATATTTACCCTTGGTAATACCGTCCCATTCACAGTGAAAATTACAACCACATACTTCTAGCTTTAAAAATAAATGTTGGTGTCCACTTCCAGGCATTACTTTCCTAAATATGCCTGTGACATGGATTTAAGCTTTGGAGAGTCCAGTGTGACGCTCTATGGTGCATAATGTATGTGAAACTAGTGGTCTTATTATGTTACTTTCACGTTTTGGTTTTTAATATTGGCAAAGTAAACAAAATGTAAGCTTTAAATAATTTGTATTTACCTGGTTATTGGAAATGATTTTATTTTTTGTGTGAAGTGCAAGTAGATGTGTCCATATCAAAGGACGGAGTGGAAATTTTCACATTTTATTTTGCAGTATTAATTAGCAATGGCCTTGACACATTTCAGTAGCCTTTAGGAGCCAGTTCAGGAGCCAGCCTGGTTATTTTTAGGAACCAGGCAAATTAAACTACCAATGTAAAAATGTGCATTAGGGGTTTTAATTTGCTTCAGCACAGAGGTCACTTGTATTCACAGATGCTTCATTTTCTTATACCTTTTTGAGGGGCGGTATGAAACAAAAGGCAGACATCTTGTTCTCAGTACCTTGCAAGCCAGCAGCCTGACCTGTGTTTAGTTCAGATTATCACATACTATACTATAACTGTCTTCAGGTTAGATAATTTCATCTCAGACTTAACTATACATTGTGCAGGGAGAAACATAGTGGACTTCTGCTAAAAGAGCTCAGTTGAAATTGTATACAGTATTGTTATTCAACTATTAAAGAATTATTCGCCTCACCTGCACCTCACATTTGGTCAATAGCTCAGTGACTTTTGGTCGCGGCATACAATATTTATGGGAGTAATTAACCCCTTAAGGACAGAGCCTTTGAAACATTTTTGTCCTTTCTGGACAATGGCTATTTTAACATTTCTGTGCTGTTTGTGTTTAGCAGTAATTTTCTTCTTCGTCATTTGCTGTACCCACACATATTATATATTGTTTTTATCGGGACAAAAAGGGCTTTCTATGGATGCCATATTTTTGATCATATCTTATCATATTATTAAAAAAAAATAATAAAATATGGTAAAAAAAAAAAAAAAATACACAAATTTCTTTGTTTTTATTTGAAACAACTTCTCCTCATCGACAATAGCGAACGAAAAAACATGCTAAATAGATTCTACTATTTCTCCTGAGTACAGGGATACCACCCATGCATAGGTTTGTTGGGTTGTTTGGGGGCTAAAATGCCAAATTTGTGAGGTGCAGTTTTTTGTTTTCCAACTTGAAATTTTTACATGCAGACAGCCTGCACCCATGTCCCATTTGGGACATATTTGAAACCAGCCAGTGTATTTTACCCCATCAACCCATATATTTTTTAAAAGTAGACACCCTAGGCTATCTCAAATGGTGGTATTTTAACACTTTCCATGCACTATTTCTACCACCAGCCTTTGTCAAAGTTTGTGGTAGTAATTTTTTTGTGTTTTTTTTTCACAAACCTTGTACTTCAGACATAAATTTACAGATTTTGGTATGTGTCACTGCCAAATAACACCCCAATAAGTGTTCAGAAACATCTCTTGAGTACAGGGATACCCCCCATGCATAGGTTTGTTGGATTGTTTGGGGGGTAAAAGGCCAAATTTGGGAGGTGAAGTTTTTGGTTTTCCAATTTGAAATTTTGACATGCAGACAGCCTGCACCCATGTCCCATTTGGGACATATTTGAAACCAGCCAGTGTATTTTACCACATCAACCCATATATTTTTTTAAAGTAGACACCCTAGGCTATCTCAAATGGTGGTATTTTTACACTTTCCATGCACTAATTCTACCACCAGCCTTTGTCAAAGTTTGTGGTAGTCATTTTTTTGTGTTTTTTTTTCACAAACCTTGTACTTCAGACATGAATTTACAGATTTTGGTATGTGTCACTGCCAAATAACACCCCAATAAGTGTTCAGCAACATCTCTTGAGTACAGGGATACCACCCATGCATAGGTTTGTTGGGTTGTTTGGGGGCTAAAAGGGCCACATTGTGAAGGTGCGCATTTTCAACTTGGAATATTGACGTGTAGCCAGCCTGAGCCCATCTTTCATTTGGGACTTTTTTTTAAAGTAGGACAGTGTATTTTACCCCAAAAAGTATATATTTTGTAAAAGTAGACACCCTAGGCTATTTTAAATGGTGTTATTTTAACACTTTCCATGCACCAATTCTACCACCAGCCTTTGTCAAAGTTTGTGGTAGTCATTTTATTGTGTATTTTTTCCCACATACATTGTACTTTAGACACAAATTCACATATTTCGGTATGTGTCACTGACAAACAATACCACAATATATGTTCAGCAACATCTCCCGAGCACAGGGATACCACCCATGCATAGCTTTGTCAGCTTTGTTGGGTGTTGAAAGGCTACATTTGAGAGGTGCGCTTTTTGATTTTCAAACTTGGAATTTGAACATGTAGAGCAAGGAAGGGGTTAATAGCTCTTATAAGAGCCTTTGTAGTACTGTACAAAAAAATTAACCCCTAAAAATGCACAGACAAGAAAAAAATTTCTGCTGTGCAGTGATCAGTGGCAGGGAAGGGGTTAATACACTACACTATACAAAGGGTATGGCTTTTATAAAAGCCCTTGGGACTCACAATTTTTTTTAACATTTTATTTAATTTATTACAATTAAAAAATTATGTTATACAGATCTGTCTCTTTCCCTCACTAAAACTCAAGTGAGGAGAGGGAGGCAGATCCATATGGGTCAGAACAATATTTACCAATATTGATCGAACCAGACGAATGGTGATGCTCATCTGAGAAATCACCAAACCACCTTTGCCACTGATCGGCTGTTACTGATCGCTATACACGTGTTCAGACAGCTTCAAAAGGAATACAGGTAATCCCCTAGTGGGTATAATTAACCCCTAGCGAGTCTGACAAAAAAAATGCTGATAGCAAAAAAAAAATCCTTCTGCGACTAGATTGCTCCATATGCACTGCTTAGGCAGTGACCATATGCACTGCTTAGGCAGTGACCATATGTGCTGCTTAGGAAGTGATATACGGCAAGGAAGGGGTTAATAGCTCTTATTTAAAAAAAAAATTACGTTAAACGTAGTCCCCTAGCGGGTATAATTAACACGTGACGGGTGTAATAAAAAAGTTTTAAAAAAATTAAAAATGCTTCTGCAGCAAGATTGCTGCATTTGCGTCAGATCTCTGCTTAGGCAGTGATCTACAGCAAGAAAGGGGTTAATCTCTCTTAAAAGAGCTTTTTTTTATACTGTAATGAATTACAGTAAAAAAAATTAACCCCTAAAAAATGCACAGACAGCAAAAAATGTGCTGCTGTGTATGATCACTGCGTACACAGCGATCAATGGCAGGGAAGGGGTTAAATGGCTTTTATAAAAGCCCTTGGTGTTTAAAATTTTATTAAATATTTGTTTTATTATTTTATTTTATTTTTTTACTTTATCTGATCTGTCTCTCTCCCTTACTATAACTAGTAAGGTGAGGGAGGCAGATCAATACTTGTCAAAGGCAATATTTGCTAATATTGGCTTTGACAGTATGATAAGTGCTCATCAGAGCACTTATCATACATGCCTGCACACAGATCACATAGATCTGTTGTGCCGGCATCGATTGGCTCCCCCTAGAGCATCGGAAGTGAAATACTTTCACTTCCGATGCTCTTGCCATTAGAAGGGAAGCGCTGCCTGTATAGGCAGCGTTCCCTTCTACTGAGCCGATGGGGTCGCTCAGGAGAGCGACCACCATCGGCTCTGGGGAGCAGAACGGTGTTGTTAAGTGCCTCGCTGGCGAGGCACTTTAACAACACCGGAGATGCTTAGAAAGCGAACGATCGTTCGCTTTCTAAGCACATGTGTGCAGCGGGCGCAGCCATTTTTAAATGGCTGCTACGATCACTCCGTGGAGTGATCGTAGCGCGCCCCTGCACTTTTGGGGGGTGTTGCACAATGCCTCTACCTAGAGGCATTGTAGCAACACCGTTAGAGTAAAGAAAGCGACCGCTGGTCGCTTTCTTTACTCAGTTTAGTGCATGACGTGCCAGGCACGTCAGCTGTCGGCAAGTCCTCGATTTGCCGTGACGTGCCTGGCACGTCATCTGTCGTTAAGGGGTTAACTAATAATGATGTCAGGGTGCGCTGTACATTTCATCTTACTCAATTATGCATTGTTTGGGGACAAACCTAGTCAGTTACTCCTGCAAGGACAAGACCCTGCCTATTCATGGATTTTGGTGTGAAATATCCTTTTGAATATTCATTTTACCAAGTTTTTCAGGACTCATTGGTCAGTGGATAGAATCAGAATATCCTGTGGCGAAGGTCATGTGTTATGATGTTCAGGTGGAGGGGTTTTTACCATCACTTTTACCCCTCCAATATCTTAAATGGTTCAGTCTTGGCCACACATTCAAACTGACATTTGAATTTGTTGGTGTCTTGATGTGTCATTGCTCAAATCCACAGTGCCATATATCCCTCCTTTCCACAGCCCCCCCCCCCCCCAACACCACTTCCTATTGGGTTACACAAGCCTAAATGGGGGTGCCCCACTCTCAACATGTCGAGGAGTTGGAAGGGGCATAATATCACTATGCCAGGTCTTGACAAATGTTATTTGGTTTTAGGAGCCATCAAAATAACAGCACATTCACAAAGCCACACATACACACACGCTCACAAAAAAGTACTTCTATCAATGACTCCCCCCTTCCCTGCTGCTTTACCTCATTGCACGGGAGGTGGGATTTCTGCTCCAGCCTGGTCCATGCCTGTGACACATGCACAGACAGTCTTGACACTACTGGTGAGGAACCTTTCATTAGTATTTCTGATTATAATGGTGTATGCACTGAATTAATAGATAATCGGTTTATGTATATTGTGTATGTATATAGTAATTGACTCGTAGGTTTATTGCTTTAACTACACTACAACGCAGAGACATCTGTCTGTGCCTTTGGAATGTAGTTTTACAGCTCTGCTGTAAGCAGGATAATTAAAGCTTTAAAAGCTGATGGGCCTCTAATAAAACACATTAAGTAAATGATATTGCGTGACTGCAGTATTTCCAGTGAGACATAATGCACAGTATTTAGTGCTCCCTAAACAACTGCTGGATCCGCTGTGGGCAGATTCTTACCTGTGAATGTCCTGGATTGAGAGTGATGGAATCTGTTTGAAAGGGAAGTAGTGCAAAAATCAATCATTGTTATATTTAAAGATCAACATCTTGCATTTCAGTCCGGTAGAATAAAGTGTTTTAGATAGATGTGTTTGTTTTCTCCACAACTTAGGGTGACACAAGTTATAAAAAAAAGTGGAGACATACGAATACCTAAACATTGTCGGTCTGTACTTTGAATACAATTAAAAATTCTGTATAAGTAGAATGCCACGAAAATGCATAGATTAACCCTTAGTGACAAGACCTTTTGACCTTTCCCTTGGTGACTAGGGCTGTTTGGACATTTCTTGGGTGTTTGTGTTTAGCTGTAATTTTCTTCTTTCTCATACTGTACACACACAAATTATGATGTTTTTAGCATCCTAAGAAGGGCTTTCATTAGATACCATTATGTATCATATCTTATAACTTACTACAAAAATCATAAAATATGATGAAAAAATTAAAACAAAGCATTTTCTAACTTACCTAAAAAATTATTTACACAAATATAATCATTAAAAAAGACCCCGTCTAAATATTTTCTAAACTTTGTCCCAAGTTCAGAAATATACTTGGTTCCATGTTATTTTGAAGTTTTTTCGAGTTATAGGCCAAAAATAGTGTATTTTTAAATTTTTTTTTCTAGTGACCTTTTGACCCCAACCTGAACTCAAAATTTAACCCCAACTCGAACCCTTATGATAACCCTTAATATATTTTAATTTAATTGTAACCCTATCCCTTATGCTAACCTGAATTTAATTGGAACCCTAACAACTAATCTAACCCTAGATTTTGAGCTTTTTTTTTTTTTTTTATTGCAATGTTGCTGACTGCCTCTAGAGGCAGTTAAGCAACAGCATAAGGGGGTCGGAAGTGATTTTTTTATTTTTTTTGCAGGAGTATGCTGTGGAGTGATCGTGGGTGCTCCAGAACAGAGATTTCGAGGCAGTAGAGCAGCACCTTCAGAGCGGTTATCACGATCGTTGATTTAAAAAAACGCTCATTTCACCATTGTCGCGAAGGGGTTAAAAGGGACCCCTTGTGGCCTAAAGGGACTCTACCACTTACATAAGATGTAACTAGATAACCTGGTCATTTAAAACAAATACATATATAAATCATATGCCACTGTTTTTTTTATTTTATATGACTGAATTAATTGCATAGAAAAGGAAAAATTAAAATTTAGATTTTTCTCTCCTGGCTCAATTTTGTGAATATTTCCCATGATGTAACATTGTCCAAAATCTTCCAGCCAGTCTCCCTTTAAAACCGTGGCCAAAGCCTGCATGATGATGTCATAAGATTCTCCCCTGCTCTTACTTGCTCCTTGTATCATAGTAGGCAGGACTAGGTGGCTGTGGCTGCCTTCCAATACTGAGAGGATATTAACCTGATCAAACAGGATCATAACTCCACCCCTTGTGATGCAATGGTTAACTTAGAATGCAGTCTATAAGTCAGAATACTGATCATATACGTGCATTGAATGGGAGGGTAAGGTAACTATTGCATTTTTTACTGACTTTTATTTGAAAAATCGTATACTCGTAACAAAAAAGCACTGCTAAATAGTTTCTAATATTTGTCTTGAGTTCAGAAACAGCCCATGTTTTATGTTTTTGTGCTTTTTTTTTTTTTTTTTTTTTTTTTTTTTACAGGGCCAGAACTATAAGTAGTGCAAAGCTATTTCCAAATCCTTTATTTTTATTTTTAAATTAGTGATATTGTAACACTGATATCTGTACTAAATCCATAAATGACCCCCCCACATGTACATATTTTTGAAAACTAGACATCTCAGGGCATTTAACTTGGGGTATTGTGACACATATCATGTAGCTGTTTTACCACCAAGCAGCAAAAAAAAAAAACATTTTAAAAATGTTTTCGCAAAGATTTCAATTTAGGTAAACATTACCTGAAAATGTGAAGGGGTATTTCCAAAAAACACCTCAATATGTGTTCATCAACATCTCCTGAGTACAGGGATACCACCCATGCATAGGTTGGTTAGGTGATTTGGGGGTTAAAAGGCCACATTTGAGAGGTGCACTTTTTGGTTTTCCAACTTGGAATTTTGACATGCAGAAAACTTGCGCCCATGTTCCATTTGGGACATTTTTGAATTTGACCCCATCAAACCATATATTTTTGGAAAATAGACATCTTAACGCAGGGCTCGACAAACCCCAAGCGCCAGGTTGCCATGGCGACCAGGAAATGAGACCTAATTTCAGGTCCCGCTGACATCAAATTTTTTTTTTTTTTTGCAGTGCGAGGGGGTAAAGTCTGTGTGGATGGCACAGACGGCAACCTCCGCCCCCTTGCACAACGTTTTCACGTGACAAACTGGCACTCAGCAGGCCGATCAATTAAGATCGGCTGCAACACGAATGTCCCCCTCTTCTACAATGAGGTAAAGCAGCAGGGAGGGGGGACACATTAAGAAGAAACCAAGAAAAGACTGTGTGAGTTGTGTTTGTGTATATATGTGTTTATGTAATGTGTGTGTGAGGGGTTTGTACATATGTGTATATGTAATGTGTGTGTGTGTGTGTGTGTGTGAGGGGTTTGTATATTTGTGTATATGTAAAGTAGGTATGTGTGTGAGGGGTTTGTATATATGTGTATATGTAAAGTAAGGGTGTGTGCGAGAGGTTTGTATATATGTGTATATGTAAAGTAGGCGTGTGTGTTTATGAATTGCGTGTATGTTTGCGTAATTGTCTGGCTCCTACATTTTTTTGCTGGCTGCTAAAATCAAACTAAATTTGTCAAGCCCTGTCCTAAGGTATTTTAAATGGTGGTATTTTAATACTGTATATGTACTAAAAAAGGCAACATTTGTGAGGTGCTCATCTCTGTGTTCCAACTTGGAATTTTGACATGTAGTTAACCTGCGTCCATGTCCTTTATGGGATATATCTTTGAAGCCAGCAAGGGCTCAGCAGCCACCGATACATCACTAGATGATGTATCAGAAAGCTGACCAGGGTCAAAATCGAACCCTGAGTCAATCAGAATCAGTGCCTAAGCAGTGATCTACAGCAAAGAAGGGATTAATAGCTCTTAGCAGAGCCTATCTAGTACTGTAATACATTACAGTACAAAGAAATTAATCCATAAAAAAGTGCAGAGAGCAAAACATACTGTTGCTGTGCAAGATTACTGCTTATACAGTGATGAATGGCAGTGAAGGGGTTAATACATAGGCAATGGCTTTCATAAAACCTGACAATGAGGAGAGGGAGGCAGATCAAAATTGGTCAGATCAATATTCACAAAAATTGATCTGGCCAGGCGAATGGTGATGCTCATCTGAGCTGTCGCCAAACCGCCTTTTCCACTAATTCGCTGTTACTGAGCGCTATGCGCTTGGACAGCTGAAAAAAAAATCCAAAATATTTTTAATTTACACGTAACCCCCTAATGGGTGTGTGTAAAAAAAAAAAATATACAGACAGATAAAAATTGCTTTGGCGTCAATGTCATTGCATAAGCAGTGATCGACGGAAAAGAAGGGGTTAATAACTCTTAAAAGATCTTTTCTAGTACTGTAATAAATTATAGTACAAAATAACCCCTAAAAAATGCACAAACCACAAAAATAAGTGCGCTGATGTGCAAGATCAATGGCAGGGAAGGGATGAAACACAGGGAATTTCTTTTATCATTTTAGTTTTATTGTTTTATTAGTGTATTGTGTATTTATTTTATTGTACTTCAACTTACTTTTATTACTTTGATCTGAAGAGGAGAGGGAGGCAGATCCTAAGTGGTCAGATCAATATTGGGTTAATATTGATCTGATCAGGCAGTGGGGATGCTCATCAGAAGGAGTCTGAAAATAGCAGGTGTTTCGCTCTGCTAGCACAGAGAGGGTCCCCCCCCCTTTTTTTTTTACATGGGATCGGCAGAGGGGACCTAGTTGAGATCCCCTCTGTTAATCCCATGAAAAAAGGTGGGTCACTCTCTGCGATGGCATGTCCTATCACACTAGGGACAACTAACTATTCACTTGTGCTTCCATGTTAGAAACATCACTGAAAAACAATGCTTACGGTTCCTTTAAGTTTTACATTTCTTTCTTCCCTGCAATTCCATCTTTCCTGAATCTAGGTGTCTTAATGGGACCCATGTAAATGGTCAGTGTTGGCCTCAGTCTGGTTAATTGGCATATTTACATTCGCTTGTGTATAGGGTTGCCACCTTTTCTTCAGAAAAATACCGGCCTTGCACCTGTCTCCATAGACTTAACATTGGCCTGCTGCCAATTTTTTTACCGGCCTGCCGGTAAAATACCGGCCAGGTGGCAACCCTACTTTGTGTATGTGCTTAGTTCAATAGAGGGGATATCACTGATTAATTTATATCATTTTTGTGTTACATATACTGGTATTAGAGTATTCAACCTACATTATACACTTGGGAACTATTTTACCTGAGTAGAGCAGAGTTTCATATGTGGGGTAAAATCTGCTTTTCTCCTGTTTTCACCCTCACTCCTGACTCTTGTGACAAGGTAAATAAAACATTATAGGAATTAACGACATTATTAGGATGGCTGCAGTCACTGGAATACATTTATCATTGGAAAATTAGCATTAATTTATGGATTTGTTGTAAAGTTAAAATTGCCTGTTTCAGTATTTTTTGCTTTGTCCCTCTATCTGTGGTTTACAGTGGAAGATGTGTGTGTGACTGACTATATGTGTGTGTGACTGACTATATGTGTGTGTGTGTGGCGGCGGCACACTGGGGAGCTGTCCCTTTCTGTCCTGTGGAAAATATGCCCTTGTTTTCCAATACAGTGTTTTACCCATAAATAGTCCTTTTGAGTGTTGTATCCACTGTGGGAGCCTTCACGTTAAAATGTAGCAGCCCAGTTATGAAAATGCAAATAGCTTTTCTGTTTTTGTATGTGTGAAATCTGCCTGCTGTCTCCTGTTACTGCCTGTGCTTGAGATGAGATGAAATTCAAAGCAGGCCATACTGTATGTAAGCTTCCTTCATACAGTGCACAAGGCAGCCTCTGTTAATGATCAACATGAGATTCGTGGCAATTTAAACCGGCCAGTAACATTTCCCGATGTATTTCCCTCTATTTGTGTCCGTCCCCTGTCTTGCTGCCCTCAATCAGTGCATCCAAATGTGGTTTATCAGGTATATCCACCCTTTAATGCAGGTATGTAACATTTGTTTGCTTATGCAATATTAACATACTGTGTTTCTCGAACATTTGTTTATAGTGTTGTGTAATGTGTTTGTGTTTAGTAGCTAGGCAGAGTTATGTTTAGATGTAGTTGCAGGGATGTTAGTTTTTTCTTTCTTGTGAAGTGGGCCACATGTTCAGAAAAGCATGTTTATCATTTTTGTTCATTTTTTTTTTTTTTAAACCGTTAAACCGATTTTGCCCAATTAATCCTGATTTTAAATAGTTTGTTTTTTACATCACTTATATAGTATCGGTGAAGCCAAGCACATGCACACTTACATTCTTGTCGCAAGGAAATGTTAGGTGATCTATTATTTCAGTTTCGTGTGGACCATAGAAAATAACAACTCTCCTCTGTGTGAGGAGAGCTATACTGGATGAAGACCAAAATGCAGGATGGTATAATACAGATATATATAAACAAAGAATGTGAAGCTCCCACCTCTGCACAATCCACACTGACAAGGGTTATATGCAGGAACTTGCAGTAGTTATAATCCACACTGACAGGGGTTAAATGCAGGAATTTACAGTAGTTATAATCCACACTGACAGGGGTTAAATGCAGGAACTTACAGTAGTTATAATCCACACTGACAGGGGTTAAATGCAGGAACTTGCAGCAGTTGTAATCCACAATGATAATAAGCAAAACGATAACAGTCCAAGATCAGGGGCAATAGAGAGGTAGCAAAAACGAGAGACAAGCCAGGGTCAGTTTACCAGAGAATCAGAATAACGAGAAACAGTCCAGGTATCAAGGGGCACAGGCAGGCAGAAGGGTAGTCAGGAAATCCAGGTTCAGCAACAATCAAATATAAAGGGAACGCTTAGGCTATCGAAATACACGAGAATCACCAAGCACTGTTTGCTTGGTGATTCTGACTTTTAAATCTTCCCGCGCCTCGCGTGACGTCATCGGGAGCGCGCCTCCATGGAAACACATCACGTGATGATGTGGACGCGCTGGCAAGCGCGTGTGACGGATCTCGGCTGGGAGAGAGGGTATACTCAGGGGAGCTGCTGCGGGGAAGAACCTGACACTCTGTTGCACAGCCATGTTGAAATACTCTCTAGGGATGCTCTAATGACAAAGGAGAGGGATATGGATAACAAACTATTCACTATAGGTGTAAAGGGTCTACTCAATAAAGAGGGAATTGCAGGAAACGGAGATTCAAATTTCAAACTGTGAGGCGCCCACTAAGTCAAGCATCATAAAGATCCGTCATGTAAGCATCTACTGTTCTTTATTAAAACTGCATTTTTACTTTGTAATAACTCCTGTCTGTGGATATTTTCCCTTCTATGCCTGAGTCTTGGTAGGAGGAGGAGTACAGAACATAGGAGACTTATCTACATGCCTGCAGAGTCTGGGAGTGCATATTACCGGGGGAGTGCTGCTAAACTCCCCTTTTTAACTTCACTCTGACCACTTTACATTCACCCAAAAGGTGTCTTATATTTTTTTTTATTACTTCAGCATACCAATTAGCGCACGTTATGTATTGTTGTTTTAAAGGGACACAACTTTTTTTTTTCACTTGTGCTTATAATATGGAAGTGAAAAGTTAGTTGTCCCTACTATGAGGATGAACTGGCATGTACTTTTGATAGTACAACCCAGTTTATCCTCTGACTGACAGCTTCCATAGGAAGCAGGCAGCAGTCTGGTCGGCAATTGTCTCTCTGCAGAACCCTCGCTTTCCGATGTCAGAGCTGGGTGAGCTCCCATTCTGATTGGCTGTGCGCGTGCACGTGACAACCTGGAACTGCTGTGCCTCGCATGTGAGACACAGCAGTTAGTAAACCCGCGTGTATCTTTTAAGATACACATTGGGTTTACTCAATTGTACCGGGACATAGGAAGCAAGGGTTAAACAACATTTAATGTTCCCAATAGAAGTCTGCTACATTGGCTTATAGTTTGAAATGTACATCTCAATTCCCTGCAATTCTCTTTATTGAGTAGACCTTTTACACCTATAGTGAATAGTTTGTTATCCATACCCTATAATATATAAAAACAAACAGTATGGCCCATTTTGGAAAAAGACCATGGGTGTCACACAACTAATGGGTCTCCCATTGCACTTACAAATATTTCCTTATGCTTTGTAAGCGTATTAAAACAGCAGCCTATACCAACATACACAATTACAGAATGATTATGGTTACTGAAGTACATGGGCTTTAATAAGTTGAAAAATGTCTCACGTTCAGCTGGACTCTGCTTCTTTGGCCTTTTGAAATTCCCTTCTCAATTTCCTACAAGTCTCAATTTCATGAATAAAGCTCAATGTGTTCAGCTTTGTGGCTTGTTCATAACATATTTATGTTCTCTGAACTTGTGCAATACTGAAATCCACCTTCTGTGCTCAATGCCAACATCCATTAATCAACACATGTTTTGCTAGATCTTGATGCGAAGCAATGATGTACTGAACCAAAGATGTAAATGGACTAATCCAGAGAAGACATGAGGGATTATGAGACTCCCAGGAGCTCCAGAGTGTTTGGGAACTAGCGTTCTGTCCAGTAATATCAACCCCCAGCACTATGAAACGGTGCCTTTAAATTGTTAAAGGAAACAAAAATAAGAGTCTATCGTTACATAACAAGTTATGGGAGAAAGGTGGACTATTTCTTTAAATGTGTACTAATCTGCGTTTCACAGATTAATGTTAAAGAAGATTAGGGGAAAACAAATTGGTGATTAAATAGTTAACTATAGATTTACTTTCTAGGCAGTAACTGGGTGTCCTGTGAGCATAAGAAAGTGGAGCAATCACTAACACTTGATTAATAAGTGACAGAATTCAAAGTACTAGTCTTTAGTTGTGAGCAGTTCCAGTGTTTAATTCTCCCCTTTTCCAGCTCTCATTTTCCTAACACCATTACCTTACAATATGGGTTACTCTAAATAAGGGGTGCAACTGATGCTACCACAGCTGAAGGGACTGAATCATCTAAATATGTCTTATACAGTGGATGTAGAGAATAAAAAGTGATTGAAAATGATCTATACATTGTGTTAGTCCTAATTTAGGCATTTGCTTGCAGTGTTGCTAACAATGTGTTTTTAAATGTGTGGAGTCTCTTGCTTATGACATCACCTGTGGCCTAATATTAAAATCATACATTTCTCCTTGAAAACCAGTTAATTTGCATGCTGTGGCATAGGTGATGTCATAAGCAGGAGACTGCACTGACGCATTTAAAACACGTTTTTCTCCTAGTTTAGGCATTTTCTAACAGTCCCTTTAATGATCCCTAGATTAAAAGAGCTAATGCGAGTTCACTTTGTGACGCAAAGAAGGATAAGTGTGATGGCGATTAATGTCCAGTGATGCATCAAACTAATCTGCAGAAATCCAGACTTCTTAAACCAACTCAGTACTGTAAATAGTTACAAAGGTTGTTGCTAAGTCATGTGACATTGCGGTCACTAGTCAGCGTGCAAGTCATGGCCATGTGTGTGCAGTAGTAAATAAGCAAATCACCTGTACATTTTCTGTTGAAGCAGTCCTTTGCATTTTTGTAAGTTCTCTGTTGAAGTGTTATATTAGCCTCTCAGGTTACTGCTATGTGTTATTAGTGGAATACTGGTCTAGCGGTTTCCTCACTGTGTTGTTTTCCAGGCCCTTCCAATGTGTCATTTTCTGCAATCTAACTCCTGTTTTTCAAGTGATCTCTTATTATACTCTGTGTAGTCCCCAGTGTCTGGTTAAACTTTTTTTTTTAAATTTATAGTACTTTCTCAGTGCAGGATTACTATTACAGAGCACAGCAAGATTCCTCCAGACATTGCTGAAATGTTTCCGAATGATTTTGAAATCGGCTATGGAAGTTAATCTGAGATGAATGTTATTGCCAATAGTATAGTTGGTTGAAAACCACAAATCTGTAAAATAACCTGTGCAAACAATTTCTGCTCTGGAGAGTGATATAACCTTAAACAGTTTTGATATATGCGAAGCAATACGTGTGTGTGTGTGTGTGTGTGTGTGTGTGTGTGTGTGTGTGTATAGTGTAACAATTCTTTATAACCATGTTCCAAGTACTCCTCCACTGGACCTCACCGAATTTTTTAAGGGGGATTCTGGGAGGTGTCCTGGTTTGTTTCACACTCGCATGCCTCTGGGAAAGCATGAGTGTTAAAGGGAGGTGGTTTCGGTCATGGGTGGGACATTCTACCACTTTGCTAGGGTACTCGGTTTCCTGGATGGAACTAGTGTGTTCTTTGCTCACCTTGGGTCCCATAGCAGTTGGGAGAGCTCCTTGGGACTACACCTCCAGGCATATTAAGCTTCTGGAGCTCTCCATATCATCTTCGTTTGGACTTCAATTTAAAACCAGCAGTCCATTGTTTCCCTTGGGAGACCACGACGTTGTAGTTGCCTCCCCTTTAATTGTCAGTGTCATATTTTTTCTTTCTGTAATTTATTGGGCTTTTCATGATGAATAGTAGGGGCTCTGATCCTCCCCTTAAGGAAGATACTTCCTAGAAAGCTACATCTAGGGTTAAGTCTCTGGACTGTACAAATTGCAAGAAAAGCCTGCAGAATCCTTACCAGAAGCTTTGCTCCTCCTGCACAAGAGCCAAACAGGACTTTGCTTTGGAGTTGACATCATGGCTACAAGAAGAATTAAAAGCTATATTAGCATTTTAGAAATCTAATCCACTGGCTTCAGTCTCCAGTCCTGCAGATATATGCTGCTCACCAAGGGGAAGAACTTTGCTCTTCATCGAATGGGATCTTGTCTCAAATCCTCCTCCCTCGAAAGAAGGGGAAATTTTAAGGAGGGATCATGTTTCTTCCCTATTTAAGTGGGGAAGGTAATCACTGCAGTCATGAGCACAGAGAAAAGCACCTCCAAGATATAACCATATACCTCCCAACATTTCACCCCAGCTAATCTGTACGCTAGGGGTGCAGCTTGAGTGACAGCGCCACCGTGAATAATCAAACTTATAGTGTTACCGCACTAGCTTCTCTGGTGTCCCAGACCCTTGGATAATCTACTTAAAGTGCTGCTGGTTTTGCTGGTTTTAATCACACTACCCTGCCTAACTCTACCCCTGTACCGAAAAGCGGGACAGAGGAAGAGCTCAGGTGGACAGCGAGACAGACCTCCAAAATGGGGACAGCGGGACAGACCTCCAAAATTGGGACAGCCCTGCCGGATGTGGGACAGTTGAAAGGTATATAGCCCCTTCGCAACAATTGATGTGACTGGTATATCATGCATGTAAAACTAACCCTCAGACCTATTAAACTTTAGATCCTAGGGTTACAGATCGGTTCGCGTTAGATTTAGGGTTGGGGTCAAAAGGAGAAAATGGTTAGGAAAGAAAAGTTTCTTTTATTGCCCTATATTAGGACAAGCCTTATTCCAGGGGTCTCCTGCAGAGAGGAAGAGGAGAGAAGCCACAGAGTGAATTAAACCTTCAGTTCTGTTCCAGTTGGGGGAAGGCTCATTCTACTTTACAACAGATGGAGATGATCCCTGGGTGCTAAATATCATTCTTCTGGGATATTGGATACAATTCCCCACTATTCCTCCTTTGCACTTACTGAGTTTGTTATGCTTCACAGGAAAGCCACTCTGTCAGTCTTCAACTATACGGTTATAATGAAAAAGGTCATTATCCCAGTCCCTCCTTGGGAAGTATTCCTACTCTGTGATCTTTGTGGTTCCAAAACCAAAATGAAACTAGTAATTAATCTCCTCCATAAACCATTACATATCTTACTATAGATTGTGGATGGGGTCTATAAAGTCAGCTATGGAGACTTTCTGGAGGGGATGTTATGTTCTCAACAGACCTTTACGATGCATATCTTCATGTTCCCAATAGGCAGGATCACAACTGTTTTTGAGGATTGCTCTGCCCTCTAAATCAGGAATTCACATCCTTTTGAGACAAAGTTACAGAGGTGGACTTCTTGACAAATGCATAGGCACAAAGCTCCAGAAACGCTCATAGCTCAGATCTGTGGGTGACCTCTATTAGATTAAAGATTTGGAACACCTCTTCCTGTGGGTGTCTCTCTCCCTCAACATTCCACATCCTTCTGTGGTCCACATCCTAGATACATGATTTGGGTTAAAGGGCTCAATCTGCTATCAAGGTTCAGATTTCTGCCCTCAGTGCAGTCTGATTTCTAGCTTGTTGATTATCCATGGGTCTGTAGGTTTTGTAAATCTATTCCATCTTGGGATCTTAAACCTGTCCACTTCCCTGTCCAGTCCCCACAGACCAGACCGGCAGCCTACGGAGCCATGTAGCCACGCTGCTCATTGAAATCTCCCGCTACCCAGAAAGCTGTTGTTTGAATGGCGTTTGGCTGGCGAGTTAAAGGGCCGAGTAGCTCCTCTTCCTATTGACCAGAGACCTGAAATGGGGAACCAAAATGTTATCTGAATTGTGGGTGAAATAGGCTTACGTTACTGTGATTAAGCCCTTTTGTGATGGGTATGGTTCCCCGGCGGCGAAGCAACCTAAGCAGACTTTCAACTCTTGGTCAGTTCTGGTCTCTGCTGATTGGTCGCTCCAGACAGTCAGTGACTATTCGATTGGCTGCACTCGAATAGGGGAAAAATGTAGGCCGCCATCTCATTGGTCTAGAGTTTAAAGGTCCCTAAAGTTAAAAGGATTAAAGGGACCTAACTCCGCCTCTCCACCTTGGTCGCAACTTTCCCTGGTGTTTTCCAATTGCTGGCGCCAGATTTATCCTCTGTGTTGATTTATTCTTGTTTAAGTATATTGTTCAATCCCCGTTAAGATATCATACCATATAAATGTTCTGTCTTTCCTACAATAAAATGTTCTTGCTTGTGACAACCTTGGTAGCCGTGTTTACTTGTGGGGATTACAATAATTTGTTGTCATAGCTGTTGGTGAGGGAGCTGACAATCTACTATGAAGGATTGATGCTTAGACATTGGAACCCCCTAAATGAGATCTAATATCGGAGTACCATCCTGGTACAGTATGTAAATCTAAAAGGCAATGTGCAAAAATGTTAATTGCAAAAGAATGTGTACCTGGAACAGTTCATCAGCTGTCTCAATCTTTGTCAGTGTTTCTTTTTTTTTAAATTCTGGTCCCCTTAGGTATTTTATTCAATAAAGTTTTATAGTATGCTCTACTGTGGATTTCATGATTTTAATTACTTCTAATTATATTCATGATAATGGCAGAGGCAAGCAAAATTGTTCTGCCCCAGGGGGCAACCATACTGTTAAATGGGGCACATTTGCATGTATATTATGATACTCCCTGTCCTCATATTGTTAGGAAAAAGCTTACGATTCACGCAACTAGAACACACATTATTTCTGACCAAATAATGTTACTACCACCACCTGCTGTTTGTCCTCTTCACTCCCTCTGTCATGTCCCACACTCCCTCTAGATCAGGGGTAGGCAACCTTCGGCACTCCAGATGTGGTGAACTACATTTCCCTTGATGCAATGCCAGCATTAAGGCTGTAAGAGCTTTATTGGAGATGTAGCCCGCAACCTCTGGAGTGTTGAAGGTGGTCTACCCCGCTCTAGATTATCTTTCCTTTTTCGTCTGTTAGTATCTGATTCCCTTCTATGCTGTGTACCAAGCTCTATGTAAATGAATGTAATGCCTGGGGGCTAGATCATAAGTCACATTTGTATGTGTATTTAGGATAATTACATTTCTTGATTGTTGGTTTCTTATTTGTCCTACACACACTGAATTTGATGTAACCATGGTTTAAGTTGCTGGGCTGGGTGGAATGGTGGTCCTATTAATAAACTCACACTCCAGCACTTCCCAAAGATGTGCCCAGTGAAGTGGAATGCTCTTTATGTTGCCTTGATACTGTGCACCTTTGAACCATACTCACATGGTAAAGATTTGCTTGCTTGGATGAATGGGGATCTCTAAGAATTCTGGACGGAGCAGCAATAAAGTTTTACCGGTTAGTGAAGGATTATCTAAATGCTGGCATTTTCAAATGTGTTGCAAATAGTTTTTAAATCTCTGCATTTGATGGAAGTGCTTTAGATACCAGGAAATAATAATTTTTGTTTCAAATAATGCAGAACGTGCTCCTCCACGATGTACATCCTCAGGCTGCTGAACTTTACTCTCTCGCAACGGATTTGTGTCCCACCCCTTTATTTTCCACAGTCCATTCATTGTGTAATAATTGCACAGCCCGATTCACTTGCTTGCACAAAATGTTTACTTATGTTATCTGTTGTACTGATAACTTACAGTTTACAATAGAAAATATAACATTTCCATTTTAAAATAATCAGAGTTTTATTATCGCTTTCTGTAAAATACTCCCATTGCCCTATACATTACTGAGAAACCTCACCAAGGTTTATAAGATTCCCTGGGGAAATTTAATGGCTAGCTTTTAATCATGATTGGCAACTTTAGCTTTTGATGTGGCCAGTGATCTTCTCTTGGGACTTGAAAAGCCTCATTGTAGCAGGAGGGAGTATATGGTGAAGAAACAGGAGGCCAACCATCTAAAAAAAGAACCATCAAGAAATGGGTTTTACTTTCTCTTTTTAATGTGAACCTGTCACAATGTCACATTGATTTAGGTATATGCACCAATTCTGCCAATTTGGTCGTGAAATAGCAAATATGAAGAAACTTATCTGGTGACTGTTTCCTCTTGAGGATGACACCCTGGGACCACCATGATAGGGGCGTAACAGATGCCTGTTCATCCGCCCACCCCCCAAAATGTGGACATGTCATATTTTGTATCCAGGTACATGCTCATCCATTACTACTGCCATATTTTTTTTTTAATAAGGTTTACCAACTTATCATACAGAGCAACATTCTACATACGGGTCAGTCTACATGTCATTGGTTTCATTGGTGACTTACACCACTCTTCGAACTTGCCCAGAATTTCGTTTCTTTAGAAATAGCTGTTAATGTGCATTCTTTATATGATTTTTAGTGTGTTATCGTTCATCAAAGCACCGCATCTAATCTAATGCCAAGCGTTTGCGGGAGGAATGCAGCTCAATGTAAAACCACCTGCTCTACCTGTTTAATATCTGTTTAGGGAAACTTACTGGAAACCAGTGAAAATAAGATAAGAGATTCTAGTGTGACAAGATAAATGGAGGTAAGTGACTGCCATGTACAGAATGGATATGTGCGCATATGAAAGTAATTGGATCCACTCTATGCTTTCCCTGCTACCTGGAAACCTCTTCTCTTTAGATAAGCGAATTCAAAACAGTGCTACCAAATGATTAATTTTTTCTGAATGAGTCAGTGTAGAGTTAGATCTAGTAACATACAAAGACATGGCTGCTATGACTGTGGAAGTGACTGCCATGCAGTTACAATCAAAAATCAACAAATTATGTTCTAGCAGGGTTGTTAATCAGCAGCTAAAAGGCATACGTTGTTGTCTAAGAAGCTGACAGGAGGGTATGGGAGATACCGTTCTCCAACAGATGGAGGGTTAGTTTGACACACACGTGCTAGTGTTCCATAGGTCACATGACCATCATAGAAGTGCTTGCGAGAGGGATCCAGGTAACCTGCAGCTCTGCAGAGGACCTGAATCCGAGTCTTATAGTCAGACCTCTGAGGTCAGACTATAAGACGACCTCGATTATAAGACGAGGTCGGTTTTTCAGAACTTTTTTTCTGGAAAAAAAAAACCCTCGTCTTATCGAGCAAATACACTAGTAGGAAAGTTGTCCTCTGCAAATTAAACGTGTCTTCTGCTGACAATATTTAAATTAATAAACAATAAGTTGTCCGGTGGTAATATAAATCTTACGCGTTTTGCGTCTAGACCTGGCACTTCATTCATTGTTCCTTGTAGCTACAGTAGTTTCTCAACTGAAAGTTTGATTTACAACACCTGAAAATCAAAGAAAATCCACAAATACAAATGGTCTGCCATTGTAGTGGCACTTGCTATAGAGACAGTTCTATGTCATTCATACAACATGCCACCAGGATCACCACGTGGTAATGTGCAGCTGTTGTGTGATTCTGGCTAAGCCGAGATGAACCAATTCATCTAGTACTTATAAAACCTCTTGGAGACCAACATAAAATAGAAGACTTTTAAGATCACTTGTAACATTTTTGGAGCCATGCCTACTTGGATTTGTTCAGCCCTGTGGGAAAAATAATGCTTAAGTAACAGACCACTGTTTTTTCCTTTTAGTTATAACAGTCACTTTAATTTAAAATATTTTTGTAAACAAAGTAATCTAATCTCCAGGTACACAAATGTGGTATGGTACAAAAGAAAGATGTAGGCCAGCTGTAGTATTTTCTGCAGTATATATCACATAACTTTGCCATTTTAATGGTTTCCACACCAACTCCCCCCCACACATAAGTTATCATTGGCTTAAAAAATGGGGGTGCAATGTTATATATAAAGAGTAAGTATACATATCTGCAGGGGCAGCATGACTGATTTGCATATACAGATTGCTGGTTGGCAAAAACATTGGCTGCATGCCTTAGTTTTTTATTAGACTAATGGTAACAGAAGGTTTTTATTCCTCTAACAAGTGTTTTCTCTAGAGGCCTTAACTCTGTTACCTTTTAATTGTATTAACAAAGTTACTGTGGGGGATTGTTTCTGAGCTTATGCTATGTAAACAAATTTAGGGGCTGCAAATGCATTATGGTATTCATTAAAATGCCAATGGTATCGTGTTTCCATGTTGAATACTATGGGAATTATTTATAAAAGTCGGTTTTGGAGTAAAGTTCCATGTGGACGTCACCACTTTTAGAAACCAGTGGACCACGGTTTGTTTGTACCACTATTAGAACTTAACCCCTGAAATGAGTTATTTAATCAACTCCCTAGATCAGGGGCATCCAAAGTGCGGCCTGTTTGACAGCATAGTGACTTAACTGCCCATATTCTCATTATCCCTATAAATGAATACTTTTGTTTTGATAAAATTAATTTAAATTTTGTTTTGAACTGCTTTTGTATTCCTGCTAAATAACAAAATGTTTCCATGGCCAAAAGCTATTCCTCACCATTTCTGAATATCTGCCTATACTTCAGATCTTCTGTAGTGGTTTGTGTAAAGGAGGCCTATTTTGGAGATGCAGGTGTTAAAGTATTCTTGCACAATCCTGTACAGATCCGGTTTAGTTTGCTTTCTCTTTTTAATAATGCATTGCCATGCCAAGTGTTGGATGGAATTGTGGGTGGTAGAAAATGCTTAGTCTGCAAGACTGTACAAGGCAGATTATAATTAGACACAGTTGACTAGGAAGCTGTAGCTGTGGTGGTCTCTGAAAAGGCTGCAGCATAGAGAATCTGATCACGGTCATGTACTACTTTCCCTTTTCTAGATCCCACCCCTCCCGTTCTGTTTTGATTTCCTTCATTCATGCTTTCTTTCATAATGATAAATGCAATTGCTAGGTAACAGTGAATGCTGATATGCCTGGCCTTCCCCAGTCCCTCCCCCTGTGCTTTCCTAAGCAGTTGCCCACTGTCAAGCACATCTCTGCCACACATTGTGGACCTTGATCTGGGATGGAAAAACATCAGTGTTCCCGTGTGTGAGAGGGCTAAGCGCACACTTAATGATTTGGCACTGGGCATGACTAATACTGGCAGGGAGTCTAGAGGAAATTCTTTTACAGTCTGGATACAATTCCCTGATTTGAGTCTGAAAGCTGCAGTGAGCGCTCCTCGGATCCTGCTTTTCTGAGTGTTATGGGAATAGGCTGAGACTTCCCGTTCCTTTCTGTAGAATCTGTGTCCGCAGTGATCTCTTGTGACATCGTTCAAACCCTCCTTTGTGTGTTGCGTGTGTGCATTAAGGTGAGTGTAGCATATTCTCCTTGCTGGCTGTGTGATTTGTGTTTGGCGGAAGCAAGGGAAGCCTGTGTATATTAATAAAACAGATTGTCCTGCCCTGTATGGAAATGGCTTCTCATTAGATGGAATAAAGGTACTAATGAAGCAGTAACTGTTTGAGTGCCAGAGGGCTTGTGCATGGCATGCAGGAAACCTGAAATAAACCATTTTACACTGACAGATGTGTGCAGAATTGTTTTCTTTGTTAGTAGTGGGGAATAAAGGAATCTGTTGTCCCACGGATTGTGAAGTGTAAACCCCATCGGGGTTGGTATACAGCTTTGTACTTCTGGGCGATTGCAGAATTCATTTAAAAATAAATGATGATTTGTTTTTTGTTTTTTTTAAAAATCCCCGTCCTATTCCGCTCCCCTTTGAAAATGACTTTGTGTGTGCTTGCTTGCAGTCACTTTTGTAAGGTCAGTGTGATCTATGGCTTGTGGTCTTTCTGTGCATCACACTTATGTGAACATGAAATTCTTCACTTCGCAGGTGACTGTTAATCTCATGCTTTCTAATCCTGCTGAACACTTGTGACTGTCACCAGTCGCTGGCATACAGTTATTTTACACAGCGTCCCATTCTGATTGATGGTTTCACTCGTCTAATTTTCTGTGCTAACCACATCAAAACCCTGTCTGTCTGGTAAATCGGTCTTCCTGCTTATTTGTTTTATACTGGTTTTTTTTTTTCTTTAAAAATTTAAATCTGTTCCTTGGGTAAAGTTCTGTGCTGTGTACAGAGTTTACAAAGTAAAGATTGGACTAGGTTGGTTCAAGGTCATAGGTTAGTGAGGACTATTCCCAGAATTCTTTTTGGGGAGTTTTTATGAAAGTTTTTGTATCTGGATTGACGCCACTTGTGCTGGTAAAAAATGGAGTAGCCCCTGCCACAGAGCTATTCTGAAATACATAGGCTGTATGTAATCTGTGTATTTTAAAGAAGTTATATAGCTTTAAATATATCAATGACAAATGTTTTAGCTCTTGGTGCTATACGATTGTGAGGATTTAACACTCGTTGCTGGGATTTGTCATTTAATTCCATTTACCCACCACCCCTTTTCCAAGGCTTTCTCATATAGGAATCTATGTGTAAAGTGCTACTGAGTATGGGGATTGTAATGGAAAAAGCATGCATAGCTTTGCTGGAGATGGCACTTAAATGGTGAGCCTGCAGCATGTAATATCTCTACTTAATATTGTTTCCTGATGCAAGAACATCCATTTAACATTTCACTTCAGTTTATCATTCAGATTCACAGAATTTACTCCCACCCCATTTCGCTGAGACTTAATTTGTAAATCAAGCCCCCCCCCCCCCCCCCCACACCTATTTCCAGTATTTCCAAGTTTGGATCCAACTACTTATGATGTTTGGCTGTTGTAACTAATGTTACATAACTGGATATCTTGTGTAGGCTGAGGGTTGGCGAGTTGTTGGCTCCAAGTGTCCTTTGAGTGCATGGCACACGAGGCGCTACTTGGCACATACCACTAGAGTATGTGGGTGCCTATGTGAGTCATGACTATGTCTTGAATTGCTTTGAGCATATCCTATTGCACAATGCAGTTAAATTTTCCAGTGTGGAAGCCACAGGCCTACAATATTAATGGATTTGTTTTTCATGGCTGCCCTTCAAATATTCCTAAAATTATGTTAATATTGTTATGCCAATGAAAGAATCATTACCACTACTTACCTAAGATGGTTCCAGGGTTATGTGGCTTCTCAGTGGCAGTATAGGAAAAATTACTTTTTAAAATAGTTTTTATGGGAAACTGAAGCTGATCCTTTGTGTGTTCCTGCATCCTTGAAATCGGCTTCAATGTTTGCATCCTTTTATAACATATTATACAAGGAAAAAACCTGCTTACAATGAAATGGGAGATTTCACAAGTGATATGCAACAGGAAAGTAGACTCCTGATTGCCCTGGCAAGCCAAGGATTGAATGAGACATTTCCCAGCTTGGCTGGAAATAAAAGGATGATCATTTTTGTGGTTGGTAATACTTGGGAATAGCTTACAAGTTAAGGCCCTTCTACCTCTTAAATTGTATCCTCGAAATGTTACTACAGAGTGCAGTTTGCTTCATTTTAAAGGACCTTTAAATGACATACCCCCCACCATGACCATTAAAGATAATTCTAAAACATTACATTCAAATTTTATATCTGTTATTCTAGATGTTTCCTTTACGCTCTGCTTCTCTGAGGAAAAAAGCAGCATTTCAAAGTGTTTCCAAAATATTCCAATTGTTTACAATTCCAATTGTAGTTCTAGGGTTGCCAGGCCAGCCAGTGTTTTGCACATATTCTAGCCAATATAAGGCAACCCTTAGGAAAGTTTTGCCAGTAAATATTTTCATATTCAAACAGTTTTACAAAATGCATTCCTTTTTCACCCATACTGCGCCCACAGTACTTGCCATTGCCCCAGCCACCCTGGTTTCTAGTGGGGGCAGCAAGATGTCTATTTGTGTGCTGCTTGGTGCGCACAGATATCCCCCAATGCAGCCAGACGCTTCCTGCTTTTCATTAGACTCAAGACAAGCCAAAAATTAGGCAGCATCGAACGATGTGTCTTTGTGGTGCACAGACCTCATCATGCTGCCTGCGAGGCGGAACCAGGTCCCCTGCAACTCTGTGGGGGACATTGATAACAGCCTTGTCAGGCATCATTTGAGGAGAAGCTCTGGTTAAATTTTTATTTTCAATCAAATATAGTAACTTTTACATGCAAAGATGTAGAATGCAAGTGGGTCCATCACAAACCTGTTTATTAAGCACCAAATCCAATGAACCTAGCTTGATTTAAGGGATTTCCCTCTGAATATATAGGAATTACCGTATTTGCTCGATTATAAGACGAGGTTTTTTTCAGAGCAAATGCTCTGAAAAATCCCCCTCGTCTTATAATCGAGGTCTCTTATAATCTGACCTCAAAATAGAGCTGCAGGGGACCTGGATCCCCCTCTCTAGCAGCAGGGGATTTCTGCGCAACGAGCGCAGACTCCCCTGCTTCCGCCCGGCACGACCGCCGGGGCTTCTGTGAAGAAGCCGGGTACTTCCGCGACAGAAGTCCCGGCGAGCGTGCCGGGCGGCAGCAGGGGAGGTCTGCGCTCATCGATCAGACTTCCTCTGCTGCCCCACTAGCCACCAGGGTAAATCGGGCAGCTGGGGGTTGTCTGCACGATACGTGCAGACATCCTCCATGCTGCCCGACACGGCAGACTATTATGACGGACAGCTGTCCGTCATAATAGACTGCCGTGTCGGGCAGCATGGAGGATGTCTGCAAGTATCATGCAGACATCCCCCGGCTGCCCCCTCTACCCACCAGGGATTGAAGTACAGGTAAGGGGGGGGGGGGGCAACAGAGACAGGGGGAGGGAGGGGGGCAACAGAGAGACAGGGGGAGGGAGGGGGGCAACAGAGAGACAGGGGGAGGGAGGGGGGCAACAGAGACACAGGGGGAGGGAGGGGGGCAACAGAGACACAGGGGGAGGGAGGGGGGCAACAGAGACACAGGGGGAGGGAGGGGGGCAACAGAGACACAGGGGGAGGGAGGGGGGCAACAGAGACAAGGGGGGGAGTGAGACAAAGCTGGGGGCAAGGGAAAGAGAGAGGCAGCATTGGCACATAAAAAGAAATTAAACACAAGAAATGCATTTTTTTAAATATAATATTTTATTAAAAAAGCAATTTACATGTGAATATATACAAGTTGAACTTTTTTCCTATAGGGTAGTCTTATATTCAGGCTTTTAGTATTTTTCCTAAAGGAATATCCAAAGTTTGGGGGGTCGTCTTATAATCAGGGTCGTCTTATAATCGAGCAAATACGGTATACATTCTGCAGGGTAGCACGTGAAAGCCAGAGCATTGGATGCAGACAGCAGATGGAATTAAAGGATGCCTAAATTATTTATTTTCTTTTTTTTTTCTTGTGCAAGTATAGAAGCCAAGTGAAAAATGAGTTTGCCATGGGGTGTGGATAAATGGTCATGTACTTTTGACGATGCATGCCAGTTTATCCTCTGACTGGCTGCTGCCATGCTTCCCTGGGACGCAGGCAGCATTCAGTCTTCTCTCCATGGGATCAGCAAAGGGGGTCTTTGCACCTGGAAAATTCAGACCACCATCAGATGTCTGGAGTGAGCCCATGCTCTGTGCTCACGCGGGCACAGCGTTCACACTGGGGGTCTCATCTGTGTGAGTAAACCCACGCTGTATCTATTAAGATACAGGACATTTACTTGAAGCTGGGTTAAAAAAGGTTTAATTGTACTTTAAGGGAAGGGTATTTTTAAGAGTCCTAATTCTGTGCAAGGCTGGACATAACCCAAGAGCTAGGTAACAATATCTAAGTATCTAAAAGCTTGGGGCGTAACTGCCTTTTAGCATGGCACACATACTGTTATTTTTTTGAGTGAGTCTGTGGCTAGGTGTTTTGTATGTGTATGTATCCATCTTGTGTTTTGATCAGCTGTGTTGGTTCCTGTCAGTTTAACATTCCTTGTGTATTTTTATGCATTAGGAATGCTCATACTTGTTCTCTTGTTTAAATACATGAGTTCAGCATACACTTGTGTATTAGAATGTTTCATGTGTTGAGACTGTTTGTCAAGCTTAATGCTCGGCCTTTCCAGTATTTGAACTTGGTGACGTAATAGATTTCAGAAAATGAATGTGCCTATCGATCTTTATGACTGGCAAATTATGTTCTTCTGATTCCTTAATCTCTAATGTAAATATTAGTGTGTGATCTTGGCTAGAAGTGTGCAGTACACACTACTGACGCTACTATGGTAATACTAGAGGTGGACAAAATAGAAACAGTAGCATGACCCTCTGTTATCGGTCAAGTTTTGATCTAGGTATTGGGATGTTGCCCCTTCTGTTAAAGAAAAGCCCTCAAGTTCTGAAGGATTTTTGAAGAATAAATGGATCTAATTTGTGCTCTGTACTCCAGAAATGGGAACCCATAGAAGACATTTTGACTTGATCTTGGTGTTGATGAATTTGTTTTGTAGGATACAATAACCTGTCGGAATACAGGAATATTGTGGGCATATATGTGTTATAACTTGATGTGCACCGTCTCCTGTAAAATGGCCATCTGTACCTTGCCCACGCCTTACATTTTTTTCGTTGGCAGCAACATTGTGGGCTGAAGGAATCCTTGTCTCCAAATGTAAACCTGGCTCTACAAAAAGATCCCTTGTCAAACCATATTATTGCAGTGCTCAGGTGGCCAGGTTATCCATCTTTGTGTGTCTAAGGTACATGTGGTATCATAATGGCCGCCCCACAATAAAATTCAACTGACGGACAGATTTTGTGGGATTTAGTTCTTTGTTCATTTGTGAGCCTGTTCTTTAAAAGTATTTATTCTGAGAGACTCTAAATAAAACACCAAACGAACATCGCCACCCGACTCCAGATGAGCAGAGGCCAAACGTCCATAAATAAAGCAAAATAAATCTTGATTTAAATTCTTAGAAACAACTCTTAAAAACTGCAGGGCAGATCTTGAGGCTAACAAAGGCTCACATGTTTTACCTGAAGTCACTTAAACATATTTTTTTTTTTTTAAGTTTTTTTTTTTATTTCCAAGAGCTCACCCATGCGGGGAAAAGAAAGGTGAAACATTATGATAATATGGGAGGAAGGGCAGCATTTCATCCTTCGCCACAGGCAGCACAGTATCTTGGGCCATCCCAGCATGCATGTTACATAACCTAGATAAAAAGAAAAATAGTTAAAAGATGCTTAAAAATAATATGCAAAAAGTAATTTAATTTTATGTTGCAATGGTCCTTTTATTTCCTTTAAATTATGGATAACATATGGATCAACTAAAACATACATGTCAAGATGTAGGTTTTTAGTGCCTAAGACTACAGTGTAATCAGTCACCAGTTAACTTCTTAAAGGTGAATCAGGAGGTGGTAGTCCAATGATGTTCGGGGCAACACTGCATATTAACAAAGAATGGCTGGAAGGCCATAAATAAGATCTGTTAATGAGATATTCCTAGGTAAAGGTAGATTTAGAATATTTCTCAATGCTCTAATAATAAGCAAAAGCTGTGTTTAAAGGGACAAACATGATAAAATGTCACCAGTCATTTTTGTTTGTTAATTTTGTGTGAAAGTGATCAGTTCTATGTGCTATGTAGGGGCTTTAACGTATGTTTCTCCTTTCTTCTTCTGTAAGTGCATATAGGCTGCTGTTTTATCCCTATACCAGGGCCACTGAACCTTTCTGTAAGATAAGCCAACAAGAAAGGTTCCTGTATATCTGTATGGCAGGACTAATCACGGCAGCTCCAATTCTTGTGTTCATTGATGATGAGCATGGCCATTTTACATGCTTGATGTTTAAATAATTGAATAGTAATTGGATTTGCCAAAATGCATTCATTGAATGAATTAGTCTTATTTAAATTCCCAACAAATTCAATCTAAAGAGCTGTAATTCACTCTAAATCGTTCTTTGAACAGACCACTTTATTTAAACAACCTTTTAGCAGTTTTGTTGGACTGCTGTTTGTCTTCCATGGACAGCGCCCCCCTGTGGATTATGTGATCCTTGCTCCCTTTGTTTTTGCATGGCCCTTTTTCTGGTGCTTATGAAACGCCCCTGCATGTGTTTAATCTTTTTTAGCCCCTGTGTGATATGAATTCCACGTCCCAGGGCAGGAGCTGGGTAATGATAACATTGCAAAAGGCTTGTTTTGCATTAGAGTTTTTCATTCCACGTGAAGCTGAATTGTTACAGTAACGTTTGCACTAGTCATTTTACATGAGCCTTATTCCTCCTAGTTTTCCTCTGCAGTAGACCTCTTCCATCCACATTGTCATTGGGTGTGCGGTGACTTAAAGGCTGAGTGAGTATGTTTAGTCCTTTGTTTTATTCTTGGCTCTCACAATAACAGAGAGGTTCCTTTCTGCTCAAATATCCAGGGTATGAATGAATCATTCATGAGGGTTTGCGATTACAAAGCCTGCTGGGGCCAGTTCTTCTAATGCAAAAATATCATCAAATTCCTCTGTGTATTGTATCCGATCCTCTTACAGAATGATTGGTGTAGGAGATTAAAGAACAGGTTTTTTTTTTACATAGTAACATAGTAACATAGTAATTTAGGTTGAAAAAAGACAAAAGTCCATCAAGTTCAACCCTTCTACCTATCATTTCTGCGTTTTGATCCAAAAGAAGGCAAAAAAAAAAAGGTAAATTGTGTTTTTAAATTGCTTTTGTGTAAAGTAAGATTTTGTTCCAGAAATATATAGGCCATTTATATCACTGTCCCTCAAGCATTTTGTGGAACTATTTACATCGCTTGGATATTTTAAAATTATTCATAGTCCATGGCTCAGGATTGCACATGGCCAGTGCTTCCCTCATTTAAAGTATTCGGCATGAGCGGAGGTGACTCCAAAATTATGTGGGCCCCATCTGGTTGTCTGGCTTTGCCTGGTGCTGATGCTTTTGCAGTGTTTCTCCTGGAGATAGATCCACAGTCAATTTCTCCAATTCAGGATTAAGGAGAAGTACTGCTATAGTGAAATAGACATCTTTTTGGTTTCCACACCCCTTTGGCTCTCAAATGGTTAAGGAGAGCATAGCTCCATTACTCTGCGTATTAATAAAATATGCATGCTCTACGGTTTCAAAGAGATTACTTCAAGGTCTACAGTTAATGGAAATCGATCACCAACATTTTCTATAATATATTATTTAGGTTTAAACACTGCCTCATGTAGAGTAGTGTAGTTCAGTGCAGAGAAGTATGTGAAGTTGGTCAGTCACCTTGAAACACAACCTTTTGTTGTACCGTATTTGCTCGATTATAAGACGAGGTTTTTTTCAGAAAAAAAAATCTGAAAGCTACCCCTCGTCTTATAATCGAGGTCTTCTTATAATCTGACCTCAAATTGAGGTCAGATTATAAGACATGGATCCAGGTCCCCAGCAGAGCTGCAGGGGACCTGGATCCCCCTCTCTAGCAGCAGGGGATGTCTGCGCAACGAGCGCAGACTCCCCTGCTTCCGCCGGGGCTTCTGTGAAGAAGCCGGGAACTTCCGCTTTCGTCACACAAGTCCCGGCGAGCGTGCCGGGCGGCAGCAGGGGAGGTCTGCGCTCATCGCGCAGACTTCCTCTGCTGCCCCACTAGGCACCAGGGACAATCGGGCAGCTGGGGGATGTCTGCACAATACGTGCAGATATCCTCCATGCTGCCCGACACGGCAGACTATTATGACGGACAGCTGTCCGTCATAATAGACTGCCGTGTCGGGCAGCATGGAGGATGTCTGCAAGTATCGTGCAGACATCCCCGGCTGCCCCCACTAGCCACCAGGGATCAAGGTAAGGGGAAGGGAGGGAGGGGGGGGGCAGAGAGACAGGGGGAGGGAGGGAGGGGGGCAGAGAGACAGGGGGAGGGAGGGAGGGGGGCAGAGAGACAGGGGGGGGAGGGAGGGAGGGGGACAGGGGGGACAGAGACAGGAGGGAGGGGGGCAGAGACAGAGTCAAGGGGAGGGAGGGGGTTAAGAGACAGAGACAAGGGGAGGGAAGGGGTTAAGAGACAGAGACAAGGGGAGGGAAGGGGTTAAGAGACAGACAAGGGGAGGGAAGGGGTTAAGAGACAGACAAGGGGAGGGAAGGGGTTAAGAGACAGAGACAAGGGGAGGGAAGGGGTTAAGAGACAGAGACAAGGGGAGTGAGGGGGTTAAGAGACAGAGACAAGGGGAGTGAGGGGGTTAAGAGACAGAGACAAGGGGAGTGAGGGGGTTAAGAGACAGACAAGGGGAGGGGGAGAGAGAGAAAAATGGGGGCAAGGGAAAGAGAAGGGCAGCATTGGCACATAAAAAGAAATAAAAACTAGAAATACATTTTTTGATATCATAATTTTTTATTAAAAAAGCAATTTACATATGAATATATACAAGTTGAACTTTTTTCCTATAGGGTAGTCTTATATTCAGGCTTTTAGTTTTTTTCCTAATGGAATATCCAAAGTTTGGGGGGTCGTCTTATAATCAGGGTCGTCTTATAATCGAGCAAATACGGTAATTGAAAAGCATTATTTAAAAAAGTGTGTTTTCTTTTAAAGCACTGAAATTCTGTATTTGGATTTGCTATCTCTTCTACTGGTACAATATTTCCCATCATTGAATCTATTTTATGCAGGTGCGGAAAACTTTGGTTATACCTATTACGCTAGAGGCTGTATCAAGGGGGTGAGGGTTGGGAAGGTCAAGAGGGGTCACTTGTCACCTGCCACCTAGGGAATTCAAACGGGTTATTCAGTAAAGAGGTTTTTTGTTTTGTTTTTTAAATTCTATACACCCCTTGCTTGTGGTTCTCGTTGTGGAATACCTCAGCGTGTTTACTGTTTATTGCAGAGCTACACTAAACTACATTAACTTTTCATAACTGCAACTCTCATGATGCTGAGCAAGCAGCATTGCTAGTGTAGTAGCTAACAGCCAGTGGTGTATCTTGATTTTGTGGTGCCCTAAGCAGACAAAATCCGGGCACCCTCCTACCCAAGCTGCACACCCACATTACATACCTAAGACATGCCCCATCATTCAGACTCACATCAAGCTCACACTCCCATCACACTCAGTCACAGACTCCTACTCCCATCACACACACTCTGACTCCCATCACACTCAATCACACACACACGCACACAGTCTCCCATCAGCACTTACCTTTCCTTGGTGGCTAGTGGCAGGCAGCATGGTCCCTCCATGCTGCCTGTTCGGCTTCCCGGCGATTGTGCCGACAGGTCACGTGACCGGGCGCGCGTATGACGTCAGCGCGCCCGTCACGTGACTGTCGGCACTTCTGTGTCTGCACACTGCACGGGGAGCCGAACAGGCAGCACGGAGGTTTCTCTGTGCTGCCTGTTCGGCTCCCCGTGCAGCCTGGCAGGCAGAGCGATGGTGAGGGGGGATCTTCCGATCCCCTCTCACCTCCGTCTCTGCCTGCAAGCACGGTATTTTTTTTTTAAAGGGCCGCGTTTTTTTTTTTCTTCAGTGCTGGGGGGCGCTGCCGCCCACCAAAATTTGCCGCCCTAGGCATCCGCCTAGGATGCCTCGCGGTAAATACAGCACTGCTAACAGCTGGGGGGAGGTTGGGCTACACAAAGGGCGTTATTCATGAAAGTGGGAAATTCAAACTTAAGGCCAATAGCAGAATTGGAAGCTATTATTCAACTGCTCCTTTGGCCTTAAAGAATAACTATATGTTTTTCTACTTGTCCTTCTAATACAGATAGAATTAATGAAACACAATTTAAAAACAAAGTTTAGTGGGACTTCAGATTTGAGATTCAGTAGTCAATTCCATGCAATTACCTCCTTTGTGAATAAAGCCCTAAGTTTTATAGTACAAACACAAACTTTTGTTAACTGCATCTACAATAATATTCATATTGCTAGCTGAACTTCATGGGAATCGTAGTTATGTACTGAGATTGTGGTGGCCAACACTACACACGAACTGTTTTTGTTTTTGCTGCCATTGCGAGCTGAACACCATAGGAATTATACCGGCGTACTTGTGGCTAATCTGCACCGCCCCCCCTCTGTTTTCCTGTGTGTTTGCTAGTACAGTGTGCAGATGGTTTCTCTGCATACCAACTCGAGTACTTTGTATCCTTAGGCACTGGACTCGGTCTTTGCCAGTATGCCCCTCCCTGATGATATCAATATACCTGATCACAAGAACTGAGGAATAAAGGAGTCTTTCTATCCCTCTGACTTTGGCTATGTAGTTGTCCCATTCTTTTTAACTTGTGTAATACATTGCATTATCTAATTTACCTTGGCTGTATTGTAGACATTTAGTTGTTGCATGCTAATATGCAATGCATTATGAATTGTTCATGTAATAGAGGTAGTACTTGTGCTAAAATTACGGTGCCAATTGAATCCTTCTCAAGATTGCTTATTAAAATTACCTAAATTTATGGTATGACTTTCCATTTAAATGGTCTGTTTAACCCCTTATGGACTAATAACACTGCCAACATCTGAATTAACAATATTTATGCCATTTTCAACCACCATTAGCCCTCTACAGCAGGGCTTGACTAATTTCTAGACATTAGGAGCCAAACAGGCCAGTTCAGTAGCCAGTCTGGTTCATTTTTTGGAACCAAGGAAATGGATCCTCTGTATAGTTCTATGTAAAACAATCAAACAACGTTAAGAGCCAGCAGTAGGGATATTAAGAGTTATGGATCCTGTGATTTGTCAAACTGGATCAGCAGTGGTAAACATGGAATGGGAAAAGGGCTGAACTTGATAGATGCAAGTCTTTTTTCAACCTAAACTACTATGTAACTATGTAAACGCTGCACTTCTGACAATAAATCAGTGGGATCATCCTTATGTGGGTATTATGATGGCATACAATATAACTGATACTTTTTTTTTTTTAGCATTTATCAAAGTATGGGGCACAATGACACTTGCATTGAGGCTTAGTCAACAGAAATGCTAACTAGCTCTAACTTCTTTTTTTTTTTTTTTTTTTCACATTTAAATTTTTTATTTCCATTCACAAGTTCAAAGACATAACAATATACTGAAATATATGCATGAAATAACCATTACAAAGACACTAAATATGCTGAAATAAATGTATGAAATACACATTATAAATCAGGGCTTGACAAATTTAATTTGATTTTAGGAGCCAGCAAAAAGATGTAGGAGCCAGACAATCACGCAAACATACACGCAATTCATAAACACACACACACACACACACACACACACACACACACACACACACACACACACACATATATATATATATACCTATCTCACATATACAAACACCTCAGTCTTTTCTTGGGGTTTTTTCTTAACGTGTCCCCCCCCTCCAGTAGTGTATCTTCCACAAGGCACTCGCCTAGGGCGGCACTTTGCCAAAGGGTGTTAAAGAACACTTCTGGTGCTTGAAACATTTTGGCTCCCTCCCCCACCGTTCAGCAAGCTTTAGCTCATTCCAATTGGGGTGATGGGGGCATGTAATGAATGTGGTGGGGGTATGCAATGGGGGTGATGGGGCATTTAGTGTGTATGCAATGTGGGCAATTGAGGCATGTAATGGGGTGATTGGGCATATCGTAGGTGTGCAACGTGGGTGGGTAGGGGGGTGCCTGAATTTTGTCTGCCTAGGGCAGCACAAAACCAAGATACACTGCTGCCCCCCTCCCTGCTGCTTTACCTCATTGCAGGGGAGAGGGACATTCGTGCTGCAGCCAATCTTCCTGCTGAGTGCCAGGATGTCACGTGACGACACCCGGCACTCAGAAACGCATTGCGCGAGGAGAGCGGAGCTTGCAGTCTGTGCCATCTGCACAGACTTTACCCCCTCGCGCTGCAGAAAAATAAATAAATAAAATTGGATGGCAGCGGCAAGGGGACCATGAGGCTGACTGCACCCAGGCGCTAGGTCTAATTTCCTGGTCGCCATGACGACCTGGCATCTGGGGGTTGTCGAGCCCTGTTATAAATATCACTGTATGGTGCATAACAATTAGGCGTTTCAATTCACAAGTACAAAGATAAAAAATGTACTGAAATATATTTACTAACAAATTGTCTTAGTACTTTGATCTAATAAACAAATAACCATTAACTAACAAATAAGTCCAGCCTTTTAATACAAGTAATCAAACTATTTGTCATAAAGCGTTGGTACCCAGTCAGTGGAGTGCAACAACCTGGGTGCTACGTAGTCCTCATAATGTATCGCACTCTATCATGAGACCTGTGTATTAATTGGATCATAGTTGATGAGCAATTGTGACATATACCAAGGTGTGTTCCGGAATATCTGTTTGAGTTGGGTTTTCAGATTGATCGATAGAGAGTCGATGTAAGGGTGAAAAATTGTTCTGCTCTGCCATTCTCATTTAGCTGGGCTGTAAGCCAGTTCAGGCGAAATAGGTGCCTTCGCTTTTCTTTAAAAATTGTGATGGTAGGTTCCTCTCGTTTGATCCAATATTTGTGTATCGTTTTGTTTGTTACAGCTAAGATGTTTTGGCTCGTGGGATGGGTAGCCAAAGAGGGCGAGTTTGGGTGTGAGAGTGAATCCGATCCCGAATGCGGCCACAACATAACCCTGAACGATATTTCGGAAGTGGCATCTTCCCGCATTGCCACATGCAGCGAAAAAAATCCACGCCCAGCAAATCACATTTTAGACAGTGGTCGTGTGGTTGCAAACCAGCGGCGTCACCTCTAGATGGGGATATGTATGCTCTATGAAGTATTTTTATGAACATTGTCTCTGTACATGGTGGACTTGATGGTTTGGCACATGGACCAGTGCGCCTTTAGGATGTCATCAAGGGTTAGGCTCTAAAATCTATTGACTTAACATAGATGGTCTCTCTCCTCCGTAGCAGTTCGGTAAAACTGAAAGGTAAATCACCATGGAAATGACCACCAGCAGGGCAGCTTTTAGGAAATTCATACTTCAATATATTTGAGATTTATAGGAAGAGCTGTGTTTAATTAAGCTTTTAGTTCTGATTCCATTAGTGGTACCTGAAGAGATACTGCTCTCCCTGTCCATCTGGAAAAAACAAATACACCTCCTTTTTTCCTCTATCACAGGGCTCGACAAACGCCAGGTTGCCATGGTGACCAGGAAGTGAGTAACCTGGGTGAAGTTACCCTCCCTGTCCCCTTGCCGCTGCCATCAGATTTTTTTTTTTTTTTTTTTTTAGTTTTTCGGAGCGCGAGGGGGTAAAGCCTGTGCCATCCGCACAGAATACAAGCTCCGCACCCTCACGCAACAAGTGTCTGAGTGCCGGGTGTCGTCACGTGACATCCTGGCCCTCAGCAGGCAGATCGGCTGCAGCACGAATGTCCCCCTCCCTGCAGTGAGGTAAAGCAGCAGGGAGGGGGGACACGCCAAGAAAAGACTGTGTGAGGTGGGTGTGTGTTTGTATATATGTGTATATGTAAAGTGTGGGTGTGTGTTTGTATATATGTATATATGTGTATATGTAAAGTAGGTGTGTGTGTGTGTGTGTGAGGGGTTTGTATATATGGGTATATGTAAAGGTAGGTGTGTGTGGTGTTTGTGTATATATGGGTATATGTAAAGTAGGTGTGTGTGTGTGAGGGGTTTGTATATATGTGAAGTAGGCGTGTGTGTTTATGAATTGCGTGTATGCTTGCGTGATTGTCTGGCTCCTAATTTTTTTTGCTGGCTCCTAAAATCAAATAAGATTTGTCAAGCCCTGCTCTATCACAATCATAAATGTCTTCGCGTTCCCTGGAGATCGTTACTTCACATTTTCTTACTGCATATGGTTAGTTTGCTTCATGTCACTGGCTTCATTTCCTCTGTTTATTTGAAGTTCTACCCTCCAAAATTAGATGATCATTTGATTAGTGAGTCATTTTGAAATAGTTGAATCCTGTGGAATGAATTTACTATGTAGGTTCATGGATTATTTTTTCTTTTTAGAAATAAGCAGTGCTGCTGTAAGATTTCTCTTCAGCTTGGTTCAAACTAGACAAAAGTAAGAGACTGTCGCCCCCTGTCTGCCTAACAAACACAAAATGACACTGCTAAAAAAAAAAAAAACCTGAAGGTGCCACTATTTTTATTTTTCTTTCTTTCCAAACCTTATTTTAGTTACTTGTCAAAATACATTTGAGCATTACCATGGCCATTTCTTGTGCGAGGTCTTGGATCACTGGGCAAGTCAGAATACAATATTATCTGGAACACGCTCTCAGTGTTGCAGTTTTTATCCAAAAATGTTGGATCTCCATTTCCCTTGGCACAAATCTGCACCATAGTGGCATTACCAGTTTTCCCCAATTCTGAATTTATCATGAAGTGTTAAATGGATGCGTGTCTGTGTGTTGTCTGTGTTTTGCAGTTTTTCAAGTCTGGTTAATGATGCATGTTTCTGACTTATCGATAGTTTAGCACCTAGAAGCCATTATTTTAGAGTGCTGAAGTAGGTGTGGCACAATACTTGCCACAGCAGAAAAAAAACAAGTTTATAAGGCTCTCTCAAGGTTGACAAAATATCAGTTCATGTCAGCATCAATCTAAAAATACATATTGATTACATGGCTAGTGAAAAAACTTTGTATGCCAGCTACTGCACGCATTTCGTGGTGGGAGGTGCTTAATCATACTGGCCACACCCACAGCAGTTCTAAATACCATCTGTGTATTCCCAGCTCTTTTCGGTTTGCGATACCTTATTTACTTATTTTGCCTTTACACATCCCGCTTGTAGCAGTAAAGGCCCTGCCGATATCTTTCACATAGTGAGTTCTGTCTATACCCTTCCTTTTATAGTGATGTGGTGTTTTTATATATTCATGTTCCTATGACCAGACAGGAAGTATTGTTCAAAAGTCCAGGACTCCTGGGGAGTGTATTCGGTACTGTTGCCAGCACAATCCAGAAGTATTTTTTTTTTTTTTGTGTTTGTGTCTGCAAGGATTTATATTGTGCTTTGTCAAGACGCTAGGCTATCCTAGCTATAAGACCGGGAACGGGGGACTAATAAAAGTATTCTGAAAAATTGGGCAGACTAGATGGAACGAATGGTTCTTATCTGCCGATAGATTCTGTGTATCTATGTTTGTAGGATTCTATGTTGGAAGAAATGGAAAATGGATTTTCTTAACTTTTTCATGATAAAGACTTGGACATTTCTATTAAACCTAACAAATAGCTTTTTTACCTTTTTTTTTTTTTTTTTTTTTTTTAAATTCGTAGACTCTGGTAAGAATATCTTTTATACCTTATTAGTATAGTTTCTCGAGCACATACCAAAAATTGTCTTAAAACTATCACTGTTTAAATTATGGAATAACCATAATTGTAGTTCATAGAGCCTCAGAAACTTTTTTTTTTTTTTTAAATGGAATGTGTTGCATTAAACTTTAAAGGATTATTACCCTGGTAGGGTCCTTAAAAACCCTGTGTTCAAGTGGAATGTATTTGGTATGTGTGATGTACAGCTCTGATGACAATGAGTGAGCTGGGCAATGCATGTTGGAATATGATAACTTGGTCATGTATCTATATTGGTGTCTGTATGACTTTAATGTAGGACGTGTTCTAATCCTTTGTGCCTGTTTGTTTCTTTATAGATTTGATGAACAGCACAAGAAATGCCCTGTTGACTCCATCACTGGACTTACAAAACTTGATGCTGGCATGATCCATTTCATGCTGAATTCTTAGTTGGCTAGGGGAAAAAAATGTAAGGAAAGGCAGTTTTTTTTTTTTTTTTTTTTTGTAAATATTTTAATTGAAATGTCCTGAATTAACTGAGACAAACTGGAAACATACCAGGATGAATGTACAGAATACTGAGGATGCTGGGAATGGCAGTCCGCTACCCCTGTATGTGGATGATGATAATGGAAATGAGATTTCTGAAAACATTCACAATCTCCCGAAGCATCAGTCGAATGTGGAAATCCAGGGCCAAGGTCTTGGGGTCTTTGATTGCCACGGTTTGGATTCCAAAAGTAAAATAGATGGCAGCAGCCTTCATTCTATGAATGATTTCAATGCCTTTGAACTGGAGGATACTGTGAATTATATGAACAAAGGCACAGAAGACGTTGCTTCTTTAGAATTGGAAGCACAGGCATCTCCGGCCAGTAAATCTAGCAATGCTAACACAGTGCAACTGGATGAAACGGTGGACTACATCAACCAGGGACCATTACTACAGCAAAGTGCTCTTTTGATTTCATACCCCACCTCAACACAAACTTCTACCCAATCTGAAATCATGAAGGGTTCTGAAGATTTGCAATACCTGCTCAGTATGCAGAACCAGAATGTAGAACTGTCTTTGCCTTGCGTACCTGAGTCGACAGACTATTTTAGCAAGACCAAGCTTTTAAGTACTTCACAGTTTACTTTGAAACAAGCTGATGAAGTTTATGGAAATTATTCCTCTAAACAGGCACAACCATACACAACCCTGAATAAAGAACAAAGCACAAAAGCTACAGAATGTAGAAGTGTATCAAATGTAAGCACTCTGTCTTTGTCATGGGACTTTAGTGATGGGGTGAGAAATAGTTTTGTTTCAAGTGGCTCGGAGAAGCCACTAAGCACCTCTCTACTGGAAGGTTCGGAGTTACCAAATTCTTCCATTGATGTGTTTTCAGGATCCATGAAATGGGCTAATGGCATACCCGAGTGCTGTGATCGCAGTGCTCGTTCCAAAAGAGACTTGAGTTTTTTTGAAGTGCCTCAATATACAGAATCCAAAGAAGAGGAGCAGATAAAAATATCTGCTAGTCCAGAACCCACCGGCATTACCAATGAAAACAATGCTGTGCATTTGGAGGTGATTACACGTGGTACAGATGAAAAGATAGATGGAGACAGCCTTTCATGTCCTGATCTGGAAGATCTAGACATGGAAAGGAAGAATGGACCTATTTGCGATACAGCGGTGTCGCGCAATGAAGCAATTCCAACATTGCGGATAGAAGAAGACTTTGAAACCAAAGATATGAAGGTGGAACTTTTGGAAGACGCCAAGTCTTCTCATTACTCCCACAGACACCAGTCTTCCAGTTCAGATTCTAAAGACTTGATGAATAATCTCTCTGGGCCAAGTTGCGATGACACCTTTTTAATACCCAGCTCAAATTCTAGTAGCCACGCATTCACTTCCACACCTTTACCAGAATCCAAGAATATGACCTTTGCTGTTCCAGATGATGCAGATGTAAATGATAAAAGAAAACAAATGAATGTAGATTCGGACAAGAAAATAAATGGCCTAGAAATCAGAGTTGGCTGTGTAAATGGAACAATAAAACCAGGTAACCGAAAGCTTACAGTGTTAACCTCCGCAACCAAAGTAAAGAAAAATGAAGTGATAAGCTTTCCTAAACCCAACTTTAAGAATGTAAAGGCCAAAGTATTGACCAGACCAGCATTATACTTAAAGGATGGTGCGCCTGCAACATCTAAACCTTCTCCTAGATCTCCACCTTTATCTAATGCATCTTCACCTATTGGATCTCCAAGAACTCCTGCTTCTGCTGTTAGCACTCTGAGAAAGAAATCTGTTCTAGAGCACAATGCCAGAGCTGAAGCAGCTATTGCTAAATCACAGAAACAACCAATTAATAAACAGCTCTTCCCCAGCCAAGTTGCACATGCCCCAACCCATTCGAAACATGCTTTAGGTAAAGTTCCCAGAGCTGCTGCCTTAAAACAAACTCAAGATGAGCTCGACAGAGCAAGTTCTTCAAATTCAACACGCTCCTCTGGCTCGGCTGTAGCTGTAACCGGTACTGCCAGCTCCAGACAGACCGAAAGCAGGGGTGATAAGGCAAAAGTTTTCCCGAAGCCCCCTGCAGGGAGTGCAGGATCCATGGGGCCGGACAAAACTGAAAAGAATGGGAATGTTGATACTTATGAGAGAGCAGACTCCCAGAATGGCAACTGTATATCTGGGGATATTTTTGCTAGTATTGTGGTAAGTCTGTCTTTTTTTTTTTTTTTTCTGTTCCAGCAGCACAAAGGGTTTCACAATTGTGAAATTATAGCTGCAGAGTGTTTAAAAATGTTAATCTATGCTGTAAATCAACACAAACTGTTTCTCTAACACATTTAACACTTTAGTCCTGTTTAGCCTATTTTTATGGACTATGTATATATTATATATATATATATTATAGAATTATGGGTCGGTTTTTTGTTTTGTTTTGCTACACTGCTATTACATGTACAGACTGCACAGAATGTTTTCCCTTCAATTACCAAATACTCTCTCATCTGGCCCCTAAAATGGTTAAACATGCAAAGTCCATGCTTGATTCACTCCTCAGTCACATAAGCCACAGGGGACAGTTTAAATGATGCTCTGTTTTGCAAACCCAGTTGTTTACTTTTTAAACAGCAGAAGTGGAATCTTGAGGGTGCACCAGGAACTCCTTGCTTTAAAGGGCTGTGCTCATGATCACATTCTGCAGTGTTGTGATCATGTTTCATACGATTGCTGTCTAATAACAAGAGGATCACTATAGTAGTCAGATTATTTCCAGCAGACATTTCAAAGCTGAACTTTTATTCTGCCTTGATTATGACTTCCAAAATGTACACCAGCTTTACAGAGTGCATGAGAACTTCCAGTCGATTGGTAACCAGATTTTTCATAGTGACCACAATAGGTCATCCAGTATATGGGCCATGCTCCTTACTGTGTTACATGATTTCATTTAAGTTGCTGCTGGTAGTGAAAGGAATTTTCTTTACATTTGCCTTAAAGGAGAGGGTAATTTAAGGCTGCTGTAGAAGACTGTCCAGTTCTGCAAGTTTAAGTGTGACCCTTGATTCTATCTCTCCTCAAACAGATTTACTTGCTGTATTGGCGGTTTTGATTTTTCTTATGTTCTCCATTCATTTCATCATTTTTAAAAAAAATTTTTATCAACAAACACTTTCCCCGTATATATTTATAAATATTCTCAATATTCTCGCATCAAGCCGCACAATATTTTGTTATTTAGATGCCAGATAAATTGTGTGATAGAGGTTAAGCAGTTCTTTTTATGTAATAATCATGTTACAAGTTTGTGTGTGTGTGTGTGTGTGTGTGTGTGTTTGTGTGCAATGCAGGCGGCACTAGTGGAACATAACTGTACACTTTATAATGCAGGGAGCTGGTCAGAGATGTTTTTGACTGGTATTTAGATGGGAATACCCTGTTGGTTTTGCACAGTCCCCTACTGTGTGCAGAGAGGCCCGGACCGAGCACTTTCAGAAAGGATTCAGTGTTGTTGTTGGCATGCTTTATTTTTGTGTGCTCTTTACATCAGGTGGTTGATCCATTAATCAAAGTAGAACTATGTTGCCCCCTCATTCATTTGTTCCCCTTAACCACATGTATTGTACATTGTGCAGGTGAGCTTGTGAATATTGTACCTAGCAAAAAATGGCAGATCTGACTACTCTAGTTGAACACATGGTGGAAAAAGTTCTCTGTACCCCCTGTGCAATTTATCCATATCTGCAAGCATGGTTATATTTGGAATATTTTTGCATCAATTTTTTATTAAACTCTCAAAGTAACAAGAGACATCTGAAATAAACTATGCAAAAAAAAAAAAACTTTTAAATTTTTTAATGTGTGTCCCTTTAAATCCGGATACATCACAAGTAAAGGTATCAAGAAACCAGCATCATTAAATTCCTCTTTATCACAGCCATAACCTTTTTAAAAAAAAAACCTTGATCCTTTTTAAGAACCCAAGTAAAGGATTATCTTGTGTACACTGGTCTGATGTTTTTGTAATGCTCAGAAGTTCTCTGGCAGTGCCTGAACTGAAAACAGGCTTTTTTTTTTTTTTTTTTTACATCTGCCAATATATAGAGACCCTGCCGACTGGTTTCCCTCCTGATTCTATCTGGCACCCCCCCTTCCTTCTGTGCTCATGTTAACCACCTGGAACATCATGGATGTCAGCAAAGTGGTGGTGTCCATTTAAAAAAAGAATCATATTAACTCCTTCATAACTGGACTCCGTTGGCCATGTTGTACTTTAAGGACTAGAGCTTGTGCAGTGTATGTGTTTAGCTGTGAATTTCCACCTTTCACATTAATTGTATCCACCCAAATTATATATTGCTTTTTTAATGGTAAAAATTTTGATAAACCTTTTTTGACTTTCTTGAAAAATATTTTTACTCCTCTACAAAGACTAAAGAAAAAAACAAAACCTGCTAAATAGACACCAATGTATTTCCTGAGTTTAGAAATGGTCACTCTTTAGAAGTAGTACATTGCCATTTCAAAACCATTTAAAAAAGAAATAGAGATGGTATCATTTATATTTCATAAATCCCTGAATTACCCCCACATATGTAAATAGGTACACAAACCAGGGTATGTACCTTGGGGTATTTTGACCCTTTTCATGCAATCATTTTATCCCCATGACCCCCGCCTATTTAAAATAGCGCATCAGTCACGCAAACACACACAGTCTCGTGCACACATTGACTGATACACACACACACGCACAGTCATATACACACAAGACCCTATTTATTTTCTTGTTGAAGAATTACATTTCTTAATGTGTCCCCCTGTCTGTCTCCTCTCCCCCTTCATGTCTGTGCTTCTCCCTTCCCATGCCTATCTTCCTCTCCTATTCTCCCATTGTTCTCCCCAACTCCCATGTCTGTTCTCCCCAACTCCCACAAATCATCATAGGCACGAGATGAGCGGGCAGCACTGTCTAAGCTCTGTGTGTGTTTAACACACAGAGCTAATACTACCCACTGCTCCCAGTGACTAACCAAGCCTCACTGCTACCGGAGGTGGGGGCGGACCTTCACCTTGAATCCTGTGCGGTCCACCTCCCTCCCCCTTAGAGTGTGGGTGCCCCTTTTAAAAAGGCGCCCTAGGCCGGCACCTACTTCGCCTAAAGGTGGCGCCGGCCCTGCTTGCTACCCTGTGGAAACATAAATTATATATCCAGCCGCTGTGGGCCCTTATCTACTTGTGGGCTTGTGCAAGGTTCTGGCCCCACAGCAACCGGATGTTTCGGGCAGGCGGCATACATGGCTGAAGCGCCTTCGGACTGAGGCACTTTGACCGCAGTAAAAACGGACATGGCTAAGTATGCCAGCATGCATACCGCTATCTGATCTGAAATTGGGATTTGTAATGACAAATATAGCATCATAAGAAAGAGTTTGTATCTTTTTAAGGAAAAAAATATATCAGGTGCATGTGCTCTGTGTGCACTGCACACCTAGCACAGAAGCACGCTGTATATTTCAAAAGTTTGTGTGCTCCAAACTGACAGCACACAAACCCTGGAAATACACTAAATACATCTGAGGGGCTGACTGCGCTGTGAAGAGTGACTCTGATACTGAATTTGCATGTCTGTTCGGAGCACACAAATGGAATACACAAAATACATCTGGCAGCACACCTGTCACTCGGGCACGATACGCCCCTGCAAACTATATATTATGGGTAAACTAAATGAGAGGGAGAAATTTAAACACAATAAATTCTGAAGCTCTTCTCCTCAAGGGGTTAATGGTCACGGTCACTCCCATAGAAAGATTAATTACTGCTAAGGTGGGGCTACACAGAACATTGTCTGAGAAATCAAATGTATCAAGCAGCAATAGTAAAAAAAAAAAAAAAAAGCAAATAAAAAAATAATGATAAATATATCATCATTTATAGGAAGGGAGAGCATCCAGCTCTCTCCCTCCTTTTCAAACTTTAAAAAGTCCCTCAAAACTCATCTCTTTAAAGAAGCTTACTACCCATCCCACTAGAATACATGTTAATTTACCTCTAGCTAATCCGACCTAGCTCTCGCTATTCTCAATCACGGTTAGTATCAGGTAGCATACAACTCACCCAGCTGGAACACACAAGTAATCTTTGGCCAAACACACCTAGCGCCAACCATCTACATTACTGTTCCTGCCACTACCTTCCCTCTGACCTCACTCCCTTATGTGTTTCATGTAACCCATTCCCTCTAGATTGTAAGCTTGCTAGCAGGGCTCTCTACCGCATGTACCAGTCTGTTTTAGTTTGTCTAACTTGGTCTGTAGTTCCCTTCTATTCTCTGTACCTAGCGCTACGTAAATTGTTGGCACTATATAAAAAAAAATGTTAATGTAATCTCTATATATTCAGCTGGAACCTTAATTTATTCATTTTTGAGTGTATTGCTAGGCACGGTGGTGGTAAGTTTCCAGCTGGTATTTTAAATCTAATTAACCCTCTCATTCAGAACTTTTTTTTTTTATGTTCATTTGGGACAAGTCATTTAACACGTTTATCAATGCTGAGATTTAAATAAAAGTGCATGCTTGCCTGTTAAATGAATCACCTGTATGTGTGTATGGATAGAAAGCATTTTTTGAAACTTAACACTTTGTGTACTGGATAAAATATTATAAATGTTTGTAAAATGGCAAAAACTAGTGTTTTTTGGGCAGGATATGGCTAGGGTTGCCACCTTTTATCCTCATAAATAAAAACCAGCTTGGTGATTTAGACACAAACCTGTATTTCAAATTGATTGATAATGAGGGAGACACCCAGAGTCAGGCATTGGTTTAGAAAATTAGGAGGTGTGGTTTGCAGTAAGTGTTTTAGTATTTATATGGACAACATATACCAAATACTAAACCTTAGTAAGTTCTATGCCGTCCTAAAAGAGGCTAGGACGGCATACAACGTGCAGCGTTTAACAGCTCCTTGCTGCTCCCCCGTGATTAGCTGTACTCGGACCCTGCAGCAGGGACTTGCAGCGGGATCCTACTTGTCACATGAGGCCTACATTTTACTAAATCTCGCCGTGCCCGAATTTCTGGGTTTGGGCACGCCTCTGTGATGTCACACGTGCAGGGCCGGTGCCACCTATAGGAGAGGTAGGCACTGGCTTAGGGCACCTTTATTAACCGGGCGCCCAATAAGTAGCAGGGGGAGGGAGGCAGACCGCACCGGATGGAAGATAAAGGTCCGCCCCACCTCCGGTAGCAGTGAGGCTTCCTGCGTCGCAGAGCGCAACGGGCAGTACTAGCTCTGTAAAAAAAAAAAAAAGGAAGTGGGGTGAGGGTGTAGAGGAGAGAGACAACTGATTGGGAGGCGGGGGAACAGACGTGGGAGGGGGGAGAGACGTACAATGGATGGGAAAGGAGAGGAAGGATAGGCATGAGGAGGGAGAGGAGACAGACAGGGGGACACATTAAGAAATGTACATTAAGTAGGCGGGGCCAAAGGGGCCGCAAAATTTGGATTTGCCTAGGGTGGCAAAAATCCCCGCACTATCGGGTCTCTGCCATTGTGTTCCTGGCTACCGATCACCTTGTGATTGGTGACCAGGAACTAAAAATGGTGTTTTGGTTCTTGCATGGTCTGGTATGCAAGCACCATGTGTCACGAAGGGGTTAATGTTGTATTGGTTTGCCTTTGGTTAAGTACCTCTCAACGCTATATGGATGAGTCAGCTGACATACTACCTCTTTCATTTTTGTATGCAATAAATACATTTTCATATACTCCAGTGAGTTGAGCTCCTCACCTGATTTAGCCTTCACCAATACATTGGGGTTAGTTTGAGAGACAAATATGTGATAAAGTATAACCTGAGGTGACGCCTGAATGCCTCACCTGTAAAAAGGTCATAAATTCTAGCTACAGTGAAGTCAGCTTGTCAAATGTAAACAGTTATAGAAGGCACATACTGATCTACCTAGGTGTATGTATATATAAATGTATCTTATATGTATGTAATTGATCTGAAAAGCATATAAAACACATGCTTTATCTTTCAGTGTTGTAATTCAAACATGAGGAGATGTGATTTGTTTTATAGGAAATGGTACATTTAAGCCTTTTTTCTATTTTTTTTTTTCTATTTTTTTTTTAGGAGGTGTGGTGTATCTGTGGTATAAGACATCACAAAACATATTTTTAGCCCAAAAACCATCTGAATAAAACCTACTAGTTTATAAAACTGATTTTTTTTTTGTTAACCCCTTAAGGGCACGTGACATACCTGTGAATGTAACTCTTAATGACTGTTGGTGACTATTAAAAATCGCTTCTGTCGATTAGGCAACAATAACACAAAAATAAAACAAAACTACAGAGCAGGTACCTATTTTTTAGAATTTTTTTTTTTTTTTTTACAGTACATTATATAATATGATGAAGATAATAGTATCTCAAAAAAGCCCTTATGGCGATTTTAAATATTAGCACATACACATAGTGTAAAAAAAAAAAAAAGCCATACAGAAAATAAGAAACTAACAAAAAGTTGAGACCAGGGAAGGCATACCGAAATAGCCTCCCAAAGTTTTGGCAGTGGGCCTTCTACAGGAGGAGCCTTTAACTTTTTTTTTTTTTTAGTATTTCAATGTGCCAATATTTATTCTTATGTGGATTCATATTCCATTTGACTTTTTTTTGGCTCAGTATGTGCCCTACATGTGACTTCTAGTTATTTATTGTGTATTTTAAGATTATTTATATAAAGGCTATTTTTAATCTATATTACTTGGTGTGCAACTACTATTTGTATAATTCTGTTACTTTTTAGTAGTTTTGGACTCCCTTATGGTTTGCACCCAGCTACAGTGTTTAAGTGTAGCTTTTGCATTGATTGCAGTTGTCCTGCCTCACTCTGTTTTATTAGGCTCCTTTTTTACCCACAGCTATTCTTTGCTATCTCATAGTTAATTTAAAACCATAGTCTGTGGTTATTATATTTATGTGTGCAGATCTATGAATCTGTTTTGTGAGACGGCTGGTCTTTGACACGCAATGTTTGGAGCAGAGAATGGAGTGGGCTTGGTGCAGTGTGAGTGTACACTTGCGGTTACATAATCTGGCTTTGTTTATTGCCATCACTTGTTTACTGTGGAGCCTCGAGCTATTTGGAACATTGAAATTCAGATTGAAATGTATTAACGTGGTGTACAAAGTCTGCCGACAGAAAGGATTGTCTTTGTATGAATGCCAGAAGGTTTTGCATGTAATTACCAGAGTCTTTTTACGTAGTATTAGGAGATACTCCTCGGCATGAAAAGCCCTGCCCTGAATCTGCTTAAAGGGAAATGACAAAGAAATTATGATGAAAAATCTAGTCAGTCCGGCAAGTCGAAAATTAAGTGGCTTGAGTGTTTTTTTTAGTTTTCCTTGCTCACCAGAGCTACTATGCAGCTGCTTTGTGTTGCTTTAAAAAGCATTGCTTATGGTGGGATCTATTTTTTTTTTTGGTCTAAGAAATGTATCTCAAGGCCAGTTCGCATCTATTCAGCCTCTGGGTCTGAAATTCAGTCTCTCAAGCTTCCAATTAGTCTGATGGCTTTTTTGATGGGCCCAATAGAACCTGCAGTGTCCCTTTGAGTCAGGCCCAGGCTGAAAATAAAAAGCACCTTTTTTTTGTAGTGTTAGGCTGACCAGGGCCATAAACTGTCATCATACAGGGTACACTGCTGTGCAGGCAGACTTGCCATGATATGAAATGCACTACTGCACAGGTATAGCTCCCATCCGTATATATAGGTAGCCAGATAGACATGGAAGAGTATAGTCTATTAGGTGAAGAGGTAGATGTCTCTTGTGAACTAAAGTTCTCATGAGTATTATGGAAAAAAGTCATCTACAGAAACCTGGATGGGATCATAAAAATACAATAGAAGTAGCCAATAAAGCCTGTGCACCTGCGTTTGCAAGTTCAGGGGATGGATGTGCTCTCCTGATTCTGGTACCTCATCTGTAGCTAACCCCTTATCACACATGCGTAACCCTCCCAAACCACGAGTATCATTGGTTGTTTGTAGCCAGAGTGAAATTATCTGGTGAATGTGGTGCCAGTCGCTCCTTATATTTTATATATATCTTTCATTAAATATAAAAGCTATTAAGCCTTAATTGACCACCATTTAAGGAGCAGATCTGGCTGCCTGTGGATTTCTATCACTAGTATATATTTCACTTTTATACCAACTGAATATCTTTACTATTTATCTATGTGCAAATACTTACCTGGGCAGGCTGTATCCTAATCACCCATTGCTAACTGCAGCATACAGATTTAACCAATTAAAGACTCAATCATAGCAAAATTGGTTCTGACAGCCTGAGTACTTATTTGTTATCACATTGTATTAATTACGTGTGTGTTGCTATAATAGATACTGCCACATAATTTATTTCATTATACAATGTTGCACAGGTGGCAGATAAGGACCTTGGAACCCCTTCAGTAATTAGTCTTTCTACAATATTAACCCTGAGTATACACTCATATTGACAATAACCTTTACTTTTTCCCGGGGCAAAATTGTACCTTTACTGATCTTGCACCCCTATGTTACCCTTCGGAATGTCTATCCTAAACATTTATAATTAGGGGTTTGCAAGATTTATTTTATTTCACTTTATTCACTTGTTTTCACTTACCTTGTTTGTTATTTGTGTACGATTTTAACTTGTTGCCAATAAAAGTTATGTCTTAATTGGAAACGATTCCACACTTGTTTATTAGATCTTCTAGCCATAGTGAAAGGGATAAGAAATCACGTGACTGCACACTGACCTCCACGCAGGAGTTTGAGCTGGAGGAGTAATGGTTCAGTGGTCCCGGCCTGCAAAGGCATACATTCTCCAACCAGATGCAGCTATCAAATCGGCAGCCAGACCAGCCACAGTTGTGGACGGCTTACCAGGATATAGCCTGGTATGTTTGGCCTGTGTTCTACAAAAAACTTTGAGAACTGAGAAGTTCCCATCAGGTGTTCTGCGCATGTGCACGATCACGCAATTCACGCATTCAGAGATTGCACACATTGAAGGATCTCGCCCAATGCCCAGTTCACTCAATGGTAATATCGGAGTTCACCTATTGGGACCTTCTGAGTTCCCAGACTTGTTGGAAGAACACTGCGTCGAGGTGTGCTGTTCAGGTGTTGCTGGATGTTAACCCCTTCCCGACATTGGACAGCCTAGGTTAGTCCTGACTGGCAAACCATTGACATTAAACAGTCTGCCCTGTGAGTAAATGACTGGTATTTGAAATCTAAGTTCACAACCACCACTCAGATAGTGATGCTTTAATACCTTGAGGTCGAGGCATTAAGCATCACCTAAATTCGGTACCTAGGGCACCCGCAATCGTTCCACTAAGAGAATCGTGGGTGCCACATTGGAGTGCAACATGCTCCTTCAATATGGCTGCTGCCCTCTTGTGGGAGACGCCTCAGACAGGAAAATTAAAAACTATTTAGATGGTCTTTTTTTTACTGTTTTTTTTTTTTGGTATGTGTAAATATTTTTTTAGGTCTCTTTTTTTTCATATTTTTGTAGTAAATTAAAACATACAGTGAACATAATGGTATCTAACGAAAGCCCTTATGGCAATAAAAAAAATATAGAATTTGTGGGTACATTATGTGAGAAAAGAAGAAAATGACAGCTCAGCACAAAGTGCTGTTTCTCCCATTTCTTTTAGTTGCTCCATCTTTGTCTCCATATATGCTAGATGTTCATCCTCATTGGTAAAGAGGAATTGAAAGACATACAGTTTTGTGTTCATCTTCATATAATTGTTCTATACTGATTTGTATTCTACACCAGTGAATAACTTGAGGTTAACATAATGATGAGTTTGTTTTTATCTTTGTGTGTGTTTATCCATACTGAATCCATGCATATTTTTCAGTATCTGGCTTTATCATTGTTGCCTCAGGATTGTATTGCACAATTCAAGGCTTTATTATCCACACCTACGTTAATTAGATTGTCTTCCAATAAATTTCATGAAGTACTAATGTATGGGCTTTTGAAGGGTTCTTGTGGTTTGCTTTCTCTGGGGAGTGTAACTGGTATGTGGCTTCCATGCAGCCTCTGTCAAATAAGAGTAGGTGTGCTTTTTATTATTTTTTTGCACAGAACACGCAAGATCTTACAGGCATTTATTTTCAGGAAATTATTGCAGGACTTTTTGTAAATTTCTGTTCCTGGTAACCTATTTTATGAGTCAATTGATCAGTAGCGTGTTAAATTGCTTGATCCTAGGTCGGTTTACAACAAAATCATTTGACTGATTGTTAAATGTTAAAATACACCAAATAGGATAGGCAAATTAACATATGAGTAGAGTTATATGTATTTCCTGGGAAGATGCAATGTGCATGCACTTGTATGGCTGGTGAGAGAGCTCAGTCAGCTGATGCATCATCTGTAGAATCTGTTCAACCTTTTTGGTCATAGGTTTTAATTGCCAGCAGAGTTAACTTACCCCATCTTCCTTCAGAGGTAAATACAATTGGGTTCAGTCTCCATTGCCTGCAATTCTCACTTTGAGTAGACCCATATGTTTTACATTTTAAATGTGATACCAGATTTGCGGACACTGCAGTGGCAGCGTTAGATGACATCACACTAGGTTGCTCATCCACATGTGATTGAGCTCCCGCTCACCTGGTAGAGGTATCGGATTTTTGGAGCTCACTTGTAGTTTAAATATGGTGCCAACATTTGTCATGGAGGTCTGTGGTGGACAATTTTAATTGTGACAGTGGATGGAATTGGTGGAATGAGCGCTGTTGGCATGCAATGATTTATAGTAGTCTATTTGATTTGGAATGTGATTGCTTAATTCTGAACACAGCTACATCCCCAGTTATAAGAGGGTGTGCACACTTATGCAACCACATTATTTTATTTTTATATTTTTTCTTCCCTCTATCTAAAAGATTTCAGTTTGTTTTTCAATTGAGTTGTACAGTTTATAGGTCACATTAAAGGTGGAAAAAGTTCTGAAATGATTTTATCTTTGAATCATTTTTTTACAACACAGAAACCTGACATTTTAACAGGGGTGTGTAGACTTTTTATATCCACTGTATATTTAGATTTAATTAATATTCATATTAAGCTAGGGTTATATGGCTATGACCTCATAGCACACGTACTGTATCTGCCTCCTTCCTATTGCCCTGTTCAAATCTCAAAGTACTTGGTGTACCCTGCCAGGTGAGCTAGTAGAGACTGCTTCCTAGAAGTCCAAAGTCAAGTTCAATGAAAAGGACTGTTACAATAATTCTAATGCTTGTATTTTTGTGCTCAGTGTGCCATTGCAGCTTAAAAGTGCCTGATTATTGTGTGAGAACCTCCACCAAACAAAGTGCCTTTTTATTAAACGCCCACCATTTTGCAGTGCAGGAGGTTGTTTTTTTTTTATATTTTTTTTTTTTTTACAGAACCCCCATTGTGTTTGACTGATTAACGGTATGTTCCTGCTTTTTTCCCCCTATGTCCACACGTGTCTATCGGAGGCAAGCAAGTCCAGATTTTAACCAGTTTGTGTAGAGGGGCATCTCCTTTTCTTTTTGGTCAGTTATAATAGGCAATGCCTTTTTGTTATTACATTTTATTTTGACACATTCTCTTGTACATGTTATGCATAGAAACATAGAATGTGTCGGCAGATAAGAACCATTCGGTCCATCTAGTCTGATAGGATAGCCTTGTGTCTATCCCATGCATGCTTAAAATCCTTGACTGTGTTTACCTCTACCACTTCTGCTGGCAGGCTATTCCATACATCCACTACCCTCTCAGTAAAGTAATACTTCCTGATATTACTTTTAAATCGTTGCCCCTCTAATTTAAGACTATGTCCTCTAGTTGTGGTAGTTTTTCTTCTTTTAAATATACTGTCTTCCTTTTCTGTGTTGATTCCCTTTATGTATTTAAATGTTTCTATCATATATCCCCCCTGTTACGTCTTTCCTCCAAGCTATACATGTTAAGATGCTTAAACCTTTCCTGGTGAGTTTTATCCTTCAACCCATGAACCAGTTTAGTAGCCCTTCTCTGAACTCTCTCCAAAGTATCAATACCGTATTTTCCGGCGTATAAGACGACCCCCCAACTAAGTCGTCTTATAAGCCGGAAAAATCGCATCTATATTTTAACCTTTTAGGTTAAAATATAGTTTGCCACCCCCTTTCCCCAATCCCCAGTACTCACCTATTTTCTGCTCTGTCTCCCGCTGTTAAGCCGGTCCGTGGCTGTGAGGGAACCCCTCACAGCCACGGACCGGCTTAACAGCGCGAGCGGAGACAGAGCAGAAAATAGGTGAGTAAATCCCAGTACCTGGCGTATAAGACGACCCCCCAACTTTTGAGAAGATTTTCAGGGGTTAAAAAGTAGTCTTATACGCCGGAAAATACGGTATCCTTCTGGAGATACTGTCTCCAGTACTGCGTACAATACTCCAAGTGAGGTCTCAGTAGTACTCTGTACAATGGCATGAGCACTTCCCTCTTTCTGCTGCTAATAGAAGAACATGCAGATGGCTATTTAAAGTTTAAAAATATATATTATAATTTGGCAGCAGCTTCATGATGCTGAAACTAAAGGTAGTGAGCATACCTGACAAATGAGTGCATTTTAGAGAAGCACAAGACTTGTGTATCCATTGGAGAGGATGCAGCTGCACTTAGTTACTGCTATGGCGGGTAGAGGTGTTACAGATTTGTATTTTGAATAGTTTGGGATTTACACTGAAGAAATATTAATTATTTGCCTCTCTCCAGCCTTTGTCCGTGAAGTTGGCAGCTCCAACAAAGAACCTGAACAAGAACCTGCTCTCTTGCCTAAGGAATACAACTACTCAGCCTGTTTCTGCTGCTAGAGGTAGAGTACTTTCAATTGAGCAGAGGCGAGGAAGCATAGGCCGGAATGTAACGACCATCAGAGTGTCTTCTCCTTCCAAGGTCAGCCCGCAAGCATTTATTGGTAAGAACTAATGTCTTTTTAGTATTTTTAGAATTGAACCATCTCTTGACAGATATTTGTAGTGTTAAAGGGACACTACCACTTACATAAGATGTAACTAGATTACCTGTACATTTAAATCAAACGCATATACAATACAAATGTTTTTTTTTTTTTATTTGTTTGAATTAACCGCATATAACAGTAAACATAAAATTAGGTGTTTATCTCTAGCATCCATTTTGAGAATTTTACACATGATGCAACGTTCTCTAAAATCTTCCAACAAGTCTCGTTTTACAACTGTGGCCAGAACTGCATGATAACATAAGATACTCCCCTGCTCTCTTCATCATAGTGTGCAGGAAAAGGTAGCTGTGTACAACTTTTTATTACATGCCTTCAAACACAAAAAAACAGGATCAAAACTCTGCCCCCTTGTGGTGTAATAGTTACATTACTCTCCAATTCAATGCAAGTCTATGATCAGAATTCTGACTTACTGTATTTTCTGGCGTATAAGACCACTTTTTAACCCAGGAAAATCTTCCCAAAAGTCAGGGGTCGTCTTATACGCCGGGTGTCGTCTTTTTACTTACCTCGTTGCTGCTATGCAGGTGCGCGCGCCTGTGAGGGAAGCGTTGTGTGCTCCCCTCCAGCCGCGCAACTTCAATAAAGTTTGTTTAAACTTTTTTTTAAAACAAACTTTATTGAAGCCGCGTGGCTGGAGGGAAGCGCATAACGCTGACATCACAGCCGCGCGCACCTGCAGAGCAGCAATGAGGTAAGTACTGGGAAGGGGGTAGGAGAGGGGCAAAATCCTGGCATATTGAGGGAAAAATCCTGGCATATTGGAGGGGCAAAATCCTGCCATACTAAATGGCATTGAGGGGAAAAATCCTGGCATATTGGAGGGGCAAAATCCTGGCATATTGGGGGGAAAAATCCTGGCATATTGGAGGGGCAAAATCCTGGCATATTGGAGGGGCAAAATCCTGGCATATTGGAGGGGCAAAATCCTGGCATATTGGAGGGGCAAAATCCTGGCATTTTGGAGGGGCAAAATCCTGGCATATTGGAGGGGCAAAATCCTGGCATATTGGAGGGGCAAAATCCTGGCATATTAGAGGGGCAAAATCCTGGCATATTAGAGGGGCAAAATCCTGGCATATTAGAGGGGCAAAATCCTGGCATATTAGAGGGGCAAAATCCTGGCATATTAGAGGGGCAAAATCCTGGCATATTAGAGGGGCAAAATCCTGGCATATTAGAGGGGCAAAATCCTGGCATATTAGAGGGGCAAAATCCTGGCATATTAGAGGGGCAAAATCCTGGCATATTAGAGGGGCAAAATCCTGGCATTTTGGAGGGGCAAAATCCTGGCATTTTGGAGGGGCAAAATCCTGGCATTTTGGAGGGGCAAAATCCTGGCATATTGGAGGGGCAAAATCCATGGCATATTGGAGGGGCAAAATCCATGGCATATTGGAGGGGCAAAATCCTGGCATATTGGAGGGGCAAAATCCTGGCATATTGGAGGGGCAAAATATTGGCATATTAAATGGCACAAGAAAGGCATATTGAGTGGCAAAATACTGGCATATTGAGGGGCAAAATAGTGTGTCTCAGTGTCTATTGGCGACACTGTGTGTGTGTGTAAGTGTGTCACTTTCTGTGTAAGGGTGTGTGTGTAAATGTCACTGTAGGAGAAAATGCTCGTTGGAAGCGGGGTAGTCTTATACGGCGAGTATATCCCAAACTCTAAATTTTAACTGGAAAAGTTGGCGGTCGGCTTATATGCCCAGTCGTCTTATACACCGGAAAATACGGTACATAGAAACATAAAATGTGTCGACAGATAAGAACCATTCGGTCCATCTAGTCTGCCCAATTTTTCTAAATACTTTTATTAGTCCCCAGTTCCCGGTCTTATAGCTAGGATAGCCTTGTGTCTATCCCACGCATGCTTAAAATCCTTGACTGTGTTTACCTCTACCACTTTTGCTGGAAGGCTATTCCATACATCTACTACCCTCTCAGTAATGTAATACTTCCTGATATTACTTTTAAATCATTGCCCCTCTAATTTAAGACTATGCCCTCTAGTTGTGGTAGTTTTTCTTCTTTTAAATATACTGTCTTCCTTTTCTGTGTTGATTCCCTTTATGTATTTAAATGTTTCTATCATATCCCCCCTGTCCAGTCTTTCCTCCAAGCTATACATGTTAAGATGCTTTAACCTTTCCTGGTAAGTTTTATCCTTCAAACCATGAACCAATTTAGTAGCCCTTCTCTGAACTCTCTCCAAAGTATCAATATCCTTCTGGAGATACTGTCTCCAGTACTGCACACAATACTCCAAGTGAGGTCTCACCAGTGCTCTGCACAATGGCATGAGCACTTCCCTCTTCTTACTGCTAATACCTCTTCCTATGCAACCAAGCATTCTGCTAGCATTTCCTGCTGCTTGATTGCAATGCCTACCTACCTTTAGGTCCTCTGAAATGATTACTCCTAAATCCCTTTCCTCAGATGTTGAGGGTTAGGACTGTACCAAATATTCTATATTCTGCTTTTGGGTTTTTAAGCCCAAGGTGCATAATCTTGCACTTGTCCACATTAAATGTCAGTTGCCACAGCTCTGACCATTTTTCTAGTTTAGCTAAATCATTTGTCATGTAGCTTATCCCTCCATGAACATCAACCCTGCTGCAAATCTTTGTATCATTAGCTAAATGACATACTTTACCAACAAGACCTTCTGCAATATCACTAATAAAAATATTAAAGAGAATGGGTCCAAGTACAGATCCCTGAGGTACCCCACTAGTAACAAGACCTTGCATTGAATATACTCCATTGACTACAACCCTCTGACTGCAGTCTGTGTTCCCAGCCCCATAGTGAGATACTAGTGCTGTAAACTCACTGGGGGGTGGCACCCCAAAAAAACTATTTCACAAAATGTTGGTGCCCAGATACACTTGTTTAGTAAAATATTTCATAAAATAAACTTGCATAACAAAAAAAAGACATTGGAAATCAGCAATGTAAAATCAAAAAAATGTATTTTTTGGTGCCTCTTCAAGGGCACAAAAAGACAAATTTAGGAGGTAAATGGTACGTAACTAGAGTTCTGTGTAGTCTAATCACGAAATTTAGGAGCCCTTGCTTTCTGGTCATTGAAGCCCTGCCATGAGTTATTTATTAAAAACTCACTTTGGTGCAAGATGAAGATTACTGCTTGTTTAGTGCACAGGTTTTTTTCCCAGTGTGATTTGACCCAGACATTCTTCATAAATCAAAATTTTCATATTTGGCTCAAGCCCTCCCCTCTTGTACACAGTAGGATCTCTTAACAGTGCAACACATTGTCTGATGACATCACTAGAGAGACAGGAAATTCCATTCATTTGAATAAAATTATTCTCGTGCCTGCTCCCACTTCACACCAAAAATAATGGTGCAAGGCTTTTATCTTGCCGACCCCTCGCACAATTTTTTTTTGTTAGAACGCATGCCAGTTGTGGCAAGGGTGCCATAAGTACACTATTGCTGATCTAGACAATGACCATGAGATTTAAGTTTGATCACAGTTGACTTTGTTGTTAAAGGAGGTGTGTGGATATTAGCTCCTTTTTTAGATTAAAAAAAAAATGTATTGCTTTAAAGGGACCCTCCCTCCAAAAAATGAAAAGGGTTTATTTTTTTATTTTGCATTGTTGATTTCAGATATCTTTTTTGTTTTTGTTATGCATGTTTTACACTCAAGTGAATGGGAGGGTATGTAACTATTACATCACAAGGGCTCTTACTATGCTCCTGTTTGATCAGGTTAATCTCTTTGTGTTAAAAGCAGATAAAGTTTATACACAGCCACCTAGTCCTGTCCACTATGATACACAGGAGCCAGTAAGAGAGCAGGGGTGTGTCTTATGACATCATCATGCAGGCTTTGGACATATTTTGGAGAATGTAGCATCATGGGTAAAATTCTCCAAATTGATACTGGAGATAAACATCTAATTTTATTTTTACTTTTATATGCAATTAATTCAAACATAGAGGGAAAAAAAACAGTGGCATATGTCATATATATAATCTAGTTACATCTTATGTAAATGGTAGTGTCCCTTTAACACTGTTTTTCTGACTTGCAATGCTGTGCCTGGTGTACAATGCATGAGGAGACGTTGTAAAGATTAACATTTGTAAGTCTCTATTAAATCATCATTACATTTATCATGGTTGTTTGCAAAAAAAAGTATTAGTGTTTCAAAGTCTCGTTAATCCAGCCACACTATGACAAGCTCACACACGGTACGGAATTTTAATTGTGGTATACCACAAGTAGGAGGGCTGCATTATATTGCTCTTGTGGTGTAGCAGGAGCTCCACCTGTACCACAATGCCATATATTCGCCAAACGCATGGCACAAGCTTCCCTTCTGTTTAACCCCGTGATTATTTGTGAAGTAAAATTGGAGTTGGGTTTAGTTAACCTTTTCAGGACAGTGGTTTTTTGGGAAGAGATCAACTTTTAGTGATGGACATTTTTTTTTATATAACTTAACCATTTTGTGTTCTGTATAAAATATAATAAAGATTATACAAATCGCAAACTTTAGATTTTTTTTTTTCTGGGACACAATACCTCTCTCCCCTCTCTGACAAGATCACACAGTGTGATTGTCAAAAACCTCGCTCTCTCATTGACAATGTTCACACAACACTGTCATTTATTGTATTTTTTGCATTCATTGCATCTTTTAAGTATGATATCACTGCACCTGTCTCGGCTATTGCAGGCAGACCCTTTTCTGGGTGATTGAGACTTGCCAATGCATTGCATTGGGAGCCTGGTTATGTACGGGAACATTTCTGGATAAGATGGCAAGTTTGGGGGGTCGGAGACTTTTTCATTAAACTGTTCTCTGTAAAGTTTTGCGTGTTCCCTTTATGGTGGGAATGCCACGGCTTAAAGATGCACTTCAGTCTGGAAACGGACTTGACAAACGGACTTGACAAAGGCATATTAATGCAAACACTACAAAAAAGCCTGACAAACAAATACAATGTTTGATGCAGCAGACACCAGACATACATTTATCTTATTGCAGGTTTAAAGGTCTCTGCATGAGACACCTTGTGGCTTGATATGTGAATTACAGATTTCTCATTGAAAAGTAGTTCATTTGGATATTAAACCACAGGTAATATGAAAGGCTGGAGATACCACAGTCCTATTTAAAACATACGTTTCTCTTATTTGCATTTGATTGCAATTCTGCTAACATTTTTCATCTATTTTTCTTATTCTCTACATTCCTGTAATAAGCAATGTTTGGTTGACAGTTACTTTAATCATCCTGTTTACGGTATGCTGCCATCTAGTGTGATGATAATGTCATTTATTTCCTTTTCAAATGCTGGTCCACAGTGAACAGATATTAACCCCTTTTAAGTCACATAGTACTTTTACGCTTGAGGTCAGTCAGAGGCCTCATCTGCAGGATCTGCACTGCAGCTCATCGCGTGGGAAACGGTGAGATCTGGAATGTCCTCCATTCTAAAGGGTTGGAATTCTATGATGATCCTTTAATGTACTAGTCCTGATTGTGATAAAAAAAAAGGGCTTACTTTATTTGTCCCATTCCCTCAAGACCTATGATTTCAATGTTGTGTGTGCATGTCATGCGTACAGTTTTCATTTTGTTACACCTTATGCTAGAGGGGTAAGTTCCATTTGACATGCCCTAACCACCAGAATTCTTTTGACTTTTTCAAACCTTTTGGACGCACAAAAGGAATTTGCTAGTACTGAACTGTGGCGTGAGGTAAAATGGACTCTCTGGCATGTCAAGAATGAGTTAATGTTAATAATTCACTTAAAGGACAGTTTTAATAAAACCTTTACTATTTACTATTAAGTGTCTTGAAATTTCGGAGCCTAAGCAAGTCTTCTAATGTACATGTACTGAGAACCGGCAGGGGTTAACCCAAAGTGGTAAACTGAAAGAGGGGTTCTGAGGTCTCTGGTATTCTAGCTCTAGCAGATCTCAGCCTATTATTATATATTTTTTTTTTATTTGAAATGTGTGGAACACTCCACTTAAACAGAATTTCCACTAGTTAACGGGCTGAAAAATGGCAGCCAGCCAGCGACTGTGGGAGAGGGTATATCAGTGTATCAAGGCTTTCCCTATTACAGCAGCTCCTCAGTTTTACACAGTCAGAACTTTAAATTAAATGCATTAATTAGCAAGTAACATTCCGCTAGTGATAAACCCAATCTGATTTATTTTATTTTTAATATATACATACATTAATTTCCAAACTGACCTTACCAGGAATGGTCTCACTGGATAGTAAGGCAATGTGAGCATCCTTGTAATGCTGTTTGTCTTGGATGGAATGAAGTTTGGTGCTTGAGGCTAAATGACCCATATCATATTGTAACGGCGATGAACTGATTTATTGAGCTTGAATTATACAGAAATTATTTCTAAAGCTGCAGGAAGGACCTTGTGGTTTTTATATAAGAATCAGAGGGAAAGCCAAGCCTGGTAAGTGTTCAGGCATTTTACATATGGCAGCTGCCTTAAATACCGTATTTGCTCGAAATATAATGCTCTGAAAAATCCCCCTCGTCTTACATTCGAGGTCGTTTTATAATCTGACCTCAAATTGAGGTCAGATTATAAGACAGGGATCCAGGTCCCCAGCAGAGCTTCAGGGGACCTGGACCCCCCTCTCTAACAGCAGGGGATGTCTGTGCGATGAGCGCAGACTCCCCTGCTGCTGCCCGGCACGCCCGCTGGGGCTTCTATGAAGAAGCCGGGTACTTCGGCTTTCGTCACAGAAGTCCCGGCGTTCGTGCCGGGCGGCAGCAGGGGAGGTCTGCGCTCATCGCGCAGACATCCTCTGCTGCCCCACTAGCCACCAGGGTGAATCGGGCAGCTGGGGGATGTCTGCACTATATGTGCAGACATCCTCCATGCTGCCCGACACGGCAGTCTATTATGACGGACCAGCTGTCCCCACTAGCCACCAGGGAACAAAACCAGGTTAGGGGGAGGGGGGGGGGGGCACAGACAGACAAGGGGAGGGAGGGAGGGGGGAGACGGACAAGGGGAAGGAGGGAGGGAGAGTGAAGAGAGAAAAGGGGAGGGGAATAGAGACAGACAAGGGGAGGGGGCAGACAGACAAGGGAGGTGGAGAGAGAGAGAGAAGAAGTTTGGGGGGGGGGGGGGAGAGACAATGCTGGGGGGGAGAGAGACAGTGAGGGAGGGGTAGAGAGGCCGCACTGGCACATAAAAGGAAATAAAAACAAGAAATGCATTTGTATAATATACATTTTTTATTAAATATTAAAAAGCAATTTACATATATACAAGTTAAACTTTTTTTCCTATAGGGTAGTCTTATATTCAGGCTTTTAGTTTTTTTCCTAAAGGAATATACAAAGTTTGGGGGGTTGTCTTATAATCAGGGTCGTCTTATAATCGAGCAAATACGGTATTGCTCAAGCAGTTGCTATTAGGAGGATACCCGCCAATTCAGACTGTATGAATAAAAGTCTGCAGATGTGTATCAAACATGGAAATGACACAGCCCCATATTGGTAAGAAATGTAAGAGTAACCTTCCTCCTTGCTTCAGTTTTCTTGCAACAGGTTTAGTACAGATGAACTGGGGTGCAGGACAGTTGTGTGATGTCACTGTACAAGTGCATTGTGTATCCCCATGCATTTTTATGAGAGACTGCTGATTGGCTATGGGAGACTGCTGATTGGCTCCCAGGAGATGCTGGATACTTTGTGGCCTTGTGGGAAGGATCAATGATGGAAAAGATCCAGTATTGCAAAAACAAATTCAAATGTATTTTCAAATTAATTTTTATGTATTTGTCCTGTTTTTATGTTTTTGTCTTGTACATTTATAACTTCAAAGATGTCAACTGACACATGTTTCCAACCGCTACCATAGACCTATCCCTTACATATTTGTACCTATGAATGAATGGGATTTTTTTATTTTATTTTTTTAAGTGGGGCACATTATTAGAGATGGATGTGTGTAAGACATATGGAAAGGTTTGCTTATTTAACCTTAATGAAAAAAACTGCCTAAAAAAAACTAATGTGTAGTCACTCTAGTCCTGCATCAGGTGGTTTATTTTGATAGTAACAATCACAAAATATTTCTGTACATTTGTTAACCCCTTGGCGTTAGTGACACTGGGTCCGTCCTGTGTCAAAACGAGCACTGAAAGCGGAGTTTTTCCGCTTTCAGTGCTCACACGGTATTGTAACGATGCTTTCGTACGGAAGCATCGTTCAATACTGAAAAAAATGCCCGTCGGCATTTCGATCACTCCGGAGAGCGATTGAAATGCCGGTTTTAAAGGCACAGTGCCTTTAAAACGCGGGCATTACAAAAACAAGCATAGGAAGCGAATTTTTCGCTTCCTACGCTCAGTAAGCGTTTCTGATTGCCTCGCAAGTCGAGGCAATCAGGAACACAAAAAAAATAAATGCACAATCTTCCAAGATGGCGCTGCCCTTCTAAGGGCAAGAGCACAGGAGGCAGGAAGTACCTGCTTCCTGTGCTCTCTGGCTGCCACACGATTGCCAGGCACACTGACAAGCAGTGGGGATGCTCTGATGATCCCCACTGACTGGTCAGATCAATATTAACCCTATATTGATCTGACTAGTTATGATCTGCCTCCCTCTCCTCACATTTTTTTTTTAGTGAGGGAGAGACAGATCAAAGTTATAAAAGTATATGTCATTTATTACAGTACTACAAAGGCTATTCTAAGAGTTATTAACCCCTTCTTTGCCGTCGATCACTGCTTACACAATGATATTGACGCCAAAGCAATTTTTATCTGTCTGCATTTTTTTTTTTTTTTTACACATACCCGCTAGGGGATTACATGTAAAGTAAAAATATTTTAGATTTTTTTTTTTCAACAAATATTGATCTGCCTCCCTCTCCTCACTTACATTTTTGTGACGGAAAGAGACAGATCAGTATTAGTGATATAAAATAACATTTTATAAAATTGTCAGGTTTTATGAAAGTCTTTCACTTTGTATTAACCCCTTCCCTGTTATTCATCACTGTATAAGCAGTAATCTTGCACAGCAACAGTATGTTTGGCTGTCTGCACGGTTTTATGGATTAATTTCTTTGTACTGTAATTTTATTACTGTACTAGATAGGCTCTTCTAAGAGCTATTAACCCCTTCTTTGCTCGAGATCACTGCTTACGCACTGATTCTGAAGCCGCGGACTCAGGGTTTGATTTTGACCCTGGTCAGCTTTCTGATACATCATCTAGTGATGTATCGGTGGCTGCTGAGCCCTTGCCACAAGGAGTGATGGGTGTCTACCGTTTAAAAATATATGGTTTGGTGGGGGTAAATTACATTGGCTGGCTTCAAAGATATATCCCATAAAGGACACGGACGCAGGTTGACTACATGTCAAAATTCCAAGTTGAAATTTTGAGATGCGCATCTCACAAATGTTGCCTTCTAGCCAAAAAACAAACCAACAAACCTATGCATGGGTGGTATCTCTGTACTCGGGAGATGTTGCTGAACACATATTGGGTTGTTGTTTGGCAGTGACATATACCAGAATCTGTGAATCATGCCTGAAGTACAATGCATATGGGAAAAAAAACTCCCCAAAAAGTACTACCACAAACTTTTACAAAGGCTGGTGGTATAATTAGTACCTATACAGTATTAAAATACCGCCATTTGAAATGCTTTAGGATGTCTATTTTCCAAAAATATGTGGTTTGATGGGGTAAAATTCATTGGACGGCTTCAAAAATGTTCCAAATGGAACATGGGCGCAGGATGACTACATGTCACAATTCCAGGTTGGAAATGCGCACCCCCTAAATGTGGCCTTTCAGCCCCAAAACAAACCTATGCATGGGGGGTATCCCTGTACTCAGGAGATGTTGCTGAACACATATTGAGGTGTTGGTTGGCAGTGGCAAATACCAGAATCTGAAAATTCCTGCCTGAACTACAATGTGTGTGGGGGGAAAATGACATCGCAACCCTTTGACATAGGTTGGTGGTAGAATTAGCACTTGGAAAGTGTTAAAATACCACAATTTTAAATACCCTAGGATGTCTAGTTTTCCAAAATATATGGTTTGATGGGGTAAAATACTTTGACAGGCTTCAAAAGTGTCCCAAATGGAACATGGGCGCAAGCTGACTACATGTCAAAATTCCAAGTTGGAAATGCACCCCGCCCCTAAACGTGGCCTTTTAGCGCCCAAACAACCCAACAAAGCTATGCATGGGTGGTATACCTGTACTCAGATGTGGCTGAATACATATTGTGGTGTTTTGCACTGACACATAACAGGATCTGTGAATTCATGCTCGAAGTACAATGTATGTTGAAACAAAACATTAAAAAATTACTAACCTAAAATTTGACAGGCTGGTGGTAGAATTAGTGCATGAAAAGTGTTAAAATACTATCATTTGAAATACCCTAGGGTGTCTAGTTTGCTAAAATGTATGGTTTTGTGGGGTAAAATACACATTCTGGCTTCACAAATGTCCCAAATGGAACATGGGCGCAGGTTTTCTGCATGTCAGAATTCCAAGTTGAAAAAACAAAAAGCGCACCTCTCAAATGTGGCCTTTTAACCCCCAAATAATCTAACTAACCTACACATGGGTGGTATCCCTGTACTCAGGAGATGTTGCTGAACACATATTGAGGTGTTGTTTGGCAGTGACACATAATAGGATCTGTGAATTCATGCCTGAAGTACAATGTATGTGAAAAAAAATTACTATCCATAACATTGACATAGGCTGGTGGTAGAATTAGTGAATGGAAAGTGTTAAAATACTACCATTTGAAATACCCTAGGGTGTCTAGTTTTCAAAAATATATGGCGTTGTGGGGTAGAATATTTTTTTTTGGCTTAAATGTCCCAAATGGGACATGGGCGCAATTTTTCTGCATGTCAGAATTCCAAGTTGGAAAACCAAAATGCGCACCTCTCAAATGTGGCCTTTTAACCGCCAAATAACCTAACCAACTTATACATGGGTGGTATCCCTGTACTCAGGAGATGTTGCTGAACACATATTGAGGTGTTATTTGGAAATACCCCTTCACATTTTAATGTAATGTTTACCTAAATTGCAATCTATGTGAAAAATTTAAAAAAAAGATTTTTTGCTGCAAACTTTGGCAAAGATTGGTGGTAAAATGGCTACATGAAATGTGTCAAAATACCCCAAGTTAAATGCCCTGAGTGGTCTAGTTTTTAAAAATATGTACATGTTGGGGGTCATTCATAAATTTAGTACAGAAATCAGTGTTACAATGTCACTATTGCTAATTTTGAAGAAAAAAAAAATAAAGATTTTAATATAGCTTTGCACTACTTCTAGTTCTGGCCCAGTAACATGAATAAAAAAAAAAACATGAAACATGGGCTATTTCTGAACTCAGGACATATATTAGAAACTATTTAGCAGTGTTTTTTTGTTGTCTCTTGTACATGAGTATACGATTTTTCAAATAAGACAATACATTTTTTTTTATTTTTTTGCCATTTTATTATTTTTTTTACATCAAATTATATGCTATTATCAAAATAATGGTATCAGAAGAAAGCCCTTCTTATAACTATAAAAACGATTATATCGTTTGTGCGGGTACACTAAATGAGACAGAAATAAATTACAGCAAAACACAAACACCTCAGAAAAGTTAAAACAGCCCATGTCACCAAGCGTCGGATAAGCCAAAAAAGTCATGTCACTAAGGGGTTAACATATGCATCACTTAAACTCTGTATCAGGTGAGCTCCTGCAGTAGGTAGGAAATATCAACAGGGGACGATGTAGGATCAAGAGATGATTTGGGATCTCTGTATGTGATCTACTCTTATGCTAAAATCAAGTTATTGAATTATAAAAACAAATATTTTTTCTCCATTTTCCTGCTTAAAACATCCTTATCCAAATAGTGGCAGTGTGTGTGTGATATTTCTCTTTGCAGAACATTAATCATTTTACACAACATATTCCACAAAGCTGTTGGTTTATAGAATCTCTGCTGCCACCTTTACATGGGTTCTGACAAAGTGATAAAGTAGGGGGAGGACAGCTTTTGCTAATGCCCAATTGACATACTACTAACGGAGCTCCAACACATACTGTGCTTATAAGGAGGTGTTATGAAGTAGATGTTCTGTGCCTTGGTGTCTCCTAGATCGGTGCTCCTCAACCTTTTCTCACCCAGGGCCCGCCAAAGCTCTTCCCAGAATTCTGTGGCACACCACAAGCGAAAATTAATAAAAAATTAAGTTATAAAGGCAAGTGCATACACAGAACAAAAGAACTAGATGCCTCTATTCACCTTTAATACCAAACAAGTGTGCAAATAAATAACGAATGCACAAACCAAGACAAGTGCATTACAATTATAAATAGACAAACAAGTGCATTACAAATTATAAATGGGCAAATTGGATGTGGCTGGTTTTGTCTATTAGTATGCCAGTGTTTTTTGACATTTAATATGCCATTGTACACTGGTTGCGGAGCCCTGTCCTAGACCACTGGTTCCCGCCCAACAGTCCAGTATTTAGGGGTTACCTAGTTGTGTTTAAGGTGTTTAAAAAAAACAAACACTAAGACAGAAACGGGAGTTCCCTAAATATGGACTGTTGGCCTTGAGGACTGGGTTAGTAAGCACTGGACAAGATCCATGATGATCTTTTAATAGACTATAAAAAATTTAAAAAGTGAGGAAATTCGCATTAAATTTGGCCCAAGTTTGAAACTGTCGACTCCCTCTTTGAAGACTAAACAAATATCGATTAAAATAATTTTCAAACTAAAACCTTTTGGAGTAAACCAGAGGTAGGCAACATGTGGCCCTCCAGATGTTGCAAGACTACATTTCCCATACTCCTCTGCCAGCCTCTTAGTGGAGAGCATGGGAAATGTAGATCTTCAGCAGCTGGTGGGCCACAGGTTGCCTACCCCTGGTGTAAACCACTAAACAGATGTGTGTAATGATGAAGACCTAACCTTTTTTTTTTTAATTTTATTCAGCGGAGGTTGATGAGGTTGATGAAGTCAATGAACCAGAGGTGGACTACATATTTGGAGAAATGTTTAAAGATGAATAGAAAAAAAATACACATGCATGTTGCCACTTGTAACATTCTTTTTGTAATGGCAGAAGCCCAAGGCTTGTACAGTTAACGTGCAGCTGTACACCCCAAATTTTAGCCAGGGGGGAGGAGTATGTTTTGTTCTGTTTTTTTTGCCTAACTGTTTTTGTCCACTTTAGTAATGTGTGCTAAATTCAACATGTTCCACCCAAAAAAACACTTTTTTCTAATGGCTACATTTTTTTTTTTAAAATGTATTCTTTTGTTTTTTGTCTTGTACCTATTCATTTGCATGTGTTTAAAACCTGATGCTTAGTGATGTTCCTAAGGCAAATCCCTGGAGTGTACTGCTGTTGGCATGGTGAGCATGAATCAGACTAAAGATACTGATTTCTCTGAGAATGTGAGCATGGGGAATTAAAGGCATAGAGGAGAAACTGGAAAAGCAAAATCACTCCCACAAGGGTGGAAGAGCCGCATGTGATAACTCCGTTATGCAGTCGGGCAAATAGGGCAATAGTGCTTAGGCAGTGTGAAACCAGACTCGCAGACTAAAGAATAACTTTGCAGGTTGAGAGCATAGTCGTTTATATTTTATAGATTATATAGGCCATGATTTCATCATCGGTTCCAGATCAGCAAACATGTGTATTACCACCTGGCCATAGGGCTGCAATGCTGGGCTACAAGAGCCAGGGCTGCAGAAGACACTCCATGCTGTGGCCACTGCACTTTAGGCTACATCTTCAATCGTCTGCAAGATACACCGGCTGTGATGGTAAATTGTACAAAGAATTCTCCTCATAGAGCAAACATTTTAAGAGCTTTTTCGAAGTCAGTATTCGACGGTCGGTACAAAAACAAGTTACGTGTAATTGACAGATTGCATCAAATTTAGACTTTTTAAATAAAAAAAATGCCTATGTAGGGGCGTACCTGTTTGGAATCTTGGGTCAGATCTTCATTCAGAGAAGCTCTATATGGTACTTGACTGACTGATATTTTTTTCTTTCATTCAATTCATTTAAAATGCACTTTGATGCAAAATTCAAATGAAATGTAACTTAGTTTTTATTTTTTATTTTTTTTGACAACTTAAACATAGCTTATACTGTGAATGTAGAGAATAAAATAAATATGAAAAATCTTTACATTGTTAGCAGAATTGCATGCAATCCTGGAAAAAATGTTTCAAACATGTCTGATCTACTGTTTATGAAAACTCCTATGTTAAAGTGAGTGGTCAATGCGGATGCTCAGGTGGTGGTGCTACAATGCCTTGATTTTGAGGCATTAAGCAACACCCTTATTTGGCCCCTTGGACACCACGATTACACCAGGGAGCGATTTGCGCGCACAATGTCCCTCTATCATAGCGCTGGAGCTAGCAAGAATGAGGTGCTGCCATTTTGTTGAATAGTGTTTTTGGGTGCCATTCCCTAGTGACTTTACAGCAATATTTCTCACTTTGGGGCTGGGGACACAGAATGTAGTCTATAAGTGGCAGAGTTATAATCCTGTTTGATCAGGTTAATCGCCACTCTTTGTGTTAGAAGGCAGGTAAAAAAAAAGTTGTACACATTCACCTAGTCCTGCCCACTGTGATACACAGGAGCCAGTAAGAGAGCAGGGGTGTATCTTATGACATTATCTTCATCCAGGCTTTTTGCGGCAGTTGTAAAGTGAGACCGGCTGGAAGATTTTGGATGATGTTGCATGATGGGTAATCACAAAATGGAGCCATGAGATAAACTAATTTTATTTTTCCTTTTATATGCAATTAATTTAATCCTATAAGAAAAACCCAGTGGCATATGATTTATGTATGTGTTAGTTTAAATCATCAGGTTATCTAGTTACATCTTGTGTAAGTGGTAGTGTCCCTTAAACTATTGCAGTTGATTCTTCTACTCTGAATTGTTTCTACTCTTGTGCTTATTGCTAAACTCTTGCTATAAATAGATTGTATTGTCTGATATCAATAAGCGTTCTGACAAGAATCAACACAAAGTACCTGCACTGCCCAGACTCATACCTCCCAAGTGTCCATATTTAGGAGGGACAATCCCTATTTTGCAACCAAATCCCACTCTCCCGCTTTCCTTCTCTAGTGTGCCACTTATCTGGGAGCACAGCATTTTTAGTTTATATAACTGTATCACAGCGCTCCAGAGCAATAAAACTCCCAATAAAATCAGTTTAAACTTCACTAATTGCATTTTCTTTATTCTAATCTGCGTAAGTAAAATACATTTATATTGTTCTAAATCACTTGCCAAAGTACATATATAGTTACTAATTGGTCATAAAGTCGCTGAAAATGTTCAGCTACAGCCATGCCCATAGCTGCACCTTCAGCCTCTGCCACAAAAATTGTGTCCCTCTTTGGACATTAAAAATTTTGGGTGGTTTGCAGACACCCTGCTGAGCTATCACTAAATGAAAATCAACTTTTAATTTTTCGTTTAGATTTTTTCTTATATTTAATCATCTGATGTTGGTTTTCGTGTTCTCATAGTTATCTGGAAAACATTCCTTTTTGAAAGCTTTTTATTTTAATCGATAACTACATTCCATCTCTCCAATTTGAGTCTTGCACCTAGCTAAATACTTAGTTTTGAGGGGCTGTTGCATTTTCTAATGGCATGTCCCATGTCTAAATATTACCTACTTTGATATCCTTACTACAGCGCCCTGACTTCTCTGTTTAATGCAGGATTTAATTTGTCTGCCTTCGGGGTAACATGGGACATGGTGTAATGTGTGTACCTTTCAGGACATTAACTCTGCAGAAAGTTCTGTCTTATTTTATGCAATTTGTACTTTTTAGAATTGAGGATTTGCAAGTAATATTTTTTTACTCCATTGTATTTAAATTTGTTTACTATAGATAAAGCAGTTTTGAAAGTGTATGATGGTACAAAAGCCACCATAAAGGGCCAATCCAGCCCTCCAGTAAATTAGCTAAATTATATTGTGACTGGCCTAAAATATTGTTTCCCCTTTTATTAGAAACTGATCTAGAACATTCATTTAACTCTGTGTTTAGTTACCAGCATTTCATCTGATCTCGAATGACTGTTTTGCTTTTCGTATATATTGGCTCTTTGGCACAGCTTTTGTAAGAATTTGCCACTTCCACAGGTGTACTAAAACTTCTCTTTGTTTGCTAGGGGGAGGACTAGACTCTCCCAAAAGAAAACCCATTACTGTAAAAGCATCTGCAGTTATTGGGGCAAGATCACTTCCCAGACCAAGAGTTCAATATAAAGGAACAACGCTTCAGAGGACTCCTAGTGTGTCTTCACTGTGTAGCACTCAGAGTGAGCAAAGCACGCAGAGTGGGAGGTGTAAGTACTGTGTGCTCTTCACTTTTATCACTGCTAGTCACTGGGCACACCTTACTTGTTTGGTCACTGCATGTCGACTGCTATATAAATTCATATACAGCTAAGGATTTTTGGCAAATACCAGACATTTTTTGGTGACGGGGGACGACTAAATGCAGGTCTAGTGTTGGGTGTTTTTATGGATTTAAGGTGGTGGGTCAATAGCAACTGGTATTTATAATCAGTCATAAAACAAAAATGTTTTTTTTTTTTTTTTCTATTTTTTTTTCTATTTTTTTTTGTTTTGTTTCCCCACTGTTCTCAGAAGAATACGTATAATTGTAGATGCTTTTTATGCGGTCTTTAGCTTTTTATTTTTATTGGCAGACAAATGACTTTAAAGTGGGCGTTTCTTATTCCACTTGCTAATTTGCTGGCTAAAGGATGCATCTAACAGTTCAGAGAATGTGGCATCTAAAGTACTATTAGAGGAGGCCTTTTAGAAAGTTCTAAATATGCTTATTGTTGAATTCTTTCCATAACAGTTACAGACAAACGAGCTCTATGTTGCACATAGTACACCCTTTGAAACAAAAGCTCGTCTTGACCATGTGGCCAAGATTATGCAGCCTTCTCCTGTGCCGCCTCTCCTAGTTAGATTTTCAGGCTGGATTAATGTGTACTGCCCATTGCTTTAATGCCTCTGATTACTTTCCACTCTAATTCATCGAGAGCAGCCAGGAGGAGCAGAGAGAGGTGAACATGGCTGATGCCGTCTTTCCATCTCATCTCGTCGTGATCCAGTCTCTTAAATGACAGTGCCAGGCGGACAGCGCAGTTGCACAGAGAGTGCGTTTCCCTTGCATCCTTCTATCAATTCCTCCCTAATCTTTGTGGCTGATGCAGGGAAGCAGTGTGATGTTACCTTACTGACCTTGCTGATAGTGGGATCCTGCAGTCTTTGTATAATTCCTTTGTTGGCTTCGGTTTCTGGGAAAAGAAGTAGGTCATTCTGGATTTTTTTTAAAGCTTTAATTTAATCAAACAAGGTAGATTTCTATCGAGGATTTTTTTCTTTTAAGGCGCTCCTCTGTGCTCCTCTGTATAATATAAATAATGAAACCTTTGCAAACCTCCCTCAACTGTGAATACATTAAACAAAAATCAATATATTGGTTGTTCAGTAAATCACAATAGAAGCCTGCTGCATGTGTTCTCCACTTGACTTCCACTGCACTGTTTAATTTTTAAAGCACAGACCATTATTCTCTTACAGTTGCATGCCTAAATGTACACACTTTCCATGTATATGAGCTGTGCATCCAGGTTGCACACGCATGCACCGAGGTGTCTGTTGTACAATGTGATCAGTGTTAAAGTGTGTATCTTAGTAATTTAACTGTTTTACAGTTTAAATGTTAAGCATATGAAGGGTATAGTGTGTTAGATGCATAACAAACACACACGTTTTAAATATGTGCTGTCACCTGTTTGGCATCAGTTTGTGGCACAGTATCTTAGAATCTGTAGAACTACTTCAGTTGAGTGTAATTTGCATACCTTGCCACAAGGTGATGGTATAAACAGGTGCTGCACAGGAGACTGTACCGATACATATAAAACATGTTATTCTGTTAATCAGTGCATCTGCTAAACCTTTAACTTAAAGGAAAATTAAACGTTGTTTAACCCTTGCTTCCTTCAACACTTCCCGGGACATTAAAGTAAACCCGACGTGTATCTTAATAGATACACGCGGGTACTTTTGATGGTACACGCCAGTTTATCCTCTGACCGACAGCTGCCATGCTTCCATACCAAGTCATCATGCAACACCAAAAGCTGTCCCCCCCCAGGCACCGCAATCAATCCAAGGAGCGATCTCTGCCACCATATTGGATGGCAGCATGCCCCTCCAATATTGCACTTCCCTGTAGCTGACAATGGCTCCAGAAGTGATCAGAGATCTTTTGCTGTTGCTAGACTGCATCCAGATGCAGTCAGCTTCTTTACACCGGGGGGAAAACAAACTCAAAAGGTAGCTGTAGGAGAAAGTTAAAAAAAAAAAATAAAAAAAAATGCTACTTTGTGTTATTGCCCTATAACTTGCAAAAAAGATGTGTAAACCCGGGCTATTTCTAAACTCAGGACAAATATTAAAATCTATTTAGTATGTTTTTGAAATTTGCATTTGTAGAATATTTGCATTTGTGACAATATTCTTCATGTAAAAGTTAGAAAAGGTTTTTTTTCCTTTTACATTTTTTCATATTTTAAGATTTCTGTTTTATAGTAAATATTATGGGAATGATATCTAAAAAGAGACCTTTTTATGGTGATAAAAACAGTCTATAATATGTACCCACATGTCTGTGTTTTAAATAAGATTAATTAAGAGGAAAGTTACAGCTGTTAAAACATTGACATTGCCATTGTTACAAAGGATCTTACCACCCTTACCACCTCATACACTTGTGAGATTGTTTTTGACTCCAGCCTAGTTTTTGACTCCAGCCTAGTTGTTGGTTTGACATGAAACCTCATAATATTGCATTGATAGTATCGATGGTTTTCATATTATGGTACACTGACCACACAAAATAGAATTTCTAATACTTCCTATACCACCCAAAACGTGAAAAATCGCACAAACCCCAATCCTATTGAAATCTCATTCACTATCGCACAATGTGCCACCAGTGGGGATTTCCTGCATTATAGTGCCCATTGCATCTCACCCAATGATGCCACACTCACACATTGCTCCATGTCCCACAATCCACAAACATTCTCCCTGATTTAACCTTTTGAGACATTAATTCATGACTGGTTATCCTGTCATAAAGACAGCAGGACTCTGCTGTTCACACCACTTCTCAGGTCCAGGAATCTGCATCTCACCTGGGCAAAAATTTGGCTAAATAGGATAATTTTTCCAATTCAGCTATTTTGCCCTTACGTTTGAAACTCTTCTTAATTTCTTGCAAATCTTTCATGAATAAGACCCCCATTCACGTGATAGTAAAGGTCTGCAAATTACAGTCCTGTACAAAAAACAAGACATATTTGAAATCAACAGTATAAAATAAAAACAAGTAAAACCTTTTCATTTTTGGTGGGAGTGTCCCTTTAATAGAAAAACATGTTTTGTAGGTACATTCTCTCATAATTTATTATATAATATAATTTGTGTTTTTAAAAATTATTGTATTAGCTTTTTAGGACCTGTATGTCTGGCAGAATGTTGTATTCATAGCAATTCTCTACTGTTGTATTTGTTTAAAAGTCAATTAAAAAATAATGGGCATGTATGTATGTGCGGTCCCTAGTCCATGTTTTCCTTTCCTGTGCATGTAAAAGGAACTGTGTTTTAAAATGGCGTAACCAGTGTTTTTTCTGTGATTCACGCTATTTTCAGCTTTCCTGGATGCTTCACAAGTAAAGGCATCCTGGAAAGCGAAAAAAATGGCCGCCGGGATTGCCCATGGGCGGTCTTAAAGTGACAGGCCAGTGACAATAGTCACTGACCTGTCAAACACGCCCCCTCACCCTATGCAGATACGGTGAGGTGTGTTTCAGACTGCCTCTGATTGAGGCCGTTGCAGTAAGGATTGTGATAGCTGTAAAAGGCTAATCACAATCCCATAGTTGCCAACATTTGAAAAAATTCGAATTAATTACAATTACTTTAATACTGACCACACCTACTGTTCAAAGCTCCACCCACTCAACATAATTAGCATAATGTAACTCCACCTTATTGTCACAGTGTATATCACCAAGTTCCCACCAACATTACCAGGATCCTTGGTATACAACAGATACATTCACAGCACAACATCTACATCAGGCAGGTGCATTTTATCACTTTTACATGAAATATAGTCAAAGAGCTGTGTGTACACCCTAAAACATACTTTAGTATAAACCTACCACTTCTGCTGCAAGGCCATTCCATGTATCCACTACCCTCTCAGTAAAGTAATACTTTCATTAGTCCCTGGCCTTATCTTATATCTAGGATAGCCTTATACCTATCCCATGCATGCTTAAACTCCTTCAGTGTATTAACCTCTACCACTTCTACTGGAAGACTATTCCATGCATCCACCACCCTCTCAGTAAAGTATTACTTTCAATTAGTCCCTGGCCTTATTTTATATCTAATATAGCCTTATACCTATCCAAATGATACATTAAATGCACATTTAAATGCATGCTTAAACTCCTTCACTGTATTAACCTCTACCACTTCTACTGGATGACTATTCCCTGCATCCACTACCCTCTCAGTAAAGTAATACTTTCATTAGTCTCTGGCCTTGTCTTATATCTAGGGCAGCTTTATGCCTATCCCATGTATGCTTAAACTCATTTACTGTATTAACCTCTACCACTTCTACTAGAAGACTATTCCATGCATCCACTACCCTCTCAGTAAATTAATACTTTATTTAGTGCATGTCCTGATCTTCTATCTAGGATAGTCTTATGCTTCTCCCATGCATGCTTAAAGTCCTTCACTGTGTTTACCACTACTGCTGGAAGGTTATTCCATGCACCCACTACCCTCTCAGTAAAGTAATACTAAGTTTCTGACCGCCACTGTATTAACCTCTACCTTTTCTGCTGGAAGGCTATTCCATACATCCACTACCCTCTCAGAAAGTAATATCTCCATTAATCCCTGGCTTTATCTTATATCTAAAATAGCCTTATGCTTATACTCCTTTACTGTATTAACCTCTACCACTTCTACTGGAAAACTATTCCATGCACCCACCACCCTCTCAGCAAACAAATATTAAGTCTCTGACCACAAAAAAAAACTGTAAAATATTAAATATTTCCAACTAGTTGCACCAGGGCTTGACAAACTTAACTGAATTTTAGGAGCCAGCAAAAAAATCTAGGAGCCAGACAACAGCACATACACACAATCGCGTGCAGTCATATACTGACATACGTCATACACACAATCGCGTGCAGTCATATACTGACATACGTCATACACACAATCGCGTGCAGTCATATACTGACATACGTCATACACACAATCACGTGCAGTCATATACTGACATACGTCATACACTCATACATACAGTCAGTCACATAGACACATACACATACATAGTCTGTCACATAAACTTATACATACACACATACAAGTGAGCGTTTTTTTTTTAATCTTAAAAACAAAACAAAAAAAATGTAGATCAATATGTAGCCCTTCCCTGCTGCTAAATCTCATTGCAAGGATGGGGGGCATTTGCGTTCCAGGTTTGTCTGTGCCTCTTACAAAAGACACAGACCATCATTACTTATTAATTACATTATTTTGCCCATGTAAGAAATTAAAGTCACCCTATATTTCTTGCACCCATTTATTTGTGAGTCTTATCATGCCCATCATCACCTGTGAGTCTTATCATGCCCATCATCACCTGTGAGTCTTATCATGCCCATCATCACCTGTGAGTCTTATCATGCCCATCATCACCTGTGAGTCTTATCATGCCCATCATCACCTGTGAGTCTTATCATGCCCATCATCACCTGTGAGTCTTATCATGCCCATCATCACCTGTGAGTCTTATCATGCCCATCATCACCTGTGAGTCTTATCATGCCCATCATCACCTGTGAGTCTTATCATGCCCATCATCACCTGTGAGTCTTATCATGCCCATCATCACCTGTGAGTCTTATCATGCCCATCATCACCTGTGAGTCTTATCATGCCCATCATCACCTGTGAGTCTTATCATGCCCATCATCACCTGTGAGTCTTATCATGCCCATCATCACCTGTGAGTCTTATCATGCCCATCATCACCTGTGAGTCTTATCATGCCCATCATCACCTGTGAGTCTTGGCATGATAAGGCTCACAAAAGATGATGGGCATGATAATTCATTTCTCAGTGTTATTTTGCCCATCATGTCACCCTCCACCCCGGCTTCCCCAGTACTCACCTCCGTGTCCCCGTCGCGCCCTCCGTGCTGCAAGCTTCCCTCCTGCACGGAGGAGGGAAGTACATTAGCCGGATATGACTTGCTGTCATATCTGTCCGAAGAAGATTTTAAAAAAGAGTATTAAAAAAACGACTGGTCTCACGTATACTGCAATCGCGAGACAGTCCCGGGAAACTGGGCTGTCTCGCGATCGCGGCGGATCACGTGACTTCATCGCGCGACGTCACCTGTCAGGTGACGTCGCGCGATGAAGTCACGTGATCCGCCGCGATCGCGAGACAGCCCAGTTTCCCGGGACTGTCTCGCGATCGCGGCGGATCACGTGACTTCATCGCGCGACGTCACCTGACCCGCCGCGATCGCGAGACAGCCCAGTTTCCTGGGACTGTCCCGCGATTGCAATATACGCAGGACATTTGCATAGTTGCCGGACTGTCCCGGCGAATCCGGGACAGTTGGCAACTATGCAATCCTTTGCCATCCTCCCCCAAATTTGGGGGGGGGGAGAGAGCTGGGGAAAGTTGATCCTGGTTGCCTTAACAGTTAGGCAGGTCAGGATCAACCACTATTCTTTGCATTTAATAATATGATCCCTGTGAAAATCAATCACACTGATCACATGCAATAAATGCAAAAAATACATTAAATGACAATCAATGTTGTGTGAACACTGTCAAAATCTTCCCTCTCTCTCACGGACACATTTTTATCTCCTGTCAGAGAGCGAGAGAGGCGAGAAATATACTGTGTCCCAGAAAAAATGTAATAAAAACACAATCATGTTTTTTTTAACCATTTTTACACTCTTTAGTTGTATACAGTACACAAAGGATTAAATCTTACAAAAATGGTTGCAAAAAAAGTCCGATCTCTCCTTAAAAAAAAAAAAAAACCAATGTATTATATGTGGGGATTCATTTAAAAAGCAAGCTTGCACTTTAATTTAAATGTGTACACATAGCTAAAGTTGAAAAAAGCTATTGTCCAGAACGGACATCAAAACAAAGAATACCACTATCCTGAAGGGGTTAATAACGCAGTGTAACGATAAGTAAAATCCATAATTATATTATAATAATCCATCAGGAATGTATGATATGTCAAATTAGAGAATCCATGTTTTGCAGCTGTATGAAGCCACATTGCTGTCCAGCTGGCTGACCTCGTCATGACTGTATCATGTCACCATGAGTACCTTTTATATCAAATTCCACTTCAGCCAACTGGCATGAATCCACTGGAACAGATCAGATAAACATCTAAGTAAGCCCAGCGTAGAGTCCATGGCCCAATTTAAAGGACATATACAAGTGTTACTTGTGTAGCAGTAATGAAGATGCTCTATAATATAGTTAGCAATGTAGAATTTTGGAATATTTAGCTCATTTTCTGTAGATACAGATCAGTTCATTCTAACTAGCCAATATTTTCTGCACATAATGAGTTTTGCTTTCGTTTTCAAGATAGCATTGTGCTCTGTGCTAGTATTTACTGCTTCCACTGGAATGTTCTCCCAGGTACCTACTACTATTGGTGTAAAATGTTAAGCAGATGGTGCAGTGTGCCATATAGCTTACAAAAATTAAGCTTCCATTGGTCACCTTATCAAATGCTGCTGTGGATCCAGTCTGTTATTAGCTCCGGTTTGGAGTTGTCTGGCTGGATGCTCTGAAATGTATATTTATAGTCTTATAGGTGGGCTTCAAGCAGTGGGTTTTAAATAATGTTTTGACTCTAACACAATTAAAAATTAAGATCCAGGGAGCACAAGATCTGAGAGAAGATACTGGCACTCCTATAGCATCCAGCATATACTATATACAAATGTGAGACCAAAAGCTGTAAAGTAAATATGAGTTAATCTCCTGAAGGTCTTCACTTTCAATAATTGTGTCGGCAAAGAATTGCAAAACCCTTAAAGCTTGTGGAAGTAGATCTCGGTGCACATTATAATTTGTCAGCAGGGTATTGTATAAACCTCAGCAGATGGTTTATATTGAAGTTATCCTTCCCAGGTGATGGCAAGTTTCTCCAAGCGTGTTTATTGAGCTGAACTCAAAGCCAAACATTTCAACCAAGTCTGATCTTTAAAGGGAGACGAGCTGGGGATGTGCTCCCTGATAAAAGTGCAGTCTGTGCATTCAGCGTTAAATGGCAATTTTCTGTGTTCTGTGATACATAAACTAACAGATGATTGAGTGTTGGTGTTTTTTATTCCCATGGCAACACCCAAATGAAACTGACAATCTTTTATTGGTTACATTTTTCTTATTTTATCATATATAAAATTTATTTTAAGTAATGAAATAACTCTTTATTTTCTGCAGCAAACACCACCAGCATCAAAACCGAATGTGTGAGACAAAATGGTGGCCCTTGTGCTCAGCCTCCAAAAAGCACTTTTTCAAGAGCTAGATCGCAGTCTCTCAAAGTCACACAAACAGGTATTATTGACAGAAATGTATCCAAGCAATGTTATTTTCATTTCAATAGTTTTTAGTCTTCCATTTTTTTGGGAGAGGTAAATGAGGCCTAAATAACAAGTATATTAACCCCTTCGTGACCAATGACGGTCCTGGACCATCATGAGGAAAAACTCCCTTCGTGACCAATGAAGGTCCAGGGCCGTAAAGAAAAAACGATCGCGGTATGCGCTCTGGCATTGTGATTTAAATGGCATGGCTAAGTGTCTCGATATCGAGACACTTCAGCCATGTCAGCTGAGGCCCCCCCGGAAACATCCGGGCACCGTGACAGCCAATCACAGTGCCCCGATGTTAATAGCTGTCAAAGCAGTTGCCTGCTTTGACAGCTATAGTTTCTAAATAGAGACTAAATATATTGCTGGAAGTCATCCCTGATCCATCCAGGCCCCTCAGGTTTTTTTTTTTATTACAAAAAAAAAAAAATGTTATTTCTATTTTACTAACCTTAAACCTTGGGTTAGGGATCATCAAAACCCTAATCCTAGAGTTAGAATTAGGGTTTGTACTAACTTTAACCCTAGGGATAAAGTTAGTCAAATATAAATAAAAAAAAGTAAATAAAATTAAATAAATAAAAAATATTTTTTTTTATAAATAAATACTATTAAATTAAATAAAAATAAGACGTTAATCTGTAGAGGACCAGTGACATGTTAGGTCTGTTGGTGGTCCTCTAGGGATATTTTATATTAAAAAAAGACTGCTAGTGGGGCCAGTGCCTTGCATTGGCCCCCCAACAGTAGATAGGGGCCCGCAGCAGCTGGATATATCGTCCATGCAGCCGCAGGATAGCAAGGATAGCAACAATTTGTGCTTCCTACTATAGACTACATTCCCCACATGCTACGGTCACTTTTGGCTGGCTAAGCATGATAGGAAATGTAGTCACAAGCATTACATAATAAATACATGTTTTAAAGCTGCAATGACTGTATCCTAAATTTGGCCCTTTACCTGCCACATAACACTAGCAAACCTATACATGTGGGGTACCGCTATACTCGTAGTAATAAAATTACTACGCCAAAACTTGTCAAAGATTGGTGGGAAAATTACTGCATGAAAAGTGTCAAAATACCCCAATTTGAATACCCTGGGATGTCTACTTTAAAAAAATGTGTACATGCGGGGCTGATTCAGCGATGCATGTCTAATATCGCTGTTACAATGTCAGTGACACTAATTTTGGAAAAAATGGTTTTGAAACAGCTAGGTGCTACTTGTATTTATTACACTACAACATAAAAAAAACCAAAAAAAAACATATAAAAATTGGGTATTTCTAAACTCAGGACCAATGTTAGAATCGAATTAGCAGGTTTTTTTATTTGCTTTTGTAGCTTAGTAAAAGATTTTACAAATAAAAGTCAGGAAAAGTGTTTTTTTATACATTTTTCAACATATTTTTCTATTTTTTTTCATAATATAAATGATATAAACAAGATAGTGGCATCAAAAGAAAGCCCTTCTTGTCCTGAAAAAAACAATATATCATATGTGTTAGTACAGCAAATAACAAAGAACAACATTACAGCTAAACACAAACACCTCAGAAGTGTAAAAACACCCACGGTCATTAACGCACAACATTCCAAAAACAGTCTGGTCAGGAAGGAGTTAAATGCCTCTTTAAATACACATTATTTTCAATAAACTTTGTGTTTTTTTTTTTCCCCCCTCAGACCAAGTCCCCCAATCTTTGTCTTACAGTATAAATGCTTGTCTGCTTGCGATTTGATGCTTTTCAGAGTCTAGCTGAACGTATATCCTATTCAGCGGATCTGAATGTGGGTGTTGTCAATATTTCACAATATAATGTGAACATGTTTCATAACAATGGAGTAAGTGGGTAATTGCTGGTACCCTCCCCTGTAAATCAGAATACCCTTAATCAAGCTGTCACCGATGGGATTTATTGTAACAAAATATTTCTGAGACTATAGGATGTGCTGGTTTCTGTGAAGCCTCCGGATTTGGAGACTGTGCCCATATATCTTCTATATATATTCCATATTGCATCTATGAAAGCTGAACTATCCAGCAATAACAAACTGGTCAACTCTTCAGTTTTGTAAACAAACCAGAATAAATTAAAAATAGATTCCTTTTCCCTATGGAAAGGTTCATATAAAGCTGGCACAGAAGCCTTCCACTAATGAAGTCTCAAATTCTGGAATATGTTGTCAACATGACTGTCATTAGCTGAATCTCTCGCTTGCTGTACAGCTGTTTGTAAACCACTCGCTGGTATATCTTGTGTGGCAAAGTCCCCTCTCTTTTTCCTATCCACCATTTTAATATTCCAGTTACATTTTATAGAGTGCAGATTTTTATCGAGCGTTTCTCCTTTATGCAGTTTTGTAATTACCTTTCATTTCTGGGATTTCTATTAGTTACAGGTACAAAGAAGAGCCCATCTGCGATCCCAGGAGTCACCAAACCAGTGTCCTCGGTACCTGCCACCAGGAGGTTTGAATCCAAGACTCTTAATGCTGGTAAGACTTGAATGGATTTCCTTACTGCAATATTATTAAGAACATGGATTAATTGTGTAGAACCTTCCAATGAAACTGATTAACTCCTTAGTGACAAGACATTTTCACCTTGTCAAAACAGCCATTGTCAGGGAAAGTAATTTCTGGGGTGTTTGTGTTTAGCTGCAATATTCTTCTTTCTCACGTACTGTACCCATACAAATTATATGTTTTTATTGTCATAAGAAGGGCTTTCATTAGATACCATTATGTTCGTCATATCTTATAAGTTACTACAAACAAAATCATAAAATATGATGAAAATGTAAAAAAACCCACTTTTTCTAACTTTGACCTAAAATATAATTTACACAAAGACGATCATTAAAAAATACCCCATCTAAATAGTGTCTAAATGTTGTCCCCAGTTCAGAAACATGTTTCCATATTTTTGCGGTATTATTTTTGCGAGTTATGGGGCAAAAACCAAAAAAGTGTTTTTTGTATTGTTTCCCAAATTGCACTTTTGACCCGAACAAAAAATTTGACCCCAACACTAAATTTAACCCCAACTCTAAGCCTTATGCTATCCCTTAATATACTTAAATTTTAATTTCATTTTAACCCTATCCCTTATGCAAAAAAAATATAACATTTTTAACCCTATAGGCTAATCTTACTATGTAACCAGTTTTATACTAATTATTTTTGGTTTTGTACATTGCTATGCTGCTTGGCTACCTCTAGGGGCAGTCAAGCAGCATATTCAGAGCGACGGAAGTGAATTTACTTTCACTTCCGAAACTTCGACCTCCAGAGGGCATAGCCATATTCACAGGGCGATCGTGTGTGCCCCAGAAAAGAAAATTTGGTGCCAGTCGAAATAGCCTCGACATCGAGGCAATAGACCAGCACCATTAAAGCAGTTTTCTCGATCGTCGTAGTTTCCGGCAGGATGTGCCTGACACGTCCATTGTCGCGAAGAGGTTAAATGGCAAAACATAAACATAATCACACAGCTTTACCTAGACCATGTCGGCTCCAATGTTAAGGTGCCACAAAACTTTTTCTTTTTTTCACTTGTCCTTCTAGTGAATTGTAAAACTGAGCGGCACAAGTGGGAAGCTAAACTAGTATCTACTTTTATTTATATTGTGAAAAGATTAGTTGTCCTTTAAGGAGTTACCTTGAAATATGCCCCCAATCTGGTGTCCGCAGTATCAAAAATGGATGCTAGTACTCTTAAATCCAGAGATAAAGATGCATTGCTGGTACACAGATACAAAGTAATGACTGCAAAAATATTCTTTATTCAATCCACAAACTGAAAGACTGAAAGAAAAAAAGTGCATATTGTACTCAATGTATCCTAAATGCACTATAACAAGGCCAAATAGTGTCACTTAAAAAGAATGGATACTTCTTTTAGTGTTTATAATGTATATTCTATTTTTTGCATGCAAATGCATGTTTACTTGCAAGAAGGTGAACTGGGCCATTTTGCACTGAGCATGTGCAGTAAGTAACTTCCCCCTGCCACTTTATTAGGTAATAAATAATTAATATGAACATTTTGGACTACACCCAAGAAACAAATTGTCTTTTTATCCAATTAATAAGAAATTGTAACTTGCAATACCATGTAGTTTGTTCCTGGGCAAAACACAAAATGAGAAAACAGAAGTGACGTATTTACATCCATATAGGAAGTAAGCCAGTCGCCAAGACAACACAGTATCTATTACAACCAACATACAAAGTGCAAAAAACATTAATAATTTGTTATGAGCGCTCACACACAAAAAAAACAAATGTCAGAGCATTTCACTTACTAGTATAACTCTCTAAGAACAGGATACAATAACCAGCCTATTGTAAACATCAACAAGTCAAAAATGAAGCATAAGATAAATATTCATTTAACCCTTTAGGACAGGGCTTGACAAATTTAATTTAGTTTTAGGAGCCAGCTAAAAAATTTAGGAGCCAGACAACAGCTCATCACAAAATCAAACACACAGAAAAGTCGCATTCGCACGCGCCACGTGCGCAGCCAGTTGCATTCGCACGCGCCACGTGCGCAGCCAGTTGCATTCGCACGCGCCACGTGCGCAGCCAGTTGCATTCGCACGCGCCACGTGCGCAGCCAGTTGCATTCGCACGCGCCACGTGCGCAGCCAGTTGCATTCGCACGCGCCACGTGCGCAGCCAGTTGCATTCGCACGCGCCACGTGCGCAGCCAGTTGCATTCGCACGCGCCACGTGCGCAGCCAGTTGCATTCGCACGCGCCACGTGCGCAGCCAGTTGCATTCGCACGCGCCACGTGCGCAGCCAGTTGCATTCGCACGCGCCACGTGCGCAGCCAGTTGCATTCGCACGCGCCACGTGCGCAGCCAGTTGCATTCGCACGCGCCACGTGCGCAGCCAGTTGCATTAGCACGCGCCACGTGCGCAGCCAGTTGCATTCGCACGCGCCACATACACACCATTTTTGTGTTTTTAAAAGAACAAAAATGTATTCTTACGGTGTCCTCCCTCCCTGTGCTGCTTACCTCATTGCAGGGGAGGGGGACGTTTATGCTGGAGCCAGATCTTCTTTAGGTTCCTGCTAAGTGCCGTGTTGTCATGTGACACTCGAAAGTAAAAAAATGGATGGCAGCCGGCAAGGGCACCCTGTGACTAACAGCACCCGGGCGCCAGGTCTGATTTCCTGGTCGCCCTAGCGCCCGGGGTTTGTCGAGCCCTGCTTTAGGAGCCATGCTGTAGGTGTGCAGTGGGAAACATATCCCTTAATATTTAAAAGGCCCTTGCTCCTGGAATCAAAATGCCTAAATGATCAGCTTAACATGACAGGTGGTCTTGTGACTGTTCCTATTTGACTATAAATTAAGTAGTTTAGTTTGTATAAAATGACATTACACTGTAAATCCTTGTTTGGTTGTTAAGAGATAGGGGCTTTAGAGCAAAGAACAGAACCAAAGGAATGAATAACTGGATCCCTTTTAATCTCCATGTGAAGATTACAAATGACTTTAATTTTCAAGAGACTGGCACGCCAATCTAATCTTGGTGTCAGAGACCAGCTACTGTTTGATAATCAAACGGGAACCGTCAACATAAAACGTATATGTACCACATTGTTTACTGACACGTACAATGTAGACCTTCTTGTTTACATTCCATATTTTATGCTTCTGAATATATATAAAAGCACCAGGACTCTTGCTGTGCCATCTTGCCAGAGATGCTGTATCCAAAATGTACAGCCGTATGCTCTGATGCGCATGTGCTGAGCGGTTCCTAATTAAAAATAATGAAGGAAGACGTTTCATGCTGCAGATATGGACCCTGCGCACAGTCTATCTGTGGGTCTAAACAGAGAAATAAATTGGCATATAAATGGTACTTGCTTGTGCCTGTGGTTTTGCTAATCTAAGGCGGTTCTGGCAGCTGTGGGAACGCACCCTCTTTTTAAATTGTAGTCTGAGTGGAAAAGGCTGTATTAGTGAAATTCACGCAATGAATAAAATGGCCTGAATCCTGGCACTGCAATGTATTCTTAGTGAATTCTGCACTTCAAATAAAAATGTAAGTATGTTTTAAGACAAGATTTGGAAACACTGGCCTTTTCCTGCTAGAACTTTCCTTGATTACCAATTTGGTAAACCCCATCGGCTTTAATTTGATTCCCATAATATACCCACACACTGGAATGTGCATGGAAACATGGTGCTGGTAAAGGCATTCATTGTGGATGGTATAAATGTGTGAGGGCCAGTCAGGAAAGCTAGTGAGTAAAATGACTGAACGTAGAATATGTTTAACAATAATAGAATTTATTGTCTATTGTTTAGCATTTTAATCAAGACGTCTATGAATGTTAATATGTCTTCACCTATTTGTGTCACGCTTCCAGTTGGTATTGTGAGATCAGTTTTCAGTCTTCCTGAAGCCAGTCTCCATTTGGATCTGTCGTTTAGAGGAAGATCATGAAAAGTTATACAAGTATTTGTTTTTTTTTAAAAAATTTTATTTGTTTTTTCTTTTTGCAGTAAACAATAATACATTACAAAAGTCAAATACAAAAAACTAAATATTAAACAAAACAAACTGTCTGTAAGGTCAGGGCCTCATCGATAAGCACAGATTTATAATAGATAATTGTGAAATCAGAATTTTAAGTGAGGGGCTGCAATTCTTGTATCATAGGCGGTAAGAATTTGAATTGCTAAACATTTCCAAAGGGAGATACCTTTAGGGTCGCAGCTAACTTATCTTATAGATAAAGCGAACTAGTTAGGAGTTCTTTAATCTGTAAATGAAACTGTAAAAAATAAGAGACTCTCGCTATACAGGGAGAAACAACTTAGGTGTAGAGAGGTCAGGGACTCAATGTTGGTATGAGGTCGAGAGCTTGGGAGGATGGGTGGAGAATAGGTTAAATTTAGTTCCCGGGAGAGACATTCATTCAATATAATCCAGATGAAATATCTTGAATAACGCAATAGAATAATATGTAACGAGGGGGATCTCGATAGTAAATAGATCAGTTTAGGGGATTAAGTTTAGATTTAAATTTGAGGGGGATGCATATAATGATATGACTGGATTCCAGATTTTGTAATAGTCATTTAAAGTTAAATTATCCAAATAAAGTAGTCTTTCCATTTTACATTGGTAATATATCTGGGATTTTTATTTCCATTTTGGAAGGCGTTTCCCTTTTCCTCCAGTACCTAGAGATACACCTCTTAGTTGCCATCAAGACATGCGATATCAATTTTTTTGAATGTATGTTTTTACCAGGCAATTCAAGGTGAAATAAAGTTTTCTGGAGTCAAATTTCCTAGATTAATGTGTAGGTCTGCGATAATTTCAGTAAGATTCATACGGACAGGGTTTAGATCTTGACAGTCCCACCAAATGTGCTTAATAGTGCCAGTTTCTTTAAGGCATCTCCAACATAACGGGGAAGTAGTTGGTTGGAATTTCGCTAATTTTGATGGAACCCAGTACCACCTGTGTAATAATTTCATGTATAATTCTTGGAGGGTAATGCAATGGATTGTTTTTTTCATTAAGTCAACTGCTTTATACCACATTTGTAGGGGATAAGTTTTCTTCAGGTCAATTTCCCACTTAATAATCGTGTCGTGTTTTTTATCTGAAGGCTCTAGTTGTTCTAAGGCTTCCCGAATTTGGGAGGATAGCTTATGGTGGGTGCCATACAAGATTTTTTCTAAGGGGGAATCATATTTAATATGGTAGTTTTTAAGAAGAGATTTCTAATTCGAACATATGAAAAGACTTCATTTCCTGGAAGATTATATTTCTGTTGAAGAACAGTAAATGGGAGTATGGTAGTATCACCAAATAGGTCACCGATCTTGTTTAGGCCGGAACTATACCAGTGTTCAAGGTTCAAATCCTCCAAAAGAAATTTCAGTGTATCAATCGATGTTCTAGTTATTAATTGGTTGTCCTTAAAGAATTTAGATTTAATTATACCTTTGCTTTCCCGCCCAGAAGAGAAGAAAGGGGTCTATATTGCCACTATGTGGCAATATACTTAAGTATTTGATTGTGCTGAAAAGGCTTCTAACTGCACGTTCCCCTGCTATGGTTGGGTAATTGTTATAAAATCCAGATACTTGGATGATTTCTAACACATTGTAAGTAACCACATAAAACTCCAAACCAGAGCTGTGCAGGTTTCCATTCCAGAGCACCTGGAAGGAGTAATGAGAATGTTATAATTACAAATCTGAATGGTCGTCTAGCACATAGCAGCAGTTCTGCATAACACAACTTATTTTAGCTTCTTTCAAGCGAGGCATTTGATGCCCATTAGACAAATGCTATGTTATGCTTTTTATTATCAAAAAATCAAACCATATGTACAATCTATATGAAAGGGTAACTGTTGGCAATCAGATCTTACGTTGAATTGAAATATCGCATCAGGTGTAAACCGTTTATATAGAAATTCTTTAATTAAAAAAAATGCAAATAAAAAAGTACTTTAATAATCCCTCCTACTCATTATAGCTCTATCTGGAGGCTGACATGTTTAGAATCTTGGGTCTGATCATCCATCATCTGATCAAACTATACAAATAGAGACTCAACAAGGTACTTTATTTGTATGCTTGTATTAAAGCATTTTAATATGCCTGCACTTGCAATTAGACCACTTATTTATTTTATGTCTTTTAAGCATCACTTAGGAAAAGTCCTGTTAAATGCAGACGAGTAATGTCTGGGAAAAGGACTACGGCATGTTTACAGCCCAGTCTGTCTATTTCCAAGGCCACAAAACACACCTAGCTAATTAGAATTATTTTTAGAGATTTTTGTATTTTTATTTTCCAGGGTTTTATAGTTTACCAGCCTTGCGTATCTGTGTGTACACAGGAGTGTGTTCTGTAATGATCCGACCCATTTAGTTTGATTACATGACTCCTTTGTCATCCTGTTGCTTTTCTTTTCATGTCTAAAGATGTGTGGTATATATGTTACATGCAGCAGGCGTGAGAAGATTTCCGTTCTACCTGAAGCATGCTGTGTTGGCTAATCTATGGCTCTTTTGTCAGTGTTTTGTTCCTTACAGAATCACAAGGCATTTCACTGGATATCACTGCTAATGTACAGACTCCAAGCTGCTTTTTGAGGTTTTGAAAGACCTGTAATTGCTGAAGATGAATGAAAGCAAAATAGGAAATGTTCCATTAGCAGATGTGTAAATATATTATGCCTTTTATCCATCAGGATGTCTGCCCTCACTATACAGGGGCTGGTTCATTATTTGTTTATATGCTGCTGTAGCAGTACTGGTTTTACTGCATTAAGAGGATTGCTGACCTTACAAAATCCCAGGTGGTCTTGGTAATTGGAAAGCATGGCTGTGAGAGTCTCCTACATGGCTTACTTTGATTTGTGAGGAGATTTTTCCAGTTAAAGAAAATCTATATAGTTTGCATGTCAGTAACAACTCATTTTGTATTATTAAACAGGTGTAAAACCTTGTAAGCAGCAACATGAGATAATGAAAACTTTTCAAGGATAAAGATAGAGAGGGGGGGGGGGGGTGGCTCTAGCTGTTACATGGGTGTTCTGGTGGCTATCACTATGGAAGACACATTATCAGCTGAACATACTAAACAGAATTACATAGACAGGCTGTAGTAATAGGTATTGGGCTTCAGAGTACATACTGATGGTACATAGTAAAAAAGACAGTCACCACATGGGCCCCATAAAAAAAAAAAAGTATGAGGCAAATTTCAGACTAGTTACAAACCCTGCAGAATTTGCATATAACATGTAATGGTGAGGTAATGAGATTAAGAAAAGGAAAGTGAATCGGGGAGATTAAAGTTAGAAAAGCATAGGAGAAAGGGTACCCCCAGATTGTGGGTACCCGCTAGCTCAAGAGGGAGCTGCGCAAAAGAGTGGGCTACTGGACCACACTTATGGTGGCCAGCCAATGTTCCCTTGCTCCATGACCATGGTGCAAGAGGGTGCCCCAGGCAGGAGATGGCACCTACATATTAACATACTTGGTGAGCGTTATATACATTCGTATTGAGAGCAGGGGCCAGTGGAGGGTGGTAAATCTTCATAGATGAGCAGAGTAGCGCCTTCATGAGTCAGCGGTCCTTTCTTACGTTTAGCTGACAAAATGGCTGTACTATCTGCTCGAGAGGGCAGTCGGGGGATTACACCCCTTGGGGTAGCCAAGCCTTCTCTGAGCCTTACACACCTGAAAGAAGTCAGTGGGAGTTATCTCAGTCCTGTCAGCCACTGGGCACAAGACTGTGAGTACCTGTGTTAGGTATTGTCTGAGGACGGCGCGCCCCTACCACCTCCGGGATCCCTTGCACACGAACGCTCAGGTGTCTGACTTTGATCTCCAGTACATGAACCCAGGGCTTGACAAATTTGATTTAAATCTAGGAGCCAGCTTAAAACTTTAGGAGCAAGTACCAAATGCTGTGTCACAAAGAAAAATGCTTGGGTCCCAGTCCATAAACATATATAAATGACATACACTTATGGATACACACCATTTTCACAAATAGTAATGTACAGACAAGCTAACACACACACACACACACACACACACATACATACACATACCTAAATGCTGACACACACTAACACATGATTTCACTCTTACATACATGCACAAACATATTCATATCCACTTAAATGCCAACACACACTGAGATACACTAACACATGCAGACACACTTATATACACACTCTAATATGCTGATACACACAGTAACACATGCAGACACAAATACATACATGCACACTAACATGCTGTCACAGATTCTGGTGCTGAACCCACACATACATGCTAACACACATTCTAATACACACACTATTTACTTACTAGACTTACAGTGGGAAGTTGGAGACAGACCCTGTATCACTTCCCTCCATTTTGAGGCAGCAGTAGGAGTTCCCATCACATCTCACATGCATCTCCTCACATTCTACAGCCCGGTGAGCAGCAGGAACAGGAAGCCGGGGGGAGGAGCTAATCGGCAGGCTGTTCTGTGCTGCTTCTCCCACACTCTGCTCCTTATCTGATCGGTAGGTAAGGGATAGCAGAGTGTGGGACCGGGACATTGCAGTTTACACTGCTCAAAGAGTATTCCAGGCGCCAGAATCTAGTCGCCATGGCGACCTGGCGCATGGTATATGTCGAGCCCTGCATCAACCGGTTAATCAGGACTCCCACTTGAGTCCTCAGACGATGTTTCCAAGTCAGGATGGGTTGGAGTAACCTCTGCTGCTGCCACACTGAGTTGCGGCCTAGCAGGCCTCGACATGAAAGTTGTGATATCTGGGTTGTGACTCTTCTGAGGCTTGTCAAGTTTCTTAGACTTCTTGCCCATGGTGTCCCCAGGTATGAGATAATCTGGCAATTTTGACTAGTTTAGCCATCCAGAAAATCCTATATTTGCAGGGAAAGTGAGGTGCTCCAAAGATATGAGACTGCTTACCATGACTGTTGGCTCCACACCCGCTACCGTACTTTTTATTGTTAAGAGGACTGTTTCATGGCAAGTCGTATATACAATCTGGACTCCAATTATGTCTATATATGGCTAACAAATGATATACATATGCCCTCCAGCCTGTGATGGGGACTGATGCCCTGTGGGGGACCTGGATCCCAGCCTTATCAGACCTTATTTTGAGGTCTGATTTCAAAGACAAACCTCAAATATCAGACAAGGATTATTTTTAATAACAAATAGGGTATAATTAAGAAATAGCTGTAATTATAAATATTAATGTAAATAATCCCTATGTAGAACTCTATACAGCCCCTCCCCATCTTATAGTTATAATTATCGCATCCAAAATACTATGCACAGATTAAAAGCTATTTGTAAAGCTTATTGAGCAATGTGTCAGTGGTTCATTATTGGCTTTCATTTGTTTAATGTGATTTCCTTGCTTTCTGTTAAAGCATTACTACGGATGGTCTGGCAGTTATATTCTGTTTTTTTTTGGTTTTCTGAAACATGAACCTTTTTACATTACATGTATTTGTTTGGTTTCTTTTGCGGTGTTTGTGTGCGTCTTGGTTTTCTGCTGATGTCATAAGAGGCTTTCAAGCTTCATAAGTCAGGCTCTCTGGGCCTCTCCTAAATAATTTCATTCATGAGGAATATAGATTAAGAGTAAGGACTTGCCAACACAGGTTATAATTCACTTAAACTCAAAGCACAGTCTTATGTTCTGTCCACACCCACATAATAAATCCAGTAATTAGTCTTTCATGTTTCTACTTCATTTAGCAAAATGTATAGTGTCTGTTGCAAATCTTATACTGCTACTGTGTTGCATTTATAATGCTTCTGGATCAGCTTCTGCATAAACTGAATACATGTCAACAGGCAATCACGTCTAAAGCACACTGCCTGCAGATTTTTACTGAAAGTAAAAGCCGTTCAATATATATTTCATTGGGTATTTCTTTGTGCTGCCTGCCTGAGAAATGAGCGGGCAATACATTCACTTCTCTTTATAGTACAGTTCTCAAATGTGTGGATTTGACACCACTCAGTACTCTAATGCAGTGGTCCCCAACATTTTTGGCACCGTTTTTTGGGGGGACAGTTTTCCATTAAAGACATATTTTCATGGCCTGCGGGGCGGTATGGGGTTGTGAGCAGTTGGTCAGGTGCTTCAGGATGATTGAAAAGCGTTACATTTATATGCAGTTTGTTTATATATATATATATATATTGAAATGGTTATACAACTAACCATAATGCAGAATCAGTGGGATCTCTGGGCTTGTTTTCCTTGAACTAGAAGGTCCCATCTTGGGGTGATGGAAGACAGTGACACCCGAAGTGTGTTGCTTGTGTCCAGTCTACTCCGTCGAGTACTACTACTTGCAGGAGTGACAAAAAAGGGAGGAGGAGAGAGAGGAGGAGGAGGAGAAGAAAGAAATGGGAGAGAGAAATAGAAGCATGAGGGGGTGTCACTGGTTATAAATGAGAAATCAACAATGGCGTACAAATTTTGTTAAAGGTTTGTGGAGGTAAGCCGTGAGTCTGTCCATTTCCATGGCTTCAATGACTAGGTTGGAGATGACATTTAGCGTTGGGACCTCAATGTTTTTTCAAGTCAGAGCAATAGCCCTATGGGCAGCCTAAAGAATTTTTGCCATCAGTTTATTTCCTGCACATTAACAGTGCTTTAGTGGTAGAGAGCAAGACGACCATGGATCGGGAATACGGGCAGGTTCAGCACCCAAGACTGGAGACTCGCAATGAGCTCGCAGCTGACCACAAGATTTTTGGTTTTAGGACATGTCCACCATATGTGTAAGTATGTACCTTGTTCAGTGCAGCCTCTCCTGCATTCGTTAGGGATGTTTGGAGTGACCTGGTGGAGTTCGGAGGGGGTGAGGTACCAGCGTAGTAACATTCTGATTGCTCGTTCTTTGTGTGACACAGATTATGATTTTGGAGTTAGTTTCCCAATTGTAACGCCGCTCCAGGCTTTCCCCCAGTTCTCTCTCCCACTGTAGCATATATGGATGTTTTTCTTGCTTTTCAGGGATCATAATATTGCTGTGAATCTTTTTAATTTGTCCTTTTTGGGATGAGGAAGGTTTACATGTGTGTTACAGGTGAGGTCACTGGTGGATACTTTAACTATTTTACTCTGAGGAAAACTTATAAGTTGAACATCTTGAGAGAAATCCACAGCAGTAAAATGGATCACAGTTTTTAACTCAAACAAAAGGAACTCATTGTCAATGAATAGATCTTTTGATTCTGGAGAGACCTATCTGTAATATTTTCTGTAACAGATCGGATGATAACCTTAATCTCCAATAGTTTAAAATATATACCGTGTGGTCAATTTAAATTTGGTTTTAAGAGATGTTTTTTTTTATTAATATTATGACTATATTTATGGATTGCCATTGTATTACGCAGGGCTGTAGAATGGGAAAACAAAACCTACAAATAGCAGGTAACATAACAGAGACCTGATGAATCAAACAGGTACAAACAAAGGGCTCTGCTCAAACAAGCTTTATTTATTTTTTTTAGCACCGAAGATTATAATTATCGCTATATTACAGTATTGTTTGCTATACAGTGTGCATAGCAGCATTGATTATAATGCACCTCCCTTGTCTTGCTTGCAGGATCATTATTATTTTTTTGAGTGGGTTTAGGATCTAGGGAGTGTTCACATTAACTAGTAAATGAAAAGACAGTGTGGCCAACTCTGCATGGTTTCCAAAGGCGTGACGTCTTTCAATACAACCAGTTCCTCCAAACATTGCAATTGTTCCTCTCTGTCTTAGCTTTAAAAGGTCAGTAATCGACCCTGACAAGTAAACCGTTTCTATGTACATCTTCCCCAGCTGCAATAATGAAACTGGTTTTATAAAATGCTTTGTGTAGAAGCCAAGTTGGTTATCCAGTCTAGCAATGTGGCTGAGCATAATGGGAAATGAAGTACAATATGAAGTGTTATTTTTACATAATGCTTAATAACAAGTTGTTGTTTTGACATAAAATGCCTCCGTTATGAGTGCTTACTTTGTGATTTCATATCTCTCACAGCAATGGGAGATTGTTATTTATTTGATAATTGGACTGACTTGTTTTTTATTCAGTGGGAAAAATGCATTGTTTTCCTGGTTACACATAGCAGTGTCCTCCATGGTCACATAGAATTGGATCTGCAAGAAACCCACAGATGTCCCCCCCCACCTCCCCCCTTCCCTTTACGTGATCGTGCATGTGGGCATTTAAAAGCTAAAAAGAGTTTCTTCCTCCATTTTGTCAGAGATCTCTTGCATTAAGTCAGCGGGCAGGATTATTAAAGGCATTGTCTTGATGTCTGAGCGATGGATGGCAGATGATTGGATGCTCTGCTTCTATTGCCACCCACTCTTTTTGATCACATCACTCAATACCTCAGGCTGTGACTGAAGCAGTGCTTTGCAAATCTAGCCTTTCCAGCTCTGCAGTGTTTAGCATCATCAGCCCTCTCCGATTGCAAGCTCCAGAGAGCACTTGTCTATTCCCCCGTGATTAGTCACAGCACACACAGTACGGGAGGTGTAGGATTATACAAAACACGGGAGTGAATGGCACTTAATGCTTCCATAGATATTCCTTCCTGTGCCATACGCTGCTGGCAGTGAAGGGGTTAACCAGCTTTTTCCCGGCCGTTCCTGCATAATAATTGTTCTGCATGGACGTGGTGTGATGTAATTCCAAGGCTGCCTTCTTCAGACTCTGGGAGGAGGTCTCATTCTAAGGGCACGCTTTGTTTCAGTAACATCTGCTTGGGAGAGCGCTGCAAGACACATTAACATAGTGGATTTCTGCTTTCTGGGATTTGGTATGTGTGCGCCTGTTAGGAAGGCTGATGGAATGAACTGCTTTTTTTCAATAGCTTTTGCTCTCTACCATTCACTGCTGTGCTCCAGATCATCAGTGGTGAGCTAAAAATATAGCATGTTGTAGTACATGGAGGCAGTTTCTTGCTTGCTATCCTATTTCCACTTTTTCTGAAGACATGTTATGGACTCCCAAATTCTCATTATCCAATATGCGTGTGCGACTGACTGCAAGCGGATTACTCCGAAATCTGCGCCTGCCTACGGGATACAGGAAAAGCACGGTTGTATTTCACACAGGTTAGTGCTGTGTACACAGGAACATGTTACTATGTGCGTGATAATATCTTCTACCAACAGCAGGGGACATCTTGTTTACTCCAAATGGTAACGGGTACATACTTGCTTAGGTGTATGTGTATATGTTTTATATTACATTTATACTATAGTGCCCTTTATCATAGGTGCAGCTACACAGGTTACTATTTTATTTATTGTATGTGTACAGTTTTGTCTTGGTATTTTTATTTATTTTTAGAAATCTAGATCTTTGTAATAAGATTATACAGATATATGGTTACTTAATCAGAGTAGAGGGAAATAAGAGTGGATTTTTGGCTAAATATGTATATTTGGGGTTATTTAGTAACCCAGCTAACCTGACATTTTTTTTTTTTTGATTGGTGGAGGAGGGTTGGGGAGTAGATGCAGTAATTTAGGTTTAAGGCTATAGAGGCTATGCACTTACTGACCCAATATTGATTAGTTTCAATGCCAGGCACACTAGTATTTTATAATGTGTACTGTGCAGACATTTTTTATTCCATAGAATAAGAACCTTCATGTCTAGTAGCGCTGATTTCATACATTGTCCTATTCACAAGTGTCTAAATGGCTGTGATATATGCACTATGTTTATTTGTGTCACACCACTGTATATCTGCTGGATTGCAGCATGAAACGTGCGTGTGTGTGTTCTAATGTCCATGTAAATAAAATTTGGATTCAATGGATATATCCCACCTTTTTATGTTATAGTAGGTGCTCTGTGTAGCAGCTTGGATGGATGAAGGGATTTTTACATTCAATCCGATGGGTAAAATCACCCTCTAGGTTTCCAGATTTACATATATTGACTTATTTGTGATTTCTAGGTATAGTCCATGTCGTCATGGTAGGAGAAAATGCTGAAGACAATACCTCTCTGCAATTATGATCGATTTGTTCCACATTTGTCACAAACAGATTGTGGTGGGTGGGTTTTTAAATCATAGCTACTTGGTTGATTTTATGTTTTTCTGTTTGTTGTGCCATGCTTTCTCCTAATGTTTTTTTTCCTAATATTTTTGTCACTCTCCTATAACCAGTGTTGTGAACTGACCCCATATCTACATTGGAGTAAATGTATTTTTTTAATTTTTTTAAACTATGGATCAAATCTGGAAAATGTCTGTAAAATACATGTTAAGGGTATGTGCTTTAGTGTAGTAATTGTGGTTGTGTGGACTGGATGATTATTTGCTTGGTGTCTTATGACTGCCACATCTTTTATAGGTAAGATATTTCTATTTGGAATATTTAATGCTGCATTTGGCAGGCCTCCTGGAGTGGTAGGGATTAGAAGGTATTTTTACACTTTATTTGTGTGGTCTCCTGTAGAAGTGTTGTAAGGCATGGCAATGCCTTCAAATGGAAAAGGATTGCATGACCACATCCAGCAATAAATAGCACTAGTATACCTGAGGAGATTTTAGAACCTTCTTTTACTGCTTGTTTGTTAGATTTTCATTTGCATGTCTTACTAGGTGAGCTAGAATAGAAACCTTCATCTAGATGGAGGTGGGTTCTGTTGGCTAGACTGGTGTGCCACTAATATTAGATTATAATCCAGCACAGAACTTTCTTGCTGAAAAGTGCGCAGCGGCACACGCCTGCCTCCAAGTGCCGCCATAATATTTACAAATGGTATTCTTAATAAGAGTGTATCTAGGAAAAAATATCATAACCCGAGTATATGTGGTAAAATATAGCATTTCACAGTGGCCGTTGATTTTTGGTAAAGACAAAATTAGTGATTAACGGTATGTTAATATCAAGAACTTTATTTTATTGAAGGAATTCACCACATGCAAACCCTCTCAGGATGCAAGAAATGTGGCAAAATGACCCCCCCCCCCCCCCCTCTCCCAGATTCCATATCATGTCTTTGTGCATTGCACTTGCATACAAGCAGTTTCCAAATGGAAGCCCTGCCATGGATTCCATTTTATGAAGCTGAAAATGTAACATTTTTAAGACTGTTTGTTTTTTAATCTTTGATTTTAATTGGTTCAGTTTTTGAATATTTAACAACTATCTGATTACATGTCAGTCTATCCTTATCAATAAACTTCCATTTCTAGCCACTCTTCCTCTTTGTTGACGTAGTTTGTTTGTTAGACCTTTAATGTCATGATTTTGATATTCCCTTGACAGAATAATTTGTTGCTAATGTACCCTGCATTTTTGGTCACTGTAGATTTGGCCCCATGTTACCTTGAAATTGGTACTAATTGCCAGACCTTTGATAACCGACACATTTCCTGCCAATATAATGTGACCAAATATGAATCCATAGAATATAATCTTTGCAGCTGCTTTTGTAATCATGATTTAGTTACTTCAGAGTAACTTGTGTTTCATGTACTGGTTCTTCTAAACTGACCACTTCCTGAAAATAGAACCGCCATGTTGGCTACATTTGCAAATAGGGCCATTTTGTATTTTACTTTACCATGTTCAGTATTCGCTTTAAAATGTCTATCCTTCCCTGACATTAAACACCAATTTACAGTCTGTGGTATTAACTGAAATTGTAATTTTATTTCTAAGTTTTGGGTGTGGAATGATTAGGACTTTGGGTACCATGATTGCTTGACCCATAAAAGAAGAATGATATTAAACCATTTCTATAGTGGATACCTGGAATGGCCATCCAGTGGAAGTAGTAAAGTATGGATACTGCATGCATACCATATGCAGAAGGCTGGCCATTATGTAGAAATCAGTGTGCTTTCATTATGGGCAGGTAGATTGCCAGTTGGTTCTTATCTGTCACAATCTGTGTTTCTGAGTCTCTTATTTGACTTTCATGGAATAGATTAATCTACAGGGACATGTCAGGAAGCCCTGGTTCTTTGTGCAGTGCACACAGGAAGCATGTATTTATAACACTGCAGTAAGATATAAATAGATATATCAAAACAATAGGGGCTCAGTGAAGTCAAGGGATGCTTCAGTCATTACGTTGTATACTTGTTCTGCAGACCTGTTTTATTACATACTGAATTTAAAATCATCTATGCTGATTTCCATAGCCTTCCTGTCAATGGGTCTGTTTGGATTGTACATTAAATAATTGTGTACATGGGAAATAACTAGGATTGTATTGCTGCTGTGTGCTTTTTTACCATGAAATGTTGTAAACAAAGTACCCAAGTCATTCCATACATCAAGATTTGCTCTTGTTGGATGTGTTCCATCACCTGGATTTGATGTGCTGCATCCCACGGCAGGGCTTGCTGTACTGATGGTGATTAGTCCAGGACATGTGTGGCTTTTCCTTGATTTAGCAGAAGGGAACTTGCTGACTTTCTCTTTGTTGCTCTGGTTCTGGCATCTGGCTGAAACCTTATCTTTCTGAGAAGGGAGAACGGCGTTTTGATTTATTTACTGTTGTGATGTGTAGTGTTTGTAGTCATACGTAGTGTCCATGTTTTCCTGCCTATCTGTAACTTACTGTGTTATGCACCCATAGATCCCCATGCAACTCTTTGAGATTGCTTATTAGACAATTATGGCTCAATGCTACTTTCGTAGTGACCATGATTACTATTTTCTTTTTTTAATGATGGTTGAGAAATGTGGTGCCCAGAACCTGCATATCCTCCATGTCCAGAGCCACAGGCCTGGACTTGGGAATAAAAATCAGCTTTTGCAATATATTTACACCAAGCTGCACAGTGAACATGTAACTTAAAAAGAGAAAAATCTCTCTTTTTTTTTTTTCCCCCACATGGAAAAATAAGGGTAAGAGATTGGCTATCCTTAATTACTCGCCAACATTATTTTTCCTCATACAGCTGGTGTTCAATGTTAGTGTTCGTTGCTACCCAATAACATGTATTTTGCAGGAGGAAAGTGTATTTTTATAACACAAGGATAGGTGATGTCTGTGTAACCTTTGGCTCTCCTGTTGTGGACAGCATTTCTCTTTGCACAGCCAGCTATATGGTAAATAGGTATTAAATGAAGTCCCACAAAAGACAAACCCCGTACTTCTTCATCATGATGTTGCCCCACAGCCTTTACAAGTGTGTTTTTTTTTTTTTTGTTTTTTTTTTTAAATGTATATACTACCAGCCACCACAACGCTTCTCTAGCCCATTAGGGCTAGCCCAAGTGCTGCTGAGCATATAACACTATTTCCGATGCCCTGACTTGCACTTCAATATACTCCACCTCAATGCCCAACATCCATTTTATACAGGGCAGAATGAAATCCAGAAGTATAATCAGAAGGTGACAATAGGCCTCCTGCATCTAGTCATTTAAATATCTAGGATTACATGTCAGTGGCTGCCACCAATAATGAATGCATACTATGTATGTTTGACATGGTGTAGTTGATGCTGTATATACCGTAGTTGGCCACTAAGGAAGAACTTACACCTTGAGAAAGGGACAGGAGCAGGAGCTGTACATTGTTGAGTTCTTCACTCTACATTTTTGAATTTTCACCAATGTTTTCTGGAGATTGCACTGGATTATTATTGTATTTTTACCTGGAGAACAAATCGTATTCATTGAACGGGTGATTGCACTCTAGTTTCAGGATTGGTACTTAATTATTCTTAACCTCTTTTTATTGAACATTTGTTTTAAGTACATGTTCATATTCATTACAAACAGTGCTGTCATTTGCATTGAGCACCTGTTGGTGTATTTTTTAATTAATTGTAACGTCACCCTTTATAGAACATCAACATAACCATACGCCCTGCAGTGTTGTTGAAGGAATTGGTACATTCTTTCTAAACTTTACATTTCTACTGTATCATGTCAGTCGTATGGGTGTACTCACTCAAGTTACACATGACTAACTTGTGTGCAATATCCTGGACATGTGATGAAATATCCTATTTATCATATTTTGAAATTTTACCAAAATTCCTTTTATTTTTCATTGAATTCCCTGTTGTGATATTAGAATTCCTACATGTACTTGTCAGTAGACTGAACAGGACATTCATTTAAATTGACAGTTCCTAAAATTTAACCAATTGCATTTTAAAGGTGACATTTGAAATGTAAATTTTTTTTTATTTGTTTTTATACGCCTGTTGGGGAGTCAGATTGCCCTGTTTACTTCAAAAACTACATATCTTTGCAATCTAAGTATGGAAACAAAGTTTAACCCTTCAATCAATTGATCGAAAATAAATTTTATCTTAAAATAAATAACAATTATAGCAATTACTTGTTATAGACCTATAGCTGAGTTACTTGTGCAGCTTTCAAGTAATTTTTTTTTAAATGATTTTCAGGATTTCACAATAATTCTCTGCCATATAATCTGCTAATAAAGTTTTACCTTTTAGAAAAGTTCACTAGAGTAGAATCCAAAATTAGCAGAGAAATAAGACACTCTGGGTAGGTGTTGCCTCAGACATTTTATTTAAGAGTGCGTTCTAATTATGTACTTGAACTTGTATCAGATTGCAACTACTGTACCTTCTTGTTTTGAGAGAGGTTGTGGAAGTTTGAAATCCAAGGGCAGCGTTTAAACTGTTTTGTACTACTGAAACGTTAACTTGATATTCCAGTCATTGTAGGCTTTAATGCATGGTGTTTGACTGCCACGGCTGTATGAAAACAACAAACTAATATCTCTGCCATTTCCCTTAATAAAGCCCCTGGTAACAGAGCCTAGGCCTCTGCAATACACTGTCATAACCTTTGAAGGAAACTGCTAGTTCTTTATGTGTGATGTGTATTTTAGGTGGCAGCCCTGCTACACAAGATAAAACATTAATAATAAAAGCTTTTCAATAAGTAAAGAGGTTTTTAGTTAACAAAACAAAAAGAAAACTGTCCATTTTCCTTTTTGAGACAGGCTTACACTGTCTATTAAAATCACAGCACAGCCAGATCAGTGGGCTCTCTATGATCAAGAGCTCAATGATTATGATAAAGAGCCAACTATGGGCTTGAAACCCATAAGGCCTACCAGCTGGTTTCCAAAATGTGTTTTCATGGTATGTATTGGGGTTAAAGCTTATTTGTGTTTACAGACCTGTGTTATAAATGGCATGGAACGGGTGTTACTTTTAGTAATCCTTCGCTATTCTAATGGGTTAGTGTATCAATCATATTGTTACAGGAGCTTTTGCTGGGAATCCTAGACTTTCCTGTATGGTAATTTTAGGCTTATTGACTCTCCCCATGTGAGCCCAGCATTGTTTGTTTTGTTTTCTCACTGGTTTAATGTATAACCCAGCCATGCAAGTAGAAGTTAGTGTTGTTTTCAGTGCTGTTGCCTAGCAACCAGTAATTGTTCATTAGGATAAACAAAAGGCAATTCCTCAGCCCAGTTTCCATTGATCTCAGAGGGGTTTATAATAAACTACCTGTATACATTATCCTTTCGGAACTAAAATTAGAGGACGGATGGTTCAATGCTTTTGATTTAAAAAGCCTGAATGCCAGAAGCATGATACATGTACAGTTTAAAGTGCACTTTATGTAAGTGCTCTATACAAAATAAATCTTTCCAGTAGTTTTAGGAACATTGTCAGAGGGCCTATTACTGAACACATGAATGCTAAACAGTCGGCACAGTGCATTTGTGAAAAACTGTCACATATAGGCGCTGGTACCCACCACCATCCTCAAGGCCCACCCAACAGTCCAGGATTTAAGGTGTATCGAAAACGAACAAACCAAAAAAAACTTTTGACACCACTGGGTAATCCCTAAATCCTGGACCGCAGGGTGGGCTTTGCTTTGAGGACTAAGTTGGGAACCACTAACCTCAAGTGCTTAACCTTACCTGACATCAGTGTGCTGCTCCAAATTGAGGAAAAATATATAACGAGTAATATATCCGTGCACCTCGTCCCAGTGCATTCACCAAAGGAGTTCAAAGCAGCTCTGATAGTTTAAAAACATCCGTCTTTATTTCAAATATTCATAAATATATTGCAGCATGAGGAAACACATGTATTTTTGTCTTTAGACGGCTAGATATTCTTTCCTCTGCTGCAATATTCTTATGGAGATTTGAAATAGAGGTTTATAAGCTGTCAAGTTTCCTTTGAACTCATGTCGTTTTTCTTTCTCATTCATTCAACAAGAACCCATAAAATAGTTTTTCTTTTGTTTTATGTAAGCGGTTGCAGTGTATTTTAAATGGATGATTTACCTCAATGGTCCAAATTGCTCTAACAGTTAGAATCCCACACTTACATATTTGTCTCTTGGATTTGACAGATGCACACTTAAAGCTCTTAATTCCTTCCTTATTCTATGTATTAATTCACAAACATATTTTTTTTTTTCATTTACGAAAAGGTTTTGAACTTCTAAACACCACATAAAAAAAAAAATAAGTTAAATGGTTCATTGATGTCATATATTCTAGGGTTCAATGTTGTGCCATCTAGTGTAGCCAGTACTGTTATATAAATGTAGATGTAATTGCTGCATGACGGGACTGGACCAGCCCTTTATAGCCTTTATCACTAATGGCACAAGGTTTGCCTTGCTATGGGGATGATGCAGTTGTTCCTCGGTTTTCCTTTTTGTATGCAAGTTTCTCCCCTGTCTGCTTTGAACATACGTTGGTGTTGCTCTACTCATTACATTACATTACATTAACATTTATTTGTACAGCGCCAACAATTCTCGTAGCGCTTGGTACAGAGCATAGAAGGGAACTACATACTAAGTTAGACAGACTAGTACAGACTGGTACATGAGGTAGAGAACCCTGCTCGTAAGCTTACAATCTAGAGGGAATGGGGTCCATGAGACACATAAGGGATTGGAGTTGTAGTAACAGTAGAGTGGATGGGAGGCACTAGGTGGGATAAGTCAGAGGGAGTGTGTGTTCCAGCTAGGTGGGATCGGCTAGAGGCAAAGCATGTATTACTGTGATTCATGCAATAGAAAATACACCAGGAAACCTTGTGCATGTATTATTACAACTTGGCTATACAATGTATGGTTAAAATGCATTTGCCATAAAGTGACATGTTGTTTTGGCAGGACAGGTGAACTTTACTCTGTTAAAGGAGAGCCTGATCAAGGGCATAAAATACCTAGAGTATTTCCCATTCTAAATTAAGTCATCAGGGAACTTGTGCAAATGATAGAACTTTTTAAACCGATAAAAAGGAGACATTTGACATTTGTAGAGTACTACTTACCGAATGCTTGGGAATGGGATGAATAGCAGGCTGCAACAGAACTGACCCTCACACGACGTTATGCTTGCTGCATGCCAGTGGGAAATAGCCACCAGATCTGACTTGCTGGCCTATCCGGCGGCAACACAGCAACGTTAACTGTGTGAGAGCATGGAAGATGAGAAATCTGTTCCCACAAAGGTCTGTTCCTTGCAGTCGCACAGCTGCCAAATTTTATAGTCTATAAGACCAGGGGGTCCAACCTTTTCAGTGCGAGGGCCACATTGTATATTTCACAGTTCATAATTAAACTTTTTAAATATGTAATAAAAAGGTTATTGAAAAAAATCTATTTTTTATTTCCTCCTTCTGGACCCAAATTGCACCCATTATTACCCCAGCAGCCAGATTAGCACCCATAATTTACACCAGCACCCACGGGAGTTGCCCCCGAACCCAGATTAGCACCCACGGGAGTTGCCCCCGCGCCCAGATTAGCACCCACGGGAGTTGCCCCCGCGCCCAGATTAGCACCCACGGGAGTTGCCCCCGCGCCCAGATTAGCACCCACGGGAGTGGCCCCCGCGCCCAGATTAGCACCCACGGGAGTTGGACCCCGCGCCCAGATTAGCACCCACGGGAGTTGGCCCCCGCGCCCAGATTAGCACCCACGGGAGTTGGCCCCCGCGCCCAGATTTGCACCCACCTGAGTTGCCCCCCACCCAGATTTGCGCTCATAGCACTTGATCTGTCACTCTACTGCTCTTGCCTGCCACGCGCTGCTTTTTCCCCTGATCTTTCAGTGCAGCGGTGGGGGTGGAGCAAGCAATTTAATGTGGTATTGTAAAGGGAAAATAACCCTAATGCATGGAAATTTAGCCAAAAAAGATGTCCTTTTAACTACCTCTTGCCATTGTTTCAAACATGGAACAATTACCTACCATAGAACTGGTCACCATAACAAGCTGCAGCTGTGTTACACTTCTCTGACCTTGTGTAAATTAGCTGCTGCTCATGAGAACTTTATATTTCTACTCCTCAAGGGATTGCTAGTGAATTATCACAGCCCAGAGCAACTGTCATAAAATATTTGTACCTTAATTTTTGACCAAATGTGAGCTGCAGAAAATGTAAACACACTTTGCATGTGTAACAGCTCCCTTTAAACATTTACTGAGGCTGTGTAAAAATGATTAAAGCTTTTATAAAGTGTGTGCTGCATCCACATGATCAGTCACTTGAGCACCAGGGGTGGTCTTAACAAGTTAGAATATTATAGCTTATTTTTATGAAGAATAAGTTAATGCAGAAATATAAACAGGCCCATGTAATTTGTGTGTGGAGACTAAATAATAAAAATGGGATTTTGTTAAACACAAATGCCAAAAAAGTGCTGGCCCAGTGTAAATTAACCTTTTTGGGGAATTTTTGTTTCTAATAATTGTATAATGCATATTTACATATTATACATTTCATTTATAGAGTTTTTTTTTTTTAATGCATTTTGTTAATGGTGGCAAGTAATTATTAGCCTAGTCTACAGAAGGCACAGATATTAGAAGCGCTGAGGTCCGTGTCTTCCATTAATCCGTGTGCCGGTGTTCTGCTACAGGAGTGTGATACGTGCACGTAGATCGTGCGAGTAAATACATTGCCATATTATCCGTGAGCTTCCGGATATTATCAGTTTCTTTTGTTTATTTGCCAGTCTCCTTTCTGGCCCTCATCAAATCATGATCGCTACATAACATGTCCCATGGCACAGTCCTATCTGCTGATATAGGATATATTTACCATGCAAGGTCCTCCCACAAAGACTGAAATCAATCTTTTGGTGACTTAGCCCCATCCCTCACTGTGCAGCATCAATAAGCAAACAAGCATGAGGGCAGCCATGTCTCTACATCAGGGCTTGACAAATGTAATTTAGTTTTAGGAGCCAGCAAATCAATTTAGAAACCAATCACGCACAAAGCCAGTCGCATGCATACGCCAGTCAGCAAAGTTTTTTTTTTAATATGTCCTGCTGAGTGCCGGGATGTCGCGAGGGCGCGGAGCTTGAAGTCTGCCAATTGCACTGAATCTCCGCCTCCCACTCATGTTGCGCTGCAAAAAACTGATGTAGCAGCAAGGGGCTCCACATGAATTTCCTGGTCACCATGGCGACCTGGCTCCCGGGCTTTGTAAAGCCGTGCTCCACATGGTAATCTAGATTCCCAGTAGTTTCATAATTTATGAAATTAAACTATTGTCTCAAATAAAATAAGAATTCATTATGTCCTTATTAATGGTGTTATGCACATAATAGAAACCATTCCTCTTTATAGGGGCACAGTCTGTAAAGCTGCTCGCTTTCAGTTTTTGTTTAATGTGAGTCAGATCATAGGCCTCTTTGTCCAGCACATGTCTGCTATTATTCAAAATTAGGATTGCCACCATTTCCTCAAATACCAGCCTTGCTACTGTCTCCATAGACTTAACATTGGCCAGATGCCAATTTTTTTTACCAGCCTGCCAAGAAAATACCGGCTGGGTGGCAACCCTTTTTTTTTTTTTTTAAACCACAATTAAAATTTTGAAATTGATTTCTATTGAGGGTCATTAGTCAGAACTGTGTCTAATATGCAAACATATGCTCTCTCAATGATTACGTGGGTTAGTCCCCCATCTTGTGCCCCCTTTATCTCTTCTCATGGTGCAGACATTGAGATTCAAGCCAATTTGCATGTGCTTTTGCTCTCCATTGTCAATGAGAATGTAAATCCTCTATTGCCACCCAGTGGCTATACGTGAAATGGGAAAAGGGAGCAGGTGTTAAATATGGTTTTGTCATTAGCAATTACCTTTGTGTATATTGAAGCCTGAATTTTTCCATAGGATTTTTCCAGGAAGAATAACCACCCCGGCTCACAAAGCATGTGATTTACATTTCAGAGTTTTGCGTAATATAGATTATGCTATATCTAGCGGGACAGGAATCCAGTCACATTGTAACCTTTATTCTCCTCTTCAAAATGCATGCAGTCTACCGACTTCACATTGCATTTTTTAATTGCACAAGCAAGGAAATGTATTTTGTGTATCCTCATTACCCTACTCCACAGGGACCGCCAGGCATGCTGGGAAAATTGCAGCATTCCATTCACAACCAAATTTAAATTATTTTTTTTTTTAACATTCCCACAGACATAGTTTCCAAAAATATCTGCGCAGGATATTTACTATTTAATTTGTTTTTATTAATATGATTACAGCTCTCTATGATTTCCTGCCAAAATAGACCAAGCTAAAGCATGCAATAATGTGTCTCTCTCAATAGCCAGTTGCAGGTCATTCTTGGCTTCATTAATGATGCCCTTCTAAAAATATATTAAATGTACTATTTTCATGTGTATTAATGTAGGCTGTGCACATTTTACAAACGCTCTTCATAGCCAGGAGTTATGCAAAATGCACAGTAGTTAAGAGTATCTTGTTTGCATCCAAAACTCATTGATTTTGGTATGCTACATAGGATCTGTGCTCACTATTGTATTATGCCACAGGCCTGACCATAGAGCATATAGCAATAGGACTGGCCATAGAGCAATAGGACTGTCTTGTTAAAACCTATGTGATGTGAGATTCTACTGTAGAATTTTGTACAGACTTGTGTTATGGGAAATATTTTTCCATCTGAGCCTTGGTAGTTGTCTGAATTCTTTGGGATTTAAAGCCTCCAGTTTTTCTCTTGGAAGCACATATTTTTGAATGGATGAAACACGAGGCGGTCTGTGTTTCTAGCCTTCACTTGCCACAAGTATATTTTAGATTTTTCAGTGCTTTGAACATTTAATTTTGGAGCAGAGCTGGAGATCTGGAGTAGGGCTTTTGTAGCCTAGAGCTGGAGCGGAACTGAAGCAGCAATAGAATATATATTTATTTTTAATTGTAAAACATGCATTTGCTAAAATATGTGACCAGTTTTCGCTAGTTCCATTATGGAGAACTGGACACTCCCACTCTTGTAGATCTAAATGGGCATCTACATGGCAGGGAGAAAGCGGGGACTTTCCACTCCCACCTGAAAGAGAGCCAAAGTGGAGCACTTTGAAAATCCGCCTTCTCCAAAACCCTGCCTAGATCACAGATGGTACAGTCTTTCTGTGGTTGGCTCCTCTTTCTCGAAGGGTTCTGTATCCGTGTATTCTGTATCTGTGAATTTCCTCACAAATCCGTTGATGCTTGGTGAGTGCACTATTCTGATTACACTTGAGATTTAGTGTTCCCAAATCTGTTAAACGCTGATTTTATTAAAAAATTAACAAAAATAAGTTTTCATTTGTCAGCCTGCCATAGGATTTGTTTACTTGGTTTTAGATTTCTAAAGCCAAGTTCTAAATGAAGGTCATTAACGGTTATTGGTTCCTAATTTAGGGTTGATGCTACTAGTAGTGTCTTAGTCGGTGAGCCAGATCATTAGGAGGTGGGTGTACTATAACTGAATGTGTAATAATCTGGGTTTACACATCTGTCAATTGATGTACTGATTTGGAGTAATTCAGGTGATGGCTTGCATATGCTAGGCGTGCCTGACTGTCTTGGATTCCATGTCTGGTATATCCCTATATAAGGACATGTCTCTGTGAGGGGGTCTGTTCACTAAAAGGTGTGTTGAGCAGAGATTAACAGTCGATATTAGGTTAAAGGACAATTAAGTGTTTTTTTTTTGTTTTGTTTTTTGTTTTTTAACTGTTTTTCAACAGTGAGTAAATAATTTACTTAAACTAATTTATTGAAGGGGGGCTTTATTTCAGGGACTGTATGAATGTTAAAGCTGAATTGCATTGCTGACAGTTGTGTGGGCAATGCAATTCAGAAGATACCGGATGTGACGGAACACACTGGTACCCCAGCTTGGTACCTCAGTCAGTCTCTGCTTCGTAGGGCTGAGAACTGTGATTTTAGCCCAGGGATTTCCTGATCTCTCCAGCCATTCAAATCACTAGCCGAGACTTAGTGCAGGATGAAGAATATCAACACTTATTACAAACACAAACTTATATAACCTAATTCAACCCACATATTAACATGCAACACAACAGGAACTAAAAGGCAATTTACCAGACCTGCAACAGATACACAATAAAGAATCACAATTAGTTTAACAGTAAATTCAATTAACACTGAACAATGGATGAGGGAGTAACTTATCAATCATTGTGCCAGACTCACTTACAATGTGACACATTGTAATGAATCAGAATGGTCTCCTCTCAGAATTATGCATTGGACATAAACCAATATACAAAACAGAATCTGACTAACCACATTAAATATAAAGCTATAGCACAAAAAAGTCACATGCAAAGTGCAAACTTACCCACTGTACCCACCTCCCTAAAACAGAACCCCTTTTTAAAGCCAGGGCCGTTAATCTATAGTGAGGAGTCAGGCCATTATTTCTCTCCAAGAGCCCCAGTGATGGAGGTTTCGTCACACCGGACTACTGAATTGGGCATGCGTGTTTTTGGCTTGTCCCGTTGATTCTGCTTTATTTTAAAAGCTGGGATCACGCAATTGTAAATGCCACATTCGGCCCCTTGGTTAATTTGTGTCGGCGAGTCAAGGGGTCAGAAATGAAAGTAGGAGGGACTGGGGACTTTATGAATCAAATAAAGTAAGTGCCCCCCCTGCCTCTCGGGTATTACATCAGGGGATAATTTAAAAATTAAAGGAATTCTTGACCTATTCAACTTATTTTAATCATTATTAAACCCGTAATCCTTTGTTTATTATCTGTAGTAGATTTGCTACAGATACAGTAGCTATTAGAACAGACGCCATTCTCACTGCTCAGAGAAAAAAAATCCCCAAAACAAATCTCAAGAGGGCAGCAAACTGTCAAGATACAAAACAAACCTGTCACATAATGTCCTGGAGTCGCGCTGAATCACCTGCTTCTGCTTTGTTCTGTGTAGAGCTTTTCTAGTAATTGGAGGTCAGAGGAAAATGTATTCTAACCAAAGGCTTGCAGATAAAATGTCTTAAAGCACGTCACTTTTCTTATCACTGTAAAACAGAAGGTTGTATTAACCTACCCAAACGCACCTCAATCAGAGAAGAATAAAGTCTTTATTACAGTGGAACTTGTTCTGTCATCTGTTTAACCCTTTGTCAGTTATTTTAAGCATTAAGCACATCAATTATGTGTCTGATCTAACTTTTACATGATCTTATGTTCTATCTGCCTGAGCAGATTCGCAAACAATTTCTGACCATTTTTGCTTTCGATATGTTGTACATAATAGATTCATAATTGTAATATCGGTACATTATCTACATATTGTAAGACAATGTATGCATTAAATGATATGAGCAGGCAAAGATCAGGGTGGAGAAGGATCATCCATATAATTTAGTGTGGGCCTGTAGTAAAATGGCTTCCTGGCCTGGAGGAATGTATGAAGCAATTACTGTTTAGTAGGTGGCTGCAGGATAGCGCTTTGCTTCCCATAGCATTATTTCTGCCACTGTTAGTAATCGGGCACAGTTGTGCCTCTACACTGTTAACCTATGTTTTTCTCTAGTGCTTTAATCCATTAACTCATTAAATGTAATGGGTGTGTGTGGTGACTCCAGAAATCAGATGGTTAAAAGATAAACTACTGGCCAGTCTTTTCTGTGTTCACTTATACAGTGAAATATGAAAGAAACCATTGAATAATTTATGCTACTAGGGGGAAACAGGTCATGGGAACATTTTATTTAAATGTGCATTCTTTCATAGTGTTTACTTTTAGGGTGGCTTCACTGGCTTATTACTTGATCCGGTTTTATGTTCTTTGAGATAAACCGCAGCTGACATTGCTCTCTGTATTCGGGAAAAAAAAAAAAACTATACAACAATTGGGCTGTGGAATGCTTTTGGGGCAGGTCAAATATACTGAAGCAATTTACCTGCTAGCCTGCTCTGTGCCAAATATAGATATAGGCTCACCACAGTTTGATTCATGAATGCTTATGGAAATATGCATGTTTCAGGGTTGCATTTGGTGAAATAAAATGGCAGACTGGTCCGCATTTTACTTGCTGTAGCCCTGGAGTAGACCTTTTGGTACATGGATTAAAATAGAGGTGTGATCATCTGTCAGCTGGTGATATGCATTACCAATATATGATGCAGCCATATGAGACCCTATAATTACACCTTATTAAAGGCTGTACTTATCAAGACACAACTGGTGCTATTTCAGGAAAAAGTACTAAAATAGTAGTAATTACCATGGAAACCAATGGAATCTATTGGCAGTTTTGCTCCAAATATTTTTTTAAATAGCACCTTTTTTGCCTTTAAATCTGGCCCTAACTGTCTAGTCTTCCTAATTTATATTGTACCTCATGATATTTTATAATGCAGAAAAGGTATTCATAGTATATGGCGTGATATTATGGAACTTATTTGGCTTCCTAGTTAATGAGAATAGTGATAGATAAAAGCAAACCATAAAACGTATAGACTAATCTCTTATCCACACAGCTATAGCTGTCCATACTCAATCACAAAGTTTGGCAGAAATTTGTGGAGTATAGGAGCCAGGGAATTGATAGACCGTGTAACACAATAGAGATTTTAGAGGGTCTGGCTGCTGGGATTTATGTCCTGTTATAACAGTTGTTGTATTTTATTCAGTTTGGTTTGTTAAACATGTAGTGCTACCAAATAGGACTAATGCGTGTTTTATTTTTCTCCATGTAGTTGAAAAGATTAAGCAGAAGACCAGCCCAAGAGGACCAGTAGCACAGGTCCCGACCCCTCCGATTGACACAAAGGCAGTTGAATTAACACAATGTAAAAGCTTATGTGAAGAGCAGAGAGGAGTGATCAAGCAGCTGAAAAATCTCCTGACCACCACTAACCAAAGGTTTGAGGCTCTGACCGTGGTCATCCAGCAGGTGATAAACCAGGTACAGTTGTTTGCTTCCTTCTGTATATTCTTTATTTTAATCTTCAGACTTGAGACGGTTTCATTGCAGTGTTCTGGCTCGTATAGTTCAATAAAATGTTTTGCTTACTAGTTTGTGTGTACAACACAAACCATTCTATACGCGATACTAGCAGAACTATGGAGGAACATTTTGCCATGTGTGCAAATGGTTTTCAAAATCTTACATGTGTAATGTTAAGGTGATGTATTGATATTAACTTGAAGATCATAAGGTACAGGAAAATGGTAAAAACCTAGATTTGGCGAGCGTTTGGATGGGCTAGGGCCTCCTTAATACACTTATTAAATATGCTCAGATAAGTTTTAATTTTGCTTACATTGGAGTTTCCAGCTCCTTGTTTTGTGAACTCTAAGAATTAAAGTACACATTATGGAACAAGGGTTGTAGAGGCATGGCATAGACTCCCAGCTGGGACATGAGGATTTCTCTCCTTGCAACCATTTTTCAATCTAGTTGTATGACCTGTATTAAAGCTTGGCATGTGGAAGGCAATGAAACTTTTTTTTTTTCCCCTTGGAGGAAGCAAGTGTTAAATGTGTTTTCCTTCCCAGAAGTAAACCTGATGTGCGTCTTTATAGATGCACACTGGTTTACTCTCCACTCTTCCTCGCTTATGAGGCAGAGCTGATCTTGAAGCTGGCCCATGCAAACAGTTTCTGCTTGTGCAGTGAGAGACTTATTTTCAAAGGAGGTCAGCAGAGGAGAAGAATGCCAGTGGCCAGTTAGAGGGGCATGTAATATTAAAAGTACATATCAGCTTATCTTCCTACTGGGCACAATGAATTTGTCATGTGTGCATCTATATTAAAAGCGCAAGTGAAAAACAAATGTAGTTGTCCTTTTAAGATCTGTCTCTCAATTTTAAAACCACAAACTGGTTTATATGGTTCCCTTTCTTGTATTCCCTCCAGTGAGGGCATGCATTGCCTTTGTGGTCTGTTCTTAAGTAGTATTTGTATTCTGCAGTTGGTATTAAAGGAGGACTTTCTTCTGGAGCAGAAAGAAGCCTGTCTGGTAATAGGTGTGCCCAATTGCCAAGGATATTCCAGATCAGGAAACAAGAGCACTCTGGAAAAGGAAGATAAGGAGATGGATGATAAAAATAGACATTTAACATAAATCGCAGGATATTTTTAAGATATACTTTTAACATCTGGAATTCAGTTTGTTTTGACACGGCTTCAGTAAGTGTGGATAATTTAATGTTAGTGGCAGTTTGCTATGTTCAGAAAGAAATTAATGTAACCCAAAAATAATTTGGCTGAGCTTTTTTCTCATTGAGCATGTATTAGCAAATATATGTTAACGATGGTGAAGTGTTTCAGACCACACATTTAAAAAGTGTTTTTAGCCACTGAGGACTCAACCGTTTTTGGTATGTAATTTCCCTTTTTATCATTTACTGTTCCCACACGTAAAATATACTGTTTTAACGCCATAAGCAGTGCTTTCTTTTAGATATCATTATTTTTATCACATCACCTAATTTACTAAACACAAATCATAAAAATATGGTTAAAAAAAATCACATTTTTACATGAAAAACATTTTACACATTTACAAACAAAAAAAAAAGCTTCTAAAGAGTATTTTGTCCTGGTTTTAGAAATACCCATTTACATGTTTTTCTGTTTTGCAAGTTATTGGGCAATAAATCAAAGTAGCAGTTTTTTTTTTCTAACTTTTTTCCTACAGTGACCTTTTGACACCAACCCTAATCACCCTAGCTGATGGCCCTCACCTTAGCCTAGCTGCTCATTGCTAGACCTAGCATTCTTCTTTTTTTTCCCCCCACAGTGCAGTGTCTAACAATAAAGAGCGACTGAAGTGATAATGATCATTTACCTCACTATTTCCGAAAGTGCCAAGTTGGAGAGGCATGGGGCCCACGATCGTGGTACTCCAAAGTGCCAAATTTTGGTGTTGCTCAATGCCTCAACATAAAGGCATTAGAGCAGCACCGCCTGAGTGGTGGATGTTATAATTGATCACATCCACTGGTCATTTTAAAAGAGGACATGCCATGCCATCACCCGGTCCTCAATGCACAAAAAATGCATGATGGCTTGGAACATCCTGGTGTCGGCAGTGGGTTAAAGACTACCTGTCAAGACAAAACCTATGATCACGTGATACAGAATACAAATTTGAAAAAATCTAATACACTGTGCAAAACTAAAAGATGGCTGCTGGTGCAGCAGCATTCCCAACCCTCACGGTAGTGTCACATCTCACAATGGATTGTATGCTGCCTGGATAATGTGAGGGTAGATGCTTGGACATCAAGGATGTATTTTTCCTATATATGTGGGGATTTTGCGATCAAACTAAATGTTACCTGAAGGTAAACTGATGGATGACTGGTTTACCTTTAATTAGTACGTTTTTCCACAGATCATGTATACCTTTTTCTATTCACTGTGTCCCCCTCTTTAGTCCAGTAGATATCACTTTGTGAGGTTTTGGATTCACATTTATTATCAAACACCGGTGCGTTTTTTTATTTTTTTAAATACTTAACCTTTGATTGCTTATGGTCATACAGGGTTTATATTTGGGCCATGTGCTGATGTTACAGGTACCAGTTCATAGATGTGCGTGTTTTTGTAGTGCAGCTTGGGGCCCTGGGGAGTTCCAAAAATAGAATACTAGATGGGATTCCCAAGCAAAGGTTGATGGAGACTTTTGTGTGACGCTTGCAGGTCTAATTTTAGATTGCCCGGTACAGGACATGTCCATGGTGATCAGACACTGTATCATTTTACAGCTGGTATGAAAGAACCATTTTATTTTTTTAGATGTAGATAAAAGTACCAGTCTTACTCCAAATAGACAAAGCGGTTTGATAACTTCTTACCTGGAGCTGCTGGGTGATGACAGAGACTGTTAGAACTTAGACAAGTGTATCTCAGATACGCCATATAAGTGCACAGCCCAATAGAGAAGCAAACTCTACAGTGAAATACATAAAAAATAAGCTTGCAGCTGTCACCAATTAAAGACATGTTGTGAAGTCCCAAACATATTTGTGCTGGGCTTGTTCATGGTGCGAAGCTGCATAAAATACTGTACATGATTAATCGGATTTATTTGATCTAACAGTAAGATTGTTCTGATGACATTATTCATTACCAGAAAATTCTAGAAGCTTCCTGGGAAAAAAGCTGCAGTACACGGTAAACATCAATTGTTTTCTCTAATAAGTGTATTTCATTCCATTGTAATGAAAGTTCACTGATCAATGCTTAATGGATCTAATGCCTAAATGGCATAAAGTGGGTTATAGAAGTATAGTCATTCAATGTCATTTCAGTTGTTGCCTTTATTTGCCCACCCAGAATCCCTGGCGGTGGTGTGAGCACAGTGTTCTGCTAATGTGTATGTGGCCGAATAAGTCTGCTGCATTGTGTGGGATGTGTAGACCAGATCAACAATGTTCTGCAGACTTCCTACAGTACAGGGCTGTTCTGTTGTCTTAACCTGCAGTTGTGTGTGTGCGTGTGTGCGCGTGTGTGCACGTGTGTGTGTGCGTGTGTGTGCGCGCTCCTGGTACAGTGTTCAGTTACCTAACAGACTATAGACACTAATAACATGTTTGGCTTTTCAAGCCATCTGTTGGCAAAGAAATGTAAATGGTATTTCACAAATAGACCAGTGATATTTGGTTAATGGGTGTGTGTATCCTGGTAATGTAATCTATTAAGTTCTTATTTATCTAGTTATTATGGTGCTGCTGTTTAAACAGGCTTGGAAGGCCATAACTGTGAAACAGGTTATTATTTAGGATTGCAATTAGGGCAAAGATATATCTCCTTGCTGCACATAAGGTGTAAAATCTGAATATTTAGTACAGTCAGCTGTACACAACTCACCAATATTCGCTAAAGACCGGTTTATCAAGCTGATCAATAATGTGACCCACTATGGAGCAACATTTCCTCTCCTACACTGGTTGTATGTATATTTTCTTTCCTACAGAGCATCGTTTAATGTTGACATTTTGGTAGATGATCTGCTGCCCTCTCAATATGTGCAGTTGACGTGGCAACGGTTGTACCCCCAGACTTGTTTTCTAAAATCTTTAGCCATAGTTTCCATGAATGGAAAATGGTTGCCCCAAATGATTCTTTTACTGAATTCATTTAGAGATCAGGTTCATGATGGCAGACTGTTTCTAAAATGAATACCTCAACCACATTACAAAGTGCTGCATCCTGCGGTCTGTGCATTCGACACAATCTATACGCTCTGTGCTATGTGTGAGGTGCACTGGCTGTAAACGTCTTGAGATCAGGTATTCAGGTGTAACGGAGGATTACTTACACATGGTGGCGAAATTATCAGATGTGTTTTTTGAATTTTCTTTATGAATGGTAAAAATTGTAACTTATTTGTTTACGCTGCATCAATCTTTTAAAGAATAATTTTTTGGTTTCATTTTAAGACATTTGTGTAAGTTCAAAAACAAACAAACCGCATACTGGGTGTAACGTTCCACCAAATGCATCAAATGAATTCCCCCGGAGTGGCCCTTTAAGTATTCCTGTTTTCGCTTTGTCAGTGCATGCAGTATGAAAGATTAGTTATCAGGCGTGGCCTGGTTCAGCTCCAATCATTCCTTTGTTTCATCACCACTATCCTGACACAATAGACTTATCTCATGGCATTGAAGGAAAATATATATTCCCAGTGGCTTTATCACAGTGTCTGGTAGTTTTAGGGTCTTAACGGCTGCATTCGTTTTGTCTGACCATCTACCAGTTTAAAGCTGTATATGACTTTTGCAAAGTACACACACTAACTAGTCTCCACTCTTTGCCATGTCCTTATAAGAGAGATATATATATATATATTTTGACTGCATTACACTAGGGATCTTGAATCTCAGTCCTCAAGGACCACAAACAAACCACGTTTACACGGCCAAGGAATAACCCCTTTACTGTGATACAATAAATGGATTGGAACGGACTGCACTGTGACCACCACACATGAGTGTCCTTGAAGCATGTTTTACATTTCCAAATGGAAGGTGAACCTATAATCGGGTTTTGTTCATTAAATAACTTATCTATTAGCAGTGTACCTTATCTTTATTGTTTATACATCACAATCCTTGCAAACCAGTCCATGAGTAATACTTTTACCTTTTTTTTTTATTTGACTAATGCTTGTAATGCACACCTAGCACGGCTGTCCAGTAATTACTAACCAGGAGATGTCCATGGTAGTCTCAGGATGATGACCATTGTAGGTTATGCGATGTGCCAGTTTTTCTGTAGGCCCCACATTTCGTATTAATGCATGCAGGCTGTATCAATGTCTTCTAGGTAAAGTGGTTATCACAGTGAAGTAGTTCAATCATGTCTCTGATAGGTGGACAGCTTATCCTAGATAAAGGACTAATCTGATGGAGCCAGGTACTAATAGAAGTATTTGGAACACTGGGCAGACTAGGTGGGCTGAAATGGTTCTTATCTGCCGACACAATCTCTCTTTCTATGTAAAGTTTTAATTTTTACCAGCTGGGTGGTATGCCATCACACAGGGTAGGATGGTGCTAGGCCTGGAACTTAACAAGAAGTTATGGATTCTAAATGCAACGTTTTGGGGATTAGAGCTTAGGTTTTATGAATTTAGTGCAAATTACATGCCAAATTCTAAGACCAAGTTGATTTATTAGAAACCTAGATTTTCATAGAATGAGGCAAATTGCCTTATTCTTACAGTGTGTCTATTCATCCGTTAATTACTTCCTGTCCAACAAAGCCCATTTACCTATTGTTGCATATTACATCGTTTTTTGTTTTTGAACGTTTAAGTATTGGAGGTTGACTATTTTAATTTAAAAGCTTCGATACAAATTCCTTGCAATATAGAAATGGTAAGTAAATTCCGTAATACTAAACTTGCATCACTCTACGAAGTCTATTTACACTACATTTGTATAGTTCTGCATCAGTTAGATTCCTAGGTGTCTGGCAATCCTCCCACTACTCATCGTAATGTAGAATACATGAAATATTAGAGCATTAGGTGGTCTCTCTGCAGCTACTGGTGGTGGTTAGTTGCGTGAAAGGTAATTTGATACAAATACCTCCACACTATACAAGCATGGGCATCTAATCACTTTAAACCAAAATCAGTTTTAATTCAAGAGTCACCATTTTATTTTCCCGCTTGCGCTTTTGTGAATCACAAGTGTAAAATTCAGTCAACCTAGTATGACCAGTGAGTAATGTTCAAGGACAGGCAGTGTGTCCTTACAAGGATGCCAGCGTCTATGGCAAGGTTTGTGAAGGTACATAGAGCATCACTACATTCTGTCATAGACCCCAGTAAATGTCCACCATGGGCAATTATGGCGATACCTGGTAGTGTCTTATGTATTAAACTTAAATTATTGAACTACATTTAACAATATACGGTACTTACTTTTTTTAATTTATTTTTTATTTTTCTAGCTTGAGTATTGGAATTGTACAAATCTTACACCGTGGTAACTTTTGTAAGAAGATTAAATGGTCAGTTTACTGGTATTTCCCCAGTTTAATTTTATTTCTGTGTATATGGCCTCTGTTAAAGTGACTGGACTGTACAGCACAATGAGCTAATCAGACTAAATGGTAGTAACATGTCATACATGAGGTTACTCACAATGGACTACTTAGATCCAGCCATCCTTTTATTCTATTAGTTTTATTGATCAGATGCACCTAAATTCATCCTGTGGTTGCACATTGACTCATATTGGAAAAGTAAAGTAGCCTGCTAAACATACACAACTAATGGAGACTGCATTCTAACATGCTATGCAGGTCTTGTATAAATAGGAATTGGATGTCTGAAGTCAGGTTGCTTCTCCACAGATAACCCCATACCTGCCAAGGGTCTCAATTTAGGAGGCACAGCCCCTATTTTGCACCCAAACTGCTCAGAATTTTTGGTTTGAGTGGATCAGAGCTCTAGAGCAATAAAATCTATGGTTAGTATTAATGACTTCTCAAATAGTTAGCAAATGGCCAGAAAGTCTATGAAAATGTTCCACTAATGCCCCTCCCGTAAACACATATTTAGCCCCTCCCACAAAGTGTCCCTCTTTGTCCATTTGAAATGTTTGGAGGTATGCAACCCACTACCAGGTTCTTAAGACCAACTGAACCTGGAAAGGCGGCTTCCTCAACCCGTTACCAACCTTCTACCACTTTAAAAATGTTAACCTCAAACCTTTCCCTCAAATGCATGTCTTCTCAATTTCTTCCACTCAGAAGTCACCCATCTGTGTTTTCTCATACTGACTTTACCATACAAACACCTTTCACATTCCCTTAAACTTAATACAAATTCCTTTTTTACTTTGGCAGTCTTGGGTCCTATTCTTCTCCAATCATCTCTGCTCCACTAAATAATTATGCAGGTATTCAGGACCAGCCAGTGAATTCCAAAGGGAAATCATTGCATTGAAGTGTAGATTTTGACAGATACTTTAAAAGACTTAGTAGAACATACAAGTCTTCTAGGGCTACTACAGCAATCCTCGAGGACCGCTAATGTCCATGTTGGGGTCTTTGATATCTCAAATAGTTAGATGATCCCTAAATCTTTGAAGACGGGTTAGAAATCCATGACAAAAAAACAGAAGTAAAATAAAGCTATTAACACCCTTTAAGTAGATGTCTCTGTAAACCATGACCCTTGGGGCCTGGGGTTGTTCACCTTCATTTAGTTTAGTAAGATAGAGACAAGCCTAGCAGAGCAATTTCCAACATTACTGTACAACTTTGCACCATTGCTGCGAGGTTACCACACACTATTTCAAATTAGTACCGGATATGCAAGTCACACAAGGCTCAAACACGTTACTTTGGCAAGAAAAAAAAACACATTTTGTGTGTTTTTAAAGGCCAGTGATTGAATATATACACCTGTGGGAAAGCTATAGTAAATGGTTTCACCTGAATGAAGCTGTAAATGGTTAAGTCAATATTTCTATTCATTTCTACAATTAAAAATTTACTGCAAAGGCATTTTTTGTGTTTGTTTATCAGTCTGGATTAACTGATAGGTCAGTAAAATCAAGTGAGGGCCCATAGACCAGCATCGGGGGAAGCCTGGCTTCAACTCGAGCCATTAAAGAACCTACTTGTAATGTTATTGGAATATGGGTGACCAAGTCATGTATTCAAGGACACTTAGAAGAAATGTGTACTACAGGACAATAGTCTACAGACTCAACACATTTATTTTCATGCAAGTACCTCAATGAAGAGGCTATGTGCTCACCCTACATGGAAGTCTGTGACTATCCAACAGGATAAGGGTGTAAGGTCTGGAAAAGCTGCAATAGGCCTAATATTCCTAGGAGTGCCTGGAACTATGTGAAATTTAATCACATCTAATGCATTTTTTTTTTTTTTTTATTAGGATATTTTGACCAGGCCTAAGATGTGTAATTTTAGTTAAACCCAGTAACCCATATATACCTTTCAAAGGACTTAATTTCATTAAGAAGGTATCAGTGTTTTTTAATCACACATGCTGTTGATTAAATCAGCTAATCTAATGTTATTTTCTTTTTGTTTTAACTACCTGTAGTTTCCCAGCAGGCCTCTGTCAGAAAATAAATTAGTTGCTAGAGTATAGGAGTTTTCAAAATCTCTTCTTTGTAGTGAGTGGATTTGTATGTATTGTCTTCATTTTGTGTCATGGCCTTTTCAACGACTTCCATTTTATTTCATTTGTTATGTACACCTCTAGATACATTCATTGTACTTTAGATTTTGGCTGCTATGTGCTCGGTGATCCCAAAAAAGCTGCAAGGGTGTTTGCTAAAATATGTGCAACTTGCAGAATGCTGCAACTAAACTAAAACTCCTATGATCCTCAGTGGGGCAATGACCAGACTTGTAGTTTCAGCAGTGTAGGAGTTGAAGTGGTGTATCCTGCCCATCTCTCACTTCTAATCCTCTACTTTGTATCCTGCTTTCCCCCAACCAATTTGGATTTTTTTACACAAGCGGAGTGGATCGGTCCATTTGTACAATTATATTGACTGATCCAGCTTTTTTAATGTCACACCATCATGATACAGTTAATCATTATAACCATGTAGCAAGAAGCATACTATATTTCACTGATGTCACATACATCACTAAAGATTTTATTAATAAGTCATCTTATATGGGATATGAACAAAGGCCTCTCCATCTCAAAACAATTTAACCCTTTGGGTGACTGAGATGCGTCCCTCTGCTTAGCCCTTATCTTTCCAGAGGATGAGATGGGATTTTTAGTGTTAATATACAGCATAAAGCTAAATTATATAGCATACATTTCACATTTATCTGTGGGTTTTCATCCTTTGGCACTGTATGCTGCTAAATAACTACTACCATGTAGATTAATCAATTTACCTATGGTACCACAAGCTCATGTCATAAATAGGAGACAATACTGATTAATATATACCAGGAATGCCGGTTTTAGCGCTGGAAGCAATGTAAATCTTTATTTGGACAGAAGTGTTCAAGCTCATGAATGGGTTAATTTAAAAGGATAGTTTCTATTGTACTTCATTTGTTTTTAGATCCTCTGTATTTAAGGAGGGGGAGCTACATTTCTGTGTCTGTTGCAAAAATGTATCTGGCCTTATCAGGTTTTTTTAATATACCTTTCAGGGCAGTTGTGGTGGGAAATTGTTTGCATGCCTCTCCAATACTTTGTGTCCCTACCTCACTCTTAAACGGTCTGTCTGCCTCCTGTACCCAAATAAATCAGAGAAATGTCTATACTTGCATATATAACGCTCAGTTATATGTTTAATGTAGCATCCCATCTATTGTGTGTGTGTGTATATATATATATATATGTGTGTGTGTGTATATATATATATATATATATATATATATATATATTCTTTAAGCAAAACATTTTTCCTCCCTCCTACACTATCTGTAATGCAAACATCTTCTTGCCATTAACTCCACCTACTTCTGATACTAATAATTGTAAACAAATAAAACCTATTTAAAATATTGATATTACATTTTTAAAGAAATGCAAACTGGTTTAGAGTATCACCATTTAATATGCATGAAAGGGTAGATTATTTTCAAGTCACAGCAGACCTTTTAATATATGAAATTCTGCTAGCAAAATGCATACTTTATATATAGTTTATAATGATGATTATTATTATTTGTGTTATAGAGCCCCAACTCTGCTCATCTAAACCCTAATAGTGATGTTTCTTGTTGGCTGGTGACCTATAACCAGAGCTCTGAGATTGTATACTGCATTCCTGTACTTGTGTCTTTTAACTGATTATATTTTGTAATTAACAATGCCTTTAAATGTATGCTAAACACACAGCTAGCTCAGTGCTAAATTTAAGCTCCACTTAGCACTGAGGTCAGTTCTCTCCCTGCCATCGAAGCTGATATTTGAGTAAGTGGCAATCGATCAGGCTAATGTCTGCCTCTCCTTTTTCATATTTGAAAAGGGGTTGTGGCTTGAAGTAATCACTGGTGCCAGGAGTCAGGACTGCAGTATATGCTGGGAGGGATCAGTAGAAGGAGTACAGTAAACCTGCACAGTGTGAAGTGTCAAGCCAGCAGGCAGGATCCTATGGAGCTCCTCTCAGCTGCTCTTTAAATGTGGCCAGACCAGTTCTTGGCTGCAGTGTGTCTACCTGAACTATACGCCTTTGGGAATACAGAAGCTGTGAAATGGGCTGCTCTAACAGCAAAGTGTGCCTCTATTCTGCCTGTGCTACAACCAGGGTAACTAGACATTATTTTTTTTTTTTTTTAAACAAAACATTTTTAATCTATACATTTTTGGTCATGGAGTTCTTTGCTGCAGCAATCCAAGCACTGCCAACGTAGGACATTTGAAAAGAGAATATTGCTGCAGGGAACAGTGACATTATCTGCCTTGTACAGTACTGTTTACATCTAGGAGTGTCTTCAGCAGGATATTAAATAGAAGCGGTGAGACTGTTCATATTGTTATGACTGGGCCTTTCCAGCCTCATGTGGATCTGCATAATGCTGTTTGTGTGAATGCTGCACATACTGTTTTTTTAGTTTTTGTTCTTCTGTGAAATTACTTTATTTTGAATAATATATGTAAACATGCAGATTGGGTCCCTCTGTGGGGACTGTAGTCTCCCAGTCCTGATAAATGACATTAGAAAATGGGTTTGTTTTTTTTCCTCCCAGCAGTCTTGTCCCTGCCAGTGTAATGGAATTATTCTCCCTGGGGAATTGTCCTTTGTCGTTCAATTTCACTAATAACCATTTGTCCTGAGATGGGAACAGAGTATGCTGAGAAGGGCATTGTTAAGCTTACATTTTGTCTTTTGGAAGCAAAGCAAGTGAGGTGTGTATATATATATATATATATATATATATATATATATCAGATTTATATGGTTTGGCTTATGGAAAACACATTCATTACTTGGCAGAAATATTACGCTGCAGTTCTTATTGGCACAGAGGCTGATGCTGTATTTAAACACTTTATTTATTTTCCAACGGTAGCCTTAGAACGTTGTGCATACCTATTTTATTCTGATGTACTTTCCATATGCTTTGGGAGAAAAAGTTTGGTGTTCACCGCATCCAGGAATCGGCAGAATGCTTCAAAAGGGTTAAGAGCATTAAGCAGAGCACAATGCAGGGTTAAGTGCTGGAAGTTAGGTATGCCGGTTTTAGCGCTGGAAGCAATGTTAATCTTTATTTGGACAGAAGTGTTCAAGCTCATGAATGGGTTAATTTAAAAGGATAGTTTCTATTGTACTTCATTTGTTTTTAGATCCTCTGTATTTGAGGAGGGTGAGCTACATTTCTGTGTCTGTTGCAAAAATGTATCTGGCCTTATCAGGTTTTTTTTATTTACCTTTCAGTGCAGTTGTTTGCATGCTTCTCCAATACTTTGTGTCCCTATACCCAAATAAATCAGAGAAATGTCTATACTTGCATATATAAAGCCCAGTTATGGGTTTACTGTAGCATCCAATCTATTGTGTATGCCACACTAGCCCCAATGCCTGGCTTTACCTTTCCTTGCTCTGCCTGGGCATGTGTGGCTTTTCCAATCGCCTTAAGCCATTAGTGGTAGTTGTAGTGTATGCAACCCAGCCCTGTAATAGACTATATAGCAGCATTGTAACCACACAGCCTTTCTTCGTATATCATTAAAGCCATCCTCATGCTGAACAGACTGTTTTTTTCCTATATCTGTATCCTGAAATGTGTTAAAGTAACTCACTGAAGATTTTGTTTTTCTTTGTCACAGCGTGAAGATGCTCTGAGGAAGCGTAAAGAGCTGTCTCAGGAACTTCTTAACATACGTGGAGATTTAGGTAAGGGTATAACGTGACTGACTTCTTTTTTTTTATATAGTTATTTTGCCTTAAAGTATTTTGCTGGTAAATCTTTCCCCTTGGGGCGGATTCCCATGGAAACTATTTAGATGTGAATGTCTCTGTAGCCTGCTAGCTGACCCTGAGTTCATCAGATTCCTGGCAGTTATCTCACATATAGAGGCTCTGCCTCAGGAAAGGCCCTGCAGCTCCCAGAGTCCAGTTCAAAGTGAAGCAAGTTCTTCAAGTCCTAAATGTCTCACACTCTTGTCATATTTCATATCTCCCCTCACACTTCTAGTTAACCTTTTTGGTGCCACACACACTTTGCTTGTGTAGTGTTTCCCCTCTGTTTGTTGGATTTGTGCAAGATGATACATAGGTCATCCTACGAGGTCACATACGCTCATGAAAAATGTGTAGGCAACATGTTCACATTCAGCAGACACAAACACCCCTAGCAGAGCAGGTTTGGACACTACTGTGGAGGGCGGCTGTCTAGATTCCACGGACATAGGAATACTGTGGAGGGCGGCTGTCTAGATTCCACGGACATAGGAATACTGTGGAGGGCGGCTGTCTAGATTCCACGGACATAGGAATACTGTGGAGGGCGGCTGTCTAGATTCCACGGACATAGGAATACTGTGGAGGGCGGCTGTCTAGATTCCACGGACATAGGAATACTGTGGAGGGCGGCTGTCTAGATTCCACGGACATAGGAATACTGTGGAGGGCGACTGTCTAGATTCTACGTATATAGGAATACTGTGGAGGGCGACTGTCTAGATTCTACGTATATAGGAATACTGTGGAGGGCGACTGTCTAGATTCTACGTATATAGGAATACTGTGGAGGGCGGCTGTCTAGCTTCCACGTTCATAGGAATACTGTGGAGGGCGGCTGTCTAGATTCCATGTACACAGGAAAACTGTGGAGGGTGACTGTCTAGGTTCCATGTACACAGGAATACTGTGGAGGGCGACTGTTTAGATTCCACATACATAGGAATACTGTGGAGGGCGGCGGTCTAGAATCCACGTACACCGGAATAGTTATAGTATGTTTTAAGAATTTTCCCAAAAGTCTGCCTTCAAAATATAATAAGCACCAAAAGCGCTAGTTGGATTCATTTGGGTTTCTGTTTTTCTCTAAGCAGGTAATTAGTAGAAAAATGACAAACTATACTTATTCTACCAGGTCATTCCCATAGTTATAGGTTAGTTTGCTTTGTTATAGTTAAGTACTTTTTTTGGAAGTAGTTTGCACCTTTTGGACATAAGTATTCACTACACTTAATGTTTGTTGCTCGTGGGAGAATTCTTCTGCTTTTTGAGAAGGAATGTATTCCATTTATTTAAATTAGTAGTGTCTCATTGGGCCTCTAGATCAGCACATATGGGTGTGTATGATAGGTTCGGACTTGATGGATTACATATTTCAATCTAATTAAGGGTAACTATATTGTCAATACTTGTATCGCTACAGATACTGGAATGGGAAGGTGGAGTGCATAATACATGGGCCTGACCCCTCTATGATTTACAATGTGATGTGAGCATCTAGGTGGTGGTGCTTTTAGCAGATTATAAAAACATTTTTCCACACACTTGTCAGTCAGAACTCTGAATATGAATTGTGAAAGAGTTATACAGGTCAATACAGATGGTGTTATTGGCTTATTTATATCTACAGTCAGGACAGGATAGTTGAAACATGTCCTATTTAACCTTTTATTGGCTGGACTGTAACATTCATATGTTGATTTGCTAAAACCAATCAAACAGAATAAATGCCCACAAGGTTTAAATTCTATGCCAGGGTAGCCCGAACACTCTTCCTTGGTTTAAATCATTTGCATGTTCACATCTACTTCCTTTTGTTTTTATTAAGTTGCATGGTCCCATACAGCACAAGGCATTTAGACTTAAAATAAAAATGGTAGCCCAGGTGGGATAAAACAGATTTCCTTAAAAATTGTGCAAGATCAAGCAAAACATTCCTACAATTAGAACTGGGGGCACATGAACAGATCAAGGTTATCCACACAATGCAGAAAGATTTGTTTTTCTAATTTATAGATCCACTATTAAAACCTCTTGTTAAAATTGGTGAATCACTCTCCTCACTGCTCCCTTCAAGGCTGCCTTCTGCCTGTGAAAAACAGCATTATTTGTATTTATTATGAGCACAGTATGTTCATTAAGGAAGACTGTTGTCTTGTGTGACTACACCCAGCTGTTTGAGGCTGAAATCCCAGCACCCATCAGTTAGATGACATTGCACTGCGGATATTATCACAGCACATCATTTACATGGCTGAAAGGTAAACCATGTGTTGCATTGGGCTCTAGCAGTAAAAGGGTTAACAAAAGTCCAAAATGGAAAATCCTTATCTATGTAGAGGGCCACAGCTGCATTAAGCCCACATTTGAATGATGAGAGCAGTGCAACACTTCTTATCACAACAGTGGTATTTGTCTGGAGCCACTAGCCTTGTAATGACCTTCTACCTCTGAAAATGCTCTTGGGAACAGAGCAATACCGCCAAGTGTTTAATCTTGGCCTGAAAGCAATCTAATCACACGTGTAAATATAGTTTGGCCTAGACATAAAACTTAAAGTTGTATATCCATTCCAAATGTATTGGTCAGTGCTCCAAGCATTTGAGGGTGATGCACAATACAGGCCTTGTATGTTATTCTAAAGGACAGACTGGCAGATCCTGGAAACCTATATAGAACCTGCTGGTACAGTCAGCACTATTGGTTTATATATCAGATTAACTCATTGATGTTGATGAGGGCTGGAGGCTTTTGAAGCAGTGACAAATATATTTTCCAATACCATCAACCATTTTCCAGTCTGTGCCAAGGAGTATGTGTTGTAGAACCGACCTTGTATAGCCAAGCCATCATAGCCTGTAATTAACAGATGCATACAAACTGCTGTTGGTGCAATTTACATGTGCTTTCAAATGATGTAGACAGGGCAGGAGTTTTGCCAAGGATAGGCTGAATGCTGGTAGACAGGGGGCTTTGTGTTCAGGGTCTTGTTAAAATAGGACAAATTAGCATTAATTAGTGTAGTGTTTGTGTGGGCCTCCTTTACTGCTGTTTATTTAGGCTCAATCCCTCTTAACTCTAGGGGGTGCTTAGAAGCCTTTTGACTTTCCTTTGTTTTGATTTGTAAAACTAACAAACCAGTTTGAATTAAAGCTTCCCTGTGGAACATCAAAGTGGTTGATTTGTGGGGTTTGATTTCTTGATCTGTGCATTGTGTAATCATTTTGTTAAAGGGACTGTACCACTTAAACTATAAATGTAAAAAAAATAATTGAAAATTGTATATACATTGTGTTCGCAGAATTGCAAGCAAATGGCTAAATTAGGAGAACAAATATGTTTTATATGTGTCACATCACCTGGGGCCTGATATGCAAATGACACATTTCTCATTGAAAACCAGTTCATTAGCATATCATGCCACAGGTGATGTCATAAGAGGAGACTCCAGACACATTTAAAACATTGTTTTGTCTCTTAATTTAGGCATTTGCTTTTAGTTATGCTAACAATTTGTAATCATAGTTTTTACTGTGCATATAGAGAATAAATAAATGTTTAGGTGGTACCGTCCCCTTTAATAAGATGAGCCAAGCAAGATGCATTAAAATATAGTAAAATAGTATACTTTATATCGAAAACACAAATAATTTGGGCAAAAAGACAGCATGTGTTAATCCCATATGAGTAATGTTGGAGAGATAATGTATCTCTCATGCATAATGATAGCTGGACCTCTTCCAAGAAGCCAATATCGATATTAAAGGTAGATGAATTTATTAAATAGAAAGTCTAGACAAATGTTAAAGGATCCATCTATTTTTAAAAAAAAAAATTCTGTCCATTCAAGGACATTTTAGTGGCGTTACTGTGCACATAGTATTGGTTTAACCAAAGGAAAGATTGGTTGAAATAATAAGCAGTGCTGCCGAGAGAGGTTGTGGTGTTGGTAAGGATTTATTTACTATGGGTTCTATGTGTGGTAATGCTATGTCTAATGCTATAATAGTGTAATATGTAAAATGTTTGCACAATCATTTATCTATTTTCCATGTTACCACAAGATCCTAATTTTTAGAATTCTAAACACATGGACATGTTTTGAGTAACTTGGAAGAACTGATAAGGTTCAGAGTATTGTGATAAACTGTGCCTTCTGTGTGAAAGCTGAATATATATTACTAAACAAATATTTTGTTATAAACTTATACTGAAATACACTCCAAATAAATTACATTTTTAAAGTTTTATTTTTATTTTATTTTTTTCTTTCTATTAGGTTTATGTGCATTAAGCTAAAGCTGAAAATCCTTTTACAGGCTTGTTTGTCTAGGCACAAAATGCACGCCTTTCTGATAGGCGCATAGTATTCTCTGGATTAACACACTTTCTGGGTGTTAACCAGCACAGATTTGGCTGGATGTTTATGTGGGAGCACAACCCAGAAACATGTAAAATGTAATGCAAAGCTGATATTTTTAATCGTTAAAAATTAGTAATTGTGTAGCAAGATAAAAGTATGACATCATAGTGTGGTCGTTAACGTTTTCTAATGTTTGTCATATTCCTTAGATTTTCTATCACTGGAAATGCTATACAAAGCCATAGTTAGAGATTTCTGCATCCGAGGCAAGAATTGAAAACGGCTCTGATGCTCAGTTTAGTTTTACAATAGTTGTTTGCAGAAAGATGAAAATCTGTTCATAAATAACCAGAAATGTAGGTCACCATTGTGGGAGGAAGTTATCAGTCTAGTAATATAGTGTATTCCCCTGTAGTTGAGAGCTACCTGCAATTATTGCTACTCCCTCGATCACTCCGATATTACCACTGTGTGAACTGCGCTTGGTTCACTCAGTAGTAATATCAGAGTGATCGAGTGAACTGAGCATGCGTGCTGTGGTAATATTGGAGTGATCGCCCACATGCTCAGTTCACTCGGTGGTAATATCAGCACAATCGTGTGCGTGCTCAGTACACTCGTTGGTAATAGCATGACCACGTGCATGCTCAGTTCACTCGGTGGTAATATTGGTGTGATCACACGCATGCTCAGTTCACTTGGTGGTAATGGTGTGATCACGCACATGCTCAGTTCACTTGGTGGTAATAGTGGCATGATCGTGCACATGCTCAGTTCACACCGCGGTAATATTGGCGTGATCGCGCGCATGCTCAGTTCACACGGCGGTAATATTGGCGTGATCGTGCACATGCTCAGTTCATACGGTAATATCGGCGTGATCGTGAACATGCTCAGTTCACACGGCGGTAATATCGGCGTGATCGTGCGCATGCTCAGTTCACTTGGCGATAATAACTGCGTGATCGTGCACATGCTCAGTTCACACGGTGGTAATATCGGCGTGATCGTGCACATGCTCAGTTCACGCGGTGGTAATATTGGCGTGATCGTGCACATGCTCAGTTCACACGGTGGTAATATCAGCGTGATCGTGAACATGCTCAGTTCACATGGTGGTAATATCGGCGTGATCGCGCACATGCACAGTTCACTTGACGATAATATCGGCGTGATCGCGCACATGCTCAGTTCACGCTGTGGTAATATCGGCATGATCGTGCACATGCTCAGTTCACACGGTGGTAATATTGGCGTGATCGCGCACATGCTCAGTTCACACGGTGGTAATATCGGCATGATCGTGAACATGCTCAGTTCACACGGTGGTAATATCAGCGTGATCGTGAACATGCTCAGTTCACACGGTGGTAATATCGGCGTGATCGTGAACATGCTCCGTTCACACGGTGGTAATATCGGCGTGATCGTGAACATGCTCAGTTCTCACGGTGGTATTATCGGCGTGATCGCGCACATGCTCAGTTCACTTGGCGATATCGGCGTGATCGCGCACAGGCTCAGTTCACGCAGTGGTGATATTGGCGTGATCGTGAACATGCTCAGTTCACACGGTGGTAATATCGGCGTGATCGCGCACATGCTCAGTTCACATGGTGGTAATATCGGCGTGATCGCGCACATGCTCAGTTGACCTGATGGAAACTTCTGGGTTCCAGAACGTTTGTGGTAGAACACTTTTTTCTTTCAGGGTCATAATGTGAGGACAACATAGACTGTGCTCAGTTGATTAAAATCTTCAACAAGCTATTCTTTTGTCGCTGAATTCACCATTTATGGGCACTATTGCCTGTGAGCTTCATAACTTGGGTTACAGTCCCCATCCGCTTTAGGAGTTAAGGTTTAGCACAGGTTAAGCAAACTTAACCTAAGCAGTCTGGCTTGTGCATTTGGAGCAACCTGCTATTTCCACAGGCTCATTATATACTGTGCATTATAAAAGATCTCTTGGGAGAACACTTCATAAGTAGGTGACTGTCCCATGGATTACGTTTCTTATTGTTCCCTATAAATGCATCAGTAAGGGCCAGGCTTGCTTAGAGAATGACTTACTCATGCAATAAAAACACTAATTGTAAATTCTGGAGCATGATAAACATCTGGAGATTGTTCAGTGACAAAGCAGACAAATAAAGATGTCATTTCCCATACCCTTAGATGTGTACATACAGCTATTTAAACGGTATAAAGTTACATTATTGTGTGTACACATAACCCAATGTTATTAAAGGTTAATGATATATTGTCTGAGTTAACTATGTAACTACATCCAACTTAAAAAACCAAAATAATAATTTCATGTGACCCGGCTAGTGAGACTGATGCCCCAAATCTTCTAAAAATCCACAAATGGTGCAGAGTCTCAGATTGCTGTGCAGATTTAGTTCCTCAAGCCCCTAGATTGTAAAATAGCTTCCAGATGTAATTTCCATACATTCCCTGGACAGCATCCAAGGTGTTAGAAGTGTGACGGGGAGGTCTGTGTTGTCAAAACATAGTGAACCTGTAGAGCAGATAGTCAAGGTTTTCAAACTGAGGAACAGCTGCTGGTGTGGTTCTAGTTCGGTCTTTTTTGAAGCTTAGTGATGCCCCTGATCTGGTGGATTTAGAGCTAACAAAATATAAAACATACTTTGCATACCTGAACTATGTCTGTGATAGGCTACTGGTTTGTATGCAGCAAATGCTTTTACAGCATATTGATTGTGTTTGGTTCAACACATTTTAGTGACTCCAGTTCATGCTGGTGGGAGGGAGAATAATTCTGATGTTATACTTTGCAGGTTTGATTAATAGTATGGTCTGGCAAGGTGGGGAGAAGAGAAATTGCCCCCGGGCTGTTTTATAACATGGCTCAATGGGCTGGGTCTGCACCCCTTCCCTAATTAATTCCCCAGTGCGTTTGCTAGGCTGGAATCAAGCAGTGACCTTGGTCTGTATTTTGGCCATGCAAACCAAATTGGCATGAATGTGTAAGAGGACAGTCCCTCGCGGTCTCCACCTTCATGGCCTTTCTATCTCCTCCTGTATTTCTGGATCGGAGGTAGAGAAGTGCAGATAAAATGCTGTGGAGACAGGGCAGTGGTTGGGCCCAAATGCATTTTTCCCAATCGGTCTGGCTTTGTCTTATTAGTCTTTCTCTGTACCTTTATCTGTCAGCAGATCGGTCTATTGTTTTTATCTATGTTGGATGATAACAGGTGGGCTGATGAAGTTGCACCATGGCCACTAAATTGTTTATTGTCCCCCCCGAGCCAAGTGTTGCCAACCCTCCCCTGCTTGGGAGACTGGAGGCAGTTGTATTTTCCTACATGAAAGTCACACAGTCTGTCTTTCAGTAGTATGGCTGTTCTTTTCTGGCATGGTAAACTTTCACTGGTCTATAGATAGAACATTAGATGGAGTGAGTGTTAGAGTGATGCTGTGAGCCAAAAATCGCTACACAGCAATGCTGTAGAGTATTCCTTGCCGCCTCTTGGTTGTAGACAGTGTCAAGTTGAATGCCAAGTTCACAAGTTGTGATCTGGTTTCTCCTATAAGGAGGCCACAGACTATATTTAGAAGGTGGGAAAAGATGAGATTTTCCTTGAGGTGCTGTTTGCACTGTACTTACAGTGGCCATTTCCTAACCTTTTAATGTGGAAAAGCAGTAATGTTGGTTGATGCAACAAGTACATTAGCTTAAAAGCATTACACCTTAAAAAGCAAATCTTAATGTTCACAATAACAGAGAATTCGATGCCCATCCATTTTTTTTCCCCTTTGAGCAGGGACTCAATACAGCACAACACTGACACATCATACACTTGCAATATGGCTGGTGTATGTGCCGGTTTTTGATCTGCAGTGTCTTCAAAAACCACAGATCCGGACTACAGTTCCACCTCCTAGGCCTTGAGTTACATCAGTTTGTGTTAAAGATTGGGAGAAAATGGTGACCAATTAACATTTAACGGTACAATTAATCCATTTAATAAATCACTATTTGTAGCCTAACCAGTATTAGATAAAACATTATAAAGCCCTATAACTGGTATAACTATCCTCCATTATTCTGCTTTCCACATCTTGAAGTCCGGTTGGTCACTGACCACTGCCCATCTCATTCTACCTTTTCCCTTCTTTTACTAACCAACTTGCAGGACCATAGTTTGTATATTACAGTTTAACACCCACCCCCACTAATATTACAATAATGTAATTAGTATCTTGGCATATATACTGTTTTTTTTCTGGGGGGGTCGGGGGGGGGGGTGTAACAAAGTTGGTTATCACTATTTTCTATAGTTTCATTGCCAAACATGCCAATTCCAGAAGCTGTCTAGCTATTTAATGGAGGCTGGAATTTGGTTGTGATTTAAGGCTTTACACCTATTAAATAGTTCCAACTATAGGTGTGTGTATAAGCACTAATTATTGAAATAATGGATTATTTTATCCTTTTGAGAATGACACATCCCTTAAACGAATTCCACGCTTTGAAGTTTTCGGGTGGTTAGTTTTATTGGGGCTGTGAAATGTACCAGTACTGAAATTACAAACATATGATTTCAGACAGTCGTTTGTTCGTGGTGCACTGAGGATATCGAGAATGCAAACAAATGACAATACACTAAAATATACTGTTTGTATATATATATGTGTGTGTGTGTGTGTGTGTATATATATATATATATATATATATATATATATATATATATATATATATATATAATAAATACATTGGGACATTCTAAGTTTGCTTCCCCTCTTATTTGGACAAAATAAACTATAAAAATAGATTTACTGGTTCTAAACTGCTCAAGTGGGTATTTACAGGTATGACCCAAAAGTATCGATTTGGGAGCCTTGCGCATCGGCATTTGCAGCATAGTGATGGGATGAAAGGACCTACAACAGGTCACACGTGTAGGTCACGCATTCCATTGCTGTTGTATAATATGTATAATACATTGACAAAACTGATACACTGTTGAACTCTCCATTTTAAATGTGATGCATTTTGTTTTCATTGTGAATGGAATTTTTAAAAAAATGTATGCTATCTTTATCTTGCTAACTACCTTCCCTAGAGCCTTCTAACAAAATAATTCATACAGTACAGGGAGGAATCTAAAGCGCATTCCTTTTGCATTATACATCTATGTCAAACTATTTCACTTGTGTTGTAATCCAACATTTTTTTATTTATTTTTTGACTTCTGTTAAGTCAGTGCTTTAAACAGACATGACATCATCATGCCTATAACCATACAACAAAGAGCCACTTCGATAGAAATGTATGTGTGCGTGGGCCACATTCATGTTTCATTCATTCAGAGAATATATATAATTATATACATATATATACGTGTGTATGTGTGTGTGTGTGTGTGTATGTATATGTATATATATATATATATATATATATATATATATGTGTATATATATTTCACACTAACGTGCAGCGGTCACATTAACTACACACACATGCATGCACATACCCACTTACCCCCCACACATACACTTACCCCCCACACATACACTTACCCCCCACACATACACTTACCCCCCACACATACACTTACCCCCCACACATACACTTACCCCCCACACATACACTTACCCCCCACACACACACTTACCCCCCACCTACACCACACCTACACTTTCTTCTTCACACCCACACTTCCTTCTTCACACCCACACACACTCTTACACTTTTATACAAACACACTCCCATACATACACTTACCCCACACACACATACCAGACAGTTTTTTTTTGTTTTTTTTTTTAGTTTTTAGGGCGGGCGGGGGGGGGGGGGTGTTTAAACGGGGCTGTGGGCTCTTTGATCCCCGAGGCTGTGGGCTCCCTGTTACCTTCATGCTGCCGGTGCGCTTCTTCAGTCATGACGACCTCACGCGCAGGATAGAGGAGGGGAAAGCAGCACTGCTCTGTGTAGGGAACTTTGTTCCCTGGCACAGCTCCCCGTGCAGTGAGCAGTTTGAGGTGCAGATACATGAGCAGAGCTCAGGCGGGTCACACCTCAGCGGGCCGCACATTGAACACCTCTGTACTATAACATTTATTTCCTAAAAGAGACTATTTGACTTTCAGGTAAATCATTTCACTTAGTCTTGCTATAACATGTTCTCACAAGTTTAGTAATCCCAGAAAACCTCTGTGGGTGATATTACAGAATATACCTTTTATTCTATTGATCTGTGTGTCTGCAACTGAACTGTTACAATTAAGGGAAATCCCTGGATCAATTAAGTGGGCTGCTTTCATGACTTAGAAATAATGATATCCAGAAAAATAAAATTACTCTGCCCGTTTAATGTTTGATACAAAACATGAATTTTCTTTACACTGTTCCAGTGAACCATATGATGCAGTTGTGTTTACTTATAAAACATATTGTATAATTATGTATATGATGAGCTGTATGTAGAACTTAAAATAAGTTCTGCTCCACGTTTGAAAGTACTGGCATAGTCTGCAATTTTTTTTAATAATAAATGCACCAATGCATTGCAGTATATATTGCACCAATGCATTGCAGTATATATTGCACCAATGCATTGCAGTATATATTAAAAATGCATTGCGGTATCTACTAAAATTGCACAAATGCATTGCGGTATCTACTAAAATTGCACAAATGCATTGCGGTATCTGTTACAAATGCATTGCGGTATCTGTTACAAATGCGTTGCGGTATCTGTTACAAATGCGTTGCGGTATCTGTTACAAATGCGTTGCGGTATCTGTTACAAATGCGTTGCGGTATCTGTTACAAATGCGTTGCGGTATCTGTTACAAATGCGTTGCGGTATCTGTTCCAAATGCACAAATGCATTGCAGTAAATATTATAAATGCACCAGTGCAGTGCGGTATATATCGCACCAGTGCAGTGCGCTATATATCGCACCAATGCATTGCACCTTAGGAGACACGTGTGCCAACTTTTGGTCTTCAAATCACCTTTATTAATGAAATTTACAGTGCTTGGGATATTTGTCCCGATTTCTACAGTGATGCTTTTAAAATGTGACATTTATTACATTAGAAGCTACTTACAGAGTTGTTTATTACAGTGGATTTCTACCCCTTTGTTCAGATTTGGAGTGGAGTACTTTTGCGCGAATGATTTGTGTCTAATGGATACATTTTTAATGTGGATTAATTGAATAACAAGGCAATTAGAGACTCCTTACTCAACCCTGCTTTCTGGATTTTTTTCAAAGATCAACTCTGGCTAACACACATAATCATGTCAAAATATTTTCCAAGTATAAATGGGCATTAGTACAATATGTCCATGGGTGTACGTGGTCACAGATCAGCTTTCTGTAAATAATTGGTAGATAGAAGGAGGGGGAGGTGGTTCTGGACACTTTCCTGTGCGGTCACCAGCCGGACTAAAGAGATATACAATATATAACAGGTGAATAAAATACTGATTACATTTTATCACAGTCCTGATGCAGCAGGTAGTCGTAAGATGTGGATGGGTTTGCCGCTGAATATTTAATTAATTATATGAAAATATTCATGTAAATATATTGGGAACATCTGTGCGGAATACAGATATTAATATGGAATGGGTATATGTATTGCAAATCTAAACCTGACATAGGCAGTGATTTATAGCCAATATATGTAGACTTTAGATGCCTGTTTAGATATTTTTGCAGGCAGGGAAATGGTACTCCACAGAGTTCCATGTAATTCAATTAGACTTCGGAGTAATGGTTTTAGGAGCCAGGTATGTAAGCCCTTATTATGTATAATATGAGTAATTAATAGTAGAGATGTCCAGGATCAGTACAATTTAAGTCGTGAAATCAGTTGGTCAGAAGTATCTCGAAATCCTTGTAACGGAACTGGCCATATTGGACCCTATTGTGACTTCATAATTGGGTTACAGTGTTATCCTTCTGTGTTCTGAGCTCATTAGAGGGGCTGCCTACATGTGTCTGTATTAAATACCAAGCTAGCACACACCACATTCATCCATAGAGTGGATGAGGCAGCTTTCCAAAGTATGGTCACTTTCACTTAACGAAACCAGATCTTGGAAACCTTGAGTGTGAATGATCAGTCACACATCACCTGTCTCTTACTCGGCCTGTTTATCTGAGGTTGTTTGTGTTACGTGGCCTTTTACGGGAGTGAAGTGTAAGGAGACTGGTTAGTTCTCTACATGGGTTCCTGAGACCATATAATTAGAGGGTTAATATGGATTACAACTTGTAGTAAATCAGTGCTGCTGATGCAGATGTTTGCAGGATATCATTAGCAAGGGTTACTGTGACTGCAGATATATACTTATCTGGCAGTGTGAGATCCAAAGCAATCACGAATACTGCGTTAACTGGCTTTAAAGATTATAAGGATTTCAAAGGTATGGAGTCACTTTAACAATGTAATTCTGTCTCCTATATCATCGTATTAAGGACAAAAAAAATAACTCTTTATGGGAGATCACAAATAATACATTATATTAAGAAACAGAATGGTTGTGTCCTTTTATTTGAATAGATGAACATTTTCTTTGACAGGTGAATTTTTATGCAGGGTCAGCAGGAAATTCTGAGCAGGTGAAGTCAGTGAGGTGAAATGATCCTGCTTCTCACTATTAATGAATAGCTGCTCCCATTATGTTCTGTAATGCGTTTTAAATGTTACATTAGATTGGGAATAAAACAATTCACGTGTGAGGTATGTTGTGAATGCAGTCTATTTAATGTTGGTCATTTTTAAGTTTTGTAATAAATCCATTTGCTGGTTAACTGATTTTACAGACAGTGAAGTCCTTTTGTAACCACTACAATGTCTATTGTAATCGGAGTTATATATGGAGAACGAGCCCTAATCACCTAGCATTGTTCAGTCACTGTGGCCAAATAAAAATAGTATGGTTGTGATGCTGCAGCTCCCCACCTGTTCAGCTACATCTCCCCTCTCCCCCTGACACTATGATGGGAGATACTGGCCTTCAGCAGACCTGCATGTATCGGACCTAACGATCCCTTCAAACTAAAAGATTCTGGGCTACCTAATTGCCCCAATGAGGTAACTGATAATGACAAAAATATAACTAACTGTGGAACGAATCCTGGCACATCATAAATATGGACTTTATTCATGAAAGAGAGAATTACAAAGGGAATTTTAAAGTTAAGGCCATAGTTGTGGAGTTAGACATTGTTGCATTCAGCTAACTTTTGAATTTACCTTCTCAATTTCCTGCAAATCACTTGATTAATAATTAAAGCCCTGTGTCGTGTTCAGTTTGTGGCACTGCCAGTTTAAAACCCATCTCTGTACTGTGACTGCACAGACTGGCACCAGCAGGCTTGTACTATCCAAACGTCCGGTCATTCCACATCCATTCAAAGTGACGATGGAAATCTACAACACCATGTACTACTTAGCCATCAATTGCCTGGCAGTATTTAACCCTGGTGAAAGGAGATGAACATGTTGCTTTGATATAGATTACTAATGCTTCAGTCATGTAAAGGGAGAACATACTTTATACAACACTAATGCAGATCACAGCTTGTGCTTTACAGTTAGGACGATATTTTATTCAGGCTTCACGCTTATAACAAATTGGTGCTACTCGGCTTTAACTAGTAAAATGTTGATCAGTCTTCAGCTAAGCCTATGCAGCCCACAAATATGTATTTTTCATAAACATCCATTAATAAAACTGCAATGGGATCACCCTACTTATAATGGATTAAAGGGACTGTATCACCTAAACCATTGTTTTTACTGTGCATGTAGAGCATTAATAAAGATTGAAAATAATCTATACATTGTATTAGCAAAACGTAGATTAGGAGACAAATTACACATTTCCCATTGAAAAGCAGTTCATTTGCATACCCTGCCACAGGTGATGTCATAAACAGGAGACTCCACAGACCCATTCAAAACAACTTTTTCTCCTAACTTAGGCATTCGCGTGCAGTTTTGCCAATACAATGTATAGATCATTTCAATCATTTTTGTAATGTTCTATATAAAACAATGGTCAGGTGATACAGACCTTTTAAGCAGAACATACAAATAAGTTAGAGATGTCACAGAGCAGACATTCAGGAACCAAAGGTGTAACATGCCCTGCTCTAACAAGTTTACAGCCTGTTGGAACTCATCAGGCTTAGAACCTAGAAAAACCTAATTGGCTGTTGCAGGAGAATGGCATAAGATTCTGTTTAAATAGTTTTAAAATATTTCCTTGTTTAATTACCTGCCAGGTATTTGTTAAAACACTGGAGATTACAGGTTCTTTTGCTTTTCATGCAGTGTCTGCTTCCAGTACCTGTGAGAGATTGGAAAAGGAGAAGTCTGACCTGCTCGTTGCTTATGAAGGCATCATACAGAAAGTGAAGGATGAACACCAGGCAGAGCTGTCTGATCTGGAGGAGAAGTTGAAGCAGTTCTACACTGGAGAGTGTGAGAAGCTGCAGAGCATTTTCATAGAAGAAGCTGAGAAGTATAAGAATGAACTTCAGGAAAAGGTTGGTGCCATTTGTATCGAAAAAGCTATTTGAGGGTCCATAAACTGATTAATGTGCCCAACTCTTTGGAGGTAATCTGCTCACCATGGGTGCCAGGTGTATCGGATTCATCCTTTTTCCTAGAGTCACTTCTGAGCAGAGACCTTGGATCTACAAGAGGGTGAATTTACCCCCAAGTTTAGTCATTTGGACAGCTGTGAACACCCCTTTTGTATTTACCTTTTTTAAGGTAAAAGGTGCAAAAGGGTCCTATGGCATTCAAGTCCTAGTGAATATCTCAGGTCCACCTGAGCCCACTGTGTCGTAAGTGAACAAACATTTTATGGGCTCCTTTGTAGTCCAAGGTTGATCTAGTTAAGGTTAAAAAAAGTTCTTGTTGGTAAAGAAAAATATAATTTTATATTTGTTTGTTTGTACTTTTTCAGTATCCTTATTTGTGACCTCCTACATGATAATCCAAATAAAATTTCTGGCATTTAAAAATGTTTCCCATTATCTTGCAGCAGATGTCCAAAAAAACCCAGAGCACAATGATTAGTATTTTTTGATATTTAGAATGTCTACTCACCCTCCATTTTTTTTTTTTCTTACACTGTTCACTTCTGTTGTCATTGCAGGTGGATGACTTGAATTCTACCCATGAAACCTTCAGATTAGAAATAGAGACCAGTCACTTGGAGACAATAGAGACCATTAAACAAGATTATGATAAGTCCTTAACAGGTACCACACGGCTTACTATGCTTGTTCACTGCATTTCTGAAATATGGGGCATTCAGATCAGCCTATGAAACTAAACTGGTTAGACTATAAGGAAACTTGTGTACAAGTAGGGTTGCCACCTGGCCGGTATTTTACCGGCAGGCCGGTAAAAAAATTGGCATCAGGCCAATGTTAAGTCTATGGAGACAGTACCAAGTCCGGTATTTTTTTGAAGAAAAGGTGGCATGTACAAGGTTTAACTGTGACAAAGTTGTTAATTGAATTTTAAATAAAAATAGTTCCTCCTAGTTAGGAATTAGTAGAATAGGGCAAGAACTAGGAAGAGGGACCGGTACAATGCAGTTTGTATGAATTGCAGCACAGCTGCCTAGAAGACCGCACTTTGACAAGGATTATTACCTTTCTTCTCTGATCCCATCAAAGGAACCGGGTTTACTTCCCATTTTTAAACTTTTTATTTTTCATTCTAAAATTTGCTTTACAACCATAGTGAAAAGTTTTTCCAGGAAAGCCAACATCTGGCACGTCTCCAGCGTATTGTAACTCTCACTATGCTCAACACAGCCTATTTTATAGAGCCTGGAGTTTCAGAAGAAACTTATTTTTCTTTAGGAAGAGGCAGATTTAAATAAATCACACCCCTGTTCTCCCTGCTTTCTACAATGTATTGATTATTATGTGTGTTCATTTTAGACATCAAGCTCGTCCATGAAAAAGATAACAAAACGATAGAAGAATCCTTCCAAGAGAAACATGCAGAATTAGAGGTTTGTTTTAGTACTATTTTTATTTCCACGGTTTCTGCCTTTAATGCACTCCCATGTAGTCTAAGCATGTGCTGCCTTTTTTCATCTTAGAAAAAAATCGAAGAACTGAAGCAAGAAAATGAATCCTTAAAGGAGAAACTAAAATCTGAGGAAGAGAAAAGAAAAGCCAAAGAAAAGGCTGTCAGCGTATGTTTATTCTCCATGTCGGTGACTGGTGCTGGTCTGCGGGAATACATTAATATTTATGTATAAACCAATCTACACTATGGATAAACCTGACCGATGCGCAGACACTGGGGGTTATTTATAACAAGTAAAATACATTTTAAAAAATTCACATTATGTGTAACCGCAAATGCACTTTTTTATACACCTGACACATTATTGTGCAGGGGACGGACCTTTGATTAGGGTCTGAGAACCTCCACCACTTTGTCAGTCTCGTTGGTTCTGCATGGGTTGCCCTGGCCACAGTGCACTGAAACAGCCAACAGTGATCATATCTTAATTATAAAATGGGAAGATAACCATCTTAATAGGATTTGAGGTAATGTCTGATTTATGATATACAGCGGTGACTCTATAGCAGGATAGTGTTAAAGTACCGGTATAACGTTTTATGATGACTTTTTCTAAAAAATTTAATCCAAAAATGTCCGATAAATAAAAAATATATATACTGTACACATTCTGCTTTTAGTCCATCCCTGCTGTAGGGCTGCAGAATGTTTTATTTGTACCACTGCCAGGATTTCTCAGAGTACAGTCTTAATTAGATGGCATGAGCGCTCTTGTAGCTAAATACATTTTCTAATGAGTTCCTGCTGCATTGAGATATAATGGACACTGTTTGTATCTCCTCGTTCAGCAGCATTTAGGATGCTATAGAGTTTGATGGGTGCTGGAATTATCTGTAACCTCTGCATAGATCGCCAGTGAATGACTTGTGTGTAATATTTATTTGCAGAAAAATCCCCAGGTTATGTACCTGGAACAGGAACTGGAGAGTCTAAAAGCTGTGATGGAGATCAAAAATGAGAAACTGCATCAACAAGACAAGAAAATTATGCAGATTGAGAAACTGGTATGGTCCTTGTTATTTTAGTACACTAGGGGTAATCATGAAATCGGTATCAGGGGTAAATTATTTCAGACCATGTTATGTAGGGGAGCAGGAAACTGCCATTCTCTGATCAGAAGGTATTTTATTATACACACCTTTTGCTAGTTTTCCATCCTAAAGTCTGGGATTTGTACAAATTGATTTTGTAGGAGCAATGTAGACATGACAGAGGAAAAAGAGCTCAGATGTATACCAGATCCCAAATCTGATGATGAAATGTATTGTTTTACTTTAAGGTTGAAACCAACACAATCCTGGTAGAGAGACTGAACACATGCCAACAGGAGAATGAAGGTCTTAAAGCTCGAATGGCAAACCATATTGCACTCTCAAGGTGATGTCATTTACACCTGTTCTACAGTGAAGCTTTTGTTCTGATCCTTGTCATGTGATTTCCTTATTTTGTACCAGCCATCGCATTACATATAACTTATTCATGACACAGACATTAGCTTCAAAATATGATTGCACTCCATTTACACGTCTATTAAATGTATTTCTTTGTCATAGAAGAAACCCTGCTACTTTCGTTAATGCCTAGGCTGCTGTTTGATGGACCTTGGATGTTACAAATATATATTTTTTAAAATAATAGATTCCACTGTTTTTATTTTCCAGTTAATGTTTTAGTCTCTGGGTTCTATCCATACACTGGCAATCTTGGTGATTTTGCTCTTTCTCTGCATGCACATTCAGATTTGTCATTACATTTTTGAACGGCATGTTTGTTTGAATGGGAGGAGTTTAGTCTGTTATACGAAATGTACCAAATCTTTGTACAATATAGATGTACAAAAGCAGCGTTCCTTTGCCTCCCCGTTGTGTTGGCCAGAAATGGCTGGTATCATTGGGTCAGCCTCAACCACATAAAAGGGGAAGTAGTGATATCTGCTTCTAGATCTTGATGTCAGCTTTCCTTCAAACCTTCGAAGCATATAAAACTTGATCCATTCATGAATACATATTTTGAATGCCACAGGTGTTCGTCCTTTTGACACTAAAGTATTCAATGGGATGTTCCAAATCTGTATAAGTTCCTGTGTAACGTGATAGGATAGTGTCCATACAATGACCATGGCAAGGTCTGTGAATGTCCATAGAACATCATTAAATTATCTGTGAAAAAGCCTATGGTTATAGAAACCTTTGTAACAACAGGTTATGACAATATATAAACTAGCAACTACTAAACTTAATGTTTCGGTTTGTTACAATGACCTGATTCAAACATACATTGAATTACTAATTGTTTAATTGTCTCTGCAGGCAGCTTTCCACGGAGCAAGAGGTTCTGCAGCGATCCTTGGACAAAGAATCCAAGGCAAACAAGCGTCTATCCATGGAGAACGAGGAACTTCTCTGGAAATTGCACAATGGCGACCTATGCAGCCCCAAAAAACTATCTCCGTCTTCTCCTGGAATCCCTTTCCACTCATCCTCGCGGAACTCTGGCTCGTTCTCTAGCCCAACAGTGTCGCCCAGATGACACCCCTTCAAGGAATAAAGACTTGATAAAAACATTTCAGGAAAGCTTGGAGAGATTGCTTTGTACACAAATGATGGGGGGGGGAGGGAAGCTATATTAGCTACCTACTAACAGAAATATGACTGGAGTTCATGGTGTGGGTAAACGGTTATATAACTTACTGGAATTAAAGGAGTAATGCTTTAACTGCTCCTTCTTCAAAAAAAAGGACTTTATCTTAATATATGTATATGAACATTGTTGCACAATGCACTTACCTGGCAAGATACAGTTATTCTTGCTTTTGTTGCCTTTTTTCACCTACAGCAAGTTTATAGGGAAAAAAGCTCAGGGCTTGTAGATAAGATCACAAACTTTATATAGTTTCTTTATCACCTGTAATTCTTTTTCCCGTCTTTTTGACAGGGTGGGTGTGATGTGAATGAGATGGATGTAACACTGTATGTGAGTCATACTGCTTTTTGTGCTCTGTACGTAATAAAGGAAATCTTTTTGGAACATTATTTACGTCCACAATTTAAAAAAAAAAAAAAAAAACCCCACTGATAATCTGCTTCTTCCATTTAACAACATCACCTCATTGCATCAAAATATACTCCTAATATCAAAAAGATGTTTGGGTTTGTGTGGTGTGTGTATATATACTCAGTTCACCCCTTTATGTCTTGCAATCTAGTTATGCCCTTGTAACATGCAATGTCCATTGTCTTAAAGAACAATGACTTTATACAAGAAATGTGAAGTCATCCAATTCCATTTCTGTTGGCCTATGCAACTTTATTCTGTGTTTTTCAAAGCCATTACCTTATTAAAGGTGTTTGAACCATCACAATTCTCAAAACCTACAAAAAAAAGTGGTATATATTTTTATTTTCATAGCCTGCATTATTATTTTATCAAGCCGACCCATGTAACACATTGCACAAGTTATTCAAACTTGCGTTGTTGATGGAGTTAAGGAACACATATTGCTCCACACTGTGGCCTAGCACATAAGCACACAGAAGAGTCAAGATAATGGTTCTCACATGAGCACTGGTGGATCTGTCTGAAAGAAACCTGAACTAACCTGGGGGAAAAGAAGAAAAACTTTTTTTTTTTTTCTTTTTTTTTTTATTGTCTCTTGAAATTCAGCCTCCTGAGTCTTGTACAGGGAAGACTGCACACCATTTTGTGGGGAGAGCGTTCATTTGTTATTTTTCCTTGAGCTGAAAAAATGTAAAAGGTGATCTAAAGTGAGCCCTTATTATTTTGGCAGAAGGATGTTCAGTACACTTTTCCAAAGAATTTTTGTTGTCGAACTGTTTGAAATATATGTTTTGAGGTTGTATTTCATGCTTTTATGTTTGACAATTCACCTCGGTCTTTAACCGGTTTTTGTTTTGGGGAGGGAGCAATCCATTTTTTGGGGGACCTGTGAGTGTCAAAATGAATACAGATCAAAAATCTGCTTTTCACTCGCTTGACTGTTTAGGATATGGACAGTTCACATCAGTGTTATTTCATTACAGACACTGAAAAGGGGGCAAATATGAGCACACTAAAAGATGACCGGTTTTTGTGTAGTTTGTTGATGGTATTTTTTTTTTTTTGAGTGTTTTAATCCCTTTTTGTTTTCATCTGCATCATGCAAATGTTTGTAGCTTATTGGAAACGTGGATGTACAAAGAAATTAAAGCTGTAGTTGCTTGGTTTGTAATGATGGAAAATATATTCTGACATGTAATAAGAAAATAAATTTATTGGTGCAATAATTTACTTCATACAGTAAATGGTTTCCATTGTTTTATTACCACAAAGCTATATCAACCTATTTGGACTCTGTGTACCTGCAACAGTTTCTTGGTGTGCAGGCTTAAGGACATTTATCATTGTTTTATCAAATTGTTTTTTGACTTTACACGAGCAGTTCCACCGTCAGAACTTTTTAAGATAAGCTTTTCCACAATGGTTTCTCTTGCAAACGTTTGCAGCAATAGTTACTGCTGTTGCCACGGCCCAGCCTATCTCTCTGAGCCCTCCTTATCGCCGTCTGAGTTAGGCCTCTGTGAAATGTTTTTCAATATAAAACTAAAGAACTTTAAAATGTTTTACAGTAAAAATAAGTGCCTTTTTCTTAGACGAAAAACATGTACGCCATGCAGAAATTTCGCTAGGTGGAACGGTCTGTATAAGCCAGGGCTCGACAAACCCCGGGTGCCAGATCGCCATGGCGACTAGGAAATTAGACCTGCTGCCCGGGAAGGATCATATATACATGGGGACCCTCGTGCTGCGATCATTTTCTTTTAATAGCCGTTTGTATTTTGTATCACAGTGGAGTGTGTACTACACATACTCCTACTCTGGCGCCCTGCTCCACCCCCTTGCGTTGTAGTGTCGGAGCGGCAGGTGTCAAGTGTGGTACTGTGACAGGATTTCCATCTTTGCTATAAGTTAGTTTGTGAAATCTCATCCCTGATCGATATTCCACGGTCAGCTGTAAGTGGTATTATTGTAAAGTGGAAGCTTTTAGGAACAGTCGGCAACAGCCACAAAGCGAAAGACCACATAAAGTTAGAGTGCCTAGATACATGGTGAGTAGAAAATCACCAGTGCTCTGCTGATTCCATAGCTGAAGTGTTCCAAACTTCCACTGGCATTAATATCAGCAAAAAAACTGTTTGGTAGCAGCTTAATGGAATGGGTTTTCATGGCCCGAGCAGCTGCATGCAAGCTTCACATCACAGAATACAGTGTTGGATCAAGTGGTGTAAATAAATGCTTCTTAAACCTGTCCTCCAGGGCCCCCAACGGTCCAGGATTTAGAGATTGCCCAGTTGTGTTTTAAATAGACATATATGTATGGTTACCTAACCTTTAGGGAATCACACTAGATGTTCTACATATTATTGAAAACACAACTGGATTGTTGGGAGTCCTTAAGGACAGGTTTAAGAAGCATTGGTCTAAAGCATGCTGCCACTGGACTCTGGAGCAGAGGAAGCATGTTCTGTGAAGTTTAGCTTCAGACTCTGGTGGGGTGTCTGGGTATGGCAGATGCCAGGAAAATGTTACCTACCTGACTAAATCAAGCTGCCCACCAGTAGGGTGCAATCTGCTAAGCAAGTCTTGTGGAGGCAAGTCCAGTGGGTGCAATCTTTGGTCATTGGGAAGACCTGAGTGCTGTGCAAGTCCTGTGTGTGAAATTGGGTATCCTGGCAAAATCTGGGTACAATGGACACACATTAATATAACAAATGTGTGTACACATTATTGCCACTTTGTAGTTAATTTCTTGCACTTTGCTGGAAGATTGGGCATTTAGCGCTAGAGAAGTTCGCCATCACAGCTTTAGGGGAATGTAAACACACTGCACATGTGTGTATCTTGCAGTTACAACTCTCACAATGTGTGTACTAACTGCATAATATTCAGTGGTGAGAAACAATGATCATTCACCAGTAATGGCTAAACTTGCATGTGAAATAAAAATGTTCAAAGGATTCACTGCAGTTATTAAGCTCTATAACATGTTAAGTTTAATAGGTTTACCCATATAAAACACCCACATAGATGTGAGTGATAATGGGATCGGAAGGTGCACCTTATGTTAACAAGGATATAAATAATGCACTTTTTAAAAGTCTTTTTAATTAGCCGTTTTACATTTTTGTATGAATCTACCCTGAAACTGTGAGTAAGCAGAGTATAGAATAGAGTAATGATAAGAATAAAGGGTATATTCTAGGTTGATGGTTTTGCATATTTTTGATTGGACAAGTGGTTGAGAATTAAATTAACAGTGAGATGTCTTTCAAATGCACCAGTTTCCCCTGTTTTTATAGTTAACAATTCTGCTGTGAAAATACTTGGAATACTAAAAAGCCCCACCTTATTTCCTGCAGTGCTATATTAAAATGATTCTGTCTTTTACTAAACCTGTACATGGCTAGGGTTGCCACCTGGCCGGTAAAAAATGAGCATCAGGCCAATGTTAAGTCTATGGAGACACTAGTAAGGCTGGTATTTTTCTGAAGAAAAGGTGGCAACCCTATACATGGAAAGTTTTGCTAATAAATAAATTAAATTATATAGATATCTTAAAGGGACTCTCGCCAACAGACTGCAGATGAGCAGGCTTTAAAGAAATACAACATTGGAGGTATCTTTGCCTTTTCCAAAGATACACAGTGTATCTTCCACAAGGCACTCGCCTAGGGCGGCACTTTGCCAGAGGGTGTTAAAGTACACTTCTGGTGCTTCAAACATTTTCACTCCCTCCTCCACCATTTAGCAAGCTTTAGCTCCTTCAAATTAATCAGTGTGATGGGGGCATGTAATGGACGTGGTGGGGGTATGTAATGAGGGTGAGGGGGGCATGTAATGGGGGTGACGGGGCATTTAGTGTGTGTGCAATGTGGGTGATGGGGCATGGCATGGGAGGGTGCCCAAATTTTGTCTGTCTAGGGCAGCACAAAACCAAGATACACAACTGGCTGGATACACATACTAAAATTGTGCTATTTAATGTGAAAATAGTTTTGATGTGATATCATAAATTAGCATACCTGCGACCACCAATAGCAATGTGTGGTATGAGATGCAAATCCCCAGTGTGTTGCAGAGGATTGTAGGTGAACCAGCACACAAACTGGAGAAACGGCTTCAAGCGCTTAGATGACAGTTGAAGCAACATGAGTGTATAGTGCACGCATCCACAAGTCATTGCTCACTAGCTTCTGACCTGTTAATGACTGTGGATCCGACAACTGATATGGTGCTTTAGGTTAGCCATCTCTGAAATATGGGAGAAACAGTGGACCACTGTTCTGATAATGCATAGCTTGCCAAACGATTGGAATCATGACTAGTTCATGTCATCTGGGCTGCAAAGAATAGTAATCACTGTATTTTCTCCTTTCTTTTTTCCATTTGGCACATTCTAACAGTAGTGCCATTTTGGCCAAGGATGTCTTTTAATGTTAATAATAATGTGACTTGTGCCAAGCGTCTTGCATCAGCATCACAGTTCTGATAACCCTTTCACCCCTTGCACCATTGTCCACAATATTCTTTCCTTTCTGCCATCTCACCCACCATCATAGGATTCTTTCTCTTCTCCACACAGAATCTCTAAACCTTCTCCTCTTTTTTTCTTCAATGAGCACAGACTCCTCTTCCTGCTGTCAAGTACTCCTATGCACCTGATGAATCAGAGCATTGGGGCTACATGGGGTAGTATGGCACAAGGGAGAGGGGAATACTCAGACTGCCTGCTACCTTTAGCTGTTCCCATTTGATCTAGTCTACTCTTCCCACAAGTCTCTGGGCTGAATGAGTGTTTAGCCCTGTTAGACCCCCTCACCCAGTGATGTCACTATAAAACAAAACATCTAAATGGTGACAAGATAGCCACCAACATGCATATATCCCAGAACCTGTTAAGAACATGCATGTATTGCAGAACCTATTAAGAACCCAGAATTTACCCCAGCACCCAGATTGGACTCACAGGACTAGCCCCAGCACCCAGACTGCACTCACAGGACTAATCCCAGCACCCAGAATTTACCACAGCACCAAGGACTTGGCCCAGCATCCACATTTGCACTCAGGATCCCCCGCAGCACCCACATTTACACTCAGGACTTGCGTTTGGAGCTGCTCAATCAAGAAGACAGAAAATACCAATTTTTTTAAAAAATTGCTTGTTTAGTCATTTGCTTTAATGTGATGTAAGAAGCTTAAGATGTAAGAATACAGTCCGAAAAGTGCATCAAACATTAAATATCCAAGGAGAATGATCTCTGGCTTTTATCTTCACCAGATTTCTTTGGCCTGTTTCACAAGGTGACTGCATGTGGGTAGGAATGGAAATGATTTCAGTCAGTTCTACATCTGTGATCACCGTGTGTTTACATGATTCATAGCAGATCTATGTTTTAACTGCACATGCTGGGGTGACAGGCCATTTACTTAATCCTTTTGGTCTTGTGCAATCATTTCTGTGATTTGGATCCCAGGAGAGAACGAAGCCCTGTGGGGTCTACATTTTTTTTCGTTGAACTGGAATGATATAATTATTTTCTAGATTGTTCTTTTATATTTCATTAGCAAACAGTAAAATATCCAGTATAATGCTTGATCAGACTGACACATACCATGGAATAAAAAGAGACTGACATTTAGCAAGCTCTGCTTTTTAGGCTCTTAATTACGAACTGCACATACAATTTAAGCAGATATTAAAATACATTACACATGGATGTGCTGAGATAACATACAATTTGTATAATTTTTCATGAGGAAATAATGTCTTACATTTAGCATAGTTTACATTCACTGTAAGTATCACCCTGATATTATCAGTTAAAGGGACTCAATCACCTAACTATTGTTTGTATTGTGATTGTAGGGAGAGGAAAATGAGCTGTACTGTGTTTTAGATTTGAAGCAAATGCATGTATTAAATAAAACTATGTTATGAATGCTTATGGTGTTTATTGTTTATGACATCACCTTGTGAATTAAAGGAACCGCCTGGTGCCCAAAAGGCATCTTCTAAATGTTAATGCATATTAATGTGCTATCAAAGTACTTTAAAATGCATGTTTTACATTTTGCATTGCTTAAAATACAAAATACTTACAGCTAGATGAAATTGTGAAATTACAGCAGTTTGCAAGAAACCAGGACTGCCCACAGGAGCTGAGTAAAAGTCAATTTCCTTTTTTTTTCTGCATGAACCAATGAGAATAATGCCATTCAAATGGCATTTGCTGTCTCTCTAGTGATGTGTTGCACTGTTAAGAGACCCTACTGTGTACAAGAGCAAGTTTATCACAGTCCACACAATGCATTCAATTTCAGGAGCTCATTAAGTGACTAAATGAAACAAAACTTTATATCCTCAGTGCTGCGGCACCTGCAGGAAACATGCAGAAAATGCACGGGAGGGCTTGAGTCAACTATTAAAAATGTGATTAGTGCAGAATGCCTGCATCAATTCACACTGGAAAAAAGCCTGTGCACTATACAAGCAGTAATCTTCTTCTTGCATCAAAGTGAGTTTGGGGACTAGACTGTCCATTTAACATGCAAATTACTATTTTTGGTTGAGAAATATGTAATTTGGATGTCAAGAAACGAGGTGGGATGTCATAAACAGGAGTAATCACAGACATCCTTAGTGGAATCTAAAGGACAACTGTCAGAAAAATGTAAGTTGCTTAATTGAAAGATTGCATCAAGTATAGGCATTTTAGCTAGAAATGTTTTAATGACTGAATACAAATAAAATAAAGCACCTTGTCAGGGGGTGGACACTTAGGTTTAGACTTTGCTTTCTTCTGACACAAGATGTCAATCAACTGATAAAGTTATACATGCAAAGAGTTCTCAGTAAGGTGCGACCTTTGAAGCAAACAGTTTGCCAACAGTTGCCTTTTAAAATATAATTGTCTCTAACTCCATGCCTTTGCTTGCAGTTCTGCATGCAATGTATAAATCATGTTTCATTCTCAATTCACAGTACAAGCAATGTGTAGGTGATGGAGTCCCTTTAGCACATTCATGTTTACATCCAATAAAGGAAGTATGAGTTCTGGATCATTTAAAACAGATAATTATAAAAAATGTCAATAATTTTTCTGCTTTGTTTTAATATGTAACATGGATAAATGAAATACATTTGTATAAAGTATCTGAGTACAGGCAATGCTTTTCATAATGAGTAACTGCCAAAAAAAAAATTAAACAGGCCTCAGAAATATACCCCCTGGTATTCACATGAGGCCTGTTTACAATAAGCTTTTGTGAGTCCAGAATGCTCTGTATCTGGAGAGTTTGGATAAGGTTCACCATGATCTGCTGGAACAGGGATAGTTCTAATCAGAAGGTCTTGTCACTGAGGTCTGCAAGGCTGGGATTTTAGTATCTGTCCACTCTTGTAGCCAGTGTTGTCTGCCCATGAAGGTTCTGTGCTTTACAAATATAGTATCCGGCATCAATGGTTTCAAAATCTTCAATAGAAATGATGCTCTCTGATATTCGCGTGGTGTGTCCCATGCCTCGATTCACCAGTCTCAAGGATTGTTGAATGGAAACTGGCCTTTCATACTGTAAAAAAAACAAAATCACTTTAGAAACTGAATCTGTGAACATTGTAGCAGACCCTATGGATGTTATCTCCTGCTTGTTAAAGCCACATTCACCTTTTGTTATATATTACCGTGACTGCACCTGTTCTATACATCCTCACTTTGGAACCTCTGGTGTTTGGAGGAGGTTCTCTGACACTAATCACTTGCCCTGCCGGGATATCTGCTGGGACGTTGCTTTATAGATAGTGCCTAATACTAGTGCATCTATCTCCTTGCTCATATTCTTAATACATAGCCCCCTATATGTTTGTATCTATATATAGTCCATCCAAGTGAATTTATATAATACATGACTCACTTATAGGCTCATCCAGTTCTTCTTACAGCAAACTGAAAACAAATAGATTTATATAAGCACTGCAACATGTAAAGTGAAAAAAAAAAAAAACAATCAGGTTTATCTCATCCCTTCTCTCCTAAGAACTGCAAATAATTTGTAACATATTGTTAAAACAACAGTGCTGCCTATCAGGACTGCCAGCAGAAATGTCAGGGCCCCTATATCTCCCACCTATTGGATGAAGTTAATAAAGCCAGCACTCACCAATTCTTTGCGGGTGCAAAGCGTACGCTAGTACCACAAGTATCCCGGTACAACAATTCAAATAAAGAAAGTACTCAGCATTAAATTGTGACTGTTTTCTTTATTTTACCAGGCAAGCAATGTTTCCACCTCATTGGTATTTGTCAAATTATTGGATGTCACAGAATTTCAAAATTATTTTCACTGTAAAATGAAATATCTGAACATTGTTGCAAAGGCTTCATGTTTTCAGGTGTATTACAGGGAAGTCTTGATGGACTAGCTGCCTGCACCCGTGATTTACTCCTCATTCTGTGCCTCAGTATCATGAAACGGTTGGGATGTTTTTGCAGAGCTTATCGCTTCCATAGTTCCTATTTTTCATCTTTTTAACATTACGTGATAACGATTGAATTTTATTTAATAAACTGCTCCAGCAATGTTGCAGGCCACAATTAGATATATTGTTACAGATGGTTAATGGCATGCTGCACCATAGTGGATCTCCTCCAGTCAAGTGGATTTTCTGAATATTTATATGATTTTAGCCCTTAACATTCTGCATTATCCCATTAAGAACAATTCGTTACATGATGAGTAGCCAGTATAATGCAAGTATTGTTTTTAAAATATAGCAGCTATACCAAACCACCAAAAGCTAACTGTACACTGCTGATAACTGTACTCTCTGTGGTGGGATACCTGTATGCAAAAGGTAGCTATACAACATGCCTGTGGTAGTTATGTTGTACTGCCACATGGGGTGGCTAACTATAGTACACCACTAGTAACTGGCTACCTGAATTCTTGCGGTATCTGTATTGTAGTGGGCTAACTTTACCATACCACCTGTGCTGTGTGCTTTTGGTATATTCTCATGTAAGTCATGAATTACCATGTATGCCTGGTAAACAGTATATGCCTAGAATTCAATTATGAGAGAGGGTGATCTCAGAGATCGGGGTTGTTCACTTTCCCAATCTTGCCAGCCCTCATTATTTAAATGAAAACTGAATATTACTGAATTAAATATTTGCCAGCGCTGCTTCCTAGCAACGTATCAATGAATTTCAGTGTAACCATTTCACACGCTAAGGGGTTTAATATTCCTGTAACCAAGGAAGTATTCAATTAAATATGTCTGGCAGGATCACATCTGGAGCAGCGGTACTATTATATCAACTTTATTCCCAAATGACAAGTGACTCATTTATCTCCCATTTGAGAACAGGATTAATCCTTCCTGTCAGGGAACTCCCTGTCATATTATCCATATTATCTGAATGAATACACCGCACTGCACTATACAGCCTTATCTTTATGTATACTCTAAGCAAACTTTATAATCCAGTAACCACAGTGTATGACCTGCTACCCTATTGGAGAGACAATTATTAATTTGTTTTTCCCTAGATGAAATGGCAGTAGGCCCATCATTAAAACATATTGAAAAACTATTATGTAAACGTATGCCTTTCCTTTCTTCTCCTGCTGCAATTAAGTATTTAATAACTGGCACAGAAATAATGAAGTAAACACTGGACAGTGGAGGTGCCCAACTGAAACACCATTGCCGACATAGGACGTTCCTGGCATGGTCTGCGGTGGAATGAGGAGTGTTAGTAATCAGTGTTCTCTAACACCGTTCAGGTGGTGTTGCTGTAATGTCGCAATGTCAAGGCATTAAGCAACACCAAAATTTAATGCCCAATTCACCCGGGATCAGTTGCCCTGTTACTTGACTGAAAAAAAAAAAAAATAATAATAGTCTTAAATCCATGGTTTGGTTTAGCATGAGGGTTAGGGCTCGTGTTAACATTGGGGTTAGGGGTAGATTTAGGGTTAGGATTATTATTGGGGTCAAAATGTCACTTTAGGAGAAAATGGTTAGGAAAAACACTCTTCTTTCAATTATTACCCTATAACTTGAAAAAACAATAGCCAAAAACATGTAAACTGCATATTTCTAAACTCAAGAAAAATATTAGAATGAATTTCGCTATTTTTTAATTTGCATATGTAGATGTGTAAAATACTTTTTATGTTTTTTAATTTTTCAACATATTTGATCATTTTAGTAAATTATATGATATGTTGAAAATAACGGTAGCCGTAGAAAGCTCGTCTTATGGCAATAACAGCAAGATATCATTTGGTTGGGTACAGTAAATAAGAAAGAAGAAAATTACAGCTAAACATATGTCTGATCAGTAAAGTAAGGTTGTGATACATTCAGAAATGTCACCAAGGCTAAAACACGGGCACAAAGTCATGTCACTAAGGGATTAATAAAAAATACATTATCATACTTAATAAGCAACTAGCTTTTTGAAATTTGTATTACACATTTTAAATAAAAAAATGAATAAATATTTCCTGTTATATCAGGTTTTCTATGTGGGACCCTATTAATTGGCTCAGAAGTGGCAGCTAGGCAAAGAAAATGCAAAAGACCAATGTATAGCTAAATTACTGAGATGAAATGTTTATCTCGCCTCAACTCACCTTACAGTGAATAGCCCCCTTAAAATTGTAATTCACTTCTACAGCCAGCCATCACCAAGGAATGCATGTTAACCCGGGCTAACCAAGCAGGGGATGTAGCTCAGTGGTAGAGCGCATGCTTTGCATGTATGAGGCCCCGGGTTCAATCCCCGGCATCTCCACTTCTTTTGTAGAATGTAACACTGATTTATTTATTGTATATCAATATATGATTAAAGGACAACTGTGCCATTTATACAAAAACAAACCTACACAGAACGTTCTATTATTTTACCATTTAGCAGCAACTGCTGCACACATGTCACGACTGCCATTTTGCCACCTAGCTAGTGTTGGAATTCTGGCTCTCTGACCCTGCAATCCCAGCTTGTATACTGGTAACAGGGCTGAAGGGAGTTCTCCCAGTTTACCAGATCTTCCTGCAGTCCTGTTACCAGTATATAAGCTGTGCAATATTCACAGTTTGAAGTATCAGCGATCTTGCGAGCGGGCGGAGCAACACAGAATTTGGGAGCGGAGAGGTCAGACAGCAGGGTGCTTGGGTCAGAGAGCCAGAGATCCGATCCAAGCTAGGAGGCAAGATGGCACATAGAAACATAGAATGTGTCGGAAGATAAGAACCATTCGGTCCATCTAGTCTGGCCAATTTTTTTTTTTTGGAGTACTTTTATTAGTCCCCCGTTCTCGGTCTTATAGCTAGGATAGCCTTGTGTCTATCCCACGCATGCTTAAAATCCTTGACTGTGTTTACCTCTACCACTTCTGCTGGCAGGCTATTCCATACATCCACTACCCTCTCAGTAAAGTAATACTTCCTGATATTACTTTTAAATCGTTGCCCCTCTAATTTAAGACCATGTCCTCTAGTTGTGGTAGTTTTTCTTCTTTTAAATATACTCTCTTCCTTTACTGTGTTGATTCCCTTTATGTATTTAAATGTTTCTATCATATCCCCCCTGTTACGTCTTTCCTCCAAGCTATACATGTTAAGATGCTTTAACCTTTCCTGGTAAGTTTTATCCTTCAACCAATGAACCAGTTTAGTAGCCCTTCTCTGAACTCTCTCCAAAGTATCAATATCCTTCTGGAGATACGGTCTCCAGTACTGCGTACAATACTCCAAGTGAGGTCTCACCAGTGCTCTGTACAATGGCATGAGCACTTCCCTCTTCCTACTCCTATGCAACCAAGCATTCTGCTAGCATTTCCTGCTGCTCTATTGCATTGCCTACCTACCTTCAAGTCCTCTGAAATTATTACTCCTAAATCCCTTTCCTCAGATGTTGAAGTTAGGACTGTACCAAATAGTCTATATTCTGCTTTTGGGTTTTTACGCCCAAGGTGCATAATCTTGCACTTGTCCACATTAAATGCCAGTTGCCACTGCTCTGACCATTTTTCTAGTTTATCTAAATCATTTGCCATTTGGCTTATCCCTCCATGAATATCAACCCTGCTGCAAATCTTTGTATCATCAGCAAAAATACATACTTTGCCAACAACACCTTCTGCAATATCGCTAATAAAAATATTAAAGAGAATGGGTCCAAGAACAGATCCCTGAGGTACCCCACTAGTAACAAGACCTTGCATCGAATATACCCCATTGACTACAACCCTCTGTTGCCTGTCACTCAGCCATTGTCTAATCCATTCAACAATATTGAAATCCAAACTCAAAGATTTCAGTTTATTGATAAGCCTTCTATGTGCGACAGTGTCAAAAGCCTTACTGAAATCTAGGTAAGCAATGTCTACTGCACCACCCTGATCTATTATTTTAGTTACCCAATCAAAAAAATCAATAAGATTAGTTTGGCATGATCTCCCTGAAGTAAACCCATGCTGTCTCTGATCTTGAAATCCAAGCGACTTTAGATGTTCAACAATCCTATTATTTAACAAGGTTTCCATTATTTTCCCCACTACTGAAGTAAGACTTACTGGTCTATAGTTTCCCGCCTCCTCCCTACTACCTTTCTTGTGAATGGGCACAACATTAGCTAATTTCCAATCTTCTGGAACTACTCCCGTTAACAATGATTGGTTAAATAAATCTGTTAACGGTTTTGCTAGTACACCACTAAGTTCTTTTAATAACTTTGGATGTATCCCATCAGGTCCCATCGACTTATTTGTCTTTACTTTAGACAGCTGAAGTAAAACCTCTTCCTCTGTAAACTTACATGCATCAAAAGACTCATTAGTCTTTTTCCCTAAATGAGGTCCCTTACCCTCATTTTCATTTGTAAAAACTGAACAAAAATATTCATTAAGGCAGTCTGCTAAGCCTTTATCCTCTTCTACATAGCATCCTTCTTTTGTTTTTAATCTAACTAATCCTTGTTTTACTTTCCTTTTCTCATTTATGTATCTAAAAAATGTTTTATCCCCCTTTTTCACTGACTGGGCTATAGTCTCTTCTGTGTGTGCTTTGGAAGCTCTTATAGCTTGCTTTGCCTCTTTCTGCCTACTCTTATAGATCTTTCTATCTTCCTCACTCTGAGTACTTTTATAATTACTAAATGCTAGCTTTTTATTTTTTACTATTTTAGCCACCTCTGCAGAGTACCACAGTGGTTTCTTCAATTTTTTGCTCTTACTGACAAGCCTTATGCAATTTTCTGTTGCCTTCAGTAGTGAAACTTTTAGATAATCCCATTTCTCCTGGACTCCATTTAATTTGCTCCAGTCTGATAATGACTCCTTCACACCTAATCTAATTTTAGAAAAGTCTGTTTTTCTAAAATCTAAAACTTTTGTTTTTGTGTGGTGTGACTGGGTCACTGTTCTTATATTAAACCACACTGTCTGGTGATCACTAGATCCTAAACTTTCACCTACAGTAATATCTGATAACAAATCTCCATTTGTGAACACTAAGTCTAGTATGGCCTGCTTTCGAGTTGGCTCCTCCACTACTTGTTTTAGAGATAATCCAAGTAGGGAGTTTAGGATATGCGTACTCCTGGCGCAAGTAGCTGTTTTGTATTTCCAGTTCACATCAGGAAGATTAAAGTCACTCATGATGATCACTTCTCCCTTCATTGTCATTTTAGCTATTTCCTCAACTAGTAGATTATCTAACTCCTCTATTTGTCCAGGGGGCCTATAAATCACACCTACCCGAGTTACCATATGATTACCAAATTCTAATGTAACCCAAACTGACTCTATGTTCGCCTCACTAACTTGTATTATGTTACATTTTAAGCTATCCCTCACATACAGGGCCACCCCTCCCCCTTTTTTACCTTCTCTGTCTTTTCTATATAAAGAGTACCCTGGTATTGAAATGTCCCAGTCATGTTTTTCATTATACCATGTCTCAGTAACAGCCACTAAATCTACATTCTCAGTTGCCAATATTGCCACAAGTTCATGGATCTTATTCCCTAAACTGCGAGCATTTGTAGACATGACCCTAAGCTTATCATTTTTCAGCACACTGACTACAGGTAACTTCTGTACCTTTTTTGGGGGGCAATTGGATTGATGTTTTATCGCCATTTTGCCCCCTCTTTTAGTTTAAAAACCTCCTAGCAAAACCTCTGAACTGCTCACTGAGAACATTCGTTCCCTTTTGAGAAAGATGCAAACCATCTTTTTTGTACAGTTCCTTTCTATCCCATAGTGAACTTCCATGAGAAACAAAGCCAAATCCTTGCTCCCGACACCATTCTCCAAGCCACAAGTTGAAGTCCCTAATACGCATCCGTCTATCATTCTGAATGTTATGCACAGGCATAACTTCAGAAAAGGACAGTGTGGACACAACCTGCCGTATATCATTGGCACCCATGACATGTGGCTCAGTTACTGCCAAATGGTAACATAACAGCACATTTTACATAGATTTGTTTTTGTAGATATGGCACAGCTTATATATCAGGGCTTATTCATTTATTTCATGCAAAGCCACTTATGGCATGACACTTGCTGTTTTCTTGAGTAGATCAAATTTTTTGTGTGGAACACATGTAACTATTACATGCTGTCTGCAAACTGCATAGTTCATAGGGGATGGGACAGTTCATTGCGGCTGCATTAACGCAGCCGCTTCACTGCCCCCTCTTCATCGAGCGAGAGCTCATCGCAGGACATTTCATCGCTAAAGATGAGTATTAATGTTTAATAGGGGTATTAGAGTTAGATTATTAGAATTTTAGTATTAGGGTTTAGGGGGTTAATTTTAGTATTATAATTCAGGGGTTAATTTTAGTATTAGGGTTTGGGCATTCATTTTAGTTTTAGGGTTTGGGGGTTAATTTTAGTATTAGAGTTTGAAGGTTAATTTTAGTATTAGGGTTTGGGGTGTAGCATTAGTATTAGGGTTCGGGGGTTAAATTTAGTATTAGGGTTTGGGCGTTCAGTTTAGTTTTAGGGTTCGGGCGTTCAGTTTAGTTTTAGGGTTTGGGGGTTAATTTTAGTATTAGGGTTTGAGGGTTAATTTTAGTATTAGGGTTTGGGGTGTAGCATTAGTATTAGGGTTCGGGGGTTAAATTTAGTATTAGGGTTTGGGCGTTCATTTTAGTTTTAGGGTTCGGTCGTTCAGTTTAGTTTTAGGGTTTGGTGGTTAATTTTAGTATTAGGGTTTGGGGGGTCACTTTGGGGGGGGGGTCATTTATTAGGGGGGTTTATTTATTTGGGAGTGTACATTTGTAAGGGCTGACAGTTCAGCGCTGAACTGTCAGCTCTTACATTGCCGCAATGAAGTGGCAGCGTTATTCTTCACCTATGCGGTCCACTCCTTTCTATGGGGTTCTCTCTCTTTCCATCTCTCGTTACAAAATAAAAAATATTTCTCTAAGAAAATTAAATATAAAACTTTTAATAATTCATGTAATCAAATACCCCAAGGTATATGAGAGAGAACAAAACCCAAATCTGTTTGTCATAAATCATAATATTGGTACAATGGCTAAAATATGTACTGATGGTAGTAATCTGACAAAATCTCATATTAAATAAACTGTGGTATGAAACAAAATATAAATAAATAAAAAACACAATTAATGAAATAGCAGTGCTTCATGGCGGGGACAGCAAAATTCATCTTAGCCTAGAGTGGTAAGAATCTTTGCACTGGTCCTGGCTGTGTCTGTTACCTGAGACCATCTCTCATTATTATATGGGTGCATGCACTTGGCAAGAGCCTGCAAGAGATATGTGCAATATATTGAACATGTAGGGGATGTAGCTCAGTGGTAGAGCGCATGCTTTGCATGTATGAGGCCCCGGGTTCAATCCCCGGCATCTCCACTTCTTTTAAATCAATGTAATACAGATTTGTTTATTGTATCTTAACTATAAAACAGAAAATGTCTGTTTGTTACATTACATTAACATTCTGCATCAGGGTCATATGAGAAGCTGAATTTCGAGCTACACAATATGTGACCCCATGATGGCCGAATAAATGCTGAATGCTTTCAAAACCATAGTATGCATAGTGTGTCGCCATCATGAACCAACCAAGCGGAAGAAGAAAGATTACAAGCACGTGAAGCGGACAAAACTCAACGAGCTGTTCCACAAAACAATGATTGCAAGCAATAAGACAGCTGAAGAGATGAATGAGCGCCAAATGTCCGTCACCTACAAGCTTCAAACTTTCATGCAAGCATCAATCATTTTTTTTAGCTTTTTAATATAAAGGAATATGAAATGTATATATGAAAGAATCTAAATCTCAGGTGAAGCAAGGCTAGTAAGGCTAGTAAAAATATATAATTGAGTTATCATACTAGAGAGGTATTTTGCTTATTTAAGTGGAAAGTTACACCTTTCCTTTTAAATCAGCATAATACTACCGATATTAAATGATAAATTTCACTCAGCAAATTTGAAATTTCAAATCAATATCTGTACCCTATATTGGTGCTAAAATTTTGAAACATTCCTAGTAATAACAGTTATTTAATTGGTTCAGCTGTAGCTATGAAGAACAGACCAGTACTTTCACCAACTTACACAAGTTATTTGAGGGATCCTAAACAAAAGGGGGCCACCAGCACATTTCTCTCTAACTAGCCCACCAATTATAGCACCAACTCCCACTCAACATTGACATGCATTAATACCAGCGCCGGATTAACGTAGGGGCAGATGGATATATATACACACACATACATAAATACACACACATATATATATATATATATATATATATATCATATGGCTGATTTATATAATTAGTGTGACCGTCTGTCTTTGTGAGTGTGACCATCTGTCTCTGTCTGTGTATGTGAGTGTGACCATACGGAGAATCAAGCGGTTTTCGCGATCAACGATCGCGAAAACTGCTTAAACGGGGCTGGTCTATTGCCTTGATGTCGAGGCAATAGCCAGCACCGAAATTTCTGCTCTGGGTCCCCCACGATCGCCCCACGGAGCGATCATGGCCGCTATATTGACGGAGCATGCTATGCCCTCTGCCGGTATGAGCATCGGAAGAGAAAGTAACTTCACTTCCGTCGCTCTGAATATGCTACTTGACTGCCCCTAGTGGTAGTTAAGTAGCATAGCAATGGAAAAAATTTAAAATAAATATTTAATTAATTAAAAACTGGTATTATAGTTAGATTAGCCTATAGGGTTAAAATTAAATAATTTTTAGCATAAGGGATAGGGTTAAAATGAAATTAAAATTAAAACATATTACGGGATATAATAAGGATTAGAGTTGGGGTTAAATTTAGTGTTAGGGTTAAATTTTGGGTTCGGGTTGGGGTCAAAAGGTCAATATAGGAAAAAAAACTAAAAACACTATTTTTGGTTTTTGCCCCATAACTCGCAAAAAAATACCGAACAATATGGAAACATGCATATTTTTGAACTCGGGACAACATTTAGCAACTATTTATTCTTTTTTAATGATTTTATTTGTGTAAATTATATTTTAGGTCAAAGTTAGAAAAAGTTTTTTTTTTTTAATTTTTCATCATATTTTATGATTTTTTTTGTAGTAAATTATAAGATATGATGAACATAATGGTATCTAATGAAAGCCCTTCTTATGACGATAAAAGCAACATATAATTTGTGTGGGTACAGTATGTGAGAAAGAAAAAAATTACAGCTAAACACAAACACCCTAGAAATGTCAAAACAGCCATTGTCACCAAGGGAAGGTCAAGGTGAAAATGTCTTGTCACTAAGGGGTTAAGGAACTTATTTAAATGAGCCATGTATCATACATTTAAATTTAATTTGTTTCTATTGTTTACAAAAAAATTAATATGTTTAATACGTTTCTGTTATGGCACTTTAATAATAATTTGAATATTTAATTTGTGTTTTAAAAATTGCTTTGCGTTTTTTTTTTTTATATATATTTCCATTTAAAGGCCACCAAAATCCTCAGAACCAGGCCCATGATGCTCTTAATCCGGCCCTGTTTATTACCCCTGGGAAACTCTTCCTCCTAAAAAAAGAGTTAGGCAGGTCTCTAGTAGGGGGGCTAGTTCTATTTCATTGTGCAGCCAAACAAGCCCACTGCCTGAAATAATCACTATAACCAGGGCCGTCTTTAATATTGATTGGACCCAGGGCAAGCATTTGATTGGGCCCCCCTGTGCTCTTCACCCCAACACAAAAATTAACACACATACACAGATATCATGCACATGTCTTAGAAACATTTAATAATGTGAGATCTGGGTATCAGAGATCTACAGCAATACTATTTCCTATTTATGATGCAATGTATAAATCTTTGTTTTAGCATAGCATATTGGATAGAATGTGTTGGCAGGTAAGAACCATTTGGTGCATCTAGTCTACACAATTTAAGGAGTATTGAAATAAGTGCCTGGCCCAATCTTTTATCGAGGATAGATTCATGCCTATCCATTCATTCACCTCTACCACTTCTAAATATTAAATGCTAGTTTTTTTTTTTTAAATCACTGCACTTATCACATTGCTTTTCTTCCCAATTGCTTTGTATCAGTGTGTATACTGATCCTTTTATCAAGATACTAATAAAAGTGATCATCTAAAATTTAACCCTACAAAAAATGGCTGATTGTATCTCCTCCAACCAGCTAAATTATACATTCATTATCCTGAAAAACAGTTATGTGCACCACAGAGGGAAAATAATATAAACACTTACTGAGTCTGGCTGTGTCAGGATCCCAGCGAGCAGAGTAGATAACGTTTCGGATTTCCTCTCCTCCGGTTCTTCAGTCAGTGGCCTGTCAGAGTCAGCGTGGTCTTCCCTCCTTTTAACCCTAGCGTGACCCTGCGTGAGGACATCTCACCGCACAGACTGACAGGTCCTGACTGATGAACCGGAGAGGAGGAAATGCAGGGCAGATGAAGAATACTATGCCGATCGCATAGTAAGTGCTGCAGCCTGCAGTCATGTGAGTGCTCAGACTTTGTTGCGGGCTCAAGAGGCAGCTGCTTTGGGCCCCCCAGGAAAAACTGGGCCCAGGGCAGCTGCCCCTTTTGCCCCGCGTTAAAGACGGCCCTGACTATAACTGAGTTATAAAGTTAGTCAGGTTCTGCAAATTAAAAAAAAATAACTACTGTATATAAATATTTGTAACTTTCTTTATCTTGGTAGCCACAGCCTGGGATTACCCTCTCTAGAATGTATTATTGGCCAACAGGGCTTTTTTTTTTTACAATGCCCATCCCCCCACTTTGGAGCAACAGGTCTCCATCGGGGGGAGTTCCATTTCATTCAAAGAACTGCTTTTCCTAATTGCATAAATGAATTATACATTTAGTCAGCCTCTTTATTTATTCATTTTTAATTTATTTAGAAAAATGATATATTAATATTATTATTAATATTATGTATGTATGCCTTTTTTTTTTATCAGTGACAGACGGTTGCATCACATTATATATATATATATATATATATATATTTATGTATGTGATGGAACCGTCTCCACGAACCCCAGTGACAGACGGTTCCATCACACACATATATATGTGATGGAACCTTCTTTCACTGGGGTTCGTGAAGAGAGCTAATGGCCTGCCTCCTCCCATGGACTATGGACCATCTCTGTAGATATACTAGGTTTGGGGGTACAAACTTGAACTTGAGGGTACCAGCAGAACCCTGTTGTCAGGTGGACTTTTAACACAGGCTCACTCAGGACATGAGTCAGGATGTGTACCATGGGATCCAAGTCTTTGTCCCATTCATTGTGTTTCCCCAAGGCTAATATTGTATCCTATCCTGCAAACCTATGTCATTATGTCACCTTACCCATTGTCTTTATGTAAGTCTTTTAGTGTCCTGTATACTGAAAGGTATGAGGCAGGATTCCCCCATTGTATTTCCTTATGTTATGTTGTGTTCATTAAGTGTCTGTATTTAAAGGTGTGATTATGTTATATCCTACTGTATCTAATTCCCTGTTTTAAATGAGTCATGTTATATTTGTTTGTGTATAAATATCTGTGCTGTTTTCAAATAAATGTTCATTCCTGTTCCACTTCTATACTGGTGTGTGTCCATCCTGTGGCAGAGTCTTTGGATCTGTCAGCACTGAACTTAATACTTGGCAGCCTTTTTAAAGGATGTACTTCCCTCCCTGTTCATTGGATAGAGGACTGTCCTGGCTTTGGTCACAGTATGCTACCAGCTACTACCCATTCATCCTCACTTTGCAAAGTCCCTCTTCTGAGACCAGCATCCTGGGGGAGATATAGTCACTGACTTGACCCCGGTCTCAGCAACGTTCACCTTCGGAACGATACACCTGAGAGGCTGCTCTAGGGTTCCGTATCGTCACAATATATATATATATATATATATATATATATATATATATATATATATATATATATTAATACAACATGGGGAGAGAACATAAATAATTATGGATACAAAAAAAACAAACAGAAAACAACAACAAACATGGTCGGAATATATAGGGGTTTGTAAGCTAATAACAGGTACGTTGTGTGTTTTTAGAAGTCAGGAGTGATTTTCAGGTATTTTAGACTAGAGGATGATTTGGCAGAATCTGGGAGGCTATTCCACAAATGAGGAGCTCTGAAAGAGAAGCAAGGCTCTTAATTAAGTACCATATATAACTGTAATATAAGAATATCTTTTTTTTTCATCTTTGTAGTCACTGCCTGGGACTACCTTCTTTGTTCCATTTCATTGTGCAACGAAACAAGCCCACTATCTAAAATAACCGCTTTTCCTAATTGTATAAATTAACTATTACGTACTCTCCTTTCTACTAGGATAGTGTGGTAGATGTATTTTGCCAAAAGAGCTAATAGTGGCAGGTTATTCAATATGTTTAATACAACAACCACACATTCCTACCTACCTATTAGCATCCAGAATTCGATGATGCAAGGCACACAAAGAGGGCACAATTGGCCTGTGCCCCAAAGTATAAAGCAGACTCACAGGAGTTTCCTCTCTCCCTCACTGCAAAGTGTCAGTTATGAAGAAAAAAAAAAATTAAGTTCCCGACACTGCAGTGTGGGAGTTTTTATACATGCCCACCAATATTTAGGGGATGTAGCTCAGTGGTAGAGTGCGTGCTTTGCATGTATGAGGCCCCAGGTTCAATCCCCAGCATTTCTTCTCTTTTAAATCAGCACAATACTACCATATATTGAAGTTATATACATATATAATAAAGTTATTCTCAAACTGAATTAGTAAATGTGATCTTTGAAATTAACATCTATGTTACTTATTTTAGAAACATTCCTAGTAATAGCAATCGACTAATTAGCTCGGAAGGGGTAGTTATGGAAAACAGACCAGTACCATCAAGGACTTACACAAGTGTCCCTCTAGTAGAGAATGCTTCTCCTAGATGTAGCAGATCCACTTACCATATTTTCACCTTACACCCGTAAATTTAAACTGCAATCAAAAGCAATGATTACAAGTGCCACTTTTATTATAGAGAGAGAGAAATAGAGATCCTGAATAGGCCAAATAGTCCATGTGTTAATGTTGATTTTGTGCATGCTTCTTGGTTGGTGAAAAGGGAGAATGCTACCCAGTTTGGTGGTTAAACCTGTAACCTCTCCTGATTGGCCACTTTCTTATTCAATCACGAATGCTGATTTATTAATTTAGCACTAAGAATCTTACTTCTTGTCCTGGGTAAATCCATGTAAATTCTACTTCCACGTCTGGCTCCCCAAGTACAGTACAGAAAATGCTGAAGTCACCCCCACTTCGGACCTTGTTGGTAGAAGCCGAGATTGTTGCAGAGGGTGGACCACTTGGAACTAAACAAATTGCAACAAAATGTTATGATGATGTTATTAAGGACACACTCCAAGCTAAAATATTTTTTGTCTTGTTCCTAAAATCCTAAGAAGCCAACAGTCTGCATGACACTTTCTGAATTGCTACCATTTTCTTCCTATTAACCTCAATATATCTTACCTTAACTCCACCTACTGTCTGTAGTTGATGGATTCCAAGCATACAGCTGTATGATAGCCATTATTTGTTCCCTGCCCTTTTGATTATAATTTGTAGGGATATTATTAAATGGGTTAATATTTAATCACACTTTCTTGTCTCCCCTAATGTCATTTTATATATTACACTGTAGCCCAGGAATGGCCAAAGTGTCTGTACAAGGACACCAGTGTGTGTCTGTACACACAGTAAAAGGCAAGATAGGAACTTAAGATGCCCTTGAGCTAGCATTGAACATAACTCTGACAGGATAAACAGGATACTGCAGGCTGGGACAGATAGGCTAAGGTGAGAAGTAGGAAATAAATTACAGAGCAGAAACAGATTAACATAATACAGAATGCAGGGCTAAGTAAAGACTATGGATTAAAAGCAGAAATGAAATAGACTTAAGTAGGGCAAGGCATAAACTAAACTGAGAATAAGAAATACAGGGCACAGGGCTTAAACCAAAGACAGGGAGCAGAGAAAACGGGCACAGACAAAGGACATGGGAACAGAATTAAGGAGATGTATAAACAAAACCACAGGCCTAAATACAGGACTCTCCTAGAACCTCCAAGGTGGTAAAAAGTGAGGGTTTAGTTAGATTAAATGGCCAAGAGATGATAAGCTTGCCACCAGAGTCAAGGTACCTCACAGTAAGGCAAGTTCCTAGCACTAAAACCAATCCAAAATAATAACAAAGACTGAACTAAACACAAAATACACAAAACGTACCTGAGACTGACCAGACTGGAAGCTAGAGCAAACAGAACAAATGGGTGGGACAAATTTATTTAGGACGAATGGATCAGAGCAAGAGAAAACAAGGCAAGATAAGAAAGTAAACAGGAATAACTGGATACAGCCTGGGTGAGCCTGCACATGGGGTTATATGTGACACAGGTAATGGACAAATCGTGAAATTACCTTCCACATAAAGTAACTGGTATTTGATGGATATTTGTGGCATCCCCTTGGCCTCTGCCCGGCAGTATACCACTCCGCTTTGATTTGAACGTGGATGCTGGTAGATGAAACCTCTCTTTACATCATACATTATATCAGTGCCATCTGCCTTTATTTCCTCAGCAGGGAACTCTCTGTGGAGAGAGACTTTGGCTGATTGGATGGTGACTCTGCATGGGATGACTGCAGGTTTATCGGGGTGCAGGTAGATAATCTCAAAATAATTGGCAGAGGGCACAAACAGCTCTCCTTTATCTAAAATAGGAAAGGAAAAAAAAGGTATGTTAGAAAAATAATTTTATTATTGAAGGCACAACTGTTAACATTGTTAATATTAATGATCTAATAATATTTATAATAATCAGTTAAACCTTCTAGCCACTGTTAGTGTGTACAGGTATTCAGTTGTAATATAAAATATTCGGGTTTACCTCACAATGGTGGTGGTTTAAAGACACCACAGCAGTTGGGGTACATACATTGGCTGGAGTATTCCTGACTAACTTTTGACACCACAGCGGACTACAGATGTCTTGATGGCACCACAGCAAATGGGGTATAAATGTTATCTTGGGCTAAAAAGGCTGTGCAGTGGGGAGTAAGGTTTGGCACTCCAGCTGCTGAAGCCATTGATCACATGATTATCAGCAAGTAATCCCACCCCCACTCATTTTACCTTCCATATTGTCCAGAGGCACAAGAGGAGGGCCCACTACAATAGTATACTCTGGATCTCTGACTGGTCAGACAGCACAATAGAATGGCAGGGGGTAACATTATTTTTTCATAGTATGAGGGAGTTGCTCATAGCACTACCAAATCTCCAACCCATTGCATGTATATGTTATTCAGCTCTTTAGGTCACTTCAGTTCACTCCTGATCACCTGATCACCCATGTATCCTGTCCCCATCACTATACAGAGGTGATTATTATGTGTAAGGGAAAGTTCCCAGATACATATAATGGTCACAGTAGATATATTCACAAACAGTACACAAAATACTCTGACTGCATTATAAAATCTACAGTAATATCAACAAATATGAACAAAAGGGTATTTGGAGCCAATTATATAAAGAGTTAAAGGGTCAATTCAGCAAGATTTTATATGGGGCAGATATTCAGTGGGTTTATGCATGGCTGTTGTGGCTACATGCATGCTAAGATCAACAGTGCTTCAGAGAGGCATGGCTTGTATTAGACTAGAGGGAGCCTTTGATCAGGTGACCTAACGCATCTGGTTTGATTTCTTTAATATCAATATTTTGTAGGAGAGTTGGAAAAATATTTCAAAGCTGCTGTATTGGAGAATTTTTTGACCTTAAAGGTACACTACCACCTACATAAAATGTAACTAGATTACAAACAAACACATGTATAAGACATATGCCAGTGGTTTTCTTTCTTCTATGTTTGAATAAATTGCTTATTAAAGTAAAAATAAAATTAGGTGCTTATCTCCAGCATCCATTTTGAGAATTTTACCCATGATGCAACATTCTTCAAAATCTTCCGGTTAGTCCCTCTTAACAACTGTGGCCACAGCCTGCATGATGATGACATAAGCTACACCACTGCTCTTTTACTAGCTCCTGTGTATCACTAGTGTACAGGACTTGGTGGCTGTGTACAACTTTTTTTTTTTTTTTACCTGTCTTCAAAGAGAGATTGAACTGATCAAACAGGATCATAACTACACGCTCTTGTGTTGTAATAGTTAAATTACCCTCTCATTCAATGCAAGTCTATGATCAGAATTCAAACTTATAGGCTGCATTCTGTGTCCCAAGACCCAAAGTGAGATACTAGTGCTGTGAAAGTCACTGGGAGATGGCACCCGAAAACACCATATTTAAAAAAATGGCGGTGCCCAGTCACACTTGTTTAGTAAAATATTTAATAAAAAAACTTGCATAACACAGACAAAATACATATCTGAAATCAACAACGGGAAAAAAAAAAAAAAACCCTTTTGATTTTTTGGTGGGCGTGTCGCTTTAAGTTTGAAATTCCTGTCTCAATTCCCTGCAGTTCTCTATTTATCGAGTAGATCCATCTAATGTAATTTACAAGATGTTCATTAAGACATTTGGGTGCTTAGATAGACACAGTTAATATAAGAGAGTTTCTATGGGTCTATTTTGATGACATTCAGCCAGCTTTTGAAAATGAATCACAGTCATGACCACATTAAGTTAAGGAAAAGTGCATTATACTTTTTTATCCTGTCTTTCTTCCCAGAATGGATTGTTTTTATTTAATGCACATTGCAAAGTGGTTTGCAGATAACAGGCTTTTGTTTTCTAAATGGTCTCATGAGTATATAACAAAATTGATCTAGTGTATGACCCAATTAATCTATGTTTTAACACATTTCCTGTAACTAGTACAATGACTCCATGATACAACCAGTTCTCGACTGGGAATAAAAAACAGCCCTGGAAATAATTGTATACCAGCCCCATAGCATAACATTAATTTTTTTTCATAAAAGGAAAAAATATGCATTTTAAAGCAACAAATAAACAATGTCTCGCATGCACAGTCACACGTACACACACAGACGGGGACACACTACAATAGAGTTGTCAATGTGAGAGTTCCCTTCTTTTTTTTATTTCTGTGGAGCACTGTGATTAACCCATTTACGCACTCTGCCACACACTAACACACTCTGCTACTCACACACACACATACACTCTGCGACTGACACTCATACACTCTGCCACTCACACACACACTCTGCCACTCACACACTCTGCCTTCACTTACACAGTCTGACACACACACACTCTGCCACGCATATGTTTACACACTCTGCCACTCACACTCACTCACATGCTCTGCCACTCACATGCTCTGCAACTAAAACTCACACACACACTTACATACTCTGCCTCTCACTCACTCACACACTTACACACTCTGCCACACACACACACACACTCACACACACTCTGCTACTCACAAGCTTACACACTCTGCCACTCACACATTCTACCACACACACACTTACATAGTCAGCCACTCACACACTCTGCCACTCACACTCACTCACATGCTCTACCACTCACACTCTGCAACTCAAACTCACACACACACTTACATACTCTGCCACTCACATACTCTGCCTCTCACTCACTCAAACACTCACACACACTCTGCCACTCACTCACACACTTACACACTCTGCCACACACACATTCTGCCACTCACACTCACACACTCTGCCACTCACACACACATACTCTGCCACTCACGCACTCTGCCAGTTCGGCCCTGCACACACTTATACTCATACTCATACTCACACACACACATGCTTATATTCATTAGCCATGCATAATCACAGAATACAGAGAGAATTATCCGTCACACCGGTGCAAGCCAGTAGCTTCCTATAAACCCATAGTCTCTTCCGAGAAGCATCCAGTCCATATGGAGGCCCTGTCAACCTTCAGGGCAGATTTTGTGCCACATGGATTGCTGCCACGAAATCCCAAAGTTTGTTAAAAGTGCCAGACAGTATCTACAAACAAGATTATTGTCTACACCCCATCAAGCCACCTCTTATATGTAAACCTCTTGCAGGGAGGAAAATGTGTGATTCCAATATGAAAGCATTATCTACATATAAAGGGGATTATCAAAAATGAAGCTGCCCTCGAATACAGTCTATGAAACCGGTCAACATTTACCAGCCTCCAGAAGAAATATTTGACAAGAGGAGCACATTTCAGGATAACTTTCAGTAGATACCAGTTGGCTATTAAGCCAGCAGAAAAAATGGACCTCTTGTCAACTGCACAGAACGACTATACCCCACATATGATTCAGCCTCATCTGTCATATAAACCATGTGAGTCATATAGAAAATGTTCTGATCCATTTAATGCCAGTTCCATAATACAAGAAGATTACAAAGCTTTGCAGAACAAGAGGACACATCAGGGAGAGCTTGTTAGGCCTACGGATCCCTTAGAGAAAATGACCACATTCCGTAAGGATTTTGTGGCTCATCCTGCTGCTAAGACCATTAGTTGTAAGCCAGTAAAGCAAGAAATTGTATCTTCTCTGCCAATGGATACAGAAACCATGTATAACACCAGTTATATACCAAAACATATTCCAGAATGCCCAGCTTCTTACAAGAACCCTCCGGGATATACCTATCAAAAAACAGATGCAAAAAAAATATATGAAAAATTAAAGCCAGCAAAAACAGGTTCACTATCTATAAGTTGTAATCCTGTTAGAACTGTTCGTTCGCCTATTTAATTGTAGCGTCTGAAGTTCTTAAAGCGACCATGGCCGAAGATCTTAATGTGGCCCCGTCAAACTTCTTAAAGCACCCAAATTACTTAAAGCTTCCATGGCCGAAGATCTGAAAGTGGCCACGGCAAACTTATTGAAGGCACCCGAATTACTTAAAGCGGCCTTGGTAGAATTACTTAAATTGGCCCCAGGGATTTTCCCGGTATCCCGGTAGGCCAGTCCAGCCCTGGATACAACCAGTGCTGTATTTACCGCGAGGCATCCTAGGCGGATGCCTAGGGCGGCAAATTTTGGGGGGCGGCAGCGCCCCCCAGCACTGAAAAAAAAAAAAAAATGTAAAAAAAAAAAAAACGCGGCCCTTTAAAAAAAAATTGACCGCGCTTGCAGGCAGAGACGGAGGTGAGAGGGGATCGGAAGATGCTTGTTCGGCTCCCCGTGCAGTGTGACACGGAAGTGCCGACAGTCACGTGACCGGCGCGCTGATGTCATACGCGCGCCCGGTCACGTGACCTGTCGGCACAATCGTCGGGAAGCCGAACAGGCAGCATGGAGGGACCATGCTGCCTGCCTGCCAGGGAAAGGTAAGTGCTGATGGGAGACTGTGTGTGTGTGTGTGTGTGTGTGTGACTGAGTGTGATGGGAGTCAGAGTCTGTGTGTGATGGGAGTCAGAGTGTGTGTGTGACTGAGTGTGATGGGAGTCAGAGTGTGTGTGTGACTGAGTGTGATGGGAGTCAGAGTGTGTGTGTGACTGAGTGTGATGGGAGTCAGAGTCTGTGTGTGACTGAGTGTGATGGGAGTCAGAGTGTGTGTGTGACTGAGTGTGATGGGAGTCAGAGTCTGTGCGTGACTGAGTGTGATGGGAGTCAGAGTGTGTGTGTGACTGAGTGTGATGGGAGTCAGAGTGTGTGTGTGACTGAGTGTGATGGGAGTCAGAGTGTGTGTGTGACCGAGTGTGATGGGAGTCAGAGTGTGTGTGATGGGAGACAGTGTGTGTGTGACTGAGTGTGATGGGAGTCAGAGTGTGTGTGATGGGAGACAGTGTGTGTGTGACTGAGTATGATGGGAGTCTGAGTGTGTGTGATGGGAGACAGTGTGTGTGTGACTGAGTGTGATGGGAGTCAGAGTGTGTGTGATGGGAGACAGTGTGTGTGTGACTGAGTGTGATGGGAGTCAGAGTGTGTGTGTGATGGGAGACAGTGTGTGTGTGACTGAGTGTGATGGGAGTCAGAGTGTGTGATGAGAGACAGTGTGTGACTGAGTGTGATGGGAGTCAGAGTGTGTGTGATGGGAGACAGTGTGCGTGATGGGAGTCAGTGTGTGTGACTGAGTGTGATGGGAGTAGGAGTGTGTGTGTGATGGGAGTATGAGCTTGATGTGAGTCTGAATGTTATGTGTGATGTGGGGTCATGAAATGGAGGTGATGGGGCATGTCTTAGGTGTGTAACGTGGGTGTGCAGCTTGGGTAGGGGGGTGCCCGGATTTTGTCTGCCTAGAGTCTGTGTGTGATGGGAGTCAGAGTGTGTGTGTGACTGAGTGTGATGGGAGTCAGAGTGTGTGTGTGACTGAGTGTGATGGGAGTCAGAGTGTGTGTGTGACTGAGTGTGATGGGAGTCAGAGTCTGTGTGTGACTGAGTGTGATGGGAGTCAGAGTGTGTGTGTGACTGAGTGTGATGGGAGTCAGAGTCTGTGCGTGACTGAGTGTGATGGGAGTCAGAGTGTGTGTGTGACTGAGTGTGATGGGAGTCAGAGTGTGTGTGTGACTGAGTGTGATGGGAGTCAGAGTGTGTGTGTGACCGAGTGTGATGGGAGTCAGAGTGTGTGTGATGGGAGACAGTGTGTGTGTGACTGAGTGTGATGGGAGTCAGAGTGTGTGTGATGGGAGACAGTGTGTGTGTGACTGAGTATGATGGGAGTCTGAGTGTGTGTGATGGGAGACAGTGTGTGTGTGACTGAGTGTGATGGGAGTCAGAGTGTGTGTGATGGGAGACAGTGTGTGTGTGACTGAGTGTGATGGGAGTCAGAGTGTGTGTGTGATGGGAGACAGTGTGTGTGTGACTGAGTGTGATGGGAGTCAGAGTGTGTGATGAGAGACAGTGTGTGACTGAGTGTGATGGGAGTCAGAGTGTGTGTGATGGGAGACAGTGTGCGTGATGGGAGTCAGTGTGTGTGACTGAGTGTGATGGGAGTAGGAGTGTGTGTGTGATGGGAGTATGAGCTTGATGTGAGTCTGAATGTTATGTGTGATGTGGGGTCATGAAATGGAGGTGATGGGGCATGTCTTAGGTGTGTAACGTGGGTGTGCAGCTTGGGTAGGGGGGTGCCCGGATTTTGTCTGCCTAGGGCTGGATACAACCAATGTCTTTCCAGACTTTTAGGTCATAGACAAACATTTATTTCCTTCTGTTGGGGGATTGTAGTCAAATAAATAAGGCCGTAATAATAATGTATTAGAGCATAGTCCTTTACATCATCCAAAAATTTGGGGGGTGTTTTTTGCCTTTAAATCTTTGTAGGGATTGTTAAGACTCCAACGACATTGTATTCTGTTTGTTAATGTATGTGAAATATACTTTTACTATCAAACAGTTTACAGTTCTCCTTTAGTTTTACAATGAAAATAATTTCAGACAGTTTGGTGTGCTATGTTGTAACTCAAGAAGTAGGACTTAGGATCACTAACAGACCACAGTAATAACTTTATAACACTTTGTATACAGTTTTTACAACATGAAAGTGTTGAGGAAATTACTGAGAAGACAAACCTATTACATTACATGATGCTGCAACTACTTATAATTTTTTTTTTTTTTTTGGATACCATGGATGGAACTGCCCCTTTAAAAGATACAATTTGGCATATAGCAATGAATTGTGTTACACTGCAGGTCCAGTGAATATTCAAGTAACATAACCAGTGTTCTCCTTTTCCTGGGCAACTGAATCTGGCAGAAGTTAATCTGTTAACGAATCACTGTTTTGCTAAGGCAGACTACTATAATGTCTGATCCTGTAAAGCACAATGGTGCAGCTTTGTAACAATTTCCTTATCTCTCTTATCTTTTTAGTACACCAAATCTTTGGCTAAATAGGAAGCAGTCTTATCAGGCAGAAATGGATCATATATTGTTCATTAGCTTTTCCTCCGAGAGTAAATCTAACAAAGGAAACGATGCCACAAAACACAGTGACACTTCATTGACTTCAAATGGAAAATCCAAATAAAAATAAAATAGCTTTCTTTGTGGTATTCCAAACAGTGATACGAAGCAGTATAATGTTATTATAAATGTTTGTTTATTATATCGGGGCTTTATCGGTTTATCAGACTCTCAGTTGTCGGTTACTAATTAAAGAAGAAGCAAGAGTTAAAAAATGTGCGTTTCTTTCCCTAACTTTTAGACACATTATCTCTGGAATTTAACCTTCCGGCGTGGAAGAGATGGGAGAGTGCGTTGAAAGGACAGGTTGATAAAGATTAATTGTGGCATTGTTGGACTCAAACTGTGAATAGCACCTTTTGCTTAAATTTACAAGAAAGGCATTTTAAGGTTATGAATAGGTGGTATATGGAGTCTCGATTCCTAAGTTTGATCCTCTTATTGCTCCTGTTTGCTGGAGATGAAAGAATCACTTGGGGAGCTTTCTGCACATGTGTTGGTCCGTGATATCTGCACGTGTGGACGTGGTTATACGAAAAGACCATTAATACCAGGCTTAACATTTTGGTGTGATATCTTATTTGACAAAACCTGTTATCATGGCCGGCATCAGGGGGAGGGGGGGCGGGCGATACCCCCTGTTGAGGGCCCAGCCGGCCTACTCGTGCCCCAGCCCTTGTAAAAAAAAAAAGTGGGCAAACAGGGCAGCAACCAGGGCCCATTCATTCCTGGGGGTCCAAAGCAGCTGCCCCGTGGGTCCCCGCTGCCCGTGTGACTGTCTCACACGTAGACAGTCATGATCAGGCAGCAGCCGGCAGATCCGCATCCAGCGGATGGGGACCCAGCTTTTAGTCACAGCCGCCAGAAATGGCGGCAGGTCACATCCGGTGGCTGTATTTCCAGCACGCAGCATGTGTACAGGAAGAAATCCAGCGGAGGAGAACGCACATGATGAACTGAATCTAGGTAAGTACTGGGGAAGGGGGGACGATTGGCTGTGGCATATTAATGGACAAATTATCAGTGGCTATTAACGGACAAATTATCAGTGGCTATTATTGGACAAATTATCAATGGCTATTAGTGGACAAATTATCAGTGGCTATTAGTGGACAAATTATCAGTGGTTATTAATGGACAAATTATCAGTGGCTATTAGTGGACAAATTATCAGTGGTTATTAATGGACAAATTATCAGTGGCTATTAATGGACAAATTATCAATGGCTATAACAGGACAAGTTAAAAATGGTTATTATTGGACTAATTATCGGTGGCTATTAATGGAAAAATCATTACAATATTATTACTTTTATTGTATTGTGGTGTTTTCCGTTCTTTTGTTTGTAACAATGGTTGGACTCAATATGATTTCTGTAGATGAACAGTTCACATGTGGTGTTGGTATTTTTTGTTTCTTTTTTATGTCTGTATGTATTTGATCAAATGTAAAATTGAATTATTTAATTAAAAAAATGCCCTTTCAGCTGCTAAAGTGCTGCAACAAGCAAAATATATTTAAGTTAAGTTCCAAAAACAAAGACTGCAGTGGTTTGTCAGAACAATATTTATGTCCATCCTTTATGACACACCTCACACTTCTTGCAGATGGGAGGATATGCTTATCTCTTGGTAATTAGGGAGTGCACATGGGGCATGAATGCATGACACACAAACAAGACGTGTGCTGAATTGCACAGTAGAGGGAACTGTGGCAAGCAGGGGAACCATTTAAAATGTGCTTTAATCAGGCCTGATGATAAGGAGGCCAATTCATACACAATTAGACAGTTGGTTAGATTAATCATTGTGCATTACCTGTAAAGAAAATATAGGTGGAGCCTGACTTGGATTCATCTTTTCTGCAGCCGTGATTGTTACACACCTGGGCCCAGCAGCTAAACTCTCCTGTATCTGCTGCAGAGGAATTTATCAGAATCAGCTGTCCATATCTGTCATGCTGTTTAACACTGGAAGGAATGAGAAAGCAGACATGATCATCATTGGGACGGGTTTATTCCCATCATTAGAAATAACAGTTTATTTCCAAGACACCAGCAAATTCCACAGCAAGGTTCAAGGTGTATGAATCATGTGTGAATAAAATAGCATTCATCAGAATAAATGTAATGATATGTTATGCTTGTTAAAGTATTAAGTAAACATAACAATAAATATGAGAGTTATGTAAACACTGATAGCTTCTACATTTTATTTGCACTAATTTACATGCCATTGGCACTCCGTGCTATAATGGTTATAGATGCTTTTACTAAATTCAATAGTATTCAACAATATGTATAATATTGGTTAGATATAAAATGTAATTCTGGGGAAAAGGTCTAAAAATGGATCAATCAACAAAATATTCAATTCACTTATGTTAATCCAGCAAAATACTGGCATACTGAGGGGCAAAATACTGGCATATTAAATGGCAAAAGAATGGCATATTGAGGGGCAAAATACTGGAATATTAAATAGCAAAAGAATGGCATATTGAGGAACAAAATACTGGCATATTAAATTGCAAAAGAATGGCATATTGAATGGCTAAATACTGGCATACTGAGTGGCAAAATACTGACTTATTGAGTGGCTAATTATTACTGGCATATTGAGTGGCAAAATATTACTGACCAACTGCAAAATAACATGTACCATGGGGCAACAGTGGCATGTTCTGCAGGACCAGTTCTGTGAGGGAAAGTGAAAAGGTGGTATGTTCTGTGGGGCAAATTGACACTGTGTATGCCAAAAATATGTGGGTGCAATATGAGTGCAAGTGAATGGCTGTGGATACTGTATGGTGTTGTGTCCTTTAGGTGCAATGTGGGTGCAGAAAAAGGGAATAAAAACAAGACATTTCATTTTTCAATAACATGTTTATTACATATACAAATAGTTGAATGTGATATGAAAATAGTTGGATATAATATAAAAAAGCTTACATTTACATATAGTTTTTTACATTGCGACATTAGAAAAATTAAGTCAACTTTGCCCAGGACCCAATAGGGTCTTAAAGCGGCCCTGTTTCTGATATTACTTTTAAACATTTCCCCCTCTAATTTAAGACTGTCATCTTGTTGAGGTAGTCTTTCTTCTTTTATATATACTCTCCTCCTTTACTATATTGCTACCCTTTATGCATTTAAATGTTTTTACCATATCCCCTCTATCCTGTCTTTCAAGCTATAAATGTTTATAGTTTATTATATTTATAATTTATTTTTTTTTTGCTTGGAGAGGGGCTTTAAATGGTTAATGTATAAAATCGGCCAAACACTGAAATTTTTAGTACCAGTGATAATTTTTGTTACCAGAAATATTTAATCTTGCACTAAAATAGGTAGAGTTGATTTTGAATGAGGAAATAAGAAAATGACTGATGTAGTATGAGAATTTAATGAAATTTTTATATAAATCATTATTACATTGAGTTAAAAGAAGTGGAGATGCCGGGGATTGAACCCGGGGCCTCATACATGCAAAGCATGCGCTCTACCACTGAGCTACATCCCCTACATAGATTCTACTTCTTACAGACTTATTGGATACTGTGCATTTATGAAGTGCTTGTAACTACTGAAAAGTAATGGATTTAAAAAAAAAAAAAAAAAGTACATTTCCAAACATCGACACATTGCATGGTTAGTACAGGTACTAAAGTTTTCTGAAATTATCCATCCACTTGTTGCAACAGGTTAACACTTACACACTACACTTAGTCCTTTAAGTCTTAAAATCTAGGGTGTAAATTATATGGAACAAAATGCACTCACACAGGAGCACTCATCAGGACATGAGACTGCATATAACAAACAACAAAATGAGTAATTACAGTCATTGCCTGGAAGCTTTAATTAGATAATGAGTGGGATCAAAAATCCTGAAAGAATACAATATGCGCACAATGTGGAAAAGAACTGGGAAATAAATAATCTTTTAGTTCTGAAGTCAATAACTCAAAATGTATTATCTAAACAAAATACAACAACAAAAACACCCACACATCTGCTATACACAAGGCCAATGCACAAAACTCAAGGATTAACAGCTGGTTCTTTATGGGGATTCTTTATGGTAAGGGCAATAAAGGTATGGAAATCACTGCCAAGAGAGGTGGTGCTATCAAATACAATAGATAACTAGAAAAAGGTCACAATATTTGTGCTGGAAAACAGAACATAAAAGGATATGAATAATACAATCACTATTAATATTTGGAGTGTTTTTGGTCCACGGGGAATATGGAAGGCAAATATGGGGAAGGCAAATATTTAGGCAAAAATTATTAATTATTTGGCTATTACTATGATAATAAAATATACCTATGGCTGCAGGACTCACGTTTCATATTGAGTCACAGATCAATTAAAGGGATAACTTGCCTGAAAACATACCACTAAATCAGATACTGTGTACAATTTATTGCATGCATCATATAATTATATTATAAAAGAGCAAATAAAGCTTCCAGACATTTACTATAATTACTCATTTTATAGTATGTTTGAAGTTTTAATTATTTGGTTTTACAATTTGTCCAAAGACAACTTGTATTTTTTGCATTTATTAAAGGGGAAAAATAGAATAATCTATTGCAGCGTTGTAACAACTATAATAAGTTATAACACGTATATGGGGCAAGGGGAAAGGGAACAAGACTGTGTGTATACTATTAGGCACAGACAATCTGAAACAATGTGCACAGAGGGGATACTCTCTTGATATATTGCCTGAGCAGTTGGGGGGCAGACTCACAGCTGTGCTACTATACACAACCGATGACAGTACATTAGATATTATGACACAGTAGACATTTTGTAGACCAAAATTAAGATTTGTTTTTGTTTTCACTAGATTGGAAAAAATCAATAACTAAAGTAAATTGTTTTATATATTTATTTTTGCAATTAATTTTCTATGACATGTAATTTAATTGCTCATTTTAAAATGTTATTGATTGCCATGTAATTGTTACATCTTGGTTTTATTCCTTTTATGACTTGTATGAAATGTAAGAATTGTCAACGCATTTCAGGTTCTGTGCTGACATCCTAATCTTGCCTTGCCTTTATCCAGTATCATATTTTCTTTTTAAAGAGATAACAAAAGTATTTCCTTTACACATTATAATCCAGTCTTGTGCATTTGAGACTGAGAATGGGTTCCTTAGTGACAGTTCAGCCCTGTGGTCTAGATGTCTGGTAATGTACAGCCTTTTAGACACAAGTAGTGCACCATTCAAATTACACTCTTAATGAGGCAGAAGTGACTGATGGTTGCACTAGAGTTGGTTGACGACTACAACTCCCATGACTCTGAGCCAGGTATACTTCTCTAAGAAACAGGTAAACAAAAGTGCGCTTAACACAAACTGTGAAAAATACAAGGTGTCAACCTTATTAGGTAGTATGAGTGAATTCAAGTGAACTGTGGTGAGATCCAGGAGAAACTATGTCTCCCCTATGGTAATGCACTCACAGAACTTCAGAAACAATGAAGCACAGCACTGGAGGTCTTGGGAAAGATGATCCTCTATGTAAAGAACTCCAAAGATAGACAAAGATCCAATTAGTAATAGTACAGACTATATTTAATATGAAAAAAGCATCTGCTTACATGAATGGGATCCTATGACCAGCGCAGTGGGGCCAGCACAGCGGTATAATCAGGAACTCAGTACAAATAAAGTGCAGAGCTATATTAAAACTTACAAATAAAAAACAATAAAAAACAATAAAACTCGAGGTAAGCAGGCAAGTCCAGTCACGCTACGCGTTTCGCCCGTCAGGCTTCAACCAGGCGTCTGGACTTCCTGCTTTTGGATGCCGTTTATAAGTCTCTTGAGTCCACGCTGCCGTATGCGTCTATTGCCTTCAAATCTCCTTTCGCATACGTCATAGACTCGCGGGATGTTGACTTAGTCGTTTTTTCTTTTCCGATTTCAGTCTTCATATTTGGACTCACAGACATTGGCAATGCATAGCGGAGATACGTGGAAACAAAAGAAACAAGTGTTTCATCTCAACCAAACACAGGGAATAATAAAACAAGACTTGAAAAGGGTTATGCTGCCTTAACAATTATATATATAAATAACACCTTGTATTTTTCACAGTTTGTGTTAAGCGCACTTTTGTTTACCTGTTTGTTTTGCATCTATTATCTGAGTGTGGTTTAGGGACACACTAACTAAGTGCTGCTCACCATTTTTGATTTTAGCGCTGTGTATATTTGTTTTTTTGTAATACTTCTCTAAGAGCATCATAGGAACTGAGCAAACAGACAAATGGACAAGTAAAAAACCAAACTACACTTGCGCACACACTCCCATACTCCCCCAAAAAACAAGATGGCAAATGAGATATAAGATAAGCAAGAAGGGAAGCTGAGAATGCAGAGATAGTGTTGATAGCCTCAGACAACAGGAAAGATAAATATGACAAATAAAACATGAGAGTTAAATGAAATTATGCTGAAAAGATGGCGAACTATAACAACAGCATTTAATAACAAAAAATGAAAAATCTGTAAATAAATTAAAATAAAAAATAAAGGGAAATAATATAACTGAATAATATATCTCAGGTAGTGGCTACCAAGACCAGGCAAACATTGCAAGTAAAAGAAAGTACTGAAGCCACAGGTCAGATAACTGTAGTTTGGGTACAAGTCCGCGCTCTATAGATATGCGTAGAGGAAAGGAGAGCAAGAAAAAAAACCACAGGTGGAAAGGTAAGACGAAGGAAGAGAGTCATAGCTGCTACTATGCCAGTGAGTGGTGTTCCTGGCCCCTAATGAACAGGGGGTGAAGCCGTGTAGCTATACCGACACAGGTCAGACGGCTGAAGTCTCCATGGAAGTGAACCGAAAAACGCAGCAGCTGATAGATATATTGATGGACATTTCAACCCACACAAATCAGACACACATTCTGGATATGCTGCCTGCGAAAGATAATGTGTATCACTAATAAAATATTTATTGCACATAAATCATGGCTACTCAGGTACTACAAAGGTAGTAGTGTACAGGCACATCAGTTACGTCCACAGAAGGATTGAGATTCCTTTAGAGCAGGCTCCGTAAGTGGAACAGAAGGTACAGTACAGTACTTGGAAGGAACAGGACAGTATAGAACCATGCTGCTCCACTTATAGAGACTGCTCTAAAGGAAATGTCATCAGTACTGTCATCAGTACTTTCTTTCACTGACTTATGTATTTGCATTTTTGGCTCATTTTCTATTGCTTTGTGTTTTTAACGATCAAAACAGTTTCTTTTTAGCAGCCTTTTGAGCAGTACTATCTGTGATATATTATTCATTTATATTATTATTATTGTTTCCCTTTTTTTCATTTTATTTTTCATTTTGATTATTAAAGGCTGTTTTTATGGATCTCTCATTTATTATATTTTTATCCTTCCTTTGTGTGAGGCTATCAACACCATTACTGCATTCTCCCCTTCTTGTTTATTTGATATCTAACTCTGTTATCTTATATCTTATTTGCTATCTTGCTCTTTTTTGGTATGAGAGTGTATGTGCAATTGTAGTTGTTCATTTAGTATTTGTAGTATACCCTTACATATTTCTGCCCATTCGATATGACTTTTCCCCCTTACCATTTTTCCTCTCACTATTCATTTAGTAAAGAGTTATTTTTTTATCATAGGAACACACCAGCCCAGGATATAATTGTATACCAGCCCCACAGATTGCATTGTGTCATGATACCACACCTACAGTCCCCCCTCCCCGTTCTGGCAGCCACAGGTCCCCCACAATGTATAGATAATAATACTGTTTTTGAGAAAATTCATGCATTTTTTAAATTTCAATCTTATGCCCCCCTTTACTCCATTTCTCCTTCCCTCCTTCTATTGCAACCACAGCACCTGACTGAACACACATAACTTTCCACAGCATCACCTTGCCGCATACACAGTGCACCCACAGGTCTTGCCAGAGCTCCCAGATTTTACACACAAGACTTGCCAGAGTAACCAGATTTCACTCACAGGTCTTGCCAGAGCACCTAGATTACACATACAGTACTTGCCATAGCAGCTAGAATGCATCCACAAGACGTGCCCCGGCACACAGATTACACCAGCAAGACTTGCCCCAGCACCAAGATAGCAAACACAGAACTTAGCCCAGCACCCAGACTGTACACATAGGATTGTGTACTTCTCTTATTGCACACCTAGATTACAGCCATAGGACTTGCCCAAGGACCTTGATTGACTTACAGGACTTGCTCGAGCACCTAGACTGTGCCCACTGGTCTTGCCAGAGCACCTAGATTGCATCCACAGGATTTGCCTAGGAACCTAGGTTGCATCCAGAAGACTTGCCCCATCAAACAGGACTTGTCCCAGCACCCAGATTGCACACACAGGGCTTGCCCCAGCATGCAGATTGCACACACACGTCATGTGTGCTTGCCTACTGTGATAACTCCATTCATACTCTGCCTAAAAAAATAATTAACATATTATAAATGCAACTTTTAAAAACATCACGGTGAACAATCATGGTTTGGCAGAACTATATCCCTTCAAATTAGTGTCAATATTTTTCTCATAAGGAAAATTTTGGCTGCGTTTTGAGACCATATTAATTATTTAAAAGCTTTAGGTTAAATGTCTTAAAATCTTTAAACCAGTTGTTTAAATTAATACGCCACTACTCAAGGCATGTGCTCAAGGGGTTAATATATAAAATACTATATAAATACACAAGGAATCCACATATATTTAAAATGGAATCCACATATATTTAAATTCATTACCACTATTACTAGAAACAATGTCCTAAAATGAATATATTAATATATATATTATATATACAATCTTTAATTATTAATTGCATAGAGCTGCCTTTTTTATCATTTCATTCAAAAATCTTTATTTATATTCAAAAGTGCAAAAATATAGCTTGCTGTTGTTTAGCACTATAAATTATTTGTCAATTTCCACATCTATGATATTGCACCAAAAGCAGCTAGTCTAATGCAGGTTATTGCATGTTTATAGTGGTTACATGCTGCCACCTAGTGGTCTACGCAGGTTAGTGAAAATGTAAATAACAACTTTTTGGTTTTTCTGTTAAAAAGGAAGTAATCCCCCCCAAATATTTTATTTTTTACATATGACAGGCCATTTCTCCCTATTAGTAATATTATTTTTGAAAGGTTATTCTGAAAAATACAATTCAGAACCTATCTAACACAGTTTTGGGAGAAATCATTTCATGGAGCTGCTCCTTCACTGAGATGCTCCGCCGACTGTCAGTCACTTCTAGTGTGTGTCTGTTTGTCAACCATGTAAAATAAGAAGAAAGTAGGAGATTGGAGCAGGAGAGATTGCTCATATAAACTAGGAAGTATGACACAAGTAGGAAGGAGCAGCCAGTGAGACAGATACAAGATGTCCGTACTGTATAAGAAGGAGCACAGAGCATGCTGTGGATTTATAGGTAAGCAGTTGGTTAAGTTAAATTTTTTTCAACCAATATACAGACCCCCTAAATGTCCCCGTTTCAGCTTAGAGGTAGAGCTCAGCAGGACAGTGGAATTCAAGATGTCAATCCTGCAGCCCTGATCTCATTCTCCGGTGTCTGAGACACTGGGGAATGCCTACTTCGCAAGCATAGCATTATGGGAGGTATGAATATATTATATACTGTATGTATTTTTTATTGCTATAAATTAGCTCTGTGTAATACCGTTCTGGACTTGACATAATTGAAAACGAAAGAATTCTAAATGTTTTCTTCCTGGAAAACATTTTATAAATAAATAAATAATAAATAGATGAAAGTTTTTCCTACCATAATATATGTTTTTTTTTTTATGATACTTGTATATTTTCTTAGGGTGCTGATAAAGGTCCATCACAGTGGATCTCCAAATCCATTTCGTGAGATATCTTATTTTTCTGGGGGAGACTGACGCCGGAGGATCCCCGAGACGGGGTGACTACAAAGTCAGTCGGCATGAGGTTAACCCCAAATTTGTAATCCAGGCTATTGGGTGGTTTTGGAATCGCAGTCCCATTCCTAGAGGCAGCTGAATGGACAGGTGAGGGGCACATAGCTTCCAGGCACCTGAACGGAGGGGACCCAGGTGTGGGGACTGATGTCCCCACACTTGGGTCATTTTAAAAAGGTAATGGGGTTAGCTCCATGGGACGCAGTGGACAGAGGCCAATTTCGCTCTGCCCAGATGCCGGCACCTCTGCCAGGTACAAAAACTCCCCAAGCGGCAGGGGTGGACAGAGGGCAGCGGCACTCTGCCCCGTTGTCAGCACTTCTGCTGATGCACAGGGCGGGTAAAAGCCAGGGATGGGGTTCCAATAAGGCTCCTTGAACCCAGGTGGAGGTGGGCACAAAGAGGGGGGGTCCTGGTTGGTTCTAGGAGAAAGGTGCCAGCGGTTCAACTGGGAATTCGATGGGCGGGGGGGCAGGGGTAACGGATCTGGGGATGTGACGTCAGCCAGGGCCTCCACAGGGGAAAGGGGACACAGTTCTGGGGTTGTGGCAGGCAGGAGCCAGTGGCAATCTGCCTTGAACCCAGCTCTTCCGCTGGGTCATCCACGGGGAAGAAGGGGCACAGTTCTTGGGTCAGTGCATCTGCTGGGAGAGGGCAGCACTGATACTCACAGGCTCGTAGGCAGGGGGCTGTATGCAGTGGAGTAGCTGTAGGAATGCCTTCTCCACTTTTTTGGTCACCAATTAGTCCAAGTCAGCCTCCAGTTTGGGCACAGCGGGAATATTTGCCTCCCTTAACTCCCGGAGTTCTTCCCACTGGTAATCTGTAGCATTCCCGAAGCCTGGATCCAACTGAAGATTCTTCAATAACAATCCTGGACCACCAATATCGTAGCCTTCCATGGGAGTGTCATCCTCCAGCTCAGGGTAAAGCTGTGTGACATACCACCGTAGCGCCCGGCATCCACAATTTACAACCATCTCAGCACGGACAAGCTCCCCCCATATCCAGCCACCCAGTCTCCCTGTTCATGCTCTTCCAGGTACTGCATTCTCTGCACGTACCATTCCTGGGAGCTGGGGAGGACCTTTCCCCTCTAATCCTGATCCCGTTTGAGAGCATTCATCCATAGCTCCAGGTAGCTGCAAGCCCTCTGCAACAGGTAATCCTGCAGGACTGGGCTGGTCCTCAAATTATAACTCCCAGCCATCGTGGCTGCTGTACCACCCTGGTACTCCTTGGCCAATGGGCCAGCTTTGCAAAAGGATAATCCATTGCTGGTGCTCTGCTGCTAATCCACTGGGCTTTTGCAAGGAGGATCCCACTGCTTGCCACCAATGTTACAGAATGGCTACCCAGGCTTGGTAGCACTTCTGTCCATTGTGGAAAATCCCCTCCTTAGCCCCCGATTACAGCTCAGCATCCACCCAGCAAGTCTTTCCTGCCACTTTGCTCTTTGTACCCAAATTGCAGACAGGACCACTAGCAGTTAGGTATAGCAAGAATGAACAACAACTTTATTTGAGAAACAGCACAGACTTATAAAAAACACAAATATGACATCACAGACATTATACTTCCAGGCTGCAAACCAAATAGGAATTAACATACAATACAACAGAAACCAAACAGCAATTAACCAGCATTGCTACAGATATAGAAAGCCACATCATAATCAGCTCAACAGTAAATTCAATTAACACAGAACAATGGATGCTGGAGCAAATTATGAATTATTATCACTGACACATTGTAATCCTTCAGAGTGGTATACTCACAGAATTATGCATTACACATAAACCAATATACCGTATTTGCTCGATTATAAGACGACCCTGATTATAAGACGACCCCCCAAACTTTGGATATTCCATTAGGAAAAAAACTAAAAGCCTGAATAGAAGACTACCCTATAGGAAAAAAGTTCAACTTGTATATATTCACATGTAAATTGCTTTTTTAATAAAAAATTATGATATCAAAAAATGTATTTCTTGTTTTTATTTCTTTTTATGTGCCAATGCTGCCTTTCTCTTTCCCTTGCCCCCATTTTTCTCTCTCTCCCCCCTCCCATTGTCTGTCTCTTAACCCCCTCACTCCCCTTGTCTCTGTCTCTTAACCCCTTCCCTCCCCTTGTCTGTCTCTTAATCCCCTCACTCCCCTTGTCTCTGTCTCTTAACCCCTTCCCTCCCCTTGTCTGTCTCTTAACCCCCTCACTCCCCTTGTCTCTGTCTCTTAACCCCTTCCCTCCCCTTGTCTCTGTCTCTTAACCCCCTCCCTCCCCTTGACTCTGTCTCTGCCCCCTCCCTCCCCCCTGTCTCTCTGTCCCCCTCCCTCCCTCCCCCTGTCTCTCTGCCCCCCTCCCTCCCTTCCCCTTACCTTGATCCCTGGTGGCTAGTGGGGGCAGCCGGGGGATGTCTGCACGATACGTGCAGACATCCTCCATGCTGCCCGACACGGCAGTCTATTATGACGGACAGCTGTCCGTCATAATAGTCTGCCGTGTCGGGCAGCATGGAGGATGTCTGCACGTATCGTGCAGACAACCCCCAGCTGTCCGCTTTTCCCTGGTGGCTAGTGGGGCAGCAGAGGAGGTCTGCGCGACGAGCGCAGACTCCCCTGCTGCCGCCCGGCACGCTCGCCGGGACTTCTGTGACGAAAGCGGAAGTACCCGGCTTCTTCATAGAAGCCCCGGCGGTCGTGCCGGGCGGAAGCAGGGGAGTCTGCGCTCATTGCGCAGACATCCCCTGCTGCTAGAGAGGGGGATCCAGGTCCCCTGCAGCTCTGCTGGGGACCTGGATCCATGTCTTATAATCTGACCTCAATTTGAGGTCAGATTATAAGAGACAACGATTAAAAGACGAGGGGTAGTTTTCAGATTTTTTTTTCTGAAAAAAACCTCGTCTTATAATCGAGCAAATACGGTACTAACAGAATGTAACTAAATAACAATATTAAAGTATAGAGTTTTAGCACATAAGCCAGAGCCCATAATCTATAGGGAGGTGTTTGGCCCTCAGGCCCCTCCAAGAACCCCCATCACAGTGGATCTCCAAATCCATTTTGTGATAAATGTAATATAATAATAATAATAATAAAATATGGTGAAAAAAAGACAAAAAACACAAATTGTCTGACTTTTATTTGAAATATCTTTTACTCATTTACAAAAGCTAATGAAAAAAACTTCTAAATAGATTGTACTATTTCTCCTGAGTACAGGGATACCATCCATGCATAGGTTTGTCAGCTTGTTTGGGAGTTGAAAGGTGCACTTTTTGATTTTCCAACTTGGAATTTTGACATGCAGACAACCTGCGCCCATGTCGCATTTGTCAGTGTATTTTACCCCATCAAACCATATATTTTTTGGACACCCTAGGTAGACACCCTAGGCTATTGCACATGGTGGTATTTTAACACTTTCCATGTACTAATTTTACCACCAGCCTTTCTCAAAGTTTTTGGTGCTCATTTTTTTGTGTCTTTTTTTCACATACATTGTACTTCAGACATGAATTCACAGATTTTGGTATGTGTCACTGCCACACAGCACCCCAATATGTGTTCAGCAACATCTCCTGACTGCATCCTTGCAACACCTTTAACATATAGGCAGTGGAAGCTGATCACTACCTATGTGAGTTTGAACGCATCCAATCACATTCGCGGTGATCGTATGCAAGGAGGGGGGTGCCGAAGGATGCTTCAGATCCGAAGCAGCCTCTGGGAATAGCTGCCAGCATGCACCGTTGCTTTAAGGAGTTCAAAACTGCATTTAAACTCAGGATGTAAATATACGTTCTCAAGGACCATGCTTTGCAGGACGTATATATCAGTGGCAGATGCTCCATATGAGCTAGGTGTGCATGGAGCTGTGCTGTGTATTTCTGGGGCTTGTGTGCTTCGAACAGAGAGCACACAAACTCCGGATATACATCTGGGAGACAGATGGCAGCTGTGAATGTGACCTTTCCGGCTTCCGTCATAGAAGTCCTGGCGGAAGTGCCGGGCAGCAGCGGAGCGCAGACATCCACCGGCTGCCCCCACCAGGGCCGCCGCCAGGAATTTCAGGGCCCCTTACTGAACAAATTTTCTGGGCCCCCTACTGCCCCGAAAATATCTCCCACTTGCCCCACCTACCCTCACAAGCATGTTATCCCGGTCTAATGTAATTGTCAGGTCCGCACTGCCTCCCGTCACCAATCACATCTCAGCGATTGGTGACGGGAGGCAGTGCGGACCTGACAATTACATTAGACCGGGATAACATGCTTGTGAGGGTAGGTGGGGCAAGTGGGAGATATTTTCGGGGCAGTAGGGGGCCCAGAAAATTTGTTCAGTAAGGGGCCCTGAAATTCCTGGCGGCGGCCCTGGTGGGGGCAGCCGGTGGATGTCTGCGCTCCGCTGCTGCCCGGCACTTCCGCCAGGACTTCTATGACGGAAGCCGGAAAGGTCACATTCACAGCTGCCATCTGTCTCCCAGATGTATATCCGGAGTTTGTGTGCTCTCTGTTCGAAGCACACAAGCCCCAGAAATACACAGCACAGCTCCATGCACACCTAGCTCATATGGAGCATCTGCCACTGATATATACGTCCTGCAAAGCATGGTCCTTGAGAACGTATATTTACATCCTGAGTTTAAATGCAGTTTTGAACTCCTTAAAGCAACGGTGCATGCTGGCAGCTATTCCCAGAGGCTGCTTCGGATCTGAAGCATCCTTCGGCACCCCCCTCCTTGCATACGATCACCGCGAATGTGATTGGATGCGTTCAAACTCACATAGGTAGTGATCAGCTTCCACTGCCTATATGTTAAAGGTGTTGCAAGGATGCAGTCAGGAGATGTTGCTGAACACATATTGGGGTGCTGTGTGGCAGTGACACATACCAAAATCTGTGAATTCATGTCTGAAGTACAATGTATGTGAAAAAAAGACACAAAAAAATGAGCACCAAAAACTTTGAGAAAGGCTGGTGGTAAAATTAGTACATGGAAAGTGTTAAAATACCACCATGTGCAATAGCCTAGGGTGTCTACCTAGGGTGTCCAAAAAATATATGGTTTGATGGGGTAAAATACACTGACAAATGCGACATGGGCGCAGGTTGTCTGCATGTCAAAATTCCAAGTTGGAAAATCAAAAAGTGCACCTTTCAACTCCCAAACAAGCTGACAAACCTATGCATGGATGGTATCCCTGTACTCAGGAGAAATAGTACAATCTATTTAGAAGTTTTTTTCATTAGCTTTTGTAAATGAGTAAAAGATATTTCAAATAAAAGTCAGACAATTTGTGTTTTTTGTCTTTTTTTCACCATATTTTATTATTATTATTATTATATTACATTTATCACAAAATGGATTTGGAGATCCACTGTGATGGGGGTTCTTGGAGGGGCCTGAGGGCCAAACACCTCCCTATAGATTATGGGCTCTGGCTTATGTGCTAAAACTCTATACTTTAATATTGTTATTTAGTTACATTCTGTTAGTACCGTATTTGCTCGATTATAAGACGAGGTTTTTTTCAGAAAAAAAAATCTGAAAACTACCCCTCGTCTTTTAATCGTTGTCTCTTATAATCTGACCTCAAATTGAGGTCAGATTATAAGACATGGATCCAGGTCCCCAGCAGAGCTGCAGGGGACCTGGATCCCCCTCTCTAGCAGCAGGGGATGTCTGCGCAATGAGCGCAGACTCCCCTGCTTCCGCCCGGCACGACCGCCGGGGCTTCTATGAAGAAGCCGGGTACTTCCGCTTTCGTCACAGAAGTCCCGGCGAGCGTGCCGGGCGGCAGCAGGGGAGTCTGCGCTCGTCGCGCAGACCTCCTCTGCTGCCCCACTAGCCACCAGGGACCCTGGTACTAAGCGGGTCCCACGTACAGGATCCTCTGCCTCCCGCATCTCCAGCCATCGGGTCCCTCGTTTGGTGTGCGCGCGATGCTGGCTGCAAGCGCGCACCCGCAGTAATTCTGTGGCGTTCCTTTCACGAGCGTCGCTATGGAGACGGGCTGCGGGACGCGCTTCTCACGCGTCACGGGGGCGGAGCTACGGCCCTTTAAAACGGCAGTGCGCGCTATTCAAAATTGCTTGAGTATTGCTCTGAGCTTGCTACAGCGTTTGTTATCGTTTTTTCCTGGATTTTTTGACTCTGCTCGTTATTTGGACTTCCCTGGCTTCTGGCTCCCAACCCAGCTTGTGTACTCTGATTATTCTACTCTCTGGACTCCCTGACTTGGCTTATTTCCTGACATCCCTGCTCTCTGTGCTCCTGACCCGGCTAGTTACATTGGATTTCGCTCCTTCTCTGGCTCCATTACGTGGTCTCCTCCTCACCATCCCGATATAGGCACCTGTGCCTCCTCTCCTGATCCCTCTGACGCTCGTGCCTGTTGTTACGGCTGGAAGCTGTGTATCTTCCAGTATTGTGATACCTGGCAAGGGCTGTCACTTTTGCAACTGGGGCTCCACTACTGAATCACGGTACGTACGTATTGTGGTGTTACAGTAATAATATGGAGGGTGGTTGGGAGCAGTTGGTCAATATGCCTGTAATATTTTGCAACTCAATAAGTCAGTATTTTCCCCTCAATATGCCATTCTTTTGCCATTTAATATGCCACTATTTTACCATTCAATATGCCAGTATTTTGCCCCTCAATATGCCAGTATTTTGCCATTTAATATGCCAGTATTTTGCCCCTCAATATGCCAGTATTTTGCCATTTAAAATGCCAAGATTTTGCCCCTCAATATGCCATTCTTTTCCCATTTAATATTCCAGGATTTTCCCCCTCAATTTGCTATTTAATATGCCAGTATTTTGCCCCTCAGTATGCCATTTTTATGCCAGGATTTTGCCCCTCAAAATGCCAGGATTTTGCCCCTCAATATGCCAGGATTTTACCAATTAATATGCCAGGATTTTACCAATTAATATGCATGGATTTTGTCCCTCAATATGCCAGGATTTAGCCATTTAAAATGCCAGGATTTTCCCCCTCAATATGCCAGGATTAAGCCATTTAATATGCCAGGATTTAGCCAATTAATATGCCAGGATTATGCCATTTAATATGCCAGGATTTAGCCACTCAATATGACAGGATAATGCCAATTAATATGCCAGGATCTAGCCATTTAGTATGCTAGGATTTAGCCAATTACTATGCCAGGATTATGCCATTTAAAATGCCAGGAAAATGTCAATTAATATGCCAGGATTTAGCCATTTAATATGCCAGGATTTAGCTGTTTAATGTGCCAGGAAAATGCCATTTAATATGCCAGGAAAATGCCATTTAATATGCCAGGATTTAGCCATTTAAAATGCCAGGATAATGCCAATTAATATGCCAGGATTTAGCCATTTAATATGCCAGGATTTAGTCATTTTATATGCCAGGATTTAGTCATTTTATATGCCAGGATTTAGCCAATTAATATGCCAGGAAAATGCCATTTAATATGCCAGGATAATGCCACTCAATATGCCAGGATTTTGCCACTCAATATGCCAGGATTGTGCCCCTCAGTATGCTTGTTATCTACCACCCTCCTCCTCCCTCCCAAGTACTTACCTCCTTGCTGCTTTCTCCCGGTGCAGGTCCGTGGCTGTGAGGGAAGTGTTGTGCGCTCCCCTCCAGTTGCGCGGATCAATAAAATTTGTTAAAACTTTTTTTTAAAACAAACTTTATTGAAGCCGTGCGGCTGGAGGGGAGCGCACAACGCTTCCCTCATAACCGCGGACCGTCTTAAGAGAGGGGGATTTTTTTTTTACCTGGCGTGACCCGGGCCTGCCGGGCCCCCTGGACCCGCCGGCCTGGGAGGTTAGTATCGCCCGTCACCCCCTGATGGCGGGCCTGGCCCCCAATACCCACCAGGGAGATTGGGGCATCCGGTGGACATCCTCCGCTGCTGCCCAGCACATGACCTTTCCGGCTGTCCATCACAATAGACGTAAGTGTCGGGCAGCATGGAGGATGTCTGCACATATGTGCCGAACCCCCTGGCTGCCCCCACTACCTGTTGGGGGGAGGGAGGGAGGAGGGAGGCAGCATTGGGGGGAGAGAGCCAACATTGGGGGGAGGGAGGGGGGAGAGAGCCAGCGTTGGGTGGAGGGAGGGGGAGAGAGCCAGCATTAGGGGAGGGAGGGGGGAGAAAGCCAGCATTGGGGGGGAGGGGGGAGAGTCAGCATTGGGGAAGGGAGGGGGTAGAGCCAGCATTGGTGAAGGGAGGGGGTAGAGCCAGCATTGGGCAAGTCTGGGCGAGAGAGGGGGAAAAGCCAGCATTGGGCAAGTCTGGGCGAGAGAGGGGGAAAAGCCAGCATTGGGCAAGTCTGGGGGAGGGAGGGGTGGAGAGGCAGCATTGGGCAAGTCTGGGGGGGGGGGGGGGCAGCATTGGCACATAAAAGGAAATAAAAACAAGAAATGCATTTTTTTATATCAGAATTTTTATTAAATATGAGAAAGCAATTTACATGTGAATATATACAAGTTAAACGTTTTTCCTATAGGTTAGTCTTATATTCAGGCTTTTAGTATTTTTCCTAAAGGAATATCCAAAGTTTTGGGGGTCGTCTTATAATCAGGGTCATGTTATATTCGAGCAATACGGTAATTAAATTTTTTGACAATAGTTGTCCCTTAAGCGCAGACTTAATAATGAGAAATGTGCTTTCTTTGGAGATGCTCATCCAATATATTTGAAATAAAAAATGAAAATAAAGTACTGCCCATTACCAAAATATTAAAGCTATTGATAGTTTTCCTATCAATCTCCTCAGTGCAAAAAGAATATATTCTAAAAGTATTCTTCTCCCACAACCCTGATAGTTTCTTTCCTGTGATAACTGGTAATGGCTTGCAAGCTGTGAAGATCCTGGTATAGGGCCAAACTCAACAATTTTAAAGTAAAAATAGTCTGAACATTTTGAAAGAATTTATGAAGGATTCTATGAGGAGATTGTTTGGGCCTTGATAGAATGCCAACTTAAATGTCTGCATGCATATCATGGTGATATTGCATTAACATCTGCTTTACTAGACTTCAAACTAATATGTTTATTTTTTTTTTTTTTTTACTGAATTATTCTTGAGCAACCATTAAATCATGTCTGGAGCAGTGGATTTCTAGAAAAAAACAAACTACAGGATTTAGTTAACAATTTAACCAAACGCCCTAGCAAACTAGCCCCTGAGTGGACAGACATTGGAACTAGGGAATACAATATTGGCCATGTTATGCTAAATTTAGTACATTGGCATTATGTCTATATTAAAGGGACTTGGCCATCTATATATTATTTGTATTGTGATTTGTAGAAAATAAAAATATTGTTTTAAATGTGCCTGTGGTGTTTCCTGACATCACCTGTGGCTTGGTATGCAAAATATGCCCCGATCTGGCCTGAAAATGGGACAGATCGGGGCTAAAAACAAAATTGCGGAGAAATTCCACAAATCCGCTATTGAATATGGCCGATCTAAGCATGAAATCATCAAATTCTGTCTATTTTGGGCCAAATTGCTTGGCAGCGCTGCAGTGTTCACTGTGAAATTAAATGGTATGGTGATACAGGTGGCATGATGATGGGAGGGTACATATAAGCTAACAGCTGTTGATGATGATCAATAACCGGTGATGTCATGCCAACCTATATCTGGCATGACATCAGTGGCATTGTTATACCACTAGAGCTGTTATGACAATATATAAAATGATATCTGATAATGTATGCATATCATATCACAAAATTGCCTCATACACTGATTTCCTCACATGGACACGTTGCCTGACTTTACCTCTGTCAACATCCACGGACTTGAGGGAAGGAGATTTCATATGTTAATTGCCAGCAAAGAGAGTTTTTTATAATGGGTTACACTGTGGGTAGGAAAAATATGTGACATTGCGAAAATAGGTACACAAAGTAACAACACGACCAGCACGTCTGTGAAATGGTGCCGTTTATTGATTGTCCCACGGTAATGTTTCTACTCCAAAAAGAGTTTTTATTAAGGAAACGTTTTATTAGTGGAACAACTCTACTATTTCACAGACGGCTGGTCGTGTTGTTAATGGTGAATGGATTAACGGTCTGGACCGTGACAATAGCACCTAACGTGGATACGAATGCATATCCACATAATTTATTTATATTTATTGCAAAAATAAGGGGACTATATAGCATTTTGGGAAGTGGGGGCATATATGGCATTATTAAAAGTGGGAATATATATGGCATTGTGGAATGTGGGGGCATATATGGCACTGAAAAAAGTGGGAATAAATGGCATTAGTGGTATTTTGTGGTGAAGAAGGGCTTCCCCGAGGCTATATTTGCACAGGAGTTCAGTGGTTTCTAGTTACACCCTTGATTATTAAGCAGCCTCAAATATACCTAAAACACTATCTACAATGGGTTGTAGCAGAAATACTTTTTCTTTTTTTTTTGCTTCTCAAGTGGAGTGATTTATGGTGTTCCTGGGTGGATCACACAAGGCTATTATAGTTGTTTTTCTATTTTTTTAGAAATGCATTTTATATGATTGCTTAGATCTGTCTGAAAGTCTGATGAATTACATATGTACGAACAATTGCCTGTATAGTTGATCTAAGGTTGTTTTAGAAATGAACTGATGTATCAGTTTCTGATTATGTAGTGCTGTATTTCTTTTTTTTATGTTTACAGTAATATACCCTATATTTATCCTTAGTTTCTTCATAGTATTTTTTTTTTTAAAGAGCACTGTCCATTGTATTGCTAATAGAATTTAATATTAGTTTTGTAAAATGAATGAATAAATCATATAATATAGCAGTAGCCTCCAGGAGTTTGAAAGTGAAGAGGGGGAATAGTTGCAACATGTCGGAAAAAAGTTGAAAAAGCATAATTTTTCACAGACCAACTTTTGTCCAACAATTCATTCAGAAAAGCACATCAACATGAGACTGAACAGCAGGTCACAAAACGGCAAACTCCTGTAGGCTAAGACTTAACTTGAAACCTACAAATGCTGGTTCAAAAGAGGAAAAAGTCAAATCAGCGAGCTAAGGAGATGTTCATTTATTATTTAAACTCTCTAATATCATATGAACATCAGTTATGTCTATCAATTACAGGAAAGACCACGGGAAGTAAATATAAAGGTTTCACAATTCTGGTGCTTTCACCATGTGTTCAAATGTTAACTCCTGACAATGTGTAATGTTAACACATGACAAACTTTATTTTTGTGCTATAAGTACCAGTCGAGCATTTCTGGAGTACTCCAGTGCTTTAAATGCAACACATCCCTTGTATAATATTGGGTGAGAAAAGGCAATTATAGTCACATAAGAGTGTAAGGTTTAGATTAAAAAAAAAAAAAAAAGTGCAATCATTACACAGTGATTAGACCTTTTCTTTTATGATCACCACACTTTTAGATGAGTTTCTATACATAATCTCCATATGTGCTGTCCCACACTATTGAGTGGTACCTATGGTTTTAACTCTTCTTGGTTACAACAACACAAGAGATAACAGGAGTACAAGCCTCCACTTTTAAGACTATATTCAAAGCCTTGTAATGTTCAGGCATTCAACAGTGAGCGTGGTCAATGTTCTAAAAATGAAGCCGTCACTACAGTGTTCATGCTGACTTAGTTGCCAAAAGTAACGTACCGTATTTGCTCGATTATAAGACGACCCTGATTATAAGACGACCCCCCAAACTTTGGATATTTCATTAGGGAAAAAAATAAAAGCCTGAATATAAGACTACCCTATAGGAAAAAAGTTCAACTTGTATATATTCACATGTAAATTGCTTTTTTAATAAAAATTATGATATCAAAAAATGCATTTCTTGTTTTTATTTCCTTTTATGTGCCAATGCTGCCCCTCTCTTTCCCTTGCCCCCAGCTTTCTCTCTCTCTCCCCCCCTTAGTGTTGTCTCCCCCCCCCCTTTGTCTCCCCCCTCGCTCCCCTTGTCTCTGTCTCTTCCCCCCCTTGTTTCTCTCTGACCCCCCCTCCCTCCCCTTGTCTCCGTCTCTTCCCCCCCTCCCTCCCTTTGTCTCTGGCTGGCGAATATCAATGGCAAATACTGGCATATTTTTGGACAAATTGGCTGGGGCATATTAATGGCAAATAATACTGGCATATTATTGGCATATTATTGGGCAAATTGGCTGGGGCATATAAACGGCAAAACAACACTGGCAACACTTGTAGCATGCCAAATTATGTGGGTGCAATATGAGTGCAAGCTAAGTGCTTTGGGTGCAATATAGGTGCATGGCAAGTGCTGTGGTTACTGTATGGTGCTGTGTGAAGTCCTTTGGGTGCAATGTGGGTGCAGAAAACGGGTATAAAAACAAGAAATGCAATTTTTCAATCACATTTTTATTACATATACAAATAGTTGAATGTGATATGAAAATAGTTGCATATAATATTAAAAAAGTTTACATTTACATACAGTTATTTACAATGCGACTTTAGAAAAATTGGGTCAAGTGGGGTCCACTGCTAAAGACTTTGCTCAGGGCACATTAGGGTCTTAAAGCGCCCCTGTGATGGGGGCATGTGATGGGGAGATGGGGCATGTACTTGTTGTGAAACGTGGGTTATGGGTCATGTCACGTATGTGCATCGTGGATAGGGGGGGTGCCCAAATTTTGTCTGTCTAGGACAGCACAAAACCAAGATACACCACTGAGTCTCTCTTTCTCACACACGTCTCTCAGAAGCAGATCGGCGTCGGCTTCATGGGGAGCACGGGCAGCATAAGTAAGTGCTGCTCACGCTCCCCGCACGCAGTGATAATGCAGGGAATAAGAAATCCAATGCCCTGCATCATCACTAAGCATGGGGAGCGCAAGCAGCACTTACTTATACTGCCCATGGCTCCCAGTGAAGCTGAAGCCGATCTACTTCGCAGGGTGGGGGTGGAGTTTCACCTCTCACCCGGTGAGCTCCACCCACTCCCCATAAGTAACAATGGTCTGGGGAGGGAGAACAGAGGGGGGGGGGAGGAGAGAACAGAGGGGGGAGAAGAGAACAGATGAGTGGGAGAGGAGAGAACAGAGGAAGGGGGAGAGAACAGAGGAGGTGGGGGATAGAGAGAACAGATATGGGGAGGAGGGAGGAGAGAGAAAACAGATATGGGGAGGAGGGAGAGAGAGAGAACAGATTTGGGGAAGAGGGGAGAGAGAGAGCAGATATGGGTAGAAGGGCGAGAGAGAACATGTGTGGGAAGGAGGAGAGAGAGAGAGGACGAATTTGGGAAGGAGGGGGAGAGAGAACAGATATTGAGAGGAGGGGGAGAGAGAACAGATATGGGGAGGAGGGGGAGAGAGATAACAGATATGGGGAGGAGAGGGGAGAGAGAGAACAGATATGGGGAGGAGGGGGAGAGAGAGAACAGATATGGGGAGGAGTGGGAGAGAGAACCGATATGGGGAGGAGGGGGAGAGAGAACAGATATTGAGAGGAGGGAGAGAGAACAGATATTGAGAGGAGGGAGAGAGAACAGATATTGAGAGGAGGGGGAGAGAGAATAGATATAGAGAGGAGGGGGAGAGAGATAACAGATACGGTGGAGATAGAGCACAGATATGGGGGACTTGGAGAGAGGGGGCGGTGCAACGGGGGAGGCCCGCACAGGGCACCGGAACACTTAAGGTCTGCCCTGCAGACACTAACACACATTTCTTCTATTTTTTTTAACAAAAAATAAAAAAAACTTATAGTGTTGGTCCCCCTCCCTGCTAAGTTACCTTTGTTGCAGGGAAGAGGACGTTTCCGCCAGTGTCTGCAACTGCAGACACCGTTTCTTCAAGTGGCATCCGGCGTGCAACCAATCTCACAGTGTGACGGGGTGGAGCTTGGCAGGGGCGGAGCTTGTGGAGGAGTGGCTAGGGAGACAGCTCCCTATAGCAGAGCCTCTTCTCCTCACCCTAGCAGGAGCATAATCCTCCAATTCTGGGACCATGTCTCAGATGGTAGGAAAGCTCAGCGGGGGAGATGTTCTTTTTTTTTTTTACTGTGATAGCCCTGGAGTCTCCATTCTGGGCTATGCACCAGGGATTCGGGCTATAGCCACAGTAGCCCACCCCTAGCGACGCCACTGCCTCAAATCATGTTTGGATTTCATGATATGAAAATAATATCAGAAGTAATAAAGACAAACTATAACACAATTTGTATTTAAACATGCAAAACATCAAAAGCACAACAGCCAATTTAAAACAACATTAAAGAATTACTCAAGTCTGGAAACAATGGACGGATAAATGTAAATTACAGCTGGCTTTGTAAAAATGCATTTCTTTCCAGTTTTTGGCAATACGTAACAGGCTTTCTCCTGTGGACTGGACCTCGTACCATAAAATCTTAAACTCTGTATAGGAAATGGCACTCCCAGTATCTCTTGGGAGCCTGACATAGGGCATTCATACAGATGTATTTGGATGCCCACAAATGTGCAAGATGTCAGTGATATCATCATAAATGTTCTTCCCTACCAATCACTATAGGGAACAGTGATTAGCTTCCAAATATAAACAAATAAGCGTTAGAGCAGAACTCTTGGAAATATATTTTAAGGATTCTTTTTTATGCATTCATATGCAAAAACAATTCCAAACAGTACAACACAGGTTAACACTACAAAGTGCATAAAAGCTAGTTTGCTAGTGCAAATAGCAATATTTTAATAAAAGTAGCTGTCTATATCAGCCAATGCATCTATAGGGTCTTAGCAATATGCACTCATTTTCTGCACCAAAATGGTGCCTACTCAGAATGATTCAGGGCCCATAGGAGACATATCGGGAACCAAATTTCAAACCAGCCAATATGCCCCAATGTTGCTCCAAATAGTGGACATCATAGCAAATTCCACTCAGAGACCTGCCGGAACCAAATGGACCTGACATATGCCCAAACCGAAAGATACCTCTATCATCCCTGTAGACTTCTATGGGATCATTTCAGGAGGAAATTGGCTGTTATGAAAATAGCCAAAAAGCTCCCAGACCCCAATAAAAATAAACAGTGAATGTTAATGAAATAATGAATATTGCTGCCCACCTCCTGGCACCCAAAGGGTGCCCTGTGAATAAAATAATTAGCTGTTCTTGAAGTTCCAACACCAATGCGCTATGCCCTCGAGTCCTGTTCTTCACCTCATGGAAAGGGACAACTCAAAAACCATACTAACCATTTCCCCCCCCCCCTTCATTTTAATTGGGGCTGGGGTTATTTTTGTAATTTTGGGGGCCAGCAGAAGTCTAGGGGGGAGGGCTGGGGGGACTTATTTTTTATTTTATTCAGATCAAATTCTGACATATTGAGTAGCAGCATTTTGGGGGAGCGGCAATTTAGGCTATTATGCATGTTCCAAATCCAATTCGGAGCAGATCGGTGCATATTGAGTAGACCCTCCCATTTTTACAGTGTGGTATAACTCTTTCAGGCCGCCTACTTCTGTTTATAATCAAGCTGTGTGGTCTTCCCTTTCCATCTGTCACCCACATGATCTGTTCATTGCTTCTGAGACACACTGCAAAGATGTTAAAATTTCAGCAAACCGGGGCAGATGTGTAATGAAACGGAGGCCTTCGGGACTTGTACATTATACTCATGAATAGGGTCATGTGCTTCTGTAATGTTAAAGTGCTGTCTGTGGGTGGAATTCTAACAGATTTACTCTTAACATGAAGGATTCTTCTTGGAATATGCTGCTAGCGCTTGTGGCATGATTATGAGGTTAATATGATCAACATTTCAAAACATGGCTATTCCACCTACAGTGTCAGGAAAAATAGTTTTAGATAAATACTGTACCACGTCAAAGAAATAGACCTGTCTCATCATTTCTTTCCTCAACTCATCCTAAAAACGCCATATAAAGTGTAGCATTGTTATTTCTGTTGCATAGTTGCCAACAGTCCTGGATTTGCCTGCTCGTTCCTGGTCAAATTCACCCTATTGCTGCTTGCCTGCTCCCTATGCATAGTGCTTTTCCTAAAATAAAAATGTCCTGTAATGGGCAGGCTGGAGCTCAATACAATGAAAGTAGTGAACGTGTGGAATCATTGTGGTTTGACATAATCAGTGGGGGTAGAACTATCCAGAAAATATTAGTGGGCATTTGTTACAAACCACCAAACATTGGTGACCTTGAAGAATCACCGCTATTAATACAAATATGCACCACACATGAGGTTGAAGAGCTCACTCAGTGCACATATAATCAAATGTATGAACACATGGAACAGCAGTTCCAGGGTCCATAATACTGTGGCAAGTGTGAGCAAGTGGCCTCGCTGGAAGCTCAAATTGGAGCTCTGGAGAGGCATATTGTAACACTGAGGAATATTGACAACCTTGAGAGGAGTCTCTTGCTCACTGAGCAGAGCTTAGTGAGGTCACCTAAAAAGAAGGGAGGAGATCAGCCAGGAGGGAACCAGGCACACAGTTGGGTGACCATTAGACGTGGTTGTAGCAGGGGAGGGAAGAGGAAAAGGGCAGCCAGTCCTGAGTTTCTCCATCCAAACAAATTCGCTCACTTGAGTGAAGATGTTAGGGAGGCAGACCCAAGGGTGGATTTGCTTTAGAAAACTGTTCTCCCTAACAGTCGGGATGGCAGCTCCTCTAGCATAGAGGGGATCCAGAAGCTAGTGAAGCCTAGGCAGGTTGTGGTGGTAGGGGACTCTTATTAAGAGAGTAGATAGAGTAAGTCTCTCTTTATTAAGTAGACCCTATAGCGGGGTAGGCAACCTTTGGCACTCCAGATGTTGTGGACTACATCTTCCATAATCCTCTCACAACATCAATGCCCTGCCCTATATATTTAAACAACTGGCCAGACGAGAACTATACTGGATTTTTAAACTAAAAACCAGATACCCCCTGGGAATAAATAGAGAATGGGATCTCAACAGCCTTTTCATACTCTGAATCATTTCAATTATCTAAGACGTAAAGTTCCCACAGTCTCTCAGCCAGTATATCAGATATAGAGATCCTGGGTGTTATCAAGTATAGAAAACCAACATAATATTTACTTCACACAATGACAATTAGCACTCACTGTGTCTTGGTTTGGATAATAGACACAAAGTATCTGGATCTAATAAGGGTTTCACATTTGGGTATACCATTATGAGATGATACACAAGATAAACAACGTTCTATATCTACTATCAACAATATGGAGAATCAAAATAATTCAAATGTCTCTCAGAGAGTATATATGAGTACATCAATAACAAGCCCACATGTGTTTATTGAGAATGCCTTCTATATAAATCTCTGCAAATCTGTACATATGCATGATATAATTCCATTCTATGTGCATTCAAGTATCTTTATGTTCATAATAACAGTTTTCCAACACTGTAAGTTATTTATAATACAAACAATTTTCTATGGCGTATGCCTCACATTAAATCTTAAAAAAAAAAAAAAAGTTTTGTAACGTTTTGACATTTTCAATGTCACTTGCATTTTAAAATTTAGATGCACTATGGGTGCTGGTATTTAAGGTGGAAGCTAACTCTAACATTAGTGGAAGTTTAGCGATATTTCAGTAATAATATCGCAATCCCATTTGTATTGTGATGAGAGCAGGGCCGCCATGACTTAGTGGCAGGATATACATCTGTTACGGGCCAGGCAAGCACGCTCAGACCATTTTCATCAAAATTTTTTTAAAAAGGAAGCTTGCTGGTACAGGTGCTGGATGGGGACCTCCACCTATCTGCAGGTGAGCAGGCCAGGGGCGTACCTAGAGCATTTGGCACCCGGGGCGGACCCTGAGTGTGGCCCCCCCCCCACCCCCATAATAAAAATGCAAGAAAACACCCACAATTTTTTCAATGTTTGAAAATTGTACAATTATAGATACCAGGAATAGTGTGCCAGTCAGTGCCCAGTAATAGTGTGCCACTCAGTGCCCAGGAATATTGTAACAGTCAGAGCCCTGTAATATTGTGCCAGCCAGATGCCCAGTAATATAGTGCCAGTCAGAGCCCAGTAATATAGTGCCAGTCAGAACCCAGTAATATAGTGCCAGCCAGATGCCCAGTAATATAGTGCCAGTCAGAGCCCTGTAATATAGTGCCAGTCAGAACCCAGTAATATAGTGCCAGTCAGAGCCCAGTAATATAGTGCCAGTCAGAACCCAGTAATATAGTGCCAGCCAGAGCCCAGTAATATAGTGCCAGCCAGAGCCCAGTAATATAGTGCCAGTCAGAGCCCAGTAATATAGTGCCAGTCAGAACCCAGTAATATAGTGCCAGTCAGAGCCCAGTAATATAGTGCCAGTCAGAACCCAGTAATATAGTGCCAGCCAGTTCCCAGTAATATAGTGCCAGTCAGAGCCCAGTAATATTGTACCATTCAGAGCCCAGTAATATAGTGCCAGCCAGAGCCCAGTAATATAGTGCCAGTCAGAGCCCAGTAATATTGTGCCATTCAGAGCCCAGTAATATAGTGCCAGTCAGAGCCCAGTAATATTGTGCCATTCAGAGCCCAGTAATATAGTGCCAGTCAGAACCCAGTAATATAGTGCCAGTCAGAGCCCAGTAATATAGTGCCAGTCAGAACCCAGTAATATAGTGCCAGCCAGAGCCCAGTAATATAGTGCCAGCCAGAGCCCAGTAATATAGTGCCAGCCAGAGCCCAGTAATATAGTGCCAGTCAGAACCCAGTAATATAGTGCCAGCCAGAGCCCAGTAATATAGTGCCAGCCAGAAACCAGTAATATAGTGCCAGTCAGAGCCCAGTAATATAGTGCCAGTCAGAACCCAGTAATATAGTGCCAGTCAGAGCCCAGTAATATAGTGCCAGTCAGAACCCAGTAATATAGTGCCAGTCAGAGCCCAGTAATATTGTGCCATTCAGAGCCCAGTAATATAGTGCCAGCCAGAGCCCAGTAATATAGTGCCAGCCAGAGCCCAGTAATATAGTGCCAGTCAGAGCCCAGTAATATTGTGCCATTCAGAGCCCAGTAATATAGTGCCAGTCAGAGCCCAGTAATATTGTGCCATTCAGAGCCCAGTAATATAGTGCCAGTCAGAGCCCAGTAATAGTGTGCCAGTCAGAACCCAGTAATATAGTGCCAGCCAGAGCCCAGTAATATAGTGCCAGCCAGAGCCCAGTAATATAGTGCCAGTCAGAGCCCAGTAATATAGTGCCAGTCAGAACCCAGTAATATAGTGCCAGTCAGAGCCCATTAATATAGTGCCAGTCAGAACCCAGTAATATAGTGCCAGCCAGAGCCCAGTAATATAGTGCCAGTCAGAGCCCAGTAATATTGTACCATTCAGAGCCCAGTAATATAGTGCCAGCCAGAGCCCAGTAATATAGTGCCAGTCAGAGCCCAGTAATATTGTGCCATTCAGAGCCCAGTAATATAGTGCCATCCAGAGCCCAGTAATATAGTGCCAGTCAGATCCCAGTAATATAGTGCCAGCAGAGCCCAGTAATATAGTGCCAGCCAGAGCCCAGTAATATAGTGCCAGTCAGAGCCCAGTAATATAGTGCCAGCCAGAGCCCCCCCCCCCCATCACTTACCAAATCGCTGCTTCTCCCGGCTGGACGACCCCTCCCCCCCCTCGGGACGCCAGTGGAGCAGGCAGCTTAATTTCTGTGCACTGCCCAGAAGCACAGACATCCTCCCATGCTGCCTCTCATTCTGTCCACACATGTTCTGAGATCAGAGCATCGAGGGGTCATATGATGTCTTAGCGCACAGATATACAGTCTCCTACTCCTAGAAACCAGGGAGCTGGAGAACAATGGTGGCTGGCTGAGATAAGTCCTGGCTGTGTAGTGTGGTTGTTGTGATAAGTCCTGGGTTAACAATGTGGATGTCCTGGGTATGCAATGTGTGTGCTTGGGCATGTCCTGGGTGTGCAATGTGGGTGATGGGGCATATTCTTGGTGTGCAAAGAGTCGACTGGGCCATGTCCTGTGGCAAGAGATGTGGGAGCCCTTAATTAAAAGAGTGCAAGAGAAATGGAATGGGGAATTTGTTAACAGGCCCCACAATTTCGGATGGCGGCCCTGGATGTGAGTTCCTGGGTCTTAAGTACTAGATTGAGAAATGCAGTCTGTAATATGGTGCAATTCTGGTGTCTGCCAGGGTGTGGCAGTGAGTGCCTTATATTACCATCTTCTATAAACTTGCATGATCTCCACAGATTCTATGATCTTTACAGATGCTGACTTCTCCATGGTCAGAAGAAAGCATCTGGGACTTCCTCCATCTATCTGTTCTCCAGCTGAAATCCAACTTTTTTTTACTCTCGGGGTTCTCTGAATAAGACCTTAAATTTTCCCACCTACGCAACATAACAGGTTAATTTTATTCTTGAAAAACAAAGAATGTCTTCTTGATAAATGTTAAGAAAAGAATTGAGACATAAAACCTGCTACAAAAGCCTGTAGCGAATGCAATATGTAACAAATTTAGAAAATAAATCAACCAAATATGTATATTTTGCATGCTCAGATTACACTATGAAAACGTAAGTGCCATTAAAATGAATTATTGATTCATGAATTATTATTTTCCTTAAGCAACAAAATTGTACCATCTCGCAAGCAATATGTGACCTAAACTATGGGCAAATTCTCAAAGTGTGCAATTCAATTTTTATCCCATTTCCTTCCTTCTTTCTTTATTTCCTTCTTTCTATCGTTTCCTTCTTTCTCTTCTTTCTTTCTTTCTCAGAATCGCAAGCAAATACATAAATTAAGAAACAAAATGTATATGGATATCAGGCCCCAGATGATGTCAGACACAAAGACACATTTAAAGAAATGTATTTGCTCTTCATATGAACATTTGCTTGCAATTCCGCTAAAAAAAACATATAGGTAATTTTTGATCCACTTTTTATTTTCTGCATTCACAGAATAAACAATGTTTAGGTGACAGGGCCCCTTAAATTAGTGCACTGTGCACGTGGAATTATATGGGATCTTCGTAATCTGTCAAAAGCAACCGAATTTGGGGTGAGGCAAATGTATTCACTCCAATTTCACCTGCAGAGCAGAGCCCCCATTGCAGTAAATGAAAATGATTTGTAATGGGACAAATATTGAATTAACCCCTTTGTGAAGATGGACGTACTGGGTACGTCATAGAAAACATGTCCTGCGGTGAAACCTGCATAGGCAGTGATCAGCAAACTATGCTTAGCCGATGTTGTTATGAGGCTTTGGTATCAATGCATCATGCAACACCAAAATGTTTCTCCTCAGGGCATCACCATCACTCCACTGAGTGATTGTTAGTGTCATATTGGATAGCAGCATGCTCCTTCAATTTGGTACTGCCTTGTAGCTGGCAAGGGTTCTTGACTCCCTTAGAGGCAGTCAGCAACATTGCAACTGAAAAAAAATTAACCATACTTGGGTTAGGGTTGTATTTACGGTTACAGATGGGTTAGTCAAGGGTTGGATTTAGGCTGATTATTAGGGTTGGTGTTAAAAGTCACTGTCGGAGAAAATGTTTAGGAAACAAAAAATGCTACTTTCGGTTATTGCATTATAACTTACAAAATGCAACATAAACTCAGGACAAATATTAGAATCTATTTAGCTGGTTTGTTTATTTGCGTTTGTATATAATTCATGTAAAAGTTAGAAAAAGTGTTTTTTTCTCAATGTTTTTATCATATTTTATGATTTTTTTTTTACAGTAAATTATATGATATGATGAACAAAATGGTATCTAAAGAAAGTCCTTTCCTATCCTCCAAATCATTGGAGGAGCCAGGGACTACATCAACAGCCCTGAAATTTTAATGGGGGTGGCATCCACTGGCTCCCCCAGCTGTTATGAGAGACTGGAGGGCAAAAAGGGTAGAGGTTTTTTTCAGAAGGGACTGAATCACTTTTGTCCATTAATTTACTGCAAAATAGCATTTTTTTCACATAACGCACTTCACTGAATCTACTGCAGCTACTATGTGTGACGTGTTTACCTCTTTAAGAACAAATGATTAAATAACTTTCTAATGATAGAATTCCTTTGATATCCTTGTACATGGTCTTAGGCATATGTTTATAAAATCAACACACATTGATCCTTGAGTAGATTAACCGCATTATTATTATTATAATAATAACCACATCTGCAAGGTGTATAAAACTTGGACAGCTTAAACGGAAGAATAGGATAATTTGTTTGGCAAAAAATTATAGATAACACATTGGAAAGTACAATTTGTAGCCAATAATTCTGATATAACTGTGGGATCAAAATATTATTGTCTGCCATGAACTTGGCTGATTCCTCCGAGTCCTCCCTTGCCAAACACCAGATTGACACTGGGGGATATTTACAGAGACATGTAAAGGGGGAAACATTGTATTCTACATATCCTCATTTTCATATTGAAAATTAGAAAAGTTCCCAAGAATAACAATTCCACTGTAGATAGAGTTTACCAATACTCAACAAAGGCCAGCCAAGCTGATGTGTTGCTTATCAATAACTTCAGGAACAATCAATAACGTTTTAGATTAAGTGCTGTTTTGGATGACTAAACTGTGTGGCACTGGGACTATATCAGCTGGGGAACTAGATATTTTCCATATATTTAGGAAAACTGGAAGACAAAAGCGCAAAAAGAGCTCATCGCCCAAAAAATGTAATAATTTATTGTACAATCCCTCCACTCCTTGGTACCTACAGAATAATCTGCAAATTCAAGGAGAAAAAAAGATATTCCTTCGGGTGACTAGTAAGTGACACAACCAGAGCTGGTAGTATGAGCTGTGCTGATTGTTTATTTGATGGTAAACACTAACCCGCTAAATTAAGTTAAATGGTGTTTGATTTGTTTAGTATGTGTACATAAATCATTGAGGTCATCTTGAACAACCTCATGAAACACCCTAATCATATGCCCTGTGACTGTATGGGAAATAAATTTGACACAAGCTTGAAGCCACTATTTATAATGGGGTTGTAGTGTTCTTGGGCAGGGGGTCCTGGTCATGATCGTTTAACTAAATATTTTGATTGTTTTGACCTCTCTATCCCTTGTTTTAAATAGTGCTGCTTAAGAGTGAGTTTTTGAAAGTATTATGGAAGCTCTACGAACATCTCAAATTTATTGGGTCCCTTTTGGGGGAGAACTTAAGATCTTTGTTTAAAACTGATATTTCTGATGGAGTAAGGGTATAAGTAGACAAATTATGAATGTGATCTCATGTCCTTGAATGCTGTTTTTCCCGCTGCATGCGGTACGCTGCTCTACTTTCCCATTGGTATCTCAAGGTCTCTTTCTGCAATTGTCTTGTTCCTGTCTCCTGGGTATGTATGTGCCCCAGGTTTCCCTATATGTATTGTTCTGATGCTTATCCCTGGACTGTTGTTGGGGTCTGTATCTGTTGGGCTTGGGTTGGCTCTGACCCAAAAAAAACACCTCTGGTATTCATGGGATGAGCCCCTTGGGAGATAGCGGCAAACGTCTCAATGGACAAAGTACTTCTGGGCTTATATGGGGGTGTATATACCTGATCCTCTCATTTTTGATCTTGAGTGGGCGCCATAGAATAATTATTTGGGATCCTATTAAATCCCCATTGTGAAAGTGAATTACCCTTATAACTCTGATTCATGATCCAGAGGGAGCTATTGGGATCAGTGTGTATCAGTTTGTCTCTTCTAAATTCATTGGCTTTAACCTGTTGAATGCCAGTTTCCAATTTGTTAACCCTGGAGACTAAATTCTCTTTTCTTCTTATACATTCTGGTTCCTCCTTAGAGGACAACAGTTCTTTTTTTGTGCATAACATACTTAGTGGGCATAAAACATCATATGCTGCATGTGTGAGCGCTTAGAGCGCTATGCACAGCGACAAGCTGCCAGGATGCCTCTCCCTTCAGATGTGACCAAAGAGGTGAATGAAATGGATGCTCCCTCTCCATGCAGCCAGCGCTGCTGGGAAGGGAAATAAGGTATGAAGATGTATTTCACCATTTAAAAATAAGTACACTAAACAATTTAGTGTACCAGCTACTTTTATTTTATGTAATGCACAAAAAAGGACTACAGTTGTCCTGTGTCAAATTTATTTCCCTCACAGTCACAGGGGGATTTGATTAGGGTATTTGATCAAGTTGTTCAAGCGGACCTCAATGATTTATGCACAAATACTAAACAAATCAAACATAATTTAATTTATCAGGTCAAAAAACAATGGCAAAGAGGTTTCCATCAGCACACTTTGTACTACCAGTTCCAATAGTGTCATCCACCTGTCATCGCACACAGTCCTTTTTTCTGCTTGGATTTGCTTATTATTCTGTAAGTACCTTTGAGAGGGGTATACAATAAATGATTATATTTTATGTGCAATAAGCCCTTTTTACGCTTCTGTCTTCCAGTTTTCTTGCATTTAGAAATATATCAGTTTTTCTCTATTCTACATACTTGGTTTATGGTATTATTAATATTGATCTGGATAGCTATTTATTTTTAGTGCTGACCAGTTTATGTGTTTTTGCCAGTCATGGATGTAGCTGGGAATTTTGCAGGTTCTGGGTTTTATCACCCAATGAGCACAGACTGAACCCACGCGATTAAATTGTGTAGTCATTGTGGTTTGTCCATGATACTCACCACTATGCACACAATATAATTATGTGGTCGTTGTGGTGATGAATGTAAAAACCTGGAAGTGTGAGATCCAGCAGGCTAAGTTCCCCACTTTGGCCATCACTGGCTGACTTTCTATGAAATTCTAATCCACAACTAGGGTTCCAATGGCTAGCCATCAATGGATTAAGTAGAGGAGAAATAAGAGTAATAAGGTTCCAGCTGTTTATTCCTCTGGAAAGCTGCTTAAAGGAAAAGCTTAAACTGAAATGAAAATTATTCAAATCTAAATAAACTCAGTCCAAGCTCAGGCATGGATTTTTGTTGGCAAGAGAAGAATGCATTCCTGCAAGAAACCCTTCCTTACTCTAAAATGCAATTTTAAGGAATATATTTAAAAAGCATAAGCTTTTTGGACGCCTTGGTAAACTTATTTAAAGACTAGTAGAATAGTACAATATGTTTTAGCAAACACTGCAATGAAGCCTACTGAATTAAGACTCTGACCGCCCAGAGAGAAACATATTTTGTAGCTTACACAGAAATCATGTCACTAGAGCTGTAGCGAGGGTGTGGAGACTGAAGCACTAGCTTCTGGTGCATCCAGGGCCGGTGCAAGGATTTTCGTCTACACAGGCGAAGGTGCATTTTGGTGCCCCCCTGCTCTGATCCGCCACGCCTCCCACACCATTAAGCCTCCTTACATTATATATATATATATATGAATAATGTATAGTGTAGAAAATAAATACATCTAAATATTCAACTCGCATGCTCTAAATGTGTCACACACTGAAACCCTTAAACACAAAGACACCCTTGCAGTCACACACACAGACACCCTTACCACTTACACACACACACAGTTACACCAATTCACACATAACCGGAGACACACTATTTTGCCACTCAATATGCCAGTATTTAGCCCAGGGGTCCTTAAACTTTTTAAACAGGGGGCCAGTTCACTGTCCCTCAGACCGTTGGAGGGCCGGACTATAGTAAAAACAAAAACTATGAACAAATTCCTATGCACACTGAATATATCTTATTTTGAAGTGAAGAAACAAAATGGGAACAAATACAATATTTAAAATGAAGTAAAGTTAAATCAACAAACTTACCAGTATTTCAATGGGAATATTATGCCAGTCAGAGCCCAGTAATATTATGCCAGTCAGATGCCCAGGAACATTATGCCAGTCAGAGCCCAGTAATATTATGCCAGTCAGATGCCCAGGAATATTATGCCATTCAGATGCCCAGGAATATGCCATTCAGATGCCCAGGAATATTATGCCATTCAGATGCCCATGAACATTATGCCAGTCAGAGCCCAGTAATATTATGCCAGTCAGAGCCCAGGAATAGTGTGCCAGTCAGATGCCCAGTAATATTATGCCATTCAGATGCCCAGGAATATTATGCCAGTCAGATGCCCAGGAATATTATGCCATTCAGATGCCCAGGAATATGCCATTCAGATGCCCAGGAATATTATGCCATTCAGATGCCCAGGAATATTATGCCATTCAGATGCCCAGGAACATTATGCCAGTCAGAGCCCAGTAATATTATGCCAGTCAGATTCCCAGGAATATTATGCCATTCAGATGCCCAGGAATATTATGCCAGTCAGATTCCCAGGAATATTATGCCAGTTAGATGCCCAGGAATATTATGCCAGTCAGATTCCCAGGAATATTATGCCATTCAGATGCCCAGGAATATTATGCCAGTTAGATGCCCAGGAATATTATGCCAGTTAGATGCCCAGGAATATTATGCCAGTTAGATGCCCAGGAATATTGTGCCAGTCAGAGCCCAAGAATATTATGCCATTCAGATTCCCAGGAATATTATGCCAGTTAGATGCCCAGGAATATTATGCCAGTCAGATGCCCAGGAATATTATGCCAGTCAGATTCCCAGGAATATTATGCCAGTTAGATGCCCAGGAATATTATGCCAGTTAGATGCCCAGGAATATTATGCCAGTCAGATTCCCAGGAATATTATGCCAGTTAGATGCCCAGGAATATTATGCCAGTCAGATTCCCAGGAATATTATGCCAGTTAGATGCCCAGGAATATTATGCCAGTCAGATTCCCAGGAATATTATGCCAGTTAGATGCCCAGGAATATTATGCCAGTCAGATTCCCAGGAATATTATGCCAGTTAGATGCCAAGGAATATTATGCCAGTTAGATGCCCAGGAATATTATGCCAGTCAGATTCCCAGGAATATTATGCCAGTTAGATGCCCAGGAATATTATGCCAGTCAGATTCCCAGGAATATTATGCCAGTTAGATGCCCAGGAATATTATGCCAGTTAGATGCCCAGGAATATTATGCCAGTCAGATTCCCAGGAATATTATGCCAGTTAGATGCCCAGGAATATTATGCCAGTCAGATTCCCAGGAATATTATGCCATTCAGATGCCCAGGAATATTATGCCAGTTAGATGCCCAGGAATATTATGCCAGTCAGATTCCCAGGAATATTATGCCAGTCAGATGCCCAGGAATATTGTGCCAGTCAGAGCCCAGGAATATTATGCCAGTTAGATGCCCAGGAATATTATGCCAGTCAGATTCCCAGGAATATTATGCCAGTCAGATGCCCAGGAATATTATGCCAGTCAGATTCCCAGGAATATTATGCCAGTCAGAGCCCAGGAATAGTGTGCCAGTCAGATGCCCAGGAATATTATGCCAGTCAGATTCCCAGGAATATTATGCCAGTCAGAGCCCAGGAATAGTGTGCCAGTCAGAGCCCAGGAATATTATGCCAGTCAGAGCCCAGGAATAGTGTGCCAGTCAGATGCCCAGGAATATTATGCCAGTCAGATGCCCAGGAATATTATGCCAGTTAGATGCCCAGGAATAGTGTGCCAGTCAGAGCCCAAGAATATTATGCCATTCAGATGCCCAGGAATATTGTGCCAGTCAGAGCCCAAGAATATTATGCCATTCAGATGCCCAGGAATTGCTCATTAAACCTCCCTCCTCCCCCCTTTCCCAGACCCCAGTACTTACCTCCATGCCGCTGTTCAGGTCCGTGGCTGAGAGGGAAGCATTGTGAGCTCCCCTCAGGCCGTGCGCATTCAATAAAGTGTGTTGAAAAAAAAAGTTTCAACACACTTTATTGAATGCGCACGGCCTGAGGGGAGCGCACAGCGCTTCCCTCTCAGTCACGGACATGAACAGCGGCATGGAGGTAAGTACTGGGGTCTGGGGGAGCGGGCGATTTTCCCGCCCCCCCATTGGTGCGCCCTAAGGCAGCCGCCTGTGCTGCCTTACGGTAGCGCCGGCCCTGGGTGCATCATAGGTATGGTAGTCCACAGCATCAGTATACAGTATAATGGGAGCTACTCTGTAGCACCATCAATGTCTTGCTAACTATATGGTGATGGGTACTACACTATACCACCATCAGTGTCTGGCTAAGTGTATACTAATGGGAGGTATAAAAACAACCATTGCCTGGGTAACTAAGTACTGATGGGTGCTACAATTGGGAACTCAATTTGTTGCTTGTTCTTGCCTCTGGTGGACAGTAAGCAAGAGGCGGATGTGCATCACACATAGGCAGTGTGTGAAAAGATATAAAATAATAATAACCAAAGGACAAAACAGAGCACCTAGAAAGCAATTGTTCCCATACAAAAGACAAGATACGTACCCACTTTCTTAGTGACAAACAGTGTTTCAGGCTAACCCTCCTAAGGCTGTGAGGGTCACAAAGCATTGCTTTTGTTTGTATTGTCTTGTGTTTCTTAACCCATATTGCTGAGAAACTGGGAAAATACCTGGTTAAAATTAGTATATGTTTATATGTCTACTGTCCTATTAATGTTTTTTATACGTGTTTTTGTATTTATGTTACCATTTGTTGATGGTGTACTATTGTTGTCTTATGTACTGTCCTTTTAATATTTTCTGTATGTGTTCTTGTATTGTCATGTTATGGTATCATTTGTATATTGTATACTATTGAAATCTTGGACTTATGTATAAATGGTTTCTTCAAATAAAGAATGTTAAAAAAAAAATTAGTATATGTTTCTTTAACCAGTCCCTCAAAAATTGTCTTCCAGAGAGCTTCTTTAACATGCACTGACAGTCTTTATAAATCTAAGATATATATATGTATGTTTAACTGTCTCAATTTTATTTCGAGTGTCAATCATAAAAAGGGACAATGCACACAATACATGACTTTAAATACATATAAGGGTCTACTCAATAAAGAGAGAATTGCAGGGATTTGAGATATGTATTTCAAACTTTAAACCAATGTAGCCGAGAAGGAAACATTCTCCACTGCAGCTGAATGGGAGAATATCTCCAACGCTGCTACTTTTGGCCTTAAGTTTAAAATTCCTGTCTCATTTGCCTGCAATTCTCTTGTTATTGTTTCGACCCTTTACTGACTTTATCAATTGTTTTTACTCACTATCCATAAATTCACTAGTAAATGACAGCACTATATATACTGAAAACACTTATTATTTGAATAGTTATTTTCTGTTAAAAAACACACACACACATTAATATATATAAAAGTCCATTGTGGAGTGAACTGCCTGGGTGCTGTACAGCATAGTCTGTATCCAAATCCAAAGAAAGAAGAAAATACGCACTCACAGGTCTTGAAGATCAAAGAAAATTCATTGTATTAGGGTCGATACTCAGATGAAGTACATATAAGCAGTCGACGTTTCGGTCCACGTTCTGGACCTTTATCATTTATATATATGCACACATCCCTCCAAAGCCAAGTTTAGCTTGTAGAAAATCCCTTATCCCATTGTACAAGGGTTTCTCATGTTATAAAATCTCTATATCATTCATCAGAGCATTGATGTCCAATTGGCGGCTTTAAGGAAACATGTTAAGCTTGAGCATGTTATGGTAATTTTCCATACTTTTCGTTTCATATATGATGCCACATTCTGTTATTTGTTTGTCTACATTTATTTTTAAACTTAGATTACGGTCTGAATAAAATGAAGCTTTGTGTTTATTACACACTTTCCGTGTCTGGAGTGCCATCGGATCATTTTGAAAGATTCGTTACAGAGCGGAGTGGGGCGGTCCTCCCCATTGTTTCCTGACCGAGCACACAGGGGCATCTTAACAGGACTGAGCCGACAACACCTTTTTGAAAAACCTCCACATTAAATGTCTACATTGTATGTGGCCCTGCACTTTTTAAAATGTTGGACAACACTGATATAGAGCATAACTTCCCACAGCTAATGACACCAGGGAGTAGGCTATTATGACATTGGTTTGTGAGTACAGATGGTCTGTTGTTTAGTCTCAATGTACACATATTTGCATGATGCAGTCTCTATGCTCTGGCTTAGACACCAGTATTGTTCAGGATGTACATTTATGGACTTTGTAATGGACAATTTATTTATGTTCTCTGGACCTTCACAGATCTTGCCACAGACACTTGTATGGAAACTTTCCTTATCCTTGTTTATTGGACTGACGTACATTTCATCACATTAAATAATCTCTCTTTGGTCCCACAGGGAAAACTTCTTTGAGCTGAATAATCTAAATTAGAACACCATGTCGTGTGGTGGTCAATGAAGGTCTGTGTTAAGATTGTTTCAGAAGGGAATTAATTGCCCTAATATTTAAACTTCTTTTCCCTTTGGAATGTGAGTGCTGTTCATCAGTAACAAAGAATACATATCCCTGAAAACCACTAGTAATATCACTAAGCAGTCACACAATGTAATCTGTCCTTTTATTTAGGCAACATATTTTCCAGGTCACCATGTTTAGGTCCTGAACCAGTGCAGCAGAGAGCAGAATCTAATGGTTTCATATAATTTCTGCTGCTAACACACTGCTCAAATGTGGGATATTACTTTGTTATACACCCAATGTGAAATGATCCTACAGCAGTGAATATTTGGTTATATGTCGTTTATAAGTTATTAGATTTTTTGATATTTGAGGATCCTTAACTCCATTAATGGACCTGTAGCTTCCAGAGGCCGTTTTGTACCAAATTGTACATTTATAAGCCATTGTACAGTTATCTGCACCACTCCTGAAAATAACAATTGGCTAACAAGTGCATCCACCACTGTGAACCCAGACCAAATCTTATGTTTACTTCATTTGCATCCACCCAATGAGCCATCAAGTCTTAAGTATGATGAAAAAAACTAAAAGGAACCTGGTAATCCTAGTTAAGTGAATCCTCAAAATGCAACAAAACTGAACTAAAACGTCCAAAACCTTCTCCTTATATGACCTGTTTGGAACCAGAATTCAAGTGGAATTAAAGACAAAAATGCCCCAAAGAGTCCTGTTGGCTGGAACACTATAGTTATCTTTGAATTGGCCGCAGGATAAACCTCTGCTACCCTCACCAGTGCTGCCATTTCATACTTTTTCTCTCAGGACATAGTTGCCAGCATTGATTATGTTTCCAGGGACACAGTGCACCCCGACAGGACCTACATTGATTAATTAATTTGATTGTATCTGTACGTATATACATCCTACACACTGCGGGTCCCTGGAAACACGGCCAATGTTGGTAACTACGTCAGGAAGCATTTTTCCTGCTCATGGGCTGCTACTTCTCTGATTAATCATGTATTTATTCCTAGGCTAACTGGGGCGGCAGCCTGGAGGAAGAAGAAGATCCCGTGGATGGATGGAAGCTGGCTAGCGCAGAGCTCCGCTAACCAGCCTCTGCATGCACATGGTAAACAAAGCAGCCGATGGTTTGTGTGATTCCCTGCTGCTGACTGAGTGCATCATTCAATCTGAGCACCGGGTCAGGTGACTCCCTACAAGTGGGAGTTGTGATTGGGGAGCAGACATGGCACTGTGGAAAGTCATTTAGGACCAGAGCAAGCACCTGCATTGTTCATGGTGGAATATTTTACAGGTCTTTGTGACTGACAATTTTATGATGATGATGATCTATGGACCTTCACAGGCCTTGCTATGGACACTGGTGTCCTTGTATAGGCTTTTGGAAAAAGGGATGGGACAGTTCATCGCGGCTGCACTGTCCTAGACGCTTTGGCATATGCCTGTTAGGGGCACACTATACTAGAGAGGAAGGGCCTGTGCCTGAAGAGGAAAGGGTGCAACAAAGAAAGTTGAGAGGTGCATGATTTTAGCACAAAACTTATATGCACCACTGCTTCTGGTGAAATCACTTGGTTTTCCCAGTGTCCCATGTCTGACTTGCTGAAAATGTGTTGCTGTTCATTGCAAGATGATGAAATAAGCATACACTGAACAGGATCACTGTTACAAAGACAAGCATGGGTGTCATTCCCAGTTATATCCAGTTAGGGTAATCCATAATACTTATTTAGTGTATACTCAAGAAAGTTAGAGCAACTCTGAAACAATATTTGCATTTTACTGATTTCAGAATAATAATGAAGCACAGCAACAGCAAATAATTATGGCTATAGCACTTTAGTGGTTAGTGCAATCTATATATATAGTCGGCAAATATCTAACAATAATACATTTGTCTTGTGTTTGACACAGATTAAGAAAACAGAAGCTGCAATGTCTGGGCCTCTGACAGGAAATGTGATTGGAAAACATGTCAGTGTGTGTACCAGGAGGCATGTAACAGATAGATATCAGTCTGATTTTGCTAGTTTTTTTTGGCTTTCACAGGTAGGAATTAGAATGTTTTGAAAGACGTTCTTCCATCATATATAATTTGGCATGTTATGCTACGTCTGTAAAGAAAAAATACTTTTTTTAAATCATTCAGTGGACAGGTATTTAGATTTATATTCTCAGAACTTAGGTTTTAGTGTTAGATGGTAGATAAAATACCAGGGAACATATTTCAGACATTAATTCCTTTTGACACAGGGAAAGTTTGACTGGAGGGAAAGGGTAAAAATATTTGGAATTTAAAAAATGTTTCAGATCTTAGAATGACATGTGGCCCACTTGCCTACTCAGCAAAAAGTTAGGAAATGTGTTATAAATACAAGCTCTGGCAAAATTCAGAAATAGGATCACCTAGGTGTGTAGTACCTGGCAAAGGAAAAATTAAACATATATATATTTTTTTTGTAAGCTACAACATACTAAACTATTTTTTTTTTTTATAAACCTTTTCTAAATACTTTTATTAGTCCCCAGTTCCCTGTCTTATATCTAGGATACCCATGTGCCTATCCCACGCATGCTTAAATACTGCATAAGGCAGTCTTTGTTTCTGGTGTTGTAATATGGGCACAAAAGTAGCACCTGGACACAGGTAGAGCATGGAGATGAATGGTCATAATTATATATTGGAATATGTATGAATAATGCACCAATATAAATAAAAATTGTTTGTAGGAAAAACGGCATAATATTTGCCTGGAAAAATGTAGTGCAAAGAGTTGCACATGTGTGATGCAGAGAGTGATACAAATATTTAGTGATGTATTAATATATGCTGCAACCTCAATACACCAACCACAATAAATGTGCATAGAAAAAAATATGACATTAATGCGAAAAACTTGTTATTTAAATAGTTACACATATTGCATAGCTGTGGAATTTCATGTTAAGGATACATTATCATGTCATGTTAAATGACCTTGTTTGCATCAATCTCTATAATATTTTATACCCCTGTATTCATGTACTAAACTATACCATATAAACATGCAGCAAACTCCTAATAGATTGCTTTGCCAAACAGTTAATTTTTATTGCACTTTGTGGTACCTGAGTCTGGCGTTCTTGTATGCAATCAGATTTGCTGGATAGTTCCATGTGATTTTTTCCCCTTTGCATCTCAGCTCAATGTTTTGCCCAGCAATCAAACTCAGCATGGCAGCTGGCTTTTGGTAACGTCCTTTGTCCATTACTTGGATCATAATGGACTGAGCCTTTGTTATACTTGTTATACTTTCCGCTGAGTCCTTCAGTTTGGTAATTTTGGGTTTGAGTTTCTTGATAGCAGGTTTAATTTTATTCTCCACTGGTCCTTTTGGGCGTTTAGCCTTAGCCGAGGCCTGACCATACACTAAAATAAATGGATAAACATTATTATTTATTTCTAAAGTATCTTCATATTCCACGGTGGTATACAATGGTCAAAGCAAAATATACAACTTTCATGTACATAGTGGTATCAAACATATAAATAAAAAAATATTTTTATTAAGATAAAGTTCAAGTATCCAGGCCGCTCTTAGAGGCATCTAAGGTATTTGCTAGAACCATTTCTTCAGGCAGTGAATTCCATATCTTAACTGTCCTTACTGTAAAATAATCCCGTAGACTAAATCTCCTTTCTTCAAGTCTTTGCGGGTAACCTCTTGTCCTTTGTACTATTCTGTTAATGAACAGGTCTTTAGAAAGCCCTTTGTATGGGCCCTGTACATATTTATATAACATTATCATAATGTTTCTCTAGCGTGTACAGATTTAACTTTTCCAGCCTTTCTTCATAACTAAAACTTCCCATTCCCCTAATTAGTTTTGTAGCCCTCCTCTGCACTCCCTCTAGTTCCATAATGTCTTTTTTTTTTTTTTAAAAAGGCACCCAGAATTGAACCGCATATTCACGGTGAGGTCTTACCATGGACCTATAAAGAGGCAGAATAATATCCTCCTCCCATGAGTAAATACCCCTTTTAATACACCCCAATATCTTATTGGCCATTGCAGCTGCCACTGTGGACTACTATTGTCTACAACTACCCTTAAATATTTCTCATTAGTAGATTCCTCCAAGGAAACACCATTTAAACTATATGTCGCATTTTTATTATTGTACCCAAAATGCATAATTTTACACTTGTCTACATTGAATTGCATTTATCTGCCCAATTACCCAATTTGTCCAAATCCTCTTTCAGCGAATATACATCTAGTTCAGACTGTATTACCCTGCTTCATTTTGTGTCATTGGAAAACACTGAGGCATGGCTCCCCATGCCCTTTGGGAGATTATTAATAAACAAATTAAAGAGAAGAGGACCTACAACAGAACAGTGAGGTACGCCACTTATTACATCTGTCCAATTTGAGAACTTCCCATTTACCACCACCCTTAGCATTCTGTTTTTCAACCAATTGCCAATCCACAAATAAACCTCTGGTCCTAAGCCTATTTCAGTCAATTTGTATAGTAACCTTTTATGTGGAACTGTATCAAATGCCTTAGCAAAGTCTACATAGATCACATCCATTGCAGCACCCAAATCTATATTTTACTCACTTCCTCATAGAATGTAATTAAGTTAATCTGACAAGATCTGTCTTTCACAAAGCCATGTTGGCTCCTGCTAATGAGATTTGCTGTTCAATATGAAATTTTGAATAAATTCCCTTACAAACCCTTCAAACAGTTTCCCCACCACAGATGTCAAGCTTACACGTCTGTAATTGGCTGGCTGGGATTTTGCTCCCTTTTTGATTATATGGTCACCAAATGATAAATAATTCATGAAAATCAAGAGTAACTGCAGGATCCCCAGTGTTAGATGAGGCCACTTTGACGTCATAAAGTATCGCGGGATGTCGGCAGCAACCAACAGGATCTATAAAGACCATGATTGCGTCCCTACTTGTATGTTCCTGGCTGTTGATCACAAAGTGATCGAGCCAGGAACACAAAGACGCTGGTTTAGTGCTTTGGTCGTTAAGGAACAAAGCACCCTCTGGCGTGAAGGGGTTAACACTGTATAACAGCCTTCTCAGATCTATTCCCTCACTGTTGGAGATTTAGTTGAATAAAACTAGACTAAAAATAAAACAAATCAGATGACTAAAATATGACTAAACTGAAATGGCATGTTAGTCAAAATTTGCTGTCAAAATGAATACTGGAATAAACAAAAAAGGCTCCAAAATAAGCTGCTCAAACAGACAATCATAAAGTATAGGTCAAAAGAATATGTCAATTTGTCAATGGGCTCAGTGTGCACTGCATCACTTCTCCTTTCCTTCACACTGAAACCCACCTTCTGCTTGGCTGATGTTTTTTTGGTGATATCTTTCTTACACTAGAAATCCAGGGTTTAAAATCTTCGATGTAATAGTTAATTATCAGCCAATTATAGATAAATCCACTACAGCTTGTTTTGTTTAAAAGAATATTAATTAAATAAAGTTTTGAAGCTTCTATAAAGAACTTGGCTTCTATTCTTCCCGAAAGGACTAAAATCACATTAGCGACAGTCTCACAATTCACCAAATTGTCAACTGAATTATAGATTATTATTATTGGTGCCTGCGCTTCCCCGCCGAGGATCTGCACAGCACTACCGGGTGGGGGCGGACCTTCCCCTAGCACCCTGTGCGGTCCGGCTCCCCACCGGTGAAAAAAAAAAAAAAAAACTGAACCGGAGACTCGGGGCTTTGGCCCCAGTAGCCCCCCCCTAGCGACGCCACTGATTATTGCCCAAGTTAAAGGGACACTAAACATTATTTTTCACTTGTGCTTCTAATATAGAAGCACAAGTGAAATGTAAGTTGTCCCTAGTATGAGGATAAACTGGCGTGTACTTTTGATAGTACACGCCAGTTTATCCTCTTACCGACAGCTGCCATGCTTCCATAGTCATACCGACAGTCTTTATGCTAGCTCAGATAAAGACCCTCGTTTTTGCATGGGACCTTTGATTCCTTCAAAGAAGCAAGGATTCAACAAGGTTTAATGTTCCTTTAATGGTACTTATTTATAGATCTCATCAGAAGGATGAAGAGCAGGATTTGAACCTGCAACCTTGAGGTTTGAAGAGCTAACAACAGGTTATAAGAGGCTCACATAAAAGCAAAAAATTATATTCCAGATGTGTATATATACATTTTACCTATAGTGCCTCCCTGGAACTGTTTATGCAGGAAATTTGACACCTACAGATAATTTACTACTATGACCATGTTAAACAAACGTATGGAATAATAATAAAATGTAACACATAAATGGAAATATGCACTTTTAAATAGAGCATAAATCTGGAGGAGGAGATGTCAAATATTACAAAGAAAATTAATATGAATTATTACCCAGTCATCATGGTAACTCAGTCATTTATTATTGTATGTGGACAAATCATATTCAATAACACAATCCTCCTGAAAAACTTCTGGGGAAATAATTGCGTCCAGGTAAAAGGTGCTATAGGGTGGGCTCATTGAAAGATACACCTATTTTTCTTTAAAAAAAAAAAAATGCAAAAGCTGCTGGCTTGTTTTTGACTGTCTGTGTGTGTATGTAACCATGTGTGTAAATTACTGCGTATGTATTAAGGCCTTTTTGCCTGTAATTGTGGGAGGGGCGTATGACTCACCTTCTCCCTACTTAAGGGACACCCCTTACCTGGCTCCATACCGTTCGAGGTCAGCGCTGCATCACCCTCCCACCCACTCCTCATTATTAACTCCTTTTCTCTTACATTTCTCTTGGTGGGCCCTCTTTATTTACAGGCCTACCTCATCGTCGGTTCCGGCACACCACAACCGACTTGCTCTTTTAATACCATCCCACTCTTATCAGTGTTTGTATCTTCTGTACTATCATGAGCCCTTCACACAAATATATATATATATATATCTATATATATTTGACTGTCTGTGTGTGTATGTAACCATGTGTGTAAATTACTGGGTGTATATATCTATATATATTTGACTGTCTGTGTGTGTATGTAACCATGTGTGTAAATTACTGCGTGTATGTATATATATATATATATATATATATATATATATATATTTGACTGTCTGTGTGTGTATGTAATCATGTGTGTAAATTACTGGGTGTATATATATATAGATATATATTTGACTGTCTGTGTGTGTATGTAACCATGTGTGTAAATTACTGCGTGTATTTATATATATATATATATAAATCGAAGGTGTGATGCACTCAGCTACAGGTAGACATGGGTTAAATGGCCCGGGTGCCGTGCAGCTAAAACTCATACAGATCCAAACGAAAGCACGCACTCATATCATATGCTCATGTGGATACTATGTTACTGTGAGTAACTGTGTGTGTATGTAACCATGTGTGTAAATTACTGCATGTATATATATATATATATATATATATATATATATATATATATATATATATATATATATGACTGTCTGTGTGTATGTAACCATGTGTGTAAATTACTGCGTATATATATATATATATATATATATATATATATATATAGATATATATATATGACTGTCTGTGTGTGTGCACGCAACTGTGTGCATGTATATTTGCGCGATTGTGTGTATGTGCCATTATCTGGTTTTTGCTTTCGCCTAAATCTAAATAAAGTTTGTCAAGCCCTGTTTAATAATATAATAAAATAGTGGGGGTTAAAGTACTTTGCATATGTAAGTGTTGGGAAGTTTAAAAAATTCCTATGTACATGGCAATAGTGCTTTTTTTTTTACATTCAAATACTTTAGTGTGCAGCATATACCACCTACGCCAGACAGTTTTTCAGATGCTGGAAAGAACCTGCACTTTTATATGTGGGTTGCGCCCACAAGTGCGCCGTTGCAAAGACAAATGCAGGGATGATACATCTAGGGTGTATTGCATTATACAGTTATGCACATGACATTGTTTATGGCAGTTTTATACATAACCCCAGTGTTTCTAGATTTGTGACTGGTTGAAACACATATAGGCTCAATTTAATAAACAATGAAATGGTGAAAATCAGTCCTTTAATTGGGGACTATAAAACCTAGACAGAGGGTAATTAGGAATACTTTGCTTATTTCTTCTACCTCTGCCATGAAGCATTTGGCATGAAGCACACAGGCATTCTGTCACTGAATGGTCTTGACATAGTGGATAGGAGGACATTCCATTCACAAGCTCTCCTCTAATTAACTAATACAGGGCCTTTCTCCACTTACTAAACCATGTGTGTCTCTCTTACATAGAGTATGAAAAATACTCTATATTTGAGCAGACTTTGGGAGGGCAGAGACGGTAAAAACATGATTTTTAACCTTTGTTATGTGTTATAAGCCAACAAGAGAGTTCTTCATTGGTGCATGTGTCAATAGGCTTTTTGAGACAGAGAAGGCATGTTTAGTGTGAAATGCCAGTTGCTACTGAGATGAAGAACTCACTTGTTTGTTCGTTGCAGAGAACGACACAAAATAATTCACACCAATGTGTCCTCACGGCGTTCTTTAAAATGATAAAAAATATGTTCACTTGAGGCATTAATTCTGTGACTAAATTTCACCCATAAAACCCATATGCACCAATCCTTAATCCAACTTTTCTTTTCTTTCTTAGATTTTGGTTCAGTTTTAGATTGCGTGTATTCAACAATTTTATGTGCTTACATTTCTGTGGTATGTGCTATGTGCATCAGTACTGGTATAGTATATTTATTAACCACATATAGTTACCATGGCAAGCAATATAACATGTTATTTTCCTTTTTTGGGGAGGGGGGGTGGAGGGTTTTTTGTATATTTTTTTGTTTGATTTTTTAATATTCATTATTTTATAACTTTTCAATTTTACAGACATTCGGAACATGAGGAAAAACAAAAAGATAAACAATTTAAACATAAGACAAGATTGTTACAATGATTATATATATATATATATATATATATATTAGTACATAGCTTATGCAATATAACATTTTCAATGGCAGTATGTTATAACATTAATACAAAGAATATATCAGCTCATGAAGTTAGAACTATATAAAGAGAAGGATTATGGGTATTGTCAATGGGTACAAAGTACTAAAACTGGTATAAAAAGCAAGAACAATCCATTAGACTCCATAGTTTCCAGGGTGACTACTCCATTTTTAGAAATTTAAAAAATATGCATTTGTTAAAACAAATAATAATATAGCAATAATGCATTAGATTGTGGATAGATTCATTAAGAAAATAACAAAAGCACTGTTTTAAAATTAACATTATGACAACATAAACTTCATTAGACATAATATAAAATTGCAGGTGTACTATGTGAATTTAAATAGTGAGATATCCCATAAAGATTAACAATTATCGCACACAGTCTTTTATAAACATGTTATTATAAAATCCACTTATCTAATATTCTCGGGGGGATGGTGGGGGAAGGATTTATCTTAACACCATGCATTCATTTTCTATTAAATCACATCAAATGAGCAGCATCAAACAACCTGCAGCACAGAAAAATAACTACAACTCCCACTTTGCTCAATCGAACCTGTGGCTGGCAGATATTAATGGGAGTTGTTGTTGAGCTGAAGGGCAGCAGGATCCCCACCTCTGCAACAGAGAACTATGTGTTAGGAAATATTTGCTTAGATGTGTCAAGATCTATTATTAGCTGAATAATTTCATTTATCCATGCTCTGTCAGTGATTTCATTTATTTACTTTGGGTTCCTGGGCAGGATTAGCCAGCTTCAGAATTCTGTACATTACTAAAGGCTTTTCTGTTCATCTACAAGGTGCTCCCAGCTTTGACATTAATGAGAGTCTGTAAAGTAACTCACCATTTTGTAGAGCTTCGTGGACAAGAATCAAGCTGAAAAAAACCCAGAACTTCATTCTGGAAAGGTCGAGGTCCCCCAAAGGAGCTTAACCCCAAGATAGTTTGAATAAAGCAAAGTCTCTTCTTGCTGTCAGTAAATGGGTGATGCAAAAAAAAAAAAAGAGAAGTCTGTTAGGAATGTTCACTGCTGATTTGTATTTTCCAAACCATGAAGAGAGGCTTCGAACGGATCAAGTTTCAAGAAATACTGTAAAAAAAAAAAATCTAAAAAATTGGTGAAACTTGTCTGCTCTCTGCTGGCTACAGGAAAAAATGTACTGAAATATAGTTTGTACAATATATAGGGTGAGAGCACAGTGGGGTATCCACTACCCACCAAAAGAAATAAGAGGATTTCCCATTTGGCGTACTTCTCCAGCAAATAATGCAAAATAACAAAAAACATTTGTCGGTGAAGAAAAAAAAATGAAGTGAACATAAGAGCATAAGATCTAGTCAGGTACCTTTTATTTTCACAAAGACTTTCGGAGGTCTGAGTTTTTTAACCCACTGGTGATCCGAATGGCCCTTAAATTCAGGATACTCAGAGATCACTGAGATGATCCCAAATCAGTTTTTTGTGCTGACATTTTGGTAATCCACTCAGGGTCATGATGTATCTCATGTATTTCCAGGGGTTTATGTGCTGCGAACAGACACAGACCCCCGGAAATACAAGAGATAGGTCTGAGGGTCCGACAGCAGCTGCAAATACGTCAACAGAGTCACTCACTCTGTTGCCAATTCAACCAGCACTAAAGTATATGAATTCGTAGCTGCCGTCTGTTTTCAGGTGTATTTCCGGGGTTTGTGTACTCTCTGTTTGGAGCACACAAACTCTGGAAATACACAGCACAGGTGCTCCGTGCCAGGTGGGTGGCGCACATCTGGAGCATCCGCGCCTGAATCCAACCCCTCCGGAGCTCAGCTGACTTAAATGGTAGCCTTGATCTTCCCCATAGATTTCTCTGGGGAGGAATTCAGCTTATTTCTTGGCCATTTCAGAAAGTCTTCGGCAATTACGGAAATAGCCAAAGTCATCCCGAAATGGCCCGAAACTGGCCTATTTAAAATATAAAATAAAAAGTCATTTAAATGTATGATAAAGATAAAAAGAGTTACATTCTTATGAATAAATATATTTAAGTAAATCTAAAGAATTAAAAGAAAATCATCATGTATTATAATGTATAACATTAATATATTATTTTTTTTAATTATTTTCCTTTTATTTAGAATAGTTTTTCTTTTATTCTTGATGCTTTTCGCACCAACTGGTGCTTTTGACAAAGCACCAGTTGGTGCGAAACGCGTCAAGCGTTTGTCGTATCTGTTTTGTTCCTGTCTCCCTGCTCGATGGTTTTATTATATTTTTTTTGATTTAATAAAGTTACTTTTTTCTACAAACCAACTGTGGATTAATGCTGTTTACCTTCCGGATGACTTCAGCTGGCACTACCTCTGTTTGTTCTTGTTGTCTGCCTGGGGTGTGAGTAGACCCTTTTTCTGTGCTACAGCACCTGGAAGTTAATTTTACTCACTCCACTGTTATTTGGGGCTTGAGCCGGTCAGAATCTGCTTGGAATTCCTTTCTTTTATTCTTCACTAATTTTAGATTCAAATCGCCAGTATGTAACTGGTGATTTAAAAAGGTCTGAAATTCATCTGTTTTAGCGTATTTCTGCCTTCCCCGAAAAAAATGTGTCTGAAATCAGCAGAAATTGCAGAGGCCAAAATCATCCATATTGAATAACTGAGTTGTGTTTTTAACCATAATTCTGCTACAAATCCCAAATCTTGCACCATTTCGGGCCAGATCACGCTGTATTGAGTAGATGCTAAGGTTACATGATAATACTGGTCCATTTTAAAACACTGATTGCTCTATAACAATATGTTACCCTGGTGTGTATATTGGGAGAGAGAAGAATCAAATAAATTACCGCTTACTCATAGGCAACATTGCTTAGAGCGAAATGTGTTAGGCGTGGTCTGTTTCACCTCAGTGTTTGTTGTGATTACATTTATATACTGGATGCAATTTACATGAAGTTTGTGGAGTGCTGTTTTTTCTTTGCCCATAGTCTTTCTTGAAATGCTGATATTTCATATGCTTTAGTGTTCCAGTGAAAGGCTGACAAGCCAGGGGGCTAAGTGCGGACAAAGGAAAGAACAGACTCTCCTAAACTAGTTGATAGAAACTATTTACTTAACGAATAAGTTATTGATGACTAAGAGCCAACAGGTCAAAAGGGTGAGTAAAAGACTTTGATGAAAACTGTACTGGAGCATGATCTCAAAGAGGTTTGGAAACCCTACTTTACAAATTGTAACCAGCATCCCTCAATGCTGCACAATCCTTTTGTGTGTGGGATCCCATTTTTTTCAAACTAAGGGTAAAATCCTGCTATGCTCAGATATTTTCTGTTTCACAAGTATGTAATATGTTATGTTTGCCAAATGTTCAGGGGATGTTTTATCTACTTCAGAAGGTAATTTAACCTGCAACCCTGAGGGTTGAATAAACTCTACAGATGGTGCATTAGCCCACTGAGCAATCATATTTCTCACAGTAGGGTCCCACTTCCTGGTAGAGGCTACTTAGTACACCCAGCCCAGCTTATGAGGCTATGTTTTTTTTTGTTCTGAGGACTGTTAAGCAGTAGACCCTGCATCAGACTATGCTTGCTAAGCCCCTACCAATATCATTACTTTCTGGCACTTAAAGATTATGAACCAAATACTTTGAGGACCCCACAAACGTGCTCTTGTGATACCTTCTTTTTTTTTTCTTTTTTCTTTTTTTTTTACACTCAAATATTGAGGCAATTATATTTAAGTTTATATAATCTCATTTCTTTGCGCCTTCAATTCATCCTTGTGTGTTTTCCATATTGTGTTGTATTCTACTTTATTATTTTGATTTTATTTTTTAATATATAAAAGAAACAATAGAAACTCATACATTTTTAAACATTATATCAGCTATTGTGATTGAAACCCCGAATATTCTGCCGGTTTCCATCCCCAACATACTGATATTTTATTATATACTCCTTACAAATATCTACGTATACATGACAGACAAAGACGAACAAAACACTGCATCACTGAGAAAGTGTACTTTCTCTTTCTTTTTTCTCTTTTACTTTTATCATAGAGATCTCTTAAGGCATGGTGTCTAATTTCTTTACTTATTCCTTCCAGTTGTTTTTATCCATCTTCAATGTACTAAGTTGGTTAAATATCCCTTGTTCCATCTTTATTTGGGATAAGACTTGATTTTTTATCTCACTCCATGAAGGTACCTGTTTCGTTCTCCAGTTCCTAGCAATTGATAGTTTAACTGCTAGTAATATATGTATAATAATCTCCTTCTGTGATTTTGTCAGGGGCTGTCTGAATAAATGCAGCAAAAATCACCCCTGGGTTGAAGTCTATATCTACACCCGTTAGATTTTGTATTTTCTGCCTTATTTGTTTCCACATTGTAAAAATCTCATCACAACCCCAGAAAACATGCAAGAAATCACCCCTTTCCCTTTCACACCTCCAACATGTATCAGTTGTATCTTTCCTTATTTTAGCTAGGCGAGTTTCGACAAGATACCAACAATTCATCATTTTAAAGTGGATTTCATCAAGATTTAGGCAGTGTACTGTTTTATAAGTTGCTCTAAGAGATGATACCCACTCCTCCTGTGTTATTTGTATGTCTAGATCTTTAATCCATTTCTCTATTCCTTTACATATTGTCTTCGGTTTAGTTCCTTTGATCAGTGCAACACATTTCGTTATCATATTTTCCATATTTTTAAGAATCAGTAGTTGTTGCAAAGTTTTTTCGTTATAGTTTCTACACTGCTGACATATTTATTGGTAAAATATTTTAGCCTCAAATATGTATATAGTTCATTATTTGGGATCTCTGAGTCTTTTACAATTTGTCCAAACGTTTTAATTTCTCCGGTATTATATAGGTCTTGTATCTTGTGGAACCCACATTCTTGCCATTTCTTTAGGTTTAAATCCTGTATATTTGCTGAGATTATTTTCAGTGGTAGACCTATTAATATAGGATTTTTTAATTTCAAGTTTTTCACTAATTTTTTCCAATTTTTTTATATATATCGTTCAATATTGAGCATCCTGCGGTGTCTAGATGTTTCATTTTTTTTACCCCCATGTATAGAATTTAATTCCCCTTTTATTAACCAAAACATTGAGCCCAGGTCCAAATGTTGTACCATCCGTTGTTCTAGTTTATACCAACTCTCTTGCTCTATTCCCTCCTGTTGTGTAGAAATTGCTTGTGCTATCATACATGCCTTTGAATAATCTGCTAATATTGGGACTCCCAGGCCTCTCTCTTTTACTCCTAAGGACATTGTATCTAAACTGATTCTTGGGGGTGAACTCTGCCAAATAAACTTTTTCACATCTAGTTGGACCATATCTAGCCATCTCTTCGGTATCTCCCTATTAATCATTTTAAATAAATATGTCCATTTTGGCAGAATATACGATTTAAGAACATTTATCCTCCCCCGCCATGATAATCCCATTGGTTTCCATTCTTTTAATTTCTTATTTGTCTCCTGGAGGAGAGGAAGAAATTCAGTTGTACTACATCTGCTTGGTCAGGTCCTATTTTTATTCCCAGGTAATTTATATAATGTTTTGCCCAAGGTATCTTGTATACCTCCTGTGCTTTTGGGTAACATCTGAGGTGTACTTGTTACACTATCATGGGTTATATGTATAATGGCACTGAAGGTCTTCCCCCTCTGCAGCTTGCCATGGTTATCCATTATGACCACACTCATTTCAGCTATGACTACAACATCATAACAGTTGTTTACTGCTGCTCTAAAATGTAGTTCAAAGCTTTTCTATCAAAATTATAAACTGTGCCTTAAATTGCAAATAGTGAATGCACACCAGGAGATAAAAAAAAATACAAAATGTATTGAAATATACAGAATAAACAAAAGAAAAGTGGTATAAACGCAATCAGAGTTATCCACTATATAGGTAAATAAACCTATGCAAAAAATAGTGCAGAAAATGAAAGAAATAAACATTACTTACAATGGGTGAGACCAAGAACAAAACCCCAACATTTCAGATTAAACCGCCCTCTACTGGAGAATTTATTCTGTATATTTCAATAACTTTTTTTTTCTCGTGCTGTGCATTCACTATTTGTTTTTTTTGTATTGTTCAGGTGGTATTTGGTAGCTACGTAATGGTTTGCACCCAGTTACCTAGTGTTTATTATATAAGGATTTATTTATCCGTGGTCCTGCCTTACTGTGTCTTTTGCCTTAAATTGTATCTGGCATACACAAAGGTATGTATGACAAGATCCACTTCATATAGGCAGCAAATGTATAGATTATATGTTATTCTTATGAAAAAACAAAAGGGCCTATTCATTAAAAACAGATGAGTGAGCTGCAAACACCGGCACTAAATGGAACGGTCGGCAAAAAAATAAGTTCTGTTTAATTGAAAGACTGCAATAAGTGTAGGCATTTTAAATATTTTTTAATGGAAAGATTTAAATAAAGTACCTTTCTGAGCTCACTTTATTCCAGATAGTTTGGTCAGGGTGGATACTATACATGTGCATTTGTTTTCGGACTAATGCATTTTCGTCCGAAAAATTTAGTTTTGCACATGTCTAGTGGATACGTGGTTTACATTTTTGGACAGATGAAGGAAGACCTGACCCAAGAGTCTAAACAACATGTCCACCCATATAATAAAGCTATATGGAGCAAAGAGGATTAAAGAGCACCTTGATAGAGCCATACAAAAAGAAAGCGCACAATAAGGTACCTCATTTATATACTTTCATTACAGTATTTCTATTTAAAATGCATGAATGCCTGAATTTAACAGTTTATTTGCTTACTTTTTAGTGAATAGATGCCAGAGTATTGATTATGATTATTTCTTATTCTAAAAAAGAATTGTTTAAAAAAAAACACTTTGTTTAAGTACAACTTAATGTTCGTTATTACTGCCAATGGGTCATAAAGACACATAAGATATTTATTACAAGTGTATTTATTTAGTAGAAATTATTTATTGGAACCAATAAGTTTGATATGATGAGAAAAAGGCACAATATCATTAAACCCATTACATGGATACAGTTTATAACAAATGATTTTTGCTTAGCACACAAACAAACCAAAAGGGCACGACCAGCCAGAAACATAGACAAACACAGTTTTATTTTTCTTTATTTATAAACATTACTACTGTTTTGCCTGTTAAAAGGTAACTGTAATAATCCTGGACATGACCAAGTACAGGTGAGAAAATTAAAAAAAATGTATAATAAAACACTATACATATATACACAAAAAAGATAAGCCACTTTCTTCTTGCCACAAAAAAAGCTCAACTTTTAGCTGTTAAAAAAATGCATGGTTTGTTGTAAAAACTATTAAAAGACTTTAAGTGTAATACTTGTGCTTTATGTTAATATTGTAACAGTGTTAGACTATGTATTGATACATGTGTACTTTACTATAATTCACAAGCTTTATAGGCTTGCAGCACATTTTGAGGGACAGCAGTTTACAGGTCTCTTGAGCTACATAAGAGATTAAAGAATTTATAAAATAAGACATTTAAAATATTTTGCAAAGAAATATCTATTTACAGTGAACAGTAATAATACTATATCAGCATGACACATTGATTGTAAGAGGAGGTATAACTGGAGACAGAAATCAGTCTAAGTACCTTCATAAGCACCTTAAAAAGAGACTAACCCCAAAATGTCAGTTTTAATCAGGCAGAAAGACGCTTATGCCTTATTCGAATGGTGCGTTTTGCATGCATCTTCTGGCTGCATAGCAATATCTTAACAGTGACTTCCAGGATGCCAAACAAACAGTGACTTCCAGGATGCCAAACAGTGAGTTCCAGGAAGCCATTTAATGGAGCGCCGCTACATGACGGCTCCGAGAGAGTGACAAGCAACTGGATCTCCCCCCATCATTGGTCTGTGACCTTGTCACTCGTAGTTTGACGAACCTCAAACAACCCCTAACTATATGGAAAAGAGCATCAATTTGTCACAGACATAATTATTAGTTAAACTTCCAAAAACAGATTCATAGATAACACTTTTCCACAGGCATTTTAATCTCCCTGATTATAAGTGTAGTTTGGAGCTTAGTTCCTCTGTCTCATTGTAAATTGCATCCAATGTTTTCATCCTGTTTTCTAAGACATTGCCCATGATGATACATACATGTGAGCTTCTACAAACAAACAAGGATGGAATATTTGTAAAAAGTGAACTGCAAAGTGAACTGTAAAATCCCGGCATTAAAAGCCCAGTTGGAAAGCGTATGCAAGTAACTTATCTTTTCCAACTGGATCATGTAGTTCACTGGTTAGTACACATTAGGTAAAGCAATGTTGTAATAAAAACAACATTGGCTTGTAGGTATTGTTCTGACACGAGAAACCAAACCAGCAATAATTAAGCAGCCAATGAATTGATGTGCTTAAATGCCTAAACTGGTTTTAGTCTTGAGTTATACCTCATAAGAGACATACACAAATATTTGTCCGTTCTAGAACCATATAACGCATTTGCTTTGAATAGAGGAATCCTGAGCATTGTTTTTTTTAGTAGACTTGTGTTAGCGGGTTAGATACTTCTTATCTGGGTCACAGTGTAATAATTCTGCATGCATATACTTCTTTTATAAAAAAGCTTACATTAACATCAGCATGTAGAGCATAAAAAGATGCACATTAGATACATGTGAAGGACTCGCAAGATACTGTTCCTATATTTACAATAGTAGTAGCTAAGTAGCGTCCCAGAATCCTATAATGTCTCATCATGTGTCTCTGGCAAGCTCAAGAGATACATTGGGGACTGTGTATTAGAGCAATACATGGAGAAGAGTTCCAGGAGTGGAGCAATCACCATAGAAGCTAATGGAATGTTCCTGCTGGTTTTAGAAACTTTGTCCAGATTTGCTGTTAATGCAAAATCCCAATCATTCTCTGACTGTGCTGGCCCTTTCAAATGAGGTAGCCATGGCTGCATTGCCTAGACCATAAACATATAATGAGAGCTTTCACACTCAATGACCAAGTAATACCTGTATTCTCACTTTAAACACGAAAGTGAAAAACAATGTTTAACAATATTGTATACTCATGACCAAGATTGGTGGTCTAGACCTGGTTTCTCTGTGAATATTAAAGGGCCACTCCATCATTTTAGAAAAAATTCACGATTAGTGCTGACATTTAAAAATATATATATCTATGCAGGTATTTTTTTTTCCATTGATGGATCCTCTTTTCTCAATTATTCCGATATCAGTGCTTCCAGGCAGAACATTTCCATAAAGATTCAGAAATACTTCCATGTCTAGTTTATTGCAATCTCCAAAATTAGGCCTTAGTGGCTGGAGTGACCCTTTATATTTAGCACTTTGCCATTTTCTGTATTGTTTCTTCTTCATTCAATACACTGCAGCTTTTCAGACACTTGACATAAATCTGCATTCCTCTTGTAAAGGGAAGGTACTGATATATGATATGATTAACATAGAAAATATGCTTTGTTATTCATGACTTAACAGTGTCATTAAAGTGTGACATCACAGGCCATTCTTGTTTTGAATATATCTCCTTTTCTTATAATTTCCTTCAATCCAGCAAAGGTTTTAGTCACAAAATAACTATGGTGTGTTATACCTAGGGTTGCCACCTGGCCGGTATTTTACCGGCAGGCCGGTAAAAAAAATTGGCATCAGGCCAATGTTAAGTCTATGGAGACAGTACCAAGGCCGGTATTTTTTTTGAAGAAAAGGTGGCAACCCTAGTTATACCTTATAACATTATGGCTGCTGTGGCACTGGCTGAGATGATGGATGGCATTTATACTAACAAAGACCAAAAAGCAACATAACTGCAGCAGGACAAAGTGAACTTCAGATCTCTCAAAGCTAATTTCATCAGAAGTCATCAATCTCCAGTACATACTGCTCAACAGGATGTGTTATGATGTCATAAACATGAGACTTGGCTTGTATGACTGGACAGACCCTCCTGCAAAACTGCAAAGAGTATCTGTAGTTTTAGAAAGGTTTATCATACATATATTTAAGTAACACCTCCAAGCCAACATTCATCTACAATTCTAAATAAATATTAGTATTTAGGATCTTTTAATATATAAACGATTTTAAAAAAAACTAGCATTGACTTTAAATCCATATCTGACTAGAATATATTTTTAAATGTTGGAAAATTAATAAAAAAAAAAAAACTCTTGTCCTTTTACACATATAAGAGTGAGGAACAATTCATGGTGTTGTTATTGTTTCTCTTAATTATGAATTGTCCTGCTAAAATAAAGGATTACCGTTATAGATGACTGATAAAATATAAGAGGGACCCTTAGGAATGTGGGACAAAGGTCTTGTTTTCTAGATGAATCGCCCATTTTACTTAATATCCATCACAGATAAAACATTGGAGAGTAAGAGATATAGACACAAAAGAGTCCTAATATAAAATCACTTAAATTTGGTTAGCAGCAAGACCCTGAAAACACCTCTCACTCTCTTTAAGATGTATGGTAAATAGTTACATGTATGTTTTTTTGGGGGGAGGTGGAATGCTGCAGAGCTATCCACAAGACAGAGCATTCTCTCACTATGCTCTGCAAATGTTCCTGTATGTTGTTGACAATGCTTTAACCAGCAAATATATGATAATTTAAGCTAATGCAGCTTCAATGATATGTCTGAAAGTTTCTTCTGCTGTTTGTTGTAACTAGAATTCACTTGTCCTTTCGTGGGAAATAAAAAGATCACTTTCTTTGGCATTCTCCTCCTCGTCATCCTTTGTAACATTTTTTTCTTCCAAGCCACTATTTTCCGAGTCTCCATCGTCATTGTCTACATTTTTCTTGGGCTTTCCTTCCAGACTGTTCCTGATTCCATAGGCAAAGTAAATGACGAATCCTAGATATAATACAAAAAAGCATTAAAGTCATTAGAGTAATAGTGCAAACGCTATGATATTATATTAAGAGTTTAGCAATCACCAAGGAAGCCAGTGGAATGTTCCTAATGGCTGGCCCTCATTTTGAACTTTGCCCCAGAAGTGCTTCACATAAACATCTGCTATGGAAATATCAATGATGATTGTGAGCTGATGGAACTCACAAGACTAAATGATAACTGTGTAATGACAAGGTAGGTTTCATTTCATACATTTATTATTTGAGCCTGTGACTAAGCTTAGCGCACCGACATTTTTCTTTTCCCTGCTTGCACAAAGTTGACGTTTTTGGCTCCTCATTGGTTACAGCTTGTTGTCAAGGGGTTAATTGTGAGGAGGTTTAATCGTACCTCCTCAAACACATTAAAAAGGTGTTGGGAGCAGCACAAACTCCTATGTGAGGTGAGAGTAGGTTCTCACCCTATTGAGAGTGCGCCTTGATGTGGCGGGTGAGCTTAATTATGCTTTGGCCAATTCATAAACCCCTCATTTATAATATGTTTATATATTTGTTGCCAACTTTTTTAGGGTGAGAAGCGCATACAGTTTTTTTTGTATAGCATGTAGTGTTTTAGTTCTAGAATTTAAGCTACAAATTGTGGAAACACTGTTATAACATATAACTATATTGAGGAAATATTTATATTATGTATATGTATTTATATGATGTTAGCACTGCCTACATTTAAGGGCTTCTAAAAGAGTGAAAAATGTACACAGTATCTGTTTATGGGTCTCTACTGTACACCACTGAGTTGCCATTCATGCTGGCAGACAGAAGCTCTTCTCTGATTTAACCACACTCATGACAAAGACTGAGGTACAAGTTCATGAAGGTATGCAGCTGAATACATTGCTTTTCCAGGCACATAGTGGGTAATTATGTGAAGAGACACACATGGTCACTGTCTGCTTTTTAACGTCTGTGATCCTATCTTGGCTACATACTTCTTCTTCTTATTATTATTACATAGTAAGAATGTACATCATCTAGGATGCAAACATTCACAAATAATTGGAACCAACAGTAGAGAATTGTAAACTATATTGTAAGTTGTTACAATCAAGGATAAAATACTAAAACGTTCAGCTAGGTAAGAAATAATAGGGAATACAAGATGTTCTTACTTTATTCATGACAGAGAGAATTACAGGGAACTGAGGAGGGAATTTCAAATTAAAAGGCCAAAGTAGCCAACCTGGAAAAAAATCTTCCATTCAACAAAGCTACTTTGGCCTCTAACTTTGAAATTCCCTCCTAAATATGTCTAAGGATAGATGAAGAAAATGCAATAGGTGCATTGATCATGTGATAAGAATCCCGCTTACCAAGTATCATCCAGATGCTGAATCTGATCCAGGTATCTCCACTTAACTGTACCATCAAATAAACATTTACAAGGACACTAAAAACAGGTAGGAACGGTAACAGTGGCACCTGTAAGACAGGTTAAAACAAATTAAAACGTGAAGACTGCAATAACTAATCAGGGCCAGCATGCTTTGCACCCAAAGTAAAAAATATATTATTACAGTGAACCATAAGAAACATTAATGTGTAATGCTATTTTAGTTGCATAAGGGGAGATGAAATTCTGACTGCTGTAACATATGGGTACATGTCAGTTCCTAAGGAAGGGACGCATTTACGGGAAAGTGTCAAGTGCTGGCAGTCAGCATCACATGGTGTCTGCTACATATATATATCCTGTCCACAGAGCCAGATTGCCCCCTCATCTCTTTCACTGTGCCATGTTACTCCCTGGTGATGTAGTGGGAGCAGCCCAGATATCTGTGCAGGCAACGAGGGAAGATGTACCAGCAGCAATGATAGGCCTAGTTGGCTTAGGCAGAAATACAACACTGTTGGAGGGTACACTTATGGAAAATATATACTACAGGACCATGAGCTACCCTGCAGGTTACAATATTTCTTTTTACATCTGAAAGAGGAATATATTGAGTATAATCAGAATCATACACAGAACTAATGTAAACCTATAATACATATGTGTGTAATTTATATTCTCTGGTCTTTAATGGCCTTATGCAAAAATGTGTATCCCATTGATTAGGCAGTAAATTGTGAAGCGCAACTAGGTAGATAGAATATTATAGACGCAACAACAGAAACAAAATATTCTGACAATTTCCTTTTCAAAGCATTTAAGCTTGTGTTGTAAAATAAGCAATAGCCTACCAGTTCTTTTAAATCATGATAAATTTCAAGGTAGCATTCTAGATTATATTCTGTGAACAGGGGAGGGCTGTGATGGGGCAAAACAGTGACTCTTTCTTCTATGGCCCACAGCGGCCTCACTTTTCACTACTAAATGAACACAGGTAGAGGTTTGTAGACCAGGCAACCTCCAGATAAGGCTGTGGCTGAGATCATTAAGAGTAGAAAGCCCTGGGGATACATAGGCTCCATAAAATTGTGCTTTTTACAGGCTTGCTTTCCCTTCATATTCATATGCTCAGTGTATTTAGCGCGAGGCAGATAGAGGTTTGTCTCTCTATCCAATTGTCTATGTATGTCTATGAATCTCTATACTTTATATGTAAGGATATCTGTGTTGCCTGGCTATCTGGAAATGGTAGGTATCCTGATATTACAAAGCTAGGCAACCTTCAGTAGTTTCAACTGGTATTTAACATCATCATTAGAGGTATAACTGGTAACCAGAGGGCCACGATGGAAACATTTCCCCGGTCTCCATCTTTTTTCAAAATAGGCTGTCATAATCCAACACAGAGTTAATTGCAGTAATACAATATATTGATAAAGGCTGGCCCACTGTGAAGGCAGACCTAGTACTGCACAGGCTCTCAACATAGATGTGTATACATTTAAATCACTATAAAGCCACAAGCATAAGAAAAGTAATAACATGCCACTATAGACAAGACCAAAAATCACAAGTGACATGTCTGTGCCATAATAAGGCCATAACAACTCAGTATTAAACCATAATAGAAGACAGCACACCGGTGCCACTGCATTCAGGTATAGAACGTCCTGATTAGTTGATAGATTTCACCTGTTAAACATTACCGACACTCTAAAGCCATATCACTGTGAGAGTGCAATGGCCTAACTTCCTTTAACGTTACCATAGCAGCCATAGCGGCTTTGTGAGAGGAGGAAGAGTGACTACAACAGAACATGCAGAACCGTAGGATTATGACGATTATCAGGTGAGTTCGTGGGTTAGAGCGGCTCTCAGACACCCTCCCACCTCGGAGACACTGAGGGGCCTCTTCCATTTGGTACTACCGCCATGAGCAGCGTGCATTTAATCTATATGTGTCAGATGAGATGACATAGATTTTAAGGGGCAGCCACAAGGGTCACCCCAGGTGGTTGTAGTTGCAGCTCCTGTAACCATGATGGTTACCCCCCTGAACATCACCTATGACAGTGTAAGGGTCTCGGGACAGGTATTTCATCACCAGGTCTCAATCTCACCTCATTCCAGAGCCGACTACTTGTGTCTGCTGTGTCATTAGACCTCCCCTCACACTCTTGCATAGTGATAGGAACCTGTGTATATTGTAGCCAATTTAGGCTAGAGTAAGAGTGTGTCCAAGCTCAATCTGCTAAGATGTAGAGATCGGCCAGGACTGGCTGAATCCATCTACCTTTTTATATCAAATAGCTGATCACCTTGAAGATATGCACCTTCACAAGTGATAGATTCGGAATAATATGGGGGCTATTCACTAAAAGGTGAATTTCAGGTGACTTAAGGTGAGATGAACATTTCATCTCACCAGTTTAACATATTGTGCTGTGAGTTTCCCCTACTAAGCTAACTCACCAGGTTTGTTCTATTCCCCCACATGCTATTTGCCAGGATGTATAGAAATGGTGCAACCATAATTATACATAAAAAGCATCAATTGTGCCTTTTTTGATGTGGGGAGATGTCAATTGTAATTTTTAGTTATAAATTTTAAAGGGTTGCTGGAATAGAGTTTACCGTGGAAATGTAGATTAATAAAAAGTAATTTACACACTGCATTTGCAGAATTGCAAGAAAATGCACAGATTGAGAAAAAAATGTCTGTCTGACACACATTGCACAGGAGAACATATATGCTCTATGAAAAAAATAGCTAGGTAATGGAGTTCCTAATTATTATCAAGGCTGTGCGTCTCTTACCATGAAAGCTACTTTGTGCTGGTTCTGCGGCTGCCTCCAGATAATGAAGACAATCAGGCAGATAAGTATGATAAACACAGCGAGAAGTGCAATGCTCCATACTTCCAAATTAGCAATTGCCTGGATACCATACGTTGTGAGAACGCTTAGTCCACAAATAATTAAAGCTGTGGTGGAAAAAAAAAATCATCAACGTGATCTAAATACATACATTTAACAAGCACAATAGTTAAAATGGATGAATTTTGAACATTATGTGTTTGAGCTCTGAAGCCCTAGATGCACCTGTCTTCTTTTCCCACCTTGTAGTCCTCTCCTCTAAGTTTTGACCTCTATGGGGTTTTATTCACAAAAGAGAGAATTGCAGAGAACTGACAAGGGAATGGCACTCCTAAGGCTACATTTCTCACGCTCAGCTATACGTCAAACTCTTCTCAATGAAAAAAATAAAATATTTTGTCTCCTTTTGAGGCACAGTGCTAACACATGAGGAGCGACCTGAAAATTACATCATATTTCCTCGCTCAGATACATTGTGGTGTTTTTTTTTTTTTAATATATTTTCTTTATTGGTAAGATTTTTTTCTATACATATAAAACATAAAAGATCCATTCTTGATGAAATATCTAAAATACTAAGTGCTTTATCAGTCCAATATCACAATTTCGTCCTTTCTGAATTTTAAGATTAAAGGGAGAGAATAAAATAACAAAACAAAAAAAGTTACATAAGGAGAGTTCTGCTAGTGCTCCATCCTTGAACTTATGAGTGGTCATAAAATATCACATCTTCCCACTCTATGCCTAGCTGCGTTGAAGTGACCCGTAATACCGATTGGTATATTTATTATGCACCTTCGGGAAATAAGTATGGAATTCTATTCAACCCCATCCTAGCCTATAATAATCTCTCTCTCTCTTGTATCATAAGCCAATTATTCCATATTGGGTCGAATTTCTTTTAATGTTCAACTTCAATCAGAAGGTTCAACTTCTGATTGAAGTTGAACCTGTGCTTGAGCCAAGATCTCACTCCATGATGGCAATTCCATCCTTCTCCAAATTCTAGCCATACACAATTTACAGGCCCAAAAAATATTTATAATCAGATATTTCATTTCCTCGTTTTGGGAGGGTATATCAATATGGAGAAGAAAGGCTTGTGGACTTATCTCCGAGACCGTGTCATCGATCTTTCTAATGAGTTCTAATAATTTAACTGTAATCATTTTCATTAGTTCACACTCCTACCAGATGTGATAGTGTGTACCTCTATTTTGTAAACAACTCCAGTATTTATCATTGTTGTCGATGGAAAATGTATTCAGACATACTGGGACTAAGAACCATCAATGCATCAAGTTATAGTATTGTTCTTGCAGAGTGACACTATGTACTGCCTTAATATCTTCTTCCCACTATCTCTAAAGCTCTGGCCTTATTATCCTTCCTATTGAAGCTATCTAAGAATTCTATTAACTGTGAGATCAAATTTGAGGGAGTATGTGTTATAATAAAACCATCCCATGTATTCAATTCCTCCACTAGCTTTGGGATGAGAAAATATTACATTCTCACATAAGAGAATAGTTCATTCTGATGTTAAAGACTGATGTAGCAATGAATGCTGCTTGATCTACCTCAACAAGCACAAAGTTAGATTGTGTGACCCAGCACACTTTGGTAGTTTAATTTACCTTAATTTATCAGTACACAATAAGGGATACCTCCAGCTGCCGTAGATGCATAATTTTGAATGACTTATAGTGACTGCTTTGTGAAATATGTTCATTGTCGAATATGAATCATTTGTCAGATTGTCATTGCACAACATGGAAAGGTCCAGGTTCTGCAAAGCCGTAGGTGCATTTGTAGAAGAAGACTTACCAAGAAGTCCAACCAAAAAGCTCACAATAGAAGCAGACTGTTCAGTTGGTAGGCTGGGAGTATAAACAAGAGAGTGAAAGCTAAAGCCAGCTTCTTGAAGAATTATAATCTGAGACTCGTTCATCATGGACTCTCTTTCAGATGAAGAAAGCATTTCTTTCTCAGGAGAACACTTGGGCTTCTCGTAACCCAGGCCTGGTTGGTACCTGTGCAAATATAAGGACAATAAAGCAATTAGATATATGTATCTTGCATGCTGGACTCAACTGGAAGTGTGTTTGGTAAGGTGTAGCTGTCCTATTGGAAAGCTTTTGGTTCAGCAAGTGATGGCTAGAAGAAGCTTGGCACTAGTGACTCAGTACCTGAGGATGTTGTCAATTAGCTTGAATCATTAATTTGCCTGATTTATCAGGCACATACCGCAATAACATCACTTGCAGAATTATGACGGTGGATGTATATGGCCAAGCAAGCCCTTGGAGAGGGCCACCCAGTAGAGGCTCCCTTATACCTGCACTTAAAATACAACTGTGTAGCCTTAAAGAACATTATTTTAAATAAATGAGGAAACTCCAACATTTTTTCACTTATTTTACAAGGACAAGCAAGCAGTGCCATCTTCTCTTTAGCTTGGGTCAGATCTCCTACTCTCTGACCCAAGCTTCCTGCAGTACCGCACCCCCCCCCCCCCAACCGTGTGCAGCCTCGCCTCTCCCTTGTGCAGTTCCACCTCCTCTTCTGGCCCCGCCATTACTGTGCCACTGCACGGGGAGGGACAGGGCCACATGGAAGTGACAGGTGGAGCCACACAGAGTTGGGAGGCAGTACTGCAGGCCGCTTCAGTCAAAAAGTAGGAGTTCTGACCTAAGTAAAAGAGCTGCCAAAAAGTAATATAAGTTATTTAAGGCTTAACAGTTGTCTTTAAGAAAGCTAACTTTCAAGCCCTTGTATGGTCACAAGATGATGAAGCAAAAGCTAGTTTTCCCAAATTCTGTTGGACACAGATGTATGGACTATGGAGTATTCACCATTATATGTGAAGAACCATGTGCTCCAGAGTCCATCCTGCAATTCATTAAATGTTCGTTTGTTAAAAACCAATGCTCATTACCTTGCAAAAGCTTAACAAACAATCTGCCCTGTCAAGAAATGTGCCAGTGCAATGGTGATGAATCCCTTTGTATTAATATATATCCGCCTGATTACATCGACAAAGACAGTTAATCAGCTTATAAGACATTTTATTCATTTGCATAAGTGAATATTACACACATTTTATAGTTCTAACAATTGTTAAAATATCAACTATCATCAAATTATATGACATATTTGTATGCAGAGGTTTTAAATAAATGTCCGTTTATTTGTACTGTGGGAATGCGACAGGCATTTAAATAAAATTATTATGCTTTGGAAATTTGTGCTAGGTACGTTTTTTAAAAACACCTTGCCAGTGAGTTATAGGAAATTAAAATTGCTTGGATAGTGACCAATATAATGACCATCTATTCATATGGTGATGGTGGCCATCTTTGATGATGTCATCATCGGCACACCAAGGAAATTATTCAGCTACATATTTTTACCAATTAAATAACACGACCGGCACCATCCCTTCACTTACTTTCCCACGGGATACCCAATGACCCCTGACTACAAACCTACTGTGTTACTCCTGCATGAACAGTTGCCCTTGCCGAGTGGATTAATGATGGATTAGGCAGGATCAACTGAACTCTTCTAGCAGACAACAAAAACCCTTAGGTTTGGTCTTTACAATGTACAGTTAAATCAATGAGATGAAAGGAGCTTTTCACTAAAAGTGAGATGCAGGTGAATTGATTAATTTCACCAAGTTAACTATGCATTAATAAGGGTTAGATCTAGTTCGTTCTATCATAATGTGACTTAATACTTTACTTTAATATTTAAATATTGGTTCCACATTAACTTTATATCACATATGGTATTTTGCATGCTGCCTAGTCCCAGACCTGTCTTTTATGTTAACTTACAGATGTCAACATTATGAACTGTGCTACAACAGAATCCCTACACCTCACCAATATACCGTCATGTATGCAGACCTGCTATATTTATACTGCAAAGATATGCATTCTAATAGTTTCCAAACATCATTATTAGTATGACTCATTAGCAAGAATCTGTGCCAACGATCCACAACAGATACACACACCCAGTACACATCTTCCAAGACAGGAATAGTTATGGGATGTTGTGTGAAAATGCCAAGCAACTAGCTTAGCAAATGCGTACATGGGAATTGGAGGCCTAAGGCTTGTGCAACTTGCGGACAAATGTTTCTGTGTTAGTTTGGTTGTTTGAATTTAACTTAATAGTTATAAAACATAGGAAAATCAGGACTTTTTCTGGGGCACTCACTAAGCCGCAGAAAGTTTATTTCAATTATGATATAAGAATTTCTACATTTCTTTATCCCCATCATAGCAAAGGGCACCAGGTAAAACAAATCAACAAAACAAAACAAAAGTAGAGCTAGAAGAACTAGAATGAGAACTGGTGTGTCAAGCCTCCCTAAGAAAGGCTAAATGGTAGTAAATAAAGGAAGAATTGCTGGGAATAGAGATGGGAATTTCCAACTTTAGGCCAAAGTAGCAGAGAATTTTTCCACCTCTACTACTTTGTCCTAAAGTTTGAAACTCCCACCTCCATTCCCTGCAATTCTCTGTTTATTGAGTAGACCCTTACAATTCACTAACTCTATTTTTTATTTCTCCAGTAAAATTGGCGCTACACCCTAATAAAGTTGGCCACCATTATATAACTATAATATAACTGAGAGGTTTTGGTTATATGAATTGGCCAAAGCATAATCAAGCTAATGTTTCTAATAAATGTGAAGTGAACTTATTTTTAGTTTGAAACATTGTACAATTCTCCTGTAGTTTTACACTGAAAATTATTTCACAGGTTCATATAAATTCAGTGACATTCAATAAGGAGATCTTGGTGAAAAGGGCATGCCTGTTACTATAGCAACGATAGGGTTTGTATAAGACATTGCATTGATTGCAATTATTGGTTTAATATATTTCAGATCATCCAGAGTATGTGCAAAATGGGACAGAAAATCATTTCACAGGTTTGGAAAATTCTCTCTTCAACATCTGTAGCTATTGATGCACATCAGGCTTCCGTGGAAGATTTATATTTGCAAAATATATCTTGTCATAACAGTATTTAAATGCAGATAAATTCGCCTAATAATAAATATATATTATAGATGAGAACATAAAGTTTATCAGTATTAATGATAACATAACATATAATTATATCTATCTATATATATTATTGTGTTTTAGTTCACATTACTGTACTCTGTGTTGAATCTCCATCCAACACATTAAAAGGGATTTAGTAGCAGTATAGACTGATGTCTGCCCATTAGGTAGTCTTACGCTCAGGGCCGGCATTAAGTGTTCCGGCGCCCTGTGCGGGCTTCCCCCGTGCCCCCCCCCCCGTCTCTTTCACCCCCCTATGTTTGTGTCTCTCTCCCTTCCCATGTTTGTCCCTTTCCTCTTCCTTGCCATGTCTGTCTCTCTCTCTCTCTCTCCCTCTGTTCTGTCTTTCCCCCCATCCCCTATTCTGTCTCTCTCCCCCCGTCCCCTGTTCTGTCTCTCTCCCCCTGTCCCCTGTTCTGTCTCTCTCCCCCATCCCCTGTTCTGTCTCTCTCCCCCCCGTCCCCTGTTCTGTCTCTCTCTCTCCCCCAGTTCTGTCTCTACCCCCTGCCCCTTTTCTGTCTGTCTCTCTCCCACCCCTCCCCTGTTCTGTCTCTCCTGTTCTCCCCCCTCCCCCTGTTCTCTCTCCCCCTCCCCCTGTTCTGTCTCTCCCCCTTGCCCCTGTTCTGTCTGTCTCTCTCTCCCCTCCCCCTGTTCTGTCTGTCTCTCTCCCCCCTAACCCCTGTTCTGTCTGTCTCTCTCCCCCCTAACCCCTGTTCTGTCTCTCCCCCCTAACCCCTGTTCTGTCTCTCCCCCCCCTCCCTTACCTTTGCCTGCTCTGCTTCACAGGGTGGGGGCGGAGCTACACCGCTCAACTGGTTAGCTCCGCCCCCTCCCCGGACCAAGCAGAGAATGCCGAGCGGAGGGCTGGTGAGGGGGGGATCTTTTGATCTCCCCCAGCCAGTGCCTCTACCGTTTTTTTTTTCTTTCTTTCTACCGGCCGGGCGGGCGCCCCCTGGGGTGTTGCGCCCTGTGCGCTCGCACAGGTCGCACACCCCTAAGCCCGGACCTGCTTACGCTACTGAGAGTGTGCCTTGACTTGGCAGGTGAGCTTAATTATGCTTTGGTCAGTTCATATAACCCAAAACCTCTCATTTATATTATATTTATAGAATTGTTGCCAACTTTATTAAGGTGAGAAGCACAGACAGTTTTGTTCTTTGTGTACACTGGATAGCCAATTACATTGTATTTGCAGCACGTTGACACTTGTTTGGTTTTCATACGTGTGTATTAATTCAGCCTGTGACAAGCTTAGCGCACCGATATTGTTCTGTTCCGTGTTTATGAAAAATCCCTTCTTCAGGGCTGCATGGACTGTCATCTCTGGATGAGACGGTAACATGGTCACCGCCAATTATTGCTATCCAAGCTTATTCTGCTATACAGGGTAACTCAGAATTCATAGACGATAAAAAGAAAGACACATGTACATAACGGCAGTACTCCATTAAAACTAACAAAGAAAACCCTCAGAAAAACTGGCCACTGCTGTCTGGTTGTATTTAACGGACTACACACACCTCTGGCACACATCAATGAAGTTAAAGATTATAAACGCTCATTGTCAATAGTAAAGCCGAGGGAAACTAATCCCCTTTATCCTGTGCTAAGTACTTTCATGGGGTTGTCCGTTAGTAAACCAAGTAATTCTTGAATTCCATTTCACACACTTTAGTGTGGTAGTTTGTTAGATTGGAGCATTGTAACTGCATGAGAAGGTCACAATCTCTAAACACAATTGGTATGGTCTTTAAATTCCAACCCATTCAGTGCACAGTTTCTTCAGTGACTTCACTTTGTGGACACCAGATATAGTAAGTCTATTTTTAAAGTCCTTGTAATGTAGTAGCAAGTGGTTTAGCTATGATGACTGGTTATACAGGATGCTCCTTTATTAATAGGAAGCAAAGACGTGCTATATTAACCGCTTTAACACTTAAGGACGAAAGTATCAAAAGTGTTTTGTGGCACAACTAGTTCCGCTAAGGGCAGCAAGTTTCTGAACCTCCTTAATAACAAATTTATGGCACAATTAGTAGGCACCCCAACTAGAATGGATGCCTGTCTGGATTTAGTAATAACAAACAATGAGCAGCTTATCTCAAACATCAAAGTAAGAGAACACTTGGGGAATAGTGACCATAACCTGGTTTCATTTGAGATTAATGCAAAAAAGCAAATTGGTAACTATGCCATCAAAACACTTAATTTTAGAAGGGCCAACTTTGATGGACTAAGGGCATCAATTGAACATTTAGACTGGGAACAATTGTTTTCTGGACTAAACACAGAAGACAAGTGGAATGCCTTTAAGCACATTAGAAAAGCACACATCCCAATAAATACCTTTGGGAAACAAATACAAAAGACACTAATCAAAACCAATGTGGCTTACCAGTAACGTGAAACAGGAAATGCAAAACAAGAAAATGGCATTCAAACATTATAAAAGCAAGGTATCAGCATTATCATTTATAAAATACAAAGATGCCAACAAAGTAAAATGGCTAAATTGGAAAATGAGAAAAGGATTGCTAAGGAGAGTAAAATTAACCCCAAAATTTTTTATAAGTATATAAATGGAAAAAAGCTAAAGAGGGAAAATGTTGGGTCCTTGTTATCACAAATGGGAAATTTGGTAAGTGAGGACAGAGAAAAAGCAGACATTTTAAATACTTTTTTTTCTTCTGTTTATACTAAGGAAAAACAGATGGATGAGCCCCTGCTACCGGAAGTTACGGAACAGTCACCGCAAACATGGGATTGGCTGACACAGGAAAAAGTGCTTAAGCAATTAAACTCTGTTAAGATAGACAATCCCCCAGGGCCAGATGGTATACACCCAAGGGTCCTTAGAGAGTTAAGCATAATTCTGGCCAGACCATTATTTATGATCTTTCGGGATTCTTTCAGTTCAGGTATAGTACCAACAGACTGGCGAAAGGCGGATGTCATTGCAATATTTAAAAAGGGATCAAAATCTCTGCCGGTAATTATAGGCCAGTGAGCTTGACATCTGTAGTGGGGAAATTATTTGAAGGATTGCTAAAGGTATACACTCAAGAATACATCATGAATCAGAATATAATTAGGAAAAGTCAACATGGTTTTGTGAAAGACAGGTCTTGTCAAACAAACTTAATAACATTCTATGAAGAAGTCAGAAAAATATAGATCTAGGTGTGGCAGTTAATGTGATCAATTTGGATTTTGCTAAAGCATTTGATACAGATCCACACAAAAGGTTACTCTACAAATTGAGAGAAATAGGATTGGGGTAAAATGTATGTATTTGGATTGAAAATTGGCTAAATGATAGAACACAGAGCGTTGTTGTAAATGGAATAGCCTCAAATTGGACCAGGGTATTGAGCGGAGTACCTCAGGGGTCTGTTTTGGGACCTCTTCTTTTTAATATGTTTATTAATCATCTTACACGTTGTGCTGAGAGCCATGTCTCAGTGTTTGCTGATGACACTAAATTAGGTATGATAATAAAGACTAATCTTGACTGTTTTTTCTTTACAGGAAGATTTGGACAGAGTGGGGGACTACGAGACGCGTCACCATGGACACGACGTCCTCTCTTTCCCTAACACATCTCTATGGTTCTTACTGCATGTATACCGGAACCTGAGAATCTCTTTTTCGTTACATCCACTAGCATGACAACAGCTGTGTCCTTCCTTCAAACCACCTCTCTATGACCAGTACTTCCTCCTTATCATTAATTTCACACAGCTGATGATGATGATTGTTTTATTGGGGGTTTTGTGGATGTTTGGCTATATATATCGATCCGTTCATTGCACTAACGCCCGCCAGCTGATGAAGATAATTCGAAACGCGTCTTGTGGAGTGTAGCTGTCCCAGTGGGTAAGGGATCTTGTTTTAATTGTATTTCATTTTATTCTATTCTCTTGTTTTTGCCCATTTGTGGCCTTTTATTTTGTATATTACTATATATTTCATTTATGTACATGTATTCTCCATGTGATCACTCATTTATTTTGTGACTCTGGAATTTTGTCATATATTATATAAGTATATTTATTTGTATATTTATATTTCTTTGTAATAAAATTATATATTTTTATATCTATTCGTTTGTGTAGTTTACTATATTGTATTACCTTTGTATAAGTGGCGCTGACTCACTCTTACACTCTTCACTGGGAATGTCCAAATCAGATAAATGTTTAAAATATGTACGGAAAGAAGATATGTTGGCTGAAACTTGTTAACGGAATGCTTTATGTCAGGCTTTAAACGGAGTGAAGAAGTTTAAGCATGCGTGGGATGGGTACAAGGCTATCCTAGATATAAGATAGGGAACTGGGGACTAATAAAAGTATAGAGAAAATTGGGCAGAGTAGATGGACCGAATGGTTCTTATATGCTGACACATTCAATGTTTCTATGTTTAGGAAAGCATTTCAATGAAACTCAGTTTCCATGAAGTCTCCTCACATTGGTATTCTAAACACTATTGTCCTACATTTGAGGAAGCTACAATACCTAAGATAGATGGTCAGGAGTCCTGCATGTACTTTACCTGAGGATGAGAACACAGGCAGCCACAAGAGAGTATGCAAGGAGTGTACCAATGGACATCATGTCAACCAGGGCTTTCAGATCAAAAAGAAATGCCATTATTGCTAAACAAAGGAAAGAGAAGGAAATAAGTAATTCATGAACTCATTTAGCAAACTAAAATGACATGGGAAAACCTCTCCAGTCAGGTCTGGTTTATCAAGCTCACTTGTATTGGTGTAACCTAGAAATAGGTTGGTTACATGGTATTTGTAATCCACAATGTAGAGGATGTCAATTTTGAGAAACAACTATATTAGGCCTTTGGGAGCTTTTTAAGTAATGAATTGGTTTCTCCTTGACTAGAATTAAATAAAATACTGCCAAACCATGGCAAAGTTAAACATTTACACTGATAATACTGTAATGTAGTAAAGGTATAACAAAGCGTGATATATGAATCCTGTTCCGTTCATGATGTCACCAGTTTGGTGTTTTACCAGTACTGGTCATAATATCAGTTTATCAAGTAGCATAAAATGCTTAACCCATTTCTGAGTTATGAGAATGCCCAAATGTTTTAATTTCTAGATGAGTGAAAACCCCTTATGCCTCTGATTCACAGTTTAAAAGTACGTTTTTGAGGTCTTGTATCAGAGTAGGCCATTAATGAGGCACATCAAAGGGATTATATGTAGTTGTGGCCTATAAGTGGAATGGAACGAATACACTATGCCAACGTGATCAATAGAAACAAATGTAATGTTATTTGTAAAGATTTCTTCAAGATCAATGGAATAAAATTCTAAAAAATTACGACATTCAAACTTGCACGTATGGATGTTTATCAACAATGCTGTAGGATACACAGATATGTGCAATGGAGCTGGTAAATTTGTACTGACTGGAGAGGTCTTATATTCCCTTGCCATGTTAAAATCAACCTGTCGTCAAGCTGTAATAGGGATAGCCATGTAGAGAATAAATAGCTATTTTTCCTGCAAATGAATAGCTCTTGAAGTAATAAGTTCTAAGTGATCTCCATCACCCCAGAATATAAACAATTGCACTGCTACCACAGCACATTAATGATGTAAAAAATCAACATCACACAAGCAAACAACTTGGTGGAATGGTACATTAATGCAGTTATAGCGATGTTAGACTATCTGATTTAAAACTAAATCCCCATCTTTATGCTAGCAATCAGAGCTCATATTGAATGCTCTACAAACCTGTCCCAAACACAGCTTGAGCGTGATGCCCACTTTAAACAGATGTACGATAGATTCCCAACATTCCTTACCCAATTGTGAAAGCCGCATACAGAGAAATTACATATTTACCATATGAGGGCTGCGTATTATAGACCGGTGTCTTAAAGTTATACATCATGAATGTTCAATTAAATGGTTTATAATTATGCATATGTAAATATATAAGCAAATGCCATCAATTGATGTAGACAATTTGCTTTAAGAATTATCATACACTGGATTCTTTCTCCATTGGTTTGATAATTGTAATACCTCCCTTGATTGTTCAGCATGTGGACTAGGTGTCCATTTGTACAAAGGATCTGTGCTGTTGAGATTTGTTGTGATCATATACATTATTTTTGCAAATGTTTGTGAATGATGATCTGGTTCACACATTAGCAGAACCAATTCAGAAAGAATCCAGTATAGGATTCATATTGCAATCACAGCCCACTTCTTTTTAATGTACTTAATGTATTTGGAATGTGTAATGATGCGGTTAATCAGTGTAATAACATAAATCAATAAAGCAGCCATTGCAATATATTGGGAATTAAATACACCAACATCCTTGGGGAACTTTAACACAAACCTATCAAAATGAGATATTTTCAATTTGAAGTTAAATGATGGCTGAGTTATATTAGTTGCAGTCTGCAATAAACTGCAACAGTTAAGGGGATGTGACATAATCTACAATCTATAGTACAACTGTATATGGGTTTCATTCAGAGGATCTCTCTAGGCCAGCCAGCAAGAGGCAGCTTACAAGTTTTGAATCCTGTGAGGAGACATGGGTTGTCTACTTTGCCTTAACAATTTGTTATACGTTAATACATTCATTATAACAAGTTTATAGTTTCCAGGGTGCCCTTTAAGGAATATGGAATGATGGAGTAAGATGGGCTTTCATACATAGTTTGGTTAATATAATATGGCATCTTCCATAAAAAAAAAACACCTGACGAATTCACTGAAATATATCTCATTTTTATATGACAGATTTGTTTTCCCTCAGCATCACCAAGTACCGTATATATATATATTTTCAATGCCAAATGTTTAGAGAGTTTCAAATGATATACTTTTCTCCAGACATCCATGCAGAAGGACTTGGAAGGCAAGAAAACCCCAATAACAAACGTGCATGCAAGCCTCAACCTGGAGTTTCCAACAGAACCTGTATATTTTCCACATCTTACCAGATATCACCCCTGCAGTCATTGTGGCAGCAACTGGTGACTGCCGCTCACTCACGTTGGAAAGAAATTTAAACAGTAAACCGTCTCGTGCCATGGCAAACAGAATTCGGGGAAGAGGGAACATAGAGCCCAGCAGGCTAGAACAGAAAAATGATGGATGTGAAAAGTTGCTTTAAGTGATGAGTGCTACATGGGTTCAAGATAAGCAAGTTTGAAGTGAGGAAGGTTTATGAATTGCACTGTATTATTAACCCCACTAACCTTGAACACCAAACTTGCAGGTACATCTTAATATTTATATTTAAATATGAAAAAACAGTTAGTCAACCAAGTGGAGTTCTCAGAGGTGGTGGAGTTAATAGCAGTGCGTCAATGCCAAATTTTTTAAAGAGGAATCAAGAAATGATATGGTTTAAATGCTGGTTAACAATGACTTGTCTGGTGTTTCACATCAACAGGTTATAAACAATGGCTAGAGTGAGGAAAGATGACACGATTTTACAGAATACATTCAATAAACATTCCTGTTCTCCCCATCACTCAGCCGGGTTCAATCTCACCTGCCACAGCACCAGACGAGAGGGTGGCAATTACTGGAGTCTTCGTCCTGGGGCTGATTTGAGCTAGACATTTGAAAAGCAACCCATCCTCCGCCATAGCATAGATTACACGAGGCATTGGGAAAATGGATCCGAGAAGACTGAATAAAAATCAAACACATGCAACAAGGCAAATACGGGTCATGCAAGATTGTGTCATGGGAGAGACAGAAATTACTCGACAATTACAGTAAACAGCACGCCACCATAGCAAATAGAGAGATTACTAGTCAATTAAAAAAAGCCAAAATAGATAGTTGCTTAGAACAAGGAGGGAGAAAAGAGATCTGCAATTGGTTCAATTTTTAGAATTTAAAGCAATTGCACTGGCTAGGTATGGGTATATGGTACTGCCACATTTCAGGGTTTTATAATGTAAAATAATGTCCTGACCCTTATTTTACCCTTTTTAACACCAGTTGTTTCCCCACCTCTGAGGTAAACAATAATTTTGATTAGCTGGTCTTCTCCTCCCCTGTGTTGGTTCAGGAAAGCTCTAAAACTGATCTTTGTGGTGTTGATTCTGGAGGACTGGTTTGGGAAACACTGTTTCATCTGTTGAAAGTTCAACATAATTGATTTTAACCTTTTTCTTTTTAAAATCTGACTCAAAGCAGTCCTGATAGCTAGGTTTCATACATATCCTTATTTACATACAACTGGGTAATCCATAAATACTGGACTTTTAAGGGGTCCATGAGAACTGGTTTGAGGACCAATTCCATAGACCACAATGAGACTACTCTCAGAGGTGGGAGAACTTCTGCTATGAGGCTACTCTCAGACGTGGGAGAACCTCTGCTATGAGGCTACTCTCAGAGGTGGGAGAACTTCTGCTATGAGGCTACTCTCAGAGGTGGGAGAACTTCTGCTATGAGGCTACTCTCAGAGGTGGGAGAACTTCTGCTATGAGGCTACTCTCAGAGGTGGGAGTACCTCTATAATGAGACTACTCTCAGAGGTGGGAGAACTTCTGCTATGAGGCTACTCTCAGAGGTGGGAGAACCTCTATAATGAGACTACTCTCAGAGGTGGGAGAACTTCTGCTATGAGGCTACTCTCAGACGTGGGAGAACCTCTGCTATGAGGCTACTCTCAGAGGTGGGAGTACCTCTATAATGAGACTACTCTCAGAGGTGGGAGAACCTCTGCTATGAGGCTACTCTCAGAGGTGGAGGAAACAACGTATTGTTAAAAAAAATGAAAACCCTTTGAAAGATGTTTCTGTTTTTAACAGTTTATTTTCTTTGAGAAAGAGTAATGAAATTTCTGCCAGCTTCAAATGACTTACTGGGTATGTATTTGGGCTATTTGTGAACTAGTGTTACAGTCACAGTAAATGACTTTAAATAATCCCACAATGGAGAAGCAACAGCTGGTGAAATATCACATGCAGCCCAGTGATGCAAACAGAAAGGTTTCATTCTCAATTCTCTGGCATAGTCACAGCCAAAGCACAAATCAGTGAAGCCATCTATAACAGTACAAGTATTGTGAGACAAATGCACCATCACCGGGTTAATGCACAGTAAGATCACATTCAGAAGGTGTCAACTCTCGGAGTACCAGAACTTTGCTCAATGCACAATAAAATAATGCACAAAACTTCCCCTGTGGCACTTAAAGTGTTAATTCCCATACATTTATGTTCCATTAGTATTTACAGACACTTTGGTACATATGTGCCAGTCTGGCTATTGTACCCACAACAGGCAGGTTATTGGTCGGATAAATGGGTAGGAAGACAAGGCACAGGCAAATTGCACAATAACCATAACATTCTATTTGCTAAAAGGTGAGATTAACAGTTTGTCTCACTGACTTAACTATGCATTGGCCAATCAACATTGGTGAGTTTTTCCTGTAAAAAGAACACAGTGGGCCATGCATAGGGCATAGTCACAAAATGAGACTTAGTAAATATTCAACAATATATGGCTAGCTAAGCTCTTCAAGCAGGAGAAAAGTTTGGCCCTGCACAATGTATAGTTGAGTTGGTAAGTTGAAATGTTCACCTCAACTCGAATTTTAGCTGATAGACCAGATAGCTTACAACAGTAAATACTGCACACAATAAATACTGCAACTGGGAAGGTTAATGCCTTTTAAATATATTTATTTCTGCTTTAATTGAATTTTGTAGTTATTATGTATTTATCTTTCAAACTCTATATATGCATCACTTGTAACACCCATACCTATTCCTGCTTTGCTTGTATTTTGTAATTTTATTTTAATTTGGATTTACTTATTTATCACAATCATATAACTATGATTTTTTTATTTCAACTTTCTCTATGCTCTGTCAATTTTCCTTATCTCATTTAGGCCAAATGCATTTTAAAACCTCCCTCTTACTATGTATTTAGTTCACACCTTCCTACCCAGAGTTCCAGGCCCAGTAGCCTGGATTTATTTTGCAATGCTCAAGAGAGTCCTTTACCAGACCTCTCTGTTAACTATCAAGTGACCTCACACTGTATTACACATAACACTTTACAACTTACTATGCTTATCCGCCCTCTCAAAATACACCCACTTTTGCCCTTCATCCCAGAATCCCATTCCAGTGCTACTCTCACCCTTTCTTGTCTTCAACCTCCTGCTTTTAATATCCGTGACATCTCCCTTTAACCTGGCCTTAAAAAAAAATCCCAATTTTCTCTACACCTCACCTGCCCATACTTGAAATACTGATAAATCGATACCTTTCCCCTGCAAACACAAACCTTTTTTCAGTTGTGCCCAGTTGAACACAATCTTTATATACAACAAGTTCACAGCCATATGTGATCTATTCATCTCCCATTCAATTAATCTCCTTGTTCTCTCAGAAATCTGGTTCACCCCATATGACACCATCTCTCATGCTGCTCTCTCATGTTGTGGCCTACACTTCAGCCACACCCCAAAGCCCAGGGGCAAAAAGAGTCGTGGTGTTGGCATCATCCTCTCCTCTAACTGCTCCTTCCAAATCGTATCCTCATTCCCTTCCTTATCATCTCATAATTTGAAGCCACACTATTGATCTTTTCTCAACTCTATCCCTCCATGTTGTAGTTTTTTACTTGCTCTTAGGGTCCAACTTACAATTTTTCGACCTCTTTTCTGCTTGGCACCCCTACTTTCTTTCCTCTGTAATACTTTATCTCATTCTGGGCTTTAACATTCCCATTTACCTAAACCACTTGTTTCCTTAACCTCCTCTTTCGGTCTCTCCCAATGGACCAGTTCTCCAACTCAAACTAAACGTCACTCACAAGACCTAGTATTCACTAACTGATGTACCATCTTCAACTTCTCTCGTTCCTCAAGAGGACCAAAGTTTTCCTTCAACCTCTTCCCATTCATCCCTGCTGAAATGCCCCCCATCTCTGGAGCCCATTTACGCAGAGCATCTATCCCTCTTCAAGAAGTCCCTCTAAACTAACCTCTTTCAAGAAGCTTATAATTAATTCTACTAAACACTTAATAAATAACCTCTGACCAAACCCTCCTAGCTCCCATTGTTCCCAAATACTGTTCCTACCACCACTTTCCCCTTTAACCGTTTCACCCACCTTGCGTATCGCTAGTCTAGATTGTAAGCTTGTGAGCAGAGCTCTCTGCCGCATATATACCTCTGTCTGTTTGTCTATCAAGGCATGTAGTTTCCTTCTATGCTCTGTTGTAAATTGTTAGCACTATATAAATAAATGTTAATGTAATATAATATAATGAATACAAAAATAATAAAAAGAACAGACTGCTGGTCTGCTTATCCATCAGGGATTGTTACCTGGTTGAAAGAGCACATAGCGATCCGACAGCTACTACATATTTTGCTGGGCCCCAACCAACATACTCAAAGGCAACAGGAAGAGGACTCTTCTCATCTAACAAGTAGTAAGGCATCATCAGAGTGAGAGCAGCAGACACTCCAAAATAGGCCATGAAGCACACAAGCAAAGAGGTGACAATGCCAATCGGAATTGCTCTTTGTGGGTTTCGGACTTCCTCCCCTGAAAACAAAAGTAGAACAAAACCTTCATCATGAAAGGTATAAAGATGGGCAGCTTACAAAAATAGATAATTTATATGAAAGCTGCTATTTAGCCCTTTTTAATAAATAAATACACATTTATAGGTGAATATTCATTGTAACCAGTCTGTTTCTGTTATTCACTCACTCGGATATTGAAAGCAGCAGTTCAAATATTAATATCGCCAAATAAAAGTCAAAATGTTGTTTAATTTGTAATTAACTGAACACTGACTATGCAGTTTTACATGCCTCCTGAGAATCTTAACTTGATTCTTGTGCAAGATTTTCCCAGTTATTTTAAGGCTGACGTGCTGCTCTGTGCTGGTATTTCACTTTGCTGCATCCAATAGGCCTATCAAGTCTTCTCTCATCTATTTAAAGGCAGGCTGAATACCAGTTCTTACCGGTTGTAGCTATGCAGTCAAAGCCTACAAAGGCATAGAAACAAGTGGCAGCCCCAGCCAACATCCCTGTCATCCCGTATGGCATGAATCCTCCAACACCATATAAGCTTGTCACATTATTGTAGAATGGCATTCTGGGAAAGAAAACAAATTCCAATATTTGAAAATACAGAGCAACTTAATAATTCTGTATGACTGAGCCATGAATAACATACATCACCTTTTAAAAACCTGTGCAAACAACGATGTATCAGTTTAATTGCAGCTCAATAGTAAAAAACATACACACACTCACACTCATTCATATACTATAACTCCAACATTTCAAATGGCCGAGGTGGACATCTTGATTTTTGGAGTAGAGATATCTTTTGTGAAATTCCCAGTATTGATGTATAGTTTTCTTACCCTTCTGGAACTGAGATATTTTGTAGAAATGTTTCAGATATTTTCCAGTTTTGGAGATCTCCTTTCACAAATCCAGCAATCATCACAAATATGAGAACCAAGACATTGATGGCTGTAAAGACCTTGTTCACCCAAGCAGATTCCTTCACTCCGAAGGACAAGAGACCTGAGGTGGAAAAGGGAAAACTTTGAAACAATATCACATAATGGTAATGAAAGCAGCACTCCCATAAAGAGATGATCATTCTGAATTCCAATCTCAAACAGATAAATAAATCTATATTAAAGATTAAATGCTGAAAATACATTCATAAGTACTTTTTTAGAAGTACTTGCTAAGGAATCTTATAAAGACGTTCACAATGGTGGCTGTAGCTCTTTTAACATCTCTTGGGAGCCAATCATATGCATGGGGTGCTAAAACACTTTAATACTGTGTTAACCAGTTCTAGGAGAGTAGATGAAACCCATCAACCCTGGATTACTGCAATAAAGAAGAAAAAGAACAATTCTGGATCCTGAATTTCCTTTTGCCACTTCACTGGCAAAAACATAAACCAGAGCACCAAGTGTACTCCCAGTTTGCTGACAGCGGCAGAACTTGGAGTGATATTCAGCACAGTAGCCTAAAAACATGGTTAGAGTGCAAGCCAAAGGTATTAGAAGAATCAGAGGCGTAACTAGAAACCACCGGGCCCTGGTGCAAAAATTGCCCTGGGGCCCCCGACCCCACCATGCAACTCCCCCCAGAAATGCCACTTACATGCCTCCCAACTGTGCCGCTTTGTACCTGGCCTTGTCTTATATCTAGGATAGCCTTATACCTATCCCATGCATGCTTAAACTCCTTCACTGTATTAACCTTTACCACTTCTGCCGGAAGACTATTCCATTCATCCACTACCCTCTCAGTAACGTAATAATACTTTTATTAGTCACTGGCCTTGTCTTATATCTAGGATAGCCTTATACCTATCCCATGCAGGCTTCCAATTTTCCAGCATAAATGACAAAAAGTGCAAAACTTTATATCAAATCACATGGGAAGTCGCGACCTGGAAAATTGGAATAAAGACTTTTTATATTTTCCTACTGCAAGAGAGTGCATGTCCTGATTATTTTTTTTCTAGCAACAGAAGACATACATAAAACACAATGCTGCAGCAGGCAGGAAAAGATAACTAAGTTTGGTGGTGTGGTGTTGTGACACAGGGGAAATGGGAAAAAAGAAGGTGCATGTAAGTGGTTCCCCAAGACACTAAGCGCACTTGTTCATCTTCTTCTGTAACAGCCACAAGGAATAGGTACTGGTATAAACAAAGGTCTATCTCAGTACACAAGGGGAGTCATATTTTCTATACCCGCTCAGAATAGACATATAACTGTGAGAGGCGCTTTGTGGGTGGTTAGTAGACGAATGAAGCTGTTATGTAACATTGTTAGAATTTATATTCGATCTAGTTTGACATTACTGGTGAACATTCCATTTTACTCAAGAACAAAATGGCTGGATTTCCTATAATCTCCCTGAACTCAATATTTCTAACATAATCATACTCCTCATTATTAGAAGATTAACAGAATATTTTACTGCCATGTGAATTAACTTTGCAAAATCATGTGATCCTAAAGTTCCAATCTATTAAATATCTGACGGCAACATTTCTTAAATATTTGTGAGTAGCAGAGGCATTATAAAACACAAATCTACACACACCAAACAAGTCAAAATGCTTCATCCAAAACCGTCATCTATGATAGTTATCTGGCTTCTGCACCTCTGCCCTGAGTTGTGTTTAAAGACTGTTCAGCATAGCATATATATGCTCCAAGGGGTCCATGTTTAATGTTTAAGATGGATTAATAAGCAAAAGGTGATTATAGTTGACCTGATTTGCATATGCATTCCCAGAATCCTTTGCGTTGGTTATAGCACTGTGGATGTGGGATTTCTGTGGGAAAGCACCCCTTTTGGCTTGTTTGGTGTGTGTAACTTTGTGTGATAAACACAACTTCACACAAATGGGCCCAACGTGTTTCACCCCTCCAACAGCTTTTTAAAGATCCGTGATTGGTCATCTGATGGTGAAATGCATTATGATCAGTCATCCGGAGGTGGGCTCGAACACGGAGTGTTTTACTTGCGTCGACAAGAGGACTTCACATTAGAAAGCGAGAAGCATATTGTGATTAGAGAAATCTCACAAAGAAAACTGATTCTTTTGTAAGTAGTAAAAGAGTTTGAAATGTTTACACGATTCTGCTGTTCCTCATGGCGGATATATAATATGCTAAAAATGAATGTAAAGGAGGAGTTTCCTCATCTGCATTATACCTCTTATTTGAAGCACTACACTGGCATGCCTTTTTACAAAGAGCAGTGGTTTCTCTAATTTATCAACACACAACAGGGGGGAATAACCAGAATTATACCAACAGGCCTGCAGCACCCACCAAAGTACTCTCTCAAATAAACAACAACTCCGAGAAGGGGCACATATACATCAGGAGAAAAAAGGGGCTACAAATTGCAGAACTCTGTATACAAAAAAGGGACACTTATGTATCAGGCTCTCCAAAAATATGTCTGATCTTCACAGTAGAGCAATAAAGAAAAAACATCAGGGCTCATGCAGTTATGTGGAAAAATAAACAGAACATATAAATAACTCGGTACAAAAAAGTGCAATGTGAGCAAGGGGTATTATTGCACTCACAGATTTGAAAATTCAGTCAGGCTCGTCACCATCAGGCAAATATCAAGCTCATCACCATCAGGAAAATATCAGACTCATCACCATCAGACAAATAAGGTATCAGGCTCATCACCATCAGACAAATATCAGGCTCATCACTATCAGGCAAATATCAGGCTCATCACCATCAGGAAAATATCAGACTCATCACCATCAGACAAATATCAGGCTCATCACCATCAGGAAAATATCAGACTCATCACCATCAGACAAATTTCAAGCTCATCACCATCAGACAAATATCAGGCTCCTCACCATCAGACAAATATCAGGCTCCTCACCATCAGACAAATATCAGGCTCCTCACCATCAGACAAATATCAGGCTCCTCACCATCAGGCAAATATCAGGCTCCTCACCATCAGGCAAATATCAGGCTCCTCACCATCAGGCAAATATCAGGCTCCTCACCATCAGACAAATATCAAGCTCATCACCATCAGGCAAATATCAGGCTCATCACCATCAGACAAATATCAGGCTCCTCACCATCAGACAAATATCAGGCTCCTCACCATCAGACAAATATCAGGCTCCTCACCATCAGGCAAATATCAGGCTCCTCACCATCAGGCAAATATCAGGCTCCTCACCATCAGGCAAATATCAGGCTCCTCACCATCAGGCAAATATCAGGCTCCTCACCATCAGGCAAATATCAGGCTCCTCACCATCAGGCAAATATCAGGCTCCTCACCATCAGACAAATATCAGGCTCCTCACCATCAGGCAAATATCAGGCTCCTCACCATCAGGCAAATATCAGGCTCCTCACCATCAGGCAAATATCAGGCTCCTCACCATCAGACAAATATCAAGCTCATCACCATCAGGCAAATATCAGGCTCATCACCATCAGGCAAATATCAGGCTCATCACATTTCTGTATACAGAGTTATGATCTGTTCCCCCCCCCCCCCCCCCCCTTTTCTCCACACGTATTTTCACCCCTGCTTGGAGTTCTAATCTATAAAAGTGCATATTTGATTCCTGTGCTTTATTATTTTCCCAACTGTTAAAACAGAACTAACTATTTTTGAATTCTCTCCTTTCCCAGTATTTTCATCTCCAACAGAGAAGAACAATTATTGGAACTATGTGGAATCCTTGGATTGAACCACATTCACATTTTTTTAATTAAATCATTTTTATTCTGCACTTTTTTGTTGTGCTCATAAATAAATGACACAGTGCTCCTTTGTTATCCAAATCTTTCATATTAAGGTGTATACATGGGGTTCTCAACACGAACGTGAACTGTTGAACACTGTATATTTAATACATAATTTATACATAGCGATTTTGAACAATTCATAAACACTATTCAGAAAGATGTTGGCTTCAAATGGTTTTACAAAATCAGGCAAATACAGTATTTCAGTATGTAACATTAGTACAGAAATGTTATTTGTTGTATTTGTTGTCACAAATGACATGATAAAATGTTCTGGAAAATGCTATTCAAGATGAACCTTAGCTTTAGCTCTAAGCTACCATATACAAACATGAGTAAACGAATACCTGCATCACTCAGCCTTAACAAACCTTGCCAGAGTCCTGTGCTTAGTGTTGTGGGAGTGCATGCATGGTCAAAGGAGAACATTTCCAGTATATATTAATTTGCTACTGATTTAGATTAAACTATATTAGTCGCCTGAATGGGGCTTTATCATCCATACCGGATGCATGTTGCACACCTATTTTACATGATAAGGTTACTAATTCTTTATGATTTTTTTTTTTTTAAATATCCAAATCTTTTGGAATGAATCAACTAAATTTTCCAATACATTTTTGGTTTATAGGAAATCTTAACTGTGGTTGCCAAGAACCAACCTTATTTGATCGTGAATGTTAAATCTTTCCTCTAGCTTCAAGCACCAAGTGTGCCATGTAAAGTTGTTCACATAAGATTCTTAGTATTGACCTTGAATAAACTTGGTAATAGCATGACTTGGCAAAGACCTACGGTCTGACAAATGCTTCAGCAGACGCAGAATTTGTTTTTATACTGCCTTAAAAACAAATAAGATTGGCTCCTAAATATATCTCACTCCTAAACTCTACAGATGTCATCCAAAAGGTTGATAATATTTATCTCTTCATAAGCATCCTTTACGCACACAAAAAAAGTAAGTTGTAGTTAGTCTTTGTTTACAGTGAGTTCTTAGAATATAGAAATAGAAAAGATCAAAAATGATGATAGAAGAAGTGGAATTGACTGCATAAATGAAGAGATAATAATGTGTGTTTTTAAAAAATGTGTGTGTGGTGTCTTCTGTTTATGACATCACATGTGACTTGATGCAAATAAACTACTTTCAATGGGAAATGTGTAATTTGCATATCAAGGCATGAGTTATTCAATTTAATAGATACAGCCCTATATCAATAGTGTGCAAAATAAAATATGCTATATAAAATAAATATTTAAAACAATAACCCAACCACCAACAGTATTATAACTATCAACCCGTCAAGAAGAGGGTTAGGGGACAATTTCCAGTAAATACCCCCCCCCCCCCCCTAAATGTAGAGGAGCCTATAATGGGAAAAAATGAGGAAACTTAAGAAAATTATATTTAATATAATTCAATTTTCAATAAAAAATACAGAAATAAGTAAATACCAAATAAACAATAATAAATATACAGAATAACAAAAACATATCTGTACATAATAGTATATATACCCCATATACACAATAAAATAACACGATAATAAATACCAAAGAGATTATTCTGCAAATGAATAATGTGATTCTCACTACATATAATGTTGTCTCGTGATACTTGCATGTTTTAAAAGGCAGCCCCTTTGTTAACGAAATGTATCCTGTGGCGCTCGCCTGGCCAGACACAAACGCTCTGTTTGGGTAAGGTACTATGGATTTATATTTAGGCTGTATTTACAGTGAATATTTTTATATTTTCACACAGCAGAATATTCTCTTCGTTTTTTGGGTATTTGTTATATTGCTATTTTGTGTTGTGTATATGTGTTATATGTACTATTTAAATACGATTTGTGTCCGTTCTGTATATTTATTATTATTATTTCTTTGGTATTTTCTTTATTTTTGTATTTATGTCATATTGAGTTTTTTTAAATGAAATTTCCCTAGTACTTGCACCATTGTCTCATGAGTTTATCCAAGCCTTGAGTGATGTCATAAACAGGGGACACCTCAGAAATATTTTAAACACATTGTTTATGCACTGGATTGCATCTCTGCTAATCCATTCCACAGATAGTTTGTCATCATTTTTTATTCTCTATATTCATATTATTTAGGTGACTGAGTTTCTTTAGTTCTTTGGTCCTCTTAACTCTTCCTTGATAGACACAATTACAAATTACCAGCATGGTGCAAATCCTTACCTGCCAGAAGCAAAATGAGACAAACTGCAAAAAAGTCAGGATATTCAGCCAAGCCAGTGGAATTCATCCTGAAATAAGTTCGGAAAAATTGTCCAATTTGCTTCCCAAGAAGTTCATCGAATGTTCCACTCCAAGCTCTTGCAACGCTAGAGGTACCTTGAAAAAGATTTAGCCATAACATTAATTAAATAAAATAAAAAAGTCACTATAAAAATGCTATGCAGATGGTATAGAACTCCTACACAGATAGTCAAAAAATATTCAGACGTATGTTATAGATACTGCCCTCCAGTATGGGGGGGGGGGGGGGGGGGGGCTGAATTGTTCTTATCTGCTCACACATTCTATGTTTGTAAGTTATTACAAAAATACATTTCATACATCAAATGACTATAATATCAACAGAGTTACATAATATCTGTGAACCTTGGATTATGTAGAACACAAATAAAATTTGATAAAATAACATTTTATTATACAAGAAAAATAGAGAAAGAAATAAAAAAAAAAGAATGGAGGGAAAAAAGGGGCAGATAGGAGAAAGAAAAAAAAAGTGTTTTAGAAGAAGGTGAAAGGGTCTGCAGTTAGACATTAGCTGTATAACTCCCACTTTTGCTGTGCACAACTTCTTTAAGATTATATCAAGTTCTGACCAATGGTCCAGTTTAACTGATGGAGTCCTTGTCCCAGTGCAAGGGATATTTAAATAGAATACCATTAACTCACTAGGCAGAGGAATCACTAGATATCAAAGAGGATGCTGCATATACCTGGCCGATAAAACCTTGTATCGCCCAAGCTAAAAAATAAAACCAAGTCAAAATCGGGCTACACATATACTTAATTAACCTATCAATTGAAAAACTTCCCCCAGAAACTGAAATGGCTACAGTGAAAAAAAACACTATATAAAATTAATTTCATCATAAATCACTAGAAAATTCCAAGACATTTGACCACTTACCTATCACATAAGATAATATGAGGTTCCAGCCAGTGATAAATGCCCATAATTCCCCAACTGTGACATACGTATACAAATAGGCAGATCCAGTCTTAGGTACGCGGGCCCCAAATTCGGCATAACAGAGCCCAGCCATTACTGATGCTAATGCTGCAATAAGGAAGGAAAGGACAATACTGGGTCCAGAATTTCCCTTCGCCACTTCTCCGGCAAGAACATAAACCCCAGCGCCAAGCGTACTCCCAACTCCCAGAGCAATCAGGTCAACTGTGGACAGGCAACGGCATAGCTTGGAGTCTTCCAAACTATCTAATGTTACAATTTTTCTTCTGAGCACGCTTCGGGCAAATGATAAAGCAGGTCCACAGGGAACCATTGTGGTGTTCTTTTTATCCTGTTTGGAAATAACAATAAAAGATAAGTATCTGTGCAGGGAACTTATCTAATCCAAACAATCCTTTTCTCATGCTTCAAATTCATCCTTTGAATGGTAACAAATAAAAAGAAACACATTCATGTTTCTGAATATGGCACATTTTCTCCTTAATTTTAATTTCAACATACCATAGTGGAGGGTTAAGGTACACCAGCAGCTGGAAAGTAGTAGGTAGCTATATGTGCCTTTTTATTTTTACTTACCATATGTATAAAAGGTGGTGCGTTTCTGACTGTTTTCTCTGCAAATTATAGTGGTGATATCAACAATGAACAATTGTGTCATGTAGAAAAATGGTGTACTTATTTACAGAGCCTGCCAACTACTGTTCAGACCTGTATATATTCCCACAGGTTGTTATGCCAACAGTAAAGCTTCTCTATTAATAATATTAGAATAACCTATGTCATCATATTCAAATATTGACTTGATTTATTGAATACTGAAATTGCAGAGACTTCAGCAAACATCATGTGCTAATGTCCAAATATATGATTCCCATTAGTCATGGGTTATATTTAATGGTTTATAATCTTAGTAGCTGCATGCCAATATACCAGTTTTTTCATAATTGATTCTAAAGTCACAAAAACAGAACCAAACGCTAAACAGCCTTACAATTATTTAAAGGGACACTCCCACCAAAAAAATGTTGATTTCAGATGTCTTTTGTTTTTGTAATGAGACTGTATTTAAAAATATATGTAACCAAACAAGAGTGTCTGGGCACTGCCATTTTGTGAAAAAAAGTGTTTTTGTGTGCCACCCCATAATGACTTTACATTTAGACTTGCATTGAATGGAAGGGCTGGAAGATTTCGAACAATTGTGCATCATGGGTAATATTCACAAAATGAGAGCCAGGAGATAAACACTATAAGACTGATTATAAGACGTCCCACCAAACTTTGGATATTCCTTTAGCAAAAAAACTAAAAGCCTGAATATAAGAATCGCCTATAGGAAAAAATTTTACATTGTATATATTCACATGTAAATTGCTTTTTAATATTAAATAAAAATTATGATATTAAACAAATGCATTTCTTGTTTTTATTTCTTTTTATGTGCCAATGCTGCCTCTCTCCCCTCCCCCAGCTTTGTCTATCTTTCTCCCCCCTTCCCACAGTGTTGTCTCTCTCTCTCCCCCCAGTGTTCTCTTTCCCCCTCCCTCCCACGTTGTCTCTCCCCCAAATTTTTCTCTCTCTCTAGACCTCCCTCCGTTTCTCACTCTCTCTCCCCCTCCCTCTCACCTTGTCTCTCTCACCCCCTCCACCTCATCTCTCCCCCTTCCCCCTCCCTCCCCTTGTCTCTCTCTCCTTCCCTTCCTCCCCTTGTTTCTCTCTCCCCCCCTCCCTCCCCTTGTTTCTCTTTCCCTCCCTCACTCCCCTTCACATTGTTTCTCTTTCCCTGGTGGCTAGTCATAATAGACGGAAGTGTCGGGCAGCATGGAGGATGTCTGCAGTATCGTGCAGACATCCCCCGGCTGCCCAAATATCCCTAGTGGCTAGTGGGGGCAGCCGGAGGACCAGGCTTCATCATAGAAGTCCCGACGGTTATCTAGTTACATAGTCTGACCTCAATTTGAGGTCAGACTATAAGACGCCCGAGGGGTCTTTTTCAGAGAATTTGCACTGAAAAAAACCTTGTCTTATATTCAAGCAAATACGGTATTTGTTTTAAATGACCAGGTTATCTATTTACATCTTATGTATGTGGTAGTGTCCCTTTAAATGTGGTCAAAGAATTAAATTAAATTGAAAACTAGCTTTGACTAGCCAGTTTGTGCAGCAAGTTGAGCACAAGTCCTTTATCTATATCTGTAATTATATATATACATATATGTGTGTATATATATCTATACATATATATATATATATATACACACACACACACATATATATAATATATATATATATATATATATATATATATATATATATATATATATATATATATAAAATAAACAAATTGATTCAAGAGTTATAGTATATGCCCCATCTGCCCCAAGTTGGTAACTGTGACCTATTAGCATCCAGAGTTTTATTTAATTTGAATTTTAAAAAATTATTTTTTGCGAACATGATCAATACTGAAAAACAAACTTCTTCTCAATATACCACAGACAGGAAAACATGCCTTAATAGAATATTAAATGGAAGTTGGCAGCAAATCACACAGCGTGTGCAGATTAAACTATCCTGTGAAAGAGCCTCTGTAAGTGATGGACAATAATCTGTTTGCTAGCTCACATCTGGGGGGCGGAGGTAGTCAGCCACAGGTGATTGGATGCACCGTTTACTGTAAATAGCAGTTAGCTGTCACTTCTCAATCAAACTTGTTTGGATGCTCTAAATTCAGACAAGAATCATTATGAGCAATGCATACACTCATCCAACTCATGCAAAATATTCAAGTGCTATAAAAGCAGCAGTATCACTACTGCTGGTTGCACAGAAAGGTGATGTACCAAATACTTGCATAAATGAGTTTAAATATTGTATGGACTACACAAACTCAGGTCCAGTGATTTACTCACCATTACACATTACAAAAAAGGAAGTGGGTTGAGATGCCTTCTATGACAGTGCTTCAAAAATGTAAAATAATCTTCAAAATCAGTGAAACATTTGTCTAAAATCCCTTATATTTACTGCTACACTGCATCAAACATTACCTGCTACATCTTTCAATGTGCAACAGCACTGTACACATACACACACACACACATATATATATATATATATATATATATATATATAGCGATATCCAAAATCGAAAAACATCGAAAAAAACACGCACTCACGGGTCTTCAGTATAAATCCAATGGTCGAAACTTTATATCATACAAAAAATAATATTTGTAGATCCAGTCGACGTTTCGGTCCGCACCGCGGACCTTTATCAAGACTTGGATAAACAATGAATGAATCCAATATATATGGAATCATTCATTGTTTATCCAAGTCTTGATAAAGGTCCGCGGTGCGAACCGAAACGTCGACTGGATCTACAAATATTATTTTTTGTATGATATAAAGTTTCGACCATTGGATTTATACTGAAGACCCGTGAGTGCGTGTTTTTTTCGATGTTTTTCGATTTTGGATATCGCTATATGTTCAGAGCTACACGGCACCCGGGCATAGTGTATCATTGTTTGGCTGAGTGCACCCGCCCTTGGATTTATATATATATATATATATATATATATATATATATATATCAATGTATGGTAAATTATATAATCAAATGTTTTATAGAAATGACCAGAAAAGTGCTCTACTGCTGGTACCTGGTTCCACAAAGACCCTGTGCTTTGAGAACTGTGGACTGTCAGGTTCAATGTATCATATAGGGTGGACTTGTCCAGTTCTAAACAATTTTTGGAAAACGGCATATTACAGATGCCAGAACTGACTTTGCTACACATTTTTCCAGATAACCTCCCTGTCCATATTCAGATATTAATAAGACATATACTTTATTGACCAGGAAATGGAAAACCCCCACCTCTCCCATCTGCCCAGGAACTTAACATTTCCATTTAATACATTATAACCCTACTATAGAAAAACTACCATAGCAACACAGCCAACTGTGGAGAAATCCAACCAGATTTGGACTCATTGGAGTAATTAAACCAGGATACTGTAAATGCTTGCACTTAAGAAACAAATATAATTAGCATCTTGGTCTTTTCCAAATATGTTACCCTCTCCTATCACCCCGTTTTTTCTTTCCCTCTTCTATTTGGCCCATATGCTCTTTTCTCTCCCTTCAATCGCTTTACTTGTTCATCTTAACCACACAATTTGGAAGCCAAGGTTTCTACTTTCATAGATAAAACCTACATATTCGCAATGTGATCGAGGAAATGACTTATATATTCTTACTAGGGTTATACAAACATTTTTTAAACATTATGATTTAATTGTACATTTAATAATCTGTCATATGTCACTTTCCCCTGTATCTATATTTTACTTAAGCATGTGTTAATGTCCTTTTGCCAAGTTGTCATGTAACTTGTTTGTATTAGATATATGAGCGAATTTGTTCTGTTTTTATGTTGTACGTAAGTATTTAATTTTATATATTTTTGTGCAGAAATGTATTATTATTATTATTCACAAATGTGGTGTTTTTTGGGGGGGGATCACACTAGTGTTTGCTGCACTGTATTCACTTTTTTATGGTCCATTAATTTACTTTTTATGAAAAATAAAGACTGCATGCACACAAAAAAAATTGTCAGCCTCTTTCATGTATAATATTCCAGTACATCATGGTTGGCAGTTTTTAAAAAAAACTGACTGTAAAAGCAAGAGATAAGACTATGTTTAATGGTTTAATGCATATTGTGCTAATCACACCATGCACACCTGTGTCATTTATTCTTCATATAAAACTGCTTGGGTTCAATATAAATTAATAACAGACCATAAATAATGCTCACACCTTTTAGGTGAAACAAAATTATAATTTTAATTCATGGAATACAAATACTTACTTTAAAGTAGCTTCATTATTAAATTATTTGCAACATTATGTAGCACTTTACAAGTGCTGTGTCTTGAGTTAGTCATTTAAACATATGTTCAGGTTTTTTTTTTTTTTTACTTCCTGACATTTTTTCCTTGAGCATATTGGGCATATTACATCATTCTACACCTTTTGCCCAGTGAAATGTTGCAAGCAGTCATCTCGTCTGAGGAAATCACAGATTTGACTGGATGCTGGCAGCAGAGTTATTGTTTTAAATTAGTAACTGTCTGTGAGGGTTAACAATTAAGATGTCCTTTCCTTGATAATGAAAAGAAGCCAACTTGTCACATTACAAATGACAGATATATTTACCATAGCTTGGTAAGATTAGAACAAACATCTGTTGGTGGTATTGTTTAAACTGATTATATCTGTGTATATATAATGTTTACTTGAATTAACAGATACACTTTAATTTAGTGTTGTAAGGTGTATATATACAGCCTGTTATGCATGCTCAGCATCCCTTCAAGAAAAAAAATAGGTCACATTTATGGTTAAACTGTTACAGAAACCAATAAGGAAGTTATTGAGATCATATTGAGATCATAAATAGTATAAAACAACCTACATTACACAGAAAATTATTAAAAAAACAAGCATAAAATAATTCCGGTAATCCTATTAAATTTATGCAATCAATGTACAACAGGGAAGGACCAATAAAATCATTACAACACTACAACTTACTCCTTCATTTTGTGTGTACCATGCTATGGTCCAGAAAAACAGGTCATAATCTAAAAGGATGTTCACACAGTAGGGAGTGCTTAGTACAAAGCTTTCAGGAAGTATCCATTAACAAAACATTGGCTTCCATTTTCAGGAGAACAAAATAGACCATTTTACATGGCATACAAAAAATATCTTCTACTGTATACAAAAATATGTCAACATGGAAAATGTTTGATCTAGAGCCACACACTCACTTTGATTTGCAAGATTTCAAGGAAACTAAAGCATCATTTTCCACAAACAGGAAACAGTGTGTAATATTTTCCATAAGCTAGGTAGGTGGTGTCCAAGTAGCTGCCCTCAAAAGTGTTTGTATGTATCTTGGTCTACCTGACAGTATTATATCATACCTACTGTATGTTTGCAGCATGTTGAAATGTTTACAATAAATCTGTGCTGTGGCTAATGTACTTCTATAAAGAGAAGGGTTGTCCAAGGGACTTTGTATATCCCACAAGGAAGTCAACCAAAAACCATCAGTCTGCATCTCCAGTAGAGTAGAACTACTTGATTGATGGGTTCACAGTTGTGTGTAGATAGAATTGCAACATCGTGATGTAGAGCTGAGGTCATTTACATTGCACATCATGATGTAGAGCTGAGGTAATTTACATTGCACATCATGATGTAGAGCTGAGGTAATTTACATTGCACATCGTGATGTAGAGCTGAGGTAATTTACATTGCACATCGTGATGTAGAGCTGAGGTCATTTACATTGCACATCGTGATGTAGAGCTGAGGTCATTTACATTGCACATCATGTGCATAAAAGGTTTGGTACAAGTTTCCATTTCAGGGCAGCTAAGTCATTCCTCGTTTTTGCAATGTGGCAAGCAAAGTACTAGAGTCACAGGCAATGTGAGGAACCAAAATTAGCATATTGCTGTGATATTTTGATAGGTTTTGTCTGGAGTAAAGGGTTATCCCATTTAGATTTATTTTAACACAATAAAGTGAAGTGTAATTTTATTGGACAAGAGGGAAATCTAATGTTATTATAGGATGTGGTGTTCACGGAGATGAATAATGAAAGAAACACATTCTCATTGTTGATGACCAGCACAAATTGTTTTCTTCTTAAACCAGGTTTATGTAAAACTTTTTTTTGCCTATTTTGAGAAATGTTTGAATGACATTATCAATACGGAGACCAAATGAGAGGTTGAGAACTAGCTTCCAACTCTTCCTTCGGTTCCTTGTTATTGTCTTATAATGATCTCTGCATCCAAGGTCACCAAATCAATCATGTTTTTTACCTACAGCTTTTTCATGTGTCATATCTTGTCTATGGGTCAATATAACCAATTGGTCCTACTTTTTGTGTAACTTCTATGGTGCCTACCAACCTGGATCTTATTTTCTACTGCATTTAATTATTGAGTTAATAAATATATGTAAACTTAGTTCTGGCCCAGTCAGACTATGCTACAGAGTCGTCAATCACACCCACCTTAAAACAAGTTGAACCACTAATTATTATTACCGTATTTAAGATATGGAACACCATCATATTTGAATATTAAATTTATAGTAATAATAAACCAAAACATTTCTCATCTCATAAGTTTAACATATACAATTCTTTTCTATCCATGAAATTGACTTTTTAAAATTTGGGCTCATGTGAGATCAATGTCAGGTGGAGACTTATACACACTCAAAGGGGGATCTGTATAAAGCTTTCCACACTATAAAAAATCAGAAAAATGAAGAAAATGCACAATCACTGTTCATTATGTATAATAATAGCAATACCAAACCTTCATGAAACTTTTCAAAATATTTGATGCTTACATGTGTAATATCGTATTTGCTGCATGCTCACACCTGTGTACTAATCACCATATTATACATGCATTATATTCAGTATTTGAAACTGTGACAGGTTTAGCACATCACAGTTTTTATTTTCTTTAAATACAACATTGAATTTAGCCATAATAAGTAGATTTGGGCTGACCATGTTCGGAATCCATAAGGTGGAACATAAGTAGAACAATGTCGTGGTTCAAGACTGAGCATAATGTACATTAAATAAATGGTTAACCTGATCCGGATATTTCATCTAAGCCAAATAAAGATGCAGTGCCATATACTTGTAATGGCATTTTATTTTTTATCCAAAGAGATCTTGTCATCCACAATCACATGGATTACACGCGCATGTCTTTTCTCTTCCTCTCTTCAAACAAACCCTGACACCATACTATATTCTGGATTCGCTAAGTACGCACTCAGGACAGTGACTGTTTAGAAGGGTGCGCACTGTTCTCTCTAATTCCAGATAGAGTGGCTGCGAACTGACAACATGTGGGTGATATTAGGACAAAAGTACAATGGGAATCATGCCAAAATGTAACATATAGCCACTACTGGAAATCACCCAAGAGTTAGGGAGAACATCTGGCACTCAGCATAATATTTTACTTCTGTTTATTATATCCAAATGATGCAAAAAGCATGCCTTTTAAGTGTCAGGGAGCATGTGTTAACCTCATAATTGCCAGGCAAGCATGCTGCTTTCTGATCACCTGTCATGTCATATGAAAAGTGTCAGTTACTTTACAATACACAGCCCTTCAAATAACTTTTACTAGCCCATGAGAAGTCAAGCCGGACGATTGAACACATTCTGTCATGTTAGGGAACTTTTAAAGAACCAAATTCAGTAGATCTAGATTTCCTTGTACCATGGATGAGTACAGTGGCAGTCTAGGCCCAACAACCATGTACGGTGTCTTCCATTGTCATACTGTTATTGCTTTCCTTATTGGGGCAACAATTACAGCTACTGATTTTATATTTTTAATGATATGACAGACTGGACACATTAGTTTTTATGGTTCTTCCGATTTGTGTAGGACAATAAGCCAGTGAGCATATCATGAACAGCATTAGAAACCATAGGCATGGAAATAGCAAAACTTGCAGTCGTCATTGTGGTTAAAAATTTACATGGGTTAAAAGGAAAAAAAAAAAAAAGATCCCTTTAAGCAAACTAAACTTGACCCTCACCTCTATGTGGGATGCTAGGAATTTAACAAAAAGCCAAAAGTTCAGTTAACCCTATACTAAAACTAGAACATGCGTTTTCCTAGGCCAGGTAGTCTGTTTTTATGGCTGTGGGTATCATCATGGATGAGCAGACTGGCCAGTGGCTGCCATGGCGGTTTTTACAAAGTTTTCTTTATTATTTTATCATTGTTTTTATTATAACCCAGCACAGAATGCGAAATAGAAAAAGGAGTGAATTTCCCTGATTCCATTGTAATGATGGCAGCAAAGTCTTTGGTTATGGGGGAAATGAAACCCCCCAAAACAGTAGGAATGTCCTAAAACCACAATTTGAGAAACTTCATATGGTTATATAAAAGCCCTGACTTTAATACCACTTAATCAACTATGAAAAAATAAATATTTTATTGTAAATGTTTGGAACACTCTTACGAAGTTACATATATCCCTTTAAAATGCTATGTTTCATATTTATCCCTTTTAAATGTTACACATTGTTGCAAATTAATTAAATACCTGCTAGCCGAATTTAGATAACTTATTGAACTCCGTTGGTGCCAATGACTTAAAATGCAAAAACAAGTAAAGAAATCTTTTTTTTATAAAAAAAATGTGAAAGAATATTTCAACAATTTTAGGTTTCACCTGTTACAATATATATGTCCACAATAAAAAATAAAACTTTTTTTTTATATTACTTTCCTGAAAGACAGAGATTATATGAATTAGTTTCATAACCAGATTCAATAGAAATCTAGGACTTGAAAAGAACTTTGATATGACATAAATGTCTATTACAATATGATAACAGATGGAAAAGTAAAAACATGTCATGTAACATATACAGCTGTTTCTATATATAAGTTATAAATCCTCTCTGATGTGTTCCTAATTTTACACAGTGTATAAACAGCATTATTTGCATAGCATATTCTATTGGCAACTAATGTAAAAATAATACTGCAGCATGCATTTAAGCTGTGTATCTTGCAGGAATGACTCATGTTACGTTAGCTAATTAAACTAATGTACACCAGTTGAAAGTTCCAATAGCTAAATCTAGGATTAAAAGTGGCATATTTGTCAAATCTGGTTTAAAGTAAAGCTTACCAAGCGGGATTTGTGGAATGCCTCTTCTTACACAGAAATAAAATCGTTCAAAGAAGTCGCTGTTCAACTGTAAGCTCAGTAAAAACGTTCAGATTGGGAAGAAAATGCAATGAGTTGATAAATAGGATTTGTTTGCAGTCCACTAGCATCCAAAGCTCTGCCTCCCTAATCCATGTGCAGAATAACCATGTGGAGTAGGATGTGCCTTTTAGAAAGATAGTGAGTCCAAAAAAAACTCCAACCTACTGGGAGGAGCCTTGGGGGGTATTTTCAGTTCAAACTTATGGTGCAAGTTATTTGCAATTGACTGAGCAGAAGCAGAGAGATTAACGTTTTACCTTTTACAATCTATTAGGTTTATTTTAATAAAATGTGTAATTCTAGGTCATTAATGGACAAAAAAAAAAATGTGTAAATGTGTTTTCAAGGGACCCAACATTGCTCAGAGTTGCTCTGGGGAAAAGTCTAGTACATACTGAAAACAATATAGTAGATAGATAAAGGTCCCCCCTAATTAAACACAGTTTGTGTTTGTGAAAGGTTCAATTTATGCTTTTCAGCTTTTATCAAGAAATGCCCCCTTTTTCTCACAGTAAAAGCCATAATGGCTGCCCATATTATGCTTAATAGAAAACACGCCTAGCAGTGTTTGCCTGCAGCCCCTACATATACGGTACTTCAAGATATTACACATATATATTTGAAAATATGGAATTTATATAGAGCACACATCTTACGCTACATAAGACATTTCTAACCAACTATAAACGAATTAAATACTCTAAATACTTAAATACTCTAAGTACTGTTATTATGTACCTGTTATTATGTACCTGTTATTAGTTTACAAACTCTTTTGTATACTGTACATGTTGTTCCTTTTTGTATCAATAATGATTTACCCTGTATGTTCCCCTTCCAACTTGTTTAATATATGTATGTATGTATTTTTGAATCTACTGTTAAATGTGTAACTCTGTGTAACTCCATTCTGGACTGGGTCCCCAGGACATACTTGAAAACGAGAGAAATCTCAATGTATTTTTCCTGGTAAAACACTTTCTAAATAAATAAATAAAAAAATAAATAAATAAAGTACTGACACGATGCTTAACTATATAATGTATGTATTGATTGTATTCTCTCTTTTACTTTCTAATTATAAACTAAAAATTATTTTCTCTTACCCATTATTCTCTCATGATATCACACCAATCCTTTATCACAGAGTATTGAGAAAAATGCGAACGTTAGGAGAGAGAAAGAATTGGTCACAAGGATGATTTGAAAGTAACAAATCTTTACTTCAACTATAATACGTGGTGCCGAATCTGAGTGTAAAAAATAAAACAAAATGGAATTTAGGAAGCTTCAAAATTTAGGATATACTAAGCATGGACTTTGACATACTCACTCATTTTTTTTTTCTTATCATGCTTTAAAATTGGTCAAACAGGCAAGGAATAATAACATCAACTATTTTTTTTAGTGCTTTTCTCCTCAAAGACACTCAAATGACTGAAAGTGCATGCTCTCCGACTAATAGAATCTGCAACCAATAATAAATGTTATTTTAGAGGAGGTAATTAGGTAGGGTTGATGGCCTGACTAATAATCCTACAAAAAATATAACATAGAGGGATAGATTATTACCAGACTGAAATAACGGGCATCTCTAAAAACACATAAACATCATATTGTCATTCTATAAAGCAAATGTCCTATAGTCACTGGAATGCGTGCCACACAATGAATCCATACAATGCAGCACCCCAACAATTGTATCTGCTAAACTATAGCAGTAAGCACAATCAGAAAAGGTGCACATTAATATGGCCATTGTTCATTCTTGCGGTTGCTACTTTTCTTAGTATTTCATCGATGAGGCTTTCGCTTCAATACAGGTGACTCAGTTCAGGAAATCAATTTGTCATGGAGATATATATGTCTAACTATATAACCATTAGGTTGTCAAGATTTGAATGTTGCTGCTTATAATCTTTGTGGTGAACTATTAAAAGCATTAATAATTCTTTATCCTTTTTAAGATGGGTTAATCTGGAAATTTTAAAGATAGGAATATTACCACACAAAAATATTACATTATATGAAAAGCACGGTTATTACGAAAACAGGCATGATGGCTCTTTTAATAGTGTTGTTTCAGGAGAACCAGAAGGTTTCATTATACAGGTCTCTGTTAAAAAGGGACATCTGGCTACTATTTACACACTGATCCAGTTGACAGTTGAGGTAAATTCACTTCTTTTTCATTATCCTCATTTGACCCTTGCAATGATTTTTAACTTAACAAGGCTCCCTTGGGATTAAGCATGTCCAATTTTTACCTTGATAATTAGAAATGCTGCCATGTCTACTTGTCTCAGTAACCGAGTACAAGCTACATATGAAAGGGACCACACAACACATACTTGATAAGCAAAATTTCTATATCTTCTATAAATGCAATAATTAAAAAGCAAGATTGTCCTATAGGAGGTCTGATGTGGTGCTCATATATATGTTGATTCCCAACCTACAGTCATCGTAGCGCCTTACAAAAGCACACTCTGTGAGGTAAAAAAGTGCCTCAGTACACAGTACATGGTTGTTGGGCCTAGCGTGCTACTGTACTCATCCATGGTACAAGGAAATGTGAACATCTTCTCACTGTACCCCATAATGCCTGAATACCAAAGCTGTGCATTTTATTGTACTCTAGGACTTGTTTACAGCAATCCTCTCTAAACACAGATGGCTTAGAGAGGCACCACATCAAATTCAGTCACCTGTACTAATGGAAATCCTAAATCATCATGAAGCAACAGTCTAAAAAAAGGGTTGGGAGCACATTTAGAGCACTCTTCTCAGACAACACAACATTGCTTTACCTCACACTGAATTACATCAAAAGAAATGTGTTTACAGACATACATGCATTCTATCTCAGACATTGTATCTGTATAAATGAGTAAATTTACACTTAAAAGCAAAATGAAAGTTCCTTTGCTAAAGATATTCTGTAACATCAGCAAAAGATATAGCCAAACTTTCTTATAGCTTAAATAAACCCAATAATTAGTGCTGCGGAAGTGATGGCACACTACAAATAGATACTAATAATTTTTTTTTTAAATATTGCATATGCTGAAATAGGACAGATGGGGAACTAGATTTTTTTTGTATAAAGATATAAAACACCCAAGCTGCCACCAAGAAGCAAGTTAAATTAGCAAAAAATTATTCAGTGATCATTTTTTGTCAGTTTGGTGATTGCCCTTTCTAAACTCACGTGCAGATATTAAAACACATCAATTATATGGATATAAAACAGTCCAGGTATTTTTACTAATGTATTTTTTTCTCCTCTATTTTTGTCCGAAAAACACTGAAGAATTTCAGATCCTTCAATCTTATCCCATTGTACGGCGATATAATTTAAAACAAATAAATCTCTGAACAAATAAAAACAGGTGAACCCAGGATATTGCATTTGTACATAACACTCTAGTTGTGTTTTTTCAGTCTCTTAACTAATTGATCTTTGTAAATTAGTATATCCTTTGGAGCCAGATCTTATCAGCATATGTATTGGTTATACAAAGAATTCCTAAATATTGTGGATTTTGTTTTCTTACAGAAAAGGATATCCAGTCAATGTGTAGTACTAGAATGTTTTGATTCTGTGTTTAATGGACACAAGCTGTTAATCCCAAGCTGTTCCTTTGCGACAATCCTAATTAACGACTTTCCAGCAGAGGCAAGCAGGGCAGCATTTCGTTTTTACAAAAGGATCTTGGAATTTTAAAATAGTAAAAGGAAATAGCAGATATAGACCATTGTTCCTCAACAGATTTTTTTGGCACATTGTAATGTGTCCTGTAGTTTTGTTTTTGGAATCCGTATGTTGGCGCTTTGTATGATCTCCTTGCTTTCTTAACATCTATTAACCCAGCTAGTATTTCTTTGAAAATTCTCTAACATCCTGCTTAGAATGGCTTGATCCATAATGTTCTATTATTTATGTTACACCATAAATCAAGGTTGAAGAAAACCAAATACAGATAAGGCTTCTTCAGAACTTGCCTGGTCAAAAATACTTTTGAATAGGTATCAGAATAGCCTTTTTTGGGGGATAGATTTTACATCTACTAATAAATAATTTTTTATTATTTTTTTCTTGATGTTTGTTAACCTCAATATATGTAGGTAGAGCAGACTATACCTTCCTATATTCCTACTGCTGACTTCTCATTATTATTATTTTTTTTATTGTTTTACATATAACACTAAGCTTGCTCCAGAATTGGTCTATGGGCCCCTTACAAAACCAGCAACTACCCTGGGGTACCCAGCAATTTTTATTTCATGATAATATCGATCTTCACATATTTGTGAACCGTTCCTTTCATCTGTGGCTGCAACATACACATGTATGTAGTTTGCCACATCTATAAACTATCACCATGAGACCCAATCTTTTGAACTCTCTAGTTTATATTGGCGATGGACATACCTTTCCCACACTACAAATGTCTAGACTAATGTGGCCTTACGAAAGAGGATAGAAAGCGGACATCCAGACAAATTAGTTCCATTATCATGAGCCACACCATTCTAAAGATTTATCCAAATAATGGTAGTAGCCAACTCGCTTCCAGTTTAATACACCTCTTAATCTCCTGGTTAACTTCCCTTTGAACGGAATTCATGTCTTGATGTGTGGTTTTAGTAAGTGTCTGATATGTATGCACTCATTTGTTCAGGACAATGATTATGTGGATATTTTAACTGGTTTTGACCATCTTTGGAAAACAAAATGTGAAGTACTGTTTTTTCTTTATAATATCCAGGTGACCATTGGTTTTTCCAGACTTATTATCAGGGGCTAATGGATCTAGCATTAGAAAATATTTTTGTCTCACTAGAATTGACCTGAAATGTCCTCTGGAGGCAGCCAAAGGGAAAAAAATCAGTTGTGTTATAATTAATCACTAGACTTCATTGCAGGGCTTTAATAATCCCAGGAGCCAGGGAGGGAAACAAACATTTACTGCGGTGCTTAATTTTTGTTAAATGTTTTACTTAGAAGTCAATGGATGAACCATTTGCCTGGCTCCTAAAATAACTAGACTGGCTCTGAAATTGATCTATTTGACTCCTTAAGTCTACAAATGTTTGTCAAGCCCTGCATTTTGCTGTATTTTTCATGCAACTATACCATGGAATTTCTACAAATCTGTCACAAAACATGTGGTTACAATACCTGCCTAAAATCATTTTTGGAGCAAAGCAGATGTGGTGCCTATATTTAAAAAGGTATCAAAATCTCAGTCGGCAATTATGGCAAGTGAACTTGATATCTGTAAGGGGAAAGTATTTGAAGGGTTGCTAAAGGTATACATTCAAGACTACATCTTGACACAGAGTATGATGAGTAGAAGTCACCATGGTTTTGTGCAAGACAGGTCTTGTCCAAGCAACTTAAAAGCATTCGATATAAAAAGCCAGTAAAAAAATATAGATCTAGGTGTGGCAGTTGATATGATCTATTTAGATTTTGCTAAAGCAATTGATACAGTTCCACACAAAAGATTACTCTACAAATTGAGAGACATAGGCTTAAGGGCAAATACATGTATTTGGATTGAACATTGGGTATTAGGGCCTGCCTTAGGCACTATGCGGGCCAACCCTGTGGCACCCCCCCCCCCCCCCCATCATCATGCCTACAATCCCTTTGTCCCCTCCTTCACCTCTCATTTCCTCCCCCATATATTGGCATAAGGGTTGCCACTCAGCTGGAGGCCATTGCATGGCCAATATAAAAGTTGCAACCCTAGTTGATAAACCATGTCATATATAAAAAATATATATATTTTTATATATTATTATTTAAACTTTTACTGCTGTAATACACTCACACACACTGCACAGTGTTAAAAGACAAGTATGCAATGTGTGAGTGTATTACAGAGTTCCAGTGTTGTGTGTAACACTTGTAGTTTATTATATGTATAGTTCTTATAGACACACAGTCACATATACAGTGTGACATACACATGGGGACACATACACAGTGTCATGGGGACACACACACATCACATAATCATATAGTATCTCACACATCACACACTGTCACAAACACAGAGTGTCTCACACATCACATAGTGTCACATACAGGGTCTCACACACACACCACAAAGTGTCACGGGCGCTGTCAGTGCCGCCTGGGCACAGAGCACCCGCCTCGGCATAGCACTGCCAGTCAGGCAGTGGAGACTACCTCTTCTGCCTAATTGGAAATCCTGGCTCGACACCCTCTGGCCAAAGGAAGGCCCTGTTAGCTAAGAATGCAGAGAGTTGTTGTAAATGTAAAATACTCAAACTTGATCAGGGAGTACTTTAGGGGTCTGGCAGCAGGTTGGCAGAGTCAAAGGCAGACAAATGGGTCAGGACGGGCAGCAAACAGGCTTGGTTAGGACAGGCAAGGATTCAGCAACAATAAACAGCAAAAACTAATAGGAATGCTAGTAAAGGCACAGAGGCACTATCACAGGCAAGGTGCAAGTGGCAAATGGGAGTTTAAATAGCCCTCTAGCAATTGACTGATCAATAATGGCGCTGGGAGGGGAATCAAAGATTTTAACACCATCCTTTAATTGAATAAGGGCAGGAATCCAAATTGTTCACCGCGCATGTGCAGAAACGGAATTTATGCACACTCAATTTCAGGTGGATGGCATCCAAGAGAGATGCGCCGAAATAGCATGCACAGCTCTGCTGTATTCCTGCAGCGCAACAGCACAATGTGCTATTAGTCTTTTAAAATAATTGATTTCCATAATTCAAAAAACTCTTTGTTGTAGCAATACATACACTGAATACAAGCAATAGATACACTGAATACAAGTAATACATCCACTGAATACAAGTAATACATCCACTGAATACAAGCAATACATACACTGAATACAAGCAAGCTTTCAATTTAACAACATTATATATACTATAACACTACTGCAGATATACTGTGAAAATTTGAAGATCTTGTATTCACCATGTGCACTTTAACTACAACTCCCATGATGTTCTGCAATAACCTGTGTTGACTTTATTTATTTGCTCCGCAAACTATTATCGATGTGTTCTACCCAGTACTGTATATTTGTAATGGAAAATTAGAATAAATGAATAAATGTGTTGCATCATATGACCTTTAAAATGTGAACCTGTCCAAACACATATTAAACCAATGGCTCAATTGTATTTCTAGGCCTATATATTGGCATCGACTGTGTTTAGAGATATCTGCTGAGGGAACATTAGTCCTGTTGCAGCTAGGTCACTTCGTACTTGCCTTGTTGCCAATTTCCAGTTTGATAAAACAGGTTCTCACTAGTATCAGTTAATGACTTGCTGCGTAACATGGTTTTCGGATGTACATCAGTTTAATATGTCTCGAGAAAAACATTCCTGAAGACACATGGGTTTCCACAAGGTTGCTAATATCTCAACTTCCCCTTTGATGTTTAAATACTTTACTATCTCCTCCCCATTACCTATGCTAGCTTGGGGTAGAGGTTTAACTTAAGTTAACAACTACTATGATGTTTACGTACCATGATTCTGAGCATCATATTAACTTTAGTTTACAGTAGCTGGGATGATAAAGATTAGTCACTGCTGCCCCAGTCTACAATGAACTGCAATTCCCATTTTGTTTAGCCAGTAACAGCTGGCTGTAGATCATGGTACCGGGTCTAAGACAATCCATTCGCGGCTGCTTCACCGCTGAAAGTTCAGCGTGGCAGTCTTAATGCTGAACTGTCAGCGGTGAAGATGAATGAGGTCACTTCATCGCGGCTATGTAAACGCTGACATTTCAGCACTGAACTATCAGCTCTTACAAACATACACCCCCAATAAATGAAACGTAATACTAAAATTAACCCCCCCCCCCACAAACCCTAATACTAAAAATAACCCCAATTAAACTAATTAATATTACTTACATTCAGTGATCCCGCGATGAACTGGCCATCGTGCGAGAGGGGACGGTGAAGCGGCTGCGTTAATGCAGCTGCGATGAACCGTCCCATCCCCCATGGGACCTGCAGTTAGTTTGTAGTGTAGCCTTCCACAGTCCCAGCCTAACAGCAATACAGCTGGCTGAATATCATTGTAGATGCACAAGTGTGGCAACTTTTGGTCCAAAGGGCAAAACACCATTAATGGCCCATGGTGAAACTTCTCTGCCTAGGTGAACTTTCTGCCTGTGAAGGAGCAGCTGCCACAGTGAAGGGTATGAGACCAGATAGTGGGAGAGGAAGAGAGCAGATCAGACCACTCTGACAGCAGGGGGTGCACAGAATTTAATAATATCATTTTTTCAGGAGTAGACTGCCTGCCAGGTGTTTGTCCTACTCTCTAGGTTAGGTAAACCTACCTTAACAAGCCTATGGCTTCACTCTCCTGTGCTGCTTCTGTGAGTCTAATAATTATGCATCCAAACATGCACTAAATAGAAATGGAGCCAACATGACTTAGAATTTTACAGGACACTATTAATTACCATTTTACATGTCCCAGCTGAAATTTACTGTATATGACTAATCAGGTGCCTACATATGAATAACATTTTATTGTAGTGCTTTCAAAGACTTTCAGAAATAATCAGCTATTGCATAATTGTGCAGCTTGCGCGTAAAATAACATCTTGTTTACAGTCGGAACCTTTATGCTAGATGTCCCTCATGTTGCAATTATTTCTGGTCGTGTGACAACAGGAGGCCTGGCCAATCTCGTATAGCCTTTGTGTTGAACTCTGGTGTGCCTACCTGTGATTCAAGTGGATTTGGCTTGAATGGAAATTTTTAGCCTACCCCTAAGTACATATTCTGTAGCCACTTTACATGATATTGATGAGGGTTTGTTTGTAAGCAAACAACCGAAGAAATTTAAGTGCTTATTCTATATGTCTGGAATAGCAACAAGACTTGTCAGCAGTTTTAACAAATATCCTTCCCTTGACACCCACACACGTTTAACTCCAATCTATAACATGATTCCACACAGGCACGTTACATAGCTCCTAATAGTGAGACATGTCTGCTGGAAACACTCACATCTCCATGCCAACTACTGTGGCCCAATTTAAGTCTTGCCAGTCCATAAGAACCCCTCTATATGAGAGTCTGGTGAGGTAAAAAAATGTTGCTTAGCAACCAACTGTACATTTCCTGCCATTAGGGATAAAGTACTTCCCCCAAACACGTAATAGCATGAATGCCATTGATGAATTATAAACTTCATTCCAGTTGGTTGGAATTCACTACTTCATTCCGGTATCCTTTATTCAAAATGCTTAGGAGCAGAAGTATGACTACTCCTTACCATAGGGCAAAATGGTTTTCTTTAAGTGTTGTTTGTGTCAAAGTTACAGCCTTTTTCTCTTGCAATTTCAACTATTTTAATAGCTGAAAATAGGTGTTGCACAGAACTGGTCAGTGTGTACTGATGTAGTGCTATGTTTGCTAACCCTTGGCACTATAGCAGGTGTCAATATGTTTCCCATAATGCTAAGCTAGCCAAAAGCTTCCCCTCAGTGATCTTGAATTTTTTGCTCAAATACGTCAGATGAATAGGACAGATGAATAGATCAGAGTCTAAATGAAACTCCAATCCTGGAACTTTTCCAGTACTAGTTTGAAATGATAGCCTGGCATTTCCCAGTTTAATTTTAGATACATGCGGAGACTCATTTAGCGAAGTGACTGACTCTTTACCAACAGTATATTATGTGTTTTTGTTTCTACATTTGACTCTTAAGTTCATTAATTATGTGTATCAATGTGTATTTGATTGCATTTGTTGTAAGGTGTGAGGACTGTATAATAGTTTAGCAGTCAGTATCAATTTTACAACATTGTGAGATTTACAGTACAATAACCAGAATCATTTCAGTATCTACTAATCTTGAAAAAAGATCAAACATGGATGAACATTTATGTTAAAAAAATCAGTAATACCTGTGGCCAACATTTACTGTATCAATTTCTTTTTGTACTTTTATGGATTCCTTCCTGTTTTTAGAATTGAATATTTGTTTGTCATGTATTTATTATAATAGAGCTACAGTTTATAGAATGATTGTACCTTTTTTAAAAAATTATTTTCTGATAAATTTGTAATAGTTGTTTCTGGGCTTTCTAGTTCTGCTGCTCTATATTGTGTTGTGGTCAGTTTATGTTTTTGAGGAAACATTGCATTAAAACATTAATGAAAACAATTATATATTTTTCTTCAGCTAGATCTCAATGACTTCAGGAATTTTACAAGCTCATCACATTGTAATGTCTCATCTATTTGATCTCTATTCTATTAGATTATTGCCCTAGTGCAAGGGTCTCCAAACTTTTCAGTATGTGGGCCACATTGTACATATTACACATTTTATTTCCTTCCTCTGCACCCACGTTGCACCCAGAACTTACCCCAGCCCCCAGATTGCATTCACAGGACTAAACCCAACACCCAGGACTTACCCACGCATGCAGATTGCACTCATAGGACTTGCCCCAGCACTGAGACTGCACCACAGGCCTTCCCCCTGAGGTGCTGATCCAGAATCTGATCTCGGGAGAGGCACTGACCATGTCTGTCTGTCTGCCTCTCTTTTCAAACCCCCCCCCCCCCCCATGTCTGTCTTCCTCTCTTTTCCTCTCCCCTCATGTCTGTCTGCTTCTCATTTCCTCTCCCCCAATTTCTGTCTGTCTCTCTTTTCCTCTCCCCCCATGTCTGTCTGTCTCTCTTTTCCTCTCCCCCCATGTCTGTCTACTTCTCTTTTCCTCTCCCCCATGTCTGTCTGCTTCTCTTTTCCTCTCCCCCAATATCGGTCTGTCTCTCTTTTCCTCTCCCTGCATGTCTGTCTGTCTCTTTTTTCCTCTCCCCCATGTCTGTCTGTCTCTCTTTTCCTCTCCCACCATGTCTGTCTGTCTCTCTTTTCCTCTGGCCCAAGGGGCCCAGACTGCTGTCAGTTCCCTCCTTTGCATTCACTGAGGATCTCTCACAGTGCCGAGCCTGTAGGACTCATTTCCAATAATAGATTGTGGATGGCAGCTAAAGCATCTAGTCCTCAGGTCCCTATGAAAGGCACAATTACAAACTAAAGCAGTGTTTGTCAACTGGTGGGTCCTGCCCCAAAAGTGGGTCCCAAGCTGGTGTGAAGTGGTATCACGGATGTGTGCTTCATCAAAAAGTGGGGAGGAGCGATGATGTAACAATACAAGCTTTGCCATCTGACGCTGAGAAGAAAGCCAAGAAATGGGTGGCTTTTGTCAATAGTGCTGCTGAAATATTTTCCAGTAACCCCTCTAGGTTTAGGAAACAGCTTACTTTGGGGATAAATTTTCAAAATTCACCCGAGATGGGTGAAGGTCTGGTCCAGCTGAATTTTAACATATAGGAATAGAATGGACACTGAACACAACCTCAGAGTTACTTTGTCTACCATGACGCCAGACTTTATAATTAGTCGCTTATGTTGCAATGGCTTTTTATTTGATTGGATTTTTAGCTCAATAGCATTTTTATTTTCAGATTTTTTTTAACATTGTATATATTTTGTGGAATACTGGCCAAACTGATTTGTGGAATAAATTATGTTTTGGAAATTAAATTATTTTTGGGTTGTCACTTCATGACCAAGGACAAATGTGGGTCCTGAGGTTAGACAGGTTGAGAACCATCAAACTAAAGACCACTATCAGGTTTTCTGATGCACTAATAGCTTGGTAACAACATATTAAATGTGTACATTCCTTCCCAGTAATTCAGAACATGGATTTCCCAATGGGTTCCCCTAGACACAGACCTGATATACCGCTTTGCAACCTCTTTTTATTAATCTAACAAAGATGTGATGTGGCTCAGGAAAGTTCACAGTATTAGCATCACATTTTTTACTCTGTTTTGTAGTTATTCATTGACAGCAGAGTTAAAGCTTCTAAAAATATTCTGGTGTTTATTTTTTCCAAGATCCAGTTTCAAGACAAGAGTTGTGTGCACTGCTCTGATAGATGTGCTACCACATACTTCCCAGAATTCACAGTGTGGCACATTAAAAATTATATTGTTTTAAATAAAAACCATTTCACAACTAAATCGATTATTTATTTATTTTTATCATCACCAATTCAGATTTACCAAGATAACTGGTGGTATCTATGATATGGTATATGTTATAATATGGTGGTTAATGAGAGGATGATGAAATCTCACCATTAATATCACTATTTATATCTGTGACTATCTAACTCCTGCAGGCTTCCACTCACCCCAATCATCATCCAAACAAACTACACAGTCAGAATGTTTTTGCACAATTGTATAGAGGCTCTCACCGGACCTGCTTTGGCAAGCACCAAGTTGATGATGCTCTACTCTACAGCCCTCCTGCTTGAAGGACTCGCACTGGAGCTGGAACAAAATCCCCACGTTCCCTGCAGAAAAAAAAATCAAATATTACACAAAAAACCTCAACCAGGTAAAAATAGCCTGCAAATTAAACAAAAGGCACAATTACACAGGAAAACAGCTGAGTAGGCAATAGTGAAAACAGAGGAGATGCCAACTCTAAACTGAACATCCTGAGATCCAAAAGGAACAAATGTTGGCTCTGCTGCTAGGAACGTGGAAGAGGGTACAACCACAGCAGGGGACATGAAATCAGGGTCTGGCCCATGAGGAGTACCCCTAATTGGAGAGAACAGTCCTGTATCTGCCTAAAGAAATTTGGGTGACATTCTTAAACTATTCCTGCTGGGCACTGCAACAGGTTTAATTAAAAATGAATGAGAATGTTGTCAGGTAACAGATGCATTTATAAAAAGCTTAAAGAATGTTGGTGTGATTATACAACTTAAAAAGCCAAATCCATTTAACCTTTAGATTTACTAAAATATGAGACCTAGAAATTGTTGTTTGCAAAAATATTAGAGCCCATGTTTGAAGAGCCAGCACTGTACATCATCCTTTAGAAATTCCCATCCAGCAAATATAACTCGTCTGTAAGGATAAGTAAACACTGAAATATATTAATATTAGGAGAGATGTCCTGTATCCATGGTGTTCTGGAACAAATGTATCCAATACGCAACAGCTAAGAAATTTAATGCATGATAAATGGTTTGTATCATAAGATAGACCAGGAGGGACTAAATAGATCATTCCACTCAGCAAGAACAGGAGCATAACAGCAACTCAGGATGCAACCAAATACAATATGGAATTTTGGAGGATTTTTTGAAAATCTTCACAGCAGTTCACTGTTTATTGAATAGATCCTAGTGGGTTGTAATGAATTGTACCATTTCATTTTGAAAATGTGCCATCAGGTGAATGTTAGAGCGGACTACTAGGGCACTAAAAGATGGATTATTTAGTTATGATTTATTAAGTATTGGACCATAACATGAACATTAGCACTTTATTCATGACAAAAGGAATTGCATGCAATTGACAAGGGAGTTGCAACTTTAAGGCAAAAATAGCAGAGTTGGAAAAGTTCTCCAACTGAGTTATACTTCAAACTCTGTCATTTTGGATGAATATTAATTCGAAAATGAAGGCAACCTCAAATGCCTATTAAAAAGTTAACATTTTTTAATTCATCAGTTTAAAAAATATAGCCATGCCATTATACAAACAGCACAAGATGGTTGAAGGAAAAAAAAACAGCCCTATAACCACCAAACAATACAAACACATGAAACCATTAGTCAAACGAAACACCTTACTAAAACCAAGAAAAAAAACACCATATTGAAATCCAGCAATATAAGCAACTTATAATTAAAGTAAAGCTAAATGAAGTTAAAAAATTAGAACATCCTGCTTAGTAAATGCTAGGATTTACTCTGAATTAATCGTTATTCTTCTGGTGTTGTTTTACATTTTCAAAATATGCTGCTCTTAAAATGAAATAATAATAATAATAATTAAAGTGTAGTTTTTCCCACCTTTCCTCTCTCTCTCATACGACAAATTCGCCATTTAAAAAAAGGTATAACTGGATTATTTAATTTTCTTTTGTCACATAAAGTTGGAAGATAAATTGCCAGTCATACTAACAAGTAAGCAGGGAAAATGCCTGATGCACCTTTTGTATACTGCTTCATCTGTTATTTTGACCCTAATTTTAAGTCCATAGTGTCTACTGGTGCTTTTGGGTCCTATTTAATATTGTAATATGTTTGCATTCACTCAATGAAACTTCTAGCCTTCCAAATGAGAGCTCAAAGCTGTGACCCACAGTGTCGCCAAACCACAGTCACTCCATTTCAAACATGCATAGATTTCACTTCCACTGGTTGGGAAACATTGCAATATCAGCTGTTATTCTGATACCTTTCCACTTTCCTCATCTGGTTGACTAAACTAAGTGCAAGCCATCTGGTGTAGCACAGAACATTAAACAGAGATAATGTTTAATGTCCAACTAAGCTTAACATAAATGCTTGGTTGAATCATACTATATGTACCAATTTAAACGATTTTCCTAACAGGTTTACAACCTAACTCACATAAAAAAGAAACAAATTAGGTTTGCGTTTACCTTGCTGATTTTAAAGTACATATATCTTGGATTAGACTATATCATAAAATTACACAAATAACTCTCTTTGCATCCTATTAAGTGATAATACCAAAAAAGAAAAAACATGAAAAAGCAAACAAACAATATAAAACTGTATAGTACCAATATACATATTATTAGAGGTAACCATAGGTCCTTATTTTACACTGATTCAGTCACCTAAACAACATTTAGTCAAATTAATCAACACATTTTTTTTTTATAAGCTATGTTGGGACAACTTCTCACTGAAAGCAGTTCATCTGTAGTCCATCTGAATATAAAGCAACAAGGTAATGTCAAACAGGAGCCACTACATATATGTTTAAAATACAATTTTATCCTATGCATTTGCATACCTCCCAACATTTGCCCCAGGTGTATCGGGATGCTGGGAGGGCAGAGCTTGGGTGAATGAGTTCCACCCAAACCGAAAGTGCTACCCTGCATGCCTGATGGCACTGTCCCTCATCTGACAGGTCTACTCGCCTTCTCTGTTGTTCGCCTTCTATGCAAATTGTGGTCCTGGATCCGGCAGAGATCTATCTGTCCCAAAAACAGGGACATTTACCAATCACTTTAATTGGTATTCCAGATACTGCGCCATTGGTGTTTTTACTTGTTATAGACTACCGTGGATTAACGAAGATTTGTACCTTACTCCATATCTCATGAGCCTGATTAGGTTTGTTAGTGTGTAATACATACTTCACAGGAGTTCCATGTTTGCCCATAACTTTAATACACTATTAAACGTTCAGTTTGTTTTGCCCTATGTATTTGCACCCCACAAGTGGTTGTGTTGTGTGGAGTACCTGAGGAGTGCTTTTATTGGGTGCAGCAGTGCAAGAAAGGGGAAGTAACATTGTGGGTTTGAATCTCTCTTCCTCTTACTATCTCTGTGCCCATCTCTAACTCCTATGTGCCGGGCATCAAAAACACTGCCAGAAACTATATTGCATATTTTTAACTGTACTATAAAGAAGCACATCACTCTGTAATTATACAGGGATGAATAATCTTCTACATAGACCAACAACTCACTTGCTCTACAATGGTTTTACTCGCAGTCATTGTTGCATAGTTTTTAAGTTCAAAAACAGTTTGTTCAATTAAATATGCAGGAAATCACTGAACAAGTCCTCATCCTACTGTTAATAAATGAGAACTTTGTGGTTTAGCAATAGAGCTTAAAAACCCCATATTATTATATTGTCCTACATTATATGTTCTGTGTCTTGGCTATACCAGTTTGATTAACTAATCAGTGTGATGCATTATGCTTTCTCCTGGGGATAGATGTCTTCTTAATATTGTGTGGGTCCCCTTTTGCCACAAAAACAGCCCTGATCCGTCAAGGCGTGGACTATACTAGACATTTGAAGGTGTGCTATGGTATCTAGCACCGAGATGTTAGCAGCAGATCCGTTAAGTCCTGTAAGTTGCGAGGTGGGGCCTCCATGGACCGGACTTTTTTGTCCAGCACATCCCACAGATGCTCAACTGAATTGAGATCTGGGTATTTGGAGGCCAATTCAACAACTTGTTGTTGTGTTCCTCAAACCATTCTTGAACCACTTTTGCTTTGTGGCAGGGCAAACTATCCTGCTTCAAGAGACCATTGCCATCCGGGAATACTGTTTCCATAAAAGGGTGTACATGGCCTGGGACAATGCTTAGGTAGGTGGTACATGTCAAAGTAATATCCACATAAAATGCTGAACATCGCCCAAAGTATCACACTGCCTCCGCCGGCTTGCCTGGCAATGCACAATACATGCATGACACCTTTCTGTCAGAACCACCATACATGAATGCATCTTTTGAGAAAGGGAGGCTGCTTTCATATGAAACATCTGCACTGTTGTCTCTCCATTCACTCTGTATGTGAATAAACGCAGGTGAGGTTTTTTCAATACTGATATACTCCTGGTGTGCTTACCTTTTTTGTTTACCCTTGCATACCTCACTGTGGAGAGGAAGCCATAGTATTCACTTACAGCAGCCCAGGACAGCATCATATTTACTTTTAGTACTCCCAAACAGCTATTTCTAAGTATTAACAAATATTCAAAATGTATAGAGTGTTTATTAATATACGGGCGATTTATTAAATCTGATCAAGGCCTTGATCAATGTTGCTGTGGCCCAGAGCATACCTCTGCTCATCGGCTATCTCGACAAGTTACAAATGTCTTCTGCTTCAATCCCTTGCATAGTAACATGCGGCAATCCCCCATAGATAGACACAGTGCAGACGTTTCAGGTGTCAGCAGTCTCCCTTTCTCAATACATGCATATTTGTTAAGGTAGGAAGTGATCTAATGCTTTTGTGAAGGACAAAATGAAAAGTTTTATCGTGAACACTGCATCATTTCCATGTCTTTCTGAATGGTGAAGGGATGGAAACCTTTCATTGAGACAGAAGCCAGTTCACTTGGTCAGAGCTCCCCACTGCTGTCCGGTTTCATATGTTTTCACTTATGACCAATTAATGAAGCTGTGTAGCATAAATCAATAATAAGCCATGTCAAAGATCACTCTGGCAAAAGCCAACAAGCTCTGCTAAACATTTCCACATTAAGTTGTAATAATAACATATAATAAGTACGAAGTTTACAAGAAGAAATATAAAAGAGTTGTCATCTTCAATAGTGAAACAGATCTGTTAGTATTTGGAGGTAAAAGAAGATGCAAAAATTAATAGAAAAAAATAATAAAAACAGAGTAAAGAAAGATGTCTGTGCGCCAAGCAGGGCCGGCCTTAGGGGTGTGCGACCTGTGCGATCGCACAGGGCGCAACACTCCAGGGGGCGCCTGCCCGGCCGCTCAACAACAACAAAAAAGTTTTTTTAAAAAAGCCTTTAGAGGCACTGGCTGGGGGAGATCAAAAGATCCCCCCTCACCAGCCCTCTGCTCGGCATGCTGTGCTGGGTCCCGGGAGGGGGCGGAGCTAACCGGCTGAGCGCTGTAGCTCCGCCCCCACCCTGTGAAGCAGAGCAGCGTCTGCTTTACGGGGAGCCACAGACAGCAATAGAAAGTGCTGCTCGGCTCCCCATGCTTAATGCAGGCATGGGGAGCTGAGCAGCACTTTCTATTGCTGTCTGCGGCTCCCCGTGAAGCAGACGCTGCTCTGCTTCACAGGGTGGGGGCGGAGCTACACCACTGAGCCGGTTAGCTCCGCCCCCTCCCTTGATCCACATTTGCAGGCAAGGGGGTGGGGGGGTGAGAGAGGGACAGAACAGGGGGTGAGAGGCAGAACAGGGGGTGAGAGAAGGACAGAACAGGGGGTGAGAGGCAGAACAGGGGGAGAGAGGAGAGAGACAGAACAGGGGGAGGGGAGAGAGAGACAGAACAGGGGGAAGGGGGGGAGAGAGAGACAGAACAGAGGGGGAGAGAGAGAGAGAGACAGAACAGGTGGAGGGGGGATAGAGAAACAGAACAAGCGAGGGGGAAGAGAGAGAGACAGAACAGGTGGAGGGGGGGGAGAGACAGACATGGCAAGGAAGAGGAAATGGACACATACATAGGGGGGTGAAAGACGGGGGGGGCGCCATGGGGGACGCCCGCACAGGGCGCCGAAACACTAAAGGCCGGCCCTGGCGCCAAGATTGAGATAGTAAAGGTTTGTGTCATGCATAGGCATGAACACTTGACCATGTTACATCAAGTAAATGTGGGCATCAAAGTAAATTGAAAAAGGTAATGGATGAATACATAGCTTCTTAACAAGGCATCTGTGAAATGAGTTGTGTGTTATCACTTTTGGTGAATTGTATATATTATAGGTAATAGTAGGAAAGCTCAGAAATGTATGTACACACTAGAGAGTGAGGGACAATGTTCCTTAACCCTTTAAGGACCAGGGATTTTCCTGGGCCATGGACCAGAGCGTTTTTCAATTTTTAATACGCGGTTTTTGAAACATAATTTTCCTCTCTCTCATTTAACGTACACATACAAGTTATATGTTGTTTTTTAAAGGACAGTTAGAGCTTTCTTTTGATACCCTATACATAAAAATGATTTACATTTTAGTATTAAAAAATAAATATAAAAGAGGAAATTTTTGAGGAAAAAAAAGTTTTTCCCCATTATTTTCCCAGTAATAACCTACATAACTAGTGCAACACAAACCCACTTATCCCCCCTAATTAACTAACTAATAAAAAAGAAAAATATTGCTTCCCAACCCCCCCATAACAAAAAAGACAGAAAAAAACTCTGAAGAGTGCGATGTCAGATCAGTAAAAATCATGCAACAGGCATGCAGGGGTTAAATTTTATTAAATAAATATATTAAAATTAATTTTTTTTTTTACCTCTGTATTTAATTAATTTATTTTTTACTTACAGGTCACTCTCTGTGCTTCACTATAAGAATGTGAAGCACAGAGAGTGAATTAGAGGCAAAGTCAGTGTGTGAACACACTGACTTTGCCATCTAATTTGCATGTTATCGCGGTGATGACTCAATCACCGCTTTCACATGCCCGGAAATCGACCGATCGGGTCCAGGAGCTTTGCCTCGGGTGCGAGGCTTAGTCCTGGACCCATTGCAGACTAGCTGGCGGTGCCCACGGAGCGCACCGCCGGCTAGACTGCATGACGAGTTAACTCGTCATAAGGTCGCTAACGCGGCGGCTCTTATGACGAGTTAACTCGTCATAAGGACGGGAAGGGGTTAAAAATGACGTGTCACAGTTCATATTGTTTAGTGACCTCCTCTAACCCAAATGCTTTATTTAGCCCCTCCCCTTCCCAGGTGCTAGAACCAGCTTAGGGGTCAGAGAGAGGTATAATTATGCAGGCAAGGAATTCCACAGAACCAACCAAGTAGCCAGCTTGGAAATGGTTAGAATTAACCGTTGAATTCTATAATTATATTAACATTCTTTATATAGCAGCATCAATTTACATCGCGCTTGGTACAGAGCATAGAATGGAACAAAATACTACGCTAGACTGATAGATGCTCACAAGCTTACAGTCTAGAGGTTTGTTGTCTTTAGGGAAGCAAATTGGTTTTCATCTTCTCATCTGCAGTCAAAATCTGTGTTTTCAGTCAGAATTTCAAGGACTCCAGAACAAACGATTAATCACATAGCACTGCGTTAAGCGGGGTGTTTATTTCCACCAAAGTGGCAATGTGTCAACCCTGCCGGGTCATTGACAAGTCCTCAAATGTCAAGGAAACATAAAACAAATGCATATTTGAAGAAACAAAGATCTAATCTCTATTCGTTTTTCTGGAAATGTGTGGTGACATTTTGTTGAGGCCCCAATACCAATAACCAGTTTCTCTTGGTTAAAAGCAAACCGTTTGAGGAACATTCATTAGAATTTCCCTTCTAAATTATTAGAATGAGAAATGGCCACACATTCACCTTCTCAGGACATTCCATAAGGGATTGTCTGTGTGCCGAGTAAGGAGCTTTGCAGTTGTCCGTTTGATTAAAAGCATTCTTTCTCACACAACAAAGTGGTGTGACATGTTGAAGAAAGATAATAAGGAATGGCCACATGCCTGGGACACTATGGATTTTTTTAAAACTTAGAAATCATATTAATTCGCTATGATTTTGACAAAACTTTTTATGCTATACCAGTCTGCTGTTAAACTTATATTAGCTAGAAACATGAACATGCAAATTATAAAAACAAACAAGAGATTCACCCAAATATCACATTAATATGAGCAGTTCCTAGTAAGTGTTCTCTTCCTACGGTAAAACTGGGAAGAGAATGAATAGTTATTTACCAACTAACCAAACATCATCATGGATTCTCTTCACAATATAGTTAACTGAAGCAGGTTGACAATGAAAACGAACAATGTATGGCATCAGAGTTTCAATTAGCAGATAGCTGACTTGGAAAAAGAAAGTTAGAATTAGTATTTTCTATTTTGACCTGACTTTTGCATTCATTTGTCAACTCAATACAGATGAAGTGAAGATTAGTGAATAGAACCCCCCCCCCCCCCCACCCCCGAATCCACTGTTGAATACTGTAGTTTACCCATTTTTTCCTCCCATAGTAGTGTGCCATCATTAAAAAATATTTTTTTTTTGTGAACAATGAAACCATTTTAATGACACTTATTTTACAAGACAATATAATAAAATAGTTCTGGCATTCAAATGTCTCCTACAGTCCTATTGTGTTTTTGAATCAAGTCTCTTGGTTGGTATACATCAGTTTGATTAAAGGGACAGGACATAACCCACTAGAGAATTATCAAGTGCTGACTTGCTACCTACAGTCATGGCTAGGGGTATGGATACAGCAAGTATCTTTTATAAGAGATAGACCACAGTATGTCCTTTGTTTATTTGTTCACTATAACGGCACCCAGAGATTAGAGGAAAACATGAAGGCATTTTCCTGTGGCCCCTGTCATGCTAGCTTAACTACATGGTCCACAACTGAACTGGTAACCACCTTCTTCAGTGCCAACAATCCAGTGAGGACTCACACTGGTACCAGTGCTATACTATCAAGCAATTGGTTGTTATAAGGGGATGCAATTTTTTTTTTATTATAAGGTGTATTTTATTAGGGCACAATACAGGTTACATTTTAACAGTTTAGAAGAGATTCATGTTTCTTTTTGACTATGGATGTCTTTGGGTTATCTTCTATTGCGTGTGGCTTTACACAGCCTGATTAGATGTACAGATACAGAGAGAGTAAGGAATTTTTAGAAAACAACATATTACATGCAATGTTCTCCTTGACACACAGTCTGCTTAATGCAGACAGGAAATCTGGTCATTAACACCACTCTCACTGTCAATGACATTCTGCTCCTGCATTACTCACTCTGCTATGATCTAGTAGAGCTTAAAGCAGCACCAAAATATGTTTTTAAACTTTGGTTCAAGAATAGAAGCAAAAGATAAAAATCCAGTGACACTTGACCAGTTTTATCTCAAACTTAATGCAAAATAACCGTTAAGCATCTGACACTAATTATTTTGACAATGCTCTTGCTATAATTTCTCTCAGTTTCATGACTTAATTAAAAAAATACAAATGGAAAAAGAGTATCAATGGAAAAAAGTCAAGGGGCTCACCAAGACCCTATAGAATTAATAACAACTGATACCACTACAAGGATACAGAAATCTACTACGCCTGTTATGGTTTGGTGCCTTAGTTACAACAGGGTCTCCACAAAGCTTACACACAATGTGTTCTTCCTTGGGAGATGTGCTTTTAGGTGTGTGTTGTGTATATAAGACATGGTGGAAATCGGCTTGGCTAATTTAATAGATTGGCTGCTCTTCTAAGAGCTGCTTTCATAGAGTATAGTTGGAAATACTCTGGAGATACTTAGGATGTAGTAAAATGGCAGATTTGGTTCACTGCAATAATTGTTATGCATTTGTTTCAAGATCCATTTTTTAGAGGTTTGGGAGCTGTCCAATCTGTAGACTGTTCTCTAGATTGCATAAGGAGATTGCATTTTTAAAGTCTGAGATTTGTAAATTATCTGTAAAACAAACTCAGTAGACTGCTGCAAAGCCACTACCAGAGAGGCCCTGCCATAGAGATTTCCTAGGAATGGCAGGTGGGTTACAGTTGGATCTGGTAGACTTAGCGTTGTGGATAAAAGGCATGTCCCACAGTTGGTGGCTCTCCATTTGTTATGGAGGAAGTCTCAGACACAGAGTTTGAGGAACCACCCACCTCTATGGCTAAGGTGTGCAAGGAGAAGATCAGGCCTGGTAGAAAGCAGTTGTTGTTGGGTGATTCTATCACAAGAGGTGTGGAGTTGGACAGTAGTGGCTTAGTGAGATGTCTTCCTGGAGCTACTGCTCGTAGACACAGGAGGCATATTTCTAATATTGTTAAGTAAGCAAATCAGGAAGGGAAATTGGGTGTACTTATTCATCTAGGGACAAATTATTTGGCTTGCAATGAGTTTTCAGAGGTGAAGGAAGTTTTTCGTGTTCTTGCTAATGATATACAGCAGATGGTGTCCACACTTTTTTCTGAAATTTTGCCTGTGCATAACATTCAGAATGATAGACGGATGCGTATTAGGGACTTTAACTTGTGGCTTGGGGAATGGTGTCAGAAGCAAGGATTTGGCTTTGTTACTCATGGTAGTTCTCTTTGGGATAGAAATGAACTGTACAAAAAAGATGGTTTGCATCTTTCTCAAAAGGGAACGAATGTTCTCAGTGAGCAGTTCAGAGGTTTTGCTAGGAGGTTTTTAAACTAAAAGTGGGGATAAAGCATCATTCCAATATCCCCCCAAAACAGGGACAGAAGGTGCCTGTAGTAAGTGTGCTGAAAAATGATAAGCTTAGAGTCATGTCTACAAATGCTTGCAGTTAAGAGAATAAGATTAAAATCTAACATAATACAAGTTAGTGAGGGGAGTCAGTTTGGGTTACGTTAGAATTTGCTAACTCGGGTAGGTGTGATTTACAGGCCCCCTGGACAAATAGAGGAGTTAGATAATCTACTAGTTGAGGAAATAGCTAAAATGACAATGAAGGGGGAAGTGATCATCATGGGTGACTTTAATCTTCCTGATGTGAACTGGAAATCCAAAATAGCTACTTGCGCCAGGAGTACACATATCCTAAACTCCCTAATGGGGAGGCATTGCGCAGACATCCACCGGCTGCTTGCGAGGGGGATGCAGGTCCCCTTAAGCTCTGCAGGGAACCTGAAACCCCCTAGCAAGCAGCCGTTTCGATTTGAGGTCAGACTATAAGACGACCTCGAATATAAGATGAGGGGTCGTTTTCAGAACATTTGCTCTGAAAAAAACATGTCTTATATTTGAGCAAATACGGTACATTTAAAAGAAGAAACACTACCACAACTAATAGACATAGAAGACATAGTCTTAAATTAGAGAGACAAAGATTTAAAAGTAATATCAGAAAGTATTACTTTACTGAGAGGCTAGTGGATGTATGGAATAGCCTTCCAGCAGAAGTGGTAGAGGTAAACACAGTAAAGGATTTTAAGCATGCATGGGATGGGCACAAGGCTATCCTAGATATAAGATAGGGAACTTGGGACTAATTAAGATACAAGTATTTAGATAATTGGGAAGACTAGATGGACTGAATGGTTCTTATCTGCCGACACATTCTATGTTTCTATGTGGCATGTAACATCTTCTGGATTCTGCAATAATGTGCCAAAGCTAAATGACAATGGGGGTATTTGTTAAAGACTGTAAAGCAAACTGCAATAAACAGGCATTAATAGCTGAATTTTTCCATCTGTCAGTTCACAACATTTCAATGTCTAGTAAACAGACCAAATGAAAGACATGCAGAATATTGACCTTAGATACATGGAATGTGGGAGCTATGATGTGCATAAATAGGATGAAACTATCAGAACCTAAGCAGTCTATGCACTAAAAAGGAGAAATGTGGTGAATGAACAATGGGACTGCACAATATCTGAAATTAATAGTCAAATTGGAAAGATAAACATCCACATTAGTCGAGTGTAAAAGAATAAAACATTTTTGAACTCTGATAGTACTGAAATGCTGCGAGGTGGAGAAAATGAACACCCCTGGAGCGCAGCTTCCTCAGAGGTATGGTTAGCAGAAGTTTAATATAGATAGATCCTGCCAAAAATAAACAAAACATAATTGCTTTTTTGTCATTTTAACTAAATGTAAAAAAATAAATCCCCCCAAAAAATCAGTTGGTTCTGATTTTAAACCCAAACATCTGGGATTTCTTAGTTGAGTTTAGAATGTAGACACAATGCACTGTGTATTCACATAATAAAAAAATCAAACATTTGATGTAAAATTAGTATAATCATGGGAAACCTCTAATATAGGAGCAGTGTATAGTATACCCACATATTGAAAACACTATTGGTTAAAACGTGTGTGTACAAAGAGAAATGTAAATAGAATCACAAGAAGTATACAAATATAAATAGCATGCTTTATGCCAAAAGGTAAGATGTAGCAAGCAAACACAATATGTGGTTATCTCATTTACTTCTTTCTGAAGCTTTTTACCTTGCTTATAACTTGGATTTATATAAATAATTCTATATTTTGATCTTTAACTTTGCAGAAGAAGTTCTGATTGAATATGGTTATTGCAGTCCCTCTTGGTGTTAAATTCTTCACCAGAAAAATGGGAACATTCTCACTCTTCTCTGCGATGTAAGAGACAATATTTCTCATGATCAGAACAAGAGGGAGAACCCCACGTATGGTGTTTTTAAAAAAAATCCCTTCTGGGTCAGGGTCGCCGCCAGAACAGTGGCAAGTAGTCATGGCAACCTATTTATTTAGAGTGCTGTGTTTGTGTAGCGGGAACTAATAATTACATGATTAGCGGTTCTATTTGGAATTGTGTAAATAGCGATCAATTTACATAAAGACTTTCAAAAGGTGGCAGAAACTGTGAGGAACTTTTTTTTTTCTAGAATATTGAACGATGGGCGTTGGGCACTAAGTTGCTTTCTGATGCAATTCCTATTTTTCTTTGGAAATATTTAATTTGATCTGAAATGAGAGCATTGAATTTCAGCCTATTTATTTAAATCAAATATTGTATTCTTGTGATAACCAAAATGTCATTCAAAATATGTGTAGTTACTTTTTTTACTCTTAAACTCTTTTTTACCTTGTGTCTTATTCTTAAATGTATTTGTATCCAATTAATAGTTTGAACCATTAACTTGATTTATTCTTGAATTTGCAAGGAGAAGGGGCGGTTTGTGCTTGTCCTTAATATTTTACAAACCATTATTATTATTTTTTTTTAATAATTACATTTTATGAATTACTTAATATTTTTTGATGTATAGACTCTTTACAAAAAGGAACTGTTTGTACCTGTCTTTATGTTTTATGTCATCATATAAGGGCATTTTTGTGATGACCAAGATTGGATTCAGAATGTATGTGTAATTTGTGCTTAATTATATCTTGTGATTTCTTTCATTTGGTCATTGTTTTTTGAGAAAAGGGACTGTATGCTTGTCCTTATAATTTCAATAAATAGAGGCATCTTTACAAAGAGCTGTTTGTACATGTCCTTATGGCATATTTCACTAAATAGGAAAATCTTAACATACACATTAAAAGATTATATATAACCAATGTCATATATAATCTTTTAATGTGTATATTAAGATTTTCCTATTTAGTGATGTGGCAGTTATACTCTTCTTTTGAAATGTCATTTGACAACTGTAAATGTGTTACTAAAATGTATATAAATTGCATAAGCATCATTGGTAAACAATTAGGGAAAGGGCTGTTTTGGAGATGGTTTTTGTTGGAGGAAATAAGGTCATATATTATACATATGGTTTTCAATTCGTAAGTCCGCCACATCTCTCTTTTTGCTACAAAAACTCTGCTTCCACCAAAAACATCTCTGAAACATTTCTACATCCAAACATTCCAATACAATCAGCGTTAAAAATGCATAAACCTATGCAAAAATATGTTTTATTATGTTTTTACAGTCTACTAATTTTGATGTCTAACTGAATTTGTCATATATATATATATATAAATATATATATATATATATAGTCTATAAACATATATATATATATGTTTAAGACTATTAAATTACATTTTATTAATATCTATAGTTCCTGCCATGTATATATTTTCATGTACTTTTATATACCATTGTATATTTAAGGAAGTCAACTAAACATCCATTGCGCTCCCATCCCTATTTTCTCTGTATTTGATTCTGCCGAGAGGTTACAACCTGGTGTTTAAGGTACCTACTCAGATTTAAATTTAAACCATCCAAGGAAAGTCTTTATATCTCCCACTGTAAATTATTTATTATATAGGAGTGGATCTAAAACCATGGCTCATTAAAAAAATAAGTGTTGGGTTGAGATTCATTCCTATGTAATAAATATAATAAATGGCATTGGTCACTGGAGCAATAAGTCTCGAGACTGCTTGGTGTCTTATTATGTATCTGTGGCCAAGCTGTGTATTCATAGAACCCTTGCTTATAGCAAGTACAACCCAACTGCCTATTACTTAACAGCTATTAATGCCAAGTTTTCTGAGTAATTCCCTTGTCTGTTGACTGTTTAAATCAATAGATCTCTATAGTAATGTTTCCTAAACTGGTTATAGCTAAACTCCAATTTACATTATAGGGTCTACTCAACAATGGGTGACTTGCTGGGGATTGACATGGATATTTCACACTTTATGCCAGTGTGGCCAAGTTGGAATGTAGCTGAATGGGAGAATTTTCTCAACTCAGCTAAGTTGGCCTTAAAGGACTCTGTGGTGCCCAAAATGAATCTTCCAAATACTTGGCATGTTAATCTGCTTTCAAAGTACTTTAACATGCATGTTTTAAATGTTGCATTGCTTAAAATATAAAATACTTACAGCATGAAATTGTGAAATTACAGCAGTTTGTAAGAAACCAGGACTGCCCACACTAGATGAGTAAAAGTCAAAATCCTTTTTTTTGCTGCTGGAACCAATTAGAAAGATTTCATTCCAATTAATGGAATGTCCTGTTTCTCAATTGATGTCAGTGGACAATGTGTTGCACTGTTAAAAGATCCTACTTTGTACAAGAGCAAGGTTACTTAGATTCCACACAATGAACTGTATTCCAGCAGCACAGGAAGTGACTAAATGAAACATATCGTTATATACTCAGTGTCTATATAATCTGTGCTGCAGCACCTGTAGCATACATGCAGAGTAATCACTGTGGGAGGACTTGGGTCAAATACAAGCAGTAGTCTTCAACTTGAACCTTGAAGTGAATTTGGGGACTAGACTGTACCTTTAAGTTTGACCTTCCCATCTCAGTTCCCTGCAATTTTCTTGAGTAGACCCTTGTGATTATCAACTGATGACACCATTGTGTAAATGTTACAAACATATTAATACATTTGTTTACTGGATGATGTACTCACTTCCCCGTGAAGGTTAATAACTAACGTAGCTAAGCCAGGAATAGGTTGTTATTGGTTGAATTGAGACAAGTGGGAAATATGATGTCATTCGACAAGACCAAACCAAGATGAGTTTCAGCTCTCTAGCGTCATCACATTGATAAAGGGAATGCCACTAGCGCTATAAAATCACAGGAGTATGATGTTTAAGTTGCTTGTGCCATATGTAATGGTTTTCCTAGGACAGTCCTGGGGTACCTGCCTGCAACAAACTACAGATTAAACCCAAGGTTTTGTCAGCTGTGAATCTTGGTTTTTGGTGAAAGACAACCAGAAGTGCCGAATTGTTGCTAAGTTACCAATCATTAGTTACATAAAAGGAAGTGACCATCACCAGACAGATATAGATACATTATGTAAATATATAAACAGATAATGCTTCCAAAACACCAAACACTAAGCCTTAAATTGCTTTAATGCATGTTAGAGGCCTACTGATACTAACTGGTGGTATTACTGCTCTACACACCACAATACATCACAAAAGTCAAAATGAATATCACTGAAAGAGCTATATTCCTATTTATAAAGAGAGACAGACAGAGAGACAACTCTCATACCAGTCTCAGCCAGAGAAAACTGGCTAAGGTTCTTAAAGCTGTAGAGTTCACCTTTGAGGTCTTTTTTGGTTAAATCTGCCCATTTAGTATTTACCCCTACAGGCATTTGAAGTTGCACATTTTTAACATACTGTAGCAAAATCAGGAGCATTAGATATCATTGAAATGTTTCATAAGAAAGTGTTATTAAGGTGCCGCTATATAAAAATGTTACTTTTCATTCTTTAACAGAGGCAGAAAATTCTACTTCTTCTATGTAAGCCCATGTTTAAACTTCGCTCTGTCTCTGCAGGAGCGCACTGACAATCAGCCATTCTAAATCGCACCTATTGGGGATCTGATGGGTGCTGAATATCTCCCTGCTAGCACAGAAAGTAAGTCTTTAATTTTACATATAATATATACAGTGGTGTATCTTGATTTTGTGCTGCCCTAGGCAGACAAAATCTGGGCACCCCCCTACCCAAGCTGCACACCCACGTTACACACCTAAGACATGCCCCATCACCTCCATTTCATGACCCCACATCACACATAACATTCAGACTCACATCAAGCTCACACTCCCATCACACACACACACTCCTACTCCCATCACACTCAGTCACACACTCCTACTCCCATCACACTCAGTCACACACACTGACTCCCATCACACACACTGTCTCCCATCACACACACTCTGACTCCCATCACACTCAGTTACACACACTGTCTCCCATCACACACACTCTGACTCCCATCACACTCAGTCACACACACTGTCTCCCATCACCTACACTCTGACTCCCATCACACTCAGTCACACACACTGTCTCCCATCACACACACTCTGACTCCCATCACACTCAGTCACACACACTGTCTCCCATCACACACACTATGACTCCCATCACACTCAGTCACACACACTGACTCCCATCACACACACTGTCTCCCATCACACACACTGTCTCCCATCACACACACAGTCTCCCATCAGCACTTACCTTTCCCTGGTGGCTAGTGGCAGGCAGCATGGTCCCTCCATGCTGCCTGTTCGGCTCTCCGGCGATTGTGCCGACAGGTCACGTGACCGGGCGCGCGTATGACGTCACTGTCGGCACTTCCGTGTCACACTGCACGGGGAGCCGAACAGGCAGCACGGAGGTTTCTCTGTGCTGCCTGTTCGGCTCCCCGTGCAGCCTGGCAGGCAGAGCGATGGTGAGGGGGGATCTTCCGCTCCCCTCTCACCTCCGTCTCTGCCTGCAAGCGCGGTCTTTTTTTTTTTTTTTTAAAGGGCCGGGTTTTTTTTTTTTTTTTACATTTTCAGTGCTGGGGAGCGCTGCCGCCCCCCAAAATTTGCCGCCCTAGGCATCCGCCTAGGATGCCTCGCGGTAAATACAGCACTGAATATATAGGTGGGTCCAAGTCACATACCTCACTGACATGTGTAGAATTTCTTTTCCAGTGTCCTAGAAACCAAAGGATGAAGTCAGGACCACTGGAAAGCATATAGTGGGACTTTGAATAGGGAGTGTAGTTGGGGTCCCTTCTAGTGGATTTATGTACAACCAAAGATCTCTCATTGCCCTTGCACATACAGGCAGTCGGCAACCATCAGACTCCAACAGGCGCAATGTCTGAACAGTCAGCCACCATAGAGGACAGCCATATAGAATGGAGGCTGCCAAACAGGGAAGAAAATTGCCTGTATCTTACTTAATATATGCCATTGTATTCCCATTATAACTCCACTTATGACAAGTGAACAAAAGCTTAGTGGCTCTTTAACAAATAAGTGGCAATGTATGCATTTGTAGGTATATAATTAAGCCAGTTTATAACCCAGGGCTTGACACATTTCCATAGCCTTTAGGAGCCACACGGACCAGTTCAGAAGCCAGCCTGGTTATTTTTAGGAGCCAGGAAAATGGAACTTCCATAGAATTCAAATTAAAATAATCAAAAAAAGTTAGGAGCCAGCAGAAGGGATATTAGGAGCCATGGACCCCTGGCTCCCAGGATTTGTCAAGCTTTGTTATAAGCTATAGCTGTTCAGTCAATATATCTCTGCAGAATGTTATTGGTGACTTTTTATTAAATCATGTAATTGTGTCACCATCACAATAAATGAGAACCAGCCCTCCTGAGCAGCCAGTTTTTATTCTGCTGCAGAGAAATTATATTGTAAAGTAAACCTGTGATTGATAGTCCTGCTTCACGTCACATCAGGTTCTGCAACAGTTGTTGCTCTTCTTTTCCATATGTTTTAGACAAGTAACGCTCTCATGCATTTACTGCTCTGAATTTGTATGTAATACAAAATGAACTCTGTCCTCCTAATAGTATGTATGGTGTGAATGTACAAAATGCCATTTAAAGAGACTCCATTAGGTAAAATGTTTATATTGTAAATGTAGAAAATAAAAATATATAAAATTATGTATACATTGCATTAGCAGATTTGCAAGCAAATGCATACACTTGGCAAAAAAGTTGTTTTCTCTGTGTCTGTAGTGTATGTAGTTTGTGACATCACTTGTGACTTGATATGCAAATTACACATTTTCTATTGAAAGAAAATATTTGCATATAAAGCCACCAATGTTGTTAAAAACAAGAGACGACACAGACACATTTAAAAACATGTTCTCTTAATTTGTGCATTTACTTGCAATTCTAATATAATGTAAAAATTATGTTTTACTCTTTGATTGGATTGTAAACAATGCTTCGGTGATGAAGTTTCTTTTAACATTCAGCATGCAATTACAAGTAAATGTATAGCTTAAAGGACAACTACGCTTCTGCTTCTAATATCAGACGAGCCCCTGCTCTGATTGGCTGTGCTAGTTTGTGCCAGGCTACTGACCTACTCTGCCTCAGGTCTGTGGCAGAGCTGATAGTAAACCTGAGTGTATCTTTAAAGATACATTTTGGGTTCGCTTAGGACAAGGGAACACTATTTTTAACCTTTCCTTCACTTGTCTTGTAATATGCAAATAATGTGTCTGTCTCCCATTTCTATCCCCAACTTGTGCCATTTGCAAATTATGTATTCTCCATTGCAGCAATTTCTTGCATATCATGCCACAAAGTTATATCACAATTGGGAAAAGGCACACACAAGCACATATAGAATATAGTTATGTATTAATATATGCATTTGCTTATAATACTGCAAACATGATTTATAATTAGTTGCTTAGGCTCAGTAAGATTGCAAATATTGTTATCTAAAAGTCTGCTACTTTAACCAATGGGACCCACAACCCCCACCCCCCTTTATTCAAGACCTGACATGGTTCCCTTTCCCAGCAGGGGGGACTGAATCCCATATAGCTTGTGGACGCAGTTGTACAGAATCCAAATTATACTATGCAAGTCTGGTTTTTGAGGGGATGGTTTAATTCCATATGGTTATGGAAACTCCTTTTGTCCTAGGCACACCTCCAAAAAGGAACTGTTAACCATTTCACTGTCTGTCTGCCACTTGGGTTAAAATTCTGACTTTTAACTAACTTTGGCAGTGAAGTAGCAGGGGTGGAAGTAAAAGAAGAGTCAATTCACTTACAGATTTGGGAATGTCCTCCAGTCTCTGTGAATGGGGGAACTGGTTTAAAGGAACCGTGCAGAAATCCTACTGATCTGACGTTTACAGCAGCAAGCACACATAGACCATGTTACACAGCTCTGCAAACTGCATGCACAAGGGTGTCGGGTATCTATCCAGACCACTAGCATAAAGGGGTGGGGAGGGAGGTGTACTCATTCCACTGAGAGAGCACACTCAACCCAATGGTTGACAGAAACTAGCTGTACAAGGAAACGCCTTTTCTCATATTTTTTTTCCCCATTTTGGCAGATGTATTTAATACATTGGATAGGAACTAGACTTTAGAGCACACATTCCTACAGAAACAGCAGGCTGGCTTCTTGCATAGGAAAAAGATCTTCTTTTATTCTAGATAAAAATAAAAGAAGGCAATAGAGAAGTAATCAGAGGGGTGCATGACTGACAGAGCAGGACTCTTCAAATAAGATGTTTTATAACTATGTTTGTTAGACCATTATAAAAAGAGATGACAGATCCAGGAAGTGTTCAGTCATAATGTTATGGTAACATGAGATATTGGGATGTACAGTTTGTTGCAGTTGGTGAAGTTCAGGCTTAATAAGCTTTGTAAGCTTTTGCTACACTTTTACTTTTCTAGCAGCATGGCTTACTATGTAGTCGATTCTACACCTCCTCCCATGTTATTTTTATTAAATGTAATCTCCAGTCTTCTATTGTGCTATGTAAATGTATATCTTGTTGCCTTTGAATTATGTGCAATAGTTTTTGAAGAGATGAAAATGTGCCCTCAAGTAACTGCAACCTCTTTCGTCTGACCTCTTCACTACCTTATGTGTTTCCTGTACCCCATTCCCTCTAGATTGTAAGTTTGTAAGCAGGGCTCTCTACCTCATGTATCAGTCTGTTCTAGTTTGTCTAACTTAGTATGCAGTTCCCTGCTATGCTCTGTATAAAATCAAGCACCTAGCCATACAATCTGCTTTTGCAAAGTTTGTGGAAAAGATGGAAGAGCTCCGTGAATTTAAGCGTGGTACTGTAATAGGATAATTACAATAAGTCCATTTCATCACAGCTATTTATTTCATGGTCAACTGGAAGTGATATTATTGGAAAGTGGAAACATTTAGGAACAGCAGCAACTCCAAATCGGGAGGGTCACCACGTGCTGAGGTGCATAGTGAGTAAAAGACACCAGTGCGCTGCTTATTCCATAGCTGAAAAGTGACAAACTTCCACTGGCATTAATTTTAGCACAAAATCTCTGCAACTTGAACTTCATGAAATGGGTATACAATGCCAAGTGTTGGATCGAGTAGTGTAAAGCACTCGAACAGTGTAAGAATCTTCTGTGGAGTCTTCACTGTTTGTAAGTTGCAAGGAGAATGGTACCTGCCTGACTGCATTGTGCCAACTGTAAACTTTTGTGGAGTAGAGATAATGGCATGGGGCTGTTTTCAGGGGTTGGGCTAGACACCTTACTTCCAGTTAAGGCAAATCTTAATGGTTAAGCATACCAAGACATTTTGGACAATGCTATGCTTTCAACTTTATGGGAACAGTTTGGGGAAGGCCCTTTTCTATTCCAGTATGACTGTGCCCCAGTGCACAAAGCAAGGCCCATAAAGACATGGTTGGACGAGTGTGTGGTAGAATTTTACTGGCCCTGACCTCAACCCCATTGAACACCTTTGGGATGAACTGGAAAGTATTAAGAGGCAGATCTTATCATCCAACATCAGTGTCTGACCTCACAAATGTTATACTGGATCAATGGGCACAAATTCCCACAGAAACACTGTAAAATCTAGTGGAAAGCATTCCCAGAAGAGTGGAAGCTTTTATAGCTTCAAAGGGAGGACCAGCGACATAGAAATGTAGAATGTAGAATGCAATGTCATAAAAGTCCCTGTTGGTGACATGGTCAGGTGTACCAATACTTTTGTCTATATAGTGTCACAGTTGATGGGGATAGAGAAAATTAAAATAATCTAAAGAATGTGCACAATTGCTAGAAAGTTCATAGATTCAGAGACAAAATAATGTTTTAAACTCCACTTTGGATGTCTGAAGTGTCTTCTACTTATGACATCACATTGTGGCTTACTGTGCAAATTAACACATACATCCATAGAAGAGATTAAAACAATTTTTTTCCTTTTAATCATTGCACAATAAAAAGATAATTTTTAAATTATCAATATGGACAATACAAACAATGCTTAGTGGACAGACACCCTTTAACAGAAATTAAAAAAATGAGAACTGCTTGCATATTTTCTGTTTCATTTATCAATTTACCCAAGAACAGGTGTGTTTCATGGAGGTCCGAAGAATAACCCCAATGGGAAAGTAATCATGGACGGTATTATTTTTCTGACCCAAATCTTACCTTTGCTCTCACAAAAGCATCTGTTTTGGCCAGAATAACAGTGTTATTATCACTGCCAAAAAGCAGTTATTTTTCTCTATAGTCAAATGATGACCCATAGCAGCAGCTGTTAAAAATAAAAATGCCCCATGCGTTTTACATAAATGGTTTTGTGCAAGTCACATTGTCCAGAAACACCTGCATCACATATTCAAACACAAAGAACCTGGCAGGTAACAGAGTAAATTAAATTGCATGTAGGATGCTAAACATACTACTGATTTCCTAGTTTAATACACCAGGAATAAGACTACACCAGTTGTAGTTAATTGAACTCAAACTAAATGCAGTGGTGTAAAGAATAATATCCTTGAACACAGTGGTGTCTAGGGATAGTGTTGTTCCACATTTGGGTACTTCTATCAATGTGTACTCTTGAATGTGTGTCAAGTGACTTTATTCCTGTTTTGGGGGAAAAATGCCTTTCTTCTAAAGTTTGCATTTCACCCGGGATCCCATATTTTGTCACTCAAGCTCCCTTGGCCCGTGTGCCCTCCCTATCACCACAAACACACCTGAAAGCAGGAGGCTTCAGGGGCCTAAGCCCCACCCTCTTCTCCAAGCCACCAGACTGTCATTGCTGCAGCTCCTGGTGGGAAGCTCTTGGAGTGCAGTGGAGATCTGACTCCTTACTGACACTGTTGACATTTACAAGGAATATCTGAGCTCCCTATCCTACTGTGCTGACATCTAACCTGCTCATCTCCTGCTGCTACGTGCTATCCGTGTAAGTAGAAACTGTGTGTATTTGTATGTTTATGCATGTGGGTGAATTCAGCCATCCCACTTGTCTGCAGCTAACCCAGCATTCAACTGCTATGTTTCCCCATTTAGGCCTATTTATCTAAATAGCTTACCCTAGATATTTTGTGGGGTAATCAAACATAGCAGGGAGAAGCTGATAGCCCAGTAGTATAGGGGTCCCTTCTTTTTTTATTATTTGACCTCCCGCTGTACATGCCAACAGACCTGGATTTGTCAGGAAAGTTTCATCTAATATCTGACTGTCCTTGCATTACTACCATTCTTGTGAATTGCAAGAGAGCAAAACGTGTGGTGAAACCAACAATTCTATACTGTGTTCAGTTGTGTTTATATGATGTGATATGCTCTAACTGATATTTGTCTTTGTATGCATATGTTTATACATTTTTTGTTTCTATTCTCTTTTGCAGATCTTACCTTATCTGGGCTTATTGAGACCTTGAGACATTATTTTCATTCTTCTTTCAGTTGGTTTCAGATTTAGCCCCATAAGTGATCTTGCTGCTGTGTGGTTTTTCTTTCAGTTTCCCGTTTTTTGTATTAAATATTTTATACCCACCATCTCTCCTCACTCTTGAGTTTGTATAACATGCTGTGCACACTTGCATTATGCACAAGTCCTTTATTCAAATATAGGCTTGTACTTCTTAGTAGACATGTGCAAAACTAAAATTTTCGTTTCGTTTCGTACTGCATTCGTTTCAGACTAAATTCGTTCATTATTTTTATTTAGTTTTATTAGTTCGTTTTATAGAATACGTGTAATACTATTGGCTTTCTATAAACCGAACGAGAGCCCCATTCATAAGAAATTCTTATGAATGGGGCTCTCGTTCGGTTCATAGAAAGGCAATAGTACTACATGTTTTCTATAAGCCGAAAGTCTATAAACCGAACGTTCGGTTTATAGACATTCGGCTTATGGAATACATGTAATCCTATTGCTATTCTATAAACCGAACGTTCCATAATGAATGGAGACTTTGTCTCCGTGAAGTGAAATGCCGACAGCCTATAAACCGTACGTTCAGTTTATAGGCTGTCGGCTTATGTAATACATGTAATCCTATTGCTATTCTATAAACCGAACGTTCGGTTTATAGAATGCCAATAGACTTACATGCATTCCATAAACCGAAAGTCGTTCATTATGTCGGTTTATGGAATGTAAGTGTACTATGCTATTGTATTCTATAAACCGACTCTATTTCGGCTTATAGAATGCAATAGTACTACGAATGGACGAATGAATGAATGATTTTCGTTTATTAACCATTCGTTCATTCGGCTTTCGTTAGCTTAGCATTTTTGTTATTCGTTTTTCGGACGAATGGACGAAAATGCTATTTTCGGACGAAAATGCATTCGTCCGAAAACGAATGCACATGTCTACTTCTTAGTGTCATATTCATGTACAGATTCCTTGCATAGCATGTCATGTTATGTTATATGCATTTATTTAGAAGACAGGTTTTTTTTTATCACTGTAAATTGTATGTATATTTTTATTCCCTACTCAGGGTTCTTCTTGTCTTTTTCCCACTTACAGTGAGACATCAGTGATTTCCAGCTGATCTGGGAGTTTCCACATTTGTCTCGGTATAAATTTAAGCTCAACAGTTGCCTTGTCAGGTTATGAATACATGCCCCTAGCGCGAAACGCATCAAACATGGGCACCTTGTCTGCCTTACCGGTTTCCTGTTATTCGGATGTGAAACCTCAAGAACTTTCTAAATCTTTTTGACAGGTAACATTTTGAAACAAAATAAATACTAGATCTGTTTATTTAGCTTCTTTTTACACAATACACCACTTAAATGCATAGATTTGTAAGTTTCTTTTTATGCATATAAGTGCATGCTGTAAATTAGAAATCTTTAGCCCTCCCATGATTTTTTTTTTTTTTTACATTGCAAGAGGATCAGTACAGATCATCCAGGTCCTCTTACACTAATCATGTGCTGTAACAACTTTAGTGAGAAGCTGGTCACTACCTTCCTGTTTTGTTTTTGTATCTTGTTTGAGATTATGCACATTCCAGTGGGCGTCATAGTAAATGTCTAAGGGAGACGTCTGATAAGTTCCCAGTAGATCATGGGCACACCCATTTTTTGCTTGAAAAATTTACTTTTTCCGTGTTCAAGGTATTATGTGGTCACTTTATACAAAGACACCAAAAACATGAAATGCCATATTCAAAAACAAATTGCAAGTGTCATCTTAACATAGATTCTAAACAACATTTTTTTTTAAATATACATATCATGATAGAGTATGCTATAGCGTACAGTTTGTTCACATTGAGGAATAAACACAATTAGGGATATACAACATGGGTGAGAGGTGGAGCCTCCATGGATCGGACTTGTTTGTCCAGCACATCCCACAGATGCTCAGTTGGATTGAGATCTGTGGAATTTGGACACACTGACACACATACATACACAGCAACACAGTCACACTTCCACACACTAACCAGAGCTACAAAGACACCTCAATGTCCAGGAGGCTGCATCTTGGATGCCTATGATCCTTTATATGAGTTTGGATTGGATTATTTGCTTTTAAGAGCTCTCTCCATGTTTCCCAAATACTTTTCCATTTTTATAGTCTGCCTTCTTGTTTAGTGGATGTATGTTTGCAATCCGAATTAGGCTGTTAACTGTTTACATGACATCGCCAAAACTTGGGGCTTTCGGATTTTTCCAAGATCTGGCAAAGAAATCAAAGAATGAGCAGCAACTAGTATATGTTTGGAGAGATTTTTATGGTACTGCATAGCGTTGGGAATTATTAAAAAGAGCGAGCATTGGCAAAATATTTCACAATGTGGATTTTATTATAGAAAACCTTTCTCGCCAAAATTCATGTGTGACATCACATGACCACCATAACATGTAACATGATACCCTTCTTTGAGCAATTTCTCCAGAATTTTTTAGAATGATATATTTTTGCCAACCTTGCAGGCACCAAATACCTGCAGTATAAAATAAAATGTATGTGTCTCTATATAGTTGAGACCGCCTTGCAGGGCAAATAGTACTTTTTTTCACTGTGTATCTGTAAGTTGTCTTTGTAGCTCCAGTTCCCATTGCTTCCTGTAAGGAAGTGACTTTATTTTAACCGAGGTATTAAAAATATCATAACATATGGAGATACTTTCTTTGCTTTTGGGCCTAATAACAATTGCTTGGCTAGTTGATTTATTATGGGTGCTTCTTCTTTTGCATTAATTTGTCTACTGTTTTTTTCTGACTGGAGTCATGCTTTACATGTGTGTACATGAGTGTAGCATGATAAATGTGCAGAGGCTGTACCAAATAGAATAAACTAGCTTTCATTTCTGTGGCTTTATGGATGTCTGTTCATGGTCTAAAATCATATCATTGGTGGCAGCCAAGTATTTCTAAGGTGTCCTTTGTTACTTTGTGACCTAATGGTCATTATTATCTCTATGTTAAATTTAAACGCAGGTTAGACTTGTACTATTAGAGGGGAAAACTGAAACTACTTTTTAATACAGTGCTATGAACATCTAGTATTTAGGTCACGATTGCAAACCCATTCCCAAATACTCATTACTGAGTTAGGTACAATTAATGATATTACAGGTGAAACCAGAACTGGAAGAGATGGGATAAGTGCTCCAGGTGCACTGTAGAAACATTGGGCCGGTTCAGAACATGTCCCCAACCAGCACAGGCGTGCACTGTGAGAGAGGGAAAAGTCTGTCCCTGCTCTCAGTGGCGTAGCGTGGGGGGTGCAGGGGGGGCCGGCCGCACCGGGCGCAATATCTGGGGGGGCGCACTAGCCCTATGCGGCCGCGTGGCCGCCAGGGCCGTCTTTAACGCGGGGCAAACGGGGCAGCTGCCCTGGGCCCATTTACTCCTGGGGGGCCCCAAGGCAGCTGTCCCGTGGGCCCCCAGCCCCTGCTGCCGCGTTCACAGCGCATTGCGCTTGTGAACGCTTTTTTCCGGCAAGCCGCATCCGATGGATGCGACGGCCGGAAAAAAAAAACAAAAAAACTGACGCCGGATGTGACGTCGCGTCACATCCGGTGTCTGCTTCCCTCCTCCGTGCAAGAGGGAAGACTGCACGGAGGAGACATCCGGCGGGGGACACGGAGCCGCTTCATGTAAGTACGGGGGGGGGGGGGGCTGGCTGGCACAATATTCCTGGTATCTGACTGGCACTATATTACTGGGCATCTGATTGGCACAATATTACTGGGTATCTGATTGGCACAATATTACTGGGCATCTGATTGGCACTATATTACTGGGCATCTGATTGGCACAATATTACTGGGCATCTGATTGGCACTATATTACTGGGTATCTGATTGGCACAATATTACTGGGAATCTGATTGGCACTATATTACTGGGTATCTGACTGGCACAATATTACTGGGTATCTGATTGGCACTATATTACTGGGTATCTGATTGGCACAATATTACTGGGTATCTGATTGGCACTATATTACTGGGTATCTGAATGGCACTATATTACTGGGTATCTGATTGGCACAATATTACTGGGCATCTGATTGGCACAATATTACTGGGTATCTGACTGGCACTATATTACTGGGTATCTGATTGGCACAATATTACTGGGAATCTGATTGGCACTATATTACTGGGTATCTGACTGGCACAATATTACTGGGTATCTGATTGGCACTATATTACTGGGTATCTGATTGGCACAATATTACTGGGTATCTGATTGGCACTATATTACTGGGTATCTGAATGGCACTATATTACTGGGTATCTGATTGGCACAATATTACTGGGCATCTGATTGGCACAATATTACTGGGTATCTGACTGGCACTATATTACTGGGTATCTGATTGGCCAATATTACTGGGTATCTGATTGGCACTATATTACTGGGTATCTGATTGGCACAATATTACTGGGTATCTGATTGGCACTATATTACTGGGTATCTGAATGGCACTATATTACTGGGTATCTGATTGACACTATATTACTGGGTATCTGATTGGCACTATATTACTGGGTATCTGACTGGCACTATATTACTGGGCATCTGATTGGCACTATATTACTGGGTATCTGATTGGCACTATATTACTGGGCATCTGATTGGCACTATATTACTGGGTATCTGATTGGCACTATATTACTGGGTATCTGATTGGCACAATATTACTGGGCATCTGATTGGCACAATATTACTGGGTATCTGACTGGCACTATATTACTGGGTATCTGATTGGCACAATATTACTGGGCATCTGATTGGCACAATATTACTGGGTATCTGACTGGCACTATATTACTGGGTATCTGATTGGCACAATATTACTGGGTATCTGAATGGCACTATATTACTGGGCATCTGACTGGCACTATATTACTGGGTATCTGATTGGCACAATATTACTGGGTATCTGATTGGCACTATATTACTGGGTATCTGATTGGCACAATATTACTGGGTATCTGATTGGCACTATATTACTGGGTATCTGAATGGCACTATATTACTGGGTATCTGATTGGCACAATATTACTGGGCATCTGATTGGCACTATATTACTTGGCATCTGATTGGCACTATATTACTGGGCATCTGATTGGCACTATATTACTGGGTATCTGATTGGCACTATATTACTTGGCATCTGATTGGCACTATATTACTGGGCATCTGACTGGCACTATATTACTGGGCATCTGGCTGGCACAATAATACTGGGCATCTGACTGGCACAATAATACTGGGCATCTGACTGGCACTATATTACTGGGCATCTGGCTGGCACAATAATACTGGGCATCTGACTGGCACAATAATACTGGGCATCTGACTGGCACTATATTACTGGGCATCTGGCTGGCACAATAATACTGGGCATCTGGCTGGCATAATATTACAGGCATCTGGCTGGCACTATATTACTGGGCTCTGACTGGCACAATATTACAGGCATCTGACTGGCATAATATTACAGGCATCTGACTGGCACAATATTACAGGCCTCTGACTGGCACAATATTCCTGGCCTCTGACTGGCACACTATTACAAGCATCTGACTGGCATAATATTACAGGCATCTGACTGGCATAATATTACAGGCATCTGACTGGCACAATATTACAGGCATCTGACTGGCACAATATTCCTGGCCTCTGACTGCACACTATTACAGGCATCTGACTGGCATAATATTACAGGCATCTGACAGGCACCATATTCCTGGGCTCTGACAGGCACAATATTCCTGGGCTCTGACAGGCACAATATTCCTGGTATCTGACTGGCACAATATTATTGGTATCTGACTGGCACAATATTACTGGTATCTGACTGGCACATTATTACTGGGCTCTGACTGGCACAATATTGCAGGCATCTGACTGGCACAATATTGCAGGCATCTGACTGGCACAATATTACTAGGCTCTGACTGGCACAATATTACTGGGCTCTGACTGGCACAATATTACTGGCATCCGAAAGTTACAATATTACTGGCATCTGAATGGCACAACAATTATGGCATATGTGTGTGTGTGTGTGGGGGGGGGGGGGGGGGGGGTAACATTAGAGGTACAGGATTGAGGAAGTTGGCTCCATCTAGCCCAGTCTTGGATCATCTCCAGGGTATGGTTCCATTTTGATGTTTAGTTTTTGTTCTTGATATTGTTTGTCGTTTACGATGGTTGTGAGACGACATATAATAGCATGGCCCATGCTAGGTTACTACATGTGTATATTTGTATTCATAGACCTGCTGAAAATGTGGAGAATGTGTGTAATGCATGTTCGCACTCAATAAAGTGTTGGAAAATAAACTTGTATTTAGATGCATTTTACTTTAATTACATAAGTATTTTCATAACAAACAATACATGTGCTTGGGGGGGGTAAGGGTTTCTTTAACTAATCTAGTAGAAGAGACTCGAGTGCTAAAATCCACGGGTTAGGGGGCGCAAATTACTTGCCTTGCCCCGGGTGCTGACAACCCACGCTACGCCACTGCCTGCTCTGTCCACAGAACTGTGCCTGACCACCAGTGATTCCCCATCCTTGCCTGGTGAAATAAGTGAGTCAGCATTTCTCTCTTTGCGAACATTTGAAATGGCCAAAGAGGGACACTTGTGCATTCAGAGGAAGTGGCTGAAAGTGTGGCTGGGAGCAGTGTATTTTTAAGTGACTTTATGGCCAATTGAGAGCTACATATGTAATTTGGTAAGTCATTTATAATAAGAATAATGCATATTATAGCGACTGTCCCTCATAAATAGGGACAGTTGGGAGGCATTATATGTGTCTTGGTGACTCTGTGTGTATATATGACTGTGCATGGATGATTGGTGGCACATGTGCATTGGTGTATGTGGCACTTCAAGAGGCACAGATTGTCTGTTCCCCATAATGGAACAACAGGGGCTCCCTTTTCATCCAAACTAAAAATAGGCAACCAGGAGCATGGCTAAACATAAATAAAATTCAGGTGTCATGACTGTGCATGAGATTTGGGGACTGGGTTTTGAGAGGGATAGTGGAACACCACTCATGATACCGGCACAGATGAGTAATAAAAAAACTTACTAGACCTCTTATCAGCCATATTTCAAGGGACACTTGTGTTTCACATGCTACAGAAAGAAGTCATATCCAGCAGCAAGCTACGCATGCAGTGTGCATGGAGAGAAGGCTGAAGAGGAGGAGGCCGAGAGAACAGCAGCAAGGTAAGTACTGGGGAGTAGGGATTTTTTATTTGGCAAACTGGCATTGGCATAATACTGGGCATCCTGGCTGTGGCATTATACTGGGCATACTGGCAATGGTATTATACTGGGCATACTGACAGTGACATTATACTGGGCATACTGACAGTGACATTATACTGGGCATACTGGCAGTGGCATATTACCGAGTATACTGGCTGTGGCATTATACTGGGCAAATTAGTTGTGGAATATTGATGGGCATCCTCTCAGTGGCATATAACTGGGCACACTGGCTGTGGCATATTACTGGGCAAATTGACTGTGGCATGTTAATGGGCAAATGAACAGTGACATATTAATTGGCATATTGGCTGTGGCATATTAGTGGGTATACTGCCTGTGGCATATTAGTTTGGAAATGAACAGTGGCATATTAATGGGCAAATGAACAGTGACATATTAATGGGCAAATGAACAGTGACATATTAATTGGCCTACTGCCTGTGGCATATTGGCAAATTGGCTGTGCATATTAATGGGAAAACTAACAATAGCATATTAATGGACAAACTGTGGCATATTTTAATGGGCAAACTGGCTGTTGCGTATGTTAATGGCAAACTGATTGTGGCATGTTAATTGGTGAATGACCGGGGCTCATTTTAATTGGCAAATTGTGGCATGTTTTGTGGGGCCAAATAACATGTACTATGGGGCAAAGTGACACTGTGGCATGTTCTGCAGGGCCAGTTCTGTGAGGGAAAGTGACACGGTGGTATGTTGTGTGTAGCAAATTGACACTGGCATGCCAAACCATGTGGTTGCAATATGTGTGCAAGTCCAGTGCTATGGGTGCAATATAAGTGCATGGCAAGTGCTATGGATACTATATGGTGCTGTGTTAAGTCATTTAGGTGGAATGGGTGCAGAAAAAGGGAATTAAAACAAGAATTTTAAATAACATGTTTATTACATATACAAATAGTTGAATGTGATATGAAAATAGTTGCATATAATTTTAAAAAGATTACATTTACCAATAGTTTTTACATTGCGACTTAGTTTGAAATTGGGTTGAGGGGACCCACTGCTAAAGACTTTGCCCAGGGCCCACTAGGGTCTTAAAGCGGCCCTGGGTCACAGTTGGGTGCCTAGGCACTAGGGCATTTAGAAGGGAAAAGTGGTGCAGCCCCAGCACATTGGGCCAGAGTGCAGGGCAGTCCAGGATGCAACTGCCCATTTGCCACCTTGCCAGCCCTCCCCTGACAGCATATAATGTGCTCCATCTCAGGAACACAGCAGCAGAGAACCAATCAGGGTCTTTAGAGGCCCAAGGGGCCAAAAAATGTCCCTCAGCATCACAGTGACTCTCAGAAGTTTGGCACATAGCGAGTACATTAAATGTGACCGATGCTTGTTTTGAATGCTTGTTACATTTTACCTATTCACATTAAGCCTCATCTGACAGAGCCTATTCCGCTGTGGTTTCCTGTGTAAGAAATGTTACATCACTCTCACTACAGGGTTATTCTTTTAGGGAATTTGTGATGAATGAAGCACAGAGACAAGTGTAAATAAAAAGGTATATTTCATTGAATTGAGATACCGTTATAGGTTATAACAGGAAATTACACAGTGTACACATTACACATGACACGTTCATAGTCAACAGATAATAGAAAAAAGGCATACTTATACAATTAAATGAATATCTTCTCCTTGTGCCTTCATCTTGGGTCTTCTGCTGGCTGTCTTCTCCTCACCCAGGAACAGACAAGACTGGCACTCTCAAAAAGCGGTTTACTCCACCAAGTATACCAAAATCCTTCAGTTACCTCCCAGAAAGATAAAGAACCAGTTCAACCCAGTTATGGAGACACATGGTCTATGTAATAAATGCAACTCCCTTTGTCACACCTATCTGTAAGTAAATAAAAACTGTGAAGAACTGTGAAAGTCTTGTTTATACAATCTAAATAAGTCATCTCTGTAACCCTGTTTACAACCTCTTCGGATGGCAAATGACCTTTCACTGTGAAACCAGATTACCACCAAAAGCATTTATCTGTGTATTAGATATAAAATAACATTTTTATAAAAGCACCCTATATTTCTTATACCTGTGCCAGGGTCACTGTGGCCATGCATTTGAGACCAGCATAGAATGTCCACCTGTGTTGGGTGAAAGGACCTTTTTCTCTGTATTACAGTAAACATGATTCAAACATTATGCCCCTACCTAGGTGAATCCTGACAGCCTGCGTAACTGGGGTTCTTGGAGGGGCCTGAGGGCCAAACACCTCCTGATAGATTATGGGCCCAGGCTTATGTGCCATAATACTTTAATATTGTTAGTTAGTCATATTCTGTTAGTACCGTATTTGCCCAAATATAAGACGCCCTGATTATAAGACGACCCCCCAAACTTTTGATATTCCTTTAGGAAAAAAACTAAAAGCCTGAATATAAGACTATCGTGTAGGAAAAAAGTTTAACTTGTATATATTCACATGTAAATTGCTTTTTCATATTTAATAAAAATAATGATATAAAAAAATGCATTTCTTGTTTTTATTTATTTTTATGCTGCCTCTCTCTACCTCCCTCTCGCCAAATGTTGTCTCTCTTTCTCACCCCAGCATTGTCTCTCTCTCTCCCCCCAGCATTGTCTCTCTCACCATGACCTCGCGGCTTCAGTCATAGAAATCCCGACGGATGTGCCGGGCAGCTGCAGAGGATGTCTGTGCGCGTTGCGCAGACATCCACTGCTGCTTGCGAGGGGGATCCAGGTCCCCTGCAGCTCTGCGGGGGACCTGGATCCAAGTCTTATAGTCAGACATCGATTTGAGGTTAGACTATAAGACGACCTCGATTATAAAACAAGGTAGTTTTTTCAGAACTTTTTTCTGAAAAAAACCTTGTCTTATAATCGAGCAAATACAGTATATATTGGTTATGTGTAATGTGTAATTCTGTGAGTAGACCACTCTGAAGGATTACAATGTGTTAGTGATAATAATTGATAGTTTACTCCAACATCCATTGTTCTGTGTTAACTGGATTTACTGTTAAATTGATTATGTTGTGTTCATTATGTGTCTTACTGTGTGTTTTGTAATTAGGTCTCCTCACTGTGTGTTAATTCCTATTTGGTTTGCAGTCTGAAAGTATTATGTATTCCTAGCCCCAGTTAGTTGGAGAACTATGCTTAGTTCAAACCCCCCATTGTATACTAATGTCTGTGATGTCATGTTTATTGCTTTTTATAAGTCTATGTTGTTTCACAATAAAGTGGTTATTCATTCTTGCTGTACCTAACTGCAAGTGGTCTCCTGTCTGCTATTTGGGTACAATAAGCAAGGTTCCAGAAAGGCTTTCTGGGTGAATGCTGAGCTTTAATCGGGGGCTAAGGAGGTGATTCCTACAACGGTTTGAGGGTCTACTACGTTCACTAGACAGCCTGTTACAATTATAAACCCATGTCCAGTTTTAATAGAACCATATTACAAACTTATTTTCTAGTGTTTATGATTTAAAGTACCAAAAAGTTTCCTAGGTGTAAATTATGTTTTTTTTCTGGGTAGTGGTAAACATATTTAATTTTGATTGCGCAATCTGTTAATCTTGTAGTCACTGTAGTAATACTTGTTGCTTGTTACTGCTTGATGGATTGGTTGATAATGGTTCTTACCTATGGGATTACTTAGACACTGGTTATCTGTTTAATCTTTTTTATCTGCTATAAAGGTAACATTGTGGTCATATGCGTAAACTCCAAATTAGTTATTTCTTTGCACAAGTGAGTACTTGTGTTTTAGCTTAGCTCAACACTACCAATAACAGTGAATAGCCTGAAGGTCTGTTCTCCGATTACAAGAAATGTATGTCTTTGAAGCAATACCTAGAGTCATGAAATTTTATTTTACCCCAAATTAGCAAGTGACATACACATTTTTTCTGGCATTGGTTCCATACACTGCTTCTTAAAATAACCAAATATATTTAGTGTATGTTGATTATTTAGGTCGCATATATTGATCAGAGTCTGTATGGAGCGGGGGGGGGCATATTAATGGGAAATTGTATGTGGCATATTTATGGGCAAACTAATAATGGCATATTAATGGGAAATTGTATGTGGCATATTTATGGGCAAACTAATAATGGCATATTAATGGGAAAATTGGCTGTGGAATATTAATAGGCAGGCTAATAGTGGCAAAATGGGAAAATTGGCTGTGGCATATTAATGGGCAGTCTAATATTGAGCTCCACCCCCTCCCCAGATCCGTCAGTGCTGCCGAGCAGAGGGCTGGTGAGGGGGGATCTTTTAATCTCCCCATCCAGTGCCTCGACCTGCAAACTTTTCTTTTTTTTGTTCTGCCCCCTGGGGTGTTGTGTCCTGTGCGCTCGCACAGGTCGCACACCCCTAAGGCCTGCCCTGGTAGTGGAATAGCCTTCCAGCAGAAGTGGTAGAGGTTAATACAGTGGAGGTCAGAAACTTAGTATTACTTTACTGAGAGGGTAGTGGATGCATGGAATAGTCTTCTAGCAGAAGTGGTAGAGGTTAATACAGTAAATGAGTTTAAGCAGGCATGGGATGGGCATACAGCTACCCTAGATATAAGATAAGGCCAGGCACTAATGAAAGTATTACTTTATGGATACATGGAATGTAGTGGATACATGGAATGGCCTTTCAGCAGAAGTGGTAGCTTCATACGAATGTATGTTTTATAGTGTAGACGCAGCTCTCTGACTGAAGCACATCTGCACCAGGTCTTACTATATTTCATGTAAAAGTGATAAAATGCACCTGCCTGATGTAGATGTTGTGCTATGAATGTATCTGTTGTATACCAAGGATCCTGGTATTGTTTGTGAGAACTTGGTGATATAATCTACACTGTGACATGAAGGTGGAATTACATTATGCTAAGTATATGGCGTGGGCAGTGGTTTGGACAGTAGGTGTGGTCAATTTTAAAGTAAGTAACTGGAAGCTGAGCTGCAAAGAGTCCCTGGATTTTATGATTCCCAGACTGATTAATCCCTTCTTGTGTTATACTAATTTCACCCATGTCTGGGGTGTGTATAACAGCCTATAACTATTGTGCCTATTTAGCACCAGGTTGAGCTAGGCTGACCTAACATTGATTTTTATTTGTCACCTCATGATTTCAATTATGCATAATACTGATGTTGATTTCTAACAACAATTAATACAGGTTGGCAGGACAGCGGGCTAGTCTACCAAAATCAGTACTGTTCGGCAAAAAGTGGAACAGTTGGGAGGCATGTAAGTGGCATTTCTGGGGTAGTGTTGCATTGTGGGATTGGGGCCTCAGGGCAATTTTTGTGCCCGGTGGTTTCTAGTTACGCCTCTGGCTGTATCTACACTTAAAAATTAATAGAATAAACACATTTTCACACAAAGACCTCATTGCAGAAGAATACCCTGACCTATCTATGGACTGGAGACTCCATTATCCATCTAACAAGAGCTGTAATGTTCTATCTGGACTAACTTATTCTAATATGTCACAGTTAAAATAGAATCAGTAGTTGCTTAAGTCAACCACTTTTAGTTAATAATTATTTTATTAATATGAAAAATATGGTTCATAATCACACAAATGAAAGTGATTTTTCTTTAAAGTTTATATTTCTCACTTTTCCAAGCATTTTCTGATGACACCTGTTAAATAAGTTATATTTAATGTTTTAATATTTAATAAACTGATTCCATCAGAATCCTATTATAGTTCTAGTCCTATGAACAGCAATGTCACCTTTTTGCCTTTATTTTCACTTTATACATGGACCCCTTTGAGCAAGTGCAACACTTCCTCTTGTAATGTTTACACAATAGATTCCTTTACTAATGGGGGCTACAAGGATCCTCTGTATGTATTTGTATTAAATTAAATTAAATTGTACAATATATATGTTAAACACTACAGGATGTCTCATGGTTAACCTTGGAGTGTTTTCTTCAAGCTTAGATTGATCTCAGTCAACCCAAAATAAGGTATGGCACAGTAAGTCTAGCGATTACCCTTGAAGGTGCTACTCTGGATAGAAGGCCATCGACTTACCGGGCAAGAAATGTTGGTGTTCTTCGTTAGCCAATTGGTAGGATTCATTTTAACACACTTTTCAACTGGGATGTGAATGTTTGTGATACATCACAAGTGTTAAAGAAGTGTAGGAATAACTAATATTATGAATTTACCATCCATGTATGGAGAACTGAGTTCTGATCTATGATGGTAATGTAATCTGTGAGTCTGCACTAAACTACTGTTCTAGGGTTTCAGTATTGGCTTCAATCTATTTCTGATAGTTTTAATGAACCCCATGACTCTGCAGAACCAGGACTGTGCACACAAGTGCCTGCTGAATGTATTCTTGCATTTTCTCTGGAAGAATTTATATGTATGTGTCCTTGGAGTGTTTCACAATGTCTAATGTCAACATGTCAAAGTTCTTTTTTTTTTTGGCCTTTATCAATAAAATACTATCAAACTTGTGCACCTCAACATATTTTAACCACACCATGTCTCTGTGTATGGGGCTTCAGGTCATTCACATTCGTCCCCAGCTTCCTAATTGCAGATGGCCATGTGAGATGTAAAATAAAACAAGTTATCCCATACAACTATGTTTGCCAGGTCAGCAACTTCTTTGCTGGATCCATATAACTTTAATATCCTCCTCTGCATATACAGTGTAGGTAAGTCCAGTACATGAGTTTTCGCTGAACATAATTAAATATTCTGCAGGGAAATATGTGTTGTGGAAAGGAGAGTGAAACCGGCGCACAATGCATGGACACTTTTAAACAATAAATTATATGTGACACTCTAAGTGTAGCTGTCCAAATGTGCAAATAAAAATAAATATTCAAAAATGCAAAATGTGCAAAAAAAGTGCAAAATCTAAAAAAAAAAAAAAAAAAAATTGTGCAAATAAGCAATAAATAATGTTATCAAATGGCACAATAAATAACAGTTGATAATATATAGTGACCTTACAGCAATTAGTAAAAAAAACAAACCAGTATAAATGGTGCAAATTCTGTGATAATTGGTTTTAGACCAGGTGAGTGAATACTGTGCTTAGGAATACAATGTGCTGTTAATGCAGCTAGAAAACTGGTGTGCAAAAAATTTTTGTGCAAATAAGAAATAAATAATGTTATGAAATGGCACAATAAATAACAGTTGATAATATATAGTGACCTTACAGCAATTAGTAAAAAACAAACCAGTATAAATGGTGCAAATTCTGTGATAATTGGTCTTAGACCAGGTGAGTGAATGCTGGACTTAGGAATACAATGTGCTGTTAATACAGCTAGAAAACTGGTGTAGATGACCCCAAAAACATGAAATACCAAACATATACAAACTTGCGGAATATATGTATGCATGCAATTAAAAGTATGAGGAGTCAGGGGCGTACCTAGAGCATTTGGCACCCGGGGCGGACCCTGAGTGTGCCCCCCCCCCCCCCCCCCATAATAAAAATGTAAGAAAACACCCACATTTTTTTCAATGTTTGAAAATTGTACAATTATAGATACCAGGAATATTGTGCCACTCAGAACCCAGGAATATTGTGCCAGTCAGATACCAGTAATATTGTGCCACTCAGAGCCCAGGAATAGTGTGCCAGTCAGATACCAGGAATAGTGTGCCATTCAGAGCCCAGTAATATTGTGCCAGTCAGATACCAGTAATATTGTGCCACTCAGAGCCCAGTAATATTGTGCCAGTCAGATACCAGTAATATTGTGTCAGTCAGATACCAGGAATATTGTGTCATTCAGAGCCCAGTAATAGTGTGCCAGTCAGATGCATGTAATATCGTGCCAGTCAGAGCCCAGTAATAGTGTGCCAGTCAGAGCCCAGGAATAGTGTGCCACTCAGAGCCCAGGAATATTGTGCCAGTCAGAATCCAGTAATAGTGTGTCAGTCAGAGCCTAGTAATAGTGTGCCAGTAAGATGCCAGTAATAGTGTGCCAGTCAGAGCCCAGTAATATAGTGCCAGTCAAAGCCCAGTAATATTATGCCAGTAGAACCCAGTAATATTGTGCCACTCAGAGCCCAGGAATATTGTGCCAGTCAGAACCCAGTAATATTGTGCCAATCAGAACCCAGTAATAGTGTGCCACTCAGAGCCCAGGAATATTGTGACAGTCAGAACCCAGTAATAGTGTGCCAGTCAGAACCCAGTAATATTGTGCCAGTCATAGCCCAGTAATATTGTGCCAGTCATAACCCAGTAATAGTGTGCCAGTCAGAGCCCAGGAATATTGTGCCAGTCAGAACCCAGTAATAGTGTGCCACTCAGAGCCCAGGAATATTGTGCCAGTCAGAACCCAGTAATAGTGTGCCAGTGATAACCCAGTAATATTGTGCCAGTCATAACCCAGTAATAGTGTGCCAGTCATAACCCAGTAATATTGTGCCAGTCATAGCCCAGTAATATTGTGCCAGTCATAACCCAGTAATAGTGTGCCACTCAGAGCCCAGTAATATTGTGCCAGTCAGATACCAGTAATAGTGTGCCAGTCATAACCCAGTAATATTGTGCCAGTCATAACCCAGTAATAGTGTGGGTTTTTTTTGGGGGGGGGGTCGGGGGGGTTGTGCCATGATGGCACCCCCCTAGTCAGTGGCACCCGGGGCGGGCAGCCCCCCCCCCCCCCGCCCACCCCCCTTAGTACGCCACTGTGAGGAGTTAATGTAAGATTAATAGCAAGAAAACAGTTGTAACTCAAAAAGTGTGACTGAAATGAATGGCTGTTTACTCTAACAAAACAAGGGAAAACATATTTTGAACTTTGAAGAAAACAGCTCCCCGTCACTCCCTCCTGACACAGCAAGGTCAACACAGCAGGTCAGAGGTCAGCCAAGAGACCAGAAAACAGGGAAATGCATGCTTCTGGCACTTGTATTCTCTTTGCTCTCATGATAAATACAAAATGATAGTGGCCAGAACTATCATTCTATTAACCTTACCCAATAAAATAAAAAACAAAAACAAATAGATAACTGTACAAGTTGTATTTTAATATATGTAAATCCATTGGTTTAGTGCTTCCCATGTTATATATGGCCAGTGCAGGTACAGAATAAGTCCTAGTAATAAATATTGCTCTCTTTATACCTGTCAACCCAGAGGTCAGTCTATGCACATGTAATCACATGTTATATAGTATAACTGTGTTTTAACACGCATGTCATTTTCTGGAAAACATAAAAAGGCATGGAACATCAAGATGAAATGTGAGAAACTAGCATGGTAGTAGGTACTTAGACTAACCCTCTAGTCAGTGTAATAACACAGTATAGCAAGGGCCAAATGTGCAAGGTGCAGGGCAAATGGTAACTACCAAAATTCTCATCAGACCTAAAAATGTGTTGTTTTGTTAGAATAATTTTATATGTTTTACAACTTCTTTTGTTGCTAAATTTCTGAACCTGTGCCTATAGCTAACAAGCTATTCTTCACTTTTACTGTAAAAAACAAACCTTTAACAGGCACTTATGTATTTGTAATCAAGTGACCCACTTCTTAAAAGATGTGGACCCCCTTCCTATAGAGGAATTTAATACTATCCTATAGAGCAGATTCATTTTGCTTCTTATCTGCTGACACAATTTATGTTCAATCGATATTTAACATAGAAACATAGAATGTGTCGGCAGATAAGAACCATTCGGTCCATCTAGTCTGCCCAATTTTTTTGAATACTATTATTAGTCCCCCATTCCCAGTCTTATAGCTTGGATAGCCTTATGTCTATCCCACGCATTCTTAAAATCCTTGACTGTGTTTACCTCTACCACTTCTGCTGGCAGGCTATTCCATACATCCACTACCCTCTCAGTAAAGTAATACTTCCTGATATTACTTTTAAATCGTTGCCCCTCTAATTTAAGACTATGTCCTCTAGTTGTGGTAGTTTTTCTTCTTTTAAATATACTCTCTTCCTTTACTGTGTTGATTCCCTTTATGTATTTAAATGTTTCTATCATATCTTCCCTGTTACGTTTTTCCTTCAAGCTATCCATGTTAATTAACTTCATATCTATGAATTATACTTTACTGCAATATTATATATATGCTGAAGTAGTTTTGAATTATACACTTTGTACATCGAGTAATGTAGCAGTGCTATTATTTTATTCTCTCATGTTAAAGTGCATCGTGATGACTGCAGACTCATTTGCAGTCTCATCTTATTTACAAAGGTATGACAGGCGGTACTAAAACGAAGAGAAAGTGTGTCTGACATGACTGCTGGTGGCATCTGGCAGCCTTGTGATTAGAGGCATTAAGGAGGTGTGTGAGGGGGTGTGTGAGGGGAGTGTCTGCAAACAAGCAATCGTCTGAGGCTATGTCAGTTCTGTATATCACACGTATTTCTGACCTGGAAGAATGCAGACTAACTTGGCAGGCATGATGTATTGCATAACTGCTGTGCTCATGATCAGAGATAGCCAACCTCTGTCACTCTTGCTGAGGACTACAACTCCCATCATGCTGGCCACACAACTGACCAAAAACCTGTGTTTTTGCTGAGCATTTGTGAAATAATAATCATAGTTAGAACATTATATGGATATACTGTGTGCTTTTGAACACTTACATGGAAATTGTGAAACAGAGCAGGGTGAAATTGGTGTAGTAAAATTCTTCCACATTATATGCAAATAACATATACAGATAACAGCTTTTATTATATTCATAGTAAATGTGTGAGGTGGTAAATGTGTGAGGTGTGAGGTGCTCAGCCCTGGTTCTACAGAGTCATGGAGTTCATTAAATCAGAAATAGGTTGAAGCAAATACTGAAACCCTAGGACATAGTAATCACCTGCTATTGACCTCTGCATGTTGTTTTGTTTCATATTGTCGGTGAAACACCATCAGTAGCATTTAACTCACGTGTGGTAGAATTACATATGAACAACAAGGATATTTTGGTGATCACTGATCAGTCACTACACATGAGACCTTTTCCATTTACAGTCAAGGACTTTTCAATAACAGTTGGGACACTTAGCCAACAAAGTCACAAAGGGGCCTATTCACTAAAAAGTAAACTGTGCTCAACTGACCGGTGAATCAGAAAAATCACTTAATCTAGTGAGTATATTCCAGTGTGTTTCATTCGGTATACTAGCAAAATATTAAGTTGAGTTTGCTCACTAAACTGTACCACAATTTACAGATCAGTGAATAAACAACGTTATAATATAATTCACTGTATTATTATTACTATGTTGCACTCCTGGTCGTGTCGCGTCTCTTTCAACAACAAAAAATACCAGCCATGCTATTGCCCACCAGCCAATTTTTCACCTGCCTTCCACTAAAAGAGTGGCTATATGGCAATAGTAGCCCCTGATGATCCTGGCTGGATTGAGAATATGCTTGTACAAGTGGTCTGATCACTGCCAGGCTCCAGTGTTTGGGTGCTATGTGCTAGAGCACCAGTGTATTACACAATTATCGGCATTGCCCCTTTTGCCAAATCACCAAAGCTGTCAGTGCGACCTATCAGTATGTTAAATAAATTGCTATCTTTTCTTCAGGAATACAGTTTCCTTTTCAGATCATGTCAGTGACACATACTACTGGTCAAAATCATATATAGCTCATTACCACATAGCAAGTGAATGCCTTATAATCTGCACACTTGGAAGAACAAATGAAAACGATTTTTTTCTGTTCATGTCAGTGCTAATGACTAGCAGAGTTACTGTACCTCTTTGAGCGGAACTGCAAAAATCGGGTATTAATAGCCGAGTTGGATCATTTTTCGCCTATAAATATCTGATTTTTTTGCAGTTCACTTCTCAGTTCACCACTATTCACATTCCGTGAGTAGACCCATTTAGGTACTTTTTAATGGGAGACCACATAATTAGAACAGTTCCCCTGGAAGTATGAGATAAGGTCAATATTAATCCTGTTACAAAATAATTTTATGTACACAGGGGAAGAAACCTTATAACTGCACCATTGGCTAAGCATTACAGGAGTTAAATTCTATGTAAACTTAATGCCCAGAATTTGCTGATTTGTATGTATTGTGGAAAATGCTAGGCAAATAATGACCAAAAGCATGAAAAAAGAGTTGTTGTTAAGATGCACTGCAATCAATAACCATTGCTATTAAATTATCATTATCCATTCTAAAGAGTGAAAACAAATATCTATTATAGGCCTCATAAACAGTTTCTTAACCTTTTTCTTTGTTACAGAGTTTTGAATGAATAGAATAAGAAGAAGCGTTTGAAATTATGTTTTCAATCACAATTACTATAATATATTGTGTCTGGAAGGAGTAAGGGAATTCAACAATGGCGAGGATGTGCACAAGGCTATTCTGAAGGAATTAACGGGACAGTCTTGTACCCAAACCTCTCTTTGGTGCAAAGATTACTGCTTTTTTTTAGTGCACTGGCTTTTTTTCCAGTGTGATTTGATGCAGGCATTCTGCATAAATCACATTTTTTATATTTGACTCAAGCCCTCACTGATTATATAGACACTGAGGATTTAAAGTTTTGTTTCATTTAGTCACTTTCTGTTCTCCTCAAAGGCCTCAAAGACATTGTGTGGCCTCTAAGTGACCTTGCTCTTGTACACAGTAAGATCTCTTAACCCCTTAGTGACATGACCTTTCGACCTTGTCTTTCCCTTGGTGACATGTGCTGTTTGACATTTCTGGGATGTTTGGGTTTAGCTGTAATTTTCTTCTTTCTCACATTCTGTCCGCACACAAATTATATATTGTTTTTATCACCATAAGTAGAACTTTCGTTAGATACCATTGTGTTCATCATATCTTATAATTTACTACAAAAAAATCTATAAATATAAAATATGATGAAAAAACAAAAAAAACACTTTTTCTAACTTTGACCTAAAAATAATTTACACAAATACAATAATTAAAAAATAGCACGTTTAAATAGTTTCTACATTTTTTCCACACTTTTTTTAAACACTGCAATGTTGCTGATTGCCTCTAGGGGCAGTCAAGCAACAGCATCAGAGCATGCTGTTCTCCAATATGGTGCCCGTGAATCGCTCCGTGGTTTTCTTGGGCACCTTAGATCACAAACACTGCTCGTTTTGCGGCAGGACAGACGAGGTCCGTCCGGTGTCGGCAACGTTTTGCAAGACAGGAGGGAACTAGTCCGTCCAATGTCGGCAAGGGCTTAACAGTGCAACACGTTGTCTGATGACATCACTATAGAGACAGGAAATTGCATTCATTTGAATTAAATTATTCTGATTGGTTCCTGCAGCAAAAAAAAATAAAAAAGGAAGTTACTTTTACTCTAGTGTGGGCAGTCCTGGCTTCTTGCAAACTGCTGTAATTTCACAATTTGATATAGCTGTAAGAATTTTATATTTTAAGCAATGCTTCATGTAAATTATGCATTTTAAAGCACATTAATATGCATTAACATTTGGAAGATGAATTTTGGGCACTAGACAGTCCCTTTAAATCTCAGCTTTCACTGTGGTTAGAGTAGATAGGATGTTTTGTTTGCCCATTATTATCACACTGACCATTTGTGCATCTATGATTCTATGGTACTGCATGTGAATTTTTGCTAGGAATATGATTATTTACTATTGTGTTTTCTGTTGATAGCTTAGGATTTTCAATTAAAATGATTACCAAATACTCAGTCTTGCTGATTACCAAATGCTGTGTCCTTAACCTACATCAACTCTGTACACATGACCTGAGTATTTACACAGGATAGTTACATTGCGGAGGCTGAAAGCTACAGCAGAGGGTAACAGAGCACAATGAGAAATGAACAGCACTGAGCAACTGGAAAAATTAGGTAAAAATATGCATTTTTTACACGGGACAGCAAAACATATTCCCATTTCAAAGGTCTGTGCAGAACATCCTAGTACTATAATGGTTAAATAGTTATTGTAGTGTAACAGTGTTTACATTTTTCTATCAGAATTGTAATATAATGTACTCTTTATAGGGACACTAACACTTACATAAGATGTAACTAGTTAACCTGGTCATTTAAAACAAACACATATATAAATCATATGCCACAGTTTTTTTTATTTGATTGAATTAATTACATATAAAAGTAAAAATAAAATAAGGTGTTTATCTTCTGGCTGCGGTTTGTGACTATTTCCCAGGATGCAAAATCGTCCAAAATCTTCCAGCCAGTCTCACTTTACAACTGTGGCCAGAGCCTGCATGATGATGTCATAAGATACTCCCCTGCTCTCTTACTAGCTTCTGTGTATCATAGTGAGCAGGACTAGGTGGTTGTGTACAACTTTTTATTACCTGCCTTCTAACACAAAGAAAGGGGATTAACCTGAATATGACAGGATCATAACTCCGTCCCATTGTGATGTAATAGTTACATTACCTTCCCATTCAATACAAGTCTATGGTCAGACTTCTTACTTATACATTACATTCTACATTCTGTGTCCCCAGCCCCAAAGTGAGAAATTTGTGCTGTAAAGTCACTTGGGGGTGGCACCCAAGAACACTATATTTCACAAAATGATGGTAAATAAACACTTGTTTATTTACATATTTTATTAAATACAGTCACATAACAAAAACAAAAAAACATATTTGAAATGAAAAATATAAAATAAAAAAAATAAAACCTTTTCATTTTTTGGTGGGAGTGTCTCTTGAAAGAGACTCTATCAACTAAACGTGGCTTATACTGTGACTTTAGAGAATAAAAAATGATTGAAAATGATCTATACATTTTAATTGCGTCTGAGGAGTCTCCAGTTTATGACATCACCAATGAACAACAGTTAATGATCATATAAGGCCGCAGGTGTTGTCATAAACTGTATACTCCACAGCAGTGTTAATTTTGACTGCATCTTTTGATTTATTTTTACAAACGGTCTTTTGCCATTTTAGTAATCTGAATTAGTTTTAGTCTAGTTTTAGTCAATTTTAATCTTCAATAGATTTTAGTCGACTAAATCAGCAGTGAGAAAGGAAACAGTTCTGAGAAGGCTGTTACACAGTATTAAAGGGACAGCCTGAGTAGTGCACAGGCGTAAACCACATTTTTAATATTTTACTCAAACCCTCCCTTCCCCAGTGATTAGTGATGCAGCACTGATTATATAGACACTGAGCATATAAAGTTTTGTTTCATTTGGTCCATTTCCTTGAAGGAAGCAAGGGTTAAAAAAAAAAACATGCCCCACTAGTTTGGTGTAAACCCATCGTGTATCTTAATAGAGTAAGGCTTGCCACGCTCCGAATGCTGAAAGTGAAGGTCTCTCGATGTGCTCTCGTTTTTGCATGAGAGCAGCAAGGGGGAACTAGTTAAGGTCCCCCCTGCTGATCCCATGCACAAGCGAGGGGCTCACACTGCGCTATGCAATTCTGCATTGTAAAGTACTTTGAATGTACTTTAATATGCATACAAATTTGTAGGATGCATTTTGGGCACAAGACAGTCCATTTAAGTTAACTTTCTAGGGAGATGGGAGGGGAAACAGATGGTGAATCAGATGGAGGAGTTCCCTCTTCCTTTGCAGTTTGCAGGGCATTATTCCAGGGGACAGACAAGCACAGGGAGCCTCAGCCAATCCAGCTGCAGGGGACTGGGCTTTGGAAGAGATCCAATGGAACCAGAAGGCCAAATAGTTAAATGAAATAGACCCACCTTAAAACGTTAGTCACTTTTTAGTCAGTTTCTGAAAATTGCAATGAAAATTAGTTATAGTTTTAGTGCAATTAACTTAGTTTTTAGTTAGTTTTAGTCACTGAAAACATGAAGCTGACTAAAACTATGACGAAAATGTTTAGTCGATGAAATTAACACTGCTGCACAGACGCATTTAAAACACATTTTTCTCCAAATGTAGGCATTTGCTTGCAAATTTTGCTAACACAATGGGGGGCATGTATGTACTAGACATGTGCATTCGTTTTCGGACGAATGCATTTTCGGACGAAAATAGCATTTTCGTCCATTCGTCTGAAAAACGAATAACGAAAATTTTAACTAACAAAATCCGAATGAACGAATGGTTAATAAACGAAAATCATTCGTTCATTCGTCCATTCGTCCATTCGTGCTATTGGCATTCTAAACCGAAATAGAGTCGGTTTATACAATACCAATAGCATTGTACTACATTCCATAAACCGACATGAATGACTTTCGGTTTATGGAATGCATGTAATGCTATTGGCTTCCTATAAACCGAAATTGAGTTCCCATTCATACGAATAGGTCAATTGACCTATTCGTATGAATGGGGACTCTTTCGGTTTATAGAAAGCCAATAGCATTGCATGTATTCTATAAGCCGAAAGTCTTTAAAACGAACGACGTTCAGTTTATAGAATATATGTAATGCTATTGCTGTTCTATAAGCCGAAAGACTTTCGGCTTATAGAACAGCAATAGCATTACATGTATTCTATAAACCGAACGTCGTTCATTTTAAAAACTTTCGGCTTATAGAATACTATTGGCATTCTATAAACCTAACTAGAGTCCCTCCTCATTCATAAGAATTTCTTATGAATGGGGACTCGACTCTAGTTCGGTTTATAGAAAGCCAATAGTATTCTATAAGCCGAAAGTCTTTAAAACGAACGACGTTCGGTTTATAGAATACATGTAATGCTTTTGCTATTCTATAAACCGAACGACTTTCTTTTTATAGAATAGCCATAGGATTACATGTATTACATAAGCCGAAAGTCTATAAACCGAAAGTCGTTCGGTTTATAGGCTGTCGGCATTTAACTATACAGAGACAGAGTCTTCATTCATAAAATTATGAATGGAGACTTTGTCTCCGTGTAGTAAAATGCCGAAAGCCTATAAACCGAATGATCGGTTTATAGACTTTCGGCTTATGTAATACATGTAATCCTATGGCTATTCTATAAACCGAAAGTTCGGTTTATAGAATAGCAATAGGAATACATGTATTCCATAAGCCGACAGCCTATAAACCGAACGTTCGGTTTATAGGCTGTGGGCATTTTACTACACGGAGACAAAGTCTCCATTCATAATTTTATGAATGGAGACTCTGTCTCCGTATAGTTAAATGCCGGCTTTTAAATATACGGAGACAAAGTCTCCATTTATAATTTTATGAATGGAGACTCTGTCTCCGTATAGTTAAATGCCCACTGCCTATAAACCGAATGTTCGGTTTATAGGCTGTCGGCTTTTAACTATACGGAGACAAAGTCTCCATTCATATGAATGGAGACTCTGTCTCCGTATAGTTAAATGCCCACAGCCTATAAACCGAACGTGCGGTTTATAGGCTGTGGGCATTTAACTATACGGAGACAAAGTCTCCATTCATAATTTTATGAATGGAGACTCTGTCTCCGTATAGTTAAATGCTATTGTATTCTATAAACCGACTCTATTTCGGCTTATAGAATGCAATAGTACTACGAATGGACGAATGAACGAATGATTTTCGTTTATTAACCATTCGTTCATTCGGCTTTCGTTAGCTTAGCATTTTCGTTCTTCGTTTTTAGGGCGAATGGACGAAAATGCTATTTTCGGACGAAAATGCATTCGTCCGAAAACTAATGCACATGTCTAGTATATAGTCACATGTAAATTGCTTTTTTAATAAAAAATTATGATATAAAAAAAATCTTGTTTTTATTTCCTTTTATGTGAAAATGCTGCCTCTCTCTTTCCCTTGCCCCCAGATTTGTCGCTCTCCCCCCCTTAGTGTTGTCTCTCTCTCACCCTCCCTTTGGCTCCCCCCTCGCTCCCCTTGTGTCTGTCTCTTCCCCCCTTCCCTCCCCTTGTTTCTCTCTGCCCCCCCCCCCTTGTTATTCTGTCCCCCCCCTCACCTGTTTCTTGCTCCCTGGTGGCTAGTGGGGGCAGCCGGGGGATGTATGCACTATACATAATAGACGGAAGTGTCGGGCAGCATGGAGGTTGTCTGCACGATTCGTGCAGACATCCCCCAGCTGCCCGATTCTCCCTGGTGGCTAGCGAGGTATTTTGTAATGGCTATTTTGCTATTGGTATTCCATAAACCGCCTCTATTTCGGTTTATAGAATTGCCAATAGCATGAAATGATTTGAATTTAGTATTAAAAAATAAATTGAAAAAAGTGGAGTTTTAACCCCTTTGTGACGCATGGTGCTTGCGTCCCAAATGACGTAAGCACCAAAACGTCACGATTTGTTCCTGGCCACTGATCACAAGGTGATCGTTAGCCAGGAACACTATGGCATAGACCCAATCAGGGTCTTAATAGACCCTGTGGGTCCCTGCCCAAAAATTGCAAGCCCTTCGGACGTCACGCACGATTTAGAGAAATGTAGCTGGTGCTCGTTTTGAGCACCAGCTAAATTTCCCCTGTCAGACTGAGGCCATTTAAAATGGCCTCATCTGACAGGTGGGATCCCGCTGCAAGTGCCTGCAGCATGATCCGAGCCGCGATATGAGCTGTTTAACACAGGACGTACAATGCCGTCCTAACGACTTTAAGGGACTTAAAATCAGGACGGCATAGAACGTCCCAACGTCACGAATGGGTTAACGTTTGCTCTGGTCATAATCACAGCACAGGCTTGTAGGAGTTAACTGTAATTACATTAATACATGAAAAGAATATAAGTAATATAGTAAAAATTTACAAAATAAAATTTATTTTGAAAAAACTAAATGAGGTTCATAAACTTGGAAGGAAACGGATCACAGTAAAAAGAAACTGTGATCAGCAAGGGAAGTGTTAATACACCTTTTATAATCGAGGTCGTCTTATAATCTGATCTCAAATTGAGGTCAGACTATAAGACTGGGATCCAGGTCCCCAGCAGAGCTGCAGGGGACCTGGATCCCCCTCTTTAACAGCAGGGGATGTCTGCGCGATGAGCGCAGATCTCCCCTGCTGCCGCCCGGCATGACCGCCGGGACTTCTATGATGAAGCTGGGTACTTCCGGCTTCCTCATAAAAGTCCTGGCGGTCGTGTCGGGCGGCAGCAGGGGAGGTCTCGCTCATCGCGCAGACATCCTCCGCTGCCTCACTAGCCACCAGGGAGAATCAGGCAGCTGGGGGATGTCTGCACGAATCGTGCAGACAACCTCCATGCTGCCCGACACTTCCGTCTATTATGTATAGTGCATACATCCCCCGGCTGCCCCCACTAGCCACCAGGGAGCAAGAAACAGGTGAGGGGGGGGACAGAATAACAAGGGGGGGGGGGCAATGAGAAACAAGGGGAGGGAAGGGGGGAAGAGACAGAAACAAGGGGAGGGGGGCAGAGAGAAACAGGGGGAGGGAAGGGGGGAAGAGACAGACACAAGGGAAGCGAGGGGGGAGCCAAAGGGAGGGTGAGAGAGAGACAACACTAAGGGGGGGAGAGCGACAAATCTGGGGGCAAGGGAAAGAGAGAGGCAGCATTGTCACATAAAAGGAAATAAAAACAAGATTTTTTTTATATCATAATTTTTTATTAAAAAAGCAATTTACATGTGAATATATACTAGACATGTGCATTCGTTTTCGGACGAATGCATTTTCGTCCGAAAATTGCATTTTCGTCCATTCGCCCGAAAAACGAAGAACGAAAATGCTAAGCTAACTAAAGCCGAATGAACGAATGGTTAATAAACGAAAATCATTCGTTCATTCGTCCATTCGTAGTACTATTGCATTCTATAAGCCGAAATAGAGTCGGTTTATAGAATACAATAGCATTTAACTATACGGAGACAGAGTCTCCATTCATAAAATTATGAATGGAGACTTTGTCTCCGTATAGTTAAATGCCGCAGTCTATAAACCGAACATTCGGTTTATAGGCTGCGGGCATTTAACTATACGGAGACAGAGTCTCCATTCATAAAATTATAAATGGAGACTTTGTCTCCGTATAGTTAAAAGCCGGCATTTAACTATACGGAGACAGAGTCTCCATTCATAAAATTATGAATGGAGACTTTGTCTCCGTGTAGTAAAATGCCCACAGCCTATAAACCGAACGTTCGGTTTATAGGCTGTCGGCTTATGGAATACATGTATTCCTATTGCTATTCTATAAACCGAACGTTCGGTTTATAGAATAGCCATAGGATTACATGTATTACATAAGCCGAAAGTCTATAAACCGATCGTTCGGTTTATAGGCTTTCGGCATTTTACTACACGGAGACAAAGTCTCCATTCATAATTTTATGAATGGAGACTCTGTCTCTGTATAGTTAAATGCCGACAGCCTATAAACCGAACGTCGTTCGGTTTCTAGACTTTCGGCTTATGTAATACATGTAATCCTATGGCTATTCTATAAACCAAACGACTTTCGGTTTATAGAATAGCAATAGGAATACATGTATTCCATAAGCCGACAGCCTATAAACCGAACGTTCGGTTTATAGGCTGTCGGCATTTTACTACACGGAGACAGAGTCTCCATTCATTATGAATGGAGACTTTGTCTCCGTGTAGTAAAATGCCCACAGCCTATAAACCGAACGTTCGGTTTATAGGCTGTCGGCTTATGGAATACATGTATTCCTATTGCTATTCTATAAACCGAACGTTCGGTTTATAGAATAGCCATAGGATTACATGTATTACATAAGCCGAAAGTCTATAAACCGATCGTTCGGTTTATAGGCTTTCGGCATTTTACTACACGGAGACAAAGTCTCCATTCATAATTTTATGAATGGAGACTCTGTCTCTGTATAGTTAAATGCCGACAGCCTATAAACCGAACGTCGTTCGGTTTCTAGACTTTCGGCTTATGTAATACATGTAATCCTATGGCTAAAACGAAAATAATGAACGAATTTCGTCTGAAACGAATGCACTAATGAACGAAATTCGTTTTAGACGAAACAAATGGACGAAAACGAAACGAAAATGTTAGTTTTGCACATGTCTAGTATGTATACAGCAGACACGCAGTGTCAGGTCCATACCGCGGTCCCTCGTCACCCACTTCGGACACACACTAGCACCACAACTCACTCACTTTTCTGTCCCCAGCGTCGCTATGGAAAGGAGCGGTTTGGTGCGCATCCCACAAATCACGGGGGCGACGCTATAGCTCTTTAAATTGTCAACGTGTCTAATTCAAAGTTTGCAAACTTGTATCAGTATTTATGTTTCTAGTTCCACAGTTTCCTGACCATGATCGTGCCCACTATCACTACTGAAGCTTGCTTCCTCCTGCGGTCCTTCAGTATTTTTGTTGTCTGGCAAGGGCTGTCTACTTCTGCAATTGGGGTTTATTCATCTGAACCATGGTACGTCCACATAATAACCAAGCCTCCCATGGACCGCGCAGAAGTAATGGACGCTGTCATTGCCCTATCCCGGCAACTGTCTACCCTGAAACATTCAGAACCAGAACGATTCTCCGTTGACAGGAAAAAATATGCCTTTATGACCTCATGCCAACTCCTATTTTAACTGCAGCCCTGGATGTAAGCTTCAGATTATGTCAAGATACGGACTGTCATTTCCCTACTTCAGAGTGAACCACAAGCCTGGGCACATCATCTTCTACACACCCATCACCCATCTTTGGACTCATGGGCACCTTTCTGCAAAGAGATGGATGAACTTTTTAATTACCCTCTCAGGGCAGCTACTGCGCAATCCTCGCTCCGGTCCCTATGGCAAGGCAGAAGACCCGTGGATGAGTGTGAGTGAAATGTAACAGAATTTCAAAGTCTGGTAATCGACAGTACATGGAACAAACCACGCTCTTAGCTTACCTGCATAGGCATACCATCATCTCTCAATGCTCTCATCCATCTGGTTGTACAACTGGATCAAAGACTACGAGAAAGAAGAATGGAATGTGCCTTTTATTTTGCACCCGCACCTAGATGTCCTGTTTCCTTTCCGGAGCCTTCCATTACTGCTACAGCAGCCAGCCCTCCTGAAGAATCTATGCAACTAGGCTTTGCCCTGGGGCCCCTCACTGAGGCTGAAAAGAATCATCGTCGCAGTAAACAATCTGTGCCTCTACTGCGGAAAACCAAGGCATCTCGTCCATTCCTGTCCTTGACTACCAAGACCATCAGGAGGCAAAAGCCTCAGACCAGACCTCACCTCTCTTCCTCGTCATCCTGGGGATACCCTGGTTGCACCAACACAACCCTCTGACTGGGTGAAGGGATCCCTCTCCTTTTCCTCTGCCAGCAACATTACCTAGCCACTCCATCACCTCTGCTGACATCCATCGACTCATGCTCCACTGAAGTGGGTCCCAGTGTTCCTGTTACCTATGCTGATTACTCAGGAAGGGTGCTGACATCTTACCTCCGAGATGCCCATACGATTGTCCCATCGATCTGTTACCTGGCCTATCCATCCCATTTGGAAGGATTTATCCATTATCAGAACCCGAGATACTTCACCTGAAAGACTACATAAAGGAAAACCTTGATAAGGGTTTCATTAGGCCCCTGACTGGTGCTGCTATATTTTTTATCGGAAAAAAGGATGGAGGTCTCAGGCCTTGGATCGATTACAGAGAACTCAACTATGTTATGATCAAGAATCCACTTCCCCTTATTCCAGAACTCCTAGACCAGGTTAGGGAAACCACCATCTTTACCAAGATAGACCTGCGTGTGGCAAAAACAGCTTTCTGGACTCGGTATGGACATTTGGAATGTATGGTGATGCCCTTTGTAATGATGTACCTTTGGGCTTTGTAATGCCCCTGCCACGTTTCAACATGTTTTAAATGACGTGTTCCTGGACTTTTTAGATGTGTTTCTTGTTGTGTAATTAGACCTCCTCATCTTCTCCAATAACCTCCAAGAACATGGTTATTGGAGAAGATGACTCATATTCATAAAATACTAGCTCATCTACGTACTCACAAGTTGTAAGCCAAACTTGAAAAGTGTTTGACAAATCCAAGATCAAATTTCTTGGATATGTTCTCACCCCAGGAAACATTCAGATGGACCAAAGGAAATTCACTGCAGTCCTGAATGGCCCACACCCAACTGTAAAAAAGCCGTCCAACGATTCATAGGCTTCGCTAAATGCTACTGTAATACTTGGATTCTCTCAGAACGTCGCCCCTATTACTGAGCTAACAGTACTTGTTGAGCCCGACACCTCTATTCCCTTTTTCGTGGAAGTGGATGCTTCTGAGACAGCGGTGGGGGGCTGTATTATCACAAAGAAAATGGGTAAAACCTCTCTTCCCTCCTGTGGCCCTTTACTCCCATCGATGTGGCCTTTGACCTAGTATGATTCTTCCCTCCCACATCTTTCATCTACACATTCTACGTAAACGCGCAGGCGACTGTTTTGTCCCAACTATCGGAGTCCCCACAGCTGCCACCACAGCTACCATGTATTCATTTACATGGATCGCCTCAGACCATTATCTCCAATCAGGGAGTCCAGTTTTTGTCCCGTTTTTGGAAGTCTTTTTGCCGTAATCTTCGAATACATCCTGCACTGTCTACAGCTTTTCATCCCCAGACTAACGGCAAGACAGAATGCTTAAACCAATTTCTAGAGCAGTATACGTGATGCTATACCACCCACTTACAAGATGATTGGCTTAGTCTACTCCCAACAGCAGAATTCGCTTATAACAACCATAAATAATCCTCCATCAAGATGTCCCTGTTTTTCGATAACTTTGGATACCACCCTGTTTCTGTTCTTGGGTTGGTCACAGACTCTTCAGTACCTGAAGTAAAGGAAAGGCTGTCACATATGTCTCACCATCTGTCAACACTACTCAAGAACCTTAGAGCAGCTCAAAAGACCAATTTACCAACCTGCGGACAAGGCATGGCTCTCAGCCATTCATATCCACCTTCTAAAATTTTGGGTCCCCGATTCCTCGGTCCATACACGGTCCTAAAGGTCCTCAGCCCTGTGATGGTACACCTAAAGCTTGCTTCGTTTCACATTTACCCTGCCTTCCACATCTCTCTCATGAAACCCTACATAGCTAACCCCTTCGCGGGTTGGGTTTCTGTGACTCTGCCTCCGGTGCTCATTGATGGAAACGAGGTGTATATAGTTTGCTTGTCTGCGCGCCTTTCATCAGAGATACCCTTCTCGTCCTGGGGGCTCTGTCAGGTACATGCCGTAGCCCATCATCGCCTGATTCGGAGCCCCGCCACCACTGGACAGGTCGAACATTCAAGATTGGTCACTCATTCAGTGCACGCTCGGCACTGGAGAAGAGCACGGACGTCGCAACTCACTCGCTTTTCTGTCCCCAGCGTTGCTATGGAAATGAGCGGCGTGGTGCGCATCCCACACGTCACGGGGGCAGAACTATACCCCTTTAAATTGGCAGTGCATCTAATTCAAGTTGCTTGGTTATTTTGCAAGCTTACATCAGTGTTTATGTTTCTAGTTCCTCTGTTTCCTGACCTTGATAGTACTTTGGATTACACTACCTTCTGGACTCCCGACCAAGCTTGTTTTTGGACTCTTATTCTTGTTTGTTTCTGGCTCCCCTAGTCAGAATGTACCTCGACCAATATAGTGCTGGCACCAGTGTCTATCCAACTACCATCTGGTCTCAGACGCTCGTACCCGCTATCACTACTGAAGCCTGCTTCCTCCTATGGTCCTTCAGTATTTTTGGTGTCTGGCAAGGGCTGTCTACTTCTGCAATTGGGGTTTATTCATCTGAACCACGGCACGTCCACCTTCCCATTTTACATGCAGATTGCTCCAAATATAGGCGCAATCAGTGTGTGCCCGAATGGCGTTATCTACTCTTAATGCGTAGATTTAGGTTGTGTCAGTGTCGGGAGATATAAAACAAGCGCAATCACTGTGAGTGATATACATCTCAAACGGCAATTGCGGCTTTTTTTTAAAGCTCCCGACACTTTGCAGTGTGGAAGTTTTTATACATATCCCCTCAATCATTTTCAATAATATTTTATCCTCTACATGCACAGTAAAAAAAATGTTTAGATGATACAGTCTCTTTAAAGTAAACCTTTATAATTATAGCTCAAATCATAGACCTGATCTGACATTCTGTTACTTCCATGCTGGCTGGCTGAGAGTTTTGGAAAATGTTAGAGCTTCTGTGAGGTTACTCATCTTTACTAGGATCCTTTTGACACCAGGTGTAATGTAAAAGCGAATTAGCTATGTTTAAATAATAGAATGGGTACAGTGTATATTAACCCCATAGTGCACTTGGCCTCTTTCACTCTTTATTTCATATAAAATAAGCATGCAAAAATATATAAATTCACATAGCAAATAAAATAGGACCAGTTTGTGGAATTGTGTACCCTTTATGACACTGGCAGTTTTAACACTTCTGCTGCGTTTGTGTTTAGCTGTAATTTTCCTCTTTCTCATTTAATATACCCACAGATATTATACATTATTTTTATCAGCACAAAAATATCTTTCTTAAGATACTATTATTTTTGATTATATCATATAATTTATTATAAAAAATCATGATGAATGGTTTTCTAATTATTTCATGAAATGTCTTTTACACATCTAAAAACATGAATAAAAAAAACCTCTGTTGAATAGATGCTAATATTTGTCCGGGGTTTCGAAATAATCAATGGTTACATGTTTTATGTTGTTTGTGGAAGTTATATAACAATAACTAGATGTAACATAACCATTTTCTCCTACAGTGACCTTTTAACCCTAAAGCTATCCTCAGTTCTAACCCTAACCTAACCCCAATGAACCATAACCTTAATACTAACCCTAACTCTACATCTTAGGCTTAGAAAAAAAAAAAGGAAAGATCTATTTTTTCAACTGTAATGTTGCTGACTAGTCTAGCAACACTCCATGATAACTTCTGAAGGTCTTGCCCACAGCAGGGTGGCAGAGTGGCGCTATATTGAAAAGGCATGCTAGCTTTCAATATGGCATTGCATGTTGTTGCCAAATTTAAGTGTTGCTGAATGCCTCGATATTGAGGCATTGCAGCAACACCAGCAGAGCATTTAAAGCGATCACTTTCTAAGCCCATTTCACGTCATGAGATGCCAGGCATGTCAATTGTCATTAACAGGATGTTTTCCCAGGTCATTGTCACGAAGGGGTTAAATAGGAAATTAAACCCAAGATTTGTTACTGCATCATGTAAAGTAAATAAAAAGAAACAGGCCTGTCATGGAGAAAACATCTCGGTGATATGACTGGAAAGGCATGAAGAACAATGTTCAAGAATATGTGAAGGCATGTCCAAAGTATTTTATCTGTTATCAAAGTCAGCAAAGAATCGTCATCACTCAACCCCATCCCTGTACATGCCAAGATCAGGAGTCTGGTTGGGATTGACAATATTGGACCTTTTCAAGAAACTACAAATGGTAACAAGTATCATTGCCATAACAGACCATTTCTCCAAGTTGTCTGAAGCTGCAGCTATCCCAGACAAGAACGCAAAGACAGTGGCACAGTTCCTTTACTCTGTTGTATGTCGACTTGGCTGTATGGACAGCCTTATCAGTGAACAAAGTCATTGACATGCTTATGTACCGTTTCCAGACAGATCATCGTATAGCCTCGGCATACCACCCACAGTCAAACAGCAAAAGTGAACGTGACAACAGGACACTCAAGGCTGCACTGAGTATTCTTGAAAAGCCAGTAAATTCCATTTTATTTGCTCATCATACATCTATCTATGCTTCAATGAAGTGCACACCCTTTGAAGTGATGTCTGGCCACACTGCCAAGCTGCCCATTGACCTGAATTTTTCAGACGAGAGTGATGTAGCACCACTTCCAGACTCAGCCAGCCCTGATGTTCTGCAGACAGTTCACACCATTCGTCAAGACCTTAGTTCCGCAGTCTCCAGCAACATCACCAGTGCACAGTCTAGTTAAAATGAGAATTATGATCATCACCACAAAAACAACAAAGAGATTATCACAGGGTCCATAGTTTACATCAAAAACAGTAGACTTATCCACAGGATGGGATCCAAGCTGGAGCCTTGCTGGACTGGTCCATATGTTGTTGTGTCCCTCAGCAAAGGCCAAGTCAAGCTACAAAATATAAAAACTGACATTATCCTAAATAACACCTACCACGCCAGCAACCTAAAGATCTACACAGATGCCACATTAACATCAGATGTTCCCCATGACTGTGAGCATTCAACCATTCCTGACAGCCCCTGTGACACCATATGGGACAAACCCCAGCAACCCAAGAGACCAAGGAGGAAGCAAGATGAGACCAGTGACACAACGGAACACTACAGCAAGTCGATCAGTATGTCCAGTAATGCTCAAAAAAACCTCACATCACCGCTGGGTCTGACATCAACAAAAGCAATATACTTTGGCCAACCTTTCTGAACTATCACAGCCAAGACCAATGTACAAGACGAAAGGTGATGGCAACTGCTCCTTCCGATTCATCAGTTATAAACTCACAGGATCAGAAGAGAGCCATGGCATCATCCGAGATGGAGTCAGCACATGAACACTGACATTACCACAAAGCTTGCCTCTGGAATATCACTAGATGGAGTATGGGCAACTGATGCAGAGGTCATGGCCACAGCCAGTTTAATACGATATTCCATTGCAGTATATACCAAGGCTGGCCATTCAATGTAGTGGCTAATGTATCCTGCCACCTTTAGTCTACAGAGCTTGAAGGATCATGCATTATATCTTTAGATTGTGTCAGAGCACCTCATATGCTTTTTTAGTTCATGCTTCATTGTAATCTGCACTGTGTCATCAGCAGGAGACAAAAAAACAAAATGTAATATCTGAGTGTGGGTTTTTTAACTTAAATTAAGATAGTTTAGCCAGACCATTAAGTTAAAAACAGAACTCTCATAGGGCTGCTTTGAGTGTGTGGAGGGTATAATATGGCCCAGGGGGGTATGAAATAGCCTAGCCTGTTTAATACCTGGTGTATAAAGTGGACTTTCCCAGAATATACCCAGGGGTATAAAACAGCCTAGGCCACTTTAACCCATGTATAGTCTGGGGAGGAGGTATATTTTGGGCTGTTACACTGGGTTGATAATTATGTTGGGGGTGGGGGATAGGGAGAGGATGATGATGTTGAGGCAGGACTTAGATGTTGAGGGCTGGTGGTTATGATGCTGGAGACACAGGGGTGCTAATAAGGGTGTTGGGGAGACTGGGGGTGATGATGATGCTGTGGGGGGAATGGAGGTGAGTAACCTGGAAGGAGGGCTTATGTAATGTCCCGTCCCGTCCCGTCCCCCCTTTAATGGCTGCTTTGTGGATTACATTCCCCAAGATGCTCTGTCAGCATCAAGGGGTCTTTGGGTGTTATGGGAACTGTACATAAAATTGTTGGGGGGACAGGAGGGCTGCTGCTACTGATGCTATGGGGGAACTGGAGGTGATGATGGTAGTAACCTGAAAGGAGGGCTTATGTAATTCCCCCCCCCCCTCCCCCTTAATGGCTGCTTTGTGCTCTATCAGCATCAAGGAGACTTTGGGCATTATGCTAACTGTACATAAAAATGTATATCTACCACTATTTGCTGTTAACTACACTCCCCATAATGGTCATCCAGCATTGTGTTATTAGTTTGGCCAAGACTCATTGGAATTATAACAGTAGATAGAGTTACATGATTCCTATCCAGACAATCCTATACCTTTAAGCATCCTAGGAAAGGATATCTACAACAATAAAACTCTCAATAATGTGCAGGTGTATCACAGACTCCTTAGTAATAATATTATGCAGCTGTATGTGTAACATAACAATAATATTTACAGTAATGTACACCTAAAAATAGCTGCTACTGGCTCCTGACTTTTCTGGCTCTTTTACTTCAAACTTTTTGCAAGTACCTTTCTTGTAGGATGGCTCTTGAATTGGTCTGTTTGATTCCTAATGTTCACAAATATTTTTAGAGCTCTGTCTTTTTTCATCCTTGCCCTTAACCACATTGACTGTATTAGGCTCAACCACTTCTACTGGAAAGCTATAACATTGGAAATGAAATGGGATGCGATTGGACATTTCCTTTATTTTAATATTTGTATTTTCTATTGTCGGTGCAGTTTGGGTGCAGGGGCAAGATAATACAAAAATAGGATTTACACAATATTTAAAAGAGATGCTTTTTTTGTAGGTAAAATTTGCAAAAATGTTTAAAAAAAAAAAGAAAAAGAAAAGATCCAATGGTTTAGTCTCAGCAGTTTAAAGTTTGTATAAAGTGGGGATGATTTCTTTTTGTTATTTAGTAAATGAAATAAAATGGCCAACAATGTTTTTCATTCTGTATAGTTTGGTGCGGGAGGAGGGGGGTGACACCACGAGTTGCCGCATTGAGTGACTCCAACCCTAGTGACAACACTGACTATAGTATTTGTGAAGAAACATAGAACATAATTAAATTGTCCATCACATAGACCAGTAAGTGTCCATAATACAAAATGCCATATCATTGCTTTACACAGAGGTCAAGTTCTATTACCCATCTAGTCCCACCTCTTTGCCACAAAGATATTGAAAGACTATCTCAAGTTTAACCTGCTTTGCCTGGGAAATTAGTTTCTAGGCTCTAACTGACATAAAATGCCCACATCTGTAGCTCTCCGATGAGTATAAGAATCTTCCAGGCACATAATGAAGGGATAATAAAGAGGATGATTGTACCATTTGTTTGCACTATGATATGTTTTACTATGTTTCATTTTAATTCAATGAATTATTCTGAATTCAAGTAATTCATATCCTCCTAAGACTATCTGAAGATATCAGAAAGAGGATGAACAGTTTTACAGTTCTCTTTTCCTGCTGATCTATACATTTACTTTGAATGTTTTTCATGCTTTACATAGTATTTGCTATAAGCCTTTACTGCTGGAATAAAGATACTTCAATTGGCTTAGAGAGACTGGTGATGTCAGTGTGGCTGTTCCTGCGTCTACAATGTATTTCATGGAGTAGATGTCATGGTGAAGCCCAGTTCTTGAACCAGCGGAAACCTTTGGAAAGTTTTTTCCTGCATAACAGGCAACTTTTAAATAGTTTTTAAATACTCTTTGATCTATGGAGCCAGCCAGCAGGTTTTTCCTGTTTGGTTCTTGGTCACATGACTCCTCATTGTGTGGGTATGTGTTCTGAGGTAACCAAGACATTCTAGATGCATATAGAACACATTTATTTGACATGCACTTGGCCCGTTTCCCTCGTTTTTTAAAATTCAAAATAACCATGCAAAAATGTAAAAATTCACACAGCAATTTTAATCTGTTATTAAATCAGGATTATCCTATCATCGGGTGGTTAAATGAGTGGAGCACTATTCTACATTCCACAGAGCATATCACTGGAAATATATGGAAAAGTAGTGAACTCGTCTTGGAGGATGCTGAAGATGCTTGACAGGCGCCACCTGGTGGCTCATAAATAAAATACTCTTATTGTTTATTTTATAAAATCATCTTCATCAAATCCTACATACAGAAATAATGGTCTTTAAAGATTATTGCAAGCAAAAACGGCTTAGTGGTGTACAGTGGTGGAACAAGACTATTCATGACCCTTGAGCAGAAACTATTTCTGGACCGCAGCCGACTATGGATGTGATACTGGATAGTGTCAAACATCTCCATTAAAGGCACAGGCCTGGGTACACTGTACCAGCTGCAAACGCTATTATTCCTCCCCTGGTGACATACCAATAATGGCCCACAACATTGCAAAAATTATACCTATAATTCTGCAACATTATGGCAAAAAAAATGCTGTTCCACTTATCTTTAAAAATAAGTATAAGGGTAAAATGCCATGCACTTTACAGAAGGCTTATTTGTTAAGCGTAATGGCCTCTTAATCCAGAGTAAAATAAAGTCCCATTGAAGCGTAACCTATTTCATTCTGTATTTAGCTGCTTCTGCATGGATTGGATTACATCTTTGGCCTACCTTACCTGCAGAATAAATATATATGAATGAAAGACAGTGTGAATTAAAAATGATTTTATCTTTCTGGGGAAAAATGTAATTTATTTGGGGTAATAGGCTACTTCAGTTCTGTCAGACTTGGTATATGTTCCCTTAAAGTTGTCCTGTAAAAATTAAAATATATGAAACAATCCTTTAATGGTATGTCAAATGATTCTTGCACAAGTATTGCTACTTGTTGTACATTTACAGAAGAATATTATTTATTTCGGCTTTCAATGCAAATTTAAATTGCAGTGCATGTTGTGCTGAGGTCCTATTATAATTAAAGACTTTGCAAAAAGACTAGGGGCTTGTCATTTAATGGAGCATCGCTCCATGGCAGCATAGAGACAGTCACGTCATTTCTAGATTTGTAATGGAATACTTACTAAAACCTGCCTACAAATATATGCAAAACCAAACGGCTACTCATCACAATCAAATTATTTGTGTGATCTACTACAAGGGATTTATCCACGAGAATGGAATTTTAAACTTCAGCTGAATGTGAGAGTAATTTCAACTTGGCTACTTTGGTCTTAAAGGGACAGTCTAGTCCCTTTATTACAAAACATAATTAATAGCTTTAAAAAAGGGGCAAGAAAAACACAGGGCATTTAAGAAAGTTCTCAGCAGTAAATCAGTCAGTTCTACAGTTTTTTTTCATGGCCTTTTTTTTAAAAGCTGTGAACTATGTTTTGTAATTAGGAGTTTGGTTTTAGACTCATTTATGCTTCAGGAAGGGACCTAACAACTTGGTCTTGAAAGCTTGCAACCTAACTCTCAGTTAGCCCATAAGTGGTATAATTTTAACCCTAACTGTATCCTCTTTTTCCATGGCTAACACAGTACTACTTCTTTAACTATGATTAAAGTCCTTAGTTGTTAATGTACTTTTTTTTGTTTCGTTATATTTTTACTTTTTGTTTTTCAGACAAACCCATATTTAATTCTAATGTTCTTGTAGAATCCATGGAATCTAAGTGTGAATTTCCCCCTGTTCCTAGATTACATTTTGGTCTGCTCCCACAGCATGGATATTTGCTGCAATATCAGACCTCTCCCAGCTGCTGCCGGTACAGTCCTAGCTAGTTGTTGTCAGTTTAGGGTTTTATCTATGTAGCGTCAGCAAGAACTAGCTTAGTGTGTCTTCAATTAGTGTGAGTCATCAGCATGTGTTCCAATTTAAGCTCAAGTGTTCCCATGAACTGCAGTCATGTAAAGATATCCTTAATAGCTGGGGTTGGCTGAGATCTACCTCATCTTCCCCCTTTCCTCCAAAGCACAAGACTGCTTTTGTAAAGCCACACAGATCCTGTGATTTTCTCTCTCCATTTTATCATTAAAGCTCCAGTAACATGATACAGAATTGCCAAATGTGGAGGGTCCATCTCTGTTATGTTTACCCAGCAATAAATATTTAAACTAAATATAACATAAGAGAAATTGTCATTTCTGGAGGCTGTGACTAAAAGTGAGACAGTCACACAGGCAGCAGGGGCCCACGGGCAGCTGCTTTGGGCCCCCAGGAATGAATGGCCCCGTTTGCCCACGGTTTTTTTTTGTTATTTTTTTTACATTTTTTTTAAAGGGCCGGGCCCTGGCGGTCCCCCGGGTGTATCACCAATCCCCCCTGATGGCAGCCCTGCTAACTATGTTTAGGAGACAGAATCTATTTAATATTGTTTTTGTTTTCTGGGGAGGATATGTAGCTGGGAGGATTCCTCACATTCCCCCAATCCATCATCCGTTGTGTATCAGAGTATTTTCTCAGATTCCCATTTGAATTTCACAAGCTGACCTCTTGCAGCAATTTCCTTCCTCTAAATGTGCTCCCACCGAAGCTTTGTTGAAATGGATTGATATACATAGTGTGCATGCTTAGCACTTTGTCTTTGGAGAATACATGTTCTAAAATCAAATAATTATAAATACTTAAGAAAAAAATACACTCCAGAATTATCATGGACATCTGTTCCAGCATTAACTGTCACAGTGACAACAAATGAAAATTGTACTGCTAAACAGCACTGCAATGTTCTCACAGGCCCTGCCAAAACCAGTAAGAAGATATCATAAACATTAATGGGTTTGCAGGACTCCATTTTAAAATGTATCATCTGAATGTGAAAGTTCAGGATGTCAGATCTAGCAGATGATTCAAGATATAGTTTTGGCCTCTAGAGTTTCCCAGAATTAAAAATAACTTGGCACAATTTACAAACCAACTTGTCTTGTACATATCCTATGTGACAAATCTAGGCACATATGACTTTAAAACCTACAAATTATTGTCACTGAAATGTTTCAAGCGTTATGTCGCTTGGTAATGTACTGGTGGGCAGACATACTGAGAGGCACACTGAATTAAAGACCCAAACAGGTTATTTGGCACAACAAATTTATCACCTTAACATTTTGACGTGCCAAGAAATGTGTTGACAGAGCTGGGATCCTTTGCTGATAAACAAAGCTACTGCAAGTCTCTCGCTCGAATATACCACAACAGCACGGCACTGATCAGCTTTACATTTTCGAAGATCTCTCGCCGAACACTTTACCGTGGAGAAGAAGCATGATTCCATTAATGCGAGATCTCAGAACTTGAGGTGAAATGTCTTCGGGGAGAGACACAATCCTTATCTATCCAGAAAGAAGTTAACAATCTCACTGTTGACAGCCCAGATGAACGCTCCAATTTCCTAATAGCACTGGGACTGCCTCTGATCACATATCCTTCACCGCTAGCACCCTCTCCTTCAGCGGGGGGAACAGCAACACAAGCATAGAGGAGACGCTCGTCCTATGAGATCTCTACCCTGATTAATTAATTGTATTCTGTCTGTGCGTATATCCATCCTACATACTGCCGGGCTGCACTTTGCATGCTCTTTCTGCAGCATGTGGAACAAATATGTGTCCCTGGAAACATGGCCAATGTTGGCAACTATGCCTAATGTGATCAGACCCAACTGGGAACAAAACTGCTACATAGACCACTATCCGTTGGACAAGCTGCACTTACATAGTAGCATAGTAACATAGTAATTTAGGTTGAATTCTTATTGTGAACCTCTGTGAAGTGTCTGGATACAGTATGTTTGAGATAGCCTGTTTTGATGTTATATCTGTGCTCATACAATCTCTTCTTGAAGTTTCTGCTTGTTTGGCCTACATATTGGAGGCCACATGGGCACTCCAACATATAGATTACGAATTATATACTATACATGGAAAATGTAAAAAGTGAGCACCGGCTATATTTTCTCACCTTGCCCAAACTTCTGGGTTCGGGCACGCCTCTGCAATGTCACAAAGTCTTGTGCGGTTTTGGCAGGGACCCACAGTGTCTGTTAACACCCTGACTGGGTCTCTGCCACTGTGTCCCTGGCTTTCAAATATTTATGTGATGAAGGTCAGGAGAAAAAAAAAACATAGTAACATAGTAATTTAGGTTGAAAAAAGACACAAGTCCATCAAGTTCAACCCTTCTACCTATCATTCCAGCTTTTAAACCAAAAGAAGGCAAAAACCCCTAAGGAAGCTATTTCGGATTTTGCCTCCTAGGGGGGAAAATTCCTTATTGACTCCAATCAGATTTCTCCTGGGATGAATAAGCTCTATTATTAATACCCCTGTATGTTCTGGTTTTCTAAAAAAAAAACCACCCAGACCATTTTTAAATGCATCTATTTTGGTAGATAGCACTACCTCTCTTGGCAGTGAGTTCCATAACTTTATTGTTGTTACTGTAAATAATCCCTTCCTTTGCTGTCTATGAAATGTTTGCTCTTCCAGTCTCATGGGGTGACCTTTTGTTCTTTGTACATTTCTGTTAATGAAGAGGTCACTGGAGTGCTCTTTATATTGGCCCTACACATATAATGTTATCATATCCCCTCTGAGACACCTTTTTTCTAACGTATATAAATGCATTTTTTTAAGTCTCTCTTCATAACTAAGATCCTCCAATCCCCTTTTTAATTTTGTAGCTCTCCTTTGCACTTTTTCTAGTTCCTTAATATCCTTTTTAAGGACTGGTGCCCAGAATTGTACTGCATATTCAAGATGAGGTCTTACCATTGATTTGTAAAGAGGCAAGATGATATCCTCTTCCCGTGAATCTATACCTCGTTTTATACATGCCAATATCCTATTGGCCCTTGCAGCGGCTGACTGGCATTGGGCACTGTTGCCAAGTTTGTTATCTACAATTATTCCTAAATCCTTTTCATTAGTAGTTTTTCCCAGGGAAATACCATGTAAAGTATATGTTGCTTGTTATTATTTTTCCCATAATGCATAACTTTACATTTGTCTATATTGAACCTCATTTGTCAACTTTACTGCCCAGTCCCCCACTATGTCCAAATCTTCCTGCAAAGAAAAAACATCAAGATTAGTCTTTATTACCTTACCTAATAGATCAACTGCCACACCTAGATCTATATTTTTACAAGACCTGTCTTTCACAAAACCATGTTGACTTTTACTAATTATATTCTGATACAAGATGTATTCTTGAGTGTATACCTTTAGAAATCCTTCAAATAATTTCCCCACTACAGGTGTCAAGCTCACTGGCCTAAAATTACCCGGCAGAGATTTTGATCCCTTTTTAAATGTTGGAATGACATCCGCCTTTCGCCAGTCTGTTGGCACTATACCTGAACTGAAAGAATCCCTAAAGCTCATAAATAGTGGTCTGGACAGAATTATACTTAACTCTCTAAGGACCCTTGGGTGTATACCATCTGGCCCTGGGGCCTTGTCTATCTAAACAGAGTTTAATTGCTTAAGCACTTTTTCCTGTGTCAGCCAATCCCATGTTTGCAGTGACTGTTCCGTAACTTCCGGTAGCAGGGGCTCATCCATCTGTTCTTTCTTAGTATAAACAGAAGAAAAAAAGTATTTAAAATGTCTGCTTTCTCTTTGTCCTCACTTACCAAATTTTCAATTTGGGATAACAAGGGCCCAACATTTTCCCTCTTTAGCTTTTTTCCATAAATATATTTATCAAACATTTTGGGGTTAGTTTTACTCTCCTTAGCAATCCTTTTCTCATTTTCCAGTTTAGCCATTTTAATTGCCTTTTTGCAGGCTTTGTTGGCATCTTTGAACTCTATAAATGATAATGCTCATCCTTTGCTTTTATAATGTTTGAATGCCATTTTCTTGTTTTGTATTTCCTGTTTCACGTTACCTGTAAGCCACATTGGTTTTGATTTGTGTCTTTTGCAGTTGTTTCCCAAAGGTATATGTTGAGATGTCTACTCTTGTAATGTGTGTTTTAAAGGCATTCCACTTGTCTTCTGTACTTAGTCCAAAAAAAAATCGTTCCCAGTCTAAATGTTCAATTGATGCCCTTAGTCCATCAATTTTGTCCCTTCTAAAATTAAATGTTTTGGTGGCGTAGTTACCAATTTGCTTTTTTGCATTAATTTCAAATGAAACCATGTTATGTTTCTATGTTTCTATGTTTCTATGTTTCTATGTTTCTATGTTTCTATGTTTCTATGTTATGGTCACTAGTCCCCACGTGTTCTCTTACTTGGATGTTTGAGATAAGCTCCTCATTGTTTGTTATTACCAAATCCAGACAGGCATCCATTCCAGTTGGGGTGTCTACTAATTGTGCCATAAATTTGTTATTAAGCAGATTCAGAAACTTGCTGCCCTTAGCGGAACTAGTTATGCCACAATTCCAATCTATATCTGGGTAATTAAAATCTCCCATGATTCCTTCATATTTGCAGCCTTTTCAATTTGTAATAAAAGCTGATCTTCTCCATCAACGCTAATATTTGGTGGTTTGTAGCATACACCTACAAGTAATGTGCTATTCTTTTTATTGTCTATGCTAATCTCCACCCACAGTGTCTCCACATCAGTTCCAGTTACATCATGCACACCTTCTTCAATACTGGGCTTTAATTTAGGATTTACATAGAGACAAATCCCTCCCCCTTTTCTATTTACTCTGTCCTTTCTAAAAAGTGAGTAGCCTTGTAAATTAACTGATCAGTCGTGGGTCTCATCCCACCATGTTTCTGTAATTCCAATTAAATCATACTGTTTAGCACTTACCAGTATCTCCAGCTCACCAATTTTGTTTGTCAAGCTTCTTGCATTTGCTAAAAGACATTTATGATTACTACCCATTTTCTGTTTAGTTGACAAACACTTAATGCCTGCAGGTTTAATTATATGTACCTCCCTATGGTCTAAGTTAACCCCACCAGTGCTTTCCTCCTCCTTTCCTATAGCTAGACCCACCTTCCAATCTACCATTGCTTCATTTTAATCTTGACCTTCCCACCCCCCAGAGCCTAGTTTAAAAGCTCATCTAACCCTCTAGCCATCCTCTCTCCGAATATTGCAGCCCCCTCATCATTGAGGTGCAGCCCATCCCGTCCATGGAGTCTTAAGCCGACTGCAAAGTCTGCCCAGTGCTCCAAGAACCCACCTTCGCAACCACGCATTTATCTCCCTAAGCTCCCGCTGTCTCCCTGACGTAGCACGTGGTACTGGTAATATTTCAGAGAATATTACCTTGGAGGTCCTTTCCTTCAGCTTCATGTATCTCTATGGAACTCTCTAAGTTCAAAATACAAGGGCCAAAAAGTAAATATACAGATTCCAGAGAGATGCTACTTAAAGTCTCGTCTGGACGTTTTGATCTGGATTTATCTTGTTTGGCCAAAGAAGGTCTACCCCAACTTAGAGACACTTGTATGTATCATATTCTACTGTGCCCCCTTCCCCATGGACAAAATCCCATCTCTTTGTAAAGCTTTCATTTTATGCTGCCTGCATCATCTTGGTCTGTACTTTTGCTTTTTCTTAAATATCACTTTTCTCTTGTTTTTTTTTATGGGTATGATCCCTGTTAAAAGTCTGTTTTCACAGTAGTGAACCTGATGGTTGTTGCCGAATTATACTACTGTTTGTATACAATATTGACCACTAGATGGCATTGTTTGATAATGATGTGGAATATCATAAAAGCTTCTACAGCTTTTAGAAAAAAATTGAGTAGCAGTATAATTATATCCTTGACACGTGATGTTTCTTCGCTTTATACTATTATACAACATAAAAAAAGAATGTGAAGCAGTAAGGTTTTTTTCTTGAAAAGGATGGTACATTGCCTGTTACCCAAATAGATTTCATTGTGGAGGGCATAGCATTGGTTATTTTTTTTTGTATAGAGACCAAACTATTTGCAGAAGACAGGGATGGCTATGGGCACCAGATTAGTGCCCAGTTACACCAATTTATTTATGGCATATTGGGAAGAATCTTTTATCTATAATGTTCAAGACTAGATCGCGAACCTGGTGTCCTATTGGCGTTACATTGATGACCTGTTTTTCATATGGCAGGGAGACCATGTACAACTGGATTCCTTTTTGTCATGCCTAAATCAGAACAACTACGGAATAAAACTATCCAGTGTATATAGTCCTTCTGGGGGTGTATCTGGAGAATTGACCAGGAGAAGCTGCAAACCTGATTTATTTTTTTGAGACATCTGCCAAATACACTGCAGTACCATGAATATTTTACATTTTGCATTGCTAAAGTATGAAATCTTACACTTAGATTTTTTTGTGAATTTACAGCAGCTTGCAAGAAACCAACTGTTTTTTTTTCCTGCAGAAACCAATGAGAATAATACCATTCAAATGAACAGAATATCCTGTTTGTCTATGGGTGTCATCAGACAATGTGTTGCACTGTTAAGAGATCCTACTGTGTATAAGATCAAGGTCACTTAGAGTACACCCAATGTAATCAAGTCCAGGAGCACATGACTAAATGAAACAAAACTTTATATGCTCAGTGTCTATATAATCAGTGCCTCAAATCACAATGGGGAAAAAAGACCTGTGGACTAAACAAGCGGTAATCTTCATCTTGCACCAAAGTGAATTTGGGGACCAGACTGTCCTTTAAGCATAATGGGAAAGTGAATACTTTCGTGAGTAGCATCTGGAGGGCCAATGGTTAGCTATTATCTGATTATGAATTGGTGATGCTGTGCAATGCACAACTCATGATTCACAGCAATCCATTTGGTTGAACATCATGGGAAATGTAATAAGAGCACCTGGAGTGATAAATGTTAGCCACCACTGCTGTATAACTACCAAGTGTCCCATTTTGGTTCCAAGCCTTTATGCTCATTTTTGCTTCCCACTTTTTTGTAATACCTCAAAATGTTTGCTGTGCGTCACAGATCCTCACAGCACTACACAACATCATCTTGTGTTGACTGCAATTGCCATGATATTGAGCAAACTAGATTGCTAGTTTATTATTATGGGGTTAGTATTGTAGCTGCTGTGGAATGCACATCTCATGATTTTTATCAGCTGGTTGGCTGAACATCATGAGAACGTTAATAACAGCACCTGGAATGCCAAAGGTTAGCCACCACTGCATAACTACCAATTTTCCCATTTTAGATCCAAGCCTTTATGTTCATTTTTATTACTCTCCTTTTGTAGTACAGCAGAATGTTTGCTGTGCATCACAGAGCTACACTAGACAACATTAAAGGACAACTAAACTTTATTTTTGATTTAGTCTCTAAGGAATAAGTGAGAAAAATAGTAAAAAATGTTTAAAAAAACATAAAGGTAAAAAGTGAAAAATGATGGAATAGAAAAACAGGAAAGAGACACAAAAAATATAGCAAAAAAATAAAATGAAAAAAATGTGGTTATGTATGGCTCGAGGGGTAGCTCATAGAGAGAAACATAGTAAATATGATTTTCTGTTCTTTTTCCTGATGCAGGGTACTTCATAATTTATATTTGCAAAAGGGATTTTTGTTGTTTTTGTCTTTTATTGTCCATTTCTTTGGATTCCCCATTTGTTATATTTTTGACTCTATTGTGGTTAGGACAACATTTACTATTTCTCTCTCTATGAGCTACCCCTTGAGCCATTCATAACCACAATTGTTTCGTTTGTTTCCTGTTTTTTTTTTAACTTTTTACCTTTACGTTTTTCACTTTTTTTTAAAAAAATGTTTACTCTTTTTATTACAGTATTGTTTTGCTTGCTATTTTTCCATTATATTTTTGTCTGCTCTCTGTAACTTTCTGTTTTTTGCTTTTTTTCCCCTATACATATTATTTTTTGGACCGTAGTTACATTGTAATGGTACTAATAAAAATATATATTTACATACAAACTATTAGTGTGCATGTCTGATTTTTTTGGATATATTTTGGTTTTTAACATATATGCCCCTTAGGACAGCGCATATAAGCAGTCCATGGTTTTTGCACCTGAAACTAGCCTTCCAGTTTTACTCTGAGCTAGTAGTTCTCATCCCTCATTTTGTGTATTAACAGCCCCCTGCCCTCCCACTTTAACTACTTCATGATTTCAGAAAATTTGGGATACATTTTGGTCGCCAACTGGACAGCTGACGCTGTGGTCTTTACCCTTCTGCCTGTAGGAATCATGAGCACCAAGGTGGCCAAGAAGAGAAATTCAAGATGGCCACCGCTGTAATCACGTGCCCACACGTGTCATCCAACTTCATGCAACATCAGACTACTTGGAACTCCATATTTTGGGAGTCTGCTGGGCTGATAGAGAAACTGTGGAGGTGAATGACAGGGGGTGTGCAGAGCAATAAATGCGTGGGATGGTCAGACTGCTCAGACTGAAATAGGTGAAACAAGACAGCTGTCCATGTATTTGCTTTTACCTAACAGCAATACGCATTGAGCACCAATGACAAAAAATTTTAAATTAATTATGTTGATGAACTTTAATTAAATATAGGTATATTTGAAATAAGGTTTAGTTGCCCTTTAATTTATGTTGATTTCAACCCTCATTTTGTTGACCAAGCAACATGTCTGGTTGTTTATTATTGGAATAGTAGCTAACTAGTGATGTGGCTTTTGCGAATGTGTCAACACTAAGCATACAGTACAAACACTAACTTTTGTTGACTGCATCTATAATAATATTCAACCAGCCATAATGCTAGCTGAACTTCATGGGAACTGTTGTTATAGATGGATTGTGGTGGCCTACATTACACACTTTATTGTTGTTGACTGCAGCTCCTATGATATACAGTTCCTATCCTACAACATAGGAACTGTAGACTGGGTTAGTTGTGACTAATCTGCACCACCCCAGCTATTGTAAATTAAAGTTCAAGCTGATATGTTAACTAATACTAACAGAGTCATATAGTTGTTCCTATTAATGGGTAACTAATGTTTGCCTCCAACCAGGAAACCCCTCACTTGAGCCAACAAATGTAGACACTGGGGAGGAGTGACGCCTATGCAGGTTACTTGCTCCTGAGATAGCTGACCAACCCTTAGTGGAGACCTGGGGTGCCTGCTTCATTTTTGGGTTTTTTCCAAAGAATGTTTAGAGGATATATGGAATTTAACTAAGATATAATTACAGACCTTATAGGATCATGCAGATCCACATGCACCTAGCCAATGAAATTTACTTGCAGGTTTCAATTGCAAAAATCATAACTAGGAATGGTGAGACTAGAGAAGCTGAGGAATCTCTATAACTGTGCTGTCATGCATACTTTATTTGCTTCAGAGCACAAAGGGTGTCAGATTGTGGTCCTACTCCAGCTGCCGATGAACTTCATCTCTCATAATGCTCTGTTAGCTAAAACGCTGGCAGGGGAGCATTGGAACTTTACTTGAAACGCCTGCTTTAGAGGAATACCCCGATACAACACAATACACAGAAGAGGAAAATGGTTATAGACATAGGCGTGCGCACGGGGTGTGCCGGGTGTGCCTGGGCACACCCTAATCAAGCCTCAAAATTGAGGCTCTCTCACCTCCGTGCTGCACTGCCGTCTGCCGCCCGAGTTTATCTCTGCGCTGCTTACCTTTTTTTTTTTTCAGGCGGCCGAATCCTCTGGATGCGGCCGCCGGGTTTAAAAAAAAAAAAAATCACAGCGACCGGATGTGACGATACGTCACATCCGGCGACTGTGTTTCCCTCCTCCATGCAGGAGGGAAGAGAAGACTGCACGGAGGAGGCGTCGCGGTCCACAGACAGACCTGCTTCGGCAAGTGATGGGGAAGGGGGGGAGGAGGGTGGGTTTAAACGAGCACAATATTCCTGGGCTCTGAGTGGCACACTATTACTGGGCACTGATTGGCTTAATATTACTGGACTGTGACTGGCATAATATTACTGGGCTCTGGCTGGCATAATATTACTGGGCTCTGACTGGCATAATATTACTGGGCTCTGACTGGCATAATATTACTGGGCACTGACTGGCATAATATTACTGGGCTCTGGCTGGCACTATATTACTGGGTATCTGACTGGCACTATATTACTGGGCTCAGGCTGGCACTATATTACTGGGCACTGACTGGCACATTATTACTGGGCACTGACAGGCACACTATTACTGGGCACAGACTGGCACACTATTACTGGGCACTGACTGGCACAATATTACTGGGCACTGACTGGCATAATATTACTGGGCACTGACTGGCACACTATTAGTGGGCACTGATTGGCACACTATTACTGGGCACAGACTGGCACACTATTACTGGGCACTGACTGGCAGTATATTACTGGGCACTGACTGGCAGTATATTACTGGGCTCTGAGTGGCACAATATTACTGGGCACTGACTGGCATAATATTACTGGGCACTGACTGGCACAATATTACTGGGCACTGACTGGCATAATATTACTGGGCACTGACTGGCACACTATTACTGGGCACTGACTGGCACACTATTACTGGGCACTGACTGGCACAATATTACTGGGCTCTGACTGGCATATTACTGGGCTCTGACTGGCACTATATTACTGGGCACTGACTGGCACAATATTACTGGGCACTGACTGGCACTATATTACTGGGCTCTGACTGGCACAATATTACTGGGCACTGACTGGCACAATATTACTGGGCACTGAGTGGCACACTATTGCTGGGCACTGACTGGTATAATATTACTGGGCTCTGACTGGCATAATATTACTGGGTTCTGAGTGGCACACTATTACTGGGTTCTGACTGGCACAATATTACAGGCATCTGACTGGCACACTATTACTGGGCTCTTACTGACACAATATTCCTGGTATCTGACTGGCACAATATTCCTGGGCTCTGACTGGCACAATATTCCTGGGCTCTGACTGGCACAATATTCCTGGTATCTGACTGGCACACTATTCCTTTTATCTATAATTGTACAATTTTAAAACATTGAAAAAATTGTGGGTGTTTTCTTACATTTTTATTATTGGCGGGGGGGGGGGGGGGGGTGCCACACTCAGGGTCCGCCCCGGGTGCCAAATGCTCTAGGTACGCCCCTGGGTGAGGCCCAGCCGCAGTGCCAGAGGAGAGGGTGCAGAGCGGAGCACAGGCACATCGTTTTTTCCCAGGAGGGGTTCTGGGGCGGCTGGCTGGCTGGTAAACTTTAAGTAAGTTTAAATTTGATTGATTGATTTCTGTTTACATTGCTAAATGCTTAATTAATAATAAAAAAAGTTTTAATACAGTTTTTAAATGTTTGTTTATATTGATAATTATATGAATGCGGGTCTGAATGTAAGTATGCAGAGTGCATTTGTGTATGTGTGTGTGTGTATAGATATATAGATAGATATATATCTATCTATATATCTATACACACACACACGTGTGCAGCGTGTGTGTTTGTGCTTTAGGGTGCACACCCTAATGCAATAGGCTGCGCACGCCTATGGTTATAGATGCTGAAGAATAAACAATTCTTTGTACACCTATTTATCGTCTTATGTTTGGCACATCCCTTTATCCTGTATTTGAATCGTTTAAAATATTAAAAATCAAAATTATCCAGGTCCAGGCACATAGGGCCACTCACTGCACACAAATGTTTGTATCCCATGTATGCTATTGCGTATCTCAAGGCATTTGCTCCCAGCAACGAAGTGGTTAATCGCTGCTCCTGATGAGATTCATATCGGGAGCAGGGTATTTACACATTGGTGCTCAGCACTCTCCAGAAATACAATGTGCTGAATGTGATGTCCTCTACAGGACAGTGTGACATTCCACATGCTGTGCCCATTACTGCAGCACCTGGAGGGGAGGAGCACACTGACAGCCACATAGTCTCTACGTCACCTGGTGGGAGCAGCCAATGCACTGGCCGATACTGCTCCAGCCATCAGCACCGACACCATGGAACACATCAGGCTGCCAAAGGTTAGTGGATCCTGTGAAAGGAAATACTGCAACTATGTATCCAGCGTTCCAGTGACTCGCACAGCCACGGTGACATGCCTTGTGTTTGCTGCATCCATCTCGTATAGATGCAGGGACATCTGCTCCACCATCAAATGAATGAGGAATGGTGTCTTATAAGGATGATTCTGGGAAGATAGTATGTTTTGTTTACATGGGTGACATGACACGCAGTATTATATACTGTATACAATTTCATATCTGGTGCTGGCTGCAGTGTAGACCAGCAGGGCCTGCCTATTTAAACTGGGATTATCATAAGTGCCTGAAATCTGTTAGGCATCCTTTCTCTGCATCCTGATCTCACCCTATAATAAAGATACTGTCACATATCATAAATTGCATTCATGTCAGTAAATGCCTAAAAATGATTCTACTGTTAAATATATAAAGCGAATTTAGATATTGTGATATAAACATAGACATCAAGGAGGTCATTGTAGGCCTCAGCATAGGTTATCTCTATGGTAGTGTATTCTCAGGATGGAAAACAGACTCCTCCTCCTTTAATAAATACATTTATTTAGTGCCATGAAAGTAATTGTTGTTTTTTTACACTTGTGTGGGCAGCCGGTGTAAATAATTGTTTTCTGCTAGTAATAATAAAAATGAAAATATATTTTTTTTAAATGACAATGTTTAATGCTGCTAAAATATTTATTAAACGTGCATTATGAGATAACAATGTTGTAAATTAGGAATAGTTGTAATTGAAGTTAGTATAATTTGCAATAGTGGATACATATTATTACTTCAGATGTGGTAATGTGTAACTGATACGTGTACGGGTGTGGACAAAATAATGGAGGAGAACTGTTATTTAGATGTAACGAAATCACAAGCTACAAACCCAGCTGCAATGGTGAGTCATATTATGATTGCCATCTGGGAACAGCAGTAATAAGTTGAAGCTTACAGGAATAGACAGACATGGTAGAGATATAAATGGAAATTTAATATGATAGTTAATAAATGTTTCGGAAGTACAGCCTCAAAAATTAACACAGAACTGGTATTTAATAATTGACTCAAGCTATCCCCAGTGATTACTCTGCATGTTAGAAACATAGAATGTGTCGGCAGATAAGAACCATTTGGTCCATCTAGTCTGCCCAATTTTCTAAATCTTTTTATTAGTCACCCGTTCCCTATCTTATATCCAAAATAGCCTTGTGCCTATCCCATGCATGCTTAAACTCCTTCACTCTGTTTACCTCTACCACTTCCGCTGGAAGGCTATTCCATACATCTACTACCCCCTCAGTAAAGTAATACTTCCTGATATTACTTTTGAATCGTTGCCCCTCTAATTTAAGACTATGTCCTCTAGTTTTGGTAGTTTTTCTTCTTTTAAAAATATTCTCCTCCTTTACTGTGTTGATTACCTTTATGTATTTAATCTTGTTTACTGCAGGTTTGGCAGCACTTATTATATAGACACTGAGGATTTAAAATGTTGTTTAATTTAGTCACTTCCTGTGCTCCTAGGATTGAATATACTGTGTGGACTATGCCAAACTTGCTCTTGTACACAGTAGGATCTCTTAAAATTGCAGTACATTGTCTGAAAAAAAAGAAAAGGAAATGACTTTTACTCAGCTAGTGTGGGCAGTCCTGTTTTTTTGCAAACTGCTGTAATTTCACAATTTCATCTTTCATCTGTAAATATTTGATTGATTATTTTAAGCAATGCACAATGTAAAAGTACTTTGAAAGTGCATTAATATTTGGAAGATGCATTTTGGGCACCAGACAGTCCCTTTAATCCCTTTAAGCACTGGAGGTTTTTCTTCTTTGTAAATGGTGTAATGTCCTAATACACAGAGTTCTGAACTTGTATGACAAGAAGGGTTGATGGTCATGGACCACCCAAAACATTGTGCTGCCTGAGTGTAGAATTGAAATGCTGCCCCATCCCATACATACACACAGTCACACATACACAGTCATGCAATCTCCTACACACAGAAACCCATGAAACTGTTCATCTCTAGCTCTGTTTTACTATTTTGTGTACAATAAATAGTCTTTTGGATTACACTTCATTGGATTTACGTGGATTTACTTTAAAGGGTGAACAGGTGTGCTTCATTTGCCCGTGGAACTCTGCGAGATCCAATTTAATTTGTCACTGCTAACTCTCCAAACACCACTATAACTTCCCAAATTTTAATCTCTGGGTTATTTATGGTCAATTCTGGGCTTTTTCATTAACCCACTTTGTTTAAAAGTTAATCAGTATGGCTGCCGCTTAGAAAAAGGGCTTTATTCATCATGTGTTATTTGTTTACAATATTTTAAGCTCTTTGTAGGGTTTTTCAAAAATCTTCTGTGGCCGGTAATCACTTTTAAATAAGGAGAACTGCTTGTGAATGCTTGCATGCCTGCCAACATGCATACCATGAACATTTGGGGTTTGTAGGTGTGGACTTCCAATATTTTGTGCCTAATCCTGGTGACCTGTTGTCCCTCTCACTGCCATCCCCACAATCTTCCCAGTGTCCCTCTCACTGCCATCCCCATTCTCCTGCAGTGTTGGAGCAGGACTGACCATTTGTTCTGTAAAGGGCCCAAAATTTCTGATGGTGGCACTGCCTCTACCACTTCTGCTGAAAGGCTATTACATACATCCACTACCCTCACAGTAAAGTAATGCTTCCTAATAGTACGTTTCGACCTTTGCCCCTCTAATTTAACATTATGTCATTTTGTCCTTTACCGTGTTGAATCCTTTTATCTACTGTCTTTTTCTTTCAAAGCTATACATGTTAAGAGCTTTTAACCTTTCCTGGTAAGTTTTATCCTACAATCCATGTACCAGTTTAGTAGCCCTTCACTGAACTCTTCCAAAGTATCTAAATCCTTCTGGAGATTTGGTCTCCAGTACTGTGTGTAATACTCCACATTGTGTGCCTACCTTTAGGAGATCCTACTGTGTATAAGAGCAAGGTCACTTTGAGTCCACAACATGTATTAAATTCCAGGAGCACAGAAGTGACTAAATGAAACAATACTTTATATCCTCAGTTTCTCTATAATCAGTGCTGCCACACCTGCAGTAAACATGCAGAGCAATCACTGGGGAGGGCTTAAGTCAAATATTAAAAATGTGACTTATGCAGAATGCCTGCATCCAGTCAAACTGGGGAACAAACCTCTGCACTATACAAGCAGTAATCTTCATCTTGCACTAGAGTGAGTTTGGGGGCTAGACTGTCCCTTTAAGTTCTCTGAAAGTATTACTCCTAAATCCCTTTCCTCATATGTTGAGGTTAGGCCTATATCAAATATTCTATATTCTGTCCTTGGCCAAGGTGCATGATCTTGGATTTATCAACATTAAATGTTGGTTGCCATGTTTTTGACATGTGCAGATATTTGTGTAATCAGCAAAAACATTGCGATAAAGAACTTCTGCAATAACACTAATAAAAATATAAGGAGAGTGGGTCAACACACAGATACCTAAGGATCCTAGTATACTCCATTGACTACAATTCTTTGTTGTAGCCACTGCCTAATCCATTCAACAATATAGGAATCCAAATTCACAGATTGCAGTGTATTGATAAGCCTTTTATGAGTTACATTGTCAAAAGCATTACTGTAATCTAGATAAGCAATGTCTACTGCACCACCCTGATCTATTATTTTAGTCACCCACTCCAAAGAAACTTTAGCATGATCCCCCTGGAGTGAAATCATGCTGTTTCTGATCTTGTAATCCATGTGATTTTACATGTTAAACAATTCTATCCTTTAACATGGTTTCCATTAATTTTTCCACTTTTGTTTTAAGACAATGGCTTATAGCTGCCCGACTCCTCCCTACTAACATTCTTGTGAATGGGCACAACATTCACTAATGTGAATTTTCTGGGACTACTCACATTAACAGTGATTGGTTAAATAAATCTGTTGATGGTTTTGCTAGTACACCACTAATCTCTTTTAATTACTGTATTGGGTGTATTCCATCAGGCCTCGTCAGCTTATTTGTCCTCGACAGCTGAAGTAGAGCCTCTTCCTCTATAAACTTACATGTTTTAAATGACTCATTGGCCTTTTTTCCAAAGGTCCTTTCCCGTAATTTTCATCAGTAAAAAATTAACTAAAAAAAATATTTTTTATCCATTTATTCTCTTCCATATTTAAAATATAAACACAGGAATTATATGTCTAAATTTTAGGTGTATTTTTTCCCCTAGTCTGTGTTAAAGTTAATAAAATCCATTCATGATATTGATATTGTGTTGCCATCTTCTTTTAATATAATTGATAAAATTATTGGGTTGGTGGATTTAAAATTTGTTGGCAAATGTTTTTTATGAATAAATGTTTTTTTTTACTTTTATCCTAAGACATTGTCTTTGTTTCATGTTGACTGTATATTTGTTTGGTGTGTAAATATTTGTTTAATTCTGTGTGTAAGCCTCATTATGCATCTGTTAGTTTTAGTGTGGCTATTTTAGAGTATGTTTACATTTGCTATTAAATGTTAGTTCATGACCTCTGAGATCTGCCTGAGGCTGGCTATAGTAAAGCTGAGGTTGTCAAGATGAATTAGGTTATGAACATAGTGTCATGTTGCATCTAGCAGTCTGTATTGAGTAGTTATGTAGACTATATTTAATTTTGAGAGAGGTTGAAAAGTATGTTGTATTATGGTTATTGACTGTGATATTATTTATAGTTCTCTCAAAGTTTCACTTGCTTACACATGGCCTCCCCTCCAATTCAATGCAAGTCTATGGTCAGAATTCAGACTTATAGACTGCATTCAGTCTCCCCAGTCCCAAAGGGAGATACTAGTGCTGTAAAGCAGGGCCGGTGGAAGCATTTTAAGCTGTATGTAAAAATGACCTTTTCTTTTTATTATAGGTTGAAAATGTATACGTGCTTGTATTTTACTTTATTATATTTGGTTACCTTGAATAGCGCTGAGCCCTATTTTCTGTATCTATGCCAACCCTACCGCTGCTGTCACTTACTTTAACTAAATTCAAGGGACCCACCTCCCATTACTCCCAGAGAAGGTTAAATAACTAATAAGCATAACCACCTGGAAAAAGCCCTTCCCTTCCCCTTTTTACTGTCTCTTTTTTTAAAATGTTATACAATTCTTTTACACTGCACACTATACAAATAATCGCAGTGCTACCCTTCAGAAAGAACAGGGGAAATTCCTAGGCGTTGCTTTGAATATAGTCCAGGACTTTCATCAGGCCGCAGGTTCCCAGCCTGCCCAAGCCAGCAAATAAACAGAAAACTATATTGCCCAGTGAGGCAGTACAAGATAAAACTGAACTCACACTTTACTGTAGAAAACTCCATTGTTAGTATAGTGCATTCAGCAAATGGACACACATGATACTTGTGAAGGTGAACTCTGGTGTTTGGCAGTGTCTTGTTCATATGTGTCCATTTGCCAAATTGAAGATAATAACATTTTCTACAGCAAAAGTGTGAGTCCAACTTTATCTTGTACTGCTTCACTGGCCAAAAGTGTTTTCTATTTATTTATAGTGTTACCCTTGCATGAATATGAAAATACCACTCCTTCACTTAAACGGACACGACCACTTAGATGTAACTAGATTACCTGTGCATTTTTAAAAAAAATATATATACGACTTATGTCACTGTTTATTTTTTTTTATGTTTGAATTAATTGCATAGAAAAGTAAAAATAAAATTAGGTGTCTATCTCCTGCATCCATTTTGTAAATCTTACCCATGATGCAAGTCTCACTTTACAAATGTGGTTAGTGCCTGCACGAAGATGTCATAAGATACACCCCTGTTCTCTTACTTGCTCCTGTGTATCACTAGTAAGCTGAGCACACCTTTTCACCTGCCTTCCAACACAAAAAGTACATCTTTCTGGAAAAGAGAGGAAATTGACCTGATCAAACACGATCATTTCGCTGCCCCTTTGTGTTGTAATAGTTACATTACCCTCCCATTCAATGCAAGTCTATGGTCAGAATTCAGACTTATAGACTGCATTTTGTGTCCCCAGTCCCAAAGTAAGATATTAGTGCTGCAAAGCAGGGCCGGTGGAAGCATTTTAAGCTGTATGTAAAAATGACCTTTTCTTTTTGTTATAGGTTGAAAATGTTCGTTTACTTGACCGGATATCATCCAGGAGACCAGCTTTGGGAACACTCTATCTGACGGCCACCCATGTCATTTTTGTAGAAAATATATCTGAAACACGGAAAGAAACCTGGGTAAAAAAGGACAAAGTATTTTTATTTACACACATGAATTTCCCTAAATGTTTATAGATGTAGGGCTGAATTCCTTGAAATGATGAGCATAAAGCTAGAAAAATGCAGAGACCGTGGGATTTGGATTTCAATTTTTTGTTGTCTGGTATTGAATGAAACTTTGCCCAACTGAGAACCATAATGATATTTAATATTCATCGATTCAGAATCAGATGGTCACATGTAACCAGGTCTGTCTAAGATGTGTATTTGAGAAAATCCCTTACTTAAGACCACTGCTTAACATTAGGCACCTCTGTGATCTTGCAAATGTCTTTATATTAATCATTTTAAACTTTTATTCCCTTTTTGACAAGCTTATGGCTTTTTGTTTTTGTCTATTCTATTTATCCATGTTTTTTTAGATCCTTCACAGCCAAATCTCAAGCATTGAAAAGCAGGCAACAACGTCTAGCGGCTGCCCATTGCTCATCCGCTGCAATAACTTCCAGGTCATCCAGCTTGTCATTCCACAGGAAAGAGACTGCCATGATATTTACATATCATTGGTCCGGCTCTCACGACCAGGTACTGTGTGAAATAGTGATTTAATCACTGACAAATTAACTGTGGTGAATTAAAGGGCAAAAACCAGCAATTATTAGCCATGTTGGGAACATCTCCAAACCTCAATTCACCTTTCAGTAAATAGATCTTAGAGAATTGGTATGTAAATTGAGCAGTGGTACATTTATTGTATAAAATTAGGAAAAATAAACATTTTACAAGCACAAACAGATTACAAAAACAAAATGTACAAAATTCCATCTTTTACAAAACAGACCAGTGATACATTTTAAAAGTGATTTAAGAGACTCTGTAATATCTTTCCTCATTTCACAATCTACGAATTGTGTTCAAGCATGAATTAAGTAATTAGCTCAAATGTGTAACGTTAAAGGGACTCTGTCAATCTAAACTTTGTTTATACTGTGAATGTAGTTAATAAAAAAAATTGAAAAATGATCGCTACACTGTTAGAGAAAAATGGCATGCAAATTAAAAGATAAGAGAAAAATATGTTTTAAATGTGCCTCTGGGGTCTTCTGTTTATGACATCACCTGTGGCTTGATATGCAAACTGCACAATTCCCATTCAAAATGTGTTCATTTGCATATGAAGTCACAGATGATGTCATAAACAGGAGACACACCAGACACATTTAAAAAAAAATTCTCTTATTTTATGTATTTGTTTTCAATTTATCTATACACATTAAATAACGAAAGTTAATTTTGTGTTAATCAGGTAAAGGGATTCCATCACCAAAGTGACGTTTTACTGAAAATGTAGACAATAAAAAAAAGACATGGTTTGCAGAAGTAAAAGCAGATGGCTAGATTAAAAGAAAATTCTTTTTTTTAAATGTGTGTGTCCAGTCTCCTGTTTATGGTGCTGCTAATAGCAAATTATTTCTTTTTCTATGGATTCTCTTTTTTTCCACAGTGAAATATGAAGAGCTCTACTGCTTTTCATTCAACCCAAAGCTGGACAAGGAGGAACGAGAGGAAGGATGGAAGTTGGTTGACTTGAATGAGGAGTATAACAGAATGGGCCTTCCAAAGAACTTGTGGCAACTCAGTGATGCCAACCGTGACTATCGAGTGAGCACTTTATTTTAATTAGTTTTTTTGTTTCAGAATATTAAAATGCAAAAAATTATAAGTATTTAATAGTTACTTGGATTAAATATAGTAATTACCAGTTGTGGAGATCATTCAGTATTTGGTATGCTTAATGTCCCCTGAAACTACTTGCAATGATGGCCTATCATGAAAAAGAATGGGATGCTTAGGAAAATGGTTTTGCAAGATATTATTGCTCCACTTGTAAACGTTTTTCATATTCAATAAGAATGGTTTTGAAACAATGCATTTCTTGTTTTTGTTTTTCTACCTTCCAGTTCTTCTGCTCACCTTTCATTACTGCCCCAACATCACTTGCCATTGCCCTGACATAATATTGCACCCAGATGACTGGAAATAATTGTATACCAACGCCATAACATACATTATTTATTTTCAGAAAATGAAAAAACATGTATTTTAAAATGACACATACAACAAATACACAGTGTCTCACATGCACAGTCACACATACACACACATGGGGACACACAGGCACACACGCACAGTTGTTGTAAAAGAGCTACAATATCAACAGAGTTGTCAATATGAGAGTTCCCTTCTCTTTTTATTGCCGTGACTCTGCCACTCACACACACACACCCTGCCATTTACACACTCTGCCACTCACTCACACACACTCTGCCACTCACACACTTTCACACTCTGCCACTCACACTCTGGCCACACACTTACACACTCTGCCACTCACACTTACACGCTCTGCCACTCACTCACACACACTCTGCCACTCACACGCTTTCCACACACACACACACTGCCACTCACTTAATTACACACACACACACACACACTACCACTCACACACTCTGCTACAGACACACTCTGCTACACACATCCCCTCACACTCACCTGCACATTCTGCCACACACACACGCTCTGCCACCCACACACATAGACACACTCTGCCACTCACGCACATGGGCTGCATTACAATGCCAGGGTAAGTCCAATTTGTGCTGAAATGAGCAGGGGCAAGTCCTATGGGTGCAATATTGGTCTGTGTGACGGGGACTAGAATTAAGGAGTACAGAGGAAGGAATTAAAAACAAGAAATTATTTTTTCACTAGCATTAAAAGTTGAACCAATACTTATAATCCACACTTTCTATTGGGTTAGCCTTTAATTAGGCTTTTTTCTTTATTAGGATCCAAAGTTTTGGGGACCGCCTTATAATCAGTGTTGTCTTATATTCAACCAAATACGGTTAAACAAGACAGATATTTTATTATGGGTAGACTGGAGGATTTTTTTTGCTGTCAGAATCTAGTTTTGTAAATAAGAACAATAAAATGTTCTACTGTTTTTTGTGTTATATGTAATATTTTTACTTTTTTCCCTGTACCATGCTGTTGTTTAGGTGTGTGACACATATCCCACAGAATTGTACGTACCAAAATCTGCCACAGTGCCAATCATCGTGGGTAGCTCAAAATTCCGGAGTCGAGGACGCTTTCCAGCACTTTGCTATTACAGCCAAGATAACAACGTATGTACATAACATGTATCATATCATAATACGAACAAAGTGTCTTCTGTTTCATTTCTTACCAGGAAATAATTCTCATTGCTTTGGAAAAAAATAATAAGCGTTGATGATCAGTGGAAAATAGAGAGTTGTATAGGATGCTGTAAGTGCAATGTGTGGGTTGGAAGAAGCAATAAGCTTGAGGATAGAGAGAGAGGGTATGTGTGTAACAATAGAATGTCTGTAAACAGTGACAAAATGGTACTTACACAGTAGTAGATACTGAGCCTTCTAAACTCTCAAATGGGTTATACTGCAAAGCATGCAGAACAAATAAATCTGATATTTTTTTATGGACAGTCTAGATAGGTAATTAGGTTACCTGCTGGCATAATCTGTGTTTCCACTTTTGTAGATTGCCTGAAATTGCCCCCAACAAGTTTGCTATAGAGTAGTGGAAATAAATATTCAAAGCTGCTTGGTCAGGGTCAGGCAACCTTTGGCACTCCAGTTGTTGTGGACTAAATTTCCCTTGATGCTTTTCCAGCATTACGGCTGTAAGTGCATTGTCGGAGATGTGGTCCACAACAGTTAGAGTGCTGAAGATTGCCAACCTCTTCACTAGTGGGTCTATTCACTTAAATTTAAATGACATATGAACTGCAAAAATAGTGCATGAATAGCTAAGCTGGAAAAGTTCTCTTACTTGCCTATCTTTCTAACTCTGCTATTATTGTCAGATTTTTTCAGTATATTTGAAGTTCACTTTTCTTTTCAGTTTTAGTGAAAAGGCATCGGTTTCCCACATACTCAAACAAGTTCTCAACAGACTCTACACTTGTGTTTATAAACTATTTTAATTTTCCATCATTGTTTACCTTCTTCCTGTTTCAGGCCTCAATATGCCGGAGCAGCCAGCCCTTGTCTGGTTTCAGCGCTCGCTGTCTTGAGGATGAACAGATGTTGCAGGCTATACGAAAATCAAACCCAGGAAGTGATTTCCTTTATGTAGTTGATACTCGACCCAAAGTAAGTAGTAATTCATAAAAATAGAAAAAGAGCAAATGTTTTATTTATGAGGCTCCAGCAAGTTTATAAGTAATGCCTTGACAAAGCAATCTGGGTGCTGGGGTAAATCCTGGGTACTGGGGTATGTCCTGGGTTCAATCTGCATACTGGGAAAAAATATGGGTGCATGAGCCAGCCCAGTGAGTGCAGTCTTGGTTCTGGACCAAGCTCTGTGAGTGCAATCTGGGTGCTAGGATCATTTTTGGGAGCTGTGGAAAGTCCTGTCAGTACAATCTGGGTGCTGGGGCAAGTCCTGTGAGGGCAATCTTGGTGCTGGGATACATTTTCAGAGCTGTGGAAAGTCCTGCCAGTACAATATGGGTGCTGGGGTACGTTCTGAGTGCTTGTCTTGGGTGCAATCTGGGTGCTGGGACAAGTCCTGTGAGTGCAGTATGGGTGCTGTGGCACGTTCTGTGAGCAAACCTGGGGTGAAATATAGGTTTTGGCGTTGAGGCGTTGCTAGGTCGCCAAAAGATCTGGGGCTAGAGCCCATGAAAGATTTGATACAAGTGAAGAAGCTCACATGCTTCTTGGGTCTGGTTATAAAGTATATATATGATGCCAATGAGCAATAGGTGTATATATAATATAAGCAATAAATACATATAAATAGATTAATAAGATGATGCCAATGGGGTGAGATGGAGTGTGAGTGGGGTGATAAGCTGGATGGAGAGGGTAAAATGGTAGGAGAGGGTGAGATGGAGGGTGAGAGGTGCGATATGATAAGGGTGTGGGTGAGTGGAGGGTGAGATGGAGGGTGAGAGGTGCGATATGATAAGGGTGTGGGTGAGATGGAGGGTGATATTCTGGAGAGAGGGGGTAAAATAGAGGGTGGGTGGGGTGATGAGCTGAAAGGAGGTGTGAGGTGGAGGGTGAAGAGGCGTGATAAGCTGGAGGGAGAGGGCGAGATGGGGGAGAGACAGGTGATAAGATTGAGAGAGAGGGTGAGAGGGGTGATAAGATGGAGAGAGGGTGAGAGGTGTAATAAGATGGAGGGTGAGAGGGGTAATGAGATGGAGGGTGAGAGGGGCAAAAAGATGGAGGATGAGAGGGGTGATAAGATGGAGGGAGAGGCTGACAAGGGTGTTAAGATGGAGTGAGAGAATAGATTTTTACATGTTGTCCTTTACATTACGAAAAGTGTTCAGCTTTAACCATTAAGTCTATACATTTCCTGGGTTAAGTTTCCTGGTGCCATTTTCAACATGGGCACCGCAACTGATGCACCTGTAGATGTAGAGGCAGAATTTACTCAAAGTCAATGCTGTTGGCACAGAGATAAGGCTAAAAATTCTAAATATACTGATATAATGTCTGATATATTTGCTTAGACATTTGCCTTGCACAGTGTATAGAAACAGGTGCATTAAATGCGTGAAGGAGACTTCAGCACTGTTGGCCACTTGGTGCTCAAGGATTTAAAATGTATTCCAATATGGCCCCGTTAGCGTCCTCCCCCCCCCCCCGCGACGCCACTGGTTGTTGGACAAGCTTTGGCTGCAATCTGGGTAGTGGGTACCCACTTGAGTGCTGGCACAAGTCGTTGGAGCCGTCTGTGTGCTGGGGCAAGTCCTGGATGCATTCTGGGTGCTGGGACAAGTTCTGTGAGTTTAATCTACATGCTGGGGCAAGTCATGTTAGTACATTCTGGGTGCTCTGACAAGACCTTTGGGTTATATGGGTGCAATCAGGTGCTGTGAGTGCGGGGGGCAATAATGGAAGGAGGGCAAGAGAAATGGACTGAAGTGGCAAATAAAGGAAATAAATTAAAACAAGGATTCATTTGAAAAAAAAAAACCCACTTTATTTTCTTGACAACTATAACTTACCACCAACTGTTACTGGCAGGAAAGGGGGTGGCCGGCACGAGGCACCTAAACACCTACACTGGCTATTGGAACACTTAAGTTCCCCTGGATTCCCCCATGCAGGTCAGGGCCACAACCATTGAGTATATTCGACCAGTGATAATTCTGAACCTGGTATTAAACAGTGCTGTTTTAGTTTATGAATTTAACTGATGAGTATTCTTTATCCTCATTTGTTGTAGGTTGAAGTTACAAAGCTTGTCTAGAGTTTAATTTAGCTGCATTACATATGCAAGACTGCCACCTCCTGGACAATACAAGCACTACATGATAGTTTGAACAACTGCGGTAAATTAATGTGAAATTAAACTATCGATATCCATTAGGTGAACACAATAACAAAGTAACCTTACAATATACTTCTATTAAATATCTAAAAAGTATTAGGACCACATATGAAAAAGAGCTCAACACCTTCTGATAAGGTTTTCACCTCTCTACCTCATGTACCAGTCTGCTCTAGTTTGTCTAGCTTAGTCTGTAGTTCCCTTCTATGCTCTGTACACAGAGCTACATAAATTGTTGGCAGTATATAAAGAAATGTTCATGTAATGTTTTATATGTCCTGATCTGTGTGCATCGTGATATTGCTAATATCTTCAAGAATTTATCCTCCAATTGATCTACCTGCAATTCTGGGACTGACCATTTGGCATTTTTAAAAATTTTATTATGAAAATACAAAATTATATAAATACATAAATTAACAAACGACACTCAATTATATACTTCTAGATTCCCATGGTACCTAACATGGATGACAATTCATCCCCATGCCATTAAAAAATCTATAACACATCCAGCCTTGACAAAGTGCCTGGTTTGGCACGAAACGCGTAGGCGTGTGTTGGTACACCGGTTGGGTGAGCATCTTTCAGGGGCGTACCTAGAGCATTTGGCACCCGGGGCGGACACTGAGTGTGGCACCCCCCACCCCCCCCCATAATAAAAATGTAAGAAAACACCCACAATTTTTTCAATGTTTGAAAATTGTACAATTATATATACCGGGAATATTGTGCCAGTCAGATACCAGGAATAGTGTGCCAATCAGATACCAGTAATATTGTGCCAGTCAGATACCAGTAATATTGTGCCACACATAGCCCAGTAATATAGTGCCAGTCAGATGCCAGGAATAGTGTGTCAGTCAGAGCCCAGTAATAGTGTGCCAGTCAGATGCCTGTAATATTGTGCCAGTCAGATACCAGTAATATTGTGCCAGTCAGATACCAGTAATATTGTGCCACTCAGAGCCCAGTAATATAGTGCCAGCCAGATGCCCAGTAATATAGTGCCAGCCAGATGCCCAGTAATATAGTTAAAGTCAGAGCCCAGTAATATAGTGCCAACCAGATGCCCAGTAATATAGTGCCAGTCAGATGCCTGTAATATTGTGCCAGCCAGAGCCCAGTAATATAGTGCCAGCCAGATGCCGAGTAATATAGTGCCAGCCAGAGCCCAGTAATATAGTGCCAGCCAGATGCCAGTAATATAGTGCCAGCCAGATGCCCAGTAATATTGTGCCAGCCAGATGCCCAGTTATATAGTGCCAGCCAGATGCCCAGTAATATTGTGCCAGCCAGATGCCTGTAATATTGTGCCAGCCAGAGCCCAGTAATATAGTGCCAGCCAGATGCCCAGTAATATTGTGCCAGTCAGATGCCTGTAATATTGTTCCAGCCAGAGCCCAGTAATATAGTGCCAGCCAGATGCCCAGTAATATTGTGCCAGTCAGATGCCTGTAATATTGTGCCAGCCAGATCCCAGTTATATAGTGCCAGCCAGAGCCCAGTAATATAGTGCCAGCCAGATGCCCAGTAATATAGTGCCAGCCAGATGCCCAGTAATATAGTGTCAGCCAGATGCCCAGTAATATAGTGCCAGTCAGATGCCTGTAATATAGTGCCAGCCAGAGCCCAGTAATATAGTGCCAGCCAGATGCCTGTAATATAGTGCCAGCCAGAGCCCAGTAATATAGTGCCAGCCAGAGCCCAGTAATATAGTGCCAGCCAGAGCCCAGTAATATAGTGCCAGTCAGATGCCTGTAATATTGTGCCAGTCAGAGCCCAGTAATATAGTGCCAGTCAGAGCCCAGTAATATAGTGCCAGTCAGATGCCTGTAATATTGTGCCAGTCAGAGCCCAGTAATATAGTGCCAGCCAGAGCCCAGTAATATAGTGCCAGAAAGAGCCCAGTAATATAGTGCCAGCCAGATGCCCAGTAAAATAGTGCCAGCCAGATGCCCAGTAATATAGTGCCATCCAGATGCCCAGTAATATAGTGCCAGCCAGAGCCCAGTAATAAAGTTCCAGCCAGAGCCCAGTAATATAGTGCCAGCCAGATGCCTGTAATATTGTGCCAGCCAGAGCCCAGTAATATAGTGCCAGCCAGATGCCTGTAATATTGTGCCAGCCAGAGCCCAGTAATATAGTTCCAGCCAGATGCCCAGTAATATAGAGCCAGCCAGGTGCCCAGTAATATAGTGCCAGCCAGATGCCCAGTAATATAGTGCCAGCCAGAGCCCAGTAATAAAGTGCCAGCCAGAGCCCAGTAATATAGTGCCAGCCAGATGCCGAGTAATATAGTGCCAGCCAGAGCCCAGTAATATAGTGCCAGCCAGATGCCAGTAATATAGTGCCAGCCAGATGCCCAGTAATATTGTGCCAGCCAGATGCCCAGTTATATAGTGCCAGCCAGATGCCCAGTAATATTGTGCCAGCCAGATGCCTGTAATTTTGTCCCAGCCAGAGCCCAGTAATATAGTGCCAGCCAGATGCCCAGTAATATTGTGCCAGTCAGATGCCTGTAATATTGTTCCAGCCAGAGCCCAGTAATATAGTGCCAGCCAGATGCCCAGTAATATTGTGCCAGTCAGATGCCTGTAATATTGTGCCAGCCAGAGCCCAGTTATATAGTGCCAGCCCAGCCCAGTAATATAGTGCCAGCCAGATGCCCAGTAATATAGTGCCAGTCAGAGCCCAGTAATATAGTGCCAGCCAGATGCCCAGTAATATAGTGTCAGCCAGATGCCCAGTAATATAGTGCCAGTCAGATGCCTGTAATATAGTACCAGCCAGAGCCCAGTAATATAGTGCCAGCCAGAGCCCAGTAATATAGTGCCAGCCAGATGCCTGTAATATTGTGCCAGCCAGAGCCCAGTAATATAGTGCCAGCCAGAGCCCAGTAATATAGTGCCAGCCAGAGCCCAGTAATATAGTGCCAGTCAGATGCCTGTAATATTGTGGCAGTCAGAGCCCAGTAATATAGTGCCAGTCAGAGCCCAGTAATATAGTGCCAGTCAGATGCCTGTAATATTGTGCCAGTCAGAGCCCAGTAATATAGTGCCAGCCAGAGCCCAGTAATATAGTGCCAGAAAGAGCCCAGTAATATAGTGCCAGCCAGATGCCCAGTAAAATAGTGCCAGCCAGATGCCCAGTAATATAGTGCCAGCCAGATGCCCAGTAATATAGTGCCAGCCAGAGCCCAGTAATAAAGTGCCAGCCAGAGCCCAGTAATATAGTGCCAGCCAGATGCCTGTAATATTGTGCCAGCCAGAGCCCAGTAATATAGTGCCAGCCAGATGCCTGTAATATTGTGCCAGCCAGAGCCCAGTAATATAGTGCCAGCCAGATGCCCAGTAAAATAGTGCCAGCCAGATGCCCAGTAATATAGTGCCAGCCAGATGCCCAGTAATATAGTGCCAGCCAGAGCCCAGTAATAAAGTGCCAGCCAGAGCCCAGTAATATAGTGCCAGCCAGATGCCTGTAATATTGTGCCAGCCAGAGCCCAGTAATATAGTGCCAGCCAGATGCCTGTAATATTGTGCCAGCCAGAGCCCAGTAATATAGTGCCAGACAGATGCCTGTAATATTGTGCCAGCCAGATGCCCAGTAATATAGTGCCAGCCAGCGCCCAGTAATATAGTGCCAGCCAGATGCCTTTAATATTGTGCCAGCCAGATGCCCAGTAATATAGTGCCAGCCAGATGCCCAGTAATAAAGTGCCAGCCAGAGCCCAGTAATATAGTGCCAGTCAGATGCCTGTAATATTGTGCAAGCCAGAGCCCAGTAATATAGTGCCAGTCAGATGCCTGTAATATTGTGCCAGCCAGAGCCCAGTAATATTGTGCCAGTCAGAGCCCTGCTCGTTTTAAACCACCCTCCTCCCCCCCCTTCCCCATTACTTACCGATGCTGCTCTCTGCTCCCGGACCGACATCTCCTCCGTGCAGTCTTCCCTCTTGCACTGAGGAGTGAAACACAGTCACCGGATGTGACGTAACGTCACTTCCGGTTGCTGTGATTAATTTATTTTAACTTTTTTCCGGCGGCCGCGTCCAGCAGATGCGGCTGCCAGAAAAAAGTTAAGCAGCGCGATGCGGGGGGGGGGTGCCGGCAGCATGGGTGTCACCCCCGCTGGAGGTGTCACCCGGTGTGGTCCGCCCCCCCCCCCCCCTCGGGACGCCACTGGCATCTTTATTTGGCTGTACGTTACCACAGGATTAAAATCTTACTGCCCTGTCTGGAGTCTATTTATTCCTGCCGCTGCCGTTTACAACTCCTCAGGTTCTCTCTATTTCCTCGAAACATACAGGACAACTAACAAACTATTTGGCCTTTTTTTTAGTTGCCTCATGTTGCTTTTATACATGCCGTCAGACCTCTCATCGTCAACATGTGTACTGCTAACGGGCAATTTTGTTTTGCAACTCTGTTTGTAATTGAGATTTAAACAATGCAAGTAACAATCCTTGTTCAGGTGGTGTATCGGTTATTTTGTTCACCCTTTCTAGTTTATCTATACTGAATTTAAAATGTTTGTGTCTTCTTTTTTTCTCCAGCTCAATGCCATGGCAAACAGAGCAGCCGGGAAAGGCTACGAGAATGAGGATAATTACTCAGATATCAAATTCCAGTTTATTGGCATAGAGAACATCCATGTGATGAGGAACAGCCTGCAGAAGATGCTGGAAGGTAAAACTATTGTGGTGGCATAGTTTTTTTGTGGTTTTGATATTTCTCATTGTTTTACATGCCTCTCTTACATGCTATTAACTAAACACAATAGTGGACTTTGCTTCCTAAACTCACCTGTCTGCATTTCATGATTAATACAGAGGATGCAACAGATTAGCCCTGTGGTGCAAATGGACGTATGTATATGTCCTGTGTTAAAAAAGGGGATGGATGCAATCACTGATTGCTACCACCACTTAAACGGTGGTGCTGTAATGCCTCGATGTAGAGGCTTTTTCAGCAACACCGAAATGTTGCCTCCCCAGGGAAACGTAATCAATCCGTGGAGTAATTGCAGGCGCCCTATTGCAAGGTAGCATAACCCTCAAATATGGATTGCCATGTATCTGATAAGAAATCAGTCTGTTGCTGTTGCTTGACTGTGCCTAGAGGCAGTCAACAACATTACACTGAAAAAAGAATAAAATAATGTACAAAACTGAACCTAGATCTATTAACCTTAGATTTAGGGTTGGAGTTAGAATGCCATAGGGTTACAGATGAGTAAGGATTAGAATTATATTTAAGGTTAGAGTTAGGTTGGGGCCAAAAGAGGGCTGTTCACTAATAGGTGAATTGTGGTGAGATGAACATTTTATCTCACCAATTTAGGTATGCATTGTGCAAGGACAATCCTGGTGAGTTTACCAGGAGGAGACTCACCAGGTTCGTACCTGCACAATGTATAGTTGAAATGGTGAGATGAAATGTTTATCTCACGTCATCTTACCTCAACTCACCTTTTAGTGAATAGACCCCTTAGGTCACTGTAGGAGAAAATGGTTAGTTAAAAAAAACTAGTTTTGGTTATTGCCCTATAACTTGCAAAAAAAACAACATAAAAATGTTTCATCATGTTTTATGATTTTTATATATAGTAAAGTATATGAAATGATGAAAATAATGGCATCTTAAGAAACCCCTTCTTATGCCAATAAAACCAATATGTAATATGTGTGTGTACATGAGAAAGAGGAAAATTACAGCTTAACACAAATACAGTAATAGTGTTAAAATAGCTGTCACCAAGTGTACAAAAATGTCAAAAGTTAATTTCAAAAGGGGGTTAATGTCCAGATAGGTACCTGCATCTCAAGCTTAACCTTAAAGATTCCATGCCATCATGCAATGTCCTGCTTATTTCTCATCTACAATTGTATAAAGCCTTGCTTGAATTGATGAAATAGGACTTTAAGGATAAGATTATTATAATGGAGTGTAATTAATTATTAAGTTATATTTTAAAGCTGTGATACTGCTTCAGTACAAGAAGAACTCAAGCTTCATAATGTTGATTTGAACTAATGTGCGTGTAATTTATAAATCCTAGAAGACACCTGTTGCCTCTATACTGATATTCCAAGACCGGCAGTTTTTTCAGTCCTGGGTTTGGGTATTTTGTGTATGTGTATATATATATGTATGTGTATATGTATGTGTCTATGTATAAACGATATGTGAATATATACATGTGAATAATAGAATGCCCTATTTATCTTATTTTCTAAATATTTGTGTTTATAATAATAATTAAAAACAGCAATATAGCCTTCCACATTACCAAACCGCATTATTTTTGGCTTCTCACATAACAAAATACTGCTTCCATATTTGCATAAATTCTTTGAGTAGTGAAAGACATCTGATAACACTACGTAACAGGATCTGTGAGAGAACGTACCAGTGTTTGTGAAGCTAATTTTATTCTCCGTGCATCAGTGACCTTTGGTTTGTAAGATAAATAGGTCATAGCAGGTGACTCGGATTACAAGGTGTATGTGATAATGAATGAGTGGGTATGAAACAGATATGTTTTTATATGCAGTATCACAGGATTCTACACAGTACTGATCATCTTTGTAATGATTTGTGTTGTACATTATTTATTAGCATAAAGTGGGATCCAGACGCAATACAACAGTGATCTGGGGATGGGGTGATGTGCAGGTAGATAACTTGTGGGTTCAGTAACATTGAGCCAGATTTATCAATGAAAAAAAAGGTGCTATTTCAAAAAAGTCCTAAATTGCTATAGCATTCCATTGGTTTCCATGGTTATTACTACTATATTAGCACTTTTTCCTGAAATAGCACCAGTATTGTCTTGATAAATAAGCACCATTGTTCCATACCTTTACTGCATCCTCCCTGGCATGCTCATCTGATCAATATTCTGGGTGAGGATCAGCACCGATTGGACAAAGGGTATAAACATTCCAAACAAGGGCTTAGTTTGGCTGCTTTAAACATGCCCAGTCTATACAGTCAGTCAGTGAATATTATAATGTATATTGCATGATATAGTCCAAAAAACACAAACAGAGAAAAATAGGTTAACTGTAATATTATCAAATAAGACATCATTTTAAAATCCAACTGAAAAACAGGACATGCAAAGGCTATGAACATTTTGCATGATCCCTAATATCCCTTATCTACAAGGAGAGCTGGCAAGGGTTGTCCATTTCACTTCCACAGCATTTATAGTGACCAGGATATGAAATATTATGTGCTGGGGGGAAGAGTTGTGGGTGCAGGAGGTAAGACACAAGTGGTTGCTGGTACTAATCCCATTAACAGTGACCCCATAATATTAAGACAAGAAAGGATATCCCAATCATTTCCAGTTATGACTGGCTAGAAGTTCCCATCCGCAGCTCCTCACCCCTTTACTCTCACAATATTAAGTGGGAACAATGTCTGTGATTTATTGCCCCTTTCCCACCTGCCTGTTCACTCAAAAGAAAGTTCTTGATAGCTGGCTCTTATTAGCATGCTTTTGAGTATGTATTTTGGACTTAGAAATAAGGTGATTTAGGAGGGAGATTCCAAAGTAATCCTGCTGTCCCTGTGCCAAAGAGAAATGAGTATTACATAATAAATAGTACTGGTTTATCACAAATAAATACATCATTTATGAATCATTATGATAGAGGAAGGAAATCCTTGCATTTTATCATAATTGTCTTGATAGCTCACTAGACAGAGTGCCTCAGATGTTAGTACTTTGATATGCATGCATCTTTCTGAAGTCTTAAGATCTTGTATTCCTCTCATAGCTGGATATTTTCCTTACCAGGAATTTGTGTGGAAATGTTTCAGTAACAATTATGCATTGTGATGTATTTTTACCATTTGTGACCTATTAATCTGTACAAATACTATATAAAGCCTAACAAGTTTAACACTGGGGTGCATCCGCTTAAACCTATTCTAAACATAATATATATTTCTTTCAACTTCCTGTTTCCTGACTAATTATGGTGACAACAGTGTTTGAAGAAAAAGATGAGGAATTATTTTTTTTTTTAGATCAAATATGTTTTTTTTTTTTCTCTTGAAGGTCAAATTGTAGGATTTTGAAAGAATGTGTGGGATATAAATAATTTCTTTCTTCCACATACATTTCCCATAGGATCGTGGCTTGTGATGGCCTGTATTTTACATGTTCTAAATATTTTCAATATGAAAAGTATTTTTAAGGTGACATTTTAAGTGATTATGTAGTACTAGCCTTTGCTATTGCTTTTAATAAACGTTCATGTCCTGCAGTTTGTGAACTCCGATGCCCTTCTATGGGTGAATTTCTTTGGGGATTGGAATCATCAGGATGGTTGAAGCATATAAAAAGTGTACTGGATGCTGGCATCTTCATTGCCAAGGTATTTATTTCATTTAATACTTGAACCAACCTGAAAATATATTATTATGATATACTAAGCGATCCTTTATTGTCTCCTTATTATTTTATTAATATTTATATTGTTTTGGATAATCTTTTATCTGCTTGTATGATTGTATGTTTATAACACAGGCTTGTGGACTTTGAGAGCAACAAGATCTTGTGAAAGATTATGTTATCCTGTATAATGTGCCATATGTGAGAACTGTTATAAGCAGGTAAATTACCTAACTTAGTTTGCAGCTCTTCCAAAGTAAGCTGTGAGCAGTACTGCTGGATACAATTGCCATTCCACTCACCGCATACAGGACACGCTGTCGGCATCAATGCCAAGAAAAAAACAAGAGTGGGCGGCTCTGAGAACAAAGGAATAGCACTTTTTAGGCAAAAATAGTGACAGTAAAAAAAAAAGGGCAATGCAGGGGGGGTCTAACACATTTATGCTGATATATATGCAGTGTTTATTCTCTTATAAAGGGATATGTCTACTTTTGTTTTTTTTTGTCAGCTTTAGTTTGCAAATCCCCTTTATACTTTGTGCCAAGCACTGTGTAAATTGTTGGCCCTATATAAATAACTGTTAAGGTAATATAGTATATCATGTTATGGCTTTTACATGTCTTTTTCCATTATATGGTTGGAAGTAGAAATGTGTGGCACAATTGTCCACTTTCTCTGGGAGAGTCCCATGACAAAAACAGGTGGAGCCTAAATGGATGGATTTACAATACGCTGTATGACATCAGACGGTGTTGCGTGACCCCAGAGCATTGAGCTCCAAGCTACCCAGACATACATAGTTTAAACACAGTGCTGCCTTTGTACAATGCAATGCACAGAGCTTAGGCAGTATGAATCCTGGAACAGACCAGAATATGCCAGGAGAGGACCCAAAATATGGAAATGGCAACTGTGGTGTGGCCTAAAAATTTGCACTGAACTGTTATGGTTGTATTTTTTTTATGTTTGGTAAATTGTTTCAGTGAAGATTTTTTTTTTTTTATATAATATTTATTTATTGATTTTTTTCATCCAAGATCGCATGGTATGTCAAAATAAAAATAAAAAAAAATACAGAAATAAAATGAGTCGTGGCATTACTTGAGGTATGTACATAGAATAAACATAAAATTCACGTGAAATTCAAGTGGTAGAAATCGAATATCCTGTGTCAGTACAATCACCTTACAAAACAGAATATAAAATACAATATAATAATACAAAATAATTTTCACATTGTTAATATGAGAAGGGGGAGGGGGGGGGGTTGTGAGGGGTTGTTGCCCAATTCAGTTTCGCAGTGCATGTGTTTCCATATTACAGTATAGTAATAGGGGTATGGGGTGTGACGCTCATTTCCGCTTTTTTGTTTTTTGTATTTGAATAAGATATGAGTCGTGGGGGGTGAGGGGGGGGGGAGAGAGAGATGTGAAAAGAGAGAGGGGTGTATATGTCCATAATCATATAGATAAGGGGGGGACAAGTTTCAGGAGGGTGGCGTGGTTGGGAGGGAAAAAAAAAAAAAAAAAAAAAAAAAAAAAAGGAGAAAAAAAAGAAGAAGAAGGGGGGGTTATTCCAGGGTGGGGTTTTCATTCTCCTAAAAACTGGATGGTTACCAAAATAACTTAAATATACATTAAATACACATGGGAAAAGGATTGGATGACAATAATCAAAAACATGAAAAAAAAAAAAAACACTAAAACATATAAATTACAGCATTTATACACAATAGTACCAACGTCTTATAATAACATTTTCCATAATAGAAATTCTAGATTTATGAGGAAATAACATCTTTCCTGCATATGTTTGTCGTTTATTTTGCATTTGCATATATACCATATGTTTTGTAGGAACTATAGTGATCGGTTTCACTGGGGAGCTATCCCACCAGTGTCTCCCAGGGAAAAACACTACCAGTAGGGCTTGTGGGAAGTGACCGCATGTTGTCATATATAGGTTATGGCTCTTTCGTTTAGATGATTATGTGCTTCAAAATTTCTGCACATTTGGGTGATTCTAGATGGTCCATCCAGGGGAGCCATTTGTATGTGGCTTTCAAGCCCTCACCTTTAGATGTGTGGATGATTTCCTCGGAGCTCCTGAAGTCTTCCACCAGGGCGGCCCACTCCCCATATGTGGGTGCTCTCGTCTGTTTCCACAGTCTTGGGATAAGTATTTTCATGGCATTGAGTAGTATCGGTGTGAGTGACCTCTTATATGTGCCTATTGGTTCTGGCGTGTGGTGTAGGAGTGATGCCATCGGGGTGCCTGCAAAGTTCGGGTCTGATATTGATTTAATAGTTTCTATGACAACTTTCCATATTGGAGTAAGAAGAGGGCATGTCCACCATATGTGAAGGAATGTCCCCCTGGAGGATCGGCATCTCCAGCATATATCAGTATGAGTGGGAAATAGTCGCTTGAGAGTGGCGGGCACTCTATACCATCTAGTTAGAAGTTTATATGAATTTTCTTGAGCATGGGCTGATATAGAGCATTTGTGTGTAAGAATGGACATTTTTGTCCATTGTTTATCTGTGAGTGTGCAGTCACAGTCTGTTTCCCATTGCCTTATGTAATATGGTTTCGTAGGTGGTTGAAGTTGTTTTAGTAAGTTGTATATGGTGGATATGAGTCTTTTGGGTACCTGTGGTGTTGCGCAGAGGGCTTCATAGGCTGTCAGAGTAGGTGGATATTGTTTGTTTTTTAAGATTTTCGAGGTGTAGTGTTTGAGTTGTTCATAGGTGAAGCACTGGGCAGGTGTAGGAATATTATCGGTATAGAAGGCTGTGATTGGTTTGATAGCATTGTCTTTCATGACATGTCCTAATCTAGGGTAGAGTATGTCAGCGTGAAACATAGGTTTCAGTGCTTCTGGAGAATAGCCAGGTTGGAAATCATTGTTGTATATAAGTGATGTGAGTGGTGATGGGGAGTTTACGAGGCCATCTAGTTTGCGGGTATTTGCCCATTGTCTAAGTGTGGGTGGGGTTGTCGGGTGTTGAGTGGAGATGGTAATATTCTGAGTGTGCGAGATCCAGCTCGCTGAGGGTATGGGGACCATTATGTTTCTTTGTTCTAGAGAGACCCAGTGTTTTTTAGCAGGGCCCGTCCATTCTACTATGCGGGCAAGATGGGTAGCTTTATGGTATACTTCTATGTCTGGTAGAGCCATACCTCCCAGGTGTTTGGGTCTAGTGAGATAGGGATATCCTATTCGGGGAGTTTTATTTTGCCATATAAATTTAGTTATATCTCTTTTGATTTCAGTGAAAAATTGTTTTGGGATTAGTATGGGGAGTGTTTGTAGGAGATACAATAATCTGGGGAGGATATTCATCTTGATGGCCCCTGCGCGTCCAAACCACGAGAGATTTCTCTTAGACCAACATTCCATGTCTGCTTTAATACGTCGTGTTAGCGTAGTGTAGTTAAGTGTATATAAGTCTGTGACGTTTTTGGATATGGTGAGCCCCAGGTATTTGATAGTGTCACGTGCCCAGGGAAATGGGTACGTAGTCTGTATAGTGGTTACCATGTTTGGGGGGTTAGTAAGATTTAGTATTTCTGATTTGTTTAAATTAGCTTTGAAGTTCGAGTGAGAAGAGTACATGTTCATTTCGTGCATGATATGTGGCAGTGACTCTAGGGGGTTGGTGACAAAAAATATTATATCATCTGCGAATGCAGCTACTTTATATTGTCTTGGGCCTATTTGTAGACCCTGTATTTGTTGATTTTGTCTAATGGCATTTAGGAAGGGTTCCATGGACAATACAAACAGTAGGGGGGAGAGGGGGCATCCCTGTCGTGTGCCATTCGACAGGGTGAATGGATCGGATAGGGTACCGTTAACTCTAATACGAGCTTGTGGGCGATGGTATAGAGTTTGAATCCATCGAAGCATGGATGGGCCCAGTCCCAATTTGGTGAGCACCGTTTGTAGGAATGTCCAATTCACCCTGTCGAATGCTTTTTCAGCGTCGATTGATAAAAGTAAGGTTGGTGTGGGGTATGTGTGGGCGTAGTGAATTAGGTTGATTAGTTTTGTGGTGTTATCTCTGGCTTCTCTTCCAGGGACAAACCCCACCTGATCTTGATGGACACAGTCTGGTAGCACGTCTCTTAATCTATTAGCTAATATTTTGGCAAAAAGTTTTGTGTCGTTGTTAAGAAGGGAAATGGGTCTGTAGTTTGCGCATTCCGTGTGATCTCTACCGGGTTTTGGGATTATAGTAATGTGTGCTTCTTGGGCTTGTGCTGGGAGGAACCCAGATGTGGATAGGGAGTTGAATACATTCACGAATTGTGGGATCAGTGTGGGTGCAAATGTTTTGTAATATGGTAGAGTTAGACCGTCAGGTCCAGGGCTTTTGCCAGTGGGTGAGGATTTTAGCGCTGTGCCCACTTCAAGTTCAGTGATTGGAACTTCCAATGCCTGAATCGTTTCTGTTGTCAAGTGGGTAGGGAAGTTTTTTTCAAGATAGGTTAGGAGGCCAGTCGTGGGTTGATGTGCGTCGTGGTGTGTGGGCTCGTGCAGATTGTATAGTTGTTTGTAGTATGTTCGGAAGGTGGATGCTATAAGAGAGGTCTCTGTCGCCATTTCTTTAGATGGTGTCTTAATATTTGGTATAAAAGTGGTAGACAGTTTGGTGCGGAGGGCTTTGGCTAATGGGCGTCCCGGTTTGTTTCCAAATTCGTGGATTCTGCTTTTTAATATATGATGCGCTCTTTGGGTCATTGTTGTACAGATAGATGCTAATTTGGATCTGAGGGTGAGCAGAGTCTGGTATGAAGATGGGGATAGGGATAGTTTGTGTCTATTTTCTATGTTGGCTATTTGGGCTAGAAGATCTGTCAGAGCCTGTGATTTTGATTTTTTCTCATAAGAGGCTATGCTTATGAGGTGTCCGCGGATAACCGCTTTGTGTGCCTCCCAAATAGTGGGTTGGGGTACCTCTGTTGAGGCATTTTCTTGAAAATAATTCTGAAGCACCTTGGTTAAAGTTGCAACATGTGCCTTGTTTTTCAGTAGAGACTCATTGATCTTCCAGTTGGGGGCTCGTGTCGGTAAGGAGGGAATTGAAAGTTTAATCAGTGTGTGAGCGTGGTCACTCCATGTTATGTGCCCGATGTCAGAATGAGTGAGGAGATGGAGGTGCCTGTGGGACATAGTAATGTAGTCTATTCTAGAATATTTATTGTGGGGGGCGGAGTAAAAGGTATAGTCTTTCACTGTTGGGTGCTGTATACGCCACGTGTCTATATGTTGGTGTTTATGTAGTGTGTTTTTTACCTTTTTGATGAGAGAGTATCGTGTGTGAGCCGCCCCGGTGGAAGAGTCCAGGAGAGGATCCAAGGTCATGTTAAAATCGCCTCCTAGAATCGAGATGCCCTCTGAAAAAGACGAGAATTTGTCAATAATGTGACATAGGAATGGACTCTGTTTGGAATTTGGGGCATATAGTGTACCTATAGTGATACGGTCATTTCCCAAGGTCCCCTTGATGAATATTGCTCTCCCTTCGTTGTCATTCCAGGTATCTGTTATGACAAGGGGGGTGTTTTTAGAAATAAAGATGGCAACGCCTTTAGATCTGGAGAATGGGGAGTGAGAGAAGTACATTGTTTTATAATGCTTATCGAAAATTTTTGGTACTTTGTTTCTCTGAAAATGAGTTTCCTGAATTAGAGCTATGTTAGCTTTGAGACCTCGAAGCTCTCCAAACATCCTTGATCGTTTATTGGGCGAGTTCAATCCCTTGGCATTGAGTGACAGAATAGTAATAGGGGTAGATTGTTTAGGGTTGGCCATTGGTTTGGGTAGGTGGGAAGCTTGGTGTTATGAAAATACAATTACACATAATTGTGTGGTTTTTAGGATAATTGTTTGGTAAACATATGGTTGGTGGTTGACGAATAGGATCATTGGTATATAACAGTTTGAGATCAACTGTGACAAAACAGCAACAATAAAAACATATACATATACAACTGTACAACAGTGTGGAGTCTATTACGCAAGGGTGGGGGACCCCTGGTCCTAAAAGGGCCATAAGGTACCCCAGCACCTGTGTACAAAACAGCAGACTCCGGGGGGTGAAAGAAGACCTGGTCTCTCTCTGATTGAACATCAACAAGAGATCAGTGTCTGCTCCTGCCGGCGGTTCTAGAAACAATTAAATGTGAGCATAAATGGTTAATATGCGCAAATTAGGGGCTGGCTTGGGTTCAATATGAAAGTAGTATTAAAATAGTATTGAAAAGGCGGTCATATATTATCAGACAAGTAACTTAAATAGAATAGTGAAGTAAAGAAGAGAAAGAGGAAAATTAACGAGGTGGGGGGGGGGGGGGGCTGGCCGTTAGCTAGTGGGTTGTGGTGAGATATGATTATAGGGAGTGAGAACATAATATATAAAATAGATTGCAGTAAAGTGAAGAAAAGAGGAGAAAAAGAAAAAAAAAAAAAAAAAAAAAAAGGATAGATAGAAAGTCTTTTCTTCAGCCTTTGATATTAAGTCCTAATGGTTTTGGGTCGTGTGGCTTTTGATTGAAGTGTAAGTTTTTCGATGGCTCTCGATGTATACATAAAGAAAAAATGAAATAGTCATCTTCATTCTTGGTGTTATGTGGTGTACCAGTCTTGCGCTCGTTGGGGTGTCTCTGCTTGGGTGTCGGGCCTTGGTACTCGAGGGCCTGCTGCGTTTCGTCGTTTGCGTTGTGGTCTTGATAGCCATGGCTGGTTGTGTAGGGCAGACATAAGGGAGCCCATCTGGTTTGGTGTTGGCCAGTCCGGGAGCTGTACTTGTTCAATACCCAGTCCTGAGCAGAATCTTTCCAGGTCTGTGGGGTTCGATATCGAGAATATGGTCCCGTTTCGTCTCACCGACAGGCTTAGTGGATATCCCCAGCTGTATAGGATTCCTTCTTTTCTTAATATCTCGGTCAGAGGTTGTAGGGCCTTTCGGGCCTGTAGTGTTAGCCATCCCACATCTGGTAGTATGAGAAATTGTTTTCCCTGGTATGCAAGGCCTTTGGAACGTCTGGCTTTAGTGAGCACTTCCTCTTTTTGTGTGTAGTAGTGAAAACAGCAGATAAGGTCTCTGGGGTTCGATGTCGGTGGGCCTTTGGGCCTCAGAGCTCTATGGGCCCTGTCTAGCACGATGTCCTTATGGTATTCAGGGCCTAGGATTGTGTGGAACACCTCTTGCAGCAGTGCTGTTGGGTTTTCATCCGGTGTGCCCTCTGGGATACCTCGGACCCTTAGGTTGCATCTTCGCCCCCTATTGTCTAGGTCCATAATCTGGGTAAGGAGGGAGCCTGTGGTTGAGGCTTGTGACCGTATGCGGTCTTCCAAGGCCGAGATTGTGTCTCCTATCTTTAATATGTCCTCCTCTGCTTTGTGGAGTCGGTTACCTTGCTCCTGAAGGTCCGTTTTGACTTCCGTTAGCTCTTCTTTTATGGTCTGTTTCAGCTGAACCATTAGATCGGTTTGGTTTATTTTTATCTGTGTGAGGAGGTGGGAGGACAGAGATTGTAAGTCTCTTCGTGTGAGGGGCGCTTGTGTTTCTTCTGCGTCTTCCTCCATCTGTGTTTCTGAGTCATCCGAAGATGCATCTTCCAGGTGAGTAGGAGTTGGGGCGGGCGCCATTTTGGATTTTCCCGCCACGGGAGGTTGCGATTGGTATATGAAGTCTTTAAGGGACGGATACCCTCCAGATTTCTTTCCTGCGGTGCAGGAAGGTGTTAGGGGGATACTCTTCTGCTTTTTCCCCATTTTGCTGCAGGTTTAAACTCTTCGTTTGTCGAGTGTTTGAGCCGCCTGGCAGGAGCTCTCGAAATTCGCGTCCAGCTACATCCGATGACGGCCACGCCCCCCCTCAGTGAAGATTTTTATACACTTAGATTGAAAGGCAAACAGTAAAACTAGCTAGATTAATTAACTATTAAAAGATAGATTTTATCAATAAGAGCTACTTAACATTATAGGGCTACTCAATATAGACTAATCTGGCCCGAAATGTGGCCAGACCAGTGTTTGTAGCCGAGTTTTGGAATTTTACATCAATTTCAGGGTCGATCTTCGTCCATATTTGGTTTGTGGAAAATTGCCTGCACAATTTTTTTAGTAAGGGATCACAAATGTCATGTGGGGCCAAAAAATGTCATGTGGTGTCAGCAGGGCAGCCCGCTGGACCAAGAAGTGGTCCGAAACACGGTTTGCCTTATGGTATATTCATATGAATAAGCTTTAGGTTACTTAATGCCTGATGTTAGAGACAGTAATGTATGTTCTGTTTTGGTCTTGCTATCTATCTTAGAAATATCTACTGTTGTTTCAGGCTGTGTCAGAAGAAGGAGCCAGTGTTCTTGTTCACTGTTCAGATGGATGGGACAGAACAGCCCAAGTGTGCTCTATTTCAAGTCTTCTTCTAGATCCATATTACAGAACTATAAAAGGATTCATGGTAAGAATGAAATTCGGATCAGGCATTATAGCTGAATCGAACAGATCTCCGATATTCGGCTACACAATATGTCATATTTTGGATCTGATATCCAAATTCTGACCATTTGAAAACTGAAGCATCGGAGGCATTTGGATTGAAACAGCTATAAAAAGCATAGAATTTCGGCTACACAATATAATCAACACCGAATACAATTTGTATTCAGGGATGATTGCCACATTATGGACATTTCAAATAAAAATTTCAAATTAAAATTAAAAAGTTAAATAAAATTAAAAATAATTTAATAAAAGACGCCCCTGGGACCAGTGGAAGCTTCCACTGGCCCCAAAAATAAAAAAAAAACCTGCCGTCCAAAAAACAAAACTGTTCACAGACCCTTAAATAATCATGGGGGCCAGGGCAAGTAGCCCTATAAAAAAATGGAGCTGGCAGGCGCCAAAACGTCTCTCTGCCCCACCGTACATATATGGGCAGTCAGGGCTAAAACTCCCGACCCCTCCTGCTATAAGAATTGGGCTGGGATCTGGGCACGGGCTCCCAGCCCCCCAAAAAATACATTGGGGGGATGAATCGAGGGTTAGGACTAATTGCCCTGGCCCCCATACAATATAATTATTTGTAATTTTTATAGAATAGGTGGATTATTTTTATTTTTTGGTTTCCCTTCCCCTGAGCCAGAAGATGAGGATCGCCGTTGGAACCTGGATACAGGTAATATATTTATTCACAGGGCACCATTTGTTTGCCAGGGGAGTGGGCAGTGAATGGTCCCTCCCTACCTGGGCAAGCCTGGATAGGTATGGATTTATTTATTATTTGTATGGGGACTGGGACCAGCGGGCAGCTCCAGAACACAGGAGGACTAATTTATATATATTTTTTGCTATCTGGGGCCAGTGTGCAAGTAGTGCTGGCCTCCGATCTATTTAAGGGTACTGGAAGCCATTTTGCCTTTTTTATAGAGGGGTCGGGGTTACTTGCCCTGGCCCTCATGTATTTTTTAGGTGCCCCACTCTGGCTAATTCTTTTCTTTTATTGTTATATATTTTATTTTTAATTTAGTTTTTTGGGGGGAGGGGGAATTTGGCTATGTCCATAATATGTCCCGAAATGAGCCTCTATCATCCCACAGAAGTCGGTTTCGGAAGCATTCAGCATGTATTTAGCTATAATGGCGCGAATTGCGAGGCTATTTGGGGTCACATTGGGGCATATTATTTAGCTCAAAATCCGGCTTCCGATATGACTCAGATGTATCGTGAATCTTTCTGAACTTCAGGCCAATTACTTCAGACTTGAAATTTGAAGCCTAATATGTAGTTCCTTACATTGTTGTGATCCACAGATTATCACTCACAATTTTTTTCTTAAAGGGACTTTTGGTCAACCTAAACATTGCCTATATTGTGAATGGAGAGCATACATAGTGTGAATGTAGAGAGCAGAAAATGATCGATACATTGTTAGCAGAAACAAGAGAAAAATATATTTTAAATGTATCTGTGGAGTCTTTATTTTCCCATACTGCAGTGTACAGTTATGATGCTCATGAATATAATTACATTGTTTCCCTCATTCAACAGGTTTTAATTGAAAAAGATTGGATTTCTTTCGGTCACAAATTTAATCACAGGTAATTTTAGAAATACCCAGCAATTAGGTGGATGTATCACTTTGTTTGAAAGAAAGGGTGTAGGGCATAAATAATAAATATAATGGTAACTCCACAACTCCGTTGATGTGATTTTATTCAAAATACCCGGTTACCATTTACAAAAATTACTAAAACAAATACACAATATTTAGGATATGTTTTATGGACTATAATTTATTATGGAACTACTACCTAGGTTTGTAACTATTTAGATATTTGTCGCTAAAACTTTCTAATCAAATAGTAAAACTGCTGTTTTTACACTCTTTTGTTACTAACTATTTTTTCTGCGGGAAAAATCCAATTAATGTAAAGCTTTTTTTCTTAACCCTTCAAGGACACTAAATTAACAGAGGCTTTACTTGCTGTTTCCATTATTATTTGCTACCTGTGCCTCCTTATAGTTATGATGTCTGCTGGCACTAATACATAGCTTCTCTGTCTACATGTGTATTTCAGGTATGGGAATTTGGACGGTGACCCAAAGGAAGTATCACCTGTGATTGACCAGTTTATAGAGTGTGTCTGGCAGCTCATGGAACAGTTCCCTTGTGCATTTGAATTTAATGAAAGGTTCCTGGTTCATATTCAGCATCATGTTTACTCCTGTCAGTATGGCAACTTTCTTTGCAACTGCCAGAAAGAGAGAAGAGAAATGAGGTAAGACTGTATAGCATGTATTCACGTCCTGTGTAGTATGAGGTTCCCTTAACAGGGCTTTTAGTGGAGAATTATAATTGATCCCCAACAGTTTTCCCTAGTGTTTTGCTTTTAAATTGCAATCTTTTTAATAATCAGTTTTGAAGGTCTAGTGAGTTTCATTATAAGTTTATCCCTCTACCTGGTATTTTTCCAGAATCCTGGTACATTCTGAGCCTTGAGAGATGTGTAGAGGTGGTTCTTGTGAGTATCTTATGAGGATCATAAATCTCCGATCTCATTAGGAGATTTTTAAGTCAGAGTAAGGATTTTGGATTTGTTTCTCTGAGTAATCGGAAACCAGTTTAAGCAGGTGAGCCATGACGAGTGAGGAAGATGAGCCTGGCAGCAAGATTTTGGGCTGGTTGCAAGAGAGAGTTGAGTCAGAGGAATGGCAAAGAAGCAGGAGATGTGAAACCGTGATCAAGGGTTTTTGTGGTCCACCAAATTTAGATCAAACCGTGGGAACATTTTCAAACACATAATTGTCAGTGTATAAAGTATATGTGTGAAACAAATTTCCTCTCTAATTATCTTGATTCTAAAATAGATAATTACAATCTACTCTTTTTCTTGCAGAATTCAAGAGAGAACTTACTCACTGTGGTCTTACTTGTGGAAGCAGCGTTCAGATTACATGAATCCACTGTACAGACAGGATCACAGTCAGACGCAAGGCACTTTGCGTCCCAATACCTCTCCATGTAACTTCAAGTAGGTGTCTTGTCCCTTTTCTAACTGTTGGTTGTAAGAATGATAAAATTATTTTAAACTTATATACAAGTTATGTGTATGAGCATCTTTATACTAGGCTAAAGACAACAGAAATGTTTCCACAGTATAATTGGTTTGAGTAAGTTGAGAATTCAATGAAGAACCGACACTCGATAATCTGTATCAATTAGGTGATTTAATGGAATAACCGACAGAATATAAAAAAATACACGAGTGAAGGAGATGGATGCACTTGATGTGTTTCGTGTTCAGCATTGCTTAGTCATAAGTGACACTTATGACTAATTGTTGGAGTTGATTTTGGAATGCCGGTTCATCTATTTCATTGCATTGTATCCTGTTTGTCAGCGGTTAAGCCAGTGCACCCTTATCCATACGCTGCAGATCAACTCATTTATCTTGCCAGCAAGTTTTGAGCCCTGATCGCCTTTAGTAAGATCTATATTTATAAATTGAGAATTAGCCATCAGACCTGTTTTACCTATACTTGCCCCCAGTACAGTGCTATCACAACTGCAAAGGATTATGGTAAGGATATGCAAATAAGGCCAGCAGTAGTTGCCTTAAAGGAACATTAAACCTTGTTTAACCATTGCTTACTTGAAGGAAACAAGGGTTAAACAAAACATGTCCCGGGACTTTTAAGTAAACCCGACGTGCATCTTAATAGATACATCCGTGTTTACTATTTGCTGTGTCTTATATGCGAGACACAGCAGTTCTTGGTGTTAGCACATGCACAGCCAATCAGAGTGGGGGCTTGCCCCTCTTTGACTGGCAAATGCGAGGATCTCTCGCTGCTAGCGCAGACAGAGACCCTCGCATGGTTCCCCCTGCTGATCCCATGCAAAAACAAGGGACACTCTCTCTGCGCTAGACACTCTCTCTGCGCTAGCAGAGAGTGCTGGTCGCCGACCAGACGGCTGCTTGCTTCCTATGGAAGCATGGCAGCTGTTGGTCAGAGGATAAACTGGCGTGTACTATCAAATGTACACACCAGTTTAACCTCATACTAGGGACAACTAACATTTCACTTGTGCTTCTATATTAGAAGCACAAGTGAAAAATAACGTTTAGTGTTTTTTTAATACACCCACGTTATACAGGGACCACTTAGGGCATGTTGGAAAGCCTGTGTTGAACAGTGTGCATATGCTCCAAAGTGTCCATATAATTTTTTGTTGAATAGACTCCAGTGAAATGAGGATTTTGGTATTTAAAAGTACTGGTGTTTGGTCACCACATGGCCTTATTGTCTGTGTCCATGTATTTAGTATATGCTTCTTTCTGGGCAGGTTCTGGAAAGGTCTGTATAATCGTTTTGAGAAAGGCATGCATCCTCGCCAGTCTGTCACAGATTTTCTCCTGGCCGTGAAAGAAGAGACTCAGCAGCTAGACGAAGAACTGGAGACTATGGAAAAGGTATCTACAGTGCTCACTGATCCTAAAAACATTATGACAAAGCAATGTGTGTTAACTAGAACTCTTCAGGGGTTATGCATAAAGCCGGAACATACGAAAAAAAGCAACAAAAGTTGGGCGTTTGCTCTGTATGTGCCAGTCCTGCACTTTTGGGATGCATTGGCACAGGCACAAGAAATGATGATGGTGCCTTTTTGCTACTGTCACACTTTTTATGAATAACCCCGTTTATCTCTGGATTTGCGGTCTTTCACTCTGTAACTTGCCCCTGTCAGTCTAAAATACATTATTAGTAGTCAAATTAGCGTTGGGACCTCCCTGGTACCTCAATGCCCTCTCATGCCCTCTTAGAGTCATGGAGCTTCATGGAGCTGCTATGATGTATTAGTTCTGGTTCCCTGGATCTCTCGACATCGGGCATTCCAAGCTCTAACAGGATAACTTCAAGAGATGGCGGCGAAAAGAAAAGCCAGATTAAATCAAGGTGTTTTTTTGGTGTGTAAATCTTCATTCCTATGATTAAGTGTCATAAGGCATGAAACGTGTAAGGCGTCTTGCTGGTCATCTCTAAATGTACTTGTTTGATGATTTACACAAATAAAGAACCTTGATTTAATCTGGCTTCTGAACTGGCTTTCTCCTCCATCTCTTCGTGAATACGTTATTACCAAGTGTTCCTTTAAGGTTATATAAATATTTTTACACATACATTTTTACATGCTAAATGCTAAATACCCTGCTGCTTTGTAAAAAAAAATATTATGATTGTATTCGTGTATGATAGATAAAATGAACTGTTTTCTCAAGCTTGTACAGACCCAGAATTATGCTTCATGTCACCGTTTGCTGCATTCAAAGGGATAATTTTATTTTATCTAAGAACATTGTTCAGCACAGTAATATATCAGTAATGTCTCCTCACCTTTCTTTTAGAGATTAATGAAACTGGAAAACCTTTCAAATGACCCAGTCAAGAAATTCGATGAACAAAATAGAAATGGTCAATTGCAGATATCCACCACCAAGCATTCCAATGCCAACACTCCCCAGGATTACAGTAACAACCTAAAATCATTTCCATCCCGAAGCCCATCCCAAGGTGAAGAGGATTCTGCCCTCATCCTAACTCAGGAACACTTGAAGAGCTCCGACCTTGACCTTTCCACCAACAGTGACCAAGAGTCAGGTGTAGAGGATTTGAGTTGCAGGTCCCCGAGTGGAGGTGACTCATTACCTAGTGAAGACAGCGGCAAGGACCCTGATTCTGACGAAGCTGTGTTTCTCAATGCTTAAGTGATATTTTAGTAGACCAACGCTATTTATTTTTTATATAGGGAGAAGTGCAATGTTGTTAATGAAAAAAAAAGAAAACCCAAACTGATCTATTTTGTACAGCTTTTCCTGTTGGGTCATCCCATGTTTAAATTAATTAACATTTCAATATATTATAAAATATATTCTGCTTTTAATGAGATTCATAATATTTCTTTTTTGCTTTTGTAGAATAGGAACCGTCAATTTATTGAGCTGGAAAATCTATACAAAATATACTTGTTTGGCTATCTCAGAACTACTTCATGATATATAAGCTGGGTAATAATGGGCAACAAGGGTTTAATATTATAGTAACCACTGAGTGGATGGTTGGATACTAGAAATGTGACTTAAAGCATGTAGAAGTTCCCTTTTTTTTAAGTTAATGTGAGTTTTTATAAAATTTAGAAAAGTAAACATTTCAGACATTGTGAGTTTTTGAAGAATAAATATGATTTTTTTTAGAGACAATAATGCCTCTTAATATATAAACCTCACAAATAAAGGCAGCGCATGTAGATATTCTAATATGTTCAAAAATAAATATATACCATAGCCGTCATATGCTGTATAGGCATCCAAAAGATATAGTGAATTAATATTTTGTTAAGTATATAACAATTTTTTCAGACCATTCACAGCTATAGCTAAAACCAGGGCTGGCCTTAAGTGTTCCAGCGCCCTGTGCGGGCCTCCCCCATGGCACCCCACCCTCATATCAGTCTTTCTCCTCTCTCTCCTCATGCCTGTCTCTTTGCTCTCCCTCCATGTATGTGTCTCTCCCTTCCTATGTTTGTTCCTCTTCCTTGCAATGTCTGTCTCTCTCCAACACCCCCATATCTTATCTCTCTCCCCCTCCTCCTCCATATCTGTTCTCTCTCCTCCCCCATATCTGTTTTCTCTCCTCCCCATATCTGTTCTCTCTCTCCCTCCTCCCCCATATCTGTTCTGTCTCTCCCACTACTTCCCATATCTTTTTTCTCTCACTGCTCCCGACATCTGTTCTCTCTCTCCTCCTCCCCATATCTGTTCTCTCTCTCTCTAAGTGCTGCTCGCTTAGGATTTATGATTCCCTGCGTTATCACTGCGTGCGGGGAGCATGAGCAGCACTTACTTATGCTGCCCACAGCTCCTTGTGAAGCAGACACCGCTCTGCTTCACAGGGTGGGGGCAGAGTTTCACCTCTCACCCTGTGAGCTCCGCCCCTCCCAGGATCCATCAGTGCTGCCAATCACAGGGCTGGTGAGGGGAGATCTTTTGATCTCCCCAGCCAGTGCGTCTATCGGCAAACTTTTTTTTTTCTTTTTTCGTGGTGCCCCCTGGGGTGTTATACCGTTAAAAAAGTAATAAACTGAGGTTTTTTTGTTTTGTTTTTACATTTCATATCATGATTTCATTGCTGCAAAATCACTGGATAACGACAAGTTTTTTTTTTACACTGTATCTTTATACCAGATTGTTATTTTGTAGTTACACACTCCCTTTAGTTAGGCCTACATACTCAGATATGTTCAGTAAAGTCATGTGGGTAGGTTTAATAACCATGTGAATGTTCTGTATTAGATTATATTGTCTTTGAGGAGGGTGTATTAAATCCTTTCATAGTAACTCTTTAAAGTGGATATGCATTAGTATACGAAGAGGCGGAACTGAACAGAAACATAGAAACATAGAATGTGTCGGCAGATAAGAACCATTCGGTCCATCTAGTCTGCCCAATTTTTCTGAATACTTTTATTAGTCCCCCGTTCCCAGTCTTATAGCTAGGATAGCCTTGTGTCTATCCCACGCATGCTTAAAATCCTTGACTGTGTTTACCTCTACCACTTCTGCTGGAAGGCTATTCCATACATCCACTACCCTCTCAGTAAAGTAATACTTCCTGATATTACTTTTAAATCGTTGCCCCTCTAATTTAAGACTATGTCCTCTAGTTGTGGTAGTTTTTCTTCTTTTAAATATACTCTCTTCCTTTACTGTGTTGATTCCCTTTATGTATTTAACAAAACAAAAACAAACAGTGGAACAATTAATTTGCCCTTCTGCAAAGCACTTTAACTGAATACCATGATTACAACAGTGATACACATATAAACATTACTATATACAGACGGTAATGGACAATGTATGGAAACAGCATTGTATGCAATGGCAAAGAGTAGTAAAGTTTAACCTAGACAATGCAGATGTTTTGGAATGACCTATGTCATTATTCTCACTCACGGCTGACAAAAGAATCATGGGATACATAGTGCCAAGGTTAGATATCAATATCCAGCATGCTCCAACTATCTTCTGTAATTGTACATGTTAAGGCTGAATTTGCATTTATACGTACATATATTTCTTCTTCAAAAAAATATAGTCTCAGCCCTGGTTGATGTTGTATATCCCTTAGATTGAAGATTATATACCTGATGGACTGGGGAAATATATAAAGCCCCAGGTGTCTAGAGGTTTTAGAGCCATAGAGGATTATCTCTTAAAGTGCTTCCTACTTGACACAGTATGTCTCCTCACAGTGCACATGTTAAACAGCTGTACTCACGTGTGTGTTAAATATGTAGATGAAAGTCTAATAATGATATCATCCTTGTCCCACAATGATCTATTTCTATTAATGTGTGTAATAATAATATGGTAATGTGTTGGCCGTTACCAGTCTTTATGCTGCTTTGTTACTCTTTCACCAATCTATATACCTGCTGGGCATAGGTATTTTTATTTTTCTGTTAAATATAATTTAAAGAGTTTACTGTTTTCCTGAAGCTGCTATTATTTTAGTTGTATAGTAAGTTGTTAATCCTGCATGATGTCACTATATTGGCTTTGTTGATGTCATTGTCACTCATGGGAAATTAATTGGTGTTAGCCAGTCAGACTTTGAGTGTTAAGGAGATAATAAAACTTTGTCAGTATAGGAGAAGATCCCAATTTTGGTCACTAAGGATTAGAACCACACTAGGCTCTAGTCAACTAGTCAAGGATTAGTCAACTGATATGAAACTATGAAGCCATGTATTATTTGCTTAATGTATCTTCCTTGGATGCTGGGTTAACTGAGCACCAAACATGGCATTTTAGGTCTATAAGACTGACTTGACTGTCTGTCTTATGCAAGTAGAGTATGTAACATTTCCATACAGTGAGGGAAGAAAGTGTTTGATCCCCTGCTGAACGTTTGCCCACTGACAAAGAAATGATCAGTCTATCATTTTAATGGTTGGGTTATTTTAACAGCGAAAGACAGAATAACAAAAGAAAATCCAGAAAAAGGCATGTCAAAAAAAGCTATAAATTGATTTGCATGTCAATGAGTGGAATAAGTATTTGATCCCTTCGACTTAGTACTTGGTGGCAAAACCCTTGTTGGCAATCACAGAGGTCAGACGTTTCTTGTAGTTGGCCACAAGGTTTGCACACATCTCAGGAGGGATTTTGTCCCACTCCTCTTTGCAGATCCTCTCCAAGTCATTAAGGTTTCGAGGCTGATGTATGGCAACTCGAACCTTCAGCTCTCTCCACAGATTTTCTATGGGATTAAGGTCTGGAGACTGGCCACTTCTTGAGTGCTTCTTCTTGAGCCACTCCTTTGTTGCCTTGGCTGTGTGTTTTTGGTCATTGTCATGCTGGAATACCCATCTACGACCCATTTTCAATGCCCTGGCTGAGGGAAGGAGGTTCTCACCCAAGATGTTATGGTATATTGCCTCATCAATCGTCCTTTGGATTTCGTGCATTTGTCCTGTCCCCTTAGCAGAAAAACACACCCAAAGCATAATGTTTTCACCTTCATGTTTGACGGTGGGTATGGGGTTCTTGTTGTCATATTCAGCATTCCTCCTCCTCCTCCAAACACGGCGATTTTGGTCTCATCTGACCACAACACTTTCACCTAGTTTTCCTCTGAATCATTCAGATGTTCATTGGCAAACTTCAGACGGGCCTGTACATGTGCTTTCTTGAGCAGGGGGACCTTGCAGGCGCTGCAGGTTTCCAGTCCTTCACGGTGTAGTGTGTTACCAATTGTTTTCTTGGTGACTATGGTCCCAGCTACCTTGAGATCATTAACAAGATCCTCCCATGTAGTTCTGGGCTGATTCCTCACTGTTCTCATGATCACTGAAACTCCACGAGGTGAGATCTTGCATGGAGCACCAGACCGAGGGAGACTGACAGGTATTTTGTGTTACTCCCATTTGTGAATAATCACACCAACTGTTGTCACCTTCTCACCAAGCTGCTTGGGGACAGTCTTGTAGCCCATTCCAGCCTTCTGTAGGTTTACAATCTTGTCTCTGACATCCTTGGACAGCTCTTTGGTCTTGGCCATGGTGGAGAGTTTGGAATCTGATTATTTTTTTTCTGTGGACAGGTGTCTTTTTATACAGGTAACAAGCTGAGATTAGGAGCACTCCCTTTGAGAATGGTCCTAATCTCAGCTCGATACCTGTATAAAAGACACCTGGGAGCCAGAAATCTTGCTGATTGATAGGGGACATTGACATGCAAATCAATTTATAACTTTTTTGACATGCGTTTTTCTGGATTTCTATTTTGTTATTCTGTCTCTCACTGTTAAAATACACCTACCATTAAAATTATAGACTGATCTTTTCTTTGTCTGTGGACAAACGTTCAAAATCAGCAGGGGATCAAATACTTTTCTTCCCTCTCTGTATGTTTTCTTTAAGGCTGATCAAGCTTGGGGAAGTGAGAATCAACAAGGACCCAGAATTATCCCTGTGGCATTATAAATCATATAAATAAACCAATGAATGATAGAAGTAAAGATTATTATAGTGTTGCTTAGATAATATACCAGAAAAACTAGGAGCTGTATTCATAAAAGAGAATTGCAGGGAACTGAGAACTGGAATATTAAACAAAGTAGCAGAGTTGGAAACATTCTCCTATTCAGCTGCAACTTTCTCTGTTTCATGAATTAAACCCTTGATGTTAGAGAGCATTCCATATAAATGGTAACCATGTTGCACCTAAAAGATGGTTGCACCTTGTGTAACTATATAAATGTGTGATATAGTCACCATTCGTGTTCACAGTTCATTATGATTACGTTAGCTCCTATAGCCCTGGTGTCACATAATAAAAATGTTATGTCCACTGGTATGGCCTCTACATTCACAGTAAGAACAATGTTTAGGTGATAAAGAATTCGTTACTAAAAATGATCTGTACTTTTTTTTTTGTAAAATTGCAATCAAAGGCCTAAATTAGTAGAAAATGTGTTTTAAATGTGTCTGTGGCGTCTTCTGTTTATGACATCACCTGTGGCTTGATATGCAAATTAACTGGTTTTCAATGGAAAATGTGTAATTTAAATTAAGTAAAAAGTGATGTCATAAACTGGAAACTCCACAAGCAATGCTGCTAACATTGTATAGATTATTTGTTTCCTTTTCTTTAGTCTCTTCATTCAGAGCATTAAAGGGACTCTCAACCTACACATTACTTATTCTGTGAATGTAGAGAATAAAAAAATATATAGAAAATGATTTGTACATTGTTAGCAGAATTACATGCAAACACATAACATAAGAGAAAAATATAAATTAAGTTTTAAATGTGTCAGTGGTGTCTCCTGCTAATGACATCACCTGTGGCCTGATATGCAAGTGAATTTGAAGCCACAGGTGATGTCATAAGCAGATACATTTAAAAACATATATTTCTCTTAGTTTATGCATTTGCTGCAATTTTGCAAACACAAATAGATCATATTTTCACCTTTTTTTATTCTCTACATTCACAATATTAACAATGTCCAAGTTACCTCGTTATGCTGCTTGTTAATAAAAAACACTTTATTATAATAATTTATAACTATGGACATGCTTTAAGGTAGCACCTTGTGTAGGATTCACTTTAAGAACATGTGTACAGAATGTTTTACTGTGATTGTCCTATATTTATTTCAAACATATTTTTTTTGTTTCTCATATGCTTGGTGGGGGCATATATTAAATGTTGAATGTTTTTGTTATATTTGCTTTGCATATTTTTTTTATATAATGCGCCTCTGTGTATATATTGATTTATGTTTGCTTATTACATGTAGATAACTGTGCAGTAAACACCAATTAAACAAAACGTGACTAAACAATTGTGTAATTTATGGAGTAGGAATGATTGTTTATGGAATCTACCTGAATCACAAAGATCCATAAGTGATGTTTGCACTGGACCCGTCCCATCTCTGAAGATCCATTCTCTATTCAGATTTAGACAACTTTTTGGCAAATCCATGTATTCACTTATGGATGATGTTCACCACTTTCTCCTCACCTTGCTACAATGCCAAGAAAGTCAAACTGCTTAAAGTAAAGTGTATATACTTCCAAAAAGTATCCAACATGATCCGAATTACAGAACCTTCCAGATCAAATATTCCAGGTTTTACCACTCTCACTGTTGAAGGAACAGTATTTCTCCGATTAATTGTTTTTATATTAAAAGGGGTTTTGTTACTTATGCAAAATATTAAAAAAATGTGCCAACAGAAACTAAGAATGAGACCCCCGGACTTTTGGAATTTGTAAAGTTGTGACATGTTCAGTTTAAATGTATTTTGTTAAGTGATTTTGCCAATGGTAAATTAACCATTATATTTGCTTTTCACACTTCGGTTCAACATGGTTCACGTTAGTTTATTTGTGAAAGTCTGTATAGCACTGTACCAAAATGAGGACTCTTGGGTGTTGAATTAGTGAGACACTAAAAGCTGGGAATACACACATTTTTGGCGCTAGCTTCAAAAACTGCACTGACAAATTAACTGACAAGGGAACTGAAAAAACAGAAATGAATTGTGGAGAATAACAGATGCCTAATGCAGTTTATAGAGCCTAATGCCCAAATCATTGATGATTAAGATCCAAATGCTGTGCGGAGAGGACCCTGAGACATTGATGAGCAGTGATGAAGGGTGCATTATCTCAAAAGGCTGGGAAGCCCATTTTATTTCCAACTTGTAAAGAGTAAGTAATTCCAGTATGTAAATAACAATAGTTACTTGAACTCATTTCATCTCTAATTTTAAACAATTGTTTGTAGTTCTAAAATCTAATCATCTAACTGATGTTCTACTGGAACCAATGAAATCCATCTGTACTATATCAAATCATTTCTGATGTCAGTTTCATCGACTAAACCCTCTCAGCTGGGAAATACCTCAATGGGAGCACAGGTTTACACCCGTTAATGCATCTTGCCTGGATGCTGGGTTCAGTTAGCACCAAACATGGCATTTTAAGTCTAAAGACTGACTTGACTGTCTGTCTGTCTTATGCAAATAGAGTATGTATGCTAGACATGTGCAAAAACTAAAATTTTCGTTATGGACGAATACGTTATTTATTTCGTCTAAAACGAATTTCGTTCATTACTGCATTCGTTTCAGACGAAATTCGTTCATTATTTTTGTTTCGTTTTATTCGTTCATTTTATAGAATACGTGTAATACTATTGGCTTTTTATAAACCGAACGAGAGCCCCATTCATAAGAAATTCTTATGAATGGGGCTCTCGTTCTGTTCATAGAAAGGCACTACACGAATAGCAATAGGATTACATGTATTCCATAAGCCGAACGTAACTTTCGGCTTATGGAATACATGTAATCCTATTGCTATTCTATAAACCGAACGTTCGGTCTAGAGACTTTCGGCTTATGGAATACATGTAATACTATGGGCTTTCTATTAACCATTCGTTCATTCGGCTTTCGTTAGCTTAGCATATTCGTTATTCGTTTTTCAAACGAATGAACGAAAATGCTATTTTCGGACGAAAATGCATTCGTCCGAAAACGAATGCACATGTCTAATGTATGCTGCTAATTTTGAAAATAAAGTTTCATCTCCATTATATGTTTTGTTTGAATTTCTTTAAGGCTGATCAAGTTTGGGAAAGTGAGAATCAACAAGGACCCAGAATCATCCCTGTGGCATTATAAATCTTAAAACTAAACAAATGAGTGATAGAAGTAAATATTATTTTAGTGGTGCTTAGATAATCTACCAGAATAACTAGGTGCTTTATTCATGAGACAGTGAGAATAGAAAAGAATTGAGAACTGACATTTTAATCAGAGTAGAAGAATTACAAAGCTCTCATATAGCCCTAGATGTTTCATGTTAGAGAGCATCTTATATATATGGCAACTATGCTGCATCTAAAAGATGGTTGCAGCTGCATGCTACAGGTGTGATATGGTCACCATTCGTATTCACAGTTCATTAAAATCTAATAGAGTAGTATTTAATGGCTTTTGGGCCACAAACGACATTGTTTGTTAGTGCAATTTTTAATCAGGTTAAAAAAAAAATTGTTATATCATCTTGACTATCATTAGTGATCAGAATGCCACCGTTTTCAAATCACTGAATTACTAAACCATACATATAAAAGGGATATTTGGCCTACTTTCAAGGACATAAATGGAAGAAGGTGGTTGTAGAATATAATCATATCAGTCTGCAATCATAAACAGCAAGCCATGTGTGAAATAACAAAAAGGTAACTCCCATTAAATAGATATTTAATATAAATCATTGCATTATGGGTAACAGAAAATAAAAAATATATTAGAAGTAATTACAGTGAATGCAGCTTTTTCTTAGTCTGAGGACCAGGATAACTTGAAGTAAACATGTAGCAAATGATAGGTTAAGTTGTACAAAAAAGAAAAAAGATCCTACCAAATTGACTATCAACATAATATAATCAAGTATGATTAAACTTTTTTTTCCATTTTTAAATCATAAATATAAAATGTGCTTTCTGAAACTCTTTCTACATCTTCTCTGCTTCTTACATCATCTTCAAATTATCTGAAAAAACAAACAAACCATATGTGTTGGGTTAATAACAAGGTCACAACATACACTTAAAAAATAGCACATAGATCCATTTTATGAGAAGATGCAATATGGAATCCCAAGAGATTAGAACTTTACGTTAATCACTATAGGATAAAAAAGGCAAACAAACATCTAAGGGATTACAAATCTAACTGCTAGAAACCTTGCAATTAATGCCTGATTTTTGAAATTCGCTTTATAGAGAACAGACCAAGAGGGAGTCAGGGCTCTTAGAATCTTTACTGCGGCTCCTAACTTTTTTGATAGTTTACATATAAGCACTCTCTGGATGTAACATGTCCCTGGCTCATAATAAATAACTTGGCAGGCTCAATAACTTGAATTGGTCTGCTTGGCTTGTGTGAAGTCTTGTGCCAAGTATTTTTAGAGGATTTTTAAATTCAACAGTATCTGAACAGCATTGCCAAAGGGGCAAATACCTCACTTATTTTGCTTGTGCTACTTGTACAAACAAAGGCTTCAAGAATGAAGTCTGACCACTCTTCTATGATCAAGTAACGACATTCCTATAACTAAGAACACTGAGTAACTCTCTATCATATCTATGGATGAAAAAGGTCTGCACACACTATGCAACTAGGTCTATCGGAGGAAATGTTGATTATTCTGCATGCCTAAACATGAGCAGTGAATTCTAATCACACAAGCCCATTGCTACAGAGGTTAAACAAGGGTGTATTTAAAGGACAATTTAACTTTTTTTAATTGCTGATCCCATGTAGAGAAGATGGTCTCTCTCCCTGCGTCCCAGGGAAGCATGGCAGCTGCTGGTCAGAGGATGAACTGACTTGCACCGTCAAAATTACATGATCGTTTATCCACACACTATGGACAGCTAACGTTTCACTTGTGCTTCTAGATCAGAGGCATAAGTGGGGAAAAAAAAGCACTTTACTTTACTTAAAAGGTTTGTCCACACTTTCTGTGTGCTATTATAAGGTTCACAATGAATACTGCTATTCTACAAATGGCTTGACACTTCTTTACAGCAGTATAACAATAACAAAACGCCTGCTGAAATACCAAAGCTCAAGAAGGAACATTCTTAGTATCGTGTGTACAATTAGCATTGGGTTTTGCAACTCACATTAATGTGTGGAGATCAGTAGTGGGTTACCTATAATGGTGCATGGTATTGGCTGTGCAGGGATATTGCTTGCTGGAGCTTCTCTTCTTTGGCTCTTCTACTGTGGCAGCTCTTCACAAGAAAAGAGAAACAAGTATTAAGCCATAAGATATTCCTGAAACCAAAATAATGACCAAACATAATAATTCTGCTAAAACCAAATGAAAGACATGCGCGCACACACACACACACACACACACACACACACACACATCTATATATTTATATATATCTATTAAATACAGGTCAACAATTACCGCATTTGCTCGATTATAAGACAACCCTGATTATAAGACGACCCCCCAAACTTTGGATATTCCATTAGGAAAAAAACTAAAAGCCTGAATATAAGACTACCCTATAGGAAAAAAGTTCAACTTGTATATATTCACATGTAAATTGCTTTTTTAATAAAAAATTATGATATCAAAAAATGTATTTCTAGTTTTTATTTCTTTTTATGTGCCAATGCTGCCCTTCTCTTTCCCTTGCCCCCATTTTCTCTCTCTCTCTATCTCCTCCCCTTAGTGTTGGCTCTCTCTTCCCCCTCCCCTTGTCTGTCTCTTAACCCCCTCACTCCCCTTGTCTCTGTCTCTTAACCCCTTCCCTCCCCTTGTCTCTGTCTCTTAACCCCCTCACTCCCCTTGTCTCTGTCTCTTAACCCCTTCCCTCCCCTTGTCTCTGTCTCTTAACCCCCTCACTCCCCTTGTCTCTGTCTCTTAACCGCTTCCCTCCCCTTGTCTCTGTCTCTTAACCCCCTCCCTCCCCTTGACTCCGTCTCTTCCCCCCTCCCTCCCCTTGTTTCTCTGTCCCACCCCCTCCCCTTGTCTCTCGGCCCCCTCCCTCCCCCTCACCTTTAACTCGATCCCTGGTGGCTAGTGGGGGCAGCCGGGGGATGTCTACACTATACGTGCAGACATCCTCCATGCTGCCCGACACGGCAGTCTATTATGACGGACAGCTGGTCCGTCATAATAGTTTGCCGTGTCGGGCAGCATGGAGGATATCTGCACGTATCGTGCAGACATCCCCCAGCTGCCCGATTCTCCCTGGTGGCTAGTGGGGCAGCAGAGGATGTCTGCGCGACGAGCGCAGACTCCCCTGCTGCCGCCCGGCACGGTCGCCGGGACTTCTGTGACGAAAGCGGAAGTACCCGGCTTCATCACAGAAGCCCCGGCGGTCGTGCCGGGCGGAAGCAGGGGAGTCTGCGCTCATCGCGCAGACATCCCCTGCTGTTAGAGAGGGGGATCCAGGTCCCCTGCAGCTCTGCTGGGGACCTGGATCCATGTCTTATAATCTGACCTCAATTTGAGGTCAGATTATAAGAAGACCTCGATTATATGACAAGGGGTAGTTTTCAGATTTTTTTTTTCTGAAAAAAACCTTGTCTTATAATCGAGCAAATACGGTATTACTCTTAATATAACACCATTAAATGTTTGTAGTCAAAGTAATAGGAAAAGGGTATGTGTGTATATATATATATATATATATATATATATATAAAATACTTTTTACAATCTTGTGTGGACAGTGGATTGCAGATTACTGTGCATACCTACAATGCATGACTAGTGGTGTATTGTGGGAGCCCATGAATCACGGGTCCCAGCAGTTCTTAAATATTAAACTATGAAAACAGACGGGCCTCCCACAAGTATAATTTTATTCCGTTTACAAAAACCACATATCATGGGGAACTGCAGAACAACTTAAAAATGTTCTAATGTTCCCCATGATAAGAATTTTTTTGTACTCGCAATAAATGTATACTTTACATTATACATGAACTGGTAATGCACAGTGCTTCACACTTTATATATGTTAAGAAGAGCCCTTACACATCCTTGGTCTCATTGTCCAGGATTGTCATTCATAGTGACATGTCTTTATGTAATAGTGCTTTATTAGATTATATTTTTACTGTCATACATTTACAGATTAATACATTGAAATAGTGAATTATAAAGCAGTCAAACAAAACTGCACCAAGCATTAAACGTATTTATGTTCACACTGGAATTAAACAGTCTTGGGGTAACTCATCCCTGACAGTGAGGTGGGTGATAAACGCAAACTATCACAAAACTAGACGCTTTTACCGTTCTCTTTTCCATGAATGTGTTAAGGAAATCATCGATTTCGGTTTTCCCGTCAAGGAATTCTTCTGCAATATTGTCAGACTCCTCTTCTGCTTCATGAGCTGCAACTTTTAGCCTGGCCTGCAGTGCACTCAAGCTACAGCTCTAGGATTAGAAAGAAATATGTCATTGTTAAGGACTCCTTTCCTAACCAAATTGTAAGAGAAATATTTAGACTTCTTTTTTGTGGAATCATATTCCTCTTACATGTAAATTTGGCCTTAATTGTGGTTTAATGAGTCTAAGGACATGGAAAACACATCACATAGACCTACAACAGGTAGGGTATGGTATCAAACTGTAGCCCTACAACTGCTGATGGCCTATAATCTCCCATAATACTGTGTAAATGATAGCCCTACAACTGCTGATGGCCAATACTCTCCCATAATACTGTGTAAATGATAGCCCTACAACTGCTGATGGCCAATACTCTCCCATAATACTGTGTAAATGATAGCCCTACAACTGCTGATGGCCAATACTCTCCCATAATACTGTGTAAATGATAGCCCTACAACTGCTGATGGCCTATAATCTCCCATAATACTGTGTAAATGATAGCCCTACAACTGCTGATGGCCAATACTCTCCCATAATACTGTGTAAATGATAGCCCTACAACTGCTGATGGCCAATACTCTCCCATAATACTGTGTAAATGATAGCCCTACAACTGCTGATGGCCAATACTCTCCCATAATACTGTGTAAATGATAGCCCTACAACTGCTGATGGCCTATAATCTCCCATAATACTGTGTAAATGATAGCCCTACAACTGCTGATGGCCTATAATCTCCCATAATACTGTGTAAATGATAGCCCTACAACTGCTGATGGCCACTACTCTCCCATAATACTGTGTAAATGATAGCCCTACAACTGCTGATGGCCACTACTCTCCCATAATACTGTGTAAATGATAGCCCTACAACTGCTGATGGCCTATAATCTCCCATAATACTGTGTAAATGATAGCCCTACAACTGCTGATGGCCACTACTCTCCCATAATACTGTGTAAATGATAGCCCTACAACTGCTGATGGCCTATAATCTCCCATAATACTGTGTAAATGATAGCCTTACGACTGCTGATGACCTATAATCTCCCATAATACTGTGTAAATGATAGCCCTACAACTGCTGATGGCCTATGTCTGGCCTATAATCTCCCATAATACTGTGTAAATGATAGCCTTACAACTGCTGATGGCCTATGTCTCCCATAATACTAATAATAATTACTAAACTAATAATAATGTCAGTTAAGAGGAGATGTATCGGAGGTGTAGTCCACAAACGGCTGGAAGGCCGCAGTTTGACTCACCTGATCTGCAAAAATGGTTGATCAATTGGGCACAATCACTAAACAAACTATAAAGATGATATTTGCAGCTGGAAAATAGTCCAGGGGGGAAAAACAATGCCTTTCCACTCCACTTTCTTTTACATAATTGTGTCAGTTAATGACCTTGAGATGTTGCTGGGTCATTCGCAGGCACAATGACGTTTGGAGCAGGTAGGGTCAGAATTTAGATCAGCAACAGAAAGTTGTGCACCATTATATGAAGGGAAGTCCCAATATTCATTCAGAAGGTGGATGAAGTAAAGGAAATTTCTGCCCTACCAGTAATAGCTCCAGGCTGAAGAGTGATATGACAACACCCATAGCCACAGAGACAAAACAAACACTCCAAAAACTCCTGCTCAAACCACTTGTCCTTACATCCAGATTGCAAAATGTAAAAAGGTGATAAGTGAAACCACTTAACTTGCTTCTACATGACCTAATCTTACATGCACAAGCATTAGTGTACATGCGAAATGAGTTACTTTTCCTACAAGTGTTACAGAGATATGAATAAATGATTTGAATAGAAATCTCCTTGATTTACTAACCAAATATTTTACACTACATATATATATATAAATATATAAATATATATATATATATATATATATATATATATATATATATACACACATATACTCACATACTGAATAATATGGGAGCATTACAGGCTTAAAAACGTTGTCATATGCCTCTGTTTAGAATTTGCAGAATAAGCAGTAATAAATGTGATTTCAGTTTTAGATCAGTGTTCCAAACCAATCTTAGAACTGTTATTGATGAGATCAAATATTCTGAAGATTATCACTTATACATAAAATGGGATAGAAAAAATAAAAATATACATAGCGTAAATCACTGTTTGAACAAGTGAGATAAAACCTGCTGCTTAGCATTTCAAACAGCAATGGTAGAGGTAAACACAGTGATGGAGTTTAAGCATGTGTGAGATGGTCATGTGGCCTTATCTTAGATATAAGGCTAGTGACAGACTGGATACCACTCTATGGACCAGAATTTTATTGAAATACTAGCTTGTTCCTTTTAACAATTGTGAGTGCAATACTAAGGAGGTGAAGGGGTTGTTAATTAGCTAAAAACACTTAATAATTAAATAACAGATCTGCTTAGGATTTCTTTGATTAATACAGCACTCTAGTTTATACTTCACCTGTAGAAAACAGCAATTACGTTTGAAAAACTACTTGTATGTTTATTGAAAATTCACATTAGATTGGATTGCTGCAGCAAACAAGGCCAACGTTTTGGATTCTAGATCTCTTTCTAAAAACTGAACGTTTCTAATTCAATCCAAGTCGGATTCCTCAATTTTAAGAATTTCCCATCAGCTAAGTTTGATTGTAGTTCCCAAATTGGTTGGGAAATGTGATCAAATTACATATAACTCAAACTACAATCAATTCTAGTAGATAACCAAGTATATTGACATCTGTGATTTGTTTCCCCATTTGATTAAAAATAAAATAATACATCACAGATCTCTGTCAATGTCCAGTGACTGTATAATGTAAGCTGCTCTTCTGCAATAAAGTATTAGTGGACATTTTCCCGCCTTTCAATCACAAGATGTGTCTGGGTACAGCGCATCTCAACCTTTTGTTTTACCTAATTCTGAACCTAAATTTTGGCTGACTGGGAGCTGGAAATGACAGCAGCACTGTACCTCACTCAGCTCATGCTGACGCTGCAACTTCTTCTCAAATGATCCTTTCATGTGAGTGAGAAGTTCATACTGCAAGAGAACAAAACACAGATTAAATACTAGAAAATACAAATAGAAAAAGACAAAACAATTACACCTCAATTTATTTACCTTGTCTAATATTGTCTGGCGTTTTGCTTCTAGAATGGGCTCCAGCTGCAGGTTTTTCTCTAGGAATAGACAAAACACCAGTTTTGCTATTAGAGATATGGCTAGTCATTAAGGTAAACATACAATTACAGAACAAATACAGATTAAGACGACTGAGCCCCAATGAAGACAGACCTCAAAAGATAAAACTGGACAAATTAATTATTATTACATTAGAACTAACCCTGAGCAAAGCCTCATTCATTCAGTGAGGATTCTTTTTTTGTAGCTGTGGCAAGTTAGTACCCTGTAGAAATAAGGGAGTGAAAAACTTACATCTGGAAAGGACCATCAAAAGGAGCTGTACTTTTGTATATATAGTATTCAAATCTACTGTTCATATTAACACTTTACAACAAATTCTTTTACGCTAAAAAAAATCCCCATCGAGTGACTGAGGCTTTGAACAGCATCCAAATTCAAATTCCCATGATAAATCAAGCTTGAGCATGCCATCAGCACACTAGGTGTATGTGTTACCTGCAAATCCTGAAGGCACACAGTTCATAAAATATGTAGCTTCTTGCCCATTTCATGAATCAAACCTCACCCTTGCACAATTCACAAAATATGTACGGACCAGGACTATTCATAAATTGAATTCATCCTGGTCAGATTAAGTACATCAGTCCTCCTTGCACTACATAATATTGGTTACACATAATGACATCATGTAACTTTAGATTCCAGCAACACATTTTCACCACATTGCCGACCCTAATCGAAACAATACAATATCCTTGTTGTGTTACGATAATCTCCTTGTAAAAGAACTCTTCAAGGAGCTCCTCCAACCCCCAAAATGCAATTCCACTGAAATGTCCTTGAAGTAGATAGGAATAAAGTCTCTCCTCAGACTTAGGTGGACTTATGAGGGAAAAGATGAAAGGAGAGGCACATACTGTAATACTGTGTGAAGAAAATCAGCTAAACTTCAATAGAGATACACTCACATAATACAAATGCACAGAGAGTCAACTCAACTGCAATGAAAGCGCAGTAAGCCAAGGTTACCAGTAGCCACCCACTCAGCTAAACTTCAATAGAGATACACTCACATAATACAAATGCACAGAGAGTCAACTCAACTGCAATGAAAGCGCAGTAAGCCAAGGTTACCAGTAGCCACCCACTAGCTGGTAGAAAAGCTGGAACCACCAGATGGACACCCTCTCCTGGGCTGCAGAGGAGTTTTTCATCTCCCATCTTCCATGGAATATAATCAGTCCTAACCCTATTTACACAGCTCATTTAACTCACAACAATTCTGGATGTCGTTATGTGTAACCGATATTGTTATGTACTGCATGGAAAACTGGCGATGTGTATAATGATGCACAATTTGTGAATTCATGAAATGTGCTGCTCTGTACACGTCAACAATTGTGCAAGAGCAGCAGACACTTATAAGAATCACTGTTTGCTGTTCTGATGTCCAGCGACACAACCACAAATATGCCCAGGAAAGGGTTTACCCACCAAACTAGCACTTCCAATACTTATTTATGTGGAGTGGCACATTGAGTAACCCAGATATTACAAAAATCTAAACAGGTTTTCTAGCTTGCAGAAAATCCAGAGTAGATTTAATAAAATGCAGGGTTATCACATTGAAAATGAACTGGCCAAATGTCAAATATGTTATTTTTTCTTTAGAAAATAAGGAAGAATGCTAGCCCTACCTCAGAATTTGCATAGCCCAGAACTACTTTATTTCAGAGCAATACAATGTAAAGGTAGAACAAAATCTCAGCTATACATGCGTGTAAAAGACATGTAACATGACTGAACTGTGAACATGCTCTAAATCATAAATCTGTGCTCTAAATCATAAATCCCAGTGAAAATCTTACTAGCTATTTCCTCTATGTTCTTCACCAAGTCTTCTTTGTCAGTGATGATCTGTTTTAACTGTGGGAGATTTACAAATAGTTCCAGCAGACTGTCCTCTTGCTCCATCATATCTTGGAGCTGGGAGACACTGTAAGAATAACAAAACATCTACTAAAGCACGATTATATATAAACAGGCCAACATGGATTACTATTGAGATGAATGAGTTCTAGGCTGTTTAACCTAGGGACCAGGGATTTTCTGGGCCAACGACCAGAGCAATTTTATAATTTTTGATATGTAGCTATTGAAATGGAATTTTCTTCTCTGTCATTTAACGCACCCATACAAGTTATTTGTTGTTTTTTATAGGACAGCTAGAGCTTTCTTTTTATATCCCATACATAAAAAGAATCTACAATGTAGTATTAAAAAATATTAATAATAATTTCCCCATTAATTTCCCAATAATAATCTACACAACTAGTGCAACACTAGCCCACTTATCCCAACTAATTAACTAACTAATAAAAAATAAAAATATGAGGGCCATGAAGAAGGAAGGAAACTGACTTTTTTTTACAGGATGTATTTTATTTATTTTTCACTTGCAGGTCACTATAAGTACGTGAAGCACAGAGAGTGATTACAGGCAGTCAATGTGCCATCTAATTTGCATGTTATCACATGCCCTTAAACCGCTGATCGATTCCAGGAGCTTTTGTCTCAAGTGAGAGGCATAGTCCTGGATCCGTTTCAGACTACGTTAACTCGTCATAAGGTTGCTAACGCTGCGGCTCTTATGACGAGTTAACTCATCATAAGGTAGCAAAGGAGTTAAAGCCTGTTGTGCCAGTACTACTATTAGTGGTAAGAGTAATACAGGGTAACTTGTTCTCCGATATATTTTTCAATACATATCTTTTTTTCCCTTTTAACTATACACCAGCCTGTTACAAGGATTATCCTTTATCATTGTCCACAGTTGTTGCTCTTTTATGATGCTCATTAGCTAACTCAAAATAACTCTTATGGATAGACAAGCATCATTGAGCTATAATCCAACAATCAAGAAGACTTGCTATCCCTCAGAAATCCTACACCTGCAGTGCTACCACTACTGAAAGGGATTCTGGGTAGGAATAAGCAAATAAGGTTTACTATGATCCTATGATCACGTTTTTGCCTCTATATCCACCTCTGGCGCTGCACAAGACAACCTTTAAACATAGCCCAGGGCAGAGGTGCAGATCCAGTAACCCACTCATGAAGATCCGTTTTGTCCATAATGTGATCTTGCCAGCATGAGGTTGGTTACTAGCTTTCTGTCTGAGCCTTGGAGCAGTATGAGTCCATGGATCAAACAGTAGAATACTTTTTAGTGCAATTTTCTCCCAAGTATAACTCACAATCTGAGCAGTTCATTTACAAAATGAGATGGGATTGATCTATTCTTAAATGCATACATACATTGGTTATACTGTGGATGATGGTTGGTCTCTTTATATGCATGGACTAATATCTTGAATGATCCCTGTTTGTGAGGATGACTATTTTTTAAAAGTGTTTGAGTTATATGTGAATATTAATTTTTGCATGTTTAGTGTGGACTACGGTATGCATAAGGAGTTATCTTTACATGTGGTTGATATCCCAAGGCTTTGCAAAGGAAGTAAAACCTATCCAAATAAATAAATATATATACCGTATTTATCGGCGTATAACACGCACTTTTTCTCCCTGAAAATAGGGGGAAAATGGTGTGTGCGTGTTATACGCCGAAAAAAAAAAAATCTAAAACCTTACCTCGTTCCTGCTCTGTCCCCCGGTGCTCTGAAGGTGCGTGGCTGTGAGGGAAGCGTTGTGAGCTTCCCTCCAGCCGCGCGGTCAATAAAGTGTGTTTTTTTTTTAAACAAACTTTATTGTTCCGCGCGGCTGGAGGGAAGCTCACAACGCTTCCCTCACAGCCACGCAGCTTCAGAGCACCGGGGGACAGAGCAGGAACAAGGTAAGTGCTGGGCTATGGGGAAGGGGTGGGGGGGAGAGGGTGGCATAACGAGCATACTAAGGGGCAATATCATGGCATATTAAATGGCATATTGGGGGCAATATCCTGGCATATTGGGGGCAATATCCTGGCATATTAAATGGCATATTGGGGGCAATATCCTGGCATATTAAAATGGCATATTGGGGGCAATATCCTGGCATATTAAAATGGCATATTGGGGGCAATATCCTGGCATATAAAAATGGCATATTGGGGGCAATATCCTGGCATATTAAAATGGCATATTGGGGGCAATATCCTGGTATATTAAAATGGCATATTGGGGGCAATATCTGGCATATTAAAATGGCATATTGGGGGCAATATCCTGCATATTAAATGGCATATTGGGGGCAATATCCTGGTATATTAAAATGGCATCTTGGGCTTCAAAGTTCTTTATTTGAAATTTAAGTTTTTTTTCATGAAATTTCCTTCTAAAAATGAGGTGCGTGTTATACGCCGGCGCGTGTTATACGCCGATAAATACGGTATATATATGATGGTGACACCTAGCTGTGGACAAATATGGCACAAAGAAGCTATATGTGGGGCAAATATACCACATAGACTTTGTTTTGGAGGGGTTAAGGTGGTAGAGGCTGTTTTGGGGATAATGATGGCACAGTGAGGCTGTATAGGTGTAAAGATGGCATAGAGACTATTTGGGAGGGGAGCAAACATGGAGCAGGGCTTGCTAAAAGTTACCCTGACTGGGTGCCTATGTATAACTGTGCATGCATGAATGTGTGTTCATGACTGTATGTGACTGTGTATGTGTGACCTTTGTGTGTATGGAGGGGGGGGGGGGGGGGGTAGCATTTCAATTCTTGACCCAGGTAGGCCCTGCTTCTGATTGGCTCACTCTGGTAGATATATGGGGACACACCTTTTACATCTTTTAGAATTCAATGAGGGCTCAGTAAGAGAAAGCTTTGGAAAAGCAGCAGAACTAGAATTCACTAAGCACTTCAACTTGTCACATAGAAAACCCATGTGTGTATTTATGTATGATGTACAATAACATCAAAGCAACAGTCAGTTATACCCACCAGAATATATAAAAAATAATTAAATAAAAGCCATTCACAAAGGGCGAGTTAAACATTTCCTCCCATTTACTTAACTATGCATTATGCAGGGACAAGTCTGGTGAGTTTCTCCTACGAGAGCTCCGTTGACCCTGCATAAATAATAATAATACATTATTAATCACAGATTTTTTGAAGAACTCTCAATGACTCTCGGCTTGGGCCAGCTCCGTCCTTCCTGCATAGTTAAAATAAGTGAGATGAAATGTCCATCACATGTGCCTCACTTGCAGTGAATAGCTCCCCTTGATTCGCTTTTCATTACATACATAATAAAATGATCACCTTAATTCCGAGAGCTCAGGAAATGTATCAGGAAGATCAGGCATCTTATAGGTAAAACCATTTATCCCCATCTAGACAGAAATACAGGAAAACATAGTAAAATGGAGAACATATCCTTATCAAATCACAAAGAGCTCGGAGCTTTTTTAGGGGATTTTAAAGCAAGTTTTTTTTCCCAGACAGTTGGAAGGAAAAGAGCAAACTGATTAAAATGATTATAAAAAGAAAATTATATTTATTTTTAATGGAAACTATATGGTCTATTTTCCCAGGAGACTGCAAAGCTGCCACTTAAGATTAAGTAGAGCTTTTTACCGTAATTTAGAAAATAGATAAAATAAAAAGTGCTCATTAAAGTATTTTTGAAGTACATCATTGTATATTAAGATCTGCAAAGCCCATTTTTGGGCTATACTAATCCTTTAAAATGGAAGAATTTTCAAACTGTCCAAAACTAGTAGAACAGGTGCTAAATGTAATTAAAAGGCACTGTCTAGTGCCCAAAATGCATCTTTCAAATATTAATGCATATTAATGTGCTTTCAAAGTACTTTAAAATGCATGTCTTACATTTTGCATTGCTTAAAATATAAAATACTTACAGCTAGAAGAAATTGTGAAATTACAGCAGTTTGCAAGAAACAAGGCCTGTCCCACTGGATGAGTAAAAGTAATTTCATTTTTTTTGCTGCAGGAACCAATGAGAATAATTGAATATCCTGTCTCTTTAGTGATGTCATCAGACATTGTGTTGCACTGTTAAGAGATCCTACTGTGTACAAGAGCAAGGTCACCCATAGGCCACTCAATAGACTTAATTTGAGGAGGACAGAAAGTGACTATATGAAACAAAACTTTATATCCTCAGTGTCTATATAATCAGTGCTGCTGCACCGGCAGTAAACATGCAGAGTAATCAAATATTGAGTCAAATATTAATTATGTGATTTATACAGAATGCCTGCATCAAATCACACAGGGATAAAAGCCTGTGCACTATACAAGCAGTGATCTTCATCTTGCACCAAAGTGAGTTTGGGGACTAGACTATCCCTTTAATAATAAATTGTAAAGCAATCAATAATATAAACATAGAAAGTGTCGGCAGAACCATTTGGCCCATCTAGTCTGTCCAAGTAATAGGGGCATAACAAGGAAACTGTGGGTTATTCTTTGGCTTCAAATGGAGGAAGTGGATGCCAAAAATAAACAAAAACCAAAGTAAACAGTAAGGTGCCAATAATTCATGTGGTGTTTCTCAGATTTTTTTTTTTCTGTTGTCAATGGATAAGTGGACATTTTCCAGCACTGCTAATGGTAAGTATATGAAGCAATGACTATGGCTACTTGTGCTGGCTGTATGTGGGCCCCATTTTAGAATCACACAGCAATGACCAGTGGGCAAACAGACTATAACTAAATAACTGCTTAAAAACATTTTATTTCCCAGTTTGGAAGCCACACTCCCTTACAGACTTACTTCCAAAGTAGGGACTGGAAGGGGCAGGTCAGAAATCAAGCCACAAGAAGGTGCAGGTGCTTTGGCAGTGCTGTAATTTCCCGGAACAGTTTCGGACGCTGATCGGTTTGTCTCTGGTGTTGAGTATGAAGGGAGGAATGGAAAACCGGAATGAGTATATGACGGAAGTCCTGTGGGATTACTGTACAGGCTGAAACAAAAACAGAACGAAAATCAGAGGAGCATCTCCCAACCGGTTTCAGAAAGCAAGAGCCAAGTATATATAAATATATATATATATATATATATATATATATATATGTATATATATATAAATAAAATTATTTTGTTATTTTTCTAGTTAATGATAGAAACTTAAAAAGCATTTTATTCATCTTGATGTGGTCGTTTAATCATTGAAAAACAGTTTGTGACTTCACATTCACTTTAGGGTGAGAATATTGTAGTAGCACAAGACTATTACAAAACAGCAATTAACTGATCCATTATTAAATTATTCGAACATCTGAAAAAATAATCCGAGGGGTTTCATTGTCCTCATGCAATAGGAACATTTAGAAGTTCTTATAGGACCTTTATTAAGAAATGCCGTTGTTTGACATGAAAACAAAACAATTGCAGCTTTGAATAAAATTGGGGGCCAGATTTACAGGATAATCATGTAACCTATAAACATGGACCCTGACGGAGTAACGGAGATGCAGACACTGGTACACAAGTTTAACACAGAGTTACCCTGAAATCCAATCAGATTACAAAAGACATTAATCCACAGATAAGGTTATTGACAGGCTAAGTAAGGATGAATTCAGCTTTCTGCTCTGCAGGGGCCATCGGGATTAACATGAATCTTCCATTCCTAGTGTATCTACTATATAAAAATCAGGATATAAATAGACTCGTCTGATGCAACTATGTATCTGAATTAAAGCACCGGTTCACATTCAGGTGACAGGACATTTATCTTCCCTTCTCCTGTTCAGCCTCCGTCCTTCCCCCACCTAAAATAATGTGAGAAGCATCTCTAAAAGAAAAAAATGGTTTTAAATGTGTGTGATGTCTTCTATTTATGACATCACCTTGGATGTTTGCTATACAAATAAACTACTTTAAATGGTAAAATGTTCATATCAGGCCACAAGGTGATGTCAGGAACATGAGACAGCACAGACATATTAAGTACATATTTTCTCTTAATTTACTTATTGGCTTACAATGTATAGATTTGTGATACAATCACAGTATAATCAATGTTTAGTCGGATGTGTTCTAAAATGACAGCTTTAATATACATTTCAGTTAACTTCCTTTCCAACTATAAAAATAAAAAGCAAGGAGAAAACCAAATCCAAAACTTTTTGTATATATTATTTCATAAATTCAAATCACGGAGTTAATGTTCGCTTAATTGGAAAATCTCTTTTGTGCAAACCTTTGCTAACTTATCCAAACTACAACTACTTTCCTGTCGTGATTAACATAGTGGACAGAGGATTCTATTCACTAAAATGAGAGTTCCAAGTGAGTTGAGGTGAGCAGAAGAGAGATGAACTCACCAGGATTAGTGCTGCACAATCCACAGCTAAATAGAAGAACAAAGTACCGTATTTATCGGCGTATAACACGCGCCGGCGTATAACACGCACCTCATTTTAAGAAGGAAATTTCAGGGAAAAAAAATTAAATTTAAAATAAATAACTTTGAAGCCCAATATGCCATTTTAATATGCCAGGATATTGCCCCCAATATGCCATTTAATATGCAGGATATTGCCCCTAATATGCCATTTAATATGCCAGATATTGCCCCCAATATGCCATTTTAATATGCCAGATATTGCCCCCAATATGCCATTTTAATATGTCAGATATTGCCCCCAATATGCCATTTTAATATGCCAGGATATTGCCCCCAATATGCCATTTAATATGCATGATATTGCCCCCAATATGCCATTTAATATGCAGGATATTGCCCCCAATATGCCATTTAATATGCAGGATATTGCCCCCAATATGCCATTTAATATGCAGGATATTGCCCCCAATATGCCATTTAATATGCAGGATATTGCCCCCAATATGCCATTTTAATATGCCAGATATTGCCCCCAATATGCCATTTTAATATGCCAGGATATTGCCCCCAATATGCCATTTAATATGCCATGATATTGCCCCCAATATGCCATTTAATATGCCAGGATATTGCCCCCAATATGCCATTTAATATGCCAGGATATTGCCCCTTTGTATGCTCGTTAGGGATCGCTCGTGAGGGATCGCTCGTGAGGGATCGCTAGTGAAGGGTTGGTGCAGGATCTGAGATTGTAGGATGTGCAGGGAGTAAGAGTGAGCATGCCGCTCAGGTGGGGGGGGGGGGGGGGGGGGGGGAAGTGTTCCAGAGACGTGGTTATGCACTAAGCAAGCTAGGTGGAGAGTGCGCCTGGAAGCAAAATAAAGACTGAAAAAAAGGAAAACCTTTGTATAGGAAGCTCTAAAGAAAAACATAAGTGATTTATAAAAGCAGTGTATATTGGGGCATCTGGAACCTGAAGACGCAGTTACTTTATTATAAGTACAGGAATCTCATCAGGAAAGGTCTGAGGTTTGTAGGATAACACAGTCAAATTAACAACAAACTCTTTCCGAATGACACCTAAATTAATAGTTGCAAGCAATGCTCATTGCTACAACATGGTGATATGGGTATAGTTTCCAAAAATGAACTTACTAAGGAAATGATCCAGAGCTGGGGGCCAGGGTTGGAGGATTCTTCCAAAACTCTTCCAGCAGACTCTGTACTATTTTCCCAAGATCTGAGTGCATGGTAAACTGAAAGGAGGCATGGAAATAAAATTCAATTTACAAATAAGAGAGGACACAATGCGAGCGGGTTACAGAGGTGACTTGAAGGTGAGAGGAGATGTTTTGAGGTGAGATAAACGCATCATTACTCCAATTTAGCTGGCGAGTTCCACCACTAAGTGAGCTCACCGAGTCTCGTATAGCTAAATTAATGAGAAGAAATATTCATCTCATCTCACCTTTCAGTGAATAAATCAGTATCTTACAGCTAGCTAAACTAAACCAGACACACTAATTGTTTTGTTACTGATCTTATGACAACCCATTCAATCAGAATCTTGAAAGATTCATTGACTTGAGCAACAAATTAATAAATTAAAACAAGCTTTTGAATGATAACCATTATTATCAGGTTAATAGATAACACTTCTGAAAATGGCCTGGCTTCACAACACAATCCTGCCTTAAAAACATTCCAGTGATACTTGGAAATATCATTATCAACAGAAAAAGGGATTTCTAGGCTACAGGTATGGGATGCTATTCAGATTCATTTTGCAGAAAGACGCTAGTTCTCAAATAGCTATAAAATGACGCTGATAAGTCCCAGCATCCTCAGGAGTACCAGTCATTCTGTCACCTTTCCAGCTCTTTGAGCAGGTTGTGTCATAATAAATGTTGCAAAACACGGTGGGGTTTATTCACTAAAATTTGAGAACAGGTCAACTTTCACTTTAAATTTCAACCTCTTCCCTTCAGTGAAAAGCAATAGAAATTAGCTAACACAGGAGCGAATGTTGCTGATGATGGGCATTTATACAAATATGTAGATATTCATTCAATATCAGCCATTTCCAATGTCTGCACCGTATTTCTGATCCATTTGATGTTATTTAAGTGGATAAAACGTACATATGTAGTAGTAATGGAAGCATGGTTCAGAAACCTTTTTAAATCACGCAGAAGCTGCCTTTTGCATGACTAAAAAATGTTAGAGGGTTTAATTTCTGTTGAAGTATCGTGATAGTGGAGGCAGACAGCTGATGCTGAAGTGGTCTAGTTACATATATATATATATATATATATATATATATATATATATATATATATATCTATGAGAAACTGACATGTCCTACTACTTCTCTAATACCTGGTCACCCATTATGGCATGTCTCTTTTATGATCGATGATTGTAAATCATTTTTGAGTGATTAGTCCATTTTAAACCTGTTCCCCTTTTTCAACCAGTTAAGCGGTTTTCGAGATATTTTTTATTTACCTAATCTATTTCTTCCACCTACCAGATCATTTTGCTTTAGAATGTTGGTCACAAGAATAGTTAGAAAATTAACACACATGAGGAAATGTAACTAACTTTATTATTTTCAAACAATATCCTTATTAAAGGACAACTGTCGTCCTTTTTTCCACATCAAATAAAATAAAAGCTTTTATTAAATTAAACTTGGTGGTGTGTTTTTCTTTTTTTAAATGAAGACATGCACTTTCTTAACGCATTTCCATTTCCTCCACCTCTTTGGTCGTATCCATCCGAAGTGAGAGGTATCCACGGCAGTTTGCCACTGTACAATAGCGCTCTAATTGCTCGCAACAGATTGATGCTCGCTAAGCATAGCATCACAGTAGAGGCTCAGTGGGCATAAAACGTGGGCATATCACTGGGCATATCCTGCACATGCGAGTGCTTAGAGCGCTATGCACAGTGGTAAGCTGCTGGGATACTTCTTCCTCCAGTCGGATGCGAGCAAAGAGGTGGAGGAAATGAAAACAGAAATCTAGTTAGAAAGAGGATGTCTTCAATTAAATTAAAATAAAAAACATGCTACCAGATTTAGTAATAAAAACTTTTAATTAATTTAATGAAGAAAAAAGGACAGCAGTTGTCCAAGAGCTAGTAACAGCTGCTTAATTCAACGAAAAAGAAACACTTATGAGTTTTTTCTTCAATACTTCCCATCTCATAAACAGCAGATAAAGTGTAATATACCGGTAATCATTGCTGTTGCTTAAGCAACAATGCTTCCAAGGGTCGCTTTCTTGTGTGAGATCACAGCACCCAAAGACAGAGGGAAGCCTACAGTAAAGGCCAATAACAACACTTTCTCAGAGGAGGACACTGCCTCCTGTGTACTCTCTCTCAGGGACTTTCCTGTGAAATTATTTTCAATGTAAAACTACATAAGAATTGTAATTTGTCTTTAAGATCTGTGCATGTCACATATTGTAGATGTGTACAACATATAGAAAATAAACTAAGGGGAACGACGTCTATGTTCCCCTTTAAGTGAGAAACTAAATGGTGTATGCGATCACAGAAGTATACCGTAACAGGAACTCAAATCTTCTTTGCTTCATGAATGAAACAGATGCCGGTGTAAATAGAACACTGGAACAAATGTAATCAGGCTTTGGTAAGCGTTAAAGCCATAATACACTGCATGTGCAGCGAGTTACAAGTCAGTATTAAACTCTAAATATTGCCCAATTCTTATTTATATCTATATAACAAGAATACTGCTAAATTAAATACAAACTAGCTTGTTTTAAACAAAATGACAATACATTGATACTTGTATTATAGATATAATAAACTTACATTATTTACTAAGGGACATGTGACATTGATGCCTTGCTTGTCCACTAAATGATGCCTGATTGGAGGAAAAACACTGATATGTGGTTTTTCTTGAGGAAATTGAGGAGGGAGCAAACTGCAAAAAGAAAAGAAAAATACATATAAATAGACATGTTACTGCACATGCAAACAAATATTTAAATCAACAGCATTATTTTTGTCTCCCCACTATTCATCTTTACACTGTATACAAGAAATGATGAATATGAAAAATATGTACAACACAATATGTTCCACTGAACTTAGCTAACACTCCAATTATTAGTAAATACAGGTAGAATATCCAGAAATTTGTTCTCCAAAAACATTTGGCAGGTTCCCAACAATGCCTCACATCACAGCTACATCACAGTAAAGGTGATTTATTTGCATTGATATTTCTGTATTCCATGAGTGCTGAGAGGCTTTAACATATCTTATTGGTAAAAATGATCAATTATCCGAAATGACCAGTTATCCACAATCCATCTGGTCCCAGGCATTTTGGGTATGGGATACTCAACCTGTAGTATACAATGAAATAGGTTCTGACAGACATATAATTTGCTTTCAGTGTAAAAGTGTCTAAGCTTTTGTTAATATGTTGTTTATAGAAGTTCAGACTTTCCATTTTTCATGTGAACGGCCCTTTGCTATGTGAATGAGCAGTACTTACATGTTTATGTTGATGGTTATGTTTTTAACAGTGATAGGCAGCCTGTACTCCACATCTTTCTGAATTTCAGCAATGCTATCGAAAAGAACACAAAGGTATATTAACCACACAGACTTGAAATAACCTACCTTTTAATGCATTTAAAAGTTATAACATTATAAGAATGCATATATTCACGAAAGCCTGGATCTCTATTTTCTAAACATGTTTAATTTTACGCACACATTTTAACTTTACAAACTCTCACACCCAGCAACATTTAATGTAATATTTAGTAAAGGGACTATCAACTGAATAATATTTTTACTGTGCATGTAGAGCATAAAAAATAATTGCAAATGATCTATACATTGTATTAGTAAAACTGCAAACAAATGCCTTAATTAGGAGAAAAATGTGTTTTAAATATGTCTGTGGAGTCTCCGGCTTATGACATCACCTGTTGCACGGTATACAAATGAATTGCTTTTGAAATGGGAAATGTGTAATTTGCATACCATGTCGTACCGTGCAAGCAAAAAGCTAACTTAGCATCATAGGGAATTTAGTCTATAGCAGGCAGCACAGATATTTGCTTGGATGACATATCCAGCTGGAGCTGGCCGCTCTCTACTGCTGGGGGCCAGTATCAGTTTATTTTAAAAATAAAATGTTTCTAGAGAACCTTTTGACAGTCCCTGGTCCTCCACTGTAAAGCTTTTACTTTACATATATTTCTTTTTTTTTTACCCCTAATATAATCCCAACAACAACAACAAAAAGTTTATTTTTTAATTTAATAAAGAAAGTTCTGGTGTGGGGGAGAGGAGGGGGGGCTGGGTTGGGGAAGCGCTTTGAACGCTGCGATTTGATGTCATTTACAGCCCAATCACAGTATGCCTGTCCAATGAATACATAAGCATCCCACATTGCTTAGCATACGGGACGCAGCTTGGGGGCTGCCTTCTATGCAGTTTTTGACCATGTTACCTTTGGCATAGAGGTTCTATGTCGAGGCAATGACTAGGCAGAGGACCTTGTGCCTTGATCAAAAAATGTCTATACATGTGATTGCCAAGCACAATATATAGGTATCTTTTGTATCTCATCTGTAACGTAATGCCATTTCATTTCCCCGTTTCACTTTAAACACTTGCAATCAAATTCTCACTTAGCCAATATAATTACCCAATAAACACAACTCATTTCCCATATGTAGCATTATGGAAAACTTCCTGGTATTACAAAAACAGGAAATTCTCATATTGTGATATATAACACAAAATACAGTAACAGACATAAAGGCTAAAATGAGAAGGTTCCTACATACTCAACATACTAAACACCAGTTCCACTTTAGAACCAGAAGTTCTTATCTGATAATCAAAATGAGTTAAGGAGCATATCATTTTTTGCATAAATGAAGAATTACTGTAAATATTTAGTCGTGATATTTGGATTTTTATAATAACAAATGAAACTGCATTATCATTTGCATGTTAGGACACCTAATAGTGGAGATTTCAGGAGAGGAGGGTATTAAGAATAAAACAAAAAAAAAAAAAAAACTATCTATTAAAGTTAAACACAAATACATTTTTGTATGAAATGTAGACATTTTAACCAGAAATTATGTAATAAAATAATACAAATAATATGCAATATTATACCACCTTTGGTCCATATAGCTCTATTAAGGGCTGACATTTTTTTGATCAGACCATATACTCGAAAATGATTTGTCAACCTCCTGATAGAGCTATATCTACAGAACAAAGAAGAATAAAATAATGTAATTTATTTGTATTTTCATCACTCTATCTAAAATGTCTACACTGTTGCAAGATCAATTAAGTTTCAGTTCATTTTGTTTTGCCTACAGATGTGGTTCAATTTTAGTATTATTGTATTATTCTTTACTCCCTCCTCTCCCGCACATGATAAACTAAAATACATTATAAAATCCAGACATCACTACTAACTACTTACACTAGCTCTTCATTGAAGTTGGTGTTCAGTAAGCTTGGTGGGGGAAAAAAAACAATTACTGTACTAAGCTGTGGTGAAACATTGGCACAAAGACAAATTAATTCCAGGAATGTAACAGGCAAAGCTAAGTATGTGCTTACATAAACCTAAACATTACACAATAAACCAGACGCAGTATTAACATGAACATAAACAAGACTGTGTTCAGATGAAACGAAAACTCAGTCACATGAATAAGTTATTTCTGGCAAAGAGAATGACATACATTGTTTTTATAACACGCTCACTTAAAGCATCAGTTTGCTTAAAAGACTAATAACTATAACAGGAAAAACTTTGGAGAAAGTAAATTGGAAAAAATAGGCTATTACTGCATTAATTGTGTTCGGTACGACTGAACACTTCCTCTCAGTGACTGAACTCTACTTTCTACACTTCATAGGGAATTTTTAATAAGTAGCTTGATTACTTTTTATTATGCGACTTAATATACATAGCTTTAAATCATGTAAATTAGATTTCAGTCTATAGAATAGTTGTTGATTGTGACTTTTTGTTTTTGAAGTTCTTCCAAACTTAATAAGCAATATTTTCATAGTACATCCTATGTAACATGTCAGTGAGAATAACACCCATTGCACTCTCTTTTTTATATGACTAAGTTATTCCAAAACTGGTAATTTCTAATATTTTGTAGTAAAGAATTGGCGTGTAGAAATTTGGGTAAAGTGGGGTTATTGCCCAATTTTAAATACTATTAATACAGTGGCCCCATTTTGCAGACTTAGGCGCTTCTTGTTTAGATGATTTCACTGATATATTAGGTGAAATTGAGCACTAGGACACTTAAGGGAAGGTGTTTAAAAGTGGTGCACATAAAAAAAAAAAAGAGTCCAATAGTAGAGCAATCTTTGCATGTGTCACAGTCTGAATAATGCTAACTCTTGACAAAAGCTAATCTTGAAGTGTCAGGACAACAAAAAATAAATAAAAGATCCAATCTCTGTAATGTAGAAGATCACAGCAATTTTGCTTTTTTGAAAAAAGTTTCTGAATCTTTCATGTGAGCCACTATTCATCCATCCCTCCCCCCCAGATTTTCTCCAGAGTGTCCTTGGATGTATGGATTGTGCAGGTGCTCCGTTATTTGTCAGAAAGTGCAGTAAGAAATGGGGTATGTCTGTCTTTGTGTCAGGAATTTTTTTCCCCTACTTCTTGATTTATTTCCTACATAACTGGAGATATTTTAAGTTAAATTTGCATAGCTATCATGCGAACGTTACAGTAGGAGAAATAGATGATACAAATATTTTCATTGGTGTCAAGTTAGATTTTATATACAACATAGGTGCTATCCTATGACACATATTAATCAATACTGATGCTTAAACTTCACAACATCAAGTCCAAACACATTGTAAAGCCTGGAAATACAACACTTATGGAGTATACCAACTTTCTAGGACAGAGGAAGGTTATATGTTAAGTTTGGAAATACTCACCTGCTGTGACATGCTCTAAGGGACTCAATCTGCCTCTGTTTCTGTTGCTGCAGACTGGTTAAGGGAGCCAGAGATCTGGAGCCTTTCGACGAAGAGAATAGCCAGCTCATCCTACTGGTGATCTCAGTTTACTGCTTCAGTGCAACAGAAGATTAAGTTGTTGTTGTTTTGAGGTGGTCAGAGATTGAAGGGGAGGGTGTGGATAGATTAGCTGGCGTTGGTCAGCTGAGTGCTTCTCTTCTTCACGTTCACAAGGGATGAGGGTCATTGGTACTTGACACTCCTGTAGTCCCGGATATCCACTTCTGGGAGAGGGCAGCAGTCAGTTAGAAGGATCTGACCCCTTGGAACACATGCAACTGCAATGCTGGTTGCCAAGCCTCCAGAAACACAATAACAATGTAGATCGTGGGCGCTGGCAGGCTCTAGGGTCCAGCAGGCATGTCCTATGCTCTCTCCGGCGGAAGCATAAACATGCACAGAGGTATATATGACTTCACATACTGTCCTGAGAGCAGAGCCTGGTATCCGATGTAATCTGTGGGTTAAAAGCCATACCAGTGCTTCATGTATGCGGCGACATGAGCACTCCGTGTGTCAGAGGCTGTATCCTTTTTACCCGTAAAGGTGGCTCGGCTGGTAGAACGCAGGTCAGTTTACCGCAGTTTCTATTTTTTCAATAGCCACACTATTGCTGTACTTTCACCAGGTCGCACTGCGTGACGCTGTCCAACATGTCATCATGACCTGAGACAGGCGGTAGGCGGGGTTTGCTGCAGTCGCGCCCATACTATCCTTGCCAGCTGACGTGACGCCATCAGCAAGCGGCGCAGAGGAGTCACCTGTTGTACAGAATGTAGCAGCTGGGTTGGCACGTCGCTCTCATGACGTTCCGGTTTGGGATAACGTTTGTGACCTCATAGAGTGTGGATGTGAAACCTAATTGGGAACTGGGGGGGTCGAGGGATCGTCAACTTGACGGAGCAGGGGGTAAGCAGGGAGATTCAGTCACTCCTTCCTAGCTTCCTATGCATTTGTCTGCGCCCTCTGTGTATATAGGTGTTGGCCAACTGTAGTTTCAAAAAAGTGTACCTGCCTCAGAGTCATGGGAGTTAGAGTCTGCCTCACCTCAGTTAGAATGCCAATGGAGAGCCATCCGGACTTAGATAAATATGGATGCACATTTAGTGAACGTTTGCAACTTACCACCACACAAGTTGTTTAGGACATTTTTTTTATTAATGTATTTTATGTTTAAAAAAGCGTACTTTCGAGAGTAAGTATAAAATAATAGCAAAAAAAAAAAAAACCCAGTGTGTAGAGGTCACTCCACACACGCTCGTTTTGGGGAAAATTGTAAAATAACTCTAAAGAGACCCAACGTTCCATGGGTTTTATGGTAACTTCTCCACTTTTGGAATTTGCCCCAAAACTTTTTTAAATAACCTCATAGTCTTACAAAAACAGCTCACATCACTGACTATGCCACCTCACTTCCTAAATACCTTATCTCTCTGACCATTACTTTACTTTGTCTGCATAATATGTTTGTGTCTGGTCATCACCTGAAAATGCCATTTCCAATCATTATTTGTATTATAAAATTAGGCAAAGTCCAAATTCATCTCATAGGATGATCAATATGGATATGCATTTGTATCTGTGTTTTTTTTTTGTAATTTAGAAGCTTTCAAATTGTTGCATCTGGTAAGTGGTTGTAGTTTATGAGCAATGTTCCCATGTTCTCAGGTTGGTTATATTTCCCAGTCTTTGATGATTTATAATTCAGTATTTAAGCACTAGATGAATATGTATGTATGTATGTATTTATGTGATTCCACAAGAAACACATACCCCTGGGTAAATGTGACAGTTGTTCTGGACTCAGTAGCAACCAAAATATGTGTATTCAGCCAGACTGAAGCAAAAAATGTGTATTAAAGGGACTGTCTAGTGCCCTAAATGTATCTTCTAAATATTAATACATATTAGTGTTCTTTCAACGTACTTTAAAAGTCATGTTTTACAATTTGCATTGCTTAAAATATAAAATACTTATAGCTAGATGAAATTGGAAAATTACATCAGTTTGCAAGAAACCTGGTCTTCCCACACTAGCTGAGTAAAAGTAATTTACTTTTTTTTCTGCTATAGGAACCAATCAGAATAATTTCATTCAAATGAATGGAATTTCCTGTCTATAGAGATGTCATCAGACAATGTGTTGCACTGTTAAGAGATCCTACTGTGTGCTAGAGCAAGGTCACTTAGAGTCCACACAACATATTCAATTCCAGGAGCACAGGAAGGGACTAAATTAAACAAAACTTTATATCCTCAGTGTCTATATAATCAGTGCTGCCACACCTGCAGTAAACATGCAGAATAATCACTGAAAAGCACCTGTGTTACATATTAACCCCTTCGCGACAATGGACGTGTCAGGCAGCCCCTTAGTGACAAGACATTTTGACCTTGACTTTCCCTTGGTGACAAGGGCTTTTTTTTACATTTCTGGGGTGTTTGTGTTTATCTGTAATTTTCTTCTCACATACTGTACCCACACAAATGATATGTTGTTTTTATCGTCATAAGAAGGGCTTTCATTAGATACCATTATGTTCATCATATCTTATAATTTACTTTAAAAAAATCATAAAATATGAAAAAGGAAAAAAACAACACTTTTTCTAACTTTGACCTAACATATTTGCACAAATACAATCATTAAAAAGACCCCTTCTAAATACTTTCTAAATGTTAATACGAGTTCAGAAATATGCATATTTCCATGTTTTTCTGCAATTATTTTTTTTGCGATTTATGGGGCAAAAACCAAAAATAGTTTTTTTTTTTCCTATATTGACCTTTTGACTCCAATCCGAACCCTAAATTTTAACCGTAACCCTAAATTTAACCCCAACTCTAACCCTTATGCTAACCATTAATATATTTTTATTTAATTTAACCGCTATCCCTTATGCTAACCCTAATTTAATTTTAACCCTGACAGCTAATCTAACCCTAATCCTAGATTTAAAATAATTGTCTTTTTTTTTTTTTTTTATTGCAATGTTACTGACTGCCTCTAGGGGCAGTAAAGCAACATATTCAGATCGACGGAAGTGAATTTTTTTTCACTTCCGAAGCTCTGACCACAAGATGGGACAGCCATATGCTCCTGCAATATGAAGCCCACAATCGCTCCATGGAGCGTTCGTGGGTGCCCCAGAGGCAGAATTTCAGTGCTAGCTATTGCCTCGACATGTCGAGGCAATTAGACCAGCACCGTCAGATCGGTTTCCGCAATCGTTAATCCCTCGTTTCACCGCAGGCATCATTGTCGATAACAGAGTTCCTGGCTGGACGTGCCTGACACGTTGATTGTCGCGAAGGGGTTAAAATAGGATTTATGCAGAATGCCAGCATCAAATCAAACTAGAAACAAGCATGTGCACTATTCACACAGTAATCTTCATTTTGCACCAGGGTAAGTTTGGGTATTAGACTGTTCATTTAACTCAAGAGGCAAAACAGTTGGCATCCCTCTTCCAACAATTAAAAACTAACTATACATTAATATTTAACATATAATTCGATGTCCCAGTGTTTTTAGATAAGGTTTAGTAACCTCTTAACCTGCCACAGGACTTAGTACACACATTCAGCCCCCTAGTTATACAATAAAATGTACAATTCTGTGAAAAGCATAGAAAATGAACATCCAAACAGAAACAGGATTTGAAACATAAGGTGTTTTCCTTGTTTGCAATGCTTACCCCTCCTCCCTATGTATCTGTGTGGATTAATAAAGAAGATAACACTTGCTTTTCTGTTTATTTATTACTTCCCTGAGCCTGTACTCTATTCATCTGGCTTTTACCTGTAACATACCTGTTGCATGCTGGTAAATATGATGTTTAACACAATACTCTAAATTATACAAATGCATTGAGCTTGTAAAATATGTTTAAACTTTTGACCTTTGTAGAACTAGTGAGCATTTTTTGCACTGGCATATAGTACTTTAAAAATAACGTTTATCTTATGCTGGTCATTTTAAAATCTATTCTTTTTATTACAATTTGAAATTTACATCTGTAACATATCTGATCTTCCTTCCATTTTGCCTGGGCACTCTGCATACTCATAGTCTCTTTCAATTAAATGTTTTCCATGTGGATGGGGAAAAAAAAATCTGTTTAAAACCTATAAATTGCAAATTTCTAATCTACGCATTGTATACACATTTGCAGATCTTTCACCCCTTTATGATGTATGTACTTTCTGGGATCAGCAGAGGGGCCATATTGGCCTAGTGGGGAAGGCAGAAATAGTTTTTGTTTTTCATTTACCACCACGGTCTTATTCAGTCAGTAGTCCTTTTGCTACCACCAGGACCCCTCTGCTTATCCATATAAAAATGAGGGTCGGGTCTCTCTCCGCACTAGCAGGGAGAGATCCCCACTACATTTAGACCTTGATCAGACAAGTGGTACGACTCCCCTCCCTGATTGGTGGTGTGGCAGCCGATGCCACCCTCCCCAACAGTTCTTCCTCACAACTGAGGCAGAGCCAAAAGTAAACCCATGTGTATTTGTAATGAAACAAGTATTAACAAATTTCAATAGTTCTCTAAAGCTATCTGCATCACTTGTATGTTCTCAATTATGTATTTATCACGTTCCACTTGTGACATGGATGTGGAATATGTGGTTCCTTGCCAGACAGAGAGGTCACCACTGATTATCTCTGGAAAGAAAACCTTATCCTTAATTATGCTTACTTTTTGCTTGGCATTTCTTGCTTGAGTGTCACAGTCAAATGCATGTGCCAAATAAAGCAACTTTACAGTCAACAGTCAGTAAGCTGCATAAGAATACAAATGTATATTGAAGTGAATAAAAATAAAAACGTTGTAAATTGCTGAACAAAGCGGTCTTCACATCAAGAAATTCTGCCCTGGCAGCGAGGAAGAAGATATTTCTGAGTCTATTATTAGCAATGTCTTTAAATTGGACTTAGAAAACAGCAGGAGCCAGGTTGCTATGGCTTCTAATGTGTGTGTTTTTACTAGAACTCAATGGCTTCTTCAATACAACTCCTATAAGCTCTCAAATGTGCTTAACCTGCTCCTAAATTCTGCAAATGTTTGTCAATCCTTTTGTTTGAAATTTTCAGAACCATTTAAAGTGCCCTCCACTAACACTGGAACCCTTGGTAAATATGAGAAAAGAAGGCTGGTAAAATTGCTCTTTATTGCTTATTTTTTTGATGTTTTCTTCAAATAAATACACAATATCAAACAATTGCAAACATTACACAGGTTTATCTCCCCCCCCCCCCCCCCCCCCCAAAAAAAAGCTAAATATATGTGTGGCACAATTATTGGCACACCTATGAGAAAAATATATTTGACGTATATTCCCATTGATATTTTAATATTTTTGTTACACCTGGGTGACTTGGAATAGGGAAATGTTCAAGAATGACTTCCTGTTTCACATGGGTATAAATATTAGGTTACACATAAGCCAATTCCCATAGTCATTCATCACAATGTGTAAGGCCAAGGAACATGGCTGTAATGTGATGTAAAAGGTTGTTGAGCTTCACAGTATATTTAAAAATATTTAAAGCAGTGTTTATCAACTGGTGGGTCCTCACCCAAAAGTTGGTCACAAGCTGGGGTGGAGTGGGTGATGGACATGTGCTTCATCAAAAAGTCTAACTTTTGATTGGGGGGGGGGGGGGGGGGGGGGTACGATGATGCAGCGGTGCACTGTGTGTTTACCTTCTGAAGCTGAGATGCCCACCAAGCAATGAATAGCTTTTTTTTTTTGTAGTGCCACTGATTTTCCTTCCAGACTTCACCAATTACTTTAGGGATGCAATTTGCTGGTCAAGTGAAGTTTGGGGTTGAAGCGGCAGATAGGTAGTTGCTTTGTCTACAGTCATCCCAGACTTTGAGACACTTATCAGGAGGAAAATGCATCCCCAGTTTTCCATTAGTTCTATTTAATCTTGTCTTTTTTAATGTTGGTGGGAGGGGATCTTTAGCTCAATAGCACTTGCACTCACTGTTAACTTTGCAAAGAAGTCCTGTTTTTGTTTGTTTTATGTCTTGAACAGTATATATATATATATATATATATATATATATATATATATACACATTGTGGAATACTGTACAAATTGATTTGTGGAATAAATTATGTTTTGGAAATGAAATTATTTTTGGGTTGTGACTTAATGACTAAGGACAAATGTGGATCCTGAGGTTAAGGTGGGTTGAGAACCACTGATTTAAAGCATTCCTTGATCAGTGGTCCAGGTATAAAAGCAACGCTTCGACTAGAGGAGCATCCTTCTGTTTTGTTTGCACCCTTCTTACTGCTACACACACTGTAAGATCTTTTTATGTGTATTGCTCGCAGTATCTCAGATGACTGTAGCTCTGTTAGTGCTGATCAGCCAATTCCGTCTTCTTTAAAAAGTAGTAATATTGTGGCAAACATCACTTGTCAAATGAAGATATTAAAAGAAATCAATTTATGTACATATTTGTGAATAAAAAAAGTGCTCATTATGGTTTCAGCTTTGCAGAAAACAGTGTGGCCCATCACCCATGAAATTCTTCCATAGTCTTGAGCGACATTTTGATGCCTGCCTCTGAGTCTCTCCCCCAGTCCCACAATGCCAGCCGCAACCGTGGACCACAGCCAGCGGATTTGCGAAGTCTGGGCCTGCAACCTGGATGAACAAATGAAAAGAATACGCCAAGTTATACGCAAGTATAATTATGTTGCAATGGTATGTTTAGGGTTTTGTCGAATGGTTTAAGTTCCGAATTTTGTTGTGTTTTGGTTTTTAAACTAAATACTGATGTATGCATCATTTTTTACATTTAAACATTTTAAAGCATATAACATACTTGTATTGTTATTATACTTCTTCAAATATATTTATATTTGTCTAGCAGCCACATTTCAATAGTACTTCTGTCGTACTTGGTTAACAAAGCAACCAAGCCACAGAGAATTTTCACTATCTCTTGTCACATTAACCCTCTATATTCCCGCTTAAATCCAAGTTTTTACAAGGGCTGTTTACCCTCCCAATTTCTTAATTACACCAGCTTTTGTTGATTTATTTCTTTTTGGCTGGCACATCTGATGCGTCTTAATCTCCATCTGATACATTTCTTACACATTGTGGATCTGGGTCATGCTAACTGTTTGGCTGTCTAGCATTCATATTCACTGAAGTGAGCTGCTGTACTTCTAAATTTCAGTGTCACGGACTGAGTATTTGTCATAATAAATGTACGCGGTTGTATTTACTTACAATAGCTGAATGTCACAAACGGATTACAATTACACTACAGACTTTAATGTGAAAAGTACAGCAGCAGTCCCAATTATCTCTGGTACCCTGTATTAATTATATGAGCTTAGTCTCTTGAACATTGGGTCAGCCCTGATTTTTCTACATACCCTGTATAAGTTGCTGGCAGGGACAAATTTGGACACATCGTGTTAGTGACTACTGTATCAACAGACTGTTACACTGTCTAGTTCATCTTTGAAGGGAGAAGCACACCTTATAATATACAGCATTTTAGTCTAAGGAAAACAGTTTTCAGTCACTTAAAGGACAACTGTAGAAAAAAGAATGTATGAAGTGTAAATGATTTAATGAAAGAATACAAATAAAGTTCCTTATTGAGCCTTCTTTACTCCATATTGTTCTCTCGTGGGGCAGACATCTTGTTTAGAATCTTGGGTCAGAGCTTCACTCACCTTGGTTCAGATGGAGATAGATTGGACCCATCTGACCAAAGATCCAATACAAAATGTCTGACTCCTTGGGGCGCTATATGGGGTAAACATGGCTCAATAAGGTACTTTTATTCGTAATCTTTCATTAAAGCATACAATTCTTTAATTAAACACAACTTCATTTTTTGCTACTGTTGTCCTTTAAAGATAGTACACAGTACTATAAGAGAGGCAGACATTATCTTCAGGTTTAGTTTTCTCTTTAATTTACATATATTGTTCTAAGTAATATTAAAAACGTTCCTTATTTTTCCCAGGACACAGAGTTTCCAGGGGTTGTTGCACGACCAATCGGGGAATTCAGAAGCAATGCTGATTATCAATACCAACTTCTACGTTGTAATGTTGATTTACTAAAGATCATCCAGTTGGGATTAACATTCATGAACGAACAAGGCGAATACCCACCCGGCACCTCAACATGGCAGTTTAATTTTAAATTTAATTTAATGTAAGTATCAGCTATGTGGTTACAATTAATTAATTTCACTATTCTTTTAATATGCCTACATATATTTCTTTGCATTCTGAATATCAGTGGGGTAATGTAGGGCACACACTCACCTTAAAATGTAAAGAGTTTTTTGTTACAAAATATTCTTGACACAAGCAGGTTCTGTACAGACCTTGATCATCAATTCTCAAAACACCTAATTATACAAGTCTTTAGAACTGAAAATGCCTTCTGTTTGTGGTTATTTTTAATGACGTGATTATATGTTCTCTTTAAAATGATAGATTTTTATGTTTAAGCAAAGCCAGGTTTCTTGGTAAACCAAAGTTATAGAAATCACATAAACAGCACTTGTGTTTGACAAAAAATACACAAACAACCACAAACAGGGACAATTTATTTCACAAATTGTTCTAATTAAAGGGAATGTCTAGTGCCCAAAATGCAGCTTCCAAATGTTCATGCATATTAATGTACTTTAAAATGCATAAGAAAAAAAGATAAGGCACAGCGCTAGTGAATAGTAAATGAATAATAATGTGTATATAAAGTGACCCCCACTCCAAAAAAAAAAAAAGAGATATACAAATAATGGAACCGGTACTAACCACTGGAGACGGAGGGCACAGGATGGCAATAGGGAGACAAAAAAATCCCAGACAGCGTATGGAGTAACAGTGACTCAAAATTAAATACAATGAAAGCAAAAAAGAAGAAACAGTGTAAAAGTGAGACAGCGCTATATATATGTACAAGGGTAATACAATATAGTAAACTACACAAACGAATGAATATAAAAATATATCAATTTATTACAAAGAAATATAATAATACAAATAAATATACATATATAATATATAACAAAATTCTAGAGTCACAAAATAAATGAGTGATCACATGGAAATGAATGTACATGAATGACATATATAATAATATACAAAATAAAAAGCCACAAATAGGCAAAAGCAAGAAAACAGAATAAAATGAAATATAAATAAAAACAAAATCCCTTACCCTCTGGGTCTGTTCACCTGGCCAGGTCTATTGAACAGTTAGGATATTGCACTATAAAGAAACACAGCTACACTCCACAGGACGTGTTTCGAATCATCTTCATCAGCTGGCGGGCGGTAGTGAAAATCATTTGCTTCATCCCTCAAGCTCTGTGGGCGTGCAGGGGGATCAAGGGGTTAACGAGGTTGGTAGTGCTGTAGTGGGGTGGGGGAGGAGTTCAGCCAAATGGTGGTGCTGAACCCCTCGAATGGGGGAGGGGGGGGGGGTTGGTTCGCTAAGAGTTTGGTATTTAACCAAACTCTAACGTCCTGGTAGCGCTGGGGGGGGGGAGCGAGTTTGATGTTGAACAGGGACCAAGGTGGAGGGGGCCAAGTAGTAGGCATATGAGTATGCTTAAATGCATTTTTATTGTCATTATTAATCAAATCATTTTTAATGGTGACCATTTTTAAAAGATACAAAGCAGGACTTATTCATTATGTCTTAAAAATGAACTTACCTCCAGTCGACATTCCAGCTAACCGGAAAATGGCCATGAAAAACCTTTAGTGACAAGTGTTGCATGGTTTACGGAGAGTGAAAGAATGAGTATCATGGTTCCTCTTTACATATTTTATTCATGAAACAGGAGATTGACCAGGGAATTTCAAACATAAGGCCAAAGTAGCCTAGTTGGAAAAAGCTGAATTGGAGAATTAGCTACTTTGGCCTTAAGTTTACAATTCTTAGTGGGCCATTGCTGCTTGTGTGTAATGTGGCTTAAAGTTTTGTGCAATAGGCATGTGCTCGAACGTCTTAGTTTATTCATCTGACATATAATCACGAGTCATTCACTTCCTTTTCTGTATTAACCCTTTACTGAAATGTTTCACGTTCGTAGACTTAATTTCAGACATAAATATACAGGCAGAATTCTACTTAAAGGGACAGTCAAGTCTCCAAAGCATCTAGTACAATGGGTTTTCTTTTGTAGAACATGGGAAGCTCAGGTTGTCTAACACACATACATGCTGTTATTACAGGTAGTACAGTAATCCTGCCTGCTGCCATAGGAAAAGTAGTGTGCTTAATAGAAAAACGTTGCCATGTTTGGTAAATCAAATGAACTGCCCAGGTCTTAACAAGAGCGAGAGACAAATATGTAAATGACACTGCATCTCTTTGCAATATGTTGGTTGTGCCTTTGTTGAACACTGGAGTCACTGTAGTGCAATGATGTCTACATGCAAGAATTAATTTCCTTCCAGATGTTGATTCTTTCCTACTTTTTAAGGGAAGACATGTACGCCCAGGACTCCATAGAGCTTCTCACCTCCTCTGGGATCCAGTTTAAGAAGCATGAAGATGACGGCATTGAAACCCAATACTTTGCTGAGCTGCTTATGACCTCAGGATTAGTACTTTGTGAAAGTGTTAAGTGGCTTTCTTTTCACAGGTATGTGGAAAACATTGATGTTACTATATTTTTCTACATCAGAGAATTCACATATGAAATCTATTTGGATTTGTACTTTCTAATTAAGGATATGTATGTATGTGTGTGTTTGTGTATATATAATATTTTTATTTATTTATTATAAATATATATGAATATCCCTTCTATTTGACCATCTGTCCTAGAAGGGTACCTTAAGTCTACTACAAAAATATGTATTATGTGCCTTACAGAATTACTTCATGACTTTTCACTGCACAATTCGACCTGAAAGAATGACTCACTTGGGTTTTTAAGGTCAAACACCCATATGGCTTTTAGGAATAACATTTGCAGCCTTGGTGTAGATAAAATAATGTATAAGAAGCCGTTACTGTATCCTGATATGTCATTTGATCTATTGTGTTTCATAGCATGAAATTAGAGGGGGCTTTGTTCTCTTGAGTCTGCTCGTTAGCCAAGCTTACAGTCCTGTAATATGCATGTTCTTGTAATATCCAAAGCATTTCTTTTCAAGCCCTAAAGAGAGATGTGTTGTGTTGCCTAGGAACAAAGTTCATATGTGGTACAAGGGATTATCCACACTGCTGTTTGAAAAACAATCCCTTTTGAACAATTAACTCCTACGTCCAAGGTAGATTAGTCCTTGTGGTCCATGCAGACATATGTACCTCTCTTCTCCAAGGCATATGATTGCTGTGATAACCGTGACAGCGTTCATTAAACTGCCAATTGGCTTTGTCCGTGTAAACAAAATCCATAACCTAGGAAAATCTGTCATAACATTTCTATGTACATTTGCTCGGCTGCCTGAGTGCAGGTATTCATGAGAGGCAGGTATTACTGAGCAGAGTTTGGGCTTCATTCATGAAGATAATTGATAACTTATGGCCAATGTAGCTTAGTTGAACAAATTCTCCAATTCAAACTACATTCTGCAATTTTTGCCTTCATATCGCAATTTCCTTCTCCATTACCTCTTTGTGAATAAAGCCTTTCATTTGGTTCCTTCCTGAGCAAGTACAGGCGTCAATAAATACTTTTGAATAGTTGAAGCCATTAAAAGGCATGCAGATAGACTAGTGTGATTGTGCATGCAGCTGACATTAGTTCCCCAAATACCTGAAAACTATTAAATAGAAATATTTTGGTATATATGGACATGTCACAAACTGCAAGGTGGAAGGTGTTTTCTCTAGTGTTCATATTCATGTGTCTTAGTGAGTTATTTCTTATTTTTCCATCTCAATAATACACTCCCATCTACAAGTATGTTAATATAAACGGGAGCTTGGAACCAATTTTCCTTTGAACTTGTTCAGATCATTGGTCATCCCCTGATATGCAAAGTTTTATGATCACTAATACAAATAAAGAGCACAGCTGAAAATCAAAAGGCAGCACCAGTACTACGCAAATGTTTGGTGCTATATATATGTAATTGTAATTTAATCACATCTGTCCCCAAAAGCAAGTTCCCTTGCACACTCACAACTACTCCAGTAGTATTTCCAAGACCTGGGTTTTAATTATGAACTACAGTGTGATCACTATGTGTGCCTGTAACCGTATTGAACATTTAGTGTCCTTTTGTGTCTTCTCCTTTAAAAATAACCATATTCTCTGGTTTAGCTCAGCATACGACTTGTCAGGTTCACCTTATGGAGAAGTTGCCGTGTTCTATCTTCATGCTCTTGTGCTTTGAAATAAAACTTTTAGAATGGTCACAAACGCATTCCTATGTGCTCCTCATGGATTGAGCATACTGCTTTGGTACGGCTTGGTTTCTAAGCATACATGTGTATTGAAATTTGTCACAATGCTATGTGTCAGACAGCAGACCTATTCGAAAGACCAAGGACAAAAGCATGCTGCAAGAGCACAATAGAGAGCAGAGCCGTGCAAATAGAAGAAAGGAGACAGACAGATCTAGAATTCCCTGCACAGTGGTATCCTGAGACAGACAATGCTGTTTTGGAATATCCAATATGTCCTGTTTTACCTAATGGTTGTATAGTGACATAACATTGTCTGGAGTTGCCTTCCATGATTTTTATTTTAACTCTGCATCTTCTTTCGACATTCTTGAGAAGATGAGATGGGTTTATTCACTAAGCATTGATATGTGGTGACATGACAACCAAATTCCAAATCGTTGACCTAAGTAGTAGTAAATCCTCCAACAAATTATTTTTCCAACTCTACTATTGTTTATCTTATGTTTTGCACTGCTGTGTGAACTGTTCATCTCACATCAGCTCACCTGCTCGTTGCTCCAGTTCTGTTTATTCCCGGCCTGTTTATTTATTTTATAATTTATGTAAACAATGACATTTATCCTGGTCTTCATTTACATTGTTAGATTTATAGTCTGTCTTGTAACAAGTCGTTGGCAATCTGTTGAGCATGTTGTTCTTTAGAACATTTAATTTCTTGCTAGAAAGTGGAAAAGCTATGCAGGCCAACCTTTTAAGCTCTTACTGGGTCTGTACTGGTCATTAGTATTTTATTAGTCTTCTAGAGCTGGCCAAGGGCTTGATGAATTCTGCACTTTTTGTCAAATTAAGAGAAAGTAGCCCTTGTTTAAAAGGAAGATGTGCTTGTCTTCTTTACTTATCTATTGCTTTCGTCAACAATTAGTTGTAAGTTCACATTTTTCATTAAACCTCAATGAAGACCAAAATAGCACTGCTCCTCCAAGCCCATTACTGCTGAATGGCCTTTCTTTGGCACCAGGTAAATGGAAGGTCACTTGAGTTAGCATGGACATGGGTCTACTAATGGCCTAGCATGAATTAAAAATATTGCATTGTTATATACCACAATGTATTTTTTTGACAAATCACTTAGTTCATAACATTGTTGCAAAACGTAGCTCAAATTGGCTAACACATTTTTTGCCAACTCTTGGGTTTCGGCCTAGATTTACAGTCATGTTGTCCATTCAGCACAATTCACAATTTAGTGACTAAACACAGTGTATAATGTAAAGTTTACTTCATTTCCACTTAAAATGTAAATCTTCTCATGAAATAAATTTAAGAAGCTAAACAACTCAGGATTGGGATGGAAATAATAAGCCACTTTTGCCCAAATTGTTGTACAGATAAATCTGTGGGTGGCTAAGGCTGCTTCCCATCTGTCCACAATCTGGGCTGTTAACAGAAGTTAGAGTTGTAGTTTCTGTTAACACCTTGACTTGTTTGTAGCTTTGCTTTGACTCCTGTGTTGCTTTATTTGGCAGTGGGTATGACTTTGGCTATCTAATAAAGATACTGACAAACTCAAACTTGGCTGAGGTGGAACTTGACTTTTTTGAAATCCTGCGGCTGTTTTTCCCTGTAATTTACGATGTGAAATACCTTATGAAAAGCTGCAAAAACCTTAAGGTGGGTACTTACGTGTGGTTTTTATACGTTTATTGCAAGTAATTATAGCTGAAAGGAACACATTTGACATCAATAACTCATAACCTGAACAAAATTTAGGATGGTGAATCGATAAGGTAAATTTGAAGAAAGGGGAGATGGTCAGACCCTATGATGTGCAATATGTGACAAGAGTTCAACTCTTTTGGAAGGACAACCAATATTGAAATTGTATGACTAGTCTGTTTGTCTTCTGTCAGGGAGGACTACAAGAAGTGGCAGAGCAACTGGAACTGGAGCGGATAGGACCTCAACATCAAGCAGGCTCAGACTCATTACTGACTGGAATGGCTTTCTTCAAAATGAGAGAAGTATGAAATGTCTTTATTTAGGCTGAGCACATTGATTTCTAATGAATGGAAAATCTTTTCAATAGAAAAATTGTGTCACAATGAATTGGTTTTCGTCTACTTTTAGCACATGGGTGATGCTACATATCTGCAAAAGAGAGGCTTGCCCAGCGCCATGTTGTCATTAAAAGACCACTCTTTACAAATAAAATAAGTAATGCATATCAAGATAATACTCAAGCTAAAGATATAGATTATTTATTTAGCAATCTATGGCTGCGGGACTTAGGTGTATTGCACCTGTCGCCTCTTCAGATTTAATGAAATGCTGATTCCCACCATCCCATAAAAGCCAGTTAGAGGGCATAGAGATAAATGGGATGCCACAAGCACAGGTCAACTCTACGTTAAACTCATTTTACGTATGGAGGCCCACTGCACATGTGCTCTCTGCACCTTATTCACTTATTGTCTTCAATGGGATAATGGCTAGGCAAGCCCAGTCTTCAATGTTTATATGAACTGCAAATAGCTGCCTAGAAGTGGCGGGTGCATTTCACATTATATTCTCGGATATAGAATAGATTAATTAGGATGGTTCTAGAATCAAATATTAAAATCAAAGAAAAAAAAAACTCCACCCAATTAACACTTTTTTTTTTTTTAAATATGTTAAAAATTATTATTTGGTCAGTTTTTCTCTCTGAGATTTTTAAGATTAAAGTGGACAGAGCTAGATTTAATCAATGTCACTTTATCATTAGATAGTTCATTAGAGCCTACACTTACCTGGTCATCTCCCTGTATTAGATGATGATTATTTTTTGGTGTTTGTGTTCTCACTTTAAGAATAATAATTATCGAAGATCTCCAACCAGGTCTCCATTATGTAACTGTTATACCTAGTGACCCTATCAATCCATCTGAGCTCTTCATCTTAAGCTGATAAATGATTTGGTTTTTGAGTTGATATTCCAAGGAGGCCCCATCATTCCTCCACTCCCTAGCAATCTGCATTTTTCGTGACAACCAAATGGTGTGTAACCAGAGGTTTTTATCTTGTGTTAGTCTTGGCCAGTTTAGATGAAGCAGTGCAGTTTTGTTTACTTCACCATTTTTTTTCTCAATACTTATATGTAAGATCCCAAAGTTTTTTTTTTTTTTATCACCCTCGCACCCACATCCTTTATTTAGGAAATTGCCCTTCTCCTTGTTACCCCACCAGCATTTGTTAAAATCTTGTGGGAATATTATTTACATTCTTTTAGGTACAGTTACCATCGATTACAGTTTAAATTGGTTCTCATTTATCGATAACCAGTGTATACATTTTTGATTTACGTTTTAATATATGTTGTCCATTCCGCCACATTAATATAATAATGTGAAACTCTGGACCATTTTATCCAAAACCAGATTTGCCTCCCCACTTTATTTTAATCTGATAACCTGATGACACTAAGGGATTATGTTTTCAACTTTTATAAAAAATATTCCCCATCAAACACATGGTCCCTTTAATTTCATTCTCTATTATAGATATACAAATTTTTTTGCTCTTGGGTAGCTGAAGACTTACTAGCTCGGAAGGCAGTATTCCTACCGCCATGTGTGCAAATGTTTTCAAAGTGGGTCCCCTCGATCAGGGCCGGCCTTAGTTGTTCAGGCGCCCTGTGCGGGCCTCCCCTCCCTCCTATTAGGGAGATTTAAAAAAAAGCAGAGATTTAAAAAAAAAAATGCTAGCATTAGCCTCCCTCCCAGGATCTTACCTTTCTGGCCTTGGGGAGGGAGCTGTTGACTTGCAGAGACCTGCTCCCTCCATGCAGGGACGGGTATATGGTGAGTCTTATCCCCACGCTCCCCTCTGATTGGCCCTGTAATGATTGACAGCAGCAGGTCTCACAGGGCAGTACAGCTCCCTGTTATCCAGGGGCTGCACGCTAATAGTGATGGTGCCGATCAGATGATCGGCACCTCACCTAGAAATAGGAGGTGCTGGTAGGCAAGTCACTCCTCCTCTTGGTGTTGCGACCTGTGCGACACCCCAAAGGCCTCTTGTGTGTGGCATAATTAATGGGGCTCTCGTGTGTGGCATAATTAATGGGGCTCTCGTGTGTGGCATAATTAATGGGGCTCTCGTGTGTGGCATAATTAATGGGGCTCTCGTGTGTGGTATAATTAATGGGGCTCTCGTGTGTGGTATAATTATTGGGGCTCTCGTGTGTGGCATAATTAATGGGGCTCTCGTGTGTGGCATAGTTATGGGCTCCTGTATGTAGCATCGTTTGTGGATCTCCTGTATGTGGCAATATTTAATGGGCCATCTGACTGGCATTACTAAGGAATCTGTTTGGCATAGTATTGGAGGAAATCCAGGGGGGGTGACACCATGAGTTACCGCACCGGGTGACACCAACCCTAGTGACGCCTCTGATGCCAGCTGCATCACCACACTTTCTAAAATCTTCCTTCTAAAGTATTGACTAATTTGCATCCACACGATTGAAGGCTCTTATCTACATTCTGACGAGTTCAACGCAGTGTATTGTGAGCTGCTGGATTCAGTGACAATTCCCAGCAATTACACTGCAAGTTCAGCTGCAGAGCAGAAACTGTGAGCTTTGTTCACTAAACCCCAGGTTTTAATTTCCTCCAACAGTCAATTTGGAGGGAAATCTCAGTCCTTGCGATGACAGTAGGAAATGATCTCTGAGTTGAGGTGGATTATGGAGTTAGCAATGCATGGTGCTCAGCTTGTTTTACTCTCTGGCAATCCTGAATTTGGATTTACCAGGGCAGTAATACATAGCCCAACTTGCAGTTTAGAAAAATAAAACTTTAAGGAAAGTCAATATACTTTTCCTGATTCAATTAATATATTATTATTGTTTTCCAGATGTTTTTTGAAGACCACATAGATGACGCCAAATATTGTGGCCACTTGTACGGCTTGGGATCTGGCTCAACATATGTACAAAATGGGACAGGAAATGCATATGAAGAAGAAGCCAATAAGCAGTTATAACATGCAAAGGAACCATTTGCACTTTTCATTGCCAAGATACATCCTTTTTTACGTGTTTTATCTGCGGTTGAATAGCTCGGACATGCACACCCCTGTATTCAACGCATTCTGCCTCTCTTCTACCCGAAGTGAAACTATTTGGCCTTGACACAAATCAGTGTCTTTATTTCCTGTTTGCCTTATATCTCAATCAACATTACCCTATGGATGCATCATGACTGATCTCACAACCTTTTTAATAGGTAGAACGCAGATTGATCCCATTTTTTCCCCCTCTTCCATAACCCTGCCGTGCTGCTTATATCCACTAATTCCAAAGCTCTGTTCAGCTTTTCACTAATGTGGACCATCGAGTAGTTTGCACTTCATGAATGCTAATTATGTGGCATGTAGACTTTTTGAACGGATTCCTTTCTTCTCCGGCATTGAAAGGGTTAATCTTTGCATCCTTTGGAGCAGCTATAGTGTATTGATGACTTCATTAGGTGAGTTGGGGTGAGATGAACATTTCATCTCGCCAAATTAGCTGCACAGTGTCAAATTCAAATGGTGAGATTACATTTTCATCTCACCTCAATTTGCCTGTAACTCACCTTTTATTGAATAGACCCCTATCTGTACATAATAGGGGAGGGGGAACCTATTGAGAAAGGCATGGATTGCACAGTTTCTTCCTTAGAACCTGCACGTTTCTAAATGTTGAGTACCCGTCAGTTGCCCGGAGGATTTGTGGCTGCTGATTTCTCAGATTTAAGATTTAAATTTACCTAGTAGGCATTTTTTGTATTTTATTTCTAAAATTACCGACTGGATCACTTAGATTAGAATACAGTTTCTTGAGTTTTCCGAATCCTCAAACACTTTTATCCTAACTAATATTTGCACAGAAAATACCAATTTTTTATTTTATTGCATAATATTTATTGGGTTTTTGATTTTTGAAAAACCACAACTCCCCCCCCACCCCCCCAATGCTGACATCCCAAAAACGAGAGCCTCATGCAAAAAGAAAAAATCTAAAATCTGAACAATTTCAATTATACTAGTTTAAACAATACAATCGCCTTTTGTATTTGCGACAAAGATATTTAATTATTTGTTGTAACAACAAAAAAAACTGTAGCTGGATGGTTTTGCAGCTGTTGTGTAATATTCAGTTACTTTTTCACACTGTCTTTACAATATATTATTTTTTATACATGTATGTATTGTCTGTGTAGACTTCAGTAAAGTAACTTTGTTAACCATCCTTTCTGGATAAGACAATTGGTACCCTAGTCTTTTATTCTGGTGATGGCTAACTGATATTTCCTACAAATTAAATGTTTGTATGTTTCCCCTCACACTGCCACAATCTGTAAAATACCAGCAAATCTTTATACTTTAGAATATCTTTGTTTTGTTTGTTTTTTAGATATGTTGCAATGTTGTAACAGAGTGGTCCTTTTTTTTTTTGTTTTTGTTTTTTTTTTTAAGAAAAATGTTTGCAAAAAAAAGGATATTATTTGTTTTTAAAGCTTTTTGTAAATAAAGGCTTAAATTGTTTTTTTGTATTTTTATTTGTTATTTTTTTTAATGTAACACTTCTAATTCATGTCTTTTTTTTTTATAGTTATAATTTTTATTATTTACTTCAGTGGACATTTGGTGAAAGAAATTATGTTCATTATCTTTTTTTTCTGACATCAGAGAAGGGAACACTTGGAGATGGGAACTAGATATGTACTTTTACAAAATTAACTTTTTAGAATAAATTTACTTTTGGTCAGCTAGATTCCCCTGTTATCAATACAAATCTGGAACTGAACACTAACCCAATTTCTTGGATAAGACGTAAAGTGTTTTGAAAAGCAGACTAAAAACCCGAGGCCACTAATATACCTCTCCTTTGCATTAAAAATGTTTTTGAGAAAACCACTAAATAGTTATTTTAGGTATATTTTTTTTGTAGTTCCTTGGTGTTTCCAAGATCAATTGTTTGACTCCTAAAAACTGTGCAATCAACATGGTTGTAGTAGTGGAACTCCACATATAAGAAAAAAGCATAAATAGAGGGAACAATAGTATAATACTGCTTACAACTATATGGCATGAAAATGTATTAAATGAATCAACTTAAACAAGTTGCATAAAATACAGCGCTTTAAAAACAATAGACCCGAGAGGCTGTGGTGATCTCACCCACCCTGGACACTACAGTGAGACTGGAACAACTGCTGTTTTCGTCGGAGGTCCACAAAGATGTTATAGGGTGCTTCTGGCTTGGCTTCCTCGGCCACACAAACAGCGTTGGTATATGATAATATGGCGTCTATGCCTGATGTTCTGGCATAAGGGGGGGGGGGGGGGGGGGGGAAGAGATTCCCAACAGCTCCATCCAAAATAAAAAGGTTAGGAGATACTCCCCTGCTCTCTTACTGGCTCCTGAGTATCATAGTGGGAAAGACTAGGAGGCTGTGTACACTTTTTTTTTTTTTACCTGCCTTTCAACACAAAGAGAGGAGATTAACCTGATCAAACAGGATCTTAACTCTGCCCCCTTGTAATGTGATTGCAGAGTTGCCAACATCGGCCATGTTTCCAGGGACATAAATGTGTTCCACATGCTGCAGACAGAACATGCAAAGTGCAACCCAGCAGTATGTAGTCTGGATATACACACGCAATCCAATTAATTAATCATGGTAGGTCCTTTGAGATCTGCACCCTGATTAATGAATGGGATTGTGTCTGTGCGTATATCCATCCTACATACTGCCGGCCTGCACTTTGCATGGTCTGTCTGCAGCATGTGGAACAAATATGTGTCCCTGGAAACATGGCCAATGTTGGCAACTATGTGATAGTTACATTACCCTCCCATTCAATGCAAGTCTATGGTCAGAATTCAGACTTATTCAGTGACTGCATTCTGTGTCTCCAGCTCCAAAATGAGAAATCTGTGCTATAAAGCACCCCCCAAAAAAAACTCTTTCACAAAATGGCAGGGCCCAGTCACACTTGTTTAGCTACATATTTTATTAAATAGTCACAAAAAAACATATTACATATCTATCAACAATACAAAATAACAAAAAAATAATTTAATTTTTTGTTGGGAGTGTCCCTTTAGACTCAGTCAGGTGTAGACTGCTGTCACCTACGCACATGTGTATCTAAAGATTGTTCATTATGCTTACCTCTCTCTGCCGGCTTCACTTTGCATGCTCTTTCTGCAGCATGTGAAACAAATATGTGTCCCTGGAAACATGGCCAATGTTGGCAACTATGGATTCCTGTCTGAAATTACTACAGATAATACTGGCTCCAGCAAAAAAAACTACTGCACCAGCAAATGTACCCTGATTGTTCAGTTTGGCCTTTCAAATGGATTTCTTGGAAATTACCGTAGATAAACATCTCCAGATAAAAAAAAATTACTTAACTTTGTCTCCATATATTAATCGATTTCGATACAGTGACCAAGGATCTGATCTTGAGACCCTTTCAGTATACCAATTGGTATTGCGAGTGGCTTCTGACCCCCATGAGTTTTGACTGTGCTTTGATTTCTGTTGTGTGAATTTTGGATAACGAAGTAAGACAGAGGGTCAGAATAACTGGAAAAAGGATATGTTTCATTGTTAATACTGTTTATTTAAATAAAGGTCTTTAAACAAAAGACCACATAACCATATATAAAGTTGGAAGAAAGATTCAAGCATACCTGTCTAACGAACATGCCTTGATTTCGGTGACGTTTTTATTACGTTACATTACATGAATATGTTTGCAGCGCCAACAATTTACATAATGCTAGATGCAAAGCATAGAGGGGGACATCGTACTAAGTTAGATAAACAAAAACAGTCTTATACATGAGGAAGAGAGCACACTTACAATCTAGGGATGGTTGGGTCTAGGTGGGGTTGGCCAAAAATGGTGTGTGTTGTAGTTGGATTGAGTTGTAAACTATATATTCCTATCAGTGTTTGAGGACAGTGAGAACTAGGTGGGATTGGCTAGAGGTTAATTAATGGGTATTCTAGTGTGATGCGTAGTATGCTTCCTTAAAGAGGTGAGTTTTAAAGAACTCTTTGAAGTTTGAGAAAAAGTGAGAGAGCTGAATGCTCTGCAAAAGGGAGAGAGAGGGGACAGCTCATGCAAAATCTTGTAGGTCTAGTGGGAAAAGGTGATGAGATTGGAGGAAAGTCCATTTCAGGAGCACAGAAGCAGAGTAGTATTGGTTTACAAAGGAAGCATGTAGGGAGGGGTGGAGCATTAGAGGGCTTTGCAGGTCAAACACAGAATATAAGTGCATACGGGGAGCCGTGGTTTGAATTGCAGAGAGGAGTGTCCACTTTGGAATGACAAGCGAGAGAGATGAACCTGGCAGCTGTATTTTTAACAGATTGCAGGGACGAAAGATGAGCCACAATTAGGCCAGTCAGGAGAGTATTATAATAGTCCTGGCTAGAGATCACAAGCGAGTCCACTAGGATTTTGTCAGTCTCTTTACTGTGGAACGGGCAAATGCACACAATGTTCCATAGGTGCAGACAACAGGCTGAACAGAGGAAACGAAGGAGAGAGCCAAGCATCGGAAGCGCTCAGTGGGTACAATTGTAGCATTTTCAAAGGTGACTGAAGACAGATACATGGATGGAGTTAAAGAGAGAAAGGAGCTCTGTTTTAGAGAGAGTACGTTTTTGGTAGCAATCAGACAACCAGGGGGGAGATCGCCGACATACAGTCTACAACATACGACATGACAGAGGGAGCGACGTCAGTGAAGGAGCGGTAGATCTGGGTGTTATTTGCATACATTGATGAATATGATGATGCTTAATAAAATAGTCCAATAGAAAATCTAAACTACATATCCTTCTGTTTTTGTAATAATGCAATAAATGTTATTCATCCATCTTCCAAGCAGAGTCCATGGGGAAAAATATGAAGTTTGTTCCAAATGAGAAAGAACATCCGCTGCAGTGTTACATGTTTAAAAAAATAAATAGGATATGTATTAATAACAAAAGACACTCAGAAAGGTATCGTATTTTCCCCAAAAATGCATAAAAGAATGGCAGTGAGGACTCACAGCAGTGCGTGTGACTTGGTAATCAGCTGGTTATGGACACAATCCACTTCGCGGCAGACCATGTTTAATCCACTAAAAGCATTTTACAGAATAATTTGAGATATAGATATCATAAATACACACATTAAAATTGCACTATAAAATTGAATCTTATACGTCAAATTATTTTTTTTATAGGTCAGCGTTAGGTTTTATAAGCACACTACATATCTGGACCTACTGCTAATGCTGCCAGTGTTAAACTAATTTACTTAAAGCAATGTATCTAGTCGTGTGTGTGAGAAAGAGAGATGGCGTGTGTGAGAAAGAGGGAGAAACTGTGTGTGAGAAAGAGAGACAGAGAGTGTGTGTGTGTGTGTGTGTGTGTGTGTGTGTGTGTGTGTGTGTATGTATGTATGTGTGAGAGTGAGTGTGTGTGACAGAGCTCATCATTTGGAGACCTAGAAACGCCCTGTTATAACAAATGGAGATGGTGGCTGCCGTCTCAAGGAACTTAGCTTCATGATCAGCTGAGGGAGCCTTCTAAAATTTCAGTTGTGTACTGACGCATCTCACGCAAACGCTAGCTACAGAAAATCATCTCCTCCCAACTGAAAGTTGCATTGGCTGGTTTTATTTGGTTAATGCCTCTTTAAAAATCTTGGAAATTATAACATTATTTGACTTTCTAGCAGAATTAATGAAATATCTGTAAAATTATAGCCTCTTGATATTGCCATCTCAGCTGGAAAAAGGTTAATTGAACTCATCTTTGGTTAGACACAATTATCTTGCTTTGGCTTCGCTTTAATAGACATATCATTTTCAGTACAGATAGATCACTGACCACGTGGATTATTTTAAATTGCTACTGTATTTCAGGGCAGCCAGCCAGTGGTTGCATTATATCTGGATTTTAATCAGAAAATAATTTTCTTTCATCAATGTCTTGTTTTATTTTTGACCACACTGACCAGCCTAAACATTGTATTAAATCAATATAATAATAAATAAGGAGTGCTTGATTTCTGGGCAGCCTATGGAATACAGGTTGAGCATCCCTTATCCAAAATGCTTGAGTCATTTCAGATAACGGATCATTTTCACCAATAAAATGTATTAAAGCTGCTCAGTATTCTTGAAATACAATAATATCAATACAAATACGGTACTTATTATAAAAAAATAAAAATAAAGATATAATAAAATAGATAGATATAAAATAAAATAACTTTTACTGTGATGTGAGGCATTGTTGGACCTTCAGGCCTGCACACGTGCCATTATATTACCCTTTGAGGGCGTGGGGGAATCTGAGCATGCATGGAAAGGCTGGACACTGAATAAACTGTTTTATGCTTGCTTTTTGTCAGGTGTGTATCAAATTTGCAACTTGTGGTCAAAATCGACCTCCTTCTCCTCCACCTCGCCAAAGTCCATCTCCTTAAGGAGGCGAGTTGCATAAAACAGTATAAGAAATGAAAAATAACATAAAAAAAAAACAACCCCCTCACCCTATAAATAAAATATTACCTGAATTAAATAGCCCTCGCTCATCACCTTCAGCTCAAGAAAATGGGCCATATCTCGCAGTTGATAATGGTTTGCTCTTGACAGAGAGAAAACCAGAATGAAAGCTCAGTGCTGTAGGGCTGGGCTTTCAAAAGAGCATCAGAAGCCTCCCTGTCTCACCCCTACTATTGTCAGTATTTTCAAATCATTAGAGATAGGAGCTTGCAGTATTTACTTTTTTTTTATATATATTTTTTGCCTATGTTCTACCACAAAGTCCGGGAACTCAGAAGTTCCTATTGGGTGAACTGCGCATTGGGAACTTCTGAGTTCCTGGACTTTATGGTAGAACACAAGGAATAGGTAGGAATAGGTAAAAAAAAAAATTGGGTGTGTCACTGATCATTAAGGGACATTGAATTCGGGTAATATTTTATTTACAGAACACCCTTTATGTGCCAGGCACTTAAAGGGTTTTTTTTTTTCAGGTTAATGGCCACTATGTAAGATGTGTGTCCCCCTACGTGGGCAAGGTAAGGTTGGTAGGTTGGGTTCATTTTATCTGGGGGCCTTGACGCAGCCCCAGATGGTGAAGGAGATAATTTATTATGTAACACAGGTGCCTTGGGGTGGGATTTTCCCATAGTTACTGTCATCCAGAGGAGGAAACACCATCTGAGGTGCCTACACTCTCCTGCCAGTGGATAAGGGGGAGATTTTATTTTATAATGTTGTCGGGGACTTGTGGCGGGCCAGGACGGAGGGGAAATATTTATTACTGGGTATTATTTATTGTGGGTGGGGTAATTATACATTCATATTCCTTGGTCTAGCTTCGGAATATGTCTTAACAGTGTATGGGATGGGGGTTATTATTTTCCCATAGTTACTGTCATCCAGTGGAGGAAACGTCAGCTGAGGCACCTACACTCTCATGCCAAAGGCGCACGTTGGTTCCTGATTAGTGTGGAGCGGACACCTGGATGTTCGGGTTCGGCCGAACTTCGGAAAAAAGTCCGGGTTCGTGGTCGAACTTGACCCCGAACTTGTCCCTGAACCCGAACCCCATTGAAGTCAATGGGGACCCGACGTTCGGCTTATGGAATACATGTAATACTATTGGCTTTCTATAAACCGAAATAGAGTCCCCATTCATAAGAATTTCTTATGAATGGGGACTATATTTCGGTTTATAGAAAGCCAATAGTATTACATGTATTCCATAAGCCGAAAGTCTATAAACCTTAGAATAGCATTACATGTATTCTATAAACCGAAAGTCTATAAACCGAACGTTGTTCAGTTTATAGACTTTCGGCTTATGGAATACATGTAATACTGTTGGCTTTCTATAAACCGAACTAGAGTCCCCATTCATAAGATATTCTTATGAATGGGGACTCTAGTTCGGTTTATAGAATAGCAATAGCATTACATGTATTCTATAAACCGAAAGTCTATAAACCGAATGTCTTTTGGTTTATAGACTTTCGGCTTATAGAATACATGTAATGCTATTGGCTATTCTATAAACCGAAAGTCTATAAACCGAATGACTTTCGGTTTAAAGACTTTCGGTTTATAGCCGAACCTCGAACTCCAACACCGACATACAGTGAAATGTCCGGGTTCGTGGCACGGACACCGTAATGTCCGGTATGAACCCGAACAGTGCGGTTCGGGTTCGCTCAACACTATTCCTGATGCATAAGCTTATGAATTAAGGACCTTATTTATTTGATGTTTCTATTAGAGTAAGTCGTGTATATTGCGTTCCAGCTGTTTTTTTTTATTAATACAACATATACTTTTATTTTAATTTCCCTCGCTATTAAATTATACTACCTGCCACCCCACCGGGTTTTTCTAATTTTGTTTTTGCTCTAACTTTATTTTATAATTATTTTTGATTTATTCTGAAGATATAAGTCTATTAAATACCAATATTAAGTAAATCTATTATACCTGCATAGGCTTCCCACTACCTGTCTATATATAGTACATTTATTTCCAGATCTATTTTTATCTCTATTGTGGTTCACTACAGACAACCTGAGTGTTTTCATTTGTACACTCTTGTGTACCCACATTGCACAGTTATTTCTCCACTCCTTTAGCACCTTTTTGTTTACTTTTTAAAGTTCTGGTGACTATTATTGATAAATGTTTGAAAGACTTACCCTCAAATATACCACAGCAGATCCCAGAAGACAGATTACCAAATACTATAGTCTGTATACTGATTTTATTTTGCTTTTTTAATTCACATTGATATGAATGCTCCATCTGGTTCAGTTTTAAAACTTTGTTCTTTTTTTATTTTAACATGCACTCACACATTAAATTTCAAAAAGATCTTGTTCCTTAAGTAGTGTTTTTATAATATATTCCATTTAAATGCAGTACCCCTGTGTTAGTGAGGCACAGTGAAGCATTTTTCGTGTGTGGTGCACATCTGAGTTTTACAACCTAAATCCTCCAACAGGCAAAATCTCCAGGATAATCACTGTTCAGTCAATTAAAATGATTTTCTGTTGCAGGATAGAATATAATTACAATCAGACCTCTTAGTTATACTGAACACTATAAGGCACAGAATACCTGCTTCTTACAGTTTTTAGTCGTTCTATAAAATAATGGTGAAAACACTAGCTTCCAGTAGAGATAGACAGACATGGTCAAAAGATTTCAATGCAGCAGTGTAGCATATATTTTCCATAATTGTCCTTTGTTAAAGGAGACATCTTGTCACCCTTAAATACATAGCATTGTGGAACTCATTTTACCGCCAATTTTTTTTTTTAAATTACAGAATAGGGAACCTGCAAATGTAAAAACTGATGAAACCAAAGGGGCTCCACAGATTAGAACTGTACTGTTAGCTACAAGCCAATTAAACGGGAAAAAAGGAAATATATGTATATTTTATTTTATTACATTGACTTATGACAGCAAATATGTCAAAAATACTGCTTAAAAAGTGATAGATAATTACATTCTAAAATATATTTCTTTCATAGATCAGGCACTGTTTTAAATGCAAACAGGCAATGTTATAAACAGCATTTGTGTATAGAGCTGTTAATACTATATTATAACCTAGGCATTTGTTCCATAATAAAACATATTTATGTCTAACCTCATTTGATGCAATGAAAATGAGCAACAAAAGGACATGCACTCCGGAGTAAGTTGAATGATAAAGGATTGTATTAAATCAAGGAAACATCACGAACATCAGGGATAACAAACAGATAAAACAGATGCCTTACGCGTTTCACGTGTCTCCACACTTATTCATAGGCTTAACTAAACACATAGATACAGCCCACATGTATCACCAATCATGACACATTGTATCATACATAATCACCAATCATGTCACACTGTATCACATATAATCAGATTATATGTCACCACACTTCACATCATCCCTATTTACACCCTTTTATTTTATTTTTTGTCTTCATTCCTTTTTTTTTTTTCTTCACTTATCTTTTTTCCTCATTCACTTATCTTTTTTCCACATTCACTTTTCACATATATTTTTTGTACTTTGTTGACACAATTGTTTTTACTTACTTTTTCACTATTTCTTCTTGATTTCACACACATCTTCACTTCATTCATACATTTTATTCAGATCTCTCACATAAGACTGCACTACAGATTGTTACATCAGAGCACACACATGCTTTCACAATCATTCTAATTACTTTGATTAGTGTGACCTTTGTACTCAGTGGCTGATCACTTGTATTTATATGGAATGTATCTATGTGTTTAGTTAAGCCTATGAATAAGCGTGGAGACACGTGAAACGCGTAAGGCATCTGTTTTATCTGTTTGTTATCCCTGATGTTCGTGATGTTTCCTTGATTTAATACAATCCTTTATCATTCAACTTACTCCGGAGTGCATGTCCTTTTGTTGCTCATTTTCATTGGATTACTTAGTGCTGCGGCTACAGCACGGACGGAGCACCCGGTGATTTAGAAATTTATCAGCATTTCAGTGGAGCCGGGTTTTTTTTTTTTTTTCTCTCATTTGATGCAATGTTATTAAATGAGATCATCCATAACATTTTGTCGACATCATTATTAATATATACTGTTGATTTCCAAAACACATGTTGCCAATAATTTCTCTCCAAAAAGAATATTTTTTTGTTTTTTGCATTCAAGAAACATAAGATGTGAGGGTGCGCTTTCTCTGAAGAAAATCCACATTTATACTTGTTTGTGCTATATATCATAAAACACAGTCAAAATACAACCTTACATTGTATACAACACAGGACTGCCAAGTGTATACTATAAAGAATTTCTCTTCTTTAAGATCACTGTACTTGAAAACCACAATGTATTTGTTTGCATGTTCACATTTCATGATGTCAGCATTATACCAATGGGTCAGTAAGTCTAGGTCATGTTCGAAGCGCTTTATGGAGAGAGTGGCAGGGCTGCCAACGTTTGTGATCACATCCACCTTGATATGATGTAAGCCAATGGGAGGGTGATGTCTGCCTCACATGAACCTCTTGACAATGATCTAAAACCTGCAAAAGAAATGGGAAGGAGGCAGAAGAATTGAATTTTTAGTATCTGCACATCAGCAGGAACTATTTGAAACACTTTGAACATTGTTTTTCCAGGTAAAGTTCTTAATAAATAGCTAAAAATACTTTGATGTGTAGAACAGATATGTGTATGACACAATGGTTGTGTTTGATCCTGAGTACTATGGGGTGAGGTGAGTATACTTCCGGAGGTGAGTATGCCTTGAAAAAGGCACACTTGGTGCCAAAACCGGTCGGTGCTTATTTATGCCCGAAATAAATTCACCATGTGATTTTCAACCGGATGCATACCGTGTTTGTGTCTTCATTATGTGAGACTGCTACTTATGCTTTAACGAATTGTGCCGAACAGAATACGGTATATTTATATCAATGTTTGATTTGTACTCCTCTACGTTCACCACACTCATACTGTTGAGTGTATTGCTTACCTAAGAGGAGGAAACTAGACATGGCTGGAAAAAAAGCACACAGTTTTCGAAACTGGAAAGACCAGACATTTTTTTCCCTTCTTTCTCCTTTTTTTTTTTCAGTCATTAATTTATGTATTAAAATTACAAGATAATGTAATGCTCAATGGCATAATGGCTGGGATTTCATTTAGCATTCGTCCTCCACTGCGGACAGATGCTTAGAGACAGAGGTGGCGGCTTTTAAATACATGCTTTTTGCCTGAGCAAGTTTTTTTGATAGCGATAGGTGGATTCATTTTACATTTTTAACATTTTGGATGGCCCCTTTCCCTGGGCCGAAGATGAGGCGCGAGGGTAGTCGCTGATCATCGATGGGCATTTTTTAGCGGGTATATTTTTTTCCCAGGGTACTATTTTTGTGCCAGGGAGGTGGGCAGTGATTTCCACTGCACACTCTCTCGCCACCCGAAGGGTGGGGTTTTTCTTGCAGTTTTGATCATTGTTTTTGAATTGTCTCCCCTACCTGTGCAAAATATATATATTTAATATTTTATGGGGCTGGCAGCATTCTGTTGGCTCCTTGGGGCCTATAATATTTTTTATGGGGCTGGCGGCACTCTCCAGGCCCCATAGAAAAACAAATTATCTCTTTTTGAGGCAGTAAATTAACTGGGAAAAATGTATGAATTTTTTTGCCTGTTAATTTTGATCAGGCCTCATTGAATCACTGTTTGTGCCGTAATTACAGCACAGAACAGTGTTCCAGCACTGTTTTTTAATGTTTGTGGTAAACCTCCATAACAGGTATAGGGCTTGATATAACGGATGCAGTAACTTTTTACTGAGCCCATAATCGTATGCGCAGCAGGCATTGAATCATGAATCATGAATGCCCATTATTTTACCGCTAATTTCATTTTTTTAAGTGAATCCAGGCCAATAAGAGATAATACTTACAAACTTTGTCATCACAGCTTTGCGCAGGACCTAGGTTTCATTTTCTATAGCTAATCCAGGGTTACTCATACCTAAATAAGAAAATATGTAAATACATATAAAAAAATAATTAATTGCATTAAAAATTAAGAAAAATTCAGACAGTGGGGTTTATCCTTGAAAATAGAGAACCGACAACCGAATTGCAAATAGCAGTTCATCACTGCTCACTGCAGTGAATAGACCTCATTATCTGTCCACATTCTGAATTCCAAATGAAAAAACAGAAGTAAAAAAAGCCCATAACATAAAGTAACCTCTTATTATGAGAAAAAGCATAGGAAACACAACCTATTATTAAGCCCAGCACAGAGCCTGACTATATAAAAAACAGAAACGGAGCATGTATTTTCATCTTAACTGCATATATTTGCTAGCACTTCTGTCTAATTGCAGACATTCATTTGTATGCCATACACAGCCTGTAACAACCTGTTCCAGAGGATTGATTACAACACAGTGTGTGGTGCTCCAGACACAAGGGATTCTGGGTAAGGACATTTTTAACACCATCGAAGACTCGAATTATACAGCTTCACGGCTCAGAATCGTCTGGCTAGACACCAAATAAACATTAAATGATAACTGAGTACATCAATTCTGTTTGTTACAAGAACTGCCGACACACAAAATTGGCATCATGTTTTCAAAAATAAAGATTGAGATGTTATCAATTCCTCAATACCAGTCTGAATGCTAAATTAAGGTGACTTCATGGAAGGCACACTGTGTGGTTTAGAATAGATATTAATATTTATGATAACGTTGCATGCATGATGTAGCCAGCTGTTTGCCAATAGCAGGAGGCAACAATCAGGATTCAAAAGAAGAAAGCACCTGGATTTGGGGGAAAAACAGATCCCTTTTTTGTAAATGTGTTTTTAAACACAATACCAATCAGACTTTAATTCAAATTATGTAGCAACATTTGAAAGGGGTGCTTTGTTTTAAATTAACATGTCATCACACATGATCGCTTCTTCCCAATCAGAACATTTCTCTAAAGTTACCCCATTTCATTGCAACTCACTACCATGGAAGTTTCAGCTCTCTCCATCCTTCTAAGTTTTTAGAAAGTCCTCAGAACCCAGATGTTCAACCTACATAAATTACCCATGATCCTTTATGTCATCCACTCCTAGATCAAGGGTTTCCAACCTTTTTGAGATCATGCCCCCCTTCCAATGTTGTATCAACATCTCAGCTCCACCCTACCTCTTTCAAGCCTTAGTTCACCAGTGACTTGGGTATTAGATCGACTACTTCTATCAACTGCATTTCTGTTATTTGCATTCCCGGCAGTTAGGCCCCTTCTGTTTTTATACCCGTCAGAAATAAAGTATATTGAATATTCACCTCAGCACTCTGCCTCGATTACTCATACCTGCCCCCAACACATTGGGTGGCACTGGGGTCTAGATTGTAAGCTTGAGAGTATGGGTCCCTTTACCATATGTATCGCCCTGTTCCTGTATGACTAATTGAAATTATAATTGAGTTTTGTGCCGAGTATGGGGTAAATTGTTTAAAGTATTTAAAGTATTAGTAAAAACCTGGAGATTTGAATGCTTCACTTTATGTCTAGAGGGGTCTCAGTAAGCATTCTCTGAGGAATACAAGGATGTTTTCAGATGACTAGTACTTCATTTAACAAGGGCAGGATGAGATGGAAAGACGGGTTCAGGATAGAGATCAAGTACAACAGCCAACTCTACATAGTTATTGGTAACGTTGGGTCAACATCGCCCAGTATCCCTTTGCACTGCTTTTTATACAGACTAGATATCCCAACAAATTGAGGCTGTTCAAGGTGGTGTCAATCAATATTAGGAAGGTATATGTGTGTATTACCAATAATCATTTTACCAAGCACGCTTGTACCACTCTCACAATGGTGCAGAGATCTGTTCTCCTTACAAAATGTTTAAAAAACACAGACATACACCAATCAGCCATAACATTATGACCACCTGCCTAATATTGTATACGTCCCCTTCTGACTGCAAAATAGCCCTGACCCGTCAAGGCATGGATGCCACTAGACCTCTGAAGGTGTGCTGTGGTATCTGGCACCAGGATGTTAGCAGCAGATGTGTTAAGGTCATGTAAGATGCGAGGTAGGGCCCCCATGGATCGGACTCGGTTGTCCAGCACATCCCACAGATGCTCGGTTTATGTACGTCTGGAGAATTTGGAGGCCAAGTCAACACCTTGCATTGGTTGTGTTCCTCAAACCATTCCTGAACCAATTTTCGCTTTGTGGCAGAGATCATTATCCTTCTTAAAGAGGCCATCATGGAATACGGTTTCCATGAAAGGGTGTATGTAGTCTGCAACAATGCTTAGGCAGGCGGTACGTGCCTATGTAACATCCACATGAATGGCAGGACTCAATGGCAGAACATTGCCCAAAGCATCACACTGCCTCCTCTGGCACCCGTCAGTGGTCATAATGCTATGGCTGATCCAATGTTGTCTGTGTATAAAACAAATGATAAAACAATAATATAAATAGTCCCATCTTACCTAATTTCCCCTTCTCACTGTTGCCATTGCTTTCAGTCCAAGACTGGGAGTCAGTTAGAAGGTGGCTCTGAGATTCACGCAGAGGTTTTGAGGGAAATGGATGGTTTTCAACACTAGTGCAAAAATAAATATAGTCACATAATAACATTAACTTAATAATGAAAGTCACCCAGGTAAAGCTGTGAGAAATACCAAGTAGTTCAATTTGTTTATACCAACTATTAAATCTTCACATAGTGCGTGTCTGTCTAAACGCTCTACTTCAGTGGGAGAAAAAAGATAGTAAATAAAATAAACTGGAGGCACGTGTGCTTGTTGATGTAGAGAAGTAGTCTGGCTGGAAACAGAGCATGAACAGCTGGAGGATTTTGTGGTTGGGCTGTTGAAAAAAACCTAATTATACTCTATTAGTCAGAAACACTATTGTTCCTTCTAGATATCAAGGTTTCTTTAAAAAATGTGGAGAAGATATAGAACCACTGCATACGAAAATCAGGAGAACACAGCTGAAATTTCAAACAGTAACCGGAACTGATTAGGGGTTTCTTCACGTAGCCCCGAATTTCCCTTTAATTCAAAGATGAGATTTGATCTATAGAATGAACAATTCTCTTGACACTGAATTGCACCAAAAATGACTTTAAAGTCCCTTTTTCCATTTTAAAATTTACCAGCACTGCCTTCACTAAATTGACCTGAAATCCACCAATTTCTGATATAACTTAAAAAAGGATCTAGTTAAATAAATATATAGGCATTCTCAAGACAAGTTCCTTGTGTATATACTGAATTGGCACGTATTGACAGTGACAAAAAGAGTTAAATAGCCAAAATGCACTTGAAAATAGAATAACTGTGACTCTTCACGCAATTCGGCTATTGCAGTGACAATTCGGGGCCATATGAATAGACACCTAGATGATTTCCATTACATGTACAACACAAACATTATCCAAGCTTACCTCTTTGATGCTACGTTAGTACCAGTAGGTGTGGATGCCAGCTCTGGATCTTGATTCACTAGGCAGGTAGGAAACGAACACCCATCACCAAGGCTACAATTTAGCAAAACTAATGGTCAGTAAGAGGAAAAACATGATGATTTATAACTGTACAATATACAGTACTGTTCAAAAGTTTTAAGGAGATGTGAAAAAAATGATGTAAAGAAAGAATACTTTCAGAAAAAGAAATGATAATAATTTATTTTTTATCAATTAACCAAATGCAAAGTGAGTGAACAGAAGAACAATCTAAATCATACCATGACTTTAAAACAGCATCAATTGTTCTAGCTACACTTGCAGAAAGTCAAGGATTTTGGTGTCATACGGTCAGGGATATGATTAAATAATTATCCCAAATGGGTGTAATATAAGTTTAATATATAGGATGAAACACAATCATTAATTAAAACAAAAACAGCTGTGAAGAAGGAATAAAACTGGGTGAGGAACAGACAAACTCGGCTAAAAAGTTGCTTTAGGGTGCTGAAAATAGTTCAATGTCAAAAGTCATACACCATGGCAAGGCTGAGCACAGCAACAAGTTGTATTGAATAAGCAAGGTCTACTAGGCAGAAATTTAAAGCCAGACAGAGGTCTCCAGATGTGCTGTCCAAGACACGGGCAACGTTGAGCACTGTAGACGCTGTGGTCGGTGAAGGAAACTTAGTGCAGCAGATTATAGAAACTCCATGCTTACTTCCTTTCGCAACTGGAAGATGTCCAGCAGTGCCATCAGCTCAGAAATGCCAGAAAACATTAGGACCCTGTTACAAATTAGTGAAGTCTGGTCAGAAGTGGTCTAAGTCTTCAGGTCAAAAAGCCATGTCTCTGATTTGAAAACAAAGCTAACCGACTCAACTATGCACAAAAACACAGGAACTAAGTTGCATAAAAATGGCAGTAGGTGCTCTGGACTGAGGAGTTGTATATATGTGTTAAATATTTGTAATATTTGGCTGTAGCAGAAAGCAGGAAAATGGTACAAGAATGAGTGCAGAAGCATGGTGGATTTCTGCAAATGGAGTTTGGTCATAATGAATGGTCTCCTCAATGTTGAGAAGTACAGGCAGATATTATCCATCATTCAATAACATCAGGGAGACATTAGATTGGCCCCAAATGTATTCTGCAGCATGACAATTAAGTCATTAAGAACTATCTTCAGCATAATGAAGAACAAAGAGTCCTTGAAGTGTTGGTATGTCCCCCACAGAATCCTGATCTCAACATCAAGTCTGTCTGGGATTACATGAAGAGAGAGAACACTAAGGCTACCTAAATCCACATGGGTCTAGGACAGTTCAGTCGGCGACTTCATTGCTGACAGTTCAGCACGGCAGTTAGAATGCTGAACTGTCAGCAATGAAGAATAATGGGGCTGTTTCATCGCGGACGCGGCTATGTAAGAGCTGACAGTTCAGCGCTGAACTGTCAGCCCTTACCAACGTACCAGTTAAAATAAAATACCCCCCCTAATAAATGAATCGCCCCCAAAGTGCCCCCAAACCCCAATACTAAAATTAACCCCAAAACCCGATACTAAAATTAACCCCGAACCCTAATACTAACCCCCTAAACCCTAATACTAACCCCCGAACCCTAATACTGACCCCCTAAACCCTTATACTAACCCCCGAACCCTAATACTAACCCCCTAAACCCTAATACTAACTCCCGAACCCTAATACTAACCTCCTAAACCTAATACTAGCCCCTAAACCCTAATACTAACCTCCAAACCCTAATACTAAAATGAACCCCCTAAACCCTAATACTAAAATTAACCCCGAACCTAAAAACTAATTCTAACCCCCTAAACCCTAATTCTAACCACCCTAAACCCTAATACTAAAATTCTAATTCTAACACTCTATCTTCTAACTCTAACACATTAAAACTCACCTTTTGCGATGAAATGTCCCGCAATGAAATATCCCGCGACGAGCTCTCGTGTGGTGAAGTGACGGTGGCGAAGCGGCTGCGTGGATGCAGCCGCGATGAATTGTCCCATCCCCAATCCACATGTGCTGTGGCTAGTTTTCCAATATGTTAGGAAAAACCTACCTACAAAATTCTGTAACTATACCTCGGAAAATTGATGCTGTGTTGAAGGCAAAGGGTGGTCTCAACAAATATTGATTTCGATTTCTCTTCTGTGAAACACTTTGCATTTTGTTAACTGATGAACTACCAACATGTCTATTTTTGAAGCATCCTTACTTTACAGCATTTATTCACACCTTTTGCCTTTTGAACAGTACAGTATAAATATGTATAATGTGAAGTACTTGAAATGGTAAACAATAAAAAAGTTGATTTGGGATATAATTTCATCAAAGCATGTATTTGAAGAGATGTCTATGCCTGATGGTTGGTCACTGACAATGGAACAATATCAGGGTAGGTTAAGGAATTATAAAAAATATGGAAATGACTGACTGTGAAATAAGTAATTTCCACATTATATTTGACAAACACCTTAAGGAAATTACTCAGACTACCTTAAAACTAAAAGGACCAGATCCAGAATCCATATGATGTAAAGAAGCCATTCTTCCAATATCACGAGAATGATAACATACCTTGTAAACACAGGCAGTAGCCAATATTTCCTTTCATCTCCAAATATTTGCCGCAAGTTTTTGCTGAACCCAAGACTGAAGCCGTTTTTGTCTGTCCCATGCCTAAACACAGGTGCTCTGAAAGCCTCTATTCAGAAGACAATGTATATATTAGAATAAAACAAATAATAGACCCAACATTATACCTCTTCTTGTTCGCCTACTGTTATCTTATCTTTTCTGTAATAGTCAGCTGCTCTTCCCTGTAAGATTTTCTTACACCACCTGTTCTCATTTCTATTTTTTTATATCTACTGTTTCAGCCATGTTGTTTTACATCATTTGTAGCCTCTATACTATTCTCTGTGCTGTATCGTTGTTTTTCAGACTGTGTTGTTATTTTGTCTTCCTTTTGACACTGACCTTTCATTATTGTAGGAACTTATCTAAACCCTGAAGAACCACAGAACTACCAGTCTCAAAAACGATAAATAGATGCGAATTCTACAAAACCTGCATTTACAGCTTATTTTAACTATGTAGCAATGCTTTTCAACCAATAAACATTGGTAGTGTATTAGGATTTTTTTTATATAGCTATTTGCCCAAAACAAAATATATTTATAAACCCAGTTTAACTAACAAACATACAGTATTTTACCATACTGCTTGCATAAAGTGACCACACAATCTATTTCTAGAACTATTTCTCAAAGAAGATATTGTTCTCTATCAGCTGAGAAGCCACATGAAGTATGAATTATTTTCGCTGTAGAAATTACTGAAGGCAAAAACACCAGATAAGTTCTCACATTTTGTCTTTACTAAAATCTAGACTAAAACACTGAATTGTTGAGCATATAGAGGTATATGTTAAACATTTATTTGGTATTCATTTTATTTGGCATTCAGAATATGTACAGTGAGGGAAGAAAGTGTTTGATCCCCTGCTGATTTTGAACATTTGCCCACTGACAAAGAAATGATCAGTCTATAGTTTTAATGGTAGGTGTATTTTAACAGTGAGAGAGAGAATAACAAAAAAAAAATTCCAGAAAAACGCATGTCAAAAAAAGTTATAAATTGATTTGCATGTCAGTGAGTGAAATAAGTATTTGATCCCCTATCAATCAGCAAGCTTTCTGGCCTCCTGGTGTCTTTTATACAGGTAACGAGCTTTGATTAGGAGCACTCTCTTAAAGGGAGTGCTCCTAATCTCATCTTGTTACCTGTATAAAAGACACCTGTCCAAAAAGCAATCAATCAGATTCCAAACTCTCCACCATGGCCAAGACCAAAGAGCTGTCCAAGGATGTCAGGCACAAGATTGTAGAACGATACAAGGCTGAAATGGGCTACAAGACCATCGCCAAGCAGCTTGGTGAGAAGGTGACAACAGTTGGTGTGATTGTTGGCAAATGGAAGAAACATAAAATAACTGTCAGTCTCTCTTGGTCTGATGCTCCATGCAAGATCTCGACTCGTGGAGTTTCAATGATCATGAGAACGGTGAGGAATCAGCCCGGGAGGATCTTGTTAATGATCTCAAGGAAGCTGGGACCATAGTCACCTAGAAAACAATTGGTAACACACTACGCCATGAAGGACTAAAATCCTGCAGCACCAAAAATTTCCCCATCTCAAGAAAGTGCATGTACAGGCCCATTTGAAGTTTGGCAATGAACATCTGAATGATTCAGAGGAGAACTGGGTGAAAGTGTTGTGGTCAGATGAGACCAAAATCGAGCTCTTTGTCATCAACTCAACTCGCCATGTTTGGAGGGGGAGGAATGCTGCCTATGACCCCAAGAACACCATCCCCACCATCAAACATGGAGGGCAAAACATTATGCTAAGGGGACAGGACAAATGCACCACATCAAAGGGACGATAGACGGGGCCATGTGCTGTCAATCTGTGGCGGGAGCTGAAGGTTCAAGTTGCCAAACCTCACCCTCGAAACCTTAATGACTTGGAGAGGATCTGCAAAGAGGAGATGGACAAAATCCCTCCTGAGATGTGTGCAAACCTGGTGGCCAACTACAAGAAACGCCTGACCTCTGTGATTGACAACAACGGTTTTGCCAGCAAGTACTAAGTCGAAGGGATCAAATACTTATTCCACTCATTGACATGCAAATCAATTTATAACTTTTTTGACATGCGTTTTTCTGGATTTTATTTTATTCTGTCTCCCGCTGCTAAAATACACCTACCATTAAAATTATAGACTGATCACTTATTTTTCAGTGGGAAAACGTTCAAAATCAGCAGGGGATCAAATACTCTTTTCCCTCAGTGTACTCGCAGCACTCATGAAATACAATAGTATCAATGCAAATACTGTATGGAGCAAATAAATTACTATTACTGTAATGTAGCTGTAATATGAGGAATTGTTGGAAACCTGCCATCAGCGTGCCAGGCCTGCACATGTGCCACAACATTACCCTTTGTGGGCTTGTTTGTGTGTGGTTATCTGGACATGCATGGAAAACTAGATCACAGCTTAACGTTATTGGTCATGGCAAGATCAGAATTGTTTTGGGATAACCGATCAATTTGGATAATGAATTTTTGAATAAGGGATACTTAATCTGTAAATTGGCACTTTGGAAATGATTAAAATGTTATTTTTTTTCATTATGTTCCTATGATATACCATTCCACGTATTGCAACGTTTTATTGATGTATTTAGTCTATAATTTCACATTTGCCGATCAGCAGTGTTGATCCGCTTTTAAAATGGGAAGATGCATCTTTTCTGAAACTGTAAAGACTAATACATTGAGAGGTTATTAGGGAATTGTCAGAATCACTGCAAGGGATCTTACGTAAAAAGATAAGAAAGTGAACATTTGTGATAGTACATCACAGATTAAAAAAAAAAAAAACAGTTTAATCATTATAACATGGCAAAGCTGTAGCCTATAAAATATATTGCAGTTTTATCTCATCTAACATTACGTATCTGTGTATAATGTACACAATTTTTCATTATACAATTGCAATAAGTAGAACTTACCTAATGTGGACCTATTCTTGCAGACAAGCCAACAATGGTACCCAAATAGTGAAGACAGACTAACAGAAAACATAGCGGCAGCAAAAAATAAGAACATTATGTGGAATTTGGCTTGTGTGTCAGGCAGACCATTCTACGAAAAAGATTAAAAGAAAAAGTTAGGCACAGAACGGGCAGCATAAAAATACATTATCTAGTAAGGAAATCTGATCTTTGAAACTTCTGCGCTAGGGAGCAGAAAGCTGCTGAGCAATGAAAGGTCATCATTACTAAATATTACATTTCATTTTAGCAATCCAATTAAATCATTCAATTAGCATTGCTAAGCCGCAGAAGTAATTAAGATGTCAAAAAGGAACATCTGTGCAGGCTACTATCATATGTCCAAGTGCAGTCCAAAAATAAACTAAAATGATCTTTAGAACAGTTGACAGGAAAAAAACAAAAAACAAACACAACCTCCCCTTAAGTAAAGGGGTTAATGGTGGTTGAACGGAGTGGGAGGAGCTGTCAGTAAGTGCCGCCCTTTTTCCAACCTCCCAAAAAGTAAATGATTTATGGAGCTTGAACAGAGTGGGAGGGGCTATGGTAAGTGCCGCCCATTTCCATCCTGTGGCACGCATAGGGTTGCCACCTTTTCTACCAAAAAATACCGGCCATAGACTTAACTTTTTACTGGCCTGCCGGCTGGGTGGCAACCCTAGGCACGCAGTGTAAGAGGTGCTCTTAGCACATGCCTTGTAGTTCAGATTATTTTCTTGTGTAAAACAGTAAGCAATGCTATACTTGGACATGTAGAGAGATAGAAATCACTAAACTCTATAGAATGTGCATTGTGAACACTATCACAAGAAACAATAAGAATATGTAAATACATAATACATAAATATATGAAAGATATAATAATCTTTTAAGTGCTACTTGATTCAATGTTAGCAGTATGTCAGCCAAGATTGTACAAGGACTTTGTTATTATGTTGAGAAATGACTGGACAGGTTTACTATTGTCATAGTAACTTGTCAGGTTTATCTATTACCACAGTATAAAGGTGCTACCTAAAAGTGTAGCAAGCATGAAAAGGGCAGAAACATAGCACTACATATAACACACAAAATATAAACACTACAGCATAAATATGAAACTTAGTACAATGTAAAGAAAAATTGTACTATACACAAATATGTACAGATAATAACTTACTGTCCAGAATTTGATGAAATACTGCAAATCTGTGGCAACAATAAAAAGGCAGTAGAGTAGCGAATAAGCCAAAAAAAGCAGAAAAAACTTATAGTTGGAAAAACCGACACAATTGTTCACCCTAAAAATGAAACAAAAGAGTGGTATAAAATTGGTCATAAATCCTGTAAACATTTGTATAATCTTTTCACAGTTTGTTAGGCACCAGGCAAATAAATCTGTAGACACAATCTAGTGCTGTATATAATTCTTATGGAGTCAAAATATTTGGAATTTCATATGAAAATTCACTGTTCATTCCCTTTCAAAATGTCGCCAATTCATGTCAACCAAAACGATCTTTTGTATGTAGTCCTGAAATAAGGTGAGCTGAGTTGGTCATTAAATTGTGAAGCCTTATTAAAGATTTAATATGATGTATTACAAATTTCAGCCAAATATAAATGTCTTCAAGTCATATGATAATTTGACTTGGCAAAGTGAGACAAACCATTACACAAGCTATCAAATTAACAAACAAACAAACAAAGAGGGCACTATTTGCACAACAGATCAGAACTTAAATAACACTTTCCAATGTCTGATAAGTAATGTAGAAATAAAATACAGCATCTAGCAATAGAGTTGTTTTTCCTCACATCTCAATGTGCCTTATTTTATGTGAAATGGGATTCAATGCAAGGATACTGTGGATGGATCTGCCCTGGGTCCGTTACTAAAGTTTCAGGGAAGAAGAGAGAACAGAACTTTAAATGTTTAAGCTCATTTGCCTTATTGCTACATTTCTTGCTACACATTTATATCATATACTTTTTATAAGTTATGGTCTTTAGTAGTGTTGAGCGAACCCGAACCGCACTGTTCGGGTTCGTACCGAACATTACGGTGTCCGTGCCACGAATCCGAACCCGGACATTTCACTGTATGTTCGAGTTGGAGTTCGAGGTTATGCTTTAAACTGAAAGTCTTTAAACCGAAAGTCATTCGGTTTATAGACTTTCGGTTTATAGAATAGCCAATAGCATTACATGTATTTTATAAGCCAAAAGTCTATAAACCGAAAGACATTTGGTTTATAGACTTTCGGTTTATAGAATACATGTAATGCTATTGGCTATTCTATAAACCCAAAGTCTATAAACCGAACGACATTCGGTTTATAGACTTTCTTTTTATAGAATAGCAATAGCATCACATGTATTCTATAAAACTAAAGTCTATAAACCAAATGTCTTTCGGTTTATAGACTTTCGGTTTATGGAATACATGTAATGCTATTGCTATTCTATAAACCGAAATAGAGTCCCCATTCATAAGAATAGGTCAATTGACCTATTGAACAATTCTAATAGTTTTTGGTGCTAAATAGTACATTTGCGTCTTGCGGTGCACTTCATATCTGAGAGTCAAATAGAACCGTCAAATACTGTGCTTACAGCGCACTTTGAAAAATTCTAATAGTTTTGGGTGCTAAATAGTACATTTGCGTCTTGCGGTGCACTTCATATCTGAGAGTCAAATCGAATCGTCAAATACTGTGCTTACAGCGCACTTTGAAAAATTCTGGCTACCTCCTCCTCCTCCAGCGCCGCTTCCACCTACACCGCCACGGTCACCGCCTCCTCAACCTATGGGTCACATAGTATAAACTGAAAGAGAATACCCTGCACTCCAACAATCTCTCAAATGGATAATTCTGTTTATCCTCCTGGCAGCCGAGTTCGAGCACGGACCCAGACTTTTTTCCGAAGTTCGGTCGAACATCTCGAACCTGAACATTCAGGTGTCCGCTCAACTCTAGTCTTTAGCTCTGGTCATTTAGAACAAAATATTTTTTGTATTTTGAACTACATCATGTGCAAATACCATGAACAAATAGAAAGTCAGATTAAAGGATTATCCAAATGGAAATAGCGTACTTTTTTATTTAATGCATATTAAAGTTAAATAATTATAAAAATGTATGCATCTATGGAAGTTTTAATATTTGTAATCCAAGTATGAATAATTTACTCACAAATATGAGCTGTGTGGTGTAAATTGTTGGTGCTATAAAAATAAATGTTAACGTAACATAACATATTGTACAATTGTACACCTGGAATCCTTCTTTTACAGACAATGGGTGGAGGTGGGGATGTGAGAGTTCATCGCGGCTTCACCTTCCCCTCTCGCACGATGACCAGTTAATTGCACAAGAGTTCATCGCGGGATCGCTGAAGATGAGTTTTATCAATTGGGGTTAATTTTAGTATTAGAGTTTGGAGGGGTTAGGTATTAGGGTTCAGGGGGTAGCATTAGTATTAGGGTTAATTTTAGTATTAGGGTTTGGAGGGGTTAGGTATTAGGGTTCAGGGGGTAGCATTAGTATTAGGGTTAATTTTAGTATTAGGGTTGGGGGGGTTAATTTTGGTATTAGGGTTTGGGGGGGCTAATTTTTTATTAGGGTCCGTGGGGGTTAATTTTAGTATTAGGGTTCGGGGGGGGGGGGTCACTTTTAGGGGGTTAATTTATTAGGGGGTTCATTTATTGGGGGGTGTACGTTTGTAAGCACTGACAGTTCAGCGCTGAACTGTCAGCGCTTACATAGCTGCAATGAAGCGGCCGCGTTCATCTTCACCGCTGACAGTATGATCCATGTAGGTCAATAGCAAGAAAATGGTTGACTGTGACGATTGCTTATCCTATTAGTAAAATAGTGTCAGGAACACTTGCTGGTAGTATACCTTAAATAAAATGTCAGCGTAGTGTTTTAACAAACGCAAGAAAAGTTGTACATTTTAAATTTCAAAAGTTGGAAAACTCACCAAGGACAATGATGATCCATTTTCAATATACACCTGCACAGAAAAACAATCACTGTTAGCAAAAGTATTGAAATAAAACTATAAGAGGTATAATACATTTCCTAAAAATAATACATTGGTAAATAAGCAATAAACAGAAAAGGAAACTCTCGTCTGAACAACCCAATATTACATAGCTTCTGAGTCCTTTGTATATCTCAAGTTGGACCATCCATAAGTGTTAAATGAATGGTGTCCAGAGGAATCGGTCTCTTAATACGTATAGAAGGTGGTATTTTGGTCCCTTGTTAGCAATACAGTTTAGAGGAATAAGCTCCATTGGAGCAAAAATGTAGTTAGGAATCACCAATACTAGAGTATTGACCTTGATGAGGTGGTGGGTTAATTATACAATGTAACATTTTCTCATATTTTTGGATTTAATTATTTTTTAAGTTGTGTAGTTTTAAGAAAAGCTGTAACTTGCTCCTTGTGGGTATTGATTCATCTCCTCATATATATTAATTGTTTATTTAGGTGACTGTTTGCCGGTCTGCATTTTTAAATTGGAAAGTATATATGTCTTCATGAAAGTGACATTTTCCCTTCTAGTGATTTTGACCCTTTCTCTGGAATTGTTAGTTTGTTTGTAGATACAGTCTTCACTTAAGCAACATTCACTACGGTGACATTGACATTATTCACTAAAGGCTAGACATGCAAATTCATTGCATGGGAGTGCAGCAAAAAAAACTTTTATTTAATTCTGTCCACCCCTTGCTTTCAGAATGGTTTGGCCTGCCCTCTAGCTGGTCTCATACCCATTCACTCTAGCTGCTGCTACGTCATATGCCTTGGCAGAGATACAGCTTTAAAGCTGCAGACACGAGGTGTTGCAGCTATTGAGACTACATTTCCTATGACTCTCAGCCAGTCTGCTGTATTAAACATCAATGGAAAGTGAGTACTCAACAACTGCAGTGCCAAAGGTTAGCTATTATCATTATGGATTGGTACTGCAGCTGCTGTGGAGTGCACATCCATGATTCTCAGTCATCCATTTTGTTCATGAGAAATGTTATAACAGTACCTGGAATGCCTAAGGTTAGTTACCCCTGCTGCATAACTACCATTTTTTCTATCTTGTATTCAAGACTTTATCATGCCTCCCAACTATACCGCTTTGCGAGGGTCAGTCCCTATTTGGGAGGCTGCCAAAACCCCCCCCCTCCCCCCAGCTCTATCTCTGTCTCGCTTTTCATGACAGAGGTAGAGTTCGGTGGGATTCAGGTCCGTAATGCGGTGGTGTCAGTTTCATTCTGCAGTGTCTGAGACACCGGAGAATTCATGCTATGAATTTGTGTGCATGAGCAGAGGCGCTGACGGTTTGAATGTAGTGCTGATACTCAACCTCCCAAGCTCCACCCAGGGAAGAAGTTGGGAGATATGCTTTATGTCATTTTCTACTACTCTTTTTTTGTAATACCTTGGATTGTTTGCTGTGCATCACAGAACAAAACTACACAACTAGTTGATTATTATGGGAATAGAAGCTAACTGTTCAGTACAAACACTAACTTTTGTTAACTACATCTACAATAATATTCAACTAGCTATATTGCTAGCTGAACTTCATGGAAAGTGCTGCTCTAGACTGGGGTTATGGTGGTCTACACTACACACTGTTTGGTATTGATTGCAGCTCCCATTATATACAATCAGTCATTACTGGTTAAACACCATAGGATTTATATACTGGTATCATCGTATATCTAGCTAACATTTGCCTCCAGCCAGTAAACCCCTTTCCCGAGCCCGAAAATGTAGGCCACAGGCAGGAGGTAAGGATGTATTTGGATGGTTAAGAGGAAAGGATGGAAGTATATTTTGTCCCCTCAATATCCTGTGGATGCCCATGTCCCACCAGCCTTTAATGATTGTACGTGCAGTTCAAAAACACCTCTTGCTTATAATGCTATTTTAAAGCTGAGTGCTGAGGAATTTACTGTTTTATCATAAAATAAATGGTATTCGTACTGTGCACATATCATGATCTGTATACACCAACAAGACCATGAATATATTTCCCCCCCCCCCCCTTGTGCTGCTGTTTTCAAGTTTGCTCCATTGGTCAGATGTTTGTCTTGTGTACAGATTTCCTCTCCCCCCCTTCCCCCCCCCTCAATTATGCTTTGTGGCTAATTATGCTCTCTGGCTTTCGTTCAATTTGAGAATATCAACATCAAGGGCACACTGGGCTGTCAATATGCCTTGTTGCTGAAACAATAACATCATTTACAGAGGCAGACAGTGACAGTGCTGAGATCTTGTGATGTGCTACCTCCTTGTTGGCTTATAATCGGTAGGAATGATCACAGGAGAATGTTTTCATACTTATCACAGACGGAACAGTGATGACAGCGGTCCGGCTTCACAAGCTGGCATCTGTCGCAGTATCTGATGGCTGACGCCAAAAGAGAGAGTAAGGATCATGGGACAATTTTTTTTATCCTGGCAGCAAACTCAGTATAAAGATTTCAAAGTCTAATGTACTTTCACGGAATAGAATTGTGTTATATTTTGTAATTTTACTCTGGCAAATGCATTACTACTGACTGATAGTAATGTGCTTCCTGAGGATTGTAGCAGCTCTCTCACCTTTAAGGGGTTCTATAACCCACACATTACACTGTGATTGTAGGGAAGAAACAACGTGGAAAAAGGTATTTTATTTGCAAAATTGCAAACAAATGCATTAATTAAGAGAACATTTTTTTCTGTTGTGTCTCCTGTCTATGATATGCAAATTACACATTTCCCATCGGAATGCAGTTTATTAGCATATCAGGCCACCAGTGATGTCATTAACAGGAGACGCCACAGAAACATTGTAAACACATTTTTATCTTTATGCATTTTCTTGTAATTTTCCTAATACAATGTTTAGGTGAAAGTACCTTTAAGAAGACATTAATGTATAGCAAAAAATGTGTGTCCCTTATATTGATGATGTATCAGTTCCCAGCATGCACCCATCATATCTCTGTGACTGACTTGCTCATTGGGCAGGAGGGAAGAGCTAGCTTAGATCACTGCCACAAATTAGCATAACTGTAATATTTTATTTACTATTTTATTTACGATTTTAAAACTAATGAGCTGTACTAAAAATGTATGTTACAGAACATTTGGAATACAAAGTGTAAGATCCTGTTCCATATTAGATGAAACCACTTACCCTCTGTGACTATTGTCTGTGAGAATATTGGGGCTCACATACATTACATTTTGTTTGTATACATTTTTCTTTGTTTGTATAATCTTTTCTATTAAATTTGGTTTTAATTAGTTCCACACTGCATCACCAGCACATCACTCCTTGTCCTTATAAGACCATCTTTCTCAGTATTCTCTATAAGCAATTTTTTACTCTACAAACAAAGCTGAAGAAAAGCACTTTCTTTTTAGAAAAAAATATGACATAGGCTCAGACCTGGCATTTAGACTGCCCACGTGTAGCAATGATTGGCAGTCAAGACTAAGATTTCCCCTTCTGTTAAGTCAATTACAGAATAATTGTGTAGTGAACTGGATACACATCACTGTGTTTATTAACCAGTTTACTTTCTTGTCTCACTGAAATATCAGTTGTATTGATTTTTCAACTGGCATCCATAAGCTATTCATGTTTGCCAAGAAAATGATAATATGACTGGTGGTCAGGGGATTTCCAATATGTTTGCAGACAGTTATTGAGGCTTAGGTATAAAGTATCATTCTGGGGGAACGTTCCACGTTGAAAAGGTTCTGTACAATTTCATTTTATGAATGAGAATGAAGAAAAACAGATTAATGATTAAATAAAATGAAACTGAATATTTCCCTCCCCAGCAGAGATTCTACCAGCAGTCTGGGTGGCATGATGGCAAACTGGGTAATAATGCTCATTAGGTGATGATACCTCCTGACATTGTCCTTGTGTAGACTGGGAGGTCCTTGGCAAGTCTTCTCAGTACATCTTGCTGAGATTCTCCTCGTGGCTCTCTTTCCAGAAGTTCTTTGTCTGCATATGACAGGTGAAACTAAAACAATATACATGTTTGTGTTATTTTATACATGCTCTACATGCATTGTATACATACATTACACACATTTGGAACAAAGCTAAATAAAAAAACATGTGACTGTGCTTTCTAGTATCAAAATGGAAGAGTTGGTAGGGATACATATAAGGACTGAATCTTATTTTATTCTTGTCATGTTGTTTACTTTAACTTACAAGCATTCCATATTTCCACACAACTGAATAATACTGAAAGCACAGATTTGATAAACCAAGTGTAAAGGATTTGCACATTTAATTCCATGTAGGGTTGCCACCTTTTCTACAAAAAAATACTGGCATTGCTGGTGCCTCCATAGACACAAATTTGGCATCAAGCCAATTTTACCGGCTGGGTGGCAACCCTAATTCCATGGCATGATTTCTAGCAGTATTTGGACCTCTTCCGACATCTTCTTACATGGGACACTTTTATGAAGTATATTTTGTTTGCCAAACATATTTTAAGTAAATGAAAAGACTGACAGAGTGTCTTCCATAGTAATTTGTTAAAAGCTTTATTGCATTTGAATAATAATGTTTGGCTTCCTGCTGGCAAACAAACCCAAAGAGAAAGTGAAGACTTGGAAGCTTGCGGTTTCCGTTTCTGGCATCTGATTTCAATTTAGCAAGCAGTGTAAATATTTAATGATGCAGCAGTGTTGATAGACATCTCTTTCATAAAGCTGGCTCATTCACTTTTAATGCCAATATAGACCTGCTACATTCATAAGGACAATTCATTTTCACAAGAAACATACGGTAATTTGTTTTTTATTAAACATAGCACATTGTTTTCAAGGTCTGATATTTGTGTCTGACGGGTTACAGGTTCTCACCATGAGAAAGTGGGAAATAAGTTTTAGAATCTTTTCACTTCACTAATGTAATGTAAGCCACATTTTTTTTACACTAGGGTTGAATTTTGCTTTCTCTTTTCTGAAAGGGTAACATATGGCATTGTTGATGAAAGTTAACATGTGTACTACAATATCATTATTTGTTCTAGGTCATTTTATTGGCTGTTGTATTTCTTAGACGATGGTTGTCTTTGTTTCCTGGTACCCTGTACCCCACAGTGATAATGTGTCCACTTGTAATTCATGCAGCGCACATACAAAGTTTCCCCATTTCTAAATGTTACCCATTTACATAAACAAGAATTGATGATTCTGTGCTCACCGCCAATGGCATTAATGTGTGCGGTAATATGATTATCGCCTGTTGGCCCCATAAAAAAAAAGTGACTGCAGGCCAGCACCATGGCCGTGGTAACTAACATAAAAAAAATTATTGGCACGCTAAGGCCATTGGCTGGCGCAATTCCCATGCCCCTTAATAAATTAAATCTTTGACTCAATGATTTTCACAGGCCCAGCAGACCTATTTTATATATTAAGCCACTATTGGTATAGCGCTGGCCCGTGGCCTCAGGTTCCAATAGTGATAGTTTTTTATGACCACAGGCATGGCACTGGCCCATGGTCACAAGGGGACACTTATTTTTTGTATTTAATGGTGTTTTGTATTCAAATTTTTTTTTTGGGGGGGGGGTTGCAAGGGGCCCCCCCACAAACTATTATCCTGTAAAGTGATTCAGCACACTTCCTGGTGCACTTTTCTGCATTATAATGTTGTGTATCATATCATATGTTGTTGTGAATTGGTCACAAAATATCCAGAGACTGTTCACACATGGCACTGCATCTTCACTGAATATCATCATTACAGCCAAAACCTAGGTGAGATCAGACAGCAGAGAGGTAAAGAAATTCTTCCAACATTACATTGGACAGGGTGTGATTCCAAATAATATTGTGATGCTCTTCATTGACTTATTAATTAAGTGCCAGTTCCATGAATCAAATGTGTTTGGAAGAGGATTATTCTTAGAGGGATAGAAGACTTACATAACCATCTCAAAACGTCATATAAATAAATTTTCCATCAACTTACGTCTTTTGAAGGGTTCATTGGTAATGTAAAAATAGTCTTCCAGTAGGACCAAACAAACAGAAGGACAAAAAAGTGATACGCTATCAGACAGAGCACTGTGGAGCAAAAGAGATCCAGTTATACATACATTTAAAGCACCATTACTGTCTGAACACATTCATATTACACATAGTTTACAGAATCTCATCCCCTAGGGAATTTTCCATGTTTACACTGGCTATTAAGCTGTTGGTCGTATTGTAGAGGCCAACATTGTCCTTGGCAGTCTTGGAACAAAGACTGGGCGGAGCTTAAAGGGCAGAGTTACGTATTGAGCTCCAGGCTACCCAGTGCATATACATAGAGTCTGGAGCTTAATTCACTGCACTTAGGCTCTGTAGGTCTGTCAAACTTTATAAAGTCCCTCAAAACTGACCTCTTTAAGGAAGCATACTACGCATCACACTAGAATTCCCATTAATTAACCTCTAGCCAATCCCCCCTATCTCTCACTGTCCTCAAACACTGTTAGCAATAGGAAGTTTACAAATCATTCAACTAGAACACACCTGATTACTCTCTGGCTAAACCCACCTAGACACAACCATCCCTAATACTACTACCATCACCACTTTCCCTTTGACCTCTTAACTGCTTTATGTGTCTCCTGTCCCCCACTCTCTCTAGATTGTAACCAGGGCTCTGTATCTTTGCCATCTAATTAGTATATAGTCCCCCTCTATGCTCTCAACCAGCGCTACTTAAATTGTTGGCGCTATATAAATGTTAATGTAATATAATGTTAGATGGTACCAAAAAAATGGGACCGTCTCAGCAAATTTGGTAATGTTGACAACTATGTATGCCAATGACAACTAAATTTTATACCAATAAAGTCAAGTGTTTTAATGTACAGAATTATAAAGCATAAGAATTAAGCTCTTACTGTTATGGAAGGAAATATGCCCTAAGGCAGTAAGCTCTGACAACACAGGAACATAGGGGCTAAACAGGTTGGATACAGTAGGAGGACTTTGAAGACCCCAGTCTTCTCCAAAGCAATGCCCTTTCCCCATCAGACACTTTGATCTCTGTTCTTATATATATATATATAAGTCCTGCTTCTAGCCAGCCCTTCCCTTCCCCCCTACACAATGTCCTGTGCTACTTGAGTCAAACGCCACAATGCTAATATACATGGCAAATTTACTTTTTTCATTTGACCAGTACAGTAATTCTTATTTAAAAAAAAAAAATAAATCAAACGTGATGCAATATGTAATAGGATTTTTTTTTATTGATGTAAAAATGTATTGTTACATAAGATATAATTATTGCATGGTTAAAGGTTATTTCATGCCTGGGGGAACAAATCCATGCCAACTCTCTGCCCCAAGACTAAATAAACAAGAATAAATTAGCCAATTCTGTGCTGAACAGATCCCAAAATTCCATAGAACACAATAGGTACCAAGATACCTTTCAATGACAATACACTACAGTCAGTGATGTTAATTGTTACCTATGTCTTCCAAGGATGCATGAAGCAGAATGTCATTGAGAAACATTATTTTAAAAAATCAAATAATTCCTTTGGAAAGACATAAAATGCATTTTCAGAGAACAATGCATACCTCCCAAAACAATAATTCACATTGCATTTGTCTTCTAAATGTGGTATTAGACAAGGAAGCCTATTCACTGAACAATGAACTGTGTTAAACTAGCAAGGCTATTACAAATGTCTTATTTGCTAGAATATAAGATGGCCCTGATTGTAAAATGTTTGCCTCAAACTTTGGATCTTCATTTATGGAACTATATCTTGTCATTCATTGCCCTGTGACTGGCACAGTGTGTTTCAATGGAGGAATGCATAAGAAGCAACTATTAAGCTCTAGATACTTTCATATCTGTCCAACCTATGCTTGCTTTAAACCTGCATGCTTTAAAAATTCAATAACCCTAATCTGAACAAACCAATAATGGAGCGGTGTTATGGGTTTAAAATGCAGGGAGAATTTGTCCTTAAAGTAGGCCCTAGTTGGTGTGAATTTAGTGATCTAATCTGCACTAAAATAACTAGGCGGCGCTACATTCTGCTAATTATGTGGGTTGTGCAGTGGGCAGAGCTTTGGGGCAGTGGGTGTGGTTTATTTTTGATAGCTGTGCTGCAAAGTGTCCCTGGATATATTTTTTCAAATGCTGGTAACTATGCATGATTTCGAACATCAACATTGCCCATTTTCTTTGTGCTTCTATAAAAGAGCTTGGAAAGCACAAAGAAAATATATAACTACTTTGCATCTTCTTGCTGTGCTCAGTCTTGCCATGGTGTATGACTTAATATTAAGCCGTCTTCATCAACCTCATCTGAGTTTGACTGTTCCTCACCCAGTTCTATTCCTCCTACACAGTTAAGTTAATGATTGTGCTTCAATCTACATATTTAAATTGACATTAGCACAAAAAAATGAAAAGGTTTTATTTTTTTAATTTTGATTTCAGATATGTCTTTTGTCTTTGTTATGTGACTGTATTTAATAAAATATGTAACTAAACAAGTGTGATCGGGCTCTGCCATTTTGTAACATATGGTGATTGCGGGTGCCACCCACTAGTGACTTTACAGCACAAATTTCTCACATTGGGGCTGGGGACACAGAATGCAGTCTATAAGTCTAAATTCGGACCATGGACTTGCATTGAATGGGAGAGTAATGTAACTATGACATCACATGTTGGTGGAGTCATGATCTAGTTTGATCAGTTTAATCTCCTCTCTTTGTGTTGGAAGGCAGGGAAAAAAGTTGTACACAGCCACCTAGTCCTGCCCACTATGATACACAGGAGCCAATAAGAAAGCAGTGGAGTATCTTATGCATCATCATGCAGGTTTTGACATCAGTTGTAAAGTGAGACTGGCTGGAAGATTTTGGATGATGTTGCATCATGGGAAATATTCACAAAATAGAGCCAGGAGATAATCACCTAATTGTATTTTTCCTTTTATATGCAATTAATTAAATCATATAAAAAAATATATATATGACGTATGCAAGTCTTAGTGTCCCTTTAAATTGCAGATCATTAGCACCTGTTTGGTATAGTTGTTTACAATCACAAATCTGACTACAAAATCCCTACACTATCCCTGACTTTTTGTAAGTATACATAGAAGAACTGATGCTGTTTTGCAGGCTAAGGGTAGTCACACCAAATGTTGATTTGGTTTAGATCTTTCTTCTGTTCATTGAAAAACACTGCCAGCAGCTCGGGAAAATACAGGGACAATGACAGCTCATGTACATAAAATCACCAAAATGTTATTTCTATCCGCAGACCATACTAAAACAGCAGTCCAGAGGGCATAGATTGGAATTGGATGTTTGATACATTTCACACTTTTATCGTCATTAATCTAAAGCCATTTCACGTAATTCACAGCATATTACTATATACCCACAATCCATATTAAATGCTACAAGATGCATTGTAGTTAGTTTGGTGCCTGGCATGTCCCTTTAAAAAATGCAACAAAAAAAAAAAATGAACAATTTGTAAAAATATCATGTACAATTACTATGCATACGCTTCTGAAAGAGCTAATGACACTGAACAATATGCTTATGAGAACAGCTAGTACTTAATCTGCCAAACTAATAAGCAAACGATGAATAAGACATAAGGGTCTGCTCAATTAAGAGACAATTGCAGGGAACTGAGACAGGAATTACAAACGTAAGGCCAAAGTAGCTGATTTGGTAAAATGATTCCATTCAGCTGCATTGGAAGAAATCTCCAACTTGGCCTAAAGCTTGCAATTCTGTCTTTAATGAGTAAATCCTATAAGTTTAATGTAATCTTTTCAGTGTATGATTCCTATATGTCCAGTGTCTGAATATTAAAATGAGTTAAACAATATTTACAATAGTTACATAGATAGTGCCTTGAACAAACTGTAAGCAGAGATTTATCGTAAAATAGCGTTTTAGGTGAAATAGATGTCAGATTTCCTCAGATTATCATATATTATTATTAGAACATCATTTGGGGACTTGCAAATGACTTGTTTTTTTTTATTGCTTTCATTCTGCAGAGATTGTAAACAGATGTCAGTGAGTCAGAGATGTGAGGGGCGTCTCATTCATTCAGTGTCTCAGAGATCGTGCTAATAATAATATTGTTTATGGTTTGTCATGGCAGAATACAAGCATTAAAAACACAAATTTTGATAGGTGCATTGGTCCAAAAACTATTTAATAATAATCTAGACTGGGGATAAAGTTTAATTGGAGAAATTAAGATCCATGTTGATGTACATTTAAAGGGAGTTTTCAATGATTTACTTTGATGACCTATTTAATTTGCATAGGTCGGCTTTAGCGTTGCCGAACATTTTGCAATTACATTGATAATTCATGAATCATAGAGGTCTGACTGCTTTACACTTATTTGTGTTTATTTACACTTTATGTAGGAACATTACTGTAAATAATAGAATACTTATAGCTCGGGGGAATCAACTGTGTAGCAAAAACCAAAACATAAAAATAAAAACAGTACTACAAACAAAACAACACAGTGGGGATTGTGATGCTGGGTAGATGGGGAGGGTAGAGGAGTGATGACAGTGATGCTGGGGAAAGTATGGAATGTGATGAACAGGAAGAAGGTTGTTGCTACTGTGATAATGGAAGAGATGTTTGTGGGGACTTGTAGGGAGTGTGATACTAGGGAGAGGAGAGTAGGGCTGTAGTGCTTAGTGAAAGCTTGTGCAAGGAATGATAGAGGGGGATGGGACACTTCTTTGCGGCTGCTTCATTGCAACCGCTTCAACGTGATCTCTCGCGCGATGGATAGTTCAACGCAAAGAGTTCATTGTGGTACAGTTCAACGTGGGATCACGTACAAGGTGAGTATTAATAGTATTAGAGCTTAGTGTTAGAGGTAGAATTAGGGATTAGTATTAGCAATTAGTATTAGGGCTTAGGGGGTTAGTGTTAGTATTATGGGTATTAGGGTTCAGGGGTTAGTATTAGGGTTTGGGGAGGGGTAACTTTTAGGGGGGGTGTAATATATTATGGGGGTTTAATTTATTTGGGGGGTTTCTTTGATTCTAAGCACTGAGAGTTCAGCACTGAAGTTTCAGCGCTTACATTGCCACGGTTAAACAGCCGCATTGTGTTTCACCACTGACGGTCCAGTGCTGAACTGCCCGCGGTGAAACGGCCACACTGAACGGTCATAGACCCTGATAGGGGGTGAGAGGAGAAGGACATGGGGAGTGTGATTCTGATGCTGAATGGTAACATTTTTTTAATTAATCTGAACAAGAAGTTTAGCAGAACTCTAGAACACTAAAAGATCTCCAGGAGCAGAAAAATGGCCTTCAGTAAAACACATTTATGCATCATAACGCCAATGTAAAATACATTACTTACCCTTTTCACCAATATTCTCCATGGATACTATAAAGAGAAAAACAAAAACAGAATAATACAAAGTTGTTTTTTACTTCCATAGTGAGTTATGTTTCAATGAAAGGACGGCAGTCACATGTTTGTCAAATAACATTTTGCAGCAAAAGTGACAAAGGATTGAACACATATGTGACCAAGACGGAAAAGTGCTACAATTAATCATATCTTCATCTACACTGTAACAATCATCACCTAAACATTGTTTTTGCTGTGCATGTAGAGCATATAAAATGAATGAAAATAATCTATATATTGTGTTAGCAAACGTGCAAGAAAATTCCAAAATTAGGACAAAAATGTGTTGTAAATGTGTCTGGAGTCTCCTGCTTATGACATCACCTGTGGCATGATATGCAAATGAACTGCTTTTCAATAGGAAATTATTAATTTGCATACCATGCTGCAGATGATTTCATAAACAGGAGACTACACACACACATTTTCCCTCATATAATGACTCTTCAAGTCATTATAGCCATAATGTAATGACTTTCCGCAGCACACCAGGATATGCCACAGCACCCACATTGCACACCCAGACATGCTACATCACCAACATTGCCCACCAAGGACTTACCCCAGCACATTCCCCAATTGCCCACCCAAGTCTTACCCCAGCACACCAGGATATGCCACAGCACCCACATTGCACACCCAGGACATCCCCCATTACCATATTGCACACCCAGGAGTTACACCAGCACCCACATTGCACACCCAGGACATGCACCAGCACCAACATTGCGGACCCAGGACATGCCCGAGCAACCACAGGACTTACCCCAGTACATGTGTCAGCACCCACAGGACATGTCCCAACACCACACCCAGGACTTTCCACAGAACCCACACTGCACACCCAAGACTTACCCTAGCATCCACACTGCACACCCAGGACATGCCCCATCACCCACACTAAACATGCAGGACAACTGGGGCCAATGTGCATGTAGTAAAAATGTTTCATTATACCCATCATTTTAACAGAACCAAATTTCTCAATAAATAACAGAATACATTTCACGTGCTGTGCGCTCTCATTAATTACAGCTGATGTCAATTGATTTGTTTTTGACACTTCCATGCTCATAGTAACAGCTGGATGCTAGCCGACCACTGCTCAGATTCAATGAAATTTCCGAAACTGAAGCTCTGTTCAATAATAACAATGAATTACTAATCAACTGTAGCCATAGGACTGTAACACTTTGGCAAAGAAGGCACAGCATCATTCAGATGAATCAAATTTCCTCTCCTCACTCAAATAAACCACTAAGGTGATGATAATTTGAAAGAACAGCACTGTAAATTTGAAATGAGCCACACATTGAATGGACAAAAGTATTGGGACACACCTCTTATTGAATTCAGGTGTCTCAATCATACCCAAAGTCACAAGTGTATAAAATCAAGAACCATGCAGTCTGCATTTACAAACATTTTTGAAAAAGATGGATCGTTCTGAAGAGCTTGGTGATTTCAAGCGTGGTATTGTGGCAAGATGCCCCCTTTGCAATAAATTCAGTTCATGAAATTTCATCCTTGCTAGATATTCCACGGTCAACTGTAAGTGGCATTATTAGAAAGTGTTTCTAAAGGAGCAGCAGAAATTCCATGAATAGTCATGCCATGAATCGGAAGACCACGTAACGTTACAGAGCTGGGTCACCGAGTGCGGAGGTACACAGTGAGTAAAAGTCGCCAATGCTCCACTGATTCCATAGATCATGAGTTCCAAAACTTCTACTGGCATTAATATCAGCATAAAAATCGTGAGGTGAAAGCTTCATGGAATGGGCTTCAATGGCCAAGCAGCTGCATGCAAGACGACAACTCCAGAGCAGAGTATTGGAATTGTGTTATGCGGAGTGATGAATGACGCTTTACTGATTTGTGACAATGTTATACAATGCTTTACTTCTAACTTGGCGGGATTGTTTGGGGAGTGGCCTTTTCTATTCCAGCATGACTTAGTCAAAAAATAAAAGTCGACCTCCTCAAGCTATTCTAGATTTTAGTAAATACACCAATGAGTGCTTGGTGTTATGAGTATAAATCAAAAATCTTTGTATTGTCTTAATGGTTCTGCCCCAACATGGCAGACTGTGCTCAGTAATATGCTTGCTGTAGACAAGACTGAAATAGAAGAGGTGGTTATAAATCTGTTTCATGCAACAAATAGTCACTGCTGCTATTTACCACCCCACCCATCTACTTAGCACAGTCACTTTCTGACATAGCCCACTTTCACGGTGAATGGTCACACAAAGCAAGAAAAGTGAGCTGTTTGTTTTTTGCATAGTTGTCAACATCGGCCACGTTTTCAGGGACACGTGTGTTCTACATGCTGCAAAAAGAACATGCAAAGTGCATCCCGCAGAGACAGAATTCATATATGTACAGACAGAATCCAATGAATTAATCAGGGTGGAGATTATGTTCACTTTGCATGTTCTTTCTGCAGCATGTGGAAAATATTTGTAGTATGTTACTGAAAATATGTGCAACCTTATAAAACCACTCCCAACCCATCCCTCCTGTGACTTGCTGCACGCTGGTAGAGAATGCATTCAATAACTATTATTAGAATGTGTACCCACCCCGATTACCAAGCATGAAAGTGATGATGATTACGGTATGTTAAAAGTGACCGAATACCCACAATTTCACACAGGCTGAAACACTGCTGAAATATAATTCTTGCCTGTACTTGTTAGTTAAATAACAGATCATCTGCTTAATCTAAAAATGAAATCACATTTATATACCTGTTGAACACTTTCCTGCCTATTTTCTTTTTGTCTCCATATACACCTATTTATTTGCATATTAGCGTTTTTTTCTGTTAGCTCATCACTTTCATTAATGAGAACACAATCATGTCTCATTTATTTCCATACAGACACATTACTTGTTTATTATTTCTATTTAGTCATTGTTATCATACTAGTGTTTATTACTATAAATCACATACTTTACACACCAGTGTATATATGGTGGACCAGTTTCATTGTGCACCACAAAGGTGATGCTGTACTGTTCAGACATGGCTGCCTTCAACAAGATATGTCATTTCAGGTTGTCACAGCGATGCATAGGATTACTAGTTAACCCCTTAGTGACAAGACATTTTCACCTTGACTTTCCCTTGGCTGACAATGGCTGTTTGTGTTTAGCTGTAGTTTTCTTTTTTCTCACATACAGTACACACACAAATTATATGTTGTTTTTATTGTCATAAGAAGGGCTTTCATTAGATACCATTATGTTCATCATATCTTATAATTTACTACAAAAAAATCATAAAATTTGATGAAAAATTAAAAAAAAAACCACTTTTTCTAACTTTGACCTAAAATATAATTTACACAGATACAATCATTAAAAAAAAAACCCGGTCTAAATAGTTTCTAAATGTTGTCCCGAGTTCAGAAATATGCATGTTTCCATATTTTTCGGTATTTTTTTTTTTTGCGAGTTATGGGGCAAAAACCAAAAAGTGTTTTTTGTTTTTTTCCTATATTGACCTTTTGACCCCAACACGAACCCTAAATTTAACCCCAACTCTAACCCTTATGCTATACCTTAATATATTTTAATTTAATTTTAACCCTATCCCTTATGCTAAAAATTATTTAATTTTAACCCTATAGGCTAATCTAACTAAATAACCAGTTTTAAGCGAATTAAATCTTTTTTTCTCTCCTTTTTTTAACATTGCTATGCTGGTTGCTGCCTCTAGGGGCAGTCAAGCAGCATATTCAGTGCGACGGAAGTGAATTTACTTTCACTTCCAAAGCTCAGACCACCAGAGGGCATGCTGCTCCTTCAATATGGTTCCCACGATTGCTCCGTGGGTGCCCCAGAAAGGAAATTTTGGTGCTGGCTATTGCCTCAACATCGAGGCAATAGACCAGCACCGTTAAAGCGGTTTTCGCGATCGCTGATCGCGAAAACTGCTTGATTCACCGCAGGATGTACTAGGCACATCCATTGTCGGGAACGGAGTTCCAGGCAGGACGTGCCTAACACGTTCATTGTTGTGAAAGGGTTAATTGACCAAAGCAGCAGGCTGGTAAAAAAAGAAAGAAATTGGCTTGAGACCAATGTTAAGTCTATAGAGACATTAGCGTAACCTGTATTTTTTTGCAGAAAAAGTGGAAACCCTACTACAGCACAGTTTTCTGCATCAGTCCAAACACATTACTATACGCTCAAGGTGTTAAGCACATAGTGTGTATAATGCAGGCATGATATCTGGCTTTAACGGCTTTTATTGCATGCAGGCTCCCTCCGTATTTTTTATATGTCTGACTAACTTTACACCTTGTGTGTTGCAAGTTTCACTTGTTTGTAAGGAGGGCATGTACTAAAAAAAAACACAAATATATTTTATGTGGAAAACTATTTTTGCACTTTGCTCGTTTTGCAATCTACTAAACATTTAACACAAATATAAGCTAATTGCGAATAAAAACGGGCAAGTTTGCGAATACTTTTTCTACCTTTTTTATTAGTACTTGCTAAAAGTACTAATAAAAAGTACAAAACAAACAGTCTTTAGTGTACGCAAATATAATTGCAATATATTAGCGCAACTGGAAAAATGCACACTACATAAAAATATGTAGCAAAATGTTACAAATATTCGCATGTTGCTCCCTACTTATGTTTTACCTACTTTTTCCCTCACTGCACATCTTTAGTTGTGTATTTTTATAGGGTTGCTGTTTAAGTGGTTACTTTTGTATCTTGGTGTTCACACAGTGCAATTAGGTTGCAGGGAAAGTGAATATTCTCTTTCACTTGTCCTCTTCATGTAACTTTAATTGCTGTACTAATTACAGATCATTTGGCTATATTTAATTGTTCTTAAAATATGAGAACTATTATGCTGCTTTTTTTGGGATGGCAGAGAAAGACTGCACTATACAGTAGCAGAGACTAAGAGACTATTATAGCTTGTACTGAACATCGTACAATAAACCAGCTATAATGTAGCGGGTTTTATATACATAATTAGGATTCAGTAAGTAGTAAGGCCTTGTCACACTGTGTAGGTGTCAGTGATCATTAAGTGATAATGAGCCTTTAATTGCAACCTAACAAAAAGTGCTATCTGATCTTGATAGGTTGTTGATGATGCCACAAGTAAATGCAATGGTCACAAGTGTAAACATAGTAATTGTTGTAAAATGTAAGACCATAATTGGTGAAAAAAAATATTTACAAAAATAAGAAATCTAATTATGGGGTGCACATGGGGCCTAACTATGCTTGCATAACAAAAAAAATGTATTTAATTTACCATCATTTAAAAGTATCAGGAAGTATCACTTTACTGAGAAGGTAGAGGATGTATGGAATAGCCTTCCAGCAGAAGTGGTAGAGGTAAACACAGTCAAGGATTTTAAGCATGCGTGGGATGGGCACAAGGCTATCCTAGCTATAAGATAGGGAACGGAGGACTAATAAAAGTATTTCGAAAATTGGGCAGACTAGATGGACCAAATGGTTCTTATTTGCCGACACATTCTATGTTTCTATCAGGCCGGTTCCTTCAGAAGCATAATGCCGCAGGGTCACAGAGCATCATGTGACATCACAAATTTTTTCCATGGATGGAAATCCATGCAAACATGCATTGTGTTCTTCTTCTTCTAACACCAGCTTATTTAATGAACCCTGTATTCTCAACTCAACTACTAATGACTAATATTTTCAGTTCGTCACATGGTTTAATATACACGTGAAGAAAATGAAAACACTCTATACAGATGAAGCAGTTGTACACAGTCAACATCACTGAACAGAGCTTTCTTGTTTGTGCTCGCCATAGAGATGAGATGTATTCAATTCTACTTTATTACAGGGTTTGTTCCTCTTCATGTCTGAAGGGAAGAGAAAGTGATTTAGTAAGGAGTTTATATTCGCTCTAATTCCCAGGCATATGTTCGAATACAATTGAAGGACATTCCACCGCGCAGCATATGGTTAGACACATTTTAGAATCTTGTAAATAAACAAATAAAAGGTAAAAAGCACCCGCCAGCTCCTGGAAGAAGACTTAGCCTCAAAACTTAGCTCCTGCTTGGAGCTCTTCTGGTGCATTAGATTGCTGTGATAACCAATAACCGATATAATATGACAAACATAATAATATAATAATATAACATGACAAACCCCATTGATTTTTCACAAGCGTTTAAATGTGTTACACCAAGGGGTTAAAGTGACTTACACAGTAATCATCAGGATCATTTAGAACCATCGCCTGTCATGTGAGAGGCATAACCCTGGTAGTATAGTTGAGGGGACTCAGCTATCTGTGCCTGCTGTGATGGACATACAAACTCAATGGACGCCCAGCACTTGATAAAAATGTAAGAACCTTATTGATCAGACGCTGGCAACGTTTCAACTCTCGCGAGTTTTCGTCAGGCTCCATACTGTATAGCTCTATACCGTCCACATCAGTACAAACTCTTCTCCCTGTTGCCATGTAGTCCTGTGCACCTGAATGAGTCAGAGAATCACATGACACCTGCTGCTCTAACAAGAGTGTGGCGGCTAGAAAAGGTGAGAAAGAGGTTGGTTGAAGAAAAAACGCTCTAATGGTGCTGGTCTATTGCCTCGATGTCGAAGTAATAGCCAGCACCGAAATTTGCTCCTCGGGGCCCCCACGATTGTCCCACAAAGCGATCGTGGGCGCCATATTGACAGAGCAGCATGCTCTGGCAATATGGCTATGCCCTCTTGTGGTCAGAGCTTCGGAAGTGAAAAAAAAATTTGCTTCCGTCGCTCTGAATATGTTGCTTGACTGCCCCTAGAGGCAGTCAGCAACATTGCAGTGTAAAAAAGAAAGAAAGAAAAAGATTTAATTAGCTAAAAACTAGCATTAGGCTTAGATTAGTTGTGAGGGTTAGACATTCAGTATTCATCAGATTAGTTTCTATGCTGCATAACATTATGCTTTCCAGAAGAAAACTGATAAACTAAAGAAATCCGAATGAACAAATGCTAAATGAACGAAAATCATTCGCCCATTCAGATGCTGACAGCCATTCTGATATGTTGAATTCAAATTGTCTCAATTTCGGCTTAAGTTATTGTATGTAATGCTACTGGCATTACATAAACCGAAATAGAGGTGAAATAGGTCAATTCGTATGAATTTCGACTCTATTTAACCACTATTTTGGTTTATGGAATGCCAATAGCATTACATACAATAACAACCCGAAATTGAGATGAAATTTGAATTCAACATATCAGAATGGCTGTCAGCATCTGAATGGACGAATGGACGAATGATTTGCATTTATTTAGCATTTGTTCATTCGGATTTCATTAGTTTATCATTTTCGTTATTCGGACGAAAATGCTATTCTAAATGCTATTCTAAGGAATGCACATGTCTACTCTACACAACAAACATTCTGACCTCTTAGGAAATAGTGACATCTGAGGGACAAGTGCAAGATTATGCACCTTGGACGTAAAAACCCAAAAGCAGAATATAGACTATTTGGTACAGTCCTAACCTCAACATCTGAGGAAAGGGATTTAGGAGTAATAATTTCAGAGGACTTGAAGTTAGGTAGGCAATGCAATAGAGCAGCAGGAAATGCTAGCAGAATGCTTGGTTGCATAGGGAGAGGTATTAGCAGTAGAAAGAGTGAAGTGCTCATGCCATTGTACAGAGCACTGGTGAGACCTCACTTGGAGTATTGTGCGCAGTACTGGAGACAGTATCTCCAGAAGGATATTGATACTTTGGAGAGCGTTCAGAGAAGGGCTACTAAACTGGTTCATGGGTTTAAGGATAAAACTTACCAGGAAAGGTTAAAGCATCTTAACATGTATAGCTTGGAGGAAAGACGTAACAGGGGGGATATGATAGAAACATTTAAATACACAAAGGGAATCAACACAGTAAAGGAAGAGAGTATATTTAAAGGAAGAAAAACTACCACAACTAGAGGACATAGTCTTAAATTAGAGGGGCGGGCAGACAATTTAAAAGTAACATCAGGAAGTATTACTTTACTGAGAGGGTAGTGGATGTATGGAATAGCCTCCAGCAGAAGTGGTAGAGGTAAACACAGTCAAGGTGGGATAGACACAAGGCTATCCTAGCTATAAGACCGAGAACGGGGGACTAATAAAAGTATTTAAAAAAAAATTGGGCAGACTAGATGTTTCTTATCTGCCGACACATTCTATGTTTCTATGTTTCTGAGAGGGAAAGATTAAAAAAAAGGATTTGTCTTCAAAATAAGGACTGTTCCTCCTAAACAAGTGTCAGGTATGTTAAAAAGTAAGCTGATATGAACTTTGATGACAAGTAGAGAAGGGAAGGTGACCTGGGTCTGCAGATGGTACAGGGGAAATGGAGGTGGGCTTTGGGTTGAGGAGTGGGAAAAGGAAATTGGTACAGCGAGTAAGATCTACCCTGCTTGGATGGATGCAGTGTGAGTAGACATTTAATATGTGTTCAGAGCAAAATCAATTAATGAATTAATCAATAATGGGATCCCATAGAACTGTCATGATTAATTAACTGAGTGCATTTGAATTCTCTATACTGCAGGGCAACATGTAAAAGTTATATTTGTTCAGGAAAAAAAGAGAGGTTTCCAGCAATGTAATATATATTACATAAGCAGAATATGCCAGAATAAAAGTGGCAATATAATATACAGAACTTATATTTAGAAAATCTGGATGCATAAAATTAGCTGTATGATAATATTAGTTCTGTGCACTGTATAGGAAGCAGAGGTTGCAGGGTTTTTGTGCTCAGTTTAATGCTCAAGTGACAGATATAAGCAGCTATCCAGAAATAATATATTGCCTGCTGAATTTCCATAAACTAGCAAGGTGTAAGTCAGCAAAAAGCAACAGAAGCAAATAAACAAATCACCCTATACTGTGCCCTTCAACTATTCAGGCTCTGTGCTTCAAACATACGTTCTTTCAGATCAGCTTTCTTCTGAGCACAAGGCAGAATATTTTATCCTAGTCCTGCATAGTTGACAACATTTGAAAAACATTTCCAGGGACACTTTGCAGCACAGCTATCAATTACTTACTTGAAAATGTACCACACCCACTGCCCTAAATCTCTGCTCACTTTCCAACCCATATAATTAGCATAATGTAGCGCAAATTATATCACTAAATTCCCACCAAACAGGGCCAATTTTCAGGAAAAATTCTCCTTGTGTGTTAAACCATCATTATGCCAGACCCATAGCACCGCACTATTATTATCCTCACTGCATGTTAAACCATCATTATGCCAGACCCATAGCACCGCACTATTAATATCCTCACTGCATGTTAAACCATCTTTATCCCAGACACATAGCACCTCACTATTATTATCCTCACTGCATTTTAAACCAGCTTTATCCCAGACCCATAGCACCGCACTATTATTATCCTCCCTGCATGGTAAACCATCATTATGTCAGACCCATAGCACCAAATCATTATTATCTTCACTGCATGTTAAACAATCTTTATGCCAGACCCATAGCACCGTACCGCACCATTTTTGTTTTGCCCAGACTAGGGAAATTGCATTTTTAGAGTTTTATATTTGCTCCTTATGCATACCCCCATTGACACAGGCGGTGAGTGAGTAGATATCGTTTTGAGATAAAATGATTTTGAAAATAATACATTCACTGTGTTTGTATCCTTCCTCTGCCCCCTTTACTCCATTTCTCCTTCCCTTCATTAATTATTGCCACCACATCCCTTGCATTGTACCCACAGAACCTTATTGCAACCACATAGCTTGTCACAGCACCACCTTGCACCCATGTCAGTTGCCCCAGCACTCAGCTGGCACCCGCAAGTCTTTCCAGTGCACCACTTTTGCACACCAACCAGACAGGCTCTCTCTCACTCCTGTCAGCCGTGCACTCTCTCCCACTCTCAATGCTCCAAGCCAGTTCACTCTCCCAGTCCAGCACTTTCTCCCACTCTCACTTCTCCAAATCATCTCTCTCCCAGTTCTGCACTCTCTCCCACTCTCACTCCTTCCAATCATCTCTCTCCCAGTTCTGCACTCTCTCCCACTCTCACTCCTTCCAATCATCTCTCTCTCAGTTCTGCACTCTCTCCATCAAATCATCTCTCTCTCAGTTCTGCACTGTCTCCCACTCTCACTCCTCCAAGTCATCTCTCTCCCAGCTCTGCACGCTCTCCTCCAAGTCATCTCTCTCCCAGCTCTGCACTCTCTCCTACTCACTCCTCAAAATCATCTTTCCCCCAGCTCTGAACTCTCTCTCCTTCAAGTCATCTCTCTCCCAGCCCTGCACTCTCTCCCACTCTCACTGCTCCAAGTCAGTTTGCTCTCGTAGTCCTGCACTCTCTCCCACTCTCACTCCTCAAGTCATCTCTCTCCCAGCCCTTCTTAATGCAGGCTAATGTGTTTTTTCAACAAAGACGTAACTCTTTCGGTGATGCAGGGAACATAGTTTGTGTTCCACACTGCACTGAAAGAGTTAATATGTATGTTTTGACTGTGTTAATTACATTTAGGTCATGTTTTTTGAGGCAGTAAATTAACAAGCAAAAATGTTGGTTTTTACCAGTCCTCAGTGAATCGCTGTTTGTGCGGTAATTACTGCGGTAATACAGTGTATCTACAGAATATTTTATTGGTTGCAGTAAAGGTTTTATCGCAACCATTAGCTGCGATACCGGCGGACATTGAATCGCAAACGCCCGTCAATCTAATCTGATCCATTATTATCAAAGAGATGATAGCAGAGTGAAAGAGAAGAAGATCTTAAAGAATTTACTGGAATTTTAATAAATGTTGTTTTCTTCAGACTGTTTACAAAGGGTGGACAAAAGAATGTACACAGCAAACAAAAAAGAAATTTATTAAAACACAACTACAAATGCAGCTGCAAGGTTGAGTCATATTAAATTGACTGCCAATTAGCAGCACATCTGTGTCAGCTACAAGAGCTCAGACAATTGACAATTTGAGAAGTGAGCTTTCCATAAAGCAACTAAGAGGTCACATAGTCAGGGCCTAAACGGCATGTGTATCAGTCACAAAAAAATGCTAAATTATTTAAAGAGAGAGACTAAGCCCTCCAAAACAATTATTAATCAGACACAGGGCCATCTTTAATAACTGGAGCCTGGGCAAGCATTTGCTTGGGGCCCATGGACACTGCCCCCCTCCCCGGCATGCAATCACATCCTCCATCCCAATATTCTATATATATATAATGGCTGGTTTATATTATAATAATACAATAGCATAGACACATACACAGACACTTTCACCCCTCGCGTAGTGCTCAGTCCTGTAGCCAGTCTCAAGCGGGCCGCACAGTGGTGTATCTTGATTTTGTGCTGCCCTAGGCAGACAAAATCCGGGCACCCCCCTACCCAAGCTGCACACCCACGTTACACACCAAAGACATGCCCCATCATTCAGACTCACATCAAGCTCACACTCCCATCACACTCAGTCACACACTCCTACTCCCATCACACTCAGTCACACACTCCTACTCCCATCACACACACTCCGACTCCCATCACACTCAGTCACACACACTGTCTCCCATCACACACACTGTCTCCCATCACACACACTGACTCCCATCACACTCAGTCACACACACTGTCTCCCATCACACACACTCGGTCTCCCATCACACTCAGTCACACACACTGTCTCCCATCACACACACTCGGTCTCCCATCACACTCAGTCACACACACTGTCTCCCATCACACACACTGACTCCCATCACACTCAGTCACACACTCTGTCTCCCATCACACACAGTCACACACACTGTCTCCCATCACACACACTCTGACTCCCATCACACTCAGTCACACACACTGTCTCCCATCACACACACTCTGACTCCCATCACACTCAGTCACACACACTGTCTCCCATCACACACACTCTGACTCCCATCACACTCAGTCACACACACTGTCTCCCATCACACACACTCTGACTCCCATCACACACACTGTCTCCCATCACACACACTCTGACTCCCATCACACTCAGTCACACACACAGTCTCCCATCAGCACTTACCTTTCCTTGGTGGCTAGTGGCAGGCAGCATGGTCCCTCCATGCTGCCTGTTCGGCTTCCCGGCGATTGTGCCGACAGGTCACGTGACCGGGCGTGCGTATGAAGTCAGCGCGCCCGTCACGTGACTGTCGGCACTTCTGTGTCGGCACACTGCACGGGGAGCCGAACAGGCAGCACGGAGGTTTCTCTGTGCTGCCTGTTCGGCTCCCCGTGCAGCCTGGCAGGCAGAGCGTTGGTGAGGGGGGGATCTTCCGATCCCCTCTCACCTCTGCCTGCAATAGCGGTGGTTTTTTTTTTTAATTTAAAAAAAAAAAAAAAAAAATTCCAGTGCTGGGGATTTGCCGCCCTAGGCATCCGCCTAGGATGCCTCGCGGTAAATACAGCACTGGAGCCGCACCTCCATGTCTGTACTATACAATCAAGGCTGTGAATATTACACAGCCAATTTGTCCATTTATATGACACAGCCAATTTGCCCATTAATATGCCAGTATTTAGTTTTGTTTGCAAGTGATTTTCGGGCTTCCAGAGTGCCATATTGTGTCTCCAGTCTGTGATCTGCCAACAGTGATTAGTGTTTGGCATTAGATGCAGCAAACAAACCTCCTGCTGGGGAGAAGATGCTTGTCTCATCCCCGTCTATTGGCTATATGTAGTGCAGTTGACCCTTTTTAGCGGGACATTTAAAAAAACAGACATGCTGTTCATATACTGACTTCACCAAAATGTTTTATAAAATCTATGTAATAGTGAGATTTTTATGTAATGCAAAGTTGCGTACAAAATCAATACAAGTGTGTGTAGGAAGTTCAGGACTAGTGCAGCATTTGGGATCTTGGTTCACATATGTTTAGGTCACTAAAGTCTGTATTAGTCTGCTACTTCAGGGCTTAACAAATTTAATTTAGATTTAGAAACCAGCTGAAAAATCTAGGAGCCACACAATGGCACATTCATGCAACCATACACACACACACACACACAGTCTGTCTCATAAATACACATACACACACGGTCAGCCACATACATGCACACACAGTCAGCCACATACATGCACACACAGTCAGCCACATACATGCACACACAGTCAGCCACATACATACACACATACACACACAGTCAGCCACATACATGCACACACAGTCAGCCACATACATGCACACATACACACACAGTCAGTCACATACATATACATCAGAGACATAGTCAGTCACATACATATGCACACAGTCACAATCAGTCACATACATATACACACAGAGACACAGTCAGTCACATACCTATACACACACACACACACAGATACATACATTTAGTCATGGTCCATGCCTGTCACACATGTGACACCCGCCGCTCTGACACTAAAGTGTGAGGGGGCGGAGAAGGATGTGTGCTTCCTTGTGCTCAGGGCCAGCGCTACCGTAAGGCAGCACAGGCGGCTGCCTTAGGGTGCCCCAAGGGGGGGCGAGAAAATCGCCTGCGCCACTAGGCCCTTTTACTTACCTCCTACCTTGCTGCTGTGCAGGTCCGCGGCTGTGAGGGAAGCATTGTGCGCTCCCCTCCAGCCGCGCGGATCAATAAAGTTTGTTTAAACTTTTTTTTCCAAAAAACTTTATTGAATCCGTGCGGCTGGAGGGGAGCACACAACGCTTACCTCACAGCCACGGACCTGGACCGGGAGACAGCAGCAAGGAGGTAAGTACTGGCTGTGGTAGGGGGGAGGAGGATGGCATAACGAGCATACTGAGGGGCAATATCCTGGCATAATAAATGGCAATATCCTGGCATATTAATTGGCAATATCCAGGCATATTAAGTGGCTATACCGTGGCATATTAAGTGGCTATATCCTGGCATATTAATTGGCATTATCCTGGCATATTAATTGGCATTATCCTGGCATATTAATTGGCATTATCCTGGCATTTTAATTGGCAATATCCTGGCATATTAATTGGCATTATCCTGGCATATTAATTGGCTATATCCTGGCATATTAATTGACATTATACTGGCATATTAATTGACATTATACTGGCATATTAATTGGCAATATCCTGGCATATTAATTAGCAATATCTTGGCATATTAATTGGCATTATCCTGGCATATTAATTGGCATTATCCTGGCATATTAAGTGGCAATATCCTGGCATATTAAGTGGCAATATCCTGGCATATTAAGTGGCAATATCCTGACATATTAATTGGCAATATCCTTGCATATTAAGTGGCAATATCTTGGCCTATTAATTGGCAATATCATGGCATATTAAATGGCAATATCCTGGCAAATTAAGTGGCAATATCCTGGCATATTAAATGGCAATATCCTGGCATATTAAATGGCAATATCCTGGCATATTAAATGGCAATATCCTGGCATATTAAGTGGCAATAGAGTAGCAAAATCCTGGCATATTGAGGGGCAAAATCCTGGCATATTGAGAGGCAAAATCCTAGCATATTGAGAGGCAAAATCCTAGCATATTGAGGGGCAAAATATTGGCATATTAAATGGCATATTGAGTGGCTAAATACTGGCATATTGAGTGGCAAAATAGTGTGTCTTAGGTTATGTGTGTCACTGTGTGTGTGTAAGTAGTAAGGGTGTGTGTGTCATTTTCTGTGTAAGGGTGTGTGTAAGTGTGTCACTGTGTCAGTAAGGGTGTGTGTAAGTGTGTGTAAGGGTGTAAGTGTATCATTGTGTCTGTGTAAGGGTGTGTGTGTGTGTGTCACGGTGTCTGTGTATAAGTGGTAAGTGTGTCTCTGTGTGTGACTGCAAGGGTGTCTCTTTGTTTAAGGGTTTCAATGTGTGTTAGGGTGTCAATGTGTGACAAATTTAGAGCATGCGTGTTGAATATTTAGATGTATTTATTTTCCACACTATACATTATACTTTTATATATATAAAATGTATGGAGGTTTGGTGGTGTGGGAGGCGTGGCGGGTCAGAGGAAGGGCCCCAAATTGCACCTTCGCCTGTGTAGACGAAAATCCTTGCACCCGCCTTGCTTGTGCTCCGATTGTTATTGTTATTTTTTTTTTAACTTATCCCAGGGCGCCAGGACTAATTTTCTAGTCGTCATGGCGACCTGGCGCCTGGGGTTTGTCAAGCCCTGTGCTACTTCATAGAAACCCTTGTTTTTAAATATACATCAGGGTACCTATGTAAACTCCCCTTTAGATTATGTATAAAATTAAGTCGCTCATTGCACTAGCATTGTGATAGTGGATGAGTGGATCAGCCTCCATGCTTCACAGTGGATGCGATTGATCAGAAGCATGTATCTTAAACAATTAACACATTTTCATACTAGGGCCAATGTATTTTATATAAAATAACCTTAGAGCCTCTTTTAAAGGGGGAAAAATATAAAAGACCTTATAACAATTACAAAAAAAATGTATCTTGTTGTTATGGTTTCATTGTGCTGTACTTTTATTACACCAACAAAACGTATAATTTAATACTATTACATAATTCATTCAATATGATTTAATTCATCAAATACCTGGCTCCAGAGGCAAGGGTATAATAATAGGCCAAGGTTAATAAAATTGGAAAAAAAAATCTCTTAATCTCTGTTGGTGGATATAGACAAAGAGGTCTGACACCAGTTAGTAGACGAGTCTAATAGACACAAAAAAGTACTCTGAAGTCTCTTTTCCAAATGAGTCTTAAACTCTCTGTGGCCTACTCACCAAAAGGTAAGATGCATTTCATCTCACCAATTTAGTTATACATTGTGAAGATTTCTACTAAATAGCAAATTTACCAGGATTATCCCTCATAATGTATAACTAAAATGGTGAGATTTAATGTTCACCTCACATCACGTACACGTGTGGAAGCACAGTACATAGAAACATAGAATGTGTCGGCAGCTAAGAACCATTCGGTCCATCTAGTCTGCCCAATTTTTCTAAATAATTTTATTAGTCCCCAGTTCCCGGTCTTATAGCTAGAATAGCCTTGTGTCTATCCCACGCATGCTTAAAATCCTTGATTGTGTTTACCTCTACCATTTATGCTGGAAGGTTATTCCATACATCCACTACCCTCTCAGTAAAGTAATACTTCCTGATATTACTTTTAAATTGTTGCCCCTCTTATTTAAGACTATGTCCTCTAGTTGTGGTATTTTTTCTTATTTTAAATATATCCTCTTCCTTTACTGTGTTGATTCCCTTTATGTATTTAAATATTTCTATCATATTCCCCCTGTTATGTCTTTTGTCCAAGCTATACATGTTAGTAACCTTAAACCTGATGCATTTCATGAATAACTAAATTTAATTTTATAATTAAGAATATTGTGTCTTATGGATTCAATCTGTAAAGTAAATGTTTTATCTTTTTCAGGAAGAAAAAATTGATTTTTGTTTTCCTGGCTTCAAAACTTTGTTTTAAATCTCTAGTCTGCAAACAAAGACAGAGGAAGTCATAGTTCACTGATGGGTTAGACGGACACTTAACAGAATAGTATCTAAATGCTCCAAAAGTACAGCCTCACAAACTGGAATCACAGAATGGCATCAGCACCTCTATGACCCAGTTTGAACAAAATCTGAACTACATAATTTCACAAAGCTGACATTTATTTCAGGGCTGCCATTCGGAAATAGCTTGCAACCAAGGAAAACGCACAAAGATGGATAACCAGGTCTAAGTAGCACAAATGCCCCTGTCCAATGAAAATAATAATAGCAAGATCTGATGTTTCATCTTTCATGCTATTTATACATCATGTTTGCAGAGAGTAGAGGGTCTGCTGCCAACTGTTGGATCTTTAGTAAAGGCATCGGCAGCCATCTCATCTTCCGATATTTGCTCTGCATGGTAATGTCATAGCCTGGGAATATGAGGTCCTTTTACAAGACCAGAGGAACCTTCACCCCATTTTACAATAAGCTGCGACACATGGAGTTAGGAAAGTTCATGAATAGCAGGATAATGTCAAATACCTTCCATGGCCAACCCGATCACCAGATCAAAATGTTATCGAACCTTTACTGAATTCCAAAGGACAAGTACAATGAAGACTTTCACCTCCTTCCTGAACAGAACTGCAGAACTGTACTTTTTTTTTTACAGTATCCCACTACACACATTCTTTTATGACTGCATTGCAACAAGGATTAAAAATAATCTGAAGGCAATACGGTTTAATAAGTGCTAGATATTATGTTAGGTGTTTTCATTATTCTCTCCACCTCTGAATACACCAATCAGCCATAGCATTATAACCACCTGCCTAATATAGCGTAGGTGCTCTTTTGATGACAAAACAATCCTGACGCATCGAGGAATGGACTCCACTAGACTCCACTAAAGGTGCGCTGTGGTATCTGGCATCAAAATGCTAGCAGCAGATCCTTTAAGTCCTGTAAGATGCAAAGTGGGTCCATTGATCGGACTTGATTGTCCAGCACAATCCACAGATGCCCGACTGGATTGAGATTTGGGGAATTTGGAGGCCAACTTGACACCTTGGACTGATTGTTATGTTCCTCAAACCATTCCTGAACCATGTTTTCTTTGTGGCAGGGCACATTATCCTGCTGAAAGAGGCCAATGCCATCAGGGAGTACTGTTTCCAGAGTGTACATGGTCTGCAACAATGCTGATGTAGGTGGTACATGTCAAAGTAACATCCACATGAATGGCAGTACTCAAGGTTTCCCAGCAGAACATTTCCCAAAACATCACACTGCTTCCGCCGGCTTGCCACCAGTCAGTGGTTATGGCTGATCAATGTATATTGATATAAAACCTATTTTATAAAAAAGTATGTAAAAATCTTGCAATATCTAGAGATATATAAGGATAAAAAAGCCGAAACCAACAAAACAACCAATCCATTTCCCTGTTTTGAGGCTGCAGTTTAACACACACAATTTCCTTTACTGCTAATTATAGAATCCTGTCTTTCAGTCTCTTGCTCCAGATTCTACATTTTCATAATGAACCTCTCCTCTGATAAATGTTAGCCACATTATTTTAACCGGTTTACCTCTAGTCCATTTTCCATGATAATTTGAACACGTGTTCCTTTGGTGCGCCATATATTTTTTTCCTGTTTGTGCTATTGCAGTTAAACAAAAAGACGGGAAACCAATAAGGGATATACATTTGCGAAAAAACAAACACATGTTTTTAGCGACTGCTTAAACTATAGAATAATACATTATGAAACACTGATTTATGCCCCTGCTGTGACTTCACTGAGACACTTTTAGGACAAGTGTTGGACTAACCACATCATGATTAAACGTATAATTATGTGAAAGCATTCATTTTCAAAAGGCATCTACTGGTTCCAAAATGCATTGGACACAGCAAAATACCACACAGTATTTGTGATAAGAAGAAACCCACCGTTAATGAAAATAATATTATGAAACAATAGAGATAGCCCTTATTGTTAATTGTTCTGTAAATATTCAATTATTGTACGATGTTTTGTCATTGCAACAAAAAATAGTTGACAAATGGGTATGAAATAATCCAGGGATACCCACTGGCGCAATTTACATCTCATTGTAGATATAAATGTTGTCCAAGTGCAGCTGCTAAAGGTTAACTAAGGATGAGGTCATTTATAGCTCACACACAGCCTAGGATAGCTCATGACTTAGGCACCATCTATTAGGGAGACCCACCGGTAACTTACCCCCCGAGAAAAGACTACACTGTACCAAATGAGTTTTCTTTAATAAACATTATTAGCATACAGTAACATATATAATAATAATATGTTATCACATTCATAATAAATACAATTTACTAAAGTACATTAACAACAAAGGACTCGTAATGCTTGTACGTAGGATATTAATCCTTGGCTATTGAATAAGCCTGACGCATTTCACCTAACAAAAACTTCTTTCTCAGAGGTAAGTGAATGTTTCTGTGTAAATTGAGAGAGAGGGGACTGTACATGCATGCAACTGCATCCATATATCATTCCCTTTGTTTCAAAAGATGTATTCTTTATAATTATTGTAGTCAAGCTTCCCTAACCAGTACATGTCTGCATGTTTTATCCAATTGATTATCATATACACCTTACAAACTTACAAAGAGATTCTCTTCATGTTGTGGGAGAGGCATCAATACATTATATAAAAATGCTGCAACAAAGAGATACTTATGTCAAAATCTGAGTGCCATTTTAAGTGCCTTGGCCATTAAGGTTTTTTTTTTTTTTTAAACACATGCTGGTACGGCTCGCACTAGATGAGGATCTGAAGCATTCTTAGGGGAAAATAATTGGTACTTTAAATACTGGTTTCTTTGAAAGCTATTACTCAGAAAACATCTTCAGCTGCGCCACTGGAGAATGGCAGAACAATTTCCAATCTCTTCCTGTGACTTTTTATTAGGCTCTATAGGCAGTTCGGCCATGTACATCAGGGAAGGAGCCAGGCAGAGAAGATTTAAGTTAAAATGGCATAGAAACATAGAATGTGTCGGCAGATAAGAACCATTCGGTCCATCTAGTCTGCCCATTTATTTTTTTTGAGTACTTTTATTAGTCCCCCGTTCCCGGTAACGGGATTCCCGGCATGGTTCCAGTATGATTATTACATTAAAATACATCATAGAAATGGACTTAAAGGAGAACTGTCAGCAAAAGTTATGTGTAATTTAAACATTGCAATAGGTGTAGACATTTTTAAATAGAAATGCTTTAGTCAACAGGGGTGTATCGTGCCCACAGCACGCCTGTCACTCAGGGGCACAATGTATCTTGTGTATTTCCAGGGGTTTGTGTGGTGCAAACAGCCAGCACACAACCCCATGGCAATACACGAGATCCGTCAGAGGGGCCAACGGCAGCTGCAAATTCGGCAACAGTGTAACTCACTCTGTTGCCAATTCGACAAGCATTAAAAGTCTACGAAAATTCATTTACTTTTAGTGCTTGTCGAATTGGCAACAGAGTGAGTGACTCTGTTGCCGAATTCACAGCTGCCCTCTGTCTCCCGGATGTATTTCCGGGGTTTGTGTACTCTCTGTTCAGAGCACACAAACCCCAGAAATACACAGCGCAGGAGCATCCAGCACTGTTAGTTAAAGGATCCATATAAAGTACCTTGTACGTTGTACACCACTAGCAGGGGGCTGACATCTTGGGTTAGATACAAGATTCCAAACAACATGTCAGCCTCCTGATAGAGCTATAGAATTAAAGAAGGCTCGCTATGGTACTTAATGCGTATTCTTTAATTACAGCATTTTAAAATCCCTACAATTGATGCAATCTTCCAATTAAACATAACATAATGTTTTGCCTATAGTTGATCTTTAAGGGAAAATTGCACCTTGTTTAACCCTTGCTTCCTCATAAAGTGTATTCACGGTTTACAGGATTCCGTATAAACATTGTACAGTTAAACATGGTAAACAATGGTTTAATGGGAAACATTTTCATAATAACACAGAGCGAAGATGTAAATTAAAAAGTCAGTAAAGCCATTTATTTTGCTGGCATCAGTGAAGCCGATCATGATTGCCAAGCCTTTCAGTAAACTGTGCGGTGTTTCACATAGAAATGCTGCAACATCACTTACCTGCCTATTCTCTGATTTGCATTCAACGTGTCAGTGGCATGAAAGCCTGCGAGCCAAACTGAGCTGCCTTTTTGATAGAATCAGGAGCAGTGATTTGCCAATTTTCGAAGAAATGCATTTTGATTAAAAAACTAATGATAAAATATCTAAGACTAACTTGTTGCTTTGACTGGAGAGAATTGGGTAGCATTCATTTTAGGCATCAAGGAGGCAATTAAATGGCACAGGGACTGTCTATTCCCCAAATTCACTTTGGTGAAAGTTGAAGACTACTACTTGTATAGTGCATAGGCTTTCTTTTTTCCCCATTGTGATTTGATGCAGGCATTTTGCACATTTGACTCAAGCCCTGCCCCAGTGATTACTTAAAGCACTTCCTGTGTTGCTGGAAAAAAATATATTGTGTGGACTGTAATAAACTTGCGCTTGTACACAGTAGGATCTCTTAACAGTGCAACATATTTTCTTATGACATCACTAGAGAGACAGGAAATTCCATTCATTTGAATGGCATTATTCTCATTGGTTGCTGTAGCAAAAGAAAGAAAGAAAGAAAGAAAGAAAGAAAGAAAGAAAGGGAAATTGACGTTTACTTAGATAGTGTGGGCAGTCCTGGTTCCTTGCAAACTGCTGTATTTCACAATTTCATCTAGCTGTAACTATTTTATATTTTAAGAAATGCAAAATGTAAAACATGCTTTTTTAAAGTACTTCAAAAGCACATTAATATGCATTAACATTTGGATGATGCATTTTGGGCACTAGACAGTCCCTTTAAGAATGGCTTTGTTCTTGTTTATAAATTTGACCCAAAAAATAGTAACAGTGCATGAAATTATACCACTGAGACATTGCACACAACATAGCTTCAAACAGGAAGTTCCAGGAACATATTTTATACCTTATTAACAAGTATCAAAGTAACATATGTGGAATCCATAGAGTATTATGAACAAGGGAATAATGGTTTGAATCTGCAGTGGAACAGATCCCAGTAGTGCCAAATGTGTAATCTGTTGATGAACAATATGGTGGAAAATTAATCAGTGATTCGTGAATTACTATTCAATTAGACATGAACAGAGACTGTAATTACTCGCCTTATAAACACAGATAATGTGCAGAATAAGTTTTTTCTTTAGGCCTTGAACATAGCAACAAATAGAAAGGCTATTAGATGACACTTCAGGCAGCATACCAACTTTGGTTCATCAGCTAGTGCTCAGCCTGTACATGGAGCAGTTTTTGTTTACATCCAAATCCATGCAGGCATTTCCTATGAATCGATTTCAAAGGTTCCTGCTCTAGCCGTACCTGTGCTTTTGTTTACTTGCAAGAGGATCAATGATGCACTGATGCACTGTGTCATCTCAACCTCTTAATGCTGCACGGTACTTTCTTAATTAAGAACGAAAGCATCAAAACGGCGATGTTGTGTTCCTGGCTCCAATCATTGGATTGGGAACTGGGAAAACAGTGGCAGAGACCCAATCAAGGTAAGTTCGGGCATGACACAATCTGGATAAATGTAACTACTGCTCAAATTGAGTGTTGCTTACATTTAGCCTGTCAAAGTAAGGTCACTAAAAATGGTCTCATCTGAGAGATGGACTGCAGTGGGATTTGCAGCACAGCTCATTTAAGGAGGGGCACACTGAACTGCAAAAAAAAAAGAGGACATTCTATGCTGTCCTACCAGTGTTTTAGCATCCTACCAGTGGTAAGAGGTTAAGCATATGCAGTAATAAATGTTTTCAAATGTCAGTAAGTTAATTTTCATTTTTTTTTTTTTTCCAGCACTAATGTCTCCCAGGAGATGCTAGAGACTCCCATGTTGTGCTTGATCTAGCGAAGTTATGGTGGACTTTATCAATGGCCTTCTACCAATGCGCAGGAGAAAATTGCAGAAACGAAAAAAAAAACAAAAAAAACTGGAAGAAATAAAGGCATATTTATTTAGACAGTGTAAGTCTTAGTATGCATTTATTTGCCAGATTCATCTATGGTGGGTGTGATGATTTAAAAACAATACATTGTGTAATACAGCTATATATAAATTGTTACAGTTAGTTGCCAAAAGCAAATTTATTAAATATAACTGGCAACTGAATAACAAATGATTTGCTCACAATATGTTTATATCCTTGTATGACTGTTTCTCACAGACGCACTATCCAAAACAATCCATCTACAGCAGTGCTTCCCAACCTGGGGTCATGGCCCCCATGGCATGATCAATGATCTTTTCCACAACTCAGACAGTGTTGCTGTAATGTCACTGTTGAGGCATCGAGCAACAATAAAATTTGCTCCCGAACTGATTGCTCGCCGTAGAGATTGTGGGCACCATATTGGAAAGCAGATGCCAATGCACTATGGTGCTGCCCTGTTATGGGCAAGAGCTTAGGAAGTGATTGGGGATCCCTTCCGCCTGTTCTGATGGAGTTGCTAGACTGCCTCATCATTACACCCAAAAAAGGCTAAGTTTGCCTTAATCTATTGTTAGGGTTAATGCTAAGGTAGAGTTAGTGTTAGAATGTTGATTAGGGTTGGGGTCAAAAGATCTCTGTAGTAAAAAATTGTTAGGGTAAAGCAATACACCACTTCAAGTTATTGCCAAATAAAAAGAAAGCCCTTCATAAACCACTTAAACCACTCAAACAATACATAATATGTGTAGGTACATTAAATGAGACAGAGGAAAATCACAACCAAACACAAAACACCGCAGAAGTTTTAAAACTCCCTCAGTCACCAAGGGGAGAATAGTCCGGTCACCAAGGGGTTAATAATGGTAATATCTATAGTATTCACAAACACCATCGATAGAGAGATATAAATTGCCTATTCTTATGTCAGAGCATTTTATTTGACCTATTTGAGCTGTTCAGTACATTGCTGTATTTGAAAATATAGGATGTTGATTTTAAGGGTTGTGATAAATGTGGTATTGATTTGTTTAAGAAATTAAACAGATGAAATTCAGTATTCAATTTTTGAATCTAGAATTTAAAAAAACTGCCTCACATACTAAATATGATGTGGTAACCATCTTAATATTAATCCTTAGTATTGTATATGAGGTGGTATATTGCACTGCACATAAAGGAAGAAGAAGCAATAAAATGGTGACCAACACAGTGAGTCTACTCATAAATATATTGTTTCCAACAAATAATAATTCCTGATGGTTCCAGTTCATTTTTCAGCTCACTGATTAGTGAACAGCTTGTAATGCTAGTGACCGACCAGATAATAGTGACAGAACGAGAGCACACAAACACATGAGCAACAGCTTGTAATGCTAGTGACCTACTAGATAATAGTGACAGAAAGAGAGCGCACAAACACATGAGCAACAGCTTGTAATGCTAGTGACCGACCAGATAACAGTGACAGAAAGAGAGCACACAATCACATGAGCAACAGCTTGCAATGCTAGTGACTGACTAGATAATAGTGACAGAAAGAGAGCACACAAACACATGAGCAACAGCTTGCAATGCTAGTGACCGACTAGATAATAGTGACAGAAAGAGAGCACACAAATATATGAGCAACAGCTTGTAATGCTAGTGACCGACTAGATAATAGTGACAGAAAGAGAGCACACAAATATATGAGCAACAGCTTGTAATGCTAGTGACCGACTAGATAATAGTGACAGAAAGAGAGCACACAAACACATGAGCAACAGCTTGTAATGCTAGTGACCGACTAGATAATAGTGACAGAAAGAGAGCACACAAACACATGAGCAACAGCTTGTAATGCTAGTGACCGACTAGATAATAGTGACAGAAAGAGAGCACACAAACACATGAGCAACAGCTTGTAATGCTAGTGACCAACTAGATAATAGTGACAGAAAGAGAGCACACAAACATATGAGCAACAGCTTGTAATGCTAGTGACCGACTAGATAATAGTGACAGAAAGAGAGCACACAAACATATGAGCAACAGCTTGTAATGCTAGTGACCGACAAGATAATAGTGACAGAAAGAGAGCACACAAACACATGAGCAACAGCTTGTAATGCTAGTGACCGACTAGATAATAGTGACAGAAAGAGAGCACACAAACCCATGAGCAACAGCTTGTAATGCTAGTGACCGACCAGATAATAGTGACGGAAAGAGAGCACACAAACACATGAGCAACAGCTTGTAATGCTAGTGACCGACCAGATAACAGTGACAGAAAGAGAGCACACAATCACATGAGCAACAGCTTGTAATGCTAGTGACCGACCAGATAATAGTGACGTAAAGAGAGCACACAAACACATGAGCAACAGCTTGTAATGCTAGTGACCGATTATATAATAGTGACAGAAAGTGTGAGCACAAACACATGAGCAACAGCTTGTAATGCTAGTGACCTACTAGATAATAGTGACAGAAAGAGAGCGCACAAACACATGAGCAACAGCTTGTAATGCTAGTGACCGACCAGATAACAGTGACAGAAAGAGAGCACACAATCACATGAGCAACAGCTTGTAATGCTAGTGACCGACTAGATAATAGTGACAGAAAGAGAGCACACAAACACATGAGCAACAGCTTGTAATGCTAGTAACCGACCAGATAATAGTGACAGAAAGAGAGCACACAAACATATGAGCAACAGCTTGTAATGCTAGTGACCGACTAGATAATAGTGACAGAAAGAGAGCACACAAACATATGAGCAACAGCTTGTAATGCTAGTGACCGACTAGATAATAGTGACAGAAAGAGAGAACACAAACACATGAGCAACAGCTTGTAATGCTAGTGACCGACCAGATAATAGTGACAGAAAGAGAGCACACAAACATATGAGCAACAGCTTGTAATGCTAGTGACCGACTAGATAATAGTGACAGAAAGAGAGCACACAAACATATGAGCAGCAGCTTGTAATGCTAGTGACCGACTAGATAATAGTGACAGAAAGAGAGCACACAAACATATGAGCAACAGCTTGTAATGCTAGTGACCGACTAGATAATAGTGACAGAAAGAGAGCACACAAACATATGAGCAACAGCTTGTAATGCTAGTGACCGAATAGATAATAGTGACAGAAAGAGAGCACACAAACATATGAGCAGCAGCTTGTAATGCTAGTGACCGATTATATAATAGTGACAGAAAGAGAGCACACAAACATATGAGCAGCAGCTTGTAATGCTAGTGACCGACTAGATAATAGTGACAGAAAGAGAGCACACAAACATATGAGCAACAGCTTGTAATGCTAGTGACCGACTAGATAATAGTGACAGAAAGAGAGCACACAAACATATGAGCAGCAGCTTGTAATGCTAGTGACCGACTAGATAATAGTGACAGAAAGAGAGCACACAAACATATGAGCAACAGCTTGTAATGCTAGTGACCGACTAGATAATAGTGACAGAAAGAGAGCACACAAACATATGAGCAACAGCTTGTAATGCTAGTGACCGACTAGATAATAGTGACAGAAAGAGAGAACACAAACACATGAGCAACAGCTTGTAATGCTAGTGACCGACCAGATAATAGTGACAGAAAGAGAGCACACAAACATCTGAGCAACAGCTTGTAATGCTAGTGACCGACCAGATAATAGTGACAGAAAGAGAGCACACAAACATATGAGCAACAGTTTGTAATGCTAGTGACCGACTAGATAATAGTGACAGAAAGAGAGAACACAAACACATGAGCAACAGCTTGTAATGCTAGTGACCGACCAGATAATAGTGACAGAAAGAGAGCACACAAACATATGAGCAACACCTTGTAATGCTAGTGACCGACTAGATAATAGTGACAGAAAGAGAGCACACAAACATATGAGCAACAGCTTGTAATGCTAGTGACCGACTAGATAATAGTGACAGAAAGAGAGCACACAAACATATGAGCACAGGTAAATGCAAAAGATAAAAGTAGTGCAAAAGAATACAAAGTGAAAAAAAAGGTGCAAATGATACTTGCGGTACCACACTAAGCGCAGCCCTCGTGAAGCACTCTCCAGAATGCTCATAAAGTATACAGGTAAAAAACAGAATGGCGCAGGATAGTGGGTATCCACTATCCTGCGCCATTCTGTTTTTTACCTGAGCACAGGTAAACCCTGCCAAGATCATTCCCAGTCCTACACATATTTACAAACATATGGAAGCATTCTAAAAACTTACTAGCGTTAGAATAAACACAAACTCAAAAAACATTTAATAAAAAACAAAACATAAACAAAGGGGGGTTACCACAAACTATTACTTCTCTTCATATTTTCCCCCACCAATTTTATTTATAGGGTCAACTCAATAAATACAGAATTACAGGGAATGGAGATGGTCAATTTCAAACTTGGAAAAATTCTCCAATGCAATTGAATGGGAGCATTTTTTCCAACTCAACTACTTTGGCCTTAAGTTTGAATTTCGTGTCTCAGTTCCCTGCATTTCTCTCTTTATTGAGTAGATAATTAAAAGGAACTCTGGCATCTACCTAGTGCCATGACTAAGAAATAGTGGGACAAGGGGCTAAAGGGCTTCCTACTAAACCCAATGCATACTTTCCAGTTTCCTACTTGCCAGGCTGTGTCAGCCCTTTTCATGGGATCCAGTGTTGTGTTCCAGCTGATAAAACCATGTGTTAAACTTTGTCCAAATCAGCTTTTTATACAAAGTATCTATAGATAAAAGATAAAATACAGCATGCAGCAATGTCTGGGGTAAAGGAATGGAGCTTAGCAAATATATGGAACAACCATGTTTTCTGACTTCTTTGACCCAAACATTTAGGGCTTAATTCATTAAAGATGGAACTCCCTGCGATCTTCTTTCATATATAAATGCTAATATTATATGATTTTTTTAGTTATCTTTTTGCCTTTGAAAACTCTACTGCCTCATTATATTCCCAGGGTACATACAATGTCAACTACAAACACAATACAGTGGATCAGTGCAATGAAATGATATCCTAACATAATAAACAAGAACACTGGTCCAAACACAGTGAAGACAATCTCTTGGCACTCCAGTTACTGTGGACAGGTATGTCATGATGCTCCTTCAGCCATGGAGTGCAATCCCAGCAGATAACATATACAAAATGTTCTATTGGAATTTGGAAATCCCCTCACCATTACAATAAAAATTACAACAGGGTGTTATACTACGACTTGGGTTGACCCCTTGTCTTGGAGTAAAGAACACACAATAAAACAAGTATTATTTATGATTAAATATTCATAATGCTTAAATAACAGTAATCTGATATTACTACACAAGTAAAACCCTCATATATATATATAGTAGTGAGTACAGTAAATACAGATAATTGGTAATGTTATTTATCAAATGCCTCTTGTGTACATATTGCCTTGGACTTGCAATATCTAAATAACAGATAGCAAACTTACTGTAACTAGTTATTCGTTAAACCTGAACTACAAGTGAACAGCAATGGTCAGGCATTAATAGCTGAGTTGGAAAGATAGACAGGTTGGACAGATTTTCCTGTTCAGCTATAAATGCCTGATTGTTACAGTGTACAGTTTAATTATCATTTCACAATACATTGCTTATATCTCTGCAATGGATATAAAGGTGTAGGTCTTGTGCCCAGTATATACTGATACACTGATTGCAAGCCATGGCAAAGTAACACCTGACTCTATTCCTGATTTGGTATAGCTATAGTATCATTGATACTTAATACTACAGCCAGACAGTGTTCTTCTGCTATAATGATTTAAATATGGGTGGTACACCATGAAAGAGTATGGAAAGTAATGCTCTCGTATCTATTGTAATGTGAACCTACTCATGCTAGTGATAGTACAGACTGCACTGTGTCATTAATGCATGATGGTTGGAGTGTGTAGTTATAAACCAAGTAGCAGGAAACTACATGTGGTAAGTAACATATGGTGTGAGCAGAATGTCCATCATGCTGTGCATTACTTAGTAAGGGACTGATACATATATTGGGTGCGATTAACTTACACAGTGCTTTAAATAGCAGGGACCAAACCCCGAGTAAGGTACACACTTGTGTATATGTAATAGGGAAACCATCCGGTAGAAATATACCCACTACCAACTGAACCAAAAAAAAAAAAATTATACACACACACTCACACACATACACACACCCCTTTTGTCTTACCCACGATAGGATGCTTATTATAACTTATTTTCTGTCTATCTTAATAAGTTGCTTATGTATAACATATAGCCGAGTTGGTAAGAAACATAATGGCATACACAGTCAGATTTGAGGAGGCACACAGCCGGTATACTGTACATTTTGGATTATAATGCTGTTGTTTGGCAAGGTGTCCTACGCACTCACCTATGCAGAGCTGGATCACATAGGCATAGTAGGACCAGCAGAGGATGATGGAGATGAAAACCACAGGGATCCAGTACAGGCACCTCTTGCACTCCCGCTTGACACTGCTAGGGCCTGCCGGCGCCATGGTTAGCAGGGGGCTTCTTCATGGGCCACTGGAGGCGGCAAATGTTCACGGTGTGGTGCCCCAGATGCGAGAGGTGTAGGGGAGCCAGTGAGCTAAGCCAGGAGCAGTGCAGTCTGTGTGTATCTGGATCTGCTGCCTGGACTCCTCCTCCAGTGACCCTCCTCCTCCATCCCTCACTAGAAGGACAGCCTGCAGCACTCACTCCGCAGCTCTTATTTACCAACTGCAGCCACTGGAACTATCACATCTGCTCGTACTCAACCACTACCAATTAACCCCCTGATTATCCTAATTGCACATCTGTAGTACTCCAGTTATTATAAACTACAGCTCCCAGTCGGCTGGCTGAGGATAATTGGAAATATAGTCTAGAATTGCTGGAATGTCAGCAGCTAGGCAAAACAGTGTCTATTGCTCACCCAGGCATCTGGCTGACTGGGCATAATGAGAGTTGATATATATAAATAAATGGGTCACTGAGCAAGAATATATACAATCACTGTGGAACCAAATTTGGTATGACCAAGTGTTTATTACTGTTATCTCTTAAGCACCCTATTCTGGGAAAGGCATGTGGAGGTGGACAAAATATTAGGAATAGCAACAAAATATATCCAAGAAATGATTAGGATGATCCCTACTTCCAGGACACCCAACCTATAAGAAATGGGTCTGGGTCCTAAAATAAATTATATCCCCTCGTCTGGGGGCTACTGATATGCCCCCAGACATCATGAAAATAAATTAAGACCCCCCCTCCCCCAGGAGTTTGGGGGCTGGCCACAGGCACCTGAGCCGCATAACATTAAAATGTTCCCAATCTACCGTTATCTTGCCCAGGTGGGGTGGCTACAGAGGCCTCATTAGCAGGGCCCCTTTAAGACCCTAGTGGGCCCTGGGCAAGAGTTTTTTATCATGTGGACCCAGCTCAACCCAATTTTCCTAAAGCCGCACTGTAAAAACTGTATGTAAATGTAAACCTTTTAATATTATATGCAACTATTTTCATATCACATTCAACTATCTGAAAATTATTAAAAAATGACATTTCTTGTTTTAATCTTTTTCTGCACCCACATTGCACCTAAAGGACCTAAATGACTTATCACAGCACCATACAGAACCCACTTTTTTGGTTGCACTCACAGCACTTTGGTTGCACTCACAGCACTTGGCTTTCACTCATATTGCACCCACACAATTTGGCCACAGTGCCACAGTGTCAATTTGCCCCACAGAAAATTCCACAGTGTCACTTTGTCACACAGAACTGCCCCTGCAGAATAAGCCACAGTGTCTCTTCCCCCTATAGTACATGTTATTTTGCCCCACAGAACATGCCACTGCGTCACTTTGCCAATTAGTATAAGCCACTGTCAGGTACCAGTTACCTGACAGTTACCTGGTATATATGCCACTGTTCTTTTGCCTTTAATATGCCAGCATTATTGTGCTCATTGTATACCACCCTCCTCCCCCTTTCCTCAGTACTCACCTCCTGTCCCCGGTCAGCTCTTCCGGGCAGTCTTCCCTCTTGCATGGAGGAGGGAAACACAGCCACTGGAAATGATGTAAGGTCATATCCGGTGTCAATGATTTTTTGTATTTACTTTTTTTTCCAGCAGCCAAAACTAGTGGAAGTTCAGCAGTGGGATGCGCTGCGGGTGGATGCCGGCAGCATGAGTGTCACCCCCGCTTGGCGTGTCACCCGGTGTGGACCGCCCCTTCGCATCCCCCTCGGGACGCCACTGGCGATTCACCTGTTGCGTGAAGGTAATTATAATTTATTTGCAGGGCATCAAACTAGTGATTTTTTAACAGGCCTATATGGGCATGTTAATTTTTATCTTCTTTTTTTAAATTAATTAGATGTGGTCACCAGCTCTGTTTGTGATAGCGAAGGGTAGTCAAGGCTACCTGCCCTGCCCTCCAAATGTGTGACAGAAATAATTTGATAGACCAGTTTTTTTTATAGGAGGGGTTGGGATACTTGCTGTGGCCCCTCATGTAAATTTTAGGGTGCCCCCTGGTGCAAATTATTTTTATTTTTATTTATTTATTTAATTTTTTCATCTTGGGAGGAATTCGGCTGTTTCCATAATAGTAATTTGTACCGAAATGAGTCTCTATCATCCCATAGCAGTCTATGGTGATGATAGAGGCAATTTTCGGGTTTCGGGCTGCTTTCGGTTTCAGAAGCAATTGTTGTGGCCAATTTGGGGTCACATCGAGGGTTATTGTGTAGCTCGAAACTCAGCTCCCGATTTGTCCCATATGTGACCCGAATTATTCTGATCTTCATCCCAGAAGTTGGGCCTATACTGAGTAGACCCTTTAGTCTGAAAAGCAGTTGAACTTTTTCCATCATTAAAACGAATGGGAAACAGGTTTAGCCTCACTCCCCTCCATTTCGCATGCCGTCACAACATCTTGAACTCTTTGTGAATAGCTCTGTGAATCATTGCTCTGTGAATAGCGATTTGGGAGTTCATGACAGGGTATGTGAGCGAGGCAGAATTTGTCTGACTTCCAGGTGACCTCCCATCTCATACTCCAGACTCAGTCTTTAGTAAATAGAGCCCCATGCCTTATTTGAGTGATGAGTACGGATTGTTTGTGTTGCTATGGCTGGATGGATGCTCCTCATTTCTGTGTGCTCTGATCTCTGTGTCTTGGGGCTGTTTAAATTATTTGTTTATTTCTTTTATTGTGTTTTTCTTGCTTTCCATCCTGTCACTGGCTTTTGATTTGCTTGTCACCTTTGTTATTCTGCAATATGTGTTGTTACTGTCATCTCCCTTTTGATTCCAATTCTTTTATTGTTGCTTATTAAATATAACACAAACCAGTGATCATGACGGCACATACTACAGTGAAGAAATAAATCAAGTGGCAATTATGGATATATTAATGGATAAATCATAGTCTATAGTATATTATTAAGCTTTCTATGGTGAAATGCGTGAGACTGTTCCCCCCTTGAGCCTCTATGATTTTACCTATTTGGAATAAAAGTATTGCATTTTACCAGACTTCCTAATTGCAACTAGAATTATTTCTTCACTGTGATGTGCACATTCATTATGCTGGTTTGTGTTGTATCGAAGGAAACTCTGTTTGGCTGCACTCTGTCAGTGAATTTTTACTGTAAGTCCTATTTGATCTATTTTAGGATTTGGGTCGCATGACTCTGCTGGCATATTTTTTCTATGCTTGTTAAATATAACCAACTTCAGCCGTAGGCGGCACTCACCATCTGAAAAATAATTACAAGCATTAAGGTGTGATAAATATATGATGATTTCAATAATTCCAGTAAGTCAGTCATTCCATTAACCCATGCTAGAGGCATGTGAGTAGTGCTTTAGTATGGCAGACAGAGCATTTAGCTCAGCTACCCTATCTGCAATGGTACCCACCTTAACCATATAAAAGGTTTCACTTCAACATCAGCATCATTCATCAAGCGAAATCAGATACTGAAATTTGCATGGATTGGAGTTGTCCGTTTTCCCCCAAATTTTGGGAGGCTCCTGCAAAACCAGCATAATTGACCTTATGATACTCAGTATAGGGTGGGTAAATGTTTGCGCCCATTCGTGGTAAACAGACAGAGCAGTTTGAAATAGTCTACTGTGGCTGTTTTAGTAAATTACCACTTCTACCGCAGTCTATCTTCGTCTATCTTCAGATTTTCAAACATTTTACTGCGATTCGACTTGAAGAAATGGATTTTCATAATAAAATGCATTCTTCTTATTCTAGATGGCTTTCCAAATTTCCCAATTAGCTATTAATAAGACCTAAAACAACTGCCTATAGCCATACCTTCAGCCACTCCCCTAAAAACAAAAGTGTCCCTCTTTATATTTGGATATTGGAGGAGAAATATATCCTCTTCATTTAATACACCAAAGATTTGTCAGGAATTCAGCAAATAAGCAGTATATATTCACACACAGTGGGGTTTAGTAAATGTATAATTTATGTTAACAGTTATACTGCTGTAAAAGTCCATTATCACATCAAATCATTGTAATATATGTATATAATAATCATGTATATCTTGTAAGGGACAGGGAAATGTGTTACATCAGCATTTACAGACATCCAGGCTTCTTTTTTGGCATGAGCAATGACAATGTAAATATTTATGTTACAGTAGTGTGGTTTTGTATTAATAATCCCATGGCTAACCTCACTAACCAAGACAACTGTATATTTGAATCTAGTCTGCATTGTCTGGGTGGAGTGTGACAGTATTATTACATGTCACTTCTGTCACTAGCTCTTCATACTAAAGTTCTGCGTAAGAGAAAAAGAAAAGAAAACCTGATGCTTTGGCATGACAAAATGTTCATATTGAATTGTTCAATACAACTTACTTTGGTTGTGACTTCCACATCTTAACTGTAATAAATAACCACCTGATGCTCTATGCAATAGATTTCATCTACCTTTACATATGAACACGTGACGCAACCATTTAGCTAAAAACAACTTAGTTATTGGCTGACAGATGTGCTTTAACATTCTAACATGTTCTGTAATGTGCAAGATTTACCATTAAGAATTTCACAGCTTCTCTGTTCCAATTTTCAAGATATCTGTTACCATTCAAACTGCCATTTGCCATTCTGACATAGTATTAAATATAATATTACATACGCAGGCGGTGCTCATACATGTGTTTAAACATTTCTTTACATAGTGGGGTATTTGTTCCTTGTGCTTTCTCTCCTGTCGACCTGTGGGTTTATTAGGAAAGATGGAGCACTAATTTAATAAGTTATTCTTCTGCAGGTAGATAATAACACACCAGTGACTAGGGGCTTTATTCATGAAAGAGGGAATTCACAAGGGAATTTTGGATCCAATTTTTGTTAAAATAATCCAGTTAAGCAGAAAAAAATGAAGATGTTTTCATTACACAAAACACACATCCCCATTCTAACTTCTGAAATCACACATTGGAGACATATAATGACTTATCATTCAGATCCACCTACATTCTACATTTAATACCATTTCGGAGCCGATTTTTGACATATTGGATCAAAATAAGATCATATATAGTGTCTCTCTGTTTTAAATGTATTTTAGAAAGAATTACAGCATCGTCTATTTAAGCAATGCATCATTGGAATATTGAAACAGTTGACCCTTAAGATGAATGACACAACAAACAAATGATATTATACATTATGTTTAATGCAGCATATCTCAGGTAACAGGTTTACTTTAAGGGTAAATTATGCAATTTATTTTAATTCTTCATAGGTGAATAACATCAGAGAGTTTGTCTTTTTATTTATCTGCTAATCAGGGCCGTCTTTAACGCGGGGCAAACGGGGCAGCTGCCCTGGGCCCAGTTACTCCTGGGGGGCCCCAAGGCAGCTGTCCCGTGGGCCCCCAGCCCCTGCTTGCCGCGTTCACAGCGCATTGCGCTTGTGAACGCTTTTTTCCGGCAAGCCACATCCGATGGATGCGACGGCGGAAAAAAACCCCCCAAAAAAACACCCGATGTGACGTTGCGTTAAGAGGGAAGACTGCACGGAGGAGACATCCGGCGGAGGACACGGAGCAGGTTCATGTAAGTACGGGGGGGGGGGGATGGCTTGGCGGGGGGCTGACTGGCACAGTATTACAGGCATCTGACTGGCACGCTATTACAGGCATCTGACTGGCACACTATTACAGGCATCTGACTTGCACAATATTACAGGCATCTGAATGGCACAATATTACTGGGCTCTGACTGGCACAATATTACTGGGCTCTGACTGGCACAATATTACAGGCATCTGACTGGCACAATATTCCTGTGCTCTGACTGGCACAATATTCCTGTGCTCTGACTGGCACAATATTACAGGCATCTGACTGGCACAATATTACAGGCATCTGACTGGCATAATATTACAGGCATCTGACTGGCATAATATTACAGGCATCTGACTGGCACAATATTACAGGCATCTGACTGGCATAATATTACAGGCATCTGACTGGCACAATATTACTGGCATCTGACTGGCACAATATTCCTGGGCTCTGACTGGCACAATATTCCTGGTATCTGACTGGCACAATATTCCTGGGCTCTGACTGGCACAATATTCCTGGGCTCTGAATGGCACTGTTACAGGCATCTGACTGGCACAATATTACTGGGCTCTGAATGGTACAATATTACTGGACTCTGAATGGCACAATATTACTGGGCTCTGACTGGCACAATAATACTGCGCTCTGAATGGCACAATATTACTGGCATCTGAAAGGCACAATATTACTGGCATCTGAATGGCACAACAATTATGGCATATGTGTGTGTGTGTGGGGGGGTAACATCGCGATGGATGGCGGGATTGCATGCAGGGGAGGGGGCAGGGTCCAGGGGGCCCAAGCAAATGCTTGCCCAGGGTCCAATCACTATTAAAGACGGCCCTGCTGCTAATGAAGAAAATTTTTAAATGTTCAGTGACCTGATTTGATTCAAAGTACAGATAAACCGCCTTAGAACATGATTTATTAGTACGTGTTTGTGCTCCATCGATTCCTGTGGAGATATCGGGGAAACAGATCCCGCTATAACTTCCGCATTGAAATGGAAGTTTAGCGAGATCTGGGTAATCACATTGAAATCCCAGTAAGATCGCAATGTGATTCTATGGATCCTGGGTCCCATGTTACAGTGCGGCTCACCTGTATTACTAGTGAAAATCAATGACACCAGCACTATTTTTTTCACTTGTGCTTCTAATATAGACCCCGATCAGATGAGCAAGGCAAGCCCCGTCTCTGATTGGCTTCACACACACTGATGTTGTCACTGTGCGCCAGCCTCCCCACCGGCTCTGCCTCAGCTCTCTTTAAAGATACACACCAGGCTTTCTTGGGACAAGTGCACCCTATTTGCTGTGATGCAGAGTTTACTTGGGATAAGGGCACCCTATTTTTTAACCCCTGCTTCCTCAAAAGAATCAAGGGTTATAAAAAAAACTTTAGTTCTTTAAGGTGTGGTGTTTTAAATTTAGTCACTGTAACTAGACATAAAAATCATTGCATGCTGCCCTCTAGGGGTGGACTGGTGGTACATTCCAGAAACTCTTTTAGTACATTTGGTTGCATGGTCCAGTGGTTCTGCTCATCTTTGTAACATAGTGAAGATTTCTCTTTCCAGTTTAATTCAAGAGTCTGGCTATTGGATGGTTCTATTTCAGATTTTTCTAGTATTTCATCACATTACAAAGCTTTTACAAAACATACAAATTATAGGGAAGTAATAAACATACTATGTTTAGATTAATATAGACATACTTTGAAACAGGACCAAATCTGCTAAGAAAAAAATGTGTGCGACTGTAGCAGGACTTTGGACTGACTTTGATTAACCAAAATCCCATAAGTGTCAATTTGCTAAACTGATACTATTTGAAAACTCTCCGTCGCTAACAGATGATTTAAGAGGATAATAAAAAAAAAAACAGTTTTACCGCAGGTATCTGTCAGATCCCTGTCACTATATCCATTCTGTAACTTGCCTCTGCATCATTTCAGAATATAATAGTGTCCAAATTCTCTATAGCACCTGGGCTGTAGGTTGAATCCTCTTGTAAAATTGGCCCCAATGTGTGGGAAACAGACCCTTAACCCCTTCATGACGAGACTGTTTTTGGAATGTTGTGCGTTAGTGACCGAGGCTGTTTTAACACTTCTGAGGTGTTTGTGTTTAGCTTTAATTTTCTTCTTTGTCAGTTGCTGTACCCACACATATTATATATTGTTTTTTTCAGGACAAGAAGGGCTTTCTTTTCATGACATTATTTTGGTCATATCATTTATTGTATTGTTTAAAAAATAGTAAAATATGGTTAAAATTAAAAAAAAATAAACACTTTTGTGACTTTTCTTTGTAAATTCTTTTACTAAGCTTCAAAAGCTAATGAAAAAACGTGCTAAATAGATTCGACTATAGGTCCTGAGTTCAGAAATACCCAATGTTTATATGTTTTTTTGCTTTTTTTTGCATGTTTTAGGTTAATAAATACAAGTAGCATTCAGCTGTTTCAAAACCATTTTTTTTTAAAATTAGCGTTAGTGACACTGTAACACCGATATCTGATATGAATCACTGAATAACCCCCCACATGTACACATTTTTATAAAGAAGACATCCCAGGGCATTCAACTTGGGGTAATTTGACACTTTTCACTCTGTCATTTTACCACCAATCTTTGACAAGTTTTGGCATAGTAATTTTGTGTGTGTTTTATTTCCACACACTTTGAAACTTAGATATGAATTTAAAGGGACTGTTCTATTTTATTGCCAAACAAAACCCCAATATATGTTCAGCAACTTCCCCTGAGTATAGCGGTACCCCACATGTATAGGTGTGCTAGGTTTATGTGGCAGGTACAGGGCAAAATTTAGGATATGGTTATTGCAGCTTTAAAACGTGTATTTATTATGTAATACTTGTGACTACATTTCCTATCATGCTCAGCCAAAAGCTACCGTAGCAGAATAGGAAATGTAGTCTATAGTAGGAAGCACCGATTCTTGCTATCCTGCGGCTGCATGGATCAAATATCCAGCTGCTGCGGGCCCCTATCTACTGCTGGGGGCCAATGCGAAGCACTGGCCCCACTAGCAGTCTTTTTTTTTTTAAAATAAAATATCCCTAGAGCACCACAGACAGACATAACATGTCATTGGTCCTCTACGGAATAACTTCTTATTTGTATACAATTTATTATTATCATTTTTAATTTTTTTATTTATTTAATTTTTTTAATTTTTATTTAACTCTAACCTTAACCCTTTGGTTAGGGTTAGTACAAACCCTAATTCTAACTCTAGGATTAGGGTTTTGATGAACTCTAACCCTAACCCAAGAGTTAGGATGAGCACAATAGGAAGAAAAAAAAAATTAAAAAAAACAACTTTTTTTTTAAATTAAAAAAATCCTTTGGGGGGCTGGTTGTTACTGGGGGGGGGGGGGGACCAGGGGGAGACTTCACACACTATATTTAGTCTCTCTCTGCCCCACGATCACCGTGGAGCAGGGAGAGACTATAGCTGTCAAAGCAGGCACCTGCTTTGACAGTTTTTAGCATCCGGGCGCTGTGATTGGCTGTCACAGTGCCCGGATGTTTCCGGGGGGTCCTCAACCGACATGGCTGAAGTGTCTCGGTATCGAGACACTTAGCCATGTCGTTGGTAGCGCGATACCTCGATCAGACCTGCATGACGGTCCTGGACCGTCATCGTTCACGAAGGGAGTTTTTCCCCATGACGGTCCAGGACCGTCATCGGTCGCGAAAGGGTTAAAATATGTTCCTTTAAATGTGAGAATTTCATGAATATTTTGTTTATATTGGACACTGGTTGTCGGTCACATAAAATCTCACCTTATTTACTATTGATGCACAACAATAATTCACTATGTCTTGAAAGAATTACTGTGAGCAACACAATATTACAATACCTTTCACTGAGAGTGTTCTGCCCTCACATCACCCTGATATATATCCATCACAGAGGCATTCTATAATGTTGCTATTTCAGCATTTTGTCCATGTCATTTGAGATACCATACTCTAAGCAGAAAGAAAGGACTTGACAAGTACAGACATTCCCTTTTGCTGCCTTATTTGACTAAGCTTGTCAATGAAAGCATTCCCTCTTCCAGATATGACATGGAATACCAATGCCAGTGTTATCAGAAACCCATGCCAGATAAGGATCACTTGGCCCACCTAGGCTGCCCATTCTGTTTATTTGCCATGAAGACATTTAGATTGAGAGGTCTTTCCAGTCCTGGCTAACTGTTTGGGGGGTTGGGGTGATGCAAGGGGCTTGGAAGTACTATAAGTAAATATAAACCAATTACAATAGCAATTATTAGAGTTGTTGCACTCAGTGAGTAATCATGCCATGGTACTACAGGTTGAGTATCCCTTATCCAAAATGCTCGGGACCAGAATCAGTTTGGGTAACAGATCATTTCAGATAACGAATCATTTTCACCAATAAGATATATTAAAGCCTCTCAGCACTCATGAAATACAGTAGAATCAATTCAAATACTGTATAGAGTAAATACATCACTATTACTGTGATGTAGTTGTGATGTGAGGCATGGTTGGAAACCTGCCGTTGGCGTGTCAGGTCTGCACACGTGTATGACACGTGGGGGAATCTGAGCATGCAGGGAAAGGCTATATCGCAGTTTAAGGGGGCTGACACAGAATACACTGTTGTGTGCTTGCATTCTGAAAGAAGTGTGTGGAATTTGCAACTTGTGGCAAAATCCCCCCAAAAGTTTGGATTACGAATCATTCTGGAGAACGGATGTCTGGATAAGGGATACTCAACCTGTATTAGGCATTGTTGTGAGAACATAAAAACCCTCTTTGATTAAATTCCAAGACATTCCAGATTAAGGTACCTTGAAAGCTCGCAGTCAAATGCTTAGTTAGCCGATAAGGGTATTATTTTAACGCTTTCATAAATAAGTGTTCATCTCATATTATAAAGTGAGAGCCACATCTCACATGTTTCATCACAGGCCTAGTCATAGACAATATTACTAAGACCTACTATAGACTACCTGTTAAACATCACCATCATTATTTCAAAATTGAAAAGCAAAATCAGATGTGTGGCCTGCTCTATAAGCTATTATTACTTTTACTATATATACACTGTACTGCAAAAAGCATAATGCAAAGGGGCATATTCTTTACATAAACACATCTTTTGTACATTAGATTAAACTCTACTTACCATGTAAAGTATGTAGAGCTTACTGTTAGATATGATGTAAAATATGACTGCTTTACATGATACAGATACCAACCATAGAAATGTCTCCAGATTATGTCTTCACCTGTGACTTAATATGCAAATTGGCTAATTTTCAATGACAAACTTGCAATTTGCATTTGAACCCACAAGGTAATGTCACGAACAGGCAACACAGACACATTTAAAACATGTATATTCTCTTATTTTATAGCTTTGCAATATTGCACATTTTTGAAAGCTTGCAACCAAACTCTGTTAGCCAATAAACTGTATCATTTTGACCCTACTTGTTTCCTGTGGATCCCACAATTTTGGTAATACAGTGTGCAGATCGTTTTTTCATATTTTTGTATTCTTTATTTTCACTGTCCCTTTATGATGTATGGTGCCAAAACTAACACACTGGCTACATGGGGTATAATGTGACTATGTAAATGTATGTAAATGTAACCTTATCATATTGGGGAGTGATAGAAAATAATGGAAAATATAAGTCAGAACCCACTGAAAAGTATAATTTCACACATAAGTGCAAGTTCACCCACTGTAGACATGATATGTTTCTGTCCTTATATTACATTATTCCCTTGGAATATCAAGCACTCACCCCCTGAACCTGTTGTTATATTTCATTCCCCAGATGTAGTATCCAAATAGCCTAAAGTAATTGAAATAAAAAACACAGTGAATTCTTATTTTCAATATATTCTCAGGTCTTCAAATGAAAGAGACAAGCATTTTTTAAATCTATTTTATTATCAATTTAATGTTCAAATTTAACAACACAGCATGCAATAAACGGTTGGAAATAAACATTCCAGTGGCCTTTGATATCATTCAAACAAACATAGCCATTCTTTGGTTGTCAGGCATTTGACTAATATCAGTACAACTAAGTGAAAGCAAAAGGATGTGTTTGGGTGTGAATGTCCCTTACAGTTGCACTGTGCCATATAATGTTCTCACAAGCTGAATAAGTTCAACATATTGTGATGTGATATTGAGGACTCACTTCTGACATATTCTGATTTGCTGTCTGGTTGAGTTTACAGTTAATAGAAAATCTTATGAAACTGATTGATGGTTTATTATCATCCTGTGCACCCTAGAAAAATAATTATTAGTTGTTGACTTAGTGTTATAGACTGACAGGTGAATTAGAACGAAGAGCATTTTAAATGACCGAATATATCACAGTATCACTTTTGAATATATGTTCAGGTCATTCTCTAGGCATAAACCATATATTAGCAGAAACAATACAGATATTTTGGGAGTAGTCCCGTCTGTTGTGGTACCTGAATGACTTCCATATTGTAACATTTTCTCCTTTGAGTATATATACAGTTCGAAAGTTTGGGGTCACTTAGAAATGAACTTGTTTTTTGAAAGAATAGCTAATTTTGTCCATTAAAATAACATCCAATGAACCATAAATACAGTGCAGACATTTTAATGTTATAAATGAATATTGTAACTGGAATCATCTGATTTTTAATGAATATCTACATACGCGTACAGAGGCCCATTATCAGCAGCCATTACTCCTGTGTTCCAATGGCACGTTGTGTTAACTGATCCAAGTTCATCATTTTAAAAGTCTACGTCTTGACTGTATTTCCTATTAATTTTGCATGTTTTAACAAGGAAATTACTTAATGAGCCCAAAGGTTTGAACGTGTTATTCTATACTTTGTTTGGTTTGAGCCAAAAGTAAATATTTATTATAGATTTAAATTAAAATATCATGCTCCTGTAGCTTATTTCTATTAATTACTAAAAGCAAGACATAATGAAAGTGCATTTATGACAAAATAAATAGGGTAAACATGAAACAATGGTGGTGCTACATTGCCTGCCTGTACTCATGCTTTCATACATCTTCCATGAATCAGATCCTCAGCAGCTGAGGTTTTATCTTAACATGTCTTTGTTTCGGAAGCTCCTTAAAAACTCTCTGACATGTTTTCTGGTCACCGATTTAACACACCCATAATAACCGTTCAAGCCAATCTTTGGTTGCTCCTGTTGACAAACACAAAGATACGTTAAGACATTTTTTTAAGGATAGGAATCACACTAAACAAAAGTTTTAATAGCTATTTTAACCATTTGCAAGCAGTTGGCATGCAACAAAACCCTGCCTCTCCAAGCTTTTACCTTTGGCACAGGGTTCTACCTTTTGGCACAGGGTTATCAGAAAGAAAACAATATAATGTGTGGAACACAATAAAATAAGCTCTGTATAGGCTGTATAAGTATACAACAATGTTACTACATACTCGGATCTCTAACTCCTTGTTCATTCATTGTTGTCCTAATATTACTGTATTTGTTCGAATATAAGACAAGGTTTTTGCCCCTCGTCTTACATTCAAGCTCAGTCTTATAATGCAAGGCTTGACAAATTTAATTTGATTCTAGGAGCCAGACAATCACGCAAACATACACTCAATTCATAAACACACACACACACCAACCCACGTCACATATACACCACACACACACACCAACCCACGACTCATATACACCACACACACCAACCCACGACACATATACACCACACACACCAACCCACGACACATATACACCACACACACACCAACCCACAACACATATACACCACACACACACCAACCCACGTCACATATACACCACACACACACCAACCCACGTCACATTTACACCACACACACACCAACCCACGTCACATATACACCACACACACACCAACCCACGTCACATATACACCCCACACACACACGTCACATATACACCACACACACACACCAACCCACGTCACATATACACCCCCCACACACACACACCAACCCACTTCACATATACACCCCACACACACCAACCCAGATGGTTTGGTGGGGGATGCATTAGCTAAGTGTGGGGAGCAGATGGCTGTGGGAGGATGCATTGGCTAGGGGACGATCAAAATGTTATTAAATATGAAAAAACAGTTTACATGTGAATATATACAAGTGAATTTTTTTTTTTGTTTAGGTTAGTCTATTATTCAGACTTTCTTTTTTTCCTAAATTAATATCCAAAGTTTGGGGAGGGTCGTCTTATATTAAGTTTCGTCTTATATTCGAGCAAATACGTTATTACTAAGGCGGACTCTCCTTGGCCACATAATACCAGAGCCCTGGTATGTAATGAACTTTGTGTGTAACAGGAGAGAAGCTTATTACAATGCGCTGTTATTTTGGCAACATTTGAGCCTTAATCCTGTTACTTACTATGATGATACATGTACCTTTTATACCTACCAGAGTATCAAGGAACACTGACCTAAGATCAAATCAGCCCTCAGATGATTTCACTATCCTTTGCTGGGAAAATATCTTCTTGTCACATAGTGTGTACTGCAGGATTAAAGATGGGTTTGGAAAATGTACAAGCTATCTATCGTCCCTGAGGTCAGACATCCATTTATTAATTGGATTTTCAAACTGCATCCCCACTCTGTCCACAAGATAAAATAGGTCAGTCTGGAAGCTGGTGTATTTTGTGCAGGCACTGTTCTTTCATTAGAAATAAATTACTTTGGTAAATTAGTTTGGAGTAACTAGTGTAATGAGTGTGTATCTGTTATAAACTGACAGAACAGTCAATGAAATTGAAGGCCAGAAAATTTGGTGATCTAGTATAGCTCTGTATTTTATATGCATGCTATCAGGTGAATGTAAATCATCACCTAATGACAAATACTCCGAAACATGAATAACCTCCTTAAACTGGCTTAAATATACTAATATTTGCAATAAAATCAAGTATGCTCTAGTTTAGTAAATACCTTGATAAACATACATTTTTGTGGGTGTTTTAAACCCCCATGTTTTTTTGATAATGTCCATATGGACTAATCTCGAGGGTGTAAAACTAAAATTTGAAAACTTTATAAACTGGCCATGTTCTATTGATTAATTATCATGTTTCATATAAAAGAGATGGCTAGCTAAGAAATGGAGAAACTAAGCACATTTCTGGAATCAGTGCTAATTGGCGTGGCCTGTCGGAATCACTTCCATTGCTCGGTTTCTGTTGCTTGACTCCCCCTAGTGTTTAGAGTTTCACTTAGGGTTATAACTAGGATTAGTCCTAGTTTTAGAGTTAGTGATAGGGTAACAGTTAGGGTGATGATTAGTGTTGGGGTCAAAAGGTCACTGTAGGAAAAAATGCAACTTTCGTTTTTTGCCTTATAACATAACAAAATTTAGAAACTATTTAGACAGGTATTTTTTTTACCATATGTAATTGTGTAAAGATTTTTCAGCTCAAAGTTTTTTCATCATATTTTATGATTTTTTATAGTAAATGATATGATGAAAATAATGGAATCTAAAGAATGCCCCTTGTATGATCAATTAAGTAGTATAAAATGTGTGGGTACATTAAATGAGAAAGCTAAAAATTACTCACTGCAGAAATGTTAAAACAGCCATTGTTATGGGCACAACATTTTCAAAATGGTCCAGTCACTAAGGAGTTAAAAAATATAATGATTTGATTTTTTGAAAAATATGCTAATGTGGCATGAATGAACATCAAGCTGCAGACACCTCAAATATAAGTATATATTTTTTGTATTTATAGCACAGTGGTGGCATTACTTTATGGGTTCACTTATTTTTGTATAACCCTCCTTACTTTCTGTTATTGTGGTATAAATGGTGCAATTCTCAAGTCTATCAACCTGTTATTTTGAATGGTATGTGTTAGAACACACATGTATACCATATGCCAATTACTAATCCCAATACAATTTAGGGAATGATATATATAGATATATATGTATATCCATTAACATATATTATTTTACACACCGCCATAACAACTCTTGTGGTATAACAATACCGATGATGTCATGCCACATATAAATTGGCATAACATACCAGTTATTGTTCATCATCAACAGCTGTTGGCAGTGGTGTATCTTGGTTTTGTGCTGCCCTAGGCAGACAAATTTTGGGCACCCCCTACCCACGATGCACACCCATGACATGACCCATAACCCACGTTGCACACCAAGGACATGCCCCATCACCCCATTTACATGCCTCTATCACCCCATTACATACACATTGCCAATATTATTTGCCCTTAATATTCCCCAGCTAATTTGCCCAATAATATGCCAGTATCATTTGCCATTAATATGCCCCAGCCAATTTCCCCAATAATATGCAAGTATTATTTGCCATTAATAAGTCACAGCCAATTTCCCCAATAATATGCCAGTATTTGCCATTTAATCAGCCCCTGCCAATTTGCCCAATATTATGCCAGTATAATTTGCCATTAATATTCCCCAGCCAATTTGCCCAATAATATGCCAGTGTTATTCTTCCATTTACCGGTAATATGCCCCAGCCAATTTGCCGAATAATAAGCCAGTATTATTTGCCATTTAATTTGCCTCTGCCAATTTGCCCAATAATATGTCAGTGTTATTTGCCATTAATAAGCCCCAGCCAATTTGCCCAATAATATGCCAGTGTTATTTGCCATTTAATATGCCCCTGACAATTTGCCCAACAATATGCCAGTGTTATTTGCCATTTAATATGCCCCTGCTATTTTGCCCAATAATATGCCAGTGTTATTTGCCATTTTATATCCCGCAGCCAATTTGCCCAATAATATGCCAGTGTTATTTGCCATTTAATATGCCCCTGCTAATTTGCCCAATAATATGCCAGTGTTATTTGCCATTAATATGCCCCTGCTAATTTGCCCAATAATATGCCAGTGTTATTTGCCATTTAATATGCCCCTGCCAATTTGCCCAATATGCCAGTGTTATTTGCCATTTAATAAGCCCCAGACAATTTGCCCAAATCCCCCTATTTCCCCAGCACTTACCTTTCCCTGTTCGGCTCCCAGGCGGTTGTGTCGACAGGTCCCGTGACCCGGCACTTATGACGTCAGCGCGCCGGTCACGTGACTGTCGGCACTTCCGTGCCACACTGCACGGGAAGCCGAACAGGCAGCACGGAGGTTTCTCTGTGCTGCCTGTTCGGCTCCCCGGGCAGCCTGCTGGATGCTGGCTGCAAGCGCGGTCTTTTTTTTTTTTTTAAAGGGCCGGATTTTATTTTTTTTAGTGCTGGGGGGTGCTGCCGCCCCCCAAAATTTGCAGCCCTAGGCATCCGCCTAGGATGCCTCGCGGTAAATACAGCACTGGCTGTTAGGTTATTTGTACCCTCCTGCCATCATGTCACATGTCCACTGTGTGGATGGGAACACTGTGGATATGAAAGGGTACCTTTACATATGTGAGTACGTTATGCAGGGGTGTGGCTAGAATTGTGGTAAAATTGCCTTGTGGCCTTCTGACCACATAGCACATCCCCACATGGTATCACCATTGAAATACACCCCCCACTGTCCATCCTATCAGCTTTATCCCCACATCACTTGTAAGTGCAGTGGTCACAGGAGTTGCTAGGGACATACATGGTGGCGGGTCCTGTTGTAGACCAACAGATTTAAAGGGCCATTTGGCTCACTGAAATGATCCGATATGGAGTGACATTCGAAAGCTCTGAATTTCTCTTATCCCTGCTAAACAGACATTCCAGTTTAATAAGTGTGCTGCTTAGTTTGAAGAATAGAGGGTGATATGAAGCCTGGTGGCATCTTTAATCCTTGAGGGAATGTAAATATCACAGAAAGCATTGCAGAAATCATGCATGTGAATGAGATAATATCAGTGTGATCACTTACTTATCTATTATAGAGCTGCTTCTTCAGGCAGGCTTTGAAAGTGGTGTATCTCTGCACAGTTTTGTAGCCCTGTGGAGCAGAAAATAGAAGTGTGCAAAAGCAAAGAATGTGAAGCAGCCAAAGGAAAGTGCAAAGCCTCAGAATAGACATTAAACATTTATCTAACAAGCAAAAATAATGCAAGTCGGCTACATGCTTCTTCTACACATTAGCACTAACTTTCCATAATAATACTATATAAACATGGAACAAAAGACATTCATTCAAACCTACCTGATTCTCCACTTACCCCTCCTCACAGAAAGTAATAAAAACACTGAGCCATTAAACAATTATTTAATAATGTTTTCCCTGTGCTCCCAAGGTATACAAGATAATTGGATAGAAAGATTGAAAGTGCCATGCATTTGGGCATTTAGATATAAAATATGGTGCAGTCCAGTGAGTCAGGTTAGAGAGCAGACTGGGGGGCAATTGCCCTTATGCCCCCCGCCTTGCCAGCCCTCACCCGAGTGTGCTAGTTGTAATTTTAATCCCCTCCAGGAAACCAAGGGGAATATTTTCAAACCTTTCTGTAAGTTTTACTTTTACTTTTTATCTTTTATAAATACACAGTAAAGGATAAAGTATGTTGGCGGTTAAAAGTATTGGATTTCTAAGAAACTACCAGCAAACTAGCAGATAGTTTCTACAAAGAAAAAGGAATAAGACTTTTAGAGGCTTAATTACATAGTTATAAGCTGTGCCTTTGTGGATTCTTTTGAAATCATTCAACATCCCCCTTTAAAAACTAGGCTGGAGCCAAGACTGCTGCAACGAAGAACGTACATATTCACAAGGGCTACCAAAGAGATTTTTGTTAGTTGAAAGAAAAGCAGCCGATGTATGACAATTTGTACAGAAGGTGTTGCCATATGAATTATGCAGGCTATAGGTACAAAGACAATTAAACATTGTTTTTAACCCTTGAAGGAAGCAAGGGTTAAAATACATATTCCGCTTCTTCTAATCAACCCAAAGTGTATCTAAACAGACACAGCAGTTCTCTAAGCTGGCATGCGCTGACAGTGTCACCACACACACAGTCAATTAGAGCAGTGGCTCGCCACTGTTGTGTGATCGGGGACTGCAAGAATTTGTAATGATCCTCTTGCAAGTAAGTAAAAGCAGAGAAAGAGCTAGAGCGGGACCTTTTGCAGGAAATTCCTAAGGAAATCCTGGATTTGTATGATTACGCGTGAGCCAGCACAATGTTGGACAACACTGGAAGCTATTCACTAAAAGTGAGCGTTGCAGATGAGTTGAGATGAAAAAAGCATTTTATGAGTTTCTAGACGAGCAGAGTTGGTTCTGCCAAATGTATTGTTAAATCTTGACACATTTTATCTTAAATTATGTAATAATGTATTTGTAGCACTATTTGAGCTCTTCTAGCAGGAGTAACTCACCAGGTGTGGCCCTTTTTATTTTATAGCCGAGTTGGTGAGATGAAGTGTTCGTCTCAACTTACCTGCACCTCACTTTTTGTGAATTGCTCCCACCGATTCTAGCTCTTATATCATTCACTCATTCTCCAACACAATTCTCTAGATAGCAATTGTGGCTGTCATTATTTAATTAACCATGCATGTATACGCCAATAGCATTTTAATGTTTTGAGAACTATATATTTGATAGAACAAATAATAGTTATGTATCAGATATATTCCTGCTATGTAATAAGACCTAAAGCCAAAAGGTGCATTAAACATATAATAAAATCAGCTATATTATCTATGCAATATTCATACTACAGATACCAAAAAATGACAGTGCTTAATAAGTATATCCAACAATACTAGCAGCTATTTGAAAATTAGTCAGCAGGTGGCAGTTTAGCACCTCTAATGATATCATGTGCTCCTTCAAAAACAGCAAGACCTAGGTTCACGGAGTTACAGGTGATATAACAACATCATTTCAAAATGAACAATATTATTTAAAACAAGGTGTATCTGAATATGATTACTGTATCATATATACAAATGCAGTGTAAACAGTCTATAAAAAAAAAGTTTCAGAACCAATTCAAATAAGGATAGCTGTGAGACTCAAAGACCCAATAAAAAGTATGCTAGGAGTTGTATTTATCTGGTGTCATTTAATAATACATTCATACTATACCCTTATATGACCCACAGCTAAGCAGCAATCATATACATTTCAGTGTTGTAATATGGACAGGCCCCTTTACTCATATCAAAGAGCATTAACTTGCTATCCAATTCTGAACCTCTTGTACTATCTATTTAAAATACACCTTTTACAATATGTGTTATCTTTATAGAATATACAGAGAAGAGGAAACAGCGATATATTGGAGAGGTGCGGTATGAACACATAGTAGTATGATAGTATATGTGTTATTTATTATTATTTGAGAGCAGTCATGAACATCTTGGCAGTAGCATTCATCATAGACTATAGGGGGAGAGGCGGGGACTATGAAACATATGGTATAATATAATAGTGCCAACAAAATCTTTGGTTGGAGGGTTGAATATGAGCTATCAGATGTAAATGGCAGGATATGTAGATGGATGGGATGTGAGGACTGAAGAATAGGATGAATGATGTAGTCAGCAAATTTGTGGGATAGAAATAATAGTAAAATTGCTGACTGTAAGGGAGTGAAAGGATAGTCAGTGTTACAAGGGAAAAAAAGACTAGTTCAATTTTAGAGAGGTTTAATCTTAAGTAATGGGCAGAAATCCAAACAGAGACAGAGGACAGAGGAGCTAGTGACATGATCCAGGATAGACAGAGAGAGAGAGATCACGGGTAGAGAAGTAAATGTGAGCCAGTGTACTGGAATCTAAAGGATGTTAGCAGATTGCGAAGAGACACTGTATAGAGTAGAAACAAAAGACAATGTTATACCAAACTAAATAAACTCTGTGGTTCCACTAACTGAAAGGGGTAGTTATGGGGATGATTTGCTAGAGAGGACGCTGTGAGAGGGATGGATTGAAAAGAGTGTTTTAAGCAAGAGAGAACAATATTGCAGAAAGTTGTAAATGTATGAAACAGCGGTAGGTGGCCCACAGTGACATAAACAGCAAAAAGATCAAGGATAATTAGAAGACTGTAATGACCCTGGGAATTTAGCAGCAGTTAGCTCATTTATGTTGCCATGTTGTGATGCAAGTCCCAAATCTGTGCAATATGAAGGCACTATATTTATTAGCTTAAACATACGCTCTAATGTTGAACTGTGTTGTTAAAATGACATCTATGGAATAGAATAGAATTGAACCTACAATGAAAAATAAACTGCACCATGCAGAAATGTATTGTAGAAGCACAAACACTGTGCCTACGTATTAACTGAATGCAGAGGATGGCAGTCAGACCCAAATGGAACTGCTGGGACCTGCAAAATGACACCTTTCTACACAGCTGGTAAAGTTAGATGGTAATGGCCCAACTCAACTACAAAGACTCTCACCCGTAAAGTATGGTATGTTTTATAATTTCTAATATCTATCTATCTTTCTTGGAAATGTGAATTAGGATAAATTACATCAGTATTGTCCATGCTTTCAGGTTTACTAGTGTTTCAGGCTTACTAGTGTCTGTTTCACAGACTTTATAATTGTTGTTTTATGGCAGTAATAGTTAAAATGAACAGTCAATGAATGGTATGCTCCTTACCCTAAACCCCCTGTGCAGACGGTCTTTCATAATGCCAATAAATTCTTTATAGCTTAATTGATCATCTCTGTCAACATCAAAGATCTTGAAAACGGTGTTCACCAAATGTGGAGACAACTTCAGGCCTGTAGCTACATATACAGCACGCTTGAACTCATCTGTGGAGAAACAACAGATCAAAAGAGTCAACCAATCGTTATGATATGAGAAAAATAGTCACTCATGTGATGCCATTCATTTTTCTCCCAGTTGGATTGGTCATGTTACAGGCTTCAAGGCCCTTCTATGAGCTAATATACTGTTTCCACAATAAGCAAATGACTAGATACCAAACTGCAACATGACTTTTATTTGACATTTCCAGCCTGTGTTCTAGTCTGAAACTACTTCTCACTGCTCTTTTCTTTCAAAACCTGTTCAGTTTCTTTTCTTTAAATCCAGGGAAGATATTTGAATATCAATAGAATCATGCAAAATAAGGTGAAATTATGGGGTCATGTTTTGCACATATACAGAACCCCCAAATCTGTAAATTATATGGTGCTAATATTTTAAGAATATTCTGATACTGTTCTTATAGTAAATACCCAAATAAAATAAGTCTAAATAATTTGGCAGACTGAAACCTGGCCCAATAAAATTTGTCTGATTTTAGCTGTCCCCAAGTTTTCCAGAATACCTATGCAATGTTAATGCAAAAACATAAGATAAATGCAAATGATTACTCAAAAACCATGTTTGGCTCATTGTAGAACAGCCATTCTTTCAAATTAACCAGTATTATGAAAATGCTTTTGCACTGTGAACTTAGCGTGCACAATTAGAATGTGAAATGTGGACTACCGTGTTGAATTAGGAAACTACAGGCAGGCAAATGACATGATAATGAGCTTTTTGAAATCCAATTAGCCCACCGAGCAATGCACTGTATCAGATTTAAGATATGGCTTTTGCTCCATTGGAGAGGAGTACAATTTCCTAGGAAGCATAGATAGAGAATCACAGAAAGCCATCACCAAAAAGAGGAAAGATGGAGTGAGGCAGCATCTATTATACCTTGGGTATATATATATATATATATATATATGGCTGACAGTACATCTGCTGAGAATAACTACCCAAGATCCCTTGCACCACAGGTAGATATCAATCGACATTTAAGAAATTATGAATTATTAAGGCCATCTTTGAGTGTAACACAGTTACACTACATTGCGACAAAGCTCTTAATTATTGAATTTAGGTGTTCCAATCAGACCCATTGCCACAGACGTATAAACTCAAGCCATGCAGTCTGCATACTTGTTTTGCAAAATTACCTCATCTTCTCAATAATTTCAGGTTGTCAGATTTTATTTTTAAATATCTGCCCTACATCCTGGCCCTGGGGGCTTCTAGCCTGCATGCTTCCTGCACCCTGGAATGGGAGAGATTGCACCTCCATACAGTGACAGACTAAAAAAGGAGTTACGCATGAAATGGATTTTGATATGGTCTACCTTAAATGCTCTAGCAACGTTGTTATTCTCAATTTGGATGATATTAATACATTATCTTGCCAATACATACTTGCAAAACAAGTATGCAGACTGCATGGCTTGAGTTTATACACCTGTGGCAATGGGTCTGATTGGAACACCTGAATTCAATAATTAAGAGCTGTGTCGCAATACTTTTGAGCATGTAGTGTAACTGTGTTACAGGCTTAACAACAACAACAAAAAACAATTTGTTTGGTGTAAATAAATATTAGGAAGCATTAGTCAGGAATGAATGTTTCCTGGCAAATAATTTGGAATCTCCCATGAGTTTTGTTTTCTGGGAAACATTACTAACCCACAATATCTTCCCAATTAGGTGGGTAGTGCAAAGGAACTATTACCACTTTATAATACAATAGGTTACACTGACAGATATTTGTGATTTCTTCTGACACATTATGTACGAATTGTAAACACTAATTGGAAAAGCACATTGCCTTCTCTGAAAGTATGGTGTTTTGTACTATTATTTTATGGTATTTCATTTAATGATGCAAAAGCCCAGCAATGTATAAAGAAATCTTTATAATATTATTCAGGAAACAAACTTTTTTGTTTACTCTCAGTTTATCTGGACAAAATATATGATGTGGAACCCAAGCATTTATTCCAAACTTGTATATACTATGTGCAACAAAAGTCTTATTCCACTTTTTGATGTATTCTCTCTTACACTGTAGTTGCTATTATAAACACATATGCAGGGACCTCTGTACTGCAGTTGCATTGTACTTGTCATACCTCTCATTCACTGATTCGGATTTGAAGAAAATAAACAATTTGAAAGCTATTGGGATGTTCTGTTATGTGCCCAAATATTTACATTTCTACATTCTCCCAGACAATGAATAAATGAATTATACTTAGAGTGGATTAGATGTTGCTACAGACAAAATATAGTATTTTTAAAATAGCAAAATAACACTATTTTATTTAAAGTGCATCAAGGACTGGCATGCAATCAGCTTTTTGTGTAAAGTAAAACAGAGAAATAATTCTACTGATCTGTATTTTTTTTCATACAGGACACATCAAACCCCATAGAAGTGTAATTATCAAAATGTGTAAGTGAAATGTAAAATATAAGAAGCAGATGATCCAGGGGGAGACTGGCAAATCCTGGTCTGGGAGTCACCGACAGAGACCATTGTATTATTGAATACTAATTGAAATGATTGAATTTATATATGTATTAAAAAAAGGTAGGGCACTTTCAATTCAGAGACGTCCTTGACAACAAAGGGTAGTCTCCGGAAAAAGAAAGCATGGTAAACACACTGAGGTCTATTTAGTAACCGTGATCAGTGATGGGTAATGCAATGTGGAGTTGGTATTAAAATGTTGCTTTTTTCCCCCAGCCTGACCTTTTTATCAGTCCTTGTAACATGGAGCAGGAAGGGTGTTTTACATGCGTCAAATGGATTTAATCATCCTGTTCAGCAACTGGATATTGAAGAGTGTCCTTCTTTGTGACCCTTTAGCCTGCAGCATGCAGTCGCAATTCTCATTCAGAACATGCGTTAATTAGCAAAGTAAACAAATCACTGCATGCATAAATATATTTTTTTATGATTTCAAACCTTTTAATTGGAGTTTACACAATAGAAAGAATAGACTTTTGAGATTGGTGGCCTCGGGCAGCAATCAGAAGATAGCCCCTAGCATCTAAGGTATCAATGTGAGGGTAGGGCTAAATGTCTATTTCACAGTTCAGGGTTGGTGACCAGAAGATGACAAGGATGATCAGCTGATGCAGCAATGCAGTGCTGCTGAGGTGATTAGCAGTGAGCACCACAAACTAACAATCTGGTAAAAAGCAGAACCCCTGGATTCAGTTCAATAAGGTCAAGGGTCATACTTTTGACTCTCATACGTCATGTCTCACCATTTCATTTATGCAACACTGTTTCTTTCCATTTCAAACCATAGAGAAGCGTCCACCTGTCAGGAACTGATTTGCACCATGACCTCCACGTTACTGGAAGTCTATCTCAACAGTTCAACAGTCTGTTCTGCACATTTTATCCTCAGTTTTAATCTTGAATTCACTGTAATTTAGCCTGCTGCTGTTACCTGGACAGTCTGATTTTGCTGCCTATTTTTAGTACTCACTGACTATGGCTTGTCTGACTACATTGTTCCAGCCACTCAGCTCTGCTGCTGTTATACTGTAGACCAGACAGTCATTCAAATCTCAGGGGCTCATTCACCTTGGAAACATGTTTTACTACTGGTAGAAAACCCTGCGGGCCTGACTGCAGGATTCTAAACCTGCTTTAACATTAGAATCAGTACACTAATGTAACTAATTAAATCTTTAATTCAGCGTACTTCTGTAATTAATTTTTGCTGACACTAATGAACCGCAAATTCATCCTGTATATGGTAATTGGGCCTGCATGTGAATTATCACCATCCAACCTTTTATGTGAGACATTGGAGTGGACTTTGCAAAATGTAAACAGCTACCAGGAGTAGCTCAACTGGGGGAAATGGCCGTCAAGTCAGGCGTGATTAGATTCAAGAGATTCAGTAAAGAACAAGCTCTGTTTATATTTTATATCACATCATAGTGAAATTTGGCTACCAGGCATGTCAATTTGGACTCCTTCAAATTATTAGTAATAATTAATAAATTAATTATAAATTCTGTACCAGAACTGTACCAGCACACATGAAATTCCACTTCCCATTATGTGCAGCCAGCCAAGACTGAGCAGTCCATCCATTGGTGTGGATCTGGGGCATCTCATTCAGATGGTACTGCAATGTTAAAGAACTGCTGTAGCCCTCATAATGACAAGGCACAAACCAAATGTTTGCAGAAAATAAATATCGATTTTTTTATTAAAATATAATTTCATTTCTTTTTTCCTCTCCAGCAGCTATTAAACTGAACAGATCTTGCCTTAGCTTCACCTACTGTCTGTGTCTAAATGATTCCAAGCATACAGTTTTGAGGCCTTCCATCCCTGTTTTGTACATCCTCATCTCACTAAACATGTGAGCTGAAGAAGGACCAGGGTATTCACTGGACTGCCCCTTGGGTTTTATAACCACCAAACCTACCATATATGGATTGGGACAGCACGTCAGCCTGCTTATTGGTTTACCTGGTTCTGTCCTGTGCCTGTCCTCTTTTTTTTTCTGCTCTCCATTTGCCCTGACCTCAGCCTTCCTGACCTCTCTGATATCCAACTCCCGAATTGTGGCTTTCCTCCTGACTATGTTTCTTTAGTACCCCTGACCTTAGCTTGAGTCCTCCTACTACCGTTCTCTCCAATACCTGGATGCTGGTATTCCTCTCACTAAGCAGTGTTCTGTATCCTGCTCCTGATAATCCTTACTCCTCTAGTCCCCTTCTAACGGTACCTCCTAGGAGTTTCCATCCGCTGAGTCATTCCAATAGCCCATGCTAGCGGTCACTTTTTGAGGGTTCTGTTCTGACCATCAGTCCTCCCCTCATGTGCTGCCTCAGCAAGAGTGATTTTGTTGCTACTGGACTCCAACACCTGAACGTGAGTGACACTCCTCACATTTCCAATTATCACAGTAGAAAGTGTTTGTGTTAAAGCTTAGATTCCCTAATCCTTAGCTACCAAGGCAAAACTGACTAATGCTGTTAGAGTTGGCTGGAAAAGACAAATGTGCTTTAATTCACTTGTTTTACAAAATACAGACACAGATGTAGCCAAGTGTTGGTTAATCTTTGTCCTAATTAGATGAATATTCAGCTAAATGTTAATTAATTTTTTTGTTCGTCCAAAGTGTTTGTTATTAGCTGTTTTGTGACGAAATTGGGTTATTTAAGGTTATGCGTTTCAGACAATATAATCAGTACTCACCTTGACCAATAGATCGATTTGCAAAGTTATACATTTGCATGGCGATAGCAAAGTCTTCTAGATTATTCAGAAACTGGAAGAAAGATCTAAATTCATCAAATGAAATTCCCTGGGGAACAAACCAAAGAGCCAGCATTAGTTCCTCTACGATATTATCAAGATAAGTAGATGAAAGTATCAGCAGGCAATGAATAAAAGTCATTTAGAAGGTTATAATATGTAACATGATATTTCCTGTACCGCTCTGAACTTCCATATCTCTCTGTGCTTCAGCCAGCAAAAAGAGCTTAATGCAGATCTCATAGTCCGGCTCAGACTACGAAACCACAGAAGGTTATTGCTGCTGAAGGGAAATCCATTTCTCCAGAAAACGGAATATCTGTCTATATTGCAGCCTACATTAGGTGCTGTAAGATAGTGGAAACTGTGGTACTTCAGTTTTCCCCCAAATCCAGTTCTCAGGTCTCTGATCAGCAGAGGCATCTGGGAAGGGTGGTGGTTGTTAGGGATATCCCTCCTAACCGACCCAGCAGTCCTAACAGAACTATGCTTTCTGCTCTCCATCCCCCCACCCACCCCCCCCCCCCCCCCTGTGCCAGCTTGACATCCCTGATCTCTGACTTGAGGAGGAGTGTAGCAGTGCAGGAGGCAGTATGGAAAGCCTACCAGAGGAAAATGAAACAATATTGGCGATAACATAATGACATGAATGAAATATCACAACATACACAAAATTGGGCGCAACTGCAGGAGACTATTCAATGTACACTCAATAAAAGTTTTTTAGCAAATAACCAATGCCTATGACTAAGCGTCGTAAGTGCAAAACGCGTGAGGCATAGTGCGAATTCCTGTCAGGTTCTGGGTTTGACTCACCATCATGTTCCATTATGGAGGATTTTTGGTTAAAGGAAAAAAAGAGTGAGCGTGCATTTTTCTTTTTGTTTTGTAAATATCCAACAGTTGTTCCTTAATAAATTAACACCCCAGGCATATTTGGGGATACCGTCAGAACCTAGGGCTTTATTCATGAAAGAGGGAATTGCAGGGATTTTGAGAAGGGAATTTCAAACTTAAGGCCAAAGTCATCAAGTTAGAATAATTCTCCAAATCTGATATTTAAAAAGCCCCAAGATTTTTTGGGGGAGGACCCGACTTCTGGACTTGGTAAACAAAGCTTTAGATTACATTTCATGAAACTGTAACGGCCGAATAATATCAAATCATTAGAGAATTGTAACAAAAAATAAAAACACGCAGACAAACCAATTGGCCACTGTTGGCATCTTCCAGCTGCTCCCACTAGACACTAGGAAGACTGGCTGATATTAGTTACTTGATGCAGTAAGATGTTCAGTGCATGGTCTCTGGGCTCTGTTCAACCAGCTCAAGTCCAAAACCAGCTAATCCCATGCAAAAACGAGGGTCTCTCTCTGTGCTAGCAGCGAGAGACAATCGCATTCGCAGTCAGAGCGGGGCGAGCCCCTGCTCTGATTGGCTGTGCTTGTGCTGACGATGTCAGCATGCGACAACCAGGAACTGCTGTGTCTCGCATGTGAGACACAGCATATAGTAAACCTGCGTGTATCTATTAAGATACACGTCGGATTTACTTTCAAAGTGCGGGACATGTTTTGTTTAACCCTTGATTCCTTGAAGGGAACAAGGGTTAAATAAGTTGGAATGTCCCTTTAAAGATAACGTTCACCCTATATTTGCTTACTAGGTTTTACATTATTATCTATGGGTATGATGAGGACATGTCCCTAATATCAAAGATAATGCTGAACTCAACTATTTTTAAACTGGCTTTATTATCTTTATAATACATTACATGCATGTGATATATACTTGACTTTGTTCTTTCATCACTGCAGAAGAAAAGATGCAATTCCTACATAGTGCAGAGGGGGTTAAGCTTTGACGAATTGGACGGATGTTAGACCTTAACTAAGCAGATATTTTCATCATTTACGAGCCAGGGAAAGAGAAAAAACTTGAAAGGCTGGTTCAAAATAGTGTTTACTTACATGAAAGACACACTAGGTAAACATGTAAGCAAACACCCACTCTAACATTTTAACACTATTAAAAGAGTCCGGCTTGACAAAGGATCTGCGATAGTGGACAAATCAGAGTGCACAAGAGATAACATTATAGTTAAGAACTGTTAGCACAAATATGGTATGAATTCTGCGACCAATAAATGGAATCTCATATGCTCAGTAATGGTAATCAGTCTGAGATTCGCACAATAGTTGTGAATGCACAGATCTTTTAGCCTCTCTGTGTAAGAGACGATTGGAACACCAGAGGGAGAATCCAGAACAGTGGAACAGGGAGGTCTATCTATAAAGTTGAGCATCTGCATAATATCCGCTAGTCCTTCATATGCTTTCATTTGTTTATTTTTCCTACTACATGTTGTATATATAAAGTTAATAAACTTATTTAGATGGGAGATATCTTGAAAACTTGCTCCAAAAGTTTTAAGTAGGCAATAAAGGTATCATTTTAAATCGACTTGTTTACTTAATTCTATTTTTGCATAATGTGAAAATATAACTATAAAAATATACTGCACAAGTAATAATGTGGTCACTGCATTGCATTGGTTTGATACGTCTTCCAATTAAAAATGCCGAACGATGACTGCTTATAATTCTTTCTTTAAAATACTTTTTTACCTTTCACCAATGGCATTTCAAATTCCACTTTGGTACTTACTGAAAACAGTAGAGTCAATCAATGAGATTTTAGAACCAGGGGTGAAAGCTAATAAATAATAATACTTTCCTAAATGATACAAAAACACCTGCTTTTTCATGGTGAGAAGTGATACAAAACCATTTACACACAAACCAATTAAAGGGCATTCAACGTTTGACCAAGAAGGAAGATGAAAGTCGGCCAAACAATAAGCCTTGCTCTAAGTACACTTTATGTTTTCTAGGTCCACAAGCTAAACTGTCATCACTGCCAAAGTGTAGCCATTTCAGGTAAAGAAAAACTGTTTGTTAATGTTCCCTAGAACACATTAACTTGATCAGCACAACTACAAACAGAATTCTATCTCCAAAACATTCCACCCCTCAAGGCCTGCTATAACATTAGCCCTGTTAGCTTGCATTGATGCATCTTGTTGCCCATCGGTTTTTGTACACCTTGGGTACCAAAATAACAAGCATTTTGTTACAAAAGACGTGAACCAATTAGCAACGCTTTAAACAGTCGTTCAATCGTTATTTGGGTTGGGTCTCTTTGAAATCTCTCTTTAGCCACCGATAAGTCTTGCTCACTCATCAATGCAAGCTAACTAATATTATGTGATATAAGGGATTAGCGTCCCACAAGATGACTGTGACAGTGGAATTAATTCACTAAAAAGGGAACAACACTACAGTTGGAGACTCTAACTCAGCTATTTGGCCTTGTTGTAGGTTTAATATATGTTAATGTGTAGTGGATTAAAGCTTGCACATGTCTATGTTACTTAAATGCAAGCTTGGATTATGAAAACATTTAAAAAAAAATGCATTTTTACATTACATTAAAATCTATTTTTTTAATAGTGCTTGGTACGGAGCATAAAGGAGGACTACATACTATGTTAGACAGGCAAGAACAGACTCATGTGGCAGAGAGCTTCTGCATTTAGAAATACAATCACAAACAGCCTTTGCAGTAAGCATTCTCATTAAAGGGGCAATGTTTTTGTGCATAGGAGCATTCTAAAATAGCCTGCTTCATCCCAGGTTTGGTTTTGTAGATGGAGAATTTTTGCGACACAGCTATTATTATTAGGCATGGAAGGAAATCACTTCAGATTACCTCAACAAATTGACAACTAGAATGGCAAAGGTCTGCAGGGCTGTAATTACTGCAAATGGAGGATTTTTTCGATGAAAGCAAGAAAAATGGGGGAAGCACTGGTCATTTGTGATGGTGGTGCCCATGTGCTGTGAGTTCCATGCATACACATGGAGGCATGGGCATTCATAATGGGAAAGTACAATATAATGAAGTTGAAAACAGGCATACTGGTCAATATCTTTATTGGAGTCCTCTGGTTCATTCTCAAAGATGTCTGCGGATAACAAACACAGGGAATGCCATCATGGATGATAGATTCCAGGAGAAAGGGTATGTTTTTAAGTAAGAAAATATTTAAGTAATAAATGTTTCTTTTTTTGAAAGGCTATGATATTTATTACCGTTTTTGCTCGATTATAAGACGACCCTGATTATAAGACGACCCCCCAAACTTTGGATATTCCATTAGGAAAAAAACTAAAAGCCTGAATATAAGACTACCCTATAGGAAAAAAGTTCAACTTGTATATATTGACATGTAAATTGCTTTTTTAATAAAAAATTATGATATTAAAGCTGGTCCGTCATAATAGACGGAGGTGTCGGGCAGCATGGAGCGCAGACCTCCCCTGCTGCCGCCCAGCACGACCGCCGGGACTTCTGTGACGAAAGCGGAAGTACCCGGCTTCTTCATAGAAGCCCCGGCGGTCGTGCCGGGCGGAAGCAGGGGAGTCTGCGCTCATCGCGCAGACATCCCCTGCTGTTAGAGAGGGGGATCCAGGTCCCCTGCAGCTCTGCCGGGGACCTGGATCCCAGTCTTATAGTCCGACCTCAATTTGAGGTCAGATTATAAGACGAGGGGGATTTTTCAGAAATTTTTTTCTGAAAAAAGCCTCGTCTTATAACCGAGCAAATACGGTACTTTTTTTTGTTGGAATATGAGAATAAAGAAACATAATTGCTGAAATCATGTCTCAAAACGATCCTTTCTTAGATTAAATAAAAGCATGTAAAGTAGGTAATTTAGAATACATTTGTAACTTAAGAATGATAAACCAATTATGTAAAAACAAACTTGTCCATTATATGCTAACTTTGAAATATGACTTTAAGAAAACATACAGTATGAATGTTAGAAATCCTTAAATTAATCAATTTAAAAAATAGAATTTGAAAGTTTACTTTTTCCTCAGGGATCCGGAAGCGCACATTTTCAAGGTAGCTGGATGTGTTTTCTACATTAGTGTATCGTAAGAGAATACGTGCAAAGTCTTCTTCACTGATAGTATTCATTCCTTTAGAGTAGGACAGAAACTCAATTTCAAGTACCTCAGTTTGGAGGTTATCCATGAACCTAAATAATGAAAATAGCATTGCACAATTAATTTAACCTCACGCTCTCGTACAAGAAACAGTATAAGAACGACAGAAGGAATGAGAGAGAGAAGGAAAGTAGAAAGATAAAGAAAGAAAGAACAAATGAAAGAAAGAAAGACAGAAAGAAAGAAGTAAATTGAAAAAGAATGAAAGAGAGAAAGAACAAAATAAAACACATAGTGTCTTCAAATTCTATTTAAAATGTGACTTGGTTATTTAATAAATTATGAATCATTGCTTGGTCCACAGGTTTGACAGTGCACTACAACATTAAGTTACTGAATTTTACATTGGCAGCTAATGTGTTTCCCATCCACTGTGCATTAAGCTTCTGACAACTACAAATGTAGTAATAAATATAAAGAGTGAAATGCAGGTGGCATGAGAGAGAGAGAAGGAAATAGAAAGAAGGAAAGAGAGATATAAGTTAGAAAGAAAGTAACAAAAGAAAGAAAGGAAGAAATACGGAAGGAAAGAAGAAAAGAAGGAAGAAATAGAAAGAAAGAAAGAAAGAAAGAAAGAAAGAAAGAAAGAAAGAAAGAAAGAAAGAAAGAAAGAAGGAAAGAAAGAAAGAATGAAGGAAAGAAGGAAAGAAAGAAAGAAAGAAAGAAAGAAAGAAAGAAAGAAAGAAAGAAAGAAAGAAAGAAAGAAAAAAATGAATGAAATCATTGTTTGGTCTACAAGTCTGACTGCATTATAATGTTTATTTACTAGATTTGACAATGGCAGCGAATGTGTTTCCCGTACACTGTGCATTAAGCTTCGGACAACAACAGATTTAATAATTTAAAGAGTGAAATGCAGGTGGCATAAAAATGCTTTCTAGCAGACAGCAATTGAAAATATGTTTATTAAGAAGTCTTCTTTGTACCCTGAATATTACAATCTACTACGTGCAGTATTGTCACGCCATGTTACTTTTCATGGAAAACTCACCTATAAAAATCTTCAAAATTCAGTTCAACCTTGCCTTTCTTCCCAAAAAAGTGTATAAGCAGCGTGGTATGTATCATTGTGCTGGTTAGTTCATCAGCCCCCTTTTAAAAAAAATGAAAGTGAAAATCTAGACAAGTATTTCTTGCAAATAACATTGCTAAGATCATCTTTAATATATCCTAATTGCGGAATGTGCATTAAAACAGAATATTATTAGTAAACCTACTTAGTTAAAAAGTACATTCTCTGTATTAAACATAAAATACATTTCATATTTGATCTGATTTAAATGGTAAAATAATTTTTGTTTTACTTCCAGAGAAAGTGAGTCTAGTAATAATAGCATGATTATGTAGCATTATTTAGTAGTGACATTTTTTTACATGTGTATATGTATAAAGTCTAAACCAGGGATGTCCAACATACAGCCCGGTGACCAATATTAATAATAGAGCACCAAGTTGTGGACCAACTAATTGATCTACACATATTCCAATAGCCCTAGGAATTTCTAGTTTTGTTGGAATAAAGTTGATTTAGATTGTTTTTAGACTGCCTTTCCACAAAATGAATGTGGTCCACACATGTATGTCTGATCATGTGGCTCCTTTGTTTCTGATCATGTGGGCCACTTCAGAAAGAACCTGGATGCCCCAAGTCTAAACTCTACTGAGAGATTATCCTGTGCTTAAAATGATAACTCTTTGGTTTTCTAGAAACATTTTCTGCCTGTTGTTGCAAAAGTATTAAAGGGCCGAGTTGGTTAAAGACATAAAGAAAGATGTAGATCAATGTTAATATAAATAGGTAGAGTTAAACATACAAGATTTTTTTTCTTCTAACTTGACTAGTTTGACCTAAAGTTTGAAATGTACATGCCATTCCTTGCAATTCTCTCTTTCATTAATAAAGCTCTTTAAAGTGAACTGTTGTCAACTGACAAGTGAACTGAAAGTACAAGGCATTAATAGCTAATTTAGAAAGTTAGGCAAGTTGCAGAATGTCTACAACTCATCTATTAGTGCCCAAGTTTTGCTGTTCCCATGTCAGTTCACAGTCCAATTTTATTGAACAGACCCCAGTGTCTCTTTAATCACCTTGTCTGGCCTCTACCCAAGCTTTTCTTAATACATACATTTTCATGGCTGGAAAAAAAATGGCTGGGATATATCAGTCAGCAGGAAAAGCAAATAGTCAAGAGAGGACGACCCATTTGTATTCTTGCTTGTTTGATTTGAAATCTACTGAAACGTTTAAACACAGTGTATATATTTGATCTATATAAGCAGGTATACAGAGTGCGGCGAATACTGCAACAACACAGAACAAAAACTGAAAGTTCTAAAAAAAAATAAAGAAATAAATTATAGAATAACACATAACACAAGAAGCAACATGCTGGAAAATGGATGGAAATTAAGGTGTTAAAATAACAGCGATGAGATCCGTTAACCAAGATGTAATGAGATGTAACATAACAAATGTTCCTTGGACCACAGAGGTTTTGTTATACCTCTGCAAGGTCCGAAAAGAGGGCTTGGCTTGTGCTACGCCTCAGTGTATCCCAATAGCTTCTGGAGACATGCTCTTGTGCATCTGTTCTAAGTACCTGCAGAGGTTTTAAGCACAAATACATTCTATTTAGCATAATATCGAAAATTAACAGCAAACATGGAGCAATTTTTGCATAAGAGACTTTTAGCAGAGAAAACTGTTGCCTTATTATAAACCTGGGTTCACCTCCATTTTATATAGTTGTAAGAACATTTTGTACAGGTTATCAATTAGTAACAGTGCACTGTATAATTGTGTGGAACTGCTGTGTTGTTACATTACAGATAACATTACTACAAGTTTCAGCTGATCAGCTAGAACATTTATATAAATTTAAATGTTATATAATACATTATATATATAATACCTACTGTTAACCTCAAGAATCTATGCATGGGTATTTTGTGTTTTGCTTTTGGCATGAACGGTAATATGTACCATGTAAAATACATGTGTGTTACAAGATTGACTGAATAGTAGTTATAGTGCAGACACAGTATTACATTCAATGGAGATATTCCTTGTGATGTAAAATGGGAACCGACTTCTATTTAAAAAATAGTTTTTAAATTTAATTACGTAGATATTACAAAAATATGTCAGACAGAGGGGATGATCCATCAGCACTCTTTGTATTGTCTACAAAAAAAGGATATACCTTCCCTTGAATGTGGGCCTGCAAATCACATACTTCATATTTGTCCATAGTAATGGATGTGGATTGTAGTAGATACTGCATACTGGGAATGTGCAGTTTCAGTGATTGAGCTGTGTGCCACTGTCAAGACAGAGCTCAGAGCAAACCCGTGTATATCTGCAAAGATATACGTCAACTTTACTCGTCAAACGGGGACACTATGTTTTAACCCTTGCCCTCTAATGAAGCAATTTTTTTTTTTTTTTTAAGTTTAGTTGTCCTTTAATATAAGATGTAGATATATTATAAGCACACACTTTTAAAGATTACAGTAAACCAAATCTGATAGGCCAATGATTCCGCTTTAAATAAAAATAGTAGCAAACAGATACTATTTATGCGAATTCTCGTCCAGTATAGTGCATTAGTTATTATTATTAATGGTTTGAAAACTGACTATACAGAAAGGAGTAAGCAGATCAGGCTATGCTATCAATGGATCTTCATGTAAAAAAATGTAATGATGGATTGCTAGTTATATGAAGCAGTCTATTGTTCAATCAGATATTTGTACAGGTATCTCAAACATGAGAGCAACTGTGGAAAAGCATCAAAAGTCTGTATTGTGCTATGTTTCCTCCCACAGAAAAAAAAGAGTAATATCATGCATGTTATTTAAAAGATTAGTAGACCCTGAACACTAAGGAATGTTAATATATGTTGAAAATGCTGTTGGAATTCCACATATTTTAGTAGCATTAGTAACAGACATTAGGATGTCAAAGTGTAAACATAAAACAAATATTAATAATTAAAAAATTGACCATTCCTGTAATGTAATATGATAACCATATTTTTTTTAGCAGCTTGTACTTATGTTTGGAGTAAATATTTTTTTAGAAAGATGTACAAAAAGATTCAGTACTTTTAAACCAATTGCCACCAAAAGGAACTGTCCAGTAATTGATAAAATAATAGATCTGTAGTTTGAAAATATTTTACATTATTTAGCAGATATGAGACATAAAAAGGCATTTAACTCACAACTGAAACCTTTCATCTTACCTTATTTTTAAACTGGTTATGAAAAAAATGTGAAAGGTAAAAAAAATAGTACAAAATGCAGCCAAGATAAATGCCTGGAAATATTATGTTGTAAGCATAGATAAGTGAAATATTATATTGACATACTAATGTGGTATTGTTTAATATACAAACAATTAAATGTTAGTATAATAGCTAAACAGTTTTATCATTAGTGTAAAGTTTTCTTAGTTGACAGGTTTACACTAAGTTACTTAATTACAAACACATATGTAAAGAGCTACAGTAGTGTCATTAGACATCCATCCTCTATTCAGGATGGATGTATAGAGGAAAGGCTCCATCGCATAAAAAATAAAAAAATAAAAAAAATATATATATATATATTTGCAGATAAGTTATTTTTAGATTAGGTGTATTATTTCTATTTTGGATGGTTCCTTTCCCTGGGAAGAAGATGTGGTTTGAGGGCATTGGGGAAGGCGTGGCACATTATCAAAGGTATCAGTTTTTTACTGCCCACCCCAAACGGTGATTTTTTTTCCATTACAGGTCACTTAACAATACGCCCCACCTGGGCAATGTAGAGGTGTGCAGGGCCGATCCTCGGCGGGTGCACGGGGTGCACCGCGCCCAGTTGCACGGGAGGAGAGGCGCCTGAATCACAGTGCGCGACAGGAGCGGAGCTTGCAACCGTCGCGCTGTGATTAGTGTGACAAGGAGGTGCGAGCCGCAGGTGAGCGCCTGCGGTTACCGCACCTCCCTATCACACCAAGCACAGCGCGACGGGTGCAAGCTCCGCCCCTGTCGCGTTCTGATTTCCTGCAGGGAGGATGGTCTCTGCAGAGGCAGACACCGGCATCTAGTTTCTTCTGCCAGATGTCAGCTGACATCCGACAGAAGAAACTAGATGCCGGTGTCAGCCTCTGCAGACACCATCACGCAGGCGTCCTGGGCCCGGCGGGAGACAGAGCAGAGGTAAGTACTGGGGCAGGGGGAGGAGGGTGGCAAACGAGCATACTGTGGGGCAAAATCCTGACATATTAATTGGCATAATCCTGACATATTAATTGGCATAACCCTGACATATTAATTGCCAAATTCCTGGCATATTAATTGGCATAACCCTGACATATTAATTGGCATAACCCTGACATATTAATTGGCAAATTCCTGGCATATTAATTGGCATAACCCTGACATATTAATTGGCACATTCCTGGCATATTAATTAGCAAATTCCTGGCATATTAATTAGCATAACCCTGGCATATTAATTAGCATAACCCTGACATATTAATTGGCATAACCCTGACATATTGGCAAATTCCTGGCATATTAATTAGCAAATTCCTGGCATATTAATTAGCATAACCCTGACATATTAATTGGCATAACCCTGGCATATTAATTGGCATAATCCTGGCATATTAGATGGCACAATCATGGCATATTAATTGGCATAACCCTGGTATATTAATTGGCAAAATCCTGGCAAATTAATTGGCATAACCCTGACATATTAATTGGCATAACCCTGACATATTAATTGGGATAATCCTGACATATTAATTGGCAAAATCCTGACATATTGAGTGACAAATTCCTGGCATATTAATTGGCATAACCCTGACATATTAATTGGCATAATCCTGGCATATTATTTGGCATAACCCTGGAATATTAATTGGCATAACCCTGACATATTAATTGGCATAACCCTGGCATATTAATTGGTATAATACTGACATATTAATTGGCATAACCCTGGCATATTAATTGGCAAAATCCTGGCATATTAATTGGCATATTGAGGGGCAAAATCCTGGAATATTGAGGGGCAAAATCCTGGCATATTATTTGGCATATTGAGGGGCTAACTCCTGGCATATTGAGGGGCAGAATCCTGGCATATTAAATGGCTAAATCCTGGCATATTGAGTGTCAGAATCCTAGCATATTGAGGGGCTAAATCCTGGCATATTGAGGGGCAAAATACTGGCATATTAATTGGCAAATTCCTGGCATATTGAGGGGCAAAATACTGGCATATTAATTGGCAAAAGAATGGCATATTGAGGAGCAAAATACTGGCATATTAAATGGCATATTGAGGGGCAAAATTCCGGCATATTAAATGGCATATTGAGGGGGAAAATACTGGCATATTAAATGGCATATTGAGGGGAAAATACTGGCATATTAAATGGGAAAAGAATGGCACATTGAGGGGCAAAAACATGGTATATTGAGGGGCAAAATACTGGCATATTAAATGGCAAAAGAATGGCGTATTGAGGGCAAAATACTGACTTATTGAGTGGAAAAATATTACTGTCATATTGAGTGGCAAAATATTACTGTCATATTGAGTGGCAAAATATTACTGGCATATTGACCAACTGCTCCCAATCACCCTCCATATTACAGTAGACCGGTATAAGATGCTTGTGAGGGTAGGTGGGGCGAGTGGGAGATATTGTCGGGGGGGGGGGGGGCAGAAACTTTGTTCAATAAGGGGCCCTGCCATCGAGAACGTCCTCCTCCCTGCACATAAAGGAAATTAAGCAGGGAAGGCGACAGCATTTCTGTGTGTGTGTATGTATGTGAATCTGACTGACTCAGACTATTTGCTCGATTATAATATATATTTATTCTGAAAAACCCCCCTCGTCTTATAATCGAGCTCATCTTATAATCTGACCTCAAATTGAGGTCAGACTATAAGACATGGATCCAGGTCCCCAGCAGAGCTGCAGGGGACCTGGATCCCCCTCTCTAACAGCAGGGGATGTCTGCGCGATGAGCGCAGACTCCCCTGCTTCCGCCCGGTGCGACCGCCGGGGCTTCTGTGAAGAAGCCGGGTACTTCCGCTTTCGTCACAGAAGTCCCGGCGATCGTGCCGGGCGGCAGCAGGGGAATCTGCGCTCGTCGCGCAGACATCCTAATAATATTTTATTAAAAAAAGCAATTTACATGTGAATATATACAAGTTGAACTTTTTTCCTATAGGGTAGTCTTATATTCAGGCTTTTAGTTTTTTTCCTTATGGAATATCCAAAGTTTGGGTGGTCGTCTTATAATCAGGGTTGTCTTATAATCGAGCAAATACGGTATGTGTGTCTATGTAACTGCATACTTGCATATGACTGTGTGATTATGTGACTGTATTTAATTATGTATGTGCATGCATACATAATCACATATACACATTGGGGGGCATGTATAAACACGGCACACGCTGGTGCAATTGGCGTGTGCGCCAATGTATAAAACAGACTCACGAGAGTTATCTACGCTGAATGCGTAGATTTAAGTTGGTTCGCGCTCGTTGTGCTGCCCCAGCCTATGTTTAAAAAATAAAGCACTGAAAAGTGCCTGATATGGGGCAGGAGTGGAGACAGAGAGAGAGACAGACATGGGGGCAGGGGGGGAGAGAGAGAGAGACAGACATTAGGTATGAGTGGAGAGAGAGAGACACACACATTGGGTATGATTGTAGAGAGAGAGAGAGAGACAGACATTGGGTATGAGTCAGGGGAGAGAGAGAGACAGACATTGGTTATGAGTGGGGAGAGAGAAAGAGAGAGACATGTGGATGGGGGAAAGAGAGAGAAAGACATGTGGGTATGGGAAGAGAGAGAAAGACATGTTGGTATAGGAAGTTAGAGACAGACATGAGGGTATGGGGAAAGAGAGAGAAAGACATGGGGGCATGGGGAGAGACACGTGAGTGACTGGCATGGTGGAATATTATTTATCGCTCCTTGTGTACTTTTCCAGTGATGCTCAGTCAGACTTTGGCTGGTTGGGCATCATGGGAACGGTAGTAAAAACTCATTCTGCTACCCAGCAAAAACTCTCCCATGTTGCTGGCTGAGCATCATAGAAATAAATAAAACCACTTCACAGTATTATGGCAAAATATATATCTTTATTTAAAATAAAGTGTGTGTAGTTTGTGTTTGTCCTTTACATCAAAATAAAGTGTGTGCTCTAATGGGCGTCTGGAACAGACATGTCTAAAGGGGAGGAGTTCATAATATAACCACGCCCACCTTTAGGCGCCAAAAGAAAACCTGCACCCAGGCGTATTTTTGTTGTGCAGCTTAATTGTTTGCCACTAGTTTGACACAAGTGAGCTAAAAATATGTGGGTAGCATTACGTATATTGGCATCAACTGTCCTCATTTGAACTAATCGCAGGCATTGTGTATCTTTAGTATTTATTATTGTCTACTTTGATTTAATACAAAATTCTGTATTTTTCTGACTACATTACAATTTATAGGTAGTGACAGCAAGACTCAAAAATCCCTAAAACAAGATGTAATTTTGTTTGTAACACTAATGCACCGTTCTGAACCAATAATGCATGTTGAAGACAACAACTTCAGAAGGAAGAAAGTCATCACTTCAAATAATTTATAGGTGAACAGGCACAGCAGCAAAGAAGAGGTGAAAAACAAGAGGAAACTAGACTGTATAAGAATCCTCAGCAGCAAAAGAAATATATACGCATACCACCTGATCATTCATTAATGAGACCTCCTGATAACATTGTATTATACCCGCAGACGGAATCCATTGAAGAGCTAGGAAAATGGTTTCCCTCTCAAAAACATTCCAGAAAAGGCTTCAATTGCATAATAAATACACCTCTGAGAAGAGAAACAGTGAAAAATATTGAGGGGCTTAATCCCCAAAATTGGAGAACGAATCCATTTCAATTAAAAGGACTACTGAAATTCTTAATTTTTTATACAGGTTATCCAAAAAACACAATTCTGTCCCAAGCATTTTGGATGTGCGAAACTAAACCTGTATTAGAATTTCTTAAGACACAGTAATATCTAATAGTGTAAACAAATGTAAAGGACAATTGTAAAGTATGAAGGAAGATATGACCCACGATTATAAATAACACGTCAGCCCCCAGATAGAGTTGTATGGATACAAGAGGTTTTAATAATGTATTTTATTTGTATTATTTTATTAAAGCATTTATATTTAACATTTCTTGGTGCATTCTTTCAATTAAAAATAACGTATTTTTTTCTGCCTACAGTTGTCCTTTAAGAGTGTCTGGGATGTGTATCAGTCTATACTAAAGAACAAATTAATATGAGCTTTCTTTATGGGAACACTAGATGGGGCCATGGGGTCTCAGCTTCATGGTTTGGGTACATCATTTTTATATCAAATTTTCAAAGTTATAGTATAACACAAACTAAGACCTTTGCAGAAGTAGAGACACTAGCCGAACTATATAATAGTGCAGGTGAGTTTAATTTCAGCCCTATGCACTGTGTAGACCTGATATCAGGCCGTGGATTAAATACATGACATCAATAAGAAAAAACATGCGTAAGCTGGATGAAAACAAAAGGCATTCACATTACTGTTCTGGCTTTCTGACAACAACATGATCCTGTGGCACCGAACACCACTTTGTAGCTACTTACAAGTACTGGGAAAGTGTGCATTGGAACTGTAATCACAATGGAGCCTATTCAATGTAACATATAAAGGATTTCTTATTGAAAGAATATGTAAAAAAGTTTTTTCTTTGTTTGTGTCTAAACTAAGGGACTTTTTTTTACTGTAACACTCTCTTGTTTTTTTGTTTTTTTTTTATCAATAATGGCTAATAAAAGAAGATATGCCCTATGCTTGATGTTTTAGTTATTTAATGTGTTCTTTTAATACTGTGTGACCAGTCTGCCCTCTAGTAAACCAGCTCAAATTAGTGTATGTGCTAAGCCTTTTCTGGGCTAATACTGGATTTTATTATACTAATGAATGATATAAAACATTCACATATGATTATGGGGCAGTCATGTCAGCCAAAATAAGCACAATGCAAAGAATTAATTTAAAATAAAAAATATGGAATATCTAATTGTTAATTCATTAGTGTGGTTAATGGTTATGTAATACGTAATACACATATCAACTATACTCAAAGATGGCAAATATTTATAAATATATACCATATAGTGGGATATTGTTCATTGGGTTTTGCTCACAATTCTCCTGTAAACTGCATATGAACTATATTGAACTGAAAGGCTTCACCCACTCTAAGGTCTATTCGATAAAGAGAGTATTGCAGGGAATGTCAAGGAATTGATATAGGAATTATAAACTTCGGCTGCACTGGAGATTATTCCCAGCTAATTTGGCCTTACTTCCAATTTCAATTTTCTGCAATTCACTTTACTGAGTAGACTGATGGGTTGGAAATGCAAGAATTGTAAAATCATAACATAATTACAGATTTCTGTGGGAAAATGATCCGGTCTGCCATTTTCAGTAAGGAGGTAATTAGTGGCAATAAAAATATTGACATATCTTTATTATATGGCATTTTCAGAAACACTTAAAAGTGCACTGTAAAGAACGCAAGAACGCTTCAGTGAAAAGAAAAGGAAGAAATAAAAACACTAACTTTTAACATCTGCAAAACATGCAGCTGCAGGCTTGTCTACAAGCACATCTAGAACACGCTAGTGTGTTATTAACACACATTCACTTGAAGTGCATTGTGAATACTTTCTCTGGAGGGAATTAAATGCTAGGGTTCTAAAATACAAAACTGTATAAAAAGTATAGGGTTGAATCAATATGCGGTGATAGTCGGCCCTGAAATGGTGATTGCACACTGATACCTGCCAAAACTGAATGCAGTCGATACATGTCCAAAATGCACCGAACCAAAACCTCCATGATATCCTATGTGAGATTTCTCACACACAAAAATAGCACAGAAATACTGAAAGAAATCCAAAATTCACCCAAAACAAATTGAACCTCCGTAGGAAATAAGGTCAGCTTCAATACATTTATACAAATATTGATAGAATCAACTTACATCCAATCACTGTTGAGGAACCTGTGTAAAAATACTGAACACATCATTACCACTATTATAGAGCAGGATCTACTGCCAGCAGGCACAAAAGTCAATTTGGCAAGCCATGGCGAGCCAAGAAGTAGGGCAGGGGGAGAACCAGGACACTGGTAGCAGGAGAGGGGGGAAGGCAAGGGCAAAACACTATGAGTTTGTGGCATTACTTAGGAAGCTGTGGGTGATAGGGAAAGCAAGCCTGAAAAGAAGAAATGACATCTGGCAGGAGGTTGTGGATTATGTCAAAGTAGTTAGTGGGAACAACTGGTCCGTGGAGGGGGTAAAAAAAAGGTGCATTTTAAATACTCATACACTAAAGGCTACATGTAAACTTGCACTACCCACATAGCTCACAAACCCATAGTTCATGTACGACAGTTCATGTGCAGAGAATGTTAGCTGGATAAAGGGTGGGCAAGCAGCACATTGCAGTCTATAGGGAGACTAGGACCCAGAAATTGCTGGTCCTAAGTACTGAGCATCCATTCATGTATTCTGTATGTGGTTTCATATGCATTAACTTCACTCCTTCTGCTGTGTCCCCTCAACACTCAATTTGAGACTAATCGGTGTATACTTGGTAGACCCTTATATATTCTGAATTTACTTAAAATACCCTTGGTGCATGAATTCCAGGTCTTAATATGAGTACATTGCTAAAAAAACGTAAGACAATGGCTTTAGAAGATCATTAATCAGATACATGTGTTTTTCTGTAATTCTTCACTTTTGCTTGTGTTAAGAATCCATGTTTGGTCTCATTATCCCTTTGTACTGTGTAATGTGTTTTTCTATCTGTAGAAAACATATAGTAGTACATGCTGGTAGAAAAATGTATAATATATTTAAAAACATTTATATCTGGGATGTCAAACTGCAGCTCTCTAGCTGCTGATGGCCTATATTTCACATAATGATCTGGTAGCTAAGGGGGGGTCATAAAGAAATAACCACAGTTTGATATACCTGATACAATACATATATAGTGCTATGGCTATAAATGAACATACATAAAATATCAATGTATTCTAATGTTGATTACTTAAACTCTACTCAAACATCGCCTAACACCTTTAGGGTATACATTGTTTTACACAGTAGTTATGATTTTCTTACCATATACCTGTCCATCCCAATAGCAAAACAGATGTTAGATTTCAGTGTCATTTTATATCAGAGGTGCAACAGGGAATTGAAATTATTGAAATATTTTCTTGTATTATCCACTGATTTGATTAACCTGGGTACTGACATTAAATATATAAACAAGGGCAAATACTGTACAGAAGTGCAAGCATATAAACAGTGCTGATATAATTACGTTTGAAAATATGTCTTAAGAGTGTTTATAAATGAGCAAAGCAGCATTAACGAGTGGTTAGCAAAATGGAATACATGTTTTTAGTATATTACTCCGCAGAATGGCTTGCATGAACATGTTATACACGTGCACATAAAAGGTACATACACCATTAGTTGTGGCAAGGTATCCATAAAGTTGAAGACGCTTACATACACCAACAAGGCCCAAGTGAAGAGTCACATTTCAGTCAAGTCGTGAACAGCAGGATAAAAGGAGAAAAGACAAACAGAATAAGTTGTGGCATGCACATCTCTCAATATTTACACATCTAGCACGCTGTACATAGCAAATGAAACATACCAATACATATTATGCCAGGGGTATAATTGTCTGTTTATCATTAGTACAGACAAGTGTCTTCTTATTTTCAGCATTATTTCCTTCTTTCTTAACAAATCCCACCATCTTCTTAAACTATTACCAAACTAGTATATAGACATGCATTGTTCTACTTCAGCACACTTGGCCTGCTTGCCACTATTTCCAAATTGTACAGCTAATGTTTGCAATCCTGACATTATCATTTAGTAGCTCATATGACTGAAATGTTAAGTGGTATGTTTCATTCACTTCTAGAAGTTCAATAAACATAGAAATGTGGACAGCCATTGAAAGTCATTGGATAAATACAAATGGTATAGAGATCTTCATTCAGACTGTGCATTCACGTTTCTAAAGCAGTGTACATGTGGCGTGCAAAGTGCATAGTGAGTGCCCCTGACATCACATTGGTTCACACAATCAGATATACTTTATAAATAAACAACATATATATCAGAATACAGGCTTATACTGATCTGGTACAATAAAAAGCATAGAGAGGTCCTTCTATGTAAATATTATGCCTGTATATTGCATGTTACTTCTTCTTTGGATGGTGTAGGGGCTAATTAATAGACCGCTGGCCCCAGCAAAGGAACAATATTTATTTATGATGGGGCCAGTGGAAAGGTCTGTTGGCTAATGGGGGGCTATATTGATTGTGGAGCCAGCGGGTAGTCCACTCACTCCAGGAAGCCATATATTGATTGTGGGGCCATATTTGTTTATGGGGCCAGCGGGTCAGACGCAGGCCCAAAGGGGACAAATATTTTCACGTCAATTTTATTTAATTTTTAATATTTTTATTTATTTTTTTGACTTTTTTTGGTTACTATATTGGTCATCCGAATGTCGAAATTTTAACATGCTAATCGGATACAATGCTGTGTTGAGAACACATCAGTGGTCTCTCTGTAGCCTAAATTGAAGGGCTAATTTGGATCATCGATGTTACCCGAGTAGGTCCTTTTGTCAATGAAAATATTGGATAACCAAATCAAATAGAATGGCAATTTTTGGGACATAAACAATTACAAAATATAGTATATCTTTAATTTAATGTGCTAGCATACTAAAGGTTGGCTGCATCAATACTTACCAAGTTTCCACTGCCAATGCTATTATGGATTAGCAAATGGCTGAAATACTCAGAGAGCTTGTAAAATTCATGCATGCTGGGTGGTCCCAAATAGAAAGCTTGAATGAAACCCTCTTGACGATCTTGCTTGTGCAGACTGGCTCCTTGATCTAAATTACATACCTGTATGTCTACATGAAGTGTGCAGTGTATGTGTGTAGTCAGTCACATGACCTGTGCTTGAAATTAATGTCAAAATATTCAATATTAACTAAAGATATCAGTATGACTGTTTGATGTGTCCTTAGATTTTTATTCTACCGGTACATGTTTAAAGATATCGTATAACTTCTTCCAGATTCTGGGATTAAATTAATGTCAGGCAGAGAGCAAACGAAGGAATTTGTTGAAGAAATAAACTTCATTAGCAGAGACAAAAAAAAAACCCCAAATACATTTTTTTCACCCAGCTTTGGCATTTGATATTTGTTCTAGCAGAATAGAAAGGTTGTTCTACTGTACAAAACAGCTGGAGCATAAATGTTAATCCCATGTGAGATAACACATCTGTCCTATTGTGAGTTAAAAAAAACTTTCTGCTTCAAAATAATGCCTGACAAAAGGAGATCCAAGTGTCCCAGACTGTTTATTTAAAAGGGGCTTGGATAAGAGTTTCCTCATAATTGCTATTATTACGACATACTTGGAAGAAGACAAAAATACGTGGGGAAAAATCTCTAATGTATTAGATTAGGTGGGTATAGGGCATGTGGGTACAAGATGTTATGTTTTACATTTGAGGATAATATGCCATTACATCCTTCACTTTTTGTAAAGACATGCTTGTAATTCCTGCTGTGCATGGATGTTGCTGGTCTTTCTTTGCACAACAAAAAGTTGTGCCACTTGTGCCAAATGAACTGTAATCTAGCTACTTGGGTAACTATTAAAGGCTTCTTATCTTTTCCAAAATCGAATGGAAACATCCTCAGCTAATAGATAATCGGGACTCCACAAAAAAAGCCAACTGTAGAGGGTTTAGCATCCTCTAGTGTCCTGTATTCTGCCATGAACCATCATGCCATTAACACAAACTTGGCAACTTCTCACACGACCCATTCCAAGGCATCTATACCAAAATTTAGGGAAGAGCCAATTACATCCAGCAGGGATCTCTTTTTGCTTTGATTCGAATTCTCTCTCATCTATAGTTTATTCTATTAATGTCTATGTCACAAGACGAAAACACCTTTGTAGCTTCAGATCTTTTTTGTCTTCTTTAAGAATAATATTGGTTGTATACGAATAGGTGCATCATCTGTAAGATGCAATCCCACAATGTTCAGCAAGACTGTTAGTTGGTTGAATGGTATGGGTCTCGCATTTTGAAAATGAAAGGTTAAATATGTGATACAGTTTGTGAAATAATGTCTGGTAACCATGAAAAGGGATCCTAAAATATTTGGTAAAGAAGAACAAGAGTGAATATGCGTTAGCCCCTTGGCTAGCAAAGTGAACGACAATGCATTACACATACACTTGCCTTTACAGCCTTGCAATTAAAGGGTTAATGTTATAATGTGGTGCTTTGTTAAAAGCTTGATGGAAATGAAATAAGACAGAACATGTTCTAATGTTGCCTACTAAAGGAACTCTTATTTCATGGTCACAAGGTCTATAACAAATGGTTACCATATCTAATTGCAATCAAGGAGAATTCCGATACACTGTAAGACATAACCTTCTGCTATACCATCATGAAGGTTTAAGACTGTTATGTTGTTTGTTGGTATTCCCATCATTGTATTTGAATGCATTTTCGGGTAAATATAACTCAATAGAAATTGAATTCACACTTGAAGTGGGAATTGTGTACAAATTTTAAATTAATGCATTTCCCCTGTTTTCCTGACTTTCTCAATTCTTTAAAGCATCTCTCTATCACTAACAATAGTAGGTTACAATTCGAAACCAGCAGAACAGGGTTAATTTATTAACAATTTTTACATTTGTTACTACTTTAATATCCATAAATTTACATATTTATTTTTATAAAGAAGCGAGAGAGAAATTCATAAAATGTTGAGATAATAAATAATAAATGTATATTGTGTATACAATATAATAATTGAAATATAAAAAGGCAACATTTTATATTCATTCTTAGAATTAAGGTAGGTTACCTAAAAGAAGAGTAGACATTAAAGAGCACAAGCTGCACACCTGTAAAAGAATGTATGCAAGAGACACACAAACACATACACACATCTATGCATAGAGACTATATGCTTTTTTCGAAAGAATACAACATTAAAGCCACATCCCCTAATTATATGGTGATCCTACTGCATAACCTGTTCAAAACTGTACATGAGACAGGCAATGCTTCCCCAGCTTATCCCCTCCCTTTCATTATCATTTTTTTATGTCAAACTGAGAGAGCATGAATTCCACTCATCAAATGAGTGACCTCTTTTTAAATCTAATTTTAAACAAACAAAACAAAAACAGTTTACCAGTTGAGCACATTTTTCTTCTTCTCCCTTCCTTTCCTTCTTTTCATTTTTCTTTCTGAAAATCTCTTGGAGCTGCAAAGCATAAAAAAAAAGTAACAAAGACAACATTAACAGACAAACAAAGAGTATGTAAAAGCTCTAAACCATCTAATTTATGTTTATTAAGAGATGAAGAGTAAGTGACCTGTTAGCATGTCATTTGGCATGCTGAAGAAGGCTGGCACATACTGTTCCTTGTGTAAAGATGTGGTGCAAAACTCTGATTATGAGTTTTTGCATAAGTCTAATTTCATGGAAGAACAAAACAGAGTTGACGAAAATGGGGCAACTGAGCCAGCTGTTATTACAATATAATGCTTAAGACCTTGCTGTTCTTAAGATTACATGTTTACATGTAGAGAGGTGTAAATTGTAGACAACAATCTTATACAAAAGCATAATATTAATAATAATACATATCACCATACATTTAACATGTGTGTACATGTTTGCATATCGCACACTTTGCCATCTTGGTTCTGGAGAGATTTGTTCATTTTTATAAGGGGTTCATAACTGGCTTGCATTTAAAATACATTAGAGTTGATATTTACGAACTCAGCAAGCGTTTTAGTATATGTTAGTTATGAGTTCCCCAGACCAGCCCCTCAAGAGTAGTAATCAGAAACATTTTTTTGGAACTTATAAGGTAATAAGTACAAGTGGTGTATTGCTATTTCCAAACCATTTTATTTTTTCCAAAATTACTGATTGCGGCATTGTAACATTGATATCAGTCATGTATCTCAGAATCACCTCCACATGTACATATTTTTCTAAAGTAGACAACCCAGGGTATGTCACTTGAGGTACTTTCACACTTTTTATGCAGTTATTTTACCACCAATCGTAGCCAAATTTTGCAGTAGTGATTTTTTGTGTGTTTTTTCCAACACATATTGTACTTCAGCTATGAATTTACAGAAGTTGTTATATTCTGCAAATTCCCCTGTTTATAAAGGTACCCAACATGCATAGGTTTGCTAAGTTTATGTGGCAGGTAGAGAGCCAAATATGGGGTAGGTCATTGCAGCTTTGAAATGTGGAATTTTGATTTATTGCTTGCGGACTACATTTCTGATCATGACTACTTAGCCAAAAGCTAAACAAGCATCATAGGAAATGTAGTCTGTAGCAAGCAGCACAGATCTTTGCTACTGCTACGGCTGATGCAGGCCAGGGAATAGACTAATCTGTCACGTCACTGACAGCTATAAACATACGGTTACCGTGATTGGCTGTAACAGCGACCGGATGTGAATCTGTGGGTCTCTGCAGACATGGCTCAGTCCTGAGGCACTCAGCCATGTTATTTATAGCATGATCGTGGTATGCCTGGAGAGCATTCCACAATTGGAACGGCAGGATGTGTCAGGCACATTCAATGTCGTTAATGGGACATTTTCCCGCTATGTGTCTGCCATGTCCAATGTCACAAAGGGGTTAATCAGGAAAGACATAGTGAGATACTCTCTCATTTTCAAGTACATCCAGGAGATGATACTACTGCCTAACAACCAGGGGATGATGTTACCATTAGCCAAATTAATTGGATTCATTTTATCCATCACGGAAGGATGAACCCATCCTGCCAACTATTAAGGCCTACAACCCTGAAGATTCAACAGATTCTACATTTTATGTATTAGTAGTTAAATTGTAAGCTATTCCTGGCATATCATTTCTTCATCTGATGTAATTACATGCTCTGTGAAATGGTCATTCGAGAATTTACAAAAAAAGAAACTGAGCTCAGATTTTCTTTCCCAAGAAATTATCCCATGCTGCATGATCATCACCAAGTCGTTTATTGAAAATGTTACATTGGCTTATAGTAAGAGCCTTAGTACATGACAACATATCATTTGACTCTTGAACTTCACATCCGTGTTGCCGCATTCATCCAGCATAAGTCTTAGTATTCTCTAACAACCTCCTAATCTTGCTGAATATATTCCTCACAGATTCAGCAGTTCTCAGGTATCATCTCTCCACACCGAGTCATTTGTCTGCTTAAAAGTTACCCATTGCATCTACAGATCCCTTTTCATACTGTCAGCACAATTCAATTAAATGCTTAAGATTTGTTTGTATGTGCAAGATTCCTTTGCGGTGCTGTGCAAAATAACAGTCAACTGCTTAGAATACACGCAAAAATATATGTTAGGTCAACAGAACATTAAACAAAATAAAAAGCAGTTGACTTGTTACTAAAAACTAAAACAAAACAATGAAATTAGAGATTTGAAGAATTATAATTTTATTGTACAGCTCATTCTGAAACACTATGCACATTTTGTGCACACATGAAAACTAATTCCCACTTTCTAATTTTTTGACCACTGACAAAACATCCCAAAAAATAGAAATATAAATGATAATTTGTAAAAAGGCCTGGAATATTCTAGTCCATCCTTAAGAATAAAATGGTAATAAGCTGAAGGGGAATTTTTGCTAGTAATGATAATGGCTAAGATAAAAAAGTTAAGGTAGCGCTACTAAAACTTCACCTCCCTATTATTATGTTTATTATTACGTTTTCCCTAATAAAAAAAAATAGTAGTGTTTTCTATTTAGGGTTTCTACATCCAGGTGCATAATGTCTACTAAAATGAGATTAGATCATTGTTTAGCTTTTCCATTAAGCCTTAGTTTCTCTAAGGGAATTTGGCATCTTTATACAAGTAGTTACGCAAAATGTTTAAATATCTTATCAGTTTAGCTGGTTTCCTAGGAGATTACTATTTGGTCTGAATTCAAGGATATCAGCTACCATTATTTACCTGTTTAATTAATGATGTCTTTATAATTACTATAGAAACAACAACTAAACAATCAGTCATCATTGCTCTGAAACTGGCAAATCGCTTACAAAACAATACAATGCAGGCAAGTTTAGAATAAATACACTGTGTAGGCCTATTGAATGGCCTTAAATTCCCTACTTTTAATCTGTTCTCTTCTGTCTTCTTTCCACCTTATTCTTTTCTGTCCATCTTCCTTACTTCTATCAAATTAATCAATCTAACACATTTTTCGATTTGTGCAAACTGGTTCTATTATATCACTAGATTAATAAAAATAAATACCTTTCCTTACATATACCTTTTAACGGTAGCCGTTTAAAAAAACAAACAAAAAAAACCAATATTAGATATGCAAAACATACACGTACACACTACACTGACAGAAGAACAAAAAAACCATTGGTTGATACACACTAATCTGTGCCACATGACATTCCAACCTGATCAAACTCCCACCACTGGCCACACAACCAATTCTGAATCCCCATAATCTCTGATCCAATCGGAATCAAAAATTGTGAAATATCAGACCTAGTTCTAATAGCTTATACATAGGGTATATCCATAGATATACTGGTTAACAAAACAGTACACAATCAGTACTGTGCATCTGTGCAAGTTGTAAGCAAAAGTCACCTAGAGAGTTCTAGACGTAATATGTCATTGATACAGTCTCTACATCACAAACTTGCCAGACTGGTTTACTGTTTTTGCTTGTATCTACATTAAAATGTCTTCCAATGCCTGCTTATGTTTCTGGAATTTGATCACTTTGTACTTACAAGAATCTTGAAGTGATGGTTCTTAGTTACCTTTCTTTGCATTGCTACCTTCTTGAAGCCATCAATGATGTTTCTTTTTCACATTCCACACAACTTTGTTATCCATCAATCCCAAACAAATGATCCTTTTATTTTTCTTTTGCAGAGTTCATTAACTAACACAAAACATTTTTTGGATGTCAACTTCTATCTTTGGTGCATTTTGCTATGAGTCATTTTTTTGTTTTTTATCTGTCTGTCTTTCCTTGAACTTTTTAAAGTTCTTCTATTACACACATCCATCAATGACAGCACTTGGCCACTCTTTGTCATGATTTAGATGAAGGTAATTTAGTTTCACTCAGACGTGCACATTGTTTTTTCTTTTTAATACCCCTTTAATGTACCACAGAAACAATGACAACAACAAGTGAACCATTCCTGAAAATGTACTGCACAGCTCAAAGAAAAACACAATGGCTCAAGACGATACCCATCCAGATGCTCATGTTGGTTGTGCACCTCCCTAGATGAGATGATGTAACAGCCACCAGGCCCTTGGATATGGAAATCACATGCAACTTTCCTAATGTAAGTGATGCAAATAAAAATGTAAAATATGTATAATTTAACTGATAAATCTAAATTAAAAAAACACTATGTGCGAAACTCTGCAAACCTGCCTGTGACCATCACAACCAACTTGTTTGTAGTGTGTCATGCACATAAAACCACTGTGAAAGGAAGTTAATGCAGAGTTCGTGATGGCGGATAAATTAAATCAGATCATTCATATAACTTTGTTAATTATACCACTTGGATAGTTAAAGCAGGTTGCTAAATGTATTTTTGTGTTTTGAGCCCTTGGCTCTTACTCATAGGCTTGAGATAAGCATATACTATAAGGTTAATCAGGAAGCTCCATATTTCTTTGAGAAAGTCGGGATCACCGAATTTCGTCCGCATTCAGTGATCCTTTAATTCAGGCCATTCAAGAATCACTGTTGTGATTCTTGAATGGGCCGTCCTTAAGTGTACAGGCGCCGTGTGCGGGCCACCCCCATGACGCCCCCTCCTCTCTACCCTCATGTCTATCTCTTTCCTCTCCCTCCATGTGTGTCCCTCTACCTTCCCATGTTTGTCTCTCTCCCACCCTTATCTGTTATCTATTTATCCCTTTGCATATCTGTTCTCTCCTCCCATATCTGTTATCTCTCCTCACCCTCATATTGATTACCACTCCTTCCCCTCTCTTTCCTTCTCCCCATATCTCTTATCTCTCTTTCCCCATATCTCTGTTCTCCCCCCCTCCTCTCTATCTGTTCTCTACCCCCTCTTCTGTTCTCTCCTCCTCCAACTCTGTTCTCTCCCCTTCCTACCCCATCTCTGTTCTCCCCCCTCCTACCCCATCTCTGTTCTCCCCTCCTCTCCATCTGTTTTCTCTCCCTCCCTGTTTTCTCCCCGTCCTCCCTATCTCTGTTCCCTCCCCCCTCCTCCCCATCTCTGTTCTCTTCCATCTCTGTTCTCTCCCCTCCCATTATCCCCCTTCTCCGTTCTCTTCCCCTCCCATCTCTGTTCTAACCCCCTCTCACCGCCTCCTCCTGTTCGCTCCCCGCACGCAGTGATAATGCAGAGCATTGGAAATACAATACCCCGCATCATCACTAAGCTTGGGGAGCATGGGCAACACTTACTGCTCCAAGTGTGTTTAACACACTGAGCTTATGCTGCCTACGGCTCCCCTTAAAGCAGATGCCGCTCTGCTTCACAGCGTGGGTGTGGACCTTCACCTCTCACCGGGTGTGGTATGCCCCCTCCCAGGATCCTCCACTCCGGCCATGTAGAGGACTGGTGAGGGGAAATCTTCTGATCTCCCCAGCCAGTGCCTCTACCAACAAACTGTTTTTTTTTTTTAAACTGGTGCCCCCTGGCATGTTGTGCTCTGTGCAGTCGCACAGGTCGCACGCCCCAAAGACCGGCCCTGAATAAGGCTAATTTGGAGGCAAACGGAATGCTCCCATAGACTTCTATGGAAGGATTTTGGCTATTGCGAAATGATGATACTAGCTGAAGCCCTCCTGAAAGTGCCAGAAATTAATTAAAAAAAAAAACATAACTTTTTAATGCATTTTTTATGCACTTAAATTTGTATTTCTCCAACTATTAGTTTTTAAATTTAAATGCCAGAAATGCACTTTTTTTTTTGCTGATTTAGGGCCGATTCTTCGTGGGGTGATTCTGCCTTTTAAAGTAGAGCTAAACTTCTTTTTTACACTTGTGCTTCTCATATAGAAGAACAAGTGATAAAAACATTGTCCATAATATGAGGATAAAATGGTATGTACTTTTGATAGTCCATGAGAAGCAGGCAGCATGGTCAGGTCAGCGACTGCCTCTCTTTGCTATTGCAAATAGAGACCCTCATTTTCAAAAGGGATCAGCAAATGAGAGAGATGGTTGAGCTGTGCACAGAAGAGTGGTTGCAAGAGAGGAAAGGAAGGGGAAGAATGAAAAGAAAGGAGAAATAGCAGCTAGAGAAATGCGATGAGTTGCTCCCAGAACTCAAAGAAGAGAATAATAGGTGGATATTTACTGGTATAAGTACTTAAAACATTATATGTGGATATAAATAACACACATACATATAAAAAGAATAATATGCAACCGAAAATGTTAACCTATTAGCAAAAAAAACCAACAACTTGAACCGTGACACGTTTCACCATCAAGGCTTCCTCAGAGGGCTCCCATTTGTGATGGTAAATATTATTCTTATGATGTGTGTTAAGTGGGCATGTGTCATAAGAGTAAACACGTGATAATGCAGGTATGCTATAAATTTGTGCAAATAACAGCAAATATCTCTTTAATATGCAAATGATGACTCATTGTTTATGTATAGTAAATATATGCACATGAAAGTGGATGTCTCTTTAACATGATAATATACTCAAATATCCTTAGACAGATACAGTCACTGTGAATGGTGAAGTGTAGTAAACATGGCTTCACTGAATTTGGAGCGACCGTGGCCACGAACTTCCTGTGAAGAACCAACGGTGTGAAACTGTGAAGCCGCAGAAAGCCGGTCTATGGTCATAGTCATCAAGTGATTTGAACAGTCGAATGTCAGATGCATCCTATGTGACTAATTCATCCTGGATGCAGTTATCGCTTTTAGGATGGTTTTAACATGCCTTCTATGAATATTCCAATGTGTAGAAGCTAGAACTAAAGACTTTGCCAGAACTATAGGAGCTATCTCAGATAGCCTCAATCTGGTCTGATTTGTGCCAGATCAGGACATTTAGAATAAACACTTATACGTACTTAAATGCAAAACATGCAGTATATAAGATCTTATTATAAATTAAACAATGTTGCACTCACCACCAAGAATTCCTCTCTGTCAACCATCTCATTCCCGTCCGTGTCAAACATGTTAAATGCTATTTTAAATCCGGCATGTGGCTCTGGAAAATATTTAATTGAAAGATAGTAACAAAATTAAAACTGACAGAGAACTATAAAACAACCTAAATTAGTGTAGTAAATGTGTAGACGCATCTATGTGTCACTTGTCAATGTATCCCTTATCCAAAAATCTCTTATCCATAATGATCCGTTATCTAAAAATGTTCTCGGATTTTGCCACAAGTTGCAAATTCCACACACACCTGTCCGAAAGAATGTAAGCGCACAGCAGTCTATTCATTGTCCAACCCCCTGAAGCTGCGATATAGCGCTTCTATGCATTCCCAGATTCCCCCACACGGGTAATATAAAGGCACGTATGCAGAGCTCACGCACCAATGGCAGGTTCCCAACGATGCTTCGTGTCACAGCTATATCACAGTAAAAGTGATTTATTTGCTCTATACAGTATTTGCATTGACACTACTGTATTTAATATATCTCATTGGTGAAAACGATCTGCTATCTGAAATGACACGTTATCCAAAATACTTCTGGTCCCAAGGATTTGGCATCAGGGATACTCCACCTGTTTTGCTAACAGGAGACCAATTTTGTCCACTGTTTTGTTGACTTTTCCTCCAGGATGAAGACATCCCTGTTTGGAGGTTTTAAATATAACTTCTATGAATATGTCAGTGTGTAGGAGCTAGATCAGTGCTTTATGGAAATTCTGCCAGATCTATAGGAGGTATATCAATTTATTGTTTCCAAGAAAACTTTCTTCTTTTTTTCTTTCTGTTTGTTTTTCATATTTTTATATTGGTTGCTGAATTTGGCTCATTTTATGCTGTGCCTTTGCATGTCTACTGCATTCATTTGTATCACCTTTCATATGTTTAATTAAACTGATAGGTACAGAAGGTACTCCAAAAATGTAATTAAAGTTGGAAGTACCTCAGGCTTGTGCCATTCAAGCCAAAAATATACAAGGAGTATGATGGAGGTACACACACAAATAAAAATAACTTATACTGTTACTTTACCAAATCAAGTGAAAAAAATACAATTACACAGTATACTTGGCAAAGTCCAACAGTGCAGAGCCATATTGGAGAGGCAGTTAGTTACCTTTCTGGTATGGCGCATACGATATATGTACTGGATGGGGTCTGATGCCTCCATGTTAAGGCAATGACGTCTGATTGTCGAAGGCGATTAGTGATCATTGGATGCAATTATTGAACTGCCTCCAACGGTCATTAAGATACATATGTACGTTATGGGTCGTGAGGTACATGGGAAAAAATTCCAAAGGTATTCCAAAGTAACAGAAAATATCCAGTACACTACTTCATGCTAGATTTTAATCTGCACTTGTAAACAGTGAGTACAATATAAAGAACATAATACTGAAATACTTACTTGTCAATATACATAGGAGAAATAGGTATTCTGTGTAGGAAATCATCCCTGAAATTCAAAACAAACGTTTTATTTATTTTTCATTTCTAATTATTTATTTCACATACACTTCTAGCATTCATACACATAGGAATATTAAATAAAAATACAAATTATTATTGCAAAAGTGTTGCCATATTGCTGTAAAAGTTGGATTCATCAACATATGTGTTCAAGATTCCAGAACAGTATAGATTGTCCATTTTTTTAAAAATATATCCATGCATGCTATGAAAGAGAAATGTGCTCCTTCTTGAAAAATAGCCCCCTGCTCTTTGTTATATTTCAGCCTACTTGTGATATTACATTCTATTGCTGTACACACACCAACTTTTGGGTCTTCTAGCATAGCAAAATTCCAAATTTATTTAATATATGGTAACATGAAAGTACATTTTGGTTTCTAATAGAATCAATACTGTAATCATTGTATAAAATCTGGTGTCACAACAAAGACACTATAAAATATCATAGACTAGGCAGGCCTTGACAATCCCCAAGAACTAAGGTTCCTAAAAACTCTACTGTTGGCTCTTAGTGTTTTTAAAACTCTGTGGAAGTACCATTTCTCAAACTGCTGAAACTAGGCTGGCACCTGAATTGTTCTGTTTGACTCCAAAAATATACAAATAATTATCTAGGTAGGCATATTACTGTACAACTGCTTTACAAATAATCTATGTAATATGTAATCCAGAGATTTCACAATGTACACCTCAAACCCAAGGGTCAACATAATTCCTTTGGATCCAGTTTGTTTTCCGAAATAAGCATGTTGTCCTTCAGCACAAGTATACCAACCACACCAAACACACTGATCTTACAAAAGGTTACAACTTTAAAAAGGGATTTTGCCATAACAAACACAAACATACCTTCTGCTCTATGTACTCTTGCTTTTGCATATCATCTTGCAGTAACAGGACATTAGACATATAATTGACCTCTTAAGTACCTAAAAACGAATTCAAATCCTTGTGAGGCAGGCACTCAAACTCTAGATTTTAGATATAGGAGTGTTAAGAAAAAAGTGGTGTTAACCAAACGTAACTACATGCAATAGACTCCATTATTTTATTCTCTGTTTGATGCTACTCTCTTCATTGTCAAACAAAGAATGGCAGAGCAACTGTCAGGTAACATGTCAACAGAAGTGAAGACAACTATCTAAGAGGCCCTGAAAGCATTCCCTTCTTTTGTCTGTAGTACTAGATTGTGGCCTAAGACGGAGATAGTTCTGGTTGACTGCTCTGAGTGTTATGGGAGAAAGATCGTGGAATGGATGTGGCTCAGCTAGAAAGTCATCGATAAAGAAGAAACCAGGTCACTTTGAGGGGAAATCACAAACAATGTAAAAGGGCATGGCTTGGAAAGTCTGTTTATTTATTTATAGAGCAGAAACAAACTGCTTAGATGTTTCTTGACATTATGTCATGCTCCCTTTCTATCGCAAGGCCGCCATAGAGAGTTTAGGAACATTATACTTTTACAGATACACAGATACAATTGTAACAGATTTCTGTGTATTTAGAAACAATTTACCTCTGGTATTTTATCCTTTTCCGATTTTTCCTCTTAAAATAAAAAAAAATACCAGGTCTCATTCATTCCTGGGGGCCCAAATACTGATAATTTATTATTGGTAACTGATAATTTATTATTGGACAAATTATCAGTGGTTATTAATGGACAAATTATCAGTGGCTATTATTGGACAAATTATCAGTGGCTATTATTGGACAAATTATCAGTGGCTATTAATGGACAAATTATCAGTGGCTATTAGTGGACAAATTATCAGTGGCTATTAATGGACAAATTATGAGTGGCTATTAATGGACAAATTATCAGTGGCTATTAATGGACAAATTATCAGTGGCTATTATTGGACACATTATCAGTGGCTATTACTGGACAAATTATCAGTGGCTATTATTGGACAAATTATCAGTGGCTATTAATGGACAAATTATCAGTGGCTATTACTGGACAAATTATCAGTGGCTATTAATGGACAAATTATCAGTGGCTATTATTGGACAAATTATCAGTGGCTATTAATGGACAAATTATCAGTGGTTATTATTGGACACATTATCAGTGGCTATTAATGGACAAATTATCAGTGGCTATAATTGGACAAATTATCAGTGGCTATTAATGGACAAATTATCAGTGGCTATTAGTGGACAAATTATCAGTGGCTATTAATGGACAAATTATCAGTGGCTATAACTGGACAAATTATCAGTGGGCTATTAATGGACAAATTATCAGTGGCTATTAATGGACAAATTATCAGTGGCTATTAATGGACAAATTATCAATGGCTATAACAGGACAAGTTATCAGTGGCTATTAATGGACAAATTATCAGTGGCTATTAATGGACAAATTATCAGTGGCATATTAATGGACAAATTATCAGTTGGCTATTAATGAGCAAATTATCAGTGGCTATTAATGGACAAATTATCAGTGGCTATTATTGGACAAATTATCAGTGGCTATTAATGGACAAATTATCAGTGGCTATTAATGGACAAATTATCAGTGGCTATTATTGGACAAATTATCAGTGGCTATTAATGGACAAATTATCAGTGGCTATTATTGGACAAATTATCAGTGGCTATTAGTGGACAAATTATCAGTGGCTATTATTGGACAAATTATCAGTGGCATATTAATGGACAAATTATCAGTTGGCTATTATTGGACAAATTATCAGTGGCTATTAATGGACAAATTATCAGTGGCTATTATTGGACAAATTATCAGTGGCTATTAATGGACAAATTATCAGTGGCTATTAGTGGACAAATTATCAATGGCTATTATTGGACAAATTATCAGTGGCTATTAATGGACAAATTATCAGTGGGCTATTAATGGACAAATTATCAGTGGCTATTAGTGGACAAATTATCAGTGGCTATTAATGGACAAATTATCAGTGGCTATTAATGGACAAATTATCAGTGGGCTATTAATGGACAAATTATCAGTGGCTATTAATGGACAAATTATCAGTGGCTATTAATGGACAAATTATCAGTGGCTATTAGTGGACAAATTATCAGTGGCTATAATTGGACAAATTATCAGTGGCTATTAATGGACAAATTATCAGTGGCTATTACTGGACAAATTATCAGTGGCTATTAATGGACAAATTATCAGTGGCTATTATTGGACAAATTATCAGTGGCTATTAATGGACAAATTATCAGTGGGCTATTAATGGACAAATTATCAGTGGCTATTAGTGGACAAATTATCAGTGGCTATTATTGGACAAATTATCAGTGGCTATTAATGGACAAATTATCAGTGGCTATTAATGGACAAATTATCAGTGGCTATTAATGGACAAATTATCAGTGGCTATTAATGGACAAATCATCAGTGGCTATTAGTGGACAAATTATCAGTGGTTATTATTGGACACATTAACAGTGGCTATTAATGGACAAATTATCAGTGGCTATTATTGGACAAATTATCAGTGGCTAATATTGGACAAATTATCAGTGGCTATTACTTATCAGTGGGCTATTATTGGACAAATTATCAGTGGCTATTACTGGACAAATTATCAGTGGGCTATTAATGGACAAATTATCAGTGGCTATTAATGGACAAATTATCAGTGGCTATTAATGGACAAATTATCAGTGGTTATTATTGGACACATTATCAGTGGCTATAATTGGACAAATTATCAGTGGCTATTAATGGACAAATTATCAGTGGCTATTAATGGACAAATTATCAGTGGTTATTAATGGACAAATTATCAGTGGGCTATTAATGGACAAATTATCAGTGGCTATTAATGGACAAATTATCAGTGGCTATTAATGGACAAATTATCAGTGGCTATTAGTGGACAAATTATCAGTGGCTATTAGTGGACAAATTATCAGTGGCTATTAATGGACAAATTATCAGTGGCTATTAATGGACAAATTATCAGTGGCTATTAATGGACAAATTATCAGTGGCTATTAATGGACAAATTATCAGTGGGCTATTAATGGACAAATTATCAGTGGCTATTAATGGACACATTATCAGTGGCTATTAGTGGACAAATTATCAGTGGCTATTAATGGACAAATTATCAGTGGGCTATTAATGGACAAATTATCAGTGGCTATAATTGGACAAATTATCAGTGGCTATTAATGGACAAATTATCAGTGGCTATTACTGGACAAATTATCAGTGGCTATTATTGGACACATTATCAGTGGCTATTAATGGACAAATTATCAGTGGCTATTATTGGACAAATTATCAGTGGCTAATATTGGACAAATTATCAGTGGCTATTACTTATCAGTGGGCTATTATTGGACAAATTATCAGTGGCTATTACTGGACAAATTATCAGTGGGCTATTAATGGACAAATTATCAGTGGTTATTAATGGACAAATTATCAGTGGCTATTACTGGACAAATTATCAGTGGCATATTATTGGACAAATTATCAGTGGCTATTAATGGACAAATTATCAGTGGTTATTATTGGACACATTATCAGTGGTTATTACTGGACAAATTATCAGTGGTTATTATTGGACACATTATCAGTGGCTATTACTGGACAAATTATCAGTGGCTATTATTGGACAAATTATCAGTGGCTATTATTGGACAAATTATCAGTGGTTATTACTGGACAAATTATCAGTGGCTATTATTGGACAAATTATCAGTGGCTATTATTGGACACATTATCAGTGGGCTATTAATGGACAAATTATCAGTGGCTATTATTGGACATTGGACATTTCTGATGGCGGCCCTGCTTCTCAATGTAGTGCTTTAGTGAATTCCATGAAGCTTGCGGAAAGTATAATACTATACTTTCCATAAAGTTCTCCCAAAGCATGTTCCTTTGTATGCACATACTTTGGGAGAACATGTAAATTCACATGAACCTCCAATGTATACTCTGTGTCTAGCCCTACACCCTCACCAGTATCAGTCAAAGTAAATGGCAAGGAATTTCTTTATACAGGTTCGGGCATCAAAGTCATAGATTACACTCATATTAGAAATACCAGGAACATAGGGATGCATGCATCAAAAAAAACAAATGTATATTAGATTTGACTATTCATTCAAAGAGGCATTAAGAAACAAAGCAAATCAGAATTGTCTAATGGAAAGTGCCATGTTACTGAAAAAATAAAAAACAGTGTTAAAATAGATATATTATCAATATAATTTGCTGTTAACAATGTCAATGACAGAGCGCAATAGATCCAGAAGCACTATGTTATAATTAAGATGAAGCTTAGTCAATATAATACAGTGTACTGAGACAGTGGAAGAGGATTATTCATTGTTTTCCACTGTCAGCTTGGAGAGTGATGGGAAAAATATTAAAGAGTACTCCATCAGCTCAATCCATAAATCAAAACTGAATATAACTAGTGCTATGGCAAATGGCCACCCACCGTTTCAAATGCCCTCCCTCACTAATCTCTAAAACGTGTGAAACGTATTATTCACAAGGTAATTGCAGTATTATAGATTAAATATGTTGTTTATTAATAGCTAATGTGTATTACATTTGAAGATCAGATAAATACTTATTTGACATGGCACACACAATTTGTATAAAGTGTTTACACATGTAAAACCATTCCAATTATTACTTTCCCTAATCATTAATAGAGGTTAACACGTTACAGTACAGACACGGAAAGGTGAAAACGCCAGTAAAGTTATTTCTTGATGTGTTCTGTTTTGCAGATTTAATTATAACATGGTTAAGAAATGCAGTGAAGAAGCACCTTTCTTACTTATCACAAAACTTGCCCATGCACCAGCACTGGCTAGAGACTAAGTGATTTTTATGAAGTTGCCGATTTGAATCACATTACATTCTTGGAATAAGTGTTTTAAATGTAAAATTGTTATCTACAATAATGTTTCTACAACAATGTTTGTGTAGAATGATTTCATCATACGTGTGATTGGATTTTTTACGGATGCTTCAGTGTGGAAGAGTGTGAGACATTTTCCATTTGCAGCATTGTTTTAATCAGCCATAGCGCTTTTCACTGCACCCCTAAACTCAGCATCCAGTCTGTCATTAACATGAGGCAGCATTGTATGAATTCACTACCCACATAGTTACATGCAGCCTACATTGATGTAATTTACATTGTCAATCTCTGATGCCACAAATCTGAACCTGGAGGAGTAATGGGAACTACTATAATTATCAGTAATAACAGAAAACATACACTAGAAGGAAAACAAACAGACTTTAAAGAGTTGGGGATCTCTCCTTCTAAGAGGGGCATGTACTTAAAAAAACACAAATTTATTTTTGCGCTTTGCTCCTGTTGAAATGTAATAAGCATGTAACACTCAAATAGTAAATCCGAGCAAATTGCGAATAAAAACGGGCATAATTGAGAATAAAAACAGGCAATTTTACAAAAGAAATTCTACCTCTTTTGATAGCACTTGCTAAAAGCTGGTGTAATTTTCCCACGCAAATAAGAATTATTTTTCACAAAATATTCGCAAAGCTTTTTAGCATGCGCACAGTTTATTAGCGACACCGGAAAAATGCACGCTAAATAAAAATAAACAGAAGAGGCGCAAATCAGGGGGAAAAAAAGCACAGAATGTTACAAAAAGTCGCAAATTGCTCCTTACTCATGTTTTACCTACTTTTTTTTCCCACTGCACTTGTTTAGCACATGATCCTCTAAGTGTACACAGGATATTGGTTATCACGTTGTAAGAGTCCAGTGTGTCTGTTTTAATAAATGATTTGCCTACATGCTGCTGTGCCCTACGATCATTATAATTGGTTGAATCGTTTTTACCTGCCATCACAAGTAAAGTTATTTAACACTGATTATATGATTTTTATGTTAAAATGGTTTACGTTGATTACGCACTTAGAGCACTAATAGGCTATAAGTTGACACAAGTGTGTTGCACAAGGTCTAGCACACACGCATGGGATGTTTCTAATGACTGACAAGAGGCTTTTTCTCTTAAAATGTTGTGAAAACACCCAGCCATCTTTCTAAGCAGAAGTGTGATTAGTAGATATAAGTAAAGCCCAAAGATCACAGCTATTGTAGCATAATAGCACGGCCTCTTCAATTACTTAAATCGGTGACCTGGATTGCTCTACAGCGGCAGTGCTTAACGCTTTCATGAATGTGTTGCTTCGGCTTAGAAATCCAGAGGGGAAAATACCTCAGAAACAGTTTTGTTCCATTGCATGAAACACAATGCCACTCTTTGACTTAAAGCTGTCCATGATAATCAGTGGGAATCACATACGACTGTCTATCTGTGTCCAAGAGGCTAAGGAGGATGTCAACATTTTTTCAAAAGCTTTGTAAAAGGTGCATTGTTTTGGGGAGCCTTCTTTGCTATTTTGCGGAGACTTGCTGTGGTTTGAAACTCAACACCAGGATTAACAGGTTTCATCCCAGCGCAAGGTATTTTTGGCCAGAGTACAGAAAAATAACTACCGCCTAAATACTCAGAGCACACAGGCTTTGCATCTTCAAAGATCTGAAACAAGAGGAATCTGGATACACCAAATAAAGTAAAGCATGTTAATCACCTACACTGCCTGGTAAGCAAATTGTTTTGTTTGAACTCAGTCTTGTTAATGGTTTCATGGATGAATTCTTGGAAAGTTTATTATGGGTTTGTTGAACGAACAGAGGAATCGAAAAACTTGGAGATGTCACTTAACCCGTGTCTGTCCAGAAATCAATTACTGATGAAGTGTTTGCTACTCCGAACACAAACAAATTAAATAAAGAGGTGGAAAATATCTGAAATATAATGAAATACAATTATTTGATCACACAAAAGGATCTGCCACTATGCGTACAATATTGATGAAAAGTACAAGATATTTAAGTGAAATATTTGAACAGCAATTTTTAAATTTAGGGATTCATGTTTTTTGGAGGAACAAATTCATTATTTATACAAATGCAAGTCAGAAGAAAAAGTTCAATGCTGCAGGAGTTTCCCTAATTCTAAATGGAACAGACCCAGTGTGTCCATCACTTTTAATGAGCCAAGGACCAAGTTTTTTTTATTTTTATTGAGAAATGCATAAAAATGTTTGTTAAAAATAAGTCAGATTTACTGGACCAACCTCAATAAATGGAATATTATGGTACCATATACCACTTTCTTTGTGTATAAGAAATGTTTACAACCTTTGGATAATGTACAAAGCGACACCTGCTAAACGTGAAAGTATTTCATTACATAAATAGTTTGGTATAATTCATATAATCAAAATGTATTTGCATTTTATATTTGAAACAACAGGAGGTGAGTACTGGGGAAGGGGGAGGAGGGTGGAATATTATTGGGCCAATTGGCTGTGGCTTATTAATGGCAAAATAACACTGGCATATTATTGGGCAAATTGGCTGGGTCATATTAAATGGCAAAATAACACCGGCATATTATTGGGAAAATTGGCTGGGGCATATTAATGGCAAAATAACACTGGCATTTTATTGGGCTTATTGGCTGGGGCATATTAATGGCAAAATAACACTGACATATTATAGGGCAAATTGACTGTGGCTTATTAATGGAAAAATAACACTAGCATTTTAATGGAAAAAGTAATACTGGCATATTAATGGCAAAATAATACTGGCATACTAATGGGCAAAGTGGCTGTGGCTGGTTGTGTTTGTCTATTTATGATTTGTAATGCCCTGGTTTGGTTTGTCTATTTATGATTTGTAATGCACTGGGTTGGTTTGTCTATTTATGATTTGTAATGCACTTGTCTTGGTTTGTGCATTCATGATTTATTTTGCACACTTGTTTGGTTTTAAAGGTAAATAAAGTCATCTAGTTCTTATGTTGTGTGTATGATCTTAACTTTATAACTTAATGTTTATATATTTTTGCTTGTGGTGTGCCACAGAATTCTGGGAAGAGCTTTGGTGGGCCCTTGGTGAGAAAAGGTTGAGGAGCACTGATTTAGGGTACTTGTTATGGAAGAAGTTGCCCAATTAAGTCTCCACAGATGTTTCAACTTTCTGCACCCATTATAGTGTAGATTTTCCTAGCATCAAGCTTATTTGGAATAAACATGGGTCAGCACTTACAATGGAACTCTTCTATAGAAGATTCTATGGCCTCCAAATTAATTGTGCAGTTTTGACTTTAGTCTCATATTTATTCCCTAGCCATTTGTTGATTCCAAAGATGGGTCCAATAAATCACAAAACTCCATTGTGTAGAAATGTACTGCAAATGTGCAGCAAATGTCAATATGTAGACAAGGGCAAGACATATGAATCAAATACCACAGGTTTATATATATATATATACCTGTAGCATATTTTTGATTTGAGTTTATGATATATATACATTCTGTCCATCCATAGGCCCCTATGATGCACACAGGAACAACATACACAACCAAGTTGCTGGCCTTGTGTAGAGGAATATCTGTACAGCATATAGGCTAAACCCTCCCACTTCCAGATAGGAGATTCCGTGGAAGGTTGAGGAGAATAACAAGGCTAAGATCCTGTGGGACTCCAAGATTCACATGGACATACAGGTTCTGGCCAATCAACCTGGCATCGTGGTAGAAGACAAGGACTAGAAGACAGCGATGGTGATAGACACAGCGGTGCCAAGTGGCTGAAACATTAGGAAGAAGAAGTCTGAGAAGCTGGAGAAGTACCAGTGCCTGAAAGAGGAACTAGAGAGAATTTGGAAATTGAAGGCCAAAGTGGTCCCAGTAGTGATAGGAACACTCGGGGTTGTGACACCTAAGCTGGGAGAGTGGCCTCAAAAGATTCCAGGAGAGACACCAGAACACTCTGTCCAGAAGAGCTAGGAACAGCTGGGATACCGTGCAGAACCCTGAAACTCCCAGGACTTTGGTAGAGGACCAGAGGTTGAGGAAGACACGTACCATACAAAATGTTGGTTCTGTTTTATTTAGCCTTTATTTTCTAAAAACGATGAGTGGTACATATTATATCACCTGTCCATGATAAGGTGTTCTGCGGTGTTAAGCATCATAAAATACCTGTGTGTTTCCTTTTATATTTTGCATATACAAATCTTGTTTCGTTTTAGCCTGTTAGTAAGGATTTGTAACCGTTAGGACATGTTTTTCTCTGTCAATTTGTGGGTTTTCATTTTGTCTCCCCATATACTGCACGATAGCAATAAACAAACTACACCTTTAACTCTACTGGTGAGTTGATATTTGGATTTACACCGGTCCAGACTCATCACTCATTCATTTAATATGTATGTTTTCAAGTGAGTTCCAGGCCAGACTTGCAGTGTGAGAAGCCCATTTGGATTACATTTTACTCCCGTGCACTTTTTTGCCTAATCTTTTTCATTTATCTAGGTTCCCCTTTTTTTGGCTATTGTCACCTTGCCAGAAACGCATATGTAAAAGATGAGGTTAGGAGTTGGGATTAATTTGAAAAGGTTTGCCTCTTAATGTTTGTGTTATAAAATGTAGAGGGGTTTCCCGAGAATATGTAGAGGGGTTTCCCAATAATTAACAGTTATTTGGTCTTGTCTAGTCTTGAAAGATGTAGATACAATATACATTTTAAATAAACAAGGATATAAATGGTCACCCAGGTTAAACAGCACTGATTACTAAAATCAAATTACATACACAGTGTGGCATTTTCCCAAATCTACTTGGATACTTGATAATGCTGTATTTACTTGAATATAAAATGACCCTGATTAGAAGGTGACCAAAAACTTTGGATCTTAATTTATGGAATAAAAGAAAAATCTGAAATATAAGGTGACCCTACAGGAAAAAAGATGAAATATTCCTTCACATGTAAACTGTCTTTCATATTTATTCAAAAATGTTATTGAAAAAATGCATTTCTTGTTTTTATTTCCATCCACTGTCACCTTTCATTCCAGTTGTCCTCATAGCAAAATGCTGCACCCACAGGACTTTCCCCTGCACCACACTGCAGCACCCATTTCTCTTGTCCCTGCACCCCATTGCAGCACACACAGGACTTGTCCCTGCACCACAATTTTCTATGATATTGCCTAGGCTCTATATGTAGATATTTCTTAATTTAAGAAAATTATGATATGTAACAATATCCTGAAAGTTAATGGCACAATATATTTATTTATAGCCCTAAACAGAGATTAAACATTGATTTTCATTTTCAATAGTGTGCATTGTACCTTAAGTAGAAAACCAACAACTCCCTTTAGTATGTTGAATCTCTTTATGTATTTAAATGATTTTATCATATCCCCCCTGTTACGTCTTTCCTCCAAACTATACATGTTAAGATGCTTTAGCCTTTTCTGGTGAGTTTTATCCTTCAACCCATGAACCAGTTTAGTAGCCCTTCTCTGAACTTTCTCCAAAGTATCAATATCCTTCTGGAGATGCGGTCTCACCAGGGCTCTGTACAATGGCATGAGCACTTCCCTTTTTCTCCTGCTAATACCTCTCCCTGTGCAACCAAGCATTCAGCTAGCCTCTCCTGTTGCTCTATAACATTGTCTACCTACTTTTAAGTCAACTGAAATTATTACGCCTAAATCCCTTTCCTCAGATGTTGAGGTCAAATATTCTATATTCTGCTTTTTGGGTTTTTACACCCAAGGTGCATAATCTTGAATTTATCCACATTAAATGTCAGATGCCACAGCTCTGACCATTTTTCTAGTTTGGCTAAATCATTTGCCATTTGTCTAGTCTAAGTCGAATTAGACTTAATCTCACAATGAAAGTCGACCTCAAAAGTAACATTTTAGTGAACAGACCCATCTTTGTTCCAGAGACATAATTTATGCCCTGTATTTCAAAGACACAATTTGTGTCTGTTGGAGTACACTTAACTGTATTACTATGCCACTAGTAAAAAAAAAACATAGGTGCTTCCAATAAAATTATATTAATGGCTATGCCACTCCAGATATCCAACCTTGTGCTTATATTATTAGGGATGTCAGCAATAGCTGCACGGCAAACATGTTACATCCAATAAATCAATACATTTAAATCAACTGTGCCTAGACTACTAATATAGATTGATACTAGGAAGATATCAGTAATTGTCCTAAAAATATAACTGGTCTCCAGACCTGAGAATACATCTGCTATTCACAGTGAAGATATCAGTACGCCGTTATTATTGGAAGAAACCTAACTTAGCTAAGAGCCTGACAATCGCTGATTTTTAACCAAAAAACCCAATTCATGATTATTTCTTTAATTGTCTTCCTTCCCTGGAAAACATCATGGCTCCAGCTGTCGCCAATGCTCTTTCACTGCTGGTGCACTGAGAGTCCTTTATTTTCATATGCCACCCACAGAGGAGATCTTAACTAAGTCCCCTCTACTGGTGGCAGGTGAAAATGAAGGTCTCTCTGTGCACTAGCAGAGTCTCACTCAGACATCGATGACACGTGCTGTGCTTGTCCCTATGCTGATTGGCTGAGAGCACACTCCAGAATTTGGTCAACTCTGTATCAGTGCCGTGCTTGTCCCTATGCTGATTGGCTGAGAGCACACTCCAGAATTTGGTCAACTCTGGATCAGTGGCAAAAGTCGATTAGAGAAGCAAGAGTTAGATTAAACCTTTAGTGGCATGTTAAGTTTAATTAATTCTGGTAGTGCAATGTTCCTTCAACTTAACAAAAGTTGAAGTGTGGTTGGGTATAAAGACCATTTAAAATGCTATTTTGTATATTTAAGGGATTTATTACAATTGAAATTTAACCCACTGAAATCATCACATGATCCTCCTTAATGGACGCTAAATTGGTGCCGAGTAAGCTAATACATTTGCAGATAATGGAAAACATCACAGAATAACAAATTGAGGTCCATCATCTTCTTGGCATGGAAATAGAGATATTGGTTTGCTCAGGTGTTTGTCCAAGAAGACATCTTCTTTTACACTGCGAATTAAGGTGTTTCTAGCATTGCCAACAAATGACAGATTAGAAACACAAGAGCATGTTATCACATCTGCAAGTCAAAGACTGCCAGAAATGAAGGGGAATGCTAAAAGGTTTCAGGGACTATTCATGTCAAAGCTGTCATATTTTGGGGGGGCTAAAATGACACAATACTGTATCCCATAATAATAGCTTTCTACCAATTCCTCTTATGTAGATAATTCACTGTTATGAAAACAAAATGGTACTACAAACACGCAGCAGTGAGAAACTTCAAAGCACAGTTACCATTTAAGTGTTTATTTCTATAATACATTTGGTACAGCTGGTTTTACATCAATAAAAAAATGTTTTAAAAAAATAAAATAAATGTAAGAAAGGATAACGGTTAAAATCACAAAAGGCCCCCAATTAAGATTCAAGAGTGTATACAAACATTAATCAAACACAAAAATTGGAGCATTTGTTATATTTAAAGTTGTACCTTCATCGCCAAGGTTTCGAAAAAATCTTGATGATCCTTTCCAAATTGGTGGTGTGTCTAACAGCATCTGACTCACTTCCTGTAATACAGATTCCATATATAAAAAAGACCCATTTACTTTATTATGAAATACAATATGAATATGTGGTTATGAGCAATATTAAAGAAGGAGGGGTACTAGAGGGGTAACTGGTGAACATACTGACTGACTTGAAGTGATTTACCAGCCTGTCAGTCATTTGTACATAAATGACACACTCCCCGATATGATCTAGACACGTGCAGGTTAATTTATTTTTATTCTACATGTATATCTATATAACCGAGAAAAATAAAGTTATGTATAAAGGTAATGTATTGGCCAAAGTTATAAAAGTGATCTAATCAACAGGAACATTCTACTGGTTTCCAAGGTGACGGACCACTTTTAGAATCTTACCTGACGACTGACCATTATACATAATCCTCAATGTATCATACACTGTTCGCCTAATTATAAACTGCGCAATGGAAGATTCACAAGATATTAATACTGTAAACATTATTATCATCAAAAAATACATTGAAAAAGAATATTGTATAAAGCTGTTGATAGCTGCAGTACATTTTTTTTTTTGAAACTGAGACCCAGTGCATATTTGTAGAATTTAGGAAAAAATACATATTTTGGAAACTACCATTTTTTTCTATAGAAACCAGTAAAGAATCACTTCTATCAAATCCTTTAGAAAATCCTCTATTATTTTGAAGCTACCTGATATTTTTCAGGTTCTGTGCCATACATTTTGTTCTCTGTAAGAGTGTAACAGTCTAATGGCCAACACAATTCAAACATACCGTATTTGCTTGAATATAAGACAAGGTTTTTTTCAGAGCAAATGCTTATATTCGAGGTTGTTTTATAATCGAGGTCAGATTATAAGACTGGGATCCAGGTCCCCCGCAGAGCTGCAGCGGACCTGGATCCCCCTCGCTAACAGCCGGTGGATGTCTGCGATATACACGCAAACATCCGACCGGGTCCTTCCGGCTTCATCATAAAAGTCCCGGCGGAAGTGCCTGGCAGCAGCAGAGGATGTCTGCGCGTATCGCGCAGACATCCTCCGGCTGCCTCCACTAGGCACCAGGGAGATTTGGGCAGCCGGCGGATAAAATGGCTGTCCGTCATAATGGACGGAAGTGTTGGGCAGCATGTAGGATGTCTGCACGTATCGTTCAGACATCCCCCGGCTGCCCTCACTAGCCACCAGGGAGCAAGAGAAAGACGAGGGGAGGGAGGGGGAGAGAAAGACAAGGGAGGGAGGAGGGGGGAGAGAAAGACAAGGGGAGGGAGGGGGAGAGAAACAAGGGGAGGGAGGGGGGAGAGAAACAAGGGGAGAGAAAGACAAGGGAGGGGGGAAGAGAAAGACAAGGGGAGGGGGAGAGAGACAAGGGGAGGGAGGGGGGAGAGAAACAAGGGGAGAGAAAGATAAGGGGAGGGGGAAGAGAAAGACAAGGGGAGGGAGGGGGGGAGAGAAAGACAAGGGGAGAGAGGGGGGAGAGAAAGATAAGGGGAGGGGGGAGAGAGAGAGAGAGAAAGAGAGAAAGGTTTGGGGGGAGAGAGAGAGAAAAGTTTGGGGGGAGTGAGAGACAACATGGGAGGGGGAGAGAGATAACACTGGGGGAGAGAGAGAGACAACGCGGGGGGAGAGAGGCAGGATTGGCACATAAAAGGAAATAAAAACAAGAAATGCATTTGTTTCATATCATAATTTTTATTAACTATTAAAAAGCAATTTACATGTGAATATATACAAGTTAAAAAAAAACCTATAGGGTAGTCTTATATTCAGGCTGTTAGTTTTTTTCTTAACGAATATCCAAAGTTTTGGAGGTCGTCTTATAATCAGGGTCGTCTTATATTCGAGCAAATACGGTACTTCTTCTCACAGAGTGAATAAAATTAAACAGTTCAGTTGCTGTAACACCCATAATGTTCATTTAGCCTTTTGAAGAGCATGCACATAACAGCAACTGTCACAAAATGTTAGTTGTCTACCTGACTCAACAATTCTTGGTTATTGTATACCTTGCATTTTTGCACCCAGGCTCTACTAGTCCCTCTGCATTTATGTATTAGCTAAGAAGATATTTTGGAAGTATTTTGCACTGTACAGCTCCTTCAGACTTTGACTCCATTTCAACCAGGTTGATTTATCTGTTATACTAGAAGTGTTGCTATTTTAATTTGCATTTTTCACGTTTATGTGCATTTAATATACTGGCCTATCCAATGCCCCCATTAAAAAAGTGGTAAAAAATAACAGGCATTGATTCAAAGCCTGTAGTCTTACAGGAAACACTAACACAGGTGAAAACAGTGAATAATAATATAAAACAATACTCCTCCTCTAGTACTGCAGCTCTCAGATAAGTGCTCCTTGGGCACTTCAAAACACATAAACACCAGAGCAGAGGCGCATGTACAGGGGAAAATAAATATAGTGTAATATAGTACAAATCGGGAGTGTTATCTGGCAGAGGCGTCGCTAGGGGGGGGGCTACTGGGGCTATAGCCCCGAATCTCCAGTGCATAGCCTCGAATGGAGACTCTGGGGCTAAAGCATACTTTAGCCCCGAGACTCCAGGGCTATCACTGTTTAAAAAAAAAAATCTCCCCCGCAGAGCTTTCCCCCGTCTGGGACATAGTCCCAGAATCGGAGGTTTCTGCTCGTGCGGGGGGTGAGGAGGAGAGGCGCTGCTGCTGGTCCCTCCTCCTGGAGGTGCGGCCCACAGGCAAGTGCCTGCGATGACCGCACCTCCTGGCCATACTGACAGTGCGACGGGAGCAAGCTCCGCCCCCGTCGCACTGTGAGTCTGGCTGCGCGCCGGATGTGAGTGCCCCATCGTGAGTGTCCCGTCCTCCTCCCTGCAAACAGAGGTATTTAGCAGGGAGGGGGACCAACGCTATAAGGTTTTTTTATTTTTTTTATTTAAATATTAAAAAATGTGTGTTAGTGTCTGTGTGTAAGTGTTACTGTGTGGGTGAAGCAATGTGTATAAGTGTGTGTGTGTCAGGGTGTTTGCATAAGTGTATGAGGGTGTGTGTGTCAGGGTGTTTGCATAAGTGTATGAGGGTGTGTGTGTCAGGGTGTTTGCATAAGTGTATGAGGGTGTGTGTGTCAGGGTGTTTGCATAAGTGTATGAGGGTGTGTGTGTCAGGGTGTTTGCATAAGTGTATGAGGGTGTTTGCATAAGGTGTTTGCATAAGTGTATGAGGGTGTGTGTGTGTCAGGGTATTTGCATAAGTGTATGAGGGTGTGTGTGTCAAGGATGTCTGTGTCAGGGTATTTGCATAAGTGTTTGAGGGTGTGTGTGTCAGGGTGTTTGCATAAGCTGTTTGCATAAGTGTATGAGGGTGTGTGTGTGTCAGGGTGTTTGCATAAGTGTATGAGGGTGTGTGTGTCAGGGTGTTTGCATAAGGTGTTTGCATAAGTGTATGAGGGTGTGTGTGTGTCAGGGTGTTTGCATAAGTGTATGAGGGTGTGTGTGTCAAGGATGTGTGTGTGTCAGGGTATTTGCATAAGTGTATGAGGGTGTGTGTGTGTGTCAGGGTGTTTGCATAAGTGTATGAGGGTGTGTGTGTGTCAGGGTGTTTGCATAAGTGTATGAGGGTGTGTGTGTGTCAGGTTGTGTATGTGTAAGTGTGTGTGAGAAAGATATAGACGCTGTGGGAGATATAGACGCTGTGGGAGAGAGAGAGACGGAGAGTGGGAGAGAGAGAGACGGAGAGAGAGAGACGGAGAGTGTGAGAAAGAGAGACGGAGAGTGTGAGAGAGAGAGACGGAGAGTGTGAGAGAGAGATGGAGAGTGTGAGAGAGAGAGAGAGACGGAGAGTGTGAGAGAGAGAGAGAGACGGAGAGTGTGTGAGAGAGAGAGAGACGGAGAGTGTGAGAGAGAGAGAGAGACGGAGAGTGTGTGAGAGAGAGAGAGACGGAGAGTGTGTGAGAGAGAGAGACGGAGAGTGTGAGAGAGAGAGAGACGGAGAGTGTGTGAGAGAGAGAGAGTGTGTGAGAGAGAGAGAGACGGAGAGTGTGTGAGAGAGAGAGAGAGACAGACGGAGAGTGTGTGAGAGAGAGAGAGAGAGAGAGAGACGAAGAGTGTGTGAGAGAGAGAGAGAGAGAGAGAGACGGAGAGAGTGTGAGAGAGAGAGAGACGGATAGTGTTAGAAAGAGAGGGAGAGAGACAGGGTGCGTGAGACAGAGAGAGAGAGAGACGGGGTGAGATTGTGTGCGACTGTGCTCATCTGGGCTCAAGCCCCTGATCATTTGTTGACCTAGCAACGCCCCTGTTATCTGGTAATGTTTGGTTATCACACTCACAAACAAATTAGGGTATCAGGCGCATCAACGTATAAAATCTTCTGAAATTTAATCTACAATCTAAAAAAAAAGAATCCATTGCACAGAAATACATATAAATGGCAATATTAACAAACTAAACGCACGTACAACAGACAATAGCACATAGCGTGTAAAACGTCCTGATAAGATAGTTCAACTCCTTCTTGCTGCTACCAGATTAGGGTATTCAGGTACTCTGAAAAAGCTGTAGTCTTGGTCTCATTGATTCAATGCCCGAAATTTTGTCGGCCCCATTAAATAAATATATCTTTGGTCTCCTGAGGCCACGAGCAAGAAAAATGCCCGTGGCCGGATAAAATCAAATAATTATGCCACTTGGGCCACAGGCAGGCTCTATGCCATAATAATGCCCTTCTGAGTCCAGTGGCATTAAGGATGCCCCAAAATACCTGTGGCCCCATAAAATAAATGTAATCACCCTCTGGGGCTGGTGGTCGGCGATATGCCCCGAGTCTTATTTATAAAAAATAGTCACCCTTGGGGCTAGGGAATGGAAAAATGCCCATAGCCCCATGAATTAAATAAAATAATACCCCCTGTAAAAATAAACAAATTGGCTACCATGGTGCCAGAGGCTGCCCAAGTGGCCTGGGCCGTGCACCATAAATATAATAAAATAATTAAAATATTAAAATGTCCCTACTTTCCCGTACTGAAAGTGATTTTATAGTATTTTAATTAATTGGAAGAGAATTAGAAAAGCCTAATTCTTTAACCCATTCATAAATAGGACACAAACTACTGTTTTAAAACACAATAAGCGTGTGCTAGAAAATCCTGTGACGTTAGCATAAATCCGATGTTACTGTAGTTACATAACTAGTTTCTAAAAATACTTTAATGCACATTTTTGGTGCAATATTAAAGAGACCCTAAACTTGTTTTTCACTTGTGTTTATGGCATTCACGCATTTAGTATAGTAGCACAAGTGATTCGTTCTGGTGCCCTAATGTGTGGAAACGTTATGCTATTATGAAAGAACATGCCATTTTATTAATGCATCAAAAATGGACCATCCACACTGCATGTCCAATCTTCCTGCTGGGTTGCCCGGTGCTCAACCACATAGACTATGGCATTACCAAAGAAACCACATGTGCAGTCCACCAACAGCCGCCATAAAGCTTTGGACACGCAGAAATCTTCTTGAAAAAAAATAAATTATTCCATACAAAGTAGTAAGCAGCCTACTACTTTGTATGGAATAAATATATATATCTTAAGAAGATTTCCGAGTGTCCAAGGCTTTATGGTGGTGGTTGGGGGCAGTGGTGTATCTTGGTTTTGTGCTGCCCTAGGCACAAAATTTGGGCACCCCCCACCACCTACGTTGCTCACCCACGACATGACCCATAACCCACGTTGCACCCAGGACATGCCCCATCACCACATGCACACATATTAAATGCCCAATCACCCCCATTACATGCCCCCATCACCCCATTACATACACATTACATGCCCCCATAATATGCCTCCATTACAGGGCTGCTTTAAGAACCTAGTGGGCCCTTAGCAAAGTCTTTAGCAGTGGATCCCCCTCTAACTTTGTAATATTATATGCAACTATTTTCATATCACATTCAACTATTTGTATATGTAATAAAAATGTTATTGGAAAAATTGCATTTCTTGTTTTTATTCCCTTTTTCTGCACCCACATTGCACCGAAAGGACTTCACACAGCATCTTACAGAATCCACAGCACTTGCCATGCACCTATATTGCACCCACAGCACTTAACTTGCACTCATATTGCATCCACAGAACATGCCACAGTGTCACTTTGTCCCACAGAACTGCCCCTGCAGAACAAGCCACAGTGTTACTTTCCCCCCACATGTTATTTTGCCCCCACAGAACATGCCACAGCATCTCTTTGCCAATTAAAATAAGCCACTGTCAGGTACCAATTAACATGCCACAGTCACTTTGTCATTAACGTATGAAACAGTCAGTTTTAAAATATGCCACCATTTGTCCATTAAATATGCTACAGCTTGCCCATTAATATGCCAGTATTATTTTGCTATTTAATATGCCCCAGCCAATTGGCCCAATAATATGCCAGTATTATTTTGCCATTAATAAGCCCCAGCCAATTTGCCCAATAATATGCCAGTATTATTTTGCCATTAATAAGCCCCAGACAATTGGCCCAATAATATACCAGTATTATTTTGCCATTAATAAGCCCCAGCCAATTTGCCCATTAATATGCCAGTATTATTTTGCCATTAATAAGCCCCAGGCAATTTGCCCGATAATATGCCAGTATTATTATAATTATAAACAATATACTATTAAATTAAAAATATTGAGGTATATATATATATATATATATATATATACACACACACTCAAGATAATGTATTATGTGAACTACAATCTGTCCTTGTAATGAAGCAAAGACCCAACTAAATCCTGCTTATCCTGGAATAAATGTAAGTATCCTAATAGCAAAAACCTTCCTACCTCACAAAAACATAACGCTGACATAATTTGGAAGTCTTGTCTTTGAAGTTAAATATTCCAACCCTTTAATTAGCTTTGTTGCCCAATGTAGTTGCTTTTCTTTTTTTTGTGCACCAGCACCCAAACTTGAAAAGCATATTCATTATTCTCTACTGGAGGGCAAGGGCATGTTAAAGAACACTAAATGTGGTAGGAAACATAACATTCCTACAGCAAGAAGCTTTTTCTTTCATCTTTCCTGTTCATCTTGGCCATTCAATCACCCCTTTCTGTTTGAACCATTACAATACATGCTAAAATATTACATACCGCGTTTACTCGATTCTAAGACGCAATTTTCATCTCGGAAGATAGAATTTTCGTCTTGGAAGCCGAGATTCGCCTTTCGGCAGCCAAACTTCCCCTTTTGGCTGACGTAAGGAGGGAAGAGTTTCGGCGTTGGAAGACTTGCAACACTCTTCTGGGTAAGTATACCTCTAAAACATTGTCTTCAAGCCTAAGACTTTTTTGAATGATGCACCTGACGTCGATGGCGTCTTATACTAAAAGAAATACGGTATTCCACATGCAAGCTCCCCACCAACCACGTTGTCTTAAAAAGGGAGAGCAGAGGCAATTTTCACTGCTTATAAGCTCGGGTATTTTTCCTCTGTCTTTGCCATGCGCAAGTCCCAGGCATCCCTTATACCATCTACTACTGGGGTATGCCAGTATCACCCATATGCGTAATTTTATGTTTTTCTTGACCTTCTAAATCTGGGCAAGTGTAATGAACACATTAAAATGTGCCTGTTCTAACATTATAATAAAGTTCTTCCTGTGGCTTAAATGACATTTTGCAAGTACACATCCAAATCTTTTTGATGTTGGCCTACTTTTCAGTGAAACGTTATGTAGTGTGAAACAATTATGTTCTCTCTAGGGCAAAGTATGATTTGCGCTGAGAAATCATGGGGCCCAGTACAAATGTCATTGCCAACATACACAAGGCCGACTACGACTGTATATATTCCATTCCTGTAAAATAACAGCATGAGTTAATAGGACATCCAAGGAAATGACTTCTCACTCATCTCCTCTTGTGCTGATATCTCTTATTGTGAAAGCACCTGCCAACTTCAAATACCAGGTGCGATTTGATGAAAGGTGTGGTTTCCCCCATGATTTAAAATGAGCATGAATGTGTAGGAATCAAACTTGGAAGATATACTACACTAGCACAGCACAAGGAACAAAGACATACATACACGTTCGTGCATTCCTAATATGAAATGTAACTAGAACAGGTAGCTGGAATTTACCAACATGTGACAACAGCTTCTTATCTTAGATCCACCACAATATGTTCAACTTCAAGGTATAGCCATAGGAATAAGCCAAATATGGAGCACAAAAAAGGACCCAATCCTAGAACCAAAGAATAGACTGTGCTTGTTTAGCGACAGAAAGCTATCGTCAAAAAGAATGGATCATTTATATAAGGAGTCTAAATAAGTAGTACAAGGCATTTAAAGAGGGAATATCCTATCCAGTAGTCCAAGTATGAGGTAAAATGTCATGTATTTTATATTATATTTGTTTAATTTCTCCTTTAGTTTACTCATACAAATTATATATTGATTTAAAAAAAAAACAAAAAAAACATATACCATATTTATGATTATAAAGCATTTGATAGGATTGTATTTTAGAATTGGCCACGCCCTTTGTTTACATTCAAGGACTGTCTTGTGTCCTTTAGCGATTAAGGTACATGTAATAATTGCTTGAATACTCACTTGTTTTGAAAGCGACTTCCAATTTTTAGCATCTGAAAAGAAACAGCAATCAGAATTGTGGTTTGGAATGCATGTGGTCAATCACATCAAAATGGTAACAAGGTTTTTGGAGTTGACAATCTGGAAACCATTTTGTTAGTGGGGATATTTCTTGGGTTGTTTGATATTCAACCATAAGCTAGTAAAGTCTTAAGTAAACTAATAATTGTCTGTGCTATCTGTGTATTGTTCGTAATAAATGAATGAACAAATATGCAAGAAAGATATTTATTGAGCACATTCTTATCAACTCCTATATAGAAATGCAAAGAACAACTGTGTTGTAAAGTAACAGTTACCAAAAAACATCCTGTAATTTATATTAGTAGAATGTTGCATTACAATAGTGTGTAGTGACTAAAGATCTGTAGCAAAATGTGAGCCTTTTATGCATATAAGCAATAATAAACAAGACAAAAAAAGAAACAAACCAGACATAAACCACATGGAAGGCTGGCTGGATGGGTCTGTACACGACTCTGGAACTCACTTTGTTAGGGTACTCATGGCTAGTGAAAATATGTAGTAAAGTCATATAGTGGATAAGACCCTAGACCCTATGCAAAAGTTAAATACATTGTTACTTATTGGGCTGCCATGCAGTGAATGATAAAACAAACATACACTTCATAAGTTCGCTTCATAAATAAGCAGTAAATATGTGACTTACTGCTTGGTTCATCCGTGGTAACAGATCTGAGAAAGTCTTTGGGAGTCATATATAACTGTCCTTCATATTCAAGCGATGCAAAGATACGAAACCGCTGTTCTCGGGAACTTGCAAACAGATCTAATTCCTCTAGATCTGGTCTTTCTGTAGTGCTCTGTTAAATAAAATGAAAAAAGGTGTATCATGCAGCGGTCAGTGGAAGTTTAGCATTATAGTGATTTTAATGAGAGTAAAAATTGCTAAATCAAAATTAATATGCACACATTGCATAATTAACACGTGCCCAGAACATTTTCCCCAATACATTGATCACAAAACAATTGCACTTAGCATAGTATAGTTACAAAACATATTAGAATTAGGAGCAACTTTTAATATACAATGTATTTTTTTTCATCTCATGACAGAATTCTGGTAACTGCAAAGCATTCTGGGAGATATTTACCGAGCACTTTCAGGGGAGATAAAAGTGGTACCATTTTAGAGCACTTTTGATAGAGATTTTGATATTAAATGTTAACATACTGTTGTAAAAACCTTAACTATGATAACATATTGTGAGCTTTCACTAAATTGAACTGACAAGTGAAGTGCAAAAATCAGGTAACGCTATCGTACATATGGATGTTCTATCCTGTCCTAAAATGCAGGGCCAAAACCACCATGAGGACAGCATAAAATGTTCTCTAAATAGCAGCTCATTGCAGCCCCCCACCATGAGCAATGCTGTGGATCTGCAGTGGGATCTGTCAGATGAGGATAGCTTGAGTGTCCAGTCACCGATGCCGAAAAGCTCTGGTTACATTTAAATAAATCACCACTTATCAGATCTCTGTGTCCCTGCCTCCTGATGACACTGTCAGTGCTGGACTAGGAATAAAAACCAGCCCTTGTATACCAGCCCCATAGCACTGCATCAATATACCAGTCCCAAAGCACTGCATCATTATACCAACCCCATAGCACTGCATCATTATACCAGCCCCATAGCACTGCATCATTATACCAGCCCCATAGCACTTCATCATTATACCAGCCCCATAGCACTGCATGATTATACCAACCCCAAAGCACTGCATCAATATACCAGTCCCAAAGCACTGCATCATTATACCAACCCCATAGCACTGCATCATTATACCAGCCCCATAGCACTGCATGATTATACCAACCCCAAAGCACTGTATCATCAAACCAGTCCCAAAGCACTGCATGTCTATACCAACCTCATAGCACTGTATCATCATACCAGGCCCATAGCACTCCATCATTATACCAGCCCCATAGCACTGCACCATTATACCAGTCCCAAAGCACTGCATGATTATACAAGGTCCATAGCACTGCGTCATTATACCAGCCCCATAGCACTGTGTCATTATTCCAGTCCCATAGCACAGCATCATTATACCAGCCCCATTGCATAACATTTTCTTGTTCATGAAAGGAAAACCATGCATTTAAAAGCACAATTGAAGAGTGTACTATTTAAAGATAAGGCAATACAAAGGCCCTAGTATGTACACAATGTTATATGAATTGACTTATGCAGGGGTATATATCAGGGCAGTGTGTGAGACATAACCTTGTGTACATGCTGGTGAGCATATATTGCTCTGTGCAGGGGTATATATCAGGGCAAGTTAAGATACACCCTGCTGACCCCATGCAAAAGGGCATGGCAGCAGTCGGACAGAGGATAAGCTATCAAAAGTACACGCCAATGTACAAAAGCACAAGTAAAAAATAAAGTTTACTATCCCTTTTATTTTTAATAAAAATTTTAAAAAAGGCATTTCGCAGGGCCAACTCTTGTTTTTCTTGCACCAGAAACTCACCAAGTTTGTCTCTATTTGTTGAGGTAGGCCCCATTAACTTGATGCAATTTATAATTTTGTGAAGCAATTTGTGAAAGAAATAACATATAACAAGTATATTGGCAATTCTTGTAGCAGATATAATTTCACACATCTAATATGTGTTCTTTTTTGCTGTGGAGTGGAGAGAAAGACATGCACACTAGAAACAGGATGTTGGAAAATATAAAAATAGCATTTTTGCTGGATGGGAACTTGGGAAAAAGCTGCTGGAAAGAAAACAGATTAAGTAAGAAATGCTCTGCTGGATGCTGGAGAGAGATTATTGCTGGGAATTGGTGTAGTCTGTATTATCTAGTATTGAGATAGTATGGCGAGAGTATGGAGAGAGTACTCCTGGAGAAAAAATGGTAAAGACATACAAGAATGAAAGAGAATGACAGACCAAGACTGACTGGTAGAGAGACACAAATGTCTATAGGGAAAGTGCTTTAAGCCTGAGGAGACAATGCTCAGACAGTTGACATGGCATTGTCATATGAGGCCTTCATCCTTCTGAGATTGATCAAATGAATGCCATCTATGATAATCTGCCAGTTTGTTATGTCTGTGTGCAGTGACATGATTTTTGAAGAAAGAAATGGTTATTATTTTTAATGAATAAAGAAGGTAATAGGGAAATCAGAGATGCAATGAGGAAAAATGCAATGAGGAAACATTAAGCAGATTGAACTTACCATTTGTGTTATACACCAAGACACCAAGTGTATACACCAATTAATATGCAGTTTAATAAACTCTTATCCAGGATAAACAATTGTCCTTAGAAAAAGTGTTTTAACTATTTATGTTTGGAGAGGTCTAAACTAAACAACTTGTGCCTCTTTTAAATCTGATCAACTTCACAATGTTCTGTGCTGGTGATTGTTCATTTGGTTCACACACCAGTGGTAGTAACAGACAAGCACAATTAATTATTGTCCAACAATTATCAACTCAAGTACAGAATAAAATGAACTCATCACCTATATCCCTGGAGTTGTAAGAGGTCCTCAAACTATAAAACAAAGGATGAGTGATGACCAGGGCCGGACTGGCCCACTGGGATACCAGGAAAAATCCCGGTAGGTCGTCGGCCCTGGGAATGCTGCGGCATGCAGCCACTTCAAACAATTTGGCAGCGGCCGCCACTTTAAGAATTTCAGCGGGATGAGAGAGACACTAAAGGGGGAGAGAGAGTTATTAAAGGGGGGAGAGAGTCACTAAAGGGGAGAGAGAGACACTAAGGGGGGAGAGAGAGAGACACACTAAAAAGGAGAGAGAGAGAGACACTACAGGGGAGGGAGAGAAATACTACAGGGGGAGACAGACCCACGCTACAGGGGGAGAGAGACCCACTACAGGGGAGGAGAAAGAGATACTACAGATAGCGAGAGAGACTACAGCGGGAGAGAGAGACACTACAAAGGGTGAGAGACACTACACAAATGAGAGGGGGGGAGAGACAGTACAGAAATGAGAGGGTGGATAGAGACACTACACAAAAGAGTACACTACAGAACAGAGAAAGAGACTGTGAGGGCAATCTGAGTGCTGGTGTAAGTTCTGGGTGCTGGGGCAAGTCCTATGAGTGCAATTTGGGTGCTGAGGTACCTCAATGTATCCACCCAGCATGTACACAAGGTTATATCTCACACACTTCCCTGATATATTCTGCACAGGGCAATTCATATAACATTGTGTACATACTGGGGCCTATGTATTGCCCTGTGCATGGGTTGGATATTAGGACATTGTGTTCAATATAACCTTATGTACGTACTGTAGGTAAATATGGTATATATTAGTCTTAGCTATAAATAGACTCTTCAGATGTGCTTTTTGAAATGCATGATTTTCCCTTTTATGAATGTATAGTAACATTATGCTATGGGGCTGGTATACAAGTATTTTCCAGGGCTGGTTTTTGTTCCCAGTCAGGCCCTGGTGATGACCATGTGTTATAGTTAAGATACAGTACTCACAGGCACGTTACATTATAGGATCCATATTGTTTCCCATTGCTAAAAGAGGTCCATGACACAGTGCTGGATACATAATCTACAGACATTATTGGTCTATGTTAGGTCTACTAAAATGGTGACTGGTTCATAGGATAAAACAGAAAGATGAATAATGCCCAGGACTGGTTTGTTTTTCTTCCTGCTTATGCATAACTTATTCATTATTCAATACATGTTGTATTATATGTAGCCAACTCTGGCATTTCAAATTGTAAGGTGTCTTTAAAGATTGAGTATTTGGCTTCAATACATACGTAGCCCTGGAGTAGATAGCATAAATCATCCTTTAATATATCACTTGTGAGCATGGGCATCCGCAGAAATTTTTTCAGCGGGGGGCATAATTTTACCGTCATCCTTTCTGCGCCGCGCCTCATTTGACAAGTTATCATGAAGTGGAGGAGCTTTGTCATTATCAGTGAAGGCATGCAAAGGGTTGATAAACCCTGCACCAGATACAGATCCACAGCACCAGATATAAACCAACCACACTAGATCTAGCCTCACTGCACCAAATATAGATCCACTGTGCCAGATATAGACCCACAACACCAGATATTAACCCACGGTACCAGCTAAAAACCCATGACACAAGATATAAACCACAGCACCAGATAAATATCCAGAGCTCTAACTGAAACTCCACAGCAACAGATAGAACAACATAGCAAAGATAGAACCCCATAGCACCAGATACAACACTATAGCACACAATATAACCCCACAGCACCAGACACAACACTATAGCACACAATATAACCCCACAGCAACAGATACAACACTATAGCACACAATATAACCCCACAGCAACAGATACAACACTAAAGCACACAATATAACCTCACAGCACCAGACACAACACTATAGCACACAATATAACCTCTCAGCACCAGACACAACACTATAGCACACAATATAACCCCACAGCACCAGACACAACACTATAGCACACAATATAATCTCTCAGCACCAGATACAATACTATAGCACACAATATAACCTCTCAGCACCAGATACAACACTATAGAACACAATATAACCCAACAGAACCAGATACAACACTATAGCACACAATATAAGCATACGGCAACAGATACAACACTATAGCACACAATATAACCCCACAGCAACAGATACAACACTATAGCACACAATATAACCCCACAGCACCAGATACAACACTATAGCACACAATATAACCCCACAGCACCAGATACAACACTATAGCACACAATATAACCCCACAGCACCAGATACACTATAGCACACAATATAACCTCTCAGCACCAGACACAACACTATAGCACACAATATAACCCCACAGCACCAGACACAACACTATAGCACACAATATAATCTCTCAGCACCAGATACAATACTATAGCACACAATATAACCTCTCAGCACCAGATACAACACTATAGCACACAATATAACCCAACAGCACCAGATACAACACTATAGCACACAATATAAGCATACGGCAACAGATACAACACTATAGCACACAATATAACCCCACAGCAACAGATACAACACTATAGCACACAATATAACCTCACAGCACCAGATACACTATAGCACACAATATAACCCCACAGCACCAGATACAACACTATAGCACACAATGTAACCCAACAGCACCAGACACAACACTATAGCACACAATATAACTCTACAGCACCAGATACAACACTATAGCACACAATATAACCTCTCAGCACCAGACACAACACTATAGCACACAATATAACTCCACAGCACCAGATACAACACTATAACACACAATATAATCCCACAGCACCAGATACAACACTATAGCACACAATATAACCCCACAGCACCAGATACAACACTATAGCACACAATATAACCCCACAGCACCAGATACAACACTATAGCACACAATATAACCCCACAGCACCAGATACAACACTATAGCACACAATATAAACACAAAGCAACAGATTCCCTAAACACCCAAATTCCTAAATCCATGACATTTCTTTATCTCTTTCCCCCTTTTTTATATGTTTTATTCCTTCATGTTTGTTATCTCTTTCCCCATCATTTTATGTGTTTTATTCCCCCATGTCAGTGACCTCTTTTCACCTACATTTTATCTTTTCTGCCCCATGTCACAATTTTGTCTGTATTCTGCTCCAATCAATCACCTCTTTTCATCCTCTATTATCTTTTCTGCCCCATGTCATCCCATTTTGTTTGCAATCTGCCTCCATCTATTACATAATTTTATCCTCCATTATCTTTTCTGCCCCATCCACTTGTCACCATGTTGATGTGAGCAGAGCCTGGTCAGAGGAGCTGCTCAGACTGGACAAATTGAGACCTCAGGGAAAAGGGAAGGACCTCCTTGGATTTACCCCACTCTGCCATGTACCTTAAAGCTATTATAAGCTCTTCCTACCTGTTACAGGGGCTCAGCTATGGTCTCTGAGTATCTTCCCCTGCAGGCTCTCTTCTGTCAGTCATGCTGCCACATGGAGGGCTGAGGGGCGGGGCTATAACTTCATATCCCCGGGCACCCCTGTCATTGGCTCTCCATGCAGCATGACTGACAGCTGCAGAGACCTGCACCAATGTGGATGGGAGACCAGTATTACAGCAAGCAGAGTTGCAGAGAGCAACAGCTTTGGGTGCCACCTCCTACCCCAGCAACTGGTGTGCAGTCCCCTAGGGACAACTAGAGGCTACATACTGAGAAAAAAAAAATAATATATATTTTTTTTTTTAAAGGGAATTGCAAAAATCCAGGGGGGGGCAAGCGCCCCCCCTTGCCCCCCCCCCTGTGGACGCCCATGCTTGTGAGATGTATGTTTAATTTTCCTCAATATCTGTCCTGTATTAAAAACACCAGTCTCAAAAGATGAAGTTTGGGATTATCGCCAGTAGTGTATCTTCCACAAGGCAAACAAGGCCCTTGCCTATGGCGGCACTTTGCCAGAGGGAGGCACTTTGACGGAGGGTGTTAAAGTACACTTCTGGTGCTTCAAACATTTTCGTTCCCTCCTCCACCATTCAGCAAGCTTTAGCCCCTTCCAATTAATCAGGGTGATGAGGGCATGTAATGGATGTGGCGAGGGTATGTAATGAGGGTGATGGTGGCATGTAATGGGGGTGATGGGGCATTTGGTGTGTATGCAATGTGGGGCATGTAATGGGGTGATTGGGCATTTAATGTGTGTACAATGTGGGTGATGGGGCATGTCGTGGGTGTGCAACATGGGTGATTGGGCATGTTGTAGGTGTGCAACGTGGGTGGGTGGGGGGTGCCTGAATTTTGTCTGCCTAAGACAGCACAAAACCAAGATACACCACTGGTTATAGCTGTAAACAGTTTGAAATTGACCTAAGCAGATCAGCTAATTTCACCGCTAGTATAAGAGAAAAGGAATAACTGGGACATCTACAGCTCACCGAATAACAGCAGACTCTCTCCATGTGCTGCAGGTCAGTACAATATAAGACGACTCGGCTCCCATCGATGCTGGGTGATCCAACCCAACTAAACATAGAAAATGACAGACAGACAAACAGGCATAGACACAGCGAAGATTCACGTCTTACGTTTTTCGTGCAGTGCTGGCACTTACTCATCCACCAAAAAGGAGTGGTTAAGCAGCACTCTGGATAAACTCGTGCTCGAGCTTTGCTCCACCAACGCTTCTAATAGTACAAAACAATAAAAATGCTCAGCACTCCAAATCTGTGAGGTCAAATATGTATTCCGTACACACCAGTGGCAACGTTTCGACCTAGTGGCCTTTTTCAAGCCATGGATGCTTTTTGATGTTTGGCACTTACAAATAGACTTGCAACTATTTTACTGTGTGCAGTGACTCCATCTGCAAATTCTACTCAGTTTCTACATTTTACAGCTAAGACAGGCAGATTCTATGAAAGAAATATACAAAACGTTACATTTTACTGGCATCCAGTGACAGGCCTGCAACTAAGTCCTTTTTTATCTGAGTATAGAGCCTGGAGATGCCCATGTTTAGTAAAGAAGCAGCTGTGTTACTAACATTATAGTTAATGCAATGCAGCTATTACCTGTCATGAGGCTTTCCTACCTGTATATAACTTTAAGTAGACTTACAAATAAGCATCTTGACCCTTTTCATCTTGAAAGCTCAGTATGAATTATGTGAAGGTGACACCTACAAAGGTAGCCATGATTTATTCTTCGCATCTTGCAAGATCCGTTATCATACAATGAACTCTTGGTAGCACTTTACAAGAGCAGGTCTATCTAAGCTAGTGAACTAAACAAACAGATACCCTGTCATCCTTACCTTAGTCACCTCACAAATGTATCACTTAGTTTGTTTTGCAACCTAATTGATTTTCAAGCTATTCAATGAAAGGTAGCAATTAGGAGATCTTTGAACTACTGTCCATGCTTCTTTTTAAGCCAAGCGCAAAGAAAGGCACCGAAAAAAAAAAATTGGAGCAAGAGAAGAATCCAGACACTTTAAACAAAGAGAACAAGCTTAAAAGATGTTTGCAGTTAGTGTCCAGCCATAGATAGAGATCTTGAGTCACAGGCTATATCCCATTCACATTCTCTTTGGGATGGAATTCTAAATATGAATGACAAAAAGAAAACTGCATTCTGTTTGACATTTTTGTAAGAATTCTAGTAGTTGGTCAATTTATATAAAATTAATTCAAGATGTTATTTTTATTTATTTTTTTGCACAGAACACATATAAAGTCTCTATTTTCCTTTTATCCTGCACTTCCTGTTGATTTTAACTAAGGAAAATAAATCCAAATATTCAATAATTGCCTTTTATTAGTGCATAGGAAATATCATTGGCTCCACTGAGATATGAAAAGTTTTACACTTATGCATCTTAGTATTAAATATCCTTCCATCTTATTCATATTATGATATCATCTTTTTATTTTTGCATTACTTTGTTTTTAGTATTATGGCTAGGAAACAGTCATGTTTTATTAATTTATTATCTCGCCCAGACTAGAATAATGTTATATTGTTATTCCTCAAAGTACATAGCATGACAGTGGTCCCTCTCAAGATAGAAACCAGTTTTCTTCTTCTGGAAAATCATAATCCATATAAAAATATCAACGTCTTCATGACAGTAAATAGGAAAGAGATATTAAGAATGCCTGTAAGTTATATAAGGTCTAAGGCAGGGCTTGACAAATTTCATTTGATTTTAGGAGCCAGACAAATTTTTTAGGAGCCAGACAATCACGCAAACATAAACGCAATTCATAAACACACACACCTATTTCACATATATACAAACACACCTACTTTACATATACACATATATACCAACACCTCAAACACACCTACTTTACATATACACATATATCCAAACACCTCACACACACCTACTTTACATATACACAAATATCCAAACACCTCACACGGCCTACTTTACATATACACATATATCCAAACACCTTACACACACCTACTTTACATATACACAAATATCCAAACACCTCACACACACCTACTTTACATATACACATATATCCAAACACCTTACACACACCTACTTTACATATACACAAATATCCAAACACCTCACACGCCTACTTTACATATACATATATACAAACACCTCACACACACCTACTTTCCATATACCCATATATCCAAACACCTCACACACACCTACTTTACAATATATACAAACACACACCCACCTCACACAGTCTTTTCTTGGTTTTGTAACATGTCCCCCCTCCCTGCTGCTTTACCTCATTGAAGGGGAGGGGGACATTCGTGAGTCTGTGGCATTTGCACAGACTTTACCCCCTCGCGCTCCGAAATCTTTTTTTAAAAATTCGGATGGCAGCGGCCAGGGGACCATGAGGCTGACTGCACCCAGGCGCCAGGTCTAATTTTCTGGTCGCCATGGCGACCTAGCTCCTGGGGTTTGTCGAGCCCTGGTCTAAGGGCTACAGACAGTGTTCATACTTTTATAAGTCCATGTATTAAATATTTAGTGTATATATCTAGTATATCAGCAAATATATCTAAAACATGTATAGAATTATTAAGTGGTGCTAGGGCCACCAGCTGCAGATTTTTCAAAAATAGCCACTTGAGACTTTTAGGTTAACATATGTACTTGTTAAGTAGCTTTTCTCTTCCGGATTAACTATGGATATTGTTGATATGAGAATTATTATGTGCATCTGGTACACTTTTTATACTGCTGAATAAATACTTGCTTTAATTTTGTAGTCTATTTAGTATGTGCATCTAATTTTTTTTATAGTTATTTGACAATGAGCAACGCGGTCGACCAAAATAAAAAAAAAGCTAGGTAAAATTCAGTTGTCAAGACCCCTTAAACTGTTCTATGGTATACTTTTTGTAAAAGTGACCCCTGTTGAAGGACAAATCATTGTCCTCATTGAAAAAAAAAATTGCACATTTTCCATCAGGATCTACTAAATCGAATATGTAACTTGTTTTACTGCCCAACATTATTTTGCACCTTGCTCAATTGCCTGTTTAAAAACAATTTGTGATGTTTTAGATTTTAGGATTCTAAGTAAACATAATGAGGGAGATCAATTTCCCTGAAGTCAGGTCTTCAGTGGTTCTGTTACTTCATTACCCTATAGGTAAGAAAAGAAAAGGTTCACTGCCAAGGCATTGTCTCACATTACATTAGGTCAGTAATTCAAAAGTTTCACTCAGCGGGCAAAATATTTGGTTTTCCCATACAGACAAGATTAAATGCCAGATAAGGGATTCACTGCCTGACAGGGGATACCGAGGCCTACAAGCTGATAATGCCCTTAACAGGTAAACTGAAACAATTATATCAGTTATCTATCCCATACACAATACTCTGCCTTTCATCATCTCAGAGATACCTGCAAATGATCATTTAAAGAGAGGAAGGTGGGAAAGGTTGGAGGTCGTTTACAAATATCCATGGTTTGGCATTTTGAACTAGCTCAGGTTAGTTTAATTATCTTGACAACTTTCATAAGTTAAGCGAAAATAAAGATAAAATATGAAAGCTTCAAAGAGAAAACAGTATTTAGTGTATATATGACTTCTCTTATTCAAACAGTGTCAATAAATAAATTAGGATAATTAGAGAGTCAAATGGCAGAAACAGAGGGAGCTACTAAAAGTGAATTGTGAGAGTTGAGGTGAGGTGAGATGAATATGTAATCTTACTGACTTAATACATGTGCGGGGACAAAACTGGTCCCAAGGCAGCATCAGCCACCTTTAAAAAAAAAAGCTTCTCAAAGAGGCACTAGCTGGGGAGAGTAAAAGATCTCCCCTCACCACCACCCAGGTGCACAGACATTCTGCCATACTGCTTCTTGCACTCCCCACGTGTGTTCTGAGGTCATGTGACCTGCCGGCGCAAAGACTTAAGACCAAGCAGGAAACGTCGAGAGTAGAGTTGAGCGGACACCTGGATGTTTGGGTTTGGCGGGTTCGGCCGAACTTCGGAAAAAAGTCCGGGTTCGGGCCCGAACTTGACCCCGAACAAGAACCCCATTGAAGTCAATGGGGACACGAACTTTTGGGCACTAAAATGCCTCTAAAAAGTCCTGGAAAGGGCTAGAGGGATGCAAAAGGAATTAAAATGTGGGTAAGAGTAGGACAAGTGCCCTGCAAACAAATATGGATAGGGAAACAACTTCAAATAACATAAAATACATACAAATTAAAAATACAGCTGAGCCATAAAATAGCACTAGATGGAATCTTTGATTTTAGCTTTGGAAGAACATAAATCTAAATCTAAAGCATGGCTGCCAGGAGGATCAACAAAATTATCCATTTGAGAGAGGGTTGGAGTGCAGGGTATTCTCTTTCAGTTTATACTAAGTGACCCATAGGTTGAGGAGGCGGTGACCGCGGCGGTGTAGGTGGAAGCGGAGCTGGAGGAGGAGGAGCCAGAATTTTTAAAAGTGCGATGTAAGCACAGTATTGGACTGTTCTATTTGACTCTCAGATATGAAGTGCACCGCAAGACGCAAATGTACTATTTACCACCCAAAACTATTAGAATTTTTCAAAGTGCGCTGTAAGCACAGTATTTGACGGTTCTATTTGACTCTCAGATATGAAGTGCACCGCAAGACGCAAATGTACTATTTACCACCCAAAACTATTAGAATTTTTCAAAGTGCGCTGTAAGCACAGTATTTGACCTATTCGTATGAATGGGGACTCTATTTCGGTTTATAGAATAGCAATAGCATTACATGTATTCTATAAACCGAAAGTCTATAAACCAAATGTCTTTCGGTTTATAGACTTTCGGTTTATGGAATACATGTAATGCTATTGGCTTTCTATAAACCGAAACAGAGTCCCCATTCATAAGAATTTCTATTTCGGTTTATAGAAAGACAATAGCATTACATGTATTCCATAAACCGAATGTCTATAAACCAAAAGATATTCGGTTTATAGACTTTCGGTTTATGGAATACATGTATTGGTATTGCTATTCTATAAACCGAAAGTCTATAAACCGAATGTCTTTCGGTTTATAGACTTTCGGTTCATAGCTGAACTACAACACGAACAAACAGTGGAGTGTTCGGGTTCGGGGTCCGAACACCGTAATATTCGGTACGAACCCGAACAGTGCGGTTCGGGTTCGCTCAAAACTAGTCGAGAGCCAGCATGGTAGGATGTCTGTGCATCTGGGCAGTGCACAGAGTTCAAGCAGTCTTTCACTAGACACCAGTAGGGTTGCCACCTGGCCGGTAAAAAATTGGCATCAGGCCAATGTTAAGTCTCTGGAGACAGTAACAAGGCCGGTATTTTTTTGAAGAAAAGGTGGTAACCCTAGACACCAGGGAACTTGAGAACACCTGGGTGCTGGAGTCCTGGGTGTGCATTGTAGGTGCTGGGGAAAGTTCTGTGTGAAATATGGGTGCTGGGGCATGTCTTAGGTGTGCATTGTGGGTGCTGGGGCATGTTCTGGGGTGCTGTGGAAAGTCCTGGGTGTGCAACATGGGCGTTGGGGCATGTCCCAGGTGTGCAAATGGGTCTGCAATGTTGGTGATGGGCATGTCCTGGTTCTGCAATGTGGGTACTGGGGCATGTCCTGTATGTGCAATATGGGTGCTGGGGCATGTCTTGTGGGTTCTGGTTGTGGTAAGCCCTAGGTCTGCAATGTTGGTACTGGGGCATGTTCTGTGAGTGTTGGGGCATGTCCTGTGATTGAAAAGTGGGTGCTGGCTGAGGTAAGTCCTGGCTGTGCAATGTGGGTGCTGGGGCATGTCCTGGGTGTACAAGGATGGCAAAAGATGTGGGGGCAATAACAATAGGAGTGCAGGAGAAATGGAGTGGGGGAGGTGGGGGCTCAGACCATTTGTTCTGTAAGGGGCCACAAAGTTTATGATGGTGACCCTGCCTAGTCCATAAGAAGAAAACCTTTGGGCCAGCATTATGCAATGAGTGTTTTGTGGGTTTTTTTGCTGTTCATTTTGGACAATAGCCATTTTACACCTTTGGTGATGGTGTGTGTTAATAAAAGTGCAAGCTTTTTCTTAAATGAACACCCACATATTACATATGGTTTTTTTTAAAGGACAGATTGGGCTTTTTTTTTTAGACCTTTTTTTGAGTCCTAACCCGTTTGTGTAAGGTAAAAAATGTAATAAAGATTGTAAACATGGATAAAGTCCTGGATGTCATTTTCTTTTGATTTCCTGGATAGCCTCACTTGTGAAGCTTCCAAAAAAGCAGCCATAATACTAATCACAACAAAAATGCGACAATTGCATAGTTTTAAAAGCAGGACGCACATCTAGAGGCATTGTCACCAACCACTGCATTGTTAAATCCTAACAGATTCTCCTACCAGCAAAAACGCATCAGATTTGTCCCTGTACAATGCATAGTTAAGTTAGTGAGATGAAATGTTGTGCATATAGACATTAAAGTAACTTTTATACGTTATAGTAGGCCAATGGCTTGGTCTTCTTCATTTTCTGAATAAATGTTGCAAATAAAAAATTTTTTTTTTAAAAAGTACATTTGTTTAACTCTTATTATACTGTACTAGATATCAGATAGAAGTACATTATGAAAAGTGTTGTACGATGAGTACAGAAAGGTGTTGCCTCTTACCATACAGCCTGTAGTTAGTCTCTTCCTGGAGCCACTCTGGTGTTTTGCTCCTGTATAGCACCTGTTGCACCGCACTTTCTGCCATCTCTAGCACAATAACACTCATTAACTAAAAGCATTAGAATAGTGGGTCTCTATATGAAGATACATTGCACATCCTCAGTCATAGCTCAATTATAATTGAATTAGTGCTAGAGTTGGTTGCAAAAACGATGCATATCAGAGCATGCAATGAATAAGTTGGACTAGCCATTTAAAAGATGCAGCAGATTCCTAAATTAAACTAAGTCAACAAAAATCACATCTCTCTCTTTCCCTGTTGGAATATTGTTTGTAATATTGAATGATTCCTGTATCTTCAATCTGTTAGACCCTTCCAAACAATGTCAAGATGAAATGTGTATAATGCTTTCATGTCATGGTCCTTTGCAAATCACCAAATTATTTTTAGGGCTATTTTCTTACCCTTTATAGTTCACACTTTAATTATAATCATTTTTTATATCTATTTGTCATTAAACTTTTATGTTCCAATTCTCTCTTTTCCAAATGAAAAGCCTCTCCATTTCCAGGACTTATTCAAATGCATCTCTAAATGAATTAGGAGTGCTAATTATATTAACTACCTGCTTGTTTGTTTATTCAGATGCTATTCAGATGGAAACCTCCCTTGGAACATGTACTTGTCTCCTCCTCTGCAGTATCTATTAACCTGAATATAGTTATCCCATCATTGTACTGAGCAAGAGTCATTATGTAAGACTGGAAATGTTGTTCCTGCTTCTCACTTAATGTTAGCACTAACAATCTCCTGGAGTGCTACCCCCTTTGAAGTAGTAATTGTTTTTTTGTGTCTACACATGCCACCCCACAGTGGAATGGGCACATGTGATATGACAGGATATGGCCATCAGCATGGGAACTTTGAGGTATATAGGAGGTGTGATATTCTACTAAAAAGCCCACCTGTGCTATTTTTTGTTGGCTGGATAGTCCTTACTATGCACCTCTGCAGCCATAAAAAAATTCAGATAATTTTACAAAGATTTTTATTTACCTGAGGAAGCTTTTTAAAAAAAAAACATGCATTGCTGTTAATTATTTAATTTCTAGAATTCCCATAATCCTTAGAGAAGGATATCTAGTCATCTGAGATACCACAGGGACTTCAGACCCTCCCACAATGACATCAGAAGGGCCAAAAAGATAAACGCAACCATTGCAGGTCTATACTACAGACATGAAACAAATATTAGATTGCTTTCAAAATGGTTTAATTAAGCTACTAGCAAACTATTTGCCAATTTATGGTAAGTATATTTCATTCATATACTTTCATGATGGTTGTCATGAGCCCTTTTCCTTCTCACAAGGTGAAAGGGATTAATGGATTAACCCATGTCACTTGATTGGAAGAGATGATTCAGCTACTAGCCACTGTTTTACTATTTGTCGTTTTGAGATTACTACATGTTTGCTTTAGGGAGTCTTATCACCTTTTGGGATTCGTTGATATGTCACAGTTATGAAGCACAGTGTAAATGTATAGTGTCATACAATTAGACAAACATAAACATCTCCACAGATTGAGAATTCTCAAGTATGTGTTGAGATCAGGATAAATAAATATTGCTTTACAGCCTTTATTGCTCCTGTACCAGAGACTGCTGTTAGAGAAAGCTGTGCCACAAGCTTAAACAGTAGCCTAATTGGTCCACTCGATAACTTTCCCAGATCTTGTGTTTCCCAACATTTTCTTTAAAACAAAGCAAAACCAACAATACAATCTGACAAAACTCATCTCATTACATAAAAATATAATACCCACATTATAACTCATATTTATGTCTTATATGCATAATAAGCTTGAATAACCACACATATATGGATGTCACATTAACTTAATAAATAAGTAAATAAATAAACTTTTAGTACCCTCAAACTTAAACTGTAGCTATACAGAGGCAAGCTCTGGAACACAAGAGATTTCTTTCTGGTCACATATGACTTCTGCATACTGTAAGGAAGCATGTAAACGTTATATGTAGTCGGTAAAAAATTGCGGTGGCGTAATCGTAACAGGAAAAGGCATCTGATCCCATTGGCTGCTGGCAACATGTGCCACGGAAGAAGGCGTTGTTATAAAATTGATATCAAGGCTTGATAAATATTTGTAAAATTCAGAATCCAAACAGACCAATGTAGGAGTCAGCCATGATAACAGTTGATTAAATAATGCCTATTCAGAAAACATGCGTGTGTGTGGATTTATCGACAAAGGTGTTCTGTTGGGTTGTTCAATATTTTTGAAACAGATACTACTAGTAACAAACCATATAACTCCCGATGTCAACTTTTTAAACAGTTTCTTTACAACCATTGTTTCATACTGTATCCAATTATCTAGTAATATGTCAAATGTTCTAACGTGAACTGATGGTCCTCTCAGAAGCTCTCACAGTGTACATGAAGTAGATATTATATTGTCTATATAACTATATTGTCTGTTGTTCTTTAAATCCCTTCATGACAAATCCCATACATGTTCCAGCAATTGCATGAGGATTTGGCAAGTCTGGAGGCTTGTCCCAATCCAAAGTCATCCACCCCGGAGATGGGGTGAGTTTATCCTTAAGAGTTAGGCAAACCAGGATCAACCACTATTTTTTTTTTTACTTTATTCATGTAACCACTGTTAAAATTAATACCAGTGATCACATTCAGTAAATGACAAATGCTTAAAATCATCCTTCTCTCTCACTGGCACACTTTTATCTAGAGAGAGAGACTGTTTTTTTCTGTGAAGAAAAAAAAAGTAATAAACCCAATTTATTTTTGTTTTCACATCCTTCATTGAATTTCATACAGTAAACAAAGATTTAAGTCTCTAAAAAAATGGTCTGAAAAGAGAGCCCTGTCTGTCGTTATAAAAATAATATATAACATGTGGGGATTCATTTAGGAAGAAAGCATGCACTTTTGTATGAACACACATATAGCTAAAGTATAGTAACATAACTCTTTCCCCAGAGCTATAGCTGGAACATTGTGCATCCAAGGCAAGAACAAAAAATTGTGTCCCTCCATATTATTTTGTATCAGTTATTTTCAGAAAATGAAAAAAAGGTACATAAATAACAAGAAAATGAATGATTAGCATCTTAGTGTCGAAACATTTTGGTCGTGTCTTACACTCGGTGACATGGGCTGTTTTAACATTTCTGAGCTGTTAGTGTTTAGCTGTGACTTTCTTCTTTCTCATTTACTGAATTATGTATTGTTTTTAAGTAGGGCTTTCTGTAGATTCCATTATTTTCATCAGATCATATAATTTACTAGAACAAACAATACTTTATATGCCCTTGCCCCCCCCCCCCCCTTTTTTTTTTGTGTGCCTGTCTATGTGCCTGCTTTTTTGATTTTATGGTCTATGCAATAAAATTGTTGACTATAATCACTCCATTCACTCCTTCATCTTTACCGGTGTCAGCTGTCGATTTCTTTTCTGGTGTGGACACTACATACCTTGCTGTATATTTCCGGGGTTTGTGTTCTCCGAAAAGATAGCACACAAAAAAGAGCCGTGAGGCAGACGGCTGCAGCAAAATCAGCATCAGAGTCAATCACTCTCTTGCTAATTTGACCAGCACAAAAAGTATACAAAGTTATTTTCGAGTGAATGATCCTGAATTCGCTGCTGCCGTCGGCCTCTCAGCTCTATTTCGTGTAGGTGTGCTGCCAGTTTGGAAGACACCTATCACTGACGGACAGGATACACCCCTGATCAAAACAGAACAACAGTGTCATTAAGGAGGTAAAATACTACAGTGTTTATATCCTGTACTAAACATTATTCTTAGTTGGATTTCCAGTAATTGGCAATATATATCCTTTTCATTGAACCCGTGATGCAGAATTTCTACCTCTGTGTTAGAACAGACTGTATAGTTCCATTGACAGCAACACTATTTACCAGTTGCGTACTATAACCCATCAAATCTAAAGGAATTAAATCACACAGCAGTTAAGGTTTTAGAACAGAAGTATGTAATGAGTAGGCCTCTAGATTTTGTTGGATGGCATGAGAAACTGATCAGTATTCAATCAGTCTTTCCTAGTTATATTTTACTTTGTGTATAGAATTCAAACTTTGTGTGAATACATTATTTATCCAAAAAAGGTTGTACTTACAATACAGCCCCACAGACAAAAAGGTGATACCCCACTTAATTCATTGCAGAGCTTACAGCTACAAAACTGTTGTACTTTTCAGTTTTTCAACTTTACATTGATAGCATGGTCATAAATAATTGGATTAGGAGATTCTTTGAAGAAACCAGTAAGTAAATTGGCTTAAAAAAGGTTTGAGAAACAATGAGTACAAAACAAGACCCATTAATTGGTAGAGATGGGTCAGAAGATATCAAGAAACAGTCCCATTGTTACACTTCAGATTACCAAGTTACTCAGTCCAAAAAGGGAAAATCTCACCTATTTTTATTATCATGTGTTGCAAGACATCAATAAAGTGGATCTAACACCTGCAACTTTACATTAATCAGAAGAGTGAAACACACTGTACAACGAATCAGCAGTGTGTAGGATATTTTAGAAGCAGGTATTTCTCAGCATACCTGATTGCCTGTTTTTTTCCCTACCTGTTTAACCCCTTAAGTACCAGGGATTTTTACATTTTTGATATGAGGTTGTTTAAACTGAATTTTCCTCTGTCATTTAACGCAGCCATAAAAGTGAAATGTTATTTTTAAAGGACAGTTAGAGCTTTCTTTTGATACCCTATACATAAAAATAATCTACAATTTAGTATTAAAAAATACATATAAAAGGGGAACATTTTGGCAAAAAAATTATTTCCCCCCATTATCCCAATAATAATCTACACAACTAGTACAACATTAACCCACTTATCCCAACTAACTAACTAACGAATTAAAAAATAAAAATATAGGTTGCCAACCCCCCCCCCCCCAAAAAAAAAATTAAGAAAAAAAACTGTGTGACCTTACTAGTCAGAGCCATAAGAATCGCAGAACAGGCATGCAGGGGTTAATTGTAATTACATGAATATATTTCAATAACATAATTTATTAAAATTAAATGTAAAATTGCAAGAATAAAATAAAAAAATGAGAGCCATAAAATAGGAAGGAAACTGATCACAGCAATAAACTGTGATCAGTAAGAAAAGGATTAACTTTTTTTTTTTTTTACAGGAAATGTTTTATTTATTTATTTTTCACTTGCAGGTCACTCTCTGTGCTTCACAATAAGTACGTAAAGGACAGGGAGTGAACACATTGATTTTGCCATCTAATTTGCATGTTATCACGGTGATTGAGTGATAACCGCGATCACATGGCTGGGTGCAAGGCAGAGTCCTTGAACCGTTTCAGACCGGCGGGTGGTGCGCATGGAGCACACCGCCAGCTTAACTACATGATGAGTTAACTCGTCATAAGGTCGCTAACGCTGCGGCTCTTATGACCAGTTAACTCGTCATAAGGTCACGAAAGAGTTAAAGTGTTTTATATCTGGTGCAGAAAAACAGGAAACATGGCTTTTTTACGTAAGTGTGCCTAAAGAACATACCATCGTGAGTATCACAGGAGGTACAGTGCCCTGACTTGCCTACATTTTGTTGTGACATCTCTAAATAAACTCCACAACAACCAACTGCCTTCAGCAATCTCAAGACTAGCTTACTGGAGCCCACCCATACTAAAGAGTCACATGGGCCCAGCTTAAATGTGCCTGTTTGTGGAAGGTTCCAGAATATATAAACAAACAACATCATGAAGATAAAGGATCTTTCAAAACAATTATGTGATTAAGTTATGGAGAACCTGTCATCAAACCTGGATTATAAAACCTCAAATTGACAGATATAAGTCTCTTAGTGCAGACGGAAGAGGAGGAAAGGTGGGATCTGCTCTGGGGTACTTATATCAATAAACTTCATATCAACCCTGCTAAACTTAGCTGCTTGCAATCTTTCCACAGATTTGACCAGGGTGCTATAGAACACCATTACCGAGCACCATTAAATACATAATGAAGACGATAAAACAATATGGCACAACTACAACTCTGTATACAGAATACTGTCCATTAAAACACAGTGACCAGGTATGGAGGGAATTTGGCAGAAAAAACAGCCAGGAAGGAAAATTTAGAGAAAGCTAGGGAGATTAAATTGCTTTAGACGAGTCTGCCACCATGACAAAATGTACACATTTAAGGTATAGTTATCATTTGGGGTAGTTTGATTGTTGCATCTTTTAAACACTTTAAATGTTGTCCCAAGTGGAGGAAGATCAGTAGACGCTACTAAATTGATATTTGTAAATAAATTAAATATATTTAGAGGATTTGTTAGTGAATACATCCATTTTACAACTATTTTACTTTAACATTCATTAAAAAAGGTGTGTCATTTTCATATAAGATTGGCCCTTTAAGAATATGTCCATTAGTGTATTTAAGATGCACCAAGGGGACAGTGACTGCCTGGTTATTTTAATGCTGCTTTCTATAACCTTAAAAGGATAATATGGTGTCTGTTCATCACAGTAGCTATGCTTGATTTGTCATCACATTAAACATATTTTGCTTCTGAGCCACAGATAATAAGTAACATAAGGGAGTAATGTATAAAAGCAGTGCAATACATAGCAGCACTGTATTTTACAATTTAGATTGTACATTTGGGAGCTGAAGACTCCTTGACTTGTGGTCTGTTTCAGTTTGCCTATTGAGATAGTAAAACTCTTAAATAGTGTATAGACATTAATGTAATGTATTTTGTACATTGCGCTGGTGGAGTAACCCGGAAGTTTGGGACCAGCGGAGGCCGTATTTGGTGTTATCAGTGTGTGCGCCATGTTTATTGTATTATTAGCTAGATCACTAATTGGTGGAGGGATATATTAATATAATAGCCTGCTAAACATAACTTATTTTGAAACCTGTGCTTGAAAGGTTTTTATAGATGTGAGAATACAGTGATGTTAAACACTTGTTTACCTATTTCTTACAATAAAAGCTTTAAATATGCCATACCTACTAGATACATTTTTATAATTATCATTTTTATTGCATCACAAATAGTTTGTACACAACAACTGTAGAATACGTAATACTCCAACATAATGACATAAAGTAGATTTGTATAGGTAATATATATATATATATATATATATATATATATATATATAACAATACCAATAGTGCAAATTTTTTCATTTTTGAAATCTTATGAAATCTAACTAGTAACACAGGACAGAAGGCTAGATAAGATTTTTTTATACAAACATGCAATTTTTGGCTCTGTGCATTCTCCTCAGCATGCAATTCATACAAGCCTGTTCCTGGTGCTACACTTTGGCGCTGTCATGATAATGTGACAATGTAGTATTGCTGACAGCATCGCTCTCAGGCATATCGGGGTCAAAAGAAGAGGATTACATTCTCCTTGTACAGTGCTGGGTTACCTGTGCAACCCAGGGCAGGAAAACCTCAGATGAGCTAAAATAGTCAGCTCTGTGTGTCGTTAGTGAGTGTAACTATAGGCCAACAGAGGATATCCAGTGTAATGTGTAGAGTTTAGGGCAGGTCAAGTTGCTGCTAAGAGTTTAGCCTGCATATGACTGTGTGGATAGTACAGTGTGCAGCGTTCTTCTTAAAAGGTCATCTTTAAATGGATATGTGTTGCTTCTAGATAATATAGTTAGGGCTTTTGTATATAGTTAATACATACCAGGCTTGATGAAACCCAGGAGCCATCTATTCTTAAATCTCTGCTGCTGATTTCCATCATGTTGGGATTGCTTTGCATAGAACCCTATAGAGGCCTCTTTCCCTGACTCTGATTTATAAAATGTTTTCAAGCTGTAAACTGAGCAATGACATTTTTTACACAACTCTGTTATCAGTTATAGATCTCCCATATATATTAGTATATACAGGAAAGTCAGTATTTCTGATGGCACAGAAATTCTTCAGTGTAAATGTCATTAATGTTTCTTTGCAGAGATGTAAATTGTTTATTCCAGTATAGCATTCATCTCGGGAATAGCAGAAATAAAGCCAGACATGCTTCACATACCATATTCTTCACAGCCTAATGGGCCTCACTGGATTGTGTTCATTTCTCTATGCATTCAATACAAGGATGAGATTTTATCAAAGTTCATCAAACTGAAGACAATTCTAGAAAATACTCCAAACCCTCAAATAATTTCTCCTGTTTGTGCTACTTATATTAATAAAAGAAAGAAAAATGTATAGACGCATGTTTACTGCTTAAAATTAAAGCAGCTCTGTCAACCTTTCATCATTTCTGCTGTGACTGTAGAAAATAAAAATTGCTTTATATATTGCCTTAGCAATGCACGGATTAAAAGAAAAATGTGTGACGTTTCCTGTCTATGACATCATTTTAAGTTAATTTCATCCATATGATGATATCATAAACAGGAGACACAGAAAATATATTTAATACACATTTTTTTTTTAATTTATGTATTTGCTTTCAATTCTTCTAGCAGAATGTATATATATCATGTATTATTCTCTACATTCACAGTACAAACAGTAGCTTATTTGCCTGCTTCTTCCTGTTTCAAGGGATAACTTCCATGAGGGTGGAGAGCAGGATAGAATAATAATAAGAAAAATAACAGACATGTATATATCGCTCTTTCTCATGTATGCCCACATACGTATATTTTCATACAGCATGCAATTCCTAGCTTTAATGTATGTAGAAACAAACATATGTATTTACGAAAACACATTGTACTGTTACTCTTTCTAGTGTATCCAGTTTGGGAAATACATTAAAGTAATGTCAAGAAGAATTGGTGGGATTAGTACTTCCAATCACTTCCTACTTTGCAGTAATATACCCATCTAGAATTAGTTTAAAGTTACTGTATTCTCATTCAGTCAGGCAATCTAGTCACTTCTAAACACTGGGTTCTTTCTTCCGTTATTTTAGACAGGTTCAGCCATGCATTAGACTTCAGATTAGTTTCCCTATCCTTTAAATATAGTGCAAAGTATTAATTACTATATGGGTCCTACAGATACAAAAGGTATTTAAAAAAAAAAAGTGGTGCTTTAGGATGAACCAAAGAAAAATATAAAGTTAAAGCAAGTCAAGCTTTGTTGGTTATTCGATGTGACTGCTGACCAGAAGATCTTCAAGGAAATTGTATGGTTTTGATGCTAGTATGATGTATTTTCCCACATGTACATTATAGGCTCCTTCTGTACTGAGTTATACTAATTGTCTTATAAGCCTCTACCGACTGCAACACTTAAAGAGGAAAAAAAAAAAATACATGTTCTGATGAGGTAGAAGGCCATTCAAAAAAATATTCAGATCAAGTCTTTGCAAAAGCAAAAAATGGGTGTGCTGAGGGTGTGTTCTGCGTCACAGGTAGTGCAAGCCAATCAGATTTCAAAGTCACAGAGAATCAGCTCCACAACATGGCAGCCTGGAAGTCTCAGTTTGACTTATAGCATAGACGGGAATTGCTTGTGAAGTATGGGCCATAGAATCATTTAATAAAAAAATGTATCTGGAGGATTTAGTCCCTCTTTAAGTAAATCTAAAACACTGAATGACTGGAGACACTTGGAAATTAAAATGACACAGGACTCAATTTGAATGAGATGTGTTCATCTTTGTTAAGGTCACATCCTTTTTTATCCACACACATGAATTATGCAAAATATGCTACACATGTTCCCCAATCAGTAAAAATGTCACTATATAACAGAAGCATAAAAAAAGCTTTGTGGTTCTTTAAAATCTTATGGAATCGAGACTTTTATATTACCCATGTGTGAGTATTAGCTTTGTGGTGAAAAGAGTGCTAGAAATGAGAAAAAAAAGTGGATACATAGTGCAATATGTAACTTTTTTATGGTTGCTTTAATTATTTTTAATGTCAATAATGTCCATTCAGTGTCAACTTAGTCTTATCGCTATCTTATCTTAGTCTTATTGCTATCTTATCATGGATGCTGTGGGGAAGCAATTTATTACTAGTACAACATACTGCACATTATGATACTACCAAGAATAGCTCTCTATTAAAGCTATAATAACCTGTCAGCTCGGCTGAATTTGACGTTCTGTGAATTTGTTATAGGGTAACCAATATTTCTTTTATCTCCTTGTATTTATTTTAAAATTAAATGACTGGAAGAAAGCTTTGAATTTTCTATTGTTTTCATTATGTCTCATATGTATGGGGATTTTGTAGCATGTACATATGTTTACATTGACTAAACATCTAATATATACTCATGCCCTTTTACATCATGTCAAGGGAACACTTTCTACTCATCAATGTTTACTGTGTCTTACAGCAACTTCCTACTCAGAGAAGCCCCCCCCCCCCCCCCTCCCTTTCCCACGACTGAAGAAAACAATAAACACTAATGTACACATAATGAATGCTGACTAATGGTGGAAACGTTCCAAAACGTGCTTGGGAAAGTTATAAATTGTTCTTTCATGTTGGTGGACTTTATCCATTCGTACTATTCTTAGCTCTGCGCAACACATCCACTTAATGTAAAGTCTAAAACAGGAACCCCTCTCTACAATGTTGTTGTTTGAATAGAACAGTCATCACCAACATTTCGTCAGTTTCCCCTCCATGCTGTGCCAATGAATGGACGTGTCACACACACATTACACATTTATAGAAGTGCAAATGTTTACTTGTCTGCTTGGGGCTAGACACTTACTGAACATTTACACACAAACAAATACCTGTTCCATGTTTTCATCGTTTATAAACCTATCATCCAGAGATGACAGAGCATGTTATAACAGAGCAAAACGTTTGATGTGTGATCTTTCCAGGACCTGAGTGACATTTCATGAACCAAAGTGGCCATTTTCGATGCACCTTGCATGAACCCAACTGTGAGTTTGCCCACTGTACACCATAACTTTTTCAGCACTAGGTTACTGTGCTGACTGCAAAATGGGGTTTAAGAAACAAAATAATATTAAAATACAAATATACAAAAATAACACAGAACCCGAACAGGTAAGAAATATATATTAAATCATGACGGCAGGTGCATCCTGGTGCAATTTAGGTATATTGACAATATAAAATACCACAAAAAAAGCTACAAATAACAATTCTGGCTGCTGTGATGCATAGTTTTCAAGTAGTGTCGTCATATTTATCAGCACCCTGACAAGTGGAGGAAGCTTTGGACTCTGTGCTGGAACTTTGCATTCTCCAAAGCTAAATGGTGAACTTTGAGGTAAATTGTATTAAAGAAATTCCTTTAGGTTATACATAAACTTCAAAGGAATGTGTGCTTTTGTGGGTCACCATATGTTCATTTTTGTTTTGGGTTTTTTTCCCCTCACAAACCTGCACATTAGTGTGGAAAAAATAATTAATAATAATTAATTGGATTTTAAGTACCTAAACTTTAGGGATTTTTAGTACTCTTATGGGATTTAAGACCAATGGCGTCTATGAGGTTATTCCATAATTGTGGTGCTCTGTGGGAAAATGAGGATTGATCCATTGTATTGTGGTGTGGCAAATAAAGTGCTAGTACTGGATCGGAGGATATGGCAGGTGGGAACAGCTGGGGAGAGTATCCTACTCCGGTTGGGTGGGAACCTCCCACAGAAGCTCTTAAACACAAGGCTGGAAAGGTGGAACATTTTGCTTCCTTGACTTGCATTCTATATAGATAAAATTGTCTGCACTTCAAAAGTTACTCTGTATCATTTTATGCAGGTAGGGTTCAAATGGCCCCCTAGAGTTTCTGTTATTCATTAAAATCACACTAAAGTTTTTTTTTTAAATTTTGCTTCTTTAGTAGAAGGAAAAGTTGGAAAAGATGTGCCACTTGTCTAAAGTAGACCTGAGGCTTAGATAAATTAACAGCAGACCCTTGTATTTAAGTGTAACCAAAAGAGGGGATCTGATTAGTGTGAATTGATTAACTATAAAAATGAGGGTCTCTCACTTCGCTAGCCGAAAGATACATTTGTCGACTCTATAAGCCCACATTTTTCACATGGAAATATGTTGCCTGCAGGCCAGAGGATGAAATGGCATGTACCTTAAAAAATACATGCCATATCATCATACAAGGTGCACTTGAATTCTTCACTTGGCTTCTATAATAAAATGTTTGGTGGGACAGGTCTAAAAACAGTTTTAATCAGACAGAAGGCCACTTCCAATGTGCACACTATGGCAGTACAAAATTTTTTAATGGAAAGTGTAACAGCATGTTTTTACAATATATTTCTTGAAAAATCATTGGCTCACGCTATAGAGACCAGATGTTAAGAGCGGGTAATAATGGAACATGTATACGGCAGTCTATCTAAGATATAGCCATTCTAAAAGCACCTAGCTGATTTCCAACTGCGTCCCCTTGGCTGGTTTGGATATACAACTTCCACGGTTCTCTAGAATTTTTATAAGCTGTAGGGGAGATATGGTTGTGTAGTCCATCAGCCGCTCTAGTACCACAGTTGGATGCCTAGGCCCTATGTTGACCAGGTGTAGCAGTTTAACAGGAATTGCCATTGCTGAAGGCTGCCTACATGAGTTGTGCCCATGTCCCACTTGCAAACAAACTCAATGGACGCCCAACACTCGATACAAACGTGATAACTTTATTGATCAGACGCAGGCAACGTTTCAACTCTTGCGAGTTTTTATCAGGCCTGCATGTCTGGCTTGCATCATGTGAGTATCTGAAGCGGCAGGTGATGTAGCAGAGCATGTCTCCCACAGCTAACGTTTGCAAGAAAGGGATTTGCAAAAAGACCTGTGAGGTTTCCCTAAGTGCTTTTAGCAGGACAAGTGTAATCTGTGGTAGTTTAACAAGAAGATTACACTGAGGACACTTCTCACCTCGCACACGGGTATCTTCATTCGCAGCTGCCTGTCTTTCTTAAAGGTCAACACACAAAAAGTCAACAATAATATGAGCAGTGTACTCAAGCCAGTCCTGACTGAAGTGGCCACTTACAGGGCTTCTCCAAAATAACCACAATGTAAAAGCACACTAAACTAATTATTTCAGACATCAAAGTGCTTCAGGTAGTTTATATGATGCATGTGGGCTAATTCCATTAAACCAGTCATGAATATTCAATCTTTTAATTACGTTATCTAATCTGAAATGAAAGAATGACTTAGTTCAGATAACATCATTGTCTGCTACCCAAATCCTATCAAACTATTTTCTCACCTTCTGGCGACAAAGGAGCTGGACCTGTTGTGAATTATTGTATTTGCATTGCAAGTAAAAACCCAATGAGATGTCTGTGCAAGTGCAGACCACATACTGTAGATCTGGAGGTACATAGTACAAAATATTACTTTTTACATTTTTTTTTTTTGATTATACACTTCATTTGTTAATTTACGTTAATGTCTGTAACAATTAAATCCCTTGCTAAACACCCCAAATAACAAATGAGTTAACCAGTGTTTAAAGGGACATCACCTTATGGCTTGATTTGGAAAATTACACACTGAATGTAATTCATTTGTATATCAAGTCATTTCCTAAAAAGGACATACACTGGCAAATTGGAAACACATATTTCTCTTACTCTACGCATTTGTTTCAAATACTGTATAGTTCATTTTTTATTCTCTACATTCACAGTAAAAAAAACAATTTTTAGCTCAGCCAGTCCAGTAACTTCACCTGTTCTCTTGGCTGTTTAGACAGGAATGTATCAAAAGCTGAGAGGCTGATCTACTAAGGTTTATAGCAGGTCACCATCCTATTAGACTTAAAGTGATCTTGTTAACCCTAGCAATGGTTAATATGAAGATAACTTAAAATGATGGGAAAAGGTTTATACCTATTATTAGAAGAATTGCAAGAAAATGCATGAATTAAAAAGAAAAATGTGTTTAAAATGTGTCTGTGGGGTCTCCAGCTTATTGTGTTACCACCTTGGCTATTTTTTTTAGCAGCCATATATAATTTTTAATTAACTAATCTTTAATTAGATTATTTGTTTATTTCTGCTTGACTTATTCATATTACAGTCAAGCAAAAATCCAAACAGGCTCCCTGATGCAGTATCAAGTCAGGGAGAAGCAGTAGACTGTTTCGGGTAGTTTAACCAGATATAGAGAGCAGAAAAAAAAACACCTAGCAGGTAAGGGGGTGCAGCAAAAAAAAAAAAAAAGCTTTGGCCTGCTTTCTTCTTCTTCGTGTTCTCTTCCCCATTCATTTTAGCTGTTGTTGCCTCCCATGCCTGAGCCCCTGCCTGAGCAAACATGTATTGCACCTAGGGTTAGTTAACACCGCAGCTGTTGAGATTACATTTCCCATGACTCTCAGCCAGTCTGGCATGTTAAACATGGGAATGTGAGTACTTGACAACTGGAGTGCCAAAGGTTAGCATTTATATGAATATGGACTGGTACGGCAGCTGCTGTGAAATGCAGATCTCATGATTCTTAGCCATTCGTTTGGTTGGCTGAACATCATGAGGAATGCAGGACCTGGAGTGCCAAATGTTAGCCACCAGTACTGCAAGTGTTCTATTTTGGATCCTTTATGTCCATTTGTACTACTGTCTAACTCTTTTTGTAATACCTCATGCTGTGCATCACAGAGCTACACTATGATACACAACATAAATTTTGTTGACTGCAACTCCCATGATGTTGAGCACACAACATTGCTAGTTTATTATTATGGAAACAGTAGCTAATTGTTGGTAGTAGCTAACTAAAGGTTTTAGTCATGAAAGAGAGAATTGCAGAGAATTGGGATGTGAATTTCAAACTTAAGGCCAAAGTAGCCAAGTTATAAAAAAAATTCTTACATTCAGCTGAAAGGGATCATTTTTCTAACTCAGCTACTTTGGCTTTAAGTTTGAAATTACCTTATCAATTCCCTGCAATTGCCTCTTTGTTGAATACAGCCATAACTTTTGTTGAATGTACAATAATATTTAGCCAGCCATCTTGCTATGTGAAGGTAATGGGAATTGTACTTCTAGACTTTATGATAAACTACACTACACTACACACTAACTTTGTTGTTGTTAACTGCAGCTCCCATGATATACAGTCAGCCATTACTAGCTACACACCATAGGAATTGTAGAGTGGGGTAGTTGTGGCTAACATTTATTTGCCTTGCACCATAAATGTCCTCCCCATAGCCAACAAATGTAGTATTGGGATGAGAGATTTGAGAAGTAGGGAGTATATTTAAACCCCCTTCCCTGGAAAAAATCCTGTGGACGACCAATCCCATTAGTTCTGGCTCTTTGAGTGACAGTGACACCACACCTGTGCGCTATCACTGACCCTCCCCTCTTAAGCCACACCCAGCCAGTTTCCCGCATTGAAATGTTGGGAGGGATGCAATGGCGCCACTTTTTGATGCTGTTTCCTCATGCGCCTCCTCTATGCATAAGTCCCAAAGTCCCTACATTTGTGTATATATGTAAAAAGCATTTATAAAGTTTTACATTGCTTATTTTTCTTTTAAAACAGTAGTGTCAGTAATATTAATATCATCTCCTTGGACCCCCAAGAGCAGGGCAGCAGTAGGAATTTTATTAGGTACAAAATATTTAATTCCAATAATAAGCTGACTTTGAGGAAGCAGTCAGAAATGACTGCAAAGTAAAAGTTGGCATTATAAGTAGGAATATCTCTTGTTACCTCTGTTTACATACAAACAGTTTTTGTCAAATGTCTGTATGTGCTTATTCTTAATGAACAGTGTATCAAAATATGCACTGTGAATAAAAGCAAATAAAAGCCTCTAGTCTAGATGTTATTGTTTCTGAATAAAGCAGGGAGAGGGATACAGAAGAAATTTCCAGCCCTGAAGGGAATTAAAAATAATAAGTTATTATATATCAGTATATGTCTGGTAAACTCCGCCAGGGATTATTTACTATTTACTACTTTCACGATTACAGTTTGCTTAGACCAAATGATTATTAAATACATATAAATAATGACAATTATATATATATATGTAAGTTCTGTTACTACAAATAAAACACTGTACATATAATATAGGACTGAACAAAAAGTATAAAGTATTTTAAAATGAAAGAGAATTCCAAAGAGAAAAATATATATAAAGCACACGGAAAAAAAATAATCATTAAATATGCGAAGATTGAATATTCCGAAAATTGGTTTTATTTTCAATGTGTCCCTCTCTCGATCTATAGAATTCATACTGCGAGAGTTTTTTTCAGAAATTGGTTTTCTGCTGACATAGTTATGTATATGAGCAAAATGATAAGGCAAACACCTCTGCTTCCCAAGACACTTCAACACCAAAGTGAGAAAAAAAATCTACAAATTAATCAGCACTGGCTACAGCTCTGTGGGATTACTTCAAACCATGGAATTATTCTACTCTTGACTCAGACAATGCAGCTTCTGTTGTGTATTAAGATAGCCATTCCCAAGCTAGCTGCAGTCCAGCAGCACCTTGATTGGATTTACATGTATAAGGCTGCATGCCACTGATTTAGGTGTTATAAAAATTTGCATTGAGTAACACAATAGAGATAACACACGAGAAAAGACAATTAACTCAATGCCTTAATCAGTTAATCTTTGTCGACACAGTTTAATCCTTAAGAAGATATGCACTAGAAAAAAATGAGAAGAAAGCTAATGAACATGCAACATAAACAGCTTCATTTACTCTTGGCTGCTTTCACAATGACTGTTAACTTGAACCAGATGATGATAAAATATATACACCACGACAAATAAAAAATAATATATATGTTTTAGCACTAGAAATAAAACAATGTATGTTCAAGACAAGACAGAACAGTTAGAATAACATATTTTAAAAGTGAATTAAAAAGAGCAAAACTTTTAATAAACACACAATTAAATATTAACCCTTTAAGGACCAGGGATTTTCCAAGGCCAAGGACCAGAGCGTTTTTCAATTTTTAATATGCGGTTTTTGAAACATAATTTTCCTCTCTCTCATTTAACGCACAAGTTATATGTTGTTTTTTAAAGGACAGTTAGAGCTTTCTTTTGATACCCTAAAAAATAAAAATTATTTACATTTTTGTATTAAAAAATACATATAAAAGAGGAAATTTTGGGGAAAAAAAAGTTTTTCCCCATTATTTTCCCAATAATAAGCTACACAACTAGTGCAACCCACTTATCCCCCCTAATGAACTAACTAATAAAAAACAAAAAAGACATTAAAAAAAAACTCTGAAGAGTGCAATGTCAGATCCATAAAAATCACGCAACAGGCATGCAGGGGTTAAATTTTATTAAATAAATATATAAAAATTACCTTTATTTATTAAAAAAAACTTTATAAATTGCAAAAATAAAAAAATTTGTAAAAAAAAAACTAAATGAGGGCCATAAAGTGGAAGGAACTTGATCACAGTTACAAACTGTGATCAGCATTGAAAGGGTTAATTTTTATTTGTTTTCCCCTCTCATACAACGTTCTTTATTTATTTATTTTTATTTACAGGTCACTTTCTGTGCTTCACTGTAAGAACGTGAAGCACAGAGAGTGAATTAGAGGCAAAGTCAGTGTGTGAACACACTGACTTTGCATCTAATTTGTATGTTATCGCGGTGATCACTCAATCACCGTGATCACATGCCCGGAAATCCACTCGGGTGCAAGGCTTAGTCCTGGACCCGTTGCAGACTGGCAGGCGGTGCGCACGGAGCGCACCGCCGGCTAGACTGCATGACGAGTTAACTCGTCATAAGGTCGCTAATGCTGCGGCTCTTATGACGAGTTATCTTGTCATAAGGTCGCGAAGGGGTTAAGTATGCGCAGATTGTGCAATTTTCGGAATATTCAATTTTCCCTTCTCTCTGTCTATATTGCAGACTGTGGGGGTTTTTTTTAATAGATTTTTTTCCCCTGCTGCCTTAGTAATGTGTATGAGAAAAATAGTATCAATCAGTAGATTTTCTCTAGATTAGACAAATCACCCTGCACAATTGATTATACTTTATAAATGACACATAGAAACATAGAATGTGTCAGCAGATAAGAACCATTCGGTTCATCTAGTCTGCTCAATTTTCTAAATACTTTTATTAGTCCCCAGTACCCTATCTTATACATTTTTGGGAGCCAGCAGTAGGGATTTTAGGAGCCATGGCTCACGGGATTTGTGAAACCCTGTATTAGTGAATAAAGAGAAATGATTGTACACGATACTTGCACATGCACTGCATTAGGGTTGCCACCTTGGTCATATTTTTTTTTTATCAGACCCATATAATTTCTATAGATTGCTTTGCACATAGAACCCGTATGTGTCCAAAAGGAAATCAATTTATTGATCAGTCGGTCAGTCAAGAAGAAAATCCCAGAGAGCCAGACTGATTAACTAATTGATTTTCTCCTGTCATATATGACTTCTGTGTGTTGCAGGTCAGCATGTAAAATGTATATTTGACCAAGATGACTGTATTCTACCAAAGCATGACATGTAATGCAGGTGAAATAAAGTGCATCTTGTTTTTCATTGACTGTTTTGCTACAATGCAATCTGTGTGAATATTAGGGTGACCAGATTGTTCTGCTTAAAAAAATGCATCCTCAATATAAATGTATACTCAGCCCGACTTGAGTAAACCATTTTGTTTTTTGGAGAAGCATCTCCTTCTCTGAAAAGATGCTACTTTCTGAAAAATCAACCAGAGAAACATAGCTGTGCGATCACTGGCAGGGTTGTGGGAAAGGACTTTTTTTTTTTTTAAAATACTAGTTAACCTTCTGCCCTGTACAATTCATATATTTCCACACTGAAAGCAATTCATTCATTAAGGTAGTTTCTATTTTGGAGTGTACATTAATATAAGGTAGGGCCTGACAAATTCTGTATACTTTAGGAGCCAGTCAGACCAATCCAGGAGCCACCCTGGTTATTTTTAGGAGCCAGGGGAAACATCTAGGTTCGGGTACCATGGCTTTTTGATTTTTTTTTTTCAATAGAACTCTATGGAAGGATCATTTTCATTTGGTTTCTAAAATAACTAAATTGGCTTCTGAATTGGTCAATTGGCTCCTAACTTTTAACAAATATCAATAAACTCTTGGTTTTGAGTAAATCAGCAAAGCATGATAAAAGTTTAGAGGGCTGTTTCATAATAATGAAGAAGTTAAGAGCTAGCAGCAGGAATATTAGGAGCCAGGATTTGTCAAGACATAAGGTTATCACAAGTAATTAACTATCCTACACACATTTTATTTAGTTCTGTTACAGGCCCTTAACATATCGGCGAGTGTGACTTTGCGCAAGGCCCTGTTGGGATGTATATAAAAGGGCAATCGTCTTTATACATAAGACGCAGATTTTATTCATTACTTCTCTGTGCACAGAATGTAAAATGATGCAGTTTACTATAGCTTGAAAGCAGTTAGCTCTTGTTGGATAACCTCATTGATTCCATTGGGTCTGTCCCTACTGTTTTATGCTTCCGACCAATGAAATGTTGGACAACTTGTGTCTTGGGATTTGAGCATGCATCATACAGGTAAAAATGAGCTGGAGGGATATTTAACATATGAAGCAATGTTAAGATATGAAAATACAGACTGCTACTGAAATGTAAACTGATATAATACACAAGGATAGCAGTAAGAAGAAATCTACAATTCCATTGCCTCAGGCTTCATATCATGGCTTTCATCATGAAAATAGATCACTCAACCATGTAACCTACTGGTACAAATACACACATATCAGATTTTAAAAAACATGCTTAGTATGTAATCCAAACGCAGACATGACAGGCAGAAGGATATTTACACAAAAACACAGCAATATTTTCCCCATGTGATAGAGGAATCTAATAATGGAAGATGAAAAAGGGTACTATATTAGAACTATATGATGTGAGCTTCCAAGAGCAGGTGATGGAAGTTGAAATTATGTCATTCGATTTCTTTTCTTTTTTTATAGAAGGAGGATTTAATACCCAGCTGACTTGTGGAAAATAAATAATTGAGTTATTGAATTCAATACAAAATGTGTACAGGACACTGAACGGAAGACTATAAAGGTTTCTATAGTATACTGTTATATACAGGTCTTTACAAATCCCAGGAGTTAGGGTACCCTTTCTTCCTGGCTTCTAACCTTTTTGATTTTTTTTTTCAGTAGAACTCTATGGAAGGATCATTTCCATGGTTTCTAAAAATAATTAAACTGGCTCTTGACGTGGTCAGTTGGCTCCTACAATTTTACAAATATATATCAAGTCTTGGCTATTTGTTAATCAGCAAGGCATGATAGCATGAAGTTATATAAATGGAGAGGAAGAGGGGTGTATTATTTGCAGTCAATGGAACTGCACACAGCGCTTGATCTCAACATTTTGCCTGGAGTTAGTGGTATGTATATGTGCACTTAAGCGATATTAGTGCATGTGCCAACTTTACACATAAAAGTATTGTGCACAAAAGGTCAAGTCTGGACTTGAATCCAGGCAAGATAAGAAAATTCTACTTGGGAAGGAAATACACCCATTATGCAAATTTAGAAGACACCTATTAAAAAACATAGCAGCAATACAATGTGACATTGGCAATGTGTAAACACTTCTATAAACCAGTGCGTGTCCATGCACACTTATAACTAGAAAGGAAATCAGTACACGAGTATATCCAATATTACCCCCCACATCTTACCCAAATCAAATAGTTCTGTAACAAGCACACACAAGTGCAAAGTATGAATAGATTTATTTCCCTTCAAAAGAATCTTAGACAATTGAAATGTTTAGAAGACAATGAAAGATTACTATTGTCGGACCTTGAGGACAACATATTTTAGCTTATTAAATGTATAACTACTATAAGTTAGTACCCTTTGCAGAGCAGAACCTAAACTGATGCTATAATGTGGTGGAAACCTAAGAATTATTCATAGTGTGGTATATGATCTATCTGGGTCTCCTCCTGGGTTAGCTTTCACATGTAAAACTCGAGAAGGACAAATATCTGATTACAAAAGGCTTGTGTAATACAAACATTTGAACTCAGTATATTTTATGTAGGCCAAATAAAATGTAGCAGTGAACTGTGGGACAGACCCTGTCGTAATGCAGACAGGGGTTGCAAGCTCATCTGAGTTCAATAAATATATTTATTTATAAAGTATTTTACCAGGAAGGCTACTTTGAGATTTCTCCCATTTTCAAGTATGTCTTGGGTAATTGATTGGAAAATTGATTATTTATCAATTGCATTTCGTTGTGTAATATACACAAAAGATTAAATGACAAATGCTATTTTATTTTGAATACCAGCAACAAAACACATTCACCAAGCATATGTCTCGGTACCGAGACTGTTTTACCGGGGAAGAAACATTATGTTGTATATACTAGCTTTGATGGAATGATGACACCAAGATGGGTATAATGAAACCAAAAACATAAAAAAAAAAAGAAGAAGACAGTAGTTAAGGTTCTATCTGAAAACAATAATCAAATATAAATCAGTGATTTATTGGTGGACAATCTTCATCTTGGGAGATGGTCACTTTAAGACTATAAAACATGTGAAGGTCATATTGATTTTAGTGCAGCCCTGTCATACGCATTTTCCATCCAACCCATGACTGCCAAATGAGATTTTTTTTCTGCCTAGAATTATTCCACACCATTTAGAAATGACTGCTAGACACACACATGCATTCCATTTGGTGATATATGGGTTAATACTTCTCTCCTTAGCTTTATCTATACACAGCTAGCGCATTTGGTTCCCAAAGTTCCAGCAATAAACTCATATCTTTATCACTAATGCTGCCAGTATCATGGTTTATTACCATAAAGACCAGTGTGTTATGTGTAAATCATTTCACCGAGCCAAAGCCATTTTATTTTTATTTAATGGAAAACATAAGCTACATTTTATGAGCTAAGTTTGTGTCCATTTATCGACAACAGACAATTATTGACTATATTTTGATGGCAAATCTTGTAACTACGTTGGGATATTTGTAATGTTTCATTTATTAGAAGGTGTTTGTATGATTGCACTGTGGTTTGTAGAATACCCTGCCGATTTTAATACTATCTGCCATGGGTGTGAAAGAGTTAATGTTTGAATCTAACCATACTACATCTAAACATATTATTCAGGCACTTGAGAAAGTCTGATCGCAGTGCAAAATGTGCTTTGAGTCTAAAAGGAAAAAATCGTCATCAACCCCCTATCAAATTTAAGAATTCCTATATTGTAAAAAAAAAATTCTAACAAGCTATTTTTAACTACCACTGTAAGTAAATAAAAATGAATGTGGCTTAACAAACATTTGCATTTTTAATTACATACACCGCTTCAGAAAAAAAGCTTGGATGCCACTGTTCTAGGGGTAGCATTTTTCACAGTGCCATAGACTGGGTTTGCTTGACACTTTTATGCAATGTGCCAATTCTGTAGTAGGCCAAAGAGTTCAAATAGATGGTTATATTACTGTATCAAATGTCACAGTGTCAGCAACACACTGCTAAACCTTGCTACATTACTATTAGCTATAAATCCTGCATGCTAAAAACACTAGCTACAATTTGAGGACAAAACCAGAAGCTGACTGCAATTTGAAAGGCCCATAAACGTTAAATAACATTTAACGTCAGAAAAAAAAAAATTTGTACAATGCAGGATTCCAGAATCGAATCATTAGCTCTGCAAGTCTTTTATATGTGTCTTTAATAAGAGATAGAATCTAAACAGATGAGAGATTACAACTATATTGGTTGTGAAAGCTCTGCATGCCTTAAAAGAGATCTAATTAGTAAGTGTCTTTAATAAGATATAGAATCTAAAACAGATCAGAGATTACAAGCATTTTTTCAGTTTAGTGACTGTCTAATCTCCTAGTCAATTTACCTTAACTACGTAGTACATTATGCTTATCCCTTGAGAAAACATTATAACGCTACATAAGTAAACACTGGGTAAACAGGCTACTTGTGTGTATAACTGGGACCACTAGATTGAAACGAAAAGCATCAGAAAAGGTGCCTAATCTCTTAGAAGAGTCAGAACCACTGGTCTCTAGTCCAGTTGTAGTTTTCTATCTGACTATGATTAAGAGACACATCTCTCAGAATGTCTGATTGCATCTTTAAAAAAGACACATACTCACTTAATCCATTAGGAACCAAGATAGTCTATGGCTTCTTCCAGTACCAATCATAAAAGACCCTATTTAAACATGGATTATACTGCTTATCTACTATCACTATCTACTATACTCAATTATCCTGAAACCCCATGCCAGTTGTCAAACTTTTTTTCATGGCTGCGTGCATCAACGTGAGATTTGGATGTATAGACAGGGTTCCTGCTATCATTCTAATAAATAAAGTAAGATTTTTTTCTGGCACTGGCACCCTAGCCTAACAGGATTCAGTGCCCTCAAGATGGGGTGCTACAATGGTCCAAATCTGGGCCATGCTGTTAGAGAGAATGCACATTGATCCACACCGTACTGTTTTTCTTGCTGTGTGATTGGGTCTATTTACTGAATCCATGACCTATCAGGAAGCAGGATGAGAATCACAGTAACAAGTAATCTACAGTAAATATTTATTATGGTTAACAGATACAGTGTTTAAGTAACAGTACTATGGCTAAGAGATTATGAAAAAGGGTAACAGTATTATGGGTGAGATATGGTGAGTAAAGGTATTACAGTTAACAGGTAATGTATGGCAGGTGAGTGTAAAGATGAAAGTAATAGGATGCCTCTTATGTGGCTGTGATGACAAGTCGCAGGTGAGAGACACACGCTGCTGACATCTGTCACCCATGGGATGTACACAGAAACATACACCGATTTCATACACTTTCTCTGTCTTTGACCCCAGTACATAAGGGAGCACATCAATATAGCACCCTGGAATAGCCTGGATTTATTGGGTAGCACCTTTATACAAACATACCTCACACACATCCCTTTTAATGGAATCCCCATTATGCTGCAGGTCACCATCAGTGAGTACAGAGGAGGGCTGGCTAAATGGGCTGAGGTGGACCATTTTTCACTTCTAAATGCCCTGGAGCATAGCAATTACTAACCTACCACCCCTCCCCCATGAAGATACCAGGTCTCACCTGAGTGAGTATATGATTATACAGTAGACTGCCCCACTTTGTATATAGAATATATAGCTGTGATGGCAATAAGGGAACATTCCTAGTTTTGTGGACTACAGCTTTCATGATACTAAGCCAAAGCATCATGGGAGATGTAGTCCCCAACAGCTGGAAGGCCAAAGGTTATCCATCACTTAGGTAGTACACAGCACTGCTTTGCTCTTACCGTCTCCCTGGCAGCACTGACAGGCAGCAAGATGCTCACTGCTCTGCGAGCATTAGACCGGCCGTCCGTGCGATGGCTGCCTATGTGGCGGGACTCCGTATCCCGATACTCTCCCCGGTGCTGAAAGCTGTTGTCACGATACGTGACATAGCAAGCCAGAGCCAGCCCTGCACCAGCCGCTCCGGTCACTACCAGTAGGAAGGGAGGCCTAGCACTGGGCGAGGGTCCGGAGGGCTGAAGGGACACTGGTCGTGGTTGTACCCCTAGCCACGGTTGTTGAGGGGCACGGAGAGCCCGGAGGAGCCGGCGGAGAGCAGCCATGAGGGGAGAGATGGAGTGACAGCAGGAGGAGGGGAGAGGGAGGGATCGCGAGTGCAAAACAAACGCCCTGCAAAGCCCTTCCTGGTACATATGGTGCAGGGCACAGTTGGCACAAGATAAACTTGGCAAATCTCGAGCAATTTTCTGAATCCACTCAGACAATAGTACACATAATGCTCATTTTTTTTTACATAATCTAAATGTATCTTACATTAAAATGATAGTTGACATTATAAATATAGATCATATACAATATTTATATTGTTTATGCAGAATTGAAAACAAATCTATAGCTTAAGAGACAGATTTGTGCTGTACAGGTGGCAGCACTAATTCAGACACCAGCCACATACACCTTTTGATGGCAGCCTTCCAGTGTGTCATTTGTGACCAGAAAGAATCTGGGCTCCCCTCCTTGATTCATTTATTTACTTCTGTTCATATATGACTTCTACATACTGCATAGTGACATGTAAAAGTTATATGTGGCCCTAAGGTGGCAACTTGTGACATCAAATAATGTCCTGTAATCCTACCACCTTGTGGCTCTGGCCACCAAATCCCAGGCAGGTATGGCTGTATCACAACTTGTAAATTAAAGACATTAAAATTACATTTTGACTCTGATATTTATACATTGCCCCTGTTTTGATGGAGGAGTGGCATGTGCTATAGTAGAAACATGTTGCTTCTGCCCCAGCACCTTTAGCAGCTGCTGGTAAACACTATAGCTGTAAGCCCACTGCCTGCAGCCAGTCAGCTGCAGAAGCTGTCAACAAGAAACATTTGTTTCTCTCTGCAGAAACTGTGAATGACAGTCATTTATTCCATATAGGGGTGGGGGGAAAGTAGGGTTGTCCAACTAATAGCCCATAGATTGCATCAACTTGCCAAACAGTTTCTTGTATTCCATGACTGCTACTGAACCAGCCAGTATAGCATGGGAGAACTGCTGTTCCCTATATGTGGGTTGATATTGGAGGACATATATGTTCCTTTATTAGCATATAATTTAATGGCAGTGACATTCTGTCCTCCTGTCTAATGATTACGTGGGCAAGCATGTGAAACAATACCTTTCAGCATACTCTCTTATTAGTTAGAGCACCGGAGTACCAAGAGGCAGCATAGTTTGTTAAAATCTATTTTAAGATGTGTGTTCAGTTGCATTTATGTGTGTGGACAAGCATTCGCATGTTAATTGTGAGTGTGCATTATTCAGATAAATATGTGGTATTTGGAGACTGGCCTCCCACACAAAAAACACACATGAAATTTTATCTCCATACTAGTACTTCTGTAACTATTGATAGACATGCAACTAATGACGATTGGCCCCGAGGAAGAGACAACACACCAGCTCCAATAACCACCTGCATGACTGCTAACTGACAAATATAAATCCAATATTTTATTGTCCTATGACAGAGAGAACCCTTCAAGGAAAGGGCATAATCCTGATGTGTTCCACGCTATACCAAAACTATAGTGAGGATCATAGACTATACTAAGCATGTTTGTAGTGTTAAAAGCAATAGGTTTATGCCCTCTTCTTGACTGGTCCTGTCTTTCACAGCCACGGATATTAACATTTTGGACTTAAGTTTGTCAACTGGCCTATTACTTTTTGCACTATGCAAAGCGCTTTCTTATAGCCCTATGAGTAAAAACGAAACAAATAATGTACTTTATTGAGCCTTCATATAGCTCTAACAGGGGGCAGACATGTTGTTTACAGTCTTAGGGCAGCTCTTCATTTGTCTGCATGAAGGTTAATGCAGATCTGACCCAATATTCTATTCAACATGTCTGCCCCCTGTATATGAAGCTCAATAAGGTGCCTTATTTGTATTCTTTCATTAAAGCATCTTTATACACAGCATCTACACTTGATGTCGTCTTTCAATTAAATTATTTAAGTTATTTTTTACCTACAGTTGTCCTTTAAGAGTTGTCAACGAGCATTTGTGCTGGTGGTGATGTTGTCTTTTGCACGCCAAGGGTATCTTCATCCAACGCATGTCTATCATTTTTTGGAGGATTGACTCCTACATGGACACTCTATCTGACAATGTTTGTGTTTTTGTGAAGTTGGACACTATCTAAGAATCGAAAGAAAAACCTGTAATGCTGCCACTGATTTTGGTTGAAGAGTAGTGGGATAGCTTTTCATACTTCTATAACTATTCTCCATCATAATAGCTCATCTGCATATGGTGCAGGAAAATCATGTGACATAGATAAACTCAAAACAGTTTCATAATATGTGCATTTGCTTTCTAGTCTACTTATCCAATGTATGAATAATTTTTGTGCTGTACATTCCCAATGTAAATAATACTCAAATACCATGGTCTCTTCAAAAATAATTTTAATTCAAACAACTAATTTCAAAAATCATGTGTAAGTGTTTATAGTGCCCAATCCATGTAGGGTCCCACAAAGGTGTGGGAAATATGTGGTGAAGTGAGTGGGCACTGGAATGCAGACAATGTTCTCTAGCAAATAAGCAACTTCATAAATACCTTGTTTGGAGCTCACCTTCAAAAGAGCACTCTAGCAGTAAAGATAACACCACACTTATACAATGATGCATTCATCTAAGCAGTACCAATTACTGTTTTTTTCCATCCTCTAATGGCAACTGTAGTTGCCAAAAGTGTCTACAATATTAGCAATATATATATATATATATATATATATATATATATATATATATATATATATATAAGGGGACATATATAAAAACTTATTCCAGTGTGAAAATAATATGCAAGCATTTGCTCTCCTTTTCTTGATGTTTAAAGAAATAATGCCCACAAATAAACTGGGTAAAAAGCCTTCAGTCCAGTCTAGTTAGAAAGCAGCAGTATGGACCATGGTGCATTAATAAAATTGGAGCATTCTTCCAAATTGGTAATAGAAGTGGTTGTTCTCCCTATGTAAGTTACATATTTTCCATTCCACTGCCTCAAGGCATCTGCTTCCTTCTAGCAAGTTCTTTAAGTATAATTAGTTATCAAACAGCTGGTAAAAAAAATGGCTTGAGGTAAATTTTGAGTTTACTGAGACAATAACATATCCATAAAATGTGGTACCCCAAGTACAATGTAGCTGTTGAATTAAGTATTTAATAACACAACCTTCGTTTGCAAGTTGTTGCTAATTAAGGTCATAATTGATGACATTTTCTAAAACATGTTTTCTCAAGATAATCTTTTAAGTTGTAACTCTGTGGAAAGCAAATCTAAGGATTAAGGGTGATACTCTATATACCTAGTGAGAGAGGTGTTAGTAAAAACATTAATCGCAAACTAAAACAAGACAAAAAGCATGTATTTATACAGAAGAAGGAATTCAGATACAACATGGATTTGCGCAAAATGGAAAGAGGAGCTGATCTTCATATGTGTTTCATGCTGTATTATAGTGCTAACCTTAGTGATATAGTGCTTTAGCTGTTATATATTTCATGTTACATTTATAGGTTATATATTTAGTTAACAGCCAGAGTTGGTGTATTGGTCTTTACTGCATAAATATTTTAGAATCCATTTCATATAAGCAATGCTCTCCCTACCAGATGTATCTGTCCATCTGAACCCCCCCCCCCCCCCCCCACATAAGAAATAAATGCATGTAATGCAGTGTCCTACATCTAAGAGAACAATGGTAACTATGACTATTGAGCAATGAATCAAAGCCTTTAATTTAATTAAATAAGCTTGCACTACATTACCTCCTCTTTCTCAGAGATAAGCTTTTTAGCAAACATTGGATACACTGAGAGTATGGAGGATGGTTTCACCCAAGTATCAAATAGAGCTAAAGGTGTTTCTTTCAGTCAGCAGGTAGTTTAGCAACTGGCCTTTAATTGCTTGTGAAATGGCATTCTATGAGTTCATATATACAGTAGGGATTTTGGTTGCAAATATATTTAATCCTATACTGCTAATGAGGCTAATGTTAAAAGTCATGGCTTCCCATACCATCTTATCAGTAACAGATACATTTCCAAATAGCACAAATGTTATTTGAATATACTAAATCATAATGTTGCTTTAGTAAATACAGTGTCTGGAACTGAAGAAGTTTTTGTGTGACTGTAAATTATTTACACAACCGCACTTTACGAAACTGATCTATTTGTTAGAAAGACAGTAGTTATAACAATAACATTCAGCTGCATAAAGTGGGTTGCCATTAATATTAATGTAAAATAATGGCACACAATGATTCTATCTAGTGACCTCAACGTATAATTCGGTTGGAAAATGTGTAACTAATCAACCTGATGTTTCACATCTAACAGTGTCTGCTAAAGGAGTACTTGACCAATAACAAATATCTTTGTTAGAAAATAATAAGCCAGTTACATGAAACAAATAAATAAGGTTAAAACATAAAAAAAATTGCTACCACAATAATAACCCATAACCAAGTGAGAAGAACAAAAAATTGCTGTATTTTGCTGCAGAATTTCCAATTATATAAAAATGGCAGGAGGAATATTTGTTAATGCTCATGTCCTAACAAGGAAAGTGAACAGTAAGACAAAGAACAGTCCAAAATCTTCTGGAAAGTCTCACTTTACAACTGTGGCCAAAGCCTGCATGATGATGACATAAGATACACCCCTGCTCTCTTACTGGTTCCTGTGTATCAAAGTGGGCAGGACTAGGTGGCTGTGTACAACTTTTTTTTATCTGCCTTTCCCCACACAGAGAGGATATTAAACTGATCAAACAGGAACATAACTCCGCCCCCTTGTGATGTAATAGTTACATTACCTTACCATTTAGTGCACGTCTATTTTCAGAATTCTGACTGATAGACTACATTCTGTGTCCCCAGCCCCAAAGTGAGATACTAATGTTGTAAAGGCACTGGGGGGTGGCACCCAAAAACACTATATTTCACAAAATGGCGGCACCCAAAAACACTTGTTTAGTAAAATATTTCATAAAATAGACTCACCTAACAAGAACAAAAGACATATCTGAAATAAACGATGCAAAATAAAAAAAATAAACCCTTTTCATTTTTTGGTGAAAATGATCTGCTATCCAAAATTATTAGTTGAGCCTATGTCTACAGGAGAAACTTGCATTAAAGACCCCACCAATTGTTTTACCATTGTGAACCGGATAAACATAGGGATCATTGATTGACAGGGAAGGACAAGGGCTGGCATGTTCGAAAATAATTGCAAAATTTAAATCGATAGACAGAGATATTGGCACATGGGGGGGCTGATTTCACACAGTGAAAAAACAGAGCTGACTCTCAAATCCAAAAGATAAATTGGAGATGGTATATCATTTTGCAGATAGTGAAAAGTATGAATGGGTCTGCACACTTACAAGTATCGGGTGCCACGAGGGAGCGTCATTCACGCCCATTAAGCAAAAGGAAACTTGACTTGAAAAAAGCTCAGTGCTGGGCTGAAACGTTGTTATTTGTTGGTGGATTAAACTCCCTTAAACGGTGTGCTGAGTCTCCTATCTTTCCTTTTATATCATTTTGCAGATCACGATGCACAGTCCAAGTACCCAAGACAAGTAATGAATTCTCTGCAACTTAATCAGATCACATGAAATAATATGTTGGTGTCCCAGTCTGCTAGGCCCCAAAGCCGTGGAATGCATTGCAGATATTCCCTATTTCACAAGGGAAGTGATGATAGCAGATAAGAAGACAGACGACCAGCAAATATCTCCTCATCAATGACAGGTTCAGCCCAATTTGGAATAAATACCTTGTCAGCATCTCTATGTAAGAACTGCTGCAATATTAGCTTTGAGACCTGCATAATGTGTACCAATTATAGAAGAAAAAGCATTTGCAGTCTAGTTAGCCAAGTTGTGCTTGAACTATCCAGTTGGGGATGATAATAAATTTACCCTACATTTTATAAAAATATATAAATGCTACATACATACCTTAGAATCAGTGTGCATCATAAGGGAATGGGTGATAAAATTTATATTTTTTTAATTACAGATTTCTACTGCAAGCACCTTATACATTAAAACTATGAAATACACAATTATGTATATATATGTCATGCATATGGAAAATAATAAATATCTGGAAAAAACTGAATGAAGTCATGATTCACTTCACTTAATTTTGTTATGGAGCTACGAGCAATGTTTCTTATAGTAAACATCCATTGTTGATTATGATGACCAGGCCATCAGACACATTATTCCCTGTTGCATACCTTCCTTGAGTTAATAGGCCTGGTATGTAGTGTAAGGGAGGCATGGATTTCTATAGCATTGCTCTTGGAAAACACAGGGCTTGCTGGGACCTGACGTAATTCCCTGACACTCTGTTTCTACACGGTATCTAGTTACAGCAAGTACCCCAATTAAACCCTTCTCATATGGCACCCAGTCCATGATGACTTTTCTCCAGAATATAAGAATTTCCCCTTATCATGTTTTTGGAATATTTTATTTATATGTTTTTTATATTTTTTTAGTTTAATTGCAAGATCTAACATTTTAGTGTTTTTTTCTTAAATAAACTATTAGTTACATTAAAGGGACTCAAACATTAAACATGCCTGAGTTATCTGCTGGTTATGACATCACCTCTGGGTTGATATGTAAATTATCTACATATAAAGACTCAAGGTGATGTCAGAAACGTGAGACTCCATAGACACATTTAAATATGTTTTTCTTATTGAATGCATTTGCTTGCATTTTTGCTAAATCAATGTAATTTTAATTTTTTTTTCATATTTAGAGTTTTCACATTTTTTTATTCTCTATAGTCACTGCGTAAGCATTGTATAGATTGACAGAGTCCATTTAAGCTAATTAAAGAGATGACTACACAGCATTTGATGGTATAGGTTTATACGCACTGTAATCATTTTGTTTCAATGCAGCGTGTAAATAGTTTGTATGTGTCTTTTCACTTGTCTACTTTATTTGAAGTCTTTTCAAGCCTTTCAGTTTTCCAATACCCATTCTGACATATCTGAGGAAGTAAAGAATTGGAGGTAGGAGGGACAAACAGAGCTAATCAGGATGTTCTCTGAATGTAGCAGATAACAATCCAAACTACTTGAGTTGCATACACTCACCTGAAATAGGAATTGTGGGAAGTGAGGGATTAAAGTCAATTAAAACAAAATTATGCGTGTTGAATTCCAAAGTACTCTTTTTGGCACAGCTATCTTGAATTTGTGTTTTAAATTGCTCTGATTTAGTTTTTTAAAACATGTTCTCCAATAATATTTAAATTGTATTTTATTATATATTAGATTGTGCAACTTTTCTAAAATGTCCAGTTTACACGGACATACAGTACATTTGAAATAATCAGTTGGCAGTGATTAGCATGCGGGCATTAATTATCAAACAACTACTTTCTAGATCACAGTGTTTTCATGTTTCAGTTAAATCTGTCCAAAACTACCTTTTATCCTAATCGCAATAATTTTGTATATACCATTTTATTTTTTGTTTTTTGTATACACATTTTCAAATAAGAACATGTACAGCAAAATGTTCATATATCAAGGAAATATGTTAGCTAGAAATGAAAAACAAAACACACAGTGGCAGGAAAAACTAGACATATTGTGAAGATACACACAATTATTGTATTACTTAATTTGCAAGTATCATTTCCCCTAGTTAGAGTAGGAATATTCTAAGCCTGATGAGTAACTATTTTAATATCATAAACATTCCATTGTTACAGTTGGATGCACTGCAAGTAAAATATAATAAAATGTTTTAATGTAGTTCTAATGAATATGTTTCATTTCATGTATTATTATAAATATAATAAAAGCTTCAAGTCTTCTTTCTCAGTTGCAGTTTTATTAATAAAAAAATATTACTTCTGTCATATATGTGTTTCACATGATTTTCTTTGTATCTACTAATCATTAAAGGAACACTGACTTGAAAATGGCCTGCCTTTTTTAATCCATATTAAGGTTTAATAATTATACAAATGCATGTACTTATTAGTAAATATCTGTATTCTGAACATGTTTAAGCCCTTCATGGCTGGACCGTTTGAACATTTTTGGTTGTGCTGGACATTGGCTGTTTGAACATTTCTGCAGTGTTTGTATAATTTTCCTCTTTCTCATTTACTATAACCAACAAATTATATACTGCTTTTTTGGGATTGGAATGGCTTTTTTTAATAGTAAATTATCCTATAATTTACTATAAAAAAAAATAACAAAATATGATGGAAAATTGAAATATACAAAAACGTGTTGCGTTTTTATACAAAAATACAATGTGTGAAACTAACAATTTTCAATCGTGATATATGCCCCTAAAGGAGATTCACTCACATTTACTAGAGCCCTTATACTGGCTCTAGTGTAGGGGCGTAGTGGGACTACAATTCCCAATATCCTCAGATGGTGTAATACACTCTCCTTAAATGGTAATGTGTGATGTTAAAAACCAAGCAAGATCAATAGGTCAGGAAGAGAGATGGACCATAGTGTAGTACCAAAAGTAGAAATTTTGTACACCAGTGTGTGAGATAAGTATTTCACTTTATTGCCAATACGTTTTTGTATATTTCACTTGTTATATTGTGTGTGTGTGTTGGTCCACATTAGTGTCTGCTGCATATTACCTATTTATAGTCTGTCATATTTTTTTTTTATATATATATTTGTTCCCAATAAATCTATCTATATATATATATATTTTTTATTTTTATTATCATTATTATTATTATTTTTCTATTTATTTTCTGGTGCCCATTTTCTCAGCTGGTTATCACTTCTGATGCAAAATTGAATTAGTAAAACAACACTTTTTCTAACTTTTACTTGAAAATTATTTTTCACATCTGCAAAAGCTAATGAAAAACTTCCTAGTACTTCCAAGTACAAGTCGAGCTTTATATTTTCCTAACTATTTTCTCAGCATTAACTATACTGACAATGTATTCCTAAACTTAACCCTAGCACTAACCCTAACGATTTTTTTATTTTTTTATTTAAAAACATTCTGGACGCTACAGGTGCTTGGTGTACATGGACAGGCTGTCCATACTGTAATTAGCCTCTCCTTTTTTTTCTTTTAAATACTAATTGTCTCTCTTGATTTTTTGGACAAGATTAAATCAGTCATATTTTCATGTAGTAATTACAGATTCATTTTCTATAGCTTTATGAGATTATTACATTATCAGGTAAAATCCCTTCGAACTTAATTATGTAAAGACATTGTTAAGCAACCAGTCCCCAGGTATTAAAAAAAAAAAATGTGTTCAAAGAACTGAACCTACAAGAATTTCACAACCAAAAGTTCCCCCAAAGCAATCTCTGTGTCATGCTAGACATCGGTGGGGACTCAACTAAGGGAATTCCAGAAATCTTTGCTAAGTAAATAATGGATTTTCCAAGAGCTCAGCTTGACTCAAGTTGAGTCAGGCAGGTTGACTCAGAGCTGCTTAACAAGTATTCAAAAACTCACTCTTAGGTGAATGTAGTTACCCAAACAAATCGAATGAAATAATAAATAAAATGCCACTCATCCATGTAACTTTGGTTCTACACCACCTAGAGGTGAAAACAGGAACCAACCCTACAAAAGGATGCACTAAGCTGAGCAGGACCTCCCATTAGACCTATTCGGAAATCTGAGTACATCTTGTGATTGATTGGACAATGTGGGGGTGACTCAAAACTGCACTGTTATTTTCCTTGTGTAGTAAATTGGATGAAAGTCAAGATAAGACATGAAGGTTAAGTTGGAAGTTCTTCAGAAATGAGCATAAAATTGAAATCCATCCCTTAGGTTTTAGTTCAGCTGGACTTCATATCTACTTAGCGTTTTATGAAACAAAAACACAACATGGTGATACAATAATTTACCAGTAGCAAGGTTATAACTTGTTTATTCTCTACAATCCCACAGAGATTCTATAAAGTAGAAGTACTGAGGAAAAACAAAGAAATTTGTTAGCAAAAATAAAAGAAGGTGGTGAATTTAAAGTAGGATTTGATCCCTGTGAGAGCTGACCCTCAACAATGTTGTGTATGAAAAGGTAGACACAATTTCGTGGAGGAACTTGGTGTTATTGTAGCAAACAATGGCCCATTTTATTGCAACATGCCCACTTGATCTATGTCTCCTTGGTGCAGGTCTGCGAGCTGGGAACATCTCGATTGCGGTTATCATGGCAACATTCTAAGGAGTTAGTTTAGTGCTGTCACACTTTGATGTTACATTGATGTTACACTGCTTTGGGCAAGACACAAAGGGGACCAGCGTGAAAGCTAGATTTGCTGATATAAACTGCTTATTTCACAGTATATCAATCTATGGTCTATGTATTTGTAGCTAACATGTTTTATGCCAAATATACAGATGTCCTTACATAACAAGTATTTAAAATTGACCTTGAGTAATCTGCATTGTCATGTAACCCCTATCTAACAGGTAGGTTTTCTGGAATTCAACACATTTTTGTAGGAACAAGTGTTTGCAGCTTCTTTTGGTCCATTTAGTTAGGCAGTTTGACTGATTTATTTTTATTTCCAGCAATATCAATAAAAGTTCCATGGGTGAGTTATAAACTACTACAAACCTGCTCCTTCAATTCATTTGGATACAAAAGCACTTGCTTAAATTATTACGTTGAAGGCCTGAAACTTTGATCTTACTTTCTTTGAATTAACACAGCAATTAAACAGATTTTGTTCAAAGCACAAACTCATTGGCTGGTGCTTTACACTGATGTGATAATGTTTACACAGATGTGCTTTGAAATCACGATTATGGTGGATTTCAGATCCCACCACATGACAGAATCCTGTCATTTGAAAGATAAATACTGTAACATATACCTGCTACAACTATCTCAATGAAAATCTGGGTATTTTTTGGGGGGGAGGTTTATCTTTTTACAACTTTATAGCTCTAGGGTTAGTAATAGCCCATTCACAGAAATGATGCTTTAGAGAAGGTATTTTATAGTTCAGGTGCGCAGAGTACCCCTCTGCTTAGGACTAGAAGGATGGAAAGGTGTAACATTACATGCTCCAAAACATCTGTCAATTAATTACTCCTAAACACTGCATAGAAATATTGAAATGAGTGTGCAATCTATTTGATCTCTCTGTCATCTGGGGCTTAGGACCATTTGGTCTATTTTGATCTTGGGCGCTTGATCCCTTTATTAGTATTTTACACACATGGTGGAGTAAGAGAGGCTGTGTGTGTGTTTAAAGGAACAGTTTCACCTACAGTATCCATTTTTTAATATAGATAAGGGCTGCATCAGGTCTAAAAGCTAAAAGCTTAAAATAAAGTGTAATGTATGTCTTACTGTTGCTATATCAACTGTCCAGTCAGTCTCTCCAAGTATTCGTTATTTGATATCACTAAATTTCAAAACCCCAGTGAAATTAATTTCAGTGTAAAGCTGCATTGTTTTAAAGCAAAAATAAGTGCATGTCACATATATTTTAAACATATACAGTTACTGAAATTAAGTTAGGTGGAATTTGCCCTTTAGTGTAAATCTGTGTGTGGTGTGTGAGAGAGAGCTGGTGTGTTGCTGTACACCTGTGTGTAACTGCTTGCGTGATAGTATCTGTGTTTGTAACAGCAATGAGAAACAGACATTTTTATTGTGTTTTGACTATATCCGAATTTAAGAAAAAAGCAAGATACATGTTACAGGTAAAAAAAAAAAAAAAAAATGAGATGAGGTTAAACAAATGTAGAATACTTACTAAATTACAAACAATAACAAAACATAGATATGGTGCAGGAGGGGAGTATGTGGAAAATGAACTACACTAGTAATATATGTGAGGTAATAAAAATCCATAATCCTGTCAGTGCTAGTGTGTTGCTAAATTCCCAATATTTTTTAAAAGAAAAAAAGAACATGGAAGCAATTAAAGCAAAAAAAAATAAAAAATGGTGGGGAAATGAGACAATTATTTCATAATGTTTACTGACTAACAGTAGCCAGTGCTAGAGAAAGAAAGAATCACAACTGAACCACATTCTTCCTACTTCAATCACATTAAATAGATGCATTTATTAAAGTTAGTATCATCAGCTGTAGGAAAATAAATTGGAAGATAATGTTAATCATGATATGTTTAGTAATATTTTGCAATGCTACCTGGGTGGGTTTTATTCTCAGGTTGTGAGAATATTGACTGCATTAAACAGTTTCACTATGCATGTGCTAGGAACACACAGGCAGTGTCAGTCTGCTATGCTGGACCTGAACCTTGCTGCCTGTAATTGACACAATCTGATTAAAGGGTGACTGAAATGGTAACTTCCCATCCATACACACTACATCTGCACAGTAGAAAAGGCCCAGAAAATGGGGTTCAACACTATGATTTAATTTTCTAATAAAATATTATTTATATGTAATACATATATATAGCTGCCAGCTGTCTGTTAATACTGCACATAAAATATAATATTCATATTAATCTTTCATTTTTGTTGTGTTCAACTAAACACAGATTACACTGCTCTAATGGGAATAGGCGTAGCATTATGGTGAGCCTTTAGCACAGCAAGAACTAACATCTGGTATTCCTTATATTGAAAACTAGGATTCTCATTATGCTCAGCCAGACATATCATGTTCTACTAATACTCAGTAAATTTAGTGGCAGTCCATGAAAAAATGAAAGTTAAAATTGAGTCCGTCAGAAAATAGATTTTGGGTGTCAGTAAAAACGATTTATAACTAATATCAGTCTTCACTTATGTAGTTTCCTTAATAGGTACGTAATGGTTGTGCATTTATTGTATTAAATAAATATAGTTAGATAACTAAAAACCTTTTCAGAAATTATTAATAAAGCGTCTGTGTTTTAACAAGATGTCAGTAAAAGTTTATTTTTGATTAGTTGGGAATGCATGTGTCTGTAAATGCATATAATCTGTATATTACAGCTATACCTTGTCAACAGTTAAATCATTACAGTACAGATAATAATATGCTAATAAACAGAACAGATATTGGTGCTCTGCGTGATAATATGATAACTTTATGTCAAACCTCTACAGTAGTCAATTTACAGCTTGGTAGGTTCAGTGGGTGAGCATCCCTGTAAGGTGGGATACATGTTTGGGGATGCTGGGAACCACACACATTAAACATGGCACCTGGCAGAGCCCAGTCAGACCGAGAAAGAGGAAGGGAGAGCGAGAGAGAGATAGGTATAATCCACTTATGTTTTATTGGTGCTTTAAACTGAGAAAAATCTCAGATCTTTGTGCTTTTCCACCAAGAACTCTTTGTATAAGTCTATCAGGGAAGGTCTAATCTGTAAGAACCGCCCCTCCTCTCTCTCTCTCTCTACCTTTCCTTGCACCTGTCCACCCTTTACACTACTAGCACCTCCTGTATCCATACAAGGCTGCTCCCTCCTGCTGCTGCTGCTGCTGCTGCTGCTGCTGCTGGCCCCTCCACCATCCTACCCCCGGGTCACAGTAGGAGATTAGAATTTTATTTTTTATCAAGATTAACTAATCTTCAAAAAAAATCTTTTAATCAGTAGCTATTAAATTCCTGACATGTATATTTACTTCAATCAAAGAAATGTCCATTATGGAGATCATGCCTGCGATGAACATTGCATATGAATGGACTGGCTCTGAATAGGAGACACTTTACACCTTTGACAAAGGCCGGAGAGGTGTGAAGGGCTTTGTAACCTACGGTCTGGAAACCTGCCTCATTACCATATGTCAAGTGTCCCCAATATAGAGTCTCCTCAGTACATATAGACCTCACTGGAGCTCATCTCACTCAGAGTTCTGGAACACCTGAAGAAGACAACTGGATGCTGTACGCTCTCAGTTTGTCCTCATAATCTGAAGGTTGACCTTCTTGGACTTCTCCGGGGATATCGTTCTACCCTTCTACACCATGGCTCCTGTAGCCGATATGGGCACTTTTCTAGCCGGTTTGGACAACTTTGGACAAGTGGGCACTCAATACATGCTGCCCCCAGTCAGGGAAACCCCTATGATCTATAACGACGCAATGGGTCAGTCTGAGCGACTCTCTCGCAGCGCCCCCTCGGATTTGGCGCATCTCCAGGGTATTCTGCGCCGCCGCCAACTCTACTGCAGGACCGGATTCCACTTACAGATCCTGCCCGATGGTAATGTGCAGGGCACCCGACAGGACCACAGCCGTTTTGGTAAGTGCACCTCCCATCCACCTGTAACATTACTCATGTGGTGCATATTTTGCCATGCTATGATGCAGCTAGCCAGGTTTAAATATACCTGGTCACAAGCAGTGAGAGATTTTTCTGTACAAAACAATTGTGGGGTAATAAGATAAATGTGGCGCAATCAACATGATCATTGTGTCGGTCTCTATAGTGACTGCACCACGTTTAAAAACTTTTTCCAATAATCACTCTCCAGTATGCTGTAATAAAAAGCAAATTCGTTTTATGCCACTTGGTGCATTTAATACCTATTTACCTGTTAAAGCTGCTTTAGCTTTGCACAGCACATGAGACTACATGACTTCATAGATTAAATGTAACAACTGTCCTGCTCATTCAGCAGTTTATTATTATTATTATATTTTTGGTAGGAGGTTATAATGATACAGTGATGGCTGACATTACCACTTTCTTGGACTATCTTTCCCAGTCCGGGAGAACTGTTGTGCCAAAAGTTACACATCACTGTACTAGAGTGTTTTCTTTTTTAAAACTTTTATATCCCTCTTGATTAAAATGCTTGAATATTTTTTTTTTTTTTTTACTGCACGAAGACAGTAAATAATAAGTAGATAACGTATGTGCATTTTCACATAAAACATACATTTTGATTTTATTATGGAGCAAATTTGGAGAATTTTTTGTTAATTTAGAAAACTCAACTTTTTAAAAAACTTTTTTTTTTAAAGTTGCCATTAGTTGAGATCAATGCTATACAGTCAGCACAATACAACCATTTAGATTGGAATTAGGATTCTGTGATGTGTTTAATTCATAAAATCTCCTGCTTGTAAATGATTGATTGACAAAAGAAAAAGGAGCAATCTAAGGAGCAATCTATTATTTATCTCTATGTAGCATCATTCACACTTTTAAATCATGCCTGGCTGATGTGTCGTGGTAGGGGGTCTATGTACAAACGTGCTAGCCAGCAGGTAGCCACAAACATTGGCAGGCATAGACCCAGCTAGTCCCATAATGCACTTCACTTGAATGATACAATGTATCGTTAGTAATAACGTTGACATCATTTGCGTCCTTAGCCCCCATTATAAATCATACAACTATTTACATATTTTTTTAAACAAACCACATAAAATGCTATTTATTTTTTTGATAAACTCACTGGCACTCAAAGCGTTAAATCTCTCTCCTGCATCCTCTGTCTCCATGTGCAATGACAGATTATTTTATCTCGTAAATTCCCGGGGTTAGTCCTACAGAAACCTTCCTTCACTACTGGGACGGTGACCAGCTGCTGCAGCCCACTCTCATCATCCTCAGCCGCAGCCTGACTGACAATGCTGGGAGTGGTAATGCAGCAGCTGATGGGTAAATCGCTCACCTGTGCCGTTGTTTCCCTTTTACATGAAATTCCACACACTGAAAGATCAGACAGGGATGGAAAATGCTTATCTGACAGGAAGAATAATGATCAGGGAATTTATTTAATGTTGATTTCTCAGAACAAACCAACTATTGTTGATACATTTTTTTTGGAAACTTTTTTTTACATTTTTTTTTTATCCCTGGATTGATTTAGCGGCTGTAAATTGTGATTAAAGGGTTTCCTATAACCTTTCCCATAGACAGGTCAATCAATACCAATGGTCATTAACTGCTTCGTCGCCAGAGTGGAATGCAATGGCAGTAAAATAAAGCAGCACGGGCAATACAGATACATATTTGTGAAATGTCCGTTACAATGTGCTAGTTTTTAGTTCAGAGCAAAATATCCCATGGTGCACACATATATAGGTGAGAAAAAAAAGATCCTAAAATAAGTAAACATAAAATTGATTTTTTTTTCTCCCTTAGAAGATCAAACATTTTTTGTAGTTCTTTCATTTGGCCCTCTTTTATTCTGCCCCTATTCTCCTCATGTATCCCTGTGATGTGGTCTGCTCACGGGCTGACTCACCTGCTTATTGTTATATAGATTTTAAGACTGGCTCTTCAAAAGATATCACAATAAAGACTAAATACCTGTATACAGTGAAAGACAGTGATAACTTCCCAAACTGCTTGAGATGGGAAAGAACCCTTTTGAGCTCACAGTCATTTTTACAAACAATCTGAAGTAGTCTGAGCCTTTCCTTTGCCTCCTACAAACTGATGTGATACATCAACTCCTATCAAACACAGTCATGGCATGGGAGTTTGAATCCCAACAGCAACTAACTAACTCTAGCTTGGGGTGATAGGATTTGTAGACTATCAAGAACTAGAAAATAAGGTCACAGCGTTGTATCAATTACCAAAGTTTGTTTGAAATGTAATTCAAGATGAGTAATGTTTACTGTTTAAATGCTTTTATTCCACTGCATTTTGTTTGGGCTTTTTACCTGTTTATTAACATATAGTTTTCTATCTTCTGCACAGGTATTCTTGAATTCATCAGTGTTGCTATTGGCCTAGTGAGCATTAGAGGAGTGGACAGTGGCCTATATCTTGGGATGAATGATAAAGGGGATCTTTATGGCTCGGTAAGTAATAATTTGATATTCCTCCCCAGACACATATACACACACCAATGAATGATGGCTCACCTTGAACACTCCCCCACTCTTGTGCTCTTATGCTCAGCTAGCCATCATTTGAATTTGTCCACAACATTATTGTTTTCCATCACTGCTCTGCCCCACTAACTGCAGAGCTCCATCCTGTGGTGTGTAGAAGTCTTGCACCCTGTAAAATGTTTAACAGCTAACTAAAATGACTTTATTTAATGTAATTGTTTTAGATTTTTAGCTATGCAAGACAAACATTCTAGTGATAATATATTTTTTTTATAATCCCACTATCAGGACTATGACCTTGTGCAAAATATTGGCTTTTATTCTGGTGATAAATAATTTACAATATATATATATATATATATATATATATATATATATATATATATATATATATATATATATATATATATATATATATATATATATATATATATATATATATACATACATATATATATATATATATATATATATATATATATATATACATACATATATATATATATATATATATATATATATATTTCATTTCTGACCAAAAAAGTCAAGCAAATTACACTTTAGACTGACCCCTACTGGTTTGAGCAGTCTGATTAATAATGAGCTAATGCAATGAAAGAGTACGACCCTAAAACCAGCATTTATATTAAATCTAGGGTTTTATTCGTAGATAAGGAGATGGCAAAGGGAACTGCAAACACAAGGCCAGAGTAGCTGAGTTGGAAATTTTTTTTAATGAAAATTAATTTTGTTTCATTATTATCCTATGTCATACTTATCCTCACGGTAAATGTATTTTTTTTGTCTTTATAGGAAAAATTGACATCTGAATGCATCTTCCGGGAACATTTTGAAGAAAATTGGTATAATACGTATTCGTCAAACTTGTATAAACATGGAGACTCTGGAAGGCGATATTTTGTAGCACTTAATAAGGATGGCACTCCTAGAGATGGCGCTCGGGCAAAAAGACATCAAAAGTTTACACACTTTCTACCCAGACCAGTGGATCCTGAGAAGGTGCCTGAACTTTATAAAGAGCTTATGGGAAACAGCTGAAACCATATACTGAACTCTATAGAAACTTTTTTGAAGTGGGACTGTGTGTGCAAAAAAAGGAGAAAATGAAGAATTATAATCACAAACTTGAAATACTGTGATTGGGAAAAAAAGATTCTTGGTTTCATTGATGTCCTTTTTGGCTGTGGATGTGAATGTACAAGCTGCTGAATAATGAAGTGGATATTATCTTTGGATACAGCATTGCTCACCTGTGGAATACTATGACCTTACAACCCTCTAATGAGAAGTATTTAACTTGCTTTGTGCAAAAAGACTGATATGTGTTTTGGATCTGCAGCAAACAGACACTATGATATGAAAAGTTACAATGACTGTATGGACATGTGAAACTTTTACATTTCAATGGAAAAAAAAACAGATTCAATATTTATGTGTATATATGTATAAATATATATGTATTTGTGTGGGTATGTGCATATCAATCTATCTTTAATATGCACACACTCATGCACATATTTTTCAAAAGATGTAATTTGTGGTCTTAACATGCATATATATTTATTTTTTATACTTATTTATTATAAAAGTCTATTTTTTACTGCTGACAGATCATGTAATACTACGGGCTGCATTGTAAATGACAGAGGTGATGTCACTATAAGATTCCGCGGAAAGATGCCTGCAGTGCCTATAATTTCTTTAAATAAGGATAGTTTGAGATGTGTTCTTTGAATACTTTATTACCCTGACAAACATGGAAGGTTTCGAGTTACTTTCTGATGTATAGGAATGCCTTAAAGATTTGTAATGGTTTGTTTGCCCAATTAAATGGAATGAACAAAAAACGAAATGGTCTGTTTTCCTCTTTAAAATATCTTTTAAACCCCCCCCCATTTATAATTAGGCGAAATATCCCTTCTGCCTGATTAAAATGCTCATTTGAATTGTGCTCTTAGCTGCACTAAGTTTATGACAAAGCAAAACTAAGACTTTTAGGCTGCTGCTCCATTCATAGTTGCTAACATCGGCCACGTTTCCAGGGAGACATATTTGTTCCACATGCTGCAGAAAGATCATACAAAGTGCAGGCCGGCGGTATGTAGGATGCATATAAACACAGACACAATCCAATTAATTAATCATGGTGGGTTCTATGAGATCTCCACCATGATTAAATAATTGGATTATGTCTGAGAGTATATACATCCTACATACTGCCGGGCCGCACTTTGCATGGCCGATGTTGGTAACTGTGTCCAAGATATGATCACATGATACGTGACACACCAAACACATGTTATACATTGCCAACAGACAACTTCAGTCGCTAATTTGTTCTCAACGCTGCATGGTTTGTGAGATGGCAGGTAAACATCTTAATTGATTGCCATTTCTTTTGAAGGCTACTAAATAATCAACAGGGTTTGCAGTAGGGGTAATGCCAGATGATGTTCCCAATATGCTCAACCAGCCAGATGTTTGACTGAGCACCACAGGAAGTGCACTCCATACATTTTTGTGGAATGTAGTTTTATGATGCTATGCCAGCCTTTCAGTGCCCAAAACAGCTTTAGTGCCAAATGTTAGTCATCATTCCACCTGCTAAGGACTATACTTGTTTTGATGCTCAGTCAGCATATTGTTGGCTGACAACCATGGCAAATATAGTAATGGGTTGTGACTGTAGATGGTGGCCCTTATTGTAGTGAGGAGTTTATATTTTGTATCCAGATCCCACCATTACTACACATTTAAGTGGTTTAAGTACACTATAAAACATACAAAATATAAATGTCCTCTTTAACACTTGTCAGCTGTCAAATGAATGCACTTCCAGTCCTCTTGCAAAGACAAGGTTAACATATACTAAACTTGTTACCTGACCCTACTGGTTGGCCTTAGTATGTCCAGTCGATGTTAAAGACCTTTTTTTCTATATCTTTTGGTTGATAAGTTTGTAACTTGGCAGAACACTTGGTACGAGGTCATGTGATTTGCTTTGGCTATGATATCAATTAGCGAAATTAAACATTTAACTTAAGTATAGAGATATCACAGCCTGTGACATGTATTTGTGCTGAGCAATAAATTAGCATTTTAAATATAAAGCACGATAAACCGTTTTAATAATTAAATAACTTCCCTTATTTACAATTTCTCATAACCTTTGGGTTTATGTCTCTGTGGGTTTATTATGTTATACAGACTATATTAATACTGGGGAATTATCTATCCATGATGCAGTTTCACTCTTTATGGATATTAAGTTTTAGGAAATTTGCAACATAAACTCTGAGAACGTTTGTGTTAAAAAGTACATTTCACAGATTAAAGGTTTGAATATGGCATGGCTGTAAAACACAGAATGTGACTTTTGACAACAGACCTAGTCTGTCCAATATTCTACGCGATATAACATGTCTTCCGGATAAGATCCTTGGTAATGTGTTATTGTGTCTATGATTGCTTCCACTTATTCTGATCTGAAACCCTCCCCAATTGAAATGCTAGTGATATTTAAAGAATAATATTGAAGAATAACATTGACAATGTAAGCACAACAGACGCTGTCCTACTTTGTAATGTAGTTGTTTTTAGTTGTGTGCCTTTTGTAGGCCAAACCCCATTCTAACTATGATAATTTTAGGCCATAAGTACCTAAACCATAAGGTTGTGTTAATTTATTGATCTGATTTGTGTTCAACAGATGTTTGGTACTCATGTGCTTAATATGTTTAGGCAGAAGCATGGGTAGGATGAGAGTCTGTACTAATTTTTTTTTACTTGGTACCATTTTATAAATATGTAGTAAAGTTTGTATCATTAGTTTTCAATTTTATATATATAAAATAATTTTATAGATTATATAGATATACACCGATCAACCATAACATTATGACCTCCTGCCTAATATGGTGTAGGTCCCCTTTTGATGGCAAAAGGGCCCTGACCCATCGAGGCATGGACTCCACCAGACCTCTGAAGGTGTGCTGTGGTATCTGGCACCAAGATGTTAGCAGCAGATCCTTTAAGTCCTGTAAGTTGTGAGGTCTCCATGGATCAGACTTGTTTGTCCAGCACATCCCACAGATGCTTGATTGGATTGAGCTCTGGGCAATTTGGAGGCCAGGTCCTTTGTGGCAGGGAGTAAGGGCTGAAAGAGATCAATTCCATCAGGGAATACCATTTCCATAAAAGGGTGTACATGGTCTACAACAAATCTTAGGTAGGTGGTATGTGTTAAAGTAACATACAAATTAATGGCAGGATCCAAGGTTTCCCAGCAGAACATTTTCCATCTACAATTATATTCATCCAGTACATCACTGGCTCCCAAACTAGCCTTCCCGTATTCCAGAAGTAAAGGATTTAAGGATTACCTAGTTATGTTTAAATACAGATACAAATAAAACCTGGAATGTTGTTGATTCTTGAAGACTAGTTTGAAAATCATTGTTTTAGATTAACAATTATAACAAGGAGGTTTTGAAAGTCAGTTTTAGTATTTTTTGTATCTACATCAGTGGTTCTGAAACAGTTGTCAAGGATGTTTTCTACATACCCTTTATTAAAAACAACTAGGTAATTCCTAAATCCTGGACTATAGGGTGGGCAATGAGGTCTGGTTTGGGAACCACTATGAGGGATAGATAGAGAGGTATGTAAACAGTACTGTGCAAAAGATGTAGTCAGGTATGAAAAAAATCTGTAAAATAAGGATTCTTTCAAAAATAGAAATGTTATTAGTTTATGTTTATCAATTAACAATGTGCAAAGTGAGTGAAAAAAAGAAGAATCAATATTCAGCGTGACATTTTAAGGCAGATAGGGGTTATCAGATGTGCTGTCCAAGCTCTTTTGAAGAAGCACAAAGAAACAGGTAATGTTGATGACTGTAGATGCAGTTGTCTGCCAAGGAATCTTTGTATGGCAGAAGCAAGATACATCATGCTTACTTCCCATAACAATTGGAAGATGTCAAGCAGTGCCATGAACTCAGAATTGGCAAAAAACAGTGGGACCCTGGTACAGCCATTTACTTCCTGGAGAATTCTGGTCAGAAGATGTCTTCATGGAAGACTTGTGACCAAAAAGCCATATTTCTATAATCATGTGTATATGACACCCTCAGGGTGGCACAAATGAGTAAAATAAAATCCACGCAATTGGTGCCTTAAATGCCAGTATTGTATGAATCCTGTGGGGGTGGCAGGACAGTATTGAAGAAATTATCGTATAAATGCTGAAAAAAGCCATATTTCTGACATGAAGACAAGGCCAAGCAACTTAACTAGGCACAGAAACCGGGGTGCAGATAATTGGCAGCAGATACTCATTTCATACTCATTCCTCAATGCTGAGAGGTACAGGCAGATACTTATCCATCATGCAATAGCATCAGGGAGGCATTTTATTAGGTCCAAATTAATTCTGCAGCAGGACGATGACCCCAAACATACAGTAAAGTCATTAAGTACTATCTTCAGCATGAAGAAGAACATAGAGCCCTGGACCCGCAGAGCCCTAATCTCAACATCATCAAGTCTGTCTGGGATTACATGAAGACAGAGGCCACCAAGGCTGCCTAAATCCACATATGAACTGTGGTTAGTTTTCCAATATGTTAGGAAAAACCTACCTACAAAGTTCCTTAAAAAAACTGTGTGCAAGTATGCCTCGGAAAATTGATGCTGTTTTGAAGACAAAAGGTGGACACAACAAATATTAATTTGATTAAATGTTTCTTCTGTTCACTCACGTTACATTTTGTTAATTGATAAAAGTATTAAAATGTTCATACCTTTCACATGTTTTCATCTGCACAGTACTGTATACATGTTTGTTTTTACATTATAAATAAATATATATATATATATATATATATATATATATATATATATATCTGTATAATATATACAGCTATAGATATGGGGACTTATATGTTTTAATCTATATGTGCAACTAAACCATATACCTATTTATATGTGAAGGGATAGATTGACAGTCAGTTGTTTAGCTAGACACTGTAATTCATTTTACTGTAATTCAATTTAAGTTGGTTAAATTGGTAAGTTTGGCGTAAAGAATAATTCTAATAATAAACAGAACTGAAAAAAAAGAGGCTGCTTTCTAAAGGGGTACCACAGTACATGTATGTATTATGGCTGACTATTTTGCTCTTTTCTTCTTTATCCACTGGAGGGTAGTTTCAGGTCAGTGGACGAGGGAGGGCTTCTCACTTTAAGACAAAGCCCATCGGTATTGTATGTGATGTTGCACTTCTCTTGTGTTTTAAAAAGCAGAAAGTGATACAGATGTGTGAATTGCTGGACTGAATAGGCATCACCATCACTTCTATGTGCTGAAACTCTCACCCCTGATTGCACTCTCTGGCAACTGGAAAAATAGGTGGTCTGAAGTTCTTTAATAGTAGCATTCCTGTAGATTACGCAATTTAGGACTATAAAAAAAACCCCGTTAAAGGTTTCTACAGACACACTAGGCTTTTATTGCACACAAGATGTTAATTGGGTAATTATAGGGTAATTACATAAATGCTAAGGTTCTGTCAAGTTAACAACCCCACTGGACAGAACTGGTATACAATAAGATAGATATTACTATTGTAACATGTATGGGAAAAGGACAGAGGTTCTCTTAAAGGACCATTCCTCATGCTTTTTGGTTGACAAATGAAATCTAACAAATAAATACATATTATACTTTGCATTCTAAAAAATAAATATGCATTTGATTTTGGATCCCCCCAACCCCGGTTTTAGCAATACATATCCAGAAAACAAACTATTTGCAGGTTTTATCCACACCGAGACATCCTCTCATGATGAAATCAGCCAAATCCAACATCTCGTACATTAGAAGTCCTCATGCATCTCTGTGGGAAGAGACATAATATTGCATTGTTGCTGACAACCCAGAAGAACAATGCACACAACTAGGGTGGCCACCTGGCTGGTAAAAAATGGGCTTGAGGCAAATGTTACGTCTATGGAGGTATTAGCATGGCCGGTATTTTTTTGTAGAAAAGGTGGAAACTCTAGTCACAACAGCCCTTTTTGCCCAGCATGTGTGTTGTGAGTTTCTGCACTTAGCCTTGTTTTAGTCAGTCACTTTGGAGTATATCATGTCTCCTCTCTGAACAGCACTGTTCTTCAGGATCAGGGGAGACAACCATTGCTTCAGGCAATGCACAAGAAACATTATCTTAGCAGTAGTCAGGCTGGTCTTATTTTATTATCCAAGTCTTCATTTAAACCTAGAAGTTCTATGACATTCCCAAACTGAGGTATGATGCTTACTTCAATACTAGGAGAAACTGCAAGCAAATTCAATGCAATACAAAACTTGGCCAAAGTGGATGTATGTCCAATTTGACATAAAACAACAAACAGTAAATGTGTGAACCTGAAAAAATAAAACAAAATATGGCAAATATATTATACCCCTCGACACAGAGACTGACAGGAAACCACAAACAATCCAGGCAATGCATACAAATAGAGAGAGGAAGAGGAGGAATATGGTGTAGTATAAAGAGATAAATATTTTTGTTGGCCCCTAATTGGTAAGGCTTACTTACGTAGAAAATGAGCAAACATAAAACAATAAAGGAGACTTGCAGTGTATGTCGAATGAATATGTCCGTCATACTTCTCAGCTATAACAATATTTTGGAGTGTTTCTGTCGAAATTGTTAACCATTCAGTAGTGCATTTGTGAGGTCAAGCACTGGTGTTGGACGTAATCTCCATTCAGATTCACCCAAAGGTGTCTGATGGCCCTTGAAGACAGGGCTATGTGCATGTCTTGCTTTGTGCACTGGGGCACAGTCATGCAGGAATAGAATGTGACTGTTTTTCGAGGGTTGGGTTAGACCCCTGACTACCAGTGAAGGGAAATTGTAATGCTTCAGCTTAGCAAGACATTTTGGACAGTGCTATACTTCCAACTTTGGGGGAACAGTTTGGGGGAAGGCCCTTTTCTTTTTTTTCTTTTTTTCTTTGGGGAAGGCCCTTTTCTATTCTAGCATCACTGTGCCACAGTGCACAAAGCAAGTTCCAGAAAGATATGGCGGGATGAGTTTGGTGTAGAAGAACTTGAGTGGTCCACAGAGAGTCATGACCTCAACCCCATCGAACACCTTTGGGATGAACTGAGGAGAGACAAACTTCATATTAATGTCATAAAAGTCCCGCCGGGTGTCCCAATATGTTTGTCCATATAGTGCAACTAAAGTTGATATAATGAAAGCCTGTTCTTTGTGTATATACAAAACAGAAGTAGTAATTTACTTTTATTATTTACAAATTTTGCAGAAAAGGTTTCCAATCCCAGCTTTAAAAAAAAATATAGAGAAATCGGAAGGCAAGGAATTGAGATGAGAATTTTAAGCTATAGGCAAATGTGGCCCAAGTTGGAAAGAATCTCCAATGCAGCCGAACGGGAGAATTTTTCCAACTCTACTTTAGCCTTAAGTTTAGACATTTCATCTCAATTCCATGTAATTCTCTCTTTATTGAGTAGACACTTAGATTTGTTAGTTTGTTAGAACAGATATTTTCTGACATTAGACTAAAATTCAACACATTTTATGCCACTTATGTTTTTTTTTCATCTCTGGTGTATACAGTATTTACTTTAATAAATGTTACTGAGCTTTCTTTCCAACCAGACAAGCAGCATATAGTAATACTTGCATGTTTAAGTTGCTAACTGTTGACAAAGAGTTCCTTAACAATAATGTAAAGTCCTCTTCTCATTTTGTGGTAACACTTACTCCATACAACATGCATTTTGGGAGATAATAACAATGAATGTGTAGAATACCCAAGTTCTTTCTGGTTCCAAAAATAGGGGCATCCTACTAATATCACAGACATATTAAGGGAGAAAGATTTTTTTTTTTTTTTTTAAATTGGTGTTGTGTGCAGGAGTGATAGGAAGTGCGAATGCAAGAATGATGTAGTAGTGAAAGAGCAATGGGAATTATGCACAACTGAGAACATTTGAAACTTCAGAACAGTGATAGGCAAAAGTGTCTGTACAAGGACCCCAGTATTAATGGCATGGTAGGTGAAGGTCCACAGAACATCATTTAATTATTTTTCACAAAATCCAGTAAATGTCCATTGTGTGCAATGTTGGTCCGAGCAGCAGAGAATGTGCTCCCATTAGAATATTCAAGTCTTTCTAACATTTTACCCGAGAGATTTTACGACTGGGTAAATTTTCACTCGGTAAACTTTGGTAAAATGACCAGTAAATCAGGCTTAATGGAACTACCACCAGCTTCCAAATTATGTCAGTGCTGACAAAGGAAAACATCATAATGTTCAGGGACCTTGGAGAACGGTCCATGGTATTTACACTTTTTATTATGGGACCAAGTTTTAGATTAGCTAAAGAAAACCTTAAGATTTATATCAATTATATAAATATGTTTCTATATTAATTTCCTTAGAAATAAAAGATGCCTGATTATAGCTTCTGGAAATCTAAGGGCTCTCAGGTGGAATGTTTGATCAGAACAATCTCACCACCTTGTCTTTTTCAGAAGCTAGCAGTGTTTAGGTGAGTTAAGCATTTCAGTGATTCATCCCTATATTTCACTCCATTGATGAAACAGTCTGACAATCAGCTGCCCCACTTTACTAACTGATTATTGATGGGTCCATTATTATGTTCTCAGCTTGTTATTCATCTCAGAAAATGTGTGTGATATCTGTAACACTGGAACTTCAAAAGGAAGGACTCTCCTTCAATTCAATTTATCCCACCTTTGAACTTCATAAAATTCAAATTGGACCGACCAACCTGGGGAAAAAATGAAGGAAAAAAAATCAAGTCTGTAAGGAATGCTAACAGCATAGGATCAAGATATGAGCAGGTAATTATTTTTTAGTGTTGTAAAACTCACATAATCTAGCTTTAAGTGTTCTAGGTCTTTAAGGTTGAATTCCATCTGGCCTATAAAGTTATGTTTAGCAGCAAAGTTCCTTTGATCTTTTAAAGACTAAATACATTTATCTTCCCTAAAGCTCACAATATGCTTTTGTGTCTAAATATCTCGGTGGCTGGATGAGAGCTGTGGTCCTCCAGTTGTTGTTGGCTAATCACACCTATCTGGGCACAAATGGGAATTGTAGTCCAAAATTAGCTTGCTGGGCAGTATAGGTATTGAACTCGAAATACGGCTGGAGCGCAGCAGGATAATATGAATTTTGATCAAGCACCAGAAGGATGAGTTTAATAAAATCCCATCAGTTTCATCTGATCTAACATTTCTTACAAAATATTTTACCAAGTTATCTCCAAATACATTATTATTAGCAAATTAATTGAGCAAAAATTAATTTACCTCTAATTCACAATATATCAAAAAACATATTTACTAATGAGATTGGGTCCGTGGTCTAGTATATTTGGTATGCATACTTTTACTAATATATCATTAAAGGGACAATCCAGACATCAGACTAATGTGATGTATCTAGTAGTGTTTAACCTTTAGATTACACACTTTTGTTTTGCATGCAGATGCATGCAGGGATGTTTAAGGAATTAGTTTCAGACAGTTTGTCTGAATTTGGAAAGTTAGAGCAAGGAACTTACGATCATGTGCAGAAACCAACTCATTTAAGGTGGTAACTGCCTTCTCTTTTTTGATAGCAGGGATTTACCTCTTAACGACATGATGATGAGTTAATTTGTCATGGATTTAAGCTGGCGGAGTGCTCTGTGCGTACTGCCTGCTGACATTTTTGGGGTCCAAGGCTCTGCCTCGCAACCGAGGCAGTGTCCCTGGACCCAACTGATGTTTGTGCGCTCATGTCACCTCCTTGATTAACCAGTCACAACAATCACGTGCAATCTCATGTAAAGTCAGTATTTTGTAACATTGACTTTGCTACCAAGTCAATCTGTCATATTGATTTTGAGGCAGAGAAAGAGAGACAGAGAGTGAAATATCAGTTAAACCAAAAGCCTTTTTACCATACAGTTAATAAAGTTAGCCCTTCCCATCCCTGTCTGATCACAGTTTATTACTATGATCAGTGTCCTTCCTATTTTTTGTAACTTATTTTAATTGTTTTTCACATTTTTTTCAATTTTAAAATGTTTAATATATATGAATTATATTATTTAAATATAGTAATTTAAGTCCAGTTAACCCCTGATGGCTCATGCTGTAGTCAGTGGTGTAATTTGGTTTTGTGTACCCACATTTCAGACCCAGTACATACCCCACCATCCACACTGCACACCCAGGACATGCCCCATCACTCACACTGCACACACAGGACATGCCTCATTACCCACACTGCACACCTAGGACATGCCCCATCACTCACATTGCACACACAGGACATGCCTCATAAGTAATGTGTGCAATGTGGGTAACATTGCACACCAAGGAAATGCACCATCACCCACACTGCACACCCAGGACATGCCCCATCACTCACATTGCACACACAGGACATGCTTCATGGGTAATGTGTGCAATGTGGGTAACATTGCACACCAAGGAAATGCACCATCACCCACACTGAACATCCCAGCACTTACACCAATACACACACTGCACACCCAGGACTTACACCAATACACACATTGCACACCCAAGACATGCTCCATCACACAGATTGCATAAACTGGATTTACCCCAGCCAGCACCTGGTAAGTGCACAGACATCCAACTGTTAGCCAGTTATCCTTTAACCTGAAAATGTGTATATGGCAATTTGGATTCTTCTTCATTTTCAATATGAGCCTGGCTCCTAGATACAACTTCTTCACTTGAGTCAGATTTGCCCTTTAAAGGGACAAAATAACAAATTCTTAATACAGCCTCAGTATATACTTTTCCAAAAGTCTGTTGTTTATATTCATAGTTATATACAGTAAGAGTGTGTGTTAGCTGCATTCCAGTCTATATTGCCATTAAAATTATTTGAAATCACACACTAAAACAACATTTTTAACACAATAATCAGTCATGAAAGATCTAATCTGACTAATCTGTGACTGAAAATCAAAGATGTAGCAGAAAACCTTAACATAGCCCTATTTTTAAGCAATTAACAGTAAACCTTTTCCTAAATGGACATCACTAAGTAAAACATGTACTGCTGTTTTGTATGAAAACACTAGGGGGAGTTGCTAAACATATTGCGTTATGGGTCAGATAAAAAATACCAGTGTGATCTGGTCAAGTACATACACTTGTGCCACCCATGTACACAAACATGCTTTGTGATGTGAGAACTGGTCAACATTGGTGTGAGATACAAGTAGCAGAACCAATCCCCCCCTCCCCCCCTTCTGCAGGTGGGATTTTGCACACTATTAGCTCATGGGTACATAGATCACTGAACAGTCACCTAGAATTACAAGAGAAAAAAATACAATAACACACAAAGAGAAGGGACAAAAGGTAAAAAGAAAGGAACGCTTTCACCCCCTCCTCACTCCAAAATAAAAAGAAAGAATGGCTACCATTTCCCAAAATGTCTTTCAATTTTCCTATGGGTTTCAGTCAAAATGAGAAGACTCTGAACAAAGTCATACCTTGTGTACACAGATATGAAATACAGGGATCTGCCATTATACAAAGAAACTAGAATAGTTTCCAATGAACATGCTATACTCAGTGATACCTGAGTGTAAACAAATATGAGTTACTTACACATAGTAAGGAATTTAAAACAAACAAACCCTAAGACATGAAAAAAGCTTGCATGAAATCGAAACAAAGACAATAATAGTGTTGGTTTATCAGTATAGTATTTTTTGGAAGTTCCTGAGGTCATCACATAATATTTTCTTTGCATATACAATGTGCAGTGTACATAATAGATCAGTACACTATATCACTAGACTTTATTTAGTACAATGTGGGCATTTCTAAACTTCTCACTAACAGAAGCAGAACCTTTGCTACAGCTCTGGAAAAAACTCAACATATAAGATATACACTCATGTTTATTTGTCAAGGTGTATTCCTTGACCATTTATATGCAGTGTTTTTTTTGTTTCGTTCCATTGTCTTACCTTGAGCTTCACATCCCCCGAAGGTTATCAAATCAGTTCAGTGAGATTCAGTGCAGAGTATATTCATATACTATAAATGGCAAATGTACATAAAGATTTAACAAATATATAAAATAAAATTAATATTAAATGCCATATTAAATGAAGAATTCAGGAATAATAAAAATCAACTGATTCTAATAGTTTTCTAGTTTCCAATAAACAATCAAATGAAACACGATGCTAATCGTGGTCTCAAGATTATGGACCATACTGTATAGAATATGCTATTTGAGAAAAATGCTGCCTGCTGTACAAATGTATAGCTTGCACCACAAATAGTATTTGAAATGCATATTTATATGATAAAACTGGTGATCAGCAATATTTACGGACCTTAAATTAAAATATTTTGTGATCTCTTCTCTACTAACTGGCTTGCATTTTATTTATCATTCTCGACTGCAATCTATACAAAATACGGCTGCCAGGCTCATCTTCCTTATTCGTCTTTCAGCATTGGCCGCTCCACTCTGCATAGCCATCCACTGGGTTTCTGTCTGCTCTAGAATAAAATGTAAAACTCTATTTGTAACCTACAAAGTGCTGCACTCCTAGGGCTTTCCCTACATTGCCTCCCTCATTAACTGATACTATGCTGAGTGACTGCTTCTTTGCTCAAATGGATTAAGGCTCCTCACAAACTCATCACATCTTCCCACTTACACCTGTGAGACTTTATCCGAGATGCCTCCTTTCTCTGGAACTCACTTCTGCAGAGCCTCCAGCTCTTTTCCTCATCCTCAATCTTCAAAAAGTCCCTCAAAATTATTAGCTTATTACACATCCTGCTAGAATACCAACTGATTAACCTTCAACCAAGCCCACCTAGCTCTTACTGTCCCCGAATATTGTTAGGAATAAGGAAGCTTACAATTCATCCAACTATAACACACATTAATTAACCTCTGGCCAAACCCACCTAGTTTCAACTGTCTCAAATACAATTACTACCATCACCTTTCCATTTGACCTCTTCACTCACCTTATGTTACTCCTGTCCCTCACCCCCTATAGATTGAAGATTCTAAGCAGAGTTCTCCACCTCATGTATCGGTCTGTTCATGTTCATCTAACATAGTATGTAGTTGCCCTTTCTGCTCTGTACCCAGCGCTACATACATTATTAACGCTATACAAATGAATGTTAATCTAATGGTGTCTCTTTTAGGCTAGTTCTACCAAATAATAAATGCAAAAAAACTGTATAATTAATTGAAATCTTGGAAAAATGGTTAGTGAATTTTGGTGGTCGAAAAGCTGACACTGAGTGGTGGGGGGCGAATTTGTCCGAGGCTGGAGTTCAAGATTAGTGCTAATCTTGAACTACAATCTTGGATCTAGTGAATAGTCTCCAATGACTTAACTTCTTAGCTAAAAAATTAAAAATTATAAAAAATATGGTAGCAGAATTGGAATGTGTTTTGAAGGTGTTTGTGGTGTGTCTTGTTTATAACATTCCCTTGAAGCATGATATGCAAATTACACATTCTCCAATAATTGCATTTCATTTGCATATCAGGCCACTTGTGACATCATAAACAGGAGACACCACAGAAACAAACTTAATTTAAATTTTTTTTTTTTTAAATTCCTGCTTTTGCATTTTTTGATTTTAAACATTTTCTATTTTCACATTGTATGCAATGGTTAGGTAACACAGTCCCTTTAAAATAGGGCTGAATCTTACTTTTCTTGTCCTAATGAGGTCATAAAATTATCTACTATATAGATGAAGTCCAATGTTATTGCTGAAATTCTTTTAGTTGGGTCTGCAAAACAATCCCTAAATTAGGTGTGAAATTAATCAACATATTATTATTATTCCTACAACAAATTTATAACAGTGCTTTGTTTTTCCAGTGTAAACAAATATGTTACATAAGCAATTTTACTGCAGGGTCCACTCAATATGCGCTGATAATTAGCCCTGAAATGGGGCCTCCGTATTGCAGACAGAGTCGGGGCACATCGGTGGCACATTTGGACTCAAATGAAGAGCTAATAACGTAGCCCTGATGTGCCTCTGAATACGTTCACAATTCGGAAATCATAGTGCATTTAAAATTAAATCACACACCATAGGCCACATGTAAAATTGTATTACACACAAGTTCACACACCTGTAGTACACCTAACACATAATATCTGTGTCAGGGATAGCTAGGTCTGTACCGATAAGGAATGTTGCATGTGGCTATTAGGGTGTGTGTAGAGAGTTGTAGCTGTGCAAAAAATGTTAGCTGGTAAGAGGGTTGGCAAGCAGCACATTGCAGCAATTAACATGTACAACCAATTAACATGTACCACCAATTAACATGTACAACCATAGGTGTGATATCAGTATTTAAATGCATGCATAGATACATGTATATGTGTAAATAGGATAACATGTACAGATAATCATTACAGTTGCAATGTTCTACTCATATCGTTCAGATACTTCATTTTCAAGAGGCAGATTAAGAGGGGACTAACCAGGGTAGCTGCCACCACTAGACGAGGAGCTACTGCAGGCCATGGGGACTGGTAAGTATTGAGCATCCATATTCACATGTACTAACACTCTAATTACTCCTAGCATCTTCTGCTGCGTGATCTCAACCCCCAGTGATACTGAGGCCTCATGGCCTTTACAAGCCACACCACAACTGTCAGCTCCTCCTTGGACTTTACCAGGTCAGGCAGCTATGCTGGCTATACATACACCAACACTGGAAACATGTGTAACAAACAGGGCTTCATTCATGAAAGAGGGAAGTGCATGGAATATCCATAGCTCATGCAATTCCCTCTTTCATTAATTAATTCCAATGCAAATGTTGGTGTGATATGTTCTGCACACAACTGTATGTACTCAACACTAACAATATATACCGTATTTATCGGCGTATAACACGCACTTTTCTCCCTGAAAATAGGGGGAAAATGATGTGTGCGTGTTATACGCCGATCGGTGGCAAAAATGAAAAAAAAATCTAAAACTTACCTTGTTCCTGCTCTGTCCCCCGGTGCTCTAAAGGTGCGTGGCTGTGATGGAAGCGTTGTGAGCTCCCCTCCAGCCACGCGGTCAACAAAGTGTGTTTTTTTTAAACAAACTTTATTGTTCCGCGCGGCTGGAGGGGAGCTCACAACGCTTCCCTCACAGCCACGCACCTTCAGAGCACCGGGGGACAGAGCTGGAACGAGGTAAGTACTGGGGTCTGGGGAAGGGGGGGGAGGAGGGTGGCATAACAAGCATACTAAGGGGCAATATCCTGGCATATTAAATGGCATATTGGGGGCAAATCCTGGCATATTAAATGGCATATTGGGGGCAAAGTACTGGCATATTAAATTGCATATTGGGGGCAAAATCCTGGCATATTAAATGGCATATTGGGGGCAATATCCTGGCATATTAAAATGCCATATTGGGGGCAAAATCCTGGCATATTAAATGGCATATTGGGGGCAAAATCCTGGCATATTAAATGGCATATTGGGGGCAATATCCTGGCATATTAAAATGGCATATTGGGGGCAAAATCCTGGCATATTAAATGGCATATTGGGGGCAATATCTTGGCATATTAAATGGCATATTGGGGGCAATATCCTTTCATATTAAAATGGCATTACGTTTTTTTTCCTGAAATTTCCTTCTTAAAATGAGGTGCGGGTTATATGCCAGCGCGTGTTATACGCCGATAAATATGGTATATATGAAGCATGTCCATGTGAAAAAAAGCACTTTCAAATATTTTGTAGTGTATGTTAAAGCACTTTAAATTTGAATTCTCCAGCTCAGATCAGGAGAATTGAAATGGGTGAATTCAGCCTATCTTAAATCGATTTCAGAGCATGTTTGGGTGTGACCATTGCCCTTTGGGTAGCCGAAAAGCTATGGTATTCATGGCAAAAATGTCCTGATCTGAATACCGCTGATGTTTCAGTTTCTCGACGGCCCGAACGACCAATTCGGACCTGAATTCAGGAGTATTGGGTAGCCACATTCAGCTAATGTTTCCGACCCAAATCCCTTTCTAGACAAATTAGTGTATCTTGGGTAGACCTATCTATATCTTTTTTGTTATTATCCATCTGCCTTTTTACTTTTGGTTTTCTCCTTTCCTTTTGTGCTTTGAGTGTATCATTCAAAAGCAACCAAAATACAGACCCGACAGATACAGGACTAACAAAGTATATTGCCACTCATATAAAGGTGAGATGTCAGTTTTCTAAATCCATGGGTACTGAAACCAAATGCTCATTGGTGTCTGCAGACTGCAAGCTGGATTTGTCAGCAGCAATAAAGAGTTCTTTTTAATATCATCAAAGTAACAAAAGAGCATTAGATTAAGTAGTCAAGACTGTTAGTACAAAACACCTTATGAATGAAATCATTTCCATCCCTGGGACAAATAATGAGTTTATTTAACACATATTATAATAGGGAGATTATTTCTCTTAAACACACGCACATTTGTGAATCCTTAGCATCTTCTATAAAAATGATAACATTGGGTACCTAAGTGTAACCACTAAAGACTTTTCACATTATCTTAATGTCCTCGTTTTGTAAGACATCTGCATTCACTATCCCAATGATGACAACCACTAATCCCTTTTAAGAATGAACTTTCATCATGATGAGGCCAAGAGGTAGAATTGCTAATTTATCTAATGAAATGCAGAGGTTCAGACCTGAGAGAAAACCAAGGCTTGCATCTTATATCAGAGGAAGGATATTCACATAGAGACACCCTCTAAGGATTAGCAGTAGAGTTGAGCGGACACCTGGATGTTCGGGTTCGGCAGGTTCGGCCGAACTTCGAAAAAATGTCCGGGTCCGTGCTCGAACTTGACCCCGAAATTGACCCCGAACCCGAACCCCATTGAAGTCAATGGGGACATGGACTTTTGGCCACTAAAATGCCTCTAAAAAAGTCCTGGAAAGGGCTAGAGGGCTGCAAAATGAAGTAAAATGTGGGTAAGAGTAGGACAAGTGCCCTGCAAGCAAATGTGGATAGGGAAATAACTTAAAATAACATAAAATACATACAAATTACAAATACAGCTGAGCCATAAAATAGCACTAGATGGAATCTTTGATTTTAGCTTTGGAAGAACATAAATCTAAATCTAAAGCATGGCTGCCAGGAGGATCAACAGAATTATCCATTTGAGAGAGGGTTGGAGTGCAGGATATTCTCTTTCAGTTTATACTAAGTGACCCATAGGTTGAGGAGGCGGTGACCGTGGCGGTGTAGGTGGAAGCGGCGCTGGAGGAGGAGGTAGCCAGAATTTTTCAAAGTGCGCTGTAAGCACAGTATTGGACTATTCTATTTGACTCTCAGAAATGAAGTGCACCGCAAGACGCAAATGTACCACCCAAAACTATTAGAATTTTTCAAAGTGCACTGTAAGCACAGTATTTGACTGTTCTATTTGACTGTCAGATATGAAGTGCAGGACGCAAATGTAATATTTAACACCAACAAATTTCAGTATTTAAAAATGCCTAGATGTTGCCCACTGAGCTAACAGAACAGGATTAAAGTCATGTGCCTGGCACACATGCAGTTGCAAGTGCACTGCACTCTCTGTGGCACTGGGCTCAGGGCAGGGTACAAATATGTAGTATAGCACCCACTAAAATAATCACTGTAATTTGAATAATCGCTATAGGATTATGCCCCTCAATATGCCAGGATTATGCCCCTCAATATGCCAGGATTATGCCTCTCAATGTGCCAGGACTTAGCCACCCAATATGCCAGGATTATTATGCCACTCAATATGCCAGGATTTTCCCACACAATATGCCAGGATTATGCCCCTCAATATGCCAGGATTATTATGCCTCTTAATATGCCAGGATTTAGCCACCCATTATGCCAGGATTATTATGCCACTCAATATGCCAGGATTTTCCCACACAATATGCCAAGATTTTGCCCCTCAATATGCCAGGATTTAGCCACCCAATATGCCAGGATTATTATGCCACTCAATATGCCGGGATTTTCCCACACAATATGCCAGGATTATGCCCCTCAATATGCCAGGATTATTATGCCTCTCAATATGCCAGGATTTAGCCACCCAATATGCCAGGATTATTATGCCACTCAATATGCCAGGATTTTCCCACACAATATGCCAGGATTATGCCCCTCAATATGCCAGGATTATTATGCCTCTTAATATGCCAGGATTTAGCCTCCCATTATGCCAGCATTATTATGCCACTCAATATGCCAGGATTTTCCCACAAAATATGCCAAGATTTTGCCCCTCAATATGCCAGGATTATGCCTCTCAATATGCCAGGATTATGCCCCTCAATATGCCAGGATTATGCCTCTCAATATGCCAGGATAATGCCTCTCAATATGCCAGGATAATGCCTCTCAATATGCCAGGATAATGCCTCTCAATATGCCAGGATTATGCCTCTCAATATGCCAGGATTATGCCCCTCAATATGCCAGGATAATGCCTCTCAATATGCCAGGATTATGCCTCTCAATGTGCCAGGATTATGCCTCTCAATGTGCCAGGATTTAGCCACCCTCTTCCTCCCCCCTTCCCCCTTACTTACCTCCTACCAGTATATAACATCATATAATGTGCATTTGCAATAAGAATTTTAAGGCTATAAAGCAAAATGCAGTGGTCCAAATGGAGAATTGGTGTCAAGAATAACATACAAAAATCAGGCCTAATTGCAACACTACCCCATGGCATGAAACACTTATTGAGATGTTTGCCTTAAAGTCCACTCCTGGTGGAATATTCTTTACCTGGCCACAAAGATCCATGAATGAAAAAGTGGATTTTAGGTAAACCCTGAGAAGCAATTTCATTCCCTAAGCCTCTGGCACTCAAAGTGTAATTTGAAAGGCATCAACACCTATTTAATAATTTATGTTAGCGTTTGATGACTATAATGTGGGATTGTTTAGCTTAAGCGTACGCACCCTCCTCGTTAATCCCCACACTGATGTGTTTCCCCCCTTTTTGTTTGTTTTATTTAGCAACAAATACTTGTGCTGTCTAAACCTGTCACTCGGCTGATTCCCAAAACAATGTGCGTTATGCTGCGGGTGTTGCTTTTAAAAGAAGATTTTGTGCGTAAATACCACTGAATTAAGCAAGTAACGCTGTAAATGGAGCAACAGCAAAGTCTTAACATTATATCATTGATGTGGGTTCTGTGGGAATTGACTGCGGTGTTAAGGCCTCAAAGCCAATTAATCCTGCCAATTGTTTAAGAAATAAGATGCTAGAAACAGATGAAAAATATCTGAGGATTTCATCTTTGTATCAGTGACTTGCAAGCACAATGGTGACTTCCATGTTTAGACAGTGGGGGATTTCCTAAATTTCCAATAAGCAGAAATTCCTTAAATTTTAAATCTAAGCTAAATAAGAGAAACACTTTATTTCGTAAGAAATACCAGTTAATATACATATGTTTAAATATAGAGAAAAATCCTAGTATATCCACCAATATACAAAAGGGTGAGTACAGATAAATATAGGTGAAAATGTAAATAAACATATAGGATCATGGTGACGTATTTTGTACAAAAATGAAGATGTGTTAACAAAATACACTTACAAACATGTGTTGAACTGGAGCATCATCAGTAACCAGTCATGAGGGTTCAAATCTTCTTCTAATCTATTTAATTATGTGTTAAAAACAAATACAGATAAACTTTAAGGTGCAGCATATGGATATGTATGTCTATACATGCAGCTCCCCCAAACCTCAACAACTTACTAACAAAAATAATTGGGGGAGTCACCTATGCTGCACCATTGGGCTTAATTGATAAGCTTTGAACATTCTATGATGTAGAGCTAGACCTGCACCAATGCATGAGATGATTATGATTGGAAATTAGGAGATGTATTTATGGCACTGTTGAAAGTGGACAGCAATAAGTAAATGTGGAAATAGAGGATATATGGGAAACGTGGTTACTAGAGTTGAGCAGACTCCTGGATGTTCGGGTTCGGCGGGTTCGGGCGAACTTCAGAAAAAAGTCCGGCCTCGAACTTTACCCCGAACTTGACCTCGAACCCCATTGAAGTCAATGGGGACATGGACTTTTGGCCACTAAAATGCCTCTAAAAGAGTCCTGGAAAGGGCTAGAGGGCTGCAAAATGAAGTAAAATGTGGGTAAGAGTAGGACAAGTGCCCTGCAAGCAAATGTGGATAGGGAAATAACTTAAAATAACATAAAATGCATACAAATTACAAATACAGCTGAGCCATAAAATAGCACTAGATGGAATTTTTGATTTTAGCTTTGGAAGAACATAAATCTAAATCTAAAGCATGGCTGCCAGGAGGATCAACAGAATTATCCATTTGAGAGAGGGTTGGAGTGCAGGGTATTCTCTTTCAGATTATACTAAGTGACCCATAGGTTGAGGAGGCGGTGACCGTGGCGGTGTAGGTGGAAGCGGCGCTGGAGGAGGAGGAGGTAGCCAGAATTTTTCAAAGTGCACTGTAAGCACAGTATTGGACTGTTCTATTTGACTCTCAGATATGAAGTGCACTGCAAGACGCAAATGTACTATTTAGCACCCAAAACAATTAGAATTTTTCAAAGTGCGCTGTAAGCACAGTATTGGACTGTTCTATTTGACTGTCAGATATGAAGTGCACCGCAAGACGCAAATGTACTATTTACCACCCAAAACTATTAGAATTTTTCAAAGTGCGCTGTAAGCACAGTATTTGACGGTTCTATTTGACTCTCAGATATGAAGTGCACCGCAAGACGCAAATGTACTATTTACCACCCAAAACTATTAGAATTTTTCAAAGTGCGCTGTAAGCACAGAATTTGACAGTTTTATTTGACTCTCAGATATGAAGTGCACCGCAAGACGCAAATGTACTATTTACCACCCAAAACTATTAGAATTTTTCAAAGTGCGCTGTAAGCACAATATTTGACGGTTCTATTTGACTCTCAGATATGAAGTGCAGGACGCAAATGTAATATTTAACACCAACAAATTGCAGTATTTAAAAATTCCTAGATGTTGCCCACTGAGCTAACAGAACAGGATTAAAGTCATGTGCCTGGCACACATGCAGTTGCAAGTGCACTGCACTCTCTGTGGCACTCTATTACATGCATTCCATAAACCAAAAGTCTGTAAACTGAAAGAGAGTCGGTTTATAGACTTTCGGTTTATGTACCTCAGGGATCTGTTCTTGGACCCATTCTCTTTAATATTTTTATTAGCGATATTGCAGAAGGTCTTGTTGGCAAAGTATGTCTTTTTGCTGATGATACAAAGATTTGCAGCAGGGTTGATATTCATGGAGGGATAAGCCAAATGGCAAATGATTTAGCTAAACTAGAAAAATGGTCAGAGCAGTGGCAACTGGCATTTAATGTGGACAAGTGCAAGATTATGCACCTTAGGCGTAAAAACCCAAAAGCAGAATATTGACTATTTGGTACAGTCCTAACCTCAACATCTGAGGAAAGGGATTTAGGAGTAATAATTTCAGAGGACTTGAAGGTAGGTAGGCAATGCAATAGAGCAGCAGGAAATGCTAGCAGAATGCTTGGTTGCATAGCGAGAGGTATTAGCAGTAGGAAGAGGGAAGTGCTCATGCCATTGTACAGAGCACTGGTGAGACCTCACTTGGAGTATTGTACGCAGTACTGGAGACCGTATCTCCAGAAGGATATTGATACTTTGGAGAGAGTTCAGAGGAGGGCTACTAAACTGGTTCATGGGTTGAAGGATAAAACTTACCAGGAAAGATTAAAGCATCTTAACATGTATAGCTTGGAGGAAAGACGTAACAGGGGGGATATGATAGAAACATTTAAATACATAAAGGGAATCAACACAGTAAAGGAAGAGAGTATATTTAAAAGAAGAAAAACTACCACAACTAGAGGACATAGTCTTAAATTAGAGGGGCAACGATTTAAAAGTAATATCAGGAAGTATTTCTTTACTGAGAGGGTAGTGGATGTATGGAATAGCCTGCCAGCAGAAGTGGTAGAGGTAAACACAGTCAAGGATTTTAATCATGCGTGGGATAGACACAAGGCTATCCTAGCTATAAAACCGGGAACGGGGGACTAATAAAAGTACTCAAAAAAAAAAAAAAATTGGGCAGACTAGATGGACCGAATGGTTCTTATCTGCCGACACATTCTATGTTTCTATGTTTCTATGTAATATATGTAATGCTATTGCTATTCTATAAACTGAAATAGAGTCCCCAATCATACAAATAGGTCAATTGACCTATTCGTATGAATGGGGGCTCTATTTCGGTTTATACAAAGACAATAGCATTACATGTATTCCATTAACCAAAAGTCTATAAACCGAATGTCTTTCGGTTAATAGACTTTTGGTTTATGTAATACATGTAATGCTATTGCTATTCTATAAACCGAAATAGAGTCCCCATTCATACGAATAGGTCAATTGACCTATTCGTATGAATGGGGACTCTATTTCGGTTTATAGAAAGCCAATAGCATTACATGTATTCCATAAACCGAAAGTCTATGAATCGAAAGACATTCGGTTTATAGACTTTTGGTTTATGGAATACCTGTAATGCTATTGGCTTTCTATTAACCGAATCTCTTTCGGTTTATAGACTTTTGTTTTATAGAATAACGATAGCATTACATGTATTCCATAAACCTAAAGTCTATAAACCGAAAGAGATTCGGTTTATAGACTTTCGGTTTATAGAAAGCCCATAGCATTACATAGCGGTTCGGGTTCGCTCAACACTAGTGGTTACTATTTGGCATTGTAGAATGGAGAGACTTTATTGCTCTGTGGAAAGTTGGTGTTGTGTGGTGGTGTGTTGCATGTTGTATAGGGGGGTTAGGGCAAATTGATGTTTGCATTGGGGCCCAGTGGCTTATAGCTGTCCCCCTGTTTGCATATCCAGTAAATTATTACATGGATGGTTAGGTAATGATGGGAAAGTTGCAGCATCCTACATATGACATAAGGTGCATGTTTAGGACAATAAATTTGTGGTGTCAAAACTTACTAATAACTCTGATTCTGCAATTGGGAACTGAAATAGATAGGTGATGGCTCTGCAATGTATCAGTTTGTAGTCAATTCTTGTAGTTTGTGGTAAAAAAAGGGATAAATAGCATAACAAGCTAAAAAGCAATGCAATACTAACACATGCATTTTAACATTAAACCTTTCTCAGTTTTGGCTGGCTAACAAGAGTGCCCCTATGTCTTTTTAAAAAAAACGTGTATAGTCTTTATTTCCAATTTTCAAGCTTATACGCAACATAAGACAATACAAAAATGTGTGTAAAATTTATGTAACCTATACCAGAACATGTTTAAAACAAAACAAAAACAGAATTAAGAAAAACCAAACCCTTCCCCCTATATCTTAATGTTTAGTGTTTAGTTATGTTGATAATGCGTTTCTAATGACCATTTAATATTCTAGTTAGAAGAAAATATATTTTCCAAGGTGAGATAATATAAATTTTCCTTAGTGCTAGGATAAAGCAAAATAAGAATCTTTGTTGGGAAATACAGATAAGTTACGTCTCTGAATTTCTTGTGTGTAAGTGGCAAACTTAATTTCTAAGACTTTTCAAACAGTGATGCCCATGATTTTCACGGCAGGGCAATCCTGCATGCTGTGACATTATATGAACTTCAGCTGCTGTTGGCACCCTAAATGTTTCCTCTTATACCAGTATTTTAAAGTGGTCACTTTAAAAAAGCATTCATTTCTCATCTTTGTCTAGTTGACTTTGTATTGGATTTTAGAAACATTACAATAATGTTATTAAGAAAACAGACTAATACAAATGGTAAATGGGGTACAGGATGCAGATCAATATTGTATATATAATATGCTATGTCTGTGTGGCAAGAAAGAGATTGGAGCAATTGTTGGGGGTATAATGTAAAGTGGACAGTAGATGACCTGGTGAGACATCATCAAGAAAAAAAACCCTTACAGTCAGCAGCTGTGCTGTGCCATACAGTATTTTGCCTTTACAGGAATTACAGGTGTGTTCAGTACTTCTAATAAAACAGCCAAATGACAACACGTCCCCACTTGCTAGTCAGTCCACCACACCTGAGCTTCATTACAATAGACACAGCAACAGACTACAATTACAGGAACAAAAATCTTAAAATTCTAAAAATGAAAAAGACTGAAAAATCAATCATTATATATCCAATGGACATAATACTGCAAAAAACCCAATTAATGTTTTATGTGCTTCAAGTGATTATTAAAGGGTACATTATTAAATGTTTAAATCTTTCTGAGTAATTTAAAATGTGTTAATTCATAAAATATGTTAAGAAAATGTAGTGGTTGTGTGTAGTACTGTATTGTGATTGTGTGTGGTCCATAATGACCTATGAAGGGTAATCATATATTTATTCATATATGCAGAACCTGGGTGGAGTTCCTCTCAGCTGCAGCTATTTAACTCCACACTACTCCTGCTCTGCTGGCATTTCTTTTTGTATTATTCAGGGGCTAAGGGCATTTTGGACAGGACCCAGCCCCTTCATTTATTGGTGGGCTATTTTGGCAGAGTATTTAATGGTAGTAAGCTTTCGAGACTCGATCTGATAACAGCTGGTTTGTACCTTACATCTGTGTCTTGCTTACTTTAGACCGATGGCAGATATAATATGCCACAATGACTTTGTTGAAGGATATTACTAAATACTAAACTGGTTCATGGGTTGAAGGATAAAACTTACCAGGAAAGGTTAAAGCATCTTAACATGTATAGCTTGGAGGAAAGACGTAACAGGGGGGATATGATAGAAACATTTAAATACATAAAGGGAATCAACACAGTAAAGGAAGAGAGTATATTTAAAAGAAGAAAAACTACCACAACTAGAGGACATAGTCTTAAATTAGAGGGGCAACGATTTAAAAGTAATATCAGGAAGTATTTCTTTACTGAGAGGGTAGCGGATGTATGGAATAGCCTGCCAGCAGAAGTGGTAGAGGTAAACACAGTCAAGGATTTTAAGCATGCGTGGGATAGACACAAGGCTATCCTAGCTATAAGACTGGGAATGGGGGACTAATAAAAGTACTCTAAAAAAATTGGGCAGACAAGATGGACCGAATGGTTCTTATCTGCCGACACATTCTATGTTTCTATGTTTCTATGACTTGGGGGGAAGGTAACACTATGGAGGGGTGAAGCAAATTTTACCATTGCCTAGGGCAGCAAAAAGCTATTTTACTAGACTTTTTCGGAGATCCTTTTCTGAGATCACTAAAATACTAAGGGATAAGAACATCAATTATAGGTGGGGCTTCCCGGCAAAACTATTGGTTAACTATGATCACTCGATATTATCTTTTGAAACAGTAGAGAAAGCCTCTAATTGGTTGCAGGGGAGAAAAGTTCCATAGGGTGGGCACCAGGCAGCTGGGGAGTTTATGGGGAGACCTTAGAAGCTGTTCAGTCATTTTCTTTCCCTTTTCTTTCTTTCTTCCCTTTTTTTTTGTTTTCTCCTCCTTCCTCTCCTTTTCTCTTCCTTTCTCCCCTCCTCCGTTTCATTTTCACTGTATTCACAGAGGTACACCCAATAATAATTATATTTTAATACAGATTATCTGAATTGAATAGTCTCACTAGTCAATTTTAATATTAACTACACTTTTCACTTTGCAGTCCACTTAGCCTGGCCACTATACATTCACATTAACAACACCTCACCTCATTAGTTACTCTTTCACTCACTATCTTTTGTCTCTTATTATAATTTAGTTATGTATACCACTATTTCATTAGTCAACTTATTTATTCATTTATCTACTCACTTTTCTTTTATCTCTTCCCTCTTTCTTTCTCTTTCACACCTTCACTGTAAGTACAGAGGTACACCTTAATATTTATACCGAGATACCGACTATCTGAATAGCTTAGCCTCACTAATCAATTTTAATATTAGTCACATTCCCCCCTGTAGCTCACCTACACTTGGCCACCATATAACGCACAGTTCCACTATCGCACTACATCAGTTATTCTTTTCACTTTATTATTTTTTCACTCTCACTCCCATTTACTCGAGATCACTAATATTCCACTACTTAACTAGGGTTTTTTTTTTTCTTTCTTTCTTTATTCTCCTTTTTATTCCAAAGATTATGGCAATGTTAAGGATGAAAAGTACGGATTTGCCTTACTGACAGTGGGTTTCTGTATGCCCCCAGATTGGCTCTTAGTAGAGCCAAAATTGTGTCTGTATGTGGAGAGGAGATAGACACACCAACAAGAGATGTGCCGGACGCGATAAATTATTGTGTTCGACATATCTTAAATGTCTAGTGTTTTCTTTTGTTGTCTATATTCTGTTTGTGATTAATTTAGTATGTCGCACGAGCTGTAGCTGTTTGACCGGGCAGAGGGGGACAGAGGTAGAGGTGAACTTGATTTCAGAATTATAACATTAAATGTCCAGGGGTTGAACTCCCCCCAGAAACGCCAACTCTTGGTCAATTGTTTAAGAGAAAATAAAGTGGAGGTCGCCTATATACAAGAAACCCATTGGAAATTGGGAGACCCTCCATTAAGGAACTCGCTCTTCCCGCATGTCATTTCATCAAACTATAAAACTAAAAAGAGAGGGGCAGCAATAATAATATCTAGGGATTTAGGATACCGTGAAATTTACAAAAAAATAGATAGAAGTGGAAGATATCTTTTTCTGATTTGTGAGCTACAAGGCCAGACCTATTCCCTACTTAATATATACGCACCTAATAAAAAACCTCACGTATTTATTAATAAAACACTCAGTGAAATCGAGAGCCTGGTTCAGGGAACTTTGTTAATAGGGGGTGACTTCAATGGTATCATGGATATAGATTTAGATAAAAAAGTGGCAAGAGGAGTTAAAATTGATTCTAAGGTTGGGAGATCGGCTCGACAGCTCCAAAACACAATTTCAAAATATGACTTATATGATGTTTGGCGATCACTGCATCCAGACGAAAAGGATTATACATTCTATTCTAAACCATATATGTCATATTCCCGTCTGGACTATTTTTTGGTCAAACCACATATTATCCAATGTTGTCAGAGTATAATAATAAAAAATATCCCTTGGTCTGACCATTCGGCCGTCATCCTAAATTGGTCAAAAACTAAAAAAGAGGGATCCCGTCCAACATGGAGGCTAAATGAGAAACTTTTACTAGATACCCGTAACATTGAGTATTTATCACCACTGCTCAGATTTTACTTTGAAGAAAATAACACAAGTGAGCTCTCCAAATCAACAATTTGGTGCGCTTTTAAATGCGTTATAAGGGGATATTTAATAAAATTAGGATCAGAAAATATGAAGAGACGGGGATTACCCCTTAACCAACTCTATCTGGAATTATATAAACGAAACAATCAGAATAAGTCCTCTCCCTCACGAATGGTTGCTCTACACATAGCTCAAATAACAGAGAAAATTAACCTGATACTAATGTCTAGAGTGAACTCTGCACTCTTAAAACTAAACCAGAAATGGTATCAGAAGGGAAATAGAGCAGATAAAATGTTATCGAATAGATTGAAAAACAGGAAAGCCAAGGCTAGAGTTACAAAGATAGTATTTAATGGGCATAATTGTATTAGCCCTAAAGACATTGGAGTGGCCTTTAACACTTTTTACTCACAACTATACAACCTCCCAGGAATAGCAACTGAGAGCGAAATAACCCAATACCTAGAGGTAGCAGGCCTACCATCTCTTTCTTCAGAACAGCTAGCAGAGCTAAATCTTCCAATTTCCAAAAAAGAGATCCTGGATGTAATTGGCAATCTTAAAATTAATAAGGCGCCTGGCCCAGATGGCTTTACAAACATGTTTTATAAAAAATTTAGTTTGGACATTGCCCAGCATCTTGCTGATATGTTTAATGAATTTATTAGAAAGGGGTCAATCCTCCAGGAACTCCTGCAAGCCACAATCTCACCTATTCTAAAGATAGATAAAGATGACACTAACCCAGCTAATTATAGACCGTTATCTTTAATCAATTCCGATATAAAAATCTATTCGAGTGTTATAGCAAAAAGGATAAAGGGGGTAATATCTTCCCTGATCCATGTTGATCAGGTGGGATTTGTGCAGGGACGTTCAGCGGGCAGCTCTACAAGACGGTTGATTGATCTGATAGGTCATGCAGGGACTGTGGGGACTCCCCAGCTGGTCCTGTCATTAGATGCCGAGAAGGCCTTTGACAGGGTCAGCTGGGGATTCCTGGACGGTACCCTGACAAGGGCTGGCTTTGCTGGTCCGATTAAATCTGCTATCATGGCCCTTTACGGCAACTCGACGGCAAGAACGGTGGGTCCTGGTATCTCTGCGGATTGGTTTCCGATAAGAAATGGCACTAGGCAAGGTTGCCCATTGGCACCTATGCTATATATCCTGACTCTGGAGCCTTTCGCTGCAAGGATAAGAAACAATGACTATATAAAGGGTATAGTACTGGGTCGGTCTGAATATAAGATCTCGATGTATGCGGATGACACTATACTGACACTGTCTGAACCGAGGGACTCATTGGAAGCTCTTATGTCAGAAATTAGGAAATATTCGGTAGTCTCCAACTACAAACTAAATATGAATAAATCTCAGATCATGCCAATTAATATGCATAGGTGAAATTATACAAGAACTATCCCTAGAATACCCCTTTGACTGGTCTCCAGAGGGGTTCCAATATTTAGGTATATTTATCACGCCAGCTGTATTGGATATAATGCCAAAAAATTTAGAGCTCCTATATAAATATTCCACTGGGAAACTTCTTAATGATTGGAGTAACATAGGTATTTCATGGCTAGGAAGAATTAACATCATTAAATCCTATTTGATGCCTAAGTGGTCATATGCTTTAAGAATGATCCCTCTAGCTACACAAAAATCCCAACTAAAAAAAATCCAGAAGCTATTTATGAACTATGTTTGGAATAACAAAAAGCCAAGAATATCTATGTCCCATATTATGAAACACTCTAAAAGGGGAGGCCTATCCATTCCAAACCTGATTAAACATTATGAGGCCTATCGGATTTACCATCTGCAGAGATGGCAGGACCCGCTGTCCCAGAGAGAGCCGTGGTATGCCATTGAGTCCTTTTTAACGGGGCTAGAGGATCTATCAACCGCAATTTGGATGAATTCAAGATCAAATAGGACCTTCCTAGCTGGGATTGACTGTCATCACATAAGAGATCTACTAACTGATTGGTTCCGGTTTAGAGGTTCACACTCCCTAATGGAAAAAATATCGCCTTATACCCCGTTGAGAACAATTGAACTTAATGTAGAAGATCTGAGCTTAGGGAGTTGGACAAAACTAAATCCCGTTAAAATCTATGACTTATTAGAGGGAAAAAATATCAAACCCTTTCCACAGATACAAAAACAACTGAATCTTCCAGAAAAAGAAATCTTTAGTTATTTACGTCTAAAACATTATGTTGACATTCATATGTTATATGGGGATGGGAATTCACCAGACGTAGAGCTGGTGAATCTTTTTGATCCAACTAAAAGAAAGTATAACACAACTGCAAAGTGCCACGAAGTCCTAATCCTTTGGGAGAAGGAGGAGAAACCAAGAGCTTGGATCAATTGGGAAAGGGAAATAGGACGGGAAGTAGAGATGGAGCAGTGGTACGGCTCCCTGACAGAAGTCGGGAAGTCATTCCACTGCTTAAATATAATTGAGCTTCATTACAAGATTCTTCATCGTTGGCATTTGGTCCCTAAGATTCTAAACAACATGAATTCTGCTACTTCCAACCTGTGCTGGAGATGTAATTTACAACAGGGTAGTACAAGACATATATGGTGGGACTGTATTGTTCTTAGACCTTTATGGGAGGAAGTCTTTGAAAAAATATCAGTAATAATGAAACATCCGATTGTGGGGGATCCCTCGATAGCCTTGTTACACTTCAACACTCCCGATCTCACATGTAAAGAGAGACACATCGTTGTCCAAATTCTGATGGCTACCAAGACTCTTATATCGAGAAACTGGTTACAAAACACAGCCCCCTACTGGAGCCAGATTCAGTCCCAAGTGAGTTATCAATATAATATGGAAAGGGGTCTTTCCTATCAGTTGGACAATAACATCAAATTTGAGAATAAGTGGCTCCCCTGGACTAGATGGATAGCGACAGGGAGTAGAGATAATCCAACAATAAGGTGACAATTTTGGAATAAAAAGTGTGAGTTCTCCCATGTGGACAAAAGCATGTTATGTTGGTCATATCTGATCAACACTACAACCAACTCTTACAAACACGGTCTAATATAACCTCGCCCGGTCAACGGCACAGCTCAATGCTCGTTTTTTTTTTTTTTTTGGTCTTTAATCTCTCCTCCTCATTCGTGTCCACTTTATTATAACTACTTTGGCTGCTTGAAATTGTGTTGATATGAAGGAGGAGGATGATCCATATTTATAGTACTATTATCTTAAATCCATGTTACTGTATTGTAATGTCTCACTGTGTTAATGTTTTGGTACTGTCTAAATTTTGTATTTTTATAATAAAAAAAAGTATATATATAAAAAAAAAAAGAAAAAAAGAAAAGCTATTTTAATTTCTTTGGCAGTCTCAGTGAGACTGGGTGCGAGTAATGAGAGAAACATAGCAGATATAAGACCTTATCATCAATGAGTGTCTGAAAGAAAAATGTGTTGCCACTTGTCCATGTATGGTTTACTTTTGGTTGAGGAGAACGAGAAATACAGATAAAAGACAAATAGATAGATAGAGAAATAATGTTTTAAGAGTGTTCCTCTAACTAATGATAGCCACATTATGAGCACAGACCCAGCTACTCATTTTCTGACATAATACCAAGTCATCACATTTTTTCTTAAAGATGACTTAATATTTTGCTCTTTATAACAGAAGCATCTTTTCAAGTGTTGGATCGGGTCAACTCATTTTTGTCTCGATCTCTCTTACCATCCACATTCATTAAATGGACAAGCATTACATTTTATAGGTTAATAGCCAATGTTTTGCTGAAATACAATCCAAATGTTTCTTCTTATCTTGGCTTTTGTTCTCTGCTTTCTGATGTCCCACATGAACGACGAAGGCTGTCTATTGCATTTTTTGCTATTTTTGAAAATTTAGCTGGTCTTAAACTGCTAGGCTTAGCATCCAGCACAAGGAACCTTCCATTTTTCATTCTTTGTCCATGGTGCTGATAGAGATGAACATTATCTAGAACACAGCAACATCATTAGTAGAAAATAGAGGTGAGATTATTTCAACATGGAATTTGTGGGGGGTTTCTGCTGTGTATTTTAGTTATTTTCCTAACTCTCAGTAATGATTCCAATTCACTGTAGTCAGTGGATGGTCCAACATAAGCAAGTAGTACTGTTTTTTTTTTCTCTTTTTAGATTCAGTTATTCCACCAACCTCATCTTCCATAATTGGAGAATTCAACATTTCAAGTTGCTCTTCATTAATCTATGGGGTATGTATTTTCCAAATATTCCTTAATATCAAAAAGGGTCTTCTGCTTTGGGAGCCCATAAAAGGAGCCATAATACTAACTAAAAGCTAAATCAATTTTCTATGAAATCATAACCAGTTTGTCTTCATCCTTAACTCTTGTAGTACATTGCTTAGCTCTTTATTTTTTAAGTTTATATGACAATAGCTTGTCAGCTTTATTTTTTTTTTTTTTTTTTATTATATTATACTTTATTAATTTATCTTAAAATATATACATACAAAATTCATCAAACAACAATACAGTGGACATTACATTAATTTCTGTGGGAATAGCATTTTTACGTAGATCTACTTAGGTTTGTTCTACAAAGGATAAATTCGTGGAAAATTTATAACAATTATTCTATTCTATCCACCATTGTGAGACCCTGATGTACCACGTATCAATACAATTGACCACCCAGATAACAGCCAGACAGACAATGAACATACAGATAGACAAACAGGCCAAACACACAGGCATCCAGGGAAAGAAAAAGAAAAAAGATAAGTTACATCCTGTCCCCTTTCATGTCAACATTCATCTCGTAACCACAGGGAATGTATCAGTTTGTTTTAGTTTATTTGGGCTAAGGCAGGGTGGCTGGGCGGCAAGGTATCCTTAATTATAGCCTAGGGAGACGTTGATCACTTATAACACAAAAACATGCTTAATGAAATAGAGTGTACTCGCAGGATAGGCGAACGGAAATTTTAATATCAAGATTCCAGTTAAGTCCCCATACCACCGGCTATGGGTGATCGTTTGAGAGTTCCCTCCACTTTACCCATATTTCCTCGTAGATTTCTTTATTTTGTATGTTTTTAGCTTTTAAAAAGAAATATTTTTCGGCTGTGGCTTGGAGACTTATCTGGGACTTGATTTCATGCCAGGGAGGTATCTCTACTCGCCTCCAGTATCTTGACAGGCATATCTTAAAAGCTGAGAGGATATTAATGCAGAGGGTCCTTCGGTTTTTGTTGGATTCTATTAGGTCTAGATGGAATAGGAATGCCTGCGGAGTCAGTTGACCTTGGTTCGGGGTCACCTCTTCTATGAGAGATGATGCCTTCTGTCTTATCGTTGCAAGTTCAGTACAATCCCACCATATGTGGCGTTGTGATCCAATTGCTTGTTGGCATCGCCAACATAAATCGTTTGCATTTGGATCGAATTTAGCCAGCCTCTTGGGGACCAGGTACCATCTATGGAGCAATTTATAAAACTGCTGGTGAATATTAATATAATGAATTGCTCTCCTGACTTCCTGCCAAATCCGAAACCAATCCTGCAAAGGGAACGATTTGCCCAGATCCATCTCCCATTGAATGATCGCCGACGACTTCCCGAGCGTCACCCCCGATTTGAGAAATCGTCGGGATCTTGATATTATATTCCCACTACCCACTATTCTTAATGATCTTTTTACATTATATAGCGAGGACATCAGTTCTGTGACTGCTTTAAGGGAGAGATCCAAGTTTTTGTAAAGATTTCTGGGCAGCCAGACCAATAAGGCCGGATCTTTATTATCGCAGGCCGTTTTTTCTAATCTATACCAGAAGGGATTATATCTTTGATTCTTCCAGGCCAGTAACTGTGCAAGCCTCTTGTCAGCTTTATTTCTATTGTAATAATGTTTCGTTTTTAAATATTCCAGACTTGTATTTGTCTTATTTATCATATGTACTTTAATACATTTCTTGACTACTGTTATTCTGCCTATAATGGTTCCTGACTAGATACCTTATTTATCCTAGACGTAGACAAATCTGCTGATTCCATATATAAATTAATTAAGTTAGGAAGGTTATTTTTCCTCTCTCTAGCATCTAAATTTATCAACCCACCTCTAATCACACGTTAACAGGTGGTCCAGACAAAGCGATGTTGACATATCATTCTTTGTATTTTTCTTAAAGAATGAATTGGCCAGGTCCTTAATATGTTCCTTATATTCCTTTTATTTTAGTATTATTAATTGAAAATAAAATATAAATATGTGATGAAATAAATTAAATCTATTTTATTACTTATATTAAAGGTGCAAATGGTGCATTAAAAAAAAAACCTGAACTAATAACTGAAGTTAATGTATACAAACTCGTAAATAAATAAAGTGTATCAGGCGAACTATTGTGAAGTATACACATTAACTAGAATATACAAAAATAACGAAAGGTAAAGAGAAAAAAAGATTTCCCTTTATCCTTTCTCCCTCCATTCCTGTCTCGCACTTCCTTAAATTAAAAATAACTTAGAAACCATCTCTATAAGATGAAACACATATATACACCTTTATAAATATCTAATTATTAAGAAGAAATTATCCTGCCTCTTCCTTATTAACATTCATAGTTCAACATCAAAAAACTCTCCCCCTAAAATAAGAGAGCATACCCCAGTAACATCCTATTAAATGAAAAGAAAAAAAACATCCCCTCTCTTCCTCACTTACCATTCCTATACATTTCCAAAGTTGCCCAACACATAATATAGTTAATATCCTACTAATATCAAGTTTCTTCTGAGATTCCATTTGATTTTTTAATTGTAAAAAAGGACTACTTTATCTTTATTTTCCTTCAATCTTGCTCCCAATGCTAGGAAATAAATTTTAACGTCCTTCATATTAGTTGAAATTTCCTTCTGAATTTTTTTTAAATTGCTTATCCATAATAATCTGGTGTAATGCCTGTCAGTTCACTTGACTAGGAATTGTCTAATTGCTCCATATGATCTTTATGTTGTTCACCGACCTTGGCATCTTCCGGGTTTTAGTATTTATCAAGTTATCTGCTTTTTGTAAAAAATGTTCTTATCTTTTTCCTGCCCTGCCCTCTCTCTCCTTGCAAACAGTTTGTTAAATTAGTTGAATTCCTTGATAAGGCTCTTTAGTATTGCTTTTATAGATTCTCTTTTTTTTGTGAATCATAGTTTTATTACATGAAAAATATACATGAAAAATTATACAAAATCAAGAGATTATCCACACATTTTTTTTCCGAAAGTATGTACCACATAAAGTGAGGACCAACAAGGTCCAGTAAAATATGAAGACCCATTTGTTTTACTTGGACTAAAACCTACAAATGGTAATAAACACTAACATGGATTAGGATAGAATAAAGGGAATTGAGGTAGACACCGTTCTTAATAAAAGTGAGTTAAGATCGTATTAAGACTCTACAGATGGTATCCTAAGTTACTTGTTCCAACTAAACATCATATCCATCATGAAACAATAAAATACATAATTTGACTATACTTAAAAAGGGGGGGGGGAGAGTATCTGGTATAGAGCAGCTGTAGATATTACCCAGTAAAATGATTTACTAGTAACCCATGTAACCACCATTGCAGCTAAGAAAATGGCCAAAAAACATGTGAAGTATATGGGAGCATGATAATAAGGCGCTACCAAACCAATGCAGAACTAAATGAGCCCCTACTTGGCACATAACCCCAATAAACAAGAGCAATATTCCCCAACACGTGCAGAGGTTATAGAAGGGGATATGGAAGACGAGACGGATTAGAAAAGCTAAAGAGGAGTAACAGTGTTCAGAGGTAGGGAGAGGTTAAGAGAGGCAGTTTAGAAGTACAGAATAAAGAAAGGCTCAAGAGACAGACCTCTGACCTTGTTTAAGAACGTGGGCACCCCACTACAAATGGCGGAAAAAACACCACCCGATCACAGCGGATACACAAAATACATATTCTAGCAAAGTGGGCTTATCAAGTCAGTCCTCAAAGCATAACAAATAACCCTTAACACAGGAAACGACTCAAGCCCAGGAGTACGTAGGGATGCGGAATTATATATCAGTTGGAACCAGCCAACATCCTACAGGCTAGTGGAGGGAGCCCCAAAGCTACCAAAAATGGTGCAATTTCAGATGCATCTATGATGGAAAGTTGCTTGTCATCCCATACCACAGTGAAAGACGTGAGTGCAGTCCACTTGTATTTAATTCCCAGGCTCCGAAGGGATCAGTGAGTCCTCGTCTCCATAGATATGGCCTTGTAGATCAACAACGTAGAGCATAGGTGATCTGTTTCAGGTTCCGAATTGCACGTAGTACTGCCAGCTGTGCCATACAGTTTTACTATCGTGTCTCTTGGTGCAGTCTGTGGGGCTTGCCTTGCCTTTTGCACACAAAAGCAATCCAGGATCTTGTGATCCTTAATATTAGCCTCAGGTCTGACCTCTTTCAGTAGGTCTTCCAGGTAGGTCCGGATAGCAGTGGACCAACTGCCTCCAGAACTCCTCGCACCGGTAGATTTGCTGATCAGCTTTTCATCTACATCACTAGCATCTTGCGGCAAAAGTCCTGAGCCTGCATGGCTATACTGCAAATTTGGGCTTTAGTTTCGGTGCTCTCTTGTTGTGCTGTATTTGTTGTTGACTCTAATGCCCGCACCTTTGAATCAAGCGCTGTTACTTCGCTGTTATTTCAGACGCCATATCAGTCTGTATCACGGCCTTCAGGTCCAAAAACGATTTGTTCATGTCAGGTTGTTGGCATTTTATCATAGGGTTGGTCAGGGGGCTTGCCACTTCGAGTGAGTTGTTGCTGATTCAGAGGAGCCTCCCGTGTATTCTGTATCAGGCCGTGAAGGTTTAGGCTTCTGAGGCCTCAGAAGCAGCGAGCCTATATCTTGCGATAAAGGGCGTTGAGGAGGCCCAATTCTCTTGGAGCAGCACCCCATCGTGTCAGGTATAGCCTGGTTATATTGCTTACGTCATTTTGGCTGTGTAGCCATCAACTTTTTTCCGATATTACCAGTGTAGATCGGAGCTCGACAGAAACACTTACACTCTGGTCCTCAGTTAGCTCTACCCCCCCCCCCCCCTTATAGATTCTCAATTGCTTCAGATGTTTATAAGCTATAAGCACCTATTTATACTCCAACTACAGAAGAATTTAACTTAACTGGTTAAGTGGTTTATGAATCAAATCCTTGTGATTCATAAAATAGATTGTATATCTTTATAGATCTAAACTTTAGTTATAGCATCCCATTACATGAAGGAGTAGACAGAAACACCAAGCTATGTGGGAAATGTCAGTATATTAATCTTGTCAATTCAAATCCATATTTCAGGTATATGTATCTGCCTTATTCTGGGAAACAACAGAAATGCATGCACAGTTCTGATCACTAGATAAGTTAATATTAATCAATAAGCATCCCATGCTTCTACATTATGGCTTCACATTGCAAAGAAAAACATTGCTTGATTTAGCACCCCAAATGAGTGGGTAGAAGCAAGCCACTTTTCAGCCATATACTAATGTATGTCAATGTTCTCCACTTCTAGCGGATGATAAAACTGAAATGTATTGAGATGGTATTCCTTGAATCTGCTGCACTATGTGTGATACTGATTATCCACTTGACGCAGGATAGTGTTTATATTTTATTTACTATTATTTTTGTAATTGTTTTTATATAAACCTAAGTAAGCCAATCAAGTAGGTACTTGAGCTGAACACTGTGCAATGGTCTGCTTGCTGCAGAAAGTGTAAGATTACAAAGGTTGGAGAGGACCATCTAACCAGGTAGCTGTCAACTCACACCCATTTGACCTTTAGCTTTTCAGGAATTCTTTGTGGAGACAGTTAAAAGTATGATTTAAGTTTGAATACTTTACATTTGTGCAATTCAAAAGGACTAAAAGGACTCTTCGAAACTAAGGGATTTATAAGAGTCAGATGTGACAGACCTCCACAGATCAAAGAATGACAGGATGGTAATTTAGAAATTAGAGAAGCTTAGCTGAAAAGCCATTGCATAGTTAACAAATCAACTCCACCTAAAGTACCTGCCAGTTTTTTTTTTGCACATGGGTGCACTCTGGCTCTTCATCAGGAGCTGAGACAATTATTAACCTTTAGACTTTACCTCATCCACAAGTGATTTCTTTAAGAACTATGTCGTGCTAAAGGCTGCACCCAAGGTGGTCTTAACACAACGTTACTGTGACTTTACCTGTGGACGACTCATGAGAAAACATGGATTAATAAGAATTCACAGTGACTCAGTGTTACGCGTTCTCTAAGAATGTTACCATAAGAGCATCTTACCCATAGGGAGAAATAAAAGTTACTTATAATTCTCAAATAATAATTTACATTTTTTTTAATGATGTTAATTACTCTTGGATATATGAAAAGCACCTCCTAAAGTGTAAATTCCTCAGTAGGGTATTATCCCCTTTAGATAGACTGTTTTATTTAGAGAATTAGGAAGATTCAAAGATTCAAAGTTAAAAATATAGCTTTAATGATTAAATTGCATTAAAGTGAAAAGTCAGACACACACACGTATGTATATATATATATATATATATATATATATATATATATATATATATATATACATATATACACGGACATAGTGGGACAGATGTGCAGTGATTTAAAAAGAAGTCAGAGTAGCATATTTAATGATCGCTGGAGTAGGGCTAAAGTCACTTGTAGTTAAGGAATACTGGGTAAAGGGCAGTTTACTCTAGACACAAAAATGACCATGCTGAATTTATAAGATGTAGTCACACCACACACCAGCTGTCTGCATCCGTTTCATTTTATGGCAATTTAATCATTGAAGATATATTTTCATTTTGAAATGACCATCTTGACAATTTTCTAAATAAAACTGTTAATTACTCTTCTCTAATAATGCTGTTCATTATGACCATTAATGGGATGTACTAACATTAGATGGATGGATTATTCAGTAATAGCTATTTCATCTCGGAATTAAAGTCTTCTAAAGATATGTTTCTGTCTTTAGTTCCTGTTTTGTTATCATTTCTATTTCCCCTTTGCAATGAAAACTAACTGGCTTGAGGCCAATGTTAATTCTGTGAAGCCAATGGGATGGCTGGTATTTTTATTGATGAAAAATGTGGCATATGTAACTTCAAAAGCATCTACTCAATACAGAGTGAATTGCATGGAATTGAGAAAGGAATTTCAAACTTTAGACCAATGGGAGATGTTTTCCAAGTCAGCTACTTTGGCCTTAAGTTTGAAATTCCTGTCTCAGTTGCCTGCATTTCTCTCTTTATTGAGTAGACCCTATAGAACATGGATTTAAAGCATCTCTGCTGTATACGTTATTTGGATCTCATCACTCTACTACAAAGGGGGAAAGAAAAAAAAAGTCTTAACAATATAACCTAGTCCTTATTCCTTTATTTAAGTTCATGAACTCCAGGTCTCCAGGAGTGTTTCAATAAAAAAACAAACATTAAAATGAGAAAAAGATGTAACATTTTTTTATGTGGATTTATCAAGAAACTCTGCATGTAGGTTGCTGGGGCTTAGCTGCCTGTTTAGTAAATAGCACCACCTCCAATCTATCAAATTGTTAAACCAGTTTGGAGCAAATCTGTAAAATATGATTTTTTTTTAAATACGATTTTATATATATAACATAATCATAATCACCAATTAAAAATAAATACACAGATTCTACAGAATGTTCGGATAAATCTCTGAGCCCCATGTAATGTAACTTGTTGTTTTGGTCTGTATTTACAGACCAGTACTGTATTTCTCAAAATGTGTATTGTTTATTTTATGCAATGTAGCCCTGGTGTATGTATTATTCATAGGTTTCATAGGTGTTCCTGAACAAATGGCAATGTGGGAACCCTAATCCCCAGTATACACCTCACAGCTTCAATTCTCAGCAGGGTCAACTCAGCCCTTCATCCTGCTAGAGTCTGTGAAATGAATGCCATTAAACTGGGTAACTATACCACTTATCAAAGGGGAAGTGTGCAATAAAGAGTGCTCAGGAAGAAAAGTGCTTCATAATGGCTAATAATAATATTAATTATTATTATATTCCTCCAAAGGCTATTTTCTAATTGTAATTATAAATATAACCAGGGAATGAATTACAGGGAATTGAGAAGTGAATTTCCTGCGATTCTCTCATGAATAAAGCCCTTTGTCCCAGTTTAGTATCCCACATTTTGTAAGTCAGGCAAAGATATTTAACACTGACACTTCATTGTAACAATCGTCCTCCTCTACCATTATGCTGAGCACAGATATTCTTCCACTATATTTCCATTAAGGATGGTGTTTGGTAGAAACAAAAAACAGGGGATGTCCAAGAAAGTTTTATGAAAACTGATGATGGCTTAAAGATGTCCCTACATGTTCCATCTTGAAATCCAGGCTTCTACTTGGAAGTCCTTTTGAATATGTTAAGTGTTTAAAATGACTTCATGCTCAGTGGCAATGGTCTCATTCATACACACACATCATGCGTGTGGCCTGCCTCTTTTGTCTAAATCAGATGTTCCTGACATTCTTGTGTTGCTGAGTGTGAAGGCTTACAAACATGTGATGTTTAATAGAATACATACTCTGAATACATCTATTGTCAATTCCATAAATTACTGGGATTCATTTTTGCAGGTATTTCTGTCAAAATCTAATAACATTTATCACATATCATTTTAACAATGAGGTTTGAACTTAGATTCTGTAATCATTTATTTATATCCCTGCAGTACACACTGGGTTTCCACTTCTTTCTCTCTGGTGGTAATTAACTACTTAGGATATAAAGTTTTGGACCATGTTGTAGTAAATATTGAAGACTTCGGAGAAAGGTCTTCTCTAGGAAGGCCTAGGTGACTCATTGTGCCATATCTGGCAGTTCTTATGATTCCACACGCAGATGGCTAAACAGCTAATCACAACATACCATATATAGAAAAGTAATTTACAAGGGATGTAAGGGCTGCTGTTCATCTGAGGGCTGCTGTTCATCTGAGGGCTGCTGTTCCTCTGAGGGCTGCTGTTCATCTGAGGGCTGCTGTTCATTTGAGGGCTGCTGTTCATCTGAGGGCTGCTGTTCATTTGAGGGCTGCTGTTCATCTGAGGGCTGCTGTTCATTTGAGGGCTGCTGTTCATCTGAGGGCTGCTGTTCATCTGAGGGCTGCTGTTCATCTGAGGGCTGCTGTTCATTTGAGCGCTGCTGTTCATCTGAGGGCTGCTGTTCATCTGAGGGCTGCTGTTCATTTGAGGGCTGCTGTTCATCTGAGGGCTGCTGTTCATTTGAGGGCTGCTGTTCATCTGAGGGCTGCTGTTCATTTGAGGGCTGCTGTTCATCTGAGGGCTGCTGTTCATTTTCTAATGGGGATGAACTTTGTATAAATATTAGTGCTGTAGATATATTTTCAATATTGTTACTTTGTTATACACATTTTGCAAAAAAAATAGACCCACCTGCATTTTTATGGCTGATTCTGAGCAAAACACACTGCATACATATCAGTTGTATGGCCTGCTTACTTGTTTTGTTAACTGAACCTTGCATTTACAGCTCTGCTCCAAACTCCCACAGTGCCACAATCTTTGCTCGAGTGATGTTATGTAGATTCAAAATGTAATTAAAATTTTACATGATGACATGATAAACGCTACAACCAATATCAAGCTCGGAATTTTGGTGAACAAGCAAGCTCAAACAATAAGCTTTAATCCAACCAGCCCATACGTTAAAATACATGATGTAAAAATGAGTACCGTATGATATATTCCTATTTAACCTAAACTAGCCGTTAGATTTTTGAAACTTAAACATTGATCATATGAGAACACAAATCAGGTATTTTTTATGAGGTTTGAATATGATACTAAATAGTGAGCCCCTTATCTTTTAAATTAGTTACACTGTTAGTTTAGCAACCAAACCATGCTTTTCATAGAAATAATTAAAATCATATGTAGGAGACCTTCCCTAAAGGTGGATAAGGTTTAATTGTAATATATGAGGAGGTCCAGGCAAATTTGGTCTGCACGGGAGATGCCACAAACGCAGGGCCGTCTTTTATAGTGATTGGACCCTGGGCAAGCATTTGCTTGGGCCCCCTGGACCCTGCCCCCTCCCCTGCATGCAATCCCGCCATCCATCGCAATGTTACCCCCCCCACCCACACATATGCCATAATTGTTGTGCCATTCAGATGCCAGTAATATTGTGCCTTTCAGATGCCAGTAATATTGTGCCATTCAGAGCGCAGTATTATTGTGCCAGTCAGAGCCCAGAAATATTGTGCCAGTCAGAGCCCAGTAATATTGTGCCATTCAGAGCCCAGCAATATTGTGCCAGTCAGAGCCCAGGAATATTGTGCCAGTCAGAGCCCAGGAATATTGTGTCAGTCAGAGCCCAGGAATATTGTGCCAGTCAGATACCAGGAATATTGTGAAATTCAGACCCCAGTAATATTGTGCCAGTCAGATGCCTGTAATATTGTGCCAGTCAGATGCCTGTAATATTGTGTAAGTCAGAGCCCAGGAATATTGTGCCATTCAGATACCTGTAATATTGTGCCAGTCAGATACCTGTAATATTGTGCCAGTCAGATACCAGGAATATTGTGTAAGTTAGAGCCCAGGAATATTGTGCCATTCAGATACCTGTAATATTGTGCCAGTCAGATACCTGTAATATTGTGCCAGTCAGATACCAGGAATATTGTGCTTGTCAGATACCAGGAATATTTGTGCCTGTCAGATGCCAGGAATATTGTGCCTGTCAGATGCCTGTAATATTATGCCAGTCAGATGCCTGTAATATTATGCCAGTCAGATGCCTGTAATAGTGTGCCAGTCAGAGGCCAGGAATATTGTGCCAGTCAGATGCCTGTAATATTGTGCCAGTCAGATGCCTGTAATATTGTGCCAGTCAGATGCTTGTAATATTATGCCAGTCAGATGCCTGTAATATTATGCCAGTCAGATGCCTGTAATAGTGTGCCAGTCAGAGGCCAGGAATAATGTGCCAGTCAGATGCCTGCTATATTGTGCCAGTCAGAGCCCAGTAATATTGTGCCAGCCAGATGCCCAGTAATATTGTGCCAACCAGATGCCCAGTAATATTGTGCCAGTCAGATGCCCAGTATTATTGTGCCAGCCAGAGCCCAGTAATATTGTGCCAGCCAGATGCCCAGTAAAATTGTGCCAGCCAGAGCCCAGTAATATTCTGCCAGCCAGATGCCCAGTAATATTCTGCCAGCCAGAGCCCAGTAATATTCTGCCATTCAGATGCCCAGTAATATAGTGCCAGTCAGAGCCCAGTAATATAGTGCCAGTCAGAGCCCAGTAATATAGTGCCAGCCAGATGCCCAGTAATATTGTACCAGCCAGATGCCCAGTATTATTGTGCCAGTCAGAGCCCAGTAATATTCTGCCATTCAGATGCCCAGTATTATTGTGCCAGTCAGAGCCCAGTAATATAGTGCCAGCCAGATGCCCAGTAATATAGTGCCAGTCAGCCCCCCGCCCCCCCCCCCCGTTCCCAAGTACTTACATAACCCTGCTCCGTGTCCCCCGCCGGATGTCTCCTCCGTGCAGTCTTCTCTCTTGCACGGAGGAAGAAAACAGTCACCGGATGTGACGCAACGTCACATCCGGCGTCAGTTTGTTTTTGTTTTTTTCCCGGCCTTCGGATCCATCGGATGCGGCTTGCCGGAGAAAAGCGTTCACAAGCGCAATGCGCTGTGAACGCGGCAAGCAGGGGCTGGGGGCCCACGGGACAGCTGCCTTGGGGCCCCCAGGAGTAAATGGGCCCTGGGCAGCTACCCCGTTTGCCCCGCGTTAAAGATGGCCCTGCACAAACGACATTTTGACCTTTCATGGTCCTCGTCAATGACTGATTCCTCTAGTGAGAAATGGGTCCATGACTAGATTACCATTCACTCTTAGGGAGAACACCTAAGAATATAAAATAAGCACACATGATATGAAATAGACCCTTCCGGAGGGTACAGAAGGCTTAACCTGCCATATGAGATTTGAATTTGTCACTGGACGGTGGCAGAAGCAGTGAATTTTTTTCTCCCTCCATAATCCTAGTTAAGAATCCTACACTTATATCTCAGTGGAATGGGTAGGTAGGAATAAATATTTACTTGCCAAATTACCTTTTTTAATGTACATACAGACAGACAGACCCAGGTAGACAGATTGAGATAGACAAATAGAGAGACAGGACAGATATACTGACCGAGAAGGTACAGAGATTGGTAGGAAAGCAAACAATTAGTTAGAAATTGCTACGACATTTAGAAGTGAAAATTGGTGCAGCACCAGAGCAATGAGCTTGATTAGAGGGCAGCCAGGGAGGCACTTGCCTCTTTGCCCTCTTACCAGCCCTATCCTAAGAAAAAATCCAAACCTTTTTTGGTTACATTCTCAATTAATAATATATTCAGCTTCCAAAACATTTTACTAGATTTTTGAAAGAAGTATGATAGAAAGTTATGTTTACAGTCGTTTCAAAATGCACTCTTTGTATTCCGGTATAGGTTTTTTTTTTCTGGGCACCTGAGCAATGAACAATGCACCACTTATTGCAAGAACAAAAGATTCCTTCACTGGGAAATATGTTAGCTGCAAAATCATTGCCTAAATGCACAGTTACATAGCAGAGGGAATTGAAAAATGATGTGTATGATGTTTCCAATGTACACCTCTGTTTAGACCAATTACAAATGAACAATTACTGTAAAACAGGAGTTCTTGTAAATTATACAAATTTTGTTGTAAAATGCACAGAGATGAGAAGACTTTAATGTACATTCTTGTCACATGGCATACAATCATCATTTTTTCAATTCTGAAAATTAATCATGAAGTGGTACCTGATTATACCGTTGAACCAACACCAAATCCGTCCTAAAGGCTCAAAGGACAATACCAGCTTATCTGTCACCTCCAATACATCTAATGATAGAGAGGCAGGTACTACAAGTTTTTGATACACAGGACTAAGACTTTCAAAAAATGGGCCAAGACCCAAGCAGAGACATCTGTTTCGCAACAGAGGAACCCCTCACATACTAATTGACGGAGGTATAAAATGCAGGCAGGATCACAATTCAGGTCTGCGTCATACAAGATCATTGAGGGATCATCATTGATTTTGAATTTATCTTCAATTACTTTGAGTCTTGGATCAGCTCTCTCTCCTCTCACAAGGCTTATCCTTTTGCCTTGCCAAGATGTTAATCTATTTGAGACTTTTGTAGATTTGTACATAAATTAGTTCTAAACTTTTTTTGTGTAATCAAAATTCACTTAATACAGATGGAGTTCTGTTGAGTCCACAAAGGGCTGAATCTACTGATGATCATGTTATATCTGCTAAGGATGGCTTTCTTTTTCAGGATTTATGTACTACTGATACATTGCAATCAGTACAATGTGTGTCAGACACTGCAGTTGTGCAAAGCATAAAACATGACACAGTTCACTGTTTCTACTAAATGCAAACCTATGCTTACTTTCTCTACTATACACTGTAGTAGTCCACCGATAATCTTGTTTCAGGAAATTGCAGCAGAGGACATCTGTTAATTTATTAATCTCACTATTGGTGAACAAAAAGCTCTTGAACAACTTTACAGTAAATTCTATATTACCATCAGACGAGCAGGCAAAGATGGCTCTATAGTCATCATGGACTAGACAATTGTCTGACACTATGCCATACACCATATTGTCTACAATCCCTTAGGTCTGAATGTTAGTTTTTACTCAATAATAACATGGCCTTTAGAGTCCCTTCAGACAAATTTGGCACTCCCTATTTTATAACAAATTACAGCAGACAATTTTTAAAAATTAGTACCATTATTGAAAAACGATTATCCATTTTGTTAAATGATGTAGAACTTAGGGAAATTGTCAATGGAGGTTGTAACACAGTAGCAAGGCATTGACCCTCTTTTGGGCTAATCTGTCTCCAAGTCTGGATGACTGACAAAGTCTCACTTGATCACAGCATTTTGGTATCTTTAAATGTGGCAACAGACAGTTCATATGTTGTAGTGCCATTCAGGTTGGCAATCCATTTCATTCTACTACCAGCCAACGAACAAATGAGCATAGGCAGTACATCAATTGCAACAATAAAAATGGTATTTATCTTCTAACCTGCGGTACATGTTCCCTCCCTTTCCATGTGGAGAAAACCTCTCATAAACTTAAGTGTCATGTCAGGGAACATCTATCTTCAATTACCTGTGACAAACTCCTGGAGACCCCAATAGGGGCACATTTTTTTCAATTGTAAAAACCATGGGCATCCACAGAATTTTTTTTTTGGGGGGGGGCATATTTTTACTGTCATTATATGCCAGGATTTAGCCATTCAGTATGCCAGGATTTAGCCATTCAGTATGCCAGGATTTAGCCATTTAATATGCCAGGATTTAACCCCTCAATATGCCAGGATTTAGCCAGGATTTAATATGCCAGGATTACATACCTCCATCACCCCATTGCATGCCTCCATCTACCGCATTACACGCCCCATCACCTCCATTACATGCCCCATCACCCCCATTACATGCGACCATTACCCCCATTACATGCCCCTTCACCCCAGGACTTACCATGATTTCTGCTGGCTAGTGGCAGGTAGCATGGTGTCCTACCATGCTGCCTGTTCGGCTCCGTGCGTGAGTGTAGATAGGTCACGTGACCAAGTGCGCGTCTGACGTCACCTGTCATCACTTCACCTCCTAAGAAAAAAATGAATGGGCAGCCCAATTGTTGCGATCAGGCTGCCTGTGAGTTTTTTTTCCTGGGGATTGTTTTCACTGATGGGGGGGCTGCTGTGTTGCTGTTAAACATTTTGAAAAAAAAAAAACATTTCTATTTGACTTACCTATGGATTTGGATATGATGTTCCGTTGAAGCTTTGTTTCTGGATTTTTTTGTTGTTGTATTTATTCAAAAGAGCTTTTTTAAAGAACAGACAATAACAGCATAATCCCATGATGGAAATAAATGAACTAAGTGACACTCGGTTACTATGTTTTAAGCAGGAAATCAGCTACAGGCATGATGATATTTAGTTAGGCTTTTAGCACGTTCTATACACCAAGAATGTTATTTGAGGATTAAAGAGCGAAGAAAACGTTTCCCCCTGTATTGATCTCAAAAAAGAAAGTCAGCTGAGAAAGGTGCTGTCATTGAAGCAATGGACACTGTATAAGAACATTTTGCAACAATGTGAATATATTATGAAATTAGACTTTGTGCCAGGTAAAGGTTTTCTTTATTCACTGGGAATATTGGTGTGTTATTAGATTTCTTCTTTTTTATGCTAGTTACCATATGTGATTTCAAAGTTGTCTCATAAATAGATGGTAATCTCATTTGTTGTTAATCCTCGTGAAGACTTTTAGGAAGAACCTTTTATAAGAGCTAGGTTTAAATTGTAATTCTAGGTTGTCTAGAAAACTTATTTTCCATTTGGAAACTCACATGAGCAGTAACACATCAAACCGGACTTTATCCATATAAAGTTACTTTTTTTTTACCAAATAAAATTAAAGTCTCTACATTTTATTTTTTAAATGCTAAGGGTGTAACGCAATTATTTCAGTGAACGCTTTTTCACACTGAACCAGTAATGAATAAAAATCTATATTAAATTCAATAATCTCCAAAATACAAGGTTATGCAAAACAGAATTAATCAGAATGGTTTACCCCCTCTCCAAAAGCAAGAACATAACTAGTAAGTCATTTTGTATACAGTTTCATCCTTTATGCTTTTGATTTCATTGTAACTTTGTTTTTAAAGTTTGACCAGGTTGTATGTACAGGTGATATATTATTTGACATTTCCCCCCTTTAAATCACAGAGGAGAAAGCTTAAGACTAAATCCCTATGGATGAAATGTGTTAGCTCACCGCTACCATCTTACATTTACACCGCCAATTTTGACTGATTTATTGGTCTGTGTATTTTATTTTTAATACAGAAAGGAATAAAAGTTAATGTGTAAAGGTCAAGCCTCAAAGTTGGATTTGGGTACAGAACGCCAAATTCTGCTTTAATTTATTATCTCTGCATGCTCAGTACTAGTTTGTTTGAATTTGTCAAATATCTATTTTTTTTTTGTATATATACAGTTTATATAAATCACACACACATGGTACTATGTGTGCATTCCAAGCCCAAAATGTCAAACTACAATGGTGTGAGTCAGAGCTGCACAATTGTAGGAAATCATAGCTTTATTTGGAGCTGAATCACATGCAGAAGGGACAAGTGTTTTATCTTGGAGACAAATGGAGCCCAGTATTCTGTAATCAGAGTAGTTTGTCATCACTCACAAATCAGGCTTATTATCAGGAGAAAACACAGAGCCTTCATTAAGTTTATTACACACTGAACAATTTTCATGATTCCTCATCACGGTCGCAGAATTAATAAATTGACAGATTAAAGATGAATATGTTTCTATTGATAGAAATTTAGTGCGAAGCACCTGAGGGGGGGAAGTAATAATCTGTCTGTCAAGAACGAGAGGTATTTTTAATTACTTTTGGTGTGGGAAAACAGGTGGCTGAATAATGGAGCTCTCTTACAACCCAGAACATATCTCAGTTATTTGCATGGGAAAAACCCCCCATACAATTATAAAGTGGATTAAAGAGATGTATGTGAAGTGTAGGGAAAACCGTTTCTAAATGGTAATTGTAAAAATACAGATCAGTAAAACAATTTATTGGAAGTATACAGTGGTTGATTATGTGTGTATGTTTTTAGACCATTCAAATGCTTTGTAAAACTGTGGTTAATTCAAAATTACTTTTGTTGAACTTACGAGTGAGCAGGAAAATATAGGCCAAAATAGTCAAGATTTGCTCAACTCAACTAGTTTGGCCTACATTATGCAAAGTGGTTTTCAACGCTCCACAATTCATTGTTTAGGGAATAAGTCAGTTATCTTTTCTCTCTGATATGTTGACATATCTTGGTTTAAAAATATACTTGTAAACTATGTTACATCAGACTAAAACAATCTTCTTATGCGTAATGCTAATAATGAGCTAGAAAAAAATATAGGTATTATTTCCATTATGTTTTATAATGGGCACAGGCAGCATTGTGTTTATACTGCGTATGTCGAAGAGACATACACAGTCTAATCTAGGAGAATTGAGCTCTAGACACCAGACACCTGATATCTGTACCGTGGAGACCTGAGCTCGATCTTCCGGGATCAAGAAACATTGTGTGATATCATGCGACATCACATGACTATGCCCCTACTCTGTCTTTTTTCATCAAGAATACACATAGTAATGTCACCTAACACTGTTATTCCTGTAGTTCCTATATCTGCCTCATAGGCTTCCAGCTGGCAATATCACATATAAACAGAAATATTTAAATACTATGGTGGCTATGTATAACACCTATATAGAAAAAAAGAGAAAAATCCCCGATGGGGCAAGCCTGTTCCACCAGTGGCCGTCAGAAATTTTCTCATGGATACCGGATTACGGGTGCTTCGTATCAGCTGTAGCAGCAGCAGTATCACAAATGGGAAAAAAAAAAGGAGGACAAAAACTCCTGCACTCCAAGTTTCCGGTAAAAAAGTATTTCTAAAATGTATTTGTAGGATTCAATGTTATACATAATTTGGAAAAACAAAAGGAGGACAAAAACGCCTGCACTCCAGGTTTCCAGTAAAAAAACGTATTTCCAAAATGTATTTGTACGATTCGATCAAATACGATAAAACAACACAGGAATAAATATATACAGCACAAAAAGGGGAAAGGACTTGCCTTACGCGTTTTACGTGAAAAAAAACACACTTAATCATTGGCTATTAATCAGAGGCCTTTTCCCTTTCTGTGCTGTATATATTTATTCCTGTGTTGTTTTATCGTATTTGATCGAATCGTACAAATACATTTTGGAAATACGTTTTTTTACTGGAAACCTGGAGTGCAGGCGTTTTTGTCCTCCTTTTGTTTTTCCAAATTATGTATAACACCGCCAACACTGCAAAGTGTCAGGAGTTTAAAAAAAAAAAAAAGTAATCAACATTTTTTATGTACTCCCGACTGCTTTATACATTAGTGCACATGTCGATTGCGCCAGTATTCTGTGCAATCTGCATGTGCACCTTGTTTATCCATGCCCCCTATGTGTGCATCTGCGGCCCTCCTCTGGTTTCTGCACTACAACTGCCATAATTCTTTGCAATGTTAGAATGGTAGTGGGAACTTATGGAATTTGTAGTCCAGCATCAGTTGGAGGGCCGCAGTTGGATGCCTAGGACCTAAATTTTTAGAACTACAAAAGTAAAATAATGTTATCCACTCATCTGGATAAACGGACTTTAATATTCTTTTGACTAGAAGTAGATTTAAAATATGGTCAGTGACCAGGAAATGCATGTAGAAGAATAAATGATTAATATAACTCTGTCGGTGATAATAGCTTTGTCTCCAATGCGTGTGTCGCCACAGATGCAGTTAAAATGGCCACTTGACAGACGTGAGTGATCGCACATGCGTCATTTCAAAGTAAAATAAAAAACGTCACTCTTCATTTGCATGAGGTTGCCAAGCTAAGAGCCGCTAATGCAATGTTCTGACACATGGAAACGCACAGGCCAAAGATGGTACTGCAGTTTAACGGGTGAGGAGCACTCAAATGGGTTTATTTACTAAAATTAAAGAATAGCTTCAGGAGGCTGAAGTCTCAATAAGAAAGTAGACCTCCAAAGTCGAATTTCAGTCAATAGATCCAAAAGGGCTGAGCATGATATCTGCTGAAGAAGGGGGAATATTAAAGATGGTTCCCATGTTTGAACTCAGCTTTCATCAGCAATTATAGCAAAGTGAGAAAACTGCATAGTTTATATTAAAAATTATGAATGTAAATGTTTATACTGAAGATGATTAGTTTAAACATATGTGTTGTGAAAATAAAGTTTAGTTCCAGTTTTCCTTTAAAAGCTTTCCAGTCCCTTTTGTTTCTGATGAAGGGTTGACTTGGCTTGCCTTCATGAGCTTCCTCCTATCAAATACAGAGAGCAGAATTTGTATTACAGACACTTGTGAACCTTTTTATTTTTCCTGAACTCTGACTGGACTAAAATTTACAAGATCGAACCATTTGCAGTGTTAGTATATGCATTGTATTAGAATAGGCTTTGTAAATTGACTGTTATTTTGTTCAAAATATCATTATCCCTTTGCCCCCAGCAAGAAATTATTTTAAAAATAAGAACCGGCAGTGTGATTTACCATCAGGATGCCCACTCTCTGCATGTGCCAGCTATCCAGGAACAATATACTTTTGTGCACTACTGGATAAAATTTCCTTTGGGAAGTAGATTTTCTTTGGGATTATTATTTTTTTTAATAACATTTTACTGCCACTTTCATTAATTCTTACTGACCCATTTTGAAGAAAGATCCAGTGCTAGCTCCTATGTTGAACTATAAGCCCTGTATTATATTTAGAGGAGACACCAATTTAAAACAAACACTAAGTAAAAGTCCCAACAATCTAAATAAAAATCATTTTCTGAATGACATTCAAGGTTTTTTTTTTTTTAGGTGTGGACAAGGTATATCCAGTAAATAAAATAAACAGATAGGGAGAACAACCACATCTTTCTCTTTTCTCATAATTCTAAAAACTATAAAATTAAATATCTGATTATATGTGACACTAAAAACTTATATATGTTCTATGGTGCCCATGTGGGTATCAGTAGGACATACCTCAAGATCTATAATAAACTGAATAGGAGAAAAGGTCTGTAACATTAAAAATAAATATCAGAAACATAGTGTGTCACATCATTTTATGACACATCATGCGTCTGATCCTAGTCTTCTTGGATCTATGGACATTAATACAATTTCAAATCACTTGAGAGGTGGTGACAATATCAGAATGTTAAGAAGGGGAGAAATGAAATGGATCTATAATTTAAAAACATTGATTCCAGAGGGTCTACATGCTGATTTCGAACTGCATCATTTTTTGTAAAGTTTGTTTGTTGCACTAATACATGTTTCCTTGCCTCCACAAATCGATAGTATTTGCCTTCATTAATTATGTTAAATTGTCTATTGTGCTTGATGTTCTCTTCCTATTTATTTTTTAGTGTGAACTGGGTGAACAGTATTTTAGGATACATGCAGATACCACATACAAGAGATTTGTGTTTTTTTTAAATAAAGAAAAAAAAAGAATAATTATCTAAAAACATGTATTATCATTTTCTAAGTTGTATTATATGCATAGAGAGGGTAGTATAATCACCTGAGGTCTGTATCAAGTTTTTAAACTAATAAAGTTTTTTTTATGCATTTATAATGTATATTTTTGTAGGCATGTTTGCTTGTTAACCTAGGAGTTCCTTCTCCTTTATATATATTTCATAAATATTGTAAATGGTGAATGCATATGTTATTATTATAATATCAATATTTGGACCTTTTGTATATATATCTGTTTTTAAGAAATTGGAGCACAATTGAACATTCGTGCCGCTTTTTTTTTATCTAAACCAACCAATGTACCGGTAACCACCAATAGGAAGTCGAGTCATGACTACAAATACCATCATTCCTCTCATTAACATCAGCCCTTGAAGAACCCACTTCATTGGCGAAAGGAGTCTGCGTGGAGCATGGCAAGAGGTGGATTGTGAACTCAAACAGGAAGAACTTTCAGTTGTGAATAACAGAGAATTTTAGGACTGCGTCCAAAACTATGTTACCACCAACTGGAGCTCCATGAGACTTGTTTTATATTTTATGTGCACTACAATTCTTTTATCTATGAAAGCATGCTTAAAGAGGGCCAACAAAAGTACCTGTAATTGTACTACACTATTTTCTTATTTTTCTGTCTCTCTCTTTGCTCTGCTACACATTTTGGAACAGATAAGATGAGATCATGGAAGATTGGAATTCACATTTATTGTCTACCTAGAACTATAACACCAGAGCCATGGATTAATTGGCTCTATAAAGTGTGAGTTAATTTCTGTTGGGGAGTAGACATCTAGACCTTGAAAACTGCCTTCAGAACACATAGTGTTAGTTTTTTCTGTTTTATTCCATGTAAGAATACACAATTATTCCTCACTTAAGTGTGTTTCAATAAATCTTCACCTTCACTTTTTTACATGGGTGAGTTCAGAGTACCTAATCACTAACCTACACACTGTATTATTCAGCCCCACTCGTGGAGTTAAAGGTAAAAATTTGGATTTTGGAAAACTGTTCTTTAATAAACGCAGAGATTTATCCTATTCATTTCTATATCTCCAGAACATAATGTGTCCTTTGAAGCCATATAATTTACAGGCATTGCTGAGTTAAATAAATGGCTGCAGGGTATAGAATTAAACTTCATAAATAGGATACTTACTAGAGTTCTGTGAACCAATATGAATAACAGTTTGTAACAAATCTTTCCTTAAATCCTAATGGCTGATCCTTGAGACAAAAGAAAAAGCTTATCTACTCTTGTCATCAAGTACCAATTTGTTAGTAAGGCCAAGGGAAACATGGGAAAGTACATCAATAATAATAGGCGTTTGTAAATTCACGTATCACTTGTTTTGAATGCCTTAAAGGATATAGTTACCCTTGCGCCTTTACAATTTTTTTCCACTTTGAAATGTGAGAAAGATTTTGTAAGGATTAGATATCCTTACTTTTACGCTTCCAAGTGCAATTTAGACCGATTTTCTTGTTTAACAGTGGTTAAGCTGATAACAACTTTGGTTTTGACATATACTATATCCAGGTCAGTCTTGATCTTTCCGCCATAAAGAAAAAACCTTCTTGTGTTTAAAATATATAAATAACTACAAAAAGCAAGTAAAATAAATCGTAGGGTTATGGTATCTACTTTACTTTTCATATAATACTTGGTAACATCTAACTTTTTAAAAATAATGTATAAATCTTTGTTTTTCATATGAATATAAAATATAAACAAAACACCACTTTTCATACCAAACAGATAAGACAAATTAACTTATTGAATAAGATACAAGGAGAAAACATTGTTTTAGCAAGTCTTAACTGACAACATGGTCATCTCTATATATATATCTTTTCAACACTATATATTAAATACACGATTATCGAAACCAAAAAATAACCTTCTGGTAAAAATAAATACCAACCAATATACATAAATACATCACATACAAAAATATACAAGGAGTATGGTCATTAGTCTACATTCTCTTATTGCGCTAGTATATATTTTTTTCATATTTAAACCTGCAACATTATAGATAATTACAGTTTATACCCAGTCTCTGGAATCTCTGGTCAGTTACTTTTTTTTTTTTTAACTGGGTCAATAAATCTGCCTTCATTTGAAAAAAGAACATGATTTTTGTGGGATTATCCTCAGTGGTCCACAATCTAGCAATAATCAGTTTTGCTGCTATTAAGACATGATAATAAATTCCTGAGTGGAGGACACTAAGGACTGGAGCTCAAAACGTAACAAGAAAAAACTCGGGAGTAAGTGAAATATTTGTCTCACATAGATCATTAACTCAGATAATTAAGGCCCACCTTGCTTAACATTAAGATTTAAGCACTCAAAATTTATTGTGGAGGAGGATAAATTCTCCTTTGCCAATTTAAGCCAGCTACATGGGACCTTAATATGGATCGTCCTAAAGAGGTATGCCCATTTTGGAAGGGCATATGATTTGAATTGTTAATACATATTCACCAGGATTAGTTGTTTATTGGTGTCTTTCAGTAGGGGAAGGAAATTAGTTTCCAGAACACTCTTAGGGTTTGAACAGCTATTTACACCAGTGGTGTATCTTGGTTTTGTGCTGCGCTAGGCAGACAAAATTTGGGCACCCCCCTACCCACGTTGCACACCCATGACATGACCCATAACCCATGTTGCACACCCAGGACATGCCAGGACATGTCCCATCACCCACATGCACACACATTAAATGCCCTGTGACCCCATTACAAATATATTACATGCCCCCATAACATGTTCCCATCACATGCCTCCATCACCCCATCACATGCCCCATTAGTTTTAGTGGTCCCTGGGCAAAGTATTTAGCAGTGGACCCCCCTCGACCTAATTTTTCTAAAACCGCACTGTAAAAAACTTTATATAGATGTAAACTTTTTATTATAATTTGCAACTATATTCAGATCACATTTAATTATTTGTATATGTAATAAAAATATTATTGAATAATTGCATTTCTTTTTTCTGCATCCGCATTGCAACAAAAGGACTTCACACAGCACCATACAGTACCCATAGCACTTGCCATGCACCTATATTGCACCCACAGCACTTAGCTTGCACTCACATTGCACCCACACAATTTGGCATGCCACAATGTCACAGAACATACCACAGTGTCACTTTGTCCCACAGAACTGCTCCTGCAGAACAAGCCACAGTGTCACTTTCCCCCACAGTACATGTTATTTTTCCCCACAGAATATGCCACAGCATCACTTTGCCAATTAAAATAAGCCACTGTCAGGTACCAATTAACATGGGCATGTTAATTGGTACCTGACAGTGGCTTATTTTAATTGGCAAAGTGATGCTGTGGCATGTCACAGTCACTTAATGATTAACATATGCAACAGTCAGTTTGTCTATTAAAATATTCCACCATTTGTCCATTAAATGTGCCACAGCTTGCCCATTAATATGCCAATGTTATTTTGCCAAAATATGCCAGTATTATTGTGCCATTAATATACCACAGCCAATTTGCCCATTAGTATGTGAGTATTATTTTGCCCAATAATATGCCAGTATTATTTCCCATTAATAAGCCACAGCCAATTTGCCCAATAATATGCCAGTATTATTTTGTCATTAATTTGCCCCAGCTAATTTCCCCAATAATATGCCAGTATTATTTTGGCATTAAAATGCCCCAGCCAATTGGCCCAATAATATGCCAGTATTATTTTGCCATTTAATATGCCCCAGCCAATTTGGCCAATAATATGCAAGTATTATTTTGCCATTTAATATGCCCCAGCCAGGTTGCCCAATAATATGCCAGTATAATTTTCTGATGTCAGAGCACTGGTCACGTGAACTGTCGGCACTTCCCTGTCTCACTGCATGGGGAGACGAACAGACAGCATGGAAATTTCTTTGTGCTGCTTGTTCTGCTACCCGTGCAGCCTGCTTGCAGGCACAGTGGTGGTGAGGGAAGATCTTCTGATCTCCCCAGCCACCGTCTCTGCCGGCAAGCAATTATTTTAGTTTTTTGTAAAAGGGCGGATTTTTTTTAATTATTATTTTCTTTTGCATTTTGTTCCCCTCCCCTCAAAGGCATAGAAGGCAAGTGCCGGCTAAATACAGCGGTGATTTACACCCAAGTAAATGATTGTCTGGCCCACATAAATCCTAAGGAAATCAATATCTCTCTGTGGCAGATTTTTAGCCAAAGCTATTGATTTTTGAATGTTTAGCTTGTTTCCAGATTGAGAAGTCCTTTATAACATCAGCTCAATAACCAAAAGGGTTGGTTCTGACAGGGTTAGGATCTTATAGTCAGCATATATATTGATTTTAACACTTCCCAGGGATGATTCCACTCCTTTTATCCTGGGATTATTCCTTATAGAAATTGCCAGGGGTTCTGCTGAGATAATGTATTATAGCGGAGAAAGTGGGCATACCAAATCAGTCTTATCTAAAGCTAGTACCTAAGACCCTAGCAGTAGGTGTTGAATAGAGACTCAAAATTGAATCATAACTTCTACTAGTAACTTCTACTAAAGCTCTCAGTGATTCGATCGAAAATTGCCAATTGATCCTGTCGAATGCCTTCTCCGTCCAAAAACAGAGTGAGAATAGGCATTTGATGTCTTAACGATTTATAATATGCTGATCAATCTCTTAATATTATTTGTAGATGCTCTTACGGGAACAAAACCAAATAGATGGAACTACTATTTTCAATCTTTCTTCCCAAATAGCGGAGTAGAATTTAATATTTACTTTTAGCAAAGAAATATGGTGATATCTGAATCTTTCTAAATCTGATGCTTAATAGCACACCCACTTATAAATGGGTGAGAAGATTACAGCATAAGCATAAACACACAGAGTTACTTACATGTAGAAAGACAACGTAGACGTATGACAATGTTAATAGAAGCTAGAACTCAAATATTGCAAAGACTAGAATGTTAACTCAATCCATGCAACGGTCAGGCCCTCTCAGGGACTCCATCTGTGGTGATCAGTCATAATGTGTAGTAACTAGAGCAGTGAAGGCCAAGGCTTTGGAGCCAAAGTGCCCATTTGTATGCAATAAACCAAGTTAATGATCTCAAAGTGCCATTTCTCCATATATTATATTTTTATCTCATCTCGGTGTCTCCATATGCTCCACATCCCTCCATATAGAATGATGGTGAAAATGTAGTCAGATGCTAAGTGCCACCTCAGAAGCTCAAGGTGCCATAGGTTTAGCATCACTAAACTAGAGTACCTAAAGTAACCTATTCCTTATCCATGTTTACATGTGGCAGAACTGAAGGAACAGTGATTGCGACCCAGGGTATTTAATATGAACTTTTCACCACACAATATTGCTCTCTCTTATGCAGTATACCTGTGATTTGATGGCTCCTTTGAGTCATGAATAAATAATATAACTTGTCGGCACACTTATACTTTATTGTACAATCAGCAGGCTCACAAATAGTGAGTGCTACCGGCAGGAAAAAAAATAACTGAAATGTCTAACAAGGTTCAGAGAGGGTACCCATCTAAAGACTAAGTCAATGAAAACTGGAATAAGGGCATGATCTCAAAAGATTTGGCAACAGTTTGGGAGCAGTTGTTGTAGTACTTTTATCTTAAATAAGTACTATAAGAACTCTTCTTATCCATACTATTTCTTATATATTGCCTCCATACTTTCTCCTAGTGTTACCTCTTGTTCGAGATGGTCTATGTGTGGTATTATATCATTGCAGGTAATTCTTGACCAAAAATGTAAATATATATATTTACCAACCAATCCATGCGCACTTGTTGTGAATGCTTTGCTTTGGTATATTTATATTCATGTCTATGCAAGAAAACATACTTTAATGTGAGAACTTTATTAATGCAAATTGCCAGTGTTTAAATCAGCAAGCTCCCACCTTGTTAACTGAGGCTTGCCCTCACTTCTAATTCTGTGATTTTTGTCATGCGATCTGGCTTTTCTTTATCTCCCTTTACCTGAGAAGAGTAACCTAAGCTTTCAACATTTATAAGTGAATTGTAATTTTTCCATTAGAAGTTTTCCATTGAGTGAACTGATGGTGGGAATCGTAACCATTTATATGCCAGAAGACTGTACAATGTATTACTTTCTTTGTAGAAGCTTCAACACACTTGTAAATGTACTCATTATCCCTTATATACCAACTGTGCTTCTTACTGTTCACTCTCAATATACAGGTTCAAGCTAATTCTTTCTTACATACTAATTCTGGCCAAAATGTATCTAATTTTTCTATCAACTTTAAGATTTTTAATTTATCCATTTTTGAAATTATTAATGGATTCTGATAAGTAACATAATTACAATTGCTTGATTGAAGCAGTACCTTTGGCACTTAACAGGTTTTATATTCAGAATATTTTTAATTCTACTGTTTGTATGAATTTTTCATGTCTCTGGTAAGTACTGTACCACTGTGACCAAGGTTCAGTATCTGTTGATCCCAGGGTATTTCCACTTTATTGTAGTGAAGAGAGCAGACCCTTGTGGTATATATTCCCAGCAGGAGTGGCAGGTTAAATTAAAATGAACTCATAACTCCATCCTTAGATATTGATGCTTCTCCAATTCAAGTCGTCAGTGGTCTTTCTTTCAGTGTCACTGAGTGAAAACTTGTGTGATGTTATTAATGAAAAGCACAGATAGTCCCAGTTTGCTCACGAAAGATGAATACAACTTTCGAGATGAAAAATACAACTCATGGATGTAATTATATTAGACCCAGATTTTAATGGGAATTTAATGATTTGGAGAAGTTGGCACTCACTTCAAATTATTTAGAAGTAATAAAAACTGTAGAAAATATTATGTTTTTTTTTTTAGATTTACAGAATACCTACAACTGTTGATAATGTTTTATAAACCTGCCTTTGCGAGTCTTGCCTTTGAAATTAATAATACAGTAATTGGTAACTTTGTACAGTAGAAAAACACTGGATTATATTCTCTTTCTTTTGGAGATTAGAATTAATGCTCCATTATTTTTCATTACAAATACACGAATGAGATAAAAGCTTAGCATTTTCATAGGACTTGGTCCAATATGTGACATTGTTTACAAAGCCATGAAAACCCAGACATTGCCAGACTCACAAACTTATGCTTGAAAAGGTTTATCGGAGCATTAACCAACAGAGCTGATTAACTTGCTTTTTAACAATTTCTGTAACTTGGTGCCAGCTCCATCTGTTCTTTAACACACTCTTTTAAATATATCATTTACCAGTTGTAAGCCTATCTTACAATGGCCATCTTTCAAGTGAATGAAAAAGAGATTCTGTATAGCGTTTAATTTTATTCTACCAACTTTCCCTATTGTAATGCTAATAGATTGATAGACTGCAAGAAGAGGTTTTGTAGCACGAATAAAACAGAAGTTAAACAACCAAGTTAAACAACCAATTAGAACATGAAGCCTTAAAATGGTTGTAAATCTAAACAAAGTTCACTTTCACTCTCCTTAGTGATAGAGGAAAGAATTTGTACGCTGTAAAAGAATGGACATTTTCAGGTCTTATGAGGGCCTAGCATGAGGTAATTAAGTAATAATTCTGGATGGATGAAGCCAAGAGCTGAAATCATAATATAATAGAAAAATTACTTTTGGCTTTCCACTGGGAATTTCTAGGCAGCACAAAGACATTTTGAAATATCTCAGCGAAAAAAGTAACCCTAGAATAGACAAGTTTTCCCTGAGAGCCGAGATGGACTGACAGCAATCCAGGCCACAGGTTTCTCAAAGTTCTTTTGTTATTTGGAAGGACAGGTCTAATGGATACGGATCACAACCATGCATGCTGGTCTTTGCTGGTCCAGAAGCCTCCTCTACTCAAAGGGCCCCCAGCTATTTTTATTCCTTTTCAGGGAAGAGAGTTTGAGATGGGAGATTACGATGGACTTTGGCGAGGTGAGTGGAGAGGGAGGTAGAGTTTGCATAAGTGACTAGCGTGAGGAGATTGACCTAGGAGGTTTACTTTTAAAGTGAAAGTCGACATTCCAGTCGACCTCCTCGCACTATACTAGAATTTAGTGAATTAGCAGAATGTGTATGAAAATGTGATATTTAACCAACTTTCTATTGTTCAGTAGGATAAGTCTTTAGACTGAAGTGCAAGTTAGCTATGTTATGATTCACCTCTCAATACATTTCACATTCCTTATACTGAACTGTATGACCGTTAGTTTGATTTGAAAGTAGAAAAATTATGTTCTTGGGTTGCCACGCTATATGTTATATACTTGGATCCCCTGGGAAGCTTTATCTGATGAGAATGGGTCTCCCTGTGGGAGCAAATTATAACTCTCCTGGAAGTGGAAAGATTAATAATTATGAAATGATATATGTTTTGAATTGAATTGATTTAGTTTGCTGCAGCGCATTTTGGAAGGAAATATTGCACAATTAGCAGTAGTGTGAATTAAACAGTCATAGTGGAGGGGAGAGAATGCCATGAAGCACAGATTAATACAAAGCTCCCAATGGCTACATGAGGAAGGGCCATGACTCTCACAGAACAAGTCACAGGAGTCAGGATGCGACCATGACACCTTCATAGCATAGTTAAATTGTGATGATACTGATGAATGTTTTGAAAGCCTATGTAGAATATATAAAAAGTGTGATTGTCCGGGAGAGGTAGCGGGCACCAATTTAGAAACTGTCCTAGAAGATTAATCATACATCTGGTGTAAAAAGGTGGTGGAATTTAAGATGAACCTACCAGCAAATATCATGTAGGCTACTACAGTATGCACCTTTAAACATGAACTGGGAAAAATAAGGACTGCAAATAAGACATTGTTAAGAACCAAATAGCAAGGTTAACTTCATACAGATTGATAATGAGCAGCTTAATGGTATTGTTGGAGCATTTTAACACTTCGTTAGAACAATGCTATAATGGAGAAAGAGGTATCCAATGATGTATTGTACTACAATTTAAAGAAAAAAAACCTATAATAAACAATGTGGAAAAAAATATAAAAAAATCCAATGTCCAAAAGACAGGATACCTCCACTCTGCATTTTGTAGCATAATTCTGCACGGTGAGGGCAGCCTACCTACCTTCTTCTTCTATGTGTTGCTAATATTTTTTTCATTAGTTTTCTATACTACCATTTTGGTAGACTCTACACAAGGAAAACTTTAATATGGTCAGAGGCCCAAATCTACACAAGCCTTAATGGATGCTTAGTTTTTAGAAAAAAAAATAGTATGAACTGGTAAATACCTTGTACTTTTCTAATAATGATTTGAACTATAAATGTATTTTATGCAGATATCACAATATTGCTCATGCTTACTTCACTACCAGATAAAAAGAAGAACTCCACCTACTCTTTCAACCTCTAAAACAAATTAGGAATGTAGAAAGCTTTCTCTTGTAACAAAACAATGATTATTGCAGGTAACAGGACCTCACATTAATCAGGAATTTTCAAAGGAAGGGGTTCAGCTGGTCTCCTTTGTCTGTCTTACTAGTAGGTAGTTTTTACAGACCCCTTTCAATGTGACAGCATTCTTTCTCTTTCCACTGCATTCGCTTAGAAAATGTTTCTCTTTCCAGACAGCCTTTCTGCATTGATCAAAACCTTCCAAAAAGTCACAGTAGAAATCTGAACTTATAATGATGCTCTTTTATATTTTCTTACAATGAACAATGCTCTACTCGACACTAATGGCAAGGGTACATAGAAAGAAGCCACATGGTGAAGAAATAAAAGGAGTGGGCAGTTTGAAAGAGGAAAAAAAGAAATAAGCTTTAATCCAAGGCCTGATGTATCATGTCATCATAATCTTGTTTTATACAGACACATTATTTGCTATGTCTTGCTGAAAAACATCCAGGGTCCTATCTGTAAAACCCTGGTCTGATGAAGACAGATAAAAAATATTTTTTTCTTTCATGTACCTTCCATGGACCAGTAAAACTACTATGCTCTATGGGTTCCTCAGGGGTCGTGAGTCAAAGTGAACACCCATATCCCTTGTCACCTTTAAGACGTGGCATGAGGCATTGATTAGTGTAATGGATACATTTGAAATGGGTATGTCCGTAGTGATGTAATGTTAGTACAGTGTATTTACAAAGTAATCATCCATCAGACATTTCACCGTTCTCAAGTGTGTTGACTTCCTCAAAATGGATGTATTACAAGGCATGCCAGGTTAGCCTGACTTCACACTCATGATGCACTGGCGAGCACCACAGATTATCTGAATATTCAGGGAGGGGTAATGCTTTCGGTTTCTGTATAATTCCTCCCTGTGTCATGGGGCCCAGCATAAGGGCAGTCAATGGCCACTAGAAGGCTAACATGACATTGTGTCACTCTGCTTCCTGGGTGGGAAAGTGGACATACTGATGAACTCTGGAGAACATGTTCCAGACGACGACATACCTAGGCACTCTGACTCTAGCAGGATCAGTAAGCAATGCTCCCTGGCTGTCCCATTAGTAGATAGTAGTTGAGGGCCTTGCTGTGTATATATCAAAATACAATAATCTCTCTCTCTGAAGTAAGCAATGGGTGTGGTTGTCAATTTCTATGCCATTTATAATGATACTATTGTGTTCTGTGAATCATGTATATTTTGATCTGATGATTGCTGAGATCTCAATGGTGAATTGGGGTGTGTATTGCATGATTCAGGCCACTCTGGCTAATGTTAAGGTATGCTTATAAATTCATCCATTTCCATTTACTATGTGATATTAGTGTGTATTGGCAGAAATGTACCTGTCAATGTACTTATTTCAATTGTATTTTCATGTATATTCCTTGCTGCTCCACAGGTGATGTTCTGTGACTGTGTATAAACATGACTAGTGATATATATATACACATCTTAGTACATAGGTAATCCTTCCATATAATTGTGGTTACTAACTAGCATGTGTGCTGCACAGGGGTTTTTCTGCATAACACATATTACAATTTCACAGGTTTCTCCCGATCAGCCTTTATTTTAGTCTATATTGAGAAGACCCTTCAATGTTCATCAAGTCAAGTTGGTTTTACTCTCTCTGGTAAAACAGCTTGGCTTCATCCTCTCCCAAACTTACACATTCATGTATTTCCTGGGATGGCTTAAGTGTCAATGTCATGCTGTTTAACACTAAACCGGAATGTATTTTACACCTAGAGATTGCCCATTAACACTTAAGCCTATAATGTATCTTAATGCATTCTCCAAAAAATATTGTAACTTTTAAATACATACCAAAAAATAAATGCAATAAGAAAAAAGAGTGTGGTTGGAAGAAGAAGAAGGAGGGGAGGAAGAGTTAAGGTCCCAAGTGGAGGCTGTTTGCTGAAGTCAAGATTTTTTGAAGAACCATGGATCCCCGATTTTTTAACATTTTCTGAGTTTATCTTGTAATCATAGTTTTATGTTTTCCATTGTGTATAGGTTTTATTTGTTTGCTTGAATTTCTGTGAAAGAGAGCTCAGTATCAAAGCAGGTTGTAGTACATCTAATATAAAAAGGGCTGACTGGTATGAATAGGTTATTTAAATGCCCAATGTATTGGAAATATGATCAGAGATCTGGGATTAAGTACTAGCAACTGCAAGACAATCCCACCATGCGTAGATAAGTTCCCTGATTGTGATAGCCTCTGTAGCAGCAGGGGGTAGTCACAATGTGAAATTTGCTAAACTGCTGGGGAGTTAAATACCAGTAAGATTTTTTGTTGTATTCCCTTTCTCTGAAACACAGCAAGTGGTAAGTTTATGTATTCTCTGAAATGATTTGACAGAACTCATGTTTCATTTTTCTATAAATGCTGGAGTAGGAAAGTGAAGGGCTTTTATAATATGGTGATACAGGTCAGTTATGAGGTGTTTTGATATTTTATGGCTAGGTACATTTTCTCAAAGCTGGTAAGGTCAGGGCAATGGCTTCGAACATCGATGTTATGTGCCATTGATGCCTGCTGGGAATGCAGGGTTAAAGATGCATAGTGTGATTTTTTTTTGTGCCACGGTTTTTAAGGCCATGCGAATATTTAAATTTGTTCCACAATTTGAGAGAGTCTGTAATAGTAGGGATTGAAACTGAAATAGTTTGACTGGGTAAAGATGTCCAACTATGTTTTTTTATATGATTATATTCTGTGTAATCATTTTCAATATCAATGGGAGCGAAATTTTGGAATAGGACCAGGCGCTGAGTTCTCCGTTAAGTAAAAAGTGGCATTTGTGGTAAATGAACAGGTATGTTTGATTTAATGTACACCGCTAACACCATTACCATCACCATTTTATAGTGACCACGGGCATGGCTCTGGCTCCCGTTCACTAGGGGAGGCCACATTTTTTTTTCGTAACGGTCCAAGCTTTTTTGTTGGGGGGGAAACACAAGGGGACTGGCTTATTTTTAATGGGGAAATAGGGAATAATGATGTTTTATACTAAATGCCATTATTACCTTACCACAATACCAGTGCTTAAACATGCAGATGACCCCTGTTGTAGCCTATTCTTAAAGTCATGGATGCAATTATAAATGGGGAGGACAGAATCTACCCTCATGACCTTCTTTTTGACTAGAGTTCTAAATGGATCTTGGAATTGTGCCTGATTACCACTATAGAGCCTCTAGGGTTTTGATTTAGAGCCTGAATACGTTTTAGATATTCTCCCTGAATGCCAAATCTGGACACTATATTTGCCACATAGTCCCAGTCAACCTGGCTGGATGTGTTTCAGCATCTATGGCCAAAGGCAACTAGGTCTCTGCTTCATTGTCTATCACTATAACTTTTGCTTGGAGCATTTCATTCATTGGAAGCATGCTCTTCGATTAAATAAAACAATTTGGTCAAATGTGGTAGTAAAGGGTCTTCTAACTTCTCCAGAGTGGCTGTCAGGTCCAGGGGCTTTGGCATTTTTGCGAATTTTAATGTCAGAAAATGGGGCATTTAAAGTCTTGGCATCATATCTGGATAATCTAGGGATCAGGATGGAGTCAAGAAATTCTACTAGTGCATTTATTTTTCAAATTTGTGTTTGAGATTAAGAGGTGTCAGAAACATAGGTAAATTCCAGCTGTACAGGAAGACATAGACAAGTCATGAGTGTAGGCATGTTCGACCAACATGGGTAAGAGTTACGTGAGGGATAACCCAACAAAAAAGTCTGGGGAACATGGTCTAGCACAGGGGTCCTCAAACTACGGCCCGCGGGCCACATGCGGCCCGCCGAGGACATTTATGTGGCCCGCGGGGGGTACTGCCGGCACCCCCCCCTCCGCACTGTTTACTTTTTTTTTCTTTCTGGCAGCCGCAAAGGATGCGGCTGCAGGAAGAAAAAAAAAAAAAAATCACCGCGACCGGATGTGACGTTAGGTCACATCCGGATCCGGTAACTGTTTCCCTCCTCCACAGGAGGACACTGCGCGAGACGTCCGGGGACACAGCAGCTGGAGGTAAGTGATGTGGAAGCGGGGGAGGAGGGAGGGATAACGAGCACTATTCCTGGGCTCTGACTGGCACAATATTCCTGGGCATCTGAATGGCAAAATATTCCTGGGCATCTGACTGGCAAAATATTCCTGGGAATCTGAATGGCATAATATTCCTGGGCATCTGAATGGCAAAATATTCCTGGGCATCTGACTGGCATAATATTCCTGGGCATCTGAATGGCATAATATTCCTGGGCATCTGACTGGCATAATATTCCTGGGCATCTGACTGGCATAATATTCCTGGGCATCTGAATGGCATCATATTCCTGATCATCTGAATGGCATAATATTCCTGGGCATCTGAATGGCAAAATATTCCTGGGCATCTGACTGGCATAATATTCCTGGGCATCTGAATGGCATAATATTCCTGGGCATCTGAATGGCAAAATATTCCTGGGCATCTGACTGGCATAATATTCCTGGGCATCTGACTGGCATAATATTCCTGGGCATCTAAATGGCAAAATATTCCTGGGCATCTGACTGGCATAATATTCCTGGGCATCTGAATGGCAAAATATTCCTGGGCATCTGAATGGCAAAATATTCCTGGGCATCTGACTGGTATAATAATATTCCTGGGCATCTGACTGGCATAATATTCCTGGGCATCTGAATGGCATCATATTCCTGGCCATCTGACTGGCATCATATTCCAGGGCATCTGACTGGCATCATATTCCAGGTCATCTGACTGGCATCATATTCCAGGGCATCTGACTGGCATCATATTCCTGGGCATCTGACTGGCATCATATTCCTGGGCATCTGACTGGCATCATATTCCAGGGCATCTGACTGGCATCATATTCCTGGGCATCTGAATGGCATAATATTCCTGGGCATCTGACTGGCATAATATTCCTGGGCATCTGAATGGCAAAATATTCCTGGGCATCTGACTGGCATAATATTCCTGGGCATCTGACTGGCATAATATTCCTGGGCATCTGAATGGCAAAATATTCCTGGGCATCTGACTGGCATCATATTCCTGGGCATCTGACTGGCATCATATTCCTGGGCATCTGACTGGCATCATATTCCTGGGCATCTGACTGGCATCATATTCCTAGGCATCTGACTGGCATCATATTCCTAGGCATCTGACTGGCATCATATTCCTAGGCATCTGAATGGCATCATATTCCTGGGCATCTGACTGGCATCATATTCCTGGGCATCTGACTGGCATCATATTCCTGGGCATCTGACTGGCATCATATTCCTGGGCATCTGACTGGCATCATATTCCTGGGCATCTGACTGGCACACTATTCCCATTGAAATACTGGTAAGTTTGTTGATTTAACTTTACTTTAAATATTGTATTTGTTCTCGTTTTGTTCAAAATAAGATATATGCAGTGTGCATAGGAATTTCTTCATAGTTTTTATTTTTACTATAGTCCGGCCCTTCAACGGTCTGAGGGACAGTGAACTGGCCCCCTGTTTAAAAATTTTGAGGACCCCTGGTCTAGCATGTATGGCAGGCCAACCCACATGAATGATACAGTAATAAAAATTAAGCCAAATGCAAAATGCCACGGTATGGACCTATAAGGTGCCAACAGTGGAAACATTCGGCCAAGAACAGCACATCACTAGGTAGCACATATATGTAGCACATATATATATATATATATACACATTTTTTTCTCCTTGTGAGGGCTATAATGGGTAAGAGTTAGAATCTCTCTTTGAGGTCCTCATATTTTTGCGATGGCCAATCTCAGGGATCCACTGGGCCTTTTAAGTGGCATTGCCTCAGCTGCCTGCCAAGTAGAAGTGAGGAAGAATTCAAATGTTAAAGAACCATCGGTCACTCCTGAGATGTTCTTTAAAATGCCTTGTTTGTCCCAAGCCATTTGTAGGTAGCTCTATTTGACAGATGCTGGAGGGTTACTATGCCCTCCCTGCCCCACAATTGCAGTGGGAAGGGAGAGACTAAAGCTTTGAAAGCCAGGCACTGGCTTTGACAGTTAGACATATTCAACCCATGTGACTGGCTGTCACTGGCTATCAGGGATAGAGGGGGCCTATGCAGACCATGTTCTCAGCCATGTTAGTTTTAGTCAGATATGCCTGTAAGCCATTGTCATCTATGAGATGTAATTTCGTGCCATGCCTGACACGTCAATAGTCATGAAGGTGTTAAGTAACCTCTGACCTGACCCAAACAGCTCTTACAGTCCTATAATGCACTACTATTTTCTCAACGTTCTCTTCCTGCCTTTTCACTCACCTTATGTGTTTTTTTACCTTCCACGCCCTATAGATTGTCAAATATACTGGTCTATCTCTGTCTAAAATAGTCTGTAATTCCTTTTTATATTCTGTATAAAGTGAATATATTTTGTAATTCAGCAGCAGCTGGTGGGCCACAAAACTAAACCGACAAAAATTATTTTTTTACTTACTTTTTTACACCATTGGGTCTTATCAACAAAGAGAGATTTGCAGGAAATTGAGACGTGAGTTTCAACCTTTAGGCCAAAGTGGCCGAATTCTCCAATGCAGCTGAATGGGAGAATTTTTCCAACTAAGATGCTTTGGCCTTAAAGGGGCTGTCTAGTGCCCAAAATGCATCTTCCAAATGTTAATGTATATTAATGTGCGTTAAAAGTACTTTAAAATGCATGGTTTACATTTTGCATTGCTTAAAATATAAAATACTTACAGCTAGATGAAATTGTGAAATTATAGCAGTTTGCAAGAAGCCAGGACTGCAGTGATATCATCAGACAATATGTTGCACTTTAAAGCGGTCCTACTTTATATAAGAGCAAAGTCACTTGGAGTCCACACAATGTATTCCAGTGCTACAGCACAGGAAGTGACTAAATGAAGAAAAACGTTGTATTTTCAGTGTTATGCCCATACCTTTAGGAGAACACCTGTGCTACCTTGCTCCAGGCGGGGGTCTCCGCATGTGCGTCTCCAGTGTTGCGTGCAGGCTGCGTGGCCAACTCCTCACATCGTCCCACAAAGGACTATCTCCTGCATGTCCATGGCAGCGGAGGCACGGCTGTTATCCATTTACGGAGGGGCTGAACCAGTGCTATATAAGCCCTCCTCTTCTCTTCTCTCGTTGCCCAGTTATCCTGTGCTACCTGTTGGTGATATTATAAATAAAAAATAATAATATTTGCATCCTACTACTCATTTTGGTTATCTGGCTCCCTGACCTTGGCTTCTGTATTTGGATTGTGAGTCCTGCACCAGTGTAATTTAGTTTGATGACTACATCCACAATTGTTCCTAGCATCCGGAGTCCTGCACCAGTTACCCTCAGTTTCCATAAAGACATCTGTATCCTGAGTCCTGCACCAGTGTCATTCAGTTTGCTGACTACATCCACAAGTATTCCTAGCACCCTGAGTTCTCCATCAATATTTCAAGACTATCTTTTTTACAGTTCATTTGTGCTTGTATCTACACCCACGCAGTGCTGTATTTACCGCGAGGCATCCTAGGCGGATGCCTATGGCGGCAAATTTTGGGGGGCGGCAGCGCCCCCCAGCACTGGAAAAAAAAAAATTAAAAAAAAAAAAAAAATCAAAAAAAAAAAATCTGGCCCTTTAAAAAAAAAAACCCCACCGCGCCTGCAGGCAGAGACGGAGGTGAGAAGGGATCGGAAGATCCCCCCTCACCAACGCTCTGCCTGCCAGGCTGCACGGGGAGCCGAACAGGCAGCACAGAGAAACCTCCGTGCTGCCTGTTCGGCTCCCCGTGCAGTGTGCCGACACGGAAGTGCCGACAGGTCACGTGACGGGCGCGCTGACGTCATACGCGCGCCCGGTCACGTGACCTGTCGGCACAATCGCCGGGAAGCCGAACAGGCAGCATGGAGGGACCATGCTGCCTGCCTGCCAGGGAAAGGTAAGTGCTGATGGGAGACTGTGTGTGTGTGTGTGTGTGTGTGTGTGTGTGTGACTGAGTGTGATGGGAGTCAGAGTGTGTGTGATGGGAGACAGTGTGTGTGAATGAGTGTGATGGGAGACTGTGTGTGACTGAGTGTGATGGGAGTCAGAGTGTGTGTGATGGGAGACTGTGTGTGTGTGTGTGTGTGTGTGTGTGTGTGTGTGTGTGACTGAGTGTGATGGGAATCAGAGTGTGTGTGATGGGAGACAGTGTGTGTGACTGAGTGTGATGGGAGTCAGAGTGTGTGTGATTGGAGACAGTGTGTGTGACTGAGTGTGATGGGAGACAGTGTGTGTGACTGAGTGTGATGGGAGTCAGAGTGTGTGTGATGGGAGACAGTGTGTGTGACCTGTGTGTGATGGGAGTCAGAGTGTGTGTGATGGGAGACAGTGTGTGTGACTGAGTGTGATGGGAGTCAGAGTGTGCGTGATGGGAGTAGGAGTGTGTGACTGAGTGTGATGGGAGTAGGAGTGTGTGACTGAGTGTGATGGGAGTGTAAGCTTGATGTGAGTCTGAATGATGGGGCATGTCTTAGGTGTGTAACGTGGGTGTGCAGCTTGGGTACGGGGGTGCCCGGATTTTGTCTGCCTAGGGCAGCACAAAATCAAGATACACCACTGCACCCACGGGGTCTGTCTCATTCTCAGACCATTACTGGCATGAACTACTTTAAGCAAGTTTGTTCATCCCTGTATCTGGGTTCCTCATCTGAATCGTAAGTAACCTAACACTCAGTGCCTATATAATCCGTGCTGCCGCACCTGCAGTAAACATGCAATCACTGGGGAGGGCTTGAGTCAAATATTAAAAATGTGAATTATGTAAAATGCCTATATCAAATCACACTGGAATAAAAGCCTGTGCACTATACAGGCAGTAATCCTCATCTTGCACCAAAGTGAGTTTTGGGCCAAGATATTCCCATCTTAATTTCCTGCAATTCTCTCTTTATTGAGTAGACCCTTACATGTGTGTACCTTCACATTTCACGTTTTATTCAGTACACATGCCTTTTATTTTAAGTGCTTCACATTTTCATCATGCAACTTAATGAAAAAAACATTTTAAAGTAGAGTCATTTAATGACCCCCCCCAGTTACATTAGCGCTTGGGTTCATTAACCAAATAAGTGTAATTTGCATGTATGATGTATCTTATTATTAAATATAAAGAAAGCATAATATTTGCATGGATATTTATGTTGGGTTAGAAAAATGCACAAAATATTTTGTACAATCTATATAAAGTTTGCACATTGTACACTAGGTGCCACTGTTTCATTGCAAACAAGACAGCATGTCCACACAATGTAGAAAGCCTTCACCAAGTTTGTCCCTGCACAATGTGAAATTAAATTGGTGAGATGAAATGTGCATCTTATCTCAACTCACCTCACCTCATCTCAACTCACCTCATCTCAACTCACCTCATGTCACCTGCAAACCAGATGCATTTCATCTGCTGAACAAGCGCAGGCAGTGGTGTATCTTGGTTTTGTGCTTCCCTAGGCAGATAAAATTTGGCCACCCACCCACATTGCACACCTGTGACATGCAACATGACCCATGTTGAACACCCACAACATGCCCCATCACCCCATTACATGACCCCTATCACACATCACATTCAGACTCACATCACGCTCATACTCCCATCACACTCATTCAAAAACAATGACTCCCATCACACTCAGTCAAAAACAATGACTCCCATCACACTCAGTCAAAAACAATGACTCCCATCACACTCAGTCAAAAACAATGACTCCCATCACACTCAGTCTCACACACACTGACTCCCATTACACTCACTCTCACACACACTGACTCGCATCACATTCAGTCACACACACTGACTCCCATCACACACAGACTCCCATCACACTCACATCATACTCAGTCACACACACTCTGACTCTCATCACACTGACAACTCAAAGAAAATAATTTATTATTGGGAATGGAAAGGAATAAAGACTTTATTGGAAACGTGAAACCAGTCTTTAACTCCCAGGTAACATACACAGAAATTGTGACTCTAGCACTCACTGGCCACCATTATCATGCACAGTGGGCAAATCCTAGGAGCAAGACATTTTAATCACCTTACCTGCTGCCGTTCTCTGGATGGCACTTGGGCAGAGACTTTACCATCGCATGTCCGATGGGGAACAAAGTGGTGGGAGTGGGAAGGGAAGAGAAGAGGGAGGGGAGAAAGCAAAAATGTTTGCAGCACCAGAAGGGTTTGAAGCACTACTTTAACAGCCTCTGGCAAAGTGCCGTCCTCTGGCAAAGTGCCGCCCTAGGCGAGTGCCTTGTTTGCCTCAGGGAAGATACACTACTGGTCGTAGGTCTGGTCTCTGGCTCATCAAGGACAGCCATGTCCTTATATTCAGAGCAAACAGGTTCACATGTGGCACAATTAATAATCAATTAAACATATGATAGTTATTAAAATAATTCAAATTAAACATAATTCCATAAGCACTTTTTACAAGAAAAGGCCCTTATGAGTATTAGTGCATGAACCCATTGTGATCACATTCTCTTATTTTTATAGATCAAGACACAAAATGTAACAGTATTCTAAACAGAAGGATGAGGACAGTTACAAAGGATTACAGCATCTACAATGTAACTAACATCTCTAAACATGAATAACTAGCAGCTTAGTGTAGTAACTGCCATTAGACAAAAAGTGAAATTAGTCACGAGGAAGGCAAGTAGTCTAAAAGGTTAAATGGTGGCACTAAAGACAAATAGAAGAAACCACAAGTGTCAGGACTTACCCATCCATTTTCCCTCAGAGTTCCTTCCAGGTTTCACTCATCACAGGCTCTGCCCTCTTTCTGTGACACAATCTTCCCTCGCCTTATAGGGGAGTCACTCAACAAGTTAGTTGCTTAGTTATTTTGTCCTGAACAGTTTATCTTTATATATTTATATTTCAACCAACAGAATCATCCTGTGCATGTTAAGGTAATCCTTTCCATTTATCCATTTGTTGCATAAAGTATATTCACTCTGATCAAACCACTATAGCATCACCTGCTTGCTAATTACCTGCAAAACCTGCATGTTAATCTCTTGCAAAACCTGCTTGCTGAAAACTGTTACATTTGCCTGGAAATCCTTAAAGAGGTATACTCAATTTAGCCACATGCAGTTGTGTTCCAAAATATCCATTGCAAACCTAACAACAAGCTTGTCTGATGTAAAGTCTCATGGGCATATTCACTAAAATTCGACTTTAATTTTGAGGCTTCCTCATTGAAAATACACTCAATAACAAGGTATTTAAAGGCGCCAACGCCCTTTGCGTATATCCTTAAATGCTTTCCTACAGGTGATGTCGGATGTTCTTCTCTGATTGAACCAAGGTGTTCCCTTATTCTATACTTGAGGGAACTGGTAGTGTGGCCCATGTATTGAACGCGACAGACACTGCAGGTAACAAGATATTTAGCAGACTCAGAGTTACAGTTGGAAGAATATTTCAGATTAAACATATCCTCTGGAGCATAACTCCCTAACTACCTCCAGTTGAGAACAAACCATGCAGACCTTATGACCATATCTGAAATTCCCAGTGTCTTCAGCAAGGGCAACTTTATTTATATTATCATGGAGATGAAAATAGGCTTGATGAAAGAATACTTTCCAAGGTCATATCTCATGTAGTTAAAAAGTTGACCCCCTTTCTGGCAATGTCTTACAATTTGAGGTTAGTATAAAGTATGGGAAGATGTGTCTTTATGATGTTCCAAATCTCTCCAAATTCTGAGCTAAATGGTGTAACGAATGACAGCCTATGCACTCCCCAGGTATTCAATGGACTCTTATGCTTCAGAATAGAATATATTGATGATTCCACCAACTATACTTTTGGCCTTTAAGATATCTCTCTTATGACAAACTCTTTCCAATCATCTCTGTACCAATTCTCTTGTCTACACTTAATACAAAGCATCACTGCTACAGATATGTTTCAAACAAATACATTTCCCCTTAAGAGTGCCCCTAAAAAGGTGGTTAGGATGACAAGAATGGTCATGTAACAAACATTTCTGGTGGTGACATCCACTTAATTGAATGTAAATTTCAAATTAAGCTGATTAGTATTCTGAAAAGTAACAAAATCTGATGCTTCAGAGTTCCCTTCCAAATCAAAATAATATCATCTGTATAATGTGAATATGTGATGGTTAGTGACAGAAATGACAGAAATGTCCGGAAAGGATTTGTACCACCAAAATTTGTTTTTGCAAAAGATAGAGCGAATTTTGCCCCCATTGTCACATTTTGCAATATAATGGACTCAAAAATAAAATAATTATGTGTGAGCCAAAAAGACCAAATCGTTTAAAGATGAGAAATTATTGGCCTGCCCAAGGTGAAGACAAAGTTTTATGAACCTTGGGCAGGCGATAAAAAAATAAGAGGGACAGGAAAATGCCAATACAGAAACTCAACAATTTTCTGTATGTGGACGATACCGTTTGAATGGGCTGAGCTAGGCACTCATCCCTATTCAAGCTATAATATGTACTGAGTTTCTAGTAGGCTAAGGCACAAAGTTCTTTCTCTGTTATTTTCTGGAAAGATACTATGGCTGGTCCTCGTGACTTGAGTGGATGAAAGGTACATTTGTTTAAACTTATAGTAAGCACCTTTATATCTGACATCACTCTGCTTAGAAGAAAATGAACTCAAAAGCCAGTTTCTCAAGAAACTGCTGGGCACAAAGATCAGCAAAGTCAGCACCAGAGTGAACATCGGTAGTATTTGTACATAAGCCCCCCTGCCCCCCAAAACAGACATCTGTACTCCAGAATTGTAAGAGTCTATATGGGACTGAGACCAATCCAGATACTTAGGGAAGGTGGCGGCAAACGCACCGCACACAGTGCCAGTATTGTCAGCTGCCAAGTGCCCAGAGGACTCAAATTTTTAAAAAAACACCTCCGCTGGTGTCAATACGTAACGTGTGATAATAATTTATCTATAAGTGTGGAAGTCTGGAGTCTTCCTGCGGGGTCATCGAAAATCTGCCCCAGTGTGTACTCTTTTCCTTCTCCACTGTTTTGCCACTTGATCACTTCAGCCTTGTTTTTTGGTTCACATACTTCCAAACATAGGAGAAAATGTATCACACCGTGGGGGTCATGTACTAAAAAAGTGCAGTGGGGAAAAAAGTAGGTAAAACATGACTAAGGAGTAATTTGCGACTATGTGTAACATTTTACACTTTTTTCCCCCTGATTTGCACCTCCTACGTTTATATTTATTTAACCAGTTGACTAATAAATTGTGATTGTCTTTGCACATGCTAAAGAGTTTTGAGAATATTTTGTGATAAATAATTCTTATTTGCGTGTGAAAATTACACCAGCTTTTAGCAAGTGCTGTCAAAAGAGGTAGAAAAAAATATTTGCAAAACTGCTTTTTTTATTCTCAATTATGCCTGTTTTTATTCGCAGTTAGCGCGTATGTAGTATTTGAGTGTTAAATGTTTAGCACATTGCAATAGGAGCAAAACACAAAAACAGTTTTGCACATAAAATATATTTGCGTTTTTTTAGTACATGTCCCTCAGTGTGTCCTACTGTGAGTGGGCTATATATGGCACTTGTTTCAGAAGTACTAGAGAAAAAGTGTGATTGACTCACTGACCACTAGATGGAGACAGTGCAGCATTATTTATTTCTGTTTTCTATTCTACACTAGAAATGCAGAAACACAGAAAAACAAGTTTTCTCCTCAGCAGCGAAACTTCAGCCCTGCTGGCATGATCCATGCTTAAGGCAGTAGTTAGATTATGGATATTTTATAAGCTTTGACAAAGCAGTATTCACCAGAGGAAGGCAGACATCAGTGAAGCGGGGAACAATATTTCAATTTCGTTCTTCATACATCTTTCCACAAGTGCAGACACATTTAAAATGCATTCTTCATGAAAAAAGTCAACTTGTTTTAAAATACTAAATAAATTGTAATTTGTTTTTGCAAATCTGCAATCATTTATTTATAGTCTGGATGGGGATATTAGGTCAAGAGAATATCCTGCAATTAAACTAGACACAGGTTTTCAAAGACTGGAAACTGAGAGAAACATTAAAAGGTACTTTATACAACCCTAGGTGACACTTGGTTTATCTAAAGAAATGTCAGAAATGAATTGGGTGTTGATGGGTAAAACAGCATCTCACCACTGTAATTTAAATGGTAATTTACAACTATATGATGCAATTAACGTCTCATTATTGACCAGATTTGGCATCTTAAGTGGTAGGAAATTGCATATTTCTTACCCATTTTCATGTGTGAATTATTGTAGCATGAGCTGATGTTGCAGGTAACTGTCTATAGCTGAATTTTACACAGGATCACTTAACAATGGGGACCATATGCCATTTAAATGTCACACTTGCTAAGACAGACTTTAATTGCTGTTATGTAACCATTATATAGAAATGCAGAATTAAAGGTCTAACATTCAGAGAGACAGAACAGTTCAATATAAATGAATAGATGGTGCGGAGAAGATTTCATCTGGCCAACTTAACTATGCATTATGTGGGGCAGACCTGGTTGAGTTTCTCCTAGTACAGCTGGCTGTGCATAATGCATTGTTAAATATCTGAAGAACTCTCACTGATTAAATGTTCAACTCACCTCCAATGCACTTTTTGTCAATGCCTCTCAAAGATAGAGACAAATAGAGAAATATGAAAACATTCTCCTTAATGAAGGGAATGTTAAAGTATATATTCAAGAAATGTTTATGGAAATCTATCCCCTACGCAAGGCAGAAATAGAGATGAGCAGAGAAGCTAATCAGCACATTCAGTCAGTGGTTTATTTAGGTTTTGTGCTCTCCTAAAATAATGCACCCCCAATTTTCATTTGTTGTACCCCTTCTATTCCAGGTTACAGCTGTGCAATTTTACCTCATATGACTGTTCACAAAGCATCAATTTTCACCTTATTGCTCTCTGGTTATGTCTGTGCAGGAAGTGCAAGGCAGTGAGGGAGGATGTACCAGCAACAATGGCAGTGTAGGCCAGAGCCATTTTTAATATACAACCCTAGGTAAGCAACTAATTGAGGGCCCCCCATCTTACCATCCTCACAGTATCATACACATAGGTGTTAGTTTTTAAACTCCAGCCCACTGGTTGTTTTGACATAAAACATCATAGCATTGCCTTTACACTATACATGGTTTCAGGATTATGGTTAATTTTGGCACAGAGTATATTTTTTAATATGTCACCAAAACCTTGAAATATGCCACATTCTCTCATACAGAATGTGCAACCAAATGCCACTTCCTACAACAATGCATCACTGAAGTTCTCCTCACCCAGTTATGCTATGCAAACAGACATTACTCCATGCCCCTCATTCCACTAAAACATTATCCCAAATTGAATGTACTATGTAAACATCTGAGCTCACCATAATGTATCATATGATCACAATATGGAACATTACAATATAGCTCATTACAATATGATGCATTAACCCTTAAGCAACGGAAGTGTCACCTCTCATCACCCTTGCATTGAACTGTGCTATCTGCAATCCCTCTCACCCTCATCAGATACCTAACCAAAAGAAAAATCAAAGTTATTCAAAAAAATATGACATAAGTACATATCATTAATATAAAATAACTGACAAATAAGCTCATATGAACCACACTTACAAGCTTAACAAATTAACAGTATAGTTTCCCATACCTATCATGAAGTATCATGTGCAAGTCAGATTGTAGGAATTCTGTATCATGAATAAAGGTCTTTAAATTAACACGACTGTTTTTAAAAATGAGTATCTGGCTTGTTATAAGTATTACAAATGACAAAGTTACCTGTGTATAATATAATGCAATATAGTTAGGTGTTTTTGAAAACAAGTTTAATTAAAACATTGGGGGCTATTCCCTAAAACCAAACTGCAAGTGAACTGCAAAATTCAGGTATTTGCCAATTTTCCTATCTTTCCAACTCAGCTATTCATGCCTGGATTTTGTAGTTCACTTGCAGTTTAGTTTTAATGATTTATCCCCTTTCTGTTTTTCTTTCCCTATGAACAATTCTACCTTTGCCAGTCATTTACAATTTTAAACTGAGATTTTTAACCTTTAAAAATCTTGTACGTTCCCAGCCTTTGCTGTGTTGTCTCATTTGCCGAACATAACTTTATAGATATACTGAATCAACAAAAGAAATCCCTGAACTAATTAACATTTCAAGGCTGAGCAAATGGTAGGGATTATTGAACTACAAGTTGATTAGCATCTTCACAGGAAGCTATAAGAAGAATTCTGTTGGTTCAGGAACAATAACAATAGGATAGCAGATCGAACAAGAGATAAATCCATATCACATATAAGAAGAAAACTAGAATTGCTCGGACAGGTCAATGTGCTAAATGGCAACCATTATGAGGAAAATGTGGATTTTTTTGTCTTTGGTACCTTCAAATGCATGATGGTGTCATGTAGGTCAGTGTTCTGGTAAATGCATATGCCAGTTTTACAGTTTTTTTTTTAATCTTTCTGTAATTGCTTCTTCTATGAGGCCATTATGTCTCTGTATGAGCCGTTTTCCTGCTCCGTCCTCATGAAAGTATGGAATGATTACATGTTTTTCTCAGTTCCATCTATGTAATTACTTTCCGAACATTTCTTAAAGGTCTAGCAAAGCAGCTGGAAAATTGGGACAATGGTTCTGGTGGAGACTGAAACATGTCAGACCTTCTGACTCATGCATTTAAAAGTCATCATTTATGTTCTTATATACCTCCTGCCTCCTTTAGAGGCCTCCCTACCTTACTTTGCTTGTATTTCTTCCCCTCTGTTTGGTGTCAGGTGGGCTTATTACTGTTTGCAACACACCCAGGTTAAATAGCTGCAGCTGATTGCAAACAGTGCTTTTGCATTGAAGTTAGATGCCTGACTTCTGAGAGCTGCTGCTTCTGTTCCTGATTCTCTGCTTAAAGCTCATTTGAATTGTGACCCTGTCCAGGAACTGGGATTCTGAACCTAGGCAGCTCAACCAGCTCAGTGGATGATTTTCAGCATCTCCTGAGACCCTCTGGCTACTGCAAGATTATTTTTAGCTAAGTTGCTCCCTTAAAGTCACTCCTGCTCAGTCCTCACTCTCTCTCGGTGTTCCTGTTTAGCTACCCTTCTCAGACCTCACCCTCCCTCTGGTGTTCCTGTTTAGGTACCCTTCTCAGATCTCACCCTCCCTCTGGTGTTCCTGTTTAGCTACACTTCTCAGATCTCACCCTCTCTCGGGTGTTCCTGTTTAGGTACCCTTCTCAGATCTCACCCTGTCTCAGGTGTTCCTGTTTACGTACCTTTCTCAGATCTCACCCTCTCTCGGGTGTTCCTGTTTAGGTACCCTTCTCAGATCTCACCCTGTCTCGAGTGTTCCTGTTTAGCTACCCATCTGAGACCTCACGGTCTTTTGGGTGTTCCTGTTTAGTTACCCTCACCGCAGGCCTCACCCTTACCTCAGGCCTCACCCCTTATGTATCTCTCTTTACCCCTACCTCTGCTTTGTCTACATTCTGTTCTATAGCTCTTTGTTTATACTGCAGTTCCTACTCAAACCCTTTTCCTATTGTGCAGTTCATTGCTAAAGTTCCCTTTTGTCTCTCCTTCAGTCTTTATTCCAATTCCTAGCTCTGTGTTTCTTTATCTGTTCTCAACCTGCACAATAAATAATATGCAACCAGACACCTCCACTATCCCTGCACTGAAACTCCTACCTGGCCTGGTAAAGGCCCTGACAAAACGTCACCAGTAGATGTACAGTAAAGAGTCCCATCTCATCATTACCTTTTGGAGGAACGTTATATTGTATTGTACTATAAAAAAAAAGCTCTACAGTTTATCCATTGACAGTGAGATCTCACGTTTAAAAATGTTTTGTGTTCGGGAAACTATGGCTTCAAAAGGGCATAAATAATTCAGACAGAATTCAGAGAAGAATTACTTAAATAGTACATAGTCTGCATAACCAAAGATTCCGGGAAAGGATTAATCTTAATAGGTATACTCTGGAAGAGAGAAGGAAGAAACTTTCAAATACATTAGGGCAGTTGCTTTTAACTGGTGTGTCTGTAACAAGGTAACAAACAAATACATTTGTTACTGATAGCCTAGTGATGACAAAGGCCTGAGAGCCAAATTTTCAGCATGAAACAGATTCGCAGACCTCAGTGCCAACACCGCATACACACACACACACACAGCACCTTCACCACTTCTGTGTAAAGACCAGGTCATCTGTTCATTCTCCTGATAATCAAGCATGTGCCAGTTGTGGCACGGGTGCCATAGGTTCACCACCGCTGGCCTAGATTGACCGAAGTTCTCATATCTGCCAAACACAATCTATGGTTTTATGCAGTCTTCCAAATAGATATGAGCTACTACAATAGTTAAGGTTTGTTCAAATTGTGACCTAGATGGTTCATGTATCAGTTATATTTTATCTACTATAGTTGTAAGAAAAATTAAAATCAGGGGGTTAAGTGTTGACCACGCGTTAACATTGATTGTAGCAATATTTATTTTTAAATTATCCATTTTTCTTGGCGCAAGTTGCGGCTTGATTTTACCATCTCACACCCAATAGAATAGGGTGAGATTTCTTTAAATTTCTAATGCATGTTGCAACGAGATCTTCTTGTGCTGAAGATCTCTCTTTTTATAGGAAAAGCCCCCCGAGAGCTTGAAAACACTGTAACGACTTGTTTGGCAGCTGTTGTCAATCACTGGCAGAATGCTGTGTTAGTGCTAAATAATAACAGTAAACACTAAATACACTAAACTAGGAAAATATTTTACCCACAATATTTCTGTATATAACATATGCATTGCATGTCTGTAATTGTGTTTATTTATATAAATTTGTTTGCTTTTGAAGCAAATGGAGTAAGATGAAGTTTTATCTGGGGATCTGGGGATTCAAAGCAGGCAGCATACTGATTTAATACCTACAGTTTGACAACACATCAGAATATACACAATGAAAAGCAATGCACAACATGAGGAGTGTAGTATTTGTGATCATTTTAGTGTGGGGAGTGAACATGTTTTCAGTAACATGTAGAACACTACAATGGAAGAAAGAGATTATGAGTTATTTTCATAACAGGTATCTACTGTACAGTAAATAGCCTAAGAAATAATTAACACAACTAACCTGCACGTAAATGTACTAAGGGAAAAAGGGCTGTGCTTATATAAACAAATACACCTTACACAAGACTATCTTTGTTATCAACAGGCCCCGGGCAAGGCTTATTTTGTGGGCCTTGGTCAAGTAGCACCACTCCACATCATCCATCTAGACACCTTATCATTTCAGCATTACCACCACTTCCAGCACCTCTCTTTTCAGTTCCCTTTGCATCTTGTTTGTCAATTAATATCATACCCCATATCACTCACCTGTCCTTTTGCCCTCCCCAGTCCCTGCATTAACCACCAACCTTGTCTCACATCCATCACCCCCTCCTTTCAAGCAGCTAACACAGTTCTTTTCAATTTTTGTCACTTTTCTTGTCAGTTACCTATTTTCAGGACCTATTATTTTCAGTAGCCCCCAAACCTACCTTTTCATTTCAAATCGTTCCCCTCTTTTTATGACAACCGTATTAAGTTACCGTCAATCTCTTTTCAGCACTCATGACTCCCTTGTCACCTCTCATCATCCCAACCTCCATCTTCTAAATTTCCAGGTCACCTCACTTAAAATCCATTCAATTGACAGGTTTCCATTACCCTACACCACACAAGTTGCAGTCGCATCGTCCTCTCCCTCCTCAGTGAGAGGACGATGAGTAACTAGACAATGGTAACTAGAGTAACCAGACACATGTGGGCAGTGTTGCCACAAGCATCTAGCCCAATCGCTCCAAAAAAGTACACCACAAGTAGCCCAATATTCCACAATCATCTAGCCCAATTGCTCTGAAAAGCAGCCCAAAAGTAGCCCAATGATAATCATTCTAACATAGCATACATGATAAAGGTAACCTTGTGTTTAACGAATAGCACTCAAATTATCGTGAACAGTGTTTCAAATTGTTTCCAGTGACGCACCATATATCTTTCCATGTGCCTTTTGTAATGCAAAATGTAATTGGGAATTATACCAAATGGACATGACATGAACCCAGGCTATGAAACTGCAGTAATTCAGGATGACCAAGGGGGGAGAAATATTATACCCCGATTGCACAGCAATTGTCAGAAGTTGTTATTATTAATTAATAATGTTTATCCCTCATCTCCTTGTAAACTACTAATCCATTTTTTTTTATTTTAGCCTATTTCTCACAATTTTCGCAGCAATGATTTCCATATTTGTAACATTTGTTCAAGAATAGATGTACCCCACTAGAAAGATACAGGCATAAACTGATTAGAAACACGAGGGGGAGAGGGTAATGAGAGCAGATTCAGTTAGCCACATGAAAAAAAACCTGTGGATTTGATTAACATAAACATGTCATCATATCAAAGACCCCATCCAAAAAACAAGATTGGCAAGAGTCAACAACGACAGAGAAGAAGGGGAGGTAGAGCCGGATCTCTTGAACCTGATTCATAACATTACAGGGTTCAGTCAATCCTGTCTAATTAACCCCTTCACGACAATTAATAATATGGTAGGATGGTAAATGATTGCCACTCCGATATCTAGTGCTGCTTCTTTACATTTTGTTTTACATTTTCACACATTCTTCCATGGACTCCTAGAAAAAGCATTTTTTTTTTTAAATTTTACTTTTATTTTTCTTGTTTATTTGCCTGCTTTTTTCCCCCTTCACTCCATTAATATTTTTCTTTATCTCTTTAGAACCTAAGTGATAAATAACTGAAGAGACAGCTAGTTTTGTACATGCCGTACTGCCAATAATACAAGCGATAAGGGTATTGGCTGCATACACTGCTACATAATGTAGTCCTATACATTTTCTCAAAACAAATATTTGGAGTAATGCGATATAAGCTAAAACGAGAAGTACAATTTATTGGACTGGAATGAACTGAGGACTTTGTCATATTATACTTAGAAATTAATTCCAAGAAGAAGAATAATATATAAAAAAAATGAAAGCTAGCAGTGACAGTAATCTTAATTAGCAAAGACAGCCTTTGTACACCAGCATAGTTTAGATATTAAAGTTCTAAAAGGTCTTTCTAGTCTGTGTTATTGCACACAGCAAAGAAAAGTCCAGATTTTAATGGAGCAATTTACCTCTAATCAAAAAATAAGAATTGAGTATGCTATTTGCATTCTAATAGAAAAAGCCATCAGAAACTTGCTGTGGTGCTCTCAGTAATTGATTAGTGGCAGCAGTGAAATGGAAAACTCCCAACCACCTTAAACTATGCAAGAAAACTGATTAGTTTTTATGCTGTATTCTCACTATCAACAGATTTATACAGCAGAGTGCACTGCATTCTATCACCATACTGTCTCTCTCTGTATGCATTCCTGTCTATGGGTATTTGTAGTGTAGATATATAGTACATAATCTATTCATATATTATTTATATTCATATATATATATATATATATATATATATATATATATATATATATATATACATACAGGGCTCAAGTCCTGCAGGAACGCGTAGGAACGGCGTTCCTGCACTTTTTTCATGGCAGGAACGCCGTTCCCTTTGCTCCTGCAGGACGAGGGCAGCTGCCTCATTTTTTTTTTCCCGGCAGCCGCATCCACTAGATGCGGTCCGAGAAAAAATAAAAACTTCCTGTCATTGCCACCGGATTTGACAGCATGTCATATCCGGTGGCGTTGTTTCCCTCCTCCGTGAAGAAGACATAGAGGGGCAAAATCCTGGCACATAGAGGGGCAAAATCCTGGCATATAGAGGGGCAGAATGCTGGCATATGGAGGCAAAATCCTGGCATAGAGGGGCAAAATCCTGACATAGAGGGGCAAAATCCTGGCATAGAGGGGCAAAATCCTGGCACATTGAGGGGCAAAATCCTGGAATAGAGGGGCAAAATCCTGACATAGAGAGGCAAAATCCTGGCATATAGAGGGTCAAAATCCTGGAATAGAGGGGCAAAATCCTGGCACATAGAGGGGAAAATCCTGGCATATTGAGGGGCAAAATCCTGGAATAGAGGGGCAAAATCCTGGCATATAGAGGGGCAGAATCCTGGCACATAGAGGGAGATTTATATATTATGTGTGTATATATATATATATATATATATATATATATATATATATATATATATATATATGATTTAAACTATTCTCTAAGCTGGTAGGCTGTTGTTTTTCTGATGGAGAAGATTGGTACACTTTGGGGAAAAAAAAGGCTGTGTTTGAAGAATCTTGAGTTAATACTATGGCTTAAGAGTTCTTCTGGAATAATGTAAAATAAGTATTTTGAAGCAAGTTATAGACGCATGGCTGATTTTTAAGCAGCAGACTCACCTGATGGATAAATACCGAATATCCACCCCATATGGAGGTGTTAGAGATTAACACAACTGACATGAATCTACCTAAGAACTATCATGTTATTAACCTTAAAATCTCCAACCTGTACAAAGGACCAACTTCAAAAGGTTTTCAACAACTTAAGGATGAAAATGTGGGCTTATTCACAGTCTACTTCTGTAGTAATTCTATAATTTCTAAATATAAATTCTTTTATTTCTATAATTAGAAATAAATATGATCTAAAAACTCATTTATGTACATTTAGGGACAGTAGGTAAAAATCATTCTTGAAAATTTGTTTGAGTTGAAGTGCAGACATAGGGTAATGAGATATTGGTATGATTTTATGGGGGCTTAAGTCTTCCAGTTCATATATACAAAGCCATGTTATTTGGGAGACAAAGGTTGGGGCTCTATCAGGATGTTCTCTGCATAATGGAGAAGTTGAAGAGGAAGTATTTTAAGATGTCCATGTGCTGTGGTTGTCTTTTTCTGTTTTGTGTTTATCTTTGTTTTTGTTTTATCCCAGTCAGATCTGCATAATTTGGTGTTTGAATTTATGAATTATGTTTTTCAGAATTAAAAGTTCAGAGCTAAAAAGGTTAAGATATAAACACGCCTATGTATGAGCTCTTTTTAAGGTTTAGTGTGTGATATATATTTCATGTATATGCTTGTTTGACTAGGATTGTTATTGTTTGCATGAAAATGCTAAAAAATGATATAATAAAAAAAACTGTTGTCCTGCATCCAGGTGTTACCAAAAAAGGCCTTAGGTTGGCTGCTTAATTTTGGTGTACCCCCGCATGTTGTGACTTAATTTTTCAATCATTAAAAATCAGTTTTTTGGAAAATATTTTGCCCTTTTTTCATTGAGAGCTGCAAGTCTTTTTCGTTACACAGTGTTATGGGCATGCTGACCAGAGCCGCCACCCCCTCCCGACAATATCTCCCACTTGCCCCACCTACCCTCACAAGCATATTATCGAGGTGTAGTGTAATATGGAGTGTGTTTGGAAGCAGTTGGTCAACATGCCAGTAATATTTTGCCACTCAATATGCCAGTAATATTTTGCCACTCAGTATGCCAGTAATATTTAGCCTCTCAATAAGTCAGTATTTTTCCACTCAATATGCCAGTATTCTCGCACTCAATATGCCAGTAATATTTTGCCATTCAATATGCCAGTATTTTGTCACTCAATATGCCAATAGCTTGCTCGTTTTATGCCACCCTCCTCCTCCCTTCCCCAGTACTTATCTTCGTGCTGCTCTGTCTCCTGTTCGTCTCCTCCTTGCAGTCTTCCCTCCTGCATGGAGGAGGGAAACTCCGGTAGCATTTTTTTTTTACTTTATTGAAGCCACGCGGCCTGATGCTGACGACTGAATTTAAGGATTCCTCCAGTGAGGGAATTAATTAACTTCTGCAAGAACTTTTTCCAGCGGTGTAATGATGCTTGGTGAGTGAATTCTTACACTTAGTATTAAATCCATGGACTGAAAGCACAATTACGACGTTTGTGTATGTTAAATTAATTTTATCTACCTTGGAAGGATGAAAGGCTGAGTCAACCCTGCAAGGAATTGAAGCTGCAACCTTGAGATTATATGACTGCCACATTTGTCCCTGAGCTATTTCACTGGCATGCAGGAGTGTCTCAATATTTGTTAAATTGGAGTCTTTAGTTCCTTGTACATAATGTAGTTGAAGAGATTAACCCCTTCCCTCCTGTAAGACATTCTATGCCATCCAACTTTTAAGTGCCTGAAAGCTTGTAGAATGGCATAGAACTTCCTGAGCTTCCCAGCTCAATGTGGGTCTACATGATGACCTGTGTGCAGGGACTTGCAGAGGGGTCTTTCAGTGGCCTCAGTCTGACACAGAATATTTAGCAGATGCTCAAAGTGAGGGCCAGCTCGGTTTTACTAAAAAACCTGCAGGACGACATGGAGTGTCCTGACTAAAACAGCTCATCACGGCTCCCCGACGATGAACTGTGCTGCGGGTCACGCTACAGGGACTTGCTGCGGGATCCTCAGTGGCCTCAATCTGATATACAAAAAGTAGCTATTTTTTTACGCCCAAAGTGAGTGTTGGCTACATTTTCATAAACTCTGCATGCTTGATGAACAGGGCGAGGAGCACAAAGACGTTGTTGAGGATCAAAGCATCTGGTGAGATGGGGTTAAGCTCTGCTGAAGCAAAATCTTTAGGGATGTATTCAAGAAAGAGAGAATTGCAGAGAATGGACAAGGGGATTTGAAGCTTCAGGCCAAAGTAGCCACAGCTGAATTGGAGAATTTTTCCAACTCGGCTCCTTTGGCCATGAGTGAGAATTTCCGTTGTCAATGTCCTACAATCCTGTACCCACAAATACTGGAGTACTTTGATGCAGTGATGTTAAGCATTGTTTGGCCATAAAAAGTGCCTAAATCTCCAAGTTTAACCACAGAAACTTTGTAATGTGTTTTGAGAGTACGCTGATTCATTTGTAAAAAGATAGTTGATTTTGAAGTTGTAGCATTTCTTTAATCTTTGAAATACAAGTAAAGATAGGAAGTGAGAAGAGTTAAAGATGTGCTATTAATACATAGCATTTGTTCAAACAGAACACATAGGACAACATATTCTTTATCGTAATACACTTTATAAAATAAATAAAAGCACAGGAAAAAAAAAACAATGATAGCTACATTTTTTTCCTTTATAATCTATAAATACCATATGTTAGCAGGAAGAAAAAAATAAGATATTCTGATTAGCAATGGACTTTCTCAAAAGCAGCTGCATGTGACACTACTCCACTATATGCTATATGAAGCATACAGATGCAACACAAACAGTGTGGCAGTAGAAATGATAAAAGACTGTCTGTGTGCTGTTGAAGATGGGGTTACCGTTTTCCATATAACAAATTGCTTCTGTCTAAGCTCATGGGAACTAGCCACTAGAACACTTGATAAAGGATTCTACAATGATGTCTGTATAATGAAGTGTATTAGAAGAGAGTGTTATCTCTAGGCTCGGAGCACAGGCCTGGCTATAACCTGATGTTCAAATTCCTGCCACGTTTCCAGCAATCCCATACACAGTTTATATAGATTAGAACACAGCAAGTGCAGCAATTTTACATGCAAATACCTTGATTTGAAATATGCAGTGGGGTAGTAGATGGCAATTTGCTGATTTGTTGGCATACTATGTATACAAACATCCGTTATTTCAAACGATGAACAAGCTACGTATATAATATTATTTCAGTTACACATTAAAGGACAACTGTAGCTAAAAATAATTCATGTTTATTGAAAGAATGTTTTAAGTGTTTATATGGATTTTTTTTCGAATGTAAGACTACAAATATAGTATCTTTAAAAATATTTTTAAAGTATATTTAGGGCAGTACTGCAGAAAGAGGACAGTAACTGTCTGCTGGTTTCAGCGCCCAAGCAAAGGTTTTTCCAGAGCACTCAGCTTGCACCCACAGGTCTTGCCCCAGCACACAGATTGCACACCCAGTACATTACCCATACAGAGCAAAGATTGCACACCCAGAACATGCCCCCACACCCATATTGCACTACCATGACATTTCATAGCACCAAAATTGCACACAGAGTCCATGCCCCAGCACTTAGATTGCACACACAATCTCACCCAGATTGCCCCTGATGCTCTGACTTCCCCAGGCACAAGGGAGTGTGAGAGGCAATCTGAGAGGATATTACACAGGTCCCAGATCTCAAAGGCTGTACCTGTTAGCACTCCCAGTGGTAGTAGAGATCAATTAACATATTTTCATTGAGGTAGTTCTTACCAATTGCCATTATCTCCTGAAATGAAAATATTAATAAAGTACCCCTGGTGTCCAACATTGTTACATAGTAGTTTAGGTTGAAAAAAGACTTGCGTCTATCAAGTTCAACTATTTTCTTATTCTTGTTTACCATTGTTGATCCAAAAGAAGGCAAATAAAAAAAAAACCTTATTTCAGCACACTCTGCTTTCAGTGGGGAAAAAATTCCAAATAGCAGCTTTCTCCTTGGACCACCAAGCACTAAATAAATATAAATGCATATACTAACATGCATAGCCCTCTATGCATGGCTCATTAAAAAAGTAGCCAGGCCTCTATTAAAGGCATCTAACGTATTCGATAGAACCACCTCTTCAGGCAGTGAATTCCAAAACTTTATTGTCCTTACTGTAAAACATCCCTTCTGCTGTCGTATAATAAATCTCCTTTCTTCAAGTTTTAGCGGTTGACCTCTTGCCCTTTTGTACTGTTAAGGAAAAGGTCTTTACAAAGCATTTGTATAGGCTCTGTACATATTTATTTCACATTATCATATCCCATCTAAGCTGCAGTTTCGCTAGTGTGATTTAACTTTTCCAGCCTTTCCATTCCCCTTATTAGTTTTGTAGCCCTCCTCTCTGCACTCTGTCTAGTTTTTTTTTAAAAGGTGCCCAGAATTGAACTACATGTTCAGGATGGGGGTCTTACCATGACCCTGTAAAGAGGAAGAATACAATCTTCCTCGACTCCATAGCCCTTTTTAATATATCCGATTAATATTTATCCACAAAAATAGGTTTATGAAGATACAAAGCTTAAATTATGGCAAAACACACAATACACAGTTGCAAGACAAATATCACTTCACTCCACTCACTCCATGGAAGAAACACTATACAGACACAACTAGTGTTATATGGATCATTTGTTACTTTAATGGTCATGACCACAATAGGTTTATTGCATGGCAGGACACTTGCGACATACGTTCCACATGCAGGCCTGTCCTGTTTGGTTTTGATTGGGTTGACAACCATGCTAATATCAACATTCCTAGTGAAATGTAAGACTGGGCAATAGCAGCCATTTATTAAAATAATAAAAATATGATGACAATTACCTATGTATTAGTAGAGTGAAGCTTCTTTTCACTTGTTAGCATAAAATAATTACATTTTTAGTTTGTGGTTTATGTGTAACAATAAGTCATGAGCCTCAATTATGTACACAATTTCCTCTGAGGAATTAGTCTTTCTAAGCTTTGAAGTTAATAATAGACACGTGGTGGATGGGTGGGTATCATCATTATCTTTTTATAACATATTTTCCTTTCTTTTCTTTTTTTTTTTTGATGTCTTTGAAGTTTCGCAAGGTCTTTACCAATCCAGCCCACAGCTGATAATTAATCTGCAAAAGACTGTGGCCCGGAAACATCAGAGAAACAGCATAGGGAGTGTTGGATTTATGAGTCTTATTTGGAATTTTATTTTTAGATGAATGCGAATATATATATTTTTGAGGGTTAACTCGGAATTTAGACGTAAACAGAAAAAGAATAGAAAATGGAGCTCACTCAGAATTGTTCACAATCTTTAACTCCTGTATACATGCATGACTGTCTTTAACCCCTTCCTCCAATCATACTTACACGTACACTACTCTTCAAAAGTTTGGGGTCACTTAGAAATTTCATTGTTTTGGGAAGAAAAGCAAATTCTGCCCATGAAAATAACATCAAATGAATTAGAAACACAGTGTAGATATTGTTAATGTTGTAAATGACTATAGTAGATGGAAATGGCTGATTTTTAATGAAATATATACATAGTCGTACAGAGGCCCATTATCAGCAGCCATCACTCCAGTGTTCCAATGGCACGTTGTGTTAGTTGATCCAAGTTTATCATTTTAAAAGTAAACATCTTGACTGTATTTTGTATTCCTTTTGCAACTGATTTGATGTATGTTTTCATGGAAAGCAAGGAGATTCCTCAGTGACCTCTTGACTGGTAGTGTATATCCAAAGAAAAGGGTCCTTGCCAACCATATACATGGATATAAAAGTTCAAGATATAAATATCAAAACAAGCAGCGAGTACACTTGCCCCTGACTGATCATAGAACAGGACTTGCCTCAAAATGAGGCAGTCTTCCGGGAGCCTGATGGGACCTATTCCCGGGCATATGATCAATGTGTCTTTGCCACAGATGCAGGATGCACCTTCAACATGAAGAGGTTAAGGTAGGGCAAAGAGGGAGGCTACTCAGTGCCCAGACATTGCACAAGGGCCCACAATACTGCAGTGTTTGTCCTTTGCAGTTGCCATCTTTACAGCACTGACAGAGAATATACTGAGCTCCCAGTGACTATGTGAGTGACTAGGTAACAGTCACCGTTTCTCTGTGAAGCTGAATATCTACAACCAATCAGAAAGGAAAGTCTGTTCCTGTGATTGATCAGATAGTGATTCTCCCCTATGATTTAAACTCGTCTTTAAACTCTTTACATAGCATGTGTAACTACATGATTGTGTGTGTCTGCATATGAATGTGTGTTTATATATATTTTGTGTCTATGGTTAAATGTATGTGTGTATTTGTGTGTATACATACATATATATATGTGTTTTGCACTTCAGCTGCTTTTGGATTATATTTTCCATGATGTTGAGCCAAAGCTTGCTGACCTAGCATGGGTGCTGTCGGAACTCATTCCAATCAGTCATTTAGTGGAGGGAGAAATGTGTGCACATCTCTACAAAACTGTTCCATTCTATGGCAAGGGGATTTGAAGACAATGGTCCCTGGGATATAGTAAAGCGTGATGATGCAGTGTAATGGGAGGCAAAGATCTCCCTCTATGAACAAGTACAATACAACGCTTCTGCAAAAATGCCTGGAGATACGAACTCCAATACTGCTAATACCTCTCCCTATGCAACCAAGCATTCTGCTAGCATTTCCTGCTGCTCTATTACATTGCCTACCTACCTTCAAGTCCTCTGAAATTATTACTCCTAAATCCCTTACATCAGATGTTGAGGTTAGGACTGACAAATATTCTATATTCTGCTTTTGGGTTTCTTGCACTTGTCCACATTAAATGTCAGTTGCCACTGCTCTGACCATTTTTCTAGTTTAGCTAAATCATTTGCCATTTGTCTTATCCCTCCATGAACATCAACCCTGCTGCAAATATTTGTATCTTCAGGAAAAAGACATGGAAAGATCTCCCTCTGGAGGTAAGCTGGCTCCACTTATGGCAGTCAATTTCTCTTGTGGTTTGGATGTCCTGGACTGAGGTTGCTTCATCAAGCTGTTGAGGCTATTGTAGACAAGAACATGAATAAAAGATGAGCACTCCTCTTGCCAGTGAAAAAGTTGAATAAAAGTATTTATTTTCTCACTGGCAAGAGGAGTGCTCATCTTTTCTTTCAGGATAAAGACATACCTTACCAACAAGATCTTCTGCAATATCACTAATAAAAATATTAAAGAGAATGGATCCAAGTACAGATCCCTGAGGTACCCCACTAATAACAAGACCTTGCATTGAATATACTCCATTGACTACAACCCTCTGTTGCCTGTCACTCAGCCATTGCCTAATCCATTCAACAATATTGAAATCCAAACGCAAAGATTGCAGTTTATTGATAAGCCTTCTTTGAGTGACAGTGTCAAAAGCCTTACTGAATTCTAGGTAAGCAATGTCTACTGCACCACCCTGATCTATTATTTTAGTAACCCAATCGAAAAAAATAAATAAGACTAGTTTGGAATGATCTCCCTGCAATAAACCCATGTTGTCTCCGATCTTAAAATCCATGCGACTTTAGATATTCAACATTCTTATTCTTTTACATGCTTTCCATTATTATTCCTTTATAAGGGTATCAGGAAAGTGTTGTGTATTTAGGAATGCCCCCATCACCTTTCCATAATGTTTCTTATTGTCAGCTAGTTCCCTTGTGTCCAAGTTGTAGCCTTGGGAATAGTCCACTCAAAATTAATGTACTTTCAAAGGTCATAGTGCCATTAATAAAGAAACAATTCAGTGGAATTTCTATAAGCAGAGTAATATTTTATGCCTTTATCAGTATTTTCCTAGAAAACTTCTTCATATCTACAATATATTCACCACATTTATATCCCTTTCCATGTTTATAGCCCAGTTAGTATTTTGATAAACATTTTTAGTTTGGATAGTTATATAGAATGAACAAATTACTAATGAGACGAATATGAACATAATCTTTAATGATTGGCAAACTGAAAAGTGCAGAAAACTGTGATATACTCACAAAAGAAGTGAGAACAGTACCATTGTAGCATGGACAGCTGTTACATTGGTGCTTCAGGGTCTAAAATGTGAAGGAGTTGCAAAAAACCTTTTATTAACTTATAATTTATAAAAATGATAAGAAAACCGAAAGGATGCTTAAGAATTAAAAAAAGTTTTGTCAACTGCTGTAGGGCACAATTACTTGTGACATGTTTGTCAGCTATGAGTAGACCATAGAGTGATTAGAAGGATATATGGATCTGTTATATTCATCTTTAATTATTTATTATCTCACATTCAGAGGGAATGTCACATGCCTGTGCACTTATGGAGCATAATGATTGTTTTGACAACAAATCCATTTACCCTGCACTCTGATTGCCACCTGTCTACAGATTCTGCACTTCTCATCCCAATCTCCAGCTTGTATGCACTGCCAATCCCAATCTCCAGTTTATATGCACTGCCCATCCCAATCTTCAGCTTATATGCACTGCCCATCCCAATCTTCAGCTTATATGCACTGCTCATCCCAATCTTCAGCTTATATGCACTGCCCATCCGAATCTTCAGCTTATATGCACTGCTCATCCCAATCTTCAGCTTATATGCACTGCCCATCCCAATCTTCAGCTTATATGCACTGCCCATCCCAATCTTCAGCTTATATGCACTGCTCATCCCAATCTTCAGCTTATATGCACTGCCCATCCCAATCTTCAGCTTATATGCACTGCTCATCCCAATCTGTTGTATTTTTCCTTGGTAATTAGCTTGACAGTAGAACTGCTGATTTTCCAACAACCATGACAAAGTAAATAGTCAATATCTGGAGCATCATGGCTGTTAAGGTGATTACCGTAGCTTATCAGCTACAAAAATCTTCCCCATTGCCTCATGACTTTCCAACGACATAACCAGACCCCAGCCAGTTTTTTGGTATGTCTCTTTTGGTCTGCATTTGATAAACTATCATCCAAATGATATCTCCAAAACAACTACATTCTATGTACCCCAACTGTCCAGAACTATGAGGAACATACCCGTCTGGGACTCCCACATTATCTAACCAATTTACCGGGGCATTTGCACTAATTATGTGCATGCAAAGACTGATTAACCAATAGTGCCGATGCCTAGTTACTGTACATGCATGGCTCTTTGAAAAAACCCTTTCTCCCACCAATTCTATGTAGGATACAAATTAATAATAGGTTGTAATACAGATATCTAATGATAATAAAATGAGTGTCAAAATAAAAATGGTCATCACAAATTTCAGCAAAAAATATTGAAACCATGCTCCGGACGTTAGGCATAAGATGATTAATTATACACAGCACAAAACCATATTTTACACAACATGGAGTCGATTAAAAAGAAAAAGACACATATTTTTTCAACGCATGTTATATAGTGCAATAAAATTTTGTCGAAAACATGCAATTCATTGAAAAGAGTGGCAAACTGCCGTGTTATGCTTGTACCTTTAATGTAAGTAAAAAAATCCAGCTTGCATGTTAAACATCGCTTGATGTGCAAACTGGAACTATGTTACCACCATCCCCTAGCCACACATTAAATAAAAGCAAGAGGACGGAGCCCACTATCCCATTAAAAAAAAAGATACAAAAAGAAAATCCTTCGGTGGGGAATGCTAATTCTAAAAACAGAATGAAATTAATTTAGAAACTCCTATATATACTGTACATGTTGTTGTTTTCTCTTTTAGTTTTCTTGCATCCATTACGATATACCCTGCATTTGTTTTAATCTACTGTTAATTGTGAAAGTCTGTGTAATACCTTTCCGGACTGGGGCCCCAGGACATTCTTGAAAATGAGAGAAATCTCAATGTATTCTCCAAAATGACCCCCAGCAACCCAATAATCACACGGCATGGTGCTCAGAGCCCTTTGCAAATCCTGGGGCCATGGTCTTCTGATATGACCCCCAACCCCTCTGAAAAATTTTTTTTTTTTTGCATTAACTACAATTTGAACAGTTTAGTAATTTTTCATTTAGGTGTAACTTTAAAAAAAACTCTTTTTTTGTGTCCATTAAGTTTCACACTAAAACTACAAAAGATCTGATTCAGCATTACTGATTTTGTTAGTCTGACATTGCTAAATCATATTAAGTAATATCACACTATTTTGAATAATACACATTATACCTGCAATGCAATACCATGTGATCTTTTTTGACTTTAAAATCTAAGCTGATTTTAAAACCCTCATATAATGCTTTAATTAAGAATGTGAACAGTGAATATTTGTTACATTTCCAAGTCTAAAAGCTCATTTCAAACTTGCACACACCCTGGTTTATATAAGAATAATGCAAATTAAGCTTTAAATTGATCTTTAGTCCAAAAACATATGTTAAAAATGTACTAATTGTTTTTTTAAAGTGTAAGAATTCCCAAAGTTGTCTATTTTATTACATTTACAGTATCTTATACCTTAATTAGCAGATATTTGTCTTGTTCACAATTAGTTCAGTAATTTACTCACACTATTCATCTTTTCTCTTCCGTTTTGATCAAAAATCAGCACAGTGTAGTTATATTTGCTTAAAGCAAAGTCAGATTTGGATATTGTGAGACTTTTTCATTATAAGTGTTGCTAATTAAAAAATTTGATGCTTACTACTTCTCCAAGGATTTACAACACATTAAAGGGGCAGTTCCACCAACAATTTCTGAATTAAATAATTGAAGATAAGTACTGCATCTTGTAAAGTAATGTAAAATAAATAAATCTGTCTTATCGGTTTTGTCCTTAGCACTTCCTAAAAAATATAGCGTAATAGCTTTAAAGCAATAGACCTGTCTCACCAGCTCTCCTTGTTGGATATCACATAATCTTTTTCAGTGTTAAACTGTAAAATGTTTTAATGTATAAATAAGTGTATTTCCTATATTTTCACATATATTAAATGATGTACAAAACACAGAGAATAAACTAGGTGTGACTGCCACTTTAAATATACAGTTAACTCTTAAAATGCTGTTAACACATAAGCTATACACTGAATATAAAGTATACGGTAGGAGCTAATGGTTAGACGCCCCCCCCTCCCCTACTTTCCATTATTGCCCTTTTACTTGCAAAAACAATTGAAAAACATGTTAACATTGGATATTTTCTAAACTCAGGACAAATATTTTTTTTTAGTGTTTGTACATGTTTAAATTATCCTATTTTATGAGAGAAAGAGAGAGCAAGAAAGGTAGAGAGAAAGAGAGAGAGAGAGAGAGAGAGAGAGAGAGAGAGAGAAATAATATATATAATATGTGTAAATACATTAAATGAGAGGAAAATGACACCTAACACAAACACTGCAGAAGTGTATAAACAACTATTATTCTTAAGGGGGTTAATAAAAATAAAATGACTAAACATAAGTGTCCAATGACCAGTGTAAACATATCAATCCAGCTGATAGCACCATTATAGCAGAGTATCTCACAATCCCATTTGCAGTGTCATTCTCCTCTTGGCTCTGATATCATTAAAGTCATGAATGGAAAAATATGGAATGACAATAGCTCAATATTTCAATGTCTAAAATAGTGCCAGATGATTACTTTCACATGCATGATGTGTACCCCAATATATGCATGACATAATGAAAAAATAGATGGGGTGTGTGAAGCTTAGTCAAAGTTTGTAGTGCTAAAACTAAATTCCCTAATCTTTTTTTCCTGCTGGTGCACCCACAAAGGGTGATCTGTAAAAATCCCTAATGGAAATTCCAATAATCGCAAAGATTTCTTTCCCAACAAATTAATAGTCTTTGGCATCCTGTCTTTTATACATGAACAGTGTATGGACTTTCATATTAATTTTTTAGATAACACTTTTTTAAATAAGTATAATCTATATTTTAATTATACAAGGTATAGACTGATATAATATTTGGGAATCCAGAAAGATTTTAGTCTTTTTTGATTCCAAAATTCACAAGCATTTATCAGTGCTCTAACTTAAAGATTATAATTAAACCCTCTATTTGATCCGGTGTAATTCATAGATCTCCCAAAATAAATAGGCACCTGCAGATATAGTTCATAAATCATTCCTACTATGTTTTCCACCCTTCTTTTACTTTGTGTTATTAAGTTATAATTAAATTTGCAATCAGCAATACGATCATTTTTAATTTGTAGGAAATATATAAATACACAACCATGTTGTCAGGTTCCAGGACCTTCACCTACCTTGCCCAGGGGACCCTCACAGCCAAAGTCATCCTCTGTCCCTGTTTGCCGCCATCGTGCTGTAGCGCGACCGCGAGGTAGGCCGCATCCCCGGCCTCGAGTTGCTATTCACCCGCTAACAGTGAGTGCTACTACTTCCAAGAGGTTTAGGGGGCGGAGCTTACTCGCGAGAAACGTTGCGCGATTGGTTGTTGGCAAAGGGGCAGGGAGAATAGGAAGAGGAGGCTGTACCTCTTCTCCCTATTCACAACATGGTGCAGGGGCGGTCCCCAGGTGTAAAGGGGAGAGGTCCTTAATCAACAGCTCTATAAAAACCCCACACTCACCTCAATCATTGCTTGCTTGTTGAGCTGTGGTGTCTGTTCTCAGTACCATTTATTCCCCAGTTACCTGCTACTTTGATTGAAGATTTACCTGTGTACCGACCTTGGCTTTTTCCCTGGACTATCCTTATTGCTGTATCCCTACCTGTACTTCTATACCTGTTTGTGTATCCTGACTACCGGCATTGACCTTTTGGATTGGACTGACTATTCTACCGCCTTACCCTTTTTTTTGTGTCACTTTTGGAGTCACCTCATCTCTCCACCCGCCACCCAGCGCTACGCTCCTTACCCCCGAATCTCACACATGTACACCATCTTTGATTTCTATGGTTTTACATGTCAGATCATAGCAACAATCATCTGTTCCTTAGCAGATCTTAAAATTAGGTAAATACAACCTCAAATGAACAACAACACATGAAATATTACACTGTCATGATTTATTTAACAACAATAAAGCCAAAATATAGAAGCCATGTTTGAAAAAACAAGTATTCTGGTCTGACTTTTCCTCATGACTATATATATATATATATATATATATATATATATATATATATATATATATATATATATATATATATATAGATGTTACTTTGACACGTGCCACCTACCTAAGTAATTTTGCAGACCATGTGGTCTGATGGCATTGCCCTCATTCAGCAGGATAATGCTCCGTGCCACAAAGCAAAAATGGTTCAGGAATGGTTTTAGGAACACAACAGCAAGTTGTTGACTTAGACAACAAATTCCCCAGATCTAATCGAGCATCTGTGGGATGTGCTGGACAAATAAGTCTGATCCATGGAGGCCCTGCAACTTACAGGATCTGCTGCTAATGTCTTGGTGCCAGACACCACAGCATAACTTCAGTGGTCTAGTAGAGTGCATTCCATGTGGGTCAGAGCTGTTTGGGCATCAAAAGGGGACCTACACAATACTAGGCAGGTGGTCATAATGTTATGGCTGATCGGTGTGTATATATATATATATATATATATATATATATATATATATATATATACATATATAACATCATGATATTCTTGGAAAACTGATATGCATATAACATTTGACTAATTTAAAAACAAATTACACCTGACTTTTGTCTTAATTAATATAAATAAAGGTTGCTTGAATCATTAGCTCAATATCTATAAGAAATTATTGATGCATGACATTAATTCAAATCCACAATTAAAATATTTTGTCTAAGACATACAAAATTGCTGCATACAATATTACTGCATAATTATGCATGGCTTACTCACTTTATGATACATTGTTTTGGAATAGCTTAATTATATGATATAGTACTTGTGGTTTTATATTGGAAAATGTTGTCCTTTTATAAGATGCTATAATGTCATAGATATTTCAGGTTCAAAGCTGGGGTTCTGCATTGCTTAAAAGTGGAGAATACTAGTCTATATAAGCGTCACATATTTCTAAATGAGGCAGAATTAGATTTTCTTACATTTTGTTTTACTTGTAAACCTGTGTTAGAATAGAACACCGTACATGACACAGGTTTTGTCTATGCACAGGTCTCCAAGTTAATGAAATTATTTATTTTTCACACACACTAAATAAAGTACAGCAGATTTGCACCGATTGTGCAACCATCCATTGTCACCCTATTCTGTTAAACTGTCAAATGTCCCACGTGAGAATAAAAAGTGTTAAATGATAATTGTTCTCACATGCATAATTATATACTTTATGTTTTTTTCAGCTAGTGAATATAAGACAACAAAAATGTCATATTGTGTCAGGACTCAACCCATGTGCAGTCTTGGTAATTTTAAATCAGTTATTTTTTGTATCATTTTTGCCTTACTCTCTTGTGTATGTTTTACACTTGTTCCTGTTTTTTTCTTGTATCCCTGTACCCTGTATAGCTTCCAAGTCTGGCCACAGAATGGCGCTTGCCCAGGTCTGGCCATGGACCGGTTTTGAAGCCCTGTAATGGGGCTGCCCTGAATCCTGAAGCCCTGTAATGGGAATGCCCCACCTGAACTTTGTAAGGGGAATTAGGGGCTTAGAGCCCTGTTAGGGCTGCAGGGGTTTATTAATACTTACTAAAACAATAACACAGATAATAAATAAATACACAACACAAGTATTTTGAAAGAAAAGGCTGGGGTCTTTTATTTGGTTTACACATCATTTTCAACATAACTTCAATTCACCTCTGAAATTGTAACATTGATAACTACACATCTTCGGTCTTTAAATCCCCAGAGAATTACTCATAACTTTCATCATTCAGCCCTAATAGCCAGAACTTAAAACTTAAATAATTAACAAAACTTCATATTTTTCAGGCCTAACAGCCAGAACTTAAATATCAAATAACTTTAAAACCACTCTTTAAATAGTCAGGAGACCTCTGACCCCAACAAAAGACCATGACAATATTAACAATATAATAAGTAAAAGGGGGTGGGAGGGTGGGGCAGCAGTTATCTCTTCACCTGAAGGCTCCGAACAAACACCTGATGTGAACTGGTAAGTATTTATACTTTTAAATTTCCCGCTGAGCAGTGCCCTCGCTGACAAGTGCTCCAATCAGACCGCGGACCGCGTGGGCACAGGTGCAGCTGCTGTCCACGAAAGCATCATGCCAACAACAGCAGATGCCCTTGCGGACACACTGAACAACCAATCAGATATTTACACACTTCAGCGAGAGGCACTTATTTTCTAATAAAAGCGCAAGCGCATTAACACGGGCCTAACCCCGCAGCAGTTATGTGCACATGGTCAATGACCATGTACATTCAGATATTGCCCTTCTGTACCACAATATTGGATTACAAGGTACCCCGACCTCTGCATACCCTCCTAGGCAGAGGACTACGTTCCTGATTTTGCCTGTCTGTACCACAATACCGGATTACAAGTTGCCCTTGTGCACAGAATCACTATTTCCTTTGTTGTCTCATCTCCAACTATTGGGACAGTGCTCATTTGTACGAGAGTGCAGTATTTCTCTTGCATCTGGACTCCACATATTACGGTTAGAGAATTCCAGCAAAACAGGGGCTTTAATCCCACAGATCATGAGTATATTTTATGTTATAAAATGTAAATTAAATCTGGTATGAGAAAAAGGTGCTCAACTCTACTACATCCACAATAAAGATTACAAAAGTTTATATCAAGATTTTAATTAAGCCTCAGATTAATATTGTAAACAACAAACTGAAATCAATGGCAGAGCATCATAGGAAATGTAGTCAACACAACTTAAGTGCCATGCTACTAACTGAGTAAGCCATCACTGAATTAGGAACTTCATGTGTGTGGACAACATTTCCCACTATGCTGAGCATGTCATGATAGCATGTCAAAGGTCCGCACAGTGTGCAACATTGCTTTTCTCTTTCTTGCCTACCTTTAAGGTGTAATTAAGAGGACAGTTTCCTGTTCAGGGCCGTCTTTAATGCGGGGAAAACGGGGCAGCTGCCCTGGGCACAGTTACTCCTGGGGGGCCCAAAGCAGCTGTCCCGTGGGCCCCCACCTCCTGCTTTCCCTGTTCACAGCGCATTGCGCTGGTGAACGTTCTTTTAAATATAAATATATTTATTTAAATATAAATAAATAACATCATGTCACATCCGGTGACTGTTTCCCTCCTCCATGCAGGAGGGAAGACAGAACGGAGGAGACGTCCGGCCTGGGGAGACGGAGCAGAAGCCAGGCGGTAAATACTAGGGAAGGGGGGTAGGAGGGAGGAATATAACGAGCACGGTAATGGCACAATATTACTGGTATTTGAATGGCACAAAATTACTGGTATTTGAATTGCACAATATTACAGGCATCTGAATGGCACAATATTACTGGCATCCGACTGGCACAATATTACTGCCATCTTAATGACAGAATATTACAGGCATCTGAATGGCACAATATTACTGGCATCTGACTGGCAGAATATTACTGGCATCTGACTGGCACAATATTACTGGCATCTGAATGGCACAATATTACTGGTATCTGACTGGCACAATCATACTGACATCTTAATGGCACAATATTAAAGGCATCTGACTGGCACAATATTCCTGGCATCTTAATGGCACAATTTTACTGGCAGCTAACTGGCACAATATTACTGGCATCTGAATGGCACAATATTACTGGCATCTTAATGGCAAAATATTACTGGCATCTGAATGGCACAATATTACTGGCATCTTAATGGCACAACAATTATGGCATCTTAATGGTACAATACTACTGGCATCTTAATTGTACAATATTACTGGTATGTGAATGGCACAGTAATACTGGCATATTATTGGGAAAATGTCTGTGGCATATTAATGGCAAAATAATACTGGCATATTAATGGCAAAATAATACTGGCATATTGATGGGCACATTGACTATGGCATATTTAATGGACAAACGGTGGCATAGTTTAACAGGCAAACTGTCTGTTGCATATGCAATGACAAAGTGACTGTGGCATGTTTTGTGGGGAAAAATAAAATGTACTATGGGGCAAAGGGACAATGTTGCTTTTTTCTGCATGGGCAGTTCAGTGGAACAAAGTGAAACTGTGGTATGTTCTGTGGGGCAAATTTACACTGTAACATGCCAAATAGTAGCTTTATGCCTATCCCATGCATGCTTAAACACCTTCACTGTATTAACCTCTACCACTTCTACTGGAAGACTATTCCATGCATCCACTACCCTCTCGGTAAAGTCAGTGGTGTATCTTGATTTTGTGCTGCCCTAGGCAGACAAAATCCAGGCACCCCCCTACCCAAGCTGCACACCCACGTTACACACCTAAGACATGCCCCATCACCTCCATTTCATGACCCCATATCACACATAACATTCAGACTCACATCAAGCTCATACTCCCATCACACACACACTCCTACTCCCATCACACTCAGTCACACACTCCTACTCCCATCACACTCAGTCACACACTCCTACTCCCATCACACTCAGTCACACACACTGACTCCCATCACACACACTGTCTCCCATCACACACACTCTGACTCCCATCACACTCAGTGACACACACTGTCTCCCATCACACACACTCTGACTCCCATCACACTCAGTGACACACACTGTCTCCCATCACACACACTCTGACTCCCATCACACTCAGTCCCACACACTGTCTCCCATCACACACACTCTGACTCCCATCAGCACTTACCTTTCCCTGGTGGCTAGTGGCAGGCAGCATGGTCCCTCCATGCTGCCTGTTCGGCTTCCCGGGCGATTGTGCCGACTGGTCACGTGACCGGGCGCGCGTATGACGTCAGCGCCCGTCACTTGACTGTCGGCACTTCCGTGTCACACTGCACGGGGAGCCGAACAGGCAGCACGGAGGTTTCTCTGTGCTGCCTGTTCGGCTCCCGGTTCAGCCTGGCAGGCAGAGCTATGGTGAGGGGGGATCTTCTGATCCCCTCTCACCTCCGTCTCTGCCTGCAAGCGCGGTCTTTTTTTTTTTTTAAAGGGCCGGGTTTTTTTTTTCTTAAATTTTTTTTTTCAGTGCTGGGGGGCCTGCCGCCCCCCAAAATTTGTGCCCTAGGCATCCGCCTAGGATGCCTCGTGGTAAATACAGCACTGGGTAAAGTAATATTTTCATTAGTCCCTGGTCTTATCTTATATCAAGGATATCCTTATGCTTATCCCATGCATGCTTAAACTCCTTCATATATTAACCTCTCATCCACCACCCTCTCAGTAAAGTAATATACATTTTTCTGACCACAAAAAAAACATTAAAATATTTCCAGCCTTTTCAAAAGCTTGAGGTGGACCCCAGGGCCGTCTTTAACACGGGGCAAACGGGGCAGCTGCCCTGGGCCCAGTTACTCCTGGGGGGCCCAAGGCAGCTGTCCCGTGGGACCCGAGCTCCCACGGCATTGCGCTGGTGAACGTTCTTTTCCGGCCGTAAAAAAAATAAAAATTAACTGACACCGAATGTGACATCACGTCACATCCGGTGACTGTTTCCCTCCTCCACGCAGGAGGGAAGACAGCACAGAGAAGACGTCCGGAAGGGGGGGAGGAGGGAGGAGTATAACGAGCATGGTGATGGCACAATATTACTGGTATTTGAATGGCACAATATTACAGGCATCTGAATGGCACAATATTACTGGCATCTGACTGGCACGATATTACTGGCATCTGATTTACATAATATTACAGGCATCTGAATGGCACAATATTACTGGCATCTGACTGGCACAATAATACTAGCATCTGACTGGCACAATATTACTGGCATCTTAATGGCACAATATTACTGGCATCTGAATGGCACAATATTACAGGCATCTGACTGTCACAATATTACTGGCATTTGAATGGCACAATATTACAGGCATCTGACTTGCACAATATTACTGGAATCTTAATGGCACAATATTACAGGCATCTGAATGGCATACTATTACTGGCATCTGAATGGCTCAATATTTCTGGCATCTTAATGGCACAACAATAATGGCATCTTAATGTTATAATACTACCGGTATCTTAATGGGCAAATTGGCTGGGGCATCTTAATTGTACAATATAAGTGGTATCTGAATGGCACAATAATACTGGCATATTAATGGGAAAAATGTCTGTGGCATATTAATGGCAAAATAATACTGGCATATTAATGTAAAAATAATGCTGGCATATTAATGGGCACATTGAAAGTGGCATAATGGACAAACAGTGGCATATTTTAACAGGCAAACTGTGTGTTGCATATGCAATGACAAAGTGACTGTGGCATGTTCTGTGGGGAAAAATAACATGTACTATGGGGGAAAGTGACAATGTGGCTTTTTTCTGCATGGGCAGTTCAGTGGAACAAAGTGAAACTGTGGTATGTTCTGTAGGGCAAATTTACACTGTAACATGCCAAATTGTGTGGGTGCAATATGAGTGCAAGCCATGTGCTGTTGGTGCAATATAGGTGCATGACAAGTGCTGTGGGTGCAACATAGGTGCATGACAAGTGCTGTGGGTGCAAGATAGGTGCATGACAAGTGCTGTGGCTACTCTATGGGGCTGTGTTAAGTCCTTTAGGTGCAATGTAGGTGCAGAAAAGGGAATAAAAACAAGAAATGCAAGTCTTGAATAACATTTTTATTACATATGAAAATAGTTGAATATAGTATTAAGAAGTTCAAATAAGTATAAATGCAACTTGTGAGAGAGAGCAATATGTGTACAGATATTTAAAAATCTATTTGAACATATGTAAGTGCTCTCTAATATCTGTGTATATTTTTTTCATTTAGGTAATGAGTAGTTGTAATGCAGTGTTGCATAGTAAGATGGCATACATATTGCAACCATATATACACATTTTTATCCAAATATACAGTTTATATACTGCAATTATACACATAATATACACATTTTATACAATGCAATAAAAATACTCACTGCAAGAAAAGTCCAATTGGGTGTGGGCTTATATTTATGGTTTTGTGTGTGTGTGTGTGTGTTGGGGGGGGGGTTAACTTTGCGATGGATGGCGTGATTGCATGCAGGGGAGGGGCCAGGGTCCAAATACATGTATATAACTAGCTGCATGTATACTTATATGAACTTTTTAATATTATATTCAACTATTTTCATATGTTATAAAAATGTTATTGAAAAATTGTCAATTTCTTATTTTTATTATGTTCATCTGCACCCACATTGCACCTAAAGGTCTTAATACAGCACTATACAGTACCCACAGCAGTTGGCTTGTACTCATATGGCACCCACACGATTTGGCATGCCACAGTGTAAATTTGCCCGCCAGAACATACCACAGCGTCACTTTGTCCCACTGAACTGCCTCTGCAGAACATGCCATGGTGTCACTTTCCCCCAATTTTCCCATTATGCTACGATTAGCCTGCCCTTTAATATGCCAAAGCCAGACATTAAGATTGCCAATTAATATGCCACAACCATTTTCCCCATTAATATGCCACTATTAACCTGCCCATAATATGCCACAGCCATTATTATTTTGCCCATCTTTTGCTAGTCATATTTTACACTTCATTTGCCAGTAATATTTTGCCCATCATTTGTTAGTCATATTTTGCCCATTTGTTACTCATATTTTGCCCATTTACCACTCATATTTTGCCTATTTGCCAGTGTTATTTTGCCCATTTGCCACTCATATCTTTTCCATTTGCAGTATTATTTTGCCCATTTGCCAGTGTTATTTGCCCCAGATGCCACTCATATTTTGCCCATTTACCAGTGTTATTTGCCAGTATTAATTTGCTATTTGCCAGTTATTTTGCCCATTATCTGCAGCCCCCCTTCCCAGTACTTACCTGTATGCTGCTCGACAGACCTCTGCTCCGAAATGTTTCCTGCATGCACTGTGTGCGCAGGAAATACAGCTATCGGCGTAGCATGTGAGAGAGTCACACGGGCAGCAATGGGTCCCACGGGGAAACTGCTTTGGGCCTCCAGGAATAAATGGGCCCTGGGCAGCTGCCCCGCTTGCCCACACTTTTTTTTTTTGCAGGGGTCGCAGGGCAGCTGGGCCCCTGGAGCGATGCGCCTGGTCGCAGCTGCGAGCCCTGCACTAACGGTAAGTACGCCACTGAAACACATAAAATATGGCATTGAATTATAAAGGAAACAAATAAATACTGCCTGATTTAGGTACGCATTGGTTCAAACATGTACCTAAAGTAAAATTAATTTAATGTAATTACTAATATTAATGTGACTTTAATGTATTTAAATAGTTTTTGAACTCCAATCTAGGTGAAAACACATCAATTTAGAATTGTTTTGTAACATGAAGCTGTGAATGAAAATATTTAATGTTAACCATGCCCTGCCACACCCTGGCCTTCCCATTTCTTTATAAGGTAATTGTTGGTCAATGGGCGTCATAATGGCTACTGCATCATAATGGCTACAGTGTATATATATATGAGAAGCTTGTGCTACAGTGTCTTAATGTGGCTGTGAAGCCATTAGTTTGCAAGGCTCATGTATCAATGCTATCTGAACCTTGGAAACTGATGGTTTCATTATTTTCCCCAAGTGTGCCAGGGCTTCAAGGACTCATCAACTGGATAATCTCGTGGCTGAGGAACAATACGGAAGGATAATCTCATGGCTGAGGAACAAGATGGAAGGATAAACTCGTGGCTGAGGAACAAGATAGAAGGATAATCTTGTGGCTGAGGAACAAAACCGAAAGATAATCTCGTGGCTGAGGAACAATACGGAAGGATAATCTCATGGCTGAGGAACAAGATAGAAGGATAATCTCGTGGCTGAGGAACAAGACCGAAAGATAATATCGTGGCTGAGGAACAAGACGGAAGGATAATCTCGTGGGTGAGGAACAAGATGGAAGGATAATCTCGTGGCTGAGGAACAAGATGGAAGGATAATCTCGTGGCGAGGAACAAGATGGAAGGGTAATCTCGTGGCGAGGAACAAGATGGAAGGATGCAACAATCATCGCAGGATCCATGTCAGTGTATAGTATAGTAAGTTATATTTTAATATTGTGTTCTATACTATACAATTTTATGAGCCTGTCATGGACGTCATGTCCCAGAATCCTTTTTAAAGTCAATAGCCCCGATCCAGGGCTGTACAATCGATCACTGTTTTTTCATGGTCAGGAAGGTTTTTTTTTACTTGTTATACAAGTTTTTTTTTCCTTCCTTTGGATCATTTGACTTTGACTTTAAAAATGAAATTAAAGAAAACTTTAAAACCTTTTCTTGTGTGGTGTGTTTATTTACACTTGCATTATCACACATAGTCATTAGCCCCGATCCAGGGTTGTAGACCGATCGCTGATTTTCAGGGTCAGGAAGGAATTTTTTACTTGGCCCTCAAGTTTTTCGCCTTCCTCTGGATCATTTGGCTTAGGTACACAATAAAAATACAATAAAAATAATTTAAAAATTTCCAATCGTTGTTGTTGTCTCTTCTCTTGTGTGGTGTATTCATTTTACACTTGCATCATTGGGACCATGGCTGAAAGCTGAAATGCCCGGTTGTATTACGAAATGCTGTTTTTTCTTTGTCAGAAAGGATTTTATTTTAATTATCACTTATTTGGCACCAGGGAAAAAATATAAAACTCTCTCTTCCTTTGTTCAAACCAAACATGAGGAAAGACATGACTGAAGATTCAGATCAACATGTCCGCCTTCTAAGGGAGCAAAGATGGCTCAATAAAGTACTTTATCTATTTCCTTTCATTAAAGCGTTCCTATTTAAAACATATCATTTTGACGCAATTCTTCATTTAAACATAGGTATATATTTCCCCAACAGTTGTCCTTAAAGAGTCCATGCCATCGTGGAATGCCCTGCATTTAAAGCATAAGGGGCTCTGGGTAACTTTTCTTGGGGTTTATCATGTAATAGATTAGGGATGAAAACAAGGTCAAGAAGGGGACATATTGCATAGGAAGGGTGTTTGGAAAAATACAAGACTGTTAAAGAATGTGGTAAATAATATCCAATAAATAGGAGGAGATCATCAGGGAACACACATATGCCCACTCATACTTGCCATTCTGATCCCTAGACCTGCCGTTCTAATCCCCAGACCTGTCATTCTGATCCCTAGACCTGCCATTCTGATCCCCAGACTTTCCAATTTGATGCTCAGATTTGCCAATATGCCCCTCAGAGTTGAAATTTTCCCCAGCTTACCTGAGCTTGCAGTTTCTCTCTCCTTCCATGCACAGATTTCGCATGCACGAAAGGCTGTGATGTCACTTCCTGTGCGCCGGATCTGATAGCGTGCAGGGAGAGAGGGAAAGTATGAGAGATCATGTGATCACTGAGCTGTTACCTCTGGGAAACATCCGCAACTAGCTGCTTTTAAAGGGCCAGCAACCTGCGTTTACAAATCTATCAGGTGAGTTAGGCAACCGCAGGGGCCCTCAAGTCCAAGGCCTTAGGCGGCTTCCTAACTTGCCTGATTAGAGAGCCGCTTCTGACAGCAATGTTTAGAGAAACTAAGCAGATGTCTTGTATCATTCGATACAGACATAATTACATTAAATGACAACTGTAGTGAAAAATCAAGTTTTGTTTAATTGAAAGATCACTTGCAGTGTAGGCATTTCAAATAGATATGCTTTAATGAAAGAATCCAAATAAAGAATCTTATTGAGCCCTCTTTGCTCCAAATAGCTCTACCAGGAGGCAGACATGTTGTTTAGAATCTTGGGTCAGATCATCCTTCATCTGAACCTAGGTGAGTGAATATCTGACCCAAGATTCTAAACAACATGTCTGCCCCCTGAGAGAACTATTTTGAGCAAAGAGGGCGCAATAAGAATCTTTAATTGTATTCTTTTATTAAAACATTTCTATTTAAATATGTAACCTGTAAGTTGTTTTATGATATTTGAACTAGGAGATAAATAAAAAACGCTGTAGATTTTCCATTAAAGTTGTTTTAAACACATCAGAGCCATAGATAGAAACCACAGTGCCCTGGTGGAAAAATTGCCCTGGGGCCCCCCAACCCCACCATGCAACTCACCCCCCCAGAAAGGCCACTTACATGCCTCCCAACTGTTCTGCTTTGTGCCTGGCCTTGTCTTATATCTATGGTAGCTTTATGCCTATCCCATGAATGCTTAAACACCTTCACTGTATTAACCTCTACCACTTCTACTGGAAAACTATTCCATGCATCCACTACCCTCTCGGTAAAGAAATATTTTCATTGTTCCCTGGTCTTATCTTATATCAAGGATAGCTTTCTGCTTATCCCATGCATGCTTAAACTCCTTCATATATTAACCTCTCATCCACCACCCTCTCAGTAAAGTAATATTAATTTTTCTGACCACAAAAATAACATTAAAATATTTCCAGCCTTTTCAAAATCTTGAGGTGGACCCCCAGGGCCGTCTTTAACGTGGGGCAAATGGGGCAGCTGCCCTGGGCCAAGTTACTCCTGGGGGGCCCAAGGCAGCTGTCCCGTGGGCCCCCAGCTCCTGTTTGCCCTGTTCACAGCGCATTGCGCTGGTGAACGTTCTTTTTCCGGCCATAAATAAATAACTGACACCGGTTGTGACATCACGTCACATCCGGTGACTGTTTCCCTCCTGCATGCAGGAGGGAAGACAGCACGGAGGAGGCGGTAAGTACTAGGGAAGGGGGGTAGGAGGGAGGAATATAAAGAGCACTGTAATCTCACAATATTACTGGTATTTGAATGGCACAATATTACTGGTATTTGAATGGCACAAAATTACTGGTATTTGAATGGCACAATATTACAGGCATCTGAATGGCAAGATATTACTGGCAACTGACTGGTACAATATTACTGCCATCTTAATGGCAGAATATTACAGGCATCTGAATGGCACAATATTACTGCCATCTGACTGGCATAATATTACAGGCCTCTGAATGGCATTATATTACTGGCATCTGACTGGCACAATATTACCGGCATCTGACTGGCACAATAATACTGGCATTTTAATGGCACAACAATTTTGGCATCTAAATGTTACAATAGTATTGATATCTTAATGGGCAAATTGGCTGGGGCATCTTAATTTTACAATATTACTGGTATCTGAATGGCACAATAATACTGGCATATTGATGGGCACTAGACATGTGCATTCGTTTTCGGACGAATGCATTTTCGGACGAAAATAGCATTTTCGTCCATTCGTCCGAAAAACGAATAACGAAAATTTTAACTAACAAAATCCGAATGAACGAATGGTTAATAAACGAAAATCATTCGTTCATTCGTCCATTCGTCCATTCGTGCTATTGGCATTCTAAACCGAAATAGAGTCGGTTTACAATACCAATAGCATTGTACTACATTCCATAAACCGACATGAATGACTTTCGGTTTATGGAATGCATGTAATGCTATTAGCTTCCTATAAACCGAAATTGAGTTCCCATTCATACGAATAGGTCAATTGACCTATTCGTATGAATGGGGACTCTTTCGGTTTATAGAAAGCCAATAGCAGCATGTATTCTATAAGCCGAAAGTCTTTAAAACAAACGACGTTCGGTTTATAGAATACATGTAATGCTATTGCTGTTCTATAAGCCGAAAGACATTCGGCTTATAGAACAGCAATAGCATTACATGCATTCTATAAACCGAACGTCGTTCGTTTTAAAGACTTTCGGCTTATAGAATACTATTGGCATTCTATAAACCTAACTAGAGTCCCTCCTCATTCATAAGAATTTCTTATGAATGGGGACTCGACTCTAGTTCGGTTTATAGAAAGCCAATAGTATTCTATAAGCCGAAAGTCTTTAAAACGAACGACGTTCGGTTTATAGAATACATGTAATGCTATTGCTAAACTATAAACCGAACGACTTTCGGTTTATAGAATAGCCATAGGATTACATGTAGTGCATAAGCCGAAAGTCTATAAACCGAAAGTCGTTCGGTTTATAGGCTGTCGGCATTTTACTACACGGAGACAAAGTCTCCATTCATAATTTTATGAATGGAGACTTTGTCTCCGTGTAGTAAAATGCCGAAAGTCTATAAACCGAACGATCGGTTTATAGACTTTCGGCTTATGTAATACATGTAATCCTATGGCTATTCTATAAACCGAAAGTTCGGTTTATAGAATAGCAATAGGAATACATGTATTCCATAAGCCGACAGCCTATAAACCGAACGTTCGGTTTATAGGCTGTGGGCATTTTACTACACGGAGACAAAGTCTCCATTCATAATTTTATGAATGGAGACTCTGTCTCTGTATAGTTAAATGCCGGCTTTTAACTATACGGAGACAAAGTCTCCATTTATAATTTTATGAATGGAGACTCTGTCTCCGTATAGTTAAATGCCCACAGCCTATAAACCGAACGTTCGGTTTATAGGCTGTGGGCATTTAACTATACGGAGACAAAGTCTCCATTCATAATTTTATGAATGGAGACTCTGTCTCTGTATAGTTAAATGCCGGCTTTTAACTATACGGAGACAAAGTCTCCATTTATAATTTTATGAATGGAGACTCTGTCTCCGTATAGTTAAATGCCCACAGCCTATAAACCGAACGTTCGGTTTATAGGCTGTGGGCATTTAACTATACGGAGACAAAGTCTCCATTCATAATTTTATGAATGGAGACTCTGTCTCCGTATAGTTAAATGCTATTGTATTCTATAAACCGACTCTATTTCGGCTTATAGAATGCAATAGTACTACGAATGGACGAATGATTTTCCTTTATTAACCATTCGTTCATTCGGCTTTAGTTAGCTTAGCATTTTCGTTCTTCGTTTTTCGGGCGAATGGACGAAAATGCAATTTTCGGACGAAAATGCATTCGTCCGAAAACGAATGCACATGTCTAGTATATATTCACATGTAAATTGCTTTTTAAATAAAAAATTATGATATAAAAAAATCTTGTTTTTATTTCCTTTTATGTGACAATGCTGCCTCTCTCTTTCCCTTGCCCCCAGATTTGTCGCTCTCCCCCCCTTAGTGTTGTCTCTCTCTCACCCTCCCTTTGGCTCCCCCCTCGCTCCCCTTGTGTCTGTCTCTTCCCCCCTTCCCTCCCCTTGTTTCTCTCTGCCCCCCCCCCCTTGTTATTCTGTCCCCCCCTCACCTGTTTCTTGCTCCCTGGTGGCTAGTGGGGGCAGCCGGGGGATGTATGCACTATACATAATAGACGGAAGTGTCGGGCAGCATGGAGGTTGTCTGCACGATTCGTGCAGACATCCCCCAGCTGCCCGATTCTCCCTGGTGGCTAGCGAGGGAGCGGAGGATGTCTGCGCGATGAGCGAGACCTCTCCTGCTGCCGCCCGGCATGACCGCCGGGACTTCTATGATGAAGCTGGGTACTTCCGGCTTCCTCATAAAAGTCCTGGCTGTCGTTCCGGGCGGCAGCAGGGGAGGTCTCGCTCATCGCGCAGACATCCACCGCTGCCTCGCTAGCCACCAGGGAGAATCGGGCAGCTGGGGGATGTCTGCACGAATCGTGCAGACAACCTCCATGCTGCCCGACACTTCCGTCTATTATGTATAGTGCATACATCCCCCGGCTGCCCCCACTAGCCACCAGGGAGCAAGAAACAGGTGAGGGGGGGACAGAATAACAAGGGGGGGGGCAGAGAGAAACAAGGGGAGGGAAGGGGGGAAGAGACAGACACAAGGGGAGCGAGGGGGGAGCCAAAGGGAGGGTGAGAGAGAGACAACACTAAGGGGGGGAGAGCGACAAATCTGGGGGCAAGGGAAAGAGAGAGGCAGCTTTGTCACATAAAAGGAAATAAAAACAAGATTTTATTTATATCATAATTTTTTATTAAAAAAGCAATTTACATGTGAATATATACTAGACATGTGCATTCTTTTTCGGACGAATGCATTTTCGTCCGAAAATTGCATTTTCGTCCATTCGCCCGAAAAACGAAGAACGAAAATGCTAAGCTAACTAAATCGAATGAACGAATAGTTAATAAAGGAAAATCATTCGTTCATTCGTCCATTCGTAGTACTATTGCATTCTATAAGCCGAAATAGAGTCGGTTTATAGAATACAATAGCATTTAACTATACGGAGACAGAGTCTCCATTCATAAATTTATGAATGGAGACAAACGTATAGTTAAAAGCCGACAGCCTATAAACCGAACGTTCGGTTTATAGGCTGTGGGCATTTAACTATACGGAGACAGAGTCTCCATTCATAAAATTATAAATGGAGACTTTGTCTCCGTATAGTTAAAAGCCGGTGTTCTGACAAATTTCTGGAGCAAATTCTCCTGCGCAATCGCAGGAGAATTTGCTCACTGCGCATGCGCATAAAGTTACAGCTGATAACTCAGCTGTAACTTTGTGACCACCGTGCATGAGACAGCTGCGCAACCCACCTCCCGCCCCCTCACACCCGCCGCACACCCCTTCTTACCAGATCATCGACCACAGCGATACACAGCGCATGCGCACGCCTATCCAGCCGTTTGGGAATGCGCGCGTCCGTTGTTGTGTTCTTAAGGTGGTAAGTAACACGGGGCGTCGGGACATAAGGGGGCAAGCATCCTGGTGAGGGCTGCCTCATCTTGATGGGATTTGTGATCCTCCTGCTGTATTATTGATGCAGCAGGAGGATCACAAATCCCATCAAGATGAGGCAGCCCTCACCAGGATGCTTGCCCCCTTATGTCCCGACGCCCCATGTTACTTACCACCTTAAGAACACAACAACGGACGCGCACATTCCCAAACGGCTGGATAGGCGTGCGCATGCGCTGTGTATCGCTGTGGTCGATGATCTGGTAAGAAGGGGTGTGCAGGGGGTGTGAGGGGGCGGGAGGTGGGTTGCGCAGCTGGCGCATGCGCGGTGGTCACAAAGTTACAGCTGAGTTATCAGCTGTAACTTTATGCGCATGCGCAGTGAGCAAATTCTCCTGCGATTGCGCAGGAGAATTTGCTCCAGAAATTTGTCAGAACACCGGCATTTAACTATACGGAGACAGAGTCTCCATTCATAAAATTATAAATGGAGACTTTGTCTCCGTATAGTTAAAAGCCGGCATTTAACTATACGGAGACAGAGTCTCCATTCATAAAATTATGAATGGAGACTTTGTCTCCGTGTAGTAAAATGCCCACAGCCTATAAACCGAACGTTCGGTTTATAGGCTGTCGGCTTATGGAATACATGTATTCCTATTGCTATTCTATAAACCGAACGTTCGGTTTATAGAATAGCCATAGGATTACATGTATTATATAAGCCGAAAGTCTATAAACGGATCGTTCGGTTTATAGGCTTTCGGCATTTTACTACACGGAGACAAAGTCTCCATTCATAATTTTATGAATGGAGACTCTGTCTCTGTATAGTTAAATGCCGACAGCCTATAAACCGAACGACTTTCGGTTTATAGACTTTCGGCTTATATAATACATGTAATCCTATGGCTATTCTATAAACCGAAAGTCGTTCGGTTTATAGAATAGCAATAGGAATACATGTATTCCATAAGCCGACAGCCTATAAACCGAACGTTCGGTTTATAGGCTGTCGGCATTTTACTACACGGAGACAAAGTCTCCATTCATAATTTTATGAATGGAGACTCTGTCTCCGTGTAGTAAAATGCCGACAGCCTATAAACCGAACGTTCGGTTTATAGGCTGTCGGCTTATGGAATACATGTATTCCTATTGCTATTCTATAAACCGAACGACTTTCGGTTTATAGAATAGCAATAGGAATACATGTATTCCATAAGCCGACAGCCTATAAACCGAACGTTCGGTTTATAGGCTGTCGGCATTTTACTACACGGAGACAGAGTCTCCATTCATAAAATTATGAATGGAGACTTTGTCTCCGTGTAGTAAAATGCCCACAGCCTATAAACCGAACGTTCGGTTTATAGGCTGTCGGCTTATGGAATACATGTATTCCTATTGCTATTCTATAAACCGAACGTTCGGTTTATAGAATAGCCATAGGATTACATGTATTATATAAGCCGAAAGTCTATAAACGGATCGTTCGGTTTATAGGCTTTCGGCATTTTACTACACGGAGACAAAGTCTCCATTCATAATTTTATGAATGGAGACTCTGTCTCTGTATAGTTAAATGCCGACAGCCTATAAACCGAACGACTTTCGGTTTATAGACTTTCGGCTTATATAATACATGTAATCCTATGGCTATTCTATAAACCGAAAGTCGTTCGGTTTATAGAATAGCAATAGGAATACATGTATTCCATAAGCCGACAGCCTATAAACCGAACGTTCGGTTTATAGGCTGTCGGCATTTTACTACACGGAGACAAAGTCTCCATTCATAATTTTATGAATGGAGACTCTGTCTCCGTGTAGTAAAATGCCGACAGCCTATAAACCGAACGTTCGGTTTATAGGCTGTCGGCTTATGGAATACATGTATTCCTATTGTTATTCTATAAACCGAACGACTTTCGGTTTATAGAATAGCAATAGGAATACATGTATTCCATAAGCCGACAGCCTATAAACCGAACGTTCGGTTTATAGGCTGTCGGCATTTTACTACACGGAGACAGAGTCTCCATTCATAAAATTATGAATGGAGACTTTGTCTCCGTGTAGTAAAATGCCCACAGCCTATAAACCGAACGTTCGGTTTATAGGCTGTCGGCATTTTACTACACGGAGACAAAGTCTCCATTCATAATTTTATGAATGGAGACTCTGTCTCTGTATAGTTAAATGCCGACAGCCTATAAACCGAACGACTTTCGGTTTATAGACTTTCGGCTTATGTAATACATGTAAACCTATGGCTATTCTATAAACCGAAAGTCGTTCGGTTTATAGAATAGCAATAGGATTACATGTATTCCATAAGCCGAAAGTCTATAAACCGAAAGTCGTTCGGTTTATAGACTTTCGGCTTATAGAATACAAGTAATACTATTGCCTTTCTATGAACCGAACGAGAGCCCCATTCATAAGAATTTCTTATGAATGGGGCTCTCGTTCGGTTTATAGAAAGCCAATAGTATTACATTGTATTCTATAAAACGAACGAAAAAAATTAACGAAACGAAAATAATGAACGAATTTCGTCTGAAACGAATGCACTAATGAACGAAATTCGTTTTAGACGAAATAAATAACATTTTCGTCCGAATGGACGAAAACGAAACGAAAATTTTAGTTTTGCACATGTCTAATGGGCACACTGACTGTGGCATATTTAATGGACAAACGGTGGCATATTTTAACAGGCAAACTGTCTGTTGCATATGCAATGACAAAGTGACTGTGGCATGTTCTGTGGGAAAAAATAACATGTACTATGGGGGAAAGTAACAATGTGGCTTTTTTCTGCATGGCCAGTTCAGTGGAACAAAGTGAAACTGTGGTATGTTCTGTGGGGAAAATTTACACTGTAACATGCCAAATTGTGTGGGTGCAATATGAGTGCAAGCCATGTGCTGTTGATGCAATATAGGTACATGACAAGTGCTGTGGGTACAATATGGGTGCATGACAAGTGCTGTGGGTGCAATATAGGTGCATGACAAGTGCTGTGGGTGCAATATAGGTGCATGACAAGTGCTTGGCTACTGTGTGGGCTGTGTTAAGTCCTTTAGGTGCAATGTGGGTGCAGAAAAAGGGAATAAATATAAGAAATGCAAGTCAGACATGCGATGGATGGTGTGATTGCATGCAGGGGAGGGGCAGGGTCCAGCGGGCCCTATTAAAGATGACCCTGTCCCTGTTAGTCTAGTGGTTAGTGCCCAGGTGCCCAGGTCTGTATCACACTGCTAACTGCTCCCTCAGTCTTATTGCATTCTGTGATTGACAGAGTGAACAGAAGATGACATCACACCTTGGATTCACCGTAACCATGCAGTGTGCATGGGCACTGTAAGAGCGTGTAAACATCTTTAGGTACAAAGGATAAGGGGTCGCAGACCTGTGTTGCCATTTCTGGTGGCTTCCAGTGCAAGTGGCTAGTACTTCCATCCCTGTTTGTTTATTCATCAGTAGCTACCAACTGAGGTACCTCACCCTGTCTCTCCCATCAAAAGTTTCTAAGCTTAACCTGCACCTCTACTGCTTTGTTTTACACTGTTTGTTTGTTGATTTCAAAGGTAAAAACAAATTTGTTTATAATTTGAGACGAATCATGTAGCTTATTGAATTGTCTCACCTAGACTGTATCACAAAGTGCACTTGAGCTTAACATTTTATTATACAAAATATGACAACTTGGCAGCATTGTTAATGACTTATGAACAACAAAAAAAATGGAACCAAACAAAACATGAAATGCAGTATGTTTAGTATAAGAAAAATGGAAACAAAAGTTCAAATATCAGCAGGCAGTGTACTTTTAACAGTGAGCAGGAAAAATAATTTTTCCAAAAATGTCCAGAGATTCTACCGATATCTTTGTTTGCATTTAAATCTAAACATTTAATTACTGTAATTTAAATGTGTATTGTTTCGTGTGAGAGAAAAGGAATATAATTCAGATTTCAATTTTAGATACAGTAGGAATCCAGTAGCAATGGTAAGAAAAAGGTTGTTATTGCTAAGTTAACATTCCTTTGCTAAGTAACCGGACCATTAGTATTTTTTAAAGGAAAGTTTAAAGATATTTCTTGTTGTGAGAAACCCAAACACATAGTAGCAACCTATTGAACAACTATTACACTATTCTAAGGTTTATCGCACACCCTTTCATTTCTTATGGCTTCACTGCATTTCAATCATTGTCAGGAACCCTCAAACATGAGGGGACTCCGGGGTCCACCTCCCAGGCTGTTAGTAGGGGTTGAGATGCAGGCTTGTATCACACAAAAATCTCTGGTTCACCGGGTGCTCAGACTTAGCCTCTTGATTTGAGGCACACAGAGGTATATACAAACACAAAAATCGTCACACGGGTAACAGGATCCAGATCAAAAATCGGCACACGAGTAACAGGATCCAGATAAGTGCAAGTGTAAGTTGCGGAAAACACGTTACCCCTTTCGCTTCAGAAGTGCCATTTAATCATAAGTGCTTATAATTAAGGCACTTATGATTGTCACTTCTGATGCGAAACGCGTAAAGTGCGTAAAGTGTTTTCTGCAGGGGACTGAGAAGGGAATTACAAACTTAAGGCCAAAATAGGCAAGCTGGAAATAGTCTCCAATTCAGTTATGCTTCAAATTCTGCAAAGTTGGCATTCAGTTTTCAGTTGCCTTCTCAATTCCTTGCAATTAATAAATAAAGCCCAACAACTGAACCAAATGATCCTCATAGAGGAGAAGGAGAAATCCTAACACCACAGAGATTGTTGAGGGTAGCAAGCAGTCTTGATACAGACATGGTGCCTGGGATTACATTGTAGTGAAAGAGTTCAGGTTAATAATACATAATTTGGCTATTTTACACAGTGTATACGTTTTTCATAGCGTGTACGTTATTCTAACAGTGTGATATTTTGTGATCACAAAATGAAGAACATCCTCAAATATATCATTATCAAACAAAAAGCATATACATCTTAACATCCATTTATAAGGAAGTTAATTATGAGAAGATGCACTTAAGGAAAAAAATGTATAAAGATACAATAAATTCAAGCCTGCCTCAGAAAAGTCATACAATTTGCATAATTGTAAAAGCTTTTATGTAACACAATTCATACCTTTTCTTTCATGCCCTTGTGAGAAAGCATCTTCTGTACTCAGATACTGTAATTAAAAATTGAAAATGCATTTGCACACAAAGAGGAAAGTAGACTCTTGACACCGCAGCTCACAATTATCTTATTGTAGGTCCTTGTCGACCGGCATTTGTTTTAAGAAAAAAATAAATATGTGCTGTGTTTTGAATAATAATTGCAATATAAAAATGTAAATCATTACCGTTCATCAGAGCTAATGTACTCAAGCCTGAAGAATGAGTTTGCAAGCACACAGATGGATCAAAATATTAAAGTATAAGAAAATAATGGTTTATTAGTAATTCAGTGTCACATATACCATTCTTTGCCAGTGCGGTGTTTTAGGAGATGTTAAACCAAGTTCTTGTGCAGTAACATACTGTTATAAAACAATTAAACGTAGAAAAACAAAAGGCTATATTATACGTACCTTTTGTCCTAGTCCAATGAGCTGGAACTAACAACTTACCTAAGAATCTTTAGCATGTTCTGTACTCCTAGACTATTTCACCTGGAAGAACAAATGCATGGATTTAACCCCTTCATGACGATTGACGTGTCAGGCACGTCCTGCCGGGAACTCTGTTCCCGACAATGGACGTGCCTGGCACGTCCTGCGGTGAAACAAGTATTTTTCGCGATCAACGATCGGCAAAACCGCATTAACGGTGCTGGTCTATTGCCTCGATGTCACATGACACCATCTGCATGATCCACTGACTCATTTTACTGGGCTGCTATATTACTTATACACAGTTTGAAAGTAGTGCATTTTTTTCTCTTACTGTTCAATGATTTTGAAGCAATTCACATTGTACCCCTCCATCCCAATAAAGCACATGAGTATTGCATTGTTGCTTTAAATAATTCACATGCATGTAAGGTGTTTTATTTATTTTGTTTTCATTGTATAGCCTAATCTCAGTTTGCAGAGGAAAGTACCTCTGTTCAGAACAGACATATCTTTCAATCACTGATGTATGTGACTGGAAGTAAAATCACATCACATAGTAAGTAAAACAAAATAATGTCTAATGGGACGATGTAGCAGACAAGAATAGAGTAAGGTAGTGGATGTTCTAGATGGGGCTCACTGGATTGTGATTAGCATCTATTAATGTCAGTATTGTGCTTTTTATGTTCTTTTGCTATTTTGCTGACTGCAGAATGTTGGTACCAGGATGTACTGGCTCAGTAAATAAGGCCCTGTTCAAAGTATCTCTTGGACTTGAAATACACAGCAAAATTGTGAATTAAATATTGTGCTTCAAAGGTCAGATATGCAGTGGCTGGATATGGGAAAAGCATAAGAGCATGACAATGTGTCATAACTATCTAGCATTTCCAAACTGAGCTGATAAAAACATTTTTGTCCTTGTCACTAGCAGACTGCAGCATGCAATTCAGAGAAGACGTTCACTGTTTCATATCTGACGAAAAAAAGATAGGAATAGTGAGGTGTATATGGAATTAGAGCATTAATACCAACATGTAATTATAGTTGTAGTTCTCTATAATGTGAAAGTAAATTTAATGTTAAAATAATGGTAACATTAACAAATTCATAAATTAAGACTAGGATTGAAATGAAACTGTAGAGAGTATAATAAGCATGATTGCAATTTTCCAGTGTTAACAGGGTTCATGTTAAAACAGATGATGATTTTGTATCATTAAAAGTTTTTTTTTAATTTCACACCATGGGAGCCCTTAAAAAGCTACTATATTTTTGGTTCCTTTATAGAAAAGGATACAAATCATGTCTACCAGTGTTAATTTCGTTGAGTTAACAGGCAAAAACACAAAAATATAATAATGGGTCATACACAGAGCAGGATGTGATACAACGGAGATAAATCACTAGACAAAGTCACAAGGCAGGCAAACGGGTCAGGACGGGTAGCAAACAAGCTTGGTCAGGACAGGCAATGATTCAACAACAAATAATCAAGCAAAATAATCAGGATCACTAGTACAGGCACAGAGGCACTATACAGGCTGTAACCAAAGCAATGCAAAGGCACCGTTTGTAATTAGCTGCAAAAATAAATAGGGTTCAGGTTAACGAGGTAGCTGACAGAACAGGAGAAAGGAAACACTAGAATGGTGGTCACTAGAGGCTGAAGTGGAAACAGCCACAAAACTTGCAACATACAGGAGCCAGGGAAATGTGGTTGAACTGTGACAACCATGTGATTGCAGGTCCATGGGTTTGCACACAACTGCTGCTCCTCTGTGGGTTATGGCTGCAATGACCCAGGGTTGTTGGGAAAGCCCTATACTTTGAAACAAATTTTCTAAGCAAACAGGTCCTCATGAGCCCCCCTGATGCCTCTACCCTAATGAGTGGGACTGATTTTCTTCTCTGGCGAGTGGGACCAGGGTCTTCACAAGTTACCTGATGCCCCTGCTTATGCCCCTTCCATACTGAGTGTGATCAATGTCCTTACCAGTCTCCCCAATACCTCTTCCCTGTGAGTGGGACCGAGTATTCCCCGGTTACCTTGATACCCCTGCCCTGGTTAGTAGGACTATGGTCTTCAGCCGTTATCTTGATGCCCCGATCCCAGGTGTGGGTTTGCAGTGCCAAAAGCACAGCTGATACCTTTTCCCCTGCGAGTAGGATTGTTGTCTCCTTACCAGTTCCACAAAGATCCCTGCCTTGGTGAATAAAATTGCTTTACTGTTTCCCTGGCAACCCTACATGCCATGTTTGCTGCTACAGCCAACCGACGGACAGACTTGTATATCCCTTGCTCCCCAGTTGCCTTTGCCCATTAGACTGTTGGTAGATCGGGGAAGCCCCACAGAATTGCATCTGCTTTTAAAGCTTTTTTTTTCTTTTGTAATTACGTCTTTATTAAGAGGTTTGTTATATAAATTTAAAAAGACTATTCAAAACATTACAAACATAGTACCATAGACATATCAAATGATACACTCCTCTTTTATAATATTTTATTTACAGATTATAATTGACAAACAAAAACAATGATTTCAAGCTGGCAGACAGCATGCTGCCATCATCCTATAATTCACCTGTAGGGAAATATGGAAATACAGCCCCCCCCCAAACCAAAATTTTAGTAGCAGCAGGGATTTGGTCTAAAGATTTGTACATAGCTTTTCAGGAATTTGCAGTTTTGATAAATAACTTGTTTATTAAGAGTGTTTTTTGTTATATAAATATAATAAGACAATTCAAAACATTACAAACAAAACATATCAAATCATACGCTCTTCTTCTACATTATTTCATTTACAAATTATAACTGACAAACAAAAACATTTATTTGAGCCAGGAGACGACATGTTACAATCATCCTATAATTAATCTGTAGGGAAATATGGAGATACCAAATTTTTAGTAGCAGCAGGATTTTGGTCTAAAGATTTGTACATAGCTTTCCTTAGAAGGGATTTGTAATTTTGATAAATGAATCAGCCTGGTATCATACAACTTCTACGGATTAATTGTGTTCAATACAGACCAATTTAATTCCTTTTCCATATTTCACTAGTAAATCAATAGTTTTTTTTATAAATTCTTTATTTTTTTTTATTTTTTTAAGTCTGGCAACGCAATCCCACCTGCCAGCTTCGGTTTATAAATAGTGATAAGATCTCTTGTTGTTGTTGTTACTGTTTGAATGCACTATTGGTAAGGGTAAGGCTTGGAAAATGTACAGGAGTCATGGCAGGACATTCATTTTTTTTTTTAATATTTCTATCTTTATTACAAATTTTTTAAAAACAAGTCATCATACACATACATAAATATACATTTCAATAACAAACATTACAAATATATATATATATATAAACATAAATAAGAATATATCAAGAAGTGAGTAAATATAGTCGTAGATATAAGGTAAGCACCTGTCATGGTTCGGCAAATCTGATTTATATGCAGGACATTTATTTTTATAGTTGTAAGTCTCCCTATCCATGAGATATTAATGTGTGTACATCTCCTGAGGTCCTGATGGTTACATTGTAACAGGGGAGCATAGTTTGGTACAGTTGGGAATATGAGGAGGATATTTTAAGGCCAACCATAGGTTTTGTAGGGAAGTTAGAGGGTGGCTTATGGACAGCATTACGTCATCAGCATAGGCTTCTACTTTGTTTTGGGAGCAGGCCAGGGTGATCCATGTGATATCGGGTTTGTCTTTTCTACATTGTAACAGGAGTTCCAGGGAGATGAAAAGAAGCGAAAAGTAGTGGTGAGAAGGGGCAACCTTGCCGCATGCCATTATGGTTATAAAAATGGAGAGGAGTTGAGCCTTGAATACATCAATTAGAGGAGGGTTTATGATAAATGGTGGAGAGACAATTCTGGAAATTCTGAGAAAAATACATGTGCTCAAGGGTGAGACGAAGGAATGACCAACGGACTCTATATAATGCCTTCCCTGCATCCAAAGATAGGAACAGAGAAGGCGTTTGCTTTTGGTTCGCCAACCAAGGAGGTCCACACATCTCTCCTAGTGTTATCTAGGGCCTGCCTATGAGGTATAAACTCGACCTGGTTGGGGGAAATCAATTTATCATTTTAGTAAATAATTTAAAAAATGAGTTCAGTAAAGAGATGGGCATGTAATTGGAAGTAAGATCTTTGGGCTTACCTGTTTTATGTATAAGGGAGATGTTCACCATTTGCATGTCCTCTGTGAGAAAGCAGCCTTCAAAAATGTAGTTAAATAAGGAAAGCAACTGGGGGATCAGTTCCTCTTGGATGGTGCAATAATAAAGGGCCGAAAACCCGGCTGGTCCTGGGGCTTTATTCGTTTTTGTCAATTTAATCAACATTTTCTTACACAAAGAGCAGGTTTTTACCGATGTAAGAACTGCGAAGCATGTAGGGTTTCTGAGCCACAAAAATACCCAATCACCAAATACAGTTCATTCTCTAATGAAAGGGAGTTCCCTGTTAAACAATTCCTGACATACTCCTCCACTAATGTTATCTATCTTGCCGAGTGCCCATGTGGGCTCCAATACATCGGCAGTACGTCTAGAACCTTGAAAAAATATATAGGGGGCATGTCAGGAATATTAGAAAAGGTATTACCCAACATTCACTTTCCAAACATTTTTTAGAAAAACATAATAAAAATCCGAAAGGTATAAAATTCTAGGCAATTGATAAAGTACATAAATATTGGAGGGGAGGAGATAATATTAAAGAAATGGGTACAATTGAAATGAGGTGGGTGTTTTTCTATTAATCAGACATTGTTTTTTACAAATCATATATTGTTTTTATTCCTTTGAGATGTACATTTGTACTTCCTCTTATATTTATATATATATATACATTTTATAATTTTTTCCATATATACATATATGTATTTTCATATATATATGTGCCTGTTTTTCTAGACATATATGTTTATTTTTTCCATATTTTTTTATATATATTTTTTCTATATATATTCTTTCCATATATTTTTTCCATATATATATTGTGACAAAAGTACTCCTTTCCCTTGGTACCTTGTCCTGGGATTTGGGGGTTACACACAGTCTTTCAGGCTTCAGAGACACTTCACACGCTGGATGAGGTAAAAAGACTTGCTTTCTTTTATTGTGGTTTCAAGATGCACAGCAAGGTATAACAGGTTGTTAACAAAATATAAAATAAAATCCTTGCTCTTCTGAGCACTAAATAAACAAAAAATACTAAGCTAACTGGGTTGGATGGCTTGTCCATTTCCCAACATAATCCTAAATCACAACCTTACTTCAGTGTTTTCAGCTCCCTGCTTCATTCACCGAAATCAAAACACAGGCTCTCCCCTCCTCTGGCACGGGAGTATTTAACAGCACCTGTAATCAGCAAGCCTTTTCAGGTGAGGTAAATTAGGATTGGAACACTGGGCTTCTCACCTGTAGGTTCCAATCAACAAATGAAATGTGAAGTGGAGCACTGGCCCACCCTACTCTCCAAGTGCTCCACCCGAGGGCCCACACATACACATACATAAAGTGCTATATTTAAGTGTAACATAACACATTTCCCTGGGGCTAATTACACAAAGTAGGAGCTGTGCAAAATCTGGGGAGATATATAGACTCCTTCCAGCACAATTCCTTGCTGTCGGTCCCAATATATATTTTATACTTCATACATTTTTCCCCAAATCTGAACTTTAACATATTTTGTGCCCATGTATTATATGTTTCTCCAATAAAATAAAAGGCAAAACGGACTTTAAAATTTGCCTTTCGTGTTCCTGCTGTCTTTTTCTGCTATGCTGCCAACCAAGCCAATCATATGGCTGAAATCTCGCGATGATCCGTCTGAAATCTTGCTATGCGACGGAGTCACATTGACATCACGGAGGGAGGAACCCGGAAGTGAAACAGCGCGATTATTTAAAGAAGGGAAAAGAGTACAGGAATCAAACGCCAGGAGGAAGCCTTCATAAAGGCGAAACGCGTAGCTTGATTCACTGTACTTATTGCTTCGATTTTTACTGCGAACTTGAACTTTTAATTGTTTTTATATCATTTTTTGCATTATTGTTTTTACTTGGATTCGGACACCATCGTGGGAAATTACGTTAATACCACTGTTTCTGTGATGACCTACTGTGCTGTTTACTCCATACCATATATGTAAGCTACTATTTTTTATATTAAAATTATGTATTTTATTACACACTCACCATTTCTCCTCATATTCCTCCTTTATCGTGCTGTATATTTGCCGAACGAGGAATAAGAAGACTGCAAAAGGATTACCAGATAAGCTCTCTTCCTTTGTTTGTCTTGTGAGTGCATTAGCCTACATTTATCATAACATTTCATATCTTTGGATTGTACTACACTATGGTCTGTGTTTCTTTGTCTTTTCATTTTTTTGAGACAAATAGAAGCATCGACCTATAGGAGCAAACCATCTCATACAGCAATTATCATATTTCCTTTTATTATATTTCATTGGTGAAAGTCATCTAGCGCACCTACTACCTTTTGTTTGTTTTTATTGAGATGAGGATGGTAAGAAAAAGGTGTAGTCCTTAGTGGAGGGGTGCTGTAGTCTCCATATATCTAGGAGGTTGTGTTTGCATATAAAGTTCAAAAAAACATTTGTCAGAAGGGTGAGTGTTCGATTGTGTGGGAGAGGAGTATCGGTCATGGCTAGGGAGCAGGGTAGAATTAAAATCTCTGCCTGTGATTAGTTTGTCTGTGGGATGCCTTGAAAGTAAGTCAGACAATTCCGTCCAAAAGGCTGGTTCTGGTATGGCAGGTGCATACACATTTAAGACCACCAGTGTCAGGGTACCAAATTTGCTAGAGAGGAATAGATATCTGCCTGTCAGGTCCCCAAAATAATAGGTCACAATGAATGGGCAGGTTTTCCTGAGTAATATAGCTACCCCTAGATTTTTGTTGGGTTATTAGCCATATAGCATATGTTGTATGTTTGATCCCTCAGAATGAGGGGTTTCATCTTGGAGAAGTGTGTTTCTTGAATGAAAACTAAGTCCACCTTTCTCCATTTTAGGTGGCATAAGAGACATCTTTGTTTTTGCGGCAAATTCAAGCAGGGCGCATTAATGGAGACACAAGTGGTTGGAGCTGTCATCTTGTTGAAACTTTGTAGGGTATGTAGAGCTCTTTGTGGAGGGGGTAGCGTGTTAGAAGGGTTCAGATATAGGGAGGGCTCCAAGAGGGGGAAAAAATTAACACAGGAACCCCCACATACTTAATGGGTGTTCTTCTTGAGGCCTGCACGATTGTTTCCTTCCTTTGGTGGTAGTAGAACCCATTGGGCCAGGGGAGATTTGTGGGCCCTGTCAAGCAGCAGGCATTCCAGTGGTAGCAGCGGCCAACATTTTGTGTAGCGCTGTAGGGAGGGCCTTGATACCGACCTTCTCAGTCAATCCCCTAATCCGCATGTTGCTTTGCCTAGATCAATTACCCGGGTCTTCAATAGTCAGTTTCATAGAGATGACGTGATCAACAGTATCATCTGCCAATTGTGTGTGTCTGCTGACAAGGTATTAAGTTGGTCCACATTGCTGTCGAGGCCTTGTTTAGCACGTTTGAACATTGAGGCCACTTCAGATAAGTCTTTTTTCGCATTGCTGCGGATGTTTGACGGGGATCCCATCAAGGATTTGTCTTTTGTATTTTACAACGAAAATCTGTCACTCGAGAGTGCTATTGTAGGCATTTGTGGACTGTAGTCAATTGTGGAGCTCTTTCTTTATGCTGCCATGTTCAGTGGAAGCCACGCCTCTCTCTCCTCAATTGTTTTTTTAATAAAATTTCTCATTCAAGTTAAGTGCAACCAATACTTAGGTAGCTACCACAAAGTGTCTGGTCAACAGACAGTATGTTCGACAGTTGAAGCAGGATTGTTGCTCTGTACCCAAGTAGCAATTTACAATACTTTAGGATGAAAATTTCCCCCAGGAAGGCCTGTATTGACTGATATAGAATACATTTTTGCTAACGTATCAGAATATCTGGATATTATATTACAACCCTATGTATGTAGCATGAAATCCTGCCGTAGGGGGGTCTAGGACACGTCCGCGCCGCATCTTTATCACTGACAGGTCAGCGCGGCAGTTAGAACGCTGAACTGTCAGCAATGAAGAAAAACGCGGCCGTTTCATCGCGGCCACGGCTATGTAAGAGCTGACAGTTCAGCGCTGAACTGTCAGCTCTTACAAATGTAAAAGTAAAACAAAAATAACCCCCCCTAATAAATGATTCCCAAACCCCAATACTAAAATTAACCCCAATACTAAAATTAACCCCCGAACCCTAATACTAACCCCCTAAACCCTAATACTAACCCCCGACCCCTAATACTAACCCCCTAAACCCTAATACTAACCCCCGACCCCTAATACTAAAATTAACCCCCTAAACCCTAATACTAACCCTAATACTAACACCCGAACCCTAATACTAACCCCCTAAACCCTAATACGATTCCCCGACCCCTAATACTAACCCCCTAAACCCTAATACTAACCCCCTAAACCCTAATACTAACCCCCTTAACCCTAATACTAACCCCCGACCCCTAATACTAAAATTAACCCCCTAAACCCTAATACAAACCCTAATACTAACACCCGAACCCTAATACTAACCCCCTAAACCCTAATACTAAAACCCTAATTTTAACCCTCTAAACCCTAATACTAACCCCCGAACCCTAATACTAAAATTAACCCCTAAACCCTAATACTAAAATTAACCCCGAACCCTAATTCTAACCCCCTAAACCATAATTCTAACCCCCCTTACTAAAATAAGCTAAAATAGCTAAAATACTTACCTTTAGTGATGAAATGTCCCGTGATGAAATCTCCAGCGACGAGCTGTCTTGCGGTGTAGAGTCGGCGGTGAAGCGGCTGCGTGGAAGCAGCCGCGATGAAGTGTCCCAACCCCGCCGTAGGCATTCCATGAGTGTTTCAGATGTTGTAAACAGAGAAATGGGAGGAGGATTTCATTTTGGTTTCTTTATATACCATAAGCGAAGCAAAGCTACACAATAGAGAGAGCCGGGGGTAACCCGAAATAATGAAGTTTAAACAAAAAGAACATTAAAAGAACAAATTTTATTTCAAATATATAATAAGAGGTGAAAAATCACCGTAATAAATAGCAAAGTAGGGGGACAGTGAAAGGGTAAACCGGCGAGAGGTTATACCAAATATATACCCAAATAGATTCTAATAAAAACAAAGGATATATTAAATCATATATCACAAGGAAACCAAAAACACACACATACAGAAAGAAAAAGTATATAGTAATGATAGAGCCCTATATTCTAACCTGTCTATACACAAAATCCAGCCTGGGGGATATATATATATATATAATTCCAAAATAGTCCCACATAAGGTAGAGAATGAAAAGAGAAACAATAGTAGGGGTGGAGTATAATGGAAGTCCCTAATCTCAAAATCAAGTAATTCCTATCTAGTGATAATACGCTAAAATAGCGAGGATAGCAGGAGATGAGAGAAAGACCAACACAGGCTGCAAGCTGGCGACAGGTGAGTAATCAGAGAGGATATAGAAAGGGCTAGATGTCAGCAAACAAAATAACAAAACGAAAAAGGAGAAGCCCGACGCGCGTTTCGCCGTGGCGGCTTCGTCAGGAGCATAAGCAGAACTGAGCAGAAAGGAGATTTAAGTAATGGCGCTGCAAAGTTAGTAAAGGTGAAGTGGCCAATGGAAGATCAGTAGGTGTGTCGGGATAGCCAATCGGCAAACAGTGGGTGTATCCCAACTGTTAATTGGCTATAGACAGGAGGTGTGTCTAGCCGTCACAGAGAGGGAGGGAAGGGGTGGGAGGGGCTACACGGAACCACACTGATAGAAAGAAATATATAGTAGTTCACAAGTGGGGGTCATAGATGGAAATATAGCTATAAAAGGAATACCAAAGACAGGTATTCAGATACTAATATGGGGGGGGGGGGGGGTTGTGTACACTTAAATAGACAAACGGATCAGAAATAGAGATACATATATAAATATATACATATCTCCGGCCATCATAATGGGTATATATGGATGGAGAGTGAGTCTTCCTCACAAGCTAGTGCCAAGGGTGGACCCGGACTGTTATAAGTTCTATACTAGGGACAGTAGTGGGTTATTGATTACAGAGTATAAACCAAAAGAGAATATACCTATTCCCAGATATATATATATAGTTTAGTATGGTGCCTCTGTACAAACTACACTAAAATGCTGATATGCGAGAGGTGGCATATTTTTGGCTTAAAGGCTGAACTTAAATATATGATTTATTTCAGAACATATGTCACTTGTTTTAATATACATAAAGGTTAGCCTTATAGATGGTATTACCTTTTAAATAAAAGGGGTATAATTAAAGCCCTCGTTAAGTCCTCTAGGACTCAACGTCTGTAGCCTATAAATCCACTTGGATTCAAGCTGTAACAGGGATCTATTCCTGTTACCTCTTCGTGGTGTCACCCTTTGGTGATCAATAGCTCGAAAGTGTAGGCAATTGGTGTTAGAGTTATGGTATGACTTTTTTTTTTAAAAACAAGGTTTTGGACAATTTAGATCCAGGTCGTCCTCACTTAGATCCAACTACTCCGATATTTCAGATACAGACGATAAGTCAGATTTTTCATCAGATAATGACTCAGGTATTAAAACTACGACTGCACCATCAGATACTATAAACAGACAAAAGGGCATCCTTAAAACAGGTTCCAATGTGTCTTTTTTAGACCTAGATTGGAGGGGTCAGAGACCGTCACAACGCAATTTACGGGACAGAAGAGTTTGGGGTTACAAAAAACGACAACCCAAGAACTGAACACAAATAAAATCTTTAATTTATCCAGGTACAATCTTCAAACACGCCACATTTCTCTACTTAATAAGGGGCTATCATTTATCCCACGTCCTGTGTTCGATAAATTCACCTGGACAAAAGATATTAACCTCTTTGCTAGAAAACTTTCACTCCATGCCCACTTCCAAAGAAAAGATTTAAAAATGATAAAAATGCTGGGACATAATGAAAGAGATTTGCAAGGCATAAAAAACCTGGTATCACTGTTAGATGAACAACTTTCTGACTCAGATCCTCTGACCAAACTTAAACCACAGTCCGGGTCCACCCTTGGCACTAGCTTGTGAGGTAGACTCACTCTCCATCCATATATACCCATTATGATGGCCGGAGATATGTATATATTTATATATGTATCTCTATTTCTGATCCGTTTGTCTATTTAAGTGTACACAACCCCCCCCCCCCCATATTAGTATCTGAATACCTGTCTTTGGTATTCCTTTTATAGCTATATTTCCATCTATGACCCCCACTTGTGAACTACTATATATTTCTTTCTATCAGTGTGGTTCCGTGTAGCCCCTCCCACCCCTTCCCTCCCTCTCTGTGACGGCTAGACACACCTCCTGTCTATAGCCAATTAACAGTTGGGATACACCCACTGTTTGCCGATTGGCTATCCCGACACACCTACTGATCTTCCATTGGCCACTTCACCTTTACTAACTTTGCAGCGCCATTACTTAAATCTCCTTTCTGCTCAGTTCTGCTTATGCTCCTGACGAAGCCGCCACGGCGAAACGCGCGTCGGGCTTCTCCTTTTTCGTTTTGTTATTTTGTTTGCTGACATCTAGCCCTTTCTATATCCTCTCTGATTACTCACCTGTCGCCAGCTTGCAGCCTGTGTTGGTCTTTCTCTCATCTCCTGCTATCCTCGCTATTTTAGCGTATTATCACTAGATAGGAATTACTTGATTTTGAGATTAGGGACTTCCATTATACTCCACCCCTACTATTGTTTCTCTTTTCATTCTCTACCTTATGTGGGACTATTTTGGAATTATATATATATATATCCCCCAGGCTGGATTTTGTGTATAGACAGGTTAGAATATAGGGCTCTATCATTAATATATACTTTTTCTTTCTGTATGTGTGTGTTTTTGGTTTCCTTGTGATATATGATTTAATATATCCTTTGTTTTTATTAGAATCTATTTGGGTATATATTTGGTATAACCTCTCGCCGGTTTACCCTTTCACTGTCCCCCTACTTTGCTATTTATTACGGTGATTTTTCACCTCTTATTATATATTTGAAATAAAATTTGTTCTTTTAATGTTCTTTTTGTTTAAACTGGTTTCTTTATATACAATCACTAATCATGAACAAGGATGTGAGCCAGTGTGACACACACTGCAGACCAAGTAAGATCTTCCCCAACATGTGGACTATATATTATAGAAGATGTAAATCTAGTTTTAAAACATTATTTCTTCTGGTTCGAGGAAGAATTTTTACAGCTGAGAGGTACAGGATTTATCCCCTTAAGGACTAGGTTTTCCAGGGCCAATAACCATAGTGATTTTTCAATTTTTAATATGTGGTTGTTGAACTAACTAACTAACTAACTAACTAATAAAAAGAAAAATATAGGTTCGCAAAAGCCCCCCCCCCCCAAAACGGGAAAAATACATACGGTGCAATGTTATGAGTCAGAGCCATCAGAACCACAGCACGGGCATGCAAGGGTTAACTTTGGTTAAACTAATATATTAAAATAATATAATCAATATATTTATTTAGAACAAAAATGCAAAAAAAATTGAGAAAAAAATAAATATGAGGGCCATAATGTCGGAAGGAAACTGATTACAGTAACAAACTGTGATCAGCAAGGGATGGGAAGGATTAAACTTTTTTTTTCTTTGTACAGGAAATGCCTTTTTTTCCACTTGTTTGTCACACTCTTCGCTTCACAATTAGTATGTGAAGCACAGGGACTGGATTGGAGGCAAAGTCAATGTATGAGCACATTGACTTTGTCATCTAATTTACATCGGGTCCAGGAGGATTGCCGCTGGAGACAAAGAGAGATCTTCCCCAACAACAATTCGACTACATTATAGAAGGTATAAATCTAGTCTTAAAACATAAAATCTTATGTTTCGATTAAGAATTTCTGCAGCACACAGGTACAGAAATGTTTACATTTTCATGTCTAGCTGGGTGGATACATTTATTTATAATAACCATTCATATATGGAAAGGTAATGAAACTGACCTTAAGCAATTTTTAGTTTATTTAAACTAGAATGAAATGAACATAGTTCTAAACACTGAATAGTACAGTGTATCCATTTTTTTTGTATTTAGATATTTGATCTGGATGTTACTTTACTGATAAAAATGTGTATATAAAACAAGCAGAAACCTTAATGAAGCTTGTGGAAAAAGCGTATGCAGAAAATGATTAAGATAGTATAATTGAAAAAAGTGGATTACTTAGAATTTAAATCACCTACAGTATAAAAAGAAGAATGATGCTTAAGACATGAAATAAAATATTCCAATAATGTTTTAATTTTACCATATTTGCCTGAATATAAGACAAGGTTTTTTCAGAGAAAATGAAGGTCAAGGTCATCTTATAATTCAAACCTCTAGTAGAGGTCTGACTATAAGTCTAGTATCCAGGTCTCCCACAGAGCTGGTGGACGTCTGCACAATGTGTGCTGACATTCTCTGGTGCTGCCCGACACTTCCATAGAGACTTCACCCAGCATTCTGTCATTAAAAACCCGGTGGACGTTTCAGGCAGCATTGTAGAATATCTTAGACATAGTGCAGACATCCACTGGCTGCCCCCACTAGACACCAGGGAGTCTAGAAGAGCACAGCATCTGTGGTGGGTGGATGCATTGACTAAGTCTCAGGGGCAGATGGCTGTGTGAGGGGAAGCATTGGAAAAGTCTGAGGGATGTCTTATAATCAGGTTCATCTTTTGAGCAAATACTGTAATAATATACCAACAACAACAAAAAAATAAAAACAAGGAAATATTGCAGTATTTGAATGAAGGATGAAGTTCTTTAACTTTTTCTTCCTGAAAAATCAAAGCTTGTTTTTAGAGGGGCTCCAAACATGAGATCTAAAATTGAAAACCCTTTCCTGTAAAATAAAAGTAAATAAAATTAAACATTTATTAACACCAAAGTTTTTCATGTATATAAAATTTGCATAGTATGTCAAATGTTTAAAATGAAAGGATGGAGGAACATGTCAGAAACATAAAAGATGAAGTCCCTCTCAATGCTCCCTCTCAATGTTCTTTTTGGGGAAACACAGTAAGAACCTTACGGCAGCTCCAGCTGAATGAGCTGTGGATGTGGATGGTGTTGGGCATCATGGTATCCAGTTTGTCCATGAACTCCCGGTCTTGGTGAAGTGAAGAAATATGTCACAAAGGCTCTGATCAAGGAGATGAGCAAGCACCATCTTGGCTGGAAGCAGGAAAGCAAGAAAGAGTAGGCCTGAGGTTGTTCCAGAGAGGTTGCGAAGTGTTGCAGAGTTAATGATACTCTGTCAGCTATAAAGATGCATGCATGAGCACAGGAGTTCCTTCTTTAAAAGGATAGGGCAGGGCAACCCAGGAGTTATGACCAAGATCCTCACTTCTGATAATCTTTCATTATACATCTAGGCCTCAAGCTATATAAGATGCCTCCAGTAGACTAGAGCCTCATTTGAGAATGTACCTCCAGTTCAATACTCCTCCTGTTCAGAATCCCTTGCAGCCACTGGTGTATCTTGGTTTTGTGCTGCCCTAGGCAGACAAAATTTGGGCATCCCCCCCACTCACCCACGTTGCACCCCTACGACATGCCCAATCACCCACATTGCACATCCACGACATGACCTATCAACCCATTACATGCCCCATCACCCACATTGTACACACATTAAATGCCCAATCACCCCATTACATGTCTCCATAACCCACATTGCATACACACTAAATGCCCCATCACCCCCATTACATGCCCCCATCACCCCGATTAATTGGAAGGAGCTAAAGCTTTCTTAACGGTGGGGGAGGGAGCGAAAATGTTTGAAGCACCAGAAGTGTGCTTTAACAACCTCTGGCAAAGTGCTGCCCTCTGGCAAAGTGCTGCCCTCTGGCAAAGTGCCGCCCTAGGCGAGTGCCTTGTTTGCCTTGTGGAAGATACACTACTGCTTGCAGCTAAATAACCATGCTACCTAACACTTAAATCAATAGAGTCTCCTGGTGTCCATTTTCACGACTGCACCGCAACCATAGAAAAGTACTCTGTAATAACCTCTGTCCTGACTTCACTTGAAGAGCTTTCCCCAAAGAGACTCTGTGAACCCTGTTGACATCTGGGAGTTAAATGAAATCTTGCTGAGCTTGACCCCTGAGGTCAGAAGGGGATAGAACTGAGATAAAGGTATGCAGGTTGTTTCACTAGTAAGAGCAACACCAGCTAAACTTAAAATCATATAAAGTGTTAACAATATCCCCTGAAACCTATTTGGATCTGGTTGAATTAGCCTAGTTTCGATGACAGTTTTATAGTTTCTTAAAAATCCTTAATTACTACAGGACTTTGCTACATAAACAAGTTTGCAAAACAAACTATAGATCTCATGCTGACAAATGTTCCATAATACCTAGTGGCTTTTAGCCATCAGGAAAGGACTCAATTAAGCAATATACTGTAAGCAACAGCAGGAAAAACAGCATGATATTATTTCAGGAATTAGGTTTTATCTGGTATATGCATACCTTGTATCTAGTCACTTTGAGATTCCATTTGTATAGAATTAAAATGCATTGCTTTTAAAAGTAGCTGATGTGCATTAAACAGTAATGCGGAACAATCTGTATCATTACTGTGTAATAGTGCAAATAATGTGCCATGTAAAAAAGCCCATACAGCAAAATTTCACTAGAAAAATAAATAAATATTTTACTTAGTATTTTCAATTACATTATTGTTGAACTTTGTGCAGTTGCAAATTGAGTCTAGCACACACTGGAGTTTAGATAATGTCATTAAAGTAACTCTGACATGCAAAAATGCATGCTGGGATAGTTTACAAAATATGATGAGGATGCCATATATATATGTGTTCAGAAGTGACTAGTACCCAAAAGTGAGAGCTGGGTACCACAAATATATATTATTTTATGAACTTCGATTCCATATACCTATGCCTAACCACCTGTAAATCTGTTGAAGTTGCCAGGACTTTTTTATGTCCTCACTATTTTCAATAACTCCTTTCTAGGCTTCAGAAAACTGCACCAGTAGTAACTGAGGCACTCGGGCACACACAACCTTAAATAAGATATTCATTAATTTTTAATTTTCTTGTTATATATGTACCTTTTTTTCATTTTCTGCAAAATAACATCTATGTAATTATTTGGGGGCGGTACAATTTTCTATTATTGTCTTAGGCGCTGAAAGAGCTAGCTACGGCTCTGAAGAGAACTCCAGGAACCTGTCATACTTTTTAGGAAGATCATTACATCTGCACTACATACACTTCACTGATGTTAAACATGTAAGTGTAATACATCAAAGGCCAGATTATGACACCCTGATATTGATCAGGAGATACCTTTGTTACCAGAATTTATATACCTAGGGGAATTATATCAGGGAGGTTGTCAAAAAAGACCCAGTCACAGACCTTGTTATGTATAGGTGGAAAAAAAAAAATAAATGAACCAAGAGTATTTTTTTGATTAACTGCACTCAACAAGTTTGCATTATTGGCGGTAAAAGAGAAAAATGATATGCTCATGTGATAATAAAGTGGAATAATATAAAGCAGGGTTTATAAACTGCGGCCCTGTTATGATACTACATCTCCCATTATACCCTATGATTCCCCAGCTGCTGAAGGCCTACATGACCTTACTGCTCTCTCAGCTAAGAGGCTACATCTCCCATACTACTTCTATCTGATGATGTAATGCGGGAGATAAAAGTCTTCAACATCTGGAAGACCACAGTTTAACACCCGTGTTCTAAAACCGAGGGGAACATATTGTCAAAAGGATGAGGTGAGGGACACACTCATAAAGCTGCTTTATATGTCAAGGGAACTAGACACATATCCACCTCAACATTACATATATTTATAATTAGTAATGACTAGAGTTGAGCGGACACCTGGATGTTCGGGTTCGGCGGGTTCGCCCGAACTTCGGGAAAAAGTCCGGGTTCGGGCTCGAAATTGACCCCGAATTTGACCCCGAACCCGAACCCCATTGAAGTCAATGTGGACCCAAACTTTTGGTCACTAAAATGCCTCTAAAAAAGTCCTGGAAAGGGCTAGAGGGCTGCAAAAGGAAGTAAAATGTGGGTAAGAGTAGGACAAGTGCCCTGCAAACAAATATTGATAGGGAAATAACTTCAAATAATATAAAATACATACAAATTAAAAATACAGCTGAGGCATAAAATAGCACTAGATGGAATCTTCGATTTTAGCTTTGGAAGAACATAAATCTAAATCTAAAGCATGGCTGCCAGGAGGATCAACATTATTATCCATTTGAGAGAGGGTTGGAGTGGTTGGAGGGTATTTTCTTTCAGTTTATACTAAGTGACCCATAGGTTGAGGAGGCGTGACCGTGGCGGTGTAGGTGGAAGCGGCACTGGAGGAGGAGGAGGAGTAGGTAGCCAGAATTTTTCAAAGTGCGCTGTAAGCACAGTATTTGACGGTTCTATTTGACTCTCAGATGTGAAGTGCACCGCAAGACGCAAATGTACTTTTTACCACCCAAAACTATTAGAATTTTTCAAAGTGCTCTGTAAGCACAGTATTTGACGGTTCTATTTGACTCTCAGATATGAAGTGCACCGCAAGACACAAATGTACTATTTACCACCCAAAACTATTAGAATTTTTCAAAGTGCGCTGTAAGCACAGTATTTGACGGTTCTATTTGACTCTCAGATATGAAGTGCACCGCAAGACACAAATGTACTATTTACCACCCAAAACTATTAGAATTTTTCAAAGTGCGCTGTAAGCACAGTATTTGACGGTTGTATTTGATTCTCAGATGTAATACATGTAATGCTATTGCTATTCTATAAACCGAAATAGAGTCCCCATTCATATGAATAGGTCAATTGACCTATTCGTATGAATGGGGACTCTATTTCGGTTTATAGAAAGCCAATAGCATTACATGTATTCCATAAACCGAAAGTCTATAAACCGAAAGACATTCGGTTTATAGACTTTCGGTTAATAGAATACCAATAGCATTACATTTATTCCATAAACCGAAAGTCTATAAACCGAATGTCTTTCGGTTTATAGACTTTCGGTTTATGGAATACATGTAATGCTATTGGCTTTCTATTAACCGAAATAGAGTCCCCATTCATAAGAAAGTCTTATGAATGGGGACTCTATTTCGGTTTATAGAAAGCCAATAGCATTACATACAATGTTATCGCCGAACCCCGAACTCCAACACGAACATATAGTGGTCCGAGGTCCAAAAACCGTAATGTTCGCTCAACACTAGTAATGACAAATGATACGAGAAATATCACAACTACAGCTACAGACTAGTAGTAGGACTATGAGTAATTGCTCTTTGTATAGCTTCATGAAGCTATAATATATATCTGTATATACATATAAATCAAACAATTTAAACATAATGTTCTGTCATCTTGATAAAGGAGGAAAAGGTGCCCCTACTTTTGAAATTAATCTATTTTTTCTATTTTTGCATGTTCTTACCACTAATGGCCTAAGGTCTAACTGAGAGGCATCATGAGTAGGCACCAACATTGTTCATAGGGCACATTTACTGGTCTTTTTCACAGATTATTTATGAACCTTTACAGACCATGTGGCCATGGCTGATTTGTATGGACACTTTGCGTAACTGTGGGTAGTAATATAGCATTCTGCTACTTTGACACATGTACACATTGAATTATGACTTAGTGATAGCCAGTGTACATTTATTAATATAGGACATTATGTGATTTGAATATTTAATTGTGACATTAATTTATACAGCCTTTGTTACCCTTTTATTGCAGATATGGTATTTCTGGTGAACCGAACTTAACATAAATGGAAATTCATTACTATGACTTGCCCCAAATGTACATTGACCGATATTCTTTTTAATTAAATGTAAACAACTACCGAAAGATTAATGCAATATATAAATATATAAACAGAATTTTACAAGAAAATGTAAATTTGCAAACTGTTATTAAATAGACAAGAACACATTAAATTAAATTGTTGCACTCCCAAGGCTTGTTTGCTCATTTAATATGCTAATATATGTATTTTTCTCATATAATTGTCCCAGAGGAAAATAGAACGTTAAAGTATAGAAAATTAAAAATAATTGACTTTGCTACTTTTTGTTTGCATATAGTATTAGTTAAGAGGTTCATCTTGCTGTGATTGATAATGCAATTAGCTTGTGATATCTTTGTTGCACACAATTCTCAGGCAAATTGTATCTTACTTCCAGATGTCTACCTGCTATTAATAGTTAACAAACACAATAGAAACAATACAAAACAGATGGGATCCCACTGCCTAAGTTAACAGTGGGTATAACACCCAGAAGGATTATTTGTTTTGTAGTGTATGCCTTGATTATATTGCTTTAGCTAAGTTTATTTCTTAAGGAACTGTTTATTTATGTAAAGTTTTATTATTTAAAGAGCTCACCTAGAATGTTAATGTGAACCTGCACCACGGTTTGAAAAATTTTGTTTTAAGGTAGTTAAAGAGAATTTAGATTTATGAAAAAAAAATGCCTATTAATTCCCTCAAGAACTGTAAAAACAATAGAGCCCACCTCAAATCTATGAATAATTTGTAGCTCTTTTGCTCTTTGACATCAAAGTTATCCAAATGATAAAGAAAGTCAGAGATATTTGGGAACATTGTGTCTTAATAAGCACTGTGAAATCTGCAAACAAATGAGACAAGGTAACTTTTAAAATGTATTCGTATGGTAATGTGTGATAGCATGTGGTGAGATCCAACAATATTGTTGAGTGCTTATGTCAGTCGCGTGCGAGGTAAATTAGCATACAAGTGAACTTTTTGAATCACACTGTGATGTGTATTGTTCATTCCTGGAATATTTTAATCATTATTCAAATTGTTCTGCCTCACCTTTTGTGTCAATAATAACAACATTCAGTATTTATTGTTTTTATGACTGGCCTGTATTTTTTAAAATAATATTTTTCACATCTATTTTAGTTTTAACAGGTTTCTATCCTAAGACTAACAATGCACATAATTACATTGTTAGATGTTTACAATCTACAGTGAATGGTTTCCCCATTAGAGGACATTACAGCATTAATCATTTACAAAAGATAAAAAGTACACTGCATCTCTTAGTGAACAGCAAACAGTACCAGATATACTAGTGCTTCAGTACTAGAACAATGAATACAAAACTAAAAAGTGTCAAAAGGTGTGCTAACCCACACCCTGCACATTTATGCAACAATAACTTAGTCAATGGATGGTTCCCCCATTCAATGTAGACTGTAAGATTGCAAGCAGAGCTCTCTCTACCTAATGTAAATCTTAAACACAGCTACTGAGAAGCAGTGGTGTATCTTGGTGTTGCACTTATAAGATATACTAATCTATCACGTTTGTTCTGTTGTTTTTATTTTTACATGTATGGGTCTGCTCCATAAATACGAATATATTCGGTTTCAAGTACTGTGAGGAGTACTAGGGAGAAGCTCCGGGCATACGTGTAGGTACTATATGTTATATTTATTCTGAGGACACACATCCTTCTGTTTTTTGCTACCTTGGTGTCTAGTGGCAGGCAGCATGGTGACCTACCATGCTGCCTGTTCGGCTCCCCGCACAGGTGAGTGCTGACAGATCACGTGACCTGTCGCCACTCACCTGTCATTCTGCATGGGGTGCCGAACAGGCAGCATGGTGTCTGTGCTGCCTGTTCAGCTCCTCAATCTCCCCAGCCACCATCGCAAAGCAGTTTTTTTTGTTTTTTTTAAAGGGGTGGCTTTTTTTTTCTTCCTCACCACCCCCTAGGCAGACAAGGTAAGTGCTGCCCTAGGCACTTGCCTTGTTTGCCTCGTGCTAAACACAGCGCTGCTGAGAAGTCTTGTAGGCAAGAGTGGGAAGAGGTGGTTAAGAAAAAGTTTCTGTTTTTGCTGTAGAAACAGTCCTGTCCATGTTTCCAAGCCCTACTTCTTGTATAACAGCTGACAAAGCTGACTGAAACCACAATGCAACCAAACAATGCATTCCAAGCAGCGGTTTGCATGTGCATGGTGAAATTTAAGCTTGCAGCATCTGATCATTCCATGGTGAAATCCATCAGGTCCATGTACATCATGGCATTTGTGTCTTGTCTCCATTTTTGCTCAGATGACTGCAAGTGACCACCAATTAAAGTTGCCTAAAGAGAGCTTAACCTGTAAAAAAACACACGTATTTTTTTCTTCAAGAGAACAACTGATTTTAATCTGCCAAGTCTGTGTACACAAACCCAGAGAAACTTCTTTAAATTGCAAATGATAGTTGCAGTGAGTAATATTTCATGTTATTAATAATAACCTCATTTTTATACATATTACTTTTCCTCAAGAGGACTCATATTGTGTGATTTATCCAAATCGGCAGTTGATAACTACCATTATTCTACTTTTCATAAGCATACAACCGTAAGGTAGGGAGTTACTGCCATTGCTGTTGCTGCAGTTTCTTTGTTACTAAAAGGGTTAATATGAGCATCAATCCATTTCAACACAAAATTTATAATATACAAAAAAACAACCACTTCTGAAAAATGTGAAAAAAAGCACTATGTGCATCTCACTAGAGTTATCACCAATTGATTGAGCGAGAGGTATTATTAGCTGAAGAAGGTATGGCTGACAAGTCAGAAGGGGAAGAAATATGTATACAGAAGGCAGAAAAGACACTTGTCAAAAAGATGTATTGGACACAGTTGAGTTCTTGAACAATAGTTGTTATGGAGGAGTCTGGTAACCTGAAAAGAAAATGTGTCCTAATTTTTTTTCTTACAGTATAAAAAAAAGCCTTCTGATGCGGTGCCGTGTGTATTATTTTTAATTTTAAAAGTTTTTTTGTCTTAACTTTAGAATATGCTGTAATGAGACAAAGTAAAAGTTGAATAAATGAAAAAAAAAAATTAAACAATTTGGCTTTCAGTCGTCTTGTTAGAGGACTCTGAATGACACATAAAGGATGCATGTGTGGTCTCCTCAGCACGTAAAGACTTTTGGGTAAATCCCAACAGGATCTTGCTAGTTTTAGGTATCTGTATATATTGTAGCCAGTTCAGGCCAGGCTATGTGATCAAGATCAAGTGTGTTCAAATGTAAATAAGTTTGGTATACATCTGAATTCAGCAAGTCAGAATTCCATCTACTGGAGTGGATGGACACAGTTGTGTATATATATGATGAAGTTGTCTCCAACAAAAATTTCAGGTCCCCTTACTAAAAAGAATTATGCCCCCCACCTCCCCCCTGGATAGTTTATCCGTTAATAGCCCACTGATAATTAGCTCATTGATATGCCACTGATAATTTGCTCATTAATATGCCACTGATAATTTGCTCATTAATATGCCACTGATAATTTGCTCATTAATATGCCACTGATAATTTGTCCACTAATAGCCACTGATAATTTGTCCAGTTATAGCCACTGATAATTTGTCCAGTAATAGCCCACTGATAATTTGTCCAGTAATAGCCCACTGATAATTTGTCCATTAATAGCCCACTGATAATTTGTCCATTAATAGCCACTGATAATTTGTCCATTAATATCCCACTGATAATTTGTCCATTAATAGCCCACTGATAATTTGTCCATTAATAGCCCACTGATAATTTGTCCATTAATAGCCCACTGATAATTTGTCCATTAATAGCCCACTGATAATTTGTCCATTAATATGCCACAGCCAATCCTCCCCTCTGCAGGGTTTCTTTGCAACAATATAGCCACCGGATTTGGCATGCCGTCATTTCTGGCGCTGTGACTAAAAGCTTTATGCGGATCTGCCGGCTGCTGCCCAATTGTGACTGTCTCTGTGTTAGACAGTCACACGGGCAGTGGGGGCTCACGTGGCAGCTGCGCTGGACCCCCAGGAATGAATGGGCCCTAGTAGCTGCCCCATTTGCCCACGCCTTTTTTTTTTACATATTTTTTTTAAAGGGCCGTGGCCTGAGCTGGCACCCTGGGCCAGCCGGGCCCGGGACGGGTGCCCTGAATATATGTGCAGAATAAATATAAATATACAAGAGTTCCTGTCATCTGTTGATTTCTATGCATCACACAAGGCTAAAAGGTCGACACCAAACATCTATTGAAGTATCACCTAAGAACCTACTAACCACCTTGATGTACTGGACAACCCCAAGAGATACTTTTGGAAAACCAAAACCCTGTTCTGGTTGGACCATTGAGGCCAAAGTCATTTGTATCTAACACATGAACACATGTTCACTAATATAAAATAAAAATTCCTCCATTATAATACAGTAACAATAGTAGTTATAACTTTATTTTTTTTCACCAACTAAAGAATCTTGTAGCAATATGATCATTCCCTGATGCACTTCAGGAAACTAAGTGATCTATACAAAGCAAGACAAGCTACTGCCTTACGTGGACAACTACAGTCTAAAACCCAGTTTAAGTAGTGGTAGCTTTGCATGAAAGCAGTGTGCTACAATAGTGAGGAGAAGCATCCATCTTTGGGAAGAGAACGATGCCTTCCAATAGAAATTGTTTTCTGCAGTGGTGACCATCATGATGGTGATCATCCTGAAGAGGGAAACAATTATGATTTTCATACCAGTTTTTCACACCTTTTCAATGAATAAAGCAAATTCAAAAGTTGCCTGTTCTGGAGTGACATGGACTGTAGAATGTAAATGTCACCTACAGAGAACAAAGTCTTGAGTATGATAGACTTGTGGTGAACTAAATAATGGAAGGGAATAGCAACAATTAAGCTTAGACAAAATAAGGAATTTTCCCAGTGCCTGATTCTCTTTTAGTGATTAGATCCCAAAAAAATAGTTTGTTAGCATCTAATGAACAAAGAGCATCAACTTCCATTTTCTTTAACATTTTGTAACATTAAAACTTTTAGACATAATCATGCTGGCGAAAACAGTTTAACTGTGTTCTCAGTTATATCTTACAACAGCCTACTGCTCAGCAAATTGAAGTATAAAACAGCAATGCAATTCATATGTCTTATACACTTTTAATATATTGGGATCTATGACCTTGAATGTCGTTATAATGCTGCATTTTTTTTTTTGATTATTGAATCTTATTCAAGATTAACAGCAATTGAACTAGTTTTCTACAGGGGCTTTTGAAGTTGTAGAATGAGATTCTGTTTCCCTTACTTTAAAGAAAATGAAATACAATAAAGAATTTTGTGTTTTTAGCTGGAGTGTGTTACTATTTTATTTTGGGATGAGACAAATACTCACCCTAGTGCCAAGGATTTGTCAAGGTCAGTATAACACATTTTGAAGGTTATGCCTTTATTAAGTTTACTTATAGATTGTAGAAAAGCTAACTTGCTCATTAGCAGCATGGAAATACAAGGTGTTTGTGTTTGCCTGAAAAATATATATGAATAATTGGATCATAAAGGAATACTGAAAAAGATGTTCACACATAGTAAAGACTATAAGGTAGCACTGCAAGATTTTTAACTATAGAAATATTAATGTTTATGTGTCTGGAGTTGAGTTCCTTCCTAACAAGAAAATATACACCTAGAAAAAAAATACAGAACTATGCATATGGAAATGTGAAGAAAAATTTGCTTACAATGAAATACATTTGTTAATTATAGTGCTAGGCTTTCCCGATTGATGATAAACATGTTCCTTGCATCCCCCATGTTGTATCCTTGTGTAAGTGTACTTGCGTGTACACTGGATTGTAAGAAGTCGTTTTTTTCCCACTAACATTCTACAGTTGGAAGTGCTTGATGTCACAAGCAGAGGTGAAGTGAACTTTCTCCCGGTGAACTGTTGATTTATTTTAAACGCATTGTGCACCATCCATTTCTGCTGTTGGCAAGTGTACTGGTACCCAGGATGTCCTTGTGAAATTCAAAAGACATTAGAAGAAATGATGAACTATGACTAAGCCCTAGCACTTGTGTGAGGTGTCAGGTGTTACCCCTGGTTTTCACTTATAGGCCTAATCTCTTTTTTTTTGTTATCCCGTGTACTATTATTTTACAAATTAACCCAAATTAAAAAAAAAAAAATGGTTGTCTGGAAAGTGACTGTTTTACCACTATTGTGATGGTTGTGTTTAGCTGAAATTTCAATTTTCTTATTTACTGTACTCCAAAAAAATATATATGTTTTTTTTTTGTTTAAATGTTTTGATCATTTAAGTTACTATGAAAAAAAAAATATAAAGAAAATAAACACTTTTTCTAACTTTTACTTGAAAAATCTTTTACACATTTACAATCTCAAAGGAAAAAAACCCTGCTAAATGGAGTCGAATATTTGTCCTGAGTTTCAGAGTACCCCATTTTTTTTTACCTAGTCCTAAGGCTTGCTTGGTGGTTTGGAGAGTCTAAAGCTGTCACCACCAGGCACTGGCTTTGACAGCTATACACATCTGTTAACTTTGATTGGCTGTCACAGTGATCGGATGTGACACAGATATGACTGGGGTGCATTGATACCTCAGCCATGTCTGTTGGTGAATTATGGTGTAGTAATTCCAGTCCCCAAAAACTAATAAAGAGTCCTAATAAAGAGCAAGAAAGACTCTTACATGCATTGGAGCAGTCAATGCTTTGGTTGTATAAAGCCTGATAATGATTCACCTATGGCAGGATGGGTTCTCACATCAAACGTGCTTCTCAGCATGCACTTTGAACAAGCTGACTGACAGCAAAATTCGTAATGTGTCATCACGTAAAGTGTGTGTGGTCAAATGATGAAACTGCAGAAGTGCCGAGAAGCACTTACTAGTGGTTAATCTTTTCAGCTTTATGTTACTGACACCATAGGATTCTGGAAAATTAAGACTTTTTTTCACTGGATCAAGGGATGTGCAATATAGATACCACCCATGCACACCTTCTGCACTAACTATAAAGGGCTGTGTAATAAAACTGTAAAGGGAAGTGTCATAAAACAGAGAAATTGAGCTGTAAAACATGCAAAGCTGTAAAAAGTATCCAACAATTGGTCCTCATTTTGCAACCTGATTCAATTTACTGTTTTATGGATAAATCCCATTGTGTTGAGAATTGTAAGGGATAGTTCTTCTTCCCACCATGCTAATTAGCCATTATCTGGAGGTATAGATTAACCTGTACATGATTAGTAGATGCAGTAGCTTAATTTCAGGTGCCTAGGAGGGTTTTAGATTCCTTCTAATAAGTATTATATTCTGTTTACTCTATATATCCTATGTACAGGTTTATTAACAGAATTAACAGCTATTCAGAATCAAACATTTCAAAGGATGTAGTAATGGTGATATACTATGCTTTGGAAACTGAAACTAGGTCAAGGCATAGCCGTTTGTTGGAAACAAGTATGCAAACCACATTATGATCCAGATTATAAGTACCTTCTACACCATGGAAGTTTCATTTATGTGGAGACTGTTAGGCTAATCAGGCAAAACAACTCAATAAAACATAAAATAAATTGCTATAAATATAACTCTATGATCATCTGAAACCTGCAGACACATAACTCAGATAAGGGAATATTTTGGCAGATTAAAGGTGGTTTGGAAACTATGCAATAACTTATACAATTAGGATAACTCAAAATTGAAAGTGGCTGCCTTATTTTAATAATACACATCTTGTAAGATCTATGAAGTTACTCAGATTCCTGCAAGGTTTATTAAAGTCTTGAGTGGACAGCATAATTCAATGCATTTTTTTTGCCATTTAAAGTGAAGCTATTTGTTAGGAATGCTACAGTGGTTACCAGCTGGAGAGTCATAAAATTGATTTACAGTGTGGCTAGAATTACCTGCAGTTGAATATTCTACATATTCTCATTTTCTGTGTCATTTCTGGTCTGATTGTAATTAGATTATGGAGATCATTAAAGTATTTCTAAGTAGTTCATTGCAGTAAAAGTAATTGCAAACAATGGTGTACAAAGTTAGATAAAATAAGTAAATGATATTCACAGCTGTGAAACACTTGTCACTGAGTGGATATTATTGTTATCAAGGGGCCATTTATAATTTATGATTATTAACGTGTGAAGCGGTATTGTTCTATAAGAAGACATTAGTATAAGGTGGGGTTGATTCTATTTGGTGCAATATGGTCCAAAATTCTGTAAATTGCATACTTAAACTTTTTAATATAATAATAAAAACAACATGTTTAACCAGGAAAGGTACATTCGGATATTTTCTGGTTTCTAAGTATATCCTCTGGGATGTTACTTTTGTCCAACATCCAGGGTAATATGGCTGAAATTGGTCCAGAATCTAAAAAACGAGCCTATCTCAGGCAATGGCGTATTAAGGGGGGGCAACTGACCAGTGAAGTTGCTAGGGGTGGGCTACTGGGGCCATAGCCCCGCATCCCTCCTGTATAGCCCCGAATGGAGTCTCTGGGGCTAAAGAATACTTTAGCCAGGAGACTCCATGGCTATAATTGTTTTAAAAAAAATCCCCCGCTGAGTTTTCCTCCATCTGGGACATGGTCCTAGAATCGGAGGATTAACCGCACGCGGGGGTGAGGGCCGATCGGGAGGAGAGGCTGCTATAGGGAGCTCTCTCCCTAGCCCCTCCTCCCGGAGGTGCAGCCCACAGGCAAGTGCCTGCGGTGACCGCACCTCCTGGCCGTACAGAGCACAGCTCAATGGGTGCAAGCTCTGCCCCATCGCCCTATGAGATCTGCTCGCCAGATGTCAGGTGACATCCCGCAGAAGATCCAGAAGACACTGCCGGAGGGGGACCAACACTAAGGTAAAAATAAATAAACAGAAGAAATGTGTGACTGTGTGTGGGTGTCTCAATGTGTGTAAGTGTGTGTCAGGGTGTCTAGGTGTGTGTAAGTGTGTATGTGGGTGTCTCAATGTGTGTAAGTGTGTGTGAGAGTGTCTCAATGTGTGTAAGTGTGTGTGTGGGTGTTTCAATGTGTGTAAGTGTGTGGGTACAATAGTGCTTTCCATTTAAATGGTAAGTACTTTACTCACACTTTCCAGTGCAGTACACTGCTCTATATATAGCACTATTATATCTTTTTTCTTCCAATTTTTGGGTATCCCTGAATGAATCGAGTTCTCCAATCAAGGTTTAAAGAGATTTGTGCCTATTGTCAATTATAAGTATTTTTATTTATCTTGAACACCATCCACATAAGTTTTTTTCACTCAATGTTTAAGTTTTTTCACTGACTATCACTGTTACTTTTTCTCTTTAATAATATAGTAGCGCTCCTGTTTTTTGTTATACTCCTTTAGATAGTTGGAAATAGAGGTTACTTTTCCATCATCAGTGAGCAGCATAAACATAATATTATATAATCAATAACAGTGGCGCCTATACACTACTTTTTCATCACATCTCTAAATAAGTGACAGCGAACCTATGGCACACATGCCACTGTGGGCACTCGGAGATGTCCATTGTGGCCTTTGGCACCATACAGGACCCAAGATTGAGAAAGACACATACAAGGTGGATGAGAAAAAGATATATATATATATATATATATATATATATATACATACATACAATGTATGCTCATACACACTAAAAAATTTGTTGGTGCACACCCACATTACTGGCACTTTAAAGTCCGTTACTTGCATTTCGTCAGAAGATTGGGCACTAAGGTCCAGAAACATTCACCTTCACTGCTAGAGACCAAAGACCAGGGAGCAGCAGGTGTAATCTTTAGCATTCAGTAGGTGGTGGAATATGCTGAACATGTATTTTAATGAACATTTATATTTTTGTCCATTCATGGGAGGAAGTAATTTTTATGAATCCAATGCATGCATGGTGCATGGTGCATCCTGTTACCTCAATATAAAAATATCAACAAATAGCAGATATAAGAGACAAAAAATTAAAAAAATATAATAAATAATAATATTTAAATATTAAAAATAATAATGTGGGGGAACTTCATTAAGGACTTAGCCAATCCCAAAAAACAGACGAAAAAAACCAGGAAGTAGCACCTCTCAAAACAAAAGGAGTAGATAAAAAACTGGACTTGCTTGTCTCAAATGGACACATGGGTGGACATATGGAGAGAAACTCCAGGGCAGGGCACATGTACATGTAAGGGAAAAAATCAGAGAACCATAGTGCAATATTGCATATGCAAATTATATAAGCTGGGGGTATATATAAATACACTCACAAAGAGACGGAATCCATCTGGCTCATCAAAATGTATCTTTAATCTTCAATCTTGAGACTTCAAATGTGCTGATACATTCAGAAAGAAACAGACCAGTATGTTGTGTAACTCTGTATCAGGGGCGGATCCAGAGTCTGATCTCGGGAGGGGCACATGTCCGTCTGTCTTTTCCTCTCTCCCTTGTCCGTCTGTCTTATCCTCTCTCCCATGTCCGTCTGTCTTATCCTCTCTCCCATGTCCGTCTGTCTTATCCTCTCTCCCATGTCCGTCTGTCTTATCCTCTCTCCCATGTCCGTCTGTCACGCTCCTCTCCCTTCCCATGTCTGTCGCACTCCTCTCACTCCCCGTGTCCCTCTGTCTCTCTTCCTTCCATGCCCGTTTTTCTCCTCTTCCTTCCCATGTCCGTCTATGTATCCTCTTCTTTCCCATGTCCATATGTCTCTTCTCTCATTTCCCATCTCTCTGTCTCTCCTCTCCCATCCCATGTCTGTCTGTCTCTCCTCTACCATCCCATTTATGTCTCTCTCTTCTCCCTTCCTATTTATGTCTCTCTCCTCTCCCTTCCCATGTCTGTTTGTCTCCTCTCCCCTTCCCATATCTGTCTGTCTCTCCTCTGCCATCCCATATTTGTCTGTCTCTCATCTGTGAACCCATGTCTGTCTGTCTCTCCTCTACCATCCCATTTATGTCTCTCTCTTCTCCCTTCCCATGTATGGCTCTCTCAGCCAATTTGCCCAATAATATGCCAGTGTTAGTTGCCATTTAATATGCCCCAGCCAATTTGCCCAATAATATGCCAGTGTTAGTTGCCATTTAATATGCCCCTGCCAATTTGCTCAATAATATGCCTGTGTTAGTTGCCATTTAATATGCCCCAACCAATTTGTCCAATAATATTCCAGTGTTATTTGCCATTTAATATGCCCCTGACAATTTTCCCAATATGCCAATGTTATTTGCCATTTAATATGCCCCTGCCAATTTTCCCAGTAATATGCCAGTGTTATTTGCCATTTAATATGCCCCTGCCAATTTGCCCAGTAATATGCCAGTTATTTGCCATTTAATATCCCCTGCCAATTTGCCCAGTAATATGCCAGTTATTTGCCATTTAATATCCTCTGCCAATTTGCCCAGTAATATGCCAGTTATTTGCCACTTTATATGCCCCTGCCAATTTGCCCAGTAATATGCCAGTTATTTGCCATTTAATATCCCCTGCCAATTTGCCCAGTAATATGCCAGTTATATGCCATTTTATATGCCCCTGCCTCTTTCCCCAGTACATCCCCCCATCTCCCCACTCCCCAGCACTTACCTTATCCCCTGGTGGCTAGTGGCAGGCAGCATGGTCTTCTCCATGCTGCCTGTTCGTCTCACAGATGATTGTGCCGACAGGTCACGTGACCCGGCGCGCGTATGACGTCAGCGCGCCGGTCACGTGACCTGTCGGCACTTCCGTGTCGGCACACTGCACGGGGAGCCGAACAGGCAGCATGGAGGTTTCTCTGTGCTGCCTGTTTAGCTCCCTGTGCAGCCTGCCGGCAGGCAGAGAAGATGAGGGAGATCTTCCGATCCCTTCTCACCTCAGTCTCTGCCTGCAAGCGTGTTTTTTTTTTTGTTTTTTTTTTAAAGTGTCTTTTTTTTTTCTCTCTTCTCGGGGGGGGGGGGGGGGGGGGGGGGGGCAATTGCCCCGTTGCCCCCCCCCCTGGATCCGCCACTGCTCTGTATACTAAAGTGCAATGTGCCACAAATAACAAGACTGCACTCACAGACTTGAAAATTCAATCTTGCTCATCAATATAAATCTTTAATCTTCATGGTCTAAAAGAATAAAAACAAACAGCCATTGCACAATACCACAAATGTAAACAGATAAAAGTATAGATTGCACTTACAAAATGGTTGCGCAAATATTTTGCTCCACTTAATCATTTTATTGGTTATAATTTTATTAGGGGTAATTTTTAACTTTAGTTCTCTTTGAGTTTCAGATATCTTTACATGGTGTAATACAGTAATCCTTGCATAATGAACCATTCTGTTGAAGAAACATTTAGCTACTAGATCCTGCATCTCGATCAGAAAGCATCACCATGACAATGGAACGAGAGATGTGCTGACGTTTCTTTCCTTGCGACACTTCTCTATCGGCTGGGATGGGTCGCTATGCAAAAGTACGGCTTCAACTGCTATAGATTAGGTGGTTTCTTTCCATTTCCATTTGGAATGTTTTTTTCACTTATAATTTTGGTGTTTTATTGATTTCCTACAGCTCGACTTATTGGGACTTGTTGGGTATTGGATAGTGGAGTTCAGAGCTTATTATGTATAGCGTGGTTTTATTGATTGTAGAGTATGCACTCGCACCTCGCACTTGCCATTGGTGTTTCCATTTATGTGTGTTTTGTACTTCAAACCTGTCTCAGTGCAATAATTGATTGTAAGTTTTACCAATAAAAGTGTGTATATATTTTGTTGAACTGATTCAAGCTATTTTCCAATAATTTTCTCTCCAAATGTCAACTCGTGTCTCCATTTGAGACAAGCAAGACCAGGGATTGCATGGTATATTTATTTGAACAGCATTCTCTCTCTGTCCTGCTTTTTGGACCCCCAATCAGGACATATCTTCAGTGATTCTAAAACCGGAAAAACTGTGTAGCAATTTAGCAAAATCGGTTTTCCATGTCTGAACTACACAGGGTGTGTTCCCGCTGTGATCCGTTTTCTTTCATTATCTAGCATGCTCCTGACAGCACAGCACATCAGTAATTGTGTTCCAAATCAAAGACTCAGTCCTTTTGACTTAAATGTGTTTCACATAAATATATGCTGTTTCATCAGAAATATTTATTTTATGTCAATGTTCTAAAGCCTTAGCTTTGTAAAGTAATATAATTTGCATGATGAACAAAGTATATATATTTTAATGTGCTTCTCTGCTCTATTTATATCACCCCAACGTCATTTTATTACAGAGGACTGTGATTTATATTTTCTTGTTTGGATAATTAATTGTAGTGCAAAAGAGTTACTTTTGGCCTTTTAAAATGTCAACCAGAAGGAAAACATTTCATTAACAGAGATTTTTTTTTTTTTTGGTTTTTAACTGTAAGGTAATGAATGTGTAAATACACTTATATGACATTTGATATTTTATGAAAACAGCAAGAAATCTACTGCAAAAGACCAATATCAATTCTCATGGCGTCAACAAGAAAAAAGATCAGGAAGTATTTCTCTATCATTATTTATCCCATGTTATCTGGGTTTAGCTTGGAATAATAATGGTTGCTTTTTAGGCATACTGAATACACAAATCAATCAGCTAAATAAGGTCTTCTTAATGCTGGAGTTAATCTTAAAGCTACATAAAAACATAAGGGTGCTGAGCTTTCACTCTTTACTGGGGGCAGGGCCACATTATCCAATGGGCAATGGACTTCTTCAAATCACCAATTACTTTTTATAATGCTATTTTTATAAATGTGGGTCAGACTGAGATGAGGGGGCACACTATTGATAGTGTTGCTTCATGGTAATTTTTTTCTGGCTGAACCGATTCTGGGTCACCTCGTTTATACCTGAATGGCCCGAATTCCAGGGTCATTTTGATTACCAACAGAGCTGAAATCCGAGGCTCCGATTCATGCTCTGAAAATCAGAGCTACTTGAATAAACCCTTGATTTAATAAAACCCTTGATTTATTTAAAATCGTTATCATGATGGAAACTTTTTTTTTTTTTAACTGAAGTTGACTTAATTGCAGTTAAGAGCTCAAAAAAAGAAATAATATCAACTTGATTTTTTATTTTTTTTTTTCAATATTTTGTTTATTGATTTTTCAACAGGAGGAGAGGTACAGAAAATAAGAAGGGGAAGGGGGAATAATGATGTACGGACATGGATGTTACATATACAAATGTGTGTATACATCAAAATGCGGATGGCCACGTAAGAACAACTTGTCGGTTACAATATTCAGAGACTCTCATTGGTAGTGGTTGTCGAGGGGGGGGGGGGGGGGTACGAGGCTTGTCAGTTGGTTGGCACCTTAGAGAAATAACTCCAGACATTCTCAAGGACATTACTGCTATCTGTATAGAGGGCCTCAAGGCTGATTGTCTGGGATAGTGGGGTTGTGTGGTAGGTGGATGGTGGGAGGGTCCACCTGGGATGGAGATATAGGTGGGATTTAATAAGTAGGGGAGCAGTTGATGGGGTGGTGTAGGGATAAGAGGAGAAAGATTTTGAGGAATGGGTGGGTTGTACCTGCAGTGGGGGAGGGCGCAGTCACCATCATTCATCACATAGTACACCATTAAACCGAATGGCCTATAAAACCCCTAAATAAAACATCCTTAAATACAACAGTGGATCATGTGAGAGGCCTCTTGGCTCTTTGTGAAGACATCTTTGGGTTAAAAAAAAAAAGACAACAAGAAAACATGGGGTAAGGGTTTAACTGTACAGATTAGTTAGTGAGAGGGGGCGGGGGGTTATCGTTCACTCTTTCTGTAGATTGAACCCTCCAAAGTATTCTGCGTAAGGCAGCATAGGATGTATCTATTCAAGAATATGGCTAGTGAGGGGGCACTGTGTCTGAGAGGGGGTTAGATCTTATACTTTGTCAGGGCTAATCCAACTCTGTCCCCACCTTTGAAGTCCATCCAGTAAAACCATTGTTTCAATACCTTGTGAAGTGAGCAGGAGATCCTCTGCCAACCATATCTCGTCCACTGTCGCCATCCACTCTCTAAGTGTGGGAGTGCGGGCTGATTTCCAACCCTGAGGATCACCAGCTCTGCTGCATTAAGCAAGTGTACTGTTATTTTTTTTAAAATATTTATTAATCGGGTAGGTGTTAAATTTTGGTGGAAGGTCAGTGGGTCAAAGTCAAGTGTATCATCAGCAATCTTCTTGATAATATCTGTCACTGCTGACCAAAATGGGGCCACCAAAGGACACTTCCACCACATATGTAGGAAGTCCCCCTTGTGTGATTTGCATCTCCAGCATTTGTCTGAAGTTCCCGGATACATCCAATGTAAGGCTGTCTGCACTTTGTACCTTCTGGTTAAAATTTTGTAGGTGTTTTATTGTACCCTTTTCAAAACTGAGCATTTATGCACTAATAAGGTTAGTTTGGACCATTCCAGATAATTCCAGAGAATCCCACAGTCTGATTCCCTGGCTCTAATGTAGTGCGGCTTCTGCGGGATGGTGGCTGTGACTAGGAGATTGTGGATATCAGTTTTGGAGGGGAGTCTTTTGTGAGATATATGGTTTCGAATTTAGTTAAGTTCGTGATTGGTATCCTAACATTTGGTATTGTGTAGATGTAGTGTCTCAGTTGCTCATTAAGGAATCTGTGTTGGTGTGATGGTGAGGCAGTATCCCTGATGTCAGTGTTTTCATTATACACTCTTGCAATACGTGACCAAGTCTAGGGTAGCGTCACCTGCCTGTGAATAAATTTTTCATAGTAGAGTATGCATTGCTTGGTGGAAAGGAGGGATAGTAACGGTGAGGGACTATTCACCAGACCAATTATACTACAGACATGTCTCCATGGTAGGCATTACTGTTGGGTGGGATATGTCATGTACTATGGCCTGAGTGGAAGGAACCCAAGCTGCGGTATAGGTGGTCTTAAAGTTCGCTGTTCGATGGATACCCATAGCTTGGGAGCTGGCCTCGTCCATTCCACAATAGAGCCAGAAGAACAGATCTGTAATATGATTCTACATCAGGTAGGTCTAGCCTGCCTTGTTCTTTCAGGTGGATTAAGTGCTGGGAACCTATTCTGGGGGATTTAGAGGGGCATATGAATTTTGTAAAACATACAATAGCCAAGGAAGGACATTCATTTTGATCACAGATATCCTTCCAAACCAGGATATATGTTGATTTGTCCATTTTGATGTGTCTGATTTCACTGAGGTAAAAATGGACAGATAGTTGTGGGGAAACAGGGTGGATAGGTCAGCCGAAAGATTAATTCCAAGATACCTATTAGAATCAGGCTACAATTTGAATGGAAAGGAGAGTTTAAGGCCATTTGCAATGTCAGTTGGTAGGGTGATATTCAAAGATTCTGACTTATCCAAATTTATTTTAAAATAAGTGAAGGAGCCATATACCTTTAGTTCCTCTACCACGTTGGGCAGTGTTATTTGTGGTTTGGTAAGTGTGAAAAATAGGTCATCAGCATAAGCAGCAACTTTTTGTCTGTGGGTGCCTATATCTAGGCCATGTATGTTAACATTAGCCCTTGTAGCATTTAGAAGGGGCTCAAGGGCTAGAATGAATAGTAGTGGTGATAGTGGGCATCCCTGTCTCGTCCCTTCAACAGGGTGACTGGTCCTGATAGCATTCCATTGACTCGTATGCAGGCTGATGGTAGATGTATATTGGGTTTATCCAGTTCATCATATTAGCCCCAACACTTATTTGTTGGAAGACCCCTTTCATGAAGGACCAGTTCACCCTGTTGAATGCTTTTTCAGCATCTGTGGACAGTACGAAGGCAGGGACGGAGTGTGACTTGGAATAGTGGATTAGATTATGTTATCTCTAGCTTCCTGGCCTGGGACAAACCCTGTTTGTTCTCTATGGATAAGGTCCGGCAAAACCGCTATCATTCATGTGCTAAGAATCTTGGCAAACAGTTTCAGGTCGACGTTTAGTAGGGAAATAGGTCTATAACCTGAGCATTGCTCAGGGTCTTTTCCAGCTTTGTGTAGAATAGTGATGTGTGCTTCTTGGGCATTTAGCCGCAATGTGGCCCCTGATGCTAGGTGGTTTAAGGACTTCAGGAGGTGAGGGTTTAAAATGTCCTGAAACTTTTTATAAATACGCTATTGTGAGACCATCCGGTCCTGGGCTCTTCCCCATTGGGGATGTTTTTATGGCTGCACTTAATCTATTGTAATGGGGGAATCTAACATGTTTGAAATTTCAGAAGTGAGTTTGGGCTTCATGTGTTTCATTAGATACGTTTGGATGAGGGTCTGGTCAGAGGCCGCTTGTGTGTAATGAGATATATCGTACAGTTCCATGTAAAATTAGCAAAATCTCTCTGCTATATGTTCAGAATTTTGTAGTCGATCATTGCAGCCGTCTCTGACTTTAGAAATATTTGTTGCAATTCTTTTGGCTTTAAGGACCTTTGCTAGCATTTTACCCACTTTATTTTGTAGTGCGTAATATAAGCCCTTCACTCTCTTGATGGAGGTTTGCAATTTTAGATTACAAAGACGTGTAAGTTCTAGAAACAAAGTATGTGAGAGTGATTGTTTATGTTCCCTTTCAATAGTGACAATTTTTCCCAAGAAAGCTGGGATGCGAGCAGCTCTGTGAAGTTTGCGGTATGCACCCAGACTAATCACATGTCCTCTAATGACCGTTTTGTTTGCTTCCCAGACAATTTGTGGGGAAGTATCCAGTGTCACGTTGGTCTGGAAGTTCATATCTAAGGTAGATAGCAAGTTTTCAGAGTCACTGTCATTCTTAAGCAGCTCGACATTGAGTCGCCAGTTGCATTGTCATTGTGTCATAGTTGGGATGTGCACTATGAGTGATATAGAGCATGATCACACTAGGTGAAAGGGTTGATACTAGATGTTTGCACTAAATGTAAGTGTCTGTGGGAGAGGAATAGGGCATCTGTGCAAGAATATCTATTGTGAGGTATGGAATAAAAGGTGTAATCTCTACTAGTGGGGTTCTGAATCCGCCATATATCTGCCAGTTGAGAGTGCAGAAATACTTGCCAGATTTTTTGGATTTAAGGATCAGAGAGAGTGGATGTCCTGGGGGATGAGTCCAGTTTAGGGTCTAGCATGGTGTTGAGGTGTCCGCCCAGAATAGTGATTCCATCAGCAAAAGTCTCTAACTCCCCTAAAATAGAATGGAGGAAAAGGTGTTGATTAACATTTGGCACATAAACGTTTGCTATAGTCACCTTTTCGGGGCCTATGTGACCTTTAATACAAAATGCTGTCTGTCCAACAGATAATATTTGAAATGAGATTTTTGGAAATATATATGGCAACGCCTTTCGTACTTTTAAAGGTGGAGTGAAAGAAAAATTCCTGTGGATAGTAATGGTCAGAACATTTTGGCAGCTTGGTACGTAAAAAATGAGTCCTCTGGACCAAGGCAATGTGGGCTTTTTTGTCGCGGAGTTAGTTAAACAATCAGGCTCTTTTGTCTGGGGAGTTTAGGCCCCTGGCATTGATGGAGAGAATTTTAAGATGGAATGGTGTAGGGTTAGCCATCGTATGCATGTTGAAATAAGGTAGCTATTAAAGGCTGCAGTGGGTAGTACCTGAGGTGTGGAACGATAGCATGGGGGGTTGGGGTTAGGGGAGGGATCAAACATCTGGGAGTGTGGCCCAGTAGTACAGTAAACCAATAAACTGAGAACATAAAGAATTGTCAAAAACGCACAGATCCCTCCATTTGACAGAAATGGACAGGCTGTGGCCTGACATACAAATTTACACATCTGCTAGGAGGATGACTGGGGCTGCGCAAGAGTTTTAGCTTGTAAACTGCCAGTACCACTCCTAATGAGCTCTATCGCCATTGCGGCATAACCTTGAACGTTAGTAAATTATCAGAAATTAACTTATTAACTATAGTGCAGACAAACAGAGTGTCTAATAACAGGTCTCAACATGAGTAACTAGGGTAGACAGGTTTCCTGTGCTGCGGTAGTCACAGTGGTTACAATAGGATCTGTAGGAGCAAGTTGAGGTTAGCCTGGGGTAGTGCACCCTCATCATGTGGCATCTCCATGTGCAGAAAAATAAAGACTCGGCATGAGAAAGTTCCGACTGTAGGCATTACATGTGGCCCCATTCAGGGCTATGTAGATATGTGGTGAAGTATTACTGTTGTGGTCGCCACCGGGTCTCTGCGGTCCCATGTTGTTTGGGGCAAGACTATGGTGGTGGTATTACGAAGTCCCAGCCGAGGGCCAGTTTGAAGCCACTTGAAGCATGAGAGTGTGCCTATCGGGGCAGGGTCCCATCTTTATCTTCAGTGGCCATTTCCAGGGCCACATTTGCCCATCCCAAAGTGGTTGTTGGCCAGGGTCCACGTTCTCATACCGAGCCACAAAAAAAATGTCAATTTAGTGGTTGTCGGCCCAAGGGAAAATCGGAGAGGGGGGGGTCCCCGGGTCCCCCTCCACCTGTCTGAGGCGATATGGCAGTGTTGCGGCCCAGCTAGCCATTAGGGGTTCAATAGTGGCTGTAGTTGCACAGTGTCGTCCATAAAGGCTTTCCATTCTGGTAGGCTAGGTATAGGTAGTCGCAGTGCTGAGCAAAAACCTTGGTCATCATTGGTGTCCCATAGGATATGTTGAACTGAGTCTATTCGGACCAAAATTGTCAGGGGATAGCCCCAGGTGAAGTGGATGTTTGCCTCTTTTGAAGCGTCTGTCATGGGCTTAAGTAGTTTTCTTTGTTGGAGTGTTGCCTAGGCCACATCGGGGAGGACCTGGATTTTTGCACCCTGATATTGTAGTGGGAGTGCTTTTTGAGCCGCTTCATATTATTATGCAGCATATTATTTCCCTTTGGAACTGGGTTAGCTACGTTCTTGGGGTGCAAGGCCCGATGGGCCATGTCCATGGTTATGGTAATGGTAAGCTCTCTCTGTAATAAAATGTTGAAGAGATTGCTTACAATTTGGCGGGTATCCTCTGGGCCTTGGTTTTGGGAAGGCCTCAGATCCGCAGATTGTTCCTGCGCCTGCGGTTGTCTATGTCCACAATATGTTGCGATAGCTGCATGGTGAGTTGTTTTTGTGCTCAGAGTTGTCTCGTGACCTCTGTCATGGATGCTTGCATTGTTTGTTGATCTTGTTCAACTACATGAAGCCACTGGCCTTGTTGTCTGAGGTCTTCCTTCACCTCTACCTGTTCTTCCCAGATGGTATTTCTAATTTGGTCGACAGCCATAGTGATTTCATGTTTTACCTCCAGATTAAACATTTTAAATTCACTTTTGTTGTGATGTCTCTTCATTGTGTTTATCTTATCTCAATCAAAGTCTGATCTTCCTCCCAGGGGCGTAGACTGCTTCCCACCGATGGTAGGTCAGACGCCACGGGTTTTACATTTGTGTGCTGGAGGTTAGTTTCCGTTGCTTTGTAATGCTTGTCATGTAGGTGGGATGTTATAAATGGTGTTGTGTCAGCTTGTGGAGTGGGAGCTTCACTTCTATGTGTCTGCCTGGTTCGCCAGTCAGCCACGCACCTAGCAACCTGATTTCTGTATCTCCATTCTACAAAGAAAAGTTGAATGGCTTAAAGCAATTGCTCTAAAGTATGTAACATCATGCCATTATTGTAAATTAGCCTCTCAATAAGAATTTGGTTCACAACCAACTAGAATAGTTTCCTTAGATTGTCCAATGACTTAGCCAATGTAAGAGTTAGATAGAGTTTTGCATGTGAAATTATTAGACACACAGTGCCCTGTAACATTTTCATGATTGGCAAAATAATGACATTTTGTTAGTTAGTTCTTTAAAAAATCCAAAATTAGGCCATATGCTTAATGTAGTCTAAAATACAATACAAAATGCTTCACTTTCAAGATCTATTATATTGGGAAATAAAATGCATCTTCTGCTATTGATAGAAGATATATTGACTAGGAAATGATAGTCAAATGAATAGCCCGCAGCACTGTAAAATAATTAATGAGATGTGCATGAGTCTCGGACTATTACATCACTTGATGTTGTCTCACGCCTCTGTCATAACAAAGATATCATCTTATTAAAGTTCTGCGTAGGGATACAAACAGTGGTATGTCAAAGTTTTGTGGTTACAAATGGTGGCAAAAAGACACCCTGGAGAGGCATAAGTGATAGCATTGCAGAGCAGTGCAGGATGCTGCAGGCTCAGATAGGCAAGAGAGAGCAGAGCAAAAAGGGAATACAGAGTACAGTGCTAAGACAAAGCACAAGACTGCAATAGGGAAGCAGGTAAGGAAACAAACAGACAGAGGATCAAAACAAAAGGGAACACTGAAGACAATGACACAGAGAAGCTAGCCTAGGACTCTGAGATGATAAAGTTGAGGGTTCAGTTACACCTGATGGCCATGAGATGGTAAGCTTGCATTTTGCATTGCTTAAAATATAAAATACTTGCAAGAAACAAGGACTGCCCACACTAGATGAGTACAAGTCATTACCTTTTTTTTTTGCTACAGGAACCAATGAGAATAATGCCATTCAAATGAATGGAATATCCTGTCTCTCTAGGGATGTCATCAGACAGTGTGTTGCACTGTTAAGAGATCCTACTGTGTACAAGAGCAAGGTCACTCAGAGGCCACATCATAGATTTAATTTGAGAAGGACAAGAAGTGACTAAATGAAACAAAACTTTATATCTTCTATCAAATCAGTGCTGCCGCACCTACAGTAAACATGCAGAGTAATCATTGGGGAGGGCTTGAGTCAAATATTAAAAATGTGATTTATACAGAATGCCTGCATCAAATAGCACGGGAAAAAAATCCTGTTCACTATACAAGCTGTAATCTTCATCTTGCACCAAAGTGAGTTTGGGGACTAGACTGTCCCTTTAATTTGGGGCCTGGAGTATCCCTTTAAACATAATGTTCCTTTTCTGACTCATTCATATCCACTTGCATATCCAGCTGCATGTCCACTGACTGACCTATCATAGCAGTAAACTCTTTGCAAGCCATTATCTATTAAAGCACATTGACCAATCATTTATTTTACCAGTTCATGAACTATTATTAAGACTTTTGAATATAATTTAGAAATTCTGAAATGAATAAAAATAAATTGAACAGTTTTACTTCTCTGGTAAAGGTTAAGTGCATGGCATTTCATGGCATTTCATGACTACTTAGAAAGGAATACGTTATCGGTATGTCCCCTTATGTGCCCCAGGCTCAGATGTAATAAATTAGAACAAAGAGCTACTGGTATATATTCAACAATCACATTGTCATTTAGGATGGAAGTGACATTTGAGTTTCATGCTGGAATTCATTTATGGAATATAAAACTTAGGCAGGGTTAAAGTTAATTTTACAAATGTAATCTTACAGGAGCTGAGACCCCTTCTACATTATGTCAAATATAAGAGATTACCTTGTTACTCTGCAGCTGTAGTCGGACTACAGATTTCATCATTCACAGGACTCTAAATGGGGGTTAGAGTCCAATATTTTCTGTAGATCGAGGTTTGTCATAACTAATCAAATTGTTAGCAGTGACCTAATGAGTATTTCATATATTTATTTCTCTATATTACATTAAAATATATTACATTATCATTTATTTATATAGCAGAAATAATTTACTTAGCTCTTTGTACAGAGCTGATAAGGGTACTATATACTTCATTAGACAAACAGAGGCAGACCTCAGAAATGCAATACAAATGGCTATTCACTTATAAGGGAAGAGTGATTTAGCTGAGCGGCGAGCTGGACTTTAATGTTCTAATCAACCTGTCCAAGTCGAAAACTCTAAGGGTGGCGGGCTGCGGTGCAATGAATGCAGGCTGCGGTTAAGATATTTATTGCATGCAGTTTGTTGCTTTCTGTTTGTTGTTACTGGGTAGCAGAAATGGGATTCTATATCTATCTCTAAATGTATCAAAAAGGTAATCTTGTAGGGCTAAAGCTAGCAGAGTGTCAGGGAAGGAACCCAAGATGCAGGTGTAGACTTATAGTAGAAGGAAAGTCCAGAATACAGGTAGTGTTCAGAAATGGCAGACGGCTGACAAAGGGTAAATCCAGGTCACAAGCAGTGTCAATAGGTAGGCAGCAGGTAAAGGGTTAATCCAGGTCACAAGCAGGCAGGGTCAATAGGCAGGCAGCAGGCAAAGGGTTAATCCAGGTAACAATCAGGGTCAATAGGCAGGCAGCAGACAAATGGTTAATCCAGGTAACAAGCAGGGTCAATAGGCAGGCAGCAGGCAAAGGGCTAATCCAGGTAACAATCAGGGTCAACTGGTAATAGGTTTGCAAAAGATTTAGCTCAAGACTCATTGTTGAGGGAACCTGGGTTTTTTATAATACTATTGGCAGGTCCTCCTTGTTAGGGCTGCTAACCCCACCTCTCCAGCTCCAACCACTGGTGGATAGTGTATTTGGGCTCCGCTTGATGTGGATCATAAGTTGCAAGGCGAGGGTCATATCCATAAAACATAGCTGATGAAGAGTGGTGTTGGTCAGTCCACTACAGTAGGAGAGAAACAGACAGATGAGGAGCTGGGCTTGTGGGTCCCAGAAACATAACAGGAAGAGCAGCATCTGGCTTACCTCTGGATCTGGCAAGGCATGCGGAGCAGTTGCAGTACATATGGCTTTGCCACAATATAAGTATAGATCCTGTTTTCTTCCCATCTTGCCTCTTTACAAATCAATGGTAAGACCTCACCTTGAATATGCAGTACAGTTCTGGGCACCAGTCCTTAAAAAGGATATTAAGTAACTAGAAAAAGTGCAAAGGAGAGCTACAAAATTAATAAGGGGATTGGAGGATCTTAGTTATGAAGAGAGACTTAAAAAATTGCAGTTATATACGTTAGAAAAAAGGTGTCTCAGAGGGGATATGATAACATTATATAAATTTGTGCAGGGCCAATATAAAGAGCTCTCCAGTGACCTGTTCATTAACAGAAAGGTACAAAGAACAAGAGGTCACCCCCTGAGACTGGAAGAGCAAAGATTTCATAGACAGCAAAGGAAGGGATTCTTTACGGTTAGGACAATAAACTTATGGAACTCCCTGCCAAGAGAGGTAGTGCTATCAACCAAAATAGATGCATTTAAAAATGGTTTGGATGTTTTTTTTTTAGGAAAGCAGAACATACAGGGCTATTAATAATAGAATAAGCATTAATAAAAGAGCTTATTGATCCAAGGAGAAATCTGATTGCCGCTTGGAATCAAGATGGAATTTTTCCCCCAGGAGGCAAAATTCGAAATAGCTTCCTTAGGGGTTTTTGCCTTCTTTTGGATCAAAAGCTGTAATGATAGGTAGAAGGGTTGAACTTGATGGACTTGTGTCTTTTTTCAACCTAAATTACTATGTTACTATGTTACTATGTTCCCCTTGTTCATTCTGCAGCAGATAGAGGACACCGGAACATGCCTATTTGCATAGGTTCCTCTGTAGTCAATGCAGGAGCTGAGGTTGAAGTACTGGGAGTCACAGAAACAGTGGGTATGGGTCGTCGTCTAGGTGGGCTATGAGTCATAGCGCACTCCATATGTCTGTCCAGAAGCCATTGGTCTATCTGGATGGACAGGTCCACAAGTGCTTCCAGAGTAGTAGGTACCCCCAATCGAACCAATTCATCTTTCAATGGATCAGAGAGCCCCAGACTGGACTGGTCAAGAAGTGCAGCCTCATTCCATGCAGTCTCCACAGCTGACTGATGAAACTCAGTGACATACTTCTCAACTGGTCTTCTACCCTGTCGAAGGATACGGAGTGTTGCCTGAGTGGTAGTGGCTCTATGTGGGTCATCGTACAATGCATTCATAGCCTGTTGAAACGCCTCCCAAGTACTCAACAGCGGGCTGTTTATTCGCAGTAAATGATGAGCCAATTGTTGGTGTTTATCCTCCAATAGGGCAATGACAGTATGAACTTGTATGTTGTCAGAGGAACATGTACATAACTTTAAGGAAAACAAAATCCGTCAAGAAGTTATAAAAGTCTGGTAACATGATCATTCTCTCGAAAACATCTTTGGTAAAGGCATACGTGGTTCTGGAGCTGTGGCTCCCTCAGGGACTGCTTGCGGGGGTGATACACCAGTTCCAGCCCAGGTTGTCCAGTATGGAGATCCTGGAAGTGGTGTTGCAATGTAGCTTGACTTGCTTGGAGGTCTTGTACTGTTTGGGTGAGAGCGGCTAACTTGCGGGTTCCATAGGATGGCTCAGTTATGTTGTAGGGCTCCGGCTAGCGGAGTGTCAGGGAAGGAACCCAAGATGAAGGTGTAGACGTACAGTAGAAGGAAAATCCAGAATACAGGTTCTTGCCATTTAATGCGTAAAGGTGCGAGGAGCAGGCCAGGAAGGACAGGGCACAAAGGGCTATACCATCCGACTGCCTACAATACAAACGTGTAAAAAAACATTTTAATATATATAAAAAAATTGTTTAAAGCAGTTCCATTTTGTGTATGTGTGTGTGTGTATAATTAATATATACAGTGTATTTTAAATTCAGGAATGGCAGGCAGCTGACAAAGGGTAAATCCAGGTCACAAGCAGTGTCAATAGGTAGGCAGTAGGCAAAGGGTTAATCCAGGTCACAAGCAGGCAGGGTGAATAGGCAGGCAGCAGGCAAAGGGTTAATATGGGTAACAATCAGGGTCAATAGGCAGGCAGCAGGCAAAAGGTTAATCCAGGTAACAATTAGGGTCAATAGGCATGTAGCAGACAAAGAGTTAATCCAGGTAACAATCAGGGTTAATTGGTAATAGGTATATAAAAGGTTTACCACACAGGGACTGCGTACAATAACTGAGCACCATGTTGAGGAAGCTTGAGGTTTTTATAGTACTATTGCGCAGGTCCTCCTCGTTATGGCTGCTAACCCCACCTCTCCAACTCTCCCATTCGTGGCTAATGCCAAGGGGCAGTACAATGTATTTGGGCATGAGCCCCGTCCCCTTCTGCAGGCTCCGTCACTGCACCCAAGGTGGTAGCTCCGCCTCCACGCTACAGCTTGGGGCTTGGAGTCATGGACCCCTAGGACCGCAATGGACACCCGCTGGAGCTGGGGGAAGACTTGCACACCTCATCACACCTCCCCCGTCGGGATAGTGTGGAGATAGCAGAGTTGAGTACCTGACAGCAGTTAAACTGGCATTGCGCTCCGTGAGCTCCGCCATCCGGTGTGAAATCGGTCCAGGACTGCCAGCCAAGATAGTGATCCTGGACCTGATCGGTGGGTTTCTGGCCATGTGATCACAGTGATAAACTTTGTATACAATTCTGCTGATTGTGAAGTACAGTGAGTGACAGACGAGTGAAGAAACCCCCCTTCCTGTACAAGAAAAGTTAACCCTTCCTATTCCTTGATACTCACAGTTTTTTATTTTTTACTGTGATCAGTCTCCTTCCTACTTTATGGCCCTGGTTTTGTAGCTCTCATAATTTTTTTTTTTTGCAATTTGACATTTTTTCCCCCTAAATATATGGATTATATTATTTTAATAAATTAATTGCATTACAGAGTTATCCGCTGCATGCCTGTGCTGTGGTTCTGATTGCTGTGACCAGTACATATTACCGGTCAGATTTTTTTTCTGTTTGTTTGCTTTGGTGGTCTGGAAACCTATATTTTTTTTTTAATTAACTAGTTAGTTGGGATAAGTGAGTCAGTGTTAGTGTTGTACTAGTTTTGTACAATGTCATTGGGAAAATAGTGAAAAAAAAAAATTTTTTTTTTCAAACAAAATATGTCTATTTTTGGGTACTACATTGTATATTATTTATATGTATATGGTATCCAAAGAAAGGTCTAAGTGTCATACATATTACTAGGCTGGTAAAAAAAAATTGGCTTGGAAGCAATGCTAACTCTATAGAGGCTATAGGAAGGCCATTTTTTCTGACAAAAAGATGGCAACTTGTATGAGTGTAAAAATGACAGAGAGGAAATCTACGTATAAACAACCAGATATTAAAATAGAAAAATTGATAACTAAACCACGTTACTTTTTGAATTTTTATTATTCAGAAAGGCAGAAGGCCTAATTTATTTGAGTCTCTGAAGGTATCTACTGATAGCGCAGGATGATTTCTACCACTCTTGTCTTAGTGTGGTAGTTCACATGAGGATTTCACCTTAACTCTTCACTGTGCAGCTCTCTTTCATAACTTACAGACATAAGTCTGTCCCAGTTATCAAAGCATCTGAAACAAGAAAATCCCTGATATTGTTAACCTACTTTGGTCTGATACGCTAAATGCTGACCACATATATTACTGGTGATTATGATTTAGTGTCCATAATACACTTACAGAGAGGAACATATATCAGAGATAACTACTTCACTTTGAATTATAATTATTATTATTAACTTAGTGTTCAAGTATTTACGGTCCCCTGAATTAAAGGTCTTTCGCAATTCGCAGATGATTCTTCTGTATTTGAAGGAGTTAACTTTATGTGCTTGTTGTGGATGATGATAGTGTATTGATATTTTAGTGCGCTTCTCAATAGAGACATAACAAGAAAAACAGATAAAGATCCATACAGGTTCTATAAATATTTTCTTTTTTTCTTTCCTTCAGTATTTATTGTACAAAGTAATAAGTGTTGGAAGAATCAATAGTACCAAACTTAGTAAAAGCTCACTTGGGTCATTAACTCACAAATAATTGTTAGAACAGAACACATTACTGCCGTTATCGACTATAAAATAAATAGGCTTCAAAATACACAAGTGAGAATTTACTCAGAGACAAAACATGAAAAAACTGTACAATATATAATGTATATACAGTATCCACCAGACATAACATTATGACCACAGACAGATGAAGTTAATAACACTTATCATCTCGTTATCATGGCACCTGTCAGTGGGTGGGATATATTAGGCAGCAAGTGAACATTTCGTCCTGATTTGTTGAAGTTGGTTTGTTATAAGCAGGGAAAATGGGCAAGCTTAAGGATCTGAGTGACTTTGACAAGGGACAAACTGGGATGGTTAGAAAACTGGGTCAGACCTTTTCAGAAACTGCAGTTCTTGTGGGGTGTTCAGTGAAGAAGGTGGACTTGTCTGATGAATTTAAAATAAATATATTTGCATGTCAATGAGTGAAATAAGTATTTGACCCCTTCGACTTAGTACTTGGAGTAGGACAAAATCCCTCTTGAGATGTGTGCAAACCTGGTGGCCAACTACAAGAAACGTCTGATCTCTGTGATTGCCAACAAGGGCTTTGCCACCAAGTACTAAGTAGAAGTGGGCAAATACTTATTTCACTCACTGACATGTAAATCAATTTAAAGCTTTTTTGACATGAGTTTTTCTGGATTTTTTTGTTATTCTGTCTCTCACTGTTAAAATACATCTACCATTAATATTATAGACTGATCATTTCTTTGACAGTGTGCAAATGTTCAAAATCAGCGGGGATCACATACTTTTCCCCCTCACTGTACACTGTAACCATGTCTCCACTGGACTCTGGAACAGTGGAAATCTGCTACGTGGAGGGATGAATCACGGTTCACTGTTTTGCAGTCTGATGGGTGAGTCTGGGTTAAGCGGCTGCCAGGATAACATTACCTGCCTGACTGCATTGTGGCAACTGTAAAATTTGGTGGAGGAGGGATAATTGTTTTTCAGACCTTTTTCTTCCAGTGAAGGGAGATCTTAATTCTTCAGCATACCAAGACCTTTTGGACAATGCTATGCGTCCAAATTTATGGAAACAGTTTGGGGAAGGCCCTTTTCTGTTCCAGCATGACTGTGCCCCAGTGCACAAAGCAAACTCATTAAAGAAATGGTTGGATGAGTTTGGTGTGAGAGAACTTGACACATAGCCCTGAGCTCAACCCCATCAAACAAAGGGATTGCAAGATAGCGAGCCATGTTATCCTTCACTTATAATGAGAATATTGTATACGTTATACACATATAAAAAAGTATTTTCCAGACTAATTCAACTAGGCACTGTAGAAAAAATAGACCTGCTTTACTTATTGTGGATTTTAGTATAATGATTGTGGTGTTAACACATATTGTACATTGGAGACAGTTTAAAACATACAATTCCTGCAAAAATCATAAGTAATAGTAATTGCAAATGTATTTTAAATTCCGGTAGCGGGACTAACAAATGGAAATTTCCATGTAACAATCAAAATCGGAAGGCCTAACATTCCATTAGAAGCAGTTAGTACTTCTGAAAGCTTTTCTATAAAACACTATACACGCTTTAATTATCAAAGTAAAATGTTTCAGTCATTGCATTAAATGGCTTTAGGAAAAAAAGTTCCATGAAAATCCATGACATTTTCTCTATTAATAGATCCATATTAAGAACTTTCAGTCAGCTTCAGCAAGTATCCCATTATGTTTTTTTATTCCTCATCTGTAGAACCTTTTTTAACCTTCAGGGTAGCAGGTTCAAATTCCAGAACCAATCCTACCGAGGCAGGTAAAATAAGGATCATTACATTGGGAAATATTAACAATTGGATAAAAAACGGCGTGTGTGAACAAAACGTGCAAAAAAGACAATGATACTTGCTAAACAACTTGAACGCAGCCCCCTATTGCACTCGCCCAAGTGCTAAAATATACAGAAAAAGCTATCACGCTATTAGTGTTGATTGCATTTATATTTTTAAGGTTCAACTTGATACTGCTCCTTCCTGATCCTCCCCCCTGTTTTATCGAAATACTAACATTCCCTGGATGGACATAAGTAGCATCCCCAGGACTTACCGTATTTACTCGAATGTAAGATGACCCTGATTATAAGACGACCCCCCAAACTATGGATATTCCTTTGGGAAAAAAACTAAAAGCCTGAATGTAAGACTACCCTATAGGAAAAAAGTTTAACTTGTTTATATTCACATGTAAATTGCTTTTTCATATTTAATAAAAACTTATAAAAAAATGCATTTCTTGTTTTTATTTACCTTTTATGTGCTAATGCTCCCCCAACGGTGTCTGTCTTCCCCTCCCCCACCCCAATGTTGTCTGTCACCCCCATCCTCCCCCAATGTTGTCTGCCTTCCCCCCTCCATCCCTCCCCTCAACGTAGCCTCCCTAGTGGCTAGTGGGGGCAGCTGGGGGATGTCTGCATGATATGTGCAGACATCCCCCGGCTGCCCATATCTCTCTGGTGGCTAGTGGGGGCAGCCGGGGGATGTCTGCATGATACATGCAGACATCCTCCATGCTGCCCGACACTCCCGTCCATTATGACGGACAGCCGGTCCGTCATAATATGCAAAAACATATGCATATTTATGAAGCCTGACCAGCTTTTGGGCGTGCACTCCACCCACTAACAGGTGCTCTGTGTATGGTGTCCAGTGTTATTTGTATAAATTCTAGTTCAAGACAGATTGTCAGAGAGATTCATTCCAAGTAAGTAACTAGAGATAGGACTCACCAAGTTTGGAGTACTTTGGTGGTGGGCTAAGCAAAATATGGCCATATATTGTGACTAAATCTCCAATATTTTTTCATCTAAGCTAGGTGCTTTTAAAAATATTTAAAAATCATTAAAAATGTTTAAAATTATTAAGATTATATGTTGTATGGGTGCACACAGCATTCATTGCCGGTCCGTCATAATAGACAGAAGTGTTGGGCAGCATGGAGGATGTCTGCACGATGCGCGCAGACATCCTCCGCTGTTAGAGAGGGGGATCCAGGTCCCCTACAGCTCTGCGGGGGACCTGGATCCATGTCTTATAATCTGACCTCAATTTGAGGTCAGATTATAAAACGACCTCGAATATAAGAAGAGGGGACTTTTTCAGAGCATTTGCTCGGAAAAAAACCTTGTCTTATATTCGAGCAAATACGGTAATTAAAACCAAAGAATAACTGAATGTACTTTTCCTTGTTAAACCCTTTGTCACTATTATTTCGGCTTTTGTTTGGAATAATTACATGTTTTTTTAAAAAGTTTTAATACTTCTTTTAAAAGAAAATGGAGATTTTTTTTCCTGCATATCCTATTTTTACTTTTCTCATTTAATTGTTTGTGTGTATGTCGAATGCTTAGCTTGACATTTGCTGTTTGCTAACAGGGCATTTGCTATTCAAATAAATCCGATGGAATTTCAGACCTATGGAGATGCTTTGACAGATAAAGCAGCATTGACAGGCTTATCATTATATACAGTATGGGATTTTGATTATGGCCTTGCTGATAAATGTTCACTCACACTTCCTCCACTTTTAAATAATTCTAGGTTTTATTATTCTAAAGGTATACTTGTCCTTTTGAGAGCTTTCATGATATTTCAATTTGTAGTAACATGGATCTCAGTGTCACATGCACTCCTAGATACTTTAATAATCTCTCATACATCAATGTCATTTGAAGCAAAGTATAAGGAAGGGCTGCTGTTTAATGGCATTTGAATCACATCATTCTATTAATTGTGCCATAACATATTTTTGTCAGCGTGTTATTCCATTTTCAAAGAGGCATTTTCCTTTCACATGAGCTATTTTACTTTATTTCTCACTTTTTTAAGTTCTTGTGACTATAAAATGAGAGATAACACAAGTGTTATATGAAGGGGTGGAAAAGGATTTTCAAAAATAGGTAAAACATGTGGGTTATTACATTACATTAACATTTATTTATATAACTTCAACAATTTACATAGCGCTAGATACAGAGCATAGAACTACATACTAAGTTAGACAAACAAGAACAGACTGATACATAAGGTAGAAAGCCCTGCTCGCAAGCTTACAATCTAGAGGTCTGGCGAAATTATGAACACATATTATGTACAATCTATGTGACACTGAGGATTTCTTTGACTATACAGAGATAATGTGCATATTTCTTGTTGCTCCTTCATGTACATGCATTGAAAATGCTTTCCGCTTTTAAGAACAAGGAGCACAGCTGTGTTGTTGAGTTCATTCCATACAATTTAGAGATCTGCAAACATGATTGTTATAGGCAATGCATGGAAGCAGTTATTTTATAGAATGTTTAGACAATATCTAAAATGTCAGGCTAAATTCCATGGCTGAATGCTTGGAGAGACCTTGACGATTTGTGAACCAGCATTTTACAATACAAAAGCATAGTCAATAGTCAAAAGCTTAGATTTGCTGGTTGTAACTAACAAAAACAAAGGCCAAACCATTGCTAAATAGTTACTTTAAAGTAAGAGGAAAAATACAGTTTGAGAAGCTTCCCTTGCATTCAAGTCATTTGTATTTATGATTTACATCTTAGGTGACAATAGATTCCTCCCTCTAGTTTTTTTTTTTTAACCCCTTCGCGACAATAGTTCGCGACAATGGTCTTTCCCGGCCCGTCCTGTGGTGAAACAAGCGGTATTCACGAACAACGATCGAGAAAACTGCTTTAACAGTGCTGGTCTATTGTCTCGATGTCGAGGCAATAGCCAGCACCAAAATTTCCTCTCTGGGGCACCCACGAGCGATTGTGGAGCGATCGTGGGCGTTAACATTGAAATTTGACACAAAATGAGAATATTCAAAACAGAACGAAACAAAGAATACTATTACTGGACCATAGAACAATTATATTTGGGGGAATTAGTTGCCTGTGAGCTTTGTCATATTATTACTATTAAACCGTACTAGATGATTGTTAACTATCATGTGCTCCCAAGTTTCACTACCTCCAATCTTGTCTACTCTCTCCTTGAAGTTTCTATGGTCCGTGGGCCAGGTTCTACTCTCCTTACGTTATAAATTTAATGCCAAATACTGCTTTGTGCTACGGAGAGTTTAAAGATGAATAAAAAAAAGTAAAAGGACAATACAACAGTTTTAAGAATAACAAACACAAAAAATAACTTCTATCTTACTCATACATTCATCCAGTCGTTCTCTACTCGGGTGTGTGGTTGGGGGATAAGAGGGGGTGGAGGGTTTTCCAAGGAGCCCAGATCTGTTGATGGGTATTGAACTGACCCAGTCTAATAAAGAACCCTGCTTCCATCTTATTTTGGAATTCTATTTGATGCGTGATCTCTGACCAGTGTATTGTTCCTTTTTTTTTCCAGATTTTTGTTGCCGTAGTTATCTGTATCATTAACCTTGTCTGATTTTCATTCCCAGGCATCTGAATATTGAACAGGAAAGTTTCCGGTTTTAGCGTAATGTTAGTGCCCATCAGGTCACTAAGCAGAACCTGAAGGTTATATATTGAAGGTCTCAGACTTGTACACTCCCACCAAACATGCATTAATGAGCCATTGACTAGTTCACATCTCCAGCATGTTGCAGAAACTTCTGGGTTGATCCTGTGCAGTCTGGTAGGAACCAAGTACCACCTCATATTGATTTTATGTTGTAATTCCATTAGGTTTATACAATGAATGTTTTTTTTCATCAGTTTTATTGCTTTTATCCAGTCCTCATGAGAGAAGGTACAACCAAGTTCACGCTCCCAGCTGATCCATGGGGTTGCCTTCTCACATGGCTGCGAACTGACCAAATAATTAGACCCTTGAGACCACTTTTTTTTTTAGGTGCTTTGATATCAAATCAGTTATTAGGGTTTTCTCCAGGGTTATCCTTTTATGTAAGTAGTGTTTTACTCTCAGGTAATTAAAGATTTCCCTTGAGGGGAGGTTCCGACCAGACTGCAGAAGATCAAAAGAAATCGGAGATCCCTGGGGGGCTATGTCTACCACAGTGGAGATATGGTTATGTGTCCAGTTTGATAAGTTGAAGTTCCCCATTTCAAATTCTAAAATTTCAATTGGGGTGACCAGAGGTATTTGATGTCTATTTACAGCCAAAATCTTTCCCAATATTGCTATTGTGTCGCCTAAGTTTTTGATTATTGGGTTACTAAAGGAGCATTTTTTACTCATTACCCTCTGGCTCCAAAATAGATTAATAGGGTCCATTTGTCCCATATCGAACCTTTCTATGTCTAACCAACTTGGTGGTATTATTGATGTATTGTCCCATGCTATTGCATGGGCTATCATGCAGGCGTTGTACAGACTATGTATGTCCGGAAAGGATATCCCCCCAGATTTAACCTCTCGTTGTAGCAGTTTCAATGCTACTCTAGGTTTTTTATCCCGCCAAATGAATTCTTTAGCAAGGTTTTGTATCTTATTTAAAATGGTAAGGTCGACTGTCAGTGGAATATTTCTAAATAAATAAGATATTTTGGGAATTATGTAAGCATTCAGCACTTCTACTCCAAGTCAGGAGATTTCTGAGCCTTTCCAGTCGTTTAGGTTTTTTTTAATTTCCTTTAATTTTGGTTCATAATTTATTTTGACTGTATCTTCTAGGTCTAGTGTCAACCTAATTCCCAAATATTCTATGAATTGTTTTGACCAGTTAAATCCAAATTTTGACCTAATTTGTTGCACGTCTGTCTCAGGGAGATATCCCAGGATTATTTGGGTTTTATTAAAGTTCAATTTATAATTAGAATATTTTCCAAACGTTGTAATTAGCTGGGTTATTTTGGAAATCGATTTTATGGGATCTGTCAATGTAAGCAGAACATCGTCAGCATATAAAATAATCCTGTTGTCTATCGAGTTGATGGTTACTCCACTAACTTCCCTTGATCTTCTTATCATGGCAGCGAGTGGCTCCATGGAAAGTATGTACAGCAGGGGTGCCAACGGGCAGCCCTGCCTCGTCCCGTTTTTAATTTCGAACCACTCTGAATGTAACCACTCTGAATGTAACTCACTTCCTTCGCTCTGAATATGTTTCTTGACTGCCCCTAGAGGAAGCAAGCAACATTGCAATGTAAAAAAAAAAAGATTTAATTAGCTTAAAACTGCTATTATGGTTAGATTAGCCTATAGGGTTCAAATAATTTTTTTTTTAGCAGAAGGGATAGGGTTAAAATTAAATTAAAAATAAAATATATTAATGGATAGCATAAGGGTTAGAGTTGGGGTTAAATGTTTTTCCATCATATTTTATGATTTTGTTTGTAGTAAATTATAAGATGTGATGAACATAATGGTATCTAATAAAAGCTCTTCTTATGACGATAAAAACAACATACAATTTTGTGTGGGTACAGTATGTGAGAAAAAAGAAAATTACAGCTAAACACAAACACCCCAAGATAAAATGTCTTGTCACTAAGGGGTTAGTTTAAATGGTTCCATGACATGACAGCACAGATTGGTTTGTAAGTGTCTGACACAGAAAAGTAAATATGGCATTAAAAAATTTCCTCACTCACGCTCAGTAGAAAGACGTCAACCATGCCTCCCTTTAAGAATTATTTTTTACCTACAGTCATGGAAATGATCTCTAACCAGGAACATATTATAAGGAATATCTCCAAGCATGTAGAATGCTACAATAGGAAAACATCAGACTTTAACAGAAAAGCACAAGGACCAAGTTTCTTCTGAGAGGAATCACCATGCTAATATTCAGTTCAGCTGTGACATTTTAGAACAACATTTTTATCAGATGATGACAGTGGCATGTTTTGCATTTATACAGTGACTGTATGTACAGAAGTTCCTTTGTAGCAACTTAAAGCCTCTTCCATGCCCCATGTCTTGTAATGCATAATTACCGTATTTACACGAATCTAATGCGCTATCGAATCTAATGCGCACTTCAAATTTTGACACCTTGAAGCCAAAAAAAAAAATCTTTGCATAATGCACATTTGTACAAGAAGTATTTTTTTTTTTTATAACAGCTAGTTTATGCTAATAATTTACAACAATATGATGGCATTTCTATAAGTAAGAGAGGGTAATACGCATGCGCAGTTTATCTTTATTGCGTTGTGTTTTCTTTTTTGTTAATAGCTAAATTTGCGGGGTTTTGGTTTAAGTTGCGACATAAAACATGAAAATCTAATGAGCCATCGATTCTAATGCACACTCAAATTTTAGAGACAGGATTACTTTTCTCTTAAATGTTGTTAAATCATTTCCTTATGTATAATGTCATCCAAAATGTTCACTGATATCATATGAATAGTTAAGTATTGTATACTCCATTACAAGATCACCAGTTCTAATTGCGACCCTTTAAATCATATTAACATTTATTTATATAAAGCCAACAATTTAAGCAGCAACTATACTATGGTAGATGAACATGGACACACTGATACATGATGTACTCACAAGCTTACTATCTAGAGCAGTGATTCTCAAACCTGTCCTCAGGACACCCCAATGGTCCAGGATTTAGGAATTACCCAGTTGTGTTTAGATAAGAATATGTAGAAAACCTGGTGTGGTTCCCTAACCATATAGCAGCCATCCCAGGTGTCCTACATATTCTTATTTAAACACAACTGGGTAATCCCTAAATCCTGGACCGTTGGGGGGTCCTGAGGACAGGTTTGAGAATCACTGATCTAGAGTATTGTAAATGTTATAAGATATAACATGAATATAACTGAACTCAACTCAAGCACATTGATTAAATGGGTTATGGGTAATTTAAGTGTATCAATTTACAATAAAGAAGTTATACACAGAACATATAAAATAAACTGTACATTTGTTACTTACACTCTTATTTACTTTTATGCCATTGTTTTAATGTGTGGAACTTAATGCATTACTAAAAAGATACTTCTCCCATCTTTAATGCGTTAGTGCAATCTATAATATTCTATACAATGAGGTTACAGTCTTTTATGTTACTAGGTTATTGTCTCTTGAGCTATTTGGCTTGCACTTATACAATAAAACACAGATATAGCCTATCAAATCATTGGGAATGGGTAATGTACCACTTATTAACTTTTTTTGTGGTTTTTGTAAATAAATAGCTAGTTTGCAGAGAACAAAGGCTCTATCATCTATTTTTGTCTATAACATAATAGGAAACTGCTTAAAACTTAGGGGTCTATTTAGGCCCCAATCTGGCCCGTAATTGAGCCAGATCGGCACCCGTAGCCGACTTCTGTGCCAATTCGAGATCAATTTGGTGGTTTCTGAGAGGCCTGAATTTTAGGGCCATTCGGATCACCAGAGTGATCTAAATGAGTCCAAACCTCAGAGTTCCAATTTTATGTTAGAAAATCAGAGCTACCTGAGTAGCCCCATTGATAACATGACAAGTGGAATAAGTCTAGCACACAATCATACTTTGTCTGTCTATTGTTTTGAAGATGTATCCAATAAAAGATGTCTTCTCACCAAAGCTTGAACTACCGCAGAGTTCCATCCAGTTATTTTTTACTGTACCACACAGACAGGGTAGAGCCTGCATTCTGAGAGCAGGGGTTCCTGGGAGGCTATCAACCTCAGCATTGCTTATACTGTGAATGTAGGGAACAAAACATGCTGAAAAACGATCTATACATTATGTTACCAAAATTACATGTACATACATATAAATATTATTTTTAATATGTCTGTGGTGTCTCCTGTTTATGACAGCATCTGTGGTGTGATATGAAAATGATCAGAAAAAAAAAATAGAAAAGCACTGCTATTCAATCATGTGATTCACTCACATTACTGTTACGCACTGGAAGACTGGATCTAGTAAAACATCATTTTAATTGAAATGAAACTTTTATACATAGGCGCACACTCCGAAAGTGTCAGTATATGGCCACTTCAGTGCTAAAAAATACACGTGGCCCTTCCTATACATGCCAACAGATCCGGATTTGTCAGGAAATACTATACTGCGATTGCTACCATTCATGTGCATTGTAATACCCTCTACACAAGTACCTATGCAAAAAAGAAAGAAAAATGAAGTGTAGTGAACCCAGTAATTCTAGAATTGTGGCTAGGAACCTGGAACACAGTGATCAAGTGTGTTTCATGGCGTGGTATGATTTAACTGAGGTATAACATGCTTTTGCTGATGTGACATGCCAGCTATGTGCTGGCACTAAGGAATGACATATGGTATGATGTGATATCATGTTTGTGAAAGAGTGTACTGTGACAGAGCTGAGGTGTTATAAGATACCATTTAATGTCTTTCCCCCTGACATTCTTCTGACATACCACAGCTGACCCACAAGAGTGCTGCAATGTGAGGTACAATCAGTCAGGAGTAATCTGTAATAATGTAATATAAATTGAAAAGGACCAGACAGTCTGTACCACAAGGCAAAACATATTAAGATATAACTTTTATGACCTGCAGAGAGACAAGTGTATTTAATATGTTTTATATTAACAGGGGTGTGTGTTTTTTCCCCATATAATGGTTTCAGTCTATAGGAAGCTTTTGATAAAGCAACAAATGTGTAAAACGCATTAAACATTAGCTCCTTTTCCATACACAATTTCATATCTTTGTTCAAGTCTCTACATCACAATGCCTTAATTTTCTTTTCTTTTTTTTGAATACTGATATATTTTTATATGAAGACTAGGGGCTAAATAAACAGATTTTAGATTTTAAAATCTTAAATTTCACATTTCATTTCTGGAGTACTGTCAGATCTCTTTTTTTTCTGAATTGACTTTTATTTATTAAAGATTTAAAACATTGATAGTAAAAACAAAGGGTAAAAACACATCAGAGATCACTAAAGTAAACCCAGTATTTTGTAATGAATGTCTATTAATTTCACCCTCAGTCTAGCACTAGATAAAGCAATCACATATGATATGTATCAAAACTAGAGCTGATGTGGACAATGCTTTGAGTTTTGGATTAATGCACAAAATAGTAGCAGTTAGAGAATAGAGAGACAGTGCCAAAATCTGTTGGTAAAGAGGTAAAAATGCTGCTGGCAATTTTCACAAAATTGCTATAGTAGCAAATGTACATAATATCAGAGATGTATGCACATGCCCTGTAAGAAACAATGCATCTCAGGTATAACGTTGTTTAGTGGAGAATGCCAGGTAATAATATATGATTCAGTGACCAGTCCATAGTAATAACCTATGAAACATCTTGAATCTAAAGACCTGAGCTCCACACATCAGCCAACTCAACAAACATGGCTGTGTGGGGTCTTTAAATAGCCTGGTGTCTGTGATCATTGCAGCTCTGCACTGGACTAACAAGGATACAAAATGTACAAAAAGTTAGCAGCTATAATGCCCAATACACATTATTAGGGCCAATGAAAATACAGAAGGTAGTGACACCCAAACACGATAGAATGTAAAAACATGTAGACATGCCCATCTCTATCTGTACTGTGGCAAACAGTCATGTTTAATGAGTCACCGCACAAAACTGATACCAAAGTCACAAAGTAAAGAGTACTGCAGCAAGTGGATCTGTATACTTAACACTCAGAATTCTCAATGCCTAAATGAGGAATTTAATTATTCCTTTATAGTCCAGTAGGAAGTATCAGCTTAGTCTCCCAAAGGTTATACATTTGCCTACGTCTGCCCTATTGTTAATATTTACCAACTCTTTGATACTCATGCTAAGGTAATATGCAATCATGCTGTTCTATTAATAGATATCCTTTGTACTTCTATAATGTAGAACAGAGCAGTAAGATTATGTATAATATGGTTTTACTGATAATCGGTAGACATTGTACAAGGCAATGGAGGAAGCCATGATTATAATTATGATCTCTTTTTCCTGAGACTATACATTATATATGATATTGGTGTTTCTGCAACACTTTAATCATTATGGTTTTTTAATATGTGACCCCCGTTTATGTAGCCACCCTATGACACGGTATAATATGATATATATCAGCTATTATGGTCTATTATGATCTCTGTTGTGCTGACCTGCCAGGTGCTATGATTTGGTAGATGGAGGACACAACTTACAAAAAGTAAATTTGGTTCTACGTTGTGCAATATATATCATTATAATGTGTAACTGTTTATATCTTACTTTACACTGTGGCTTTGGGATCAGTGTTATGTGCTGAATGAAGTAGTACATCTACTCTGCCATAAACTGTGCACCCCTGTCACTAGCCGGCAGTATTATAATGAATATACTTATTTTTACATTCCATCGTGATTGGGCACCTCTATTAAGGGAGTGCCCTTCTGTCAAACTTAGCACCACTCTCACTATCATCATTACATCTACTTACACTGGATGTCTACACAAAATATTAGCTCTATGCATTTTTTTGGGCCGAATCAAAACCCATTTAAGTGTTATCCAAAGAGAAACCTCTGTAGCCATATGGATATATTCTAGCATAATATATTATTATTTATTTGTAGCTTATGTGTCCCTTTATGGTTTTTGTTATTTGTAGCAGGGCAAGTAACCTGCAAATAAACTTAAAAAATCTTATATAGTCTTTGTTGTATGTTTTCATTTGTTATACATGTGCTGTGTTTGCACTGTGCTGTTGGGTTCAGTAAAAAGTATATCTTTTCCACATCAGTGTGGAGCCTCTGTTCTTTCCTGAGTATCTTCAGTGCAATTGTTTCTTATGTTTCTTTAGCTTCAATTTACATGACATAGGCATTGTCGGATTCTTGGGGGCCCTTCAAGATAAAAACCTCTTGAACCTCTTTAATGAAACTCGGACACAGATTTAAGTGTGAAAATAAGGTCACAGCTGCTTAATATATAATTTCTTAAAAAACGTATATATAACATTGTAAGGTCATTGCCAACACATAACATCCTTTCCCCCCATTTATACAATATACTAAGGCAATGACCCCATACATAAACATAACATATTGTTACAACATTAAAGTGCAATTTTACCTTTTATAGAGGCATACCGAGATGCTTCTATACCAGCCGGGTAATGAGCCACATGCCATCTCATACACACCAACCATAATAACCCCCACAGGACCAGTTCCCTGATGACAGCCATTCCTGGACCCCACTACCTCCTAAACCTCTGCAGCTGTGACAAACCCAGTGACCACAAACCCCTAAAATGATATGTAGGGAGGGTGGGCGGGACAACTGTCACTTTGCCTGAATGTTCAAATCGGAGGATTCCTAAGATGGAGGGGTCTATTTAACTCTCACCCTGTCAAGGCCCATTCCTCACCCTGTCAAGGCCCATTGCACTTATTGCAGTTTCAGGGGCATCATTATCCATCACTTATATGGAGTACTGCTATGTAGAACAGCACCTTAAAGCAATTCCAGTCTTGTAGACATTTTCTTTCAGCCTAAAAAACATCTGACATTGGTTTGGTTATATTTCTTGCTTCCTATTGAATCCATTGATGATGAACAATAAAATGCTTGGATTGGTTTAGAGTTGGAACATGCTGATTAATCACAACATCTCATTATATATGAAATCTTACAAATGCCACTGCACTAAAATTTGAAACCAATTTGAGGGTTTTTCCTGCTGAGCGAGTTTTATAACAGCTCTGCAACATTATTTTTATATTTTGCTGAGGTAAGTATGTGCTTATTTTAGGCTGTCTGACTAAAATAAATAAATGCAGCCACTTTAAAATATGCTGAATGCATGAATAATAATAACGTAATGCTTTTGGTCTATGTCACTAATTGTACTGGTTAAGTTCACTTGGTACGTGTGTGTAAATAATGTGTCTAAACTATATTACACTGTAGTTGCCCATGCACATTTAGAACTTCAAATGTCCTAAATTATTATTATTGTTTATTTTTTTAATTTTTTAGGCAATATGCCAAATAATTGTGACATTAAGGAACCACATTAGGATAAAGTCTTGGCAGAAGAGGAGAATTGAATTATTTAAGAATTAGCCATTATGTTGACTTTAATGATCATCTACAAATGCTAGCATAGTCAGTACTTATATCAGTTCTGTGCATTGAGAAGGTATAAATGCTCAATTAATTGTGATTCAGCTTTAGTGTCTTTTCTGTGAGAACTTGGTTCTAAAAAAGATGTATAGTTTTCATTTTTCTTACAGAGCATAATTTAAAAGCCAATTAATTAAAAAAAAACAAAACAAAAAAAAAAAACACTTTAGAGATTCTAGTAGAGACACAGTCGCCAAAATGTTGGGCTACTTTCCTCCCAGGGAAGCTTGGCTGCTGCCAGTCAGAGCATAAACTGGCATGTACTAACAAAAGTACATGGCCGTTTCTCCTCATACTAGGAACATTGAAGAAAAAGAAAGTTTAGTTGACATTTAATTAGGATTTTTAGACACTAGGGGGTTATGTATAATTAACAGCGTTATAGTGTTTAATCCTGATTCTTTCAGGCTATTCTGCCTGTATGGCATGCATAAAACTGCCAGGTTGGGTTTTATACCCGAGGGGAAAAAAAAGGGGTAAATCTGTGACTTTATTCTCAATATGCAAATTTTTATTCTCACTTTGTGACTTTTCGTTTGGTGCAGATAATGCCAGATTAGGAGCGGCAGAGACTTGTAGTCCCAAAAAGGCGCAATTTAGGCAACTGTTTTTATACATAGTCTGCAACAGAATTCTTAAACAGCAATTAGGTTACTTGTTTATTTTGGCACTCCAGGCGCACAGTGGCTTTTTTCTGTCAGAAATCAAATCTTTTTATACCTAGGGGTAGACAAGAATTATGGTACAATTGCACTACATTTGTGATGGATACACCATTATACATTACCCTATTGTTTACAACGTTTAAATATGTTATATATGTAATGCATTAAGAAATGAATATTCCAAACAAGGTTTCATTTTTTGTTAAGTGGCAAAACATTTTTGTTCAGTTGAAAAAGATACCCTTTGATTCAGCCATATTTTATGGCTATATGATGCTTAGTCTACCACTGTATCAAAATACTCTGGTAACAGAGTATAATACCTGTGTTGCATAGTTAAAGGAGTGTCAGTGTGCTTGATGCTGATGCCCTGTTTGGTGCCATTGGGTTGGATAAATCATAGTTTCTCTAAGGTATAATCTTGCTCATATTTTTGTGATAGTGATAGCTTTTTCTGTGCCAATAGCTTTTTGTGTGTGCATTGCTTGGACAAAGGACAGTGTGTTGGGCTGAAATGTTGGCAGACTTACTATATCCACAGTAAATGTACTTTCTTTCACACATTTCTGGAGTGCTCGTCTTTTTTCTATTTTCCTATTTAGTAATTTGGAGGTTCACTGTTATTTAATATATTTTTAGGATTGCAAAACCCTCTCCTTTGTTGCATTTGCTTATGTAAAGGGGCAGTTCCACTTAGTTTATTTTCAGTATGTTGTACATGTTTCTAATATATGTGAAATGTTCTTATTTTTACATTAAAATGCTTTTCTGTTTACTAGTTTTAGATTTAAAATTATTTCACAGGGCCTCTAACTTTGGTGACATCCAATTTGGAGGACTTGGAGAGATGTGGAAAGACTGTTGCTATAGTAACAGGAATAAATCTAAACTGCATTGATTTTACCCAGAGCCAGCCCTTACGTGCATCGCGGTTGGTCCTTTGAACCCAGTCGGCACTGTGAGAGGGACGGCAATTTACCCCAAGGCATGACCGTTTGCATGCCAGTGTGAGTGTCTTGGTGCATTGAGGAGTTTGTAGTTATAGCCTGCTTGATTATCGAATCACTTCTGGGTTCCATCACCTCTGAGCCTGCATTCCAAGCTGGTTGCCAGCACAGATACATATAACTGGAAGTGACGTTGTGGCTCTCTTTCCCTTGGAGCAGAGGCGTCGCTAGGGGTGGGCTACTGGGGCTATAGCCCCGAGTCCCCCCTTCATAGCCCCGAATGGAGACTCTGGGGCTAAAGTATTCTTTAGCCCCGAGACTCCAGGGCTTTAAATATATAAAAAAAAAAAAAATCCCCCGTTGAGCTCTCCGCCGTCTGGGACATAGTCCCAGAATCCGAGGATTAACCTCACGCGGGGGAGAGGGCCGATCGGGAGGAGAGGCTGCTATAGGGAGCTCGCTCCCTAGCCTCTCCTCCTGGCCATAGAGATCACAGCGCGACGGGTGCAAGCTCCGCCCCCGTCACGCTGTGTCAGCTGCTTGCCGGATGTCAGGTGGACGGACATCCTGCAGAAGGTCCTGGATGACGGACCAAGTGTAAGGTAAGTAAAAAAATAAAAATAAAAAGTCTGACTGTGTATGGGTGTCTAGGTGTGTGTGTGTGTGTGTCTGGGTATTACTGGGTTCTGACTGGCACACTATTACTGGGTTCTGACTGGCACACTATTACTGGGTTCTGAGTGGCACACGATTACTGGGCTCTGAGTGGCACACTATTACTGGGCTCTGACTGGCACACTATTACTGGGCTCTGACTGGCACACTATTACTGGGCTCTGACTGGCACAATATTACTGGGCTCTGACTGGCACAATATTACTGGGCTCTGACTGGCACAATATTCCTGGGCTCTGAGTGGCACAATATTACTGGGCTTTGAGTGGCACACTATTACTGGGCTCTGAGTGGCACACTATTACTGGGCTCTGACTGGCACACTATTACTGGGCTCTGACTGGCACACTATTTCTGGGCTCTGACTGGCACAATATTACTGGGCTCTGACTGGCACAATATTACTGGGCTCTGAGTGGCACACTATTACTGGGCTCTGAGTGGCACAATATTACTGGGCTCTGAGTGGCACACTATTACTGGGTTCTGACTGGCACACTATTACTGGGTTCTGACTGGCACAATATTACTGGGCTCTGACTGGCGCAATACTACTGGTATCTGACTGGCACAATATTACAAGGCTCTGACTGGCACAATATTTATGGTGTCTGACTGGCACAATATTCCTGGGCTCTGACTGGCATAATATTACTGGGCTCTGACTGGCACACTATTACTGGGCTCTGACTGGCACACTATTACTGGGCTCTGACTGGCACACTATTACTGGGCTCTGAGTGGCACAATATTACTGGTATCTGACTGGCACAATATTCCTGGTATCTGACTGGCACAATATTCCTGGGCTCTGACTGGCACAATATTACTTTTATCTTACTGGCACAATATTACTGGGCTCTGAGTGGCACAATATTACTGGTATCTGAAAGGCACAATATAACTGGTATCTTACTGGCACAATATTACTGGGTTCTGAGTGGCACAATATTCCTGGTGTCTATAATTGTACAATTTTCAAACACTGAAAAAATTGTGGGTGTTTTCTTACATTTTTATTATGGGGTGGGGGCAACACTCAGGGTCCGCCCCGGGTGCCAAATGCTCTAGGTACGCCCCTGTGTGTGACTGAGCTCATCTGGGCTCTAGCCCCAGATCATCCGAAGACCTAGCAATGCCCCTGCCTTGGAGTGCATTTACCTTCATTTTAAGAGTTTTTTTTTTCATAATAGGCTCAAGCACCCTATTGGGGTATAATTTGTCAATAAATATTACTCATGACAGTTTTTTGTTGCACTTCTGTGTTATACCACTCTGTATAATATATAATTTATGTATTTACAGCTCATTGGCATGCAATGCACAGTTTATGTATCTACTGCTCATTTGCATTATATGCAAAGTTTAGCACTCAGCGCTAATTGACATCATATACAAAGATCATGCACTTACTTTTCACTGCCATCTTATAAAAATGTACGCATTTACTGCTCATCGGCATCAGATAAAAAAAAAACTCATGTATTAACTGCTCACTGGCATGGTATACAATGTTTATACATTTATGGCTTATCAAAAAAACAGTAGGTGATGAGGTAATATGGCGCTTTTCTCGGTATTACACAAGCTGCAGGTTGTCAAGGCAACTACCCCACAGTGCCCAAAAACAAATATCAAATACTAAACAAAGTGACATTGCGCTAAAGTGATGGTGGCGTGAAATACTTATGATCTAACAGATCCAGGATATATTCCCTCCCTCTTTAGTACATATCCAGAGAGAGATATACAGAACAGCAGTGGTTATAATGATCAAGTGCACAGTAATGTTAATATTTGCACTCACACCCTATTCCATATACACATGTTTGAACTCTTCTCTCTGGCTTTTTACTTCTACATATGACCGCCAAAATATCAAGAGAGTATGAGTATCACAAAGTACAAAATCTTTTAATATAGAACATAAAATACCTTACACTTAGGTATCAGCAACAAGGTAGAGTAAAACTGTTCTGGTGCACAGGCAAGGAATTGGTGGTCTCAATCCCATTCAGTGTTGTCCGTTAACGCATTTCACCTGGTATACGTGTTTCCTCAGAACATGCTGAGGAAGCTTGTTCATTTGTCCATGGAATTCATTCCATGGACACAATTTCAAGGGTAAATGTGAGGTTTAGGGTACAAAATGCGTAATATACATTAAAAAGGCAAGAAAAGGCAACCATTCTGCAATAAGTCAAACCTATTACACTATTGACTGACAGTTATAACATTAATTATTACATTTTCTCTTATAATGAAAATAACTCTTCTCCCTAGTATCTATACATAATGGTCTGTATCAACTATAAAGCAGCATTAGGGTTTTGATGAAAGACAGATTTGAAGTCACTGACATTAATTTTCTCTGTTCTCCATGGGAGGTTGCCTTTTTGTTCAGCTTTAACTGTAATTGCAATCAAGAACATAATTACACATGTTTTATTTCCAGATTTTTAAATAAATGTGTCTAGGACTTTATAAAAAAAGAATAAAAAAACGCACCATGTTCTCAAAACTCTGATTACTTATTTATTTTCCAAATTAAAATATGCAAAAAAATACGCATTTCTGAAATTGTTTGTGCAATATCTTTTATAGTGCTAACTTTCCATGCTCCAAAACATCACCTCTCATTTTTATATGAAAAGGAACAATACAATTTCAAATTTAGATACGAATTTTAGCTTATGTTTAAACGGACTCCGTCTCCGAAACATTTATATTGTGAATAGAGAGAGTAAAAATATCAAAAATAATCTATACATTGCACTAGCATAATTGCAAATAAATACATAAATTAAGAAACATTTTTGATGTGTCTCCTTTCTATGACATCACTTTGTGGCTTGATGTGCAAATCATATATTTTCCATTTAAATTAGTTAATTTAGCATATAAAAAGTGGTGATATAGTGGAAATCCCCCAGACAAATGTAAAAAACATTGCTCTCTAAATTAGTGTGTCTGCTTGCAATTCTTTTAACACAATGTATACATCATTTTTGATTTTCTATATTCACAATATAACAAATATTTAGGTGTCAAAGTAAATTAAAATGGAAATAATAGATATTTACTTGGATTTTATAAAATGTTCAATGCAATTCTTTTTTTGATACTTTTAAAGACGTATTGTGCTCATGATTAATTACAACTCCCCCCCCCCTCAAATAACATTAACAAGTGCTACAATATTTGAAATTAAGATTAGGTTTTATAATGTGCACAATATTGCAACACTTACAAACACACACATCTTGATAACAAACATTTTTACAATATCTCCTGTGATTATATAAGCTAACAGATAGAAAAAGTGTTAAGATATTTTAAATGAACCATAACCAGATTCTCTATAATCAACTATTTCCTGTATGTTCAGGTCTGGCAGCTTAAGAATAAGTTCGCTTAAGGTATGATTGTATTTTTGATAAAGATTTCAAATGCCATTTACAGAACAACAGCTAGAAGTTAATTAAAGAAAGGCCTGTAGTCTGTTTAAAGGCTTCAATATTCTTTACTAAATGTAATGAAATTTTCTTTGATCATCCTGAAAACTTCCGCTGACTTTTAGTGCATACTGGATGTACACACACTCGCATCCATTCATCAGGTTAAAACATTTGTAATAGATTCCAGTTACAATAGTGCATGTTCCCACAAGGTCTATTTTATTCACCAATTCAACTACACATTGCATATGTTTTTATAATATATCTTACGTATGTAATTTTGGAAGAACTCACTATTTCCAAAAAATTATGAGAAGTTTTTTTTTTTTTGCTATTTCCCCCCAAAACTCTTTGGTGTCACATTTGTATCTAAGTGCTCAATTTCTTAAAAAAAACTGTACTTGGATAGAGAAGTGGCTTGAAGTTTATTAAAATAAAAATCAATAAAAATAATAAAAAAATAACATGATACATTAATTAAATATATAACAATAAAGTAAACTAATAAAATATAACATCATTTTGTAGTAAAATGTAACAGTGTGGATATTAATTAAAATATACTTTTATAATATTTTACATGAATATATCATAATTGTAATATTTTTGTGTTTAAAATATGTTTATGTTACATCGTCTACACTATTTTCTATTCAATTCTCTAAATAAATTTGAAGAATTGATATGTGTGAATATTGAGTGTTTCCTGAAATCAGGGTGTGGTTGTGGGCGATCAACACATATCAGGCAGGCGAAAATAAGTTTAAAGTTTAAGATAAATACGTTTTACATAGCGAAATAGGGCGAACAGCCAACTTAGTCAATATTGTGTAGACGCTTTAAAGGTGACATAATAAAATTATGATGTAAACCATATACCAAGAAATATTAAATACTTTAATATTAATAGTATTAATAATATGTTTGCTATACCAATCGATTTTTAACAGTTTTTAAACTTAAATAAATATAAATGAGGAATACAAATACCATAAAGGTCATTGAATTGAGTCATTATCTTTTATTTTTGATGGAGAGAATGTTCCAATTTTTCTGTAAAAGATAAAAGTACATTTTTTTCAGTGTTTTGCACTGAAATATTTACTAAGTGTCAATACAATGATGGGAGGCTTCAGACTTTTACTTTGTAAAACAATCTAACAAATCCACATGGGTAATGAGATACAGTTAGTCGTATTGTCGATATTTCTAATTCTTTGTATGCTTAAAAAATCAAGTACAATATTTGCTTTAATATAAGATGACCCCTGGGAAAAAACTAAATATAAGATGATTCTATAGGGAAAAAAAGGTTTACTGGTACATATTCCTTCACATGTAATTTGTTTTTCATATTTAATAAAAATATATATAAAAAATAATAACTTCTTGTTTTTATTTTATTTTTATTTGCCAATGCGACCCTAAACTTTCCAATCTACTCCCAGACCTGCTGATGCATTTCCAGACTTGCCAGTGCATCCCCAGATTTGCCAGTCTGCCTGCAGATTTTCCAATCTGCCTCCAGACTTGCCAATCTGCCCCAGACTGGTCAGTGCATCTCCAGACTTGTCAATACATCCCCAAATGTGCCAGTCTGCCCACGGACTTGCCAAAGCATATTCAGACTTGCCAATGCATACCCAGACCTACCAATGCATCCCCAGATTTGATAATGCATCCTCAGACTTGCCAATGCATCTCCAGACTTGTCAGTGCATCCCCAGACTTGACAATCTTCCACAAGAATTGCAAACCTGGACTCAGACTTAACAATGCATCCTCAAACTTGCCACTGCCTCCCCAGACTTGCTAATCTGTCCCCTGACTTGCCAATATGCCCCCATTATTACATAGAGAAACCGTCACTTCAGGGATATAATAAAGTGAAAAATGTATTGCAGTGAAGCCCCAGAGGTATAAAGTAACGTGCACAGGGACTTAAGTGTCTTTCTGTCCTCCCTGTGCACATTACTTTATACCTCGGTGGCTTCCCTGCAATAAAGTTTTCCCTTTATTATATCCCTGGAGTGCCGGTTTCTCTATGTCTGTGTTCCTGCAAGCTTTGTCAGCAGTTTTTCATGAGCACGAGAACAGAGGGATTGTTGACAGCAGCTTCTAATTGCATTGCTCGCCAGTGGGATTCAAGCCTCTTGGATCCTATTTGCGGAGGATTACCTGCGATTTTCTACTTGTCCCCATACGTACCAACATTCCAACATGCCACCCAGACACGACTGTCAATTTACCCACATTCTTCCGTGGTGACAAGTGGGACAGCCAGAGGATCATTAAAAATTATGTACATTAATTAAAAATATAAACATAACATAAACTAACATAAAAAAAAATCTTATTCAAATTGAAAAATGTGGATATTTAATTTAATGTAAATATACTATTATACTATTTGACATTAAAATACTTAAATTGTGAATATATTTGTGTTTAAAATATGTTTACTTCCCAGGGTAAAGCTGGGGGTTCCATCATAAAAGTCCCAATGGAAGTGTTGGTACCCTGCAGCTTTATTTGAGGTCTGATTATAAGATGAGGGGACTTTTTCAGAGAATTTGCTTTGAAAAAATCTATTGTTACATTCTAGCAAATGCAGTCATTTAAATTGGATTTATTTGTTAGATTCATGAGATAAGGCTTCGAAGACCAGATGGGCTGTCCCTTATATCAAATTTAAATGCAAGAATTAGATATTGGTACCGACCAATGTTAAGTCTATTGCAGCAATATGATGGCCAATGCCAACCCTAACTGTAGAATTTTCAGATTATTGTCATGTGTGTAAATTCATCTCAGGGTAATAAAGAAATAAACTAAAACTCAAATCAGGAGCAACTGGATTTTGGAGAGTTAACTGAGTATTTCCTGCTAATCGTTATTAATTTTCTATATCTCCATGGAGTTCTGGACTGAATGTGTACTTTACACTAAATAAAACATTATTAAACATATTTTTATTTTACAAACAAGTGAGCAGATCCCTTTTTTTCCTCACAGAAAAACCAGAAAAATTAATCCATGCTGCAAGGGATTTTGGGTATTCTACAAATAAAATAAGAATCATCACGACAGCGAACAGTTTAGTCTGCAGAAAAGTGCACAGGAAATGAGGAGTGAAGGCAATGCATGGTTACCAGTCTTTAATACCATGTCTTTAATACTGCAGCAAAATAAAGGGGAAAACAATGTTTTTTAACATGCCTTTCAATGCAATAAATAATAATTGGGCACCTACAAAGATAGGACAAAGATGAATGAACATATGATTTAAATGACTTATTATTCCTTGCCTTTATTTGTACTCTCAATTTGAGATGATAAAGGATTTGCCCCATATGACTCAACAGCATGCTCACAAATACATATCCTTGTTTTTAATGTACCTACTTTGAACTCTTTAACTTATTTATTTACTGCAAACACCTGTTGGCCATAAATCATTTGATGCTATAAGTCTTTAGAGAGCAGCCTTCTACAATAACCATATGTCGATCACTGTAATATTAAAGAACGTAGAAAAAGAAAGGTATTTTTTATTTCTTTATTGCTGAGCTCTGTATAAGATGTAAACAAAGATACTGTATTTTTTTTACAGTTACACCTCCAATGTGTTAGTGAGAAAGCTTGGTGAGATGGCATAGTGGACTAATGCACCAAATTTAAAATCTGTTCCATTATTCAATGCTTGATTTCTGGTGGGGTCAGCTCAGCCTTATCTCCGACTAAAGTAGATGAAAAAAAAAGAGTATGTGATCTATAATGTACACCTATTGATGTTTAAATATGAAAGAATATGATTTAAGTGTGGGAGTGTATTGATCATGTTTAATATGGAAATGTCTTATTCTGGGATGTCGGTGTCTGTTTTGGTCTAGAAGATAACAGCAGATAGAGGGCAGTGTAGCATTCCTATAAAACATTCTACAGTGACTGTTAAAACGCAAACTGGACAGACTCATTTCATGCAGTACATCCATTACAACCTGCTTAGCCTGGACCCTATTAATGCAAAACTCAATAATGGTTCTTCAATTAGGTTCCTGCAATCAATATTTCCCTGAATATTGGCAATGTGTCTGTTGCATTTTTAATGAAAAGTAGCTGTTTTCCTTTGCTGTGTGGGTGGTAAGACAGGTATTAGATATTTAAATCCATAGAAGTTCTGCTGGATCATTTAAAAAAAACTTGGATCATCTTTCGCAGGTGATTCTTCTTCTTTATGTTTTATGTTGTTGTGATAAATATGTCTTGGCAGCTGGAGATAAACTATTACTCAGACTAGGTGGAAAATTGGGATCTCCAAACCCCATTTTGCCTTGGGTTGTCACCTAGAAGGCCATTAAAAAATTGGCTTGAAGCCAATGTTATGTCTATGAAGGCAAAACAATGGCCAGTATCATTTCAAAGGTGGCAACTCTATCGTCTGTGACAATGTCAAGCAGAGTTTAGCTGCCAAGTAGTTTTTGGTCAGTTATCCTCAAGGGCAGTTGTTCTAAAAAAAAAAATCCTCACAGTAACCCTACACTTCAGGATTTAGGGATGTCCCAGTTGTGTTTAAATAAGAATATGTATAAAACCTGGTGTAGCGTTGGTGTACCTCTGATTTAGATAACCTAACAAAAAAAAATCCATTATGTTCAACATTCAACACCTACCTTCTACAGTTAATCGAACAGTGGTTCCCAAACCAGTCCTCACGGACCAACCGGGGTAATTCCTAAGTTCTTGACTTTTGCAACACCAAACAAATGATGAACCAAGCACACCAAGAAGCACAGGTGTGGTAAAATGTTCACCTGCTTTTATTGATATGAATATAAAGCAGATAAGCTTTAGTACAGACGTTTCAGGTGGCACCAGCCACCCTTTATCAATGCATGCACAGTTGCACACCCCCACCAAAGACTAAACAAATTGCAGTATTTCAAATTACCCGCTGAGACAATCAGCAGCAAACCCCACCCTTATGATGCCATGATGAGTCAGACCAGTCAACTATGGCAACCTGTGTGGGACAGAGAAACAGAAAATGTTACACAATACACAATGCTGTACTTTCTGTGTCGTTTTGTGTGTTAATGAGGTCACATCTTCAGATATCTCACAAGTCTTTTGATATACCTGTTCAAATGAAAACCTAATTCATCCTCTCTTTCTGCATGGATCCTTTATGGATGGGCATAATGTGTTGTGCTGGATTGTGCAAGGCTTTTTGGTTTGAAGATTCAGGTTAGGCTTGGGAAAAGTGCTTGGTTTGTTGGACTGTCACTCATCCCTGTATGTTTTTCTCTCTTATTAAATATCTGTTAAAGTAAACAGCCTTATATTTATATCTGGTTAAACTCTACAGTAGTAAGATGGTCTTCAAGGCCTAGGTTGCATAGTTTAGTCTGTTTCAGCCAGAACTGCAAACAGATCCAAACTAATGACAGCACCAATTAAATATTATTTGTGTAAGTATCTATTGAGAGTCATCATCCAAAATATTTAGGCCCAGTGTTATAAATGATGTGTTATGAAAAACACAGGGAGTTGAATGTAAGATCATAGGCCTGCAACCGTATAAGGTTCTCTATTTATTTTCCTAAAATTCTTATCTCCCAACTCATTCTTTTTATCCTGGAAAGCTTTCTCACTTAAATAAAACTATCTCATTCTTGCCTAGGGTTACCACCCATCCAGTATTTTACCAGCAGACTGGTACAAAATTGACCTCAAGTTAATGTAAAGTCTATTGAGGCAATAGCATGTTTGCTATTTTTTTGGAGAAAAGGTGGCAACCCTACTTTTGTCTCTCTCAAATTATACTTTATTCCATTCTAATCTAAGCCTTTATATTGTTTTAACTCCATTCCCATTGTCATTTAACCCACACATTCATTGCAATATTCCTGATACTTTTTTCATATCGCCATTTTCAACCATATCCATCTTAATAGATATAGGGGGGTTTACTATCTGCTGTGTCTCCCAGCAGGGTTCCCCCGGCTGATCCCATGCAAAAACAAGGGACTCTCTCTGTGCTAGCAGAGAGACACAGTTGCCGACCAGATGGCTGCCTGCTTCATATAGAAGCATGGCAGATGTCGGTCAGAGCATAAACTGGAGTGTACTATCAAAAGTACATGCCAGTTTATCCTCACAATAGGAACTACTAACATTTCCTTTGTGCTTCTATGTTAGAAGCACAAGTGAAAGAGAAAGTTTAGTGTCCCTTTAAGTTCAACCTCTAAAAGCAACCTTTTCACCGTTTACACATTTGATTTTTATTCCATATTCATCTTCATCAATCTAGCATTTAGTATATACAAAGCATCCCTTTTACCACATTGAATTGAGTTGTTATCCTGGCATAAAAACCTATGCTGTAGGTTTGGTGGAATTGTTACACCTCTGCAAAGTGGCAATTTTTAAATGGCAAGTACACTTTAAATGCATTGGGCTAATTAATGGTGTGCAAAATGTTCTTTTGCGTTAATCAATGAGCAGAAATACATTTCTCAGGTCACTAATTAGAGCCCGCTTATCGAAAAAAAATTCAAACATTAGTTTTAATGGTCGTCTATGGAGATTTTCTTGACTAGCGATTTTTTGAGTGCAAATTCTGCAAAGCATCTGTTCATACAACTTTTATCATATGTGTCGATTTAGGGCTAATTTACAAACCCTCACAACATTAATAACAGTTTACGTTTTAAAGGTAAATGTTATGACCTAATTATGCGTACAAACTAAAAGTCTTCCAATTCATGTTTTCATTCCTCTAACAGTTTTATAATTTTTATAATTCATTATTATTGCCTTCCTGTTAATGATTACTATGCATAATGCAATTTCCATTACCAGATGGACCAACAAAACATTTTAAAGCACAAGCATGTTTAGGGGCCAATAATATCAGATTAAATATTTGATGTAAATGGATAATTCTGATAGCTTTATAATTTATTTATTATTTCTATGTGATCGAGCAATAAAAAAAAAAAAATTCACTGGATACCATTTTTTTAAACTGTAAAAAAAAGTTGCAGAATTTATTCTTGCAAAACACTCCTTGAAGGATAATTGGAAAGACAATTGGATTTTAATTCTGTACAATTCCTTGGAATGGGAAGTTTTTGCTTTAGCATAATGGCTTCTTTTTGCAATGAAAAGAACATTGGCCTTAATATAATGAGTGTAGTAAATGTGCATAATGCAAATGGGCTTATAAAAATAAAATTAAGGTACATATGTAAGGATATAAACAATTATGATAACATTTTCTTTATTCGTGGAGCAAAGTTAAACTTGCATACTGCAGGCTTTCTTACTGAAATTAGATAATGTATTAAAATAGAAGAGAAAATTGCTCAGTCAATAAAAAAGGGGATCCATTTTTTTTTTTAGCTATGTCCATGAAAAAGGGAAAGTAAAACAAGTATTAGTTAGACTGTAAACTAAAGAAGGAAGGTATGTGAAGGATAAAAGTCTAGCTGACTGTCTCAATGAATATTTTTGTTCAGTTGTAACAAATGAAAATAAAGGAAAGGGACCTCAGTTAAGAAAACAGACTAAGTCATTTCATACATGTGAGTTTACAGAAGAAGAGATTCTACTTCAGATATCTAAGGTAAAGACAAATAAGTTGATGGGGCCTGTTATATGAACCCAATGTTACTAGAGCTTAATAGTATACTAGCAAAATAATTAACCGATTTATTGAACCAATCAACAGGAGTAGTTCCAGAAGGTTAGAAATTAGTGAATGTTGTGCCCATTCAGAAGAAAGGTAGTTGGAATGAGTCTGGCAACTATAGGCCAGTAAGTCTTAGATTAGTAGTGGTTCCAAGTTAAAGGATAGAATTGTTGAACATCTAAAATCACATGGATTGCAAGATAAGAAACAATGGATTCAATGGGCCCCTGTTATTTCAAAATGTTGCATTAGCAGTAAATTAACAGGCATTGATGCTCCGGTGACTGACGCTAACACCATTAACTGGTGCAGTAATTTCATTACTGCACCTGTTAACAGAATTACCAAACCCACTATAAACTTCCATAGTTTCTATGGAGGATTATAAACTGCACTGAAACACTGTTCTGTGCTGTAATTACCATACAAACAGTGATTAAATGATGGCTGCTAGAAAAAATAAAGAACAAACAAATCCCTTTTGCCATTAATTTAACCCCCCAAAAAGGACAACTTAAATATGTCAGTCTGCTTAACGTATCTGATAAATGCACATTGTAACCCATAGGGTTTTTTTATGAGGGGTAGGCGCAAGGAAATATGGGTGGCTATTACACCACCAGCCCCCTAGCGCCTCCCTGAACAGGTTATAGGAGGGGATGGGACACTTCATGGCGGCTGCATCCGTGCAGCTGCTTCACCGCCGACTCTGCACCACAAGACAGCTCGTCGCTGGAGATTTCATTGCGGGACATTTCATCGGTAAAGGTAAGTTTATTTAAGTATTTTAGCTATTTTAGTAAGGGTGGTTAGAATTAGGGTTTAGGGGGTTAGAATTAATTTTTCGGCTTCGGGGTTAATTTTAGTATTAGGGTTTAGGGGGTTAATTTTAGTATTGGGGTTTGGGGGTTAGTCTTAGGGTTTAGGGGGTTAGTATTAGGGTTTGGGGGTTAGTATTTGGGTTTACGGGTTAGTATTAGGTGTCGGGGGGTTAGTATTAGGGTTTGTGGGTTAGTATTAGGGTTTAGGGGTTAGTATTAGGGTTCAGGGGTTAGTATTAGGGTCTAGGGGGTTAGTATTAGGTGTCGGGGGTTAGTATTAGGGTTAAATGTAGTAATGGGGTTTTAGGGGGCACTTTGGGGGAAATCATTTATTGGAGGGGTTATTTTCTTTTTACTTTTACATTTGTAAGAGCTGACAGTTCAGCGCTTAACTGTCAGCTCTTACATAGCCGCGTCCACGATTAAACGGCCGCGTTATTCTTCATTGCTGACAGTTCAGCACGGCAGTTAGAAAGCTGAACTGTTCTATATAAAAATATATATATATATATACACACACACAAATATATATATATATATATTTATTTTTCTAGGATTAGAAATAACAAACACAATCTTTAATATACAAGGTATGCATATAAAATAACATACTTTGTGTAAGATATTTACTTTAATTAAATAATACAACAAAATTACCTTATTGAGCCATCTCAGATCAGGCAAGTAAATTGTCCTCTCTGTGAACTAAATAAATAAAAACTTCTGATGATCCTATAAAATTAAGTTTTTTCATGGACTGTGCCAATCAAATTAAATTAGTTTTGGGCATCAATTCATATAATAGAACTGTAAAGAGCTCAAAGAAAAGCCAGAAATGAAAGTGAAAAATTAGTGGAATTAGTTAACCTCTTATTGACAGAGTGCTGCATTTGATGTACCTTGAAGACCAGAATTCCATTATTTTTGTCATTTGTTTGCTGAACTGGGAATTGCTTTCTTCATGTTCAGTCCACCCACACAAATTATATATAATTTTTTAAAGGACGGATAGGGCTTTCATTTGATACTATTATTTTCATCATATGATATAATTTACTATTAAACAATATAAAATATGATGAAAATATGCCATAAAAAACACTTTTTCTAACTATGACCTGATTTTTTTTAAACAATTACAAATGGTAAAAAAGATCCCATCTATATATTTCTAATATTTGTTCTGAGTTTAGAAATACCAATGTTTCCATTTTTGTCTATATTTTATTTCAAGTAATAGGGCAATAATCAATATTAGTGTTTTTTTGTTTCTCAACCATTTTCTTCTCCAGTGACCTTGTGACCCATCCCTAAATTTACAAAACCCTAAATCTACCCCCACTCCTTAATCTTACCCTTGTACTAACCTGAACCCACCTGTAACCCTAATTATAACCCTAAATATAATCCTAACCCTAGATCTAAGAACAGTCAAGCAACAGTTTCAGAATGAGGAAGATATTTTTTTTCTCACTTCCGTAGCTCTCTGCAAGGCATGCTGTATTGGAGGAGCATGCGCCTCCAATACATCACGGTGCCCTGGGGGGGCAGAGAAGGTGTTGCATGATGCCTCAATCGGGACATCATTGCAACACTTTTCACACATAGGCAATAAAAACTGATCACTGCCTATGTGTGTTTAAAATGCATACGATCACATTCGCGGTGATCGTATGCTCGTGGGTGTGTGTGTGTGTGAGTTTTGACGGACCATGCTTTGCCGGACATATATACGTCCATTAGCGTTAAGGGGTTAAAGGGGTTAAAGAGCAGCTACCCAAACTAATTTTGTATACTCTGGAAAATACAAGCCTAAGATCCACTCACATTATAAACAAATTTAAGGCAGCATAATGCCTTTTTTGGGCATACGTATTGTTAGATTTAAAGGGGGATTTAGTCACTTCTAATGAAATTAACACAAAAAGAACTATTTTGTAGAAAGTGTCAATTTGGTTGACTAATGTCTTGTTCAACAAAAACCAACTACACAACTTTATAAATTGATATTTATCCAGTCTAACATTGATTCAGAAACCATACAACTATTTTTAGCATTAGAAGAAATGTTCTTCTCTTTTTTCTTTTGAAGAACAAATTATGCATGTAGTCTGCTAATAAAAACATATTATTTTAAAATATTAAAGGAGGGATCAACTAACCTTTAAGCTCATGTCCAAAATTGTTTTTAAATTATTTTGTTTTTTTCTAGGCTAACAATTCACAAAGCTACGGTTACATGACATGATAGCTATAAATGGTGCTTAAGTCTGAACTGGAAAGAGAACAAATAATATAACAATAGTGAGGTCTGTTTTCAAAATACAAATTGACACTCACAAATCAGTAACTATCCCACTTACATACTGAGGAACAATACACTACTCTAAACTGAGTGACTTTTTTAAACATCATTAAGTATTCACCTCATTAAGTATGCACCTCACCTTCCATATTTCTCGTGTGTGTGTGTGTGTTAAAAGCACTTAAGTCTTTTTTGTTAATGGTTAGCCATGCAAAAATAACCCCTTAGTGACATGACGTTTTGACCTTGTCTTTCCCTTAGTGACAAGGGCTGTTTTGACATTTCTGGGGTGTTTGTGTTTAGCTGTAATTTGCTTCTTTCTCACATTGTGTACCCACACAAATTACATGTTTTTTTTTTTTTTTATCATCATAAGAAGGGCTTTCATTAGATACCATTATGTTCATCATATCTTATAATTTACTACCAAAAAAATTAAAAATTATAAACCCTTAACTTAACCCTAACCACAAATTTAACCATAACTCTAACCCTTATGCTAACCCTTAATTAATTATAATTTTAATTCAATTGTAACCCTATCCCTTATACTAACCCTTCTAACACTCTACCCACAAGAGTGCAGCAGCTATATTGAAGGAGCGATCGTGGGTGCCCCAGATTCAAAATTTCAGTGCTTCCTAATGCCTCGATATCAAGACAATAGATCTGCACCGTCAGAACGGTTTTCATAATCATGATAGTGAAAACAGCTCGTTCCACCGGGGGGTCATGCCAGGTATGTCCATTGTAGGCAACGGAGTTTCCAGCTGGACATGCCTGGCACATCCACTGTCACAAAGGGGATAATTTAGTTTCTCTAGCTCCCTCAGCAACTGTGTTCCTGCCCATGTTTGTTATCACAGGGCAGTGTATGTGAGAAGCAGCACTGACACAAGTACAGCTTGGAACTAGATGTTGAAAGGTCCTACATCCTTCCCTCTACACTTCTGTGCCTTGTTCTCAGTCCCAACAGGAAGACTACTACCATGCCTATAGGTAAAAACTGTGTGTGGGTGCTTGTGGTTGCATGGGTGTGCGTGTGTGACTCTCAACTGTTTCACTTTAAGCCAGACTGCCACAATTCTAATTCCCCCATGCCCGCAGTAGCACTACCCCATCCTGTTAAACGAATTTCCAGGCATTGAAAAAAATCCATGGAAACCCACTTATTAAGGGAAACTTAGCAACTAATTGACTAAGTCCCCTCAGTCTTTATCAACTATACTTGGCTAAGCCTCCATCATTCTCTTCCACTATCTAACCAAACCACTTATTTATGGGTATATGTAAACCTATGAAATGAACTTATGAGGTGGATGTAGACAATCCCTTTTTCATGTAACCTGCTAATTCTTTCCATCTACAAATAATGTAAAATATGTCATGCACATTAAACTGTGGCTTATTTTAACTTGAAAAGTTATGATGTGGCATGGTCTGTGGGGCAACATAATATGTACTATGGGGAAGTGACACTAGCTTGTTCTGTAGGGGTAGTTATGTTGGGGAGAGAGAGAGAGAGAGAGAGAGAGAGAGAGAGAGAGAGAGAGAGAGAGAGAGAGAGAGAGAGAGAGAGAGAGAGAGAGAGAGAGAGAGAGAGAGAAACTATGGGGCACTCGTGCGTGGCATAACTATGGGGCACTCGTGTGTGGCATAAATAAGAGGCTCTTTTGTGTGGCATAATTATGGGGCGCTGGTGTGTGGCATAACTATGGGGCGCTGGTGTGTGGCATACTTATGGAGCTCCTGTGTGTGTGGTATAATTAATTGGGCTCTGAGGTGAGGCAAAATTAATGGGGCTCTGAGGTGAGGCAAAATTAATGGGGCTCTGAGGTGAGGCAAAATTAATGGGGCTCTGAGGTGAGGCAAAATTAATGGGGCTCTGAGGTGAGGCAAAATTAATGGGGCTCTGAGGTGAGGCAAAATTAATGGGGCTCTGAGGTGAGGCAAAATTAATGGGGCTCTGGTGTGGTATAATTTATGGGACTCTGGTGTGTGGCATAGTTATGGAGCTCCTGAGTTACTGCACCAGGTGACACCAACCCTAGTTATGCATATTGTGCTTGTGCTAGGCAATGTGGAAGATGTATTATGTTTGTCTATTCTGGCAACAGGAATTAAGGCTTTAAGTCATTTGGACCTTGAGGAGAATGACGTTCTGTTAAATGTGAAGTGAAAATAACACTTTTTCTTAGATAAAAGGGAAACTTATACGACTTTGTATATTAACTATAGCAACTTGGATTATCTTGATTATTTATTAGACATTTAGTCAATGATGGTAAATTATTTTATGAATCATAGATGAACAAAATCTGTGGTACTATTTATTTTATGGAAGGTATTTAATTTTATTGCAGATAGATTTACAGTTCTTTCTGGGCATAAAATCAAAAAGTTTCCCAAATAAAAAACACATTAAATCAACACTTACAGACTAAAATATTTTCAATACTTCACTTTAATGAGTCTACCATGAGGCTGCAGAGATAGATGACTTTATGCAGACACAAATAAACAAATATAAGCATTTTTGTTCTTGGCAGATAATCTGTAGCTCAACAAAAAATATTTATTCTTTAATCCTACGAGTTCTGGAATTTAGAGTATTGTTTTCCTACTTGATAGGTCATGTATATTTTGTGGAAATTTGCAGCTTTTTTTTTTCTACATTGGCACTGTAATTAACTTCTATTTTGGTTATGATAAAAACCAAATTCTATCTTTCACTTCTGTTTTCACTGAAAACTATAATAAAGTTTCTGAATATTGTTATAATAATAACATAGTATAATTATTTTTCACAGAGCTGTACAATGGGAAAACCTCCCATAAACATACGTGCAACATAATTTAGACAACCTGGAGCAAAAAAAAGAGACGCTCCTTGTTACAATCTAAAAACGTTGGAGAAATTACATACTCTGTAAATGTACATCATGTAGAGGTTTGGTGTATCCAAAAGGCAAGATAGAGTGGCAGGTGTCTAATTATATACATATAAAATATATAACAATAAACGCTTATAATGACAGCTACATGGGGCTATTCACTTAAAGGTAAGTTGCAGTTAATTGAAGTGATATGAAGTGAGATTAACTATATTGTGCAGAGATAAACTTGGGGAGTCTCCCCTCTATGCAAACTCACCAGGCTGGTCATTGCATAATGTATATCTAAATTGGTGAGATAAAACATTCATCTCAGTTCACCTGCAACTCACCTTTTATGGAATAGCCCCCCACAGCACTGGCATCTTAACTTACCCTCTGAAAATGGAAGAATTGAACTTGTTCTGCTTTTTACTACATGTCACTAAATAACTTTAAAACAGAAATGAACATACAAATACTTTACCTTAAATATGTAGCAAAAAAACCCAGTTCACTCTTTAGTGAATGTCAGAATTAAAGACAGTTGTACAATGAGAAACACCATACCTGCTGTGTGACACCGGAGTCACTGTAGTTAGTAATGTTTAGTACTGTACATTTGTGAAATTTATCTATGTCTAAACTTTATGTTTCTATGTTACTCGTGTTTGTTTATGTGTCGAAATTCAGCACTGAAACATTTGTGTCCCTTGGCCTCATGTGGACGATTGTGACCGAGAACTCAATTGCAGATAATTCATACTAATTGTCTGTCATCCCTTTGACGTATTTATGGTTTTGTTCCCTTCTACACACTTTAATTCAAAGTCTTACTGAGTTTTATTTTTCATGTCACAGAGAAAAGTACTCTGGTTGTCACAGAATTAGATTTCATGTTTGAAATTATGTAGCAACTGATTTAGGATGTGATCAAACCACTCCAGTTTAATGTTTTCTTGTATACAGTGTGGTAAATTTTGACCTTGTCAGTGGGAGACAGCTGAATTATGATTCATCTGCAGTGGAAAACGGTATGTCTGCAATATTAGATTAATTTCCTGTTGAGCACAAAAAGTAATACCAAACCTTGTAAATGTCATCTTTATCTTTCATCAAGTCAGATTTTGATATTTTTCATTTTATTTGCAGCTTTTTAAATGTGTTTAATATATTTTAATGGCTATTTAATATCGCGAGCAGGTATGTACATCTATGCTGACTTGAAAGAGTGCAAGATCTTGCTGCAAGTGAGTGGCATTTGTATATCCAATACATCTACGAATGCTTATCACTACAGTCAGCTCTCTGTTAATGAGAAGGAAGTTGTACTAACCTTGAGAAAAACGAAGGCTAAATACTTCTATTAAGAATGTGCTCGTCATAGTCGGATGACAGCCAAAACTGCTCTATTTACAGAAAGGAAGAAGCATCACTAAAAATTTGTAATATGCATTCACATTTACTTCTAGCAACAATTTAAACCAGTGCCTCCCAATCTTGGGGGCATGTGATGTCTGCAGGGGTCCTTGTAGTGTATATGTATATTCTTTATTGTTGTTGCGAAAGTCTCACAAAGTAGGGGCTAATAAAGGATGAACAGAAATACCGAACATTTAAGTCACTGACAACTACGGGCCAATAGAACCAAAACTTGTAATAAACCACTTGCTAGAAGGTGGATCTGTGCAATCACATGCTGCTCATACACCTCTGTAAGTCAGAACATTAGGTCTTATGTCCTGATTAACAGAGGAGCAAGGGGCCACATTGACGCAAAAGGATTCCACAGATGTCCCTTACTAGGTCATATCCTACCTAATATAAAGAAGTGGCAGAAGGAAGACAACAGGGTGGGGCGGTGGTTGTGGCTCGGAAAGTCCATTGATGCTGTGTTAAAGAATCTAAGATATTATGGGGCCTCACTGACCACCAGCATGTTAGGAAACTGAAATGGGATGCACATGAGCTTGTTTTAAATCTCTGTTGCTAGCATGCATAGATGGGGATGTTTGGCTGGCTGAACCTCATGGAAACAATATGTTACATAAGTATACATTTTTTAGTCATGAAAATATTCTGGTTTACCCTAGAGTCTATTCACAACACAGTGAACTGTGGTGAATTAATATGGGAACTGGAGAAATAAAAAATCTGGGTTACAATTATTTTCCTAACTTCTAAGTAGCTATTTTGGCCTGAGCAACTACCACTAAAGTAATGTTTTGGTTTTGATAGAATTACGTGTTATGTAAAGAAAAATATACCGTATTTGCTCGATTATAAGACGACCCTGATTATAAGACGACCTCCCAAACTTTGTATATTCCTTTAGGAAAAAAACTTAAAGCCTGAATATAAAAAAAAGTTTAACTTGTATATATGTGAATTGATTTTTAATATTTAATAAAAAATTGATATTATACAAATGCATTTCTTGTTTTTATTTCCTTGTGGCCTCTCCCCCCCCCCCAGCGTAGTCTCTCTCTCTATCTCCCCCCTCCCTCCCCTAGTCTCTCTCTCTCTCTATCTCCCCCCTCTCTGCCCTAGTCTCTCTCTATCTCCCCCCTCCCTCCCCTAGTCTCTCTCTCTCTATCTCCCCACTCCCTCCCCTACTCTCTCTCTCTCTCTCTCTCCCCCCTCCCTCCCCTAGTCTCTCTCTCTCTATCTCCCCCCTCCCTCCCCTAGTCTCTCTCTCTGTCTATCTCCCCCCTCCCTCCCCTAGTCTCTCTCTCTCTCTCTCTCTATCTCCCCCCTCCCTCCCCTAGTCTCTCTCTCTCTCTCTCTCTCTCTCTCTCTCTCTCTCTCTCTCTCTCTCTCTCTCTCTCTCTCTCTCTCTCTCTCTCTCTCCCCCCTCCCTCCCCTAGTCTCTCTCTCTCTATCTCCCCCCTCCCTCCCCTAGTCTCTCTCTCTCTATCTCCCCCCTCCCTCACCTTGTCTCTCTCTCTCTATCTCCCCCCTCCCTCCCCTAGTCTCTCTCCATCTCCCCCCTTTCCCTGGTGGCTAGTGGGGGTAGCTGGGGGATGTCTGCACGATACGTGCAGACATCCTCCATGCTGCCCGACACCTCCGTCTAATATGACGGACAGCTGGTCCGTCATAATAGACGGAGGTGTCGGGCAGCATGGAGGATGTCTGCACGTATCGTGCAGACATCCCCCAGCTGCCTGCTTTTCCCTGGTGGCTAGTGGTGCAGCAGAGGATGTCTGCGCGATGAGCGCAGACCTCCCCTGCTGCCGCCCGGCACGCTCGCCGGGACTTCTGTGACGAAAGCGGAAGTACCCGGCTTCTTCACAGAAGCCCCGGCGGTCGTGCCGGGCGGAAGCAGGAGAGTCTGCGCTCATTGCGCAGACATCCCCTGCTGCTAGAGAGGGGGATCCAGGTCCCCTGCAGCTTTGCTGGGGACCTGGATCCCTGTCTTATAATCTGACCTCAATTTGAGGTCAGATTATAAAACGACCTCGAATGTAAGACGAGGGGGATTTTTCAGAGCATTTGCTCTGAAAAAAACCTCATCTTTTATTCGAGCAAATACGGTAATTTCACAATGCAATCTTATGGGTTATTTGTGCTTCCCTATGCAGTTTAATTAGATTAGTTTATTAAGTAATACATAATTTGCTGCTTCAGTAAGTACTCAGAATCACTTCCCCATTATAAAAGAATGCAAAATAGATAAGTTCTACACATCTATACATGGTATAAGTACTCACTTATGTAAGAGGAAAATTCGCACATCATTATCTGTGTTTCAGAGGAAAAAAGGTAAACTGATTTATAGCTCGTGTTTTGTTTTGGGGGGAAATGTGTTAAAATGCAAATACATTTTATGTGTCAAAAACGTTTTGCTTTATGCTACATTTTGCAATGTACTAATCATTTAACATCGGGTTAGTAAATATGAGCAAGCTGAGAATAAATTTGGGCATATGCACAAAATAATAATGAGCATATATTTGTGATAATTCCTTTCTGCCAATTTTATTTGCACTTCATACATGCTGGTGTCATTTTCACACATGGGATAAGAATACAAAGTGCACAGTGGGTACAGACAGCAACATTAGCCACAGGTAATGCCTTTATGCCTTTAGTGCCTTTTGGCCAATGACTAAGTGCCAAAAGGCACGAAACACATAAGGCATCACCCCTGGTTTATTTTGCTGTCTGCACCCACTGTGCACTTATTAAACCACCTGTTGATTATATCAGTCTATTGTGGCTTGTCTCTCCCCCTGTATCCTATTTTATACTGTTTCTGCTTTTAAGGCTTGGAATACATTGATCAGGAGTAATAATATCTGCAATAAACACAGACACTTCGATGAAAGAGAAAAATAACATTGCTCTATGGAGTGTAAACATCAGTAATTAGAAACAACTCGACCATAAAACTTAGCATTTTTCTTCTTTGCTTAAAATCCTAGGTCTGGACAGCGTTTATTAACACTAGGAGTCCATCATGTTGCTGACACAGTTACACGATGATTTTAAGCAAATAAATACATGCTAGTTTTATGTTCCAGCATTGGTCCACCAATGTTTTAGAGTTGCCATTAGAGGGGCAACAATTTAAAAGTAATATCAGGAAGTATTACTTTACTGAGAGGGTAGTGGATGTATGGAATAGCCTTCCAGCAGAAGTGGTAGAGGTAAACACAGTCAAGGATTTTAAGCATGCGTGGTATAGACACAAGGCTATCCTAGCTATAAGACCGGGAACGGGGGACTAATAAAAGTACTCCAAAAAAATTGGGCAGACTAGATGGACCGAATGGTTCTTATCTGCCGACACATTCTATGTTTCTATGTTTTATGGTCCAGCTTTGGTCGAGCAATGTTTTATGATCAGCTTTGGTCCAGAAATGTTTTATGATCCAGCTTTGGTCCAGCAATGTTTTTTTGCTCTTTCATTGAAGAAGACAGCTTCTGCCTGTTTAAAGCTGCCTTTTGAACAGTGCTCTTAGTTTAAAAGATATTGATGCTTTGTCATTGATAAAAGTCACTGGTGTGTGGGTGCCTCAATCATACTCAATCATACACTGACACACCAATAGCACTGCTCATGTCACAGATTTGTAGCTCTGTGACATGACAGCTTTAAAGTCTTGCTTAGAATTCAGAAGAAATAGAAAAACTCTTTAAATGGTAAGATTGATGTTCAAAGGGCAGTTAATCAGACAGAAGTGGTTATATCCTTTTTTAGTAATAAAAACAGAATGACTGAGAAGTAGCAAATTATGATACTAAAATATGTGCGTGTGCTTATGTTCTACAGGCTGACAAATGGCAAAGTGGTCAAAATCATCTGAAAATGTTGATGACATTTCTAACCATCACCAATCAGAGTCTGTGCAGTTGGACAATCAATCAATGATATCACTTCTTCCAGCTTGTGAGTTTTTCATCTCTCTCTAAATTCATGTAATTAAAAGAAATAGTGACGTATTTTCAGACCTTCTCTAACATATTGATAGACTTAGTATGTGTAGCTGACCATTCCACTGGCTTCTTGCAACACATGATATTGTACATTTCAAACCAAAATGTCAGCCTCTGTAGCAGTGACTCTTCTGAAGCACCCAGGAAATCTTGAATTCCAATTGCATCAGTTACTATGCTTTTATGGTATTTATATTGCACAATTTTGTTCACAGCGTTCCTTTTTGGCCATCACATGTTAGATTTTGGCTCCACATGCCAATCAGAAGAGGTGAAGAATTGTGAACAAGGTTGTTTGGATAAATACACCGATCAGCCATAACATTATGACCACCTGCCACAAATTATGTAGGGTTGTTTTGGCTTCAAAAGGGGACCTACATAATTTGTGGCAGGTGGTCATAATGTTATGACCTGTTGAGGCATGTAATCCACTAGACCTATGAAGGTATGCTGTACTATCTGGCACCAAGGTGTTAGCAGCACATCCTTTAAGTCCTGTACTTTGTGAGATAGAGCCTTCATTGACTGGACTTGTTTCTTAAACACATCCCATATATGCTCGATTGGATTGAGATCTTGGGGAAACTGGAGGCCAAGTCAACAGCTTGCACTCATGAATGGCAGGACCCAAGGTTTCCCAGCAGAACATTGCCCAAAGCATCCCACTGCCTCCACCAGCTGGCCACATGTCAGTGGTCATCATTTTAGGGCTGATTGGTATATATTCAACCTGAGAAAATCTACTCTAAATGGGATTGCTTATATTAATACAACCACTATTTACTCTATCCAATTTGTTATTTTGCTCAAATAATAGCAGTTTTAATATAGTGATTGTTCATTCCTTCTAATTTGTAATGTGTGTTAAAGAGGAACTAACCCCTAATATAGTTTTAACCAGGCTTGAAGCAACTTCGTCCTCATTACAAATGCCTGTTGAATCGTGCTTCTAGTGTGTGCCGTTCTAAAGTTAATGATGCTTAGTTGTATATGACATCAGATATATACACATATGCAACATTTGAATGAATGTTTCTTCTTGCAATACTAACACATATATTATATAGCGCTCTATTCTGTAAAAGTAAACTCATTAATGAACTGCAAGTGAACTACAAAAATCAATAGATTAGCTGGAAAAAATATCCAACTTGCTTACGTTTCCTATTCAGGTATTAAAAGACTCCTAGTGTTTCTGTGTGTTGTACATTTGTTCACTAAATGTGAAATTTACAGTTCTCCTGTAGTTTTTTGTATTGATAATAATTTCACAAGGGCCCCTTAATTAAGTGACATCCAACAAGGGGTTGCTTGGAGAGGTAGGCAGAACTGTTGCAGTACCAACATCCATAACCATTTTACACTTTATTTGCAAATATTAAAATAATAGGAAGTGTTAGGAAAACTGTTAAGAGATTTTTTTCTTTACTTTGCATGATGCTGTGCTAAAAATGTTTTTTAGGACATTGAGATGGAACTTCTCCTTTAATTTCTGAATCTTGAAGTTCACTTTTAGCTAATAGCACCTATAATGCTTTCCTTACCTCGCGTAAAATAACATTTTCTCCGAATCTGTTTTGTGCTGTCAAGGTAACCGTCTGTGTGAGGTTTTGTGGTGTCGGCTTTTGTGTTTTTGAGAAAAAAAGATGATGCTAGTAGTGGGATGGACCTCTAATTAGAGATTTGTATTATTCTACATATATTGCATTGTATTTAATGACCTGAGTTATATCACACCACAGACTGCAACAGCAACATTTAAATAGAGCCAATTATGTCAACAAGGAATACAATAAGTTATGGATTGCATACCTCCCAACTAAATTGCCAAAGAGGGGTACTTTTTTTGGCAAAAGGGGGCTATTGGCTGGGCATTTGTAGTGCTATTTGACATTTGGAAGCCATTTAAAATATGAATACTGTATTTTACTAAAAAAATGATATAAAAACACATTGACTGCATTTGAAACACTAGAAATGTGATATACACAGCGCCTATTATGTGAAATCAAAGTGAACCCTTTACCAAAAAAAAAAAAAAAAATTTAAATAATTATTATAAATGTATACAAACCCAGCGATACACTGATTGAGGATATTGACAATGAAATATCTCAGTGGATTGGACAGATGAGTCGCATTGAGAAAATAAGCTGCTAGTCTTTATAAGAAAACAGTGGAGCAAGCCACTGTAAAGGGAAACAGAATGGGAAGGTGAGTAGACAGCGCTTGGCAGTTAAACAGAGTAAGTGTCAATCAATATAAAAAACCAAAGATAGTAAATTAATATATAAAAACAAATGCAATATATAAATACATATAGAAAAAATATACACAAATGTAACAACAAAAATGACAAATTGTTAAATTGTTAAATTTGCTGGTCTGTTTGCTTAGAGGCTGAAGAAGTTCCCAGAACGAAACGCGTCCCTCTTGTTAAAGTGAAATTACCTGGCCAGGTTTTCAATTCTTCCTTCTTTACTGACCAGCACGTTTCTATATCCATGTACTATTCATGGTATTTTGCTAACCCAATCAGCAAGTGAGTAATTTGACACTCTGCCTGTGGTTACCTTTGTATCTGTGTCTGTTGATTTGTATTTAAAGGCACATATCATTGTTTCTTGTTTTTAACAATTTGTCATTTCTTTTGTTACATTTGTGTATATTTTTTCTATATGTATTTATATATTGCATTTGTTTTTATATATTATTACATTTATATATTTTATATTAATTTACTATCTTTGGTTTTTTATATTGATTGACACTTACTCTGTTTAACTGCCAAGCGCTGTCTACTCACCTTCCCATTTGAAACACTAGATGATGGGTTTAATTGCTTTGGAGCTCTCAGACAGATTCATATACATCTCAAATTCTGAGCATATAGAAAATAGGGACATGAGAGGAAGAAAGACAGAGGGATTTGAGGCATAAAAGGGACTGTCCCTTCTAAATATGTAGACTTGGGAGGCTTGGGATTTATCATGTACATTTGACCCTTATAATTGTTTTGAAAAACACATTTTGTACATTATTATGAAGAATGGTGCTAAATAACTTTTTAACCCCTTCATGACGCAAGGTGCTTGCATCCCAAACGACGCAAGCACCAAAACGTCCCAAATTGTTCCTGGCCACCGATCACAAGGAAAACTATGGCAGAGACCCGATCAGGGTCTTAATACACCCTGTGGGTCCCTGTCAAAATATCGCGAGACCTCCGGATGTCACGTGTGACGTCACGGAGGCGTGCCCGAACCCGGAAGTTCGGGCACGGCGCGATTTAGAGAAATGTAGCTGGTGCTCGCTTTGAGCACCGGCTACATTTCCCCTGTCAGACTGAGGCCACTCAAAGTGGCCTCAGATGACAGGTGGGATCCCGCTGCAAGTGCAGGGAGCCGCGATGAGCTGTTTAACAAAGGACGTACTATGCCGTCCTAACGACTTTTAGGCACTTAAAATTAGGACGGCATAGTATGTCCTAACATCACGAAGGGATTAATAGAGGCTCTTTTGACACACAACAAATGCTACTTCCCCTTAAATGATGGATAGGATACATGGAGATGGGACAGTTCATCGAAGCTGCATTAATGCAGCCGCTTCACCTTCCCCTCTCGCTCGATGGCCAGTTCATTGCCAGAAAGGTCATCGTGGGACAGTTCATCGTGAGATCACTGAAGGTGATTATTATTAATGGGGTTAATTTTTGTATTAGAGTTTGGGGGAGGTTACATTTATTATTAGGGTGTGGAGGGGTAACTTTTAGGGGGGGTTCATTTATTAGGGGGGGTACAATTATTGGGGGGTGTACGTTTGTAAGCACTGACAGTTCAGCTCTGAACTGTCAGCGCTTACATAGCATCAATGAAGCGGCCGCGTTCATCTTCACCTCTGTCAGTGGTGAAGCAGCTGTGAACAATTGTCCTAGACCCAGGAGGGGATGGGACTCTTCATCACGGATGCTTCCGCGCAGCCGCTTCACCGCCGACTCTACAGCACAAGACAGATCGTCGCTGGAGATTTCATCGCGGGACATTTCATCGCTAAAGATAAGTATTTTACCGATTTTAGTTTGTTTAGAATTAGGGTTTAGGGGGTTAGAATTAGGTTTAGTGCTTAGTGTTAGGGGTTAATTTTAGTATTAGGGGTCGGGGGTTAGTATTAGGGTTAGTATTAGGGTTTAGGGGGTTAATTTTAGTATTAGGGGTCGGGGGTTAGTATTAGGGTTAGTATTAGGGTTTAGGGGGTTAATTTTAGTATTAGGGGTCAGGGGTTAGTATTAGGGTTAGTATTAGGGTTAGTATTAGGGTTTAGGGGGTTAATTTTAGTATTAGGGGTCGGGGTTAGTATTAGGGTTTAGGGGGTTAATTTTAGTATTGGAGTTAATTTTAGTGTTAGTATTGGGGTTTAGTGTTTAGTGTTACTATTGGGGGGGGATCATTTATTAGGGGGGGTTATTTTACTTTTACTTTTAGATTTGTAAGAGCTGACAGCGATGAAGATGCGGCGAAGAAGTGTCCTAGACCCGACCCAGGATACATAATCAATATGTGACCACTCTATATGTTTTTAATATGTTTCTAAGCATGACCTGTGCGTCTATACCACATCTTTAATAAATAATAAACACGACCAGCACTGTAGTGATCAAGTGAAATTATTAGTCCCAAAGGCAAGATTGTATCTTTATCATATAGTCTTCGTTCCTTAGCACATTATTGTATATGAAACATTTATTTTGCAAATAGATCAAAATAAGTTATGATTACTGTGAAAATGTTAAATATAATCTAAATTTCCTAGTAATGGATGGCACACTAAATTATGTTTTTCTAATACACTTCAAGGTACAAGCATAACAAACATTCAACGAAAATTTAAATTCACTGTTGCTGCCGTTGCTGTCCTTTATATAATTGTTCTGGGCCTTTTCATTTTTATTGGACTGAAAGGTAAGTTAATGAATTCTTTTAAATATTAGTTTTTTCATGCCAAAGTTTGAATGATGTCTTGATATGATTTATTATAGCTGGCAATATGAAATTACATATTAATCACATATTTTATCCTTTTCCTATGTAATATTAAAAATAACATTTGAAAATGCCTTTATTGAATAAAATTATTCCCATTCTAGCAAAGGTAAGTGGTCACAAAAAAACTGAGCTATTTATAATTTTATAATTCACCTAGCATTTCTGATTTGATAACTGTCCTTCACAAATGAGTCTAAAAGAGATAGATTGAAGAATAATTATAACACTTTATGTACTTTTAATGATCCCTACAGATAAATAAATAAAAAAATAGCCAAACGAATATGGATAAATGTTGACCTTCAGAAGGTAGATCAGTAAATAAGTAAGAATTTATTTTATTAAAAACAAACTAAAAAGCTATTTATTAAACTCAGAATCTTTGATAATGAGTTAGGCACTAACTCAAATTATGATTTGTTTAATTTCATAGAGGACTGGTTCAATAACATAGAGGGAAAATATTTAGTTCACACAGAAACATGGCATGATGTGAAAAGCAGGGGCTTAAAAATGAAAATGTTATGTGTACACAGCTTGTTTCAAGTAAATCAATGAGCAATGTATACAATATAGTGCAAGAAATGAATGTGTGAATTTCCAAAATCTCCCCCAAAAATCAAAAAGAAACAAACAAAAACATGTAAAGAATTGGTTATCAAACTTCATGTTCATTAGTAAACAGCCCTTTCATAAGTGTTTACCTCCCAACATAGCCCACTGACAATACAGGACTAGGTGACTTGCTATGGGAAGTAAAAATGCTGCTCAGCACTGGTAAAGTGGTGGTGATTTTAATCTGTTTGAGGCAAAGTTTTGACACCAAGTGTCTTTCTCAAGCTCTGGCTGTGGCTTGAGGAAGACACTTTGTGTTGAAACACTGCCTCAAATAGATTAAAATCACCTTCACTTTACCAGTGCTGAGCAAAGTGTTTATGTCTACATTTTGGAGATCTGTGGAGCCTGAACGCTCGTGCACTTAAAATAGGAGTGCTGTTACTATCACCATTATTAGGATGTATTGGTATTGGAAGTGTCAGTGCTACTGCAAAATCACAATAGTGCTTTTTCACTCTCTCTGTGGCAACACGGTTGTATGTGTCCACAGGTTTTAGCATGCACAGAATTGAGACACCAGTGGAATGGAGTCAGGAATGCAGGGTAGCAGTTTGAATTGGGAATGTGCCATGTAAAATGGTGGGTATGTAATTGGTGGAAAGTCTCACCAAAATAGCAACATGTAATTTTGAAATTGCAAAAACTTTTGAACATTTTCTATATATGATAGAAAAAAAAATCTAATTCCTCTTCAGAAGACATATACTATAATTCAAAAGTTTGGGGTCACTTAGACATTTCCTTGTATTCAGTGAGTTTCAAAATTAATAGGAAATACAGTCAAGGACAAACATCATCTCTCATCTGAGAGGCGGGATGACGTAGGACGCTGAGGGGGCGGAGCGTCCGAGGTTCGAGTAATGGAGGATTGGTAATAAAGCGCTGAACCACGACTAGAAAGTAAAAACAGCATTGCTGAGAATTGAAGGCCTATTCTGGAAGAAGAGCTCGGTAAGGGGGGAAACCGAATCCTTAAGTGAAGAGTCGCGAGTATTCTGCCTAAAGGCTCCTCTGGAAGCCGCGGGTCCGAGGGCAGTACGCAGCGAGTCTGAACATCAAGCGGAGTACTCACCACGCTGCATCAGAGGCACCACTGCAGTCTCTCTGTAAGAAATTTAAGGGGGACTCCAACTCCAACGGAGGAAACTGAGCACCAGCTCTGGCAGCTATTGAAAAACAGGCAGAGATGGGAAGAATTCCACTTAAAGGCCCAGCCGATTGCTTTAAATTACAGCAAGCACACAGAGAAAGGAAATCCTGATATAAGCTAACAAGGATCGGGCAAAGTGGACACCGCCTCAGCATTTGATAAGTATCACTGATTATATTTTTTGTTTCCCCCCTTTATGACGGTTAGCTCTGTAAACCATATCGGCTTTTTCAAATGATAGACTGTATGTGAACACTGGTATTGACCGAAATAACCATATTGGGATCTCCTTATAGACATTTACATTTTAGGAAAGAGGTACCTAGTCTCCCTCCCTGAAGAAGTAATAGCATATTTACCGCCACTAGAGCAGATCTGCGAGTAGCTGGCTAATAAAAATATGATGCCGAATAAACGGGGCACTGAGCAGAAAACCCCCCCAAAGAGGGATAAGGATAAAGAAAGGAAAAATGCAGGTCCTAAAAGGGATGGAAAGATAGATTCAATATTCTCCCCTCAGACAGGGAAAAACTCTAAGGGATTGGAAAAATCACCCTTAGCTGGTAATGAGATGGACTCCTCTGAACTAGAGGCTACAAGACAGGGAATGGATAGCTCAGGCGAGGGTGATTCACAGGGGATCACCCAGGAATATCTGCATATGTGCTTAAACACACAGATGGAACAAATAAAACAAGAGCTTAATAATTTCCTATTAACTTTCAAAAACGAAATGTCCCTAGTTAAAGAGAGAGTATCTAAAATAGAAGAAAAAATTGAATGCAATGAGTTGAAACAAAAAGATACCAAAGAAGACATGGAACAAATAAAAAAGAAATTGGAAACAATAGAGTTAAAAATTACAGATATGGAGGATAGAGCTCGCCGTAAAAATATCCGGATAAGGGGCATACCGGAGTCAATAACAAGGGAGAAAATGACAAAATGAGATATCCATTAGGAAAATCTCTGAGTCCCAGAGAGAAACCCTTGAAAAACCTGTAAGTACTGAGGAAGTAGGGAGAGCTATACTACAGTTGAAAAACAATAAAGCACCAGGACCAGATGGGTTTTCTGGCCAGTTTTATAAAAAACTAGCACCACTCCTGATAAAACAATTAACAGATACATTTAACTCAATTAACGAAAAACGCATCTTCCCTCAAGAAATGCTACAGGCATCCATAATACCTATACTAAAGCCAAATAAAGATCCAGAGAGACTAGAAAACTACCGCCCAATTTCATTGATAAATATAGACACAAAAATATATTCGGACATTTTTGCTCAACGCCTGAAAGTGTGCCTCCCAGGGGTTATTAATATGGACCAAACAGGCTTTATGCAGGAAGAGAGACCTGGCAGATAACATCAGGAGGAACTGCGATATATTTGAATTCGCAAATAGATATAGGAGACCCATGCTGGCCCTGTCATTGGACGCAGAGAAGGCGTTCGACAGGGTCAGCTGGGTCTTCCTAGAAGAGACCATGGGGAGGATGGGACTGGGCCCTAAAATAATGGACGCAATAATGGCGCTATATACAATCCCAACTGCAAAGGTAGTAGGGCAAGGAATTGACTCTGACTGGCTCCCAATACTAAATGGAACAAGGCAGGGATGCCCTCTAGCACCTATGCTATATATTATATCCTTAGAGCCCCTTGCTGAAAAAATAAGAAGTAATAGAGAGATCAAGGGAATACACATAGGTAAAAGAGAGTATAAACGCCGATGATATACTGCTAACCATATGTAACCCAGAAGTGTCTCTGGACAGATTATTAAAAGAAATAAAAGACTATAGAACCGTCTCCAATTATAAACTAAATATAGGGAAATCCCAGGTAGGCTGTATAGCTATGACCCAGATAACAAAAGAGGCATTAAAAGTAGAATATGACTTCTTATGATCTGAGACCACAATTGAATATCTGGGTATGGAGATACCCTTAGATGGCCATAATATACTTGAACTAAACTGTAGAGGTATATTGAGCTCTACACAAAGTACCCTGAGAAAATGGAGTCATCTACCCATCTCATGGATGGGACGAATTAATATCATAAAAGATTACGTCATGCCTAAATGGCTATATTTTCTCAGGATGATACCAGGGAAATTAAACAGCGAGTGGATCAAACAGATTCAGAAATGCTTCTTGGAATTTATCTGGAGAGGGAATAAACCAAGAATTAATAGAGACACACTACTCAGGGATAGAAATAGTGGGGGCATGGGAATTCCTAATCTTAAGATTCTCTGGGAAGCATCTATGTTGATGCATATAAATAAAATTCAATGGGCAGAATCAAAATTATTAGATTGGTATAGTATTGAGTCAGTACTAATAGGGGGGAAAACATTGGAACAATTCTTATGGGTCAATAAAGAAGGGTATAAAGATGTAGTATGTAATATTGGGGGGTCCCCATTGGGAGATCTGTTGGAATTTTGGCAAAAACTGAAGAAAAGATGGGGAATAGAAGAGAAGAATATCAGCACAACACCCTTAGAAGTGATAGAAAGAAATCTTCAGGATATAGATATAGGTAACTGGTATAAAAAAGGGTTAGATAGGATACATCAGCTTTATCACAGGGGAAAACAATTTTCAGATCTAAGGCTAGCATTTAAACTTTCAACTAAGGACCAATTTAAATATATGAGGATTAGTCATTACTTAAAGGGAGCACTATTGGAGGAGTCGGACAGGAAGGACATGACAGGCGACTTAATGTCACTATTTAATGGGGGAAAAAAAGGAGAGCTATAAAGCAATGCCTAGAGTTTCTGAAAAAAATTAATAGAACCCCTCCTCCACAAGTATGGTCAAAATGGGAAGGAGAGTTGAACAATAAAGGAGGAGAAAGAATTGATCAAGAGCTATGGATAAGGGCATGGAATGGGGTCAGGAAGAACGTACACTGCCTGAACCTTCAAGAAACATATTTTAAATTGGTCCATAGATGGTACAGAATCCCAATAATAATGAATAAGATCGATACCTCCAAATCAACTTTGTGCTGGCGATGTGGAAATGGAAAAGGCACGTGGACCCACATGTGGTGGGATTGCAGAAAGATAAAAGGGACATGGGAAAAAGTATTTGAAAAGATATCTAAAATAACGGGTCTAAAAATTGCCCCCTGTCCCATGAAAACCCTTCTCCACTTAAAATGGGGGGACAACACGAAACAGCATCAAGGGTTTATTAATCAGATCCTGATGGCAATGAAAATCTTAATAGCTAGGAAATGGAACCAGCAGGACAGTATAATTTGGACACGTTTAGAAAGACAAATAAACCTGCAAAGGGACATGGAAAAAGGGTTTTACTCGGTCTCCGGCTCAATGAAAAAATATCAAAAAGTATGGCAGAAATGGAACTCATTATTAGAGAATGAAACTTAAGATCAGATGTATTCGTATTTGTAGAACCTAGAGGTAAAAGAAGACGGAGGGTCAAATCGCCAAGTCACATATGTCACACATGCCTGTAACTGTTGGTTGTCAATCAGGAACAATAATGCTAAGATGGATTTCTAAATGGGAGGAGAGGAGGACCGACACAATGTTCCTGGAATGGTATTATGTTGTATTTTGTATTTTGTGTTTTTGTAATAAAAGGAGAAAAAGGAAAAAAATAAAAAGGAAATACAGTCAAGAAATTTAAAAGCTTTTTTACAACTGTGATTTGGGTCATTGTCCTGCTGTAGGAGGAAACTGGGTCCAATCAATACAAATGTCCCATGTTACAACCACCAAAGCACCCCCAGACTATCACATTGCCTCCACCAAGCTTGAAAGATGGTGTCAAGCACTCCTCCAGCATCTACTAATTTGGTCTGCCTCTCTTTGTCTGTCTGTAACACCTTTTTTCCAATATGTGTCTGTGTTATTTTGCCCATCTTAATCTTTTCTTTTTATTGACTTTTTCTTTTCAAATCAGCCTACAAGGCCATCCTCCCAGAGTTGCTTCTTCACTGTTTATGTTAAGACCAGTGTTTTGCTGGTACTATTTAATGAAGCTGCAAAATTGAAGACCTGTGAATCTATGGTTTCTCAAACTAGCCACTCTAATGTACATGTCCTCTTGCTCAATTTGAACCAAGGCCTCCCACACATCTTTTAATTCTGGTTAAAGCAAGTTTGCTCTATTATGTGAAGGGAGTAGTACACAGTGTTGTATGATTTCTTCAGTTTCTTGACAATTTCTTGCATGGAATAACCTTTATTTCTCAGTACAAGATTAGGCTGAGTTTGAGAAGAAAGTTCTTTGTTTCTGGCCATTGTGCGCATGTAATCAAACCCACAAATGCTGATACCAGATACTCAACTAGTCTATAGACTGTAGACCTATGTAGATATTCCATTACAAATCAGCCATTTCCTGCTGCATTAGTCATTTACAACATTAGCACTGTCTATGGTGTATTTCTGATCTGTTTGATGGTTTTTTAATATTTTCTTTTTGAAAAACTTTTCAGTGAATCCAAATGTTTGACTGCTAGTGTATATTAAATGCCTGCGCTTAAAATAATGTTTAAGTGGATGGTTCTCAAATCCCAGAATACCTGATCTTGCAAATCTAAACCTTTTTTTTTTGTTACATCAGATACTCTCCTTATTTAGTTGCATGACTGGGGTCCATAAAATAACCCACATATATACCAAACATTAAAACATGTCCCATTATATAGTTATGTCATAAAGTAATAATAATAAGTAAGGTTTTAGAATGGAATATTTATTATTTATATGTAGCTATGTAGGATAACACCTTCACCAGGGCTAGACTGGCCTAATGGAATACTAGAAATTGTCTTGGTATGCAGTCTGCCCTGGACCTGGTTGATTCTTGCTGATAGCTCCTCTGTTACTACTTGGCACCAGAGTTTGTTCTTTACATATATCACCTTATGTTTCATATGTTTCTTATCTAGAAACTGTGTATTTCTTAAAATGCTTTAAAAATGGTTGGCTTTCCTTATTTCAGACAATGAAATAATGTAATAGTACAATGCTATGGGGTTGGTATACAGTTGTTTCCATGGCTGATTTTTATTCTCAGGCCAGTCCTGACCTTCACTAGTAATATCTATTAGTGAGCTTCTACCCAACTTGGAATGTATGTACAAAGTAGTACAATTTGTTAGTGCACTGATATTCATAGATTATTATTTGTCTTCCTTTTTTATCAACAATATTTTCATAAAACATTTATCATAATACAAATGAGCATTAGTATATCTCATAGCCTTGGCTAAAGCTATATGTAGATGACTTCAAATAGCTCAACTGTTGTTCCATATTTCTCTGTAAAAATGAAAAAAATGTTTATTACTATTTCAGGATATTATTTCTATTTCTTTTGCAGCTCAAACAGTTAGCTATGCAAAAGATATGCAGAAAATGGAAGCAAGCATTCAAGAACATAGTACAATAAAAGATCCAAATGAACAAGCACTTCCTGATTATTCAATTATTCTTAATCAACTTTCAGAAAACCTTTCATATTTGAAACATGACCTGTCTATAAAATCTGACCATTTGCAAATCTTAAGTCAGCTGTTGAATCAAAGCTTAGCCCAAAATGAAAAGCGTGATAAGATCATCACAGAGTTGCAAAAAGCATTGGAACTGTTAAAAACAACAATGGATGATTTCCCGATCAAAATGGACTATATAAACTTGACATGTGCAAATGATGTAAACACGTTGCAGGAGGTAAGGTCTAAATTTAGATTTGAGCTACATACAAAACTGGGGTGTGCAGTTTTTTTCTCTTTGTTTTCGGCCTTGCGGACAACAATTCGATTTGTTTAGTCCAAAACTAATACCGTCTGTTGCCAAAATTCTTACTAGAGTTTGGCTGCCATAAACGTAGCCTCAGTCATTCCCATAGAATTCTTATTTCAAGAGGATCTCAGCTTTTACAGCGAGAAAAGTCAAAGAGTGGATTTCCCGAAATAAGTCGAAGTCCTCCCCATAGAGCTCTATGGGAGAGGACTGAGGCTTATTTTAGGGCTGTCTAGCCCTGCTTGCTGTCTGCCTGTACAGAGATCGTCCACATGGTGAAGGTGCTTTCATATTTAAAACTTTTTCAAATTTTGGGACTGCCACGGACCCTCAGCTCAGCCATGGACCCCCAATGCGCTGTCACGGTATACCTGGATTCCATGTTCCAATCTTGCCGGACATTTCAAGCCCCAATATCAACTAACAAACAACGGAGAAGATGGCAGAGAAATGGACATCACAGAATGGTAATAATGAATCAGTATTTTATTCTTATCTTATTTGGGCGGCTACAGGCCAAATCTTCCATTCTGTGATGTCTATTTCTCTGCCATCTTCTCCGTTGCTTTCATATATAGCTACAGATAATTAGTAAAGACATGGCTGACTTTCGTGCAGATTATAGCTCACTTCTGTTGGGCTTTCAATTTTCTCATCGAAAATCACAGTTTCCTGAGTGTAGAAATGAATGAATCTGATTGACGAATGAAATATTTTAATTCATTCTGCATTAACTAAGTTTTTTCATCCAGCTCTGCATTTGTTTTCGGACAAATGGCAGAAAATAAAGATTCTTGTACTAATTGGCATTCATCTAAATTGGCAATTGTCTTAAAAAGAATGCCCAACTCTGGTACATACTGTAGTGAAACTTTAGTCATCTCATCTTCTGTAATTAAATAAGCATGGACCTCTTGAATTTGGTTGTACGGATGTGTGATATAGTTGTTAATGGTAATAATAATTTCATAACTGTACATGCTCATCCAGAAAACTAATTTCAAAGGCATTAATTTTAATGTAACCTTATTTTGTATTTAATTAATTATACTGCATCTCCTTTACTAATTTTGTGATTATTTATTTTGTTCATTTATGTGTTTCTTGTACCACATTAAAATTTGGGAATTTGATAAATAACTTGCAAAGTGTAGCAAATTTTTAGGCTACTTCCATTTAGTCACTCAGTTGCCAATTCACCACAATTCACTGTATAGAGAATCAACCCCCTAGTAGAAGTTTGCTCAATCTGTAGCAATATTATTAAAATGTAATATAAATATAAAGTAAAATGGGGAGACTGAATGATAGCAGTTTGTTTAAATGTTTGGATTCGCTAATTACATTTATAACAGTTGTGTTTTGATTAGTTTCTGTATTAGAGTTTTTCAAGAGAATTAGGTCAGAAGCTCTGACTTAATGCTATATATGTAAACTTAGTTGAATGCATTGCTTGTGAATTGCTTGGATTAAAGAAAAACTTACATGCCTGATGAAGGGACTTAAGAGATGTTGTAAACTTGTTCTTAAACTCTGAATTAGCCAATAAAGGTTTTGTTTTAATTCATATGAGACATGGGAGAAAAAGAGCTGAGAGAGACAACCAGAATCACATCGCTTTAAGAGATACCTAGTAACCTTAGAGAGGTCTGAGAGAGAGCTGACCAAGGGGAATAAGACACACATAATGGCTGAAGGGAAAAAGACAACCGAAAGTAAACGATATCTGAGAGTGACCTATGGCAGAAAGAGCTGAGATAGAAGCTAGCAAGTAACAGACTAACCAAAGAGAGGAGACAATCAAACATCTCACATATATACACTTACTTTAATAAACTAAAGACTTCCCCAGGAATCCTGTTTAGGAGAGGAGCCAAAATTAAGAGAAAAGGAGGTGTGTATGCTCAAGCATGCTAGGTATTAGTGCAATACCAGGCACAGCACTGCACTTATCCACAGCATAGACATGGCCAGCGCCACTGTTTAAAAACTAAGAAAAATATGTTTGATACACAAGGCTTTACAAGTTTGAAGCAAATCAATAATCAAATCTCACAATCAACATTTTACGCATAACACAGAACATCATGCAAAAAATATATATAAATATACAAGTGTGTGTGTGTGTGTGTGTGTGTGTGTGTGTGTATATATATATATATATATATATATATATATATATAGCCAGGCTTTTACATTATTAACTGACCTGCAAAAACTTTAATTAAAGAAAAAAATTTTTTGTTCCCCCATTCCTAAGTACAGTATTGCAAGTCAAATATAGTCTTATTTGCTGCACTGAAATGCAACTGTTTCAAAAAAGCCAAATAATTTTTTTTAAATTCATTGTTGAATAATTTGTATTACTAAACATAATATTGTTTTTTTTTTAAAGGATATTGCACAATTGAAATCACGCTTCTACAATGCGTCAACAGAAATCTCAGATGTGAGAGCGCATTGTGTAACTCTGGACAGGGAAATGAAAGAAGAAGTGCAACTATTAAACACAATAACTAATGACCTCAAGTTAAAAGACTGGGAACATTCAATTCAAATGCAAAATTTAACAGTAATTCAAGGTGAGCTTCATAAATGTCAGTTGTCCATGTTTTTCACAGTTTTTTTTTTTTAAACAATGAATTTGGAGGAATGATAACTATATTCTAACATGTGATACTTATTATAATGCATTTGAGAAAGTCCCGCACATTCACTAGAGTGTCTACTCAATATACACCGATTTGTCCTGAATTGGATTCAGTTTGGACACTTTAGCCGGAGTTCACAAATCCCCAAAATGAGGCTACTCAACATTCCTCAATTCGGGTTCTAATCATCAGTTCGGGGCATTCGGTAAGCGAATCATTGGATGCCTTTGGACGGCGATATTTTCACTATAAAAAGTATATGCACCGTTCACCCCTGACCACATTTCAGATCCGGGTAAGATAGGCGGAATTCGTCCATTTCAATTCTATTCTGAGATGGAGAATTCAACTTTAAGGCCCTCTAACTACATTACAAAACATTTTAAACTACTTTTTCACATGGACATGGCAACCTATATGCAAATATCCAGAATAATAATATTATTTTCCCCAAAAAAATATTTGCTCATATATGGAACTATGACTGTCAAAAAAACACATAAAACATGTGCAGAACAGAAACCAATGAGTAACCACTATGAAAGCTGCTACCATGTACTAAAATGTATGTATGTACATGGCAGCATGTATGTATATATATATATAGATATATATATATATATGTATACATACATACGTCTCGTTGTTACATGTAATAACAGACTATCACCTCTTGAATAATAGATACCATATTTGCTTGAATGTATGATACCCTTGAGTATAAGACGACCCCCCCAAACTTTGTATATTAATTAAGGAAAAATTAAAAAGCCTGAATATAAGACTACCATATATCATTTTTTTACTAGTAAATATTAATTCACATGCAAACTGTTTTTCATATAAAATTTATGACTTTATTTCTTGCTTTTATTTTCTCTTATTTGGCAATGCACCGCCAAACTTGCCAGTGCATCCACACACTTGCCTTTCTGCTCCACCAGACTTTTCAATCTGTCCTCCAGACTTTTCATTCTGCCCTCCCCCCCAAGACTTGCCAATCTGCCCTTAAGACTTTACCATCTGCTGCCAATCTGACCCCAGACTTGCCAACCTGGTTCCGGCAGAAGTGCTGGCCAGCATCAAAGGAAGTCTGCCCGCATCGGCTGCCTGCGATGAGGTTCCATGTTTGCTACAACTCTGTTGGAGACCTGGATCCTAATCTAATAGTCAGACCTCAATTTGTGGTCTGTTATGGGACAAGATCGAATATAAGACAAAGGGTATTTTTCAGAGCACTTGGTCAAGGAAATTGATGTGAATACTCAGAAATAGCATATATTACATGGAAATGGATACATTCATTAAAATGATTCACAGAAACCAATCAGGATCATTATATAAAGGAAGGAGATTCACAAACACAGCCATTGCTACCTCCAGAGCGGGAAGTTAGTTTATGTGAGAGAGATGTATCCCATATTCTGTTATTCTGTTTAGAGGTGGAGAGAGGCCTCTGAAGGAGTCACAATGGGATTCAAACCAGGAAGCATTGCTGGCTGATCCTGCTGTGGTCAACCAACTTCTCCATATGTTTAGGCTTTCCTGTGTGGTGATTGATACCAGCACATAAGACAGGATCTGCACCTTATGACTGGTAGGAACAATTCAATAACTGGACCCGCAAGATTGTTAGTAGTACTACATCATCTAGGTACACATACCTTCCAGTCAGGTTCTGGGAGGGGGATAGGACACAGTTAGCAATACTTTTCATGGTGCCTTGATTTAATGCTATGGGCCCTGGTCTCCAGAGTTAGGGCAAGGATGCAGAGTGGCACGAGGTCTAATTGACCTTTTATAGTGTCGCAGGGATGCCGCAAGTTCTTGGGGCAATAGACTGTAATCATGATAGGCTGGAGACTCCATCACACATGGAGGAATTATATTGAAACTGGAAGCATTGCCAGTCCCTGAACATTCAAATCATCTGTTATGCTCACCAGTGCATCATGAGTGTAAAGTCAGGACATCCTGGCTTGTGTCACGATGCAGCCATCAGCACCAAGTTTGACAATGCTGAAATGCCTGATGGATGGCTCCTGGGTGAGTACACTATCCTAACATTACATCTCTATGGTAATATTAATTTCATATGTACCCATTACATTAATAAATCACTTGCAGGCTACAAGGAATATGGATGTTCACCATTTCTCATGACCCCGCTGAGGAACCTAAGAGAATGCAGGTACACAGGACCCATGTTGTGACAAGGTCTGTGACTGAACGCAAGCTTGGTGTATTAAAAGCTTACTTCCTTTAATTATCCAGTGAGTATACTCATTTTGCAAATGTGTTATTACTTCCTAATATATTCAAACCAGTGCTTGATGGGAGTGGATATAGCTCAGTTTTTCATCACAAGAGTTATATTGATAAAGATGGTGCATGGAATGATAGGACCATTGTATAAAATGACAATTCATGAGCATCTTAATGGTAAAATGTTAAATTGAACATGTAATTATGACTATAGCAGGGTGCCTGTCTGTCACATGATTCCGATGTTTACTGTACACATATTGTTGACATAACTGATTAATTCCACGGTGTCAAGAGATATGATATAACTGGTCATGTCACCTGTGTACATGAGTGTGATGCAAATTTTTCAGTTATAATGACATACACATTAAACATTATGTGAATGAGACATATTTTTTTAATTGAGCTCAGTTATGCTTGGACATCAGATGAGAATGACAGATTAGAAGAGTTGAGCGGACACCTGGATGTTCGGGTTCGGCGGGTTTGGCCGAACTCCGAAAAAAAGGCCGGGTTCGGGGTCGAACTTGACCCTGAACCCGAACCTAATAATGTTATGGGGGACCTAATGTCCCCCCGGTCCCTAATGTCCCCCCGGTCCCTAATGTCCCCCCGGTCCCTAATGTCCCCCCCGGTCCCTAATGTCCCCCCCGGTCCCCACCCATGAGCGACCACAAATAAAGTGACTAGGGGTGCCCAGCCCCTAGTCACTCCCCCCCATAAAAAAAAATGCCTACCTACACCCCCTCACCCTAATAATAGTGAGGGGGTGGGCAATAAACTAACCTGTAAAAAAAATAACAATTTCATACTTGCCATTTGATGTCTTCTTTTTTCTTTCTTCTTTTCTTTAGCCCCAAAAAAGGCCAAATAAAAACCATAATACGTGCCACAACTGTAAAAAAAAAAAAACGAGCGCCCAAAAAATAATAATCCATCTTCTCCCATGGAGGGTCCCGTGCAGACTGAGCTCTGCAGGGCGTGGGAAGGCTTATTTATATGCGGTTCAGGTTTGCTCAACTCTACAGATTAGGCAACAATCTATTTGTGTCTGTTTCCTCTTCATCTTCATTTTGCTATTTTTCAACCCTCTGTGAATATTGAGGTATTTCTACTTAGAGGGTGCTAATTAACTACTTATCAAAGGAAATTCTATTGGGAAGTGTCTAGTGGACAATTCAGTGTTGCACAGCTAGATCTCTATGAATTGTACGTATCTTCTCCAAGGTGTGTGTTTGATATATAGGTTGTTGAATCATTTGCAGGTGCTGGATTTATCTCATCAAGGGGAATTCATTACCATCCCCCTGACCATGGACAGCTCCTGATGTGTCTGGCTAATCTTCAACATCTGAATACACCACACTCAGGAAGATGTTCATCTTGTTCCACAGATGGATTTAAAATACAGGCGTTTTATTTCATTTGATGTATAATATTTTTGTTGTCATTCAGCTTGTGCATTCTACCTTAGTTCTTTATTTTGTTATTGATAATATACATTAAAAACCTTATTGAAGTATCTGAGCATTTGATTTGCAATTTTTGTGATGAATATTTAAACATGTCTATGTATCTAATGTATGTACCTAGTGGTGTGTTTATATCAATGGTCTCTTCAGATTTAATTGAAGTTGCTGGAGCCATGAGGTTGCAGAGTAGCAGATCATGCTCGTTGAGGCTGGATGGGTGTCACATGTGTTGGTCTTGTTTTTTCATCTTCTTCGGTACCTGTCTACTGAGTACCTGCAATATGACCACTGGGCATGATGAGTTATGTGTTGCATGATGCAGACCTGAGGCTTTGTTAGTTGTATGATATGAACTACATGTGTGCTTTTTATGTGTGGACAGGGATGTATCATGTGCCCCATGATGTATGAGTATAGTGATATTTCCTACCTTTTCTTGACAATAGCTTTTGATCTGTCCTGCATTCTGACTGTGTTAACACTTGTGATGATCCTATTCCAGAGAGTATTTCTCATCTTTGTGTCAGGGTTCTACCCTGATCTTCTGACTTATGTATTTCAAAGTCCAAAATGTTGTGCTTATTTACCTCCTTCCTCCTCTAGAGGCCTCCATACCTTCGTTTGCTTGTATTCCTTCCCCTCTGTTGGTGTACGGTGGGCTTGTTAACTTTTTCAGTTTAATGCAAACAGGGCTTTTGCATTGAAATTGGATGCCTGATTTCTGAGAGCTGCTGCTTCTGTTCCTTATCCTCTACTTAAAGCTCATTTGAATTGTGACCCTGTCTAAGAACTGGGAAACTGAACCTGGGTGGCTCAACCAGCCTGGGGGATGTTTTTCAGCATCTCCTGAGACCCTCTGGCTACAGCAAGATTTCTTCAGATAAGTTGCTCCCTTAAAGTCACTGCTGCTCCATCCTCACCCTCTCTAGGGTGTTCCTCCTGCTTAGTTCCCATTCTTAGTCCTCACCCTCTCTTGGATGTTCATGCTTAGTCAATCTCTCTTGGTTGTTCCTGTTTAGTCGTCCTGTCTCAGGTGTTCCTGCTTAGTCACCCTCTCTTGGGTGTTCCTGCTTAGTCACCCTCTCTCGGGTGTTTCTCCTGTTTATTTACCCTTCTCAGACCTCACCCTTTCTAGGGTGTTCCTGCTTAGTTACCCTTCTCAGACCTCACCCTTACCTAAGGCCTCACCCCTTGTGTATCTCTCTCTACCCCTATCTTGGCTTTGTCTATAGTCCCTGCTATAGCTCTTTGTTTATACTGTAGTTCCCTCAGTAATCTTTAGCAAGCGTTTGCCCTTGTACTACTCTGCAGTCCCTTGCTAAAGTTTATTTTTGTCTCTCCTTCAGTCCTTATTCCAATTCCTATCTCTTTGTTTCTTTATCTGTTCTCACCCTGCACAACAAATAACAACATGAAACCAGACACCACCTCTATCCCTGCACTGAAACTCCTACCTGATGTGGGAAAGGCCCTGACACTTATGGCTGGTATTTCTGGCTGTGGCTCAAATGACCTGATGGTAACTTTGGGCAGTTCCTTAATTAACACTGTATTTTCATCAAAAGTAAAGTTTCTTGTCCGTTTACATTTTGTAATTGAACATATTTTGATCAACACAAATTTTGCAGTTGTGCGAGAATTATATATTCAAGTGGAATGTTGAGATCTCCCAGCTTGTACTGTGTTCTTGTCAGTTATTGGCTGTTCATTTTTTTTTTCAACCTACAGAAAGTATCATTTTGTTGCAAATATGTGCATTTCTGATTCCACTTCGGACTCTATTTTGTATTTTCTTCTGTATTGTCTAAAATCTCCCATAGGATATAATGTTGATTTTGAGGATTCCATTTCGGTTTGGTGCATTTTGGACATGTTTTGACAGCATTCGGATTCAGATGCTATTGGTGTGTAATCAGCTATGGTGTCTGAATTGTGGACCTATTCTGAGTCACATTGGGGCAAATTGGGCAGCTCATACTTCAGTTCCCGATATGACCCCAATGTGCCATGAATCATTCCAGTCTTTGGAGGCACCATTTCGGCATATTGAGTAGACTCTAAAGTGTTGATTTTTATGATAGCCACATATGTAAGGCCATATGGTTACAAACACAATCTACTTTTTATAACCATTAATCAAGGTTCCTACCATTTCATATTTTTGTTTCTATACCACTACCCACATAGGTCCACCTGGACCTCCAGGAGAAAAAGGAGAGAAAGGAATGATAGGAACAAATGGTTTCCCAGGACCTACTGGACAGAGAGGTACATTGTTATTTAATGTTTGGATGTTATAACTTGTTTGTGATGACATTTATCTCAATAGTCTATCTTTGCCTTTCATTTATTATGCAATATTATTATCCATGGTTTTCATTCTTAGTAAATAATACTCCCAGGAGAAAAAATGGATTAGCCCATTTTGGCTTATTTCCAAAAAAGTTACCTGTGGTAAACTGACAAGTGAATTAAAAGTGAACAGCAAAACTCATTAGGAATTAATAGCTGAGTTAGAAAGACAGACAAGTGGTAAAGTTTTCAAAACTCAGCTATTAATACTCTGCACTTTTAATATTACAAAGAAGCCTCACAGATATGATGTCCTTGCACTTCTCACACACAAAAAAAGTTATAAGTTCATATAATAGTGTAATATCAAAGAGAAATGTTCCACAATAAACATTATTTATGTACATCAAACAGATAGTCTCAGAATTGTGATAATACAATATGTGTGCAAGGTGGTTTGTTCACAAAGCATAGTCTTGCATTCAGCCAGCTCTTAACTTGTGAGTAGAAACTGGATAAACCAGTCCACTATGATAACATCATCCATATTTATTTAATTCCTTGGAAGTGTAGCCAGAGGAGGAACACATTTTGCACGCAAGGTGCTTAATCCCAAACTGCTTCCACAAAATGAGCAAGTACATGTTATGTACAAAATTAACAAAAGAGAAAACAGTTGTACACAGAGGGTATGAAAAGTCGTGGAGCCTCCAGAAACTTGCTGGGAAACTGCTAGATTAACTATATTGTTACCATGCTCAGTATGAAGAAATACTTATGTAAGACATTCAATCACATTTAAAAAAAAAAAAATACATTATTTAAAGTTTCATAATAAATCCCAGAGGTACTGCCCATCATAATACACATGAGCTAATGAGTATCACATTCCCTTCTGGCAAACAATTGTAGGCCTCTAGTCCAAAATACCAAACAACTGAAATATATGATATGTTTATCTACATAACTTCAAATATTTTCATCCACTTCATAGCACAATTTGCTAATTTATAGCCCAACAGATGCATATGAACATCTGGTGTGTGGCACATGCTTAGCAGTTCCTCCATTCATAACTGAATTATAGCAGTAACAAAACAGACAACAATCTTTGTCTCTCAATACAATTTAATGCTAAAAATATTTCTCTTCACATTAGAACATTATACAACATTTTGACAGACTCATAACATCATATTGCTACTGCAAACAATTTTGCAGAGTTTTAGCACTAAAATCCACTGCGAATGATTGAATATGTATAGAGTATTATTTATAGTACACAGCGGATAGTTGCATACACTTTTGCATAGTGTAAATAAACAAGATATATATTTCAAGGCACTAAATTAATATGTCTTTCTGCTAAAGCATATTACATGTACATCTTAGACATTTATGCTAGACGAAAAGAGACAACAGAGGTAGAAACATCAGACCAAAATCATCAGCTTATTCGGAAAGATAAGTGAGTTGGATAATTTTTCAGACTCAACTACTTTGGCCTGATATTTGCATGTTTATTTTCAGCTTAGATAATTTCATTGTTTAGTGACTGGACCCCACATGGATAACATATTTATGTTGCATCTGTCTGTGGAGACAATTGGGGGTTGGTTATAAAAGTTTTAAAAGGCATATTTCTAAAAGTGGAGGGTCTACTCAATAAAGAGAGAATTTCAGGGAATTGAGATGGGAATTTCAAACTTTAGTTGAATCTAGTCAAGTTGGAAAAATTCTCCAATTCAGCAGCATAAGAGAATTTTTCGAACTCAACTACTTTAACCTTATGTTTAAAAATGTATTGGGTAGACCCTTATAGAATAAAAAGCTTGTTCCTGCTGACTCCTCCCATTTAGAACTTTGACCCAGAATTTACTTTAGTAAATAACCACAAATGGCCTGGATACTATGTCCCCTGCTAACCAGCAGACTTAGCACATTTTTAAACTACCACATGCTATTCCTTATGCGATTCAAATAAAACTGGGACCACAGAAATACCATGCGTTAAAGCACCGGTACTGCAGTAAAGGAATAATGGTGTTTTGTTTTAATCAACTTGATTTCCTCTTACCCCATTAAAATTAAGCTAGCAGACTGAAGGTGTAATAGCTGGTCCAATGCATGTGGCCCTTTAATAAAATAATAGGGCCCCCACAGGGCTTCGGGGGAGCTATGCAATCAGCGGTGCCCTGGTTCCTCATTCTCATAGGTTTATTATTTTTATTTTCTTTTTCTATGTTGGTGGCCCCTTTCCCTGGGTCAGAAGATGAGGAGATAGGACATTGCTGATCACCACTCGAACCTTGATACATATATATATATATATACATTTATCAGCCATAACATTATGACCACCTGCCTAATGTTGAGTAGTTCCTTTTTTTCCACCAAAAAAGCCCTGACCCATCAAGGCATGGACTCCACCAGACATCTGAAGGTGTGCTGTGGTATTTGGCACCAAGACATTAGCAGCAGATGCTTTATGTCCTGTAAGTTGTGAGGTGGGGCCTCCATGGATCAGACTTGTCTGTCCAGCAAATTCCACTAATGCTGGATTGGATTGCGATCTGGGGAATTTGGAGGTCAAGTCAACATCTTGAATTCATTATTGTGTTCCTCAAACCATTCCTGGACCCTTTTGCTTTTGCTTTGTGACAGGGTGCATTCTTCTGCTTAAAGATGTGAATGACATTGCGTAATAGAATTTCAATGAAAGGGTGTACATGGTCTGCAACAATGCTTAGGTAGCTGGTACATGTCAAAATAACATCCATGTGAATGGCACAACTCAAGGTTTCCCAGCAGAACATTGCCCAAAGCAATGGTCATAATGATATGGCTGTAGAACTATATGATATACAGTATAAAGATCAACTTGGTGTGCACAGGCTTGTACTGGGAATAAAGAAACATATGCCTCGTTGTCAACTCTGCCACACATGTATATGAGTCCACTCAAATAGTGCACTCACCAGACTTTCATAAGTATAGAAATAAAAAACTACTAGGAATAGTTTAACCCCTTAGTGACCGAGTGCTATGTTGCATTTGATGTGCCTTGAAGACCAGAATTCCATTATTTTTGTCATACATTTACTGAACTGTGAATTTCTTTCTTTGTGTTCAGTCCACCCACACAAATTATATATCATTTTTTAAAGGACAGATAGGGCTTTCATTTGATACTATTATTTTCATCATATGATATAATTTACTATTAAAAAAAATATAAAATATGATGAAAATATGACATAAAAACGCTTCTTCTAACTTTGACCTAATTTGTTTTACACAATTACAAATGGTAAAAAAGACCCCGTCTACATATTTCTAATATTTGTCCTGAGTTTATTAATACCAATGTTTCCTTGTTTGTCTATGTTTTATTTCAAGTAATAGAGCAATAAACAATATTAGTGTTTTTTTACCATTTTCTTCTACAGTGACTTTTTTACCCCAACCCTAAATTTACACCAACTCTAAATTTACCCTAACCCTATATCTACCCCCACCCCTTAATCTAACCCTTGTAATCATCCGAACCCCCCTGTAACCCTAATTATGACCCTAACCCTAGATCTAGGTTTAGTAGATCTAGGGTTAGCTTTTTCCATTTTTTTTTTTACATTTATTTAATTCATTTTTTCTTACAGACTGTAATATACTTAACTGCCTGTAGGGGAAGTCAAGTAGCAGTTTCAGAGCGACGGAAGAGATTTTTTTCTCTCTCTTCCGTCGCCCTCCTCTGGGCACGCTGCATTGGAGGAGCATGCTCCTCCGATACAGCACACACCAGCGAACACTGGGTGATCGCGGTGCCCAGGGGGGTTCAGAAGGTGTTGCATGATGCCTCTATCGAGGCATCATTGCAACACTTTAACACACATAGGCAGTTATCAGCTTTCACTGCCTATGTGTGTAACGCGCATACGATCACATTCGTGGTGATCATATGCGTGCGTGGGGTGGGTGAGGGATCCGAAGCAGCCTCTGAGAGTAGCTGCAGGCTAAGGAGCGCAACACTACATGTAAACGGAGGACGTATATATACTTCCTCATGGTCCTCAAGGACCATGCTTTTCAGGACGTATATATACGTCCATTATATATACGTCCAAATGCGTTAAGGGGTTAACTACACAAATCAAAGTTTCAAAATGTAAAATTCTTTAGTTGTTTAATTCCTGCTGTTAATTGTAAGGTTTTTTTTTTGTAAATCAATGTTTATTGAAGAATTTTGTAAAGTTTTTCAAATACACAAAACCAATAAAAAGGGGGGTGGGTGGCGAAGTGGTGGGAGGGGGCGGAGGGGGCGAGTGAAGTTGCATTAGGATCTGGGTATGGGGGGGTACACCTGGAGTACGGGTACACTGTACAACAAAAAAGAAAAAAAAACCATCTAGTAATATCTCAGCAGTCTCAAAATGGGAGGGGAACAAGTATGGGGGGGGGGGGGGGGGGGGTACCATGAAAGATAGTCTGTGTTTGAGGTTTGTCAAGAAATTCTAACGAGTAAAACCAGGTTTGAATATACTGGTCTTGGCAATCTGATGAGTTATTCCAACTGTCAATTTTCCACTTTCAGAATCCACTCTCGGATGGTAGGAGGGGATGTATCACCCCAATTTACTGGAATCAACACCTTTGCTTCATTAAGCACAAGTTGTGTGATCGATTTTTTATATTGTGCAATGGGAAGTGTAGTGTGATGTAGCAGCATAGGTGCAGGTTGGAATGGAAGGGATTGTCTGTCAGGGTCTGAAGAATCATATAAATTTGTGTCCAAAACAGCTGGATAAAACGGCAATCCCACCAAATGTGTCGCATTGTGCCCAGTTCCTCACCACATCGCCATTTTCTGAAGTAGGGTTGGTGTATGATACCTTTGGGTTAAGAACTTGTATGACGTTTCCTGAGTTTTGTTAATCACAGAACATTTATGCATCAGCTGGAATATTTTTCCCCAATGCGCATCGGTCAACAAAACCTGCAAGGCAGTTTCCCACTTCCCCGTGAATGCCGGCAAGGCAGCAGAGGCAGCGGCCAAGAGCAATTGATAGACACATGAGATACCATGGCAGTGAAGAGAATCCTCTGAGGCCAAGTCCTCGAATTCTCTAGGCGGTCTAAAATTAGATGTTTCCGTATGGCGGTGTGATAGAAATGAGATAGTTGTGCATAATGAGAATGATCCATAAAAGATGGGGTTCAGTCTGGGAAAATATCTGGAAGTGCTTTGAGTCCTCCCTTTGATAAAAAATGTCCAACTGGGGTTGTGTCTGTTCGTACGGTCTAAAGGAAAGGCTCCATCCGCTGCCCCGGGGGGAAATCAAAGTTACAGCGAAATGGTGTTTTATGGGACTGGTAGATAGTGAGGGCAAATTTTTGACTAACAGCGTGGAGCACCGAGAGTGTTGCTGAAACAAGCAGGTGGTGTGCCGCTTGCTGCCTCGCAGGAAGAGGTGGAAGCCATAGCAAGAGATGTCGGGGGCTAGAAGTCGCTAGCACTTCTATGGAGACCCATAATTTATGGGGAGGGTGATGCACCCACTCCAAAATTCTCAGTAAATGGGTAGCCTGGTAGTATGTCTGCATGCAAGGAAGGCCACATCCACCTCCTTCCTTTGGCAAAATTAGAAGACTCATTTTAAGCCTTGGGTGTTTCTGGGCACATACAAATGTTATAGTTTTCAGTGATGTGAATAAAGCAGGCGGTAACTTAATTGGCAGGGTCTGAAACAGATATAAAATCCGTGGTAGAACATTCATTTTCAATGTATTCACCCTACCTAGCCAGGAGATAAAAGTGGGGGCCCAGGCAGTCAAGTCTTTCTGAATTAATATCAAAATGGGTGGACAATTTTGTTGATATAATTGGACTGGGTCGTTAGTGAGCTATATGCCTAATTACTTTAATTTATACCTACACCATTTCAAAAAAGAGCCTGAAAGGCTTTGTACCTCAGATCTGTGGCAAGTTGATATTTATTCTGGTTTAGAGCTATTGATCTTGAGGTTTGCTAGTGCCCCATATTCACTAAACTCCCGTAGAAGGATAGGTAATGACGTCCTAGGAGCAGTAAATGCAAAAAGGAGGTCATCTGCAAAACCTAATACTTTGTGATGAGTGTCTCCTATGTGCAGGCCTCTGATATCCACATTATTCCGGACTGTTTCCAAAAAAGGTTCTAGGGAAAGGGCGAAGAGCAGTGGCGACAAATGGCAGCCCTATCTTGTGCCATTAGATATTGTGAATGAGTCTGATAGTGCATCATTGATCCAGATTCTGGCTGAGGAGCGGGAGTATAGGGATGCAACCCAAGAGAGAATGTGCGGACCAAAACCAATATTTTTGAGGACTGCCAGCAGAAAGGTACAAACTACGCGATTAAACGCTTTCTTGGCATCCGTAGAAAGCAAGATAGTTCGAGTTTTTGTGGCCTTGGTGTGATGGATCAAATTGATAGCTATGACCTTGGAGAAAAGTTTCAAATCTGCATTGAGTAATGAGATGGGTCTGTAGCTACCGCACTGCTCTGGGTCCTTCCCCTCTTTAGGTATCAGTGATATTGTTGCTATGAGGGTGTTGGGATGTATGGTCCCTCCGTTAATTATTGAATTAAATGCCTCAACAAGACTGGGCCCAAAGATGTCCAAGTATTGGGAATTGGCCTTCTTGCATGTGGAGGCATGCTTGATAAAATGGCCCTCAGTACACAATGATGGGTTTCCCAGGTAGTCAACAATGGAACTTCTGGGGTTAAATTATCTTGAAAATACTCAGTCAGAGCTGTGGTAGTAGGTTCCTGATCGCAGTGTCAGCCAACCGAGCATGGTTCAGGCACCACGAGCGTTGTGTAGGTTTTACAAGGGGTGAGCAGAGAGAGGGTGCCAGTGGGGCATGATCAGACAGCGTGGTAGTACCATAGTTTGCAGAATGCAATAAAGGTAAATGAAAATGTGTTATAAATAAGTAATCAATGCGAGTGTATCTGGAGTGCGGTACAGAGTAGAAACGTTAATCCCTGGTGGTGGGGTGAAGTGGTCTCCAACAATCAATTAGTTGCTGGTCAGTGAGAATTTTTTTGACCCCCAGAATCGTCATTGCCCCTTGGAAATCCCTCAGTTTGGACATAATTTTAGCAAAAAATACGTGTTGCTGAGAGCAACACAAGTTCAATCAACACAATATCAAACAGCACAATATCAAATATAGATACATATTTAAGGCAATAACAAGCATAGTGCCAGGTGGGAGAACCTCCGTTGGATAGTGCATGAATTGGTGACAGATGCCTGGGGATGTACAGTGCAAGAAAAACGCAAGATTAAGCTGGGGTGTATCTTCCAAACTATAAAAACGTGGAGTGAGTGTGGGAAACGTGCTACATCCCGGGTAGGGGCTAGGGATAATGCATTACAGCTGTATGTGTAAGTGTCAACTACTGGCTGCCAGTAGCCTCAATTATAACCTTGAGGCTTGGTGCATACTGCCAGTTGGGGTGGACTCATTGATGCATACCCAATATCGGCCTATGACCAGGCTTAGCGCGGGAGTGTGGAACACTATATACAATCAGTAGCTTACACAGGGAATACATAACTAAAACTTAAAACATGTGTAGTGCCGGTGCGTATAGCCCTAATCAAGAGCAGCTTGTGCCCACATCAGTAAGGAGAACACAGGGATAGTTTGGGGTAATAGTACCCGTCAGCTGAGATAATTGAAAATATTTTAGATCGCCTCACTCAGTATGGGGGGGGGGGGGGTGTTTGATATGGGGGAGCATACATACAATACCTTACTGTCAGGGCCACAATCACATCCATGAGAATGGGCAACAAATCAAAGCACAGTCCCTGACAGAAGCATATGAATATAAGTCTCAAGTAAAAAGGGTAAGTAGAAAAATGTTTAGCGAAAATATTGCCATAAAGGCACATCCACTGTGCAGTCCATCATTAAATGTAGGGCGATCTGGTCTTCAGGGCAATGCAGTCCACAGCTGAAAATAGCAGTTCACAGCAAACACGTAAATATAAAAAGAATGGATAGTTCCAGCACCAGGGGTCAGTTTGCAGTCTCCTATTAGCTGCCATAACAAGAACAAAAAACAAAATGGTTCGTGCAGCTAGTCAGAAAGCACTGTATTACTTCAACACAACAGCGCCGACACGACAACAGGCTGGTGCAGAATCGACTGGAGCAGCGTAAGTACATAACAGACTTTTCAACTTCCATTCATTCCTCGCTCTCTGTCCTGTGAGGATTCACATCATCCGACCAGACCGTAGGGGGTCGGGTTGCTGGGCTTGCAGAGTTACGTGGAGGTCTGGGCCTTAGTCGAGCTGGGCCCGGGTTAGTAGATATGGGCCTACCTCGGGATCGAGGAGCAGGTAAATTCCAGTCCGGAATAACAATGTCAGTAATCCGTAATTTGGCTAGGAGATCAGGAAAATCATGATTGTAGTGGACGACTTAAGCCTCAGGTTCCAGCTGGACCACCAGAGCAAAGGGATGTCCCCAAGTGTAGCGAATGTGCTTCTGCTGCAGAATGGCCATGAGAGGTCATACCAGTCTCTGGGCCTGGAGAGTAAGGTGCTGTAGAGCAACATAAATGCTGATAGAAAGGATTCCGTGTCCGTCATGGGACCATGATCTGATACATATGATATCCTATGGTGGGGCATTTGGGGGACCTTTAGGCTAAAGCGTCCTGTGGGCCCTATCCATCTTCACTGCACTCAAAGAATGACGCCCATTCATCGAGTTGAAGATACCGGTGAGTAGGGCTAAAATATCTTCTTCCCGCCACTTCAGGTATCCACCTGAGTCTAATGTTATGCCAGCGGCCCCGATTGTCTAAATCTTCCAGACGTCTGAGATGGTCCGCAAAATACTCAGCATGTTGGGCCACAGTGTGGTCGAGGCGAGACAAATGGCGGGACTGGAGCACGAGATCCGTCTCCTTTTTAGCCACTTTCGTTTCAAGGCCTCCCAGGTCGGCTCTCAATTTTTGTACCTCGTCTTGCACCATGTGCTTCAGCTCCGAGATCAAGGTGGTAAAATCATTTCTCCACGGAGTGGAGGACAAGATATGCTGCTGTGCATGACATGCGGTAGTCACTTGTTCTCGGGTCCCCATCTTCAACAGATTGCAGACTGGCAGGTGAGCGTGCCTCGTGGCAGCTGTCGGGCTGCGAGGTAAGAGCCGCCGGAGTATGGAAAAAGTCCCGGAGAGAGCTGGAAGGATGTTTTCCCTAAGCCCCGAGGGTTCCAGGGTCAGTGGGCCCCGTTTATTGTGTCTCATCGTGGAGATAGAAGTGTTTGATCGCTTATGTAGCAAGAGGATGACGGAGCTCCCAATTCAAGCAGCCATTAACTTCGGCGGTCGGCTACGCCCCCTAGTTTTTTATACTTATGAAAGCTCCATGAGTGCACTCTTTGTATGGACTCATATATCTATAGACTGCTCTGTACACCCAGCCTTTAACATTCAAATGCCTTGCAGATCCTTCCACCTCTGAACTTATTGGCATACGGTACTTTGGATTAAAGGGAGTTGATTTCAATAAAGCCATTGATTTCCCAAGAAGTACAATGCAGTCATACTGAGAAACACATTACATGATAACTCTAGATACCATATTGCTCTGCTTTGTTTACGTGTAGTAATTTCTGTGTTACTGTTACAATTCTGTTTGGGCAAAACATTAAACTCAGATGTAAAAGAAAAAAACAAACAAACAAAAAAATAAATAAACCAAATGTCTTGTGTTTCTAGTATTTTATTACTTTCAGATATAACTGTTACAACCCAGCAAATATGGAGTTGGAAACTATAAAGTAATATAAATCATCGCTCCCAGGGCTGTCAGATTCCTAACCAAATGTACAGAACTTCATTTTCTCTGGGGAAAAAACTCCACAAAATACCAAGGAATTGAAACATTAATAATATGCATCAAAGTTGGTATTTTCTGTGTAGAGAAAATTGACTGTTTTGTGTTGAAACTTGAAAGAAAATAATTTCTTTCTAGGGTGATTTTAAATGTAAATTCACTATTTTGGGGTCTTTAATTGTAAAAATATCAGTTTTATTTTTTTGGGAAAAAATAAACTGGAGCTAGAAGAAAGATCTAGTGATGACCTCTCGCACGATGAACTAGCCATTGTGCGAGAGGGGACAGTGAAGTGGCTGGGTTCATGCAGTCGAGATAAACTGTCCCATCCCCGTGTGCAAGTGCAAATATAAAGTGCATGAGAAGGTACATGCTCAGCCACATACCTTTGGAATATTCAGAATATCTGTGTTCTTAGGACTTGAACTGAATGCTCCATGTATATGGAATAATAACATGTTTACCAACATGGGATGAGGATGTCATAGCAATTATTTGCTATGTGTGTGTTTAACTGTAATTTTTTTCTTTATTATTTAATGATCTCCTTCTAACTATATCATTTAAAAAAAAAAAAATAGGATTTTTTTATTGACCGCACACCTTATTTACATTCATGCCAATCCAGGACTGTCATTTGTTCTTAAGGGGCTCCATATTTTTTATTTACTGGATCTTTATTTAAGACTTTGATAGGTTTACTTGTAATTTAAATAGTATGTTCCAATATTATGGAATGGGTTAGACAGTGGCTGAGTGACAGGAAACGGAGAGTTGTAGTTAATGGAGTACACATGGAGCAAGGTCTTGTTACAAGTGGAGTGCCTCAGAGTTCTGGTCCCATTCTGTTTAATATTTTTATTAGTGATATCACAGAAGGTCTTGTTGCTAATGATACATACATTTGCAACAGGGCTGATGATCCTGGAGGGACAAGCCGAACAGAAAGTGACTTAGACTAACTTGAAAAATTGTCAGAGTTGCAGCAACTAGCATTTAATGTGGGTAAATGCAATATAATGCACCTTGGGCATAAACAACCATTTATTTGATACAGTCCTGACCCCAACATCTGAGTAAAGGGATCTAGGATTATTATTTTAAAATACTTAGGAGTAAGTAGAAAATGAAACACAGTGACAGGTACTGAGAGCGGAGTACTATACTGTGTATAGTATATAGGGAGAGGTATTAGCAGTAGCAAGATGGAAGTGCTCATGCTGTGGAACAGAGCTCTAGTGACACCTCCCATTAAGTATTGTATGCAGTACTGGGCCACTAAACTGGTTCATGGACTGTAGGACAACCCCGACCAGGAGAAGTTAAAGGATTGTTGTTTTTTTTTTTTTCCTCTTTTTTTTTTTGTCTTTTGACACGGAACATGTTGTTTTTTTTTATATTTAAATCTTTATTAATTTTATTGTATACTTTTATATTTCACAGAATAAGTAGTAGTAAAGTTCACTCACATTTCAATACAAACAATATAATTTCCTTCAGTATCTTAATATACATTTTCAATAAGATATAATAAAATAGTACCCTCATATCACAAAACAGCAATTGCCAATCTGTCGCACAAGTTGTCTCTCACTCTCCTACCAACTCCCCCCACCTCCCCTCTGAGCAGCACTTCTGATAAAAAAAAAAAAAGAGGAGAGATGGGTGAGTCAGAGGGACTCAAGATGCTGATATAGCAATGACAGCAGAATATAGAGCATATAGATTATAGGACTCAAACAACAGATTGCTTATACCACTGAATGACTTTTCCTACTAGGTAATTATCTAGGAAACTGTTTAAGAAATATACAACTATATATTGTGAAGAGGTACTAATCCTTCATCCGTCACAATCACTACATTCGCTCCTAATTCACTCACCCAAAAATATTCACTCACCCAAAAATAACGATGTATTACCGTAAGGTCGGGGGGGTGGAGGGGTGGGGGGGAAAAACAACTACCCACACATAAGTCATATAGTAAGTCTGGGTTCAATGACAGCACCCTCTATCTCTTCAGTCATAACCAATTATAACTACTTCATGGCCACCCTGAGGGGTCCTTTTTCTTAAACATGTACAGAAGAAGTTAAAGGATTGTTATATGCACAACTTGGAATAAAGAAGAGATAGAGGGAGCATGAGGGGATAACATTTAAATAAATAAAGCAGCTCAAATTGATGAAGGAGTGAAGTATGTTTAAAAGAAGAAAGACTACTAGACTACAAGATGTCACGGTCTTAAATTAGAGGGGAAACAGTTTAAGAATTACATCAGGAACTAATAGTTTACTGAGAGAATTTTATAGGCCTCTCTAACGACACACATTCTTATGTTCAAATGTTGTGGATATATATTGGCCATTACCTTTGTGTACTATGTCCCTATTGCCTTTAGACTGTAAGTTTGTCTGAGCAGGTTCTGCCTGTCTTTCATTCTAGAATACCTAACTTGCTGTTTTGCTTGTCATGATTTGTTTGTTTTGTTTGTTTATTGCATATTGCTGTGGAATATGATGAAAGTATAAATAATTCTCATAATACATCATTTAGGTGTCACTGGACCTAAAGGAGATAGAGGAATAGTGGGATTCCCAGGACAAAAAGGATATGCGGGAAGTGCTGGTAACTACTATTGAGTATACTATACTAAGTACTAATAGTTCATTTCTGTTGACTAAAACAATGTTGGCAAAGCGTTCCTCCGGGTTGTAATGAAAGGGTGAGGTTAGTGAGTTATAGTTTTTAACTTATTTAGGGGGTTCCGCAGAACTGTTTCCAACCACCATTCACTGTGCTTACTCCATTTTGTGTTCTCTTTTTTTCGTATTATCACAACATGTTGACTGTTATTGGCCCTGGGACAGTGGGTTTTTGTTGCAAGTTTATACTGACCCTGATACCATTGCAGGTAGGTTTTGGTACTCCCCAGGTATCTTTTTGGGTTTGCCTAATTACTTGGGTTATAGATTCTTTAGGTTGCTAACAGATTCAAATAGGCAAACTATTATGATAGGAACAGAGGGTCTAGGGTACCCTAGATCTTCTCGATGACTGACTATTCTTCTTGATCAACCAAACTTCTGAAATTCTACATTCAGTCAAATTGAATTCACGATAATATTATTTATTATAATATTCTCGTGCATGATGTGGAGGAGAGAGATTAAATATAGTCATTATAAATATAAATCCCCCAAAATTGTAGATTTTTGTAATAGTTTTATTTTTACTAACACATTGGGCATTTTACAGCTGAACAGTAGATCATCACTGAATTAGCTTCTTTTTTAAGGTACAAATGGACAAAAGGGTGAAAAAGGAGAAAAGGGAGAAATGAGTTCCAGCAGCACAAAACGTGAGTGATGCTGATGTGTAATGAAGATCACATTAAGCAATTTTGTTACCTTGACAGTTCTGTGAGTGGATATTGTTACCTTGGGTGAATATATATAAGTATGTATTTGTGTATACATGCATTCAAGTAAATGACTGAGCATCATGTGGAATAAAATCCATAACAAAGATTAGCTATAATGGACATCAATCTGCCTCGTCACCACCACAGCAATAGACAATCTCTGACACTACAAGTATGGACTGTGGCTCGCTTGATTCTTGACAAGAAGCCACATCCTACATTAAATGCATTTGTTATGCCCATCTCTAAGTTAAATTACTAGTATAGACCATTTTTACACTAATAAGAATTTTGTTTTATTTTTCTTTCCGCATTAAAGTGTCCATTGTTCGTCTAGTTGGAGGTATTGGTCCTTACCAAGGAAGAGTTGAAGTTTTATATAATGGAGAGTGGGGTACAGTGTGCGATGATCATTGGGACATTCTAGATGGAAATGTTGTGTGCAAAATGCTTGGATATGCAGGTGCTGCTGCTGTTTACCCAAGTGCACATTTTGGGGAAGGTAACTATTTTTTTGTAATATATAACATGTTGTTTTATTTTATTATTACAGTATTTTACCAGGAAGAATATATAACACTTTCTGTCTTTTTAAAGTATGTGCTATTATAATTTCTGGGAACATGTGTTTGTAATTTACATTTTGTTTGCAAAAAAGAACTATAACTATATTAACCATTTGGTGACCACATTTAATGGTCAAATTCAGAGACATTTATTTCCCTAGTGTCCGGAGTGTGTTGGAATCTCACAAATGAGTTTACACTCACAGGCATATATATGTCTTTGTGTGTGTGTAACCTCATTTTTTATCATATATTTCTTATAACAAACCTAATTTGTTATCATTTAGTACACTTGCTTTTTGTGTATATATTGGGACACCTGACCATTTCACCAATAGAGACTTTTATAACATTGTATTCTTAATATATAAGGGTCTATTCACTGAGTGTTTTTTGAACTGTTCATTAATTCTGACTATTGCATCTGTACTTCTTTCAAAATCATTGAGGATTTAATCAGCTAGTAACCCTGGCCCCTCATAACATTACTGGGGCTGAGAGCCACCCAAATGGCTCCCAGCCCCCATTAAATAGATTACCCCAGGGCTACTTGCCTGGTTAAATGCCTCGGACCCCCATAATAAACATATATACCCCCTCCCAGATTTGGGACCTGCTGAAATGCCTCTGGACCCCATAAAAATAAATGATTGTTCCCCTTAAGGTCTGGGGGCTGCAGATGTCCTCAATTTTTAATTGAGATCCTCAGACCTCAGTTAAAAATAAATAATATTCCCCTGCTGGGGTCAGAGGCTACCGATGGCCTCCGCTATTTTAAAAAAAAATGAATCTATACCCAAAAAATTGATTGGGCTCCCAGCCAATGGGTAAGTTAGGACTGAAGACATCTGATTGGCTGACACAATCAGTTTTTACAGGTGCATTGTCTCCCTTTACCTGTACAAGTTGAGCCGTGCAAATCCCGGAGTGCTGCCCAATAATTCATATGAGGCAGCTGTAAGGTACAGCTCACTGTATTAGATGGAAAACTCCCCATGTGAATTGGCCCTGAAGGATAGTATTCCTTGAGCATCCTAACGGGAGCACTATAAACTTTAACGCTATAGCCTCCAGTGGAGAAATCATTGCAGGAGGTAGCTTAAGGGGAATCCGCTGGGTCAGTACATGTGACATTTAGGCAAGCATCCAGACACTGAGTCAATTGGTCGCACAACTCCAATGTTGGAGTAAGATTTTATGTTTGTGTTATGCGACTCTTATATAATTGATACACTAACACTGACAGTCACATACCTTATTGTGATACTTTGTAGTAATTGTTAATGTCACTTGTTAGGTTACATAATATGTGATCTGCTAAGGTGGCCACACCTTCTATTTGAATTAATATCTATGTAATTTTATATGTTTGTTATTTGCACATTGTATTGGATAATGTTCTGAGTAACCAGAGCACATTTACAGCTTACGTTTGCAGTTTTTTCTTATTAAAAGTGCGTTTATATACATTTTTCATAAACTACTGTGAGTGTTCCATTTCTTTAAATGGTGGCTTTTCTATCTTCTAATTATTTGCAGCATTTCTCCCGTAAGCACCACCCTAATATATATAAGGGGTAGAGCACACTAACAGTTTTGATTTTGTAGCTCTGCCTAAAAACATTCCAATACAGACTTCCTTTTTGTTCCGTTCATTAATTCTGACTATTGCATCTGTACTAATATAATTTTGTTTTGTTACTTTCTTTCAAAATCATTGAGGATTGAATCAGTATATAACTGGCTTTCATTTATTTATAGGGCGTAGTCGAATATGGATGGATGATGTTCAGTGCAAAGGTCATGAGACGTCAATAACTCAATGTCAATTTAAAGGTTGGGGAATCACAAACTGTAAACATATTGAAGATGCTGGTCTTTCCTGTACTGTTTAAATTGGAAAAAAATATTTTTATTTTAAATGTCATCTGTTCAATATTCAGTTGATTATATAAGTGTGAAAGATTACATTATTTAGCTAATATAGCAAAAATAATGACATATGTGGGGTCTATTCACAATCAAATTGGAAACATTAAGTCAGAATAGTTACGTTGGAAAAATCTCCATCATACTTATTGTTACAATGCAGGTATTTTGGCCTGATTCCAGATTGCCACCACTACAGTTCTGATTTTTGTGACTAGGCCTAAAACAATCACATGATACTGGAGGAAATTAGGTGAACTAAGTTTTTATTTATCTGTGTACGCTTTAATCTAGCTCGATTTTTAGCAAAGCACTTTACCTTAAGTATTAATAAACAGAAAGGACAAAGTAATCAGAATTGAAAATCCCCAAAAAATTGAAATCATTTTACTTTATGAAATAAAAACACTATGCATACTTACAATAAAACATGTTGGTAGCAGTGTTCTTACTTACTCTTTCCATTAACAAAAATAAAACATTATTTTTATGTAGTTTTAATATCTGAAGGTTTTATAACTCTAGAGAAGGTTTAAATACTGTGCTTTCTTTGACTATTTTATTCAGGGTAGACTGATTACACCTGCTTCTCCAAAACACATACAACTTATTCAAGGATTGATTTAATACTGGGAAGGGTAGCTGTGACAAAAGGGGTTGATCACATCTTTATAAAACAAGTGGTCTGGTCAGACCACAACACAGTAGTACTGGATCTAAAAGACTCCTTTAAAACATTGAGAAAGGAATGGAGACAAAATGACAATCTGCTTAAAAGTAAAAATAACTTAAAGAAGTTAGAAGGATGGACAAAACAGTATTTTCAAGAAAATAGGACTAGAGAAGTGTCTGATACCACTACGTGGTGCGCCTTCAAGAGAGTTATTAGAGGATACTTAATAAAGTTGGGTACAGAAGTTAAGAGAAAGGGGACCAGACCACTAGCAGAGCTATATATAAAACTTAAAGAATGGACAGATAAGAATAAAGAAAATCCCATGGGAGAAACAACAGAGAAGGTCAAACAAATTGGAAATCAGATTAAAGAAGTCCTCATGGAAAACACACATAAACAATTAGAATCCTCGAAAATATCATGGTTTTACAAAGGAAATAGGGCAGAGAAGATAACAACTAACTGACTAAATAAAGAGAAGTTGAACATATTCATTACTAAAATTAGAGATAAAGGAGAGTTGATTCTGACCCCTGAAGGTATAGGGTACGATTTTGAAAACTTCTATAGGAAATTATATAATATAGAGGAGAATGACAAACAATTGCAGATGGAGAAATACTGTCTGGGAAAAAGTTCCCTACCATCCCGAGCACCCTAAGACAAAAGCTGATTAATCCGACTGAAAAAAGTGAGGTGCTCCAGGTGATGGAATACTTAAAAACAGGGAAATCCACAGAACCTGATGGGTTTGGAAGTCTATTTTTAAGGTTTGAAAACCATGTCTCTCAGAAGAATTAACAACAACTTTTAATGTGAATTATAATGGAGAAAAAATACAAGCAGAAATGATGCATGCAAATATTGTGCCCTAATATAAAGAGGGGAAAGATTCAGAAAAAGTAGAAAGTTATAGACCTATTTTGCTCTTAAATACGGATATTTAGTTGTATTCGGCAACTTGGGCGGAGAGACTTAAAGAGAAAATACCGATGATGATACACTCTGATCAGGTAGGATATGTGCCAGGAAATAATATTAGAAGACTGATAGACTGACTGGACTGCGTAAAAAAAAGGCACTCCCCACTAGTGATTTTGTTGCTGGGTGGGGAGAAAGCCTTTGACAGATTAAATTGGGATTTTTTTAAAGTTCTCACGCAGAGTGTTTGGAATAGAGGGTAAGATATTGGAATCAATGATGGCCCTATATGCCAACCCCACAGCAGGAGTAAGAGGGACTGGGTTTACATCAAACTGGTTTGAAATTAAAAATGGCACCTAGCAGGGATGTCCACTATCTCCTCTTCTTTATATTGTGTCAGCAGAATTATTAGCGATCAATATAAGAACTAATTCTTAATACATACTTAAGGGTGAAAAATTACCTAGTAAACAACATCATCCTCGAAGAAGGTGAAATACACCACCAAATGGAACAGATTTTCAATAAGAACGCTAAGAAGAAAACCTTAGCTAAATGTTGGAAATGGATTGAACTGCGTAAAGAAATAGATGTTCCAGCAGCAAAAAAAACATGGGAAAAAGATCTGGGAATCTTTATTAATGGTACACTATTATGAATAAGATGGGAAAAGCAATCCATAGTTTACCTTTGTTGGAAACTCAATACAAAATCATGAATAGATGGTACATAACCCCTGTAAAAATTAAAAAAATGTTTCCCTCGGGAGAGGACACTTGTTGGAGATGCGGTTTAAATAAAGGAACTTTCCTCAATATATGGTGGCAATGCCCCAATCTAAATAAATTCTGGAGTGAGGTTCTCTCCCTAATAGAAATAATAACCAGAATCAAAATACAAAAAGAGCCACAAGTAGCTCTATTACACCTAAATTGGCCTGCCATGGACATCAGTCAATCTACATTCACAATCCACTGTCTTCTAGCTTCTAAAATCACTATAGCCAGAAACTGGAAATCGGTTTCAATACCATGCTTAGGAACAGTTAAAAATCAACTTATCTTCCAATTAAACATGGAAAAAGGACTAAAAAAAGCGGTGGCGATTAGAGAAGACCCCACAAACTGGGATGAATGGATTAAAAATATAAATTTGGCTACAACCCCGAGCACGGGATTTAAGTAGTGGAAGTTAACAATATCGAAGAAAAGAAAGAGAAAGGGATAAAGCCAACTTCTGGGTGACGACAACACCAAATATATTAAATTAACCTATTCGAGGATGTAAGCAAGTCTCTGGGTGCTCACTGGTCCTGGACCCCTATAGCAGTGGGTCCCCAACCCTACAACGTAGAACGCCTGTAAATTATAACCCCCTCCCCCCTGTTAAAGCCCTTAAGAAGTATTGGTGGGATAGACTAAAAGAGGGATCAGGACAAGATAAGTGGACAATCATGAGTAATTTGATAGTTAAATAGAACCTTATAATATATAGATATACATGTGGTCAATGGGGTCTTCCCTCTTCTAAATTCATTATAAGGGCGAACAAGTTTTCTGTTTTATCATTGTTTCGCTCTGTTTTTTTGTAATAAAATAAAATTAAAGTAGGAAATTTATCTTATAAGATTACCCGCCAAAGGATGATATGCTTGTGAAGACGATACAATATTCCTACCTTAAACAGCGAAATCTGATGGCAAAAAAAAAAAAAAAGAACTAATTCTAAAATAGTAGGAATAAGAACTTTCATAGCAAAGTATGTATGTATGCAGACAATACTGTATTAACTTTAACAGAGCCAGCGCACTCGATCGAAGAGGCATTGACAACGATAGAGGATTTCTCTAGATACTCAGGATATAAGTAAAATCTATCCAAATCACTGATACTCCCATCCAATTTGTTTCGAGAATTGAAATACAAATTAGTAAACAAATATGATTTCACGTGTGCAACAACATTAATCTCTTATCTGGGGATTAAGATTTGTGCCAATCCAGCAAAAAGAATTGAAACTAAATGTTTAAGAGTACTAATAAATTGTTGAAGGATTGGAGAAACATTGGGTTCTCCTGGTGTGGCAGAATTAATATTTTAAAGGCATATGTAGTCCCAAGACTGTATCTTTTTAGATTAATCCCCCTTCAGATTCCTAATACCTGGCTAAAAATGTTACAAAACACATTTAACAGATTCATTTGGCATGGTAAATGGCCCAGATTAAAATTTGATTGTTTGACTCAGAGTGTGGATCAGGGAGTGCTGAATGTAGCTCTGTATACGCAGGCCTGTCTGGTAGCTCAAGCAATTATGATGCAGAGAGGACAGATGGCTGTTACACTCTGGAACAAGAACTAGTAGGGGAACAAGACCTGATAAAGTTGTTTTAGAGCACAGACCCAAAAGGCCAAAAACTTGAAGAAAATCTGCAAGAAAACATTATATTAAGTGACCTAGTGAATAACTGTGAGAAATTCAAAAGAAAACTAAAAAGAGGCAAACGAATTATAGGAAGCCTACCGCTAACTATCTTAACAGCAAACATAAGTGATTCAAACTTAAAAAAAATGGTGGAGGGAAGTGAGAAGATTGAAGTTATGTATAATATACAGACAATAAAATCATATGGGCAAATAAGTAGAGAAAAAAAATTATCTGGCCGGGAAATCTTCTCCTATCTATGCATCAAAGGCTATTTGACGTAGTATTACAGTATTTGTTGGAATATAAGGCGAGGTTTTTTTCAAATGCTCTGAAAAATCCCCCTCGTCTTACATTCGAGGTCGTTTTATAATCTGACCTCAAATTGAGGTCAGATTATAAGACTGGGATCCAGGTCCCCCGCAGAGCTGCAGGGGACCTGGATCCCCCTCTCTAACAGCAGAGGAATGTCTGCGCGATGAGCGCAGACCTCCCCTGCTGCCGCCCGGCACTACCGCCGGAACTTCTATGATGAAGCCGGGTCCTTCCGGCTTTGTCATAAAAGTCCCGGCGGTCGTGCCGGGGGGCAGAAGGGGAGGCATCCTCTACTGCCCTGCTAGCCACCAGGGAGAATCGGGCAGCCGGGGGATGTCTGCACGATACGTGCAGACATCCTCCATGTTGCCCGACATGGCAGTCTATTATGACGGACCAGCTGTCCATCATAATAGACTGCCGTGTCGGGCAGCATGGAGGATATCTGCACGTATCGTGCAGACATCCCTCGGCTGCCCCCACTAGCCACCAGGGAAAGAAACCAGGTGAGGTGGGGGGAGGAGACACAGACAAGGGGGGTGGAGGGGGGAAGACACAGACCGACAAGGGGTGGGAGGGGGGAGACAGACAAGGGGAGGGAGGGAGGGGGAAGAGATAAAAGGGGAGGGGGGACAGAGAGAAAAGGGGAGGGGGGATAGATAGAGACAAGGGGGGATATAGAGAGACAAGGGGAGGGGGGATAGAGATAGACAAGGGGAGGGGGTTAGACAGACAAGGGGAGGGGGGAAGAGACGAGGGAGGTGGAGAGAGAGAGAGAAGTTTGGGGGGGGGAGAGACAATGCTGGGGGGGAGAAAGACAGCTGGGGGAGGGGGAAAGAAGCCGCATTGCACATAAAAGGAAATAAGAAATGCATTTGTATAATATAATTTTTTTTAAATAGTACAAAATAAAAAGCTAGCATTTAGTAATTATAAAAATACTCAGAGTAAGGAAGATAGAAAAATCTATAAGATTAGGCAGAAAGAGGCAAAGCAAGCTATAAGAGCTTCCAAAGCACACACAGAAGAGACTATACCCAGTCAGTGAAAAGGGGGGATAAAACATTTTTAGATACATAAATGAGAAAAGGTAAAACAAGGATTAGTTAGATTAAAAACAAAAGAAGGATGCTATGTAGAAGAGGATAAAGGCTTATCAGACTGCCTTAATGAATATTTTTTTTTTATTTATTTTTTTTTAATTATTTTTATTAATTTTCTTATAACAAATTTACATAGACATATAAAAATAGAGTCACGAAAACGTGTCTCACATTAACATCACTACAGACAACAGTACATTAAAAAGAGAAAAAAAGACAAAACGATTACAAGACAAAACAATTACTGTGGCGACAAATACAACCCATCATTATGATGATACCCTCTAGAGCGTGCTCGGTAGGAGGGAAAGGGGGGGAGGGAGACAAGAGCGGAGGAGCAGGATAATCCCCGAAGCACCTTGAGGTAGCCCTGTTTTTCTCTTTTCTTTTCTCTCTTTCCCCTTCCTTTTCTCCCCCATCCTTCCCCTTTTATCCCTCCTTCCTCTCCTCCCTCCTCCCTTCTCCTTTTTATCTCTTTTACTGACACCTACTCCTCCTTCCACTTTTTCCAAATGTTATTAAATCTATCTAGATCTGCTCTATTAAGAAAGTAACCCCTTTCCATTGCACACTGTGCATTTATTTGGTTCCTCACATGTGTCCAACTAATTCGTCCTGTCTTTTTCCACTTTCTTGCATCACTATCTTTACTGCAAGGAGTATATGTAATACAAGGGGTATATCCCATCTATTAATTTTTTCCAAGTTTTGGTGGAACAGAGCCCTCCTAACTGACCCCACCACCCTCATGCCACAGATCGTCGACACCGCCGAAAAGGCTTCCCTCCAACAGTCTCGAAGATCCGCGCATTCCCAAAATATATGTGACAGGGTACCTCTATCTTTTCCACATCTCCAACATATATCCTTCAATTCAGGATTTATTTTTTTTAACCTAATCGGGGTCAGATACCACCTATTGTTAACTTTAAAGAAAATTTCTTGCAGATTTAGGCAGTGTATATATTTCCGCACCTGATTCCATGCCTTCTGCCAGTTTCCTTCCTTAACTTCTATATCCCCATTAGGGTTTAATTCTCTTTCCCACCTACTCCATGCTGATGGGATCGGAATCTGATATATCTGCTCAATAGTCATTGTACAGGTTCTTAGAATCCTTTTTTTAGTTTTATTATCAAACAGATCAAGAATTAGAGATTCATCCTCCTTCCCCCTACCTCTAAAAAGACCTTCTTGTACACAGTGTTTTATCCGAAGAAATTTAAACAAGTCACCTACAGGGAGATTATATTTCTCCCTTATGGCATGGAACTCAATTATCTTACTTTTTGATAACAGGTCAGAGATTTTAAGAATTCCTGCACGTCTCCAATTTGTTGTATCTAGATCTACTGTATGGTATTCTAGGGTTTCAATTGGCGCAGAATCCAGAAATTTATTATCTAATCCTATTCTCTTTTTTAATCTCTCCCAGAAATCCACTAATACACCTAATACATCTATTCTTTTTCCCTTATTCATCCATAGGATTCATTCTAAGTTTCTCAATTCAGTTGTCTTGCATTCTATTTGCCACCAATCTTTATCCCTGTTGCTCTGCCATTGTATTTGACTGACGTGCATCAGCATGCTTGCCTCCCATATATTTTTCAGGATGGGCATTCCCAGCCCGCCCTTTGTAATGTCCAAATATAGAAAGTTTTTGCTAATTCTTGCTTTTTTCCCTAACCAAATGAAATCTAAAAGTACTTTCTGCGACTTCCCATATTGTTCTTGTTTTAGGGGTCCCGGGATCATCCTAAATGCGTACATCCATTTGGACATAATATATGCCCTGATGGTATTTATTCGTCCCATCCATGAGATGGTTAAATTCCTCCATTTTTTAAGGTTAATTTCCATCTCTCTATGCAGCCTATTACAGTTGGTTTCCAATATATTTCTACCACTACTAGGAATTATTAGTCCCAAATACTCTATCCCAGATCCCCTCCAACAGAAAGGATATCTTTTTTTTAATTCTATCTGGATCTCGTCCGGGATGGCGATACACATTGCCTGGGATTTCTCTAGGTTCAGCTTATAATTAGCCTTTTCGCCATATTGTTTAATGACCTCTAAGAGCTCCGGGATAGAGTATTCGGGATCAGCCAGTGTCAACATAACGTCGTCTGCGTACATAGAGATTTTATATTCGGGGATTCCCACCTTTATCCCTTTTATCTTTTTATTTTGTCGGATAACATTTGCCAGAGGTTCCAAGGAGATTATGTATAGCAGTGGGGCCAATGGGCACCCCTGCCTCGTGCCATTATGCACGTCAAACCATGTAGACTCAATATTCTGACCTATCACTCTTGCTGTGGGCTTGTTGTAGAGGGCCATAATTGCATCCTTCATACCTGGACCGACTCCCATAGCCCCCAGGGTCTCCTCTAGGAAAACCCAACTGACCCTGTCAAACGCTTTTTCTGCGTCTAGCGACAGGGCCAGCATGTGTTCCCTAGCTGAGTTTGCAAATTCCACCAAGTCCATAATTTTCCTAAAGCTGTCACCTGACTGCCTGTCTTGTAGGATCTTTGTGTATTATTGAGTTCATGCCTTTTAGTCTATATGCCAGTATGGAAGCATATATTTTTGTATCTAAGTTTATAAGGGATATGGGACGATAGTTTTTGATGTTTGAGGGATCTTTCCCGGCTTAAGAATGGGAAGGATCGATGCCTGCATTAGCTCCCCTGGGAAACAGCGTTTTTCCCTAGCTTCATTGAATAAAATTGTCAAGTGGGGTATTAAGATTTTTGCCAATTTCTTATAGAATATTCCCTCAAACCCATCTGGTCCTGGGGCTTTGTTATTCTTTAAATGTTTAATTGCGTTGCCTACTTCGCTTTCATTTATAGGCAGATCTAAGTTTATTTTTTGGTTTTCAGTGAGACTATTTAAATTTGCCCCTGCTATATACGCTCTTATTTGCTCTTTTGTCTGGCCGCTATCTGAAATGCCATATAAAGATGAGTAGAAATTTCTAAATTCTTGCCCTATCTGTGTAGGAGAGACTGCAATTTTATATTCATTTATAATTTTCATGATTTTTTTTTTAAGATTTGTATTCTGTAGCTGTTTAGTCAGTAATTTCTCAGGTCTATTTCCCAGATAGTACCAATTTTGTTTATTGCGTGTAAGAATCTTATTTGCTCTTATCATTAATTTTTCGTTTATTTCTTTCCTAATCAGATCAATCTCCCTCTCATGTGTCGGCAGGGCCAATTGTTTATTTTCCCTATTAAGATTTTGCAATTTAATATACAGTGCAGGTAAGTTCTCTGAGCGGTTTTTATTTATATGTGCTTCCCTACTTATCAGGTGGCCTCTTATTACACATTTGTACGCACACCAGACGTTAAAATTCGATGTTTCTTCCGCTAAGTTTTCTTTAAAGTATAGAGCTGAGATTTTTCCAAGATCATCCACATATTTGCTGTTTCCCATTATATTCTCTTTCAGTCGCCACCTATTTCCACCAGACCTACTCTTTTCTCCAAATACAGCTATAATTGCACTGTGGTCCGACCATGGAATTTCCATAATGTCAATCCGCTTACATGCATTAACCCCTTGTGGTTGCACCAAACACATATCGATTCTAGAATAAGATTTAAATCTATTAGAGTAAAACGTATAATCCCTTTCATTGGGGTGGAGAGTTCTCCACAGGTCGTACAGCCTATGTTTCCCCAAAAAATCGTTAAATGCTTTAGCAAGACTAAACAATGATCTGTCCAACCGTACCCCCTTGATAACTTTTTTATCCTGCTCAGGGTCAGCAATACAATTGAAGTCTCCAGCCATTATAAATGTTCCCTGAATGAGGTCATACAATTTTTGCATAAGTCCATTTAGGAAATTCACCTGTCTATTGTTGGGGGCATAAACATTTAAAAAAGTATATGGCAAGTCGTTCAGCTTGCAGACAACAAAAATGAAACGACCCTCCGGGTCCTGTAGTTTGTGTATCAACTCATATTTAAGTGTACTTGAGAACATTATCCCCACCCCCCTCTTTTTTTGAGATGGCAGTGATGCCACTTCCATATGAGGGTATTTACCAAACACCAGTTTTTGAGCAAATTCAAGCTTCCAGTGGGTTTCTTGTATCATGGCTACCTCTATCCTCTGCTTTACCAGATATTCCATCAAGGTAATACGCTTTTGTGGGAGATTTAGCCCTTGCGCGTTCAGTGACAGGAATCTATCAAACATTCTCATCATTACAGTTTACCGTGTCTTTTCCCAGACCTCCTCCTCGCTCTCCTCCCCCCCACCCCCACCAACCGCTCTCCTTAATTCGCCCCCACAGTTTAAAAACACATAACACAAAACATATAGAACTACAATTTAGTTCAACCTCTTTCCTCACATCCCCCATAGTTCTCCTTCCCATAACCACTAGGAGAACTATTAGTCAAGGTCGATAGGGTTCTAACTACTATTTCCTTTTATATCTCCCTGGCCCTTTTTCGTGAGGGTGGTGGGAAGAGAAAAGAAAGAACTGGGTGATAAGAAGATGCGAGGGAAAAAAGGAGGGAGGAGGGCGAGAGAGAAAAAGAGAAAAAAATAAAAAAAAAAAGAAACAACAAGGAGCAAAACTTTTTAACTCTATAGCATATTCTTTTTATCCTCCCATTCAGTAATTATCGCATGTTATACGAGTACTAATACAGTTCAAAGACTGTATAACTCATTCTCACAAATCCTATTCTTACTACAGAGGAGGAATTATCACATCTTCATTAATAAATGCCAAAGGCAATTTAATGTACATATCAACCGTGCCCATCATATCCACCCTTTTGCATCTCTAAGGTACTATCCCTCTCCCCAATGTGGTGTCCTTACCTCAACGTAATCCCCATAAACCTAGATCAACCTGCCAAAAATATACATTCTCTTCTCAAAAAGGAGAAAAGAGAGAGAGAGAAAAAAAAAAAAAAAATATTGTGTTTAGTGTTATACCCTTAAACCCCACACTAATCTAATTCAGGTATATACCCTCCCATTCTGGCCACTATATTTTCTTTCTAGGTGCATTAGTGTCGTTTATATCTTTAGCTCCCTTCCGTATTGTGATATTCACCATGCATGTGAGATGTTTATATAATTATTGTTAATGTTACCAAGGAACCTTTCGGAATCTTTAGTGCATCTTATATTAGTGTCAAATTCTCTATTACCCTGCTATAAATCTTTAACCTTTGTGAACAATCAGGACTTATTTCAGTGATACTACTTCCCATTTACCAGCGGGATATGTGGGACCTATTATGTGTCTATCTCCTCTACCTATCTTATCCTTATACTAATTATACTGAATCTTGGGTTTTCAAAAGCAATGATTATAAATAGCAAATAAGGCCAACGGAGACCAAAAAAAAAAAAATACTAGATAAATAAATAAATAAACTATATCCCCCCCCGTCACACTCCCACCCATCTCCCTCCCCCCCAATACAGTCCCCGCAACCTTTTCCAACCAAATCTGAGCTTCTTTGGCTTTCTCGAATGCTAGTAATCTATCATGATATATAAAGCAGATTTTTGTTGGAAAGCCCCACCAGTATTTAATCGTTCTCTGTTTTAATACTTCAACAACTGGTCTGAAAGTCTTCCTAGCCTGACGAGTGAAGAAAGATAAGTCTTGGAAGAAAGACACTTTCCCGTATTTTCCTTCTGAAATCGTTAAGGTTCTTGCTGCCAATGTGACCTTTCTTTTAATTCCATAGAGAGCAAATCTTACTATGATATCTCTGGGGTGTGATTCTGGGATGTTAGGTGGTTTCCTACATCGATGAGCTCTCTCGATGTCAGATTCCCCCAGGTTTTTTATTCCCATAGTATCAAAAAGGTCCAATAGATATCCCAATAGATTCTCTTGAGTAATTAATTCGGGCACTCCACGAATTCTTAAGTTCTTTCTTCTGCCCCTATCTTCCATATCTGACAGTCTTGACTCCAAATCTTGTACTTTTTGATTCAGTTTAGCTACTTTATCTTCTGATTCTTTCATATTTACATCCAAATATTCGATCTTATCTTCATTAGACTTAACTCTGTCTCCAAATTTTAAGATATCTTCCTTGAAATCCCCAATTTGGATAGACAGCTCTTTTTTGAACATTTGTAACTGCATGTCTAGGCATTTCTGAAGACATTCATGCGTTATCCCTTTATTATCTAATTCATCAGAGCTGTTAAATGGATGTTTAGGTGACTCCGTCTCCATATCATTCCTACTGGTCTCTTGGGGGGTATTTATCTCACTCTCTTGTAGAGTAGTATTTTGTGGGAGGAAATTAATTTCAATGCCACTTTCCCTCTTCTTCACTGAATCCACAATTCGTTTTTCTTTAGTTTTCAATTTTTTGGGGGCAGAATTTATTTCACTCCCCCTTTTGGACGCCATTTTTTCTTTCTAAAGCGTCTAACATGTGCTATACACAACACAGGATTACTGATTTAGTATATCACTAAGTCCTCTGAGACAGAATTTAATTAGCCACCAACGTGCCATTCATCAGTGTTATATCCTCCCACTGAATGCCTAGCTCCATACACCAAATGAAAAGTACAACTATATCTGGGTCATCAACCAGTCAGGGAAATCACATATGCTTAGAATATATTGGGTCTTATCGGAGCTTTGTGTTACAGTCAAGCCACAGACAGGAATGAGTAGATTTTTAACAGGTTATACTATGCCTGTTTTCATGGTGTCTCCATCCTGAACGGGCCATTCATATTTCTCTCGACTCTTCCTTTGCCGCCGCTCTCCCTGTCAGCCACCAGCTGAAGCTCTGCTTCCGGTTTCCCGCACTTCAGAGATGCCGAGATTCTCCAGCCCCCGGTTCTCGTCAGCTTGGTCAAATAAGTGCAGCAGTAAAACTCCTCGCGTTTTGGTGTACTTAGGGTCGGCAAAATGGTACATGGAAAAGGGCTGCAAATTCCACCTTCACCGCAGCTCCGCTTTCACCACCTCCACTCTCTCACGATCCTTCGGGCCGCTGCTCTCATCATCCCCCTCGACCTCAGACGCTCCTCCCTTCAGCGTCTACGTCATCGCGCCACCGCGTAGTTTTCCTTAATGAATATTTTTGTTCAGTTTTTACAAATGAAAATGAGGGTAAGGGACCTCATTTAGGGAAAAAGACTAATGAGTCTTTTGATGCATGTAAGTTTACCGAGGAAGAGGTTTTACTTCAGCTGTCTAAAGTAAAGACAAATAAGTCGATGGGACCTGATGGGATACATCCAAAGTTATTAAAAGAACTTAGTGGTGTACTAGCAAAACCGTTAACCGATTTATTTAACCAATCAATCATTGTTAACGGGAGTAGTTCCAGAAGATTGGAAATTAGCTAATGTTGTGCCCATTCACAAGAAAGGTAGTAGGGAGGAGGCCAGCAACTATAGACCAGTAAGTCTTACTTCAGTAGTGGGGAAAATAATGGAAACCTTGTTAAAGAATAGGATTGTTGAACATCTAAAGTCGCTTGGATTTCAAGATCAGAGACAACATGGGTTTACTTCAGGGAGATTATGCCAAACTAATCATATTGATTTTTTTGATTGGGTGACTAAAATAATAGATCAGGTTGGTGCAGCAGACATTGCTTACCTAGATTTCAGTAAGGCTTTTGACACTGTCGCACATAGAAGGCTTATTAATAAACTGAAATCTTTGAGTTTGGATTTCAATATTGTTGAATGGATTAGACAATGGCTGAGTGACAGGCAACAGAGGGTTGTAGTCAATGGGGTATATTCGATGCAAGGTCTTGTTACTAGTGGGGTACCTCAGGGATCTGTTCTTGGACCCATTCTCTTTAATATTTTTATTAGCGATATTGCAGAAGGTCTTGTTGGCAAAGTATGTCTTTTTGCTGATGATACAAAGATTTGCAGCAGGGTTGATATTCATGGAGGGATAAGCCAAATGGCAAATGATTTAGCTAAACTAGAAAAATGGTCAGAGCAGTGGCAACTGACATTTAATGTGGACAAGTGCAAGATTATGCACCTTGGGCGTAAAAACCCAAAAGCAGAATATAGACTATTTGGTACAGTCCTAACCTCAACATCTGAAGAAAGGGATTTAGGAGTAATAATTTCAGAGGACTTGTAGGTAGGTAGGCAATGCAATAGAGCAGCAGGAAATGCTAGCAGAATGCTTGGTTGCATAGGGAGAGGTATTAGCAGTAGGAAGAGGGAAGTGCTCATGCCATTGTACAGAGCACTGGTGAGACCTCACTTGGAGTATTGTACACAGTACTGGAGACCGTATCTCCAGAAGGATATTGATACTTTGGAGAAAGTTCAGAGAAGGGCTACTAAACTGGTTCATGGGTTGAAGGATAAAACTTACCAGGAAAGGTTAAAGCATCTTAACATGTATAGCTTGGAGGAAAGACGTAATAGGGGGGATATGATAGAAACATTTAAATACATAAAGGGAATCAACACAGTAAAGGAAGAGAGTATATTTAAAAGAAGAAAAACTACCACAACTAGAGGACATAGTCTTAAATTAGAGGGGCAACGATTTAAAAGTAATATCAGGAAGTATTACTTTACTGAGAGGGTAGTGGATGTATGGAATAGCCTGCCAGCAGAAGTGGTAGAGGTAAACACAGTCAAGGATTTTAAGCATGCGTGGGATAGACACAAGGCTATCCTAGCTATAAGACTGGAAACGGGGGACTAATAAAAGTACTCAAAAAAAATTGGGCAGACTAGATGGACCGAATGGTTTTTATCTGCCGACATATTCTATGTTTCTATGTTTCTATGTTTCTATGTTAGATAAACTTTTTTTCCTATAGGGTAGTCTTATATTCAGGCTTTTCGTTTTTTTCCTAAAGGAATATACAAAGTTTGGGAGGTCGTCTTATAATCAGGGTCGTCTTATAATCGAGCAAATATGGTATATACATAGCCTTGCTGAATTAATAGAGAGACTAAATAAATTGCTGGTGGAAAAGAATTCAAAGAAAATGATAACAAAATGTTTAGAACTAATTAAGCTAATAAAAGTATATGTGAAGATACCAAGCTTGGAGAAATGACAGAAAGATTTAAATATTACAATTCAAAGACAAGACTGGATTACCTCTTTAAGGGAAGTGTATCGGGAAGTTCATTGCCTGAACTTAGCAGAAACTCATTATAAGGTTTTAAACAGATTCTTATTGGCTCCCAGTATAATAACAAGAATGTTTCCAGAAAGATCCGACAAATGTTGGAAATGTGTGGTGGAAGTAGGTAATTACAAACATATTTGGTTGGAGTGTGGTTCAATTAGATTATTTTGGGAAGGAATAAAGAACAACATCGAAAGTTTAAGTAATTTGGATATGGAGCTAACACAGGAAACATTCTTGTTACATATAGGACTCCAAGAGATACCTAGACAAAAAAAAATGCCAACAGTACAAATTTGGGTAGCAGCAAAATATCTAATATCAAAGCAATAGGCATCGACTATATCTCCTAAATAGGAACAGGTGAGGTAACAAGTTATGTTCCAGTTAGAATAGAGAGGGGTATAATAACTTAAAGTAAAATCAGAAATATAAAAATGGAGGAATTAGAAATGTGGTGGAAAAAAGCCCTAAAAGAGATGGCGGTTTGATTTGAAACGATTTGAAATGATTGGCAATTTACATTTGATTGACTATTTATGTATATAGATTTGAGAAATTAGATCCTGGAGAAGCCAAGTGAATAACTGCACACAAGTGTTTGTTTGTTTTTGTGTGTGCTTGCTCTGTGGTTTTTAATATAATTCATGTAATATATGAAATAAATATATGACTCAATATAGCAATATGGTGAATGATACAGCAAAATGGAAGTATTTATATAATTTACTATAGGCCTATTTTTCAGGGTATGTTGTATTTGTCTTGTTATATGTGAATGTATGATACCATATATGGAAGAAAAAAAGAAAGAAAATCAAAGTAAAGAATTATAAATAATAATAAAAATAATAAAAAAAACATTCAACTATGTAAATAACTACAAAAACATGGACATTTTTACTGAAACTATGGAATGTGAACAAGCCGCAATCAGGCCATAACACATAAGTGTTTAATTATTTTTTAAACTTGATTCAAGAAATAATAAAAGGCCCACAGGACTCCACTAATTAGGTGAAAGCTGATGAGTGCTTCATTATTTACTCTCAACCCATTCACTCTGATCACATGTTTTAAAATCAACAGTACCTGTAGGGGTGGAGAAATGAAAACCATGAAACAACCCTAGAAATTGTCTTACATACAATAACAATGTTTCCAAAAGTAACTCATGTACATCTTTCATAAAGATGTCCTATATAGGAGCCCTAAAGTATATATTGTTACTGAAATGTTTATATTTTTGTTATAACCATTTCAGGAATATCATAGGTTAATTACTGATAGTCTACAAGGCTAATGAATATTAGACCTGCCCCCTGAGTATGCTTACTGCTGAGGTATGAAGTTTCATGAGTGCTTCCACAGTGCTCCCCATTTTTTCTTTAAAAAACAAAACAAATAACACTTTAGCCACAAGAATAATATAATAAGCATCATAAGACAGACTTACTAGGATAAGACAAGGGCACACACTCGAAAACTGGACAAATATCCAGGGTTTTTGTCCTGTTTTCAAGTGTGTGCCCTTGTCTCTTCCTAGAAAGTCTGTCTTATGCTACTTATATTATCCCTGTGGGTGTATTTTTAAAGTTAATACAGTGTATCTAATTGATTGAAGGGATTTGCATCATTTATGGACTTGATTGAATAAAATCTCTATTTTTTAAAATCTTCTGATGAAATAACGTTTATTGTATTTTAATTCTATTGGCATGAACTATATGTATTTATTGCATTAATACAACCAATACCTAGCTATTAACTTAATTCCAAGTATAAAGAATGATATAGCTAAAAATTCTTACTGACCGTAAAAAAAATTGCTGGCACACTCAAATGTAACAGGTTTTTTTTTACTGAATGCCCAACATAACTTTGTTATGTACAACTATACATTTTGTTTTTCTTCCTTTATTTACCATATGACTAATGCTGATACATAATTTCTTAATACTTAGGCTACCATAGTCCTCCCACATGTAACAGTTTTTTAAAACTTTAAGCAATAGTTTTCTTTTGAGTGGTGACATTGGCTTCTGACAAATGATTTGTTACATCAGTGAGTCTGCAGATTTTTGTGTCTCAGTTGACAGCAATTTCCTATAGATATATTCATAGCAACAATGTTTTGATTGGCAAGTAGTTCAAAATGTGATGCATCATAAATAGGGAAGGAAAAGAAGTTGAATAAGGAAGATTTGTAAGAAAAGAATGCATTATACACATTTACTGGGGAAGAGTAAAATGTCCTTTCATTTTTAATAGACAGCTTTTGGTAACAATGTAAGTTATGTTTAATTGAAAGATTGCATAAATTGTAGATATTTTAAATATAAATGCTCGTATGAAAAATACAAATAAAGTACCTCATTGAGTGATCTTTGCTCTGTATATCTCTATCAAGGGAAGGACATGTTGTTTGCAATCTTGGGTTACATTTTGCTTAATTTAACCTAAGATAGTCAGACAACTGATAGAAGTAAAACAGGAAAAGAAACGGGCTCCAAAACTTGCTGGCAAGTAGAAAATAAATGCAGGCAGTGAATGAACAGGCTTGAGTGCTCAGAGTAACAAGTAAAGAGGGTCTCAGCAAGGTACTTTATTTGTATTCTTTCATTAAAGAATTTCTATTTAACATGCCTAAACTTAATGCAATCTTTTAATTAAACATACTGTAGGATTCTATTCAGGTAGCTCTGATTTTAAGAGCTAAAGTCGTAGTGCGGGGAGGTGAATAAGTCTACTGAGGTTATCCCCAATCTGAAAGACCAACGTGTGGAGATGCCAGTCACTTGAGTGCTGCCAGTGTTGGGAGATCTGCTACCAGTTTGTCCTTTCCGATTATGGATTCCAATTTGACCAAAATATGATTGTCCAAACAATATTGGTACAGATCCCTGGTGAGCAGGTGAGGTTCTAACCGTTTGACATATCGAACCACAGATACATTATCCACCTGGAGGATCAAGGAGTTTTTTCCTTGGTGAAGCTACAGATGGCAAAGAAACCCGCAATCAGTTCCAGATAGTTTATATGTTCTTCTAGGGTCAGGGGCTATCTGTAGTTATCTTTTCAGAACCAGCTCTCAAGCCAAAGGTGCTGGCATCTGACTCTAGGTCAAAATCTGGGCGAGTCCCAAAGATAGTGCAATGTTCCACACATGCATGTGGGTAAGCCACAAGTGCAGTTCTAAGAGGACCGTGTCTGTGAGTTGTAAGAGTTGATCATAAGAACCTGAGGCACATTTTTTATGATCTTGGATTCCAGTAGCCAAAGGAATCTCTGATTCTACTGTGAAACCAAGAAATTGGACAGATTGGGTAGGGATCAGGGTCGTGTTTTTGGAGTTAATGATAATGCAGTGACCCTAAGGGAAATTTACCATGATCTGGGTGCCAGAGAGAAAGGTCTGAGGGTCCAGAGCTATGATAAGGATATCATCCTAATCCCTTGCCTGGAGATATTCCATGATAGGCTTGAGGAGCTTTGTGAAGCATTAGGGAGCGGAACTGAGGCTGAAAGGCGGGTATGTGAACTGACAGAGTTGTCCCTGCCAAAAGAATTTAAGATATTTCCTGTGAGCCTAAAGGACAGGGAATGTGATATATGTGATCTAAGTGGGCAAACCAGTTGTGTTCTCATAGTAAATTGTGCAGGAGGTGAACCCCTTCCATTTTAAAGTGTCTATACACGGAGGGCCTTGAGGTTGATAACTGGGTGGAACTCGACAGATTTCTTTCTGACTAGGAACATGTTGCTGATGAAAAATGGGGGACCGGGTAAGTGTTCAATGGCCTCTTTGTTGCATAGGGTGCAGAGTTCCATGTGTGTATGAAGGCATTAAGCCTGAAGGGGCAAATGTAAACGGCATGACAAGGCCAGTGTAGGCCAAAACATACACCTGTGGTTTGCTGTGTTCCTCGTGCAGAGGAGACCAGCCATACATTTTGGATCTGGACTGCTCTTATGGGTGCGATTAGTTTGATATGCTACTGAAGGGGTTTCTTAAAAAATGGTGATGCCCTCCCAAGTAGGTACCATCCTATAGGACAGGCTATTGTCGTACATGGTGACTCTATGCTCCCATCCCCTTTTGTCCCCATGGGTCCCTGGCTTGCTGCACCTAGCGGATCATAAGCCATGCCATCTGTGCTCCCACTCCCTTTTTTTTCTTTGTAAAGGTTATGTGTATGGGATATCTGGCACTGTGGAGAAAATATCTATATGGAAGCTGGTGACTGTTTGAAGGACCCAGATATCTTGGGAGATACCATCCCACTGGTGTACTAAGTGGGCCAGTCTGCCTGCTATGGGAATGGGTGGTATGGTAGGACAGACATTTTTTCCTGCTGATGATCTACCCTGATATGAATGGCCTCTGCCACGTGTGGCACCTTGGTAGGAAGGGGTGCGGTAGTATGATCTTGGGTAGAAGCTGGACGAGTCCAGGAAAGAAGAAGCTATGCTGGTGGCATAATGCCTCCATCGACCAGCCCTAACGAAAAACATTCCCCTGAATTAAAAACTTTCTTCATGGACCTCAGCGTGGTCATGGGCCAAGGTGAACATCCATATCCCTTCTCATCTATATCCCAAACACAGTCTTTGGTCAGTAACATAGCAATTATCTCAAAGAACTGTGCCAACTTAACCACTAGAAACACTTCTTCACCTGGACTGGTTTACTAATCCTTTCTGTAGTGAAAGCAGGTTAGCATTAAAAGGAGCCAAACAATTAATGAGTGTGATCAAAGGTGAGCGCTTAAGTAGGCATCAGTGATTGCTCAGGAGGAACAGGTGTGAGAGCTGGTGTACATAATGGAAAGGCTCTAGAGCTAAAAGAAAACACAGGAGACTCAGCACACTGTTTAAGGGAGTTTAATCCACCAAAAAATGATGACGTTTCAGCCCAGCACTGAGCTTTTTTCAGGTCTGGGTAGATGTGTGAAAAATCATTAATATATAGTACATGGGTAAAGTGACTAACGAGTTCAAGGGGCGGAGTCCACAAGGACAGCCCATATGTGAATCATACAGGTGTATAAAACTTGTGGACTCCGCCCCTTGAACTCGTTAGTCACTTTACCCATGTACTATATATTGATGATTTTTCACACATCTCACCAGACTTGAAAAAGCTCAGTGCTGGGCTGAAACGTCATTATTTTTTGGTGGATTAAACTCCCTTAAACAGTGTGCTGAATTTCCTGTATTTTCTTTTTGCTTTATGGGCGTGAATGACGCTCCCTCATGGCACCCGATACTTGTAAGTGTGGAGACCCATTCATACTTTTCACTAAGGCTCTAGAGCTAACACATAAGAAAAGCATTTTAGTGGCTACATTAAATTGCATTACATTAATATTTATTTATATAGCAATAGCAAAGTAGTGCTTGGTACAGAGCATAAAGGGAAACTGCATACCATATTAAACAAACAGGGACAGATATATGAGCTAGAAAGCTCTGCTCACAAACTTACAATATAGAGTGAGGACAGGAAACACATAAGGTGAAAAAGTGAAGAGGTCAAGTGGGAAGGTGGTGGTATTAACAGTATTTGGGACAGTTGAAGCAAGGTGGGTTTGACCAGAGGTTAATTTATTAACTAAATGAACAAGAGCAATGACTTCTCATTGAATCCTAGGAGAAAAATGTATGGGTTTATTCACTAAAAAGTGAGCTGACATAAACATGTCATCTCACTGAGTGAACTATACAGTGTGCAGGGCCAAACCTAGTGAGTTCCTCCTTCTACCACAGAGATACAGAATACAGAAATTCAAGATACAGAATAAAGAAAATAAAAGATGTACAAATAAAAACAAAAAACACATGGTACAAATTAAAGAAGTATTCCTTCACACTGTATAATTTCTAATAGGGAGCATGCACAGTATAATATAATCTATCAAACATACAGATTTCTTGTTTGATATAGCCGATGAACATATGAAGATATAATGTGCCACTTTTTGCCTTTCCCCTTTTAGCTACAAATGTATTATTTTTATTTACTTATTCTTATCTGTAGACTTTCATTTTGTATTTGTAAAAGCCATTTCTCTGTTATGCCTCTGGAAAGCATTGCAATCAGGTGCTGCCTGATCTAATCCATTATACCACTGAGTGCATTTGTCAGTTCCTAATACAAAGAGCTTAATAAAATAAAGCAGTATTACTGAAATTTGAGGGAATGGATCATATAAAGTGGGCCATGTGGAGATGCTGATGTCACAAACAAAAACAAACAAAAGATAAAATAGTCAAGCGTATGTTAATATGGATTTATTTGAAGCCAGGAGCCAAAAGGCTACATATTAATACAAATGTAATTATTTTTACGTTTTACAGGACCACTTTGAATTCACAAAATGACCTACATTTTTTAGTTAATTTTAAAATTAAATTATTCCTTACAAAAGTTTGCACTCTGTGCTCTGGTCCAGTTTTATTGGGATACTCTAGCAACACTTGTAAATATTTAGGCTCTTATCAGCACTTCAAAGTGTCGGAGAGCCTCTGCCAAATATAGGGTCTACATATTATACTCAAAGTTATTGGCCTCAAGGTCGTAAAGATTCAAAGTACATCGGGGACATATTATAATACGAATTGTGAGCTACACTATATGCCATGATGTGAGCCAAATAGCCTTGCAATTCGGCCATAATGGATGAATACACGCTGAATGTTTTTGAAACCAAAAGCAGACAGAAACTTCTATGGGATGATAGAGACACATTTCTAAACAAATTAGGCTATTATGGAAATAGCTAAATTTCTCCCAAATTGAAATAAAATAAATAAAAAAAGAATATGCCACAGTGGGGCCCCTAAAAGACATACATGGGGCCAGTGTAAGTATCACTGACCCCCTTTAAAAAAAAAAATGGGGCTGATAGCCAACCAAATGGCTTTCAGTCTAGTTTACATAGATCAAGGAGCAGTGCTGCCCCATACAAAATATAATCCCCCCCCCCCCCCCCCGGGGTCTCAGGTCTTAGCTGGCTCCAGTCTCCATCTAATTAACAAAAGAAATAAACAAAATATTCCATACCTTTCACCCCACCTCTACCTTGCCCACGTAGGGGGGAGTGTTCACCTGAAACAATACAAAAATCAACTTTACCACATTGATTACTGATCTGAGTTTTGCATATCCAATTTAAATGAGTTCTACCTTTTTGCATTTTGTTGAATTTTTTTACTTTATTATCTTCTGAATTTACATTTTTTCTATATCAATTTTAGATTTGTATTTCTAATCAATCTGTGAAGTGAGCCTTAAACATGAATTTTTAAGCAATACTGACCCAATTTCTCTGCTTTCTCACACAGCTGATAGAGATATTTGGAGATGTTACAGAAGTGACAAGACAAGTTGCTTCCTCTGGAAAGTCCTCTGTCTGACGAACAAAACAAATCTTTTCTGTCAGTAAATTGTTGAAGAGAACATTACTTATTCAAACTTCACCAATTTATTGTAATTTTCAATTATTTCGTGAGTGTGCTACAAGTTTGATAGCAATTTGAAATCATTAAATTATTTACAATCATTAGTGAAACTAAATGATGTCTGAAGTTATCCTGCAATTAGTTTACATAGAAATTACAGAAAACCAGAAACTGTTAAAAACAGTAATTTTGTGCCAAATAAGCCCCAACTATTTAACTATTTATGTGTGTACCAATGTCTTATGATAACAGTCTTTCTTTCTAGTCTGGAGTTGTTGGATGAGAAAGTAATGTGAAAAGAAAACCAAAGTCATGCCACACATTTTGCAAAAACAAACGCTGAAGAAGAAACCCTAGCTAGTGGTTTCTGAACCAGAGGCAAGAATATAGTTGCGCCTTACTTCCATACAGTTTCAAAGCAGTTATTTCGTATAAGAAGGAAATCAAATACACTCCTTCTCGGTTAGTGCTTAACTCGTCACATCCTCGTTACTACTCTGACTGATGATAAGAAGTCTGTGTAGACTTAATAGAATGAGAGTAATGATGTTTAGTAACCCGCGCTACAGTAAATTAAATGTCCATGTAGGTGATCATATTACAAAGTAAGGCGTAAAATATATATTATAACTTTTGAGTGGTAACAGAAGTTCCAAAAAATAAGTGATTGGTTCTAGAAAAGGGAAAATGAAAGTCTACTTTAATATTACCCGAACAGTTATTTGTTTATTGAGCTATACTCAGGGGCAAGTTGTGGGATTTATTTACTAAAAGGAGAGTTTCACTTGCATTTCATCTCACTGACTCAATTATATATTGTGAGCTTCTTCTACTTGATGTGGTCAGCTGGCCACATGTATAAAGCACTTATAATTATTTATAAAATCTCCCTTTTTTGAATAATGCTTTATCCAGGACCAGCTCTATTATTCTTGCTACAGGTCCAGTTTTGTCCCTGCACAATAACTGGTTAATAAAAAACCCCATTTTATTCTGACTAATTCTACCACCAAACTATGTCAAAGTTTTGGTTTGTAATTTTTTTTAGTTTTGTTTCCACATACATTGTACTTCAGGCATGAATTCACAGATTCTGGTATATGTTACTGCCAAACAACACCCCAATATGTGTTCAGCAATACCATCCATGTATAGGTAGTTGTGTTTTTTGGGGGGTAAAATGTCACATTTGTGAGGTATTCATCTCGGTGTTCCAACTTGGAATTTTTACATGTAGTCAACCTGCCTCCATGTCCTCTCTGGGATATATCTTTGAAGCCAGCCAATGTAAATTACCACCACCAAACCATATAGACACCCATGACTCCTTGTGGCAAGGGCTCAGCAGCCACTGATGCATTACTAGATGATATATCAGAAAGCTGACCAGGGTTAAAATCTAACCCTCAGTCAGCGGCCTCAGAATCAGAGCCTATGCCATGATCTATGGCATAGAAGGGGTTAATAGCTTTTAGAAGATCACATGTTGTACTGTAATACATTACAGTACAAAGAAATGAATCCATAAAAAAATGCAAAAAAGTGTTGCTGTCTAAGATTACTGCTTATACAGTGATCAATGGCAGGGAAGGGGATACTACACAGGGAATTCATAAAACCTGCCAATTTTATTTTGACACTAATACTGATCTGTCTCTTTCCCCCACAAAAATGTAAGTGAGGAGAGGGTGGCAGATCCAAATTGGTCAGATCAATATTCACAAATATTGATCTGACCGGGCAAATGGTGATGCTCATCTGAGCAATGTAGACAAATAAAAATTGCTTTGACATCAATATCATTCATATGCAGTGATCCATGGCAACAAAGGGGCAAATAGCTCTTATAAATCCTTTTTAGTACTCTAATTAATTACAGTACAAAAAATGAACCCATAAAAATGCACAAACAGCAAAAAATGCACTGATGTGCAAGATCACTGCTTACGCATGATCAATGGCAGGGAAGGTGTTAAATGGAGGGAATGGTTTCTATAAAAGCCATGGATTTTAAATATTTTTATTATTTTATTTTTATTACTTTATTTTATTTTTACTTATTTTTATGACATTGATCTGTCGCTCGCCGTCACTAAAATCTATGTGAGGAGATGGGGGCAGATCCAAAGTGGTCAGATACATATTTTACAAATATTGAGCATCCCCACTGCCTGACAGTCTGCCTGGCTCTTGCCCTTAGAAGGGCAGCGCCATATTGGTCACACAGCATAGCAGCAGCGGAAGTGACTAAATGAAACAAAACTGATACATGCTCAGTGTCTATAGACAAACAGTGTGGCAGTACCTGTAGGATAGGATGCAGCTGAGAGCTTGGGTAGAATATTGTGATTTATGCAGAATGCCTGCTTTAAATATACATGTATTACCTTTTTTTATATATGTAAATGTGTGACAAGAATACATGCTGCAAAGAACATTCTAAAATATTAGGGAAATCTCAATACATTCTTCCTCCTCCCAGACTTAATGAACAAATAAAGAAATGATATTGATGTTTCTACCATCAGTCGGTCTGGATACAGAGGATTAGTACTATAACTATGTGTATAGTGGACTAGTACAAATGCCGCACACAGCCAAAATAGTGGGAGACCATAGGCTAACAAATACAGGAATATTTATTTCTTTTTGATGCAGATGAAACATTTGTTGATATTGATTCTTTATTTGACCCTCAATAAAGTGTTTCAAGATCAGATTTTGCTGGGACATTTTCTCACATTGTAACTGCAACTGTGTTGTTTATAAAATCGGATGTAGATATTGAGCAACGTATAGCCTTATGCCTTTTTGTTCTCCTTTGTTTTCTTTGCAAGAATACCGAGCTGTTTCAAATATGACAGCAGATGTTTTGCTTTGCTTCTTCAGCACATCAACAAACTAGGAAATTGGTACAATAGACTCTAAATGCTTTTCCAGCCTGCACCTGCCTTGTATCATATTATTTAGCCTTGATTAATACTAAAATATAACATGAATGTGAGTATAAAAGTGTATGAGTTCTTTTTCTGTGAATTTATAGAATTCTTGGAGAATTTAGATTAAATTATGTTTCACAAGTTACTGATTTGTCAGACTCCCTCTTCCCCTACCCCCCCCCCCCCTCCTACTTTCACAGAATTGAAAACAACTTTATTATGTCTGGTTGAAGATCTATTGTTTAGGCTTATATGGCAAATCTATATCTATGCATCTGCATATTTTAAAATATACCTTTTTCCAGTTTGTAAGATTTTTTTAATAATTTTTTTTTTTATAAATTTGTTAATTCGTGTAGCCTTAAATGTATGTGGAAGATTGTATATGGTTGCCAGTTCAACAGTATACGGTTGCCAGTTCAACAGGTATAGAGAGTGAACAGTTGGAAACCAATTCTTGATTTTTGTGGAATCCCAAGAGGTAAGTGTTAAGGATGATAATGAAGTCCCAGAGACTTAGACAGATAAATCATGATTGGAGACATTTCAGCCTAACCAAAGCCAAAGCCATGTGATAAGGTATGCCCTAACATGCTGTTTATAGCTACAATGTCAGAATTTTCATTAGGTGAGTATTTTTTACTCAAGTAAATAAATAAAATAAGAAATGAAAAGAGTACTCTACATAAAACAAAACATCCCAATGAAGTATCTTATTAAGCCCTCTTGCATGTATAAGGGGATGGAAATGTTGTTTAGAATATTGTTTACAATCTTGGGTCAGAATTATTCTTTCATTGAAGTATTTCCATTACAAATCTCTTCACGTGATGCAATCTTACAATTAAACATAATTTCATTGGCTTAAATTAATCGTCTTGAAACAATATGATTGTTTATTACAATACAACTATTTGAAGATAAATCTTAAGTAGGCATGTCATCAGAAGCAACAATAACATAATACTTCAACATGTGTTGGGAGGTTCACTTTCCACTTAATAACATGTTTCAATTATATGTAAGTCAGTGACTGGCATTGTGCATCTTATTGATTTCAGCTCTTACGAATAACCTCATTGGCAAATATTCTACACATACACAAGATTGGGCAGGTTACTTACCAGTTTAGTATGATTCTGGCAACCCTGCTTCCTTGCTGATATTGATTTTCATGCTGCAACTTTACTTTCCAGGCACAAGTCTCAGATTTCCACAGACATCATGAAATGGTTAGTAACCATTTTAACCATTCTTTACTCATGCAAGAAAAAGCAGTATGGAATAAGTGATTAAAAACCATATTGGTTACTGTGTGCTATTGCTTTTTTCTGGCAAAAAATGTGTTATTGATATTCTGTGAAAATATGATATAAAATTTGTGTAATTGAGCCAATGGTCAGTGAAAATATAGTCTATATAGTTTCTTTCAAACATATCCTGTGGCAGCTAATTATTTAAGAATTGGAGAATCTAAAAATTCTTTGCAACTACATTGTAAATTGAATGGGTTCCACTAAGGAAGCATTACATAATATCAACAATCTCTCCCCTATAGCAAATGAATCATCTCAACATCTGTCATGCCCAGTGAAAGGTCACTATACATAGAGCAGAGGTCAGAGACAAAAACAGCACTGCCATACATTTGGAATACGGTCTTAAGAGATGTATGCTGATCTTGCATGGGTGTGTACCTCCTTGGCAACCACTGGCATTAGAATTTCACATTAGATGATATAATTGGGGAATATTTACATTTGGGTAAATGAGTAAAGCACATCTTATTTTACATCGTTTTTTATATTAACAATCATCTTGAAGATTATTTAGAGTGTGTACTTGAATACCATTGACAGAGTTGCAAATATGTTTAAGAAAACTGGAGAAAATGCTTTTTCTGTTTATGGAACCTCAGAGAATAAGAAGTTTGACGTAGACATAGTAATATCCAGTAAGGACTAGGGAAATTGTATATGGTAATGTTCTGATATGTTTGTTGACCTTAAAAATCAAGTTTATAATGTTTAATATGGTTGAAGTCAACACACAGGTTGCAGATTATCTTAGTTTTAGGCAATGTTTTAGGATAGTAAATAATTAGGGAGTTGGGACAGTCAAGTCGAAAATATTCTTTTATTGCTATAGCTGCCAATCAAGCAATATTTATTGTTACAATAGAAACAACTGCTCTGTAAATGAAAAATAAAAGTTTGAAGCTTTTCCCAAGGAACAAACATTGTTTATGGAGTCTACAATTCTTAGTTGATTCCACATTAGCTCAAAGGGATAGTTGTGTGTTCTGCCATCAATCACATCATTATCAAGAGTTGGTCTAAGTATCTCTTCCTCACATGTTTGTTTATAATTTCTCGAAGGAAAAATGTGTTCTCTTGTGTTATCCCTCACATTCTCTGTAATGGAACTGGTTTTATCTGATTGTTCTGTTTAAAGATCAACATTAGTCATTTGCCTTTCTCATGTGGATACTATCTTTCACCACTGATCCAGCTTTTAGAACTTTACCTATCTTCATGTTATCCAGCTATGAAAGCTACCTGATATTTGTAGTATATAATTTAATGCACTTTAATACGTATATATATATACAGATAAGTATGCATTTTCTTTCATATATGTGAGTAAATTGAACTAATCATGTTATTATATCTGCAAAAAGTATGAATACTTATATTATACTTCTCATTTAGTTGTGAATGGTTAATATAGCTATGTATGCGTAATGTATATTGTTTTGTCAAGGTATTCATCTATATAAAAGGGATATGGAAAAGGTCCATAAAAGGACACCACTGGCAAGGTCTGTGAAGGTCCATAGAACATCATTAAACTGTCCATCACAAATTCCAGTAACTGTCCCAATGAATAATGTTGTCAATTGTTGTACTCACAGACAACAGCAGAATTCTGTACCTGAGGTATGTTTGGCATAACAGATGTAGCACAGCAATCAGTGTTGAATGTACTGTAACTGCAGCTCCTTGACATGGCAGCCTTAAGTTTCAAGGAGACCTCCAAAAAGAAACTGGAAACACCTTAAAATTGTTTTCCCCAGAAGTAAAAAAAATGAATGAAAAGTGAATTTTGATACACAGAGGGGTCACTAGTAGAGTTTGACTCAACAGATTCTGTCCACAAAGTACAGCTGTCAAATTAAACCCTTTTTTTGCCTTTACCACAATGTTAATTCTATTTCTATTACTTGTTTCTGATCATAATAGTTTTTTCTGAATAAACTTTAATGAAATATACTTATGAGATCTAGTTGGTAAATTTTTACTTTTTTTTATTGATACTTCAACATATTCGTGTAATGCTGGTACAACTAGACTGTCTACTCAAAAGGAAGAGAATTGCAGGGAATGACAGGCAGTTGAGCTAAATGTAGGCCAATTAATCCAATTTGGAAATATTCTCCAACAAAGCTGAATGGGAGAATTTTTCCAACTCAGCTTCTTTGGCCTTGACTTTGAAATTTCCGTCTCAATTCCATTCAGTTCTTTGCATTTCTCTTTTTATTGAGCAGACCCTAAAATTCCTTTGGAGGCCAGAATGTTTCTTTGCTTTTCATGTTATACACTGGAAACATTTCCTCTTAAAATATTCTTCTTTTTATTAAACAGTTATAGTAATATGCTTGTTTATCCAATTAGGAAACATGTGTCATGTACAGTTTCAATTACAATCTACTACACAGTGTGATGATTAGATGAACATAATCATGAGACAAACTAACATATAAAATAATGTTACATAATGAGCAAAAGTTAAACATCTTTAATACAAGGACTGTAATGGTTTATTCTTGGAAAAATAAAACTTTTTTTCTAATACAGATCAATTTAATTTAAATTTAATACTTCAAGTTTCTTAGTTTACAAATATCCATAGTAAGTAGATGCAAAGACCTTATTTAGCTAGTAAAGATATGTAAATCCAATCTTAAACAAAGTTCAACAGTTAATTAGGCAGGTAAACAAGGTAGCTCATAAAGTTCACCATTTATGTACCTAACTGGAGTTAGATGTTAACATCAACTTGGCATTTATGTGTAATTTGGCAGTTACACTTTGCTTTTGTATGCTAATAAAACCTGTATTTTGTTTTGTAAAAAGTAAAAAAAAAAAATAACTTGGGGAATTAAATTCAATTTAAAGGGACACTCCCACCAAAAATGAAAGGTTTATTTTTATTTTGTATAGCTGATTTCAGATATGTCTTTTTTTTTGGTTATGTGACTGTATTTAATAAAATATATAACTAAACAAGTGTGACTGGGAGCCGCCATTTTGTGAAATATAGTGTTTTTGGGTGCCACCCCCTAGTGACTTTACAGCACACATTTCTCACTTTGGTGCTGGGGACACAGAATGCAGTCTATAAGTCTGAATTCTGACCATAGACTTGCACTGATTGGGAGGGTTATGTAAGTATTACATCAAAAGGGAGTGAAGTTATAATCCTGTTTGATCAGGTCAGTCTTCTCTCTTTGTGTTGGAAGGCAAGTATAAAAAGTTGTACACAGCCACTATGATACACAGTAGCCAGTAAGAGAGCAGGGGTGTCTCTTATGGCATCATCCTCATCTCATCAAGTGAGACTGGCTGGAAGATTTTGGACAATGTTGCATCATGGGAAATATTCAGGAGATAAAAACCTAATTTTATTTTTCCTTTTATATGCAATTAATTTAATCATATATATCTAAAAAAAAAAACAGTGGCATATGATTTATATATGTGTTTGTTTTAAATGACCAGGTTATCTAGTGACATCCTTTGTAAGTGGTAGTGTCCCTTTAACAACCAGATTCTCAAACTGACTATTCAGTGATTATAAACTCTGGTGCTAGGAATACTGAAACATATTTCATTACTGTTGTGATGTAATAAAAGGACCATTATGTACATGTATTTTAAATCATTTTGTTTCATATGTCAGAAACAATGCATCAAGCAAACACATGACAATTATAATGAAGAAGATGAATTATCTTCAAAAGCACATAACTATATTTAATATACAGTACATTAAGATAATTTCATTATTAACTGCATAATGATGTTTTCAAAAGGATACACAAAACATTGTGAATGTTCTAGGAATTCTTCTTACTAGTAATTGTTTATAGTGCCTAGACTTCCTCTTTCAACTGAAATTAACACATAATAGATTATGCATTAGCATGGATTATATTGTTATTATTAACAGTTTCAGTTGTAGAGAAGAATCTTACTTATTATTTTTTAGTTGAAAAAATATAGTAGTACTTTAGTATAGGAATTCTAATTAGTTAAGAAGTTATTACTAACTATTGCATGTAATGAGTTTTGTATTTAGACTGAAAATAGAAATAAAATGCCTAAATCAGCTATGTATAACTGGTGGGCCTAGAAACTTCTGGCTCAGGAGGACAAAAACAATTTAATGGCCCATGGTACAATTTCACCAGCTCACCAGTTATCATTTCAGATAGAGAAAAATACACAGATATGCAGACAGATTGATTTATATACCAGGTAATTGGATAGAAAGAATGAATGTGCTTCGCCCTTGAGCATTTAGAGCAGAAACGTTGTGCAGATCCAGCCCACTGAGTCCTGTTAGAGAGCAGCCCAGGGAGCTCCTCTGTCCACCATGCCAGCCCTCGCCTAACTGTCCTTGGTTTTCTGGGCTAATGGAAGTCTTGGCACATACTTCTAGGGGTGCAACTTGACATAGCAATTTCCAATATTTGTAGAACATAACTCATGCAAGTGCATCGGTTTGTAGCATGCAAATAATTATATACTACACTGAACAAAATTATAAACGCAACACTTTTGTTTTTGCCCCCATTTTTAATGAGCTGAACTCAAAGATCAAAGACTTTTTCTAAGTACACAAAAGGTTTTTTTCTCTCAAATATTGTTCACAAATCTGTCTAAATCTGTGTTAGTGACCACTTCTCCTTTGCCGAGATAATCCATCCACCTCACAGGTGTGGCATATCAAGATGCTGATTAGACAGCACGCTTATTGCAAAGGTGTGCCTTAGGCTGGTCACAATAAAAGGCCACTAGGTAAAGGCTAATACTTTTGCCTACCCTACAAGGAGTGAATTATGAATTCTTTATTGCTTGAATATTTTTGGTATATGCAAACTTGTGGTAGCAGGGCTGCCCCTAAATGGGTCAGTCAACATAAGTATTTTATTGCTTTTATCTAGCTGCAGCATCACATGTTTTCTAGTGTCCTGATATTCATTGTACCCTGTTGTGAAATGTGGAAATAGTGCAACAATAGAAATAAAAAAGAAATTAAAAAAAAGAAAAAGACTGATACCATTTATAAATAATTTCATTTATCTACAAATATATAATATAGTGGGATATAGAGGGATATCCTCAAAGATGTCCGTTATCTCTTTTTTTTAATGCAAACACTATATTAATTGAATTATTCATGCAATGGAAACAGTGCATTATTATTAATAGAAGACGTTTTTTATCACAGCTAAATCCTTACCTTGAGAGTATATGAATGACAAAGATCAAAAATAGTACCACACATTTCTTAATAAACCCCTAATAGTGTAACAATTTTACATTGTTGTGGACACTACCTAAAAACACTAACTGCATTTACCAAGCCAACTTTACATCACAGTCTGCATACAGTAGTATTTTATTTGTAGCTGTTTGGTTGTATTCCTTTTTTTATTTAGAACTGTTTTATTTTATTATATATGATATTAATACATTTTGTATACAGTAATATATCTTATTTGCAATGATATCACATATATAGTTTGTTAACAGTCTTATAAATAACTAATAATATCTATTTAAATATTAAAACATTACAAATAAATAAATAAAGCTGGGTACACTTTCTGTGTGGATGGTCAAAGTGTGTACAAAGCAAAGGCCCTGGGAAGTGACAGGCTCTTGGGGAATTGGGACAACATGGGGCCCTACAGAGCTAGTCAGTAGTAAATCCAGGGGACAGGTAAAAACCAGGTGCAAGTGCAGTGATTTGTCCTTTGGGGATGCTATAACCCCTTCCAGTGCCAGGGGAGCCTAGGGAATGCAGATTTCCATGACACATAGCTCCTTCTGCGAGGGTTGGTCCTTGACCCTACGAGGGTCCATAGTCCACAGGGAGGTGTTTGGCCCCTCAGGGTCCTCCAAGAGCCTCAGTCATGCAGGGTGTCATGATTCACTTCGTGAGAGGTACCGTGACATGTGTTGACAGCAGGGGATAGTGGTGTGGCTGCTGAGGAGGTAATGTTTCCTGATATGGTTGTGGATGGCGATCAGAAGGGGTCCAAAGGTAAGGAGGAGGCTAACAGCCATGCAATTTACTGTTGTTTTACTGATGTTTGCCCCTGGTGTCCCTTCTGGTATACTTTTCCTTTCTGCATATGAGGTTGGTGACATTTTATTTACCAATAGCCTGATAGTTGCATGTTTGTGACTTTTTATGTCTTCCCTACTTGTTGATGTTTTTTCATGTGCACCTCTAATGCCTGCACCTTTGTTTAAATTGTAAATATAGTACTGAGGACAGCTCTGAGGGCCAATCAGTGTGTTGACAGCTGTGGTAAGTGATGTGCATGTTATCAAAGCACACTCAATAGCTATTGTACATTTGAAAATATCTCCTACAAAATGGTGCTTGATGGGTGTGGATACAGCTCAGTTGTGCAGCAAAATTGTGATATTGGTGACAGGGGGTGATTAACACACAATGTGCATGTTTGATATGACATACCATGACCGTCTTAACAGTATGATGGTCAATTGCATGTGTAGTAATGACTGATGACTGGTGAATGGCTGTCACATTATGCACCTTGGTGTACTGTTTGACACCTATGGCTGACATAACTGATTAATTCCCCTTTCCATTCCACCCACCGACAGAATATTTGGATAGATCTTTGCAGGCGTTCATTTCATCCATGGGGCTTTGAACACAATTTTAACAGGTATTGTAAGAGATATAACCGCTCATGTCACCTGTATACATGGGTTTATATTATATTTATATTAGACATATCTCCTAGAAGATGTGTGTTTGATACATGGCTTGTTTAATCATTTGCAGGTGCTGGTTCGGTGTTGTCTCAGTGGGTTTTCTACCATCAACCTGACCATGATTTGCTGATTTGCCTGGATGACCTTCAACACTGAAATACTCCACACTCAGGAAGATGCTCACCATTTTTTCTACATGGATCTACAAGACAGCAGATTGTTGATGCATCTGTAGATTGTTTCCTTTCACATATTGTATTTTTGTAATCAAGCAGTCAGGGCCATCTTTAATATTGACTGGACCCTGGGCAAGTATTTGCTTGAGCCCCCTGGACCCTGCCCCCCTCCGCGGCATACAATCAAGCCCTTCATCGCAATATTCCACCACCCATGAAAACACTCACAAAAAAGAAACTGGACTTTTATTGCAGTTTGTACTTTTATTGCAGTGTTTAAAATGTGTATAATAAGTGTATAATTACAATGTATAAACTTTATATATGGATCAAAATGTGTATATATGGCTGCAATATGTATACCTTCTTACTAAGCAACACTTCAAGTTCGAAGTTCGAAGTTCGGTTTATAGACTTCCGGTTTATAGAATAGCCAATAGCATTACATGTATTCTATAAACCGAAAGTCTATAAACCGAATGTCGTTCAGTTTATAGACTTTCGGCTTATAGAATACATGTAATGCTATTGGCTATCTATAAACCGAACTAGAGTCCCCATTCATAAGACATTTTTATGAATGGGGACTCTAGTTCGGTTTATAGAATAGCCAATAGCATTACATGTATTCTATAAACTGAAAGTCTATAAACCGAATGTCGTTCGGTTTAAAGACTTTCGGATTATGGAATACATGTAATACTGTTGGCTTTCTATAAACCGAACTAGAACTAATATATATTCGTATGAATGGGGACTCTATTTCGGTTTATAGAATAGCTATAGCATTACATGTATTCTATAAACCAAAAGTCTATAAACTGAATGTCTTTCGGTTTATAGACTTTCGGTTTATGGAATAAATGTAATGCTATTGCTATTCTATAAACCGAAAGTCTATAAACCGAATGACTTTCGGTTTAAAGACTTTTGGTTTATAGCCGAACCTCGAACTCCAACCCGAACATACAGTGAAATGTTTGGGTTCGGGGTACGGACACCGTACTGTTCGGTACGAACCCGAACAGTGCGGTTCGGGTTCGCTCAACACTATTAGAGAGCACTTACACATATTCATATATATTTAGAAATATCTATACACATCTCTCTCTCTCTCTCTCTCTCTCTCTCTCTCTCTCCTTTCATTTATAATTATATGAACTTCTTAATATTATATTCAACTATTTTCATATGTAATAAAAATGTTATTGAAAAATTATAATTCACTTTTTCTGCACCCACACTGCACCTAAAGAACTTAACACAGCATCATAGAGTAGCCACAGCACTTGTCATGCACCTATTTTGCACCCACAGCACTTGGCTTGCACTCATATTGCACCCACACAATTTGGAATGCCACAGTATCAATTTGCCCCACAGAACATACCACAGTGTCACTTGACAATTAAAATAAGCCACTGTCAGGTACTAATTAACATGCCACTGTCAGGTACTAATTAACATGCAACAGTCACTTTGTCATTAACATATGCAACAGCCAGTTTGCCTATTAAAATATGCCACAGTTTGTCCATTAAATATGCCACAGTTTTCCCATTAATATGCCACAGACAATTTGCCCACTTATATGCCACAGACAATTTGCCCATTAATATGCCAGTATTATTGTGCCATTAAGATGCCAGTACTATTGTGCCATTAATATGTCGTCACAGCCAATTTTCCCAATAAGATGCTAGTATTATTGTGCCATTAATATGCCACAGCCAATTTGCCAATTAAGATGCCCGTATTATTGTGCCATTAAGATGCCACATCAAATTTGACCACTGATATGCCAGTATTATTGTGCCATTAAAATGCCACAGCCAGTTTGACCATTAATATGCCAGTATTATTGTGCCATTAATATGCCACAGCCAATTTTTCCATTATGATGTCAGTAGTATTGTGCCATTCCGATGCCACAGTCAATATGCCCATTAATATGCCAGTATTATTGTGGCATTAAGATGCCATGGCCAATTTGCCAATTCAGATGCCTGCCTTATTGTGCCATTCAGATGCCAGTAATATTGTACCATTAAGATGCCAGCATTATTGTGCCATTCAGATGCCAGTATTATTGTGCCATTCAGATGCCAGTATTACTGTGCCGTTCAGGTGCCAGTTATATTGTACCATTAAGATGACACAGCCAAATTGGCCATTAAGACGCCAGTATTATTGTGCCATTAAGATGCCAGTATTATTGTGCCATTCAGATGCAAGTAATTTCGTACCATTAAGATGCCAGTAATAATGTGCCATGAAGATTCCACATCCAATTTGCCCATTAAGATGCCAGTATTATTTTGTTATTCAGATGCCAGTAATATTGTGTCATTCAGATGCCAGTATTATTGTACCATTAAGATGCCAGTATGATTGTGCCATTCAGGTGCCAGTTATATTGTACCATTAAGATGACACAGCCAAATTGGCCATTAAGACGCCAGTATTATTGTGCCATTAAGATGCCAGTATTATTGTGCCATTCAGATGCAAGTAATATCGTACCATTAAGATGCCATTATTATTGTGCCATTCAGATGCCAGTATTATTGGGCCATTCAGATGCCAGTAATATTGTGTCATTAAGATGCCACAGTTAGGTTTTTCTATTAATATGTCAATGTTACTGTGCTCGTTATATAAACACATTATGCCGTTGTCACAACTATTGAAGCTTACAGTAGTATGGTGTGTGGTTATCTTACAACTTGTACTCTGTTCTTTTCACTTATTGGCTGTGCGTAGTTTGCAACCTCCAAAAAGTACAATTTTGTTGCAAATATGTGCATTTCTAAATTTTTTTTTACTTTAGTTTCGGTTATACTTCAGTAATTTTGGGCTAGTATTTTCAGGTGCTGGTTCTGTGTTGTCTCAATGGGTTTTCTACATCAACCTGACCATGGGCTGATTTGCGTGGATGACCTTCAACACTGGAATACTTCACACTCAGGAAGATGCTCACCATTTGTTCTACATGGATCTACAAGACAGCAGATTGTTGATGCATCTGTAGATTGTTTCCTTTCACATATTCGATTTTTGCAATCCTGCAGCCAGGTCCATCTTTAATATTGACTGGACACTGGGCAAGAATTTGCCTGGGTCCCATAGACCCTGTCCCCTCCCCGGCATGCAATCACGCCCTACATTGCAATATTCCCCCACCCAAAAAAACACACAAAAATAAGCACACACGCAATTGGACTTTTATTGCATTGAGAACTTTTATTGCAGTGTATAAAATGTACCGTATTTTCCGTCGTATAAGACGACTTTTTAACCCCTGAAAATCTTCTCAAAAGTTGGGGGGTCGTCTTATACGCCGGGCACTGGGATTTACTCACCTATTTTCTGCTCTGTCTCCCCTCGCACTGTTAAGCCGGTCCATGGCTGTGAGGGAAGCGTTGTGAGCTCCCCTCAGGCCGCGCGGCTCGATAAAGTCTGTTTAAACTTTTTTTTTAAACAAAACTTTATTGTCCGCGCGGCCTGAGGGGAGCTCACAACGCTTCCCTCACAGCCACGGACCGGCTTAACAGCGGGAGACAGAGCAGAAAATAGGTAAGTACTGGGGATTGAGGATTGGGGAAGGGGGGAGGAGGGTGGCAAACTCTATATTTTAACCTAAAAGGTTAAAATATAGATGCGATTTTTTCGGCTTATAAGACGACTTAGTTGGGGGGTCGTCTTATACGCCCAGTCGTCTTATACGCCGGAAAATATGGTATATAATAAGTGTATAATTGCAGTGTATAAACTGCATATATGGATCAAAATGTGTATATATGGCTACAATACAGGGAGTGCAGAATTATTAGGCAAATTAGTATTTTGACCACATCATCCTCTTTATGCATGTTGTCTTACTCCAAGCTGTATAGGCTCGAAAGCCTACTACCAATTAAGCATATTAGGTGATGTGCATCTCTATAATGAGAAGGGGTGTGGTCTAATGACATCAACACCCTATATCAGGTGTGCATAATTATTAGGCAACTTCCTTTCCTTTGGCAAAATGGGTCAAAAGAAGGACTTGACAGGCTCAGAAAAGTCAAAAATAGTGAGATATCTTGCAGAGGGATGCAGCACTCTTAAAATTGCAAAGCTTCTGAAGCATGATCATTGAACAATCAAGCGTTTCATTCAAAATAGTCAACAGGGTCGCAAGAAGCGTGTAGAAAAACCAAGGCGCAAAATAACTGCCCATGAACTGAGAAAAGTCAAGCGTGCAGCTGCCACGATGCCACTTGCCACCAGTTTGGCCATATTTCAGAGCTGCAACATCACTGGAGTGCCCAAAAGCACAAAGTGTGCAATACTCAGAGACATGGCCAAGGTAAGAAAGGCTGAAAGACGACCACCACTGAACAAGACACACAAGCTGAAACGTCAAGACTGGGCCAAGAAATATCTCAAGACTGATTTTTCTAAGGTTTTATGGACTGATGAAATGAGAGTGAGTCTTGATGGGCCAGATGGATGGGCCGTGGCTTTATTGGTAAAGGGCAGAGAGCTCCAGTCCGACTCAGACGCCAGCAAGGTGGAGGTGGAGTACTGGTTTGGGCTGGTATCATCAAAGATGAGGTTGTGGGGCCTTTTCGGGTTGAGGATGGAGTCCAGCTCAACTCCCAGTCCTACTGACAGTTCCTGGAAGACACCTTCTTCAAGCAGTGGTACAGGAAGAAGTCTGCATCCTTCAAGAAAAACATGATTTTCATGCAGGACAATGCTCCATCACACGCATCCAAGTACTCCACAGCGTGGCTGGCAAGAAAGGGTATAAAAGAAGAAAATCTAATGACATGACCTCCTTGTTCACCTGATCTGAACCCCATTGAGAACCTGTGGTCCATCATCAAATGTGAGATTTACAAGGAGGGAAAACAGTACACCTCTCTGAACAGTGTCTGGGAGGCTGTGGTTGCTGCTGCACGCAATGTTGATGGTGAACAGATCAAAACACTGACAGAATCCATGGATGGCAGGCTTTTGAGTGTCCTTGCAAAGAAAGGTGGCTATATTGGTCACTGATTTGTTTTTGTTTTGTTTTTGAATGTCAGAAATGTATATTTGTGAATGTTGAGATGTTATATTGGTTTCACTGGTAAAAATAAATAATTGAAATGGGTATATATTTGTTTTTTGTTAAGTTGCCTAATAATTATGCACAGTAATAGTCACCTGCACACACAGATATCCCCCTAAAATAGCTAAAACTAAAAACAAACTAAAAACTACTTCCAAAAATATTCAGCTTTGATATTAATGAGTTTTTTGGGTTCATTGAGAACATGGTTGTTGTTCAATAATAAAATTAATCCTCAAAAATACAACTTGCCTAATAATTCTGCACTCCCTGTATGTATACCTTCTTACTATGCAACACTGAAATAAAACTGCTTATTGCCTAAATTACAAAAGTATACACGGATATAAGAGAGTACTTATATATGTTCATATATTTATAAATATCTATACACATATCTCTCTCTCTCTCTCTCTCTCTCTCTCTCTCTCTCTCTCTCTCTCTCTTCCAGCATCACTGTGCCATTCAGATGCCAGTATTATTGTACCATTAGGATGCCAGTATTATTGTACCATTAGGATGCCAGTATTATTGTGCCATTCAGGTGCCAGTTATATTGTACCATTAAGATGACACAGCCAATTTGGCCATTAAGATGCCAGTAGTATTGTGCCATTCAGATGCCAGTATTATTTTGCTGTAAAGATGCCAGTAATATTGTGCCATTCATATGCAAGTAATATTGTAAGCTTAAGATGCCATTATTATCGTGCCATTCAGATACCAGTATTATTTTGCCATTCAGATGCCAGTAACATTGTGCCATTTAGATGAAAGTAATATTGTACCATTTATATGCCAGTATTATTGTGCCATTCAGATGCCAGTAATATTGTGACATTAAGATGCCACAACCAATTTTCTTTCGTTTTAGTTTTGGTTATACTTCAGTAATTTAGGGCTATTTTCATTAATTTCACAAAATTCCAGTGTACCCTTCTGATTGAAATGCTCAGAATACGTCTGGATTTCTGGGGCTTCATTTCTGATCTGAATATAGGAGTTACCAGAGAAGACCCTTTGAGGTTTGCTGAGGGGTGATATATTTTGTGAATGGCCATTTACAGAATAAACTATGTTTTGAAATATGGTTGCATACTTTTTAAGTATGTCAAACGAGAGAATGGAAAGAAAACTAATTACAGGTTAAAAAAAAGCATCTCCCTTTAGTATAATGTTTTGTCCAGTTATAATAAACAAAACATACAGCATTTAGGCCAGATAGATTGTCTAATCCTGTCTACATTTCTAATATAGAATTGATTGAATTGAATAAGGACAGCTGCCACATCAAACTACAGATACACTTGGCTACAGTTATTCTGTAGAGAGAATTGGTCAATGGCTTGATCAAGATAGCAGTAAGTACCAGATATAATTGCATTCTTCAAAACTGTTGCACAGCTGCCATTATTTGTCTTCACCTTTCTCACCATCTTCATATTTCCATTCATCTGAACTATATTGTTATTGTCATGCAACATTAAGGAGACTCTGATCATAGATGCATGAGATTGTGAGCAAGTTTAAAAAATTAGATCAACCAGAGGTTGATTTTATGGCTGTTTTCATCAGATGATGGAAGCAATGGAAAGGGAGATTGCAGGCAGGGGCAAATGACCCATATTCTCTGTTTAGCTACTATCTTCAGTTTGAACAGAGGGAGTTATACATTACTGTACGAACATGCCATGCATTATGACTTTGGCTTGTAAAATATGAAATCATTTTAATATTTTATACAGGGCACAAAAGACCTTGAATTTGTAACAATGGGACACTGATTAAAAATTGATTTGTTCATGTGCTGGCACCGTTTATTGGCTATGTTTAAATATCTACATGTACAGCATGGAGCCATAAAGTACTACTTGATGTAACTTGAATAGCTGAAGAAAATTAACTTACTCGCATGCTGAACACTGGAATTTTACTGAAGACTCGAGTGGAGTAAAGAAATCTCAGAAACTGACAATCGTATACCAGATAAATTCACTTCCTGACATTAAATGCTTCATTAAAAACAAAGTTGTTGATGATTGAATATGTCTGTGTGTTAAGAGATTATTTTGACTTTCAGCCAGCTCTCTTATTTAACCAGGCATCATTGTTAAAAGAAACAGCTTTGTTTATTCATTCGCCGTCAAATAAATCAATATATAGATGAGAGAACAATCAGTGGCTTTCTCCAACAGATGTTATATTTATTCTCTGCCCAAATTTGAAGCATGTTTTATGTAGACTCATTCTTTATGCAAACACCATCATAACAAGCCAATGCATTTTCAAGATATCTTTTGTCTTTTTAGATGACAAATATTTGGACCTTAATAAAAAACTATTTATTAAACTTTGCTTTTGTTCGACTTTCCCAGAGTCTAATTGTTAGCTGGTACTTTTGTGATGTACAATCAACTGCTCATTTGCTCAAGATTAACTCAAGTATATACACATACATAGTCCACTGAGTCCAGTCGATATATATACGTCCAGAAATTCACAAGGATGAGTGAACAAGTTGTTAGTTCAGACGAAACCAATATTTAACTATTTAGCATTAATAGCCTAATAATTATTTTTCAATATATATCTATTTATATTGAAAAATTATTATTAGGCTATTAATGCTAAATAGTTAAATATTGGTTTCGTCTGAACTAACAACTTGTTCACTCATCTTTGTGAAATTCTGGAAGGATGCCCTTCTGTATTGTGAAATCCCACAAAGGAAAATAATTGTGGTTTGTGCTTATCGAGCGACCAGTGTAACGATTATAGTTTGGCATTGTGTTATTTCGCTTTTGGCTTGTTGTTTCGCTCATGTCCTGTCATGCTGCAGGCAACAATCTTATCTTCGTAAAAGAAAAAGAACAGAAAATTTTCAAAAAAAGCAGCAATCCTTCACAAATCTAAACTACATTGGAACTTATATCTAATTTTAAGCAGATGTCTTTGAAGAGATAACGCAATAGAAAAATGAAATGCATCAATGTACTAGATATCATCTTAAATTTTTTGTTTATTTTGTGGTACAATTTATTATGATATGTAAGCATGCTGGCTTGAGATGATATCCCAACCACCTTATATAAAAGATGTCAGCACTCAAACTGCTGATTTTAACAAGGAGACCTTGATAGAGATCCACAGGCTCAGATGTACTTCTAACATTGCACCCAACTGTATCAAGAAATGCCATCTTTATACAATGCAAATCAAGTTGTTAGATTGTGTTCCTAGTGCTTTACCGAGTACATATTTTGCACTTGGTGTGTCACTTTGTCAGCTTAAATTATCTTTATGAAGTCCTTTTATATCATAGGGTCTACTCTGGTAGTGATCATGTTCAGAGGTGATATAGTGTTCCCATGGAGCATGTTGCCCATGGAGCTAAGAGAAAATACAAAAATCGGGCTGCTTGGGTAGCACTGACATTCCTCTAAATATGACCATAAATAAGCAAAGACAGGTAAATGCTATGCCCATAGTTTTTCAGCTCAGGAGAACAAGGCATTGGTGAGTAAGCTGTGCCAACACCACAACTGAGCAGCAGTCAAGAGACCAAGTGAGAGGCGGTAGACTGAGATCTGGCAGAGAACAAATTTGGTAGGAATAAATCATCTGCAGAGGTGGTGAAGAGAAGGTAACGGCATTTAAAATACTTGTACAGCATATGCCTCATCTTAAATTGCATTACACACATAACTCACATACCAGAAGTTCATGTAACAAATAATGTAGCTGTGTGTGGGATAGCTAGCGCTGTACACATATGAAATGCTGCACATGGCTGCACTTTTCAGAGCATGTTAGCTGTAGAGAGGGTGGGAAACCAGCACATTGATCTAATTAACATGTACAAATGAATACTACAAGTAGCAATGTGGCATGGGAGTTGCAGTCCAAAGTTGTTGTACATATGAAAGTATCAGTGCAATGAATGTACAGAATACACACAGATGGTCCCAGTAGATATTTTCTGGTTATTAACACATAAGTAGCTAATCTTATTGGGATCCCCACAGTATATTGGCTACTGCCAGAGGGGCTGGAGGAAACTGTAAAAATGTATAGGAATTAGACAGCACTTACATAATAAAATCAGGAGAGCAATATACAAATTTATAAATGTTCTAATAAAAATATATCTTGTTTAAAATAGTTGACAGAAAAAAGAAATATACATACATTAAACAAAAGTTTAGAAACCTGCTATATAGTAGATACACAGTACATAAAAATATTAAATGTCCCACTCATGTGAAAAGTATTTAAACATATTCAGACAGCGTTTCTCCAATGTAAAAAATGGCTGAATAGCAGCAGAAAGTTGGTAAAAAAAACAGTTTACACACCTCCTTATCTAAGTATTTGACCTGGCCAGGTACTTAAGGTGCAATCATAGGCAGAACGCAGAAAAAAGAGAAACTCCACACGGGACTCGTTTCGTTACTTCTTCAGCTGATTTTCTCTGCCGAATCTGCCACATTCAGCAGAGACAAAGGAGTTGTGTCTTTATAGCCCCATGAGAAGCAACTAACTTTTTCAACAAACATTATTAACAACGAACAAAGGCAGAATACTATCGCATCTCTATGGAAAACAGTACCCAAATGAGCATCATATGTTCGACATGTATTTAGAAAACGAGCATTGTTCACAATATGTTCCACTTTTCAGTGGTAAGAAAGAAAACACAGAGAGAAAAAGGACAGATTTCTATATCCTACATGGACATATGAGTGAACGGACATTGTCACTGTCATGCCTCACATAGCAATCATAGTGGGCCCGATGACGTCATATAAGTTAACCCCATCGAAACCAAATTTTTTGCAGTTCTACACAACTTTTTTTTCAATCATTTTTTTTATATATAAAGAGATTTGTTTTTTTTACATAGCTATATCTGTCTCTTCAGGAACAATATTTTTCATCATACAGATTTTTTTATATATATCTTTTTTCAACAGCAATATCTAGCAAATAAAGGAATGCTGCAATATGTATGCAGGAAAGATTTTTTACACAATGCACACTAAATGTAACATTCAGAAGAAATTATTTCAGGTCAGAAGGTATTTATAATATACACTATATATATAATGAAACATATAGCATTCATAAAAACTTATTTTCCAAGTTAGAAAACCATTTTTACCGTAATGAGTATATCCATCACATGAAAACAATATATATATGTCACTCACCCGATCTCCTCACATCGCTTGTCACCTCCTTCCTCACGCCGTCATAGTTCTCGTGTTGTTATGGCGTCCATGTTTTTGGAGTCAGGAAGTCACTAGTGACTTCTGGAGATGTTTTTCATCTACGGCGGCCATGTTTTTGGAGTCTGTTTGCTCTCTACACAGATGTCAAATAGATGCATTCATTTTTGTTTTATTTTCGGTTTTACTTTATTTCTATAATTTGGGAACCTCTTCTATTGTAGTATATATGCATATATATTTTAGTGTTCTGTATTCTTTTCTTTTTCTCCTGTTCCTCCCTCCTGACACACCCATCTCCATTGGTCTATGCTAATTACTTCCTATACTTATTCACCTGTTCAATCGTTTTCTAGTTGCCTGTGCAAAGAGTTCTCTCTATTTTTGGGCTATTGTTATATTTCCTCTGACTTCTGATATTGACCCTCGGCTTGTTTTTTTACTCTGTTTTTGATCTCCGCCTGCATCGACCCCGGATAGTACCTTGACTTCGTTTGATCTCTGCCTGCCTCGAATCCTCAGCCTTTTTTTGACTTTGCTTGTCTTCCGCCTGCCTCGACCCCCTGGCTTGTTCCTAGACTCCGTTTGATCTCAGCCTATTTATATCATCAACCTGTTCCAATCTGTCTTGTCTCCTGTGTTGCTCAGAGTACTCCAGCAACCCATTCCTGGTTACCTCTAGATTGTACTTGTGCCGCACAAGTCCCTGGCAAAACATTACCCTGGGCTTAACCTTCAGGTACATATTTGTCAGGGTGAACACCACAAAGTACTTCCCAAGAGGTGATCTTGCAACAAGGGTCCCTCCTCCTGGGTGTCACTGGTACACCGTAACAATATTTATACATAGGAAAAAAAGGGGGACGGAGCTTACAACTATAAAGCAAGCTCCCATAAATACACATAACACATTCCCATGATTTCCTAAATAAATATTGTCTCTATAGCAGTTTCACTTATTCTAGGAAAGGCATGAGAGCAAAGTTGTCATTTAGTCCTTTTGGGACCAGAGTGTCTAATGTCAAAATCCAATATGTTTCCCTCATACTAAGGACTCTTAACCTATCACCTTTTCCAGGGGCCGAAAAATATGTTCTATTGCCAGTCCTTTCAAGAGTTTATTGTTTTTTCTATGTGTATCTTTAAAATGTTATGACAATAGATGTTTTTCATATCCTCTTCTTATGGTGTACTGATGTTCTGATAATCCCCACTTTAGTGTTACAGTTTAACCACCATCACTGCGGACAACAATTAGAAACAATCTACCCTGGGCCCACAAAAGCAATTGTAGCCATTTAGTAAAACATCTTCTTACAGAAATCTCTGGATATGGTACTCAGGATGCAGCGAGACAAAAGAAACATGAAAAATAAGACATACAAACAATATACAACCCAATTAAGTGTTGCAAATGCTCTTTAAAAAATGTAATTCAATGGTTATCTTGAAAAAAATAAAACACACTACATGTCACTCCCTTTGTGTGTCTATGTGAGTGTGTATGTGTAAGTCTGTGTGTAAGGTTTATCTGTGTGTGTGTGTGTGTGTGTGTGTGTGTGTATAAGTGTGTATGTGTTGTATATATGATAATATGGCTGCCCCTACTGTATAATATTTGTACATGTATACTTTTGTAATTTAGGTACTGAGTACTTTTATTACAGTGTTGCATAATATGAATGTATACATTTTGCAGGCGTATATAAATATATATATATATTTATATATATATATATATATATATATATATATATTTTATACACATTTTATACACTGCAATAAAAGTGCTCAGTGCAATTGTGGGTGTGTTTATTTTTTTGATTTTTTTTTTGCAGGAAGAAAATTGGGGTGGAAGGTGGGATTGCATGCCAAGGAGTGGGGATAGAGGAGCAGGGTCCACAGGGCCCAAGCAAATTCCTACCCAATAAATATTAAAGACAGCTGTGATTTAACTCTGTTTTATTGAAAGATTACCATTTATTATGAAATTCAATTTGCAATTTGTTTATATATTTCATTATTGCTGTAATGGATTTGTTTTTTTATCAAAACACATTTTGTTGAGTGCCAAAGTATCCAGATATTATAGTCAGAAACTGGAATCAATCAGTCACAAAAATGCTACAAACTTGTTTCTTTTATTTTCACAACTGTTTCTAGACTATTATTACACTCATTTTGTACCGGGGGGAATAAAGCTTCATAATGAAGTCACATTTCATTTCAAAGTACCATGAAGATGCATGAAAAAGGTCAGTGGAGGCTAAAGGGGACACTGCAGAGATTTAATACTTGTCGACAAAGCTATACCAGCATAAGATCTAGCAGATTTAATGTATTTGATATATCACTGTCAGACTGACAATAAGAGTGGCATACCAGGTGGAGTAATAGAAGCCCAAAGGAAATAGAAAAATTGAAGATGAATGATATCAAACAACACTTTTAATAGAAAACAAGTTGGATAAAAATACCCTGAGCACTACTACCTAGCTGTCTGTATCACAATAGTGTACAAATAACAATGAATTGCAAACACAGCAACTTTATACTGATGTATAAGTATCCTGATAGCATTTGACAACTTTCATCTGTTGAAACTGTAAATCTAATTTACAATTCTATTTAAATAATTTTATATCCACATTTACACCTGCCTGTGTATTTATGATGCCTTATTTCCAGATGTTTTTCAATATGTGCAGTGTGTGGTACTGATAGAAAATCCAGCATTTAATTACTGGCATGAGAACTTCATTATTAAAAATGCACTTACAGCTTAAAAAAAAAAAGGAAATGGAAAGACATGCCTTATATGTTGTTCAACTGAAATTCCATATCTACTGACATAGATAAACATAGGATTGATAATGATGTCTGAATAATCTAGGGTCTTGTGCTATCAAGTAAGCAAGTGTCTGTCAATATTATGTCAATCAGTGTGACTTCAGAACCTAACATTGAGTATCAATGGAAATGCCAGGCACATCATGGCAAACTGTTCTGTTGAGGTCGATTGATGTTCCTGGCATATCATGCAGAAATAATCATGGTATGCATTCTGGCTTAATGTGATTGGGATGTAAATGGCATGGCTAAGTGCCTCGGAACCGGGCCACTCCATCCATGTACTCTGAGGCCCCTTCTGTTGACCTCGAATCGCATCAATCAGAACTTATCCGCAGTTTGGCCAACTGAAATGTTATCATCAAGCTCTCCTATAGAAGTCCTAGGGAGGACTTTTACAGAAATAGACGAAGACTTCCCAAACCCTCCCTAAATGCCCCTGAAGTAATAAAATAAAATAAAAAAACATGAAAATGAATACAATTTTTTTAAAACTGAATGTACAACAATAAAAATAAATATATATTAATGATATATGTATTATAAAATATATATAACATTATACAATAAAATACAGGTTACAAAATACTAATGACATATAAATACAATAATATAAAGTAATACATACCTATATATATATATATATATATATATATATATATATATATATATAATATAAACATATAATATGTAATACGGTATATATTGCATTAAATTAAAATAGTACATAAAAACCAACACATGGATCCTATGCGATACTTAGTAACCCCAATGAAAGGTAGTATTTGGCAAATATAGATATGTACTTACAGTAGCATATTATGTTACATGCCGCCATAACAGCTCTTGTGGTATAACAATAACGGTGCTGATATGCCAGTTATAAATACACAAATACATATATACACACATATATATATATATATATATATATATATATATATAGATACAGATATAACACAATACATTATAAAATAATAAATTATATACAATATCCTGATAATAAAATACATATAATTACATTACTAATATACATTTATACATAAATATGTAAAATACTTATGACATAAATACTATACTATAAAGTAATACATAAATACATATACATAAATGACATATAATATGTAATAGAAGTATATATTGCATATAATAAAGATATTACAATTAAAAAGAAAACACACACATATTCTATACTCTGGTGATGGTGAACCAACGTGCATGCCAAGCCAACTATCAAGGCACGCGGCCACGTTGCCGACTGACTAATTTGCTCTCTGTGGTGCAGTGTGCAGTCATCACGCTGATGCTACCAGCACTGACACCACTGAGAGCATCATGCTGACAGTAGAGCGTGACATCATGGGTAGGAGGAATGCCAGCATCAAGCAAGTGAAACTCACATCTTCATGCCAAGCTGTGTGATGTATGTAAGTGTGTGTATACATTACAAGAATGCACTGTATGTGTATATGTGTGTGAGAGGGTATTTATATGCATCTGCAACTGTGAGTGAGTATAGAGTTGTGTCTGCAACTGTGTGTGTGAGTATGCATGTGTCTGCAACTGTGTTTGTTAGTATGTATGTATGTCTGCAACTGTGTGTGTGAGTATGCATGTATCTGCAACTGTGTGCATTTGAGTATGTATGTGTGTCTTCAACTGTGTGTGTAAGTATGTATGTGTGTCTGCAATTGTGTATGTTAGTATGTTTGTATGTCTGCAACTGTGTGTGTATGCATGTACTGTATGTGTGTTTTGTGTGTCAGGAACTGACTGTACCAGGAGATAAACCATGACTTCCATGTTCCTAGCTCTCTTCCTTACTGGTTCGCCAGCCTGTTTGTCACAATTTAGTTAGAAAGAGAAAATCAATTAAATAAATAAATTAAATGAATAAATAAAAGGAAAAAGCTAACCCTAGATTTACTAAACCTAGATCTAGGCTTAGGGTCATAATTAGGGTTATAATTGAGGGTACAGGGGGTTCAGGTGGGTACAAGGGTTAGATTAAGGGGTGGGGGTAGATTAAGGGTTAGGGTAAATTTAGGGTTGTGGTAAATTTAGGGTTGGGATAAAAAGGGCACTGTAGAATAAAATGGTTAAAAACACTAATATTGTTTATTGGCCTATTAGTTGAAATAAAACATAGACAAACATGGAAACATTGGTATATCTAAACTCAGGACAAGTATTATAAATATATAGATGGGGTATTTTTTACCATTTGTAATTGTTTAAAAAAAATCAGGTCAAAGTTAGAAAAAGGTGTTTTTTATGGCATATTTTCATCATATTTTATATTTTTAGTTAATTATATCATATGATGAAAATAATAGTATCAAATTAAAGCCCTATCCGTCCTTTTAAAAATAATATATAAATTGTGTGGGTGGACGGAACACAAAGAAAGAAATTCACAGTTCAGTAAACAAATGACAAAAATAATGGAATTCTGGTCTTCAAGGCACATCAAATGCAGCATAGCACTCGGTCACTAAGGGGTTAAAATCAGAACAAAAATCTAATTCTACTACTACACTGTTTAAAACATGTTGAATACTTTGCTTGAATAAATAATCTTTTTTTTTTAAAGTTTTTAGCTGTCTTTTTAAGTGAAGTGCTATCCATAACATAGAATACAAAGGCAAACACATTGATAGACATCTGGACACAACATACCATTTCTAAGAGCTTGCTTTCCTTTTAAATACCACACACACCTGTTTCAAATACTGTTAAACACAATTCAATTGATGTTTCTTTTATATGTCAAATTATCATTACTAGAGTTTTATTAAAAACACATCTCTATTTGACATTTAGAGAGGACAAGTGAATATACTAGCTGTGTAGCATAGAATGTAAAACAAAGTGCCTTATTAATTTGCAAAGAACTACACTCAAAATATATTCAGCAAATCATGTAGATACAATCACCAATTACTGTAATCAAAGGAAACCAGAGGTTTATCTCTAACAGAAGTATCCTGCTTTTTAGAGATAATTCAACTCAAACTGATGACTGGAGATGATCTTAGAGTAGAAAAGAGCTAATAGAAAATATGTTTTTTTCTTCTCATTTCTGATAATGTCTGAAACCATCACTTATGTGATCTTTATGGGTTATATTATCTGTAAGAAGTGGAATACATCTCTAGGAGATACATCTCAGCATCACTTTAAATGAAATTGATTAGTTTAATGCACTGGAACTATACTTTATACATTATGATGAGTTAAAACACTTATTTCTGCTTCTTACTTGTACCACATCATGCCATTTCTAAAAGTTCTCTCCAATATCATCCCACCAATTTTATCCCTTTCCTTCTATCAACATTTCCTCATCAAACTATTATAGTTATTTTTGAAAGAACAATAATTTAATTGATTTCACTCAGTTTTTAATAACTACACTCCATAGCATATATTTTCATTTTGCTTCTCTGATAACCTGGCTCTAACTACTGATATCACCTCCAATTTTCTAAATAATTTTATTAGTTCCCAGTTCCCTATCCTATATCTGGGATATGCACAAGGCTATCCTAAAAAATTGGACAGACTAGTTAGACGGCATGGATCTTATCTGCCGACACATTCTATGTTTCTAGGTTAATGATATTGTCCAACATCTTCCAGGACAAAATAAATATATTCATTTATTCAAGTACTAGAGGGCCAGATCTTTATCCTTTTGGATGTCATGTTTCTATACATACCGTTGGCGGATGGAGCTGGTGCACTCATAGTCCATCAACAAGGTTATACTCTCCCATTGAATCAGCCCTCTAAGTGAGCCTGGATTTTCTTCATAATTTATCCCTACAATAGACTTGTGGCTACACTTGACAGAACATAAACTCAAGATATGCAGAACAGGAAACAAGATTCGGTGTGCACATCATACTCCAAAACAAACCGATGTTTGAAAAAAGTATTGTGCTTTATTGCAAATAAAAATCAGTCCAACCAAACAGTGCAGACAAGGGAAAGGGTGGTCAGCGGACCCCACCTAACGCGACTGATTTTGATTTGCAATAAAGCACAATACTTTTTTCAAACATCGGTTTGTTTTGGAGTATGATGTGCACACCGAATCTTGTTTCCTGTGCTGTCCTCGTCTGATCAACGTGGTGGAGCACCTATCAACGTGGTGGAGCACCAAATTTACAGCAGGAAGAAGCCGACTTCAGCGTTGTTTGCACAAGATTTGCAGAAGACTGCATAAATGTCAGATGGTGAAATGTATTGTTATCTGATACAGTAGTTGTGTTCTACTTTGTATAGATGTATTCATTAATATGCATTTAAGATGACATTCCTGGCTCATCCATTATGTAATGCAGAGTTTGTGGTCTAAACAGTAGTTTTCCCTTATCAATCACACCATATCCTGTCTTTCATATTATTCTCCATCATATAAATCTACTAAACTCCTGGTGGAACTGCTATTAAGAGAAGACATTAAGAAACCTATATCCAAGTGCATGGTGTTAATTAAAAAAACTGATCAAGACTTAATTCCTGCTATGCCAAAATGGGGGACAGAATTAAAAGTTGAAATACATGACAGAGAGTGGCTTAGCTCTTTGAAAACAGCCTCAGAGGCTGTTCACTGTTTGAATCTAAGAGAAATCCACTACAAGCTTAAATCTAAACATAAGCATAAACACGGTGAGGAAAAAGAAAGTAAACAAGCACAAATAAACAAAGATGGTGGTACTGCACCAGCAGCATGCTAAGCACTAGGTGAACTATCCTATACGCAGTGAGAGTGTTGCAAGATTGCTGCTAAGTGATTTTCACAAGAATCTCACACTAAAATTATTGTGCAGGACTTTATATATTGTTAACTCACTGTTAATTAGGGGTAACTGAGGATTAACTCCCAGCAAGTGTACCTCACTGTTAGATTTGCATCAATGTAATTTAATGTTATATACTGGGAGTATATTAATGGTGACAATTTTTTTTTATAAATGTATTGTTTCATTAATTTCACCACCTCTGAAGGTGGCCAGATGAATTATTTTATATGGGTTAGATGTCCTCCACAGTTCCCCATGACAGTCCCCACATCACACAGTGCTAGCCCATCATTTAATTTTTTGATAATTGTATTCAAGGCATATATGTGAATTATTTCCCTGTTCCTCTGATATATATCTGTAAAAAAAAAACCTGTTGAAGATGTCTTCTGACATCTGAGAAATCATACCTTTATTTTCAAGTTATCCAATATGTGACGCCACTACTAAAGATATGTAATTGTGCTGGCCCCAAAGCAAAGGCCTCCAGAATTTTCATTAGTCTTCTAAATGGGCTTCATTTATCACAACTCTATCTTTGTCAGCTATCCTTCAACCAGTCTCTTATCAATTTAACCACATTGCAATCTAAGTACTGGAATATGTTCCTCAGCCTTCCATATAAAATAGTGTGAAGGGCTTATTTTTATATGGTACATTTGCTGCTTCCGTCTTGACTGCTGTATTTGCTATTGAGTATGTTCATTATGTGTGTTTGACATGATATTTCTCCAATAATGCCATATCTTAAATAATTTAGTCTGTGTTGTGTCAGGAACCCTTGAAGTGAACATATATAGTTCAACTGAAAGCTTGCAATTTCTTTCCAAAATGCAATGATGATTGAGTCTACTTGACATTTTTAGTTTAATGAAATCATTTTGACAATGTTGTTTTGATACTAAAAAACCCCCACAAAAAATGTCAAAAGATATTTATGGGTCTTGCGCACTGAATCTATACAGTTGGAACCCAAAAATTATTTTGGGTAAATGTAGGAGAATATAAAATTTCAAGATTCAAAATAATGGTCCGCACTGGCAGTTATCGGGTACCTTCAAAAAATAATTTTAGTGTGCTAGTTTTGTTTACATGGTAGTGTAGTTTAAATTGTATGTTTACATTATAAAAACTCTGTATATTAAAGATTTAGAAGTGTAAGCAAACAATCCAGTCTGCAAAAGGAGATTTGTTAGAAAAGTGTGTGAGTGTGTGTGAAATTTATTATTCAATGCGCAGAGTAGAGGTAAGCCTATTTCAAACCAAATTAAATCAGCTAATTATGGAGATGCACAGTCTATAATCTCCTTCACACTAACTCACTAAGCTTTCATGCTCACATCTTTGTTTTTGTTATTGCTTCTCCTTGTGTATGTCCTGTTATGCTTTTATACTCACAGTATTGCAAAGTAGATTATTATTTTAGGAATTTAATAAGTGGTTTAGTGGTCCAACAGTTAGGAGTATAATACTGTAAGAAGTGCACCAACCCTTCATAGTACAGAGTGTAGGTGTCAGGGATGTGCTGGCAGCCAATGGTAAGGTGGCAATCCATATGTCCCAGAGGAGAGCAGAGTGGTCAATATGCAGTCCAATAGGTCACGTCAGGCAGAAAAGTGGGAAACTCCAGTAAGGACAGGCAGCAATGGAGCAGAACCATAAAACAGGAATGGTTCAGGACCAAAGAGAGATCCAAAAGGTCAATGCCAATGTTATAAACCAGGAAGTTAAAATACAGGAGTAAAAGGGAACACTGCAGCTGCTGGAGACTAAGGAGGGACTTCTTGGTTCAGCACATGCTCAGGTATAGCAGATAATAAGTTACATTAATTAAAATCAATAGTGAGTACTTATAGTGTAATTAACAGTCTTATGACAAAAGGTTAGCCATGCATTTATAATAAATATACATGTGAATATGTGCAAAAACTATAGAGAAATACTTCATGCATGATTTCTAATGTGTAATATGTTATAAAAAAAAGTCAACATTCTAATAAGCTGGAACATGTTTTAACAGACTGCTGCTTGTACATCTAATGTCTGCTGCTCCAAATAAATACATTATATTCCAAATACGTTCTGGTCATATAATCCCACCACAACAAAACGTCCAAACAAGTATTCATTATGCTGTAATCACAACACAACATTATTACCACCAAATGTGTGAAGGGCAACTATATCCATCACTAAAAATATACTGTTTTGTCAGCAGCCATTAGGTTACAGTGTATTATTTTAAAGGCATCAAGGCATTATATAAAGCTAGAATACACAATGTATAATATCCAAAGTTAGAAATAAGAAAGGAAGGGAGGAGAAAGCAGATATGCACCATACTCTTCTAACAAATGTGCACTAGAGAGATCAGTTAGAAACAATAATGTTTGATACATCATATTCAGAGTTCATCCGCTTAGGCTTCCTAGTTTCCAAAGGAAAAATCTAGTACACTTCTCTTTTGTTTAATATATTGTGCATATCTCCTCTTTGCTTAGATTTTTTGATGCTCTCTATACCCTGAAAGGAAAAGTAACTAAGATTGAAAATGTTTGTACACAGGGTACAGATCTTCTTTGGTCCTCATATCTGATATATATATTGCCTTATAAATTCTCTGATGATTATTTGTGTCCCCCCCACGTACTGCATTTACCATATTAAACACGTGATTAAATAAATGACATGTTCTGTAGCACAGTTACTGCAGGATTGAATATCATAGTTTCTTGCATTTGAGGAAGAACTAAACTTTGATCATTTCTTTACAAATGTTCCAATAAGGTTCCTGTGTTTGCTACCATATCAAAAAAAAGACTTGGCCATAACACTTTGCACAAGCGCTTATTGTTCCAGGCTATGCATTGTATGGGCTGATCACAATGCTCCCTGTAAAAAGGGTCTATCATTATCAGTTGCAAGTGTATATTGATAATGTGTTCTACTATAAAATGCACAACTGAAATTGGTTATGAACCATGGGACATGTCTGAATGTGTCCTTGTTTCTGCTCCCATATTTTTATTTTACAGAACTAAGAGAGATTATAAGTAAAAGTTGGGTGCGAATTTGACTTAGTCTCAACATGAAAGTAGACCTCGAATTTTAGTGAATAGACCCATCTGTCACCATTGGTATATTTACAACATTAAGTCCCATCTGGCGCAAATTGGCCCTTTCCTAATTTGTTTCTGAACAGTTCTAAACCCGTGTTTCCTGCAATGCAATCCTAACTAATCTCATATGCTGAAAGGAATGACCTTAACTGAGTTCATGACATACATTGCTTACAAATACTTCATCTCTGAAAACTGCCAAAACAGTATCTGTTTGTCTATCACCATTTTTAATGATTTCTGCCTTGAGAAAACTACTTGACTTATGACTGTCACCTGTGTCTGACTTTGACTTTCTAACCAGGATTAATGTGTCAGTCTCGTGTCTTAACTTCTGTTTGTGACAGCAAACTAGAAATGTATTTTTTATCAGATTAGATATTTCAGTTATTCAAACTCTCTGTGTTGCCATCAAGTGCAGATATTTTTTAACCCTCAAGAAAGTAAAGGAACGCTAATGTAGACCCATGTTTTTACATCTGTACATTGCTGATTTAAATTCAGTCGAGAAGATTGTTTTATTAATCATTATCAAATATAAGTATAATTTTCTTATATTGTGTGTACAGATTATTGGTGTTCTCTCTCTCTCTCTCTCTCTCTCTCTCTCTCTCTCTCTATATATATATATAAAATTGCATAGCTAATTGTTTATACATAAAATAATTCTAACAATAATGGGGACAATTTAAAAAAACTTTAAAATTAAAGTACACTAAAACCCTCTTTGTAGTAAGAAACAATACGATTGCAGACACTGGCTTCCGGTTTATACGTATTCTGAACTAATTAACTGAAATTGCATGTGCTGTATTTCTTTAATAAAAATCATATTTCTTCAGACTAACAACTCGAAATAGACTGATTCATCTATGAAAGTCACATTTAATTTCTCACCTTCTGTGTCAATCACATCGCTTTTGCAAAGATCTTTATTTTCCAGGCAATTTTATCATCTGTCAGGTTCAGTGGCTAAAGAAGAGATTGAGAATAACATGTACTTAGAAAATAAAAGGAAATACACTCAGCCTTTGTGATCTTAACTAAATTGAATAACAGAATGTTGTGAAGACTGATATCAAATGCAGAGGCATACAAATCTGACATGCGATGAGCAGACATTTGTAAGCAAATAAATGAGCAGAAAGCAACAGTTTATATTATTTTTGGTTCTGTACTGTGTTTATACAGAGAAATCTAATCTTGTGTGCCGTTTCAGTCTTTACTTTCTTTGCTGGATAGATGCAGTATTGGTATATTTAGAATTTTTTAACATTTTTCTGTAATTGCAAGTGATTTGTATTTAACTATTTTATGATGTATTTTAATCCTTGACCATCTGCCCATTTATGCTTCCTAATTTAAAGGAATTCAGTCAACTGCTTATACTAGTAAGGTAGAGGACAAAAAAATTATCTATATTGTGTTAGAATCACACACAAATGTATGGATTAAGAGAAAAACCCCACTATGAATGTCTTTGCTGTCTTCTGTTTATGACATCATATGTACTGCAGTTTAATATACACATTAATTAGTCTTAATGAGACAGGAGCAAGAGCAAACGCAGACAACCATAGTGAAGTTTAGAATTGTCTTTTTAATATATGCATTTGCTTGCAATTATGATAAAACAATGTATAAATACACATGTGATTCTGCTAACACAATATAATGTTTTATTCTCTACATGACCAGGATAAGCAGGTGACTAAATTCCTTTAATATAGGAAGCATAAATGGGCAGATGCCCGAGGATTAAAAGGCAACATAAAATAGTTAAATAAAACTTATTGTTAGTTTTTAAACCAAAGCAAAAGATTAAAAAATCTTAATGTTTGTACTTCAAAAGTAGAGAATAAAAAATATCTACATATTGTTTTAACAGAATTGCTAGCAAAAGCATAGTTTGAATAGAAAAATCTAAACTCCAATAGGAGACCAGTTCATATTAAAACGCACTCTATAGTCATTGAGGAACACTGCTTTCAGCTGCACTCAGACTACCTGACAGCGATTATTACAAGCAGACTATAGGTAACTGATCCCGACAGCTTCTCTAGTATATCCTCTAGTATATAATATCTTGAAACATTGTCAATAAGTTACTTAGTAGAAAGACTATATACTACAATTAGAAACACTTTAATACTATAGCAGAATAAATAGTGTAATTTTCATAACAAATACATTAAAAAGTGAATGATAATAGTGTAATTATAAATTATTATAAATTCAACACCCTTAGGACATGAGATCAAAGATATATAATACACACAAAAAAGCCCAAAAAAGAAAAAAAAAACATGGCTGTAATGATTCTAAATGTAAAATAGCTTATATTAAGTAAGTTTCATAATATAGTACCGTATTTGCTCGATTATAAGACGACCCTGATTATAAGACGACCCCCCCAAATTTGTACATTCCTTTAGGAAAAAAACTAAAAGCCTGATTATAAGACTACCCTATAGGAAAAAAGTTTAACTTGTATATATGTAAATTGCTTTTTAATATTTAATAAAAAGTTTATATTATACAAATGCATTTCTTGTTTTTATTTGCTTTTATGTGCCAATGCGGCCTCTCTCCCGCTCCCCCAGCTGTCTCTTTCCCCCCCAGCGTTGTCTCTCTCTCCCCCCAAAACTTCTCTCTTGTCTCTATCTATCCCCCCCTCCCCTTTTCTCTCTGTCCCCCTCCCTCCCCTTGTCTGTGTCTCCCCCCTCCCCCCCTTGTCTGTCTGTGTCCTCCCCCTCCCCCTCCTTTTGTCTCTCTCTGTCCCCCTCCCTCCCCTTGTCTGTGTCTCCCCCCTTGTCTGTCTGTGTCCTCCCCCCATCCCCCTCCCTTTGTCTCTCTCTATCCCCCCCTCCCCTTGTCTGTCTGTCCTCCGTCCCCCCCCCCCTCCACCTCCCCCTTACCTCGATCCCTGGTGGCTAGTGGGGGCAGCCGGTGGATGTCTGCACGATACGTGCAGACATCCTCCATGCTGCCCGACACGGCAGTCTATTATGACGGACAGCTGGTCCGTCATAATAGACTGCCGTGTCGGGCAGCATGGAGGATATCTGCACGTATCGTGCAGACATCCCCCAGCTGCCCGATTCTCCCTGGTGGCTAGTGGGGCAGCAGGGGATATCTGCGCGATGAGCGCAGACCTCCCCTGCTGCCGCCCGGCACGCTCGCCGGGACTTCTGTGACGAAAGCGGAAGTTCCCGGCTTCTTCACAGAAGCCCCGGCGGTCGTGCCAGGCGGAAGCCGCAGACATCCCCTGCTGCTAGAGAGGGGGATCCAGGTCCCCTGCAGCTCTGCTGGGGACCTGGATCCATGTCTTATAATCTGACCTCAATTTGAGGTCAGATTATAAGAAGACCTCGAATGTAAGACGAGGAGGATTTTTCAGAGCATTTGCTCTGAAAAAAACCTTGTCTTATATTCGAGCAAATACGGTAATTTGCAAAGCTATCAGAGAAAAGTGTATACCAAATCATAGGCCCAGGAAGAGGAAAACCCTTCTGACTTTACTAATTTTAAGACCAAGAATGAAACCCAGTCTGTGTCTGCCATATTTGATAATTTACAAAGTTGTCAAAAGAAACAGTTTAAATCATATTCCATATCCATGCTACAGGGTTTTCTTGTGCCTAGAGTAAATATCATGAAGGCTTTGCACCAACATAAATTGTGAAAGGTGCTTTTTCCCCCACTGGGGCTTTGATGAATACAATCTATAACAAGAAAAAATAAATATTTAGAATTGACAGAATTGTACCTGAAAATGCTGGTTAACTGGTGTATTTGCATCCGTCTGAATCTTATTTTTTTGTTCATGTATTCTGCATTTTACTGCTCACTTTTCCATCCTGTGTGTAAAGCACATAGCAATACATATTTTACACTGGCTTACATATATTACATACTCAGATGTGCAGGTGGCATATTCTTTAAGACTATAAGATTGTCCATTTATAGTGGAACTCACAGCATTAGTACTATACACAAATGTAAACACGTTGCAAATATTGTGACCACATCTGTATGTACCTTCAACATTTAACTAAGTGGTACTAGCAGTATCTTCTTTCTCTACATAATGACTAGGAGACAATATATATTTTAATATCTTAGACCTGCGAGATACAAATCGTGTATCACAGTATCATTTCCTGCCCACGGTGTGGATGCCATTATTGATCTCCACTGTGGAAATGAGAGGGTTCAAGTTAATTTAGTGGTTGCTATACTTTTAAGCTTCACAGAAATAGTGTACCCTGGGTGATGCAACTCAGTAGCAAATCAGAGTCTAGAATCGATATACAAAGAAAAGAAAAGAAAATCCCCAGCTGACACCAGGTAGATCCACAACAGGGAGCCCAGGTAAAATACACAAACGTTTCAATCATTATTGGATTTTTAATTGCACTTCTTATATATGATGATTTTACTGGTTAGTGGACTACAATAAAACGATTGTGTATTTTACTTGGACTCATTGTTGTGGATCTCCCTGGTGTTGGCATTTTGTTTACAAATGAAAAGGGATTCTTTACATATGTGTGTGAGTTATGAAGGGGCATAACTTCAAACCTCCAAGACCCCACAGCACATCCCCACATGATACCACCAGGGCACTACACTCCTACTTTCCACCATAAAATCCCTTATCAGTGTAGTAATGGCAAGGGTCACCACTGCAAAAGAACCAACCCCCCCACCCCTGCGACTACTGCATTGACAAGTCATATAATGTTCTGAGAGCACTTTAATGGTACCAAATTCATGATATGTTTCTCGTCTTCAGAATTAGTGGTCTGCGATAATCGTACCAGGATTTCAATAATTCTGGAAAGCAAAAGTAGGAGCTTGAGCATGCTCATTGGTAAATCGTCTTTCTGAAAGATGATAGTTTGGGTAATTTATGGAATTTCAGTAATAGAGAGTGAAATCTGTCTATTCGTCTGGCTATCAAAAGTGGTATTCAAAATGAAGAAACAAAACAATTAGAATGTTGTAAGATACTATCAATGGTAAAATTCCATTGAGTCTGTTACACAAATGTGCATAACATTTATAGCCTTGCGCTATGTATAAGAATGCATGTATAAGAATTTCAAAACAGCCAATATTTTTAACCATTGGTATTAACATAAAAGCAATTATGCTGCACAAGTAGTTAAGCTTTTCAATTACAGGAGTGATTTAAATTAAACAATGTATTTTCAGATCATATTTTCTAACAAAATATGAATATTTTCATCTCAGTTTGATGTGGAAATGTCACAAAATCATATTTCTGTGGATTACAAATGTATTTTTACACTAATTGTTATCACACAGTTATAAGAATTATAGAATAAGTTAAACTTCATAATCATGGATATTCCTCTACTGGAACAACATAATTTATTACTAAAAGAGAACAAAACCATTTTTGAACCATTGCTTCCTTCAATTAAGCAAAGGTTAAAAAATATGTCCTACTGGTCTGGAGTAAACTCGATGTGTTTACTCTCTGCAGTGCCTCACTGGTATGACACAGCAGTTCTGGGCTGTCACACGCTGGCAGTATCAGTGCAAGCAGAGCCAATCAGAGTGGCAGCTCACTCCGCTCCATCTGCAGAATGCAGGAGTCTTCCACTGCTAGTTAAGGTTTCACTGCTGATCCCATGCAAAAGCATGGGTCTCTCTGAGAGAGCCAGTCGGCGACCAGATGCCTGCCTGCTTTCTATGCATGGCAGCTACCGGTCAGAGGATAAACTGTCCCAGTTTATCCTTACACTAGGAACAACTAACATTTCACTTGTACTTTTATATTAGAAGGACAAGTGAGAAAGTAAAGTTTAGTTTTCCTTTAATGAAAATAATCATTTCACCACATTTGGCAATTTTGTAAATGATTTGATCATTGAAAACAGAATATTTCACATAATACATTCTAATAAATAAAAAGATACTACATTGAAAACTCTGGTATGATAGGTCACTGCATAATTTTATGAAAAAATAGAACATTTTCTTATAATCACATTTGTTTCTAAAATTACAATAATCTCATTCAAAGAAAAGGAGAAGGATGTTATGCCATTGTCTTGGTGATAAAGTGGCTATGAAAAATGGAATAAGCAATTTAGACTTGTGTCTTGTGATATTTTGTGGGATGGAAACCCAACAGGTCTAACTCAGGAAAGGGACTGAGGGTTAATGCAAAATATTTATTAATTAATTTGAATATTTCAATTTAGGTTGGCTTTATTTCGGAATATTACCACCAAATGTGAAGCATTTCTGATTATAAAACCTCCAACAAAGTTCACTAACTGCTGGTTTAAACATAGAACATTTATGGGGTATGAAGAACTACCTGTAAACAACTTTTCCTTTCAATTCTGTGTAAGATGAGCAGTGAAAAATGTGAGTTATATTCGTAAAAGATTTATTCCAGATGTCAATTGAGTAAGTATTACTTAATTCCTTTTTCCAAGCTAACATAAAGGAAACCTTTGGTTCACTTCCAAACCTTGAAAAATGTAGTAACATATAGAAATAGCTCGAGTGAATTCTAGAGCATTGAAACATAATTCACATTTTTTCATTCCCGGATTGCTAGGTTGAATCTACCAAGGAATGTAAAAAGTGTGACATTTAGAGGCAGGTGTAAATTACACTATTGTCTAATCCTACATTCTTCCTTATGTATCACCAATGTACTTTTTCCATCTTTGGACATTAATTTTTTCAATATAGTAATAGAGTAGGGAGCAATAGCGTGAAAGTCGTTATCTGTGGCAGCACTTTTTTATTTATAAAAAAACAATGGTGAACCCAGCGCCGTAATCTCAGCTTTAGCAGCACTTAGGCAGTGTGTCACTAAACCACACACAATGCAATATATACAAATCAAAAGAACATAAAGTGCGCTTGAAGCAAACTGTGGATAAAATATTCAACACCTTTTTGTGTGACAATAGTGAGATAATATCTTTAGAAATCAAGTCAGGAGAAAACTTTGTCCCACTTGAGGGAATGCACTCACAGACTTGCAGAGCAATAATTGCACTTCAAATGAATGTTGTTGTCAGTTGAATTCTGGTGTTGCCAATCCACTATGCATATTGGCTCAAAGACATAATGACAGACATCCAATTAGTGAATGAAAAATAGGTACATTTAATGAATAAAATATCTGCTTATATGGAGGTTTTTACAATGGAGTGGGTGCCACACAGCCGCAGTAAGTATCCTTCCACCACATTGACTCTTGAACACATACCATCTCTGCTCGAATATAAGACAAGGTTTTTTTCAGAGCAAATGCTCTGAAAAAGAACCCTCGTCTTACATTCGAGGTCGTCTTATAATACTATTATATAAGACTATAAGACTGGGATCCAGGTCCCCTGCAAAGCTGCAGGGGACCTGGATCCCCCTCGCTGACATCCTCCGCTGCTGCCTGGCTTGTCTGTCGAGACTTCTATGATGAAGCCGGGTCCTTCCGGCTTCATCATAAAAGTCCCGGCGGAAGTGCCGGGCAGCAGCGGAGGATTTCTGCGCGTAACGTGCAGACATCCTTCGGCTGCCCCGCTAGCCACCAGGGAGATATGGGCAGCCGGGGGATGTCTACATGATATGTGCTGTCCGTCATAATAGCCGGAGGTGTCGGACAGCATGGAGGATGTCTGCACTGGGGAGGGGGGATAGAGGGGGGAGAGAGACGAGGGGGAGGGAGGTGGAGAGAGAGAGAATTTTGGGGGGAGGGAGAGAGAGAGACAATGCTAGGGGGGGGGGGGGGAGAGACAGCTGGGGGGGGGGGGGAGAGGCAGCATTGGCACCTAAAAGGAAATAAAAACAAGAAATGCATTTGTTTAATATCAATTTTGTTATTAAATATTAAAAAGCAATTTACATATGTACAAGTTAAACTCCCCCCCCCTATAGGGTAGTCTTATATTCAGGCTTTTAGTTTTTTTCCTAAAGGAATATCCAAAGTTTGGGGGGTCGTCTTATAATCAGGGTCGTCTTATATTTGAGCAAATACGGTAATACAATTCCTTATCTCATATTTTTGACCATTTTTAAAGGAGCAGAATTCAGTGATTGAGTATTTCTGATGGGTAGTTGATTTGCAGCCTATACAGTTTAGAAAACCCGGTTTTCTATCAAGAAAGTGACTAGGTGCTTAAGTTTTTGTCTTTAACTGGCTAGTATAATTGGTGGTTAGTTTTTGTTTTAAATTAGGTGCCCCTCTAAAGATGACTGAGGGGGCATCAGGTATCTTTTAATATCTCATATTTTTGTAGGATTTTCCAATGTTTTTCAATTATCTTTTTTATACACTGAGAGTTTTTTATTTATCACTACTATGTCCCACATTCTAAGGGATGATTCTGATGTAGACAAAATAGTAGGAGTATTGGTTCCATAAAGAGTATAAGTATAAAGAGTATAAGACACAACACACTGATTTTCAAAATCTAGCCAGGCTTTCAGACAAGAGTGGGATAAACATAAAGAAGATAATATAGTGAAATAATAGATACGTTTGTTATGCCCAAACCTTGAGGCAAGTCATTGAAGAATTTTTATGGCTCAATATAAATTATAATTTTTTTTGTGCTTATCTTAAAAAATATTGATATATTGCATGGGAATGGTGCTAAATAAATATAAATATGTAAGTAATAATGTCCTTTTAATCATTGCTATTGAGTGCGTTAAAGCATTGTATAACTCATGAGACTGGCTTACATAAGACTTATTACAACAATGGCATTTAGCAATAGTTCATAGAACATAAGGAATTTTGGTAATCAAAGAGTTAATGCGTTAAAATGTTTATTATACAATATCCTGGTAAAACATGTCACAGATCGTTGTTGTTCAGCAAGCTGTATCCAGCACCCTCCCCCCTGTTCCCCCCGGCGTTAGACGAGATAGTGTGAAGGACAGAACATATAATCAGGCTTTTACAAGCTATGTCTGTATTAATGGCTTAACAAAACTGTATTTTCTATATGCATGAGTAATGTATGTTTGCAGAAGTTTTATAAGCTTAATGTATAAAAAAGCTGTGCTGACATGTGCTCTCTGCCATTTGCACTTTTCTTCTAAGAGAGGTAGATGGTCTGGAGCAAAGCCTGTTCCTGATATATTGACAAGTGAATATCTATTTTTATTTGAAAGAATACCCAAGACAATGTTTTTTGAGCATTTTAATAGTAAATAGCTTAAACTGGCAATCTTCAGATCTGAATTAAGACATGAGATGGGTCTAAATTTTCGGGATAATTCTGGTGGTTTCTCTGGTTTTGGGATGGTTGAGATATCAACATTTTTGTTGTGGAAGCTGCACTGGGGTCCTACAGTGGTTAAATACTATGCATAAATGAAGGGAAGGAGGGAGAAAAACTTTTATAATAACAACTGGAGCAGCTCCCTGGGAACTGGGCTTTGTGCAATTTCAGGTTTTTAATGATGTCTTTAATTTACTGTTCAATTGAAACTAATCCATGGAGTCACCTTTTATAATGTAATGTCCAAAAATGTATCCAGTGTTCAACTCTGCACGAAGAAACAGCAAACATCAAATATAAACTTTTTTTTTAAGTCTAGCAAAGCAGAGGAACACAGTTCAATACTGACACTAATATGTGTCTATTAACTATTAGCATATACCTTGTGAGATGGTAATACCTAAATAAATGCTTCAGATTTTAAGTAGGCTTTTCTTTGATTAGCTGTTTGTTGTCTTAACTTCTTAGTTAACAATCTGACATGAGGCTAAATTTATTTTTCATTTGTAATCTTTCACTTAAGAGTTGAAGAGAAGGGTTAGATTTGTGAAGTTGGGATACCTGCTTTAAACAGATTAATAGATCTGTTTTGGCTGAGCTTTTTTACATGGGAGGAAATTTTGATTAGTAGGCTGCTAGTAACTTCTGTCACAAAAACGGTGCAGTGTTCACTGAAAACTGGAAACTTCCCGAATTCTCTAAAATAAGCTGTGATAAAACCTCTCCCAAAGAACTCTGCATTAGATCCAGACTGCATGGCAAATTACAGATGAGTATCCAAACTTCCATTTCTGGGGAAACCATTGAAAAAGTAGTGGCAACTCAAGTGGAGGCCTATCTATCAAGCTATAACATAATTGATCTTTTCCAGTCACATTGCAGATGCCGCTACAGCACTGAAACAATGTTAATCCAAGAATAAAAATGATCTTCTTACAGGGGAGGGCTGGCAGCCTTAGGCCTGGGGGGCAAATCCAGTCAAGTGGCCCATTGCACCATCGAATCGCCTCCCCATCAACGGCCATCTTTTCCTTGTTTTATAACGAATATTGCCAGGATTTTCCCCCACAATATGCCAGGATTTGACATTTAATATGCTAGAATTTTCCCTTACAAAATGCCAGGATTATGCCCCTCAGTATGCCAGGATTATGCCCCTCAATATGCCAGGATTATGCCCCTCAATATGCCAGGATTTTCTCCTCAATATGCCAAGATGATGCCCCCTCAATATGCCAGGATTTTCCCCTAAATATGCCAGGATTATGCCCCTCAATATGCCAGGATTTAGACACCCAATATGCCATGATTTTCCCCTCAATATGCCAAGATGATGCCCCCTCAATATGCTAGGATTTTCCCCTCAATATGCCAGGATTATGCCCCTCAATATGCCAGGATTTCGACACCCAATATCCCAAAATTTGGGCACCCCCCCTACCCACGTTGCACACCTACGACATGACCCATAACCCACGTTGCACACCAGGACATGCCCCATCACCACATTTACATGCCTCCATCACCCCATTACATACACATTTCCAATATTATTTGCCATTAATATTCCCCAGCCAATTTGTCCCATAATATGCCAGTGTTATTCTGCAATTTAATATGACTCATTAAATTTGCCCAATAATATTCCAAGGTTATCTGCAATTTAATATGCCCCTGCTAATTTGCCCAATATGCCAGTGTTAATTGCCATTTAATATTCCCCAGCTATTTTGCCCAATAATATGCCAGTCTTATTCTGCCATTTAATATTCCCCAGACGATTTGTCCAATAATATGCCAGTGTTATTCTGCCATGTAATATTCCCCAGCCAATTTGCCCAATAATATGCCAGTCTTATTTGCCATGTAATATGCCCCAGCCAATTTGCCCAATAATATTCTAGTCTTATTTGCCATGTAATATGCCCCAGCCAATTTGCCCAATAATATGCCAGTCTTATTTGCCATGTAATATGCCCCTGCCAATTTGCCCAATAATATGCCAGTCTTATTTGCCATGTAATATGCCCCAGCCAATTTGCCCAATAATATGCCAGTCTTATTTGCCATGTAATATGCCCCAGCCAATTTGCCCAATAATATGCCAGTGTTATTTGCCATGTAATATTCCCCAGCCAATTTGCCCAATAATATGCCAGTCTTATTAGCCATGTAATATTCCCCAGCCAATTTGCCCAATAATATGCCAGTCTTATTAGCCATGTAATATTCCCCAGCCAATTTGCACAATAATATGCCAGTCTTATTTGCCATGTAATATGCCCCAGCCAATTTGCCCAATAATATGCCCCCCCCTTACCTTTTCCCTGGTGGCTAGTGGCAAGACTTCCCTGGTGGCTAGTGGCAGAAGGACTTACCTGGTGGCTAGTGGCAGGCAGCATGGTCCCTCCATGCTGCCTGTTCGGCCTCCCGGCGGTTGTGCCGACAGGTCACGTGATCGGCGCGCGTCTGACGTCAGAGCGCCGATCACGTGACTGTCGGCACTTCCGTGTCGGCACACTGCACGGGGAGCCGAACAGGCAGCACGGAGGTTTCTCTGTGCTGCCTGTTCGGCTCCCCGTGCAGCTTTGCAGGCAGAGCGGAGGTGAGAGGGGATCTTCCGATCCCTTCTCACCTCAGTCTCTGCCTGCAAGCGCGTTTTTTTTTGTTTTTGTTTTTTAAACACTGGCCCAGCGGCCGTGTTTTCCAAAGCTTAGGGCAGCCTGGGGGGCAATTGCCACCCTGCCCCCCGGCCCAGCCCGCCCCTGTCTTCTTATGACAAGAGACAAAGGTGATTACTCTCCCTGGGAAACATTGCCAGGCAACATGACCGAATAGTCTGGATCATGTCAGTTGCCTAATAATTGAGAAAATCACCCTGCCTGTACGAGGAGGTGACCAACATATAAAATTATGCCAACGTGAAACCTATTGGATTTTTCTTTCGGGTACTAGCCTGTGGGATTAAATTCAGAATGGGATGTGGAATACTTTTGTTAAAAATATATATATCCTTAGTTTTGTCCCTGCGATGATGTTCTTCATAATCTAGTGATTGCATACATTGTTTATATATATGAGATAATATAGATGAAACTATGCTGCTTTTGACCCGGTGCGTGTCTCTTCTTATTATGTATTTTTGCATTTTTCCATCATTGTCAATTGTGTCCTGATTACTGCTACTGTCACTATGAATAATACTGCTTGTCATTTTTTTTTAGCAGCTCTAAAGTTACTCATTGAAGCACTTGTTATATATTTACAATATATGTCATGCCTTTATTGTGTATATTAGTGTGTGAGCAGTTTCTGATTGAAGTAAAAATCTGTCTTTATGAGTCTCATTGGGATTCCAATTCCTTTAATCTTTGCTACACATTTATTTTTTAATTACACTGCCCAATATGGGTTGGGTTTAAGGTTTAAATATTAATTGGCTATGTGATTGTCTTTGCCTCTTCCCAATCTCCCTTTAAATAGAAGGACATATTCACCTTTCAAGCCATCCAACTTATAAGTCGCTAAGACGAAACTTGTCAGATGATTTGACTGCTTTCTGATTCATCAGTGGCTGCTGAGCCCTTGCCACAAGGAGTCGTGGGTGTCTACTTTTAAAAAATATATGGTTTGGTGGGGGTAAATTACATTGGCTGGCTTCAAAGATATATCCCAAATAGGACATGTGCGCAGGTTGACTACATGTCAATATTCCGAGTTTGAACACTGAGATGTGTGCCTCACAAATGTGGCTTTTTACCCCTTAAAAAACACAACAAACCTATACATGGATGGTGTTGTTGAACACATATTGGGGTGTTTTTTGGAAGTGACATATACCAGAATCTGTGAATTAATGCCTGAACTACAATATATGTGGAAATAAAACTCCAAAAAATGACTTCTAAAAATTTGACAAATGCAGGTGGTAGAATTAGTATATGTAAAGTATTATAATACCACCATTTGAAATACCTTAGGATGTCTAGTTTTCCAAAAATATATGGTGTTAACAGGTAAAATTCATTGGCCTTCTTCAAAAATGTTCCAAATGGACCATGGGCACAGGACGAGGATGTGTCAAAATTCCAAGTTGGAAATGACCACATCTCAAATGTTGCCTTTTAGCCCCCAAAAAACCATCGCCGAACATATATTGAGGCTTTATTTGGCCGTACCCCTACACATTTTCATGACATGTTTACCTAAATGCCCTGAGTTGTCTAGTTTTGAAAAATATGTACATGTGGGGGTTAATTCATGGATTTAGTACAGATATCAGTGATACAATGTCACTATCGCTAATTTTGAAAAAAAAAAAAAAAAAGGATTTCAAAATATCTTTGCACTACTTATAGTTTTTGCCCTGTAACAAATGCAAAAAGCACAAAAACATAAAACATGGGCTATTTCTGAACTCAGTACAAATATTAGAAACTATTTAGCAGTGTTTTTTGTTGTCTTCTGTAGATGAGTTTATGATTTTTCAAATATAAATCTGAATTTTTGGGGGGAATTTTTTGCCATATTTTATTTTTTTGTAAATAAAATTATATGCTATTACCAAAATAATGGTATAAAAAGAAAACCCTTCTTATGCCGATAAAAACAATAGATAGTTTGTGTGGGTACACTAAATGAGAAATAAATAAATTACAGCAAAACACAAACACCACAGAAATGTTAAAACAGCCCATGTCACCAAGCATCAGGCAAGCCAAAAAAGTCATGCCACTAAGGGGTTAAATTAGCTAAGGCTATGTAAATGAATAATTAAAAATGATATAGCTAAACAGCAGATAATAACTACTAGGTAGTTAACAAGTCAGTCAACATCATTCTGGAAACATTATAGAAACATAGAATGTGTCAGCAGATAAGAACCATTCGGTCCATCTAGTCTGCCCAATTTTTTTTTTACATTGGTAACTTGTGACACCGAACTCATGAATGAGAAAAGGTAGACTAATTAATGGTTGGGGAATTTGGAGTTTTGAGAAGCAGAAATCAAATCCCTAGCTTTCAAGAGCTTCCCAAGCAAAGTAGCAATCCACACTGGACATGAAATGGTACCATAAAACATGTGGTATGATGGCGGGAGGGTACATAGAGATATTGGTGGTGAACAATAACCAATGATTTGATGTCAACCTATAGCTGACATCACCAGTATTGTTCTATCATGTCATGTTATGGCAGTGTATAAAATAATATATATTACTGTACATGTGGCCATTTCCTTTCTTATATTGGGGTTTATAAGCCATGTATTGGATATGTGTGTATTTTATTACATTGCATTTTGCTTGATATGGTAATTGCACCATTTATGGCATTAAAGCACATTTAAAAATACATTCAAATAATTAATTGATAATATTTTAAACTCATATTTTTTACCATATGACCAATCATTTAGAGGATTTCTTTGAAATTGACCCAACATTTAATTTAAAAATCTATTAGTTTCTACAAGTGCTACAATACATTTTATAAATAGCAAACTGTTTGATTCACATTTCTAATTACATCTTCAGTTAATACAACAAAACACAAATTAATAGTCTACAACAGAGAACTGTAATACATAAAGCAAACAAACCAGCAAATGAAGTGGGGATAATGAGTATGCTGTAGATACCGACTAGAATACTTTATCTTCAGTATAAATTTTGACATCATGGGAATTTGGGAATTTCATTTAATTAAAAACACAAAACAGAATAGATTATCAGTACATAAATCAATGGTATATTATTATTAAAATTACTATTGCTTTGGATTAGTAGTAATATTATTAAAAACAATGATATGTGATGCTTTAATATCTATTTCATTTGTACAAATACTCACTGTATGTCTATCAGTTAATGAGAGCAGTACATATTAAAATCAATATAAACAGTGGATCAAGCTCCTATTTTCCATTCTGATCCTGGTTTGTATATTGATGGGTCTGCATTTTAGTATTGCTATATAACGTGCTGATGAGGATCTGTAGCAAGCAGAAGTCCATAATTGTACCTTTATTTTTCTTGAAACTGACTGATACTCCTTTTATCAGTTTTGAGGGCCATCACGTACATCATTATTTTTGAATTCATAAGTGTGCATAGGGAATGAAAGGGGTGTGGGGGGGGAGGAAACACATTTAAATACTGAGCATTTGTTTTGTGTATCTTAATATACTAACGGTTACTACACATTGGTTGGGAGATTTTTAATCAAAATTTTAATAGAATTACTAAAACATTAATATAAACATCACCACTTACACCAATCAGCCATAACATTATGACCACCTGCCTAATATTGTGTTGATTCCCCTTTGACACCAAAAGAGCCCTGACCGATCCAAGCATGGACCCCACTAGAGATCTGAAGGTGTGCTGTGGCATCTGGAACCAACATGTTAGCAACAGATCCGTTAAGTCCTGAAAGTTGCGTGGTTGGGCCTCCATGGATTTGACTTGTTTGTCCAGCACATCCCCCAGATGCTCGATTGAATTGAGATCTGGGGAATTTGGAAGCCAAGTCAACAGACTGAACTCGTTGTTGTGTTCCTCAAACCATTCCTGAACATTTTATGCTTTGTGGCAGGGCACATAATCCTGCTTAAAGAGGCAAATACCATCAGCGAATATTGTTTCCATGAAAGGGTGTACATGGTCTGCAACAATTTTTATGTAGGTGGTACATGTCAAAGTAACATCCACATGAATGGAAGGACCCAAGATTTCCCAGCAGAACATTGCCCAAAGCATCACACTGCCTCTGCCAGTGTGTCACCTGTCAGTGATCATAATGTTATGGATGATTGGTGTGCATGTAAATATTGAAGACCATATTGTAAAACAGTTGTATTAGAACAGCACACTGAGGAACCAGGCAGGTATATGCATAATTGGAATTCCCGTTTTCTGTTTGGACAACTTAGGCATATGTTCAATTATTAATACCCAACATTTTGCTCAGTTGGTTTCCTTAAGAAAGCAAACTGAGCTGCTGCATCAAATGGTGAGCTTGTGCATCAAACTGACTTGAGGCCAATGTTAAGTCTGTAGAGGAGATACCATGGCAATTTTTTTGTTTTTTGAGGAAAGATGGCAACCCTAGTCCTAACTGAAGATATACAGAGTAAAATAATCTGATTTTATTAATATACTATAACATTTTTGTATGTAAGGAACAAGCTTGCAACTAGGTATCAGTTAACCTGGCAGCTCAATTTTTAAGTGTAGGATGTAACCCTGAAAGATGGTTCTGCAGAATAAGCAAGTTCCATTGATGTATATTTTCATTAAAAAAACGATTACTGAGTTTCCTATGCTCTACCCACTTTAGGACAAATTATGACCAAGTTACTGTAATTTCTTCCTACCTAACTTGGCAGGTAATATTAAATGTTTGTATGCATGCAATAGTATATATCTCTATCGGGGATGTGTGCATCCTGTTAGTAATGTGCTTCAGAAGGAAGACTATTTTCCATGTGTGTTTTTGTTGTTCTCTTTTGTACTAAAACCTGCAAACTGGTTTAAAAAAAGGCAAAGGCAATAATTATAATACTGTACTCTGGGTTTTATAAATAAGTTTCACAGCATTAATCAGAGTAGTTTAAGAGGTGCACAACATCAAAGAAACACTTTTCCTCTAAACAAATACCATGTAAAGCCCATCAAACTAATTATACACAGACTTTTATACCTGTGACCTTGAGTAGCAGGTTACATTATGTATGGCAGATGCATACTTTGACACATGTAAATGCAAATTGAAATCTTTGCTCTTCCAAGCCATTTCTGTACTTACACATTTCAGATTGTTTATAATTTGTCTGTTCTATTTAACACTTTTCAACTGAATGCACACAGTTCATCTGAGAAGAATAACAAATTTTGTTTTCATCTTCTAGGGTAGAAAATCTAAATTCCACAGTCTGATTTTTCTGCTCATTTGAGTGAATAGTAGTGGGCTGCTTACCAATTTACATACACAATATGATTTGATGGGTGATGATATTTGACTATTTATCATAACTGGAAAACCACAGATAATAATATAATATGAGAATGAAAGGCATGTTCTTGATGCACACCTTAATCCTAATATAACATATTTTAAATAAAAACATTGGAGGAAGAGGGAAATATTTAAATACCCCAATGAAAAACTGGCATCATTTTATAATTTATTTAATATATACAGTATACTGTATATATTAATTTTCCTTGATTAATTTATGAAATCATAAAGCTGTTTTAATACTATTTATGGCAGCTGAAGATGAAAATAAAGCAAAACAATGTATACAATTTTGTATGCTTTGGCTATGTTTAACATTGATCAACATTGCAAAATGAAAATACCAATAATCAATTTTTTTCAGGGAGCACGCCCCAAAAGAGCGTTTATTACATCTATCAATATCCCACACCATACTCTGACCCCTTCTTTCCCCACCCATTTATCATCTTCTTTTTTGGTCCAGGACCAGCCGACCTCACATCATCATTGGAGGGAATTGGCCTAGAGCCTGGGCTGGGGTGAAAGGAGAACCTGGTCACCATGGCAGGGGAAAAGGAAATTCCCTCTCGAAAAAGAGGACGTATAGGTAAGAAAAAGAAAAGATCAGTCAAGATCAAGTCTACTAATAAGTAGAGAATAATTCTCATAGTAAGTTTTACCTACCTAAGTCACTTAGATCTTTGTGTTTTAAATAAGGGCTTTACATATGCCCCAACACATACTTCCAACACAATCAATTTTGTGTAGATACATCCAAATTTATGAGAAAATTAGTCATCAAGGTTTTTATGAAAAATTTACTTAATGATTCCACATATCAGTCAATACTTCAATATTTGGTGTAGAAAATCCTATTACCAATCCTGATAATACCCTCTGGGAATTCTTCTTCCAGTAAAGTTAACCACCTGCCCAACAGGACTTCCTCTTTTCAAAATACAGGACTAAACCCCAATGCAGATATTATTTTACCAAATGAAAGGAGTATCCATCTTAAAATCTTTAAAGACTGTATCCTAAAAGATTCCAAAGCTCTAAATTCTTCCACCAAAAAAACAAAGTGTATATTAAATATTTCAGAAAAACGAGCTCTACAAGGATTAGTGAAAGACAATGCCTTGGTCATTAAACCTGTCAACAAGGGAGGTGGCATCATGGTAAATAAGCAGAGACTTCTAGTTAAAAGAATCCAACCACATACTTAAAGATGCAGACACTTATATGTTGTTGGGGTATGACCCAACAATTGGATATAGCAAAGAAATCACTTCTGTGCTAGAAAAGGGAAAACAGAACAACAATCTAGATAAGGGCAAACTGATTTTTTTGAATTAAATCCAAATGTCCCGTATTTTGATATTTTTACCTAAGGTCCGTAAAAGCCTTACCAAGCCACCCGGAAGGCCTATCATTGTTGGCATCAATTCAGTCACTTCATATCTATCACACGACTTGGATGTCCTTCTACAACCATTAGTTGTAACTTTGCCTTCATACATAAAATACACAACAAACATTATCTCATTGATAGGACAGTTAGTATATGATCCATATTACAGATAGGTGATTGCTTGAAGTTTCATATACCTGTATTAATCACAACCAAGGTGCCCAAGCCTTGCAGGCTTTTAACATGAACCCCAAGCAAACACAGTTCATCTGCTATTCTGCAAATTTTATCCTCAATCAGAATAATTTCTACTTTAAAAGACAATTTTTCCTGTAGATGTGTGGTACCACCATGGGGACCAAGTTCTTACCCAGTTTTGAAAACATCTTTATGGGTGTCTGGGAGTCTGTGTCCTGTGGTGTCATCTTTGTGTGGAATGGCTTAGAAGAGAACTTTAATTCTTTTCAATTCTTCCTCAATACGAACAATAGGAACAATGTTTTCCCTTTTGAATCAGATAGGACTAGTATCAACTTCTTAGATGTAGATTTTTTTACTGAGGATTCCAAAGTCAAAACAAAGATCTTCTTCAAAAACGTAGACAGCAATAGCTTTATTGATAGGCATAGCTGACACTTGGCCCTTTGCCTTAACAACATCCCCAAGGGACAGTACCATCGTATTAGGAGGAATTGATGTGATATTAGCGCTTTAAGAGAACAAAGTAGAATTCTTAGGGATATATTTTTAGAAAAGAATTATAAGGCAGATTACCTATACAAAATTGAAGAGGAAGTAGCTTTAATGGACCATGATTTCATGCTTCTGCCTAAGTCTAACGTCTAAGAGAGAACCATTAGAATATCATGCGGACTACATTCTTGGCTCTACAATTTCAGACAAGCCTCAAAATATTTTTAGAAAAGCATTGAATCTTAGGAGTTCTGTGGCCCCAAGTTTGGCAGGAGAAATTCCTAAATCTAATACCACATGGTTAGGACCTAAGCCTAAAGGGTTTTGTAAATGTGCCAATTGCAAGGCGTGTAAAAACACTACGAGTAATCAGAAACAGTTTACTTCTTTGATAACAGGTTACCAATACAAGTTTGGTACTTTATTAATTGTAACACAACCTTTCTTTTTTATTTGTTCAATTGTGCCTGTGGTATCCAGTACATAGGAGAAACCACACAATTCTTGAACACATGGTCCTCATTGCAGCCCACAATGAAAAACATTCTTTCACCTTTCATTTTTCCAATTGTTCTAAGTAAGGCCTCAGTAATTTTAATTTCATGGCTATTTAACACATTCGACCCTTTTGGAAAAGAGGCAATAGAGCCAATAAACTCCATTGAAGAGAAGCATTTTGAATGCACAAACTTAAAACAATATCCTAAGGGTCTGAACAAAGACTTTTAGCTTAAACAGTTTTAAAAGATTTTAATAGGTTGTGTCACTGGCCTGGGAGCACACCTGACAGTCACCCCCCCCCCCCCCCAGACTTGCCAGTTTGCCCTCACACTTCTCAATCTGCTTCCACGCACTTTGTAATCGGCCCCCCAACAATTGACAGTGCATCTCCAAATTGTCAATTTGACCCAACACTTGCCATTCTGTCACTTGCCTTACCAATCTGCCATTGCATCCCCAAATTTCTCTGGTATTTAGTGTAGGCAGCAGGAGGATTTCTGTGCACTGCTCAGCACACACAGAAGTCCTTCAATGATGCCCCGACACTTCTGAGGTGAAACGCCGGGGTCGCTTTCTGGTGGAAATGATAGGCAACATTGGAGAACTTCTGTGTGCACTGAGCAGCACACAGAAATCCTCAGGTGGCCTGCAAGGAGAAGCCAGGACCCCTGCAGCTCTTCGGTGAACCTGTATTCTGACTTTTTTAAAGGGGAATGGAAAAATCCATTGGTGGAAGTGCCCCCCTTGCCCTTCCCAACAGAGGAGGGGACCTAAATAAGAGCCCCACTATACCATAACTTAAACCTTGTTACTAAACTTTTTTTCTATTTTATTGGCTTTATTTGGTTAACATGTTCCTAATTTTATTGTGTTTACTATAAATATGATGTCTGTACAAAACTTTGTGAAACCCCAAGGAAGACGCTCTTCGTCAAAAAATGCATTGGCTTGTTTTTTGACCTTCCTGAGACTCCGTAGCACTGACTTCACACAAGCAATAGAGAAACTGAAAGTGACAGTATCGGAACACTGCGCTTCAGTGAAGGAGTGTACCAACATCTGAGAAGGCTCCATAAATGTTCATCTCACCTCATCTCAACTCATCTGCAACTCACCTTCTAGTGAAAAAACCCTAAAGTCAAACTCAGGTGCCAAATTTGAACTGGAACTTGCTTATTATGTTGGATTCTCTCCAACCAATCTCAGTCTTACTTTCAGTATCACAATTTGTACTTAAATACCAAACTGACTTTAAATGAAACTGAATAAAAATTAACAAGCAGAATGTTAAGGCATTACAGTATGTTTTGTGGATATGGAATAGTATATATTATTGTTGTAGTCTACTAACATCCAACTGCTGAATTCCTCCCACTAAGCAAATGCACCAGGATGGTCCCTGCACCAAATATATCTAAATTGGAAAGACTAAATATTCTCAACTCACCTTATTACCTGCAATTTAAAATGTGTTGGTGATGGGTGCCCTTTATTGCCCTCATTGCCCAATTCTTCACATGTTGAAGTGTCCTTTGTTGCCTTGTCATATGATACTCAGCTTTTTTTGAAACAGATACAGTCAGTAGTTTGAGCTATAGTTTTATACCACTCTGCTTATTCCATAGCTGTTTGACACAAATGTGTTTTAATATGTGGTTCAATCTTTAGATGATTGCAAAAAACATAAGCAATTTAGCATACAATGAAACATACATCAAAATAGATTCTCCATTCTCATATGGGATGTATTTATAAATGTTTTGAATTCTTAATGCGGAGAACTAAAACTACGAATGACAGTATGTGACATAGTGTAAAATGGGATTAGTTATTTAATTCAACTCCCAGTCTATGCTGGATTTATTATCCTTCAGAAAATTATGTTTGACTGAAAGGCTTAGCTAAAAGTAAGTGGCTCTATCTCCATAATAATGAGGTTAGTGTAGAGGATATTGGAAATGCCATTTCACATTGACTTTTAGAGCCAGATTGTTGTTTCTCTTTAAGGATGAGTTTACGCTTCATCTGGTTTTGAACACATTAGAACAAGGGACTAGTTCCATGTGCATGTTAACTTCAACTTGTATTCAGTTGCTAGATTTATCTTAAAGTAAACACAAATTATTAAGTAAAATATGATAAAATTATAGAAGAAACATATGTAGAAATATAGGGCAGACAAAATGTAACGAACAGCTGAAACATTCTACTTTTCTGTTTTATAGTTATGTGATGGAAATAGTAAGTATATCATAGTTGGTGTGTTTCTTCCAGTGTTTAGCAGCACTCCGCAACCGGTGTGCCATGGGATGATGGGAGGTGTGCCGCTGAAGCATCTAGCGGATGCCGGCCACTTGGCCTTGGGTGCTCCTCTCAGGGCTCAGCGGCCAGCATCCACTGGATGCGGCTGCAGGAAAAAAAATAAAGTATATACATAAAAAAAATCATTGCCATAGGATATGACAGTACGTCATATTCGGTGGCTGTGTATCCCTCCTCAGTGCAGGAGGGTAGACTGCACGGAGGAGATGACTGGGGACACAGAGCAACAAGGAGGTGAGCACTGGGGGAGGAGGTTGGCATATTATTGGGCAAAGTGGCTGTGGCTTATTAATGGCAAAATAACTGGCAAATAATTGGAATATTGGCTGGGGCATATTAAATGACAAAATAATACTGGCATATTATTGGGCAAATTGTCTGGGGCTTATTAATGTCAAAATAACACTGGCATATTATTAGACAAATTGGCTGTGGCTTATAAATAGCAAAATAATACTGGCATATTATTGGGCAAATTGGCTGTGGCTTATTAATGGCAAAAGTAATACTGGCATTTTAATGGCAAAAGTAATGCTGGCACATTAATGGGCAAATTGCCTGTGGGTGTCTATTTATGATTTTGTAATGCACTGGTTTGGTTTATCTCTTTATGATTTGTAATGCACTTGTATTGGTTTGTGCATTTGTTATTTATTTTGCACACTAGTTTGGTTTTAAAGGTAAATAAAGGTATCTAGTTCTTATGTTCTGTGTATGCACTTGACTTTATAACTTAATTTTTATATATTTTCATTTGTGGTGTGCCACTGAATTCTGGGAAGAGCGTTGGTGTGCCCTTGGTGAGAAAGGTCTAAAAAAATATTTGAAGCTATCCCCACTTAAAGTAATCTGGCACTGTGGTGCTGCTCCTGTACTATTCATTCTTCCCATCCAAACTAAACAAAGAATGCATTAGACAAAACAATGGTTAAAAAACGGTGTCCTCAGGAACAGAGGGGCATGATGACGTGAGACGCTGAGGGGGCGGAGCGTCTTGGAGTTCGAAGGGGATAGGAGCTGAGCCCCCGCTGAACATGCCCGAGATCAGATCGGCATTGTTTTTTCTCTCCCCACGTGTGTGGTTGACAGGAACGGCAGGAACACAGGGGCTCTATTCTATATTGAGCTGCGTTCACGAAGCTTCACGGGTGAATGCTCTCTTATTGAAGCATTGGTTGGTGATTCTGTGCCTCAGCTTGGAGTCCTCTGATTGTGGTAGCCAGGATAATCTTCCTCAACCGGTCAGATAAGTACCCTATGTGCCCGCTCATAGCAATATCCATGTGTATTTGGTCCAGAGGGTATGGACAAAGCTTTAGTGTAGCGTGGATTTAAGGCTCCAGCTGGTTGAGCTGGGGGCTGTGGAGGGTGCGGACTTCATCTTTTAATGGGCCTTGCTCTTTAACCCCTTAAGGCATTTGGACGTATACATACGTCCTGAAAAGCATGGTCCTTGAGGACCATGAGGACGTATTTATACGTCCTCCGTTTGCATATAGTGTTGCGCTCCTTACCGCAACACCAGATGCCTGCAGCTACTCTCAGAGGCTGCTTCGGATCCGATGCAGCCTCTGAGAGTGCTTTCAGCCCCCCCTCACCCCCCCCCCCGTGCGCATACGATCACCACGAATGTGATCGTATGCGCGTTACACACATAGGCAGTGAAAGCTGATCACTGCCTATGTGTGTTAAAGTGTTGCAATGAGGCATCATGCAACACATTCTGTGCCCCCCTGGGCACCGCGATCACCCGGTGAGCATGCTCCTCCAATACAGCGTGCCCAGCACAGAGCGACGGAAGAGAGAAAAAAAAATCTCTTCTGTCGCTCTGAAACCGCTACTTGACTGCCCCTACAGGCAGTTAAGTATATTACAGTTTGAAAGAAAAAAATGAATTAAATAAATAAATAAAATAAATAAATAAATGGAAAAAGCTAACCCTAGATCTACTAAACCTAGATCTAGGATTAGGGTCTTAATTAGGGTCATTATTAGGGTTACATTGGGGTTCGGATGATTGCAAGGGTTAGATTAAGGGGTGGGGGTAGATTTAGGGTTAGGGTAAATTTAGAGTTGGGGTAAATTTAGGGTTGGGGTAAAAAAGTCACTGTAGAAGAAAATGATTAGAAAACTAATATTGTTTATTGCCCTATTACTTGAAATAAAACATTGTCAGAGGTATTGAAAAGTAATCTCGAGACTGGTATATATGAATAAAGCAGACGCAAAGTATAACAAGATGGATGCAAGCATCCTCCATTTTGTGACAGTTTTTGGACATCCTTCTGTGTGTAAAAATCTTATTCTGTGTCCCTGAGGATAAAAGGAAAGTCTTCCACATTCCTAACTCTGTTATCTGTAACCAAATATTTTACTGATAAGTTCATAGTATCACCGGAACAGATAAGGTGGGCATTGTTAGTAGTTTATGACTCTCATTGAATTTCTGAAGACACAGCTGTGTCTATATACATACAAGAGGTGAAGGGGGGCTTCTCTTCAGCTTGCTAGCCCACCCAAACTACAGACACACTGAGATTACTTTGATTTTAGATTTGAAGAATATAATAAGGGTTATTATAAACACACCCAGTTGATTCTAATCGCTCATTAAAATATATAATTATATCACACATTCACTAATAAATATTTAAAGTATAATTAATCACATATTAATTAGAATATTGTTTTTATTGTTTTATTAGTGTGGTATATATTTTATTATACATCTTTATTTAATGTGCAATGATAAGAATACGAATATTTACTCTAATTTGAAATTGTATTGACACTTTTAGACATTTAAACATATATATTTTCTCACATTATACTCACAATCCAGGTATAGCTATAAATCATGACATCATCTCATTTAAATTAAACACACCCATCCATTCAATTGGCTAGAAGTTACAGAAACAGGGTGTAAGTCTGAGATAAGGTTTGGTTGATAAGTTGATACTGGAGGTGTAGAGGGGGAAGACCTGAGATACCTGAAAAGACCTGGGGAGACTGATTTTGGGAGAGCTGCCACTAGTGGGGTGAGAAATGGGAATGTTTTAGAAAAGGGCTGAGTCTCTCTCCTTCTGGGGAGGACTCAGGAATATGAGTCTTTTAATAGCACATGTTGATTATAACAATAGAAATCACCATACCCATAGTATTGAGCTAAGTCCCAGGAGTAACTCCCATCACTCAATTCTTCAATGGAAGGAGTCCCAACTGCAAACCAACCTCTGCCGGTAATGTATAAATGTGGTAATTTGTTTCTAGCATAATCTCATTTTTATGGATGTCATTAGCATAAATATTTGGGTAAATTTAACTTAAATCCCCCAATTTCTGGGATCTATATGTTTTAGCCTGGTGTTTATCTGTCATCCTTTCTGCAGAAGGAAGCCAGAGGAATATCCTAGAGATATTACCAAGAACCATAGATTCTTATAGTCTAGCTATTTACCCAAATATGTCATATCTAATCTCCAGAGATTATCCAAGATTCTCATTCTTAAAGTCTAAGCTAGAATACATACATTATCATTTACCAAGCATATTAAGAAATAGCCACCTTGAGTAGTTATATGATTTAGTAATATTACCTTACCTAAGCAGAGTATATGTTGGTAATTTGTAGGTAATTATGGTGTACTATCATTAACCATTTTAAATACTAATCATTGTAGGTTGTATCTAAATAAAATGCATGGCCATCTTACGGTCAGAAACGTACTGCATAATAAAGTATTCTACATGTATGTTGATATAGGTACAGAGCTGCATATTTAATGTTTTTTCCTACTTACTTATGTTATAAGTCATCATAGGCGTGCGCACGGGGTGTGCCGGGTGTGCCTGGGCACACCCTAATCCGTGCAGGGCCGTCTTTAACGCGGGGCAAACGGGGCAGCTGCCCTGGGCCCATTTACTCCTGGGGGGCCCCAAGGCAGCTGTCCCGTGGGCCCCCAGCCCCTGCTACCGCGTTCACAGCGCATTGCGCTTGTGAACGCTTTTTTCCGGCAAGCCGTATCCGATGGATGCGACGGCCGGAAAAAAAAAAAAAAAAAAAAAAAAAACTGACGCCGGATGTGACGTCGCGTCACATCCGGTTTCGGTTTCTGTTTCCCTCCTCCGTGCAAGAGGGGAGACTGCACGGAGGAGACATCCGGCGGGGGACACGGAGCAGTGAAGTGTAAGTACGGGGGGGGGGGGTATCTGGCTGGCACAATATTCCTGGTATCTGACTGGCACTATATTACTGGGTATCTGATTGGCACAATATTACTGGGCATCTGACTGGCACTATATTACTGGGTATCTGATTGACACTATATTACTGGGTATCTGATTGGCACTATATTACTGGGCATCTGATTGGCACTATATTCCTGGTATATGATTGGCACAATATTACTGGGTATCTGATTGGCACAATATTCCTGGTATGATTGGCACAATATTACTGGGCATCTGATTGGCACTATATTACTGGGTATCTGATTGGCACAATATTACTGGGCATCTGATTGGCACTATATTACTGGGCATCTGATTGGCACTATATTACTGGGTATCTGGCACTATATTACTGGGTATTTGATTGGCACTATATTACTTGGCATCTGACTGGCACTATATTACTGGGTATCTGATTGGCACTATATTACTTGGCATCTGATTGGCACTATATTACTGGGTATCTGGCACTATATTACTGGGTATCTGATTGGCACTATATTACTTGGCATCTGACTGTCACTATATTACTGGGTATCTGATTGGCACTATATTACTGGGTATCTGATTGGCACTATATTACTTGGCATCTGATTGGCACTATATTACTGGGTATCTGACTGGCACTATATTACTTGGCATCTGATTGGCACTATATTACTGGGCATCTGATTGGCACTATATTACTTGGCATCTGATTGGCACTATATTACTGGGCATATGATTGGCACTATATTACTGGGTATCTGATTGGCACTATATTACTGTGTATCTGACTGGCACTATATTACTTGGCATCTGATTGGCACTATATTACTGGGCATCTGATTGGCACTATATTCCTGGGCTCTGACTGGCACACTATTACAAGCATCTGACTGGCATAATATTACAGGCATCTGACTGGCATAATATTACAGGCATCTGACTGGCACAATATTACAGGCATCTGACTGGCACAATATTCCTGGCCTCTGACTGCACACTATTACAGGCATCTGACTGGCATAATATTACAGGCATCTGACAGGCACCATATTCCTGGGCTCTGACAGGCACAATATTCCTGGTATCTGACTGGCACAATATTATTGGTATCTGACTGGCACAATATTATTGGTATCTGACTGGCACAATAATACTGGCATCTGACTGGCACATTATTACTGGGCTCTGACTGGCACACTATTGCAGGCATCTGACTGGCACAATATTGCAGGCATCTGACTGGCACAATATTACTAGGCTCTGACTGGCACAATATTACTGGGCTCTGACTGGCACAATATTACTGGCATCCGAAAGTTACAATATTACTGGCATCTGAATGGCACAACAATTATGGCATATGTGTGTGTGTGTGGGGGGGGGGGGGGGTAACATCGCGATGGATGGCGGGATTGCATGCAGGGGAGGGGGCAGGATCCAGGGGGCCCAAGCAAATGCTTGCCCAGGGTCCAATCACTATTAAAGACGGCCCTGCCTCCGTGCTGCACTGCCGTCTGCCGCCCGAGTTTGTCTCCTAATCCGATCCTTCACTATGCGAGCGGAAGCGCCGCATAGTGAAGGACGGACTTTCTCCTCCCTCAGACCTCCCCTGTAATGTACGCGTTCGCGTACACGCGTTCCGTGACGTCACGCAGAGGCGGAGTCACGGCAACGCAAGGGTGAGGCCCAGCCGCAGTGCCAGAGGAGAGGGTGCAGAGCGGAGCACAGGCACATCGTTTTTTCCCAGGAGGGGTTCTGGGGCGGCCGGCTGGCTGGTAAACTTTAAGTAAGTGTTTTTTTAAGTTAAAAAATGTGAAATGTTTGTTTACATTGCTAAATGCTTAATTAATAAAAAAAAAGTTTTAATACAGTTTTTAAATGTTTGTTTATATTGATAATTATATGAATGCGGGTCTGTATGTAAGTATGCAGAGTGCATTTGTGTATGTGTGTGTGTGTGTGTGTATAGATATATAGATAGATATATATCTATCTATATATCTATACACACACACGTGTGCGGCGTGTGTGTTTGTGCTTTAGGGTGCACACCCTAATGCAATAGGCTGCGCACGCCTATGTAAGTCATACATGTGAATTATGATTAACATCTGTTGATATTGTATTTTGTTGTTATGCTATTTTGCTTACCGTTTGATCTTTATTCTATATCCAATAAATTAATTATTATTTTATTAATAATTGTTGCATTGTATTTACTTTTGTAAAAACATCATCCAAACTCTCACATACATAACTAATTCTTGATATGGGTATTTTTAGTCGGACCGATATATTTAAATCATCAATTTTCATATTTTTTTATGATTCAAAATTAATAACTCATATTCATATTTTTATGGTTATTAATAATCCGACAACATAGACAAACAAGGAAACATTGGTATTAATAAACTCAGGACAAATATTAGAAATATATAGACAGGGTCTTTTTTACCATTTGTAATTGTGTAAAAAAAAAATTAGGTCAAAGTTAGAAAAAGTGTTTTTATGGCATATTTTCATCATATTTTATATTTTTTTTTATAGTAAATGATATCATATGATGAAAATAATAGTATCAAATGAAAGCCCTATCTGTCCTTTAAAAAATGATATATAATTTATGTGGGTGGACTGAATACAAATAATGAAATTCTGGTCTTCAAGGCACATCAAATGCAACATAGCACTCGATCACTAAGGGGTTAAACACCCCATTGTGATCTCTACGCTATCCATTTTTTCTAAAAGTATTTAATATTTCTGATGGTTCTGATTTATAACGTAATCATTTTGATCTTTATGTCCTCTGGATTGTCAGGCTTAAAGTCTCTTTAATTAGGGGAGGTATATAGTTATAATTGCCATTGTACAGTCTTCTTAAATACAAAACCTATATTCTTTCTAGATCTAGTAACGTACCCCCCTTAAGCCTTAATAGCCATATATTGTCTGTTACACCAAAGGGTGTGATACATAAATGATGGTTTCAAAAACTGGGCAGGAGAGCAAGTTGGCCTAAAAAAAAAAAGATAGGGAGAAAGAAAACGATAAAAAGAAAAGGACCTCAGGGGTACCCAAGCAGCGAAAGATTTCACAACTGTAGAAACAAAATGTAAAAACATCTCCTTCTTTCAGGATTTGTCGGCTGGTACCAGAGCTAAAAGAAGAACTTTTGGATTTTTTACGGAGGCTCTGAGAGAATCAAAGATAAGATATAACTGAGTCTTCCCACCTAAGCTTTATGTCAGGCTTGCTGATTCCTCATACACCATAAATAATGTAGAGGAGGCCAAAGAGTGGCTTCGAAAGCACAGAACACCAAAGCTCTAACTGTAGAGATTAACGACTGGTCTGGGTTATTATTTTTTGTTTGTTTTTTTTTTCATTTGTGAAATATTCAAGTTTATTTGTTTACACTGATTTCACACTCTTACAGTTATAGACCACGGTTGAGTGATATTGTTTATGTTTATATTATAGAATATGCAAATTTATTTCTTAAAGCACAAAGTTTATTTGTTCACATGGATCTTGCATTTTCTCAATTATAGATCACGGCCGAGTGATATTGTTTTTGGTAGGGATATGGTATCTCCAAACTCAAATTTTTAACCCCTTGCCGACAAAGGACGTGCCAGGCACGTCCTGGGAGAATCTCCCTTAATGACAAAGGACGTGCCTGGCACGTCCTGCAGTGAATGAAGCGGTTCACTGCAGTGATCGCGAAAACTGCTTTAACAGTGCTGGTCTATTGCCTCGACATCGAGGCAATAGCCAGCACCGATATTTCTATTTTGGGACCCCCACGATCGCCCCACGGAGCGATCGTGGGTAGCAATATTGACGGAGCATGCTGCTCCGTCAATATGGCTAAGTCCTCTGCCGGTCTGAGCTTCGGAAGTGAAAGTAACTTCACTTCCGTCGCTCTGAATATGCTACTTGACTGCCCCTAGTGGTAGTTTAGTAGCATTGCAATGGAAAATTATTTAAATACATATTTAATTAAATAAAAACAGGTTATTTAGCTATATTAGCCTATAGGGTTAAAATTAAATATTTTTTGTCACCAAGGGAAAGTCAAGGTGAAAATGTCTTGTCACTAAGGGGTTAAGGCACAAAGAATATTTGTTCATTTGGATTCTGCACTTTTACATTTGTAAACCACGGATGGTAGCTAACTTCTTCGTTCATAACATAGAATACTTAAATTTTTTTCTTTTATAAAGACTAATCGTTCACATGGATTTTGTACTTTTACAGTTGAAGGCTAAGGATGGGAAATATTGTTTATACTCAGGATACAGTATAACTAAACTCACGTTTTTCACTTATAGAGGACATTTGTTTACCTGGATCTCACATTTTTACATTTTTTAAAATAAAATAGTAGCAGAATTTTTGGGAGAGAAGTCAGTAATGGTATTGTAGACTCACCGGAAGTTAAAATTTTTATAGTAGAACTCTTTAGTTAAGAAGGGTATTTTTTGTTTTTTTTCCTCTGTATATAAGATTAATTTTTTTATACGGATCTCGGATGTAGGCCTTGAATGGGAGATATGGTCCACACCTAGGAAATAAAATATATTCCCCTGGATTTCACACCTTTTAAAGTGTAGTAGCAGAGGAATTTTTGGGGGTAGAAGCTAATAATGGTAGTGTAATTTCATCGGGAAATAGAATTTTCATGGTAGAACAACTCTGCTAAGCAGGGCCTGCTTGTTTATGCTCCCCCCCCCCCCATGAGTATGATATACAAAGATAACCCCTTGTCTTCATTTGCTTAGCTGCAAGGGTAGGGTAAGATGCAGGATAGATGCATCAGGAAGGAAGAGGTGGCGGATGAGGAATTGATAGGATCCTCATCGGCAGGGGAGAGGGGTTTCGTTATATGTTGTTTGTGGTATTGTTTGTTAACACTTTTTTGCCAGAGACCGAGAATAGAGGTGGATGCGTCTGAGAGGGCCCTAGGGCCGGTTATAGGAGTGACCAAAATATGGGAGGCTTGAGATTTTTAACCCTGAATGTCCAAGGTTTGAATATTCCCCAGCGTAGGGTCTTTATGACGGAGTCTCTGTGTTCAGATAAAATTGACATTGAATGTTTACAGGAGACTCACCTGAAAGAGATAGATGCTCATAGATTGAAGACAAAGAAGTTCCCCTACATTGAGTATTCCTCAATGCAGGATAAAAACAGAATGGAGTGGCAATTCTTATTTCCCGCTATATTAAATATGAGATGAAATATAAACAATTGGATTTGAATGGAAGATTTGTGTTTGTAGTCTGTAGATTGAATGATAAACCTTTCTATATATTAAACATATATGCCCCAAATAAAAGCCCAATGAAGTTTGTTAATAAAATCCTAAATCAGCTATGCGATTATGTACAGGGATCTTTAGTCGTACTGGGTGACTTCAACTGTGTTTCAGAGCATGAAGTTGATAGGAGAGGCATGGGTCCTAGAGAAATTTCTCCAGCAGAAAGATGTCTGGCAAGGGATTTTCTTAAGACACTGGGAAGATTTCAACTTTATGACTCTTGGAGAGTACTCAGGCCATTGGAGAGAGATTTCACCTTTTTTTCCAATAGACATAAATCTTACTCGCGGATCAATATGATATTACTGGATCAAATGATGATTACAAACTGTACAGGAGCTAACATTAAAAGTATAGTCTGGTCTGATCATGACGCGGTAATAGTGGATATTAAAGAGGATATACCGAGAATAAGGGGTCTGTGGAAATTGAATGATTTTTTGTTGAAAAGTCAATCTAATGTAGAAGCTATACTGTCTATGACCCAAGATTATTTTCTGATGAATGCGACCAGTAAAGTTAATAGAACAACGGTATGGTATTCCTTTAAGAGTGTGGCTCGGGGCCATCTTATTAGTTTGGGATCATATGTGAAAAAAGAGAGGGGTAAAAACCCAGCAGAGATGAATATCAGACTAGCGGAGTTAAATTCACTAAACAGAGCCTCAGTTGAGGAACCCCTTACAAAAGAAATGTAAAGCTTTAAGGAAAGATATATGGGAATATCTATATACCCAGGCTTCTAGAACCATGAAAACTATGAAAAAAATAGTTTTACTCAGGCAAAGGGCTGATAAATTGATGACTAATCAGCTTAAGGCAAATAATTTAAGAACTAGGATTTTTAAGATAATTAAGGAAGGAAATAACCATTTATCTCTGCAAAATATTAGTAAAGCTTTTGAATTTTTTTTTAGCATGGTTTATACAATCTGTCTTTAAGTAAGGATCTGGATGTAATGAGGCTTTATATCGCTCAGACAAATCTCCCAAATATATCTCAGCAACAGAGGAATGACCTTGAAACTCCTTTTTCTCTTACAGAAGTTAGACATGCCATTGATAAACGTAAGACTAACAAAGCCCCTGGTCCAGACAGCTTTACAGCCTTGTTCTATAAGAAAGTCGTGGCTATTATTGCACCACATGTAATGGATGTATTTAATGAAATTAAACAAGGGTGCCTATTTCCAAACGAGATGCTTCAAGCATCCATAATCCCTATCCCTAAACAGGGAAAAGATTGTAACCTACTAAGTAATTACAGGCCAATCTCTTTAAATAACCTGGATACCAAAATCTATTCCTCTATAATTGCAGATAGGCTCAAAACAATCATCGCATCCATTATCCACATAGACCAAACGGGTTTCGTGAAAGGTCGTCAAGCTATGGGGAATACTAGGAAAATCATTAACCTTATAGACTACTTTAAAAAGCATAAAATCTCTTCAGTTATATTGGCACTCGACGCCGAGAAGGGCTTTGACCGGGATTTGGCTCAGAGTGCTTTGATGTGAGGAACGGGACACAACAAGGATGTCCTTTATATCCTCTCCCTTGAACCCCTGGCTTTTAGGATTAGGAGGGCCTTGGACATTAAGGGGATAATGGTTGGAGGGAGAGACTGCAAGATAAGCCTGTTTGTAGATGATATTTTATTGTCGCTGACTGATCCAATAAAATCGATAGGAAAAGTGTTGGAGTTAATAGAAACATCTCTAGTCCAATTATAAATTGAGCATAAATAAAACCCAAGCTTTGAGTGTTAACTCCTTCCCCAATCTTCTTATCGATATGATAGGTACATTTCCTTTTGAGTGGGCTACATCATCCATTACGTACTTGGGTGTATTGATTTCGAGGTATATCATAGAAATCCTAAAAATAAATTACTCTCCTTTGTTTAGAGATCTACAGCAGAAATTAGGTCGTTGGAAGGGTTTGGGTCTATCCTGGATGGGGAGGATGAATTCTATCAAAGCATACATTATCCCAAAATGGTTGTATTTATTAAGAATGATCCCTGTCCCCATCAGTGCTAACTATTGTAAGCAATTTCAAAGCATGGTGAGTGGCTTTATCTGGGGAGATAAAAATCCAAGGATTGCGAGGCACTGGTTGTATAGACCTGGTAATAAAGGAGGATTGGGACTTCCAAACCTAGCTAGATACGCTGAAGCTAGTATGCTATTCCATGCTCAAAAAATCCAACTCCCTGAATCAACTAAAGAAGATTGGTTTATGATAGAGCAGGAGATGGTAGGGTCCACAGCCTTAGGAAGTACCCTTTGGCTAAATAGACCTAATACGCTAGCTTTAACCTCTGCTTCCGGTAATAACATACTGAGGGGCATGCTGGGCAGCTGGCTCACTTTTAAGAAGAAAGTGGGCTTGTCAGATAACATTATTAAATCCATAACAGTTAACATTAGTGAAGACCTAATTGAAGATATTCAGTTTAGTGCTGCCTTCAAGGAAATGAACTTGACCTTTGCGCACTTAATGCAAGGCAATAAAATTAAATAATTAAAGCACGTAATGGAGGAATTTGGGCTCCATTGGAAAGAAGCCTTTGGAGTATTAAGGCTCCTCCACTTTACAAGGCACCAGCTGTTTAGATCTAAGGAGGGGTCTGAGTTGTCTATCCTGGAAAGAATATTTGAGAATAATCCCAAAACGCATAGGTTAAAAAACTGGCATTACTTGTTGGATAATCTCAATCCCAACAATCCCCCAAAGGTGTGGGGGAAGTGGACCGCAGACCTCAATATTGTCAGAGAGATAGATCTGTGGGAAAAAGGGTGGAATCAAACTAAACAAGCTACCCATTGCATTAATATGCAAGAGTTGGAATTTAAATAGTTTTTTAGATGGTATTGGGTCCCTTTATCCCTGAACAAATTCGATAAGACACAAAGCCCCCAGTTTTGGAGATGTCAGAAGGCAGAGGGGAGCTATGTCCACATCTGGTGGGAATGCTGGGGTGTTAGGGAAACGTGGAGGGAGATTTTTTTGGTACTAGCGTCTCTCCTTAAATGTAACCCATCTATGTATGCAGAAAAAGCTCTTTTATATTGTAAGCTAGAAGGTCTTAATAACGGGGGCAAGAAGCTGGCGATCCAACTATTCCTGGCAATGAAATTATGTAGAACACGCAACTGGAAGCAACCAAAAAGCATAGTGTGGGGAAGTGTGAGGGATACCATGAGCCACCTGGGAGAGATGGAAAATGGATACTTTATAAACAACAATAAAATGTCAGCACATCACAAAATCTGGCAACCATGGTGGGATCGGTTCCCCCCTTAGGGGAGATGATGGCCGCCCTGGGGGCCCCAGCAGACGCATCATGAGCTGAAATCTGAGGCATAAAGAAATTAGTTAGCAATAGCTGCCTTAGAGATAAAAGTTTTAGGGGGTGTTTCTGGCAATATTTGTGTAGTTTGTCTATTTGTTATATATTTATGTTGAGTGTTGGTGTTTTTCCCTTGGTTTGTGCGATAGCTCATTTAAGGATTAGCTGCCCTCTGGAGCCGAGGATATGGCAATGTCCATAATTTATACCTTACTCCCCTATTAAAGGTTGAATATTCTTAACAATACTGTCCTACGGGCACTGTTGGATACGCATGGGATTAAAGACGTATAGCTGATGGATCGGAATGACCAGCATTTTTACGTCTTTTTACTTTTTCTATGTGAAAGATTATAAAAAACGTATGTCCTCCAAGGGTGATTGAATCTAGAACTGATTGTAATGCAGGCACCCCAAAAGATTTTTATGGCAGATTTTAAACATACGTCTACTACAGGGTATGGTTAAAGTAGGGCAGGTACAATACTAAAGGAAAAGACACAATGATGCCACTTTGGATCTTATATAGGTAAATGATGAATTAATATGACTGAGTGTCTTAAAAAAAAAAAAAAAAAGTGTCCCCCAGGGGCAGAACTAAGAGTGGACATGCCTGAGCTGAGCTCCGTAAACTGGAGCAAAAATATACTCTTTTCGGAATGGCTACAACCATTAAAATGGGTGGATATAAAATTTCTGGACACCATGGGGAAAAAATTCCAAAAAAGGATATAAGCCAAATTAGCCACAAACCATGGACATTGAGGACCTTCTAATCAGATTGCTAAGGTCTCAGCTCGGGATCCCTGCATCCACTGCATGGACACCTTGCAAGAATCATGTTCCTCATCTTAGGATTCTACAGACACCACCAAGGAAGACCTCAACTTAGAGCCAACTCTAATAAGGCCCTGTCAATGAATGCCAACATTAAAAAAAATCTCCTGTGGGAGTTACATAACTGACATGGCAGCTATGAGAGACAAGGTTACCACTCTTACTCAAAGGACAATATGTGACAGAAGTGGCAGCAACAAAATCAACTAGTGTTCCACTATTAGTACAGAAAAAAGGAAATACAAAATGTAAAATTGTGCACTTCTCCCAAAAACACTTTACACTATGATTACCCATTTAAACGAGGCAATCCTCTCCGTGTTGTATGCAAAGGGAAACCAGAACAAATATATATATTATAGTGTAGTATTATCGAAAATTATACAGTGTGAATTAAAAAGTTCTTATATGAGTCAACTCACATATTCCTGAGCAGAGTTCTGCTCAGTATAAAGTGCATCCAGGGAGCCCCACATAGGGCCTTAGGTCCACTAGTGTCTCAAGGAGAGACTTCCAAACAGTATTCGATAAGATAAAATGGGGAGAGAATCTTAGGATGGGCACATTTATTGCATTAAACAAAACATATAAAATCTTACATTAAAATAAGCAATCTCCAGTAGAAAAGTGCATAAAGTGCAAGTCCAATGGAAAGTGTCCTGTTTTGATCCACAGATGTGAAGGACTTCTGATTGAACTAGACTCACTTAATAAGGTTAATAAGCTTGCTCCCTCACAAAAAGTCTCCAAAGAAATAGGACAGGTGGAAAAAGTGAAAAACAATCAATTAATAAAGAAGGCCAACAAGGTTCTAGAGCAATTTAAAGCAAGGATGTATTATCAAAGTAACAGACTAAATAGAATGATGTCAAATAGGCTTAAAAAACAAACAGCCAAGAAACAAATTACTTCCATCAGAACACAAGTGGGTCTGTTAATGACACCCTGAGAAAATAGCAGAAGCCTTCAGGAAGTATTACCAAGCCCTATATAACCTGCCAGATGAATCCACCCAGATGGAAATTAACGACTACCTTGGAGGCTCTGTTTGCCTAAAATTAATAATGAACAGTTGGAAATTATAAATAAGCCCTTTTCAGAGAGCTAAGTAGATAGAACTATTGGGAAACTGAAGACAAACAAAACAGATGGCTTTAATAATGTATTTTAAAAAAGTTTTAAAAGATAACCTAGTTCTGGACCTAACATTGGCTTTCAACTTAATAGCTAATAAAGAGAGTACTCCAGAAGAGTTATTGAAAGCCAGTATAGTGACAATGCCAAAGGAGGGTAAAGACCCCGAAAGAGTTGTAAACTATCCTCCGATAACTTTATTAACTACAGATATAAAAATGTACTCGTCAGTGATAGCAGAAAGATTAAAAACAATTATACCATCTTTAATTCATTCAGACGGGTTTGTGCCCAGTAGGTCATCATCAAATAATGTAAGGTGATTGATTAACTTTTTGGATTATGTAAAGAAGAGGGGGTACCTCACCTGGCCCTGTAGCTGGATGCCAAAAAGGTGTTTGAAAGGGTCAGGTGGGGACTCCTGAGCACCACTGTGACGGCATTCGGATTCAGGGGTTGAATAATAGACGCAATTATGTCCCTGTATTCAAGGCCATCGGCGAGAGTGGTGGGAAGTGGGTTTTGCTCTGAATAGTTTGGATTATTTAACGGAACTAGACAGGGCTTCCCATTTTCTCCGCTGTTGTATTTGATAGCAGTGGAACCTCTGGCAGAGACAATTAGATCACATTAGAAGATCATAGGCCTGTGAGTGGGTAGAGAAAATCTGAAATTAAAACTATATCCCAACGAAAGTCACAATAGAAATTCCAGATAACTCAGTAGAGGTACTGATGACGGAGTTGAATAGATTTTCAAAAGTCGCTGGTTACAAATTGAATGTGGAAAAAACAGTAGTGTTAGCAAATAATTCAACAACCAAAGTTAAAACCCTTTTGGAATATAGTTTTGTTTTTTTATGGGCAACCAACCACATTATGTATCTAGGGATAAAGATATCTTTAGACCCAGAAAGAATAGTAGAAACAAACTTCTTACCTTTATTGAAACAAACCATAAAACAACTTAAAGATTGGAGCTGTCTTAAAGTCTCGTGGTGGGGTAGAATAAATATTATAAAAACTTAGATATTTCAAAAATGGCTATACTTATTTAGAATGGTCCCATTGAAAGTTCCAATCAGCTGGTTAAATATGATACAATCGTCTTTTCGGAATTTTGTTTGGCAGAGTAAAAAGCCAAGTTTGAACCGGAACTGTATGACGCTAGGGCTTGACCAAGGGGGAATGGCTATGCCCGATATTGTGAAATACTACAATGCTAGTCTGTTGTCTCATGCCATAACCTAACAATTGAATATATCTGAAAAGGAAGCTTGGTACACAATGGAGAAAGCAGTAACAAAGGACAAAGATCCCATGGGGTGTTTCTGGGCTACAGATAAAGCAAGAGGAACTCAGAGTAATACACTTTATATAATTCCAAATAGTACCACATATCATTTAATTATGTTTAACCCTCTAGAACCCACTAACACATACGAGATGGTATATCCCTTCTCTCAACAGTATCACTTCAATAGTCACCATTCACTACACTATACAATAATATACAAAGAGGGATAACTGGTTAGTTGTTTTTTTTGGTATATATATATATATGCAGATATAGGGCTAAGTCCTTTACTTGATGCCTGAAATAGTGGCATAGGAAACGCACTGAGGTGGGCTCAGTGCGACAGGAGCAGCACTGGATTAGAATACAGGAAATCCCCAGTAAAGAGGAAACGGTAAAACCCCCAAAACAGCGGTTACGTGTTTGGATGTTTCTGTGTATGTGTGTGTATGTCAATGCAGGTAGGGAAGAGAGAGGGAGCCCTAACGAGGGCATGCAAAACGGGTTATGTTTAAGCTAATGTCAGTCAATGCACAGGGAGTAAATTCTCAACAAAAAAGATCTATGATTTATAACTATCTACTGAAGGAGCATATCAACATATTTCCTGCAAGAAACCCATTGGAGGCGGGATACATTTCCCACAATAATCCACGCATCGGACAAATCTAAAAAGAAAAAAGGTGTAGCCATGATTTTTGCAGCCTCAATCCAGATGGAAATTTTGTCCCAATTTTTAGACCCAGATGGGCGATACATGATAGTGATCTGTGATATTGACCAAAAACATAAACATTCCCTAACATTTACTTGCCAAATGGCACCAATTGGCCTATTGAACATAATTCTGGATAAAGTAGACCAGGTTAAGATCGGATGCAGCCTGATAGCAGGGGATTTTAACTGTGTATTAGACCTGAAAATCGATAAGAAAGTACAAGAGGGTAGACAAATAGATAGAAGGGTTCAAAAACAGTCCAAAGCATTGAATAACAGTATGAAGAAATTCGATTTGCATGACATCTGGAGAATATTCCACCCAGAAGAGAAGGATTGTATGCATCTTTCATGGGTCCATCACTCTTATTCCCCCATAGATATGGTATGGGGTGACTATAATCTGACAGAGAAGATCATAGACTCCAAGATAACAAATAACATATGGTCTGACCATAGTATAAAACACAATTAACATCAAAACAACCATCAAACAGAGACCGGAATGGAAAATGAACGATTACATCATCCAAAGTGAGAAGTATAGAGAAGAAATCAAGAAATTAACAAAAAAATTCTTCAAAGAAAACAATCCGGCAGACACCTCCTATGAGACCACCTGGGGTGCCTTTAAGGCAGTGATGAGAGGCTACTTGATACAAATGAACTGCAGGAATAAGACACAGAGATCAATTTTGATTTACTATCGAGGGAGCAAAAAAAGATATCAAAATCTTCGAGTCCATTCTGGCAAAGAGGCTAAATATGGTTCTGAATGAGCTTATACATCCTTACCAAATTGGATTTGTCTCTGGAAGATTAGCAAGCAATAATACCAGAAGAATTATTAACATCATTGACTCTGTGAACAAGAAAAAAATTCCAACCATTATCCTAGCCGTCGATGCAGAAAAAGCGTTTGACAGAATTAACTGGAACTACATGGAGAAAACGATTCAGAAGTTTGGGGTGAACGGATGGCTACTTTCAGCAATAATGTCCTTAAACAATAATCCAACTTCAAAAACAACTGGACCAAATGTTAGATCAGAATGGTTTAAGCTTGGCAATGGCACGCGACAAGGATGTCCTCTCTCGCCTATATTATACATCATGTCAGTAGAACCACTTGCTATAAACATAAGAAGGAATTCTAACATCACTGCTTATAGAGTGAATAAAAAAGATCTAAAGTTGAGCTTGTATGCAGAAGATATTCTAATCTCTTGTAACTCAACCATCCTCCTCACTGCATCCATTATTGAGGTGAGGTATCAAGATGAACAAAACTAAATCAGTACTATCAGATTTTTTTCTTCCAAAAAATGGAAAGAGAACATTTTATGCAGATATATAAGTTTATATGAGCAAAACAAACCCTCAAATATCTAGGAATTACAATAACCTGGAATGTACAGACGATAATGCAGTTTAACTTTATGGAATTATTAAAATTAACAAACCAACTAATAAAACGCTGGAAAAATCTAATGATATCTTGGTGGGGTAGAATCCACGTAGTTAATTCATGCATCATTCCGAAATGGAATTACCTGTTTTCTATGCTCCGTTAAATATCCTAGATGAGTGGTTGAGTATGTTACAGTCAAGTATCACTACTTATATATGGAAAGGGAATAAACCCAGATTCAATCAAGCCCTATTATCCCAAAAAAAAGAGAATGGGGGTCTATCCTTCCCCATAATTAAAAACATATTTCTTGCAAATATAGTGGTTCATATATGTAGGATGCAACAATTGGGCTCAAAAACAGAAGGTTGGTACGAGATAGAAAGAGAAGAAGTGGCAACCCAGGACCTTTCCCTTCTAATATGGGAAACCACAGCCAAGAATTACAATAAACCAAGATCACAAGTAAACACTATAACTAAACAACTGCTAAAGAGATGGAGCCAAGTAAAAAAAATACTAGACCTGAACAACACGCTATATGACTTTATACACATCAAGCAAGTTGAATATGAGATTAGTCTAGACGCCTGGAAAAGGCAAGGGATAAATATATATTGAACATATGACACTAAATGGAGCAATTAAATCGTTTAATTGCTCCATTTAGTGTCATATGTTCAACATATATTTATACGGACTCAGGGATATATAGAAAATGCAAAATCATTTTTTGCCAAACTAAGACTAAAAAAATTCTCTCTAAAGCACTAGACCTAATAAAATCAAAAAGTAAACCAGAAATATATCCCCAAAAAAAGATATGGGAAAGGGAACTAAAGTGTACAATAGATAGAAACAGTTGGTGCAAATCATTAGGAAAGGTTACAAAAATAATACACTGTCTTACCCTTGCAGACACAGATTTTAAACTAATGAATAGGTGGTATCTAGTTCCGACTAGATTGTCCTCAATGTACAACACAATATCCTCGAAATTCTGGCGATTCAACCTCCAAGAAGGCACATATATACATATCTGGTGGGGATTCGAATTCATCAAAGACCTTTGGAAGAATACATTTGATCTGATAGAAACACTGATGACTTTTAAGTTAAAAAGAACACCTGAAACAGCTTTACTACACATGAATTGGCCTCCAATGACAAAATCTCAGAACTGTATTATTACAAGCTGTTTTATAGCAGTAAAAATAACCATTGCGCGAAATTGGAATACCAGTGGATTACTCTCTTGGACTATAGTAAAAAAACAAGTACAGCAAGCAAAGATGGAAATAAGAGCTGGACTTATTTGAGTTCCCCAAAACTGTACTCTATGTGGAAAAATTGGTACGAATGTCTAACCACAGAGAATGAGAGTTCTCGCCTGTGAATTGACCGCTATGACCTAACTAATCAAAAAAGCATGGATAAAGGGCTCCCTCCCACCTCCCCTCTTGCAATGATGTTTGTTTGTATTGTCTTGTCCTATGTTAGTTTATGTCTATGTTGGTATAAGGACACCGGACCTACAAATAAAAGATAAACAAACTAAAAAGATCTATAAGGCGGTACAGAGACAAAAAGGATAGAGAGGTCCTCGCATATTCACTTATTGCTCTTCGTACTGTCCAACCCTCAAATTAAATGAACACAACTGACAGGTGTAAACACGATAAAGAAGACAGACACAAGGATGATCTACCGAACTAGAATATGAATCAATATAAATATATGTGTTTGGTGTCTGAGTGTAAGGAAGAAAAAAAAAAATCTCTAGCAAGACATTGGAAGTCCCCTGCTGGAAAGATATTAAAGGTCAGTTGGAACACCAGCTTAAAATGGAAAGACGAATACTAATAAGCCAATCTGTAAAATCATTAAATAATGAAAAGTTGTATGGATTGAGATTCTAGCAGGGGATTCATAAAGGGATCTATAAAAAGTAAAGAAATGCAAGGTGGTTTTAAAATAGGACTGAAAATACTGTCATATTCTACATCACCACTAATTAGGAACCCCCCCTCAATGCCAAAGTGAACAACTGTTGTGTTTGTTTATTTTTATGTTTTGGGTTTCTGTGCTAGAGATAACTAGGATAAATAGGATTATCATGTCAGAGGATCGTTTAATGCCAGATTATCTCTGGATGGTACACTTGGGATGGCGCTGCTCTGGGTAAATTGTATTATTCCATACCAGAGCTATACTGCTATGTAAAGTTAAGTCCTGTTTTTAATGTTTTGATGTTATATTCTGTTTTTGTAATTAATATTTTGTATTTTCTATATCTTTTTATGTCTGTTTACAAAACATAATAAATAATAATTAAAAAAATAAATGGTGGAGTTCCTAGTCACAACACAAGCTGTACAAACATAATATATACAAGTATAGGTAGCATAACAAGTTAGACATACTGTAACAAATGGTAAAGACCTTGCCCAGCTCATAGTACCAGTTCATCAGGGATATGTTTCTCTCATGTGCCTGAAAATGGAGGAAATTGGACAGGACACTTGTATTGAGCATTAAATAAACAGGTGAGCAGATAAGAAGTTGAAGTCTTCTTCCATTATAGTGGCTTGATAATAAGCTGTGCCAGTGGGTTAATGCACCATAGGGAAAATAAGGTCAACTCTGCAAGTTCAGTTCTTTTTTTTTTTAATTTTAATAGAAAAGTACAAAATACATTGATACAAAGTACATTAGTACAAATATGATTAACATTCACACTCAAAAAAAAAATACATTTTACATCTATTGTTGGTTACTCAAAAGACATCTGATTCGGGGGTTTTTCTTCTAACGGCGAAAAAATAGGGATATAGGATAAATTCTAAGTTAACAATAGATATAAAGAAGAGATCCTCCGGATGTCTATACTAGACTGTTTCTCCCGGGAGACTCCTATATTAAAACCAGTTCTGCCTGTTGGATTCTCCGGGGGTAGCCTAAATCTACATAGAAATTCCCAGATTACCATCACCCGTCCCTACTGCGCCTCGCGCTTTCAAGGCTATTAATCACCCTTATTTTAATAGATGTCTGATTTCCATGAAAAATCTTCATTCACACGCATTCACCCAATCGCTCTTATAGTATATACGACTTATTCACCTCAATGATCTAAATTTTCAATAGTTAATCTTAATCCATCTTCTCTTCCTTCCCACCTGTCTCCCTTGTACTCTTTTACTACCTAGGGCTAATTCTCTGTACAACATGGTTATCTAATTTTAATGAGTTTCCTTACACTCTACCTTCACCCTCTAAGTCCTGTCCCACCGCACCAGATATTTTCTTTACCCCCCTTCTCTTAATTTTTGTTTGCCCCATATCCTCCCTGTCCCCAACCCCCCCCCTCCCTCCTATCCCTCCTTATCACCAGGAGAGGTCTTCCTATTTCTATTTATCCAGAGACCTATCAGCTAGCTTGTTATATTGAGACCAGGGGAGCCAGATCAATCTATTTCCGTATTTCACCTCTTCTAGTCTTTTGATCTTTTCAACCTCTCTGATCCAAACTCCCAACGGGGGAGTCTTGTCCTGCTTCCAGAACATTGGAATCACAGATTTTGCAGCATTTATAAGCCTTATAGTTAGAGTATTCCTATATTTTTTAACTGGTAGTTCTGTATAGTTCAGTAGGATTAACTCAGGAGTCAGTTTAATTTTCATAGTGTCTAGCTGATAAATCACCTGTTGATCACTTGGATCCAGTATTCTTGTATTTTTCCACATTGCCACCATATGTGGAACAGATCTCCTATCTACTCGTGGCACCTCCAACATATTTTACTAACGGTCGGGAATATCTTGTTTATCTTTACTGGGACCCTGTACCACCTGATTAACAGTTTATATGATAATTCTTGATGTCTACTAGAAACTGAACATTTTTGTGTCATGTGAAAACATTTTAGCCATTCTCTTCCTGATAGTTGTCTTTTTAAATCTTTTTCCCATGCTGTTGTAAAGTGAGAGGGAATGGCTTCTGAGGTGTTTATCAGCTTATAGGCACGAGAAAGAGACCTCCCATTCTCCTCGTCGCTTCTACACCAAGCTTCAAAATCTGTATCGGTCAGCGGTATACCGTATCTTCTCCCTAACTTTTCTATATAATGTCTTATTTGTAGATAGGTTAGCATTTCTAAGCTGTTAAACGTTTCTTTATCTAGTAGGCTTTGTAGTTTTCTACATGACCCTTTTTCCACTAGGTCGCCCAATGTTAGAGCAGCTGCTCTTCCCTCTGGTACTTTAAATGGAGTTGGCCTTAGACCTGGGGGGAATTCCGGATTATTACATATTGGTAACAATAAACTAGGGTAGCGGGTAATGAGTCCTTTCTTACGGCACTCAAGCCATGATTTGATAGTAGGCATTATTGTGGGATGGGACCGTTCTCCTGTCATTTTAAGTTGGTTCACTAGCCAAGGTACCTCTCGCATAAATGTATCAAAGTATTCTCCCTCCATGGTCACCCATTCCTTAGGGGTTTTCCTTGTCCAGTCTTTTATTCTACTTAAATGTGTGGCCAAATAGTAACTATAATGGTCAGGTACTCCCAGCCCCCCCTGTCTCCTCTCCATCATCATGGATCTAAATGCCAGTCTACTAGGTTTATTGGCCCAAATATATCTGGTGAATACTTGACGAATTGTTTTAATGAACTGTGGTGGAATCGATATTGGGAGCATCTGCATCAGGTAAAGGATTCTAGGCATGATGTTCATCTTAATGACGCCTATTCTACCCAACCAGGTTATGTGGGGTAATGCCCATCTCCTCGTGTATCCCATGAGAGTCTTAAGAAGAGGCCCCAGATTTAGTTCATAGAGATCCGAATTGTCTGAGGTCAAGTGTATTCCCAGGTATTTCAGTGATTTACTACACCATCTATATGGGTGTTTCATCTTGAGTATCTCTTCCCCCCTGGAGGATATATTAATATTCAAGATTTCTGATTTTAATTTGTTTATTTTAAAATTTGACACCTCCCCATATTCTCCCAGCTCCATACTTAGCCTATTTAAGGAGATTTCCGGACTCGTAATAAAAAGCAGAAGGTCATCTGCAAAGGCTGCTATTTTTTGCTCCCTAGACCCCATATCCAGCCCGGCTATATCTTTGTTTCCTCGAATTGCATTTAAGAGTGGTTCCATGGTTAATATAAAGAGAATAGGAGACAAGGGGCAGCCCTGTCTCGTCCCATTCGACAGGGTGAACTGGTCTGAGAGTGTATCATTTACCCTTATCCTGGCTGTGGGAGCATTATACATTGCTCTAGTCCACATCAGGAAGTTAGGGCCAACTCCCAGTTTCTTTAATACTTCCCAAATAAATATCCAGTCCACCCTGTCGAATGCTTTCTCAGCATCCGTGGAGAGGAGCAGGGAGGGGGACCCCATTTTCCTGGCCTTATGAATCAGGTTCAAAATTCGAACCGAGTTGTCTCGCCCTTCCCTACCCCGAACAAAGCCGGCCTGGTCGGCGTCTACTACTTCCGGAATCAGTACCTTTAATCTATCTGCTAACAATTTAGCTAGTATTTTCAGATCTACATTCAACAGTGAGATTGGCCTGTAGTTTCCACACAGGTCCTCGTCTTTCACTTTTTTATGTATCACTGTGATGTGCGCTTCCAGCATTGATTTATCTAGCTTTTCGCCCTTAATAATAGATCCCATCACCTCTTTTAGTTGGGGGATCAATTCTTCCCCAAAAACACGATAATATAGTAACGGGAATCCATCAGGCCCTGGACTTTTACCAAGTGACATAGATTTAATTACCTGGCCTATTTCTCCCAATGTTAATGTTTGGTTCAAAATTTCGCTTTGTGACTGGGAGATTTTTTTTTTTAGATATCTCTTTAAATAGTCCCTGATCTTGATGACATGGTTAGTCTTTTCTTGGTTCCCTCTGTCTGGGTGTAAATTATAAAGCTCGTTAAAATATTGTTGGAAAACGCTTGCTATGTCTTTGGTAGTATGGTATATTTTCCCTCTAGGGTCTCTGATCTTTGCTATATAATTTCTTGCTTGTTTTATTTTTAAGGCCCTAGCTAATAATTTCCCAGGTTTATTACCCTGTTCATAGACCATACCTTGTACCCTTTGTTGGAGGAAGGTTAATTTTTTATCTATCAGGTCTGCCAGCTGAGATTTCTTTTCTTTTAAAGCCGTCAGAATCTCTTTTTGTAGGGTAGTTTTATGTATTTTTTCTAATTGTCCGATGTCATTTACCAGGGTATCTATTTGTTTTGTTCTTTGTTTTTTCAATCTAGACCCATGTTGGATGAACAGGCCCCTGAGAACGACCTTGTGGGCGGCCCACATCACCGTACTTGATACCTCTGGGGTTTTATTTTCCTGAAAATAGTTTTTTAAGTGAATTTTAAATTCTTTTAACAATAATTTATCCGTCAAGAGGCTCTCATTCAGTCTCCAACTAAAATATTTTCCTGTTGAATTAGGGAGTCTAATAGTACAGGTGACAGGGGCATGATCGCTCCAGGTCGTTATTCCTATGTGGGTGCTTGTCAAATATTCAAGGCAGTAATGGGACATTAATACCATATCTATCCTAGAGTATTTTCAGGCCCTCCTCTCCCCGTGGACCTCTCAGTCAAGCCCCTCTTGACTCTATATTCCCTGATTGTGGCCTGAGTCCACATTCAAGGCTGGTCCTAATTTGGGGGCTTGGATCTAATTGAACAGTCGCCTGGTAGGGACCCGCCTAGCTCTAAGAGACCTCAAAAAACACCATACATGCCTATCTCCCCGATCTCTCCTTCTGTAAAGAGAGGAGGGAGACAGGGAGAATTGAAAGAGAAGAGAAAAGGGAGCAAAAAAATAAATAAACAAATAAATAAAGTTCTCTCCCCTCCTCCCCCTCCGCCCCCCACAACAGGCGCGACAGTATCCCCCTCAAAGAGACAGTGGGCTTATTTTGTTTTTTAAGATTTCTCCCCCTGTATTAGTGTACCATATCCTCACATATTAATTACACTTATTTTTAAGATGGTTATCCTGTGTTCTCTCTAAGGCAAGAGTACTCGTAGCAATACCTATTTTGTTTCATCGATGGTACTCTTTTTAGGAACATACAGTTGATAAAGCACGTCAAACTTATTGTAGCATCACGTGTTTCATATTACCGCGGTTCCTTTAGAACATTACATTCTAAATAGGTACTGTCCATGTACACGTAAAAATTCATAACAAACACTTCGCAGGGGAGGAGAGCGAGATAAAAAGAGAGAAAAGAGAAAGGAAGGAAGAGAGGAAGAGAAGAAGCGGAAGCCAAGAAGACAGACATCTGGACAAATTCAACTAAACTTTTCAAACATGAATAATTATCCAATAAGCAAATAAGGCATCATCCCTTCTCTCAAAGGGTGGGAAAAAAAAAAAGAAAAAAGTTCCCTCCCCTCCTCCCCCCCCCCGCCCTCCACAACAGGTACAATAGTATCCTCCTCCCAGAGACAGTGGACTGAATGATCAAACATATTTTGTCTTTTCCTATTTCTGCCCCTGTATTAGAGTACCATGTCCCCACATATTAATTACACTTATTTTTAAGATGGTTATCCTGTGTTATCTCTAACACAAGAGTACTCGTAACAGTACCTAATTTTGATTCATCGATGGTACTATTTTTAGGAACATACAGTTGATAAAGCACCTCAAATTTTTTGTAGCATCACGTATTTCATATTACACCAGTTACTTTAGAACATTATATTCTACGTAGATACAGGTACTGTCCATGTACACATTAAGATTCATAACACACTTCCCAGAGGTATATATATATACCTGTCTGAAAGAAAAGGAGGGAGAGGCAGAAAGAGAGAAAAGAGAAAGGAAGAGAAGAAGCGGAGGCCCCAAAGACAGACAACTGGTCCAGTTCAACTAAACTTTTCAAACATGAATAATTATCCAATAAACAAAGTAGGACATCCTCCCTTCTCTCAAAAAAAAAAACCTTTTTCCCCCCTTTTTTTCTTTTCTTTCCTTATGTGTGTCTGAGGTCGTGAGTATTTTGATTCCTCAATCTAATTAACAGTGTCAGAACCCCTTGTGAATTGCCCTCAGGCCTTTCCGTCTAATTCTCTATAATAAATCACTAACATGGCACCGTAATTATTCCTTTAGTGAATAAGCCAAAAAAAAAAGAGAAGAAACCTGTGAACCAATAAACTCCCTCCTCTTATCTCTTTATAGTGAGATATATGTCATATGTCGTGCTAAATAGGTCTCCAATTGAACGTGTCCTAAAGTGATATCTAATCTATTTGCATTAAGGCTGCCTCTTTAACCTATTACAATATCAGTGCTTAAACCCAATAAATTACCCCCTACAAATCTCAATCATTACTTTACAACTAGTGGGTAGTGTGCATTCCAGTAAAAAAAAATAAAAAAATAAAAATAAAAAACAACAGTTAACCTGTGAACCAATAATACCACCGTCTTTACTCTCCTTGGGGCGGGGTGTAAATCATGAATCGTGCTAAAAAGTCTCCCACATCGGGGTCTTAAAGAAGCTATTTACAATATTGATATGAAAACCCTGTGAATTACCCTCAGCAATTCTTACTCTTTCCATTACAACTAGTGAATAATATGTGATCAAAAGAGAAAAAAAAAAAAAAAAGAAAAGAAGGGTCTCTCAGAAAATTGTCCCCTTGTCTCTCACACCCCCTCATCCTCTCTTAGGCATTAGCCCGACTTCCTGTCTCTTCCGAAAGTTATTAGTTTATCTTCTTGTGTTTTTGTGGGTTTCTTTCCCATCTCTGCCCCGAGCTCTCCATCCTTTCGGGGACTTTTGGGATAATTTCCCAATCTGGAATTTCAATCGGTTCCAAGCCCAAATCTTGTAGAAAGATGGTAAGATCTTCATAATACTTCAAGACAGTTTGCTTGTCATTTTTCCAAGCTGTTAAACTGAAAGGGAAGCCCCAGGTGTATCTAATTCCTGCTTCTCTCAGTGCCGATGTTATGGGTCTCAGTATCCTCCTGGTCTGCAGGGTGCCATATGCTATGTCTTGATATATAGAGATCTTGGAACCTTCAATCATCTTGGGCTCCACTGATCTATACATTCTCATAATGTCCACTTTATCCTTAAAGTTGTATACGCAGCAGATGACGTCTCTTGGAGAAGAGCCATCCGACCTTTTGGAACTCAGAGTCCTGTGGACCCTGTCTATTTTAAATGCTGAGCCTGCAGATCTATTTAAGATTTCGTTAAGGAAGTTGCTTACTGTAATTTCTAAGGCTTCATTTTCCACGCTCTCCGGTATACCCCGGATGCGCATGTTGCACCTTCTACTTCTATTCTCTAGATCTTCAACCTGTCTACGTAGCAGGTAGATTGCTTTCTCCTGGGTATAGATTTTGATGTTCATTTCATTTGTAGTTTCTGTGCTTTTAACATGTTCATCCTCCAGGGTAGCCACTCTTTCTCCAATTTCACCAATATCTCTTTTAATGTCAAATAGATCAGAATGTAAGGGTTGAATTGCTTCTTTGACCAACTCAAGAATGTCATTTTTTGTGGGCAGTGATTTTAAGATTTCTTCCCACTTATTTGTTGGTTCTAGATTAGCACATTCATTGTACTGAGTCTCTATTGAGACAGGGCTCACAGGGCTAGTGGGAGTTATAGTTGAGGCACTCTCTTTGGGGCTACTGTCTGCTGTTTTATTAATAGGACTTACTAGGAAATGTTTCAAGACATCAGCAGATTTTATATTATTTTTCTTTTTCTCCAGGTTTCTGAGGGCATTTTCGTGTTTGTTATGTTTGCCCATGGTAGTCCCTTAGAGGTTCTCCCCTTCCTCCCTCTCTCTCTCCTCCACCGCTCCTGGCTCACCACCCAAAAAAAGGATAATCTCTCCCCTCTCTCTCCTGCCCGGTTATAATGCGTCTCCCTTCCGATTTCCTTTCGGGGAAGCCCCGTGCTTTCAGAGACTCCTTCGTGGCAGAGAGGACTTCCGCGTCTGTGAACAGACTCTCCAAGTCTCAAACTACTTCGGGCGTCTGGGGGAATCACATGGAGAGAAGCCACACGAGAACTCACAGTCTAATAACGCCAGACAAATGCAGGCTCCACCCGCGTCGCCACTCCGGACAAAGGCACAGGGATCGCCGTGAAGGTACCTGTCTCCTCCTTTCCCCTCTCTCTCGCAACCGGTCGCAAGTTCAGTTCTTGATGGGGTTAGTTCAGCTCTTCCTCTTTCCATTAACATGTGCATCATTAAATTGGGTCATAGTAACATCCCCTGGCCTATCCAGTTGGATAAAACAAGACTAACATTTTCACAGTTTATAAAATCTAGACCATAGTTTTAAGTTTATGGAGTAATCTCCATAACATGTTAATGACTTGTACATTTCTGTCTGTGATGTATTTCTATGAATTACCCAAATAACATTTTAATTTTTTATCAAATCAACACTAATTAGCTCCTGGATGAATTCTTTATTATGCTAAAAAATCCCTTTGCACAATCCACTGATTAATGCATTACAGAAATAATGAGAATCACTATATAATTCCATGAAACTAATTTTGAAACCCAAAAGTCACACTTATAGAGCACTGAACTTTTAGCCCATATTTTATTTTAGTCAAATGCTTATGAAGATCAAATATAGACATGTAGGGATGGCTTAGTTTAAATGTAACTGTAAGAACAACCAATTAAATATGTAGCTTCATGACAGCTTCCCTGTTTAATAGGGATTTTCCCATAAAACACAAGCAACTGATATATTACCATATTCCAGTGTACAACTTAGGTTAATGATAAGAACAGTGATTTTCTTAAAAATAACTATAAAGAAATGCAGTTAGCAAAACAGGTAAATGGTATACAATGCAGAATATATCCCATGTATTCATTTTTTTGGTGATTATTTTTCACTTCCCTTGTAAGTTCTTATTGTTTTGTATATGTGTAGTTATTGCCAAATTCTGAACTGACTAGTACATTTTCATGATGGTTTCAAGAAAGGTAGTAGGGATGAGTCGGGCTGCTATACGCCAGTAAGTTTAACATCAGTGGTGGGGAAATTAATGGAAACCATGTTAAAGGATAGAATTATTGAACATCTAAAATTATATGCATTACAAGATCAGAAACAACATAGGTTTATTTCATTGAGAACAGGCAAAACTAATATTATTATTTTATTTTATTTTATTGGATGACTAAAATAATATTTCAAGGTGGTGCCGATGATCGTAGGTTCAATATCTCTAGAAAATAGAATTGCTACTGCCCTCTTCTTTTCCTCTGGCAAAGACACACTCAATATAATTGGGTAGGCTTTGGACTTTATTCTATGTTCTTTCCCTTGTTTCCAGTGAGTTTCCTATATGGCACAAATATGCGCCTTCTCCTTCTTTAAAAAATGTAATACCGTTTATCTCTTCTGTGGTGAGTTAATACCTTGTGCATTTATTGTAATTATTTTCATACTACTTACTGGAACAGTTGTTTTCCTCTCTCCCCAGGCCTCTGTGAACAGACATAAACAAATACAAGTCATACATAAAAAACATTGTAACCTTTCCCTTATTCCAGTATGGAATGTCTAGATCCCACCACTGAGGGCCTTGCCCTTCTCTTTGAAGATAGGCTAGCCTGTAATTCAAGTCCATGGATATTCCCGGATTTTTATGTCAGCCTCTATGATAGTGAGTCCTTTAATCTTCATAATATCGAGTTTGCTACCGATTGGGGTGAAAGAGAGGAGAGAGAGATGATTAGAGGAAGTAGAGAGAGAGGGGAGAAGAAAAAAAAACAAGAATAGAGGGTGGGGAAGGGAGGGAGAAAAGTGGAAAGGGGGAAGCCCCTAGAATCATTAGATTATATTAACCTATATCTGCTAAATCTTTTGCAGAATCAGGTTCTTACTTATCACCAAGTTATATAAGCTATACACTCTGCCCCCTTCTCTTAAACCAAAACATCATAACGGTACACTGCAAGTTTGTGACAGTCTTCCAACTCCATTGACTTCCAGTAATTAAACATTGTATATGTACAAACTTCACATTTCCCTAAAACATGTCTTAACATAGTGCCCCGCTTAACCATTCCCCCCTCCTGCCCCCCCACAGACCATCCCACTCCTAACCAAATCATTTTGTTCACCTTATCCGACTGAGATATATGTTCAACATCATTTACTTAAGTCAAAAAAAAATTGTGTTTCTACAAATCCCCATTTATATGCCTTCCCCTTATTTCCTTGCAGTGAAGTAACACCCCTGTAGGTCCTGATTTTTTGGCATTCTGTTTAATCCTATATAAACCTAAAATCTCAGTCTTTCACTATATGTCAACCAAAACAGTGTAAAAAAAAAAAGAATAAACCCCACCAACCTCAACTATCCCGCACTCCACCCTGCCCCCACCTTCACGGCTACAATATTTTCCTACATCAATTTGACACTCTATCTTTTTCTCCTGTATCCACATTTGGAGGGTCTGTGGTGTTAGAAAGACCTCTAGTTTACAATCATAGTGTATGCAGACTTTAGTGGGGAAGCCCCAAGAGTATTTTATCCCTTTTTCTCTCAGAGAGAGTGTCCCTTGTGCAAATGATCTACAGGCTCTTCAAGTATGCCATGAAAGGTTTTTTAGGCCATTTTCTGCCACAGTCTTCAGCAGTACAGTCTTAAGCTGGAATGAATGAAAACATATAACTGTGTCTCTCGGTAGATGCTCAGGATCTCTGAACTCTGTGGCATCTTTCTATTATTTTGCCATATTCTTTTCCTTGCAGATCTAAATGTTTAAATATTCCTTCCATATATTTTTCCACATCAGCATTAGGAATTTTTTCAGATATGCCTTTCACTCTAGCAATGTTTCTCCTTGATCTGTCTTCTTTCTCAGCAAGTTTCCCTTCCAGGCTCTCCACCTTTATCTGAACCTCCTTTGCATTGTCCCCTTGTAGGACTATATGCGCTGAAATAGTATCTACTTGTTCTTCCACATTTTTTTTATTAGATTCCCCATGTTAATAATTTCTTTTTCTATCTCCATAGTGTTTACATATATTTATTTTTTCATTGATTCAGTATGTTCTGCCAGACATTTTGTTATAAATTTCAGGGTTAGTTCTCTTATTTTAGTGGTGTCCATATTATAGTTAAAGTCTGTTAAAGAGTCCACCTAATTTGAAAGCCTTTGCTTTCCCCTCTTGTGGACATTTGTATGTTTTGTTTTCTTACTTTTTATCTCTCTAAGCATTTTTTTTTTTACCTTCTTTTGCTTTTTTGAGGCCATCTTTCCCCCAGCAATTGTTTGCTTTAGGGACCTATGTAGGCAACCCGTAATATGTCTTATGAGCTGATTCAGCTTGTTTTGCTCCACTTGCTGCCACAGGTTGAACGTTTTTGGAGATTTTCCCACTTTTTATTATACCAAGTGTTTTTCTAATTGCACCTCAGGGTTAGAGACCAAATTTACACAGCATATATACACAGTTATTGTATTGCTTTGCATTATATTAACTGATTATATAAGAGTACTTCTTTTAAATGCCGCTCTTTTAAATGCTGCTATTTTTAACCAGTCCGTTTCAATCTCGGCACCCTTCTCCCCATCTGGCAATTACACCTGTATTGTGGATGCACGTTCTTACTTACAGTACTGGGGTGTATGTTAGGCCTATTTTCCAAGTCTTCACCAGTTTACTTTGTCTAGCAGCCAGGTAACCGAGTGCCAGTCACTAAAGCCGAGTTCCGTGGTCAGTAGTAAAGAGTCTCTTACAACATCAGTTAAATCGCTCAGTGGATTAAACAACCTGGCAGTATTTTGGGTTGGTTCACTTTGCCCCCTTTTGGCAGCCACTTCTCCAATCTTCGGTTGGAGTCGGTATTCACTCACGCTGTTTGTATCCTGTACGGTGTGTATCCTATAGGCACTGTGGTCCTCTAACAGTCGCTTCATCTGGAAACTGCTTCAACGTAGCCGGGTCCCATAGCAAAAGTCGGGCTTGTGCTCACCGGTGGAATCACTCAATAGAGGCCGACAAACTCTGGGAGATGGAACCTACTTGGTTACACCATTGCTCCTCCTGGTCAGCTGAATGGAAGACTGTTTCCTTAAAATAAGAGATGGGGGGAAAACTGGTACAAAGCATCCTTGATGCTCCTTGCCTGCTGGGCTTCAGGTCCCCAGACCGCTCCATGATCAAAAGCCCTTAATGATAGGTTTATTATGAATCTCATTAACCTTCCTTTTAATACATTTTCCTTTCTATTCTAAATTGTATATTTAGTACTTAGTAAGATAAGCACACAGAATATAATATGCTAGTCCACATTGGTATTTATGGTACCATAATTATTAACTTGGGACATAATTATAAATCATCTATTATTAAAAACTTGATTTTGTATATTTTGTACAATTCTTCTTCTTATTATACTGAATGTTTGCCAGCAGTAGCAATCAATCCGATTTTAAAGATTGTAACCTGCTATTTTTCAGATAAAAAGTAACTTTGATGTTTGTTGTGGTTTTCCTTACAAAATACTAATAAAATGAATCCTGCATCTGTTATAGTTGACAGAATGTGGTGTTTTTCTGTTCTGCACAACAAAGTAAAGTAATATAGACTTCAAAAGAATGTCCATGTTTTATCTGTATTCATATTTGATCAAATAATTCTAATATTGTGATCTCTCCCGCCTGTAAAATAGCAGAGATAAAAAAAAAGATCAGAAAGATATATTATCACATATCAAATTATAACACATATTCATACAATGATAATATTGTGTCTGTTTCCATATTGTTGCTTTTCATATGTATTTTGTCTTAACTTAAGTGGTAATGTGTGTTTGGCTCCAGAGCACAGAACAGGTTTGTTTTAGTGAATGACAAATGATTTAAATAGCAAAACTATTGAGTAGAACCCTGTAGAGATGATTATCTGAGAAGGTTAGGACAACTCAAGGTAATGGATGTCTATGTTTGAGAAAACAAGGACGATCAGAGAGGGTTATTATTATATAGGGTGGAGGAGCTATGTTAGTTTAGGTAAGGGTGGTATGTAAAATTGACATTTAACTGTACACTGCACTGGATTTAAATAACAAATGCCCTACAGTTCAAAATCTCTAGGATGCCCCCATTTCCTAAATCAAAAGAAGAATAAACATAAATGTGTGGCAAATTGGCAAGAATGGGGAGCTAACATTGTGCCCACTTTTCGATTCTAGGTGTTGAACAGTAGCATGAATGAGAAAGGAGTATTTTGGAATATTTTTTAATTCAAATGAGAATTTGACTCCTTACCCCAAACATGTATTTTTGATTTAATTCCATTACAAAGTTAATAAATAAAAAATATGTATTTGTTATTCCATACAGGCAGCTTAGTGCTATACATGTTCATATACTGTGCTGACTGTTGCCAGGTGCTAAATATATGAATAACCTGATATCTGCTCCACAAATTATTTAGAGATTTTATAGCCACTGCATAAACTATAGCATTGATTTAAGAACTGTGACAATTTAGTAGTCATAAGTACCAAATTTTATTCAGGGAATATTACACCTATCTATGTGAAAATAATGCAGTGACTGAGCTGTCTCAGATCAATACTGCAAGTAAATAGACTAAAGTACCTATTATAAAACGTTGAAAAGAAACGAATTGTAGATCTATAATGTAGAAAGTAATACATATAAAAACCAGAAGGGAGTGACTGAGTGAGAGAACGACATGTAAATAATAAATTAAAGCCACTGAAAGAAAAGAGACACAGTAATTTTGGGAGGAGGTTTACCGAGCTACAAGTAAACCTATCTGATGCCAGTGCTACTTAAAACAAAGTTGTTTGCTCCAATGCACTAGATTCTTAACTTAAAGGTCAACACTGAATTAGAACTCATGATTCTAACCAAGTTATCGGTTGAAAATCATAGCCATTGCATTAAGTACAAAAGAATAGCATAATCAATGCAGTAGTCTCTCCTACTAGATCTCTGTAGCTCTCCTATTAGACCTTAGCTTTTCTGCTATCACATGTTACAATCAATGTTCCATAAAATTACTTAAACTCCACAGAAATAAATTAAAATAGTTTGCAGTTACTTTTTAAAATATGGACATCTGCTTCAGGGCATTTGATAGAGTAGAAGTTATGGACCAATCAAATAAGCTATTGCAGGGTTATCATAACCTTATTAACCTTTTAGCCTCGGGATCTACATCTAAAACGTTTGCTCTATCATTTGTAAATTTGCCAATATTTGTAGCTCCATTGCAAACAGAGTCATCTGCATATCCTACATCCTACTGCCATCTCAGCAGCTGTTTAATGCACATGAACACTACTAAATATATTTGTTATCCTCCATGAGTGACCACATGGTCATTCGCCACATTAGACCAAGAACATTCTCTTCCACTTCTACAAGTAAAGGGAATGTAGGGTTCTGTATTGTCTACTTTATATGTCACATTTCATATACCAAGAAAAATTGTGTGAAAATGTATTTTATCTTTAAATAAGCATTTTCTAGTAACAATCATAGTAAACTAAAAGAGGTTTAATGCTTATTCACCAATGTTCTAACATTACCACCTAAAAATAAATGGTTACCTTCACAAAAATAAACACTACTACTATGTATTTGCACTTACTGTTTTGAAATATTTTCAGGAGAGATGTTTCCCACATTGCAGTATAGCCTGCCTTAAGTAGTTACAACATGTATTTTGTTTATTTTCTTGAACACGAGAGCAGGTTGAAACAAACCCTTAACATTTAAACAAAGATGTTAGGTAACTATATTTCAGCACATGTAATACTTTAAGCAAATTGCTTTCTATTTTGGCTAATGCAGCTCAGTTTATTTCTCCCTGAGTAGTAAAGGAAGACAGATGTACACAGGCCCATATGTTTTTCTTCCACAGGTGGCCAGCTGGAACAACTATGCAAGGCTAGTCCCTCCGGTAAACAGAAAACAAATGCCTGTAGTTTAGCTATTCCGGGAAAACATGTTTGTGGTTAGTGGAGATTTGCAAACATCTGTATACGTACTGTAAGAAAATGATTTAAGGTTTAGTAAAAAGAAACAACAAACCGTTTTTGTTACATTTCATTCCAAGGCAGAATAAAAAGATGAAGCAAATTAAATATTGATCACCATTGTGAAAATGATCAAATGTAATTTAAACAAGTACCAGAAAATGTTGTAAGAGAGTAGGCTCTGGATAGTAAATAATATATGTATTTCATCCATAGTAAGGATTGTCTTTACTAGCATCGAAAAATAATATGCAACACAGGTGACATTTACTTTTGGAACTTTTACCTTTTCTGATATATCACTAGAATGTGCTAACACTAAACCAGTTAATAGTTCACTGTTCATTATTGTTAAAGGCACTAGCTACTTATTAACCCAAAGGGTTTACCTTTCAATAGATTGCTGTTTTTTTTTGACACTCAGACCTCGCTGAGTTTGACTTTGGGAAAATAAATCGTCCACTCTTTCTTAATATTGATTTAGTCATCCTTGTGTCATTCTACCTTTTGTGCCTAGTATATACTAATTTACCTAAGTGTTTGAGTGGTGCTTTAACTGAGCTCCGATGTGATTCCCTAGCGGGTCTCTTTCCCTTGTCTAACCTCCCTTAATCCTTTACAATTTTCTTGATCTCCAAGTCTGTTTTCTTTTTTTCCTTCCTTTTCTCTTTTGTTTTCCTTTCCTCTCCTTATCTATTCTCTTCTCTACTCATCTTTCCTTTTTCCTTTCTTTTCCTCCTTTCCTTCTCTCTCTTTCTCCTCTATTCCTAACACCGTGCTACTTAACTCTCCATAGGGACAACCCCCCCATCACCGACAAACATTACATATATGTAACAAACAACGACACTACGAAACAGGGTTGGACTCTTTGCTTGGGGAACGGAAGGGTCGGGGACTTCTGTATATCCCTAAATTTTCGTTTATATCACTCTTATTGGGTTATTTTGCTTAAATTCCAGATTAGTCCGTTTTGTTGTATCAATCTAGCCCTTGTGGTTTATATTTTGTTATCTGTCCTGCTAGCCCAACTAGTCCAGTAGCTCAGGGTGTAGATTTTATGCTTCTGTAAATAAGCCACCCCTCTCTCCATTTTACACTGGTGGCTGAGCTGGGCCATTATTTTTGACCATACTGGTGGTTCACTTGTCTTCCAATTTTTTGCAATTTTCTGTTTAACAGTTGTCAGAAGATGGATCAGAATAGCTTTTTGTTCTGGTTGCATCTTTGGGATGTCCAGGTGGAGAAGGGCTCTAGCAGGGGTGAGGTCCCATTCGCAGCCGATTATATTGGCCTTAAAATTATTTACTTATCCCGGGACAGTACCACCACATATGGAGGTAATCTCCCACACTTTGGTGGCACCTCCAGCAGATTGGGCTATGATCGTTGTACATTTTGTTCAGATTAGTAGGCACCAAGTACCATCTGTTCATTAATTTAAAAAAAGTCTCATTCAAATTCAGACAGTGGATCATTTTATATTCTGAAGACAGAGCTTTGTTCCATGCTGTACGATCAGTTTTGTACTGTAAGTCCCGTTCCCATTTATCTATCGCTGGGGGACATATCTGTTTATTTAATAACCTTATCAGGGAGTGACAATTTGTTATCAATTTCCTGTATACTTTTTGAGATAAAATATCATTAAAAAGCTCCCAGCATTTTCCTTTCATTCCCCATTTGATGTTTTGGGTTAAAAAGGATTTGACTCTCAGATAGTTAAAAAGTTCTGATCCTGGCAATTTGTATTTTAGACTGAGGGCCGTAAAGGTCAGCATCCTTGTATCCTCATATAGATCTAAGATCTTCTCAATTCCACATTGTTTCCACCGGTGGAGGTTGATGTTACTCATGTTTCTCATCATGCATTCAATAGGCAGACATGGGATTAGAGCGTATTCCATGCCCATTCTTTTCTTGACCATCTGCCAATTTTTAGAAATCTGCTGTATAATCATACACTGGCCACTGTCTCCCATCTGCCTTAGTCTCTCCCGATTTTGGGGCCAGAATACTGCTACCAGTTCTCCCTCTATGTCCAGAGAGTTCTTTTCCATGTTATACCATCCCTCTCTAGTCACATCTTTTCTCTGTGTATTGAAAGCATGTACCAAAAAGGCCGCTTTTGCGTACTCCTGTATGATTGGCACTCCGAGACCTCCCTGGGTTTTCTTCTTTGCAAGTAATTGTAAACTCAATCTAGGTCTTTTTCCTGCCCAAATATACTGCTGAAATGCTGTCTGTATAATATTTAACCAGGGGCCAGGGACTGCTAAGGGTATCATCCTAAAAAGTATGTGAATTTTGGCAAAATGTATGCCCTAATAGGGTTAATCCTGCCCCACCAGGATATTTCCAGCTTCTTCCATTGGCCCAACGATCTATTCATTTGTTTGATTAGGGGCAGAATATTCATCTCCAACCATCTACGGGGGTTCTTTGAAATATTGATCCCCAGGTATGTAAAATGTTTTCTAACCCTGGAAAAGCCATACTTTTCCTCCATGAGCTCGATGTCCAACCGTTCCATGTTCATATACATTGCCAGGGATTTTGTTTCATTAAGTTTATAATTGGAAAGAGTACTATATTCCTTGATAATTTTCATCAATTCTGGCATCGAGCTCATGGGGTACTCCATAGTGAGTAGTATTTCATCCGCATATAGCTGTGCTTTTTGTTCTGCCGACCTTCCATGTCCCCTTATTTCCTCGCATTTCCTTATTTCCTGTGCCAGTGGCTCCAATGTGATCAGGTATAACAAGGGTGACAGTGGGCACCCCTGTCTGGTGCCGTTTCTTATCTTGAACCAGTCAGCATTTATACCTGTGCCTACCATTCTTCCCGAGGGAGATGAATACAATGCCATAATCGCTTGCAAGAAATTCCCCTCTATACCGAATGCCATTAGGGCCCGACTCATATAATCCCAGCTGACCCTGTCGAAGGCCTTCTCCGCGTCCAACGACAGGGTCAGCAGAGGCTCTTTGTTCTTTCTCACCCTTTCAAGCAAATTGACCAAATTTCGTGTATGGTTTGATGAGGAGTGTCCTGGGATAAATCCCACCTGATCTCTATGGATTATTTCATTGATTCCTATCTTTAGCCTTTCATTCAGGATATCAGAGTAAATCTTATAATCTGTATTTAGAAGTGATATAGGTCTATAACTCAACACATCCTCAGGATCCTATCCTGGTTTTAGTATTGGTGTTATATTACATCTCAAAATCTCCTCTGGGATTTCACCCCGTTGATTAAACTCTATAAAAACCTTTGTCAAATGTGGGGCTAATTCGTCTGCACATAATTTATAGAAGGTTGTGTCAAAGCCATCTGGGCCAGGCGCTTTTCCTCTTTTTAATCTTTTGATTGATTTAAGAACCTCGTCCTTTTCAAAAGGTCTATTGACTGTTTCTTGAATTTCCTGTGTTAACTTATGGAAACCGATGTCACCTTTCACAAAGTATTCATCAATTTCTCAGTTTTTTTTTATTATTATGCAGATTGTAAAGTGAATAGTAATACGAATTAAAAGCACTTGCTATTGCCTCTGGGGTTAATGCTGTAATCCCATTATGTACTATTTTGGATATGGTTTTAGCTTTCCTTTTAGCTTTTAATTTGTTAGTTAGCATTTTTTGGGCCTTGTTTCCTTTGTAGTACCACTGAATTTTCAAGTTTTCAATAGTCTTATTGGCTTTATCTTTTAGTTGTAGATTTATCCTGTTTGAGTCCTCGATCTGGGCCGTGTTGGTATGTGAGGCGCTTATTTTGTTGGTACGAGAGAGATTTGACTTCCGAATATATAATTCGGATAGATCCAAATCTCTCTGTCTCTTTGCCTGAGTCCCCAATTTCATAAGAAGACCCCGCACTACGCATTTGTAGGCACACCAAATGTTACCCTGCGAACTGTTTTCCGTGGTATTCTCCTGGAAATATAGATCTGTTTCTTTTTTGATATATTCTATGTTCTGTTTGCTTCTTCATAATTTATTAAGTCTCCAGCCTGTCGAGAGTTTTACAAATTTAGTTTTAAACTCCATTATTATCGCGTTGTGATCAGACCAGGATAGGTCCTGAATTTTTTGTGTCTTGTGTCTCATGGTCTCCCTACCTCTTATCTATTTTGGGCTACTAACTAGGAATCTACTATACTATAAGTGCTACTTTAATTATCTTCTACATTTTGTTTTCCTTTTTTTCTTTCCCCTTCCTTTCACCTATTCATTTCTCATCAAAGTGTTTTATGTGATTTCCCTTTTTTTTCCCCCTTCTTCCTCCTCTCTCCATTCCCCTTTTATGGGGGTTCCCTTCTTGAATTTCTAAGTGTTTGGGGTACTAAATTGAGTCCTTTAACTCATTTGTTTTGTCCTATTTATCTATCCCCCATCATCCCTTTCCCCCTTAAGTGTTCACCCCCCTGTATTATATTAATTGATTAACTTTCTTATCACTTTAGTTTTGTGTCTGTTAACCTTTATATTAATTTCCTCCACATGGGTGTGTATTTCAATGTGAGGTCGTGTTCCTTTCTTTATTTTTCTTCTATCTTCCCCTTGGTGAATCGTGCTTGATTGATTGTCTTAATGCCCTTTGAAAGGGCCCTCATATAACTTTATATCTTAATGTATTATCCCTAGTTTGTGCCCTTAGTGCTATCCTACGTCCCTATGTACCCTTAGAGGTAAATTTTTTCCCTTTTCTATCCTTCCTTTGGGGGTTGCAAATTGTCGAGTAACTCGTTCTACAATTCAGACACTCCTGTCTGAGTATAGAGGAGAGACATACCGAGGGCTCGTTTATATAAGAAAAAAAAAGAAAAACGTGTAACGAAAAAGATTTATGAACCCCTCCCCTTTCTCCTCCCTCTTCCCTCCCACCCCCCCCCCCCCAATTCAACTCCAATTAGTCTGATTTAGTGATTTTTTTTTCCTTTCAGCCATTCTTTTAAGGTCTCCACAGTCTCAAAGATCTCCTGTTTTGAGTCGTAGTACAGTACCACATTTACTGGGTAGCCCCATTTGTATTCTGAGTACCTCTGTGCATTGAGTGAATGATCTTCTTTTCATCCGTGTCTGGAAAGATATGTCCTGAAATATTTTTATCTTATCAAAAGGTTGTTGGAGATCTTGATTTCTAACTGCTTTCATTAGGTATTCTTTCACTCTTTACGAGGTGCAACATATCAGGGGCATTTTCTGGTACATTCGATGGTTTGTACAACCTATGACAACGTTCCCAGTAATGCGGATATCCTTCTGGGGTCACTTTTAAACTTTGGAATAGTTTCTCTAGGTAATCCGGCAGAGCCTCATTCGAGATTGCCTCTGGAATTCCTCTGAACCTCACATTCTTTCTCCTAGATCGATCTTCATTTAATTTTAGCTCCATAATTTCCATATTTTTTTCCAGTGATTTATTTACCTCCTTTTGTGATTCAAAATATGAGGTTTTTGGTCTTCTCCTCATATTCTTTTGAGCCTAGTTCCCAGCTCTTTGACATCGGTTTTCAATTCCTGGGAACTGATACTAATCAGATCCTTGAGCTTCTCGTATTGTAAGTCGAATGCTGACATCAGCTGTTTTTGGGTGACTGTTTGCGTTATTAAAGGAGGTGATGTATCTGTCTGAAATTCTTCCTCATCGTTGTTTAGCGGGGGATCGGACACGCTTATATTCGCCTTCTCAATTTCTCCCCTAACTGCTTGTGGGGAGAAGAAGGACAGGAGCTTGTCGGTTTTTTTTGCCTTTACCATCCCGCTTGTCTTTTTTAGCTATAGCTTTCTGTTCTTGATTCCTTCTCCCTGCCATTTCTGCAGGCTATTAAAAAGGCCTGGTATTTTTCTGATGTTAAAGAATAAGCTGAGTTTTCAGAGTTAATCTCTGGCTCCTCTTTACGGGGTATCTGCCCTACCTATCGCCTTTTATATATTTATGGGGTTTAGGGAGTTCCGAGTGAAGTCCAGGAGTTCTAATTTCCCTTCCCTCTGCCTCCGGATTTATCCCTTCGGGTTCTCCTCACAAAATACCTTTTCTGGGCCCACGCTATCGGCTTCTCCTTGCGTTCAGACCGGGTAGTCGATCCTTTTCGGACTTGATCTCTGCCGCATTCAATGTTAGTAGCCGAGGGATTGCCGTCACTTGTTTCAGCCGTCTAGCCACCCCGGGCATGCACACCGCCGGCACCATCGATGGTTTCCTCACCTTCCCCGGTTCCCTACACCGCGAGGGTAGCCAACGTGCTACGTCATAGCTCCACCCTGATCTTTTTTTTTTTTTTTAACATACATTTATAACATTTTATTTACATACTTATAGTGCTGCCCCATACCATTAATTCTTAGTTAACTTTTTTTTCTGACAATTGAATAGCAAAATATGAGGCCCAAAAATGGGTGTGATATTTAACCAAATATGAAATGTAGATGTTTATATAGATAACCATTAACAGATATTGGCTTCAAGCCTTGCCATTAACATAAAAAGTGGTGTTCGTGCTAAATTAACATGTTTTCTTGAATCAATACTCACTCCTAGAGCTGTTGATGTTTGTGGTAAAATCATTACTGCAGACATGAAAAAATGCCATAGAAACACTGATTCAAACAGCTAAAATGCAGTTTAATAATAGGGGATTGGGTGATTTTTTTTGCTTTTTCATTTTTACCAGTTCTCATTGAATACTTACCCTGGCCTCCAATGTAGTTAACAGGGGTCAGGGTAGACAAAATCCGGGCACCCTCCTACCCAAGCTGCACACCCACGTTACACACCTAAAACATGGCCCATCATTCAGACTCACATCAAGCTCATACTCCCATCACACACACACTCCCATCACACTCAGTCACACACTCCTACTCCCATCACACACACTCCGACTCCCATCACACTCAGTCACACACACTGTCTCCCATCACACACACTCTGACTCCCATCACCCTCAGTCACACACACTGTCTCCCATCACACACACTCTGACTCCCATCATACTCAGTCACACACACTGTCTCCCATCACACACACTCTGACTCCCATCACACTCAGTCACACAAGGTCTCCCATCACACACACTCTGACTCCCATCACACTCAGTCACACACACTGTCTCCCATCACACTCACTCTGACTCCCATCACACTCAGTCACACACACTGTCTCCCATCACACACACTCTGACTCCCATCACACTCAGTCACACACATGTCTCTCATCACACACACTCTGACTCCCATCACACTCAGTCACACACATGTCTCCCATCACACACACTCCTACTCCCATCACACTCAGTCACACACACTCTGACTCCCATCACACTCAGTCACACACATGTCTCCCATCACACACACTCCTACTCCCATCACACTCAGTCACACACACTCTGACTCCCATCACACTCAGTCACACACACTGTCTCCCATCACACACACTCTGACTCCCATCACACTCAGTCACACACATGTCTCTCATCACACACACTCTGACTCCAATCACACTCAGTCACACACACTGTCTCCCATCACACTCTGACTCCCATCACACACATACACACAGACACACACACACACACACACACACACACAGTCTCCCATCAGCACTTATCAGCACTTACCTTTCCCTGGCAGGCAGGCAGCATGGTCCCTCCATGCTGCCTGTTCGGCTTCCCGGCGATTGTGCCGACAGGTCACGTGACCGGGCGCGCGTATGACGTCAGCGCGCCCGTCACGTGACTGTCGGCACTTCCGTGTCGGCACACTGCACGGGGAGCCGAACAGGCAGCACGGAGGTTTCTCTGTGCTGCCTGTTCGGCTCCCCGTGCAGTTTTGCAGGCAGAGCGGAGGTGAGAGGGGATCTTCCGATCCCTTATCACCTTTGTCCCTGCCTGCAACCGCGGTCTTTTTTTTTTTTTTTAAAGGGCCGTTTTTTTTTTTTTTTATTTATTTATTTATTTTTCAGTGCTGGGGGGCGCTGCCGCCCCCCCAAAATTTGCCGCCCTAGGCATCCGCCTAGGATGCCTCGTGGTAAATACAGCACTGGGCATAAGGGCTAACTGTCTTGGTGCCCCAATGCATATTATGGATTTTGTGAATCATTTGGGCAGCTACCAGCACTGTTTTTGATAGGGGAAAACAGAGATTTGAGTCCTGGCCCCCCATAATTATAATAGGGGCCAGGGATTTTTTATTTAATTATGGGACCAGGGTCTATTTTTTTTTTTTTTTTGGAAGGAGGTTTTTTTTTTTTGCAATAGCCAAAGTTCTCCCGACATGTGTCTCTATCCCCCCTATAGTATAGAAGTCTATTGGGTACATAAAAGCTACTTTTTCAGTCATCTAAAGTTAAGAGGCGTTTGGCTGCCAAAAGTAAGACATGAAAATCTCCCACTTAAGTGCTTTCTGAATAGCTTGAATTCATGTTCTATTTGGATCACCGAAGTGTCCAAAGGAATTGCTGTCAGGATCCATACATACCTATGGCAGAATTTAACCTTTATTATTGCCCGAAAACCTTGCTTTGGAAAAGTGCATTAAGGAGACTATTCAAAGAGGTTTTATTAGGAAGTCCACTTCCCTGGCTGGGGCAAACTTCTTTTTCATTTCATAGAAAGATGGGACGTTTAAGATCTTGTATTGATTCTCTTGATTTTAATCAAATAACTATAAAGAATACACATCCACTGCCTTTTATCTCAGAGTTGTTGGATTGGTTGAGAGGTTTGGCTATTTTTTCTAAGCTAGATTTGAGAGGCGCATACAATTTGATTAAAATCAGACAAGGAGATGACCGGAAGACAGCATTCAAAACTCATAAATGCAATAATGAATATATGATATGGCATTTAGCAAAGGTGCAGCCCATGTATAAATAATCAGGCACTAATACTCACACACTCAGTAAGTTGCACCTGAGACTGAGATGTGTGGTATTTTTTATACATAACCCCCACACTGTCATATCCCCATTACCTTAAATCTGAGGAAACTCTACATGGACTGCACTGTATATTCTGTTCTGTATCAAAACCTTAAATTCCCTTATCAAAGAGTATAAAGAATGCTATTTATACAACCATTTTTAAGTTTGTAAAAGTTCCATTTATCTGATTTTAAAAATTAACATTCCTATTCGTCAATGCTCTTGTCTTGTTTCAAGCTAAAACCTAACTCAGAATCAAATGTGTTTTTAATGTGTAAAAATGTTGGAACTATTACAAATTGCGATTTATCAACACAGGACATTTTCATAAAAGGAATACATTAAGCCTATGAAGGAACTGAATTCATTTTTATACAGTCTGGAATGACTAACGGCCATTCAACAATTATTAATTTCATTTTTAATCTTGTGTAAAATAATACGACCTTTAATTAATAAAACATCTGTAAAACATGATAAATGGAAGTCAAATTTAATTATATGCAAAAAAATGTCTGTTATCAAAAAAACACCCATTTTAAAACTGTGCACAAACCGGAGTAGCTTTTGTAGTATTCTGTAAAATGTCTAAGATGTTACAATTAAACGATAAAGCATAAAGCTTAGCCAGAAGCAATAGGAATAAATCAAGAGAGTAATAAAAATTAAATTCTAAATGGATTTCAAGGTAAAAAGAATATAAACAAAGTTTGCATACACTTATAAACTGGTGACCTTATACATGTGTAGGCAAGGAAAATAGGAGCCTGGAGGAAACCAGGGATCTGCTACTACCTCACATGGGATGATTACCACTAAGTCGGTGAGATGGTTTCATTTTTTCTGACTGAATCTTATTTGGTTCATGTGGGAAGGTTATAACCACTATAGTGGGAGAGCAGTGCGGGATTCATTTGAAATACAGGGAGTGCAGAATTATTAGGCAAGTCGTATTTTTGAGGATTAATTTTATTATTGAACAAAAACCATGTTCTCAATGAACCCAAAAAACTCATTAATATCAAAGCTGAATATTTTTGGAAGTAGTTTTTAGTTTGTTTTTAGTTTTAGCTATTTTAGGGGGATATCTGTGTGTGCAGGTGACTATTACTGTGCATAATTATTAGGCAACTTAACAAAAAACAAATATATACCCATTTCAATTATTTATTTTTACCAGTGAAACCAATATAACATCTCAACATTCACAAATATAAATTTCTGACATTCAAAAACAAAACAAAAACAAATCAGTGACCAATATAGCCACCTTTCTTTGCAAGGACACTCAAAATGAATGGAGACTCTGTCTCCAGTTCCTGGAAGACACCTTCTTCAAGCAGTGGTAAAGGAAGAAGTCTGCATCCTTCAAGAAAAACATGATTTTCATGCAGGACAATGCTCCATCACACGCGTCCAAGTACTCCACAGCGTGGCTGGCAAGAAAGGGTATAAAAGAAGAAAATCTAATGACATGGCCTCCTTGTTCACCTGATCTGAACCCCATTGAGAACCTGTGGTCCATCATCAAATGTGAGATTTACAAGGAGGGAAAACAGTACACCTCTCTGAACAGTGTCTGGGAGGCTGTGGTTGCTGCTGCACGCAATGTTGATGGTGAACAGATCAAAACACTCACAGAATCCATGGATGGCAGGCTTTTGAGTGTCCTTGCAAAGAAAGGTGGCTATATTGGTCACTGATTTGTTTTTGTTTTGTTTTTGAATGTCAGAAATGTATATTTGTGAATGTTGAGATGTTATATTGGTTTCACTGGTAAAAATAAATAATTGAAATGGGTATATATTTGTTTTTTGTTAAGTTGCCTAATAATTATGCACAGTAATAGTCACCTGCACACACAGATATCCCCCTAAAATAGCTAAAACTAAAAACAAACTAACAACTACTTCCAAAAATATTCAGCTTTGATATTAATGAGTTTTTTGGGTTCATTGAGAACATGGTTGTTGTTCAATAATAAAGTTAATCCTCAAAAATACAACTTGCCTAATAATTCTGCACTCCCTGTATAAACCGAACGTTCGGTTTATAGAATAGCAATAGGATTACATGTATTCCATAAGGCGAAAGTCTATAAACCGAACGTTCGGTTTATAGGCTGTCGGCTTTTAACTATATGCTCGATTATAAGTCGACCCTGATTATAAGACGACCCACCAAACTTTGGATATTCCATTAGGAAAAAAAATAAAAGCCTAAATATAAGACTACTCTATAGGAAAAAAGTTCAACTTGTATGTATATATTCACATGTAAATTGCTTTTTTAATAAAAAATTATGATATAAAAAAATTAATTTCTTGTTTTTATTTCCTTTTATGTGACAATGCTGCCTCTCTCTTTCCCTTGCCCTCAGATTTGTCGCTCTCCCCCCCTTAGTGTTGTCTCTCTCTCACCCTCCCTTTGTCCCCCCTCTCGCTCCCCTTGTGTCTGTCTCTTCCCCCCTTCCCTCCACTTGTTTCTCTCTGCCCCCCTCCCCTTGTTTCTCTCTGCCCCCTCCCCTTGTTTCTGTCTCTTCCCCCCTCCCTCCCCTTATTCCCCCCCCCCTTTGTTACTCTGCCCCCCCCTTGTTATTCTGTCCCCCCCTCACCTGTTTCTTGCTCCCTGGTGGCTAGTGGGGGCAGCCGGGGGATGTATGCACTATACATAATAGACAGAAGTGTCGGGCAGCATGGAGGATGTCTGCACGATTCGTGCAGACATCCCCCAGCTGCCTGATTCTCCCTGGTGGCTAGCGGGGCAGCGGAGGATGTCTGCGCGATGAGTGCAGACCTCCCCTGCTGCCGCCCGGAACGACCGCCCGGACTTTTATGAGGAAGCCGGAAGTACCCAGCTTCATCATAGAAGTCCCGGCCGTCATGCCGGGCGGCAGCAGGGGAGATCTGCGCTCATCGCGCAGACATCCCCTGCTGTTAGAGAGGGGGATCCAGGTCCCCTGCACCTCTGCTGGGGACCTGGATCCCAGTCTTATAGTCTGATCTCCATTTGAGGTCAGATTATAAGACGACCTCGATTATAAAAGGGGTATTAACACTTCCCTTGCTGATCACAGTTTCTTTTTACTGTGATCCGTTTCCTTCCAAGTTTATGGACCTTATTTAGTTTTTTCAAAATAAATTTTATTTTGTACATTTTTACTATATTACTTATATTCTTTTCATGTATTAATGTAATTACAGTTAACTCATACAAGCCTGTGCTGTGATTATGACCAGAGCAAACGTTAACCCATTCGTGACGTTGGGACGTTCTATGCCGTCCTGATTTTAAATCCCTTAAACTCGTTAGGACGGCATAGTATACGTCTTGTGTTAAACAGCTCATATCGCGGCTCGGATCATGCTGCAGGCACTTGCAGCGGGATCCCACCTGTCAGATGAGGCCACTTTAAGTGGCCTCAGTCTGACAGGGGAGATTTAGCTGGTGTTCAAAAGGAGCACCAGCTACATTTCTCTAAATCGTGCGTGACGTCCGAAGGGCTTGCAATTTTTGGGCAGGGACCCACAGGGTCTATTAAGACCCTGATTGGGTCTCTGCCATAGTGTTCCTGGCTAACGATCACCTTGTGATCAGTGGCCAGGAACAAATCGTGACGTTTTGGTGCTTACGTCATTTGGGGACGCAAGCACCATGCGTTACAAAGGGGTTAAACCTCTCCACTTTTTTCAATGTATTTTTTAATACTAAATTCAAATCATTTCATGCTATTGGCAATGCATTCTATAAACCGAAATAGAGTCGGTTTATGGAATACCAATAGCAAAATAGGCAATACACAACACATACATTACATAAACAGACATAATGAACGAATTTCGGTTTATGGAATGTAATGCTATTGGCAATGGCATTCTATAAACCGACTCTATTTCGGTTTATAGTAATGCCATTGCAAATAGCATTACATTATACATTCCATAAACCGAAAGTCTATAAACCGAACGTCGTTCGGTTTATAGACTTTCGGCTTATAGAACAGCAATAGCATTACATGTATTCTATAATCTGAACGTCGTTCGGTTAATAGACTTTCGGCTTATAGAATACTATTGGCTTTCTATAAACCGAACTAGAGTCGAGTCCCCATTAAAAAGGAAATTCTTATGAATGAGGAGGGGCTCTAGTTAGGTTTATAGAAAGCCAATAGTATTCTATAAGCCGAAAGTCTTTAAACCGAACGACGTTCGGTTTATAGAATACATGTAATGCTATTGCTGTTCTATAAGCCGAAAGTCTATAAACCGAACGACGTTCGGTTTATAGACTTTCGGCTTATAGAACAGCAATAGCATTACATGTATTCTATAAACTGAACGTCGTTCGGTTTAAAGACTTTCGGCTTATAGAATACATGCAATGCTATTGGCTTTCTATAAACCGAAAGAGTCCCCATTCATACGAATAGGCCAATTGACCTATTCGTATGAATGGGAACTCAATTTCGGTTTATAGAAAGCCAATAGCATTACATGCATTCCATAAACCGAAAGTCGTTCATGTCGGTTTATGGAATGTAATGTAATGCTATTGCTATTTTATAAACCGACTCTATTTCGGTTTAGAATGCCAATAGCACGAATGGACGAATGAACGAATGATTTTTGTTTATTAACCATTCGTTCATTCGGCTTTTGTTAGTTAACATTTTCGTTATTCGTTTTTCGGACGAATGGACGAAAATGCTATTTTCGGCCGAAAATGCATTTGTCCGAAAACGAATGCACATGTCTAATATATAGTTACTTTTGACCAATTAATTTCCACTGTGAATGATTTGGATGAAGACAGTTTGGATCACAACAGCTATCTTTTTAGCTATATTGAGTTTGGCATTATTTTTGTCACAAATGTGAAGATATTAGTATAACTATAACCAGCACAATACATACATTCTTATCTCCTGAGGAAGTGACTGCTGCTCCAACGAAACGCGTCAAGTTTTTTATCCTGTATTTTTACCTTTGTTTGTCCTCCGGCGGCTGCTGTTTTACTTGCAGCTGAGTATTATTTGTGGACTTTTACATGCACACTGTTTCTTTGCACTTTGTAAGTGTGCATTCAGATGTGGCCATATCCATGTTCCATCTGGTCCTGCCTATGTTCGCTTGTTTTTATGTTCCCACAGATTAAATTCTGCTCTTAATACCAGCTACAATTTCAAAGCTTCATTATTCAATCCGTTTGTGAGTACAATACTTACCTTTCACTCAAGATTAGAGTTGAGCGGACCCCTGGATGTTCGGGTTTGAGAAGTTCGAGCGAACTTTGGAAAAAGTCCGGGTCCGTGCTCGAACTTGACCCCGGACTTGACCCCGAACCCGAACCCCATTGAAGTCAATGGGGACACAGACTTTTGGCCACTAAAATGCCTCTAAAATAGCCATGGAAAGGGCTAGAGGGCTGCAAAAGGAATTAAAATGTGGGTAAGAGTAGGACAAGTGCCCTGCAAACAAAAATGGATAGGAAAATAACTTCAAAAAAATAAAATACATACAAATTAAAAATACTGTACAATTTACCACCCAAAACAATTAGAATTAGGGTCTATTTGACTCTCAGATGTAATACATATAATGCTATTGCTATTCTATAAACCGAAATAGAGTCCCCATTCATAAGAATAGGTCAATTGACCTATTCTTATGAATGGGGACACTATTTCGGTTTATAGAATAGCAATAGCATTACATGTATTCCATAAACCGAAAGTCTATTACCCGAAAGACATTCGGTTTATAGACTTTGGTTTTATAGAATACATTTAATGCTATTGCTATTCTATAAAAAGAAAGTCTATAAACAGAATGTCTTTTGGTTTATAGACTTTCGGTTTATAGAAAGCCAATAGTATTACATGAATTCTATAAACCGAAAGTCTATAAACCGAACAACCTTCGGTTTATAGACTTTCGGTTTTTAGAATAGCATATATAAAATAAACCATTCTGTGAAAATAAAAATTATAGAAATACTTATATTGAACAACAGATGAATTCACGTGGATTTTTGATTGAAGATCTCAATAAATGTGGAAGTACCCAGAAAATAAAGCAGAAAAGAAGACAATAGTGCTCTCTGAATACTCTTCCAAAGATTCAATGGATGATAGGGATTTCCCTCAAACAGTAAGGAACAGTGTACTACTCTTTGTATAGGTAGAAGAGGAGATCCCCAGGAATTTGCAAGGAACAATGGCACTGTAAATCCTCTTGTAAATGTAATTGCTGTGTCTCAGTGCATATACATAAAGCATATATGTGGAGGATAAGACACTAGTGAAGTACAATATAGGCAATATTTTAATGAATAAAAAGAAAAGGCTTACTTTTAAATTTGTGAGTACGTTTTAAGTAACTCACATATGTGCTGTGGTAAAAGGGAAAGCCAACTGGCTACAATACAGGAAATGCTGGAATACAAGTTGATACCGTGCTGTATTCAATTCGTCTTAACCAGCTGCTTATACATTTTCCAATCGAATGTGGATGTCACGGAGAAGAGGGGGCGTGTCAAACATGTTTAGCCAGCCGTGGCTTCTTCATGTGCATGCCTCCCTCCTCATAGCGTCCTTCTTATATAGTGTTCTTGATGGAAACACCTCCTCTCCGTGGCACAGATGTAATTAGCCCGCATTGTGTTATAAGAGTGTTTGCTAACTGAATATAATTAACCAGCATTATGTTGTGAAAAAATCTTGATGTTATTTGTATATGTTTTTCCCGTCATTATGCCCTTCAGAAATATTTAAAAACCAGAATAGACATACAAATAAATGCAGGTACGGAGAAAAAAAGGCTTACATCAATACAATTTCCAAAATTGTATTTCTGGCACTTTAGAATATTATTCAGCAAACTGATCTTCATTTTCTGTTTATGCATATATATTGCATGTTTATTTTTCTCATATCTATATGAATATATTAAAAATATTTCTACCTTTTTAACACTGAGTTGTTTTGTTTTTCTCTACATATGGAGATATTTTTCTAATTATTATCACATATGTTTAGCACTGTCTATTTACATTTTATGACACTGTTTTATTCATTCATGTAGTATTTATATTACATTTAATATATAATGTAATGTACTTACAAAGTAAACTTAGTAGATTTGATATAATTTTAGTCAACTATATAAGAATATCACAAATAAATGATTGTATATGTATTCACATATGGATATGCTATGTTTTGATGTGGCTATGCTAAATTTTAATTTACAGTTGTAACAATTTACTTTGTATATTTCCTTTAACATATTGATAAACATGTATTTTTAAAGTGGCACCATGAGAATTAGCACTTAATACTGGTGCTATAACTACGTGCCCCACTGAATAACACTAACTAGTAACATACCCTGGATGGTGGGCAATAGTAACATCCCCAGGATGTACTTGAAAACCAGAGTATATCTGAATGTCCGTTTCCTGGTTCAACACTTAGAGTCTACATATTATGCACCGATCTATTCCGAAATGGATATAAATCGGGCACAATACCCGAATTAAAGGAATCCATGAAATGCGGCTACACAATATGCCCAATTCAGATCCAGATTGGTTATTCAGGCTGTTTAGACACTGAATCTTTAAAGACCTTAAGTTTTTCAGCTTCACAATATGCAGATATCACTCATAAATATAATTCAGATTTGGGGATGATTGCCGCAATACGGACATTTCAATTTGCCTTTTATGAGAAAGCGAAGTGAAATAAAAATGGATCTAGCCCACTTCCTCTGGCCCCATAAATAAAAAATAAAATAAAAAACCTTGCCCACGCAGTCAAAAAAGGTGCACCTAATAATAAACAAGGCTGAGGCCAATAACAATACATTAGCATGTAGCTTTGAGCCTCCTCCATAAAAAAAATTGGAAGTTGCCAAAATGTCTCCATGCCCACCCCCATTAACCATATGATGGGTCAGGGTAGCAAGCCCTGACTGTCCACTATATGAAATGGGTCTGGGAGCTGGACAAGTGCTGACAATATCATTAGATAACCTCCAATATCTGCAACAAGTCATAAAACAGATGTGAAATCTTTAATTTTCACATAAACTGTATCTACATGGAGCTGTTACATCACTTCTTCTGCTTAGAGGAAGTGCTTGAAGCCATTTACCAGTTTGTGGATAAATCTCTGCAACATTTTCGGAGGGGTTGCATTCAAAATTAGCATGTCATCAGCCAGTATTTTCTTCATTGCCTGCACATCTTTTGTGTGTTTGGTGACAGAGTCCCTTTAAAGGACATATGGACGAGTAACCCAATCCACAGACAGGGTCGGCCTTAAGTGTTCAGGTGTGCCCCACCAGCACATAGTTATAGTTCAGAAGTAACACCTGGCACACCACCTGCTGTTAACCACAGTTCCCATGAGGCTCATCCAGACATGCTGCCTATATGATAATGGCTGAGCCTCATGGGAAGTGCAGTCAAAAGTAGATAAAAATGCAAAAGTAGGAAAAAAAGTTAGCTGTGGACTATAATTCCCATGATGCTCTGCCAAGTCACCAATAAAACTAGGCACCATGGGAGTTGTAGTCCAGAACTAACACCAGTCTCACCATGTCCTGTTAACTACAGGTTCCATAAGGCTCAGCCAGATAAAGTGCTTCCATGATGCTGGCTGAGCATCATGGGAAGTGCAGCCAGTAGTAGATAAGTAGATGTTATCTGTGAACTACAATTCTCATGATGCTTAACCAGGTGTCCACCATGACTAGGCATCATGTGAGTTGTAGTTCAGAACTAACACCTGTCTCACCATCTGCAGTCACTACAGTTCCCATATCGCTCAGCCAGACATGCAGCTTCCATGATGATGGCTGAGCATCAATGGAAGTGCAGCCAACAGTAGATAAGACTGGAGATCTTAGGTGTGGACTACAATTCACGTGATGCTCTGGCTGAGCATCACTGGAAGAGTAGTCCACCGCGTTTTTTTTTTCTTCAAATAAAAATAAATTCTAGTATTTGCCGGATGATCAGCACCTCACGCAGAATAATTAAAAAAAAACAAAAAAAAAACTTGTTGCATGGGGGGCAGAGGAGGCACCGGCGGACTGATGCCTCCTCTGGTGTCCCCTGGGTTTTGCGCCCTGTGCACACCCCAAAGGCCGGTCCTGTCCACAGTGTTGTAGAGTTTGAGTCACTGAGCATTTCCTTATATGAAATTCTTTAAATTATGATGCACCCCACTAATTCCTCCCTGGTTATGAACAACAATTTCCATAGAGTATCAAAAAAGATTTTTTGTAATGTATGATTAAGTAAATATACATTTAAGAAAGTAAAGGATGCTGTTTGAAATATTATTTTAATATAGTGTCTCTCAAAATCTATTTCTTCAAGCTGCTTCCCAATCTATTATGTTAACAAACGTTTTATTGATATACTAATCACAATTTGCAGTCATTTTAGTATGTTATCTGTTAAATTTCTTAAATATTCATATGATGACAATATTCTGAATAACTATGATATTCATCATCAAAAGTTCAAAGGACAGTTTCCTGTTTGAAACCATAAATTATCAGGGGAAATCTAAAACTAATAGTAAAGATACATGTTTTAACATCTAATTCAAAATTCTGATTAACTAAAGCGAGACATAAAATGCATGTATGATCAGTAAATTAATGTAAAATATACAATAGCATGAATTCCAATAAAAGGCAATAAAATCAATTATTAAAATACATTTTTCTTATTCAATTCTTTGCTTTTATATTCCCAGTTGCTCCTAGGAAATATAGTATTCACAGAATAAGGAAAATCAGAAATAAAAACAAAACTTAAGTGAGTTATAGGACGGTCCCCAGTGTTAGCGGCATATATGCCTAGCACTTTAGGAATATAAATTAAATTCCAGGTCAGAATATACCAACTGTCAGCAAATTCCAGTTATAGTATAGTTTTGCTTACAGGCTTTGAAAGTGTACAGTTTAAACTATATTATTTCCTTGTAATCAGAGGCATCACTAGAGTTGGTGTCACCCGGTGCGGTAACTCATGGTGTCACTCCCCCTGGATTTTCTCCAATAATATGCCAAACAGATTCCTTAGTAATGCCAGTCAGATGGCCCATTAATTATGCCACATATAGGAGCCCCACAAATTATGTCACACGCAGGAGCACTTTAACGTTGCCACACACAGGAGCCCATTAACTATGCCACACACAGGAGCCCCATAACTATGACACACACAAGAGCCCCATAAATTATGCCACACCAGAGCCCCATAAACTATGCCACACCAGAGCCCCATTATTTATGCCTCACCTTGGAGCCCAATTAATTATGCCACACCCACATGCGCCCCTTAATTATGCCACATATAAGAGCCCCCTAATTATGTCACACATGGGACTGCCATTAATTATGTCACACACAGGAGCCCCACAAGGTAACAATTGTAAAATTCTAAAACAATACATATCTATACACACAGACATCTCTCTCTCTCTCTTGTTTTTATTGCCTTTGTCTGCACCCAGATTGCACCTAAAGGACTTAACACAGCACAATCCAGTACCCACAGAACTTGCTATGCATCTATACTGCACCTACAACCCTTGGCTTGCACTCATATTGCACCTACAAGATTTGGCATGCCACAGTGTCACATTGCCCCAAAGAACTAGCCAGTGTCACTTTCCTCATAGTACGTATAACATAGTATGTTATTTTGCCCCACCGACCATGCCACAGCATCACTTTGCCAATTAAAATAAACCAGTTTTCCCATTAATATGTGTTTGCCCATAAATATGGCACAGCCAATTTGCCCAATAATATGCCAGTATTATTTTGTCATTCATAAACCACAATTTGCCCAATAAAATGCCAGTATTATTTTGCTGTTTATAAGCCAGACAATTTGCCTAATAATATGCCAGTACTATTTTGCCATTTAATATGCCACAAACAATTTGTCCAATAATATGCCAGTATAATTTTGTCATTAATAAACCACAGCCAATTTGCCCAATAATATGCCAGTATTATTCTACCATTTAATATATGCCAGTATTTTGCCATTCAATATGCCAGTATTTTTTGCCATTCAATATGCCAGTATTTAGCCAATCAATATGCCAGTATTTTGCCATTCAATATGCCAGTATTTAGCCAATCAATATGCCAGTATTTTGCCATTCAATATGCCAGTATTTTGCCACTCAATATGTCAGTATTTTGCAATTAAATATGCTAGTATTTTGTCACTGAAAAGGCCAGTATTATTTTGCCATTCAATATTTCAGTATTTAACCCCTCAATATGCCAGAATTTTGCCATTCAATATTCCAGCATTTAACTCCTCAGTATGCCATTCAATATACCAGCATTTAACTCCTCATAATGCCAGAATTTAGCCATTCAATATTCCAGCATTTAACCGCTCAATATGCCAGAAGTGTGTCATTCAATATTCCAGCATTTAACCCCTCAATATGCCATTCAATATGCCAGCATTTAACCCCTCAATATGCCAGAATTTTGCCATTCAATATTCCAGAATTTAACTCCTCAACATGCCATTCAATATGCCAGCATTTAACCCCTCAATATCCAAGAATTTTTCACTCACTTGGCTAGCATTTAACCCCTCAATATGCCAGAATTTGTCACTCAAAATGCCAGCATTTAGCCACTCAATATGCCAGATTTTATCACTCAATATGCCAGTATTTGTCACTCAATATGCCAGCATTTAACTCCTCAATATGCCAGTATTTTGCTCATTTTGTACCAAAATCCTCCCCCCTTCCCCTGTACTTACCTTACTTGCAGCTCCGTGTCCCCGGTCGTCTCCTCCGTGCAGTCTTCCCTCCTGCACATAACGTCACATCCGTTCGCATTGATTTTTTTTTTTGGGCTGCCAGAAAGAAAGCGCAATTCACTGTGTGGGGATGCCGGCAGCGGCACACCACTGCTTGTAAGGATAAATCCGAACCTGAGAAACCCCACACGGTTAATAGAGTGTAATATAAGTGTAATAGTCTTTAAACACCAGGATAACATTAATTACAATTATAGTGGATTACTAGAATATATAATAGAATACTAGAATACATAGGACACCCATATAACCCATTTAACACTGTATGGTATGACATTGTGTTTGGGATTTTAATTAAATTTATGTTAACACTTTTTCTGTCACATATTTTCCAGAAGGTCCAGAAGTACACTGTATGTTGTCCAGTTTACTTATCCCTGATAAAGTGTTAGCCAGTGTGGTCAGCAAAGTGCAAAAGTTCTTTGAAAAAGAAGTTTATACATACTAATCCCATGGAACGCTTCTCGTGCTTCTCTACTGTGTGAGGATAAGATATATACCATAGGAGAGCAATGTACAGTTTTCTAATAAAAGTGCATGTATAATGCACTAATTATTATTCTGTAATACAAGTATATATGTGCTACTGTTAGAGGAGCAGTTTTTTGTCTTGATCTGCAGCCTTGCAGAAGTTCTGGGAATTATCAGCACTCAACCAGGATTTCACTCTACATTGGGAGCATAAGCCTCAATCAGTTATCAATATTATCTCAGATAAGATAATCACATTTGTATATATATATAATTATAATATATTTATACAGATCCAAAATGAAAACCATGCACTCACAGGACTTGATATACTCAAAATAGTCAAAATAAAAAAAAGTTGTTTTTTTTGGATCTGCATATTTAAAGCAACATATTTAAAGCAACACTGACTCCGAAGCACTTACTTTGGATATATATATATATATATAAATATATATATAAATATAGTGTACTGTATAGACAGGTGTATGTAATTATATACTTTTTTTTGACTTAAGGTTAGCAGTTGGACATATTTGTGAGCTTATGTGTTTGTGTATATTGGCCCGCATATACACATCAGTGACAAGACTGACTTCCTTGAAACTTTTTAGTCTCCTGAGGAAGCCAATCTTGTCACTGACAAAACACATTGAGCAGTAAAACATTTCCCTGGATTTGTGGACCATACAGCTGATGTCTGAAGACTTGTTACAGCAGCAGCTTTGGGAACTATGGGAACTAATTGTGTTTTGTTGCCATTTGTTTTGTTAATGATACTGCACCATGGCTGTGCATTTGTATTTTATAGAGTCAATATTAAAGGAGATTTTATCTGATGTGCCATCTTTTCCAGAGCTGTTTGTGAGTGCATAAGACATAGATCACATTGGATGCACTTGATGTAATGATTTTTATGGTTGTGTTGGATACTGCAGTCTCAGGAAACAGAATGCAATAGTTATATCAGCAATAGAGTTTACATATTCTGGCTTATGCTGCTAGGACTTAACTTCATCCAACACAGTGCAAGTGCCTGTCTTTCAGTCTGACAAACTAATAGCAGAGTTCTTCCATTGCCAACAAACCATGCAAACCAGCAAGTAAACAAGGTAGTAAAAGCCGTACTCATTTATTTCTTCAGTATCTAATCAGCTGCATCCCTGCAAATAAACATGATATAAAAAGCTATAGAGTTTGGAGAATATGGCCAATTAAACAGGAATTCAAATTTACTCTATATATATTTTCTCCCCCCCCCCCCTCTTTATGTACATGTACTTCTGTGTAGGGTAGTAAACTACAGGCTCAGGAAACATGATACAAAAGTTGTATTATCAATAGAGTTTACAAACTCTGGCTTATGCTGCAATGCCTTCTCTTCATCCAACACAGTGTCAGTCTTACAAACTAATAGCAGAGTTCTTCCATTGCCAACAAACCATGCAGATCCGCAAGTAAACAGAGTAGTAAATGTTCTACTCATTGATTTCTTCAGTATTTAATCAGCTGTATCCCTGCAAACAAACATGATATAAAAGTAATTTAAAAAACTGTAGCATTCGGAGAACATGGTCAGATAAACAAGAATTTAAATTTGTGGGCATTACTCCCACTTCATCACATTTGATATTTGCGGATTGTATTAAGCATGGATTTCCATTTTGTTCTAGCTTTTTTACACTGAGCTCATTTAGAAAAACTGCTTCACAAGGCAAATATGTTTATTCCACACTGTTTTGCTGCTTCATGTACTGTATACAAGTTCACTAACCATACAAATGATCCTAAATCATATGACAAACATTACATTTATTGTAATGTTTCATGCCTCAGAGAATAAAGGGGATTTAGCAAACTGAATCCCTAATTCAGTTTCTACATTTCCAAATGCAACTACAAACCAGTTATACTTTTTAATATTGTGATGGTCAAAAGTGAATATAATAACATTATTTCTGGAAGCTATTATAAACTCCACATCCACTTTACATAATTTAATCTTACTACACAATTAAATGGCACTATAGTACAAGAATATTGTCAATATACATTACAAGCACATAATGTATATATATATATATACACATACACACACCTGTAAGGTGCTTTACTAGCAGAAAAGTGCTGTATAAATGCCTTTTGTTTACTTATGGGGGAAGTAATATTTAATAAGTTAAAAAGCCATTTCATTTTTTTGCAGCGATAATAAGTTTGTAAATTAACTTTTAATAATTTGTTAGAGCATTATACGATATTCTCTCAACTGCTATGTAAACATGTAATATGGTGCCTGGTTCTGATTAAAAGCTTGTTGTACTGCATTAATAATAATGAAGAGATGTAACCAGACTGCTCTCCAAATGATAGGACAACGTGTTACTCTAAAATAGGTATTTTTATCAGTAATCAATTGGCATTCAAAAGATAGATAATCCCGGTTGTTTAACTCCCCTTACACATTTTGCACATACTTGTCCAGCCCCATAAATATAGTAAAGGGGAATGGTGGGAGCCTTTGGCCAGCTATCCGGCCCAATTATTATAAGAGTGGCCAGGGGCACTTACCCAGCTTCAGGTGTGGTTGGCTAAATTTTCTATGAACAAAATCTTATCCACCAAAGTCCCATACCAAGGACTAGGTGATAACTAGACCAGTTAACACTCTGGCCTTTTTGGGCTACATTTTTTAGAGACCCAGCCAGGCAGCATTTGCACTGTCATAGGCAGGGCCGGCCCAAGGTACTGTGCTGCCTGGGGCAAAAAACGAAATGCTGCCACCATCGCCCCCCCTCCAAATAAAATAAAGCCCACAGTCATGATATTTTAAACTAAAATTAAACTTATCAGGAAGATACCGGAGAAGTGCTTTCTATATGCAAAATTATATGCCGAGAGTATTGGCAGGCCATGATTAAAATGTGTACCCTAAATGTTTGAGCCTTTAAATTTAATGTACAATATTTGAGTCATGTTATAGGTCAGTGGTCACATATTATGTTTTGGGGAATTGCACAGCCTATTTTCATAATAATGTTTGTTTTACCATTTTTTCTTTTCACCTTGTGGGTGAGCTCTTAAAAAAATATTTAATTTTTACATGTCCACTAAAGCACTTCTTATATGCCCACTAAAACACTTCTTATTTACAAAATAAAACAATTTAGAGCTAACCCATAAGGTGAAAAAGAGTCATGGTAAAACATTATTATGATAAGATGCTGTGCAGTTCCCTAAAACATTATGTGACCAATGACCAATAACAAAATCCACATAGATATAGTCATTGTAAGAAGAGTTAACCCCTTGGATGGCTAGACACATAGAGGCAGTATAAGAGGAGTTAACCCCTTGGGCGGCTAGACAGATAGAAGCAGTATCAGAGGAGTTAACCCCTTGGGTGGCTAGACAGATAGAGGCAGTGTCAGAGGAGTTAACCTCTTGGGAGGCTAGATGGATATAGGCAGATTCAGAGGAATTAACCCCTTGGGTGGTTAGACAGATATAGGCTGTGTCAGGGGAGTTAACCCCTTGGGTGGCAAGACAGAGGCAGTGTCTGAACAGTTATCCCCTTGGGTGGCTAGACAGATATAGGCAGTGTCAGAGGAATTAAACCCACATACATAGACAGTCTGCCACTCACACTGACCTACACACATACACACACAATTACTCACACTGATATACACACACACTCACTCACTCACACTGACATACACACACACACTCACTCTCACTGACATGCAGACACACTAACTCACACTGACATGCACACACTGTCTAACTGTTTAAATTACTTGGTCCAGGCATCTATTTGCTTTGAGCTCCTCATGTGAAGGAGGGACTGAGCCAATCACGGAAGGCTTCTGAACTCTTAGCCAATCAGGAGAGTTATGAGGTCTCATCTGATTGGCTGATACCTCCTTCTATCAAACTCCTCTGGACACAGGAAAAAAAAGAAATAAAAAGACCGCTGCATGGAGCAGCATAGTACTGCCTCTGCCAGGGTGCCACCTGGGGCAGCTGCCCCAGTCTGCCCCATTAAAGGGCTGGCCCTGGTCAAAGGTTATGTAGTCTATAACAGCTAAGGTGAATTCACCTTATGACACCTTCTGATGGGGGCCCACAAGTTGGGGCTTGCCTAGGGTCCCTTTAGTATTATCAATGGACTTGACTGTGTCCCTAAATGGCAGAAATAAATTGTGGTCACCCTATAGGTGGGCACCTGTCTGGCCCTGCCTTCCTATCTATGTGGTAAGTTTTTATTTATTTTATTATTATTATTTTTTTTTTCAACACTCAGATTCCTCAGCACAACATCGTATAATTCTAGTACTTTCCTTATATATGATTGTGCTGGCCAATCATCCTTGTGTCTTTCCTTCCCTTTAAACTTAATTAAATAACACCTGTGGAAAGATACAATTATGAGACACTTTCTAACAGAACATTCAAACTTCCAATCGTGACAGACGGCCCCTTCCCAAGGCAGGTGGAGCAGGAAATCGACCCAAGTCCCTATCAGTACCAACTCTAGCTATATTTGCACAGGATTAAATTTCAAGCAATTAGAGATTGTTCAACCAGTCTTCAAAACCGCCTTTTTTAGTGGGAGTTTGAGTAGTCAACTCTTTCTCCATACGTATCTGGAGTTGGAGTTGTTGAACGTAATGTGTTTTTTGGAATGGTAAGCTGTTTTTCCAATGTCTAGCAATCAGGATTTTTGATGAAACCATACAGTGGATTGCTAACACTTTTTGGTTCTTTTGTTCTATTTCCCAATTAGTATGAAGTTAAGCTGCCTCTAGGTTCCATTTCAGATCTATCCCCACCTATTTTTTAAATGCTTCATAGGCCCACTTCCATAGTGGAGTAACAGCTGGGCAGCTCCACCAAATGTTTGTGTATGAACCGTCTGTGCTTCCACAGCACCATCAATTCCTTGGATAGTGTGCGTACATTTTCGATAGTTTTGCGGGGGTTATATACCATCTGTTTACCACTTTGTAATGGCATTCAACCAGGTTTAAGCAGTGGATATTCTTATTTACCAACCACAGAGACTTGCACCAGTCTGTTTCAGAAATATTTGTATTTAACCTCTTATTCCATAATTTTTAGAGAATGGGTGTTTGACATGATAAACAATGAATTAGCTTTAGCCATAATCTTTTTGATCTTTTTGCAAAAAAGATCAGGTCTAAGGTTTTGGCCAATTCTTGAGGTCCTTTGAACAGCGAAACACTCAGAAAATGTTTTACTCTTAGATATGTGAAAATCTCTGAGTTCGGAATCTGGTATTTCTACTTCAGGACAGTAAAGGGCAAGATTTCATTATCTATTATTATATCATTCATGCTGATTTTCTCTGCATTGGGCCATCTGTTTAGAGATAAGTCAAATAAGATAACTCAATATTATAGAAACATAGAAACATAGAATGTGTCGGCACATAAGAACCATTCGGTCCATCTAGTCTGCCCAATTTTTTTCTTTTGAGTACTTTTATTAGTCCCCCGTTCCCGGTCTTATAGCTAGGATAGCCTTGTGTCTATCCCACGCATGCTTAAAATCCTTGACTGTGTTTACCTCTACCACTTCTGCTGGAAGGCTATTCCATACATCCACTACCCTCTCAGTAAAGTAATACTTCCTGATATTACTTTTAAATCGTTGCCCCTCTAATTTAAGACTATGTCGTCTAGTTGTGGTAGTTTTTCTTCTTTTAAATATACTCTTTACCTTTACTGTGTTGATTCCCTTTATGTATTTAAATGTTTCTATCATATCCCCCCTGTTACGTCTTTCCTCCAAGCTATACATGTTAAGATGCTTTAACCTTTGCTGGTAAGTTTTATCCTTCAACCCATGAACCAGTTTAGTAGCCCTTCTCTGAACTCTCTCCAAAGTATCAATATCCTTCTGGAGATATGGTCTCCAGTACTGCGTACAATACTCCAAGTGAGGTCTCACCAGTGCTCTGTACAGTGGCATGTGCACTTCCCTCTTCCTACTGCTAATACCTCTCCCTATGCAACCAAGCATTCTGCTAGCATTTCCTGCTACTCTATTGCATTGCCTACCTACCTTTAAGTCCTCTGAAATTATTACTCCTAAATCCCTTTCCTCAGATGTTGAGGTTAGGACTGTACCAAATAGTCTATATTCTGCTTTTGGGTTTTCTTCCAATGTTTTCAATTTACAGCATTTAGGAATTTTATAGGATTGTTTTAAACCTTTTTTTATTTCATTCCATACTTGGACAGTTTGCGCTAATGTTAACGATTTGTTAGTTAATAAATCTGTGTTCTATTTCCCACTGTTTAGCCATAGAAAAAAATCCAGGTTATCAAGTCCTAAGGCCTCAGATTCAATACGGTACCAGGGCTCTTCTCTAGCAGCTTTCTCTTTAAGCTTATAGATGTGTCCTACCATATTAGCAAAGTAGCAATTTTTTATCAATGAATAGTTAAGACCACCATGTCTGCAACGTCTTGCTAGAAGTGTTGATGATAATCTTGATTTTTTACATTTCCAAATGAACGCCAACAAACTTGTTTGGATCACGTCTTGCCATGTTGTGGTCACTTTCAGTGGAAGCATCCTAAACAAAAAAGACCACTTAGGAATAATGTATGAATTTATCGCATTAATCTTGCCCCACTACGACATTTCTGCCGATCTCCATTCTTTGAGTGTTAGATTGGTTTGTTTCATCATCTTCAGAACATTTATCTCCATAGGTTTCATTTAAACCTGAGCTGGAATGATAATTCCCAGGTAATTCAGTTGATCTTTGGTCCATATAAAGTTATATTTATTCATCAACCTGGAGATGCTTGCCTTGTCCATATTTTTATACAGTGCCGTGGTTTTTGTTTCATTCAGTTTGTAGTTGGACACCACACTGTAATCCTCTAATTCTTTCATCAAAATAGAGTTTGTGGGAGAGAGTAATGAAATTAAAATGTCGTCGGCGTATAAGAAAATTTTTATTTCGCCTTTTTTAGTCTGGTATCCCTTGATGTTAGTGTTGTCTCTTATATTTATTGCTAGTGGTTCCACCGAAAGGATGTGTAAAAGAGGTGATAATGGACACCCCTGTCTGGTGCCGTTCTGTAAGTCGAATCAACCTGCACATATATTGGGGCCCACAGTTCTTGCTGCCGGACCAGAATACAGGGCCATTATTGCACCATGGATGCACCAAAAGCTCTCAGCACACCATCTAGGTACTCCCAGCCAACCCTGTCAAATGCCTTTTCTGCGTCTAATGACAGGGTCAGCAGGGGGACGTTTATTAGATCCGTTTGGTTGATAATATCCAAAATTATTCTTGTGCTGTCATTTGCAGATCTCCCTGGGATAAATCCTATTTGGTCTGCGTGAATTAAATTACCAATCACACTCTTAATTCTTTCCGCCAGTATGGCGGCATACAGTTTCATATCTATGTTTATCAGGGATATTGGTCTATAATTTGAGACATCTTGTTTTGATTTATTTGGTTTTAATATTGGGAGCAGATTGGCCTGAAGGAGTTCTTTAGGTGCTTTGGCGTCCTTAGCTATCTCGCTGAACAAGTCTACTAATGTGGGCATGATCGTTGGTTTCATCAGTTTGTAAAATTGATTGTTAAACCTGTCTGGCCCTGGAGTCTTATATGTTTCCAATTTGTTGATCTCCCTCTCCACTTCTTCTGCTGTGATATAGGTGCAGATTTCAGCTTAAGCTTCTTTAGAGATCTTTGGAATGTTTCTTTTATTTAGGTATTGATCGATTATCTGTGTATTTGGATTTATTCTTAGATTATAAAGATTCTCATAAAATTCATGAAATCTTTGAACTATTTTTTCAGGTGTGATAAAAATCTTGTGCCCGTCCACCAGTTTTTCCACTGTATTTTTGTATTTTGCTTCTTTAGCTGGTCATGTATTTCCTTGCTCTATTGCCCTGGTAATAGAATTTTGTTCTTAATTTATTTAAACTCAACAAGGTCTTTTGTTCTATTTTATTGTTGATTTTTGATTAATAGCCCTAGTATTAGCTTTTGGTTTTGTTTGGATGGTTGTAATTTATTGGCAGTAGACATGTTAAAAAGATCTATGTTTAGATCTGCCAGATCCCTTTCCTTGTCTCTTCTCGTTTTTTTTCCAGTTTTATTATATACCCTCTCATCATGGCTTTGTAGGTGCACCAAATCATGGAATCGGCCATATTGGGAGAATTGTTTTCACTGAAAAAATAATTGGACATTTCCAACAGATAGTCGAAGTACCATGCATATCTATGTGGTGTCTCCACACATGGGGGGTAGACCGAAGGAATCATTGTCATGACATTTAATATGTATCATTCATTTTACTTGCTGCTCTATACTCCCCTCTGATAAAAATATTACTGAAACTAGAAACCTTACTCAATGTTAAGCGCCTATAATATTTTTTCTAAATCTATATTATTACCTCATATTCCTCTGACACACACTGTTTTGCGTTCTGCCGTATATATCTCTTCCTTCTAATATAAATATTATTTAAGTGAGAGGAAGGAAGGGATACTCTTAGGTGCCTTGCTGAACAGTTTCAGGTGTAGATATCAGTATTTCCAGAAATCTGCATTTTAACTTATGTTCTCTATTATTCAAACAATTTATTCTGCCCTTGGCCATCTCCTCGGTTGCTGTGGTTAGTGCTAATGAAGTAAATTATTATAATGAATGATGAGGAGAGAGGAAGCACCAAAAACCAAACCCCCTCCCCCCAAAAAAGTATTATTATATCTTCATATTGAGAGATACTAATCTGTCTTTTTTCTTTTCTTTGATGTACTTAATGTAACTTTACCCCTCCCCTCCTTTCCTTTCCTCTCTCCTTCCCTTCCTTTTATTAAGAAGGTTCCTTTTTTCTTTTCTTTTTCCTTCTTCCTTTTGTGAATCTCTTTGACTTAACCACAATAATAATAAAAAACCACTCTGCTAACCTTACCCCTTTTATTGTAAATTATATATTCCTCTTATGAAATTCTATCCTCTTATATCTCTTTTCCCCTCCCCCTCCTCCTCCGTCCTCTACCCAACTTAATTGCGGATGAGAGGGACCTTTTTCCCCCCTCTCCCTGGCTAAAATTATCTTTACTCTAGGTTTATAGTTTTCAGCCATTCATTGAGTTTGTTTATTGTATCAAAGGACTCTGCGTGTTCCCTATGATTGATCAGCATTTTACAGGGGTGACCCAATCTAAATCTAATGTTGTGTTTCAGCAACAGTGGAATTTCAGGGGCAAATGCTTTTCTTTTAGCTCTTTTAGCTCAGGTGGCGTAAGACACATCTGGTAGGACCACAATTTTTGCCATGGGCCCGTCTTTTATCTTCCTTTCTCTATTGGCCTTCAGTACTTTCTTTTTAAATTCATCCAAATGAAAACATGCAATGATATCTCTTGGGGTGTCTGCGGGTAAATTTAATGGTTTGGTCATTCTATGGCATCTGTCAATTCTTTCCTCATGCCCATCTGGGTGGAGATCAAGTGCAATGAAATATTCCTTTTTGTATAAGTCTTATGTCTTATTGTTCCGGGATATGTCGGAATCTTAGGTTCTTCTGGCTGGATTGATCCTCCAAGTCACTCATTTTATCTTCCAAGTGTGACAATTAAATCTTTAATGACTCATTATCTTCTTGTAGGTTTCTGACTTGGAAATCCATGTTTATCTGATGTTCTTCCATTACGTGTAATGTATTTGCTAATGCAATAATTTCTTCTTTTATCTCCTTCTTAATTTCTACTGAATTTGTAGAAATCACCTTTTTTATTTCTTCTAGCATATTCTGTAGACTCGTATTGAATGACTCTACGGTAACCTCAGTGTGGCTTTCTTTTGGATCAGAATCCGGAATATCCATGTGAGGGGAGAGTTCTCTCATGGGTCTAGTTATAGGCTCTTTGGGACTTGGAGGTGAAGCTGCACTGTGGAAATAGATTGACATGCTTCTATCTTGTTTTTGGTCTTTTTGCCTTTGGAGGTCAAGTTTTTTGCCTCTGTATTTTTCCTGGTGGCCATTGCAATGGAGTGTTGGTCCAGGGGGTAGTCACCTTCTTGTTAGAGGTAATTTCCTTGTCTAATATTTTTGTTTGGTGACCAGTAAATCAGGTGGGATGGTTAATTAAAGGTGGTAGGGTCACTTTTTGGATGTACTCGCTTTTATCCTCTCAAGATTAAGTGCATCAGACCGTTTTTCAGATACTACTGTTTTTATTAAATTAGTAACACCCCTTCACTGGCATAGCTTACCCCTCTATTTTTGTGTTTAATATATCCAATAAGTAACACAGTAACATGGTTATGCAGATGTATAGAAGGCTCTCACAGTAACATGTGTGTATATACAACAAACAATCATCAATATTGTAAAAGTAAAGAAAGTTACTTATCTGAGACACCCTTGACACTCTTGCAATTGGATTTATCTTAAGATTATCTTAAGGTTCTTGTCCTTGTGCAGGGACTAGCACTGCTTCCAATTTCTTCTGGAACCCTGTGGTCTTTTCCTTCTGTCTGAAGGTCTTTTGGTTATAATTAGCTTGTTTGTCAGTTTGCCCGCCTTTACCCAGGACTATCTAACATTTCATCTGAGGGTGAGATGTAAGGGGGAGTGATGTAGACGTGAGGGGAAAAATTATTTTCTGTTTTACTTTTTTCTCCTGCCTCCGTTTGTCCCCGTTTGACATGGAGACATAGGCGGACGGGAGCGGACGAAAGAAGCCAAAAATGGAATGGCAGCGATCAGTGCGCAGAGATCCACGCCGCTACCTAGTAAGTCATGCTTCGTCCTCCGGTTTAGACCCCGCCTCCCAGCGCACGTATCACCACTTCATCAGCATGCACCTCTCCTGCTTGTTGGAATGTCATACACTACCTATCTATGTGGTAAGTTGATAACTTCCTTGTTTACTTGTTTGTGGGCTTGGTTAACCCCTTCAGTACATTGGTTTGGTTGGTTCTGATGTCCGTTCTGGACAATAGCTTTTTTGCTACTTTAGCTTTGTGTCCATTTATATAACAGTGCATCCTTGCTTTTTAAATTAATCCCCGCATATTATATATATATTTCTTTTGTGACCTTTTTTAGGGTTAATCCTTTGTATAATGCATAGGATTTAATAAACAATGAAATAATTACAAATAAAATTTTATTTTTTATTTTTTATCAGAGGCAGCATGAAACACACCTCACCCAATTTGCATAGAGTGAGGGGCGTGATTGACAGGTCAGTTGTCTGTCTCTTTAAGACAGTGGTCTCGGTGGGTAATAAGTATGGATTTTGATTTTGTTCTAGCTTTTCTACACTGAGCTCATTTCCAAAAACAGCTTCACAAGTCAAATAAGCTTATTCCACACTGTATTGCTGCTTCATGTACAGTAAACAAGTTCACTAACCATTCAAATGATACTAAATGGTCATCCATCAAGACTGCTATATACAGGAGAACCCTATATATACTATAGGTTTTATACAATTAACTTGAGCACTTTTATGTTTTTAATGTCAAGTTACAATGTTCAACTTTCATTGTGCCTGTGTGAGGCCTGTTACATATTATACATTTTGGTTCAATTGTTTCCAATCTTTTTGGTTTTATAGGAGCTACATAGTATTCTCGTGAGACCATCTGTTTCCAGGCTCCCTGAACTGAATTGTCCACCCAGTGATACATATCCCTTGAATTACCATTACCATTTCTTCAAGAGGCTTACTTTAACATCATGCTGGGCAAATGGTTATTATCAAATTCACTCCCTCTATTTTTCACCACTTTATTCTCCACGGCTGCATTTTTTTTGTCATCTAATTTTTGGCTATAGGATATTTGCGACATTTCAGTTTTATAGCTGTTATTTTATATTGTTTTGCCTTGTTATATACTTTATCAAGGGATCATTTTTCTCTTATTTATGTCTTTTACACATGTGTATGTTTTTATTTAAAATGTATTTTCTTCTTTTTCTATATAATTAATAAATATTGATATTATATATTAAAGTGTTTATTCTATATATACTTTACTGCGCCTCTCATACCTTTTGCAGTGTGAAACACACACACAAAAAACAACGATTGCAAGCTGTAGTCATGCGAGTTTAGAGATATCTAAAAAATGACCTTGATACACTTGCTATGAAAGACCATGCTATGGAAGTGGTATCACAGAAACAGCGCAGTGAGATTTCTTGAGTGATTATGCACCATCTGGTATATCAAAACAAAATAAACGACTATGGTTCCATATTTTCAGTTTATATCAATATTTTAGAATTGTACATTTTTTCTATTATATATATTTTTTTAAATTTTATGCACATTATCTGTTTAATAAATATATTTTTAAGTACTATAAAAAGAAATCACATTAACATTTCTTTAAGCTTAGTGCAATCAATGGGCATTCATTAGGCAGATCTCCAAAGTTATTTGCATCCAAGTTAACAAGGAATACACATTCAGCTAATTTATTGAAATGTAATAGAAGCAAGGTGTATTGAAAAAGGGATAATTCAGTGCATTAATATAGAGTGCACTAAATAGAAGGTACAAAACTTTTTACGCTAATTATCTCATAATGAGAGATAAGCACGTCTGCTGGGGTTAATCTTATTTTTTGGAATAATTTTAAAAAATACATAGGGATCTTGAAGGTGTTAATTTGGATATGTAAGGGTTAAAAGCCGACAGTGTGTATAGTAGGCTGTTTTCTGGAATCCAAATCACACCAGTGGCGTAATTGTTATGAGAATGGTCTTATTCCACTATTCCAAGGCTATCACAGAGGTTTTTGGAACATCAACAAGTTGTCCCTGAAAGTTCTATAATTTTCCATAAGAACCACTTTTGTAACACGATTTTACATATTATGTTTAAGTGTATTTTTTTTTTTTACTGAACACGCCTTTCTTACTTCTAAGAGGTTGCAGAGCAGACTACGCCGCAGTTGGTCCCTTTTCAGATCTGCGCTTTAAAAATGTAGCTGTGAATTAACAAATACACTGAAAAAATCAGGCATGTATAGTTGTAAAAGATAGCCCAGAAACATTAGAAAAACTATATTACAATAAACCGGAGCCTAAAGCTCTGCACAGACCCCACTTCCAAGATTGCAAAAATGTCACCTGCCGGAAATGAGGTCACACCTCCCAGCTATCCTGCCAATGATTGGAGGGATGCATCTAACTTGGAGATAGCTAGAAAAACAAACAATGAATTGAGAACTATTAAAGCACATAACAAAATATGTTTTAGGTGCTCATATTTATACTGAGCTTCAAATAAATGGCTAGTAACAGTGTTATAAAAAGCTGTTGTCTTTTGTTGCTAGTGTAATTTTTCAAAAGATATTAAGTACCTCATAACTGCTGAGAATTATTCATTTATCCTTTTTGTAAACACTAAAACTGAGGTATTTTATATGCAACAAAACACTTAACTTAAATCACTTTTCATTTTGTCTCTTGGAATAGCATAGATTGCTTGTTTTTCAATGCAGTCACATAATGCACTGTGCATCAATTACAGTTCTTTACCTTTCAAGTGTATTTCACAGTGAGTTTATTACACCTTCCTAATGAAGTTCAGTTTTATGCAGGAATTGAAGATCTTGTTAATTTTGTTGACATTCGTATAGTTTATTTGCAGTAAATAAGCAAATGTGAATAAACATTACCATATGTTCAGTGATTCATGAGGAAAGATACCTGTAGCACAGAGTAAAATTACATAGGTATTTGGGCTATAAATTCTACTAATCAACAAAGGTAATTTTAACCATACAAAGCAATGCAAGTTTATAGAAAAAAAAGAAAAAAGAAATTAGCTCATTGTCCAAATGTCAGTGATTTAATGGCATTTTTCAAACTAGATCACACCCATGTGTATATTCACAATGCATTGATCAAATTCAGTACAGATTTATTGTACATTAAATCTCCCTGTCAAGGAAACAAAATAACTCAAAACAAAATTGAAATCAACTTCATTCCATATAAACCATATTTCTCTAATCTCATAACATTCCAAACTTAAAGAATAAATAATGTTGGTGGTTCATAAAACTGTGTACATTTCTTTATATTAGGTGTGATTGATGTAAGCTTCACTTTGTTGTGTGATCATGCACAATTTGTAAATTTGCAAAAGATAACGTTCACTTTCTGCCGCTAGGCTAATTTATGACATCATTGGTTTTTTTTTTTCAAAACCATTGAGAAATGTACTAATAAAAGAGTGAATATATTTCATGTGCACAATTATTTTTGACCTTCACTACTTTACCACTAAAAAAAAACAGGCATACTTGTGAATAAAAAATATGCATGCTTGTGAATATTTTTTTCTGCCTTCTTTATTAGCACTTGCCAAACGCTGGTATAATTTTCAGGCGCAATATTACAATTATTTTTCACAAAATATTCTCAAAAGATTTTTTGAGTTGTTCAAATATACTCACAATATATTACCACATCCGGAACAATGCATATTAAACAAAAATAAGCTGAAGATGCGCAAAATGGAAAAAAAAAAAAAGCAAAATGTCACAAATATTTGCAAATTGCTCTATACTTATATGTTACCTATTTTTTCCCACTGCACTTGTTTAGTACATGTGCCTTGCACACCTACTCTGCCATTGCCACTACTATGAAAAAATAACATTTATTGAAAACCAGAACTTTCTATACAAATTGTCATCCTGATTATGTACTGGAGTGTCATATTAAAGTACAGAAAAAGACCTTCAGTTGTTCACTATGATTAACTGAGTGGGTGCTAATAGTGTCAATGCATCTCCGACTACAGATCAGCTATGCCTCAGCTGAGAATAACCCTGTGTGCAAAAGAAACACGTCTGGTTAACTCTAGACAAGTGGAAAAAAATGTTTTTACATTTTGCTTTTATTAGTGAAGCAAAAAGTTAAAAAAATATTTTAATGCCACTTTAACACTTGGTTCTACAGCCACTTGACACATTTGTTTAGATATTTGTATTGATTGTTTAAAAGAAAAACAAAAAAACTTTGCGTGAACCATTTTATAGAAAATTAGATGCAACAGGAGCAACAGTGATTGCCAAATTAAGTACGAAACACTGCAAAGTTAATACTCCAAGTAATTTGAGACACAACACTTTTCAGTATGCTCTATTTTTTGGTTATGTGTGACACCTGCTGTACCCACCAACTGTGATACTGTGATACAATTAGACAAAGAAGTGGAGACAGCGGGAAAGAACTCTATTGCTTTTGCTAAATGTTTTATTATGTATACAATACTATTAACCCCAATATCCTAGATTTTTGTGAAAAGGCCCACATTATATGCAACTAGAACATTTTAAGAAATAGAAAGAATATATTTAAAATATTTAACACTAACCCTTTCTATTCCAAATTGTATTTTAGTACATTTAATTAGTTTTTACTAGTGCTGAATGCCGGGAAGAATATTTAAACAGTTATTGGAAGCTCTGAATATACATTTTTTTAAACAAACATTGAGACATAAATTTGTTGTGACTAGGTTGAATCCAAAGAAAATTATGTTAAGGGACTAACATGTTAAGAACCTTAAACTGATTTAAAGAACAGATATTGAGATGAATAAAGAGCTGTTAAGTATGGCACTTGGAGAAATGCTCTCTTAAGAATTTAACCAAAATAATACAAGTCTATACAACAAACACCTAAAAGAAATATGAATATGTATTGCAATGTTAATATGGTTGAAATAATTGACATTGGATAATAAGAAATAATAAGTATTAATACAATTGCTACTATGCTCCCATTGTTTTATTAAAAAATAAATTGGGTACAGAGCAAAGTTGGTTGCTTTCATTCATGCTGTAGGACATTTGTGGTATGTAATTATTTAGCCAATTTAAAACATTCTCCAAAATAAGAAAGGTAGATTGAGATAGTCTAGAGTTTTCATGTAAATCCTGGGAAGATAACCTTTTGCATCCAGAGGATTTTATAGTTACTCAATACAATGATAGTCATTTTACCTGTATTGGTGAGAGGTGAGTTCTCACCACTGGAAGCAAACCTTCAAACCTATGGATTGAACAGATTTTACATTTGGTGCATTAGCCTACTGAAGATATCTCACAGGCATCATTGTACAATAGTGACAGAATTAGAAAGTTGGGTAGAAAATGTTGCAGTATTTAATTCGTGATCCTATTATAGAGAAGGGCACTTATGTTTGGGAGGCTTGTTTTTTTTCTGGAATTCTTGAAGACAACTAAAATAATGATATTTATAAAAAAAAAAAAACAGATTTAAAATAAAATGATTTTTCATGTCCTGACTTTTGTTTTAGGTAAGGGTTTTGTGCCATTTTAGTGTCCACACAAACTATATTTTGTTTTTATTGGCATAAGAAAGGCTTTCTTTTGATACCATTATTTTGATAATAGCATATCATTTTATCTAAAACAAATAATATATAACAAAACACACTGCTAAATAGTTTATAATATTTGTCCTGAGTTCAGAAATAGCCCATGTTTTAGTGTTTTTTTATTCAAGTCACAGGGCAAGAACTATAAGTACTGCAAAGTAGACATGTGCAAAACTAACATTTTTGTTTCGTTTTCGTCCATTCGGATGAAAATGTTATTTATTTCGTCTAAAACTAATTTAGTTCATTACTGCATTCGTTTCAGACGAAATTCGTTCATTATTTTCGTTTCGTTTTATTCGTTCGTTTTATAGAATACGTGTAATACTATTGGCTTTCTATAAACCGAACGAGAGCCCCATTCAAAAGAAATTCTTATGAATGGGGCTCTCGTTCGGTTCATAGAAAGGCAATAGTACTACACGTTTTCTAAAAGCCGAAAGTTTATAAACCGAAGGTCGTTCGGTTTATAGATTTTCGGTTTATAGCATACATAGAATTACATGTAATTCTATGTAACGGCTTATGGATTACATGTAATACTATGGGCTTTCTATAAACCGAACTAGTGTTCCCATTCATAAAAGTTTCGGTTTATAGAAAGCTAAGAAGTTGAACGAATGAACAAATGGTTTAATACAAACGAAAATCATTCGTCCATTCGTGCTATAGTATTGGCATTACTATAAACCGAAATAGAGTCGATTTATAGAATGCCAATAGACTTACATGCATTCCATAAACCAAAAGTCGTTCATTATGTCGGTTTATGGAATGTAGTGTACTATGCTATTGTATTCTATAAACCGACTCTCTTTCGGCTTATAGAATGCCAATAGTACTACGAATGGACAAATGAACAAATGATTTTCGTTTATTAACCATTCGTTCATTCGGCTTTCGTTAGCTTAGTATTTTCGTTTTTGAACGAAAACGAATGCACATGTCTACTGCAAAGCTATTTCAAATTCTTTTTTAAAAATGTAGAATTAGAGTAATAATTTTTGGGAGTTTGTTTCTACATTTTTTTTCATATACATTGTACTTTAGGCATGAATTCACAGATCCTGTTATGTGTTACTGTCAAACAACACATCTCCTGAATACAGGAATAACAGCCATGCATAGGTTTGTCAGCTTGTTTGGGGGTTAAAAGGCCACATTTGAGAGGTGCGCTTTTTGGTTTTCCAACTTGGAATTTTCACATGCATTAACCTGCACCTATGTCTGATCTGGGACATTTTAGAAGCCAGCCAGTGCATTTTGTCCCACAAACCCATATATTTTTGAAAACTAGGCATCTTATGGTATTTCAAATGGGGTTTTTTTTAACACTTTCCATGCACTACCACCAGCCTATGTCAAATTTTGGTTAGTAATTTTTGTATGTTTTTCCACATACATTGTAGTTTGAGCATGAATTGAAACCCTTAATATGTGTTCAGCAACATCCCCTGAGTACAGGGATACCACACATGCATAGGTTTGTTAGGTTGTTTGGGGGCTAAAAGGCCACATTTGGGAGGTGTGCACTTCCAACTTGGAATTTTGACATGTAGTCATCCTGCGCCCATGTTCCATTTAAAACATTTTTGAATATGGACAATGTATTTTACCCCATCAAACCATATATTTTTGGAAACTAGACATCCTAAGGTATTTCAAATGGGGGTATTATAATACTTTACTGTAGTAATTCTACCACCAGGTTTGGTCAAATTTTGGTTAATAATTATTTGGAGTTTTGTTTCCACATAAATTGTACTTCAGGCATGTATTCACAGATTCTGGTATATGTCACTGCCAAACAACACCCCAAGATTTGCTCAGAAACATCTCCCGAGTACAGCAATACCATCCATGTATAGGTTTGTTGTGTTTTTTGGGAGCTAAAAGGCCACATTTTTGAGGTACGCATTTTAGTGTTCCCACTTGTAATTTTGACATGTAGTCAACCTGGGTCCATGTCCTATTTGGGATATATCTTTGAAGCCAACCAATGTAATTTACCCCCAGCAAACGATATATTTTTAAAAAATACACACACGACTCCTTGTGGCAAGTGCTCAGCAGCCACTGATACGTCACTAGATGATGTATCAGAAAGCTTACCAGGGTCAAAATTGAACCCTGAGTCAGCGGTCTCAGTGCCTAAGCAGTAATCTATGGCAAAGAAGGGGTTAATAGCTCTTAAAAGAGCCTATGTAGTACTGTAATACATTACAGTACAAAGAAATGAATCCCTAAAAAATGCAGACAGCTAAAAAAATGTTGCTGTCCAAGATTACTACTTATACAGTGATCAATGGCAGGGAAGGGGTAACTACACAGGGAATTCATAAAACCTGACAATTTTATAAAATTAAATTTTAACACTAATTATGATCCGTCCCTTTCCCTCCAAAAAAAGTAAGTGAGGAGAGGGAGGCAGATACAAATTGGTCAGATCAATATTCACAAATATTGATCTGACCAGGTGAATGGTGATGCTCATCTGAGCAATCACCAAAATGCCTTTGCCACTAATACACTGTTACTAACTGCTATACATGCACTCAGATAGCTTAAAAAGAAATCAAAAATATTTTTACTTTACACGTAACCTCCTAGCGGGTGTAAAAAAAAAATATGCAGACAGATAAAGATTGCTTTGGGATCAATATCATTGTGTAAGCAGTGATAGACGGCAAGGAAGAGGTTAATAACTCTTAGAAGAGCCTTTAAAGTACTGTAAAAAAGATGCAGTAAGTAGGATTTTCCAAGGCATTTATTTGTGCAATAAATGCCTTGGAAAATCCTACTAATGCATCTTTTTATAGTTAGAAACCCATTTGTCTCAAATGCCCTCTTATAATGTGTTTATACACATACCAGATTATTGGTGTTGATATAGTTTATTTAAATTTTCATTAAATAAAATGGGGTAAATTATTTAAGTTTATTGTAGACATCCTTATTCATATTTTTTTTTTCCATTTAGTCTCCATCTTCCTTTCATTGCTTGATTACATTTAAATTCTAGATTGAATTGAAAACAATTTGTATGACGTCTGGAGGACACTTAATCCCACAGGGACGGATTTTTCCTTCTTTTCTAATAGACACCTGTCCTATTCCAGAATATACTTTTTTTTAACCAATATGAAGGGTATTAAAAACTGTTTGAGATCAAATACTGGAAATATATCTTGGTCTGATCATGCACCAGTTTATATGTTAGTCTCCAATAATTCCTCCTATTTTAACAGAACTAATTGGAGATTAAACAAAACTCTTTTACAAACGGATCCAGCTAAATTGGATCTCATTAATCAGACCAAAGAATTTTTACTTACAGATGATATTCAAACAGCTGATAATCCCACATTTTGGTGTGCCTTAAAATGTACAATCAGAGGTTGTCTTATTAAGTTAGGTTCAAAAATGAAAAAGTAGAAAGGTAAACTCCTTAAGGAACTACATATTCTTTTAACACAGAAACAGATACTTAATAAATTAAATCCAACAATAGAGTTGAATATAGACATCCAAGAGATACAATCTCAAATTAAAATGAACTTAACTCAAAACTGTAACAATGCCCTTCACTATTTAACACAAAAATGGTATCACAGCTCAAATTGTGTTGGCAAAAATCTTAGAAAACAACTAAAAGCAAGGAATGAGGATAGGAGAATTAAGAAAATAATTTACAAAAATATTACTAATTTTTCCCCCACACAGATTGGTAACTCGTTTGAGGACTATTCTAATACATTATATAACTTAGAAGATAGCAAAAAAAAAAATCAAATATACAGATGAAAAGATTTCTGGGAGGACTTAACAATATTGGATGAACAAAAACTACACAACCTGAACATCCCAATCTCATGAGAAGAGGTTAGACAAGCAATTGAAGAGTTAAAAAAGGGGAAAACACCTGGCTCCAATGGTTTTTCATCTATCTTTTGCCAAATGTTGGACCCAGTGATCTCCCCAGTACTTCTAAACAATAACAACAACAATATTCATAACAATAACTTTCATAACAAAAACAAAAGATATATCTGAAATTAACAATTCAAAATAAATAAATAAAAAACCCTTTTCATTTTTTTGGTGGGAGTTTAACTTTATCAAAAAGCAGAAGGCTTTTTGTATTTTTGTATAATTAAAATAAATAAGCTGCACAAATGTTTTTTTTTCTTCCCAATAAGTTGTACTACTGACTTGGTAATGTGAAAGTTACTACAGACTCGCACAGCTGATAAATGTGCCCTACTTTACAGCAGCTGCCATTCTGCTTTATTGAAAATGGCATTGCTCTCTGCACATCAACAGGGGCTGCACTGTTTTATTTTTATTAACTATTAATGCATGTGTAGTTCAGGATTTGTATAGAAATAACTTGGCATGTCTGCCACTTTCCAGGTTATGGCAGTTCAATAAATTTACAAAGGAACTATGTGAGGTTAGTTTATGTTAGTCATTACTAGTGGTATTATCTGCTGATTAATATGTACTTAGATGCTGGATTTTATTTTTGCGCAGGTAATACTTGAAGAGCTATTGGGATAGATTCAATGGCCCAGTTATTGCAAAAAGGGCCATTAGTGATAAATTAATGGGCATTTTTGATTCAATGCCCTCCTCTAACAAGGTTAACATGTGCAGTACAATCAGTTAGAAAGATTACCGCACCTGGTAATATTAGTTGCTAACTTGTTTCCATGAATTTGGTAAGATGCACAGACTCGAATTAGAGATATGTTTTAACATTGTTGCCTGAATTTAGTAAGTTACACATTTGATGAACTAGAGTTGGCAGAGAATAATCTTGAAATTGGAATATGTTTGCTGCATATTTTTATAGTTCCATTCACTCATTGACACATGTTCTAACAATGATCCAGTCTTATATGCCATAACTTAAATATGCTTAGCCAGTTTAGAACATATGCAGATCTTATTGTCAAAAATAATGTTAAATCGTTTGTATGACTCCAAACAATTGAAAAGGAATGTAACTACAGCGTAATTAAAGGTATTTTGTTGTTTGGGGGAGATAACATTGTCATTTAGCCTCAAGCTGGAGTCTTTAAAAAGCTTTTTGGAATGAACATTTTAATATCAGACAAATGGTACAGAACTGACCTCTGCATGGCATCGTCTGTTTATATTTCTTCTGTAATGTTGACCTGGAATGTTAATCAGTTCAGCAGTCTCTTAGGGACACATGAAAGCTCTGATAGAGTTTATACATTTGCAGACTTACACTAAAAACAAATTCCATTATAGAGAAGTGGATGTGACAGAACTCATCTGGAACACATGACACTGGGTTCATCTAATACTGTTCTCTCTTTTTCCTTTACTGCAGTCTTCATTGATATATTTAAAAATGAGAAAGAAGCTCCATCCTTCCTGTCTTTGATCCTCAAGAAGGAAACCTCTTCCTCTAATTGAGCTATTTTGAATTTTGCCACTTGGGGGTGAAATTGCATTCTCAATTCCCTGCAATTCTCTCTTTCATGAATGAAGCCCCTAGAATTGGAAGAGATGCTCCTTCCATGGTGTCCTAAAGATTAGCACCCGCTGTTCTCCTCTGACAAGACTTCCTCAAAGGTTGATAATGCATTCAGTTGAATGGGAGTTTTTTTCCTAATTGCTAGTTGGACCATATTTTTTAAATTATTTTCTCAATTTCCTGCAATCATCTTTTTCACTAATACAGCCCTACTTTTAAAGGACATAAAGCACTAATTTAAACTGTTCACTGTTTTTCTTATTTATTTTTTTATTTTGTAACTATGTATGGCTTGGGCTTCTATTTACAGTTACTTTTAACCCATACCATTTATAAAATAATTGCTACATGTTCCTACATATTTCATATTTGCAAACCCTCTCTTAATCCCCTCCCTAATCTTTCTTGCATGGCAACCTAGCACCAATGCACACATCTTTGCTTTCTCTACACTGTCCTGAGGGTACCCTGGAACTTTCCTTGGGTAGAGAGCTGCTATTCCTCTAATGTCTTACAAAAGTCACACATTTAAAGTCAAGAGCAGGAACATGGCTAAAACTACACTTCTGACATTCCTTCAGGTTATTGTATTTGTTCTAAACTAATAATTATGGGAAAGAAAAGCAAGTCATTGTATAACAGATGGCCTTCATTTAGAGAAAGGTGTGAATTATGTTAATATACAATAGTAACATAAAAACTGCATCTGCTCCTTCCTTCTCAAACTGTCTCTCTTTAGAAAATGTATCTGGTATTGCAACACAATGAATGCAAGTATATTGCAACATATGGCAAACTGAATCTTAAATTGGTTCAAAATTAAGGCATTATTGAAAACAAAACATTCCAGCATCTAAAGTACAAACAGAAGAGTGTGACATTGTATTGTGTTTATGTCTGGACCCATCTCCAGCCACAGGAGCCTTACTTCCTACCCCATCATTAAATGCAGCCATTCTGGAGCAGAGAAACAGAGCAAGGTCCATTCATCCACATTATGAAGTGTGAACACACTCACATTTGGGTGTCACATGTGCATGGCATCAGACAGACCTCCCAGGAGAATGATTGTAATATAATAGCTCCACTCCAAAATGCAGACCATAATCCAGCCCAATAAAATGATCTGCAATGCTGGTGCTATTTGTTCTGTAGCATCTAAGGAGTTTACAGATCCTATGATGTGTCCTCCTCTATCCTGGTCTCCTGTATTTGTTTCTATTTGTCCCTTTATTCCAGTTTCCAGCACTTTTTTCTCCAGTGATCTGTTTTTTTTTTCTTTTATATCCAATGGTTATATGTCCCATGCCTCTTTATCCAATGGTCCAGTGTCCTGCACTTCTCTATCCAGTGATCTGATGCCTTCTCTCTGCAATGGGAAGGTGTCCTGTAGTTCTTTATCCAGTGGCCTGGAATCATTAACCTCTGTGTCCAGTGGCCCTGTGTCCTGCACTTCTGAGTCTTGTGCTCCAGTATTCTACATTTTGACATCTTCCACTGCAGTGTATCCTACAATTCTGGTTCCTTTTTTCCCCTCTCCTCTATAATTCCAATGCTCCATGCATCCACTAGCCTCTCAGTTAGTAATATTTCCTGAAAAAAATACTTTTACATCTTTTATTTTTGCTTATTTTGTGTAGTTGAACAGACAGCAATTTTCAATAACAGAAGATTGTAATATTGTAAGGAGAATGATATCTAGCAGAGGCATACATTTATAGTAATATGCACAAACAGAACTAGTAAATGAAAGGCAATGTTGATGAGACAAGGTTTTTTGGTGCCACATGCATGTATTGTACTTTCAAGTAAATTAAAGTTGCCCATCAATTTGCTACATGAGTAGAAATTAATAACACACAACTGATAGGATAGTAGTTAGGAAAATAGTATAGTTAGTTATTTATCAAGAGGATACAAAGCATAAATAAATAGCATGTTTGGGGTTTGTGTAGATCCAAGAGCTAAGTCTCCAGTTTTTGTTTTTTTTAGAAAACATAGGTGGTGGGACTATGCACTAAAACATAACTGACAAGTCAGGCAATCATATCCTATTTGAGAAAAAAGTTAATTTGGAGAATGTTTCTAACTCCTGTACTAATACCTGATTTTTACTGCTAATGTGTGTCAACTTCATAGTTCACTTTTAGTGATTAGTTCTCAAGATGTGTCCTTGTCTATCAGCACCTCCCGTGTGTGTTATCTCACATATAAAAAAAAAAAGAATTTGGCTACATTTAAATAATATTGACCTTGATGCATTTCGTAAATGTAAGTTTTATAAAAAATGAATGGAAATGCATAATTCACACCTGCAAAAAGGAATAGACAAAAAATAGATAGAGAGAAAGATAATAATACATATTTGTGTTCCTCCTTTTCTGCATAAACATATCACTAGTAGAGTTGAGCGGACACCTGGATGTTCGGGTTCGAGAGGTTCGACCGAACTTCGGAAAAAGTCCGGGTCCGTGCTCGAACTTGACCCCGAACTTGACCCCGAACCCCATTGAAGTCAATGGGGACACAAACTTTTGGCCACTAAAATGCCTCTAAAAAAGTCCTGGAAAGGGCTAGAGGGCTGCAAAAGGAATTAAAATGTGGGTAAGAGTAGGACAAGTGCCCTGCAAACAAATATGGATAGGGAAATAACTTCAAAAAACATAAAATACATACAAATTAAAAATACTGTACTATTTAGCACACAAAACTATTAGAATTTTTCAAAGTGCGCTGTAAGCACAGTATTTGACGGTTCTATTTGACTCTCAGATGTAATACATGTAATGCTAATGCTATTCTATAAACAGAAATAGAGTCCCCATTCATAAGAATAGGTCAATTGACCTATTCTTATGAATGGGGACTCTATTTTGGTTTATAGAATAGCAATAGCATTACATGTATTCTATAAACCGAATGTCTTTCGGTTTATAGACTTTCGGCTTATAGAATACACGTAATGCTATTGGCTATTCTATAAACCGAAAGTCTATAAACCAAATGACTTTCGGTTTAAAGACTTTCGGTTTATAGCCGAACCTCGAACTCCAACATGGACATACAGTGAAACAGTGCGGTTCGGGTTCGCTCAACACTAATCGCTAGTCACAACTATTTATTGAAAAAAAAGGGGCAATACTTAAGTTATTTATCAGCATTATTTTGTTGTAAGCAAAAGAGTACACTCCCATTAGCATGAGCATTACTTTGGCAACTGACTATGTATTTGTAGACATTTTTATTTTTGATGACATAGCAACTAACAATTCTCCACTAAAACAACACATTATTTTGTTAGTAAACGTCACACAATATATGATTTCATATTCTTCTTTTAAAACAAAGTGTCCTTGATACTTCTTGTTTATAATTTCTATTTGGCTTGGTATCTTGCAGTTTCCTTTTATTTTGTTCCAAACTCTTGCAAACCTAGAGCAGCAGTTTAACTGAAATTAGGCAGGACTCTCATGCTCTAGTTTACCCTCTCTGTATTCAATTACAAATAATCCTATGAAAGCACCTTCCAGTAATCCACTGGATTTCACAGTTTTACTATCATGAAATTACAATAGTCTTATCTAGTGCTTGGAATACAAAGTGTTGTAGACATTAGTTAAACTGTGTTAAGAATGCTTGTGCAAGATAGTACAGATAAGGTAGTCAGTAAGTTTTACAGTACATATATGTCAGTTGTTGCCACAAAGTTTACATTTTAATGATAATGGGGCAGATTCAACAGCCCCGTTAACTAAAACACTGGCATTAGTGGTAAATTAATGGGCATTGATGATTAAATGCCCACCACTAATGCCATTACAGGTGGGATAATGCCATTATCTATCCATTAAAAAAAATGTACCACACCAGCAAGAAACCTCCATGCTTTATATGGAGATTTAATGGAGCCACACAAAAACTGCATTGGAACACTGTTATGTGCTGTAATTACTGCACAAACAGTGATTCAATAACAGTCAGTAAAAGTTATTGGGCAAAAAATGTTTACATTTTTGTTCATCAATTTTACACACAAAAAAAAAACACAACTTGAATGGGCCTTAATGCAGCCAATATTTGCACATTCTAACACTTTGTGTGCTGGCCCCATGAAAACATATTGCACCTAGAGACTTCTGGCTAGTGTTATGCCCACAGTCACAAAAACAAAATCCATTATTGACCCCATGGAGGCACAAGCCAGCGCAATATCTGTGGATTGAATACAATTTAATACAGGGGCTGCAGGTGGGAGAATGCCTACGCCCCCCACGTAAAATCAATAATTCCACAGCCAAATTCCCAGTATGCCAGTATTTATTGCCATTAATAATCCACAGCCAATTTGTCCATTAATATACCACCCTCCGGAAATACTGGGTACGACCTGACGGCATATCCGAAGGGGAAAAACTTTTTTTTTTTTTAATTTCGGCAGCCGCACCCAGCCAATGATCAAATGATAAATAGTTTTTAGTATTCCCTTGCCGTAAAGATATGGGAAATGTATGGTAGGGTGTACAATATGTACTTATATATCTTTTGTTGTTATTGATTTTTGATTTCTGTTTATTATTGTATGTATTTTTGCAACTTTGTGGTGTAATTGTTTTGTAAAAGAAATTAATAAAAGTGATTTAAAAACAGAAAAAAGCAAGTTTTTTTTCTTGGTGTGCAGAAAAGTGGTATTAGTATATTTACTTACCTACACTTGGTAATTTCATGGTTATGGATCACATTAAAAGAGATGACATGCAACACATCTGTCTCTATGTGACTGAAATATGATCAGTATACATGATATTGAATTCTTTAATGCACATGCAAAAGCAATATTCTCTCCATTTTCAAATATCCTCTCCCTTTTTGCAAAATATGAGATTTCATTCCTACTAATCATGGTTAATTCACTAAACCAGCTACCAGTTTAGCTCGGGGTAATACAGATGTGCTCAAACCTTACACCACTATACAAGCTGCACAGTCTAAAACCCCTAATCAAGTGACTCATAACATTTTATTAGGGATTTTTATGAAGATTTAAGCTTATGGTATTCTTGATCTCAGAAGCTCATAATGACCAAGACATTTACTAAGGGCTGAGTTAGAACCAGTTAACTCAAGATGTGAAACATTTCCAGAAAATGTATGTGGTATTTAATCAACTAGAGAACGTATGCATAACCTGTGAATACAGGTTAATATTCTGCTATGCCTTAGCTCAAAAATAATAAATGTGTTTATTTTTATATAAAAATGTAAAAAAGAAAGAGGGGGACATGCTTTGAATAGCCTCTCATTTTTCAGCTAAATTGAGTTGTGTTGGTACAGTTTTATTTCATGGATCAACGTTTTCTCATTTAATTTTTTTAGAAAAATTATAAATCTCATTAAGAGCTTCCTATAGTGTACTGAATTATTTCGTTATTACAATTCCTTCCAACAGTGATAAAAACTACAAACTCATATTACTGGGGAAAATATTAATCTGGAGGTTGTCCAAAATGTAAATGTTAATTATGTATTGTGTGTACGTTTTGATTTTATTTTTCATATGTAATAGCAATAACCAGCAAATAGTAATATTTTGACACTACATTAAACTAAAAAAAAACAAACAATCTGTATCTTTAGGACATATTTTTGGTGTCGAATGGAAAGGAAACACTTAGTAAACACATGTGAAGGGCCAACAGCTCAAATAAAATGTAAATTGAAATATACTAATGTATCTCACTAAATAAATAAAAATACATTTAAAAATGTTACCTTACCTTGCTTTACTGGATGGAGGATAGATTGATTGCTACAGATAATTTGTTAATACAAGATATTATCAAAACAATAAAAACTATTTTAACCCTTTAAGGACCAGGGATTTTCCTGGGCCAAGGACCAGAGCGTTTTTCAATTTTTAATACGCGGTTTTTGAAACATAAATTTCCTCTCTCTCATTTAACGCACCCATACAAGTTATATGTTGTTTTTTAGAGGACAGTTAGAGCTTTCTTTTGATACCCTATACATAAAAATGATTTACATTTTAGTATTAAAAAATACATATAAAAGAGGACATTTTTGAGGAAAAAAAAGTTTTTCCCCATTATTTTCCCAATAATAAGCTACATAACTAGTGCAACACTAACCCACTTATCCCCCCTAATTAACTAACTAATAAAAAAGAAAAATATTGATTCCCAAACCCCCCATAACAAAAAAGATAGAAAAAAAACTCTGAAGAGTGCGATGTCAGATCAGTAAAAATCATGCAACAGGCATGCAGGGGTTAAATTTTATTAAATAAATATATTAAAATTACCTTTATTTATTAAAAAAAACTTTATAAATTGTAAAAATAAAACAATCTGTAAAAAAAAAACTAAATGAGGGCCATAAAGTGAAAGGAAACTGATCACAGTTAAAAACTGTGATCAGCAATGAAAGGGTTAATTTTTTTTTTTTTTTTTTTACCTATGTGTATGTAATTAATTTCTTTTTACTTACAGGTCACTCTCTGTGCTTCACTATAAGAATGTGAAGCACAGGGAGTGAATTAGAGGCAAAGTCAGTGTGTGAACACACTGACTTTGCATCTAATTTGCATGTTATCGCGGTGATCACTCAATCACCGCGATCACATGCCTGGAAACTGACCGATCCGGTCCAGGAGCTTTGCCTCGGGTGCGAGGCTTAGTCCTGGACCCGTTGCAGACTAGCTGGCGGTGCCCACGGAGCGCACCGCCGGCTAGACTGCATGACGAGTTAACTCGTCATAAGGTCGCTAATACGGCGGCTCTTATGACGAGTTAACTCGTCATAAGGTCGGGAAGGGGTTAAAATAATACTTGGCAGGGCCTCAGATCTCATTGATTGCTCCGATTGAGATACTGGAGAGAAGTATTGATAATTTGAGTGTGAAAAAATGGAAAGAAGTGGGTATCATTAAAAAAAAAGGACCCATTTATAGAAAATGGTGTAAAATTATTCTGCCAATTACAGTTCCAATATAAAATAGATAAGAAATAGCTATTTACCTACTATAGGATTGGGCACTATATTGGGAATAAGGTATATAGAGATGAAATACCTTTGGACAAACTTTTGACTCTGGATACACAACAGGTGATGGCACCTAAAATATCTAAAATTATTAAACAGAGTTTCAACATAACTAAAATGAAATCTATTCAAAAATGGGAAATGGAAATAAATATAGAAGTCCCTTATCCGGACTGGCAGACAGATTTTGATCTTACGAGAAAGTTCAGAGAAGGGCTAATAAACTGGTTCATGGGTTGAAGGATAAAACTCACCAAGAAAGGTTAAAGCATCTTAACATTTATAGCATGGTTAAGCAAGGAAAGACGTAAAAGGGGGGATATGATAGAAACATTTACATAAAGGGAATCAACACAGTAAAGGAGGAGAGTATATTTAAAAGAAGAAAACTTACCAGAACTAGAGGACATCATTTTAAATTAGAGGGGCAAAGATTTAAAAGTAATGTCAGGAAATATTACTTTACTGAGAGGGTAGTGGATGTTGGAATAGCCTTCCAGAAGAAGTGGTAGAGGTAAACACAGTCAAGGATTTTAAGCATGCATGGGATAGGCACAAGGCTATCCTAGATATAAGATAGGGAATGGGGGACTAATAAAAGTATTTAGAAAAATGTGCAGACTAGATGGACCAAATGGTTCTTATCTGATGACAAATTTTGTTTGTTAATACATTGTATTAATATACAGGAATCATATTTGAAACTGGTACATAGATGGTACATGGTACTATCTAGGATACATCGTTTCTCTAATTCCACTTCCCCTACATGCTGGAGATGTAATGGTGATCATGGATCGTTTTATCATGAGTGTTAGGAATGTTCCAAACGTTACCAATTAAAACTGAACGCTTATGAGGTGGTGAAATATATTGTAGAACCAGCATTTGAGACCTCAGCCCAATATTTTTTATTCCACCTACATTTGTCTAAATTGGCCAGATCAAGAAAATGTCTTCTGGTACATATTTTTATGGCATTTAAATTACGTCTTGTCCTGAAGCCCTTCTTATTGGATGTCACTGAGTTTACTTACACTGAACAAAATCATGCAACATTTTTGTTTTTGCCCTCATTTTTCATGAGCTGAACTTAAAGATCAAAGACTTTTCTATGTACACAAAAGACCTATTTCTCTCAAATATTGTTCACAAATCTGTCTTATCCGTGTTAGTGAGCACTTCTCCTTTGCCGAAATAATCTATCCACCTCATAGGTGTGGCTTATCAAGATTAGATTAGTAGTGGTGGATCTAGTGCGACCATTACCCCATCCCATCAGGGAAAAAATAAATTTTGACCATGGTAGACTACGCTACCCGGTACCCTGAAGCCATCTCCCTGAACAATATACATGCAGAAATGGTGGCAGAAGCGTTACTCCGGGTATTTACACAGGTGGGGTTTCCCCGGGAGATCTTGTCTGATCAGGGCACCCAATTAATGGCTGAGCTGACCCACCAGCTCTGGAAGCTGTGTGGCATCAAACATGTCCAGACCAATGGACTGTGTGAGAGGTTCAATGGAACGCTGAAGCAGTTGCTTCTCTGGTTCGCAACCTCTCACCAGGATTGGGAAAAGCACCTGCTGCATCCTCCTGTTTGCCTACTGGGAGGTACCCCATGAATGAAGTGCCTTCTCTCCATTTGAGTTACTTTACAGTAGATGGGTAAGGGGACCCTTAGACCTATAGAGAGCCCACAGGGAGGGGGAGGTGCATCCTGAGCTGACTTCCGTGGTAGAATATGTGCTAGCCTTTAGAGACAGGTTGAAAAAACTCACTGAGTTAGTGCATGATAACTATTCTCTGTACCTAGTGCTACGTAAATTGTTGGCGCTATATAAATAAATGTAAAGGTAAGGTGTTATGGTAAGATGAGATCCTTCAAGCTGCGCAGGGATGGCAGAAGAGATGGTACTATTATACCGCTTGCCTCTTTACTCTGCAGATAGGGCAGAAAGTTCTTCCCTTAAGCCTAAAAAAACGGATAAATTACAAGTCGCTTGGCAGGGGCCCTACAGGGTAGTAGAATGCTTGTGTAACACTACCTACCTGGTAGCCAAGTGTTCAGATGAAAAGGTCCAGATGATAGAACAAAAGAGGGAGAAACACACTGCGCCCAGATGTGATGGCAATAGCAGCAACAAAATCTACCAGTGTCTCACTCCTGGTATATAATAACAAACAAAACAAAACAAAGTGATAATGTGCGCTGTAACCCAACACTCCAATACACAAACAAACAAAATATATACAGATCGGGGTTACCCTTAAATGTGAGGCAATTCACTCAATGTTAACCGGAAGGGGAAAAAACAAATAATAATATAGTGTAGTAATTTCAACTTAAAAGTGCAGGTGTTCAAAAATAAATATGAATACACTCACATTTTCTTGAGCAGAACACTGCTCAATGTATGTTGCATCATGGGAGCCCACAAAGGGTTAATGGTCCAGTAGTTGTCCAGGAAAAAAAGCATAAGAGAGCAAAGAGGGAAGACTCTTAGTATAAATGAATTTATTGTAAAGAAAAAAATATAAATGATCTTACATTCAAGTTTACAGGATTCAGCAGGAAAAGTGCATCAAAGTATGTCCCTACAAGTCCTCAATAAAAGTCTCCTCCTCCCACAACACGTTTCACCCGTAAAATGGGCTTTTTCAAGTGTGCTCTCTCCATTTGCAGTTTCCATTTTTAAATCTTAGGCTCAGCGCGACTATCGAGCGTCGCTTGTAGTGACATCATGCGTTCGGCTTCATTCTGCAGTATGCGTCTCTCCGTCCAGACGCATCTGCAGTTACTCCGTCTCTGTAATTGAGTTCTTAACCCTTTCTTCTTCCTTTAGGTAAAATAGCTCGAACAAAGGATATACAGTGTATTAAAACATAGTATACACGTATATATCCTGTTAAATATCCACAGCAGGATTTTGGGCAATTCATGTTAGTAAATGCAAGATCATAATATATATACCACTATATTACAAATGTTTAATACATATACATATTTATTTCATCCCCATTAAAATATAAGACCTTAAGAACCATGCCCAATATCCTAAGACATACATAAATGCAATAAAACAATTATATAAAATATAATATAAAATATAGATCCTATGTAGATTGCAATATGTCCCACATATTTATTGCACATAATTCACGTTTATTAATGCACAAACAAAATTATATTATTAATGTTAATTAAAAAAAATATATTATTAATGTTAATTAAAAAAAATATTAATTTTATTAAAAAACTTAAAGAAAGTTAAAAAGATCAAAATCAGCGTTAAGGCCATTGGGGATCATGGTTTTTAATTCATATACCCATTGCATCTCTAATTTTCCCAATTCTTTAAAAAAATCTCCCCCCCTCCAATGTTTTTTGTATTTCGCAATGGCCGTAAAGCTGAGTTGTCTAGGGTCACTATTGTGTTGTAAAAAGTGTTTGGGGACACTGTGTGTTTCAAGTTTATGCTTAATATTGTTACAGTGCTCCCCTATGCGTTTCGTCAATTTCCTTGTGGTTCGACCCACATATTGCAATCCACAGGAGCACTCTAATAGATAGATGACCAAACATGTCTGACAATTCATAAAATCTTTTATCTGGTAATCTTTCCCTGTTATCCGAGATTTAAAGCTGCATATTCTTTTATTTTGTTTAGGTTTGGTTTGACGACATGCATTACAATTATTGCATCTATAAAAACCAGGATTTTGAGTTAAAAGGTCCAGATGATGTTTCATGTAAACATGCTCAAGGCATATCTGATACTGCCTGAGGAGGTAGCCGTCATATGTGCCCAGGCAGTAAAGGACTCAGAGAGCCTTTCACTGCTGGAGCAGCCCCGGCGTAGCGAGACTCAAGCAGCGCTAGATACAGTGCAGATTTACAAACATTTTGGTGGACTCAGAAACAAGCCCAGCAAGTCCTTATGACCCACAGGGAGATGCAGTCCACAGGGTAGACATCCCCTGCCAGACCCCTCTGCATGTGCTTACCTAGATGATGTGGCCATTTACAGTAATACTTGGGAGGACCACCTCTGGCATCTAGCCACTGTGCTGGAACCTATCCAAGCTGCAGGACTGACCCTCAAGCCAGAGAAATGTAGTAAAGGGATGTCTGAGGTAGAGTATCTCAGACATCTGGTGGTGTGTGGATAATGCGAAAATTGAAGCAGTCGAAAACTGCCCTCCCCCCGTACTAAAACCCAGTTTCTCGCCTTCCTTGGCAGTACCCTTCCTGGTTACTATAGGAAATTTGTCCCTGACTACAGCACCATAGCCAAACCTCTGACGGACCCAGACAGGTCGCTTAGTCCCCTGAGTGCGAAGCCGCCTTCCACCGACTCAAGCAAGCCCTCATTTCTTCTCCAGTCCTAGCAGCTCCTGACTACAACAAAAAATTCTGTGTCCACACAGATGCATCCATGTTTAGACTGGGAGCAGTACCAAGACAGGTGGGGACCGACAACAGCAACCATTCCGTTGCCTACATTCCATTGCCCTGGGAGGTAGTCTATGCCGCAGGGGAGAAGGAGTGTCTTGCCATGGTATGGGCATTGAAGAAATTACAACCTTACCTATATGGACGCTCCTTTACCGTATTGACGGAAAATAAGCCACTGATTTGGTTAAACTGTATTTGGGCACTATCATTATTTATGCTAGGCACTTTCTAAGTGATAATAATTATTTAGCACACCCACAACATTCCACCTGCACATGCCTACACAGCAAATGTATTATGATATGCATAGTATCAACAATAAATGTCAGCATAAAAGGCTCCAGATATACCTAAATTGATTACTTTTAAAAAAAATACCAAAAGCAGAAAGTAATATTTTTTCACACATACAGTATGTTCAAATCTATATTTAAATCAAAGTATATTTTTTAATATTAGTATTGGGGGGGTGGGGGGGGGGGGGATTCTGGGTAAGCATGATCCGTAACAATATTTTAAACATATATCAACATTTATGCTGGTAAAAAAACAAATCAACATAAAATATGTGTTTATTCATCTTGTTATGATTTAGATGCTCCATCACCTAAACTTTGCTGTTACTGTGAATTTAAAGAATAAAAAAAAATATTAAAAGAAAGCTATACAGTGTGTTAGCAGAATTTCAAGCAAATGAATAAATTAAGAGATTTAAAAAAAATGTATCTATGGAGTCTGCTTTTTATGACATCAGCTTGTTGCTTTATGTGCTTGATTTCCCATCAAGTCACAGGTGATTACATAAATTGACTCCACAGATATAGTTTTATCTTAATTTACACATTTGCATGCAATCCTGCAAACACAATGTATATAAATCATTATTTGATATTTTTTTAATTTCTACCATCACAGTATAAAACATGTTTAGGGCCTATACGTTATAGTAATTGTTGTCTCCAATGCCATATATCCTACTACCAATGATTTCTAAGAGCACTCAAATACACCTATATCAATTCATTATTTTAAGTTAGAAATGCAAAGATGTGTATGGGAAAAAAAATCAAGTTGGATAATGTTGTCATTTCTGTCGCAATCACAACGCCATTGTTATCATTAATAATGCTATCAACCAAGGTATAATAACAGGATGTACACCGTATTACTCAGAATCTGGTTAGTTACACGACAATTGTTCTCAGTCACAAAGTCACAGAACATGTCCTTACTCTCTCTGGAAAAGTTTGTATTTGTTTGTGTTTTATTTGTTATACAATAAATATTGCAGAGATTTAATCTGGTTTCCCAAAAAAATCTATGGAACTCTCTTTCATTCTAAATTGACAAAATATCTGGATTTTGCTGAATCTTATTTTCTCCTCTGTCGTTCTTTGCTGAGAATCTAGGATGGCAGCTTGAGGGTTGGCATACAAAGGCTTCTTTGATTAACTGCTATTTGTCATTACGTGCAGTCACTCGTCTGTTAAAGGCTACACATCTACACACACCACAAATCTGGATTTATTACCAACAAATTCTGTCAACTGCAAGTCCTTTAGCTAAATGCAAATTGATTATTTGAATCATTGCATGCTTTTTGCATTTTATTATCTCCTTTGTACAATTACAGTTTGCATGTACTGTGTAGCCTAGATTGTTAATTTAAGCTTTTTCAGTTTCTTTGGCATATAGACTATTTGGAAAAGCATTACTTTGAAATTTGGATGTTGTTACATTTGATTTAAATGTATAAAATTACTACTATTCTTAATATAATTTGCATTATTCTTTATGTAAAATCAATCACCTTAATAAAAAGGGTTAAGCATGGCATGTTCAATTAGACAATGTAATGTAGCACTCCTGAACAGGGCAATAAAGGTTGTTTAGTTCTACATTCATTTTCTTTTTATTCATAAAACTTGTCACAGTTTGGTATCTTAAACCTCAAGGAAAGACCTATGCAGCTTATTGAACAAGATACATTCTCTAGAGATCGAACTAAGTACTTTCCTAGACTTATATATTGGTAAACAGAAAGCCAATCTACCTACAGAGAAACAAAACAGAAACATATAATATTCTATGAAAGTGCGCTAAATGGAGAAAGCTGCTTGGCAAATGTAATTACATCAAACACTTATACTTTTAGTTGTCAATTTTACCTCTGTTGTCAGCATGTTCCTATCCTTTGTATTTTCATTACTTATAAAGCACCAACTATTCTATTATTTTGCAGTCCTGTACATATTTATAAGCCACACATACAAATAGTGGAGGATGCAATGAATTAGGTATACTTGAACAGAAGATGAGGTGCCTCATGGTCAAGACGGCTTACAGTCAAAAATGGAGTCTTGCTACACATGAGGCAAAAATGTGAAAAGTCCTATGGGTCAGCCATTCCTGTATATTATTCTTTCCTTATTTCACTAGTATTATATTCTAGTTGTTGTGAAATAAAATGGCTAATTTTCCAGGAAGGTTAAGGTTAACTAAAATATAATAATGCGATTATTTGAGTTTACATGTAAATGGAAGTTTATTACAAACCTGATCATTGGTGTGCTACATGTTTTCCCATTAGGATGAACCAACAAACAAGCCAAATGATATGCCCAGTAACCAATGAACAATATGAGTATTTATTGGCCACATGCAATTTCTTGCCATGCATTAATAAGTGTGTTCCTTCTAAAAGCCAGTGTATTTGTGTAGTTAGAATTGTTGTATCAGAGATATTCACTCAGAACAGCAAATGCCAAATGCAAAATGAATGTAAATCCCAGTAGAGTATTATCATATTCGGTATAATACACATTATATATAATAAAATCATCTTGAGAAATCCAATACAAAAGTCAATAGAAAATGAACACATCTCAACCCTTTCTGGTTGTTTGAATGTAATTCCTTTTTTGTATAATAATGTTTCGCAACTGCTTTTATATATAAAAAAAAATACCTGTACAAATTTGAGATAAGGAAATGTGTAGGATTCAAATGAAAAAAAAAAAGGTAACAAGTTTGAAACAAGACACAAGTCAAATGTAAATTTAAAAAAATCATATGTTTACCCCCTTATGTTTCTCACATCCCCCACTCCCTCTAGATTGTGAGCTTGCTATCAGGGCTCTCTACCTCATGTATTCATCTGTTCTTGTTTCTCTAACTTAGTATGAAGTCACCCTCTGTACCTCACACTATGTAAGTTCACTTAGCTTGGGAACGAACCTGGTTTGTTCCTGAACAATGTCATCTCACCTCAATTCACCCAGTGGTGTATCTTGATTTTGTGCTGCCCTAGGCAGACAAAATCCGGGCACCCCCCTACCCAAGCTGCACACCCAATTTACACACCTAAGACATGCCCCATCACCTCCATTTCATGACCCCACATCACACATAACATTCAGACTCACATCAAGCTCATACTCCCATCACACACACACTCCTACTCCCATCACACTCAGTCACACACTCCTACTCCCATCACACTCAGTCACACACACTGTCTCCCATCACACACACTCTGACTCCCATCACACTCAGTCACACACACTGTCTCCCATCACACACACTCTGACTCCCATCACACTCAGTCACACACACTGTCTCCCATCACACACACTCTGACTCCCATCACACTCAGTCACACACACTGTCTCCCATCACACACACTCTGACTCCCATCACACTCAGTCACACACACTGACTCCCATCACACACACTGTCTCCCATCACACACACTCTGACTCCCATCACACTCAGTCACACACACTGTCTCCCATCACACACACTCTGACTCCCATCACACTCAGTCACACACACTGTCTCCCATCACACACACTCTGACTCCCATCACACTCAGTCACACACACTGTCTCCCATCACACACACTCTGACTCCCATCACACTCAGTCACACACACTGACTCCCATCACACACACTGTCTCCCATCACACACACTCTGACTCCCATCACACTCAGTCACACACTTTCTCCCATCACACACACTCTGACTCCCATCACACTCAGTCACACACACTGTCTCCCATCACACACACTCTGACTCCCATCACACTCAGTCACACACACACTGACTCCCATCACACACACTGTCTCCCATCACACACACTCTGACTCCCATCACATTCAGTCACACACACTGTCTCCCATCACACACACTCTGACTCCCATCACACTCAGTCACACACACTGTCTCCCATCACACACACTCTGACTCCCATCACACTCAGTCACACACACTGTCTCCCATCACACACAGTCTCCCATCAGCACTTACCTTTCCCTCGTGGCTAGTGGCAGGCAGCATGGTCCCTCCATGCTGCCTGTTCGGCTCCCCGGCGATTGTGCCGACAGGTCACGTGACCAGGCGCGCGTATGACGTCAGCGCGCCCGTCACGTGACTGTCGGCACTTCCGTGTCACACTGCACGGGGAGCCGAACATATAAACCCTTTTTTCATTCTTCTATGTTTCTGCTGAGAAAAACTGGCAAAATGTTAATTAATTTATTATTCTTTTTGTCACAATGCTCTGTTGGGAAGACAAGGCTATATAATTTTTATCAAGGACAAATAAATGCTTGGCTATTTTTAATTCATGTGATTTTACAAGAAAATTCCTTTAATAAATAGTAATTATATTTGCTACAGAGCAAAGAACATAAGCTTATGAAATGTGGAATGTTTTATCAGATGTGTGCATATTAATCTACATTGTTTTGTGGTTGTTAGCATTGTAAACTTATTATATGTAATCTTCAAGTCTGTAAGTTCAAAGCAAACAGTTGTAAAAAGCTGTTAATATGAAATGAATAATTTACATAAAAGAGTATATCCCAAAAGTTATTACTGCCTATGATTATTCAAAGAAACAGTATTAACAGGTAGAAATTGGTAGTCTGTATTTTTATTGCTAAGAAAAGCATAACTTTCCTCCAGAAACGTACAAAATGTGCTTATTTATTCTTGTTATCTGGATAATTGCTTTCCACAATAATCAATTTTCTTGTATTAAATCTCTGTTTTAATCACTAGCTAATAAAGGACATCACAAATTGCATCAATGTTTAAATTGGATTAGCTTTTAATGAATGTCAGCTTAGAATTGCACAAACACCCACTTTTAAGGAACGGTTTCTACTATTTGCCTATTATAAACTGAAACCAGTTATGTTTTCTTCATTTCTAAATATAGTGTTATTGGGCTACGTGAAACAAGGCAAAGCAACAGCCAGAAAACTTTGCAAGTATTTAAACAAACAAACAAAACATTAGAAGGTCCCACATGAGTTGCAGTGCTGATTAGCAGACAATGCATTCAGCTCCAATGAGACTGCTTGATGGATCATTAGAGAATGGTGCTTTTAAAATAGATTGTCTAATGCTCTTACTTTATTAAGAGAAATTAAGGTATTTAGATTATAAAGGTGTTCACTAACGGCTCAGTGCTTTTCAATCCTGTTGACTTTAGTAGGATCTCTCTGTAGCCTGATGGCTGGTGTTTCATTTTACATATTTATTCTGGGCTTCTCAATAAATATTCATATGCAGACTCATGATTAATCATGAAAGTACAAAGAAGGAAACATCATGCTCTTATACTTAAAAAAAAGAGTATCTTAATAAATCAATTTTTTTTTTTATGCAAAGAAAGCCCTGGATATAGTATTATGTATGTAAAATGCATCAAACGGGCTAAAATTGTTAGATTTGAAAATAAAGAAAAAAACAATATCTGCAGGGGCAGTTTATATTAGTGGTTCCCAGAGCAAAAATCTGAATAAAATTATTAGGTTAAAGCATCTTAACATGTATAGCTTAGAGGAAAGACGTAACAGGGGGGATATGATAGAAACATTTAAATACATAAAAGGAATCAACACAGTAAAGGAAGAGAGTATATTTAAAAGAAGAAAAACTACCACAACTAGAGGACATAGTCTTAAATTAGAGGGGCAACGATTTAAAAGTAATATCAGGAAGTATTACTTTACGGAGAGGGTAGTGGATGTATGGAATAGCCTGCCAGCAGAAGTGGTAGAGGTAAACACGGTCAAGGATTTTAAGCATGCGTGAGATAGACACAAGGCTATCCTAGCTATAAGACCGAGAATGGGGGACTAATAAAAGTACTCAAAATAAATTGGGCAGACTAGATGGACCGAATGGTTCTTATCTGCCGACACATTCTATGTTTCTATGTTTCTATAATAACAATGGTCAAATGCTAGTTTCAAACCTTTATAGAGGTAAAAGAATATGTCTAGTGTAGATGAATAACTGTTGTGTTGCAAACCTAGCAATTGGCATTCTGCTGCAATTAAAGTTTGAGTAATGATACAAAATGTTCTCTGTTAGTTGTCCTATTGGATACGTCAAGTCATTCCACATTAAAGCAAAAAGCCATAAAACTGTACTATACAAATACCATGGAAAAACAAAGTGTCCAAACAAAAAATATGACCATACATTTAAAAATGCTTGAAGTTTTAGTCTACACTTTTATCTATCTTTAATTATTTGGTTTATACAGTTTTGAATTAACTTCTATTATCACTGTCTGCAGAGATACAACTGGGACCAGGGATGCTTGTAAGTACAGATGCCTATAGCTGGCCCCGAAGAACCAGCATTTAATCAAGGGCTCTAATAAATGAAGTGTAGAGCAGGTTTAGTTTTAGCTAGCTTAGTGAGACATCCATTCTAGGTTAATATAGATTTTCATATCTGGTCTAAGGGCCTCAAGGAAGGGTATGGTGTTCCTGAACACAGGCTTCACGAGTGTATTTATTTATGATTTATTCTGATTGGCAATGATAAACGTGCTGTAAATAATAATATTTATACAACTGAGTGACCTGTGGTTTCTCACTTTTTCCCTGTTCTCAGTAAACGGGGTTTAAAAGTCACTAATGACCCATCTGTCACTAAATGGGTAACAGCATTCTAAATACGGCTAAGGCTAGCATGGCAGTACACATGTACAGTATGAATTAAGGACATGAACTAAAACTACCCAAAAAAAAACATTGTTGAGCTTGGGACTGACCATATTTCTAACCCCATATGCAATTGGGAATATTTGTCGTTTTTTTTTATCGCTGTTTACATTTGATGCATAAAAGCTGGTAAACCCGGCTTTCTATTGGCCTTACTCACTAGTTGATAGGAACTTGGAAAAACCAGGCACATGGCAGAAGTCTCAAGGCAATGATAAATTGGACTTATTGAGGGTTATGTATCAATGTCAACATTTGGGGTAAAGTTCTAAAATCAATCTAATCCGCAAGAACAGTCCATTGGTTTCCATGGTGACTGGATCACTTTAAATACTGTGCCCCAGAACTGACCTTAAAACCCTCATTTGTACAATCAATTTAAGTAAGTTAAGGAGTGCTGCAGCCATATACAATACTGTATACATAAAGAGATATTTCCTTATATAAAAAAATGCTATGTTATTAGTAAAGCAAGTGAACAAAGCAACACTATTTAGCACTATTATTCTAGTATAATAATACTAATATAATGATATTAATAAGTCTCTGTTACAATAATGTATTTAAACATTATTCAAGTTAATGTGTATTAGTGAAAAGGGCACAATATTGATGCAAGCTCTTGCCAATGAACTATCAAAAAAGTGTCCCAAATTATTAAATGTAGACGAATATAAAGGACATGCAAAAAGCAATCAACAATTAAAAACACATTATAATTACAATTATGTAAGAAAGTATGTGTGGTTAACACCTAAATTTACTACAAGGCTCCCGTTAATTATATAACTGAAGTCAAAATTAGTTATTTAATACTGCCCAAAGGAAATTCTGACAGGTGTCCTGTAGAGGGCAGTAATGCAACATCAGAAACTTTTATGTAAAGATACAATCTTTAAGAATAAGGGAGTTGTCTGTAAATATTCTTATGTGAACCTCACTAAAAACGTTAAATATCCATAACTAATATATGAATAAAACAGAAGTGATGCAATCTCTATTGATGTTCTTTTTACTCTAGTACTTAAAGTAATTCCTTAAACTGAAAAGCAATGCAGTTAAGATTCTTAGGTATAAAGCTACATCTATGTATGCAAGAATTAATAAAATGTATGCAAAATAATATTTAAAAAAACAAGTTTCAAAGACCTTATGATATTAATGGAAGTTTGATTGCTTACTTTGTACAGTTAAATAATTAAAATTTGTTTTCAAAGAAATAATATATACCTCTTTCTGATATAATGACAGAACCTTTCTGTCTTGGTGCAGTTAACCTCTTTTAAACAAGTGACATATAGGAATTTTTCAAACAGACATAAATAGATCAAAATATGTGCTTATTTTCTCTACCATATTTTGAGTCACGGGTAGTGAGTTTTCATGGACTCATCTTCTGCTTGGACACCAAGAAAGGTTTCAGTGGAAACAAATAATAAATCAGAGTTCTAGCAACCACATGAATACCACATGTATTTTTCTTTCAAATATCTTTCATATTTTGAAAATTGCTAAATTAACTGGAAAGGAAGCTAAAAGAAAATTCTACATGCGATGGGTTTTGCAACATTTGGAGAAAGCTAAAGGGTATGTTTAACCCTTCTTGTCTCAACTGTTAAACATGTTAGTGGACCCCACAGTGATATGCCTCATCATTAGTTCTTTCCATCAGTATTATTGGAAGGCATTACGTCATATGGTAGCTCTGTGTATGTGCTTAACAGACTATGTAGCAAAATATCTTTTGCAGAACCAGTTATGTCCGCATGGCAACAAAGACACTGGAGTGATTGCTGGTGGTATAATTTACATGTATTAACTGACACAGATAGACACATAAGTAAAAAGGCTTTCAAAAACAGACATGCTAATAGTTTATATTTTGAATAAACAGATACGGTCTGCAGGGCCATTTTAATCAATGGGCAAACTGGGCACTTGCCCAGGGCCCACTGGCCACGGGTGTCACCCAGAGGGCTGACACCTGTGGTGCCGGCATCCCCGCACTGCTAAACTTTTTTTTTCTCGGCAGCCACAGCCGCTGGAAGTAAAAAAAAAATCCCTGCGGACGGATATGACAGTACGTCATATCTGGTGACTGTATTTCCATCCTCCATGCAGGAGGGAAGATTGCATGGAAGAGATATGGAGCAGCCAGGAGGTGAGTACTGGGGAAGGGGAGAGGAGGGTGCCATATTATTTGGCAAATTGAATGTGGCTTATTAATGGCAACAGAATACTGGTGTTTTATTGGTCAAATTGGCTGTGGCATATTAAATGACAACATAATATTGGCATATTATTGGGCAAATTAGCTGGAGCATAATAAATGCAAAATAAAACTGGCATATTATTGGACAAATTAGCTGTTGCATATTAAACGGCAAAATAACACTGGCATATTATTGGGCAAATTGGCTGTGGCTTATTAAGGGCAAAATAATACTGGCATATTATTGGCAAATTGGCTGAGGCTTATTAATGGCAGCATAACACTGACATATTATTGGGCAAACTGGATGTGGCTTATTAATGGTAAAATAATACTGGCATATTATTAGGCAAATTGGCTAGGGCTTATTAATGACAAAATAATACTGGCATAATATTGGGCAAATTGGCTGTGGCATATTAACCCCTTATTGACATGACTTTTATGGCTTGTCCGACGCTTGGTGACATGGGCTGTTTTAACATTTCTGAGGTGTTTGTGTTTTCCTGTAATTTATTTCTGTCTCATTTAGTGTACCCGCACAAACTATATATCATTTTTATCATTATAAGAAGGGCTTTCTTTTGATACCATAATTTTGATAATAGCATATAATTTGATATAAAAAAAATAATAAAATGTGGCAAAAAAATGAAAAAAATGTTTTTATGACTTTTATTTGAAAAATCGTATACTCATATACAAGAGACAACAAAAAAACACTGCTAAATAGTTTCTAATATATTGTGTAATTTTGTGCTAATTGGAGGAAAATGCACTAGTGTTTGCTGCATAATTTGTTTGTCTGCACATTATATATAGCGCTTGTCACTTTATCTGCATTAGTTTCTAATATATGTCCTGAGTTCAGAAATAGCCCATGTTTTATGTTTTTGTGCTTTTTTATTCATGTTACAGGGCCAGAACTATAAGTAGTGCAAAGCTATTTTAAAATCCTGTTTTTCAAAATTTGCGATAGTGACATTGTAACACTGATTTCTGTACTAAATCCATGAATGACCCCCCAACATGTACATATTTTTGAAAACTAGACCACTCAGGGCATTTAACTTGGGGTATTTTGACACATTTCATGTAGCCATTTTACCCACAATCTTTGCCAAAGTTTGCAGCAAAAAAAACTGAATTTTTCACATAGATTGCAATTTAGGTAAACATTACCTTAAAATGTGAAGGGGTATTTCCAAATAACACCTCAATATGTGTTCAGCAACATCTCCTGAGTACAGGGATACCACCCATGCATAGGTTTGTTGGTTTCTTTTGGGGCTAAAAGGCCACATTTAGGGAGTGCGCATTTTGGTTTTCCAACTTGGAATTCTGACATGCAGAAAACTTGTGCCCATGTCCCATTTGGGACATTTTTGAAGCCAAAAAGTGTATTCTACCCCACAAAGCCATATATTTTTGAAAACTAGACACCCTAGGGTATTTCAAATGGTAGTATTTTAACACTTTCCATGCACTAATTCTACCACCAGCCTATGTCAATGTTATGGAAAATAATTTTTTTTCACATACATTCTACTTCGGGCATGAATTCACAGATCCTATTATGTGTCAGTGCCAAACAACACCTTAATATGTGTTCAGCAACAGCTCCTGAGTACAGGGATACCACCCATGTGTAGGTTAGTTAGATTATTTGGGGGTTAAAAGGCCACATTTGAGAGGTGCGCTTTTTGGTTTTTCAACTTGGAATTCTGACATGCAGAAAACATGCGCCCATGTTCCATTTGGGACATTTGTGAAGCCAGAATGTGTATTTTACCCCACAAAACCATACATTTTAGCAAACTAGACACCCTAGGGTATTTCAAATGATAGTATTTTAACACTTCCCATGCACTAATTCTACCACCAGCCTTTGTCAAATTTTAGGTTAGTATTTTTTTAATGTTTTGTTTCCACATACATTGTACTTCGAGCATGAATTCACAGATCCTGTTATGTGTCAGTGCAAAACAACACCCCAATATATGTTCAGCAACATCTCCTGAGTACAGGGATACCACCCATGCATAGGTTTGTTGGGTTGTTTGGGGGCTAAAATGCCATGTTTAGGGGGGGTGCATTTTCAACTTGGAATTTTGACATGTAGTCAGCCTGCGCCCATGTTCCATGTGGGACACTTTTTAAGCCTGTCAAAGTATTTTACCCCATCAAACCATATATTTTGGAAAACTAGACATCCTAGGGTATTTAAAATTGTGGTATTTTAACACTTTCCAAGTGCTAATTTTACCACCAACCTATGTCAAATGGTTGGGATGTCATTTTTTCCCCACACACAATGTAGTTCAGGCAGGAATTTTCAGATTCTGGTATTTGCCACTGCCAACCAACACCTCAATATATGTTCAGCAACATCTCCTGAGTACAGGGATACCCCCCATGCATAGGTTTGTTGGTTTGTTTTGGGGCTAAAAGGCCACATTTAGGGGGTGCGCAATTCCAAACTGGAATTTTGACATGTAGTCATCCTGCGCCCATGTTCCATTTTGAACATTTTTGAAGCCATCCATTGAATTGTACCCCATCAAACCATATATTTTTGGAAAATAGACATCCTAAGGTATTTCAAATGGTGGTATTTTAATACTGTATATGTACTAATTCTACCACCAGCCTTTGTAAAAGTTTGTGGCAGTTCTTTTTTGGGAGTTTTTTTTCCACATGCATTGTGCTTCAGGCATGAATTCACAGATTCTGGTATATGTCACTGCCAAACACCAACCCAATATGTGTTCAGCAACATCTCCCGAGTACAGGGATAGCACCCATGCATAGGTTTGTTGGTTTGTTTTTTGGCTAGAAGGCAACATTTGTGAGATGCGCATCTCAAAATTCCAACTTGGAATTTTGACATGTAGTCAACCTGCGTCTGTGTCCTATATGGGATATATCTTTGAAGCCAGCCAATGTAATTTACCCCCACCAAACCATATATTTTTTAACGGTAGACACCCATCACTCCTTGTGGCAAGGGCTCAGCAGCCACCGATACATCACTAGATGATGTATCAGAAAGCTGACCAGGGTCAAAATCGAACCCTGAGTCCGTGGCCTCAGAATCAGTGCGTAAGCAGTGATCTCGAGCAAAGAAGGGGTTAATAGCTCTTAGAAGAGCCTATCTAGTACTATAATACATTACAGTACAAAGTAATTTATCCATAAAACAGTGCAGACAGCAAAACATACTGTTGCTGTGCAAGATTACTGCTTATACAGTGATGACTGGCAGGGAAGGGGTTAATACACAGTGAAAGACTTTCATAAAACCTGCCAATTTTATAAAATGTTATTTTATATCACTGATACTGATCTGTCTCTTTCCGTCACAAAAATGTAAGTGAGGAGAGGGAGGCAGATCAATATTTGTGAATATTGATCCGACCAATTTTGATCTGACCAGGGCGAATGGTGAGCTTAATTGAGAAATCACCAAACCGCCTTTGCCACTAATTCGCTGTTACTATATGCGCTCAGACAGCTTAAAAAAAAATCTCAAATATTTTTACTTTACATGTAATCCCCTAGCGGGTATGTGTAAAAAAAAATAAAAAATGTAAAAAAAAAAAGCAGACAGATAAAAATTGCTTTGGCGTCAATATCATTGCGTAAGCAGTGATCGACGGCAAAGAAGGGGTTAATAACTCTTATAAGAGCCTTTGTAGTACTGTAATAAATTACAGTACAAAAAAAATTAACCCCTAAAAAATGCACAAACAGCAAAAATAAATGTGCTGATGTGCACGATCACTGCTTACGCAAGATCAGTGGCAGGGAAGGGGTTAAACACAGGGAATTGCTTTAATACATTTTTTTTATTGTTTTATTATTCGTGTGTTGTGTATTTATTGTTTTTTTGTACTTTTACTTACTTTTATAACTTTGATCTGTCTCTCTCCCTCACTAAAATAACTGGTCAGATCAATATAGGGTTAATATTGATCTGACCAGTCAGTGGGGATGCTCATCAGAACATCCCCACTGCTTGTCAGTGTGCCTGGCAGTCACTGATTGCTTCTGTGAAGAGGCAATCTTGTGACTGCCAGAGAGCACAGGAAGCAGGTACTTCCTGCCTCCTGTGCTCTTGCCCATAGAAGGGCAGCGCCATCTTGGTCACACAGTGACCAAGATCGTGCATTTTTTTTTGTGTTCCTGATTGCCTCGACTTGCGAGGCAATTAGAAACACTTGCTGAGCATAGGAAGCAAAAAATTCGCCTCCTATGCTCATTTTTTTAAATGCCCGCGCTTTAAAGGCACTGTGCCTTTAAAACCGGCATTTCAATCGCTCTCCGGAGCGATCGAAATGCCGACGGGCATTTTTTTAAGCATTGTACGATGCTTCCATATGGAAGCATCGTTACAATACCGCTTGAGCACTGAAAGCGGAAAAACTCCGCTTTCAGTGCTCGTTTTGACACAGGACCGACTAGATCCGTCCTGTGTCACTAACGCCTCGGCACACAGGACGGACCTAGTCCGTCCTGTGTCGCCAAGGGGTTAAATGGCAAAATAATACTGGCATATTATTTGGCAAATTGGCTGTGGGTTATTAATGACAAAATAATACTGGCATACTATTGGGCAAATTTGCTGTGGCATATTAAATGGCAAAATAATACTGGCATATTATTGGGCAAATTGGCTGTGGCTTATTAATGGCAAAATAATACTGGCATATTAATGGCAAAATAACACTGGTATTTTAATGGGCAAGCTGTGGCATATTTTAATAGGCAAACTGACTGCTGCATATATTAATTACAAAGTGACTGTGGCATGTTAATTTGTACCTAACAGTGGCTTATTTTAATTGTCAAAGTGATGCTGTGACATGTTCTGTGGGGCATAATAACTGCTATGGGGTAAAGTGACACCCTGGCTTTTCTGCAGGGGCAGCTCTGTGGGACTAAATGAATGTTATGTGGGGTAAATTGACACTGTTGCATGTCAAATGGCAAGTTCTGTGGGTACTGTATGGTGCTGTGTTAAGTGCTTTAGGTGCAAAATGGGTGCAGAAAAAGGGAATAAAAACAAGAAATGCAAATCTTTAATAACATTTTATTACATATTGAAAATGTTTGAAGTGATTTGAAAATAGTTGCATATAATATTAAAAAGTTTACATTTACATGCAGTTTTTTACAATGTAACTTTAGAAAAATAGGGTCGAGGGAGGCCCACTGCTAAAGACTTTGCACAGGGCCCACTAGGGTCTTAAAGTGGCCCTGAAGGCAGCTGCTTAGCACCAGGGATAGAGTGAAGTGGTAATGTACATACATTAATACATATCTGTAGCAAAAGGCAAGCCTGATTAGTAATAAGAACAAAGAAACACAACAAAAAAGTGACACATGTGATGTGCGAGTTTTTAAAATTAAAGACACAATGTGAGTCCATAGTAAATAACACCATTTAATGTCTTCACAATGTGAAAATATGTGAAAATTGTTACAGAAGTACAAAATGAAACATGTTATTATACTTTAAAAAACATTTTGTTTGAGCACATAGGTATGATTTATTACAACTAACCACCTCTTCTGTTTAATAGCTATAGGTTTTCAAAATATTTCCACAGTAAAGTAGTGTGACAGGGATGACAAATGAAAACCGTTAACAGGCCATAATTTAACATGGGAAATAATCAATATGTTAGTTATTTAGCTAGGTTTGTGGCATAGCCATGAGCACACTTCATAGGTAATGTGACTATGATGCATGTTGAAATTTTAACATGAGCAAAGCTTTATTTACAAAGGTTGTAAAGGTCAGTAGAGGAAAAGAAAAGGTTGTTTTTGCCATTATGAACTGCTAGAGACTGTACAATAAGCACATTTACTAAATAATGAGAGTTCAGGAAACATTAATTAGTAGCGTTGAGCAAACCCGGACCGCACTATTTCAGTTCGTACCGGACATTACGGTGTCCGTTCCACGAACCCGAACCCGGACATTTCACTGTATGTCCCTGATGGAGTTCGAGGTTCGCCTATAAACCGAAAGTCTTTAAACCGAAAATCATTTGGTTTATAGACTTTCGGTCTATAGAATAGCCAATAGCATTACATGTATTCTACAAGCCGAAAGTCTATGAACCGAAAGACATGCGGTTTATAGACTTTCGGTTTATAGAATACATGTAATTCTGGAGTGTCATGCTGCGTGACGTGTGACGTGTGACGTAGGGGGTGTGGCTTGGGTCCGGCGGGCGTCTATCAGCAGCTCAGCGTGGTACACCGAGTCTTGATGGAGGTGTACTGCCTTCCATCGCGTCCACGCGGTGCACCCTTCCCTGCCTGAACAACCTATATGCTAACTTTTTCCAGCATCTAGGAAACGGCTGGAGCGTAAGCCCTACTCTGCTCTCTGCCTCTAAAACTGTGGACCTACCTCTAAAATCATTGAGAGAGTGGCGTCTGCTAGTGTGTGGTACTCCATATACCACATTGAAGGCATTAAAGGGGACAAGCACCTTGGAACTCGGCACAAGCTAAGTGGTTGAATTCTGCTATACTTAGATATACATCGCTGTGTTAATAACTTGCACTGCCTGCATGGGTACCCAATGTTAATATATGTTTACTAGAGGCTTAGTGCTGGAACTACTTCATTTTGTAGGATAGAAACCCATATTAAACTTCTGTCAAAAGCATATTGACCCCCATTTAGGGGCATATTGGAGGCATTTGCTAACCTAGTATCAGTGGGAAACTATTAATGCATCCCAAGCGGCCAAATCCTGCTATATTTAATTAAACACTGCTGTGCCACTCCTGGGGGAAACCTACTGAACTTCTATAGGGGGCTATTGAACGCTCTTTTCGGCTCAGCAAATGGGAATCCTTTGATCCGAGCTAAGGGTCTAAACTTTGCCATACTTTTAAACACTGCTGGGTCATTGTTGCTGAAAATCTTTGAACCATCTGGGAAGCTTCTGATGCAGCTAAATGCTCAAACCTCGTTATACCTAATTAAGCACTGCTGTGTTATTGCTTCGTAAACTTACCAAGCCTCTATAAGGGGGCTTACTGGAGGCATTTCTCAGCTTAGTAATAGTAGGAAACTACTTAGGCAAGTCAATTGACCAAACCCTGCTACATTTAACTGTTTGCTGCATCATTGTTGCAAAAATCTATTGAATCTCAAGTTATAGGGCTATATCGCAATTTTGTGTTTAGTAACAGAGGGAACCCCTGATGTAAGCAAAGTGGTTAAAACCTCGCAAGGTTTGACTAAATACTGCTGTGTTCTTTAATCTTCTATACCCACTAAACCTCTATATAGGGAGGCATTAGAGGCACTTTCAAACTTAAGTAATACCAGGTGAGGTGTGCCTGATAAATCCTGATTGATGTATGCACTCGGTGGGGGGAATTACACCACACTTCAGTGGATTTTTCAATAATTGAGAGGACTGTATTGAATACTTTAAACACATATATTGTATTAGGCTCACTTTGTCATTAAAGCATCTTCTTAGAAGGACCTGACAAAAAGCTGTCTCTCTGATACAGCAAACCCTGAGTAGCCCTAAAACATAGCCAGTTTTTTCCTCCTTCTCCCCCCCCCTCCCTTTTTTTTTTTTTAATTATTATTTAAAATGGCCCCCAAGAAGGATAAGGAGAGGGAAAAAACCTAAGAAAATTGCGGGAATCAATACTTTCTATTCCCCCAAATCTCTGACTAATCCCCCAGAGTCGGTATCCAAATCAGCAGCAAATTCATCAGCAGAGGAAAGTGTACTGGACAGTTCTTCAATTTCCCATAGCTCTTTTAGCGCTGCACTTGAAAACCTATATGAAAGGATTAAAATTGACTCAGATAAAAATCTTGCGGAAATTAAGTTGGAGATCTCACAACTTCATCTGACTCTGGTAACTCAGTCATCACAAATCAATCTTCTACAAGAAGGCCTGAGTCAGATCCAGCAGGACAATCTCCAGCTTAAAAATGAGGTTAAGTCCTTGAAGCAAAGGTCATAGATTTGGAAGATCGCTCACGGAGACGAAATCTAAAATTCCGTGGAATAACAGAATCTATTAAAAATGCTGATTTGGAAACTTTCCTTATCGATTTTTTGAAGCAGCATCTGAACCCTGAGATAATTGGGATACTCCCGTTTGAGAGGATTCACAGACTACCCAGACCGTTAAATCTTCCCCAGGATGTTCCCAGAGACGTGATTGTCTGTTTCCATAACGCCAGAGTTAAGGATCTTCTATTAAAGCAAAACAGAGCTAATCCAACTCAGGATCCTAAATTCTCTTTGATATCCCTATATGCGGACATATCTCAGGATACTAGAAACAAGAGGAGAGAATTTAGCTCACTCACTACTATTCTTCGTACAAATGCTATCCAATATAAATGGGGGTTCCCTACTAAATTGATAATTTTATACCAGGGCAAGTCCTACTTTTGTGAGTCTCAGGCAGAGGCTAGAGATTATATGCTAAATTGGGGCTTGATCCCTAAAGTTTAACACTCTAATTATAAGATCTATATGAATATCTCTGGGCTGAGCGCAAGACGAGATAACTGATTTAATAGGGAGCGGGGAGGAGCTGGGGATGAGTGTCATTTTCCCTCCCGGGAAATTTTTTTTTTTTTTCTTTTAGTTGTTAAATGTTGCTATGAAATTCAAATGATTCTATCTTAAGGATTATGATACATTTTTTTTTTTTCTCTCTCCCCTCTTTATCTTTTCCACTCACATAAAATACTAGGCACTCGTGTTTAAAACAAATTTGCTTTGAACCACTTTAGCGATATTTCTCACCCACAAATGTATTTTTTAAGGTTCATATTCTATTGTATCGCATGCATAAAATCCCTAAGTGAAGGGGTTTCCCCTCCCCTTTTTTTTTTTCTCACATAAAAGACACGACACTTGTCGTTAAAACAAATCTGCTTTGAATCACTTTTAGCGATATTTCTCGCCCACACATGATTTATTATGTTTTTTTATGGTATAACTCTTGTAGAAAGGAATGTTTTATTATATAAAGATTTTTTATTTTTTTTCCCCCTTCTCCCTTCCCCCCCCCCCCACATAAAAGATATGACACCTGCTTGTAAAACCAACTTGTTTTGAATCACTTTGAGTGACATGCCTTCCCCCCCCCTCACATAAAAGATATGACACATGCCTGTAAATCCAATTTGCTTTGACTCACTTCGAGTGATATTTGAGTGATATTTTCCCTTTTTTTTTTCTTTTTTTTTCTCTCTCTATGGTATAACACCAGTTCAAAGAAGAAAATTTTTGCACTTGCAACTAAGATAAACTTGTTTCGAATCATTTTGAGCGATATATCTCGTCTTTAGGGTATATATAGGATATAGCACATATGCCCCCCCTCCCCCCCCCCCCTTTTTTTTTTTTTTCTTCTCTCCCTTCCCCTCCCCTCCTCCCTTACTTGCTATTACATATCGCCTTGCCTTCACCCTGGCCCCCCTTAGCCACTTGTTTGTATCCCGCGGTGGTTACGGGATTTAGATTGGCGGGCTCTGCGACTTACACATCGATGTTAGATGTTGTCGCACACCCCCCCAATAAGATTGTTAGTATATGTGTATACTTGTCTGTTTGTTGTCTTTTTTCCCCTTTTTTTTTTTTTCCTCTCCCTCTCTCTTCTCCCCTTCCGCCCGGATCCCCGTGTCTGCCCCGTTCCTCCTTGTGCCTCTGAGGTAACTCTAGTAGGCAATACTAGCTATGCCTATTAAATTGCTGTCTATTAACGCCCAGGGCCTTAACTCCCCACAAAAGCGCTCCTATCTTTATGATCTACTTAGACAAAATAAGATAGATGTCTGTTTTGTTCAAGAGACTCACTGGAAATTGGATAGCTCGAAGCTTTGGAAGTTTCGTAGATTCCCTATTGTCTTTGAATCCTCCCTCTCTGATAGAAAGAAAAGGGGGGTGGCAATTATTATCTCGGCAGCTATCAAATTTGAACTTATCCATAGAGAGTCTGATCCTAATGGTAGATTCTGTATAATTATTTGCAGAATCAATGATACTTCTTTTACCCTGGTTAATATTTACGCTCCTTCCGATGGTACGGTGAGCTTCCTGAACAGACTGACTGACCGAGTCGATACTCTCCAGCAGGGGGTGTCTATCTTTGGGGGAGACTTTAATACTGTAGCAGATCCCACTCTTGACAGGGGACTACCCGTTGGGGCCAGGCTGGATTCAAGATCTAGGAAATATGCAGACTCGTTCGCTAAGTTCCTCTCAATGAATGATCTCTATGATACTTGGCGAGTTAATTACCCAAATGAGAGGGATTTTACATTTTATTCCAACCCACATCATTCTTATTCTAGGATCGATCTTTTTCTTATGCGCTCTGCTCATTTGGACGGCTGTGTGGGGGCCCGCATAGGTAGTATTTCCTGGTCCGATCATGCCCCCATTTTCCTCGACATTAGAGATAATGTTGAATATCGAGTAAGATCTAAATGGCGCCTGAATGAATCTATTTTAGCTTCGGAGGCTAATAAACTTGAACTACGTGCCTCAGCCCAAGATTTTCTTGGCATCAATGATAACTCTGAGGTTGGAGACCAGACATTATGGTGTGCGTTCAAGTGTTATATGCGTGGGATCTTGATTAGAATGGGCTCTATAGCCAACAAAGCACGAGGCAAACCAATGTCGGACCTTTATATAGAACTCGCTAGGCTTGAAAATCGCAATAAACAGTCCCCTACTCTAGATCTTGCTAGTGCTATAACCAGAGTCCAGCAGGCAATTCAGTTGAAATTAGAAGACCAATTTAAAAAGGCAATATCTAGATTAAAAACTAAGTGGTATCTTAATAACGGTAGGCCTAGCAAAATACTTACAAGGCAGATCAAGTTCTTGAATCATCAATCCAGAATCAATAAGATCTGCTATGATGGGAAGACACACCTCTCCCCCCGCCAGATTAGTGCCGCATTTGGTCAATACTACAAGTCTCTGTATAATCTCCCACCAACGGGTCACTCTGTTTCTCAGATTAGGGGTTTTCTGCGTAGTCTGGGTCTTCCCAGGGTCTCGGAGGAGAGATTGACATCATTGAATCAACCTATTTCGGAAACTGAACTTACAATGGCTTTAAAAACCATTAAGAAAGGTAAGGCCCCGGGCCCTGATGGACTTTCGTCATCTTTTTATTATACGCTTCAATCAGACATCACACCCCTATTACTTAGAGTCTTTAGGGAATCAGTCCTACTAGGTACCTTCCCCCCTGAGATGCTGGAGGCTTCTATTACTCCGATTCTTAAAAACGGCAAAGATCCCTCTCTGATCCCTAACTACAGGCCTATATCCCTGATAAACCTTGATGTCAAGCTCTTCTCTGGGATCCTGGCAGCGAGACTCAGGGGTATTATTCCTGACCTCGTACACCCGGATCAGACAGGGTTTATACACAATCGTTCAGGGGATGACAGTACCAGAAGAGCCTTGAACCTCTTGCATCGGATAAGATCTGAGCATATTCCGGTAGTTTTCCTCGCCCTCGATGCAGAGAAGGCATTCGACAGGGTAGACTGGCGGTTTTTGTCAGGGACCCTGGAGGCCTTCGGTCTATCTGGGGCTTTCAAGGATGGCGCCATGGCTCTCTACTCTGCACCGAGGGCCAGGATCTCAGGCCCATTTCTGGGCTCGGATTACTTTAATGTTAATAACGGCACTAGGCAGGGGTGTCCTCTTGCGCCTCTTTTGTACACCCTCAGTATTGAGCCCCTTGCCGCACTAATAAGGAGGGCAACTCAGGTTAGGGGTATCCAGGTAGGTAACCAGGAGCACAAAATCTCTCTTTATGCGGATGATGTGCTCCTATCTTTGTCATCTCCGGAATTATCTATACCACAGACCCTCTCTTTGATCGATCAATATTCTTCCTACTCTAATTACAAAATTAACTTAGCCAAGACCCAGGTCCTCATGAGCTCTCTCTCAACCTTTCAGCTCGATGAACTTTCCAAGGTAGGGGGCATTAAGTGGCACAGTAAAACCCTGGATTACCTGGGAATCAAGATTGTCCTGGATCCCAGACAAACATTATTTCTGAATTATGAAACCCTCATTCAGGACCTTAGAGATCTTTTTCGGCGTTGGAGGGGTATAGAGCCCTCATGGATGGGACGACTCAATATTCTTAAGTCATATGTAGTCCCAAAGGTCTTGTTCCTGATGAGGGCAATACCTATGCGGGCCCCCACTGCTTGCCTAAAACAGCTTACATTATTATTCTCATCCTATGTGTGGGACTCCAAAAAACCTAGAATAGCTAACTCATATTTAAAACGAAGCTTTAGGATGGGGGGACTTGGATTTCCAGATCTTTATAAACTCCAAGAAATTAGCCTGTTTACAAATTTCCTGGCCTGGAAGCATAAGTCGCCCCAAGACACGGTATGGAGCCAGATTGAAACCTTTGAATGTTCGGGACAAAACCCTTATTATTTTTTCTGGAGAAAAAACCTCAACTTCAACAAATCGAAAATCCTCAATCCTATAGTTATTGATGTGGTTAGAGGCATGTTTAAGTTTAAGAAGATGTTTGCTGAGGTACAGGGTCTTACCAGCCTGGCCCCTCTGGGGGCCCTAACGACCGTTATTCCCGACTTGAATATTATTCATTGGTCACTTTCAGGTCTGCTGGTCATATCTGATATAATGATTGACGGGAGAATTGCCCCTTTTGACACTCTGCGGGAGGCATCGAATTTACCGAGCTCACAGCTGTTTAACTACATAAGAATTAAATCCTATTTGGAGATTAATCCTCTGGTGGAGACATCTCTTTTGGACGAATCCCTTCACCTCTGTAAGAGGTCGGGGGCGATTTCCAGATTACGGTCCCTCCTGGAGGATTCATCTCTAAATGATAAACCTAATCCTATAAATTATTGGGAACTAGATTTGGGGGTCTCTTTTCCTTTGGAAACCTGGAATCAACTATGTCATAATACCAGAGGTGCCCTACATGGTATTAATCTGCAGGAATCATTTTACAAGGTACTCTTCCGATGGTATTTTGTTCCATCCCGTCTTAATAAACTTTTTCCGGACTCTTCAAATCTCTGTTGGAGATGTGGTAGAGGGGAGGGTACCCACCTCCATATTTGGTGGGCGTGTCATCTTTTGACCCCTATTAAACTCTTAGTCTCTCAGATACTAAATGCAGTGTTTCAAAGAGATGTCTTACTAACCCCCGAAACTTTTTTATTTCATACTAATTTGGGAGCTAGTAGATCACCAAAACAGATTTTTGCTATAAACCTACTTATGGCAGTAAAACTCTCACTAGCGCGACTTTGGAAGAGTCAGGACCTCCCCAAATGGGTGGACATTGGTAAACAGGTTGATTCTCAGCTTTCAGCCGAGAAGGCTTTTTATATTTCAAGGGGATCTGAGAGTAAATTTCAAAAGATCTGGGCTCTGTGGGAGGCCAGGAGGCCAACCCTCTTGGACTAGCTGGATGTAATGACAGCGGGGAGGACGGGGGCGACGTGGTGGGTGCCGGCGGAATGGGTAGTATATTTTTTTTTTTTTTTTTTTTCTCTCCCTCTCTTTTTTCTGTGGTGCGTTTTTGTGTTACGTGTCTCTTGTGAGTTTTAAGATTATTTGTCTTAAATGTTGATTAAAGCATGACTGATATTTATAAATTATAAACTTTGGATATAATAGACACAAGGATGACCCATTAAACCGTTACACTACTTAAGTACAAACGTCTGTAGGTGTCTGAGTGTCAAAAAAAAAAAAAAAGGAAAAAAAATAAAAATAAAAAAAAAGACATTCGGTTTATAGACTTTCGTTTTATAGAATACATGTAATTCTATTGCTATTCTATAAACCGAAATAGAGTCCCCATTCATACAAATAGGTCAATTGACGTTCGGCTTATAGACTTTCGGTTTATAGAATATATGTAATACTATTGGATTTCTATAAACCGAAAGTCTATAAACCGAAAGACATTCTGTTTATAGAGTTTCTTTTTATAGAATAGCAATAGCATTAAATGTATTCTATAAAACGAAAGTCTATAAACCGAATGTCTTTCGGTTTATAGACTTTCGGTTAATGGAATACATGTAATGCTATTGCTATTCTATAAACCGAAATAGAGTCCCCATTCATACAAATAGGTCAATTGACGTTCGGTTTATAGACTTTCGGTTTATAGAATATATGTAATACTATTGGCTTTCTATAAAGCGAAAGTCTATAAACCGAAAGACATTCTGTTTATAGAGTTTCTTTTTATAGAATAGCAATAGCATTAAATGTATTCTATAAAACGAAAGTCTATAAACCGAATGTCTTTCGGTTTATAGACTTTCGGTTAATGGAATACATGTAATGCTATTGCTATTCTATAAACAGAAATAGAGTCCCCATTCATAAGAATAGGTCAATTGACCTATTGTTTTGAATGGGGACTCTATTTCGGTTTATAGAATAGCAATAGCATTATATGTATTACATCTGAGAGTCAAATAGAACCTAATTCTAATTGTTTTGGGTGGTAAATAGTACAGTATTTTTAATTTGTATGTATTTTTATTTGTTTGCAGGGCACTTGTCCTACTCTTACCGACATTTTAATTCCTTTTGCAGCCCTCTAGCCCTTTCCATGACTATTTTAGAGGCATTTTAGTGGCCAAAAGTCCATGTCCCTATTGACTTCAATGGGGTTCGGGTTCGGGGTCAAGTCCGGGGTCAAGTTTGAGCATGGACCCGGACTTTTTCCAAAGTTCGCTCGAACTTATCAAACCCGAACATCCAGGTGTCCGCTCAACTCTATTAATTAGCAGTCCCCAATTCAAATAAATTGAGTTGAGCAAATTAATAAATGCAAGCACAAAATAAAACACAGAAGCATCGAAACAACAAAATATTGTTGTTAAATAATAAAAAATGTGCAACCGTTTGATCAAACTACAACACCAAATGCTTCATATTTATTGACATATATCTGTTTGTAGTGTTTGGTTTAGAGAACTGGTAATGTTTTCTTCTTTGTTTATCATTGATTCTGAATGTATGTCTTGGCAATTTTGCAGTGCCAGTATCGTTGGTCCTTGCTAATGGGCATAACAAACTTGCCTATTTATAAGCAACACATTTTTTTTTTTTTTGCTTTCTACTTGCTCCATTTAATATTAACATAATATACTTTGTAGTAGCAGCAGACAAACTGCATGTTTATATGCTATTTTAACGAGATAATAGTTCATATATGAAGTGAACGGTGAATCAGCTCATAGTGATTTGGAGAATGTTGAGGATTTGTATTGCAGTTTGGTGTATGTGTCACCAAGTGTAATGTGTCTAAACCTGGCTCTTAGTAAATAGTCCCTGCATGAACCACTGTATCCTATTGAGCTGCAGTAAATAAGTTTACATTTACCTTTGAGATTCTCATTTCTCTCTCTACATGAATGTAAAACTACTGCAAACATATTCAAAGCTATTATTTTCAGTATCAAGATCAAAGCAATAAATACTATATTAACATACTTTGTATTTGGCCTTGACTGTGCAGGTTTATTGATCAGTATCACTTTCTGAATGTCAATAGTACTAGTAAAAATTATACATTTTCTCAAGATTTTAAAAGCCGGAGAGTATTATCAACACAATAGCATGGCAAATACACCATTATTTAGCTCTTGGAACATGCTTTAACTCTAGTTAATGAATTTTGGTATATTTAAAGAGCAGTGGCAGAGCAGTGGCAGAGCAGTGGCAGCTCAGTGGCAGCGCAGTGGCAGCTCAGTGGCAGCGCAGTGGCAGAGGAGGGCTCTTCTTTTTTTGTCTTTTTGTATTTTTTATTGCATCATAAAAGAAACATACAAGTCATGAATGGTGTTATTACAGTTAAAACAGATACAATAAATGTTTTTGAGAATAAATCAGTATACAAAGCAAGGCACAAAAATGCTATAATAACATTGTTATATAAAGAATCAGAGCAATGGTAAGTGACTATATAAATGGTTCCATGCAGGGGCGTCACTAGGGTTGGTGTCACCCGGTGCGGAAACTCCCCTGGATTTAATCCAATACAATGCCAAACAGATTCCTTAGTAATGCCAGTTAGATGGCCTATTAACTATGCCACACACGGGAGCCCCATAACTATGCCACACAGGAGCCCCATAAATTATGCCACACCAGAGCCCCATAAATTATGCCACACCAGAGCCCCACTATTTATGCCTCACCTCTGCCCAATTAATTATGCCACACACAGGTGCCCCATATTTATGGCTTACACACAGGTGCCCCATAATTATGCCACACAAAAAAGTTCCTTAATTACGCCACACAAAAGTGTCCCTTAATTATGCCGCACATGGGACCCAATAAATATGCCACACACAAGCAGCCCATAATTATGCACACATGGGGCCGCCATTAATTATGCAACACACAGGAGCCCCACGAGGTGACAATTGTACAATTATAGATACCAGGAATATTGTGCCAGTCAGAGCCCAGTAATATAGTGCCAGTCAGAGCCCAGGAATATTGTGCCAGTCAGAGCCCAGTAATATAGTGCCGGTCCGAGCCCAGTAATATTGTGCCAGTCAGAGCCCAGTAATATTGTGCCAGTCAGAACCCAGTAATATAGTGCCAGTCAGAGCCCAGGAATATTGTGCCAGTCAGATACCAGTAATATAGTGCCAGTCAGAGCCCAGGAATATTGTGCCAGTCAGAGCCCAGTAATATTGTGCCAGTCAGAGCCCAGTAAGATAGTGCCAGTCAGAGCCCAGTAATAGTGTGTAATTAAAGTGCTCGTTTTCAACCACCCTCCTCCCCACTTCCCTATCACTTACCGAATGGATGCGGATGCGGCTGCCAGAAAAAAAAAGTGAAGCAACGCTGTGCTGGGGGTGCCGGCAGCACAGGTGTCACCCCCGCTGGAGGTGTCACCCGGTGCGGTCCGCACACCCCGCCCCCCCTCGGGACGCCACTGGTTCCATGTGTAATAGTATCATATGTAAGCCTGTAAATTTTAAGAAAATATTAAACAGAAATATAGTACAGTTTCCATGCGTTTGGTTAGTTTGAACATATCTATTAATGAATTAATGTAGAATTTCAAATCATTGAAGAATTCTGCTCTTCTATTTTTGTGTTGTTGAGTTGTAAGTGAGGGTTCATTTTTGGTTATCCCGAATAGTTTTGTTTGTAACAGAAGAAATGATTCTTGCAAAACAGGCATGTCTAATTGGAAAATGAGAGTAACAAAAAAGTGCAGATTCAGGAGTGGTAAGGAGGTGAATGCCAAATGGGGTGCTAACGTATCTTTGGATTACAATTCTAAAATGGCATATTATTATGCGCCATGGAAAAAATTGGCACCTGGTAACTTGCATTTACAACATAAATCAGTTTGTACAATATGAGCGGCTTTCAACCTTCCTGGGGACATATAGGCTCTATGAAGAATTTTGAGAAACATGTCTCTATATTTGGTTGTTTTAGCAGAAAGGCAGAGATTTGTGTTTGCTCCCAGTAGATCTTCCTAGATATTTTTTGAGAAGTATGGCTCATTTAGTTAGACCAATAGTGATTTTTGAAAAATCTAATGAAATGTAAAGTCTGCAGGATATGACTGCTGTATTGTAATGAATTATATCTGCAGCATCCATCAGATGTAACAAAGGATTGTCCCATTTATTTTCTGGATATTTAGTATTGATAAAGTTTACATCATTTTATAATTGAAGATATTCCAAATGTGTAATAAAGACATCAGGAAATCCCTAATAACCTTTTAGGCCCCAGGGCCAGATGGTATACACCCAAGGGTCCTTAGAGAGTTAAGCATAATTCTGGCCAGACCACTATTCATGATCTTTAGGGATTCATTCAGTTCAGGTACAGTGCCAACACACTGGCGAAAGGCGGATGTCATTACAATATTTAAAAAGGGATAAAAATCTCTGCCTGGTAATTATAGGCCAGTGAGCTTGACATCTGTAGTGGGGAAATTATTTGAAGGATTGCTAAAGGTGTACACTCAAGAATACATCTTGAATCAGAATATAATTAGTAAAAGTCAACATGGTTTTGTGAAAGACAGGTCTTGTCAAACAAACTTAATAACATTCTATGAAGAGGTCAGTAAAAATATAGATCTAGGCGTGGCAGTTGATGTGATCTATTTGGATTTTGCTAAAGCATTTGATACAGTTCCACACAAAAGGTTACTCTACAAATTGAGAGAAATAGGATTGGGGGCAAATGTATGTATTTGGATTGAAAATTGGCTAAAAGATAGAACACAGAGGGTTGTTGTAAATGGTAAAGCTTCAAATTGGACCAGGGTAGTGAGCGGAGTACCTCAGGGGTCTGTTTTGGGACCTCTTCTTTTTAATCTGTTTATTAATGATCTCCCACGTTGTGCTGAGTGCCATGTCTCAGTGTTTGCTGATGACACAAAATTAGGTAAGGTAATAAAGACTAATCTTGATGTTTTTTCTTTACAGGAAGATTTGGACAGAGTGGGGAACTGGGCAAGAAAGTGGCAAATGAGGTTCAATATAGACAAATGTAAAGTTATGCATTATGGGAAAAATAATAACAAAGCAACATATACGTTAAATGGTATTTCCCTGGGAAAAACTACTAACGAAAAGGATTTAGGAATCATTGTAGATAACAAACTTGGCAACAGTGCCCAATGCCAGTCAGCAGCTGCAAGGGCCAATAAGATATTGGCATGTATAAAACGAGGTATAGATTCACGGGAGGAGGACATCATCTTGCCTCTTTACAAATCAATGGTAAGACCTCACCTTGAATATGCAGTACAATTCTGGGCACCAGTCCTTAAAAAGGATATTAAGGAACTAGAAAAAGTGCAAAGGAGAGCTACAAAATTAATAAGGGGATTGGAGGATCTTAGTTATGAAAAGAGACTTAAAAAATTGCATTTATTTACTTTAGAAAAAAGGCGTCTTAGAGGGGATATGACAACATTATATAAATATGTGCAGGGCCAATATAAGGAGCTCTCCAGGGACCTGTTCATTAATAGAAATGTACAAAGAACAAGAGGTCACCCCCTGAGACTGGAAGAGCAAAGATTTCATAGGCAGCAAAGGAAGGGATTCTTTACGGTAAGGACAATAACATTATGGAACTCACTGCCAAGAGAGGTAGTGCTATCAACCACAATAGATGCATTTAAAAATGGTCTGGATGTTTTTTTTAGAAAAGCAGAACATACAGGGGTATTAATAATAGAATGAGCATTAATAATAGAGCTTTTTGATCCAAGGAGAAATCTGATTGCCCTTTTGGAGTAAAGAAGGAATTTTTTTCCCCCTAGGAGGCAACATTCGAAATAGCTTCCTTAGGGGTTTTTTTGCCTTCTTTTGGATGAAAACGCTGAAATGATAGGTAGAAGGGTTGAACTTGATGGACTTGTGTCTTTTTTCAACCTAAATTACAATGTTACTATGTTACTATGTTACTATGTTAATAGTTGATGCTAAGAATAATTTCTAAGTGGTCAAATAGATGTAATGCCTTTACTGGCCCATTACACATATCAGGATGGTCTGAAACTTCGGATTGTTTAAGAGTGGGAGGTATAAAGATTTGGGTAAATCTAGGTTCTGCTGAGAACAAACAAACTGCCAGGCTCTGATTGGGCCACAAAGTAATATATTATTTTTGTACATCTTTCGGAAGGTGTCCAACAGGTGTGTGTAAGAGAGCTGTTAAATTTATCTGCATGTCGGAATTTTGATCTAGAATCGAATCAGTATATTTATTGTTTCCTCTGATCTAATCTATCACTAAGCATAGGAGGGCTGCCAAATTGCATTTTCTAAGATTAGTGCATTTAGCGAGCTAATTTTGGGGTGTTTGTTAGTCCAAACAGAATTGTTAAACATAGATTTTACAAATATTAAGTCATTGCATCGGAGAAGTAGGGGGAGATGTTGTAGCAGTAGTCTCGGGAAGGTCACCATTTTTATCAGGGCTACACGACCAATATAAGAATGATGTGCATTATCACTACTTTTTAACTCACAATTTCCTGTTGCAGTCCTTGTATTCACTGACCTAATAGAACATAAATCAGGGCATTGAATAGAGCCCATAGTCGTGTCTATAAATTATATATTTGGATATTAAACTACTAGAGGAGCAAAGATTTAAAAGTAATATCAGGAAGTACTGAGAGTGTAGTGGATGTATGGATTAGCCTTCCAGCGGAAGTGGTAGAAGTAAGCACAGTGAAGTAGTTTAAGCATGCTGGGATAGGCACAAGGCTATCCTAGATATAAGATAGGGAACTGGGACTAATACAAGTATTTAGAACATTGGGCAGACTAGATGGACCTAATGGATCATATCTGCTGACACCTTCTATGTTTCTATGTTTAGAAGGAAAACATAGAGATATAGGGTATAAGGGATAAAGGAAATGAATAAAGGCCTGTGCATTCGTTTTCAGACGAATGCAGTTTCGTCCGAAAATAGCATTTTTGTTCATTCGTTTGAAAAACGAATAACGAAAATGCTAAGCTAACGAAAGCGGAATGAACGAATGGTTAATAAATGAAAATCGTTCGTTTATTCGTAGTACTATTGCCATTCTATAAGCCGAAATAGAGTCGGTTTATAGAATACAATATCGTGTAATAAAGTGTTGCGCAGGATATAATAAAATAAATACTTATCAGAGATATATAGGCGAAAATCCAGCCTTTTTTAGATGTATATAAAAGAGAAGAAAAAAATATATACCAAATTGTGCAGTATTGTGAATATAAGGAAAATAAATATCTCCCCCTAAAGAATTGTACTCACATTCTACAGAGCCTATAGGACCGGCTCTGGGTGTATAAGGCGTGCAGACTGAGTCCCAAAATCCCCACATCCACTGGATAGATAATCGATGGAATACTCGTGGAGCAGGACACAACAGGAGTGAGAAACAAACGTTGTAGTGTCAAATGTAAACAATTTTAATTCCCCCCCACATATAGCAGCTTACATAGAAGAAGTTAAAAAACGATATCCCATGTAAAAAACAGTTAAAAACAGCTGAGGTTAAAAGCAGGCAGAGTCACCCAGCCGATAATATCACAGTCTCCATCCGTTACTTCATAGGAGCAGGCAGCAGCTGAAGTTTCTATAGGCAGCGTTCTGCTGGAGGAGCTGGTACTTCCTAGTTGCAAGTCTCGTCAATAATGTCACGCGACGCGTTTCGCCCACACGTGGGCTTTTTCAGAGCAGTCAATACAATAGCATAGTCCACTACATTCCATAAACCGACATAATGAACGACTTTCGGTTTATGGAATGCATGTAAGTCTATTGGCATTCTATAAACCGACTCTATTTCGATTTATAGTAATGCCAATACTATAGCACGAATGGACGAATGAGTTTCATTTATATTAAATCATTCGTCCATTCGTTCAACTTCTTAGCTTTCTATAAACCGAAACAGAGTCCCCATTCATAAATTTTTATGAATGGGAACTCTAGTTCGGTTTATAGAAAGCCCGTAGTATTACATGTAATCCATAAGCCGAAAGTCTATAAACCGAACGTTCGGTTTATAGACTTTCGGCTCATGGAATACATGTAATCCTATTGCTATTCTATAAACCGAACGTTCGGTTTATAGAAAGCAATAGGATTATATGTATTCCATAAGCCGAAAGGCTATAAACCGAACGTTCGGTTTATAGACTTTCGGCATTTGTAATGAATGTAATAGTACTATTGGCTTTCTCTAACCAGAAACAGAGTCTCCATTCATACATTTTTATGGATGGAGACTCTGTCTCTGTGTAGTGAAAGCCAATAGTACTATTACATTCATTAAAAATGCCGAAAGTCTATAAACCGAACTTTCGGTTTATAGACTTTCGGCTTATGGAATACAATACATATAATCCTATTGCTATTCTATAAACATAATGTTCTGTTTATAGAATAGAAATAGGATTATATGTATTCCATAAGCCGAAAGTCAATAAACCGAAAGTTCGGTTTATAAACTTTCGGCATTTATAATGAATGTAATAGTACTATTGGCTTTCACTACACAGAGACAGAGTCTCCATTCATAAAAAATTATGAATGGAGACTCTGTCTCTGTTTAGAGAAAGCCAATAGTATTATTACATGTATTCCAAATGACGAAAATCTATAAACCGAACGTTGTTCGGTTTATAGATTTTCGGTTTAAGTCAATTGATTCGTTCAAACGAATGTAACTAAACGAAAATAATGAACGAATTTCATCCGAAACGAATGTAGTAATGAAAGAAATTCGGTTTAGACTAAATAAATATTATTTTCGTCCGAATGAACGAAAACTAAACAAAAATTTTCGTTTTGCACATGTCTAATGAATACAAGGAGCTGTGACTGGAGAAAGAAGGATCCTGATAAACCAGGGCTGTAGGGAGTATGAGAGTTTGCTTCAGCACAAAGATTGACTGAGTGGGAGTTAGCTGCTGAGAAACAGAGTTGGTGGAAGAACTACTATTTACTTTGAGGGAGAAAGTAGGAAGCATGAACTTTGGCAGGTTTGACAATAGGTGCAATGTAGAATATGTTCAATATTGTTTAGTCGATGTTTGAGCCTGCAGTATATGTTCTTAACAGTTGCACAGTTGTTGAAATTCTTATTTCAGTATAAGTAGCTTGAGGATGTTTCTAGGTCCATTCAAGCAAGATTTTGTTTAGGATTATTGGTACTAAAAACCCTTCAACATTTAACTAAGAGTTGATTGTTTGTTACACAAAATCTTTGCAATGGTCTAGCAAATATTAATTCCTTTCATAATCTTTAAATCAGCTCATTCTGAATGCTCCTAGCTATGTGAGTGGTGAAATAATGCAGTTTGTAAATATTCATTGTATAACTTCTAGTTTGGATATTTCCATCACAGGTGAGGTTAAAGGTAATTTGGGGATAAGTAACTGGCAAACAGTTATTGACATATTAACATTAGAAGAGAAAAAGATATGCCTCGGTACAGCAATAGGGTAAAAGGATTTGTTGTCTCCTTAAGAGACCAGGGTGGACATGTAGAAAATAAAGGAAAAAGGCATAAAAAAATACAAGACATGCGTTTAATTAAAACAACTCATATCAACATATAACACTGAGAGCCAGCTCAAACGCAGTAACAGCTTAAATGAAAGGCCAGGAATATAGGATCTCTGTCACCAAAGGTGTTAAAATATGAGGTGCGGAGGCATACTTTTCACTGTTTTTTATAATCCTCCTTTGGCTTTTGGTTGGTGTATTTTCTGGTTCATATTTTAACACCTTCGATGCTGGAGATCCTATATACCTCGCCCCTTCATTTAAGCTGTTAATGCACTCAAGCCTGCTCCATGTGCTATATGTGTATGTGAGAGGTTCTAATTAAAAGTGTGTCTTATATATAACAATATTTTTAACAATATTATGCTATAGGCATCTTTCCTTTATTTTTCACAGGTCCGCCCTGGTTTCTTAAGGAGATGAGTCCTTTTACCCGTTTGCTGCACCAAGAGGGATATCTTTTTTTCGCTTGCATTCTAGTTTTGGAACCCAAGGAATCCTTGAAGTTGTATCTAAGGAGAGCATTCACTGAAAATATACTTTCTGTTTGGTTCATAGATGTTTCATCTCACCATTTTAACTAGAAATTGTGCAGGGACAAATGTGTTGAGTTTCCCCAGCTAAGCAAAATCACCAGGATTGTCATTGCACAATGTATAGCTAAATTGGTGAGTTTAAATGGTCATCTTACTTTAACTCACCTTATCTCACCACAACTCACCATTTAGTGAATAGCCCTCAGAGTCCTTTTAATGCAGAATATGTAAATTTTACTGTTCCTTAGCAACCATTTGATCGATGAATCAAAACAGTATTTATTGCCTCTTTTTTCTCTGTTTAATTTACACTTTAACTATGCTTACAAATCTTCCAAGTTACAGAAGCAGATGGAGTGAATACTCCAAAGAATCCAAGTGAATTTCCTGTAATTTCATCTAAACACATTTCTGAAAACTATTCAAGTCAATCACTTGAGCTTGTTTACCAGACAAAAAAGCAACAGGGTAACAAGTTAAATGTTCAGCATCACATTGAGTGAAGCAGCAGGAAGCAGGCAGATTTGAGATACTGAACACTAATTAGTCAGCTTTAGAAAAAAAATACATTTTAACAACATTTATTTATGGTTGATTTTCTTTTTGTATAGATACAAATTTGGTGGAATTAAAAAGTAGCAATTGGTTTGTGAAGCTTCTAATGAACCCTATTTCACGGCATAAAAACATGATTTGTGTAAGTTCACAGTTTTTTTCTCACTTGCGTGTGTGATTTGGAGATACACACTATGTTAGTGCAGCTGGCGTACAGAAGGGTGCCTGGACATTACCACACGTGCTGTACAATTTGATTATAGAGTATATGCTAAAAAAGTACTTTGACTAAAAAAAATTAAAAAAAATATAGTTTTCATTAAAGCTTCTTGAGATGACCAAACTATACATTTAGTAACATTATATGGCCATAATATGCTTAGCCCTCATCAATGCCAACATACTCCAATATTTATGGATTTTAACACAAAATACATTTGCTTCTATGGAGCTTAATCTCTTCAATTGCATTATGTACCAGGGACCGAAGTCACTCCTGCAATTTATACGTTTCTCTGGACACCACGTAAGAAGTGCCTGTCATGGGTTTCAAGGGTTGATGCCTACAAAATTGGAAAATTATATTAAATAATATTATAATAAAAGTTATTTTTAGGGTAGCCTGGAATGAAAATGCATACGTTTTGAATGTTTTCCTGATTTCTTCTTTTTTTTTTGAGGGGAGAAAAGGGAGTTTGTATCTTATTTTGAATATCGGTGTTATATATAACATTTAAGTAATTGGAAATATTCAATAAAATTAAGTTAAAAAATAATGTATAGGTTATGTATGGGTTAGAGGCAGTTGCCTACTGAAATTAAATTTAAACCACAAGGATTTAAAATGTCATCCTGGACAGTCAAATAAATAATACGTAACTGCATGTTTAAATCCCTTTACCCATATAGAATATTTGGAAAATGGCGTGACTGCATTCTCTGATGGTAAAGAAAAGTATAGAAATACAATAAACATAAACTGATTAGATTTTGTTTCTGTTATTTACTTAGATATTTGATTACACTTATCCTGTATGTATCCAATGTGCTAAAATGATAAAGACCCGTTTGTATCCAGTATGTTAAAATGAATTTTTAAAAGTAAATCTACCAATAATAAACACACTCAAGCCTCAAAAGGCCAATTGGTTAACCTTTTCATTTCATGCCCTAGACACTTTATCCTATGACATATTTGCGTATGTATTACATAATTAAAATAGAAATTAAGCTATCCTTTTCCTCTGGCAAGAAGGTTTATAGTTCACCTGATATATACCGTATTTGCTCAAATATAAAACAAGGTTTTTTTTCAGAGCAAATGCTCTGGAAAATACCCCTCGTCTTATATTCAAGGTCGTCTTATAATCTGACCTCAAATCGAGGTCAGACTATAAGACAGGGATCCAGGTCCCCCGCAGAGCTGCAGGGGACCTGGATCCCCCTTTCTAACATCCTCCCCTGCTGCCGCCCGGCACGACCGCCGGGACTACTATGATGAAGCCGGGACCTTCCGGCTTCATCATAAAAGTCCCGGCGGAAGTGCCAGTGCCATTTTTATTAGTTTGGGGGGTCATATTATAAACAAATGACAAAGCAAAACTGTTGCTAACAACACATCTAAAGACACACGTTACAAAGAATAAAAAGTACACACACTGTAAATACACACACTATAATTTTACAAAGTGAGGTAAATACTGATTACGATAAATACGCATCCGCTTTTGTAAAGGGGGCTTGGAAATACAAATTATTCAACAAACTTCTTTTAGCTAACAAATTCATCTTTAAAATAACTTAACAGTCCCTTCAGCAGGCCATAACAAAAGCTGTATTTTCAGAACCAGTTCACAGCAGAGCACAGCCAAGATGTTACTTGCAAAGCATCTTTGAAAGCTGCAGGCCCAGGAGAATGGGAACAATAACTTCACACTTTCTTTGTAGTAACAAGTAGGAGATCTCAACTTCCAACTGTCGTTAACAGACAAATCATTTGAAGATTTTGCCAGTGAGGTCGCTTGCTGCTCTGGCTAACATTAGGTTGACTTTTTGGAGTAAAATCTTTGTCTTTTCTAGTCTGTAGCAAGAGAGTGACTTAGCAACTATGAATTTATACCTGTGTTCACCATTGATTCTTCCCAATCATTACAGGCCCCCAAAGAAGAAAATAGCCAGATAAGTGCTGACATCAGCTTCTACGCAGCCTTCTTTGTAAATCTGCTTTTTAAATGATTCCTTCTATTTTAACTTTGTTTTCTGTCTAGGATATAAACCAACAGCTTATGCAGAATACTCAATAAAATATCCTTTTTTCAATATTAGGGGAAGATTTTCATCCACATTGATGAGAAAAAAAGTTAAATACATAAAAGAAGCATTAACATATTGTTAATGTGTATTCTTTTATGCAACCAAAATAGACACATTTTTTTCTTATACAGTAGTCTGAAATATATTTGGCTGTGTCTATATTTATGTACAAGGACAGACATTCTTCATGAATATATGTATATAATGGGATTTGTTCAGAGCCTTGTTGATCCCTTTCCAGTATGTAAAACAAAAAAATTCCAACACTCCGGAAAACACATAAAGTGAAACAACTTTTAATGTTGTTTAGTGACAGATCCAAATACGCAGACCTTTTCGGGGGAGTGTCCCTTTATCAACGAACAAATACAGCCATTGCTGGCTATGAAGGACTCTTTACATCTACTTAATCTCAGTAGATGGTGATCCTACTATGAAGCAAAGCTAAGCTGTGATCCCAGCATCCTGTTTTTCAGATGCAGTACAGATGTCATAGAATTAATGAGATCGGGTGCCAGAAGCTCTCTCAAAAAAGAGATATATCATTGATGGTATACAGTTAACTACTTTAATAGCTTTAGCTTTAGGTGATAGATCTTGGTAAAAGGAATCCTAAATATCAGTAATTCATGGAAGGGTCTAATCAATAAAAGGTGAGTAAAGGTGAGATGTGTTGAACATTTCATCTCACTATTTTAAGTATACATTGTGCAGGTACAAACCTGGTCAGTTTCCCTGTGCTAAGCAAACTCGCCAGGTTTGGTGAGACTAAATATTCATCTCAACTCAACTCACCTTTTAGTGAAGAGCCTCTGTGTCCTGATAGTGACTTAGTAAGAACTCTTGACTTATTAAACAAGAAACATTTGGAAAAATATAGCTTCTTGAAGCAATGATTTCCTTCAAGACAACATAAACATATTTTATTATAAATAAATACTACATTTCAAACTGAGTGAATAAGATGTCCTCTGTTGCCTCGGGTAGCCATTACATGTTTATGTTCTGAAGCACTGTGTTTTGGATGCTAGCCAAAATTGTAATAAAGCTACAGAAAAGACAACCTTTCCTAAGTATAATTATAGTATTATTAATAACAGAAGTTTGCAACTGTGTTAAAATCCCTTGCAATAATGACAAAATAAAGCATAGTGGCAGAGAGCTCCTATATTGATGTACTAATGTAGATTTCTTGAACGTGAAATAAAAAAAATCTGTTTTCTCCAGATTCTCAATATATTTTCTGATGTACAAGTAAGTACTCACGGGAAATTCTATCACTGCTAATTCTTCATTCAGTAATAAAAACAATTCTCAATTAACTGTAAATCTCTGGGAGGTAAAGTGTCACATTACATTAGTCACTGGTATGTTGTCTTCTGCTGATGCTGGCAAAAGAAGTCAGTATTGATTAGTCAACATATTGTGGAATGGCTTAGCAGCTGAATGAATATGCTAATTGCTGGTTACTTAGTGTTACAAACACATGTACAGTATGGGAGTGCTTTTAAACTGGATTTTGCAAATGACAAACAATGAATAAATTATTCTAGACAATGCCATTATTCAGGTGTTCATCTTGAGTAATGTTTCTATATTTTCACTTATTAAGCTGTGCACAGCACTTTGCAGGTGACATGTTAAGGAGGAGAAGCAAGTGCAGTAGGTATACACATCACATTGGACTTATCATAGGTATACCCACATGCCTTGTATCTAATATATATGGAAAGTACATATTCATTTGCTTATGGTCATATTGTTTCATTTATAGGTTTAATATATTCATGTGGATAAGACTAGTATCAAGTGCTGGATTACATTTGAGTCAACTTGTTTTATTCAAGAAATGAGAACCATAGGGTGAATGTCACTGGCAATGTCATCTATATTCACCTCCCCTTGGAAAATGGTAAAACAAAGAACAAGAATTACAAGATAATATAGTAACATAGTAACATAGTAATTTAGGTTGAAAAAAGACACAAGTCCATCAAGTTCAACCCTTCTACCTATCATTACAGCTTTTGATCCAAAAGAAGGCAAAAAACCCCTAAGGAAGCTATTTCGAATTTTGCCTCCTGGGGGAAAAAATTCCTTCTTGACTCCAAGAGGCAATCAGATTTCTCCTTGGATCAATAAGCTCTTTTATTAATGCTTATTCCATTATTAATAGCCCTGTATGTTCTGCTTTCCTAAAAAAACATCCAAACCATTTTTAAATGCATCTATTGTGGTTGCTAGCACTACCTCTCTTGGCAGTGAGTTCCATAACTTTATTGTCCTAACCGTAAAGAATCCCTTCCTTTGCTGTCTATGAAATCTTTGCTCTTCCAGTCTGAGGGGGTGACCTCTTGTTCTTTGTACCTTTCTGTTAATGAACAGGTCACTGGAGAGCTCTTTATATTGGCCCTGCAAATATTTATATAATGTTATCATATCCCCTCTGAGACGCCTTTTTTCTAACGTATATAAATTCAATTTTTTAAGTCTCTCTTCATAACTAAGATCCTCCAAACCCCTTATTAATTTTGTAGCTCTCCTTTGCACTTTTTCTAGTTCCTTAATATCCTTTTTAAGGACTGGTGCCCAGAACTGTACTGCATATTCAAGGTGAGGTCTTACCATTGATTTGTAAAGAGGCAAGATGATATCCTCCTCCCGTGAATCTATACCTCGTTTTATACATGCCAATATCTTATTGGCCCTTGCAGCTGCTGTCTGGCATTGGGCACTGTTGCCAAGTTTGTTGTCTATAATTATTCCTAAATCCTTTTCATTAGTAGTTTTTCCCAGGGAAAAACCATTTAACGTATATGTTGCTTTGTTATTATTTTTCCCATAATGCATAACTTTACATTTGTCTATATTGAACCTCATTTGCCACTTTACTGCCCAGTCCCCCACTCTGTCCAAATCTTCCTGTAAAGAAAAAACATCAAGATTAGTCTTTATTGCCTTACCTAATTTAGTGTCGTCCGCAAACACGGAGACATGGCTCTCAGCACAATGTGGCAGATCATTAATAAACAAATTAAAAAGAAGAGGGCCCAAAACAGACCCCTGAGGTACTCCGCTTAATAACCTTGTCCAATTTGAGAATTTTCCATTTACAACAACCCTTTGTGTTCTATCTTTTAGCCAATTTTCAATCCACATACACACATTTGCCCCCAAACCTATTTCTCTCAATTTGTAGAGTAACCTTTTGTGTGGAACTGTATCAAATGCTTTCGCAAAATCCAAATAGATCCCATCAACTGCCACACCTAGATCTATATTTTTACTGACTTCTTCATAGAATGTTATTAAGTTTGTTTGACAAGACCTGTCTTTCACAAAACCATGTTGACTTTTACTAATTATATTCTGGTTCAAGATGTATTCTTGAGTGTATACCTTTAGCAATCCTTCAAATAGTTTCCCCACTACAGATGTCAAGCTCACTGGCCTATAATTACCTGGCAGAGATTTTGATCCCTTTTTAAATATTGGAATGACATCCGCCTTTCGCCAGTCTGTTGGCACTGTACCTGAACTGAATGAATCCCTAAAGATCATGAATAGTGGCCTGGACAGAATTATGCTTAACTCTCTAAGTACCCTTGGGTGTATACCATCTGGTCCTGGGGCCTTGTCTATCTTAACAGAGTGTAATTGCTTAAGCACTTTTTCCTGTGTCAGCCAATCCCATGTTTGCGGCGAATGTCCCATAACTTCCTGTAGCAGGGGCTCGTCCATCTGCTCTTCCTTAGTATAAACAGAAGAAAAAAAAGTATTTAAAATGTCTGCTTTCTCTCTGTCCTCACTTACCAAATTTCCCATTTGGGATAACAAGGGCCCAACATTTTCCCTCTTTAGTTTTTTTCCATTTATATATTTATAAAACATTTTGGGGTTAGTTTTACTCTCCTTGGCAACCCTTTTCTCATTTTCCAATTTAGCCATTTTAATTGCCTTTTTGCAGGCTTTGTTGGCCTCTTTGTACTCTATAAATGATAATGCTGATCCCGTGTTTTTATAATGTTTGAATGCCATTTTCTTGTTTTGTACTTCCTGTTTCACGTTACCTGTAAGCCACATTGGTTTTGATTTGTGTCTTTTGCATTTGTTTCCCAAAGGTATATATTGGGATGTGTACTTTTGTAATGTGTGCTTAAAGGCATTCCACTTGTCTTCTGTGTTTAGTCCAGAAAACAATCGTTCCCAGTCTAAATGTTCAATCGATGCCCTTAGTCCATCAAAGTTAGCACTTCTAAAATTAAGTGTTTTGGTGGCGTATTTACCAATTTGCTTTTTTGCATTAATCTCAAATGAGACCATATTATGGTCACTATTCCCCAAGTGTTCTCTTATTTGGATGTTTGAGATAAGCTCCTCATTGTTGACATAATGACACAACTAATAATATGACATAATGACACAACTCCTTAGAGATTGAACAAGATCCCATTTTTATTATATCAGCCTTGACATCAGCCTAGGGCCCAGAGCTTCATTTAAAACTTCAAAATAATAATATATAATAAAATAAATAACTTAAAAGTCAAAAAAGTAGCTGTTCTGGTGAGGTGGGGAGGTACCAGGGTATCTGGGTAAAGGGTGCATCTATGAAGCATATTCACTCTATCCAGTTGTGTAGTTAGATACCCATTTTCCCTTGTGAAGAAGATATGGTTTCCCCCCAGGACTTTAGCTGACCTCTTCTGAAGTTGCATCGGGTAAGAAGGCAGCAGGACCCTGGAGGCTCTGCATTCTCACTGTAGTACAAAGTTTCAAGTCAGCACCAATCACATCATAGCAATAAAACCAGCTATAAAATAAGCAAACAAGTGGTCTGGACAATATATATTCTCTCTAATGCTGATAATAATGGTGGTAAGTTTAAACTATATAGTGTCCAGGTTATTTGTTGGTATTCTCACTCTCTTTAATTCCAGGTTTGTTTTATATGCAGAGGATAAGCTGTGTGGTAGCAGAATCCTATGCTTTGTAAAGCTCCTCCCACCCTACGGCTTTCACCTGTAGGCTGTGTAGCTTTACAATTTAATACTTACACCTGTTTTGATTCACTTGCATTTGCGTCATTCTCCTGCTTATTGCTGTGTGGTAGCAGAATCCTATGCTTTGTAAAGCTCCTCCCACCCTACGGCTTTCACCTGTAGGCTGTGTAGCTTTATAATTTAATACTTACACGTGTTTTGATTCACTTGCATTTGCGTCATTCTCCTGCTTATTGTTAGCAGCCATCATTAGCCTGTTTGCTTATTCTCCCATCTGCCTATGTTCACAAGCACTTGTCTTTTATCCACCATTTGTCAATAATTCCATCTGCCTCTTCTCACCAATGCTTAGAATAGTAAGAATCATAAATGTGCAAAGAAGAAGGCAGTTACACTGAGGTGAATGTCATTCATTCCAATTTCAGATCTATTTAACTAAACTCCACGAATGAAAAAAGTTTTGCAAAGCAAACACATCTTTTAACCTTGATTAAACACGTGATGGAATGGATTTCTGCGTTAATAAATTCTATTTTTATTTATTTGCAAAGCAGGGAGATCATATTCCCAACAGTTCTAGACATTTCAGATGGAGTAAAATTATTATGACGAATAATGGTAATGTATAATCTTCTATACAGCTTTCCTGAAATGCACAATATTCAATCCGTTAACAAACCAAGGAAAAAATGATATGAAAAATCCTGGACTCTGAAACTTCTATAATATTAAATCTTGTATCTTAGCAACTAGCAACCTAAAAAAAAGTCTCAAGGTTTAAAAGCGTGTGCATGATACACAGTTCCCTCTTCCCTCCCCTTCTGCACCTAGTTTACAATCACTATACTCCAACAGGCCTGTCTTTGGCTGTCATTTATTACTCTCTCCCCCTGCAGCAAAAATCAGAGACCAACCTGTCAAAATTTCAGATGTCATATTTGCTCACATTTAAGACAACCCATATTATAAGGCAATTCTCCCAACTTTAGGTGTTAGTTTACGTAAAAATAAAAAAAAATCTGTAATATAACTGGATCCAAGAGATAAAAAAGTTTTGCTAGTAAATATTGCTCCACATATAAATTGTTTTCATATTTTAAAAAAGTTATTGAAAAAATGCATACTTCTATTTATTTTGTTCATCACAGTTCTTCTACATATCTTTTATAAATGCACGTTTCAAAATTGTTCATCCAGAGGCCCCTACACCACATTGCAGCACCTACAGGGACTGCTATTGCAACCACTGGACCTGCTATTGCATGCACGGGACCTGCCATTGCACTAAAAAACTGGTCATTCTACCCATTGACTTTCCCCTGCACCAAAATTACTCACCCCTGCATCCAAAGGACTTGCCACTGTACACAAAGAATTTGCCATTGCACACAAATGCACTTGTCAATTCATCCAAACGACTTGCCCACTTCACTTAGATAACTGGCCTTGCTCCCTGGTTTCTTGTATTCCGAGTATTATTATATATTAAACAATCAAGGGTCGCATTTATATGAGCCGATAATTGGCCCCAAAATTGAGCCTCTGAATTGTGGACGTATTCAGGGCACATTAGTGGAACATCGGGACCTGAATTTCAAGCTACTCAGGTAGCCTCGATACTCCTATTAATATGTCCACATTTTGTACATCATAGCTTTTCTATGGAAAATAAAAATCAGAAAAGTATGATATGCAGGAATGGTTAAACTAATGTTATGCAAACCAAGCAAAACAAGGCACATTTTGTTTTTTTCTGGAAAGACACAATTAGTTTTTTTTGCAAAAGTAAATTCACATTGGTATTTGTGGGCAAAATTGACAAAAAAATTAGTTAACATGTTTCCCTGGACATATTACATTCTGCAGAGATGCAAATAAACAAATATTGTCTGACATGGCAACCTTAGATGAACAACTAGTGGAAAGAACCTGCAACTGTGAGTTCTGTATATATCTTCATATTATAGTTTGGGATACTTTGCCTTTTGATTTCTTTAAACACTTTAAAATTATGCTTTTTCACCTCTCAGTCTCCAGTAGGGGTCTATGCCAGTTGTACACGGCTGCTTCACCGCTAACAGTTCAGCACGGCAGTTTGGATGCTGAACTTTCAGAGGTGAAGATCAATGTGGCCGCTTCATCATGGCAATGTAAGCGCTGACAGTTCAGTGCTGGACTGTCAGTGCTTACAAACATACACCCCCCTACTTAATCAACCCCCTCTAAAAGTGACCCGAACCTCCATACTAACCCCCCAAACCTAACACTACCCCCTGAACCCTAATACTAACATTAACCCCCCCTGAACCCTAATACTCATACCCCACCCCCCAAACCATAATACTAACATCAACCTCCCAAAACCATAATACTAACATTAACCCCCCCAAACCCTAATACTAATGCTACCCTCCCCAAACCCTAATACTAACATATAACCCCCAACCCTAATACAGTTAACCCCTATTAAACATTAATAATACTCACCTTCATCGGTCCCGCGATGAACTGTCCCGCGAAGAAATGGCCATTGCGAAAGAGGGGATGGTGAAGAGGCTGGGTTCATGCAGCCGCAATGATCCATCCCACCCCATCCAGTAGAAGGGTCAGTAGAAGCTGAAACATATTTAGAATATATCAGGTGGGCTGATATACAGATATACAGATACAGAGATACAAAAGTTAAAATATGCATACATTTTTAAATTTTTATCATTATTTAATTTTAACATACATGAAAAAAAATTGCTTTCAAATCAGAGTTGTGCTTTATGCATTATGTGGCATTGATTTAAACAGTGCCCTTTCCTATCCTTCAATCAAACTAATTTCTAACCCAAAAGCATTGACTGGTCAGTGTAGTGAGTGAACAAAGATTATGGGTCAACATTCTTTACACTCTAATATTAAAACATCTACTGTACAGATCATTAAATCCACAGGGTCGTTGTAAATACAGATCTTACCATAAATGCTAAGGATGGGCATTATCAATTCATCATTTATTTATAAAGCTACAAGAATTACACAGGAAGAGGAAGGGAGAAACTGTTACACAAAGCAGGGAGAGCCCTGCTCATAAGTGTATAATCCAAGAGCGTAGGGGACAGAGTACATATTAAAAAAATGTGGCAGAACAGAAGGTGGCGGCAGAAGGGTAATGGGTTGTGCAAGCTAGATAGGCAAGGACAGTTAATTCCAAAGTGATGTCTCTAACACAGAAGGTTATACATTGCCACTACAGCAAAACACACAGACAAGTGACATTGAGCATCCAAACCCAGTACATATAGGAACTTTTTAAAGATGACAGAACAATTTAAATCTCACTTTATAACTGACATAATTATCAATATGCTTAAAATAACATGACATTTGCCATAACACTGAATATAAAATGCTAATAATTATCTTAGTGTCGTTACAGCTTCACGTGCATACTAACAGTAAGTTTGAATAGGTATTTTTAATGTATTATCAGCTTGATATACACAAATAATTATGCCGTTTTTAAGGGAAACCTACAAAGACAATTCTGGCACACTTTTATCACATGAAATTCATATTTAGTTAAAGTAATTAAGGTTATGAAATTTGGAGTGGCGATCATGGGGTCAGTGATTTGAAACTTGGTTTATATCCAGTGCTATTTGCTTTGAAGGATGAATAATTAAACCAGACATTTACTGGCAAATATTGGGATAAAATCTTTAATGCCAGTAAATCTACTTGTGTATTATATTATAACTGGCAGGAACATTGCTAAAATGACCTGTAGATAGAGCTGCATATTTATACCTTTAATGCTTAGGAAACATTCTGTACAAGGGGGGAGAAAGAATTTACCATATGCCACACTTCAAGTCATAACTCAAAGGCAGAAAATTACCCAATCGGTAAAAAAGGGGAATAAATGTTTTTTTTAGATACATAAATAAAATTATAAAGTAAAACAAGGATTAGTTTTAAAAACAAATATGTGGAAGAGAATAACAGTCTAACTGACTGCCTCAGTTCATTTTTTGTTTAGTTTTTACAAATGAAAATTAAGAAAATGGACCTAGTTAGGAAAAAAGACAAATGAGTCATTTGATACAAGTGCTATGACAGAGATATATAAAGTACAGACAAGTTTATATAGGGCCTGATGGGATTCACCCAATGTTATTAAAAGAGCTTAGTGGTGTACTACCAAAACCGTAAACTGTTAACTACCAAAACCGTTAACTTATTTATTTAACCAATCACTGAGCCCTTTAAGACGCCTTCCTCTGGATAAAGCCGAAATGCGTTGACATCATCAAACAGCTGAGAGGGGCACAGCTTAAACGCCAATCACAAACAAAATAGAGGGGACTCTCCGCATACAGAAAATCTATTCGGCAAAACAGCAGTACTGATCCCAAATGTAAGCAGATATCGTCTAGCACATCTTCACTCTTCTCCACGTGATGTCTTCACTCAAACTGAACCCTAACTGAACCATTCCCATACCTCCACACATAAAACTAAAGCTACAACTATACCCTCCACTCAGACCCCTGCAAATATGATTGCAATTACACAATACAGCCCTGTCTTGTCAGTTCCATGGCATCACATCACTGAATAGTCATCCTTAGCAGCAACTGTTATGAAATGTGTACCCCATCAGCTCATGTAATGTGCAGTGAAGAATAATTTGACTTCCAAAGTGTAGACACCAAATTTGAAGTACAATGCAAAATACCCCAATGTGGAAACAAAAGTGTGGACATGTGTGTGGTGTGTATATACCTGAAAAACAAGACAGACAGAGGCATCACTAGGGTTGGTGACTCCTGGTGCGGTAACTCATAGAGGGGCATGTACTAAAAATATATTTTATGTGCAAAACAATTTTTGCTCTCTGCTCTTTTTGCAATGTACTAAACATTAAACACTCAAATATTAAATATGAGCAAATTACGAATAAAAACAAGCATGTTTGCGAATACGTTTTCTGCTAAAAGCTAGTGTAATTTTCACATGCAAAATAAGAATTATTTTTCACTAAATATTTGCAAAAGACTTTAGCATGAGCAAATATAATGGCAATATATTATCGAAATCGGAAAAATGTACACAAAATAAAAACAAACATAAAAGGCCGCAAAAAAAGTGCAAAATGTTCCAAACATTTGCAAATTGCTCCTTACTCATGTTTTACCCTTTTTTTTTTTTCTGCACTAGTTAGGTACATAACCCCCATGGTGTCATTTCCATGGATCTCCTCCCATACTAGACCACGCAGAATCCTTAGTAATGTTTTTGTACTAATGTTACTTGTAAATCATAATTCCTGTATATCACTGAATGTAATGACAATAGTAGTGACATAAAGAACTAGTAAAATGACACATAATATACAAAGATAACGTCTAGCATAAATAATATGCACCCGCCCATATGTGCATTACCAGCATAATATAATATTCAAAGATATGTCCATTGTCCAGCGTAAATAATGTAACCCCCCCATGTACATTTCCAGCAGCATAATATAGTATATAATAATATAGTATATACATATGTACAGTGGATATAAAAAGTCTACACACCCCTGTTAAAATGTCAGGTTTCTGTGCTGTAAAAAAATTAGACAAAGATAAATCATTTCAGAACTTTTTCCACCTTTAATGTGACCTATAAACTGTACAACTCATTTGAAAAACAAACTGAAATCTTTTAGATAGAGGGAAGAAAAAATATAAAAATAAAATAATGTGGTTGCATAAGTGTGCACACCCTCTTATATCTAGGGATGTAGCTGTGTTCAGAATTAAGCAATCACATTCCAAATCATGTTAAATAGGAGTCAGCATAACCCGCCATCATTTAAAGTGCCTCTGATTAACCCCAAATAAAGTTCAGCTGCTCTAGTTGGTCTTTCCTGAAATTTTCTTAGTCGCATCCCACAGCAAAAGCCATGGTCCACAGAGAGCTTCCAAAGCATCAGAGGGATCTCTTTGTTAAAAGGTATCAGTCAGGAGAAGGGTACAAAATAATTTCCAAAGCATTAGATATACCATGGAACACAGTGAAGACAGTCATCATCAAGTGGAGAAAATATGGCACAACAGTGACATTACCAAGAACTGGAGCTCCCTCCAAAATTGATGAAAAGACGAGAAGAAAACTGGTCTGGGAGGCTACCAAGAGGCCTACAGCAACATTAAAGGAGCTGCAGGAATATCTGGCAAGTACTGGCTGTGTGGTACATGTGACAACAATCTCCGGTATATTTCATATGTCTGGGCTATGGGGTAGAGTGGCAAGACGAAAGCCTTTTCTTACGAAGAAAAACATCCAAGCCAGGCTACATTTTGCAAAAACACATCTGAAGTCTCCCAAAAGCATGTGGGGAAAGGTGTTATGGTCTGATGAAACCAAGGTTGAACTTTTTGGCCATAATTCCAAAAGATATGTTTGGCGCAAAAACAACACTGCACATCACCAAAAGAACACCATACCCACAGTGAAGCATGGAGGTGGCAGCATCATGCTTTGGGGCTGTTTTTCTTCAGCTGGAACTGGGGCCTTAGTTAACATAGAGGGAATTATGAACAGTTCCAAATACCAGTCAATATTGGCACAAAACCTTCAGGCTTCTGCTAGAAAGCTGAACATGAAGAGAAACTTCATCTTTCAGCATGACAACGACCCAAAGCACACATCCAAACCAACAAAGGAATGGCTTCACCAGAAGAAGATTACAGTTTTGGAATGGCCCAGCCAGAGCCCAGACCTGAATCCGAGTGAAAATCTGTGGGGTGATCTGAAGAGGTCTGTGCACAGTAGATGCCCTCGCAATGTGACAGATTTGGAGTGTTTTAGCAAAGAGGAGTGGGCAAATCTTGCCAAGTCAAAATGTGCCATGCTGATAGACTTATATCCAAAAAGACTGAGTGCTGTAATAAAATCAAAAGGTGCTTCAACAAAGTATTAGTTTAAGGGTGTGCACACTTATGCAACCACATTATTTTATTTTTATATTTTTTCTTCCCTCTATATAAAAGATTTCAGTTTGTTTTTCAATTGAGTTGTACAGTTTATAGGTCACATTAAAGGTGGAAGAAGTTCTGAATATACCGTATTTTTCGCCTCATAAGACGCACTTTTTTCCTCCTCAAAAGTGAGGGGAAATGTCTGTGCGTCTTATGGAGGGAATGTATGTGCATACTTACCTCCATGCTGCTCTTCGTTGTGTTCTCTCCATTGTGTTCTCTACCTTGTTTCCTCCATGCAGTCTAACCTCCTAGTCTAACCTCCTGCACGGAGGAAGGAAGCTCCGGGCGTTTTTTTTCCCCTTCTTAACTTTATTGACGTTGCGCGACTTCAATAAAGAAGAAAAAAAAAAGCGACCGGAGCTTCCTTCCTCCGTGCAGGAGGTTAGACTGCACGGAAGAAAACAACGGAGAGAACACAACGGAGAGCAGCATGGAGGTAAGTGCTAGTCAAGGGGGGCACAAACGAGCAAATCCTGGCATAATAAGGGGAAAAATCCTGGCATTGTGAGGGGGAAAATCCTGGCATAGTGAGGGGCAAAAGCCTGGCATAGTGAGGGGCAAAAGCCTGGCATTGTGAGGGGGAAAATCCTGGCATAGTGAGGGGCAAAAGACTGGCATAGTGAGGGGAAAAAGCCTGGCATAATGAGTGGCTTAAGCCTGGCATAGTCAGGGGCAAAATCCTGGCACAGTGAGGGGCAAAATCCTGGCATAGTGAGGGGCAAAAGCCTGGCATAGTGAGGTTGAAAATCCTGGCACAGTGAGGGGCAAAAGCCTGGCATAGTGAGGGGCAAAAGCCTGGCATAATGAGTGGCTAAAGCCTGGCATAGTGTGGGGCAAAATCCTGGCACAGTGAGGGGCAAAATCCTGGCATAGTGAGGGGCAAAAGCCTGGCATAGTGAGTGGCTAAAGCCTAACATAGTGAGGGGCAAAATCCTGGCATAGTGGGGGGCATAATCCTGGCATATTGAATGGCTAAATCCTGGCATAGTGAGGGGAAAAGTCCTGGCATATTGAATGGCTAAATCCTGGCATATTGAGTTTTTTTTTCTTGTTTTCCTCCTCTAAAAACTGGGTGCGTCTTATGGTCAGGTGCGTCTTATGAGGCGAAAAACACGTTATTTATCTTTGTCTCATTTTTTTTACAGCACAGAAACCTGACATTTTAACAGGGGTGTGTAGACTTTTTATATCCACTGTACATCTCCAGCATAAAATATTATATATATTATCATATTTATAGATATATTGTCCATTGTCCAGACAAGCATAAATAACATAAGTCCTGCATATGTACATCTCCAGCAGCATAATAAAAAATAGTGTATACACTGGCCCATATGTACATCTTCAGCAGCATAATACATATAGTATATACACTTTCCATATGTACATCTCCAGCAGCATAATAAATTTGGTATATGCACCCCCATATGAACATCTCCAGCAGCATAATAAATATAATATATACCCCCATAATATAGTATAACCATAAATAATTCATAATATAGTAAATACACCCCCCCTCCAGTAGCATAATATAGTATAACCATAAAAAATATAGTAAATACACCCCTATAATATAACCATAAATAATTTATAAGATAGTAAATATTGCCCTTCATAAAACAGTAAGTACACCCCCCTCTAGCAGCATAATTTGGTAGGAGTCTGGCGGAGCCTGAGGAGGTAAGTGTCGGTACTATCGCACATGCACAGTGCTAGATATGCGAGGTTGGCATTCTCTGGTGTCTGGGTTGATGCGTTAAGGACAGCGGAATTGCAGTCCTGAGTCCCACTGAGCTCTACCTCGTCTCAAAAAGTGGAACAGAGGAATAGCTCAGCCAAACAGTGAGACAGACCTCCCAAATCAGGTCTGTCCCTCTCAAAGCAGGAAAGTTGGAAGGTATGATATAGTAAATACACCCCCTTCCAGCAGCATAATATTGTATGTCCATAAATCATTCATAATTTAGTACTCCACATGGAAAAACTTTCAGCAGCGTTATGCGCTGCCTACCAGACCGAAGCACAGTGTTATCCCCATCGTGACACTGCTGAAGACAGACACAATAAGTGTAAATGGGAATAGTAAGTAACCAAGAGTTCCATGGCTACTAACAAGAGTCAAAATTAATCTCCTCACCAGACTGACTTCCAATCAACTGTGCTGATGGAGGGAGGTTTGGAAGTTCCCTCTGGAGCAGTGGTACACTTGAACTTTAGGGTCAATTTATCATGCTTGTACCTCAACAGTTGGTTGTAGTGTTCAGAGATGGACTGCACCCCTTGTTCTTGTACATCAAACTCATCTGCTCCAGATTCACCACTCCTTCATCTAACTGGCTAAGGAACTGATCCTGCTTCTCCATCATCTGGGCATGCAACTGATACTGATTACTCACCACCATGGTGATGTCCTGCTGGATCCCAGCAACCACACCATGATGGGCTTTCAAAGCTGGTATCCACCACTGATTAGAGGATAATTTTCTCCTCCTCCTCCTCCCCCTCAACAAAGGTTACTGCAGGAAAAGTAGGAAGATGATTAAACAATGCAATAAAGCAAATGAATTGCATTCATGTATAGTTAAAATGCAAGGTTATCTACATCCTGAACTATAGTACATTTAAATTCCATTAACACTAAGAAAAATCCCTTTGAATGTAGCATTATCTTTACATGTATCATATGTTTTTCCTGAATAAGTTACCGATTATATAAAATTAACCTATGCTACACTCGTTGATCACTAAACCTGTAAATAAACTTATGAAGAGTTAAACATTCATTCACTTTAGGACATACGTACATAGATGTCATACTCTGTACATCTATGTCCACTTTGATGTGTACATAGAGGAACACTAATGTGTAAGTAGATGGACTTATACTAGTAATTAGTTACATTTGCATTAACATCTAACTAGAATTATGTAGTGTAAATGTGTATCTGCCTTCAGTGGTTGATCATAATGCCTGCACATCAGGAGCCTGAAGTTGGTGAGAATCATCATGTCTGAGTGGAGATGAAAAAGAACGCATTGTCAGTGTTGAGAGCATACCATTGGGTATGAAACATATCACATCAACATTTGTTTTGGTAATCATTAATGAAAAAGGAGATAAGATATGGATATTATGTTTTACTTGTTTGTACTGTTGGTGACATGCAAATACATGCACATGTATGTGTTTGTTTTAATTACTGGTGGCAGGTGAAGTGGGAGCTGTTCCCATGGACAGCAGAGATGCCCTATCTGTATTGTTTGTACAGGCGTAGAGGTTGAGGGGACACAGCAGAAGATGCTAAGCGTAAATTAAGAGAAAAGGGTTAATACATATCAAGAAAACAGAAGCAAAAAAAGTCCAAGTTGCAGGAATCATAGAAAAGATGCCAGGTCCATAAAACGTAACTTTTATTATATAGTAAGTATAAAAACAAACTTGTCACATGGAGGCCCACACACGATGAAACCACCTTATGCGTTTTGTCAAAAAGACTACTCAGAGGGGGGAACAACATAAATCTCTGTGCTAATCAGAGGGTTGACCTACGATTAAGTCTTCTTGACGAAATGCGTAAGGGGGTCTAGGACTCTTCTTCTCCGCGGCTTCATCGCTGACAGTTCAGCGTGGCAGTTAGAACGCTGAACTGTCAGCAATTAAGAATATCGCGGCCGTTTGATCGCAGACGCGGCTATGTAAGAGTTGACAGTTCAGCGGTGAACTGTCAGCTCTAACAAATGTACAAATAAAAAGAAAATACCCCCCCGAATAAATGATTCCCCCCCAAAGTGCCCCCCCAAGCCCCAATACTAAAATTAACCCCAAAACCCAATACTAAAATTAACCCCCGAACCCTAATACTAACCCCCTAAACTCTAATTCTAACCCCCTAAACCCTATTTCTAACCACCCTTAACCCCAATACTAAAATAAACTCTCCTTTAGCGATGAAATGTCCCGCGATGAAATCTCCGGCGACGAGCTGTCTTGTGGTGAAGTGACAGCGGTGAAGTGGCTGCGTGGATGTAGCCGCGATGAAGTGTCCCATCCCCGCGTAAGGTGGTTCCATCATGTGTTGGCCTCCATGTGACAAGTTTGTTTTTATACTTGCTATCTAATAAACATTATGTTTTAAGGATCCGGCATCTCGTCTATGATTCATGCAACTTGGATTTTTTTTGCTTCTGTTTTCCTGATTACCACTTGCAGTCAGGTTGGGGACCCGCAGTCCTGCAGGCAAAGAGCTACCATTGGACCATTGGAGATATATTCTGCTGCCAGTACCTTTATACCATTTTCTTTGCTTTCATTAATACATATAAACGGACATACTTAATACATGAATGGATTTCCAATACTTACTACCAGCTATTTCTGGTTCTTGTTCACCCTCAACCCCAACAGAGTCTTCAGTCCCCATGGCTTGCGGTGGCTCCTCCTCCAGGTCCAGCACACCAGCTGGCTCTAAAGAGCCACCACCAGGGTGTCTGGTGGCGGAGACTGCCCTGGTTAGCTTCCTCTTAGCATGCCTCTTGAAATCAGAGTATTTGAAACATATAGGAAACACTGCAATCAGTTTATGATCCCAATGATCACCTGTACATGTTATCTTATTTACACATATTACCTATTGATTTCTGTATATATATATATATATATATATATATATATATATATATATATATATATATATATATACATATATATATATATATTGTGGCAAGGTCAGAGAGGCTTTCTATGTTAGTAATAGATTGGAGCCCTCTCTATTCCCAGCATGATGGGGTTAATTGGTGAGAGTCACTCCTTGACTATTAAAACCCAGGTGAATGTAATTTAACTGGGGTTTTAAACGGTTAACCTCTGAAGTCATGTCAGAGTCCAGCAGCTGGGAGAGAGAAGGCAGTTAAGCCTGAGTCTCTGAGGAAAGAGGTATTGTGAGAAACCCATTTAAAGTACTGTGTTTACTTTTGTTTAAAACTGGGAACCGGATTAGCTGGCCAGTTGGCTAGTTAGAAATACTGTTGTTTAGTAAGTCTGTTTAGTAAGTCTCCAAGTTGGAGTAGGATTTATTTTCTTTTTGTTTCATTTTGTGGGAGAGCACAACGTTGTATATCCTGTGGAAAACTGACAATAAACTGCAGTGATATTTTATCCTGACTCTTGCATTTGACGTTTATGGTCAAAAGAGCCTGGCCATCCTGCCACAAATGGTGTCAGAAGTGGGATAGAACTGTTTGAACCCTGTATTAACATGGAGGACGTGCATGCTACCACAGTGCAACAGGAAGCTAATCGACTGTTAACTACTCAAATGGGGGCTGTGTTGCAGGCCCAGCAAGAGGACAGGACGGTCCTGAAGGAGATTGTGCAGCAACTTTCACAAACTTCCAGAGAGATGCAAGGCAGCGGTTCAAAGCCAATACGTGCAAATCAGTATCTGCAAAAGATGACGCCGCAAGATGATGTGGAAGCATATCTCATTGCTTTTGAGCGAACTGCTAGCAGAGAGCAATGGCCTCCTGCTCAGTGGGCTGGTATAGTTGCACCTTTTCTGCTTGGTGATGCTCAAAAAGCTTACTTTGACCTAGAGGAAGAGGCGGCTGCAAGCTATGAGGTTCTTAAAGCAGAGATTCTTGCAAGGACTGGCGTGACTCCAGTGATCCGGGCCCAAAAGTTCTACAACTGGAAATACCAGGAACAGAAGGCACCCAGGTCACAGATGTTTGACTTGATTCATCTGGCAAGGAGATGGTTAAAACCGGAGAGTTCAACACCAGCACAAATAATTGAGACATTAGTTTTGGATCGGTTCTTGCGAGGATTACCCCAAGGTCTGCGACAGTGGGCAGGACAGGGTAGCCCTACCACTTATGATTCAATGGTGGCACTGGTTGAAAGACATACAGCAGTGAGAGAGTTAAAATCTACAGCACCCCATGCAGTACAACAGAATCAAGGACTGATTCCAGGTTCAAAGCCCTTGACCTATGGCACAATTCAAAAGCCTTTGAAACAGATCAGGAGAACCCCAGTTACCTGCTTTGAGTGTGGGGAACAAGGACACATAAAGGCTGTGTGTCCACATTTGCAAGAACCTATGGAATGTGGATATAATTCTGTAAATGAGGACTTTTGTGGACTGATCTGTTTGGTGGGAAAACGTACTGACACATGCATATATGATAAAACTGTTTTGCTAAATGGGAAGGCAACCGTGGCTCTGGTGGATACAGGTGACATTACCCTAGTGACAAGCAGTTTGATTCAGCCTTCTCAATTGATCATGGAAAAGAAGGTTAAGGTACTTTGTGTGCATGGCTGTACTGTATCATACCCTACCACCTCTATAGAAATAGGCTATCTGGGCCAATCATACCCAGTATTGGCAGCAGTTGTGCCTACAATACCACATGCTCTTATTCTCGGGCGCAATTTCCCAGGCTTTGAAAGCCTTATTCAGACCCAGTGTGAATCCATAAGTGAGAGCCCTTTATGTGTTTTCCCATTTACACACCCTGACTTGTTTAATGATCAATGTAAAAGGCGCAAGTCAAAGCGTGAACGAAGGGAAGATAAACATAGGGGAACTATTAATTTACAAATGGCGTTGATTAATGAAGCTAGGAGTGATGAAGGTGTGGTCTTACCTAGCCCAAGTACTAATTCCACACCTTCAACTGAAATATTGAATGAACCCCATGTCCAGACCCTACAACAGGGTAATATTGAGGACTTGGGCATTGGTTCAAGTCAATTTGGAAGGGAACAAGTTAATGACTTAACGTTGCAAAATGCCTATAACCAAGTTATAGAAGTTAATGGTACTATGGTTGATGGGAAATCCAGAGAGATGTATCCCTGTTTCATTCTTAGAAATGACTTGCTTTATAGAGTGATCAAAGATGAGGGGCTAGAGATTGAACAGCTTTTGGTACCTAGATCTTTCAGAAGGAAGGTGTTAGATCTGGCTCATTCTCACTTATTTGGGGGCCACCTGGGGGTTGAAAAAACTCAGGAAAGGATTCTAAGGAGATTTTTCTGGCCTGGGGTATATGAAGAGGTCAAGAGGTACTGTACCTCATGCCCAGACTGCCAACTAGCAGCCCCAAAACCTCACTTAAAAGCACCCCTAATCCCGTTGCCTATAATTGAAACCCCTTTTGAGCGAATTGCTATGGATTTGGTGGGACCGTTGGAAAAGTCAGCTAAGGGTAATCAGTACATTCTGGTTGTATTGGATTATGCCACACGATATCCAGAAGCTATCCCGCTTCGCAATACTGCTTCCAAACCATAGCAAAGGAATTGCTCCAGGTATTTTCTCGGGTAGGGTTACCAAAAGAGATTTTAACTGACCAAGGTACCCCTTTTATGTCCCGACTAATGAAAGAGCTATGCAAATTATTGCAAATAAAAGCCTTGATGACATCTGTGTACCATCCTCAAACTGATGGCTTAGTAGAAAGGTTCAATAGAACCCTAAAACACATGTTGCGCAAGGTTGTAGGCCGAGATAGGATAAATTGGGACACCCTCTTACCATACTTGCTGTTTGCTATTCGGGAGGTTCCCCAATCTTCTGTAGGGTTTTCTCCTTTTGAGCTCCTTTATGGTAAACACCCAAGGGGTCTATTAGATATAGCAAAGGAAGGATGGGAAGTACAAACAGTTTTTTAGCATAAGGGATAGGGTTAAAATTAAATTAAAGTTAAAAAATATTAAGGGATATAATAAGGATTAGAGTTGGGGTTAAATTTAGTGTTAGGGTTACATTTTGGGTTCGGGTTGGGGTCAAAAGATCAATATAGGAAAAAAACAAAAAACACTATTTTTGGTTTTTGCCCCATAACTCGCAAAAAAATACCGAAAAATATGGAAACATGAATATTTTTGAACTCGGGACAACATTTAGAAACTATTTAGATGGGGTCTTTTTTAATGATTTTATTTGTGTAAATTATATTTTAGGTCAAAGTTAGAAAAAGTGGGTTTTTTTTTAATTTTTCATCATATTTTATGATTTTTTTTGTAGTAAATTATAAGATATGATGAACATAATGGTATCTAATGAAAGCCCTTCTTATGACGATAAAAACAACATATAATTTGTGTGGGTACTGTATGTGAGAAAGAAATAAATTACAGCTAAACACAAACACCCTAGAAATGTCAAAACAGCCATTGTCACCAAGGGAAAGTCAAGGTGAAAATGTCTCGTCACTAAGGGGTTAAAGTACTGTGTTTACTTTTGTTTAAAACTGGGAACCGGATTAGCTGGCCAGTTGGCTAGTTAGAAATACTGTTGTTTAGTAAGTCTCCAAGTTGGAGTAGGATTTATTTTCTTTTTGTTTCATTTTGTGGGAGAGCACAACGTTGTATATCCTGTGGAAAACTGACAATAAACTGCAGTGATATTTTATCCTGACTCTTGCATTTGACGTTTATGGTCAAAAGAGCCTGGCCATCCTGCCACAATATATATATATATATATATATATATATATATATATACACACACCTATGTATAAGTGTACCACGGATCCACAACTACTCAAACATTGATATGTACTACAACTCTGGACTGCACGTTGCTACTTTTAGCAGCATTTGTTTATACATGCTAATTCCGGCAATATGCTGCTAATTCCGGCAATATGCTGCTTACCCACCCTTTCTCCAGCTAACATTCTTTGCACAGCTACAGTTCTTTTTCTTTTTTTTTTTTAATTACAAAAATCAAAACATACATTTACATTACAATTAGACAGCATATATACTTCTGAAAATAGATTTAGCCATGCTCCATTTTCCTCCATATTCCTAATCAATTTCCAGATTCACACACCTTAAAAAGTGCGACATGACGGGGCATTCCCATTTCTTATTCTCCCTCTATTTAAGCAAATTCCATTTCTGCCATATGGCAACATATTTTTCTAAAGTGCTGGTAGCTTGATAAAAACCTTTTTCCATATCCTTTTGCATATTAATCTGTCTTCCCACCTGAACCCAAGTTATTTTTTCTTTCTTAAGCCAATTTCTTGCGATAATGATTTTTATAGCTACCAACATCTGATGTACAATCCCATGATGGTGTTTCTCTATTCCCCCCATATTTAGATGGCAGAGGGCTATTTGGGGGCAGGGTTCGACTTCAGTATCAGTTATTTCAGAAATTTTCCCAAACAGTTCCCTCCAGCAGTCTTTAATTTTAATGCACTCCCACCACATATGGATCCAGGTACCTGCGGCCAGATCACATCTCCAGCACACTATAGATCTTGTGGGGTCTATCTTGTTCAATACCCAGGGAATTCTATACCATCTATGTACCACCTTAAAATATACTTCCTGGAGATTCAAACAGTGTACATACTTCCTAACTTCATTCCATGCCTTAATCCATTGTTCTTGTTCCCCTTCTACCCTTTCCGTTATTCCTAAGTCCCCGTTCCATTTTTTCCAATTTTTGGGGGTGGGGGCTAAATGAGTCTTTTTCAAGAATTCTGTACACTGCTTTAATACTCTTTTCTTTTTATCATTATTAAATAATATCATCAGATCCCCTATCCTATCCTCTCCTTTCCCATCATCAACTATTGCTTCCTGTAGATAATGTTTAATCCTAATATATTTAAATATCTCCTTATTGGACAGATCATATTCTATTTTTAGGTCCTGAAATTTTTTAACTTCCCCTTTATGACATAACTGATGGATCCTTCTTATACCTTTCTTAGTCCAATTTCTAATTTCTATATTTTGCATGTTTCTTTCTACTACCTCTGCTGGTGCTGAGTATATGACCTTCTCCTCTATCCCCCACTTTTTCTTTAATGTCTGCCAGAATGTCAACAAGTCACCCAGAGGGGAAGGCCCTATGTTGCTAGCAAGGTCTTTATATAATAACTTATTTGTCCATAGGATTTGTTCCAGGGAATTTACCCCAGCCATTGCTGACTCCAACTGATACCAGTCGAGCGTTTTTGAATCGTTCCATTGGATTTTATTTATATGCGTCAGCATACTAGCTTGCCAAAGATCTTTTAAGTTAGGGATTCCCATCCCCCCTTTTCTTCTGTCCCTATACATTGTCTCTTCTGTCCCAGCTACAGTTCTCTCTACAAACACACACTTACAGCTTCTCCATGTGTGGCAGACGTTTTAACATGTGCAGCCACATGCAACATTTCTATCTGTATAGTCCTAGCTATCCTTGAATACAGATGTGTGAACTATGTGTGCTGGGATGAGCAATTCCTATCACCCAGCACTGAGGACATGCATTTCCGAGCACCAGGCAGATTGTTATTTCTTAAATTTAGCACTGCTGTGAGCAAGCAGTGGGGGTATGTACTCTGGCATACCACGATTACGGTATAACAGACATGGCTAAGTGCCTTGTTACTGAGGCACTTCAGACATGACTAAGTGCCTTGTTACCGAGGCTCTTCAGCCATGTCTGCTGAAACATCCGTTTGCTGTGACAGTCAATCCAGCAATCATGGGGTAGGTATAGAACTTGAAGTCTGTCCATGACCCCCCAGCTTATTTAAAATCATTGTACATTTTTGGTACAAAAGTCAGCCACATAATGACAACCAGGCAAAAGGCCATAGTGCGCAGCCTAATGTCAGAAGTGAAAAGTTATTATTTGTTTATGCTACTTGCAAATCACTTTCCTTCTGTAATATGTCAAATAATTAGACACTGTATTGAGTTTAGTTTAGTTTGCGAAACTATCAGGAAACTAGAATAAAAAATAAGTTTTTTTTATAAGTATCTCTCTATTTATAGAAATGCATGGGTAGACAAAGCAGGCAACGTTTATTAGTGATATAATCATTTTAAATTATAGTAATAGTGTACAAAAACATATCTTTATTTTCTGGATGAAGCAAACAAAACCTGAAACATCTTCATGGGTGTTTGAACGCAGGTAGAGAACTGTACTATGTATTAGCTTTTAAACAGTTAGAAAGAAATTAAAAAAAAATATTTTAGAAGAAATCACAAAAAGGTGCTTGGTCTATGCCCAAAAATGTGCACATGCAAAAATGAAAAAAAAAACTCTAGATAGCACCTAAAGAGGGGCATGTACTAAATAAACGCAAATATATTTTATGTGCAAAACATTTTATGCGCTTTACTCCTTTTGCAACACTTAAGCATTTAACACTCAAATAGTAAATCCAAGCAAATTGCGAATCATAACAGGCAAGCTTGCGAATATTTTTTCTACCTCTTTTGATAGCACTTGCTAAAACGTGGTGTAATTTTCCCATGCAAATAAGAATTATTTTTCACAAAATATTCGCAAAACTCTTTAGCATGCGCAAATTTAATTGCAATTTTTTTAGCGCAAATGAAAAAAAAAATGCTAAATAAAATTAAACGGAAGAGGCGCAAATCGGGGGGTGGGGACGGGGACGCAAAATGTTACAAATAGTCGCAAACTGATCATTACTCATGTTTTAACTACTTTTTTCCCCAATGCATTTATTTAGTACATGACCCCCAAAATATTGTAAAAATACATTTAGCTCATCCAAAACAGGAAAAAAAAACTTCTTACAGTCAGTAAATTAAATCTTTATTTCAAGCTCAATGATCCTTCCTTAAGCCGTAATGATACCTTTTGCAGATCCTAGTCCATATTATAATATGGAATAAAAGAGCAAATATTCTTATGGCAAAAATTTAGAGTGTAATGAGCTTCTACATAAATACCGCTTGTGGTTTCACATAGTCAAAATCTTAATAGTTGAGCACTCAAGAAATGTCCTATGGCAAAAACTTAAAACATAAACGTTGTCAGAAGTGTGCATTTTTATAGGACTTTGGGGAGTAACAACTTTTGGTGGGTAGTCCCGTGTTTGCCCACTGCTGACAACATTTTTGCTAGGACTGCGGAGAGTAAACAACTTTTAGTGTGGCAGTCCTGTATTTACGCAGATCAGCAAATTTTTAAAAAAGATAGCAACACTTTGTGCTTCATGCCAGATCCCGGCATTGCTTGGACATGAGTGTAAAAGAGCTTCTTGTCTGTAAAACTCTCCCTTATAACCAGGGCCGCCATCAGAAATTTCAGGGCCTCTTACTGAAAATATTCTGGGTCCCCCATATCTCCCTCTCGCCCCCCCCTACCTTCCCAAAGTAATTTTATCCATGATTTAATGACACCCCAGGACATGCCCCATCACTTGTATTGCACATCCAGGATGTGCTGCTGCCCTTCAGGACATGCCCCATTACCTGCATTGCACATCCACAGCCAGTGTTAGTTTATCCATTAATATGCCAGTGATAATTAACCCATTAATATGCCAGTGATAATGTGTCCATTAATATGTCACAGCCAATTTGCCCAATAAAAATCCCCCTTCCTTCCTCCTTCCCCAGTACTTATCTGGCTGCTGCTCGTTCTCGGCCATCTACTCCACAGTGTGAAGTGGGAAATACAGCCGCCGGATATGACCTATTGTTATTTATGGCGCCTGTGACAGAAAGCCGGGTCCCCATCCTCTGGTTGAGGATGAGGACCCGGGCCATCTGCTTTGGGCCCCCAAGAATGAATGGGCAAGCGGCAGCTGCCCCGTTTGCCCACGCTTTTTTAAAGGGCCCGAGAAACATTTTTTTACAACCATGACGGGGGTATCGCCCTTTATCCCCTGATGGCGGCCCGGCTTATAATCGTAGAACAAAGCCCTTCCAAGCAGTTTTTACATACTTACCTCGGAGGAAGCACTTTTTGTGGCCGAAACATGTTAGGTGTGAGCATCTGTAAGTAATCATAAGGAGAGGAAATACATTAAGCCTCAAGATATTTATTACGTCAGGGATTTTTCAATTTGTTAGTGTTGTTTGTTATGACAGTCAATAATCTGTTTTATCTGTATTACTGGAAATTTTTATATATTAAAATATATAAACATTTCAATATATATATATATATATATATATATATATATATATATATATATATATATATATATACATATATATAAATAAAATAACTGCAAACCACAGTAAATGAATACATATATAAAAACGCAATATATAGCTAGGATCAGTGAGAAGCTTGAGGCTTCCTTTCCCTACAGGCATTTTTTTGGGTATTTTAATAAGGTTGCCTATAGTACACTATGTTTTCTTAGTGTTGTCTCTCTATATTTGCACACATTGAGAGGATTTGAGGAGTCCTTGGCGATACCAAATATAGCCTTCTTCTTGTATTTGTATATAAGGTTATTTTTACAAAATCAATTTTAAAATGCCCTCCTACAATAGTTCAGTTTGTGATGAACCTGTGTTTATGATTACCCATACTCAAAAGACATAAAGACACTTGTTCAAATAAGGAGGTAAATTATCTTATTTTTAATTGAACAACAGAGACACACGCATGCTAGATAATTCTTCTAACTTGATTCGCTTGTAAAGCAAATTAAGCATCCATGTTCATTAATAAATATTGCACAGACATTGTCTTTTCACGGTTATAAGACAAATCTACTTCATAAGCATGAGTGTCAGTTTATCCCACTGTAGAATAGCCATCTATGTGAAGATTAGGTAGCATATGTAAAATTGGAGATATTGTGTAACATTTCAAAAATACTTTAATATAAGTTGCTGCATTGTCACTCTGGGTCACTAAGATCATTAATCTTTTATGCATTATTTTAGCTCATATTATCTTTGAGCTTTTTTGAATTACTGTTTTGTCTCCGTTAAAACTCCTCTTTCAAATGTTTGAACAAGAAGAATCTACCTTATAAGATTTTGCAGCCCACATAATGAGGTGTGAGACAGTTTACTTACACTTGTTCAATAAATCTATAAAGCATCATTAATATTAACTGTGCTAGAACCTGTGTTATTCTGTAATAGTAGACTGTTTAATTATTAAACCGTTTAGTTCTCCTTTACTCTCCTCCATTTACTCCGCTAATTCTTGGTTTGTAATCACAATAAAGCAGTAGAGCACATTAGAACTCCAACTTCTGGCAACCCAGATACACTATATGGACAAAAGTATTGGGACCCCTGACCATTACACCAGCAGGGACATTTATGACATTGTATTCTAAATACATATACATTAATTACAGCTATAACAGGTTCCACTGTTCTGGGTAGGCTTGCCACAAGATGTTGGAATGTTTCTGTGGGAATTTTTGAAGAGCATTTGTGAGGTCAGGCAGGCCTGGCTTGCAATCTCTATTCCAGTTTATCCCAAAGGTGTTTGATGGGGTCGAGGTGAGGGCACTGCACAAATAGTTCCTCCAACCAAACTCATCCAATTATGTCTTTATTGACCTTGTTTTGTGCACTGGGCAGAGCTGTATTTAATGTTAATATGATGCAGGGCAAGCATCTAAATGTATGGGGCACTCATCTTACTATCCATCATAAACTGTGAGATTGCTTTTAGACTCCAGCCCTCACTGTTCATTTGACATAAAATATCATAACATTGAATTTACACTATAAATGGTTTAAGTATTGTGGTGCACTGTCCACCCAGAGTACAATGATTCCTAAACTATAAGCGCCACCAAACTTTGAAATATGTCACAAAACACACTCTCTTTCAAATTCCAATGCTCTCACACACAGAATGTGCCACCAATGACCACTTCCTTTAACAAGGTGTCTCACCATAATGCATTATGCACTGTATTAACATGCACAGTATTAACCCCTTAACGACAGATGACGTGCCAGGCAAGTCACGGCAAATCGTGGACTTGCAGACAGGTGGCGTGCCTGGCACGTCATGCACTAAATTGAGTAAAGAAAGCGACCAGCGGTCGCTTTCTTTACTCTATCGGTGTTGCTACAATGCCTCTATGTAGAGGCATTGTGCAACACCCCCCAAATGTGCAGGGGCGCGCTACGATCACTCCACGGAGTGATCGTAGCAGCCATTTAAAAATGGCTGCTCCCCTGCACACATGTGCTTAGAAAGCGAACGATCGTTCACTTTCTAAGCATCTCCGGTGTTGTTAAAGTGCCTCGCCAGCGAGGCACTTAACAACACCTTGATGCTCCCCAGAACCGATGGTGGTCGCTCTCCTGAGCGACCCCATCGGCTCAGTAGAAGGGAACGCAGCCTATACAGGCAGCGCTTCCCTTCTAATGGCAAGAGCATCGGAAGTGAAAGTATTTCACTTCCGATGCTCTAGGGGGAGCCAATCGATGCCGGCACAACAGATCTATGTGATCTGTGTGCAGGCATGTATGGTAAGTGCAGAAAGAAAAGTCCTGCGCTCACTCCCATCTAAGGGCGGCTGCAATGACTACAGTACACATCAGCCCCAATATATAGTAAAAAACAAAGAAAAACAAGTTACCTGCGCTCTCTCCTTTATCCCTATGTATTATTAAACAAATGGAGGTTTTTTAGTTACCTCCAATGGCCATGAGAGGATGAGCCCACCTGCCAACGTCAAGGCAGACCCCCCTAGGTGGGTCCTAACTCTAAACCATTCACCTTGCTTCTTTGAGCCTCTGGCAAAAATCTCTAATGAGACAGAAAGGGGTGTTTTTTATATACACCCCTATATATTATTAACCCTTAATAGGGAACACATGGGATGGGCGGCTGCATTGTAACAAGGCTGAGTAATACAAAAAATGGATACAAATGCAGAAAGAAAAGTCCTGCGCTCACTCCCATCTAAGGGCGGCTGCAATGACTACAGTACACATCAGCCCCAATATATAGTAAAAAACAAAGAAAAACAAGTTACCTGCGCTCTCTCCTTTATCCCTATGTATTATGATCTGATGAGCACTTACCATACAGTCAAAGGCAATATTAGCAAATATTGCCTTTGACAAGTATTGATCTGCCTCCCTCACCTTACTAGTTTTAGTAAGGGAGAGAGACAGATCAGATAAAGTAAAAAAATAAAATAAAATAATAAAAAAAATATTTAATAAAATTTTAAATACCAATGGCTTTTATAAAAGCCATTTAACCCCTTCCCTGCCATTGATCGCTGTGTACGCAGTGATCATACACAGCAGCACATTTTTTGCTGTCTGTGCATTTTTTAGGGGTTAATTTTTTTTACTGTAATTCATTACAGTATAAAAAAAGCTCTTTTAAGAGAGATTAACCCCTTTCTTGCTGTAGATCACTGCCTAAGCAGCGATCTGACGCAAATGCAGCAATCTTGCTGCAGAAGCATTTTTAATTTTTTTAAAAACTTTTTTATTACACCCGTCACATGTTAATTATACCCGCTAGGGGACTACGTTTAACGTAAATTTTTTAAAAATAAGAGCTATTAACCCTTTCCTTGCCGTATATCACTTCCTAAGCAGCACATATGGTCACTGCCTAAGCAGCGCATATGGAGCAATCTAGTCGCAGAAGGATTTTTTTTTGCTATCAGCATTTTTTTTTGTCAGACTCGCTAGGGGTTAATTATACCCACTAGGGGATTACGTGTATTCCTTTTGAAGCTGTCTGAACGCGTGTATAGCGATCTGTAACAGCCGATCAGTGGCAAAGGTGGTTTGGTGATTTCTCAGATGAGCATCACCATTCGTCTGGTTCGATCAATATTGGTAAATATTGTTCTGACCCATATGGATCTGCCTCCCTCTCCTCACTTGGGTTTTAGTGAGGGAAAGAGACAGATCTGTATAACATAATTTTTTAATTGTAATAAATTAAATAAAATGTTAAAAAATTGTGAATCCCAAGGGCTTTTATAAAAGCCATACCCTTTGTATAGTGTAGTGTATTAACCCCTTCCATGCCACTGATCACTGCACAGCAGAACATTTTTTCTTGCCTGTGCATTTTTAGGGGTTAATTTTTTTGTACAGTACTACAAAGGCTCTTATAAGAGCTATTAACCCCTTCCTTGCTCTACATGTTCAAATTCCAAGTTTGAAAATCAAAAAGCGCACCTCTCAAATGTAGCCTTTCAACACCCAACAAAGCTGACAAAGCATGGGTGGTATCCCTGTGCTCGGGAGATGTTGCTGAACATATATTGTGGTATTGTTTGTCAGTGACACATACCGAAATATGTGAATTTGTGTCTAAAGTACAATGTATGTGGGAAAAAATACACAATAAAATGACTACCACAAACTTTGACAAAGGCTGGTGGTAGAATTGGTGCATGGAAAGTGTTAAAATAACACCATTTAAAATAGCCTAGGGTGTCGACTTTTACAAAATATACTTTTTGGGGGTAAAATACAATGTCCTACTTTAAAAAAAAGTCCCAAATGAAAGATGGGCTCAGGCTGACTACACGTCAATATTCCAAGTTGAAAATGCGCACCTTCACAATGTGGCCCTTTAGCCACCAAACAACCCTATGCATGGGTGGTATCCCTGTACTCAGGAGATGTTGTTGAACACATATTGGGTTATTGTTTGGCAGTGACACATACCAAAATCTGTGAATTTATGTCTAAAATACAATATTTGTGAAAAAAAACCACACAAAAATTACTACCACAAACTTTGACAAAGGCTGGTGGTAGAATTAGTGCATGGAAAGTGTTAAAATACCACCATTTGAGATAGCCTAGGGTGTCTACTTTTAAAAAATATATGGGTTGATGGGGTAAAATACACTGGCTGGTTTCAAATATGTCCCAAATGGGACATGGGTGCAGGCTGTCTGCATGTCAAAATTTCAAATTGGAAAACCAAAAACTGCACCTCCCACATTTGGCCTTTTACCCCCCAAACAATCCAACAAACCTATGCATGGGGGTATCCCTGTACTCAAGAGATGTTGCTGAACACTTATTGGGGTGTTATTTGTCAGTGACACATACCAAAATCTGTGAATTCATGTCTGAAGTACAAGGTTTGTGAAAAAAAAACACAAAAAAATTACTACCACAAACTTTGACAAAGGCTGGTGGTAGAATTAGTGCATGGAAAGTGTTAAAATACCACCATTTGAGATAGCCTAATGTGTCTACTTTTAAAAAATATATGGGTTGATGGGGTAAAATACAATGGCTGGTTTCAAATATGTCCCAAATGGGACATGGGTGCAGGCTGTCTTCATGTAAAAATTTCAAGTTGGAAAACAAAAAACTGCACCTCACAAATTTGGCATTTTAGCCCCCAAACAACCCAACAAACCTATGCATTGGTGGTATCCCTGTACTCAGGAGAAATAGTAGAATCTATTTAGCATGTTTTTTTCGTTCGCTATTGTCGATGAGGAGAAGATGTTTCAAATAAAAGTCAGGAAATTTGTGTATTTTTTTTTTTTACCATATTTTATCATTTTTTTTAATAATATGATAAGATATGATCAAACATATGGCATCCATAGAAAGCCCTTCTTGTCCCGATAAAAACAATATATACTATGTGTGGGTACGGCAAATGATGAAGAAGAAAATTACTGCTAAACACAAACAGCACAGAAATGTTAAAATAGCCATTGTCCAGAAAGGACAAAAATGTTTCAAAGGCTCTGTCCTTAAGGGGTTAATGCCAGAACAGGCCTGAATTTGACAGGACAGGACACTTACCCAGGGATCTTACCCATTATAGCTTGATGCATCAACCAGTAGGTAGCGGAGGTGTTACCCTTGCCACCTTTGCACCGAACTGTTGCCTTCACCCCTTCGCCATCCCAAACCCTCTTATGTGCAGAAGAAAACTCTCCCTGAAATGTACACTACAGACCTCGCCCCAATGTGTCATCACACCCCTTCAGACAGGGCTGTACACATTGCAGCACATTTCACTTTAATGCTAATCACATACTGCAGCACATTTCACTTTACTGAAAGTCCCATAATCAAGTGAATTTCAGATTAGTGATAGTCACACATTGCAGTGTATTTTGCAGTACTGATAGTCACACATTGCAGCACATTTCACATTGCTGAGGTTCACACACTACAGGCATTTCCCATGAATTAAAGTCATAAATTTCACATTAACGCTGGTCACACACTGCTGCACATTTCACATTAACGATAGTCACAAACTGCAGCACATTTCACATTAATGAGTATAACACAGTGCAGTACATTTCACATTCAATAAGGTCACACACTGCAGCACTGTTCACATTATTGATAGTCAAACACTGCTGCACATTTCACATAGAATCATAGAAACATAGAATGTGTCGGCAGATAAGAACCATTCGGTCCATCTAGTCTGCCCAATTTTTTTTGAGAGTACTTTTATTAGCACATTAATGCTAATCACACACTCCAGCACATTTCACTTTAATACTAATCACACACTGCAGCACATTTTGCAATAATGATAGTTACACACTGCCAACACTGGATATTCAATTTGTTTCTAATGCAAAATCATGCAAAGGGTGTGTTGTGTCTCCTCTGGTGTTAAAAGGGTTAAAAAAAATAAAGCTCTTCTTACCAATGTAACAGGTCCAGCACAGACAGAGGAAACATGAATAAAATGGGATGCTATAAACATAAACTGCCAAGCCCAGGTAAAGGAAGAAAGAGTGACTGGAATAGAAATTAATAGGCTGAAAGGAGGGATCTAAAGGATGCTGGCCAGGGTGACAGACAGACATAGTTAATGGCCAATAGGGTGAAAGAGAAACCATCATAGGTGGAAGAAGCTAAGGGAACTTGTGCTATACCATAATGAAAGGGGTGTAGTGGTAAGTGTTACATAAATAGTCATTTATTCCAGTATACCATCATCCACTCTTTACACTGGAAACAGAGAACATAAAATAGTCAGAAATGATAGGTCTCAAGTAGAAGGCATATTGGCCCCTGAAGTGTGTCTCAAACCCTTTTGTCCTGTGTTAAAGATGGCCCTAGCACTGGGGCACAGTCATTCTTGAATAGAAAAGGGCCTTCCCCAAACTGATCGCACAAAGTTGGAAACATCAAATTGTCCAAAATGTCTTGGTATGCTGAAGCATTAAGCTTTCCCTTTACTGGAAGTAAGGTTCAAGCCCAACCGCATACCATTATCCCTACTCCACCAAAATGTAGTTGGCACAATACAGTCAGGCTGGTAATGTTCTCCTGGCATCCACCAAACTTAGACTCACCCATCCAACTGCCAAACAGTGAAGACTGCATAGTACATGCAGTCTAAAAGTTGCACTACTGAAGGCAACAGAAAATTGCATTAGGCTTGTCAGTAAGAGCAAAAAATGTAAGAAACCACTGTGGTGCTCTGCAGAGGTGACCAAAATATTAAAAAACAAAAAGCTAGCATTTAGTAATTATAAAAATACTCAGAGTGAGGAATATAGAAAGATCTATAAGAGTAGGCAGAAAGAGGCAAAGCAAGCTATAAGAGCTTCCAAAGCACACACAGAAGAGACCAGGGCCGGACTGGGAACAAAAACCAGCCCTGGAAAAAATTTATATACCAGCCCCATCGCATAAGATTTTTAAAGCAGCCCATAGCATAATATAATTTTTTTGTTCATAGAAGGCAAAATCATGCATTTTAAAAAGCACATCTGAACAGTGTATTATTTATAGATAAGACTGATATAAAAGCCTGTCTAGGGCAATATATATACCTCCAGTATGTACACAGAGTTATATGAATTGCCCTGTGCAGAGGTATATATAAGGGCAGTGTGTGAGACATATCCTGTATCCTGTCTCTCTCTGTCCTTTCTGTGGCGTCTCTCTCTCTGTCCTTTCTGTGGCGTGTCTCTCTCTCTCTGTCCTTTCTGTGGCGTCTCTCTCTCTCTCTCTCTGTCCTTTCTGTGGCGTCTCTCTCTCTCTCTCTCTGTCCTTTCTGTGGCGTCTCTCTCTCTCTCTGTCCTTTCTGTGGCGTCTCTCTCTCTCTCTGTCCTTTCTGTGGCGTCTCTCTCTCTCTCTCTGTCCTTTCTGTGGCGTCTCTCTCTCTCTCTCTGTCCTTTCTGTGGCGTCTCTCTCTCTCTCTGTCCTTTCTGTGGCGTCTCTCTCTCTCTGTGTCCTTTCTGTGGCGTCTCTCTCTATCTCTCTGTCCTTTCTGTGGCGTCTCTCTCTCTCTCTGTCCTTTCTGTGGCGTCTCTCTCTCTCTCTGTCCTTTCTGTGGCGTCTCTCTCTCTCTCTGTCCTTTCTGTGGCGTCTCTCTCTCTCTGTCCTTTCTGTGGCGTCTCTCTCTCTCTCTGTCCTTTCTGTGGCGTCTCTCTCTCTCTCTGTCCTTTCTGTGGCGTCTCTCTCTCTCTCTGTCCTTTCTGTGGCGTTTCTCTCTCTCTCTGTCCTTTCTGTGGCGTCTCTCTCTCTCTCTGTCCTTTCTGTGGCGTCTCTCTCTCTCTGTCCTTTCTGTGGCGTCTCTCTCTCTGTCCTTTCTGTGGCGTCTCTCTCTCTGTCCTTTCTGTGGCATCTCTCTCTCTGTCCTTTCTGTAACGTCTCTCTCTCTCTGTCCTGTCTGTGGCGTCTCTCTCTCTCTGTCCTTTCTGTGGCATCTCTCTCTCTCTCTGTCCTTTCTGTGGCGTCTCTCTCTCTCTCTCTGTCCTTTCTGTGGCGTCTCTCTCTCTCTCTGTCCTTTCTGTGGCGTCTCTCTCTCTCTCTGTCCTTTCTGTGGCGTCTCTATCTCTCTCTGTCCTTTCTGTGGCGTCTCTCTCTCTGTCCTCTCTGTGGCGTCTCTCTCTCTGTCCTTTCTGTGGCGTCTCTCTCTCTCTGTCCTTTCTGTGGCGTCTCTCTCTCTCTCTGTCCTTTCTGTAACGTCTCTCTCTCTCTGTCCTTTCTGTGGCGTCTCTCTCTCTCTGTCCTTTCTGTGGCGTCTCTCTCTCTCTGTCCTTTCTGTGGCGTCTCTCTCTCTCTCTGTCCTTTCTGTGGCGTCTCTCTCTCTCTCTCTCACTCTGTCCTTTCTGTGGCGTCTCTCTCTCTCTGTCCTTTCTGTGGCGTCTCTCTCTCTCTCTGTCCTTTCTGTGGCGTCTCTCTCTCTCTCTGTCCTTTCTGTGGCATCTCTCTCTCTGTCCTTTCTGTAACGTCTCTCTCTCTCTGTCCTGTCTGTGGCGTCTCTCTCTCTCTGTCCTTTCTGTGGCATCTCTCTCTCTCTCTGTCCTTTCTGTGGCGTCTCTCTCTCTCTCTGTCCTTTCTGTGGCGTCTCTCTCTCTCTCTGTCCTTTCTGTGGCGTCTCTCTCTCTCTCTGTCCTTTCTGTGGCGTCTCTATCTCTCTCTGTCCTTTCTGTGGCGTCTCTCTCTCTCTCTCTCTGTCCTTTCTGTGGCGTCTCTCTCTCTGTCCTCTCTGTGGCGTCTCTCTCTCTGTCCTTTCTGTGGCGTCTCTCTCTCTCTGTCCTTTCTGTGGCGTCTCTCTCTCTCTCTGTCCTTTCTGTAACGTCTCTCTCTCTCTGTCCTTTCTGTGGCGTCTCTCTCTCTCTGTCCTTTCTGTGGCGTCTCTCTCTCTCTGTCCTTTCTGTGGCGTCTCTCTCTCTCTCTGTCCTTTCTGTGGCGTCTCTCTCTCTCTCTGTCCTTTCTGTGGCGTCTCTCTCTCTCTCTCTCTCTGTCCTTTCTGTGGCGTCTCTCTCTCTCTGTCCTTTCTGTGGCGTCTCTCTCTCTCTCTGTCCTTTCTGTGGCGTCTCTCTCTCTCTGTCCTTTCTGTGGCGTCTCTCTCTCTCTGTCCTTTCTGTGGCGTCTCTCTCTCTCTCTCTGTCCTTTCTGTGGCGTCTCTCTCTCTCTCTGTCCTTTCTGTGGCGTCTCTCTCTCTCTCTCTGTCCTTTCTGTGGCGTCTCTCTCTCTCTCTGTCCTTTCTGTGGCGTCTCTCTCTCTCTCTGTCCTTTCTGTGGCGTCTCTCTCTCTGTCCTTTCTGTGGCGTCTCTCTCTCTGTCCTTTCTGTGGCGTCTCTCTCTCTGTCCTTTCTGTAACGTCTCTCTCTCTCTGTCCTGTCTGTGGCGTCTCTCTCTCTCTGTCCTTTCTGTGGCATCTCTCTCTCTCTCTGTCCTTTCTGTGGCGTCTCTCTCTCTCTCTGTCCTTTCTGTGGCGTCTCTCTCTCTCTCTGTCCTTTCTGTGGCGTCTCTCTCTCTCTCTGTCCTCTCTGTGGCGTCTCTCTCTCTGTCCTTTCTGTGGCGTCTCTCTCTCTCTGTCCTTTCTGTGGCGTCTCTCTCTCTCTCTGTCCTTTCTGTAACGTCTCTCTCTCTCTGTCCTTTCTGTGGCGTCTCTCTCTCTCTCTGTCCTTTCTGTGGCGTCTCTCTCTCTCTGTCCTTTCTGTGGCGTCTCTCTCTCTGTCCTTTCTGTGGCATCTCTCTCTCTGTCCTTTCTGTAACGTCTCTCTCTCTCTGTCCTGTCTGTGGCGTCTCTCTCTCTCTGTCCTTTCTGTGGCATCTCTCTCTCTCTCTGTCCTTTCTGTGGCGTCTCTCTCTCTCTCTGTCCTTTCTGTGGCGTCTCTCTCTCTCTCTGTCCTTTCTGTGGCGTCTCTCTCTCTCTCTGTCCTTTCTGTGGCGTCTCTATCTCTCTCTGTCCTTTCTGTGGCGTCTCTCTCTCTCTCTCTCTGTCCTTTCTGTGGCGTCTCTCTCTCTGTCCTCTCTGTGGCGTCTCTCTCTCTGTCCTTTCTGTGGCGTCTCTCTCTCTCTGTCCTTTCTGTGGCGTCTCTCTCTCTCTCTGTCCTTTCTGTAACGTCTCTCTCTCTCTGTCCTTTCTGTGGCGTCTCTCTCTCTCTGTCCTTTCTGTGGCGTCTCTCTCTCTCTGTCCTTTCTGTGGCGTCTCTCTCTCTCTCTGTCCTTTCTGTGGCGTCTCTCTCTCTCTCTGTCCTTTCTGTGGCGTCTCTCTCTCTCTCTCTCTCTGTCCTTTCTGTGGCGTCTCTCTCTCTCTGTCCTTTCTGTGGCGTCTCTCTCTCTCTCTGTCCTTTCTGTGGCGTCTCTCTCTCTCTGTCCTTTCTGTGGCGTCTCTCTCTCTCTGTCCTTTCTGTGGCGTCTCTCTCTCTCTCTGTCCTTTCTGTGGCGTCTCTCTCTCTCTCTCTGTCCTTTCTGTGGCGTCTCTCTCTCTCTCTGTCCTTTCTGTGGCGTCTCTCTCTCTCTCTCTGTCCTTTCTGTGGCGTCTCTCTCTCTCTCTGTCCTTTCTGTGGCGTCTCTCTCTCTCTCTGTCCTTTCTGTGGCGTCTCTCTCTCTGTCCTTTCTGTGGCGTCTCTCTCTCTGTCCTTTCTGTGGCGTCTCTCTCTCTGTCCTTTCTGTAACGTCTCTCTCTCTCTGTCCTGTCTGTGGCGTCTCTCTCTCTCTGTCCTTTCTGTGGCATCTCTCTCTCTCTCTGTCCTTTCTGTGGCGTCTCTCTCTCTCTCTCTGTCCTTTCTGTGGCGTCTCTCTCTCTCTCTGTCCTTTCTGTGGCGTCTCTCTCTCTCTCTGTCCTTTCTGTGGCGTCTCTCTCTCTGTCCTTTCTGTGGCGTCTCTCTCTCTCTCTGTCCTTTCTGTAACGTCTCTCTCTCTCTGTCCTTTCTGTGGCGTCTCTCTCTCTCTGTCCTTTCTGTGGCGTCTCTCTCTCTCTGTCCTTTCTGTGGCGTCTCTCTCTCTCTGTCCTTTCTGTGGCGTCTCTCTCTCTCTGTCCTTTCTGTGGCGTCTCTCTCTCTCTCTGTCCTTTCTGTGGCGTCTCTCTCTCTCTCTGTCCTTTCTGTGGCGTCTCTCTCTCTCTCTGTCCTTTCTGTGGCGTCTCTCTCTCTCTCTGTCCTTTCGGTGGCGTCTCTCTCTCTGTCCTTTCTGTAACGTCTCTCTCTCTCTGTCCTTTCTGTGGCGTCTCTCTCTCTCTGTCCTTTCTGTGGCGTCTCTCTCTCTCTCTGTCCTTTCTGTGGCGTCTCTCTCTCTCTCTGTCCTTTCTGTGGCGTCTCTCTCTCTCTGTCCTTTCTGTGGCGTCTCTCTCTCTGTCCTTTCTGTGGCGTCTCTCTCTCTCTCTGTCCTTTCTGTGGCGTCTCTCTCTCTCTGTCCTTTCTGTGGCGTCTCTCTCTCTCTCTCTCTGTCCTTTCTGTGGCGTCTCTCTCTCTCTGTCCTTTCTGTGGCGTCTCTCTCTCTCTCTCTGTCCTTTCTGTGGCGTCTCTCTCTCTCTCTGTCCTTTCTGTGGCGTCTCTCTCTCTCTCTGTCCTTTCTGTGGCGTCTCTCTCTCTCTCTCTGTCCTTTCTGTGGCGTCTCTCTCTCTCTCTGTCCTTTCTGTGGCGTCTCTCTCTCTCTCTGTCCTTTCTGTGGCGTCTCTCTCTCTCTCTGTCCTTTCTGTGGCGTCTCTCTCTCTCTGTCCTTTCTGTGGCGTCTCTCTCTCTCTCTGTCCTTTCTGTGGCGTCTCTCTCTCTCTCTGTCCTTTCTGTGGCGTCTCTCTCTCTCTCTGTCCTTTCTGTGGCGTCTCTCTCTCTCTCTGTCCTTTCTGTGGTGTCTCTCTCTCTCTCTGTCCTTTCTGTGGCGTCTCTCTCTCTCTGTCCTTTCTGTGGCGTCTCTCTCTCTGTCCTTTCTGTGGCGTCTCTCTCTCTGTCCTTTCTGTGGCATCTCTCTCTCTGTCCTTTCTGTAACGTCTCTCTCTCTCTGTCCTGTCTGTGGCGTCTCTCTCTCTCTGTCCTTTCTGTGGCATCTCTCTCTCTCTCTGTCCTTTCTGTGGCGTCTCTCTCTCTCTCTGTCCTTTCTGTGGCGTCTCTCTCTCTCTCTGTCCTTTCTGTGGCGTCTCTCTCTCTCTCTGTCCTTTCTGTGGCGTCTCTATCTCTCTCTGTCCTTTCTGTGGCGTCTCTCTCTCTCTCTCTCTCTGTCCTTTCTGTGGCGTCTCTCTCTCTGTCCTCTCTGTGGCGTCTCTCTCTCTGTCCTTTCTGTGGCGTCTCTCTCTCTCTGTCCTTTCTGTGGCGTCTCTCTCTCTCTCTCTGTCCTTTCTGTAACGTCTCTCTCTCTCTGTCCTTTCTGTGGCGTCTCTCTCTCTCTGTCCTTTCTGTGGCGTCTCTCTCTCTCTGTCCTTTCTGTGGCGTCTCTCTCTCTCTCTGTCCTTTCTGTGGCGTCTCTCTCTCTCTCTGTCCTTTCTGTGGCGTCTCTCTCTCTCTCTGTCCTTTCTGTGGCGTCTCTCTCTCTCTCTCTGTCCTTTCTGTGGCGTCTCTCTCTCTCTGTCCTTTCTGTGGCGTCTCTCTCTCTCTCTGTCCTTTCTGTGGCGTCTCTCTCTCTCTGTCCTTTCTGTGGCGTCTCTCTCTCTCTGTCCTTTCTGTGGCGTCTCTCTCTCTCTCTGTCCTTTCTGTGGCGTCTCTCTCTCTCTCTCTGTCCTTTCTGTGGCGTCTCTCTCTCTCTCTGTCCTTTCTGTGGCGTCTCTCTCTCTCTCTGTCCTTTCTGTGGCGTCTCTCTCTCTGTCCTTTCTGTGGCGTCTCTCTCTCTGTCCTTTCTGTGGCGTCTCTCTCTCTGTCCTTTCTGTAACGTCTCTCTCTCTCTGTCCTGTCTGTGGCGTCTCTCTCTCTCTGTCCTTTCTGTGGCATCTCTCTCTCTCTCTGTCCTTTCTGTGGCGTCTCTCTCTCTCTCTCTGTCCTTTCTGTGGCGTCTCTCTCTCTCTCTGTCCTTTCTGTGGCGTCTCTCTCTCTCTCTGTCCTTTCTGTGGCGTCTCTCTCTCTCTCTGTCCTTTCTGTGGCGTCTCTCTCTCTGTCCTTTCTGTGGCGTCTCTCTCTCTCTGTCCTTTCTGTGGCGTCTCTCTCTCTCTCTGTCCTTTCTGTAACGTCTCTCTCTCTCTGTCCTTTCTGTGGCGTCTCTCTCTCTCTGTCCTTTCTGTGGCGTCTCTCTCTCTCTCTGTCCTTTCTGTGGCGTCTCTCTCTCTCTCTGTCCTTTCTGTGGCGTCTCTCTCTCTCTCTGTCCTTTCTGTGGCGTCTCTCTCTCTCTGTCCTTTCTGTGGCGTCTCTCTCTCTCTCTGTCCTTTCTGTGGCGTCTCTCTCTCTCTCTGTCCTTTCTGTGGCGTCTCTCTCTCTCTGTCCTTTCTGTGGCGTCTCTCTCTCTCTCTCTCTGTCCTTTCTGTGGCATCTCTCTCTGTCCTTTCTGTGGCGTCTCTCTCTGTCCTTTCTGTGGCGTCTCTCTCTGTCCTTTCTGTGGCGTCTCTCTCTCTGTGTGTCCTTTCTGTGGCATCTCTCTTCCCCCCTTCCCCCTTAGTGTCTTTCACCCCCTCCCCTCCCCCTGTAGTGTCTTTCACCCCTTCTCCCTGTAGTCTTTCACACCCTCCTCTCCCCCTGTAGAGTCTTTCACCCCCCCCTTCCCCCTGTATAGTCTTTCACCCCCCCTTCCCCCTGTAGTGTCTTTCACCCCCTTCCCCCTGTAGTGTCTTTTACCCCCTTCCCCCTGTAGTGTCTTTTACCCCCCTTCTCCCTATAGTGTCTTTCACCCCCCCCTGTAGTGTCTGTCACCCCCCCCTGTAGTGTCTTTCACCCCCCCCTGTAGTGTATTTCACCCCCCCCGTAGTGTCTTTCACCCCCCCCCCTGTAGTGTCTTTCACACACACCCCCGTTGTGTCTTTCACACCCCCCCCTGTAGTGTCTTTCTCCACCCCCCTGTAGTGTCTTTCACCCCCCCCCTGTAGTGTCTTTCACCCCCCCCCCTGTAGTGTCTTTCACCCCCCCCCTGTAGTGTCTTTCACCCCCCCCCCTGTAGTGTCTTTCACCCCCCCCGTAGTGTCTTTCTTCCCCCCCCTGTAGTGTCTTTCACCCCCCCCCTGTAGTGTCTTTCTCCCCCCCCTCTGTAGTGTCTTTCTCCCCCCCCTGTAGTGTCTTTCACCCCCCCCCTGTAGTGTCTTTCACCCCCCCCCTGTAGTGTCTTTCACCCCCCCCTGTAGTGTCTTTCACCCCCCCCCTGTAGTGTCTTTCACCCCCCCCCCTGTAGTGTCTTTCACCCCCCCCCCCTGTAGTGTCTTTCACCCCCCCCCCTGTAGTGTCTTTCACCCCCCCCCCCTGTAGTGTCTTTCACCCCCCCCTGTAGTGTCTTTCACCCCCTTCCCCCTGTATGTCTCACTCACCTTGGTTTCTACTTCCCATCCCGCCGCCGGAACTGCTGCTGCAGCATCCGGCGGCAGCAGGCGAACTTCTTAATGCGGCGACGGCCGCCGAATTGCTTAAAGTGGCCCACCGCCACTTTAAGCAATTCGGCGGCCGTCGCCGCTTTAAGAAATTCGCCTGCTGCGGCCGGATGCTGCAGCAGCCGAATTCTTCAATTTTAGTGGCCGAGGCGGCCCCGGGGCAGGCGGCCCACCGGGATTTTTCCCGGTATCCCGGTGGGCCAGTCCGGCCCTGGAAGAGACTATAGTCCAGACAGTGAAAAAGGGGGATAAAACATTTTTTAGATACATAAATGAGAAAAGGAAAGTAAAAGAAGGATTAGTTAGATTAAAAACAAAAGAAGGATGCTATGTAGAAGAGGATAAAGGCTTAGCAGACTGCCTTAATGAATATTTTTGTTCAGTTTTTACAAATGAAAATGAGGGTAAGGGACCTCATTTAGGGAAAAAGACTAGTGAGTCTTTTGATGCATGTAAGTTTACAGAGGAAGAGGTTTTACTTCAGCTGTCTGAAGTAAAGACATATAAGTTGATGTGATCTGATGAGATACATCCAAAGTTATTAAAAGAACTTGGTGGTGTACTAGAAAAACCGTTAACAGATTTATTTAACCAATCATTGTTAACGGGAGTAGTTCCAGAAGATTGGAAAATAGCAAATGTTGTGCCCATTCACAAGAAAGGTAGTAGGGAGGAGGTGGGCAACTATAGACCTGTAAGTCTTACTTCACTAGTGGGGAAAATAATGGAAACCTTGTTAAAGAATAGGATTTTTGAACATCTAAAGTCGCTTGGATTTCAAGATCAGAGACAACATGGGTTTACTTCAGGGAGATCATGCCAAACAAATCTTATTGATTTTTTTGATTGGGTAACTAAAATAATAGATCAGGGTGGTGCAGTAGACATTGCTTACCTAGATTTCAGTAAGGCTTTTGACACTGTCGCACATAGAAGGCTTATCAATAAACTGAAATCTTTAAGTTTGGATTTCAATATTGTTGAATGGATTAGACAATGGCTGAGTGACAGGCAACAGAGGGTTGTAGTCAATGGGGTATATTCGATGCAAGGTCTTGTTACTAGTGGGGTACCTCAGGGATCTGTACTTGGACCCGTTCTCTTTAATATTTTTATTAGCGATATTGCAGAAGGTCTTGTTGGCTAAGTATGTATTTTTGCTGATGATACAAAGATTTGCAACAGCGTTGATAATCATGGAGGGATAAGCCAAATGGCAAATGATTTAGCTAAACTAGAAAAATGGTCAGAGCAGTGGAAACTGACATTTAATGTGGACAAGTGCAAGATTATGCACCTTGGGCGTAAAAACCCAAAAGCAGAATATAGACTATTTGGCACAGTCCTAACCTCAACATCTGAGAAAAGAGATTTAGGAGTAATTATGTCAGAGGACTTAAAGGTAGGTAGGCAATGCAATAGAGCAGCAGGAAATGCTAGCAAAATGCTTGGTTGCATAGGGAGAGATATTAGCAGTAGGAAGAGGGAAGTGCTCATGCCATTGTACAGACCACTGGTGAGACCTCACTTGGAGTATTATACGCAGTACTGGAGACCGTATCTCCAGAAGGATATTTATACTTTAGAGAGAGTTCAGAGCAGGGCTACTAAACTGGTTCATGGATTGAAGGATAAAACTTACCTGGAAAGGTTAAAGCATCTTAACATGTATAGCTTGGAGGAAAGGCGTAACAGGTAGGGTATGATAGAAACATTTAAATACATAAAGGGACTCAACACAGTAATGGAAGAGAGTATATTTAAAGGAAGAAAAACTACCACAACTAGAAGACATAGTCTTAAATTAAAAGTAATATCAGGAAGTATTACTTTACTGAGAGGGTAGTGAATGTATGGAATAGCCTTCCAGCAGAAGTGGTAGAGGTAAACACAGTGAAGGAGTTTAAGCATGCGTGGGATAGACACAAGGCCATCCTAGCTATAAGACCGGGAACGGGGGACTAATAAAAGTATTCCAAAAAATTGGGAAGACTAAATGGACCGAATGGTTCTTCTCTGCCGACATATTCTATGTTTCTATTTTCTATCTACATGTTTCAACAGCTCCCTATTCAAGTAGCATGTTCTTTACACCACTCAGCCTGATGCTTGGCATCGTACTTGTTGATGTGAAGCTTGCATGCAGCTGCTCAGCTATAAAAACCTTTTTCCATGAATCTCCTGCTACACAGTTTTTGTGCTGATATTAATGCCAGTGGAAGTTTGGAACACTTCCGATATGCAATCAGCAAAGCATTGGCGATTTGTAAGCGCCTTGCGCCTCAGCGTTTGATGATCCCGCTCTGTGACATTACATGGTCTTATGATTCGTGAAGTTGCTGCTGCTCTTAAATGTATCCACTTTCCAATAATATCACTTATAGCTGCCTGCTGAATACCTAGCAGGGATGAATTTCATGAACTTGACTTAATGCAAAGGTAGCATCCTATCACAGTTCCATGCTTGAATTCACTGAGCTCTTTTATCACAAATGTTTGGACATGCAGACTGCATAGCTATCTGTTTGAAATTATACCCCTGTGGCAATGGGTCTGATTGAAACACATGAATTCAATAATTAAGTGGTGTGTCCCAATACTTTTGTTCACATAGTGTATATATAGTCCTCATACAGTACCAGTAGGCAGTTTAATTGAATCCCGAGGGTGCCATTCTATTATTTTGGGATGGAAAAAGAGAAGTAGAGTTGTAGGTGCCAATCCCCACTTCCACTGATGACATTTTGTCATCTTGCATGATAGAAACTATTGTTCCCATAATACCGAGTCAGTCAATCAGCTGGCATTGATCGGTGTGAATATATCCTATCACATTATGTGACAGAATATAACCAGTATCACAGAATAGGAAATACATATATATAAACGCCCATCTGTTAACCAATAAGGTAGATACATTATTGTGCTATGTTCCTGTACTATAGCTATCACTATATTCTGCTTGTTTATTTCCTCTGCATTCAAGACATGGCATTACCTTTGATAACATAGACGTTTTGTAAATTTGCCCAACTGGTAATTACATACCCCTAATCTATGACCTTTATAAGGACCTGAAGCTCCTTTACAGGTAGTACAACTTTATTAGCAAGAAGATTAGTTCTGATAGATTTTCTGGTCCATTGTTCCCTGTTTTCTTTGGGTCAGCATATTTATAAATATATCAGGCATGCATATCAGCATATTTGGGATGTATGGGACATGTATCTGTTGGCAGACTAATAAAGCCTTTTCCATTTACTGCTTCAATAACCTGGCAATTTCATTTTACAGAAAAGGTTAGATCCATGTCTACAGAATTGTCAATGCCAATTCTCAATCAGGTTCCCTTGACATGCAAGGACATCATAACTCTGAGCTGTTCTCTTGTCACGATGAATTAATAATGAGGCTACACATTGTACCACTATACTTTTTTTCCAATGCACATATGTATAGCCATGTAAAACTAGATACATAAAACATACTATCTATCTAAAATAGCTTTACAAGTTGCAATTGTAATAAATTCACAATTTTGATATTTATTTATAACTCAACAGTAAGTTATAGAATTTCTAGCACTGAGAACCACGCCTTATATTACTTATGTATTGTCACAATTGCCACTGTAAGTTTCATAGGAAGAAGGACCACATAGAATGTGTCAGCAGATAATAACCATTCTGCCCATGTTTTCTATTCATATTTCTACTTACAGTGTATCCTTTTACCTGTTATAATGTCGGAAATGTTATCTTGATTTTTTTAATGTAAGGTACTATTTTTTATAAGTAGATTTCACTGATTTAATTTAATAATGAAGATAATACAAATAGTATATACATTCTGAGATGACTGAGGGCTGTGTCGTACACCTATGTCCCCACTGAACCATTGCTTGACTTATATATATAGAGCAGTGTATGTGGTGCTGGTCACCCTAGTTAAGTGTCAGATAGATAAACAGACGTACCGAGATTCAGATGCAGGCGGACCCCAAATGCAGGTATAGACAGTCCTTGCCTGACACCACCGATACTGAGGGCCCCAGGGGAGGAAGGCTCAAATATTTGGTAGCAGGCATTAACGTCTGATTGGAGGTTGGAAAGGTTCTAGTGCTGGTTTTAGAATGGTAGAGGTACAGTCGGGGAGCCAGAAATGGAGCGTGCTATAGGAGCGAACCAGGTATGGGAGCGAGCCAGGTTCAGGAATCCAGGAATCAGGAAGGTCAAAAATGGTAGCCAGGTCAGGGAGAACAGAGGTCTGGAGAGTCCAAGAAATAGCAGTACACAACAGGGCACAAAAACGAAGGGGATAGTCGAGAAACCAACCTAGTCAGGAGTCCAGTAGTACGGGTAAACAAGGTTAGTAACCAGGAAGCTAAAACGAAGAAGTTGGAGGCAATCAACGTAGAGCAAACTTGAAAAATCATCAAGCAATTTTGAATTACACTAAATAAATAAATACATTATTTATTTATTTAGAAAGTGTTTTACCAGGAAGAATACATTGAGATTTCTTACGTTTGCAAGTATGTCCTGGGGACCCAGTCCAGAATGAAATTACACAGTTACGCATTTAACAGTAGATTAAAAATAAATACATACATACATATATATATATATTAAACAAGCTGAAAGGAGAACATACAGGGTAAATCATTATTGATACAAAAAAGGAACAACATGTACACTATAAGAAGGAGTTTGTAAACTAATAACAGGTACAATCTGTTTTGAGGATTTGGAAGACACTTACTTTCAGGGATTTTAGACTAGATGATGATATGGCAGAAACAGGAAAGTTATTCCACATGAGTAGCTCTGAAAGAGAATGCACCTCGGCCCGCTGCCTTTTTGAAGTGAGGGATTGCTAGTGAAGGGTTGGTGCAGGATCTGAGATTGTAGGAAGTGCAGGGAGTAAGAGCGAGCATGCCGCTCAGGTGGGGGGGAGCGTTCCAGAGAAGTGGTTATGAACTAAGCAAGCAGGGTGGAGAGTGCACCTGGAGGCAAGCATCAGCTAGTTTAACTCTTTTAACATTTTACAGTGGTGCGTGTTATAATCGCACTGTAGGGCAAAACGACACAATGTATTGGTCATAGTGTCGAGTTTACCGAGATGGGTCTGCGGGGCAGAATCATACACAACATCTCCATAAGATCGGCATTAACATTTGTATACGTTTTCTTACCGTGGAATCTAGGTTAGATTTGTTTCTATATAGAAAGCCAATCCTAGCATATAGCTTTGACACGAGCTTATCAATAAGAAAGATAAGTTTAGATCGAGCCACATGCCAAGATACTTATATGAATTTACTTGGGTCAAGTTATAACTGGATTTGGTCTTGATGTTTAATTGAGGATTGCTTAATTTAAGTAGTTTGGCATTTGTCCCAAACAACATGGACAGTTTTTTCAGCATTGAGGAATAATCTGTTTCTAGCAATCCAATTTTCAGCTTTAGACAACTGATCCTGTAGCATGGATTCCACTTGCGATAGTTGAGTACCGCACATATAAATAACCGTATCATCAGCATACATATGCACATGAGCCAGGTCACACGTCGAGGGTAGATAATTTATAAATAGTGAGAATAGCAGCGGCCCAAGAACGGATCCTTGAGGCACTCCACACTTGATTGGCAATGTGAGGGAGGCAGTATCAGCAATGGACACATATTGAGATCTATCAGATAAGTATGAACGAAACCATCAGAGCGAACTCTCATTTATACCGGAACAACTTAGTTTGTTTAGCAGAAGATCATGATCAACCGTATCAAAGGCCTTTGCGAAGTCTAGGAAAACTGCACCTGTGAGTTCACCACTCTCCATACCACTCTGAATGTCATTGCTCACCTTTAAGAGGGCAGTTATCGTGGAGTGATTTGACCTAAACCCAGATTGAAGCGATGTTAGATAATTGGACCGTTGATAATACTTGCACAGTTGATCATGGGCACATTTTTCCAGGATTTTAGAAAGTTTACATCACCATTTTTGTGAATGGGGGTAACTCTGGCTTTTTTCCAGGCTTTGGGGACATAACCGGAGGACAGGAAAGCATTGATTAAGCAGGCAATGGGTCGCACTGTAACAGGCGAACTCAGCCTCAGTAGCATTGACGGGAATTAGGTCCGGCCCACACTGTCATTTCATTTTTTGATTGAGGAGATGTGCTGCTATTTCACTATCTGATATATTAGCAAATTCAAATTCAGCAATGTGTTTGGCCAGGGGTGATATCGGTGGTGACTCGTCTGCCATAGAAAAACTGCCATGATCTTCATTGTGGTGTTTTGCTATAAAAGCTGTGGCGCATCCTACAAAGTAGTTATTGAATTAATTTGCTATTGCCATTGGAGATTTTAGAACTTCATTATGTGTTTTAATTGTTGTAGGTGCTGAGCGGCACGGAGGGTCATACATGTTTTCATTAGTTTTATTGTTGCAGCAAATATTATCCACTTGACACTTTGATGGTGCTTCATGCTGCACATTTAATGTCAGCTAGTGGGCAGTTCCCTAGTATTATTATAACTTTATATCATGGTAACTAATTTTAGCTCAGCCTAATGTTACTATGTTTGCCTAACTGATTCAAGAACTTCATCTATACTTTTGAGCTGGGCTATTTTTCTCATACATACCTGCCAATGTTATATATCAACTGACACATTTTACAAATCTTAGGTATTTGGAGGAAGATTGGAGAGCTCACTCAGAACTAGAGAAGACAGTGGATATTTTCAACAAAGTATGTATATATAATCAGTATATTTAATAATATAAAAATAGTATGAACATGACAGTCAATTTCAAACAGATCCAAACAATATGGAACTATATTCGAAATAAAAATACAATAGCAATATGAGATCTGTTCACTGGTATTGTTGTACAGATGTTATAATGACATAAAAAAGAGAGGGGAAATATTCACAAGCTTGATCAAATAATGTATAATAAATGTATGGAAATCCAAGTATTGAGACAACAAAACATAGAATTTTCATGGGGCTTTCCTGTAACATTTAATAATTATTCTCGAAGGTCATTTGGAGATTCTAGAGACAGTAGAAAAAGCAAAAAAGTGGTTGAAAGATAAGAAGAATAGTTAAAGACTAGAATACGCTGTTTAAGAAGATTACGGATTGAGATCGAAGAAGTTGGGAGAGAAATGTAAAGGTGCTTATCTTTAAGGATCATTATGAGTTGAGATTCTTGAATTTATCATGGATTTGGATCAAGGATTATTAGAGAAATTTATATATTCTGAAATTTATATATAAGCATGTAGATAGGAGAAGTATGTTTGGAGTATTTTTTCTCTTCTTGTCTTATGTTTAGTAACACAGAATTCATCAAGGGTTCAAGAAAATAAATTATACCATATTTTGTAAACTTGATAAGGTTTATTGGTAAAGTTAGGTACAACAAACATTAGTTTGAGATACTAGTATCAAAGCACCATGTTGCACTTTAAAAATCTTGGGGAATAATGGAAGACTATTTAGGTTAATGGTTCAGAGTGAAATGGTGTGATGTTTCTGAAAAATGTATTAGGAATTAGTGATAGGAGGATATCCATATGTATAAGTTTGAGATATTTGTATATAAATTTATACTGGTTGATACAAATTTAAACACATATTTGTTTTTCTCTCTCAATTAATTCATCCACCTTATAAGCTGGTTTATAATTTGAAGTAGAACTTTGGAGGTTGAAGGATATTGCTAGATCTTTAGGATATGGTGCCTACACCTGTTGATTACCAATAACTACTCCATGAGTTCTTCACAGAACTGAGAGTGCCAGCAGTATGGCACTGATGGGCAGACTTGAATGGATATCCAAAGACCATTTTTATTAGTGGGGATATTGGTAATCCATATATTTAAAACATTTTAAAATGTATATTGTAAATAATTATTTTTTTTGTATGTACAACAATCACTGGGTGTAGTTGACTTTCTCTTGAATTTTAAAGCAATTCGAATATGATTCAATTCAAAGTCTGAATTCACCCCAAGAAAGGTGGTAAATTGGTGATTTTTTTTTTTTGAGAAAACAAATTGAGGTAGCTATGGTTCAGGAGACCCACTGGAAAAGGGAAAAACAAATCTAGATGGTCTGGGAAATACTACCCAATAATAATCCAAGTGTATATTGAAGGAGAAAAAACCCAGAGTTGGCTTTACCCTTCTCAAAAAATATTAGTGTAGAAATTAAAGATAAAGACTTGGACATGCAAAGGAGATTCACTATAGTAGTTTGTAATATCAACAATCATGTATATTGCTTGGTAAATGTATAATTGCCAAATGTTTGCCCAGTGGGTATATATATATATACATACATACATATATTAGAGTGCATGGAGAGGATAACTGTAGTAGTAGTTGATTGCCAGATATTTTAATTGAATTCTAGAGGAAAATATGGATAACAATATGAAAAGAAATAAGACAAAAGCATTATCAAACAGTACCAATCTCTAAATGCCTTGATGACAAAATATAATTTATATGATGTATGGAGACTGAACAACAAACATACATTGTTCTGGGTGACCTTGAGTTAGTAGAAAGGGTCAATAAATCCAAGACTAAACCATTCATATAGTAAGATCATGATATGGTGATAGTGGAGTTGAGGGAAGGTAGACTAAGTAGGCCAAGAACCACATGGAGATTGGACAATTCAATTTTGTAAAATAAACATGGGGTCTATTCACAGAAAAGGTGGGTGGAGGTGAGATAAACATTCATCTCAGTATTGTAACTATTCATTGTGCAGGTACAAACCTGGTGAGTTTCCCCTACTAAGCAAACTCACCACGATTGTCCCTGCACAATGCATAGCTAAATTGGTGAGATTTATTGTTCATCTCACCTCAACTCACATTTCAGTCAATAGCTCCCATAATATTGAATATCTGAATAAACGGTAAAACCCTTTTTTTGCGGAAAGTGTTACAGATGAGTAAAGTCACTGACTTTAATTTTCTTTTATATATATCCAAAGCTTTACACCCCCACCAGATATTAAATTGTGAGCCCTTCTCCTTATGACACCTCCAACATAAATCATGCCCTTCCCCATTAAATTCTGCCATTCGTGCTGGAACTAAGTACCATCTGTTAACCAGCTTATAAAATTGCTCCTGAATGTTCACGTGGTGGGATGCCCTCCTAGTATCCTCCCATGCAGCACACCATACTTTGTAAGGGTGTGATTCACCCAGCTACTTCTCCTATTGCAGTATTGCTTTAGCTTTCCCTTTTTGAGTGAAGGAATCCACTAGTTTTAACGTCTTAGCGATTACATTCTTTACTGAAGGTTGTTCCAGGAAGGCATCCCATCGCGCTTGACCACCAGGAGGATAAGCTGATAGGAGGCTCTTTATTATAAGATAGCTAAAAAGATGGCATGACTCAATACTACATTTTTGTTGTAAATCAGAAAAATGCATTAGATAGTCATCATTATGTAAGTCCCCAATTGTATTTATACCTTTTCCTTGCCAGTGTACCATGCTCAAGTCTGAAACACACAAGGCTATAACCTGTATTGGAGCACATTTTGAAAGAGTATCTCTGATACCTAATGATTTATTTGTTCTATACAATGTGTCCATGAGGTTTTTAAATACGTTCTGTGGTATCCAGCGGATTAAAGATAGGTCCACTATATGACTTTGTGATAACTCTATACTTAGCCAAGGGGGATTAGAGATATTCGCCTGATTCCATGCATTTATATGTGCAATCTGACATCTTCGATATATCTTACTAATATCAGGGAAGCCAAGGCCTCTATTCTGAGGTAGTTGTTTTAAGCTATGGCTAGGTATTCTCGGTTTCTTTGTTGCCCAGATAAACTTGGAGAATAGTAGGTCAAATCTTCTGAGAGTCTCTGTTGGAGCTTTATATGGAATGCCTCTAAATAAATATGTAAGTTTTGGAAGAAAATACACCTTTAAGATGTTTATTCGTCCCATCCAGGATAATTCTGTCCTAGCCCACCGCTTGCATTCCTCTTGCAGCTCAGAGTATAGGGAGAAGAAGTTTATCTCTACCAATTCCTCAATCTGAGGTGTTATCTTCAAACCTAAATAATCAATATGATCTAGGACATTGCTATGTTTCTAAAATCTTTGTAATAGAGCATATTGATTAGAGTTAAAAAGGGATGGTCTGAGTTTTAGCTAAATTTATACTATAATTAGACATTAAACTGTATTCATCTATAGAATTGAGTAACTCCGGGATCGACTGTTCCGGAGATGACATGGTTAGAATTATAATATCCGCATACAGATCCCAGCACAGAGGGACTAACGCAATTGTAATGATCCTCAGCCCCGACTCCCCCCACCCGCCCGACCCCCACAGATGGTGGATGTTGTGTGATTTGATTGAAGAATGAGTGATGTATGAATGAGCTGGCAAGAGGTGGATTAAACAACAAGTTACTAATTGAGAGTAATATATTAGTGGTACAGGAGAGTGGTGTCCTGGCAGAGTAGGAAAGCAATCTAAGTGCAAGACAAGCTGCTAATTATGTATGTGGTAAAGCAAATAAAGGTTTATTTAGTAGTGCGAGTCAGCTAAGGATTCACTGCTAATATCAGTAGTGTGTACCAGGACAGCTGCACGACCCTAAGTGAGAGGGGAAAGTAAATATCTTGGACCTGATCAGAAACTGGGTATTAACGCAACCTCAGCAGTACACCACCTCCCTAAATGCTGCAAATGTTGGTAACTATAGATTTGCTCTTGTATGTTGGCATTTTGTATGTTTTATATTTTATATGATACGAAATTTAATAAAGAAGAAATTAAAAAAAAAAAAAAAAAAAGATCTAGGACCTCCATTACTAGAGCTCTGTATCAAGTTTTACAGATTACCTGGAGAATGTAAATTAGATCCTAATATCAATAAACAAAATTAACTAGCTGAATTATGAGAAACCTTAAGTATGAAATGCTATTTTAGACAAAATCGTAACCAATAAATTAAGGAAAAGAGAGCTGACAAGAGAAAAGAAAAACTGGTGTTGGAAAATAAATAATAATGGAGACTGGCAAAGCCTTTTATAAATTTCATGATATTCTTTACACTTTACCTTGTAGATTCAGAGTAACTGATTGTATCATATCTGTCAACAATTTTATTGGGATAGGGCAATTGTATTGCCAATCTTAAAACTGGGTAAAGACACTGAGGGTATAGCAAATTACAGACTAGTTTCCCTTACACATGTAAACATTAAATTATTATATTCTAGTGGAAATATTGAAGGTGGTCTTATCAGATTAAAAAAAAATCAGACATGAGCTGACAGGTGTGGTGCAACTTTTATTTTTACCTGTACCTCATTTTAATGGATATCTCCCACTATGTTCTAAAAACATTTTATACACTTTTTATTTGTATATTCTTAGAGATAAAAATCTTGATCAACACACAAAAAGTATCAACTTGGTATAGCAATATCAAAAAATAACAGTGAAGAAAGGAATCCATATTACATGGAAAAGAGAATCATTAAGAAAACCTAAACATTACAGTGAAAATACAAGGAGAGAGAAGAAAGAGATAGAAAAAAACACCCTCACAAGCAGTCTGAAAGGGGGGAAGTAACAAGAATTAAGTTAATCCAATATAAACATTTATTTTAAACTCTCTCCCTAACTGGCCCTTACTCTTTCTCTAGCCTAACCCTTACAGTGCCCTGTTGGATGACACTAACCTTGCCTTATACCTTACTTCATAGATCTCTTCATAATTCTCCAAATGGTGCTCCTAAAACTATGGTGGAGAACATTGCATAAAACACTGTGTGACAGCCTTTAGGTAAACAATAACAAATTAAACAAAAGGCAAGAAAAAAAAAAGACAAAGGACCTGTTTTTTTTAATTTGGTTGGTTTGTTAAACTATACTGGCAGTGGTTTATCAACTACTTTACAAATAGCAAGTAAGGTTTCAGATCCCAAAATAGTTCTTCTCATTTGTGAGAATAAAGGTTAATTTTAACTAATTTGCAAATGAAAAAAAGAAAAAGAAACTTGAAAGCCTTAATTACTTGGAAAAACAAAGCTGCTACATCAGCTAATGAACTTATAATTTATTCTCTCACAGCCAAATAAGCATGAGTTCCACATGAGAGCATTCATTGTTCAAAAAAAGAAAATCTGATTTGTAACTATAGGCAACTAATGTAGTAGTGAAGGGAAAGCTAAAGTAATGCTGACATGTCTGATCGGAGAGACGCTAACAGTTTGAATATAATATACAGTATCATAAAATACTGCCTGATTCAAACTTATTGCTATATGAATAAAACTATGATGGTGGTAAGAATACTGCATTTTGGGCTAGCAAATAAACTCTTGATACAAAACAAATATAATGCTAGCAAAGGATAAGTATACCAATATTCTAATTCGTTAATACAATGAAATATGGCAATAAGACGCAAAACATAGAACATATTGCTACAAAGGAAAATGGATCACAGCTGAATCTGAAAACTGCAAATATATAAGGTACAAAGAATAATTACGAATTATATTTTACCAAACGTTGTGCATTTCTCCCTTGGGATGGAATGTACTGAAGGCCTGTATGTTATAAACACAGATTGCTGTTGGTAACAAAACAAAAACAAAACATATTCTTTGAGTACTGTTCATCAAAATTCCAATCAGATTATTAGCAGCATTTCCAGTGCTGCTTTGAAGACAATGCTTATCTATTAAATATCTAATATTTCAATAAATTATTTTGACAAGATCATCATCATAACTGCTATTGCCATCATTCTATGTTCTCTTGACTTAATCCAATAGTAGTGTTGATTACTTTAAGGGTGCTATTCACTGTAAGTGACCTGCTAAGAACAGGCATTAATAGATATGTTGGAAAAACCTTGAGTGCTACTATTTTCATTCTCTGTTATTTTATATTTTTCCATTGTGACTTGTATTAAGAAGGAAAGATTTCTACAGATTGGAGCATATTTATCATTTGTGTATCACAAACTGGCAATTGTGTTGTGTGTAAATAGCTATACCATATTACCCTGATGCAGTAACAGTTACAGAAATATTTACACCTTTCCCAGTTTACCTCATGCTCAATCTGCCCACAGCATGGTTCTGGATGTGAATAAAAATAAACAAATTGCCATGTTTTACTAAGTAAAGGGAATTTACTATACAGGCACCTATCTCTAAATGTTACCTAACAAACAAATTAGCTGATAAAATAATAACATACTTTACATTTCAACGTTTTATAAATACAGAAGCCAAATAAGTCACATCAAATTCAAATGGGATTGTTTTTGTTGCTCAGACAAAATGGCACACTTGTATATTGCACTGTATATCATGGAGCAATCGTTTCAATGATGAACCTTCAGGTTATATTGAGCATCCCGTGACTTGCTGCTAATTATCAGCTGTTATATTCATTCTAGTGACGAACAAAACCCACCAGGAAACATGCAGGAATATTAGCTATCAAAGCATAGTAAGTGCTTCAACATGGATGTAGTAGGTGACTACTTACACTAGACAGGGGAGAAAGGTTGCATGACTTATTGTTCCCATAGTAACTGTTCTGATTGGATCTAAGAAAGTTTGTTAAAAATAACAGTACATCATTTGTACTGAAACAAAAAATAAAGTGTGTAGTAGAGCCACATTTGATATAACATTTTGTAAAATTCTGTAATATCACTAAATATTAATGAAGGTACAAGAAATTATATAGAATAAGATTAGTATACCACACATTTTACCACTATGTCTCCGAGATATTTAAATGTCACAGCATTCTCAAGTGAGTTACAACGTGTAACATTCAACACTAATGTGCTTATTCAATCAACAATGGTATACAAATTTTGCTAGCATTATATGATTGAGCTTTCAAAGGAAATGTTGCATCTTGGAATTCTTACAAGAGGAATATGGACTGAATTACACAGAAATAATTGAATCCAAGTCACTAGCCTGCTAACAAATGTTCTATCCCAAGTACATGTTTGCTAGCAGAGTACAATCAGCAATCAAGAATGCTCATTCATCAGCATGGCAATCAATTCATGCTCTCTGTGTTTTCTACTAGAAAATGTGTGCATTAAATTCTGATAAGCATTAAGGTCCTTTCTAATATTTCATTACATTGTGATGAATGAACCAGGGTGAGAAAATATGTGTTGGTGTCAAAATGTTTTTATTTATTTAAAAGTGTTTTACCAGGAAGGATCCATAGAAATGTCTCTCTTTTTCAAGTATGTCCTGAGCAGTATATGTGATTTTCCAAAATGTAACTTTATAATGTATGTAAGAAAACAATACTGATAAAAATAAATGTTTGTATCAATTATGTAAAACAAATTACATGTTTAAACAAAACTTTTGATCATTCAGAATATTTTTATGTCATTTTGATTTTATACTAGTTTAGACAAATCATTTCAGTGTCTTATAGAAAATGCTACAGACAGACAGTTTGTCTTAGAGGCTGGCTGGGCCTATCTGGTCACATAGGTGATAACTTTCTTTATCTTAATACTTGAAAGAATGCCCCACAAGCTACCTTTACAGTATTCTAATAGATACAAACCCCTCCAATATTCACACATTCCAGCCCATCCCCTATAGTTGCTTGACACCTCTCTAACAGCTTTCTTGTGAATGTGCACAACATTTGCTAATTTCTAATCGTATGGAACTACTTTACTGGGCAGATAAATGGCAAATGAGATTTAATGTAGACAAATGTCATATTATGCATTTTGGGTATAATAATAAAAATGCAATTGAATATGCAGTTCAATTCTGGGCATCTATTTAAAAAAAAGTTTTAGTTCTGAAGAAAGGCTAGAAAAGTTACATTTGTACCTGCAAGAGAAATGGCATCTTACAGCAGATATGATCGTTTTATATAAATATCTACAGGTTCCACACAAAGGGTTTCTAAATACCTGTTTAATAAAGGGACTTTCTTGCCCCCAAACTCACTTTGGTGCAAGGTGAAGATTACTTTTTGTACAGTGCACAGACTTTTTTTTCCAGTGTGATTTGGTGCAGGCATCCTGCTCTCTGCTGTACACAATAATTAGGCTTCCACGGATGATAGGAATTCTACTCACAGGTTCTAGAGCAGTTCACTGCTCTTTGTATATGCAGAAAAAGGGGGTCCCCTAGTGTCTATAGGGGAGCGATGGCGTTCTGATTGAAGATCTTCTGTATATCACACCTCAATATGCATTGATATATGTAGAGGGAAAAAACGCCACCATGGTGAAGTACAGTACAACTAATTTTAATAGTAAAAAAAAAGTCTTGTGAGTACGGGTAGGTGACTCACAAGTGCGCAGTAATGTACAAAAATCAGCTGATTGTAGAGATCATGCGGAAGAGTCAAACAGCTATACGATCTTCATCTGAATCACAGCTGCTCTGCCGAAAACTGCAGGACTCAATAGCCGAATGCAGAAGTCACAGAGGAGAGGGGGCGTGTCAGACGCGTTTCACTGGGTGTGGCTTCCTCATGTGCACGCCTCTCTCCTCCCAGCGTTCTTCTTATGTACTGTCGCTGCAGACACACCTCCCTCCGTGACGGCTCATGATAGGGCAGCTTAATCGTTCGCATATGGACACTCTCATTACAATACAGCTGATTCATAAAACTTAATAAAAATATAAGTAAAAAAAGCGGGGTATAATGTATGCATATAAACTCGTTTATCTTAATTGCGCATTTGCACTAAATATTTTTTTTTTAAAAACAATGGTTAACAATAACACTGTATCATAAAAAAGGACATTTTACAATTATTACATCTTAATTGTAAAATGCCCTTATTTATGATGCCTAGACCCACCCAGTGCGCATGAAAGGAACAAAGGAGAGCTGGGGTATGGACATCGGAGGCTGGAACCCACGAGCGTTCTTCTGGTCAGTAGCCTTTCCAGTGGACCAAGTATTGAATGCGCCCCCTGAACACACGTGAATCAATGAAGCTGCAAATCTCATATTCCTCATGCTTATCAACCTGAATAGGAGGTGGAACTGACGTGGTATAGCAGTTATACACCAAGGGTTTAAAAGCGAAACATGGAATAGGTTAGAGATGCGCATGCTAGGAGGAAGGTCAAGAGCATAGGCTACAGGGTTAACCTGTCAGAATATATGGAATGGCCCAAAGTACCAGGGTTCCCTTAATGAGAGAACACAAAGCCGTAGGTTGCGGGAAGACAGCTAGATCCTTTCCCCAACTTGATATGTAGGTGTTGGTAGGCTCCTGCGGTCAGCCTGGATCTTCTAGTTCTGCATGGAGCATCGCAAGGAGTCCTGAACCTGCACCCAAGTGCCCAATTGGAATGGAGTACCCGTAGATGTTCCCCCAATTCCGGAATTTCCTGTGGCATGAACATATCAGGCAACATGGACGGTTGAAACCCATAGTTCACCAAGAACGGGGATAGCCGGGAAGAGGCACTAATAGCAGTTCAGACCAGTCATTCTTGAGTTCTTACATGTAGCAAGGCAGGAACTGTTTCAAGGCTTGGTTAGCTCATTCAACAGCACTATTGGATTGTGGATGGTAAGCCGAGGAGAAGGAAAGCTGAATTCCCATCTGTACACAGAGATAATCTAAGATTATCACTTTGGGTAACCCATGTAAGCGAAAGACCTCCCGAGCAAAGATCAAAGCAAGCTCTTAAGATGTATGCATTTTTTTCAGAGGAATGCATTGCAACATTTTAGAGAATTGATCAACAAGCATGAGAATGACCGTATTGCCACAGGGAAAATCCACAATAAAGTCCATAGACAAGGATTGTTCACCATTAGGTATAGTTTGCAAGAGGCCCAATAGAAGGTGTCATGGTGTCTTATTTTGAGCACACACAGGACAGGCAGCTACATTTGCAACAACATCAGTAAACATAGAAACATAGAAACATAGAATGTGTCGGCAGATAAGAACCATTCGGTCCATCTAGTCTGCCCAATTTTTTATTTTTTTTTGAGTACTTTTATTAGTCCCCCGTTCCCGGTCTTATAGCTAGGATAGCCTTGTGTCTATCCCACGCATGCTTAAAATCCTTGACTGTGTTTGCCTCTACCACTTCTGCTGGCAGGCTTTTCCATACATCCACTACCCTCTCAGTAAAGTAATACTTCCTGATATTACTTTTAAATCGTTGCCCCTCTAATTTAAGACTATGTCCTCTAGTTGTGGTAGTTTTTCTTCTTTTAAATATACTCTCTTCCTTTACTGTGTTGATTCCCTTTATGTATTTAAATGTTTCTATCATATCCCCCCTGTTACGTCTTTCCTCCAAGCTATACATGTTTTAAAGTATGTAGACAAGGCCACTACAATTGTCACGTGATGGTCCACGTTATTTTTACCTGGATGCCTGTCATCCGTGCCCAATAATTAAGTGCCTAATACTATTTTCTGTTGCCTTTAATAATGCAATTTTTAAATAATTCCATTTCCCCTGGACTCAGTGTAAACTAGACATGTGCATTCGTTTTTGGACGAATGCATTTTCGTACGAAAATGGCATTTTCGTCCATTCGTCCAAAAAACGAATAACGAAAATGCTGAACTAACGAAAGCCGAATGAACCAATGGTTAATAAACGAAAATCATTCGTCCATTCGTCCATTCGTGCTATTGGCATTCTATAAACTGATATAGAGTCAGTTTATAGAATACCAATAGCATTACATACATTCCATAAACCGACGTAATGAACGACTTTCGGTTTATGGAATGAATGTAATGCTATTGCTATTCTATAAACCGAAATAGAGTCCCCATTCATACGAATAGGTCAATTGACCTATTCGTATCAATGGGGACTCTAGTTCGGTTTATAGAAAGCCAATAGTATTACATGTATTCCATAAGCCGAAAGTCTATAAACCGAACAACATTCGGTTTATAGACTTTTGGTTTATAGAATACATGTAATGCTATTGCTATTCTATAAACCGAAAGTCTATAAACCGAATGTCTTTCGGCTTATAGAATACATGTAATTCTATTGGCTTTCTATAAACCGAAATAGAGTCCCCATTCATAAGAAATTCTTATGAATGGGGACTCTATTTCGGTTTATAGAATACCAATAGCATTACATGCATTCCATAAACCGAAAGACATTCGGCTTATAGACTTTCGGTTTATGGAATGCATGTAATCCTATGGGCTTTCTATAAACCGATATAGAGTCGGTTTATAGAAAGCCAATAGCATTACATACATTCCATAAACCGAAAGTCTATAAACCGATATGTCTTTCGGTTTATAGACTTTCGGTTTATGGAATGTGTAGGTCAATTGATTCGTACTAACAAATAAAACGAAACAAAAATAATGAACGAATTTCGTCTGAAACGAATGCAGTAATGAACGAAATTCGTTTTAGACGAAATAAATAACATTTCTGTCCGAATGGACGAAAACTAAACGAAAATTTTGGTTTTGCACATGTATAGTGTAAACCACTCCAGTCTGATAATGACTCATTTACACATATTCTAAATTTAGAAAAATCGGGTTTTCTAAATTCGGAAACTTTTGTTTTTGTGTGGTGGGACTTACTATTCTTAAATGAAACCACACCAACTGGTATCACTTATTGATACTTGAAACCTAACCTAAACCTATTTTATACCTAATTGCTATTTTTAAACACCTAAACATCTAATATTGCCTCCTTGTGAGTTGGCTCCTTCACTAACAATTTAGACATAATCCCAGTAAGCAGTTTGGAATATCTGTACTCCTGGCACAACTAATTATTTTGGTTTTAAAGTTCACATCAGGAACTTGTCCACATGGTCTATAAATCACACCTACACAATATAATGTTTGATTACCAATTTCTAACATAACCCAAAATGTCTCTAGGTTTGCCTCACTAACCTGTATTAGGTTAGATTTGATGCTGTCTTTCACATATAGGGCCACCCTCTTCCCCATTTTTTGCCTTCTCCGTTTGTTTTTGTTTTTTTAATATATTGGGTACCCTTGTATTGCTATTTCTCAGGAATTTTTCTCATTATACTCTGTCTCAGTAAATACATTCTGAGTTGCTGTTATTGGCACAAGTTCTTGGATCTTATTCCCTACACTGCGAGCATTTGTAGACATGACTCTAAGCTTGTCATTTTTTAATACACACGCTACATGCACCTTCTGTCCATGTTTTGGAGGGCACTTTAAATATCTGCTAGCAAAACATCTGAAGCACATTTGTTCCCTTCTTAGAAAAATACAGACTATCTTTTTTGTACAGTTTATTTCTATTCCAGAGTTACCACGAGAAACAAAGCCAAATTGTTGCTAAGCTGGGCTATAATGTATCAACAGCTATCATTAATATTACTGTAACTTTTTCACTGAATTAATGCCTCCAGCAAAAAATTGCCTTGATTGTTAAAAACACCTGCTAAGGGATATCACACAACAGAATGCAACATTTATGATCTTGCTCTCTACTACAACTGGAGCCCTGTATAACAGGTTTGGGTTGTACCAATGAATTAATATGCCCTGAACAATTGCCATAATAATGAATCTAGTCACATTTTCTCCACAATTTGCACCCTATACAAGACAAGCCCTAATTGGCTCAACAGACATGTTCATGTCCACAACAGAAGATGTTTACCTCTCCCTGCTCATTTCCCTTTCATTTCAGGGTGGGAGATGGTCCAGAGTGTCTGCTTATAGCCTCACATAAACATGATAATGAGTACCAGGATCTCTCTAATAAAATAGATCAAGGGGTGAAGCATGCAGTCTGTGCTGATTCAGGAGGCACAGACTTCACCCCTCACTTTGCGCTCGGCTAATTCTCCCCTGGCTGCACCCATGATGTCCAGAGTGCTTTGGTGTGGTGCATTATGTTAATCTGCATTGGTGCAAGTCCATCTTCTGTACCCCTTCATTCCAGTTCTCCTATTCTCCTTTCATTATTGTACCCACAGCACCTGATTGCACCTACATGACACATCCCACCCACAATGCACTCATGGGTCTAGCCATAACACCCAAATTGCGCCAGATAACACCTATGGGACTTTCAAAAGCACCCACACGATAATGTTGAGGAGCTTTTAGACACATTAAAAAGGCCCTTCCATTTTATTGTCTATTACATTGCAAGTTTATTCCAAGTTTCACAGTAGCTGAGCAGTTTGTGCTCTTCAGTTCTCCATGTCTGCAAGTTATGTTCTTCTTTCAGCAAATTAACCCACAGTGCTCTGTAATGTTAACACAGGGTATGTTTTGAGCTACTGTCTCCTATAGATTTACACAAAAGTGGAATACACTTTCAGAGAACATCAAATCCTCCACCAGTCACAAATCTCTAAAAAATATCTCCCTCAATGCCCCACACTGCCTGTGAAAATACTTCATAAATAAATAAAACTTTGGATTTCGTGATGCCTGCCAAGTTATATGCCATGGTTCTTATTTGTGTTTTAAATCATTTCCTCATTCAATTTTGTCCTCAGTTTAACTATGTCAAAGTGACTGTGTTTTCTCTGCAATTTCAAGGAAATTAAATGCTTAATTTGCCAACAGTTTGATCAGATATTCTTCTGAAATGAAATCCTCTTTAACATCTTAAAAAAAAAACTTTGAAATGTGTCTTCATTAAAGTAAATCACCAAACATATTAAAAAAAAACAAATAACCCCTCCACCTTGAAGTTGTCGAGGATAATTGTTAATTAAAATACAATGTTATATTTAGACTTATACATTTGTGGGGCACCTTTTGTGCTAAACATACTAATACATTTATCAGCCATGTTGAGAGGCCAGAAGATTAGCGGGAAGTCCAGGATACTATTTTACATCTGCCTGCTTTCACCTCAAATTAACAATGTCAAGATACATTAAACTGATTTATACCTTACATAAAAATTAAAATGGGTCATGTATGCACTAGATTCATTAAGCTACAAATCACCAGGACTATGAAACATGGGTCTTGTGTATAATTGGATATGTTTTACTATTGTTTTAATAAATCGAAAAAGTTATGTCACAATTTCCTGTAATGTTTTATCGTGAGAACAGCATTAGCGAAAACACTTAAAATGGCTCTAACGGCTTTCCTATAAATTTGCATATCCGTTTATTACAGAATGAAGTGACCAATCTGCAATATTTCACACTTGCGTGACCTTTGGCCCCTAATAAATGACTCCTTATGTACGGTCATTTGTGGATCATCATTTATGTTAATCACAATGAAAAAGAACATTAACAACAAAATATTTGATGAGTTCACTTTCTGTGCCCCAGGAAATCTAGGTGTCCTGCCAACTCATTAATTAGTGGCAAAGTAACAGCTGACTTCTCAGGGACAATCTCTTAATTAAAAGTCGAGGCCTGCCAGCTTGCTGCAGTAACAGCAAAATACTATTGTGAATTGGCACATCACCTCAGACACCTGTATTAAAGTGTACCAAAAGTTAAGTAGCAAGACAAAGTGGTATTTAAGATAAAATAATTATCACAAACAGTGTTATGATAGTTTCATGCTGTGTTTGTAGATTTTTTTTCTTGCCATGAGTATCACCTGATAATAAAATAGTTGGAAGAGGAAACCAGTCATATAGCCACTGTACATCTTATTTATTTTTTTTTTTTTTTAGAAAACCCTTGAAGTGTCATCTGGAAGGTGACAGTTACCATGATTTGGAATGCAGCACACTCCATTTTTGTAGTCAATATTACATTACTCAACTGTATGTTCTCTAAAATATATATATTAAAATCAGTAAATAAGATATAAAGAAATAAACATAACAAGCAATTTGTTGCACATCTGCAAAATTAGAACATTTCTGGTTGTCAGATGGCATCATCTACAATCATAACAAATACAGGTGTTTAGCGAAGCACACCACAAATAAGGTACAAATAAAGTCATCACCTCTGAGAGAATCCTACAGCAATCCCATAAAGTAACAAGCAAAAAATAGTATAGGTGGAGCACACACAACAACTATGGTAATATTAACCCCTTCCCGCTTGTAGGACGTTCCATGCTGTCCTACTTTTTAGTGCCTAAAGGCTAGTAGGACGGCATGGAACGTTCTACATTAAACAGCTCATTGCGGCCCCCCGCGAGGAGCTCTGTGCAGATCCTGCTGCAGGGACTTGCAGCGCGGTCCCCACTGTCAGGTAGGCCTCATTGTGATATACACAACAGTAGAATCACCCCTCATGTATGAAGTAAAATAAATAATACTCCCCCGGTAGTAACGCAGCATCCCCAAAAAGTGCTCCTCAGATACTCTTAACAACAATAAAAAAAGACAATGGAGCGCAGATACATTGAAGATAAAAAAAACAATGTATAATGGTGCAATACCGTATGATGAAATAAAAGATGTTGGTGGGGGCATGTATGCACTCACAAACAGTTCTTCATAAAACAGCTCATCAATAGATACAAATGTTCTTCACATCCATAACTTGGTTAATCTTCTTTAATATCACTATAAAAAACAATTACAAATCCAATGGCACAGCATCTGAATAAAGTGCAAATCTGAAATAGATGAAGACACAAGATTATAGGCACATGAAAGATGTGCACTACAAGTTCAAACAAACAAGGGGAGGGTCAGTAAAGAAGTCCTATTCCCACAGCTCCGAGGCTGATGCTTTTAATAGATGATCAAGACTCTCAATACGTTTTGACAGCAGAAACCAGCTTCCTCAGCATTGCTGCTATTTTTTATTGCTGTTATTTGAGCTGGAAGCATTTGGACACTTTAACATTTCTCCTGAGGAAGCTGGTTTCTGCCAGCAAAATGCGTTGAGAGTCCTGATCATCTATCAAAGTCACCAGCCTCGTTGCTGGCCGTGTAGTCTCACCCACATAACCTAGGTCACATAGGCACTTCAATAGATATATAGCAAAAGAATGCTGGCAGTTGCGATATTCATGCAAGAAGAACTTATTACCCCTCCTAGGGTGTGTGAAATACGGTGACAAAATCACACTGTTGCAAATAATGCATCTCCCACATTTGTGCATCCCTACGGGCGGTGTAAGCCAGTTGGTGGTCGGATCAACAGAAGACACCTCAGAGCCCCATTTGTTATCAGTAAGTAGGCCACACAAATTGCATGACCTTTTGTAAGCCATAAGGGGTGGCTGTTGGAATAATTCCTCCACTTTTCTGTTTGCCTGCCAAGACAAACCAGTATTAGCAAAGAATACTTTGTACCGACTAGATTTTGTGGAGTAAGTTGTTATACATGGAATCCTGTCAGTCGGATACTTCTGATGCTGAATAGTAAGAAGTTCTTGTTGGGATTTTTGTTTAACCCGGTTGGCACAGCACCCAAGGGTTGTGGGGTTGTAACCTCTGTAAACAAAGCTGTCAGTAAGTTCATTAGCTCATAATGTAAACGTTTTTATCACAATTTATGATGCACCGCAATCTGAGGAACTGACCGTATGGAAGGTCCAACAAATTCCTGAGGTGAAAAGATGAAGCATGTAGGAATGATATGCGATCCATCCCCTTCCTAAATAGATCAAAAGAGATACCCGTATCAGTTACTGATACCTGGACATCTAAAAAATGTATACGGGTTTTGCTGTACTCCATTGTAAAGGAAATGGTCTCAAGCTGTGAATTCAGATGGTCTCTGAATTCCAAAAGTCGTGATTCGGTACCGTGCCAGATAAAGAAAATGTTGTCGATGTATCTGAGCCACATTCTCACAGAACACAAAAAAGCGTTGTGCGGATAAACAAAAGATTGTTCAAAGCGGTCCATAAAGAGACTGGCATTTAACAGGGCCACATTGGACCCCATCGCGGTGCCATGAATTTGAAGATAAAATTGACCATCAAAGGAAAAATAGTTATTGGTCAACACAATCTGCAAGAGTTCCAGAATGAAACTCTTATACTCAATATCAATCTGGTATGTGTCGATGCAATAGCCAAATGCCTACAAACCCTCATCATGAGGGATGGAGGTGTAGAGGCTAGAGACATCCATCGTGCACAACAAGGTATCCTCATCCAAACCATTGTAGTCAGAAATGTTTGAAAATAAATATATAGAAACACATCTCCATCACTAAAGGTTGTAGATGTAAATCAACAAAAATAGAAAGGGGCTGGAGAACAGATACAGAACCCTGATACAATTGGTCTACCAGGAGAGTCACATAAATTCTTATGTATCTTGGGTAAAAGGTCATAAAAAGGCGTCTCGCCCTATATATATGGTACCATCACAGTTGGTAATTGGGTCTCCCTTAAAAAAGGAATTAATTGTGCCGAAACGTCGTATTGACCTCTTGCAATCTGTGGCCCTCCTGTATTTAATATATTTGCTGCTGGGTGTGTATTTTTTTAGTGTCAAGCTAACTATCATCTTACTATCATCTTACTACTGTTTTGTTTGTAAGTAGACTTTGGCACTTTATTTATATTAAAATGTACCTTAACGCTATTCATGTTACTGTGACATTTTGTACTTTTCTATATTATTATAATAAATATATGGCACTATATTAATATTACTGTAGTTATTGTGTGTGCTTCCCCTATATTATTTTTGGCATCATATACAATCATTTCATATGTACTTCACTTTCTATTATATGAGTGATGTATGGTACATTATTTGTTAACGTGACAAGCAAAGTATTACATTTTGAAAGCTAATTTGGTAGGTTTTTTTACCCTCTCTCACCCTACCGCTCTGGTAAATGAAGCATATTTTTTACATAACTTGAAAAAGCAGAGTAACATGTACTTTTATTAATAGGAAAACAGACATTCAGATGTATCAGTCATTTACTTCTGAGTTAAAATATTGACTTCCATGAGGAAGTCTTTGTTTATGTGGCACAAAATGATCCAGAGATTACATAATTAGGTATGTTATATATATATATATATATATATATATATATATATATATATATATATATATATATATATATATAATCCAGGGACTGGTAAGGTGCGTACATGGGTGGGCTAACATAAATTAAGTTAAGAAAAAGCCTGACCGGAGCTTTGGAGAGCCAACTGAGCCCTTTCTGCTGGGTGATGCAGCAAGTCCTTTAGATGCAATCTGGGTGCTGAGTAGTGTTGAGCGGACCCGAACCACACTGTTCAGGTTCGTACCGAACATTACGGTGTCTGTGCCACGAACCCGAACTCGGACATTTCACTGTATGTCTGTGTTGGAGTTCGAGGTTCGGCTATAAACCTAAAGTCTTTAAACCGAAAGTCATTCGGTTTATAGACTTTCGGTTTATAGAATAGCCAATAGCATTACATGTATTCTATAAACCGAAAGTCTATAATCCGAATGTCGTTCGGTTTATAGACTTTCGGCTTATAGAATACATGTAATGCTATTGGCTATCTATAAACTGAACTAGAGTCCCCATTATGAATGAATTATTTCTTATGAATGGGGACTCTAATTCGGTTTATAGATCGCCAATAGCATTACATGTATTCTATAAGCCGAAAGTCTATAAACAGAACGACGTTCGGTTTATAGACTTTCGGTTTATAGAAAAGTACAGAATTACATGTATTCTATAAACTGAAAGTCTATAAACCGAACGTCATTCGGTTTATAGACTTTCGACTTATAGAATACAGGTTATACTATTGGCTTTCTATAAACTGAACTAGAGTCCCCATTCATAAGAATTTCTTATGAATGGGGACTCTATTTCGGTTTATAGAAAGCCAATAGTATTACATGTATTCCATAAACCGAAAGTCTATAGACCGAAAGACATTCGGTTTATTGACTTTTGGTTTATAGAATACATGTAATGCTATTTCTATTCTATAAACCGAAATAGAGTCCCCATTCATCCGAATAGGTCAACTGACCTATCAGTGTATAGTACAGTGGGATATCACTATTTACTAACTGCCAACAAAACAAGTAGAGAAGAGCTAATTAAAGGTCTTGATATACCCCTTGTAATTTGGTAAGCTAAGGGACAGGAAAAAGAGGATATCCTAACTGTACCCAATTCTTGCAAACTTAGGGAGTCTGAGTATAAGGTACGCATTTAGGACAGAAGTTATATAAGCTGCTACGTATGTAACTCCTCTCCTCCAAAAAGTTGAAGGTAAAATTTAATCTTCTTATTGCTATCACCGGGTATCGTGACTCACTCACTCTGTGTCCGATCTATTGCAGAGTCTGTGCAAAAGGTTATAAAAGGTTGCTAAAGCTAATAATCCCCCAGAGCAGTTAGTTATTATTAGTAAGTAGGCTGCATGGTAAAAATGAAGGCATGTCAGAGAAACATTGGAATGCAAATGGACATTTCCAAAGTGGAAAGAGTGATGTGTAGGTGAATAAAGTTACCAGTGTGAGTTTAACCCCTTTGTCAACATTCTAAAGAGGGAGGTGCATGCCAGGGGCATGAGTGACAGCCCTGGGAAGCAGTATACCTGGTCGAAAAACCTTGCAGATGCATACTATGTATAGGCTCTTATAGTAAAGTGGTCGTTGATTGTTACAGTTTTGATACAATATAAATGTGTGGTTTTTCTTACCATATAAGTTGCATGCTTGATATTTGTCAGCAAATTAAACATATTTACAGTACAGATATTCAAATATTTGAATTTGTCCAACCAATGTTTTTAGGAAATTCAGTGCAAAATCCAGAATAAAAGATTACTAATCCTTGTCCCGTAATGTTATAATCATCCTTAATCCACTGACAATATATTCTAACCATGTTTAGATCTACACAATAATTGCAGCTAAAAATATGATTTTAAATCTCCAAATCATCTAGTAGAAAAATAACAAAAAAATAGAAAACCAAAAAAATATTGGTTTCCGATACCCCATTTCAATCCCATAAGTAATTAAAAAATCCTTTGAAGGGATTCAGAGAATCTGATTTTTAAATCCAGTGCATCTCCTGCTGGTCCAAACCCTTTATTACATCCTTCTCTCTCCAGTTTTGTATGTAATGGATTACTTTAAAACTTCATTTGTTCAAGTTTCCTTATGCACATTTTTAAACTAAAATGGAACTTTATGGGACTATTAATGCAAACCGAACAGACAACCGAGATGTGGAAACATTCTTCAACTTGACTATTTAGCCATTAATATCTGATTGTAACAGTTCATTGGTCAGTCTACATTGGCAAGATAAAAGATACACCACATGCAATATGATTTGTTCACTTTTGAAATGTTTGGTCACATCTTACCCTGTGATACAAATCATATATTCCACTTCATGTTTGCCTTGGCCCTCCAAACTTTTAGCCCCTTCACAACATGGGACATACCAGGTACATCACAGAAAACATGTAATTTAGTGACACTGGACATACCTGATATGTTCTAAGGGGACTCCTGCATAGGAATTTATCAATGGTAGCTGCCTATGCTTAGCGGATGTTGCTATAATGCCTCAATATCGAGGCATCATGCAACATTACAATTTGGACTCCAGGTCACCATGATCACTCCATGGAGTGATTGTGAGCTCAACATTGAAGGACAGCATGCCCCTCCAATGGCAAGAGTAACAGAATTTGCATCTTGAGGCAATCAGCAATATTGCAGGAAAAACAAAAGCCCAAACTAATCCTAGATCTAAATTAACCCTAGATCTAGAGTTAGGGCTAGGATTCCATTTAGGCTTAAGGACAGTGCTAAGGTGAAGGTTATAGTTATTATTAGAGTTAGGGTCAGATGGTCACTGTAGGAGAAACATTTTTAGGGGAAAAAAAGCTTCTTTTAGTTATTGCAAAAAAAACATGTGTGAGAATGAGGGGGTACACATTCCTATCACTGTGACACGCATTTCCGTGTACATGAATGTACAGTCGTAGGTACATAGATTGTATTCCAGAGGTAGCCAACTGACATATGCATTGACATCAACATTTTCATGGACCTTTATTCATGAAAAAGGGCATCACATCTAATGATGACTAATTCCTAAGTTAAGGCTGTTATAGCCAAGTTTTAATCATTCTGAAGAGCTGCCGACTGTGACTGTCTCAGGCTCCATGACCTGCAGTAGCTCCTCCTCAAAATCCATCAGGTCAGTCAGCCCTGTTATTTAATACCTAAATGATAACAGTGGAGCATTGCTATTGGTTCATTATCATCTGTACATGTTACCCCATTTACATGTACATGAATGTATACACATATTTATGTTTATACACTGATCAGCCATAACATTATGACCACTGACAGGTGGCAAGCACACAGAGGCAGTAATATGCTTTGGGCAATGTTCTGCTGGGAAACCTTGGGTCCTGCCATTCATGTGAATGTTACTTTGATACATACCACCTACCTAGGCAGTGATGCAGACCATTTACACCCTTTCAATGAAAAAATACTCCCTTTTGACATTGGCCTCTTTCAGCAAGATAATGCACCCTGCCACAAATCCAAAAAATGGTTCAGAAATGGTTTGAGGATTACAACATCGAGTTAAAGGGGTTGATTTGGAATTCAAATTCCCAAGATTTTTTATCTGATCAAGCATCTGTGGGATGTGCTGGACAAACAAGTCCGGTCCATGGGTCCTAACCTCACAACTTACAGGACATAAAGTATCTGCTGCTAATATCTTGGTGCCATATGGCACAGCACACCTTCATAGGTCTAGTGGAGTAAATACCGTGAGGAAAGGAGACTGTTTTGGCAGCAAAAGGGGACCTACACCACAACAGGCTGATTGATGTACACACATATAGATACACCAATGTTACCACAGATGTACAGTTCTACTGATACATAACATTGATATGCACTGCAACTGTGTACTGCAACTATCATGTCCCTTATCCAATTGCAGTATTCATTTGTATGTTAATTGCACTTACCCCCAATACAATCCCCGCATCTGTCTCAAGCCCCAGGGATCCCAGTCTCGAGTTTGCAGCTTCATCCTGTGACATGCAGTGTGTCCGACTAACTGCTCCAGGAGTGTAGCTATCCTTGCTCATTATAAGGGTAGAGGCTGGTGTTCCAGGCCATTATTGGGGAGCTTCATCACCCAGAGGCAGGCTCCATTGGCCTCTGAGCTGACTGGGCTATCACACATGCACAGTAGTGTTCTCAGTCAAGTGCCTGCAGTAACCTTTTTCAACCATGGGGCGGTACTATGCCAATTAGCCCTGACAACCCTATAAAATCCTCTTCTGCACTTCAGTCAGTGCTCAATTGTTCTGTAACTGTCTGTTCCTCTACGTCCCTTCCTGTGTTTATTCTCTATTTTTATTGCTTTCACCCGGACCTCGGCCCTATTCACCTATTATTCTAGTCCTCTACCTGCCCCGACTCCTGGCTGGTTTACTCTTCCTGTTTGATTGCCGCCTTCATCTGACCTTTGGAACTTCATGACTATGGCCTGCCTCTCCCCTTTCTGCCTCTACTTGGCCTTCATGCCTCGGTTTCTACCGGTGGGTTTGTTTTCAACCAAACCTTCTGGGTCAGTGACAATCGCAAGGGGTTGCCTCCCCCCTGCCATCGAGTTCCTCTACTGTGTGCCTGATACCGCTTTGCTGCTTCCCTTATCATCTGGCTGTGGTCTTGGCCCAGCATTTGTACCAATGCTTAGAAACTTTTGGGCCTTGCCTTCCACCCTCTTTTGCTATCACTTTCCTGGTCCTTCTCCTATTCTGATCCCTGGCTTGTCATTTTTTTGTCCTGCAATGTGCTTATCCTGCTCTCAATTGCTGTTTTGGACATGTGCTCACTATATATGCAAACATTTCTCAACAGTTATTGGGTTTCAGTTGATTGTACCTATCATTTTTAATTATTTATTTTTCTGTTAGGATTTTGGATTCTTTCCAGTATCTCTATTTTATCTATGTCTGAAATCTCCCATAGGATGTAATGTGGCATTTAAGGCTACAACTTGACTTTAAAAAAACATAAAAAATTGCAGATTTTGTATCTGTATTTTGAAACATTCTGAAATTTGGCTACTTTGACTGATCTGGCCTAATTTTGGTCCAATAGCTCAACATTGAGTAGACCCTTATACCATACATGGACAAAAGTATGTGGACAAACCACTTAACTATTGATTTCAGGTGTTTTAATCAGAAGCGTGGTTCTGTTATTGAACGCCATCTTTGCAATAAGTCAGTTTTGGAAATGTCAACCATGCTAGATATCCACGGTAAATTTTAAGGGGTATTATTGGTAAGTGGAAGAATCTCAGCCACGAAGTGGAAGATCATGGTAAGTCCTCCAAAATGTCCTCTGGCAATTATATCAGCACAAAAACTGCATGGCGGGAGCTTCATGGAACGGGTTTCCATGACCAAGCAGCTGCATGCAAGCCTCATATCATTATGTACGATGCCAAGCACCAGATCAAGTGGTGTAAAGCACAACACCACTGGACTCTAGAGTAGTGGAAATGTGTTCTTTAGAGTGATGTATCATGCTTCATTGTTTGTCAGACTGATGTTTGGTGGATGCTAGAAGAACGTTACCTGCCTGACTGCATTATGTCAAATATAATGTTTGGTGGAGGAGGGATAATGGTTGTTTTTCATTGCTCCAGGCCCCTTACTTCCAGTGAAGGGAAATTTTAATGCTTCAGCATACCAAGTATCGGGTCTGGTGGGGGAGCGTAGAGCAGGGTAAGAGAAAGGGCCCCTGAGGACCAGATTAGCAGGTATCAAGAGAAGTCCAATTGGCAAGCAATAGGTCTAGGCAGGAAGCTGAGGGTCAGAATGGTTAGGCAAGCTGGGTCAGGGTTGGAGAGATCAGGAAAGTCCAAAAACAGGCCGGGGTTAGGTATCAGAAAGTCAAGGACAGAGGATGTAAGTAATCCTGGGAACAAGGAACTAAGCAGTGTAAACCAGACTTAGCAGCTTAATAATCAATCAAGGACTGAACAGTGTGAGGGGTTTTTATCGGGCTGTCATTACCATCTCCTCCCCTCAACTCCAGTAGTCCACTCCCATCTTACAGGACTCTATGGGACCTTCAGAAAGGTTTATGCTTCTGTCCCCACCTCCCCCACATCCTCCAATGCTAGAACAACATCTGACGCCAGGACATGCCCCCTCCAGCGAGCGCAACACAGAACCACGCGCTGAGTGCGGCGCCCATGCTAATCAAGGCTGGGGATGCGCCCTACCATGCGATGAAGCCCCAGCATGGTGGGACGCGGGAGTAACAGGGGACCCTAAAGAAGGTGAGTGTAGCCTGGATGGAGGAAGAGCGCGGCTGGTATCCTGACACCAAGTCGTTTTGGACAAGGCTGTTCTCTATTCCAGCATGATTGTGACTCATAAAGACATGGTTAGATGAGTTTGGTTTGGAAGAACTTGACTGGCCCAAACAGAGCTCTGACCTCATTGAGCACCTTTGGGTTGACCATGTCTTCTTGTGCTAAATTAGTGCTTCACCTCACAACTGCTCTACTGAATGATTGGGCAAGAATTCGATCAGGGAACAATCCAAAATCTTGTGGAAAGCCTTCCCAGAAGAGTGGCAGTTGTTATAGATTCAGGGGAGAGGAGGAACCTACATATTTATGTCTATATTGGAACAGGTTTTGAGGTAGATGGCGCTAGAGAGAGTGTTGCACAAGCAGCAACTTGTCTAGCAGCTATCCCAAAATGCTGCAACAGGGTACATAGACAAAAGATACAAAAAGTGACAGTGCGCTAGAAGTGCTGTGAAGTGATAATATTGATAGCACAGGCGAAACGCGTTGATCGATCTAACAACACTCATTGGAGATTTTTCCAGAACTTGCTTTTATCTTCTATGTTCCAGTTTGCTTGTACCTGCTGATGCTCCAGATTCTAAGTGTAAGACATTTTATGCACTTTATATTAAATTCCATTGTTATTCCCTAAAAATTATCTCTTATTCTTTGGAGGTTGAAGGAATTCAGAAAGGAGCTGTTACGTACATTTTATGTTGTCCCAACATTATAGGGACTATATGTGAGTGCTTTTTGCTTTTATATTTGCACTAATCTTGATATTTGCCTCACGGGGTATACATTGTATATTTTGCACAGTAGAATCACTGTGCTATCAATATTATCACTTCACAGCACTTCTAGCGCACTGTCACTTTTTGTATCTTTTGTCTATGTACCCTGTTGCAGCATTTTGGGATAGCTGCTAGACAAGTTGCTGCTTGTGCAACACTCTCTCTAGCGCCATCTACCTCAAAACCTGTTCCAATTCTTACTATTTATAATATCCCAACCGAGGTAGGGCTGCCATTGGGAAAAGTGATATAATGTCTATTTTTGACTACAGAAAAAAATATCAAATAAATGTAGATGATGTCTTCGGGGCTGGAGATAATTCTGTGAGAAACACATCCCCAGACATTATAGAACAACAACAAAAATTAGAAAAACTTCTAACAAAAGAACTAAAAATAAAATGGGAAATTGTCACATTGAATAAATATCTTGATGAGAAAATCACTCCCCGAGGGTTACGTATTTTTAAAAAACCCACATTTGACACAGAAGACTGCACGTTCATTTCAGAGTGGAATGAAATATTAGAATCATGCACTGTTCACCTTATGAGACTAATTATTAAACAGAGAACCCGCACTTTAGATACACTAGATTTGGAAATTTCAGAAATTGAGAGCACCTTACAAAATGATTTTTCAGATCAGTCCCGAGCTTCTGATAAAATTGTCCAAAATTTATTAGATGTGGAAAAAGAAATAAAAAACATAAAAGTAAAAAAATATCGTAGGGACAAAGAAGATTACAGACTAAACACTTTTAGAGAACCTACCAATTATAGAAATATGCACAGAGAAGATTTTCACAAAAATAAACACAGGTTTGAAAGGAATCAATCCAACAAATCATATAATACACCTGCACATACACAAAATGTTAATTTATCCCAGTCAAATAATTTTAATCATTCACATGGAAAGTTTTTCAAACCCAGATATACGTCAAGGCCAATTAACAAAACACCAACAAGAGTAAGCACGACAAACAGGTTTCGAGTATTATCTGAACTGGGTGAAACATCTCCTTTTTTAGACAGGGAACAACAACTAACCAGACCCCCTCCGAAGTCTCCACAAGAAAGAGACAGAGGAAGAAGAGACTACTTAGGGGTATTAGAGCAGGGAAATGTGTACAGGAGAAGAAGAGAATAAAGACATCAAAAACACACAAAGAAGTAGACCCAACATTCCCTGGTATCTTTAATCTTTCTCATAAAATTCTAAATCAACAACAACTCTTGGTACTACAAAAAGGGCTTAAGTTTGCACCTACCAACAAATTCGACCTTTTCTCGGCCTATGTAGACGTGAACAAGTTTGTTAGGAATGCAACCTTAAAAAGATATTATACACTAAGGCCTCAAGATACATCAGTATTACCTCTTCCTCAATATGTCCAGACGCATTTGAAGAGTAAATCGACTTTCTACCCTTCAACGTTCAAATCAGGGGCAATAGATTTATTTGAGAAATCTGTAGTCAAGGACCTTAAAAATATTATACCAAATGGTAAGGAAAAATATAATTTGACCAAAAAAGAAATGAATACCATGACCGACTTACAAAAAGATGAAAGTATCATTATTAAATCAGCTGATAAAGGTGGAGGGATAGTGATCCAGTCCAGAGATAAATATATAGCTGAAGCAGATAGACAATTAAAAGATCAAAATACATATACCCGTTTAAAAACAGATCCAACTAACAATTATAAAAGGGTATTAACGAAATACCTGGACAAAGGAAAAAATTTAAACATTCTATCAGACAATGAATACAAATATATGAATGTCCTTCACCGTAAACTACCAGTAATCTATTTTCTCCCAAAGATACATAAGGACGCGATAAACCCACCAGGGAGACCGATAGTCTCGGGGGTCGATTCGCTTTTCAGTAATCTGTCTGAATATTTGGATTTGCTACTACAACCCGTTGTACAAAAAAATAAGTCCCATCTTAAAGATACAATTAGTGTTTTACAAGAGCTAGAGAAAATAAAATGGGAAGAAGATCATATACTTGTGACAAGTGATGTAACATCCCTATACACTTGTATCGATCATGCTCAGGGCATTAAGGCCGTGAGACGGATGTTGGAAAAGAATGGTTCCTTCAAGGATAATCAAATAGATTTTACATTGGAGGGAATTGAACTTATTTTGACTCATAATTACTTCTTTTTTAACGATGAGTTTTTTCTACAATGTAAGGGCACAGCGATGGGCACCAGGTTTGCCCCCAGTTATGCCAATCTGTTTATGGCAGACTGGGAAGATAGGTCTGTCTGGACGGGACATGGCTGGCAGGCAAACCTGGTGCTATATAGGAGATACATTGATGATCTCTTTTTCATCTGGAAAGGGGAGGAAAAGGACCTCCTACAATTTCTGGAATATCTAAACAACAACAACAATAATATCATTCTAACCTCCAATTACAGTAAAGAGAACATACAATTCCTCGATTTGGACATCCATATAAAGGAGGGTAAAATACATACAAAAAATTTCTTTAAAAAAGTGGACTCCAACAGCTACATAGACACCAAAAGCTGTCACCATCCAACATGGCTGAGAGGGGTCCCTAAAAGTCAATTTTTAAGACTAAGGAGGAATTGTTGCGATGAAACATCATATTTGGAACAAAGTAATATCTTAAAGAATAAATTTCTAGAAAAAGGCTATAACGAGGAAGTTTTAACCACCCACATTCAAGAAATTTTAAACAAACCAAGAGAAGATCTTTTACGATATAAAGATAAACGATCAACCAATTCAACAGAATTTATTTTACCCATTGTCTTAAATTATAATTCTAAAGCTGTAACAATTAAAAAAGTTATCAATAAACATTGGAACCTCATAAAAAAGGATGACATTCTGGGTCCACTATTACCAGAGAAGCCTAAAATAATTTTTAGAGGAGCTCCAAATTTTAAAAAGAAACTTACCAGGAATTATACAGCTAAACTTAAAAATACAAATAAGAAGGAGACCTCACACTTTTTGGGGGAGAAACCAGGTTTTTTTCCTTGCAAAATGTGTACAGGGTGCAATGTGGCTAAACATGAAAAAAGCCCTAAACTTTCTTTTATAGCTTCCGCCACTTCAGAAAAATTTGAAATTAAAGAATTTTTAACATGCCACACAAAAAATGTAATTTATGTGATAGAGTGTCCATGTGGACTCCAATATATAGGCAGAACGATAAGACCTCTCAAAAAAAGAATAGAGGAACATGTGACAAACATCAGGAAAGGAAACACACAATATTCCCTGCCCCAACATTTTACTGAATGTCACCATAAAAATCCAAAAGACCTCAAATTCTGGCCTATAATGAAAGTTAAAAAATACTGGAGAGGAGGCAATAATATTAAAAAGATAGGACAAACTGAAATGGAGTGGGTTTTTAAAATGGGCACCCTGCACCCCACTGGTCTTAACGCAGATTTTGATCTTTTTAACTTCATTTAAAACTTTGTGCGAATTGGGAAAATTATGATTAATTTTAATTGGTTTTATAAATGATTTTTTTCTAATAAAAGGATTTTTTAAATAAGAAATAAAAATGTTTTTTTATTCCTAAATTCAGCACAAAGTTTATATTTTATATTTATTAAGAAAATTGTCTTACTTAATTTTATATATTTTTATGTTTTTTTGTATGAATATTACATGGAACATCTACTGAGAAAATCCCTGCTTTGAAATATGTGGACTCTTGCTTATTTCGGTTTAATGTAAGTGTGACAGACAGAGTACTTTAAAACCGAACATTCCAACCCTCTGATTCGGTAATATAAGCCGAGAACTATACGGAATACATCAACCGAACATTGCTTAACTGAAGGAGGTTTAACACGAAGCAGCTAAACCGAAGCTGCTAAAACGAAGTCTGCAATGCCAATTACGGAAATATCCGAACAACGACATTAACCGAGTCCTGTAATACGAAGAGTCAGCGGAGAAAGTCGAAGATTCAGTTCTCCGATTCAAAGGTCGCGCTGGCGGTGACGTAACGACATGTGTCGGTCGCGCTGCTGGTGATACGACCTAATATTACAGATACTATATAAAGACAGCTCCATCTCTCATGAGTGCTGTTGGATCCTGAGGAAGCCCATTCAAAAGGGGCGAAACGCGTTGATCGATCTAACAACACTCATTAGAGATTTTTCCAGAACTTGCTTTTATCTTCTATGTTCCAGTTTGCTTGTACCTGCTGATGCTCCAGATTCTAAGTGTAAGACATTTTATGCACTTTATATTAAATTCCATTGTTATTCCCTAAAAATTATCTCTTATTCTTTGGAGGTTGAAGGAATTCAGAAAGGAGCTGTTACGTACATTTTATGTTGTCCCAACATTATAGGGACTATATGTGAGTGCTTTTTGCTTTTATATTTGCACTAATCTTGATATTTGCCTCACGGGGTATACATTGTATATTTTGCACAGTAGAATCACTGTGCTATCAATATTATCACTTCACAGCACTTCTAGCGCACTGTCACTTTTTGTATCTTTTGTATATTTATGTCTATGTATTTCAGATGTGGTATAAGGTGTTGCAGTACGACTGGTGAATATATGTGGTTATTTGCATCTACCTAAATAGTTATTTTAGCAAAACAATTGGTTTTTGGGTTACTTCAAATTGAAGCCTTTTTTTCCTTGCTCTTTCTTCCCCCAAATTGTTGTCCATTTAGTTCTCCATTTGGTCTTAGGAATCAGGGGTTTAAACTGAGCTTGGCTGGGGGCTCCCTTTGATTGTGGGCTCTGGCCAAATTACCCATATCATAATGATGCAATGCTTGGGCTCTACTGTTTTTACCATACATTAACAAATAAAATAATTGCTTTCACATTTACTGATGCAATTTCAAAGAAATTAGAGGATGACAAGAGGATATTACATCAAAAGATCTTCAGCATATTTCTGACAATAGTTTTCAGAGCCTTGTTTTTACCACAAGCCATAACAAAATCTGTTACTCACAACTGTTGCCTTAATAAGCCGGTTTTATCATGCAGTGGTATCGTAATTAGTCCTCTTGTTTATATAATTGTGCCAGCTAGTTGGCAAATTATAATTTCAAATATATAATAGTTTCACCATTTATTCTCAGCTGTCTTCCAACATTTATTTTAAGAGATAAAAGGCCAAATGATGAAAGTTCTTATATGACATTTCAGGCAGCTGTTCTGTCAAAGCTAATAAACTGTTTACTATGTCTTTAAGTTGTTAAAATGCTGAGAGATTGTTCTAGATCGATCAATGTAATTGTCTTTTTGACATAATTAGTTAATGGTCAGTTAATATACAAAAATACAAGTTTTACAAGCTGTGTTAGAATGTCACTCATGATAATCAAAAGAAGGCAGGCTATTTAGAATCTTAAACTAATCATTCACATACATACTATTTTATCACCATTTTTTTGTTCATTGATTTGTTTTTAGTTAATCATGTTGTCTGTATTTCTATTGTTTTAATTTAGCAACATATCCTAAGTATACATGGTAATTAGTATATCTCATTGCATTAGTATGTTATGTAGAAAAAGCATACACATACACTCACACAAACACATACAAGCTGGTGCTAGGAATCTAATAATAAATGCAATTGCTGAAATATTAGTTCATTTAAATAAATAATAGTATACAGTGCTTTTTATTTTTGGATAGCTCCTTTCTCTGGGCCAAAGAGGAGAATCAAGAGTGTTGCAGATCATCATGGGACATTTATTTAAATAAGTGAAAATTGTTTCATACTTACCGTAATTGTCTTTTCCTGGCTAAGATCCATGGCAGCATTATATATGGGTAGCTCCTTCCTCTCAGCTGATAGAACAGGAAAACAAACTCACAGGTGATACAAATAGGCCCCCAATCACCCCCAAAACTCAGTCTTGTAACAAACAATCAGACAACTTGGGGGGGAATTCCATGCTGCTATGGATCTTAGCCAGGAAAAGAAAATTACGGTAAGTATGAAACAATTTTCACTTTTCCTGGCTATCCATGGCAGCATTACATATGGGTAATACCCAAGCAGTAGACAAAATAAGGGTGGGCAATGAAAAACAACCAAGGCCAAAGTACTGAAAAAGACATAACACATTTATTCAGGATGACTGAAGTGACTGAGAGGCAGATCAGTGAATATTAGGATGGGAAGGTTTTGCACCTTCTTCATATGTAATATACAGCAATATAATATAAAATCACAAGATGAGACTGAAAATATATAAACAAAAATACAATGATACACTAAATCAAGGGCCCCAAATGGGTGCAAAACAAAAGAGATAAATTATTAAAAATACATAAAAAAAACAAATAGAGCCAAAAATACCTTACCCACTGGGTCTGTTCGCCTGGCCAGGTCTATTGAACAGTTAGGATATTGCACTAAACAGAAACACAGCTACACCCCACAGGACGCGTTTCGAATTATCTTCATCAGCTGGTGGGCGGTAGTGCAATGACACCAGTGGGGAAGGGATCAGCTTATATAGTCACACATTTAGAAAAAAAACCCAATAAATGATTATTCTCGTCAGCTGTACACAATTGGAAATAAGGAAGTGCTGACCATAGAGAATCGTTTTTCAGAGAAAGACACGACCGTTGTCATAGATACGAAAATAACACAGGGGATTCTCTGGTTTCTATTCGTTATAGAAAACCATAGAGAGATGTTTAGAAGGAAGGAGCGTTGTCTCCATAGTAACACATCACGTAGCGACGTGTCTCCGCCCTGCATAGCCAGCATAGCAGGGGAGAGACAGTCGCGAAGGACGCACCCACGGAGAAGAGGCATAATCATAGGTTAATCACAATAATATACGTCCTGTGGCAATTACTTGTTGGGAAATTAGTCTGGACGTAAAATAACACAAATAACAGAAATGTCCACATGTCTATACTATGTAACAGGGAAACACGATCTAATAGTCATCTCTTAAGTATTCAGGTGCATGGATGTGTGCACTGGATGTTGAATATACAATTTTTTAGTATAAGAAGAAAAATATATTAATTGTACATAAGTATACATGTTTATCAACAGATCAAAGGTATACATTCTGTCAAAAAACAGAATGCAGACTAAACATAGAAATGTAATGCAGATAAGACTTCATATAAATATATATAATACAGACATATATAGCCCATAGTGCATATTTGATAATAGAGAAGACTTTGGGGCTGGAAGTGTTGACCAGCAGACATGTGAAGGGAGAGAGAAATTGATCATTGCAAAAATGGTATTAAATCAAATTTATCATTCAAACCCTTTGGAACCAAAGTATCCAATGTGAGTATCCAAAAAGTTTCTCTCTTCCTCAATGCCGACAGACGGTCTCCCTTCCTGGGTCCCATGTTGACCTGTTCTAAAATCCAAGCTTTCAATAGAGTATCATTCCTATTATGAGTCTCCTTGAAATGTCTGGATACAGTATGTTTGAGATAACCTGTTTTGATATTATACCTGTGTTCATACAATCTCTTTTTGAAGTTTCTACTAGTTTGGCCCACATATTGGAGGCCGCATGGGCACTCCAACATGTAGATCACAAATTTTGACATACATGACACAGTATGTGTCATGTATGTCAAAATTCGTATGAATGTCATACAGAATATCCCGAGAGGAGAGTTTCTGCGTATGCGCAGAAACTGTTCAAATGTAGAACTTTTTGATGTTCAAGCCTAAGTCATTGAAAATAGATTATTGGAAAGGGGATATAACAAGAAGATAGTGGTCGCAATAGACTTAGTACTTGGGTTACATGTAGTATGTGTTCTTTAATTGAGGGGGAGAAGATGAGGATATCATCCAGGTATACTGCCACTAAATGCCCGTACCTGGATCTGAACGCTTATCTCCTTTTCTAATCCTGACTAGGTTATAGGCTCTGAAAGTGGATATATCCGTCCGAACGGGATGTGAGCACCTGGGAGCAAATCAATAGGACAATCAAAAGAGCGGTGAGGCGGTAGGGTGTCTGCTCCTTTTTTCTCAAAGACGTCCTTATATGAAGAATATTTGTGAGGTAAAACTGGGGTGTCTAAATTGGTGAATTCATATGCAGGTGTTGGAGATCGGTTCTCAACAGAGGAATGAATACTGTTTGGGGTCCTGCAATGAGAGGAGTAGTAGGGGGAATTGAACGTCAAAGACCCTGACTCCCAATCGATGAAGGGGTTGTGTTTTTTGAGTCAGGGTATACCCAGAATGTCAGGAAAGTGAGGTGATTCTACAACGTCAAAGCAGAGGTATTCCTTATTTACAGTTCCAAAAGATACGAGGAGGGGAATAGTCTCATGTGCAATTGGACCAGATTTTAAGGGACAGCCATCTATTAATTGTATATTCAGTGGGCTGCGTTTTTTCTTGATGGGGATGTTATGTTGTCTCACCAACTGTTGATCCAGAAAACAGCCACTGGCTCTTGAGTCTAACATGGCGTGTACGGTGATTCGGTGTTTATCCCACTGTAGGAGGAAAGATATCGTAAGATGAGGTTGGATATTACCAGTAACAGGTAAGCCAGAGAGCATAGGATAGGAATGCTTACCCACAGAAGGCTTGGGCTTGATTCTGCAATCTTTGAGAACATGACCTGGTTTCCCACAATAGAGGCAAAGGTTGTGAAGCCTGCGATGTAGGCGTTCCTCTTTGGTCAGTGGCCCTCAAGCCATACCTATTTGCATAGGCTCCTATTGAGACATAGAAGGAGAGGGAGGTGAAATTGGAACATTTGGAGAAGGAGTATACATTGGGGCACAGCATTGAGGAGTGCTGTATTCCAATGTTTTCTCCTGTCGCCGTTCTCTGAAGCGTTGGTCCAGTTGGATCACAAGTGTGATTCAAGCGACCTTGGTGTTCCTGTACATTCAAGCTCATCCTTAAGAGCCTCGTTAAGTCCCCATCTGAATTGCTCAATCAAAGCTGTTTCATTATATCCTGTTTCAAGAGCCAGGCTTCTGAATTCAGTGATATAGTCCTCGACAGGTCTTTTACCCTGTTTCAGATGTCTGAGGGAGACTTGAGAGGTGGCAGTTTTGTAAGGACCATCATACATAGCTTCGATAGCCCTGGAAAATAATTGCCAAGATTTGAGGATAGGGCTATGGGTTTGTATCAGGTGACGAGCCAAGTTTGCAGTTCACCTGTTAATAGCGAGATGACTGTATGTATACGAATGTAGTCTGTAGAGTATGTTCTAGGTCGTAGTGAAAAAAGCACCTGACAGACCATGATAAATCTTTGGTACTGCTCACAAGTGCCTGCAAATTTTTCAGGTAGTGGGATTCGAGGTTCATGCGCAAAGACTGCTCCCTCGGGTTGTTGTGGAGGGTTGACATGAGGGGCTGCAGCTATGGCGTTCATGGGCTGCAGGGCTTGGACTTGAGCTCTTAGCTGATTTTGATTAGCTTGTATATCCAACACTATCTGGTTGAGATTGGTGCGCTGCTGTGTAAGGGCTGTAATGGCGTCAGCCAATCCTGCGGACTCCATGAAGATGGCTTCCTGATTTTGTCAGGCGAGGATCTCTTACCGTATGGAGGAGTCCAGCTGCAGGAGATAGTCCGCACACACGTGCAATTTGAAACACCCACTCACTCACTGAAGATGGGGACAGTGAGCTGATGGGTGAGTGAGTGCATGAGGGCAACCAAACATAATCCAAAGGTGAGGTACACAGGGATGAGGCAGGAGGCTTGGTCAGGCAGAGCAGAGGTCGGGGTCAGCGGCAAACTCGTAGTCAGTATCCAAGCAGGGGTCAAAAATACAGGTTATCAGAATAACAGAGGATAAGGCACAGTAGCAAGAGTACTTGAGACTGGCAGCTTTATTAATCAGGAAGCAATGATGGTTTTTCAGAGAGGGTGTGTTCTTCTTAAATTAGTGGGAGATTCAGCACAGGTTATCCTGTTGCCATGGAGTTGGAGTGACTCTTTGTGAGGCCACACCCCCTTGATGACCATGTACCAATAGGAGGATAAGGGGGTGTGGTCCTGTCTTCCGACTGTGGTGTCTGGAATGATTGTTTTGTTAATCCCATATGGGAGTGTCTGGAGTTTGATACGGCTATGACTGAGAGTTGCCATCTTGGAGGAGGCAGGTGGTGGAGATTGAGTTCACCATCTTGGTTGAGGCGTGTATCGTATCCACCATTGTGGATGTTTTTTGGGGCATGATTGCGCCAGACAGGGACCCCGATCAAGGTAGGCATGACACATATGGCTCACCCTCGATCGCTAAAGGGATACTTCCAGGGAGACTCATTGCACTAGCAGCTGTGTACTGGAAGCTACCGTGGAACAGAGGCTGAACTTCCCCAGGCAGACTTCAGGAGGACTCAGGTAAGCCAAAAAGAAAATTTCAAGCAGACAGAAAGTAAGTATCTCCACCTGCCAGTCTGAGAGGACAGGAAATAAGACTGAGGTTTGGAGATGATTGGGGGCCTATTTGTTTCACCTGTGAGTTTGTTTTCCTGTCCTATCAGCTGAGAGGGAGGAGCTACCCATTTGTAATGCTGCCACGGATAGCCAGGAAATCTTTTTTATAAAAAAAAGATTTATTTTATTTTGTGAACAGCCCCAGGGGGTTGGGTTGGGAGAACAAATACAATTTTGATTCTAAGTCAAATTCAACCTTCCATCTTGACAACCTAAAGACAAATTACAATTTTAGTGAAAAGCCCCAATAAATAAAGAGGAAAATTAAATTTGAACATGAACATGGCAAAAATGGAAAAACAGAATAAACAGTAAAACATCGCCAAAACAGTCCGGTAATGAAGGTAAGTGTTACAATAATAACATCTGAAAATATAATGGTTAAATATGTTTTAAGAATATTAATGAATGAAAAATGTAAGTAAAAATAATATAATTTAACATAACAATAAGAAAAATACATAGTATGTGTTAATTCAGTAAGAAAACTATAAATAACTGGTACAGAGGTTGGTAAGTGAAATTGACCACTTTAATAGAGACTAGAGATGAGAGAAACAATTCTCAAGCAATTTGTGTGGCACTAGGAATGTAGTGGAAACTGATTGCTGTTTCAGCAAATCAATCTCATCTAAATTATACACTATTTCAGTGAGATAAATCAAATAAGGGAGCAAAACAGCAAGTTGAAAGCAAGGAAAGGGAAACTTTAAGTGTGGACTGTTTTGATTATTTTTACAGTATTAAATATGAGACACAAGAGGAATGACCTAAAAATAAAGTTTGCATTTTTCTTTGACAATCTACCCCATATCATGTGATATTTGGTTACAGTAAAGTAAAATAGTAGGAATGTTTTTTCCAGGGGCCAAAAATATTTTTCCGCGGAAGTATGCAAGTACTTTGAAAAATGCATTCCAAAACATGATGGTCTAGGGGGTACAGTCAGCAGAATAACTGCTAGGTTGCATTTTTCGAGAACTCCATGAATATAACAGTTGATGACTGAGTAAGAAGAAAGAAAAACAGAAACATAACCACTTGCTGGGTCCCGATGTCGGAGCGTGTCAGGGTTTCTCTGCTGGTTTTAACCAGCTGGTATTAACGAGCAGAGCCTTTTTAACACTGTTACAATGGTTACTCACCTGGCTGCTATTAGCCAGCCTCTTTGCTGCTCTCAGCAGGTATTTAAGCAGCTAGTCTCAGTAGCTCATTTGTTCTTGCGTTGTTTCCATCTTCCAAGTGCAGTTCCTTGTTTCCTGTGATTTCTGTGTTCCTGACATGACAACTATAGCCGTGGAGACTCATATAATAATCAAGATGGAAAAATGACTACACAAAACAACAAGATAATAGAATGCTGGAAAATGTAAAAAATATTTAGATGTTAAATTGAATGATACTGCAGTTAAAAAATTAGATAGACCAATTCTAGTAGATGAAATAGTCAATGCTATTAAACAAACACCCATCAGAAAAATCTCCGGCCCAGATGGCCTGAACTCAGTCTATTATAAAACCTTTATAAAGGAACTAGCTCCAGAACTTGTCAAATTATATGACTCTTTAGCATATGAAGAGATATTACCAGAGAAGTCCCAAGAGGTACATCTCACTCTTGAACTTAGATGTGAAAATATTTGCAAAAAAGCTTAAGCGATAGAATAAAGGAGGTCTTACCAGAATTAGTACATAGCAACCAAGTGGGGTTTGTGCTGAAAAGGGAGCCTAGGGACAGAACGACGAAACAATTAATTTGATCTACCAGGCAAGGGTAAAGGTCTCCCCTGCCTTGTTGTTGTTGTCGAGCAATGCTGAGAAGGCATTCCACAGGGTGAACTGGTCTTTTCTCATTACTGTACTGGAATGTTTAGGCTTCGGCCCAAAATGGATGGCCCATATAAAATCCTTATACCATTCACCTACGGCCAGGATACGAGTAAATAGATCATTATCTGGACTGGTCACCCTGTCAAACGGTTTGAGGCAGGGGTGACCACTTTCCCCAGTACTATTTTCTTTGCCTCGAGCCTCTATTAAATGCAATACGAAACAATTTTAATACCTCAGGAATAGAAATAGGGGGGGGGGGGAGTTTTAAAATATCAGCTTTTGCGGATGACTTAATCTTTTTGGAAACTAAACCTCATATATCCCTCCCAAATATACTAGATGAGCTGAAATGATATGGAGAAATATCAAATTTTTTAAATAAATCAGTCAAAATCTGAGATTTTGAATACAAATATTAATACAACTGATAGGGAACTATGGCATACTGCATTTCAATTTAGATGGATGTCAGAATAAAATACATATCTGGGTATCTATCTCTCAGGAAAACGTAATAACTCATATTATTTAAGTTAGAAGAAGTTACTTAAAATAATGAAGTCAGATATAGATAATGGAATAAGTTAAATGTATTGTGTTTCGGTAGGGGAAACATAATACAAATTAACTTAATGCCCAGACTGTTATATGTTTTCCAGACCGTCCCAATTTAAGTAGCCGTGGCATTTTTTAAAAAGAGCAAGGAGATGCTAAGGAGAGTTATATGGAAGGGAAGAGCTCCCCTCTTGGGTTATGAATATTTGATAAGATTAAATCAAGGGGAGGAATGGGAGTTTCAGATTTAGAATTATATTATGAATCGGTACAGTATACTGAATTCGAAGCAGAATGAGAATCAAAGACATTGGATAGAAGTAGAACAGAACTCAATCAGTGTCCCAATATCAGTGGTCCCATGGTTAAAATCAGCACAACAACTTAGCATGATAGTGGAGAAAGATCATCCAACGGTATACAATACATTAAAGGTACTGAGAGAGGTGGGGAAAAATAATATAATAAGAAAGAAGAATTCAGTAATGACCCCAATTATTTATATAAAACAGAATTTTTACCTGGTATAAAAAGTGATTTTGAAGTGTTTTTACAAAAACATTTCAATGTATGTACCGAGACTGTTCCATATGTTACCAGGAAAACATCAGGTGGAACATAGGGACCAAGGGTTTCAATTTTTTTTTTAATTAAAGCACAAATAATGGACTATATAGGAGGTCTAAAATGATAAGGACATTTTCCCATTGAATTAACACCTTACGAAGCATTATGTCTTTCTCAGAGATGCCAACCAGGAACTATCTCAAAAATATATAAACTATTGATTGAGACTAAGAATCAGGGGAAACCCTACTATATAAGAGACTGGGAGAAGATAGGCAAACTGGAATTTACAAATTAATAATGGAGTAAAATATCAGATCTCTCACATAAGTGCTTTCTGTCTATAAACATCCAAGAAAATTATTTTAAAATCTTAACAAACTGGTATAAAGTACCATATATCCTACATAAAATAAACCCACCAAGCTCAGATAAATGTTGGCGATGCCATGCAGAGGTCGGTACAGTGATACATATCTGGTGGACATGCCCGGTAATAACACCTTTCTGGGACAAAGTTATAAACACAATGAAGCTAGTAAGACCCAGATATTTCGGGAGATCCTCTCAGTTTGCTCATTCACCATACGAGACATTATATAAAATCATATGAAAAGTCAATAGCTGTAAGATTGATTAATGCGGCAAAGATTCTAATCCCCAGATACTGGAAATAAAAGACAGTCCCAAAATATTCAGAATTGTTGACAACATTGGATGAGATAAGAAATATGTAGGATATATAGAAGAGAGAAGTAGGGAACACATTAGATGGGATAACTGGTCAAGTGAGGAATGCAGGGTATACTTATAGGCAACCAAAATGGAAATGTGGCCATAGGAATTAGGTTAATCAGAGGACACATCTAAAATACCTTAAAGGAAGAACCTTGGAAGAAAATTTTGGATCTAGATGGGGGGGGGGGGGGGGGTTGTTTTTTTTTTAGGTCGGGCCTCGGGGGATGAACAAGGAAACATAGAGGTTTATTGTGTAATATGTTTAGTATGAGAATAAGAATACTTTTAATCTGCACTGTTATGTAATATGAATGAATTTGTCCTAATCGCATACTGTTGTTTTAATGTATTAATCACAGATGTATTTTAATTGGTGTACATGAATCTGAAACTTCAATAAACAGAGATTGAATTTAAAAAAAAAGAAGAAGAAAAGGTGAGAGAATGTGGTAACTTTTATTCCTTTCAAGATCTCCATAAAAAAAATATACAGGCTTAGGTTGGAGGGTTAATAATTTTGAAGAAAGAGCAGAGGGGGACCATCAAGGTTCATCCTGTTGCCTGTAATATTTTTGAAGTGGAGCATCCCTCAATGCCAGGCTATCCAGCCTGTACTCAAAATAGAAGAAAAACAATCAGATTGCGGAGGGAGCTCACAGTCGGTAAGTAGAAAAAGTAGCCAATTTATTTAATAAATACATTTAGTGGAATGTATATAAAGTGGAAAAAGGAATATATTGTAATATTGTAATGTATAATATCAGAGTGATCTTTGTCATTTTAAAAATGTCTAGATATAGACATATTTGTAGCTGCTTACACTTTCTGTTCAAATCTAATCAAATTTGTATGTTAAATTTGTATATATTTGTCACTTCACATAATTTAGTTCACTTATATAATTCTTAGCTGGGAGTAATGGGAGTAGTCATATAACAAAGGTTGAGTGATCTGTTAGTCTTTCTAGGCTGGTCAATGAACCCAATTAATGACCCTTTATTACCATGCATATGTCTCCTCCCATTAGCCTATGACTAAGTGCCTTTGAGGGATGAAACACGTAAGGCGCTCTATTTCACTGTTCTTATTTCAACTTTATGTACCCGTATGCATATTTATTCATTAAATTGGCTACCTTTTCTACTTACCGACTGTTAGCTCCCTCCACAATCTGATTGTTTTGTGCCTTTTCTTCTATTTGGAGGGTTAATTATTTCCCCTCTACAATTTGCTTACAGGAACTTTTCTTCCTTGGTGGATGTGAAGTGTTATATATAATAATTCATATTTCTAGAATATGAAAATATTTATTGCCATTACACACATTTAAAATAACTTATGAACCTCTTTTTGACAGGAGTGTTAGTTTAACTTTTTAATACAACTCACCTTCTAAAAAGGAATTGAGTTGTATTAAATAGTTGTATTGGTTTTTAGTGAATTGCAATATTTATTGCTTTTTCATTGAAGGGAGTTTGAGATGCAAGATCTTGGACTTTGGATAGAAGTCAAGATTGCTTCAGTGAATAGTCCAATGAAGTCGACTGTTAAAGTGAAATTTGACCTTCCAAGTCAACCTCATCTCACTGTACTCAACCGTAGTGAATAACCCCCAAAGAGCTGCCTTAGCTTTCCAGGAGTCTGCTGGTCAATATAGTAATATAGTCCTGAAGCTTGTTTGTAGACCTTGCATAGTCTATTTGATGTAATTACTTAAAAAACAATAATCATCAAAATCAGGGGGTTTACATGTTTTTTATAATCAATTAAAGGAATATCTGACACATCTGACCCAACGTATCCCCTCCTTCCACCCCTGATACAGCTATACATAAGAAGGTTCAATAAGGTACTTTGTTTGTATTCTGTCATTAAATCATTTCTACTTAAAATATCTACACTTGATGCAGTCAAGTTATTTATAATTCTAAACTAATCATCAACATATGTAACATTTGTTTATATATATATATTCATTAGTTTCCTTTCAGCAACTAATGTTGTCTGTATTTCTACAGCTTTAATCAACGGATCAGCAACAAAGAGACTCAGTTAAAGTTAAATATTATTTATACTTTAAATGTATGAAATATAATCAAAAACTATGCAAACATTGTAGTAGAAGAAAAACCAGTAAAATAAAAAAAAACTAAAATAAAACATGTCTTTAAAGGTATAATGGAGAAAAAGGAGCAAACACAAGCAGTAACTACCCCTCAGTTACCAAACAGTGAGAAAAGGAGCAAACAAAATGTGTGGTAGTACACTATGTACATATAAAAAGTATCAATTATTTTATAACTGATGGATATCTGAAGAGGTTTCTCAGATGTATTTGCAGGTCAAATGTAATACATCATATGTAAAAAAACAAAGACATACAGATCCAATATAGTGTAACTTATTTGTACAAAAATGGTTATTGGTGTATTATGCACTTACAAAATCCCAGTTGTCAAAATAAGTTAAGTTGACACACATTCAACAATACTAGACACACATAGTACTTAAAAATGTTCAAAAAACTGTCTATATGGAACAGCCCTTTTAATGTGGCGTGTGCACCAATGTATAAACTCTGCGTTATGTGCAGAATGCATAGATTTAGGTTGTGTTGACGCTTGTAGCGCCAGCGCAGCCTACGTATAAAAAGTCAGGTGCTGAAAAGTGCATGTTTTGTGTCGAGGAGCCTCCGCTAAACACAATTTTACGGAGGTCCCTCTCTCCCTCATTGAAAAGTGTCAGGGGTTATAAAAAAACGCAATTGCCGTTATACTTATCAAACAGCGATTCCTTATAAAACTCCTGAAACTTTGCAGTGTGGGAGTTTCTCTACATTTCCCCCATTGTGTCAAAGGCGATGTTATAGACCGGAGACACCAAAGACATATTTAAAACACATTCTGCTCTTAATCTAAGCATTTGCTTGCAATTCTGCTAACACAATGAATAGACAATTATTTTTTTATTTTTTTTATTTTCTACCCTTACAGTATAAACAATATTGAAGGGATTTAGCCCCATCATACTCAAAAATGCAGACGTCATGTAAGGGAATAATACAATTTGATGTTTGGAAACTGTGGGAACTATTTGCTAAACATGAGTATGAGTTGCAGGTCAGTGCGGGTGAGATAATTTGATATCTTTAAATATCAAACAAATGTTCAATTATACCAAGCCAATGGATCACTTCTAACAAGGGAAATCTCGCCAGGTATGTGCCCGAAAAGTGCCCGCATAGTGCATTAGATCATCTCAACTCACCTGTACCTCATTTAAAGTTTTGGTTAAAAATGTAAATGTTATAAATCATTATGCTGTTTATACTCCAATGCAGATACCACACTCATAACTGTGATATTGCTAAATGGGCTTTTACTTGAATCCAGGCATTCACTTCACCTCCTAATTTTAATTTATAACCATTAGTCTAGAAACCTAATAACTCATTACTGCAGCTCTTCACTGGCCTCCTGCTATGTAAATGCAACATGTAACTACTTTAAGGCAAAATAATAATTTCATGTTTTCTGTTTCTACTATGTATGAAATAATAAGGTGTACAACATTATATTGTAAATGTGACAACATATTTCCAGGAACTGAAGAAGTATCAATATATATGTCTTCTGGGGAAAAAAATGTAAAAATAAATATAAGGAATGATGTTTGATTAGTCATGTAAAAGGAGCAAATAGTACCGCATTCATTGCAGAGCTGCATGAATAGACATATAGATTTGCTGTGAAACATTTAAATGCTGTGGGAATCTGAATGTAGGCAAACGTGCCTCTCTGAGCTTAATAAACCCAACGTATGTTAATCCAAGTACATATGAGTACATGGATCATCAGTAGAGGTCAAAAAAATACGTGGATAATGTGGAAAAGCGCAAGATTATGCACCTTGGGCATAAAAACCCAAAAGCAGAATATAGAATATTTGATACAGTCCTAACCTCAACATCTGAGGAAAGGTAATAATTTCAGAGGACTGTAAAGGTAGATAGACAATGTAATAGGGCAGCAGGAAATGCTAGCAGAATGCTTGGTTGCATAGGGAGAGGTATTAGCAGTAGAAAGAGGTGCTCATGCCATTGTGCAGAGCACTGGTGAGACCTCACTTGGAGTATTATATGCAGTACTGGAGACCGTATCTCCAGAAGGATACTGATACTTTGGAGAGAGTTTAGAGAAGGGGTACTAAATGGTGCATGGGTTGAAGGATAAAACTTACCAGGAAAGGTTAAAGGATCTTACAGTGCAGTATTCACCATGAGGCATCCTAGGTGGATGGCTAGGATGGAAAATTTCCTAGGGGTGGCGAAAAAAGAATCCCCAACACTGGACCAGTGCTCCTCCACCCACCCCTGCAATATTAGCCTGATCGCAACACCTCTGGTGCCTCGATCAGGCGGCCCATGCCGTTTTTTATTAGGGGGCGGGGAAGTGATAACAGGTCACGTGACCCAGTGCTCTGAAATCAGACACATGCCAGGTCACATGACCTATCTACAGTCACTGGGGGGTGTAGAAAAGGCCGCATGGTAGGACACCTGCTGCCTGCCACTAGCCACCAGGGATAAGTCCTGGGGTGATGGGGTCACGTAATGGTGGTGATGGAGGGATGGAAATCAAGTGATGGAGGGATGTAATTAGGGTGATAGAGGGATGTAATTGGGGTGATGGAGGGATATAATTGGGGTGATGGAGGGATGTAATGGGGATAAAGGGGGTGATGGAGGCATGTAAATGGGGTGATGGGGGATTGTAATGTGGTGATGGGGGTATGTAATGGGGGTGATGGAGGTATGTGATGGGGTCATTTAGTGGGTTATGGGGTATGTCGTGAGTGTACAATGTAGGTAGCGGGGTGCCTGAATTTTGTCTGCCTAGGGCAGCACAAAACCAAGATACACTACTGGGATCTTAACATGTATGGCTTGGAGGAAAGACAGGGGGGATATGATAGAAACATTTAAGTATGTAAAAGGAATCAATACAGTAAAGGAGGGGAGAATATTTAAAAGAAGAAAGATTATCACAACAAGAGGACATTGTCTTAAATTAGAGGTTTAGAGATTTAAAAGTAACATCAGGAATTATTATTGCTGGGAGGGTAGTGGATGTATGGGATAGCCTTCCAGCAGAACTGGTAAAGGGAAATACAGTGAAGTAGCTTAAGCATACGTGGAATAGGCACAAGGTTATCCTAGATATAAGATAAGGTCAGGGACCAAAAAAAGTATTTATAAAATTGGACAGACTAGATTGGCCAAATGGTTCTTATCTGCTTTTGGATGGAAAGAGCCTGAGGCTCACTAGTCATTCATTCTAAGGTAAGGGCATCAAGGAGAATAACCTTCAAGGTGAGTAGCTTAAGAAAGGTTTCTTCCAGGGCTCCATAGATAGATGTTGTAGAACAAAATTGAGGTCCCAGGGAGGTGCAAATGGATAGATCGTGCATCTGAGTCATGAAATGGATTTTCATCTAGACAAAATAGTAGGACGGAACTGAGAGCAGAAGCCTGTACCTTGATAGTATCATGCTTGAGACTCAACTCAAAGCTTTTTTGAAGCAAGTCCAGAATAACTGGCACAGAGGGATAATTAATATGCTAGGAATGGCACCAGAGGAAATATATCTTACCTTATCTGGTAGATGTGACAGATTCCATGCTGGCAAAATGAGTTGTAATAATGGAGGGGGATAAACCTACCTTTACTGGTCAGGAATCTCTTCTCAAGAGCTGTGTCTATGAGTGAAAGGGGGAACCCTGCTGGTTTGTTCTTAGGGGCAGATTAAATGAATAGTTTACCGACAGTTTGGTCAGTTCTGAAACAAACTACTTTTCGGCCTCACTATTTTCCTCCCTCAAGTTCTTGATAACTCTATTGATGGGAGGCAGGAGAGTGAGAGAGAGAAGACATTCTTCCCTAAGGTGTTATGGTGTGATGCAAGGAGGTTGAACTCTGGTGTTTCCTATCTGTCTATGATGGTGAGGAAGGTGTCCTTGTGAAGACTCCATTCCCACAACAGAACAGACTGAGAGTTGAGGAAGTATGCCTTTATGTTTATGGAATCATGGACATGGGCTTCTGACAGATGATGTAGGTTTATCTTTGCCCATGCACAAATCTGTGCTATGAGAGCTTCTAACTTCTTGTTGTTCGTTAATCCTTGTTTATTGGTGAATGCCACAACAGTGGTACATCAAGCACATCAGGGGTAATTTCAGTAAAGCAAGTAATGCTGTTACTTTGAACTTGCTATTCAATTGGTTATGTTTTGTGTGTATAAAATAATTAAAAAATGTATTTCTTTTTTGGCCTAATCAATTTTACATGCAAGCATATTTCAACTAATGGGATGTCTGTGCATGTCAAGGACCTCTTCCACTAATGTAGTATTTCACAATTTCCACTCTTTATTCATGTGTGAGTGCACCTTTTAGGATTTAACTCCACAGCATTACATTGTACAATGCTAAGAAGAATTGAGAGTTCCAGCATCTGATGCTTTCAACATATTTTTCTTAAATGTTCACTAAACCATATTTTATATTTGGTTATATAAAAAAAAAACACTTGGAGATAAAAATGAATTCTAACATTCATTTTTACCTCATAATATTTTTAATTTTAACATTTCTAAAAGCCTATTTTGATTGGAAACAGACGTTAGAGAAGCTTGAAGAGCAAACTGCACAATACATTTGCTGTCAACACATTCTCTTAATGATATATTAGAAGCTGACAAAGGAACAATGGAAGAGAACATACATTTATTTTCATAATAGACAGAAAGGTTCTGCTAAGGTGATATACATATAGGAATGAATAAGATAATTGCATTACCTAGTATACATCTCTATATTTTAGCGTGTTCTTTTAAAAAAAATAGATACTGTTCAAGGGGGTCATGACTTAACGTGCAAATCTTTCAAACATATTTGAAAAAGACTGTAAACATGTAAAACAATTTTGTGAAAAGGGATCATTGTATCAAACACTTTTTGTCTTTATAACTTTTTCCTGTAACAGTGAAAATAGTAAAATCACTGATTCCTAATTTTGAACATTAAAAGTTTTTTTTCCTCTAAATTAAATCTCCACTCAAAATGTGAATAAGATTAAAGATGCTCCAACTATTTGGTTTCCACTGATATAGGATTAAGGGGACTCTCTATTTATCCAAACAATCACTTATTTAAAATACTTTCTCTTTAAAATATGCGGAATACGAAGCTTCCTTGCACAAATGTATAATTGCCAAATCGATAAAAAAATATAAAAGATACGCAAGTTTTATCTGTGTGCTTCCCCATATGATCTTATCCTCTGCATTGGGTGTTGATGAATCACATTTTCTTGACAATCTTGTGTCACTTTTATAAAAAAGCACTGCTGTTTGTGTGAAGTTCGTGATGGGGAGGTGTAGCCACACAGTGGGCGTGTTAAACCCTTCAGTGGAGGTGCGGCAAACCATCAACGAACTAAGCGTTGAGATTTATTTTAATTAATTTTTAATTGTCACTGTATATATATGTCCCTGTATTTGTGATGTTGCAGTCTGCTTTTAATAAAACATCCAAAGGTGTGAAACATGTCAAACATTCTGCTTTTTTTGTGCTGTCCCCTGCCTGCTGCTGTTTTTATTGTCTAAGGACCCTAATAAACATGTTTCTATTTTTGTAACATTGCGTGGATTGCCTCTGTCTTTTGGAAGTTAAGCTGCCTTTTTTTCGTGTATCTGCAGTATCTAGCTGGTAATAAAAAAATGAGAACAGACTGTTTTGTTAAAAAGGACACAGCATTTTGCTACAAAGAACACAGTGTTTCATTACATAATATACATGAATTCTCTTTCCATTCAGACAAATACAAACATGTGACCAATAAGTAGATGTTTATAAGGTACCTTAGTGGTTGCTATGATGTTCAAGCACAGTATAGCCAGAACACAGCTATATCGACTTTTTGTTGAAAAGAGAAGAGACATTTGACTACACAAGCTGCTGACTCGTATTGTAAGGCCACACATATTACCGGAAAACAATACATTTTATTAAGATTTGTATCCTAACCACAATTTACATGCAATAGGTAAAAAAGAAACTATAAATATGTTAACCAACAAAAAGTAATGATTAAGATTTAGTTAGTGGCTCCATTAAACATTGTGGAGACAGCAGGCACTACCCCTTCTTTCCTGATCCATGTACAGGGGTTGGAATACAATTAGGAGAAGAACAAACAACCCAAGTGGAATTATAACATCTCAGATGACCAAGGGATTTACACATTGCCAAATGATAAGTATTGAACATATTGTACCAGAACTTGCATTATACTAAAAGTATGGTTCAAAGAATTGGACAATGTGATTAGAAATTATAAAATAGTATATTTAGAATATTTTCTGTCATCTGTGCAATACAATTACAGAGAGAAAAAAAGCAAATACATTCTAGTTTTTTTGCTCAAAAATTGCAAATATGGATTGAAAACATAAGGGTCTACTCAGTATGTCCTGATCGGGCCCGAATGCTGGCCTAATTGTGGAATAAAACCAAATTGTGTAGAAATCTGAAATTTGGCTACACAATATGGCTGATATCCGCACAAAATCAGCAATTTCCTTTGATTTGGGGCTGAATTTCAGCCACATTTGGTTCAGGGGAGAAGGGGTCCGACAGCAACATTCTATCAATTTCACTTACTCTTAAAGGACTGACCCTCTGCCAAAGTTGGCCCAAAATAGATAGAAATTGCAAAAAAATCTGCTATTTCAATTTACAAGATATCAGCTGGTGAATTGAACTTAAAAGTTAATAAAAATATATTTTTTTAATATTGAGCAAAAATGTTAAATGTGTATATATATATATATATATATATATATATATATATATATACTATAAAAACACATTAAAATAAATATATTACAATATATGAAAAATTATACAAAGATATATAAAATCTACCAAAGTAAGCCAAAGTACTCCTCACAGAAGTGTATTGGGAAGACTGAGGCTACCATTTTGGCAGCCAAATGCCAATTTTTGGTCCAATTCGCATCGTTGGTCTCTGACTAGTCCAAATTTTAGGGCTAATTAGATCACCAAATGGATCTGACTGGATCTCAAAGAAAATAAGAGCTGCCTATGTCACCCCTATAATGAAAAATATCAGAGTTTTGGATGATATACATGATAAAGGGTGATGCAGGATATGTACAAAGTCACTAAATAGAAATATTTTACGATAAAATCCAGAGCATGTATATATTTTCTAAAATATCAGTAAACATAACTCTCTTTAGATGAAAATAAATTATCACAAGCTTGTCTCAGAATGATTCCCCCTACCGTTTGTTCCTGTCGTCTTTGTAATTGGAATCAATTTATGCAGTACTGCAAGAAGACATTACACTGTTTAAAAAAGTAATGCTCTTGAATAAGTCTTTTCTGTGTACATCAGTTCCCATTAAAACTCTTTTAACAAAATAAAGCTGTAGAGCATTGTAGTCATCCGTGGTAATGATGTAAAAAATTACCCAGAGGCTAACATGTACAACAGGACAATACAAATCAGAGCAGAAAGCAACTATACAAATTTCTAATTTTTCTAAGCAAGACAATCTTACAGCTACTTTATGATCACAAGCTGATATTCATCTAAAAAAAATATAATGCTAAACATTTATAGCATGTAAACTAAACTGTTTTAACAACAATAATTTTTGTTATTTTATTTTTTTTCAATAACAAATATACTGAGATATCAAAGCAAACGAAGATGGATGACCTTGAGCTCTCTCAATGACTTACAATCTTCCGAGTTAAAGGGACATTGCAAAAGCAAATATCTATATGTAGTAATATATGTAAATATACATATACCATGCAAGAAAAAGAAGCATACATATATTATGCAGAAATCATAAGCAGCCAAATTTAAGGGCAGAGTTAGGAGGTTGGTATTCCATTCCTATGTGATGGCAGGCAATGGTGCCAGTTTGAGGAAACAGTGATTTGCTCAAGTACACACTGCAGAGACCTCACGGTGCTTCAAGCATAATTTGTTTTGTTTGGCAGTGTAGAAAAGACAGTGTACCCCATGGAATGCAATAGTACAGATAAGGTGTAGGTCTGGGCAGCAAAACAGGCAGGGGTGTTGCTAGGTTGCTAGGCTAGAGCCCATGACAGATTTTATACAAGTAAAGAAGCTCACATGCTTGGGTCTGGTTATAAAGTACATATATGATGCCAATGAGCAATAGGTGTATATATAATATAAGCAATAAATACATGGACATAGATTAATATGATGATGCCAGTGGGGTGAGATGGAGGGTGAGTGGGGTGATGAGCTGGATGGAGGGGCTAAAATGGAGGGAGAAGCTGAGATGGAGGGTGAGAGGTGCGATATGATAAGGGTGAGTCTGAGATGGAGGGTAATATTTTGGAGAGAAGGGTCACATAGAGAGTGATGATAAGCTGGATGGAGGGAGAGGGTGAGACGGAGGGTGAGATGTGTGAAATGATAAGGGTGGGGTGAGATGGAGATTGAGAGGGGTGATATTCTGGAGAGAGGGGTGAAATAGAGGGTGGGTGGGATGATGAGCTGGAAGGAGGTGTGAGGTGGAGGGGTGAAGTGGAGGATGAAGGTGAGAAGGGGAGAGACAGGTGATAGGGGATGATAAGATGGAGAGAGAGAGGATGAGAGGGATAATAAGATGGAGGGGAGGGTGAGAGGGGTGTTAAGATGGAGGGAGAGGCTGGCAGATGTGTTAAGATGGAGGGAGAGAATCAATTTTTACATGTTGCCCTTTACATTATGAAAAGTGTTCAGCTATAACCATTTAATCTATACATTTGCTGGGTTAAGTTTCCTGGTGCCATATTCAACATGGCCACCGCAACTGATGCACCCCCTACTGACATTAAATAACTCACTGTTCCTAGCCAAATAAACTGTGAAGGAAATTCCAGTATTTTCAGCATGTCAAAAAACAATATAGGACTACCAACTGAAGATGTACAACTCTATTAAGGTAAGAATAGGTTTATATAGAGCAGTAAGGGCAAATCTGTGAAACTCAGAGACCTCTAAGAAGGCACTGCATATGTGTCTACAGGATCACCATTAATGATAGAGCACTCAGTAAATGATATGATCTCAGACTGACACGAGGGGTTGTTAGGCACTTTAGTGCCTAATTTTTACTTGAAGTCATTGGTGCAAGTTAAATTGTAGTAAGGGAACGAGAGCAAGAATGTGGTTCATACTGATGGGAAGAAAAAATCCTGACATGAGAGTGCCCTTTGAGACTTCCATCTTGGCTTCCTGTAGAAGATTGGGCAGTCAAGTACAAAAATGTTCACCATCACAAATATAGAGGGTAAATGGAGTAAACCTGATTAAACGCTATAAAGAGGGAAAAAAGAAAGGAAAAAAGTTGAGTAAGAGCATGTATGACCATGGAATGTTATAGGATTAAATTGGTAAATACCTTGTCTAAGAGTCAAGTCTTTCAATTCCATCTAAAAGTTTGATGATATACTGTTGTTCTGATAGATGAAATGAGGATGGGGAAGAGCACTTCACCTTGTAATCTTTTTTTTCTTTGTGATATAACTTAGTAGTGGGACAGGGTCAGAGATTCTCAGCTGAAGAATGGAGCTCTTTCCATTCCCAGCATGAAGAAGTAATGTTTTGTAAAGGCCTTCATTTGTTCTAATCAGACAGACTGCAAGATTTTTAAACCATGTTCACTCTGAGAAAGTGTATGGTGAAAGGATGAGGGCGCTGGGAGTTACGCAGGGAACATGTAAAGAATAAAAATATATATAGTGCAACAGAGTAAAAGTATATATTGTGTGAGATAGTACATATATCTGAGTGCACTCACAAGCGACCTTGTAAAACAGGCATCAAATGGGATTTAGGTAAAAGCTTCTGTTTTTAATCTGTAGAAATGGAATAAAACGAGAACATACATAGAGTAGTACAGTAAAAACAGTGGGGGTCTGCGCGTGGCACTGCACTTACAGAATCCAAATGTAAAAAAACGTCTAAGATAAGGTCCACAGGGGTTACTGGCTGAAGTCCCAGTCTGGTGTAGAGATTCTCAACGCGTTTCTCCGGGGAAAGAAATTACAAGTCCCGGCTTCCTCTATCATATATATAGCACATTAAGGAGTGCTAAGAGTGGCAGCGGTTGTACAAAAGGGTATTTATTGTTATTTTTTAATTGTTTTATTTTTTTGGTGATACACATCCTACCCTTTTTCACTTTCACTCTGATAAACCAAGAAGGAGAGCAGGCTTAACTGCAGTAATTGTCGGGTTTTTAGTGCCAGAAAGATTCTATAAAGTGCTTTTTGTGACTAGGGGCAGCTTTGCTTAGTTTATCAAGTCTCCATATTGGATTAAGTTTTATTTTATGTTACATAGTAACATAGTAATTTAGGTTGAAAAAAGACACTAGTCCATCAAGTTCAACCCTTCCACCTATCATTCCAGCTTTTGATCCAAAAGAAGGCAAAAACCCCTAAGGAAGCTATTTCGAATCTTGCCTCCTAAGGGGACTCCAGGGCAATCAGATTTCTCCTTGGATCAATAAGCTCTATTATTAATGCTTATCCTATTATTAATAGCCCTGTATGTTCTGCTTTTTTTAAAAAAAAAAAAACATCCATTTTTAAATGCATCTATTGTGGTTGATAGCACTACCTCTCTTGGCAGTGAGTACCATAACTTTATTGTCCTTACAATAAAGAATCCCTTTCATTGCTGTCTATGAAATCTTTGCTCTTCCAGTCTCAGGGGGTAACCTCTTTTTCTTTGTACATTTCTGTTAATGAACAGGTCACTAGAGAGCCCTTTATATTGGCCCTGCACATATTTATATAATGTTATCATATCCCCTCTGAGATGCCTTTTTTCTAACGTATATAAATAAGTCTCTCTTCATAACTTAGATCCTCCAATCCCCTTATTAATTTTGTAGCTCTCCTTTTTCTAGTTCCTTAATACCGTTTTAAAGGACTGGTGCCCATAATTATACAGCATTTTCAAGGTGAGGTCTTACCATTGATTTGTAAAGAGGCAAGATGATATCCTCTTCCCATGAATCTATACCTCGTTTTATACATTCTAATATCTTATTGGCCCTTGCAGCTACTGGCATTGGGCATTGTTTCCAAGTTTGTTATCTATAATTATTCCTAAATCCTTTTCATTAGTAGTTTTTTCCCAGGGAAATACCATTTAAAGTATATGTTGCTTTGTTATTATTTTCCCCATAATGCATAACTTTACATTTGTCTATACTAAACCTCATTTTCCACTTAATTGCCCAGTCCCCCACTCTGTCCAAATCTTCCTGTAAAGAAAAAACATCAAAATTAGTCTTTATTACCTTACCTAATTTAGTGTCATCAGCAAACACTGAGGCATGGCTCTCAGTACAACATGGGAGATCATTAATAAACAAATTAAAAAGAAGAGGGCCCAAAACAGACCCCTGAGGTACTCCGCTAAATACCCTGGTCCAATTTGAGGATTTTCTTTTTACAACAACCCTCTTCATTCTATCTTTTAGCCAATGTTCAATCCAAATACATACATTTGCACCCAAACCTATTTCTCTCAATTTGTAGAGTAACCTTTTGGAACTGTATCAAATGCGTTAGCAAAGTCTAAATAGATCACATCAACTGCCACACCTAGATCTATATTTTTACTGACTTTTTCATAGAATGTTATTAAGTTTGTTTGACAAGACCTGTCTTTCACAAAACCATGTTCACTTTTACTAATTATATTCTGATTCAAGATGTATTCTTGAGTGTATACCTTTAGCAATCCTTAAAATAATTTCCCCACTACAGATGTCAAGCTCACTGGCCTACAATTACCCGGAGGAGATTTTGATCCCTTTTTAAATATTGTAATGACATCCGCCTTTCGCCAGTGTGTTGGCACTATACCTGAAATGAAAGAATCCCTAAAGATCATAAATAGGGGTCTGGCCATAATTATGCTTTACTCTCTAAGGACCCTTGGGTGTATACCATCTGGCCCTGGGGCCATGGCTATCTTAACAGAGTTTAATTGCTTAAGCACTTTTTCCTGTGTAAGCCAATCCCATGTTTGCAGTGACTGTTCCATAACTTACTGTAGCAGGGGCTCATCCATCTGTTCTCTTAAAGATAAACATAAGAAAAAAACCGTATTTAAAATGTCTGCTTTCTCTCTGTCCTCACTTACCAAATTTCCAGTTTGGGATAACAAGGGCCCAACATTTTCCCTCTTTAGCTTTTTTCCCATTTATATACTTGTAAAACATTTGAGGTTAGTTTTACTGTTCTTGGCAATCCTTTTCTCGTTTTCCAATTTAGCCATTTTAATTGCCTTTTGGAGGCTTTATTGGCATCTTTGTACTCTATAAATGATAATGCTGATCCCTTGCTTTTATGATGTTTAAATGCAATATTCTTGTTTTGCATTTCCTGTTTCACGTTACCAGTAAGCCACATTGGTTTTGATTTGTGTCTTTTGCATTTGTTTCCCAAAGTTATATATTAGGATGTGTACTTTTGTAATGTGTGCTTAAAGGAATTCCACTTGTCTTCTGTGTTTAGTACAGAAAACAATCGTTCCCAGTCTAAATGTTCAATCAATGCCTTAGTCCATCAAAGTTGGCCCTTCTAAAATTAAGTGTTTTAGTAGCGTAGTTACCAATCTGGTAACTACGCCAAACGAAATCATGTTATGGTCACTATTCCCAAAATGTTCTCTTACTTGGATGTTTGAGATAAGCTCCTCATTGTTTTTTATTACCAAATCCTGACAGGCATCCATTCTAGTTGGGGTGTCTACTAATTGTGCCATAAATTTCTTATTATTAAGCAGGTTCAGAAAACTTGCTGCCCTTAGCGAAACTAGTTGTGCCACAATTCCAATCTATATCTGGGTAATTAAAATACATTTTGTTTGTCAAGCTTCTTGCATTTGCTAAAAGACATTTACAATCACTACCCATTTTCTGTTTAGTTGACAAACACTTAATGCCCACAGGTTTAATTGTATGTACCTCCCTATGATCTATGTGAACCCCACCACTGCTTTCCTCATCCCTTCCCATAGCTAGATCCACATTCCAATCTACTCTAGCTACCATTGCTTCATTTTGATCTTGACCCCCCCCCCCCACCCCCAAGCCTAGTTTAAAAGCTCATCTAACCCTCTAGCCAGCCTCTCCTCTAATACTGCAGCCCCCTCATCATTGAGGTGCAGCCCATCCTGTCCATAGAGTTTGTAGCCCACTTCAAAGTCATCCCAGTGCTCCAAGAACCCAAATCCCTCTTGCTTGCACCACCTTCGCAGCCTGCATTAATCTCCTTAAGCTCCCCTGTCTCCCTGATGTAGAACGTGGTACGGGTAATATTTCAGAGATTATTAAATTGGAGGTCCTTTCCTTCAGCTTATTTCCTATTTCCCTAAAATAATTTTTAAGGACCCCCCACCTACCATTAACTTTGTCATTAGTACCAATGTGTACTAAGACCACTGGATCATGCCCAGCCCCTCCCAACAATGTGCAACATTCCAAATCCGAGCACCCGGGAGACACCATACAGTTCGGTATTCGGGGTCCTGGTGATAGATGTTGTATATTGTTTTTATGGAACCTGTATATAAATCACATGACACGGAAGTCGGCTTCTGCAAGTTGATTCACCGCATTGTTCGTCTGAGGACTTCCGATTTGAACTGGACAGTTTTCAGAGAATATCCACGGAAAAACTGGTGAAGCTTTTGCTGTTTTTATTTGTTTTTATGTAAGCCTCAGAGTTATGGAGGGATATTAAATGCTTTTGATATATTGTACTATATCTGGTTATCTTCTGTGTTTTTCGGTTTCCTTGATCCACATGACCGATTGAGTCTCTGGGCGATTATTTGATTTGAGACATCCTGACTATCATCTCCACCGTCTGACTACACTCTACTGTGGATGATAGGACTTAGAGTCCCCTTCGTTCTTGACACTCAGAGCCAGTTTGTGGGCTCTTTATAGTGTGAGTAAGGTTTCATTGGAGGGATAATATTCTACCAATTCTCCTGTTTACTATATTACACCTTATATTTTTCTCTTTGTATTGTTTACATGTATTTTTGCTGAGAACACTTTGTATCAAGATAAGTATTGTTTTTCTATTTTCTCTTTGCTCAATACTTAATTATTTTGTATTTCACTGTTTGTTGTGTTTGTTTTGGAGGAACTACACTAGTGTTTTTGCTGCATTTGTTCACTATTATTTATTCATCTATTTTATATCACTGTTTCACCTTTATAGGTAGCTATCCATGTTCACATATAGTGTGTCCTAATAATATGGTTTTCATGGTCTCCTCGATCTGAGGTTCTAGTAGCTATTGTCCACGATTATCTTTAAGTTTATTTTTACTTGTTTACATGGAGAGATACTATAGAAGATGCTGGGTGATTACCTAGGATGTGCTGTATGATTACTGCTTGTTGGAAACTGTTGATGGGTAGAATCACCATTCTATTATAAGCAATTGATTTTATATGGTGGTTGATTTGGATCAACATGATATTCTTGGTATTGGCTTTATCATGTGTTTTTCTGAAACGCACAGATAAATCTGCGGATCATTAGCATATACATGGAAATTCAGACCCCTTGAGTAAAGAAATGCCATTGAGTAGTGGCTGGATGCAAATATTTAACAAGACGAGTCCTTAATAATTTTATGTTAATATACCTTGTCCATTGACTCTGTATAACTGCTCAGTAATGACATGAGCCAAAAGAGACCTGTTATTGAAATAAAGGTAGTAAGAAGTTTTAATGTAAGGTAATAATCAATAACTTGGCCAAAGTGTGGGTTATAAACAGTGTTAATTTTGTTGACTAAACATTTCTGTCATATTTTTCATCAACTGCATGTTTTCAGTCACTAAAACTAAACAATAACTAAACAAAAACCAAGTAAAAATATGACTAAAATCCACTGCAATGTTCATCAACTGACAAAAATGTGACTAAACTGTTAGGGAGGGAATATAGCATTTACCTATTTGGACTTTTGGTTCCCATGGATCTCAGCCAAAGCCCAGTCCCCTGACTCAAACTGCAGCTGGATTGGCGGGACCCCTGGAAAAATGCCCTGCAAACTACAGAGGAATTTGTTTGGTATTGTCAAGTCTAAAATCTACTGGAGACTAAAACCAGACTAAAACTAAAATGGCATTTTAGTCAAAAGGCTAAAACGGAAATTTCCAGTAAAAATGAATACTGCTTCTGCGTGCAAATGACTGATAGTCCTCCTGTGTCTGTGCTATATATGCACTTACAATGTAGGGGAGTTAAGCCATCTTTTTTCATCTATAATATACTTTCACAGGTATAATAATCTTTCTCTGGGTTTCTAACACAGGTTATTTAATCTCAAATGAAGCAGTGAAATAAGAAAAACTGTTGCAAGAATTATTGCGTGTGTTTTTAAAAAAAATAAAAGATTGGAAGTATCAGTAGTGCCCCTGAAATATAAATGACTAAAGACTGCAGGAAAAAAATTCACTGATAAAATGGAAAAGCATGGGATATGGTATACTGGAGATTGGAGTTTTATTATCTATCCTGTTTTGTGAGAGAGATAATCCTTTTATGTATTTTATATAACTTTAGTCATTTCATCTGCACCACTGATAATGTTTGCTTTATTGTCTTCCGTTTCTATGTATAGCCTTAAATACTTGTACCCCACCCATCACAGATTAAATAGCTTCCAAATGGATTTATAAATTATAAGTGTGTCTCAGTTTGTGTGAAATGCAATCCCCTTTGGTCCCTTTGCATTTCAAGAGATTTAACTCTGTTAAAAATATTTAGTGTTATGATTGAAGTACTTTGAGGCAGTGGTGGGCTAAGCATGATATGGCCATATAATGTGACCACATCTACATTTGTTTTCATCTAGGATTTGAGAAACCATCGTTATAAGATCCAGCATGTTATGTGAGTGCTCAGATCACTTTATGTATTGTAAGATACAAAACCTGCATTTCCAGAATAAAATGTTAAATTTAGTACACTGGCAACAGCGTCACTGTAAATATAGCAAGCAATGTAGAATTTGTTGTAACTAATTTGGACAACAAACCCAAGCAGATGGTATCTAGCATCAATAATGTAAATGGGCATACTGTGCTGTACTAAATGAACCTGTGAAGAAATACATTGTTGCATGTTTTGTAATAAAATTAATTGTAAAGTACCATGGATATAATAGCTACAGTAACTAGAAGTTATCACTCAAGCACTTCAAATATATACATGACTGCAATATATGAATTCTTTGCTCATGATGAAATTAGTATGTTACAATCTATAATGGTAAGAATACATTGGATTTAATTAGCACATCCAAGGCTGCTGAAAAACAATAAAACCTTAATTGGCCATATTTACTACAATTCATTTTTTTCTGTTCTTAAGAAGTGTTATAATTCAAGTTTGTTCTAAATATAAACTGAACGGTAACCTGTTTAAAGTAAAGTCTCTATTCCCTTTGGGCCCTCATTTTCACACTACCTGAGAGGGTAAAGAATGCATATTATAGGGTCTACTCAATAAAGAAAGAATTGCTGGGAATTGAGACAGACATTTAAAGCTTATATGTACTGTATCACCTACACATTGTTTTACTGTACATGTAGAGGCTAAAAAAATGATTGAAAATTATCTATACATTGTGTTTGCAAAATTGCAAGCAAATGCCTACATTTGCAGATATTTTTTTTTAAATGAGTCTGTGGTGTTATCTGAGGAATAATTTAGACTTATGTCAAAGCAACAGGTCAATTCCTTTATATGGTTAAAAAAACAGTTGTCAGTATTAGAGATGGGCAAAATGGAAATGTTTGTTTTGTTTTCATCCATTCGGAGGAAAACGTTAATTGTTTCGTCTTAAACAAATTTTTTATCCATTGTTGCATTCGTTGTTTCGTTATATTCATTTGTCCGAATGGAAAATAATTCACATATGTTCAATACTATAAGAATTCAGACAAAAGAACCAAAAACATCCGAAATGAAACAAAAAATTTGCCTAAGCTTAATAGTAGGGGATGAAATGCGGATGAAATTTGACTCTTTCATCCGAATTCCCCAACCATTCACTCTGTAGTATTGTGTTTAGTATGTAATTGTATTAAACATAGGTGAAATTCCTATTCATATGAATGGAATAACGAAATGAATGCAGCAATGGATGAAATGGCCTAACTTCAATTGTATAAGGTTGGAGAATTCAGTTGAAAGAGTCAAATTCATCTGAATTTCATCCCCGAACTTATGCTATTGAGCTGTCGAAATTCGTCTCTTTCATTCGAATTACCCAACCTTATACTTTGTATTTAATGAATTTAGGTGAAATTTCCATTCGAAATTTCCATTCGAATGGAAATAATGAAACGAATGCAGCAATGACAGAAATGGCTTACTTTCAGTAGTAAGTGGTATGGGAATTCGGCTAAAGAAGGTTATGGACATCATTTTGTTAAAACCAAACATGAAGAAACATAGAAAGTCAGATTTTAATGGTGTATATGTAAACCAAGTGTGATTAAAATAATATTAATAAAAGTGTATAAAAATATTTCAAATATTGCATCTTAAGTGTAAAAAAAATAAATGGAAATGGGTTAGTTTGTTTGTTTCCTCTCACTTCTTGTCATTCTCTGTATTTTACAATCAGTATGTGAAGTAAAGGGAGTGAATTGGAGGCAAAGTCAGTGTATTTTGATAACCCCTTTACATCGGATGGTGCTTTGGCCCTTAACAACCAAAGCACCATCCGGAGTATGTGTGGTTTGAGCATTCACTACATTACCTATGTCAGACTGAGGCCACTCAAAGTGGCATCATCTGACACTAGGGATCCCGCTGAAAGTCCCTGCATCGGGATCCTCAGTACAGCTCAACATAGGGAGTCACGATGAGCTGTTCCATGCAGGACTGTCTATGCCATACTGCAGTTTTTTACAGTAAGATGGACCTGATGCTCGGTTTGAACATTCACTACATTTCCTAGGTCAGACTGAGGCCACTCAAAGTGGCCTCACCTGACAGTGGGGACCCCGCTGAAAATCCCTGCAGCGGGATCCACACACAGCTCATCGTGGGCGGGCCCTGATTAGCTGTTTAATGTAGTACGTTAAAAATATATTACACATTAAAAAAGTTTATAAAGTTCACAACCATAATTATCAAAATTCTCAGTAATACATTATACAAAATTGATAAACACAGACACATATACAATATATCAATTTTTGAAAAGAAAAATGAAATTCCCCACCTTGCACTAGTAGCATGTCTGAGCTGTTGAATCCGTCCATTTATCCATTCATTCAATTCGGCTTTTAGGCTGTTGTACCTAATACTAATAGCACTACAGCACAACAACTAAAGTCAACACTGAGTCGCATTTCAGTCAAAAGGTAGTTGAAATTGAGTCTATTGGGTTTATTGACTATAATTCGAATTTGGAGGTCGACCTCCAAATTTGAATTTTAGTGAAATAGACACACTTTAGTTAAAAACTGACTTTGAAATGTAAACGAAAATGTGTTGAAATTAAGCCGAATTGCTGAATGGACACAAATCCACAAATCAGATCAGACAGTCATTATTCATTTACGATCAGTTTTCTTCCACATAACATAATGTTATGCATAATAAAAACTCATCCTATATGAATACTGAATGTCTGATTACTCTGTTCTGTGGAATTCGACAGTTAGGTCAGTTTGGCTTAATTCGTCCCATTTTAACTATCAGAGTGTCTGTCGGTATCCAAGTGATTGAATGGACAAATTTATTTTGTTCATTTAGCATTCGTTTTTTATTGGTTGTTCATTTTCATTATTCGGACAAATGGATGAAAACGCGATTTTAATCCGAAAATAAATTTATACAAAAATGAATGCACATGTCTAATCAGTATATATATGTAAAACAGAACAGGGTACAAATATAGTGTAATTCTGTTATACAAATATGCAATGCAAAGGAGACACCCTGCTTGACACCCGTGAACTAATAATCTCACACCAGGTAAAAATGGGCCCCTTAAGATTTTGAGACAAAATGATAATATTGTTATAAAACTGATAGACAAGGGGGGGGGGGGGGTGTAATTGCTGATTTGGATAAGGTTAAATATTTAGAAGAATACCACAAACAATTGGATGATATTTCTATATAAATGAAATTAAGAAGCAAGCTTCTTAGTGAAATGGGAAGGGAAGGGAAATTACAGTGAGTCCAGGTATGTCGATGTCCCCTTACAACCCATGGTTACAAAATGACAGTCTAAAGGATACAATGAGTTTGTTAAAACAACTAAAGAATATTTGTTGGAAAGATACTTGTATGATTATTGAGCACAATAGGGGTGTGAAGCTGTACAGCATTTTTTGGATAGGGTGGATTCTATTCATAGATCCCAAGGATAATTTATAGTTAAAGCAATCCAGTAGATACTTCAAAATAATTGTTTTTTGAAGATTTTTGCTTTTTGCAATAACATGGAATGGGCACTCTTTTTTCCCCCAGCTATGAAAATTTGTTTATGGCGTTTTGGGAGGAGTCATGTATCTACTTGTTGCATGGCTGGGGGCAGAATCTCATTGCTTTTCGGCGTTATATAGATGATTTGTTCTTTAGCTGGGATGGCCCTAGTAACACATTAGATCAGTTTGTGTGTTATTTAAATGGTAATAACTTTGGAATAAAACTAACCACGGAGTATAATCAGAAAGAGAGTTCTTTCTTGGACATCATGATATATATTGAGGATTCCAAGATCTGTACAAAAACGTTTTTAAATAAGTGGACATTTCCAGCTATGTCTTATTCAGAGTAATATCCTGAAATGACATCATAATAAACATGGGTATCAGGATCACTGCTGTATCTTCAAAATATGAAAATGTTTATTGCAATCCACAGTGCATGGTCACCACCCTTGGCAAAAATAACTACCCTTACGCATTTTGCGCACAATCACGGCGCTTAATCATAGGACTCCATTTTGCCACTGTAGATTACAATAAACGTTTTCATATTTTGAAGATACAGCAGTGATCCTGATTTTATTTGGCACCATTTTGGGTCAAAATGTAACATCTAGCTTTACCTGTAGCAAACAAATAAGTAATACTAACGTTTTAAACTGTAAGAAGGGTTTTTACAGATGCGGGCAGTGCACTACACATCAGGGAACAGGGTATCAAAGTGTAAGGCCTATATAGTCAACTATAACTGTGAATCAGTATGATATTACAAATTTGATTGCATGCCATACAAAACAGGTTATTTATTTACTTCAGTGCCCATGTGGGCTTCAATATATTGGTAGAACTGTGATACTGGGTGAACATGTGACAGCAATTAGGGCAGGCCATACTTATGACCGTGTTCCCCTTCATTTTAAACAATGTCACAATAGTGACCCCCAACATTATATATATATATATATATATATATATATATATATATATATATATATTGGCATTGATAGATAAAGATTAGAGAGGTAGTAATTGTATTTAAAAAGTAGAAAAAAACAGAAATGAAGTGGATATATAGACAAAAACCTTGTACCCTATGGGGCTAAATCAAGAATTTGATCTTTAACATGTTTTAGATTAATAGTATAATATATGTGTTTTCTCCTCCTTATTTCTGTTTAGGTGTATCTGCAATTGCACCTTAAGGAATTGTCTTGAGTTTTTTTAACAGATTATTTTCTATCTCTCTTTTTTATGTGTATTTTTATGGGTTCTTTATGTGTATATTATGTATATTTATTAGTCTATCAATATGTATGACATATATGTGCAATACAAATTTTTATTTCTTGAGAGAAAAATATTTTTTTTATATATGCAATACAATTATTTCCTTATATGTGCAATACCACTTTTTTTCTTACCGGCAATGCCCATGAACTAATGTATTTTTCCGGACATCATTATTACGGACATCTGGTACGTTATTAAACATCATTTAAAGGGCACTACCACTTACATAAGATGAAACTAGATTACCTGTGCATTCCTTCAAGGAATGCAAGGGTCTCTCACAGCTAGTGCAGACAAAGCTCCTCATTTTTGCACGGGAACAGCAGGGGGACATAGTTAAGGTCCCCCTACTTATCCCATGCAAAATGAGGGGCTATCTCTGCGCTAGCAGAGAGAGCTGGTTGCCGACTAGACGGCTGCCTGCTAAATGTCGGTCAGAGGATAAATTGGCGTGTACTATGAAAAGTACATGCCAGTTCATTGTCACAATAGGAACAACTTACATTTTACTTGTGCTTCTATATTATCAAAGAATCTTCCTTTAACGTCTGAGTAATCTTGTTTGCTCAGCATACCGTGAGTGGGATTCCTACTTTGGGGAGAACCATACATAGTTTAATTTGTATGGCGGAATTACACTATATTTATACCCTGTTCTGTTTTTCATGTGTATACTGATTGAAGTGGTCGGTAGAACCATCTGAAAGAATTGACCTGTTTTTTTTACATAAGTTGGAAGCATGGCATGATCCAAAATCTCTTGGTATTCTGAAGTCTTAGCATTTCCCTTCATGGGAATAAGGGGTCTAGCCTAATCCACAGCACTCTCCTCTACCAAAATTTACAGTTGGCAGGTAACAATGCAGTCAGGTAGGTAACATTCTCCTGGCATCTGCCAAACCTGGACTCACCCGTTAGACTGCCAAACAGTGAAGACTCCACAAAACACGTCCCCTCTGCTCCAGAATCCAGTGGCAAAAATGTCCTGATCCGAATGAATTTGATGCATCGGTTTCTGAACCGCCAATTCTGACCGAATTCTGGAATATTGATTAGGCGCATTTCATAGATTTGTGAAATAAATCCGTGTATATTAGTAGACCCTCTAGTAAGTTTCAGAAAAAACAGTGAGACTTCAAATATAACTGATCATTTTTAAAATACAAATATTATTAGTGAAAAATAACTGGCATTAAATTTATAAAAAGTAAAATGTACACATGCTAAATACTGGTTGTATATAGAAATTATTGTTAACATTTTCTAACTTGTTAAAAGTTGCATTGCCAGTTGACCAGCATGTTTTTGCTGACAATCTGGATTAATATAGTTATTAAGGAAATTAAAATGTATTTTACTAGTGAATATAGTTTTGAATCCATAACCTTTTGCTAACCTGTGATTGTACAGCTGATCTACCCAAGGGGACAGTTTGGAGGCCTGCTTTAGCCTTCATAGAAAAATAACCATAAAATGAGTACATTTGCTGAAAGCACTTGTATTCCTGCTGTTCGGTATCCTCTAAATAGTGCAATATGTTAATTACTGTGCTCTGGTTCCCTGTTACAGACAGAAAAAGAATGACATCAAAGTAAAATCTATACTGTTATAATATAATTTACTTTGCATGGTGTTTGCTTTTATGGTACTATAGTAGCTAAAAAAGCTGATAATCCTTGACATACCTTAAATCCAATAAAATGTATTGTGGCACAAAATGAATTCCCCCAACAGAGAAGTTATGCTTTATGCCACATTGACTATTTAACCATGTCATCGGAAATCTACTAGCTTGTGCTAAGAAGAATCATAGAATTAGAAAGGTTGTCATCATATTATACTGAATAAGGAGAATCACATGGATGCCAAATAATGACGATGAACGATCTGACTAACTTATCTAGGGTTTGGTTACACTCATCTTTAAGGATAATGTGTACCAGGACATAATTAACAACTGAGGATGTTGCTGAAAGAAGTGAACAGAGTGAATTAAATATAATACAACTAAAAATAAGCAACCAGCTTGTTCATTCACCGGATATTTAAAGTCCAAAAAATAGCCTAGAATAATTACAGAATTCTAATTTTTATGTATTTATCTCAACATGTATGTTTAATTCTCTAGTGATACAGACTTTGGCGTGCATCTTTAAGAAAAAAAGCAACAATCTTTAAGCCATTTAACAATTACATTGTTTTTCAGATATTTTTAGTTGTTTTATTTTTTTAACAAATAAAAGGCATTCAAATTCCCTGTTTTGTTTAACCACAATACATATGTCAAGAAAAGCGAAACAGTTTTTAGAGTAAGTGCTACATATTTTATTTAGCACCATGTTGTCTTTTGCAGGTTTGGGATTTCACTTTTGTGCAGGAGTTATTACCATATTATTTTGTCTGCTCTAGTTATTTTGTTTTAATATTCCTGCTAAATCACCAGACACCGATCTTGAGACCTCTTTGCTGGCTTAGGTGTAGGACACAGTGCTCTTTCCATACTGCACTATTCCATTGAGGCTTCTAGAATGATTGCTCAAAACAGTCGGTCTAATAATTAAGGCATTCCTCTGAGCCAGAGGTTGGAACTTCATGATTAGTTCTCCACATCTTCCTAGGCATCTTGGAGAGTGGATAATTCCTGCTGAAGCACCTCTCATTTGACAGATATGTTTTGATTTTCTTTTTAGAGCAGTGGTTGAGTTTGCTCCAGTGTTTTGGTGCAGGTGCCAATATACACAATTTCTCTACATAAGTCACCCAGACCTTGCTTAGTACTGGTCTGTAGATGTTTTTTTAATGGATAGGACAAGCTGTTTTATCTTGTCAATGTATTTTTTTGTCCTCCATGTCCTAGCGTCTAGGCCCGAAGCTTCTATCGCAATGGTGCACAATCCCTTCTTTAAAATATATCTGGGACAGGCTTAGGCTTGGGTTTGGACTTTGGGGTTCTGTGTTTGTCCACAGTCACAGCATGTATTTTTTCCCTACTGTAGGTTGGCAAGCACTATGTGGGTCACAATTAAATAGGCTTAGACTGGGACCATGTGCCAGAGCTCTTTCAAATTACGCCATCTTGGTCGTCGGCAAGAAGCCCTTCAACAAGTAATCTTTTCAACAACAACAACAAGTTATTAAAAATGTTTTTGGGTATGACAGCCAGCAATCAATAACTGATTGTGGGTCATAATCCAGATACAGCAGAACAGCAAAAATGAAGGCCATTAAATAACATGTTTAAATAATATGTTGTGGATTTTGTAAGTAGACCTTGGCTAAAGTTCTGTGTGTGCTATTTCTAGGGAAATAATTACTGGGGTTAATTCAGTGAAGGATTTTGTGTATCCATTTTTAGCTCTATTCCAATGTTTTCAGAACCTTTTTGTTATAGAATTCAGGAGTTTCTCTACTTACACATCACTTTCTATACATTTAATCCAGGGTTATAAAACTGCAGTCCTCCAGCTGCCGATGGCCTACATCTCCTATAATCCCCTGGCAGACTGTTATGGCCATAAGCAGCTATTGAGCCACAGTTGCCAGATGGCAAGGACTAAAATACTAAATGTCACTAGAAAAATGAACCACAGAAATGTTACATTGTCCTTCCCTTAGAACACAGTGCAAATGTCTAATATTGCCTTTATTTTGTTATGGACAAGAGAGTAAAAATAGTGGACTGTACAAGTCAAAACTTGACACTTAGCAACCTTACTGCAGTTTGACACCCCTAAACCAAACACATCCTCATATTGAACTTCTGATGAATTTTAGCAATCCTCTCACAGTCTTTACCCATGATCTCACTACTGCATCTCTAAATTTGTACCTAACATTAATACAACTTTGATACCTAGTGCATCAGTTAACATCCTGTCAGCATCTTATAGAAATGTGAACTACAAAATCAGGCTCCAACTTTCCAAACAAGCTATTAATACCTGATATTTGCAGTTCATTTGTCAGTTTACCACTGTAAAAGATTGTATTTTTATTTTATATCCTTCTTCTTGTGACAAGTTCACATAAATATTAGAGACAGCAGGGGTTTCACTAAAGGTGAGGTTCAGGTGAATTGACATGAACATTTCTGTAATAATTAATTAATCAATGGCCAGCAGAGCTTTGCTACCAGGAGAAACTCACTAGGTTTGTCCCTGCACAATGTATAACTCACCTCACCTGCAACTCACTTGAGTGAATAGCCCCTATTGGTGTATTGTCCTATTATGTGTTTGTGGTGATAAGGGAACACCACTTTCTCCTACGTTATTCCAAAAGTAATTTTCAATTCAAGACAGCTATTCAACACTGGCTTAATTTTGAGTCTGTTCTCAACCTTATACACATATAACACTATTGTCAGCATGTACTCATCAAATAAATTTACCTATTATGCATTATTCACATAAAAATTTATATTTTAATTTATTTTATTATTTCAGATTTATTCAGCAAAAATGTATTGACAAACTGAGACATAAACTGAAAATGGTGATTTATAAATTGTGATGACTACATGGCAAATAAAAGCATCATTTTAAAAGGGTCCTGAATGAGATTCATCATATTATCATAATCATGGGCCACAAGGGTATATCCATCAAGACGTTGTTTGTAATTTAAGCCACATTATTTATTGCCCATTGTGCAATTTTGGTACTGCAGTGCACAATCATTAATGATAATAGCTTCATAAGTATTTGCTGATTTGTTTATGGGTTGTAAATGTTAGTAGAAGCATTTCTGTTGTGTCATCTTGACAGAGATGCTGAGTCGTATGTTAAGCTTTTTGTCCATCATTACAAAATTAACTACATTAAATACTTAAACACTCAAGTATAAAAAACACAAGAATAAAAGAAGGAAATTGATTTATAGATAAGAAATACCTATATAAATAAACAAAATAGGAAGGGGAAAACTCACCTGAACAAACATGTGTTATAAAGAGTGTGGCTTAAATGAAACCATTTAGATTGATGCTGCTGCATGCCCAAACAAAACATCTTATGGATTATTTTAATACTACAGACCTTCTTAAAGCTACATAAAAACACATACCTGAGATTAACAAAATCATGTGTATCATATACAGTAAACAGGGGGTAGACAAAACCCATACATGTAAAGGGGCTGGTCCTTAGAAGCAACTAACAACAGCTGAAAATGTTAGTCATGTTATTTTAACTGATAGATATGATACAATGTCTCAGACAAGGGGTGTATCTTGGCCACAGCCAAAGGTGGCACTTTGCAGAGGGCGGCATAAAAAGCTGCCCATACCCACGCATTAATAAAGCTGCCTGCACCAGCTGGATATCAAATTGAAGAAGAGCCCACTTTTGGAGTCCAGCCACACCATTTTTTGTTTCGCCCTTTACCCGCATGCTGGCAGAGCTTTGGAGATTGTCAGCCAGGTAATCTTGCAAGAATTTTGGGGACAGAGATGGCCCTTGAAGGCTGTTTTTGGACAAAGTTAGCAGTGTTAAGCTGTTTTGGGCACAAAATAAAGGGTGCATTTGGAATGTGTCTGGGCTCAATGATGGTACTGGGAAGGTGTTTGGACAAAAAGATGGCACTGGGAAGGTGTTGGAGACAAAGAGGCCACTTGGGAAGTTGTTTTGGGACAAAGATACCACTGGGAAGGAATTGGGGGACAAAGATGGTGGAATTCATCAATTGGGCTTAAGTTTGGCTTAACATGTTATATGTATTGTAATGCATTGCTAATAGCATTACATATACAACAATTTAATACAAAATTAAGCCAAACTTAAGCCGAATTGAGCCAAACTGACTAAATGGAGGCATTCCATGGATCAGTTCAGAGTCATCAGATTCGTTTTTATGCGGGATATGCATTACCAAATGCTACAGAATAGCTGCGAGTTTGGGAATGAATTTTGCATTTGTTCATTTGGCTTTTGTTTGTTTTTGTATTATTAACGAAAGAGCCATTTTAGTCTGAATATGCATTAGTCCAAAAACGCACGCACATGTCTAGTAGTAATCCACTGACCTACACTATTAATCAACCACATATTATTGTATATTTCCTGGTCTCAGAAATTTACATTACCTTTAGTAATAAAAAAAAAAACACACCTGCAAGTGCTTAATCCCTTTCCCTGAGCAATATACAAAGAATTGTTTTTTTTATATATTTCCTGGTCTCTGGGGATAACTACTACCTATTGCAATAAATGCAGGCTATATGTAGTAGCTATTCCAACTATATAACACTATATACCACTTGCTAATAATTTGGTAAAAGCTACTTTTAAGCAATACAGGATAAATTAATCTCCAAGGATCTCTACAAAAAAACACTCTACCACTAGTGTGATATGTCCTATAAATAAATGCAGCACATATGGAATAGCCATCCTCTTCCCAGCCAATATATAACTTTTAATAATATGTTGCAAAAGGCTACATATTAGCAATAAGGGGTAGCAAATCGATTTATGAGTAGAATTACTCTCCCCAGAAAGATAAACTTTACCAAGAATAATGAACTATCATTTGTTTACAGACAAAATCACCAATTAGTGAATACGTCTCTTGCATCAATAACACTAAAACACACCCCTCTAATCACAGCTTGGTATTGTCACCTAAAAATAACTTGGTAGGCTTACTGACTAAATCACACCTTGAAAAATGTACATTTGATCAAAATGTAATTTTATTAAAAAAAAAAATAATAATCCGACCACATCCAAAAGCAACAAAATTAGGTTTTAGAGCAGCAGTTAAAAAACAAAAAAAAAAAGGATGCGCCCAAAGTATATTGGAAGAAGATGATGTTCTAATAACCAACTACCAAACTGACAATGTGTTAATAAAATGCTAAACAAAACAATAATTTACAAACATAATCCCACAAAAATACACATAAAAAGCATCAATACAATGGGTAAATGTTCTTTGCTAAAGACTAGCATGGATTTATCCAAGTGAAAAGTAAAACTAAAGTATAAAAAAATAAAACTGATACAAGTTTATACTTATCAAACCCAAGGATATCAGACAGTGATTAATACCAGAAAACATGGCTGACAGGAGGAGATATCTCTCTCTTCTCCAAGATCTCCATTTTAGTTCCATATTAATCCTGCCATTTGCAGTTCCTTCACACATTTTATAACTTCCAAGATAATTCTACGTTTGAGAACATTTTCTCTCGCTTTTTGCATGCACTTTTTATTGAACATTATAGTTTTCACAAGTGTAAATTTCATAGTGAATTATATGGTGGTAAAAGCACAAATTTCAAATTCAAAAATGAAATGTTCCTCATTTTTTCATGTCCATTACAGTAGGCATATACTAGTCTGGAGAAATTGGCAGCAAACATGTAGATCATGAGATATACTTACCTGACTAGAACTTATGCTTTACTAAAAACAAAATTGTATAACTGATCTGGTAAATTGTTAAGCACAATGTATAGGTCTCCTTTCTTTAAATGTGATGATAACTAAAACTCACTTACACAAATGAACTGGGTTTCCCTATTCCAGTATACTGACACTCATGGGAGAACTCATGTGTAAAGTCATGCTACCAATGTAACCACTATTTTCACAATGAAAAGCACCTAGCTAGTAAACAAACATGATGCTATTCACGTTTCCTATGGTTTAACTCCTTAGTGACAAGAAACTTTGACCTTGGGGGTGTTTGTGTTTAGCTGTAATTTTCTTCTCTCTCACATACTGTACCCACACAAATTATATACTGTTTTTATCATCATAAGAAGGGCTTTCAATTACGTTCATCATCTTATAATTAACTACAAAACAAATCATAAAATATGATGAAAAAATTAAAAATAAACACTTTTACTAAATTTGACCTAAAAAATAAATTACACAAATACAATCATTAAAAAAGACCCCATCTAATTAGTTTCAAAATGCTGTCCCAATTTCAGAAATATGCATGTTTCCATATTTTTCTGCATTTTTTTGCGAGTTATGGGGCAAAATGACAAAAGTAGTGTTTTTTGCCTATATTGACCTTTTGACCCCAACCTGATCCATACATTTAACCCTTAATTTAACCCCAACTCTAACCCTTATGCTATCCCTTAATATATTTGAATTCTAATTTAATTTTAACCCTATCCCTTATGGTAAAAATTATTTAATTCTTACCCTAAAAGCTAATCTATCCCTAATCTTACTTTTAAGCTAATTAAATCTTTTGGGTTTTTTTTTCCATTGCAATGTTGCTGACTGCCTCTAGGGGCAGTCAAGCAACATATTCAGAGCGACGGAAGTGACATTTTTTTCACTTCCGAAGCTTTGACATCAAGAGGGCAGAACATACTGTGTCAATATGGCGTCCACGATCGCTCCATGGGGCGATCGTGGGTGCCCCAGAGAGCAAATTTCAGTGCTGGCTATTGTCTCGACATCAATAGACCAGCACTGTTAGATCGTTTTTTGCAATCGTTGATCAGGAAAACCGCTCATTTCACCATAGGACGTGTCAGGCATGTCCATTGTCAGGAATGGAGTTCCTGGCTGTAGGTGCCTGACACGTCCATTGTAACAAAAGAGTTAATGAGAAATCACTTAGCCTTAAAGCTACAATGGAAATATTTATATTCTTATCATCTAGATTTTTAACATCTTTACTTGAACATGATTTAATCAATTATGTTTCATAAGCTTATCTTGCATAAAATATATTAGTGATTTCTCCATAAGTAAACAGATAATATGAAGTAAAAAACTAGCTCAAACAGCTTAATGAATTTAATCAAATAGTAACAGAAAAGATGTCATATCATAAGTATAATTACACACTGCATACCAGCTACACGTGACCTGTACTCAACTAAAATGAATCAAATGGCTGCAATTAAAATTATATGCAATAAAAATAAGCACTTGTGTCATGAGCATAATTACACTCGGCATGGGAAACACAAAAGCAATGTTCTGACAAATTTGCCAACCATGCATTAAAATAGAAAATGCAAAAGTAAATGAACACTATACCGTGCAAACTTTTTTTAAGCAAAAAAGCATTTACAAATTACTTTATTAGAATTATCCCAAATTATAGGAGTTTTGTTCACCTTTTGAGTTATAATTCAAATTTGAATAATAAAAATGTATGCAAATTAAGGGAGTCCATTCAAGAAAAAGCAGCAAACTGGCAATTAAATTGCAAGTGAACTTCAATAATCAGGCATTATTATCAGATTTAAAACAAATTCCAGTCTGCCTCTCTCTCCAGTTCAGCTATTTATGAAAAACAATTGCAGTTCACTTGTCATTTCATCACAGTTAGATGTTTAGTGAATAGAGCCCATGTCTTTATCAAACTTGCATTTTTATTAATCTACTTTTTTTGTCAATTATATTTGCTATGTTGTAAGAGCAGACAGTCATGCAGGCCAGGTCCAAACAGAAGAGCTGTCACCAGAGTGAAGCCTGCAACCAATTGTGTGTGCATTCCAGTGCACACACAAGACTTGTAGGAACCAGGGAAGTTGGTGAGCAGACAGACTGAGTATATACTCAGACGAGCATAGAAGCGAGGTGACCTCTGAAAAGGTAACAGTATCCACAGCTTAAGGACCAACCAGAGGGTAGCAGCCGCCAGGCTTAGGAGGAAAACAATTAGGGAATTTATGGGTGGGACAGGAGTGTGAACCACTCAGTGACAACCAAAGGATCAGTTCTAATGAATCTATTGTAGACGAGAGATTGTGTCTCTTTTTTATCTACTTGATGTACACAGAAAGGGAGCAGAAAATCCTAAGCAACAGGACTGATGTGACAGAGGATGCCAAACAGCCCTTTGTAGTGAAGAGTGAGCTTCATAGACGGAATCTTGAGACAAAAACACTGAGCAACAGCAGGAATCAGGAGGGATGAAACCCAAATTTGTCAAAAAAGGTTGATACCTTGGAGGATTCATAAGGCATATTATTCTTGGCAAATGCAGTCCAGATAAGAAAAAGGGATATTAATATTGATTTACAAAAATGGAGTGTGTTATTCATGAAATAGGGAATTGCAGGGAATTGACAACAGAGTTTCAAACTTAAAGGGACACTACCACTTACATAAGATGTAACTAGATAACCTAGTCATTTAAAACAAACACAAGAGGGATTTGGGTTCTTGGAGCACTGGGCAGACTTTGCAGTCGGCTACAGACTCTTTGGACGGGATGGGCTGCACCTCAATGATGAGGGGGCTGCAGTATTAGGGGCGAGGATGGCTATAGGATTAGATGAGCTTTTAAACTAAGCTCTGGGGGGGAGGGTCAAGATCAAAAAGAAGCAATGGTAGCTAGGGTAGATTGGAAGGTGGGTCTAGCTATGGGAGAGGAGGAAAGCAGTGGTGGGGTTAACATAGACCAAAGGGAGGTCCATATAATTAAACCTGCACACATTAAGTGTTTGTCAACTAAACAGAAAATGGGTAGTAATCTTAAATGTCTTTTAGCAAATGCAAGAAGCTTGACAAACAAAATGGGTGAGCTGGAGATACTGGTAAGTGCTGAACAGTATGATTTAATCGGAATCACAGAAACGTGGTGGGATGAGACCCACGACTGGTCAGTTAATTTACAAGGTTACTCACTTTTTAGAAAGGACAGAGTAAATAGAAAAGGGGGAGGGATTTGTCTGTATGTAAATCCTAAATTAAATCCCAGTATTAAAGAAGGTGTACATGATGTAACTGGAACTGATGTGGAGACACTGTGGGTGGAGATTAGCTTAGACGCTAAAAAGAATCGCACATTACTTGTAGGTGTATGCTACAAGCCACCAAATATTAGCATTGATGGAGAAGATCAGCTTTTATTACAAATTGAAAAGGCTGCAAATATGAATGAAGTTCTAATCATGGGAGATTTTAATTACCCAGATATAGATTGGAAGTGTGGCACAACTAGTTCAGCTAGGGGCAGCAAGTTTCTGGACCTGCTTAATAACAAATTTATGGCACAATTAGTAGACACCCCAACTAGAATGGATGCCTGTCTGGATTTGGTAATAACAAACAATGAGGAGCTTATCTCAAACATCCAAATAAGAGAACACTTGGGGAATAGTGACCATAATATGGTCTCATTTGAGATTAATGCAAAAAAGCAAATTGGTAAATACGCCACCAAAACACTTAATTTTAGAAGGGCTAACTTTGATGGACTAAGGGCATCGATTGAACATTTAGACTGGGAACGATTGTTTTCTGGACTAAACACAGAAGACAAGTGGAATGCCTTTAAGCACACATTACAAAAGTACACATCCCAATATATACCTTTGGGAAACAAATGCAAAAGACACAAATCGAAACCAATGTGGCTTACAGGTAACGTGAAACAGGAAGTACAAAACAAGAAAATGGCATTCAAACATTATAAAAACACGGGATCAGCATTATCATTTATAGAGTACAAAGAGGCCAACAAAGCCTGCAAAAAGGCAATTAAAATGGCTAAATTGGAAAATGAGAAAAGGGTTGCCAAGGAGAGTAAAACTAACCCCAAAATGTTTTATAAATATATAAATGGAAAAAAGCTAAAGAGGGAAAATGTTGGGCCCTTGTTATCCCAAATGGGAAATTTGGTAAGTGAGGACAGAGAGAAAGCAGACATTTTAAATACTTTTTTTTCTTCTGTTTATACTAAGGAAGAGCAGATGGACGAGCCCCTGCTACAGGAAGTTATGGGACATTCGCCGCAAACATGGGATTGGCTGACACAGGAAAAAGTGCTTAAGCAATTACACTCTGTTAAGATAGACAAGGCCCCAGGACCAGATGGTATACACCCAAGGGTACTTAGAGAGTTAAGCATAATTCTGGCCAGACCACTATTCATGATCTTTAGGGATTCATTCAGTTCAGGTACAGTGCCAACAGACTGGCGAAAGGCGGATGTCATTCCAATATTTAAAAAGGGATCAAAATCTCTGCCAGGTAATTATAGGCCAGTGAGCTTGACATCTGTAGTGGGGAAACTATTTGAAGGATTGCTAAAGGTATACACTCAAGAATACATCTTGAACCAGAATATAATTAGTAAAAGTCAACATGGTTTTGTGAAAGACAGGTCTTGTCAAACAAACTTAATAACATTCTATGAAGAAGTCAGTAAAAATATAGATCTAGGTGTGGCAGTTGATGTGATCTATTTGGATTTTGCGAAAGCATTTGATACAGTTCCACACAAAAGGTTACTCTACAAATTGAGAGAAATAGGTTTGGGGGCAAATGTGTGTATGTGGATTGAAAATTGGCTAAAAGATAGAACACAAAGGGTTGTTGTAAATGGAAAATTCTCAAATTGGACAAGGGTATTAAGCGAAGTACCTCAGGGGTCTGTTTTGGGCCCTCTTCTTTTTAATTTGTTTATTAATGATCTGCCACATTGTGCTGAGAGCCATGTCTCCGTGTTTGCGGACGACACTAAATTAGGTAAGACAATAAAGACTAATCTTGATGTTTTTTCTTTACAGGAAGATTTGGACAGAGTGGGGGACTGGGCAGTAAAGTGGCAAATGAGGTTCAATATAGACAAATGTAAAGTTATGCATTATGGGAAAAATAATAACAAAGCAACATATACGTTAAATGGTTTTTCCCTGGGAAAAACTACTAATGAAAAGGATTTAGGAATAATTATAGACAACAAACTTGGCAACAGTGCCCAATGCCAGTCAGCAGCTGCAAGGGCCAATAAGATATTGGCATGTATAAAACGAGGTATAGATTCACGGGAAGAGGATATCATCTTGCCTCTTTACAAATCAATGGTAAGACCTCACCTTGAATATGCAGTACAGTTCTGGGCACCAGTCCTTAAAAAGGATATTAAGGAACTAGAAAAAGTGCAAAGGAGAGCTACAAAATTAATATGGGGTTTGGAGGATCTTAGTTATGAAGAGAGACTTAAAAAATTGAATTTATATACGTTAGAAAAAAGGCGTCTCAGAGGGGATATGATAACATTATATAAATATTTGCAGGGCCAATATAAAGAGCTCTCCAGTGACCTGTTCATTAACAGAAAGGTACAAAGAACAAGAGGTCACCCCCTCAGACTGGAAGAGCAAAGATTTCATAGACAGCAAAGGAAGGGATTCTTTACGGTTAGGACAATAAAGTTATGGAACTCACTGCCAAGAGAGGTAGTGCTAGCAAACACAATAGATGCATTTAAAAATGGTTTGGATTTTTTTTTAGGAAAGCAGAACATACAGGGCTATTAATAATAGAATAAGAATTAATAAAAGAGCTTATTGATCCAAGGAGAAATCTGATTGCCTCTTGGAGTCAAGAAGGAATTTTTTCCCCCAGGAGGCAAAATTCGAAATAGCTTCCTTAGGGGTTTTTTGCCTTCTTTTGGATCAAAAGCTGTAATGATAGGTAGAAGGGTTGAACTTGATGGACTTGTGTCTTTTTTCAACCTAAATTACTATGTTACTATGTTACTATGTATATATAAATCAGATGCCACTGTTTTTTTTTTATATATGATTGAATTATTTGCATATAAAAGGAAAAATAAAATTAGGTGTTTATCTCCGGGCTCCATCGTCCAAAATTTTCCAGCCAGTCACACTTTACAACTGTGGCCAAAGCCGGCATGATTATGTCATAAGATACACCCCTGCTCTCTTACTGGCTCCTGTGTATCATAGGGGTAGGGCCAGGTGGCTGTGTACAACTTCTTTTTACCTTCTAACACAAAGAGAGATTAACCTGATCAGACAGGATCATAGCTCCGCCCATTTTGATGTAATAGTTACATTACCCCCCTCCCCCATTCAGCGCACATCTTTGATCAGAATTCTAACTTATAGACTGCATTCTATGTCCCCAGTCCCAAAATTTGTCCTGTAAAGTCACTAGGGCCTGGCACCCAAAAACACTATATTTAACAAAATGGTGGTGCCCAGTCACACTTGATTAGTTACATTTTTTTTTTATTTTTATTTTTTTAATATATCATTCTTTACTAAGTTTTCTTTTATCAAAAAATACAATACTGTACATACACATAACGAACTTCCACTTGATCAGTTCCATTTTGTTAAAAACTTTATGTGTTTACAACTATTCCATCATAATCTACTTTTTAAAGTTTCTTTTGCTTATAGCCTGTTATCATATGTGGTTAAAGCTGTGTTAAATAAATCATCAGACAGATCACTCAAACAATTCATCCATCCATTCATACATTGGTTGTGTATACTCTGGGTCCAGGTCCATGATCTCCCGGTTTCGTTATTATATGGCACTGTATGGTTCCCCCGTCCAGACAGGGGGGGCGGGGGGGGGGTAGGGGGGCAGATCCTTCTTTAACAAGTCGGCTTTCAACCAACTCACTCGGGTCCTGACCAGAATTACTAAATAGGGTTTATATATTGAAGCCATGGTAGCCAAATATTTTCATATTTCTCTACCTCATACCTGTCGTTGTTATAGAAGTGTCTTTCCGATTGTGCCTGAAATTCAATTTGCCTTTTTATCTCAGTTCGTGTTGGGATATCTGGATTTCGCCAATGCCTGGCCAAGCATAGTTTGGCTGCCAGGAGGATATTGATAAATAATAGTTGTTTGTTTCTATTTAAAATTGGCGAATCTATGTGCAGGGGGAATGTCTGGGGGGAAAGGAGTACGTCTGGTCCAAATATGGGCCTTATAATTTCCATGATATTTTCTTTGTATTTATCTAAATTTTTACATGTCCTCCATATGTGCAAATGTGTTCCCTTCTCCCGGAAACACCTCCAACACTTGTTGTTCCCTGCTATTTGAAACCTACCTAGCCGGGCCGGTACCATATACCACCTGTGTGTTACTTTATAAAATAATTTGTGTAGATTTATACAGTGGACAGCTTTTCTAGTGATCTTCCAGGCATTAAACCCTGTTTGCAATGGAATAGTTATAGCTAGATTGTCTTCCCATTGCATAATTGCTCTTGTTTTTTCTACTTTATTTTGTGTGTTGAGGACTTTTAATACTTTTGCTGTCAATTGTTTTGGTATACTAGATGTTAATAACTTTTCCCATTCTGTCCCCTCCCGTGGGTGATTCAATATTAAATATGATTTAAGTCTGAGGTGGTTAAACAGCTCATTTTTAGGTAGATCAAAACTTTCACAAAGGGTGGGGAAAGGGACCAACACCTCATTTAAATACAAATCTCCAATAGTATTGATACCGCTTTCTTTCCAGCGTTGTAAATTTAGATCAGGTAAATATAGAGTCAGTGCTTCAATCGGTGCCATTTTTGAAAGTTTGCACGTTAATCTATAACGTCTTTTGAGTTTATCAATGGAGGTCAGAATATCCCTAACTAAGCCGTCCTTAATTCCCTTTTTTTTAATTTGTTTTAAGGGTGACCATAATAGGCATAGTAGGTCTATGTCCCTACTCTGGGTCTTTTCGATTTGGTACCAGCCCATTTCCTTGTTGGAAGAGATGCTCCATTTAATTGCATGTGAAATTTGACTAGCTGCATAGAGTTTGGTTATATCAGGGTAGCCTTGACCATCCATATCTAGACTTTGTTTAATTGTCTGAGAAGGAATTCTTTGTCTTTTGGCCGCCCAGACAAATTTAGACATTATCATTTCAAGTTCTACCAGTATACTTCTCGGAAAAGGCATTGGAATCGTCCTGAACAAGTATGTAATTTTTGGAATAATGTATGATTTCAATAGATTAATTCGACCTAGCCAGGACAGTTCTATCTTGGACCAGTTAGCTAACAGCGTTTTTAGTTCTGTTATTAAGTTTGTAGAATTAAAGGCCGCTGTATTCTGTATCAAAGGGATGATTTTGATCCCCAGGTAATCGATACTTTCTGTTTGATCGTCTTGATTACCAAATATTTTTAGAGATTCTAGTTGTTGTTCCGATAAGTATAGAGATATTGTCTGTGTCTTATTTAAATTCAATTTATAGTTTGACATTGACCCAAACAGATCTATCAGGGCTGGAACCGATTTTTATGGCTGTGCCAATGTCAATAGGACATCATATGCATATAGTCTAATAGTATGTTTCTTATGACCTATCGTTATCCCTTGCATAACTTCTGATTTCCTAATATATTCGGCAAATGGCTCCATTGTAAGGGCATACAGTAATGGGGAAAGGGGACACCCCGGACGATTTGTTACATATTTTATTAAATACAGTCACATAACAAAAACAAAAGACATATCTGAAAACAACAATAAAAAAAAAAATAAAAAAAAAAAACCTTTTCATTTTTTGGCGGGAGTGTCCCTTTAAGGCCAGTTGAATGAGAATTTGTCCAACTTGACTACTTTGACCTTCAGTTTGAAATCCCCTTGACAATTCCCTGCAATTCCCTCTCTCATGAATAAAGCCCATAGATAAATCATTCTAAAATGTTGTTCTCTAAGTGAAGACATTGGCCTAAGGATGATATTCAGAGGGTTTTTTTCCAGAACAAATATTAAACTGGACACCACTATCGTATACTACATTTGACAGACCATGGAGGGATATTCTTTTGAGAAAAATCCACAATAGAACCCAGTTGGGTCTAAGGAGTGGTTATAGGGAGGAACTGAAGGAGACCAGCAGGAAGGCCACAGAATGGTTTGCACTGGGAACAGACCACAAAATAAATAGAAGAGCAAATCACACCTGTCAGGTTCGCAAACAAAGAAGATACCCAAAGTCCATTTTCTATGAACTCTCTTAAAGAGGGGATAAAACAATTGGGTGGATATATGATTTTAAAAGGAGAAATTATGGGTCCAGGAACACGTATCTTATTACTGGTATATAAGACTTATTTGGATAAGGTATAGGATTGGTTGAGTCATAAGGAAAATATAGCAAAAGGCTTGCATGATTCCCAGAGGTACCAATGTATCAAGGTGAGGCAGATGACTCCTGCAGGTGAGTTGAACAGGGTATGATAGGACTAGTGGGAGATCAAGTAAGGTGTGACTAGGTAGCAGGTTCATAATGCCTCCCAGTTGCTGGTCACAACCCCTATGTTCCACATCAAACTCTCCCAAAGTTGGAAGTTTATATATATATATATATTTTTCTATATTTATATCTAGTTAAGGACAGCATTCAAAATAAAAAGGAAGTTCATTTTGGTATTTGAGTATGGCTATAAAACTCGCGTCGTGGATAAATTCCTTTCAGTTTTGTTGCTGTGGTGCTCTTTGATACAATCATACATATCACATATTATGGACTATTAGAAAAGTGGAATATGTGGATATGAAAATAGCTATGTTTTAAATTCAAAGAGGATAGCTTTGGAAGGATGTTATTATTTCTATGGTTTACGTAAATGTGATCTTCACCAAAACATATACTATTTTTACCTTTGGTAAAACAGAAATCTTTCCTCTCTCATATTTCTAAGTAAAAGACATGACTTCATCATTTCATGAGACATTTATGGGTTTACCTTTCTTTGCAATATACATCATACCTTTTATATATATTTACCATTTATGTAGTTGTCAAAATGTTAAATTTGTAACTACAATTTTCATATGACATGCTTAAATCTCAGTTTAACTTGCTATTTAAAAAAAAAAAAAATATGAATAGATTTCTAAATCTTCCCCTGCACTTCTTACTATTTCTCGAAAACATCGAAATATGTCAGAGAAGCTTGTCTCCATGGCAACAGAAGTGCAGGGCCAATATTGAATATGCACTTTTATCTACAGGCTGAAAATGATAGAATTTTGTGTGTTTATGTTAAAGTGTTAATGTTATGTCCATCTCTATCGCATGAGGGACTAGGTTAGGCCATTTTTGAGGCTTGTTTGGAAACTTATTTCCATATTTCTCTCACTGCAGTAAAAAAAAATCATAAATAATATAAAATATGTATTTTCAGCTTTGGTTCAGGCATATCATTTTTTTTACCCATATAGTCACAACAAAGTAACTTTTTTCAGAATTATTTACAGGTAAAAGGGACACCAGTGTAACCTGCCTCTTATGACCAGGCCCATCTCCAATGTTAATAGGAAGCAGGATGATCATAAATAAATACATTGTTTTTAAACTCCTGCCAACTGACTGGGCAGTATTATTATGATGGACATTGCAGTCCATTTCAGGGCAGTATGAATATGATGGGCATTGCAGTCCATTTCAGGGCAGTATTATTATGATGGGCATTGCAGTCCATTTCAGGGCAGTATTATTATGATGGGCATTGCAGTCCATTTCAGGGCAGTATGAATATGATGACATTGCAGTCCATTTCAGGGCAGTATGAATATGATGACATTGCAGTCCATTTCAGGGCAGTATGAATATGATGGGCATTGCAGTCCATTTCAGGGCAGTATGAATATGATGGGCATTGCAGTCCATTTCAGGGCAGTATTATTATGATGGACATTGCAGTCCATTTCAGGGCAGTATTATTATGATGGGCATTGCAGTCCATTTCAGGGCAGTATGAATATGATGACATTGCAGTCCATTTCAGGGCAGTATGAATATGATGACATTGCAGTCCATTTCAGGGCAGTATGAATATGATGGGCATTGCAGTCCATTTCAGGGCAGTATTATTATGATGGACATTGCAGTCCATTTCAGGACAGTATGAATATGATGGGCATTGCAGTCCATTTCAGGGCAGTATTATTATGATGGGCATTGCAGTTCATTTCAGGGCAGTATTATTATGATGCGAATTGCAGTCCATTTCAGGGCAGTATTATTATGATGGGCATTGCAGTCCATTTCAGGGCAGTATGAATATGATGGGCATTGCAGTCCATTTCAGGGCAGTATTATTATGATGGACATTGCAGTCCATTTCAGGGCAGTATTATTATGATGGGCATTGCAGTCCATTTCAGGGCAGTATTATTATGATGACATTGCAGTCCATTTCAGGGCAGTATGAATATGATGACATTGCAGTCCATTTCAGGGCAGTATGAATATGATGGGCATTGCAGTCCATTTCAGGGCAGTATTTTTATGATGGACATTGCAGTCCATTTCAGGGCAGTATTATTATGATGGGCATTGTAGTCCATTTCAGGGCAGTATTATTATGATGGGCATTGCAGTCCATTTCAGGGCAGTATTATTATGATGGGCATTGTAGTCCATTTCAGGGCAGTATTATTATGATGGGCAATGCAGTCCATTTCAGAGCAGTATTATTATGATGGGCATTGCAGTCCATTTCAGGGCAGTATGAATATGATGGGCATTGCAGTCCATTTAAGGGCAGTATTATTATGATGGGCATTGTAGTCCATTTCAGGGCAGTATTATTATGATGGGCATCGCAGTCCATTTCAGGGCAGTATTATTATGATGGGAATTGCAGTTAAGTTCAGGGCAGAATTATTATGATGGGCATTGCAGTCCATTCCAGTGCAGTATTATTATGATGGGCATTGTAGTCCATTTCAGGGCAGTATTATTATGATGGGCAATGCAGTCCATTTCAGGGCAGTATTATTATGATGGGCATTGCAGTCCATTTCAGGGCAGTATGAATATGATGGGCATTGCAGTCCATTTCAAGGCAGTATTTTTATGATGGACATTGCAGTTCATTTCAGGGCAGTATTATTATGATGGGCAGTGCAGTCCATTTCAGGGCAGTATGAATATGATGGGCATTGCAGTCCATTTCAGGGCAGTATTATTATGATGGGCATTGCAGTCCATTTCAGGGCAGTATTTTTATGATGGACATTGCAGTCCATTTCAGGGCAGTATTATTATGATGGGCATTGTAGTCCATTTCAGGGCAGTATTATTATGATGGGCATTGCAGTCCATTTCAGGGCAGTATTATTATGATGGGCATTGTAGTCCATTTCCATGCAGTATTATTATGATGGGCATTGCAGTCCATTTCAGGGCAGTATGAATATGATGGGCATTGTAGTCCATTTCAGGGCAGTATTATTATGATGGACATTGCAGTCCATTTAAGGGCAGTATTATTATGATGGGCATTGCAGTCCATTTCAGGGCAGTATTATTATGATGGGCATTGTAGTCCATTTCAGGGCAGAATTATTATGATGGGAATTGCAGTTACGTTCAGGGCAGTATTATTATTATGGGCATTGCAGTCCATTTCAGGGCAGTATTATTATGATGGGCATTGTAGTCCATTTCAGGGCAGTATTATTATGATGGGCAATGCAGTCCATTTCAGGGCAGTATTATTATGATGGGCATTGCAGTCCATTTCAGGGCAGTATTTTTATGATGGGCATTGCAGTCCATTTCAGGGCAGTATGAATATGATGGGCATTGTAGTCCATTTCAGGGAAGTATTATTATGATGGACATTGCAGTCCATTTAAGGGCAGTATTATTATGATGGGCATTGCAGTCCATTTCAGGGCAGTATTATTATGATGGGCATTGTAGTCCATTTCAGGGCATAATTATTATGATGGGAATTGCAGTTACGTTCAGGGCAGTATTATTATGATGGGCATTGCAGTCCATTTCAGGGCAGTATTATTATGATGGGCATTGTAGTCCATTTCAGGGCAGTATTATTATGATGGGCAATGCAGTCCATTTCAGGGCAGTATTATTATGATGGGCATTGCAGTCCATTTCAGGGCAGTATTTTTATGATGGGCATTGCAGTCCATTTCAGGGCAGTATTTTTATGATGGACATTGCAGTTCATTTCAGGGCAGTATTATTATGATGGGCATTGCAGTCCATTTCAGGGCAGTATGAATATGATGGGCATTGCAGTCCATTTCAGGGCAGTATTATTATGATGGGCATTGCAGTCCATTTCAGGGCAGTATGAATATGATGGGCATTGCAGTCCATTTCAAGGCAGTATTATTATTATGGGCATTGCAGTCCATTTCAGGGCAGTATTATTATGATGGGCATTGCAGTCCATTTCAGGGCAGTATGAATATGATGGGCATTGCAGTCCATTTCAGGGCAGTGTGAATATGATGGGCATTGCAGTACATTTCAGGGCAGTATGAATATGATGGGCATTATAGTCCATTTCAGGGCAGTATTATTATGATGAGCATTGCACTGAGCTTCTGCTTAGTGTGCTAGTTGCAATGTAGATGTAGATCTTCTAAACAGCTAGACAGGCAGTTCCTCAGCTTAGAGTTAGAGGTACTACAACTGGGGAAGTACTAACATAAATGAGTAAAATAAAAATCACAATTTTAGGAGAATGACGGCTATTTTTTTAAATGGCAAATTATAGTCCTCTTACAACTTTGGTGCCTACAACTTGCACTAAATTGGCGTTGTGGGCACTGATTGGCTAATAATAGTGGGCTTCATCCTGAACACAGAACTAGTGGATAGGATTTACTCATGAAGAGAGCAATTTTGAGCTGTTACAGAAAGTCCAGCTAGCAAAGGAAATCTGCCAGCTTCATACTTATCTCAAGGACAGATGCTAAAAATACATTTTGGGACTTTATGGTAGTTCATCCCTGTACATTGTAAAGGTTAAAATCTAGTGAATGCATCACTTATTTTGATTCCCGGACTGTTCATTTCATATTTCTTGCATAAGCAGACCAAACGGTGGCATCTAGAGACAGTTGTATGCAAACAAATGGTATTAGTAGGTACTATAAAAAGTTAATAATGCTTTATAAATATGACGCCCAGTGGTCTGTGTCTTGTATACTTTATTTGCAGTTATGTCACATTAGTGAGTATCATCTAGTAAATATCAGCTAGTAAATCTGTACAGTATTGAAATCTCAGTGGTAATAGATGATAAATAATTATGAGAAATGTCACTGCTCTTTTAAAAATCAATACAGAATTTAGCAAATGTTAATGAGCAGTGTTTCCATGGTTTTCAATTCTCAGGTCGCACTTCTGACATGGGTCCTATAAATACAAAAGACACTGATGTACCCATTGTGACAATATTTATAATAAATGTTTTTTTTTTTTTTAATGTGCATAACACCAAAATGTATAAATAATGACAGAAGAAAAAGTTACCAACTAAAGCTAATAGTGAAGCACCACTATTGAACACAAAAACATTGTTTATACATTTTAAACCCACCCCTAATTAATGTGAGGAGAATCCAACAGTAAATAAAATCATGAGCCAAGGACACTAGGAGACTTCTCTCACAAACTTATGTTTTATGTTAAATTATTCTGATTGAATTAGTCAGAAAACATTGGCAAATTAACTTCTTGATGACAAATTCTGTGCAAGATAGCTTTAGTCTATGCCTGCCCTCAGGGCCACCATCAGGGGGTGACGGTTGATAGACCTGTCAGGGCTCGGGCCCCAGCCCTTTAAAAAAAAATAATTAAAAAGTGTGAGTGTGTGTCTGTCAGTGTGCATGTCAGTGTGAGTGTGTGTGACAGACTGACTATATATGTGTGTGAGGGAGTGTGTGGATAAAGGGGTTAACTTCTGTGACACTGCCTATATCTGTCTAGCCACCCAAGGGGCTAACTCCTCTGACACTGCCTCTGTCTAGCCACCCAAGGGGTTAACTCCTCTGAAACTGCATATATATGTCTAGCCATCCAGGGGTTAACTCATCTGACACTGCCTATATATGTCAAGCTAATCCAGGGGTTAACTTCTCTGACACTGACTATATCTGTCTGAATTTTGTTACAGGTCACTAGTCACATTAGGTGCCCCCCCCCCCCCCCCCCATTGATAGTAATCAATTAATATGTGACATCCAGTGGATGCGGACCCCGACTTTTAGTCACATATTCATTTATAAACTATCGGGGAGGAGCCCAGAAGTTTTCTCAGTAAGGGGCCCTGAAATTTCTGATGGCAGCCCTGCCTGCCCTACATTAATCATGGAGCAGGGAGATACTAAATACAGTATGGAAAGCCTTCCACTGTCCCCCAAGCACCCCAAACCCAGAGTTTTTCTTCAAATAATTTTTTTTTTTATAAAGTTGCTCTTAGGTTTGGGTCTAGGGTTAAAGGGTCGCTATAGGTGATTCTGTAAAAAATAAATAAAAGGATATGAAAAAACAATGGGTAGGAAAAAGCAGATGAATTAACCAGACAAATCGCTCAACCAACAAAGAACTTCCATGCACCACATCCCACAGAATCAAGAAAAAGCTATAAAACTGTCCGACGGAAAGGACTAACAGACTGATAGCTCTTTCTCGATTATGTGGGTGGTGGTGCATGGCCTTTCTTAGTTGGTAGACCAGTTTGTATGGATAAAACTGATAATGAATTAGACTCTTCTATGTTAATGTCTGTCTTTGCACTTTCACACTTTCTGTGGTGATTAAGCAAATTTGGAAGCTACATTGCCAGGATAGAGCAAGGAAGGGGGAGTTATTGAGGCAAACAGAGTAAGTTTGGGTTACGTTAGAATTTCGGAATAGTACAGTAACTCATGTAGGTGTCATTTATAGATGGCTGAACAAGTAGAAGAGTAAGATAATCTACTAATTGAGGAAATAGCTAAAATTACATTAAAGGGAGAAGTTATCATCATGGGTGACTTTATTCTTCCTGATCTGAACCAAAATAGCTGGTTGCACCAAGAGTACAAATATCTAATCTGCTAACTGGTAATATCTTAAAAACAAGTAGGTAACAAGCCAACTCTTAAGGTTGGCATACTAGAGTTTGTGTTTACAAATGAAGATTTGGTATCAGATATTGCTGTAGGTAAAAATGTGGTCTCAAGTGTTCACTGGTCAGTGTGGTTTAATATAATAGTGACTGAGACACACCACACAAATACAAAAGTTTTAGATTTTAGAATAAATGACTTTTCTTTAATCAGATTATGGAAAAATAGTCATTTTCAGTTTGGAGTAGTTTAAATGGAATCCAAGAAAAAAAATATCAGTGGTGGACTATGAATACACTCCTCTAGCGGCAAGGCAGCACCCTAGTCCAAAGATGGGTTTCAGAACAAGTGAACTCACTCTGGAGAGAAAGAGTATGAGCATCTGATTCCACCTGTCATGAAGAGGGGGTCACTCCAAGTAGCCCTAAACAAAGTATTTTACCGGATTTGACTTTTTTGGATTTGACTTTGTTTTTTCATTGTTATCAGGTACATTATACTGTGTTTTGTAAAGAGTCAGATGAAACACTTTGCTACATTATAAAAGTTTTCATCAGCAACATTGTAAGAACTCAGCTCTGTTTTCTTAATTTTTTTAGTGTTATGTAAAAATTCTCTTTATGAAAAATGCATCCACCCAACTGGATCAAATGCAGCTACACTTTTCTGCATGTGGCAATCCTGACACTTCTTATATGCAACATCACAGTTGGTCCTGAACCCGGTGATGGTTCAGTAGTGTTGTCTGAACCTACTGCTGAGCCAAAACATTCTACTGTGGCTACCATTTAATCTGATTGTATTCATTTTTGCTTACAGTATACATATGCTGGTAAGCATGTGAAGCATAATATCCTTCTAAATTATTATATTCTGACTGATCCTTGGCTGGTGGTTTTAAAACTTCGCCAGTAATTAGTTTCAGAATATGTTGTAACCTTAGAGAGTTACTTTTCTCCCTCTGATCTAGGTAATTGTTATTCTCAAAAGAAATAAGTCCAAGTCGGCTCCACTCCCATGACAGAAGCCAGCAACAGGTGCTCCACACGCGGATCAAGCGTGGATATCGATGATTAAATAAAAGCAAGAAACGTGTGCACTCCGTAAAGGCTGAGTAAATCTTCAAAAAACTGTATTCATTTATTAAATAAGGTGACAGACAGTGGGAAAAATACGGACAAGGTGGGAAAATGAAAAAGGGGAAAAGACCTAACGTGTTTCGCGTGATAAACACGCTTAATCATAGGTCTTTTCCCCTTTTTCATGAAGATTTTTTGAAGATTTTTATTTAATAATTGTTATTCTCCTCCCAACCATTCATCAAACCTGAGTGCTATAAGTGTTTGGGTTGTGTGACTTGTAGCCATATGATATTGAGCGATAATGGGTTTTGTCCATATTCTGGCAAGCATATAACATGTTCAAATTTGGGTACTGATCTGTCACCAATACGTCTGCAATTTAGCGGCACCATTTTGGTACCACTTATCGGTGCATATTGCGTCGTTGAAAAAATAGTAGCAATTTAGATACAGTTTCACAGCAGAAAAGAAAATCTCCTAGAAATGTAATTATAGTGATATAATTCTGTTATTACACAATAAACTTTTAAAATAACTGCAAATAAACCTGTCTTCAGTCTCTTGAGAACAATGCCATGCTGATATAATGTACACTACTTAAATGTATCAAACATGCTTAAGAAACATTGGAGAGAAAAAAAGATCAATAGAATAAGTTTTCAATGAAAATGTGTGCTGTGTGCTGTTAATCTCTGAATGTCAATTTGACTTTGTAATAACTGTCACACATGGACGTCAAGATAGGGTACATGTCTCTCTCCCTGGAATTTCCATCAGCCTCCTTTTCTTTTTCTGTTTTTATACCATATAATGAAGGACTTTAGATGCACGCTGGAGCTCTGGAGCAGGTGTGTAAACAAGAATTCAAAAATCTACCACAGAAGTGCCGCCAATAAATATTTATTCAAATTAATCATGCATGAAAGGGGAAAAGAAGAGGCAGTACAAAAACAGGAATCCCTGAACATCTAACATGTTTTAAGTCTGCTATGAGCTCTTAATCATGTGATTAAGTGCTCATAGCAGACTCTAAATGCTATGATTAAGAGCTTATAGCGGGCTCAAAATGTGTTAGATGTTCCATGATTCCTACTTATTTGCATTGCCTATGCTTCCCCCCATTTTTGCATGATTCAGCTGCATATATACTCATCGGTGCCATGGATTATTTTTATTACTGTTTACAAACCTGCTCCAAGGTTTCTGCATGCATTTAAAGTTCGTTAGATGGTGAATCCCTACAGACACTGCTGTATTTAGAGTGAGACAGACAAGGCAAGTGCCTAGGGCAGAACTTTTCATGTCTGCCCCTTTAAAAAAAATTGCATGCCAGCAGAGATGTTGGCTGAGGATGTCATAAGATCTCCCCTTACCAGCACTCTGCCTGTGCGCTGCCCAGGCTATGCTATGAGTACAGTTAGATCAGTGTTAATCAGGCCCGCCATCAGGGGGTGATGGACGATACTGGGCCCGGGTCATGCCAGGTAAAAAAATGTTTTTTTAAATTCTCTGGAGCTCCCCTCCAGCCACGCGGCTTCAATAAAGTTTGTTTTAAAAAAAAGTTTAAACAAACTTTATTGAAGCCGCACGGCTGGAGAGGAGTGCACAACGCTTCCCTCACAGCCAGGGACCTGCAGAGCACCAGGAGACAGCAGCAAGGAGGTAAGTACTGTGTAGATAGGAGGGAGGTAGATAACTAGCACACTGAGGGGCAAAATCCTGGTATATTGAGTGGCTAAATCCTGGCATAGTGGCATAATCCTGGCATATTGACATTATCCTGGCATATTAAATGGCATAATCCTGGCATATTGAGAGGCATAATCCTGGCATATTGGCATTAACCTGGCATTTTAATTGGCATTATTCTGACATATTAAATGGCTAAATCCTAGCATATTAATTGGCATTATCCTGGCATATTAAATGGCATAATCCTGGCATATTAATTGGCATTATCCTGGCATATTAATTGGCTAAATCCTGGCATATTAAATGGTATAATCCTTGCATATTGAGGGGCAAAATCCAGGCATATTAATTGGCTAAATCCTGGAATATTAATTGGCATAATCCTGGAATATTAATTGGCATAATCCTGGCATATTAAATGGCATAATCCTGGCATATTGAGGGGCAAACTCCTGGCATATTAATTGGTTAAATCCTGGCATATTAATTGGTTAAATCCTGGCATATCAATTGGCATAATCCTGGCACATTAAATGGCATAATCCTGGCATATTAAATGGCATAATCCTGGCACATTGAGGGGCAAAGACCTGTCATATTCAATGGCAAAATCCTGGCATATAAAATGGCAAAATCCTGGTATATTAAAGGCAAAAGAATGGCATATTGAGGGGCAAAATACTGGCATATTAAATGGCATGTTGAGGGGCAAAATACTGGCATATTAAATGGCATATTGAGGGAGAAAATAGTGGCATATTAAATGGGAAAAGAATGGCATATTGAGGGACAAAATGCTGGCATATTAAATGGCAAAATACGGGCATATTGAGGGGCAAAATACTGGCATATTGAATGGCAAAATACTGGCATATTAAATGGTTAAAGAATGTCATATTGAGGGAAAAATACTGACTTATTGAGTGGCAAAATACTACTGACATATTGACCAACTGTTCCTAACCACCCTCCATATTACATTAGACCGACATGCTTTTGAGGGTAGGTGGGGCGAGTGGGAGATTTTTTTGGGGGGTGGGTTTTCTGGTGCCCAGAAAATTTGTTCATTAAGGGGCGCTGAAATTCCTGGTGGCGGCCCTGGTGTTAATACATATCAATTAACATAAATAACACATCAATGGATGTTCTATACTTACAACCAGGCAAGTCTATGTCAACTGTCCCCTTAACCCCTCTCTCGGGCCCCATGACTTGCAGCTACTCCTGCTCGGCATGCAGCTCTCCAACCGGCTCTGGAGAACCACTGTCAATGGCTTTGGCAGCAGCGGCTGCCTTGGAAAGCTTCCACTTCACCTACGGTTTTGTGTCAGAATATCTGAAATTTAATAGTGGAACATTGCTTAGCTACTTGCAGCATCATTTGTGCATGTTACTTGCTGCAATATGCAGCTTACCCACCACCACCCCAGCTAACATGTGCACCCACATACATCATTCCCGTGAATGTACATTCCTAGATATCTGTGACACAGCTAATACATGTGTTATATGAAGCACAGGAGTTCTGGGTTATATAACATGCTGCCTAATGGTGTATGAGTATTTTAAATGCACTTATATTTTCTTCACCACTTCCTCAGACCTATTATTTCCACCATCTGTGTTAACAGCATTCACAATCTGCTTCCAGAGTTCATTCTTCCTTTTCTTCTAGCTTCTTATCTGCTGCCCCATAAGCTTGTTGTAATGTTGGCACAGTGTATGTGCCAACGGGGAATTCTCCTCTCCTGAGAAACTCTACCTGTACCTTAAGAAAAAAATATATATAACCCAAAGGAAATATAAATACAAAGCGCCTATAAGCGCAAAAAAGTGTAGTTAAAACAGAAGGAAGAATACATACAAATAGAGTAGACAGCGCTATATATGCATATAAAAAATCAGTAAAAAAGAAAAAGATTAAATAAAACCACTGCAATACACAGGGATAAGTAGTATAAAAAATATATAAGTTTAATAAATATAATGGACAGACAACAATTGATCCACAATATTATAAGGGTGGAGACACAGAACAAATATACAATATATACAATACAATGTAAATAAAGCTACCACAATCAATAAGGAATATATTCAGATAAAAACATAAAATCAATTGAAAAGCAAGGGGGAGAATGGTCAGTGTACAAATAGTTAATACACACCTAATGATCCGCCCGAGACAATGTTGGACTCAGAGAAGGGGACTATGAATCCAAATGAAAGCGAGAGAGAGCCTGGCCAGGTCTTTCACTAAAAGGACGCAAAAAAAGGGACGCATTTCAAAAACTTCTTCAGCCTTTGGCGTCCAACCCTTTGTCACTGATGTCATAAATGAAAACTGATAATGGAGTTGCCCTATCCCAAATTGCAAAGGGCTTCTTTTTTACTATTTTTTGTGTGTCAGAAGTCTCTCATACCATATCATGGCCATTTTGAGACTACCACTTCAGTTTGGTTTGTTTCAGGCATATTTTAGCTGCAGTTTGATTGAGAAGCTATCAGCTATGATGTACGAATTGCGAAGTTATTCATAATCACAACGGGACATATTGAGTAGTTCAGAATTTCGTTCTTCTTATACGTCCCCAATGTGCCCCTAATCATTCCCGACTTGGGAGCCACGATTTTGGGCCTGCATGTTGGCACATATTGAGTAGATCCTTATATTTTTCATTAACGTTATTTCAAAACTCCTGTCTAAAATAACAAAATTGGCATTTTAGTCAAATAAATATCGATATTATGCTTAGCCCACCACTACGCCAAAGTTGGTGACTCCTAACAGTAAATACTTTTGCTTATATGGAGATTTGGAGTTCTATTATATCCTTCTTTTGAACTGGTAATCAAAATTGTTCATGCCTTATTAATGATTTATGTGAATACTCAGCATAACATAACTTAAAAATGGACTCTAAATCTCTCTTTCACCTAAACTAAATATAACACAGGCATATTCACTAAAACCAAACTGATAAAGGAACTGCAAAAGTCAGACATTAATAGTGGGGTTGGTAGAATTTGCAAACTTACCTATTTCTCCAACCCTGCTGTCAATGTCTATTTTTCCAGTTTAGTTTCGTGAAAAGCCTATTATGGATCTCTCTCACAATGTAACACAGGATCACTATCACCACCTGTCCGTACAACATTGCAAAAATGGATAGTCCTGGCATCAGTACAAGACTGACTACATATGTATAGTTATACATACACATTGAAGTATATATATATATATATATATATATATATATATAACACAGACAGGCAGAATATGATTCCATTTTATTAATGAATAATATAAATAAAGATGCATACATTCATCAGCTTCTATGATTTTGAATAATTTTTAGATACATTCATAGATATCTTTTTACCTATTGATTTCATTAAAATAAAACAAATTCACCAAGCATACCTGGTATATGAGTATAAAGTGGATGTGATCCACACAAGGGGGAAAAAAACATTATTTTAGTAAAACCCATAGAATGCAGCACATTTTAAATACAGGAGCTGATCATGTAATAAATGCATGCTAATGAACTATACGGAATTCAGTGCATGATTTATAGTAAACACTGAGGATTCATTTACAAATGGATTTGGGTCATTTTTAAATTGTGTGAGAAGATAGAAATGTGTAAAAATAAAGCCCCAATGCTACATTTATAATTCATATTCAACCCAGGACTTAACATATTTCCTCTGAGTAATCTACAGACATAATAAATCATAAGGGTGAGAACATTCACTAAAAATATTTGAAAGCAAGACACAATGTATGCATCTTTGTAAGGTCATTGCAAATGTAATACTTTGTAAGCTCTGGAAATTCTAATTTATATCTGCTGAGGTTTTAGATTTTATTTTTCATGTTAACACCATATATCCAGTACTTTTACACATCTAACCTTAGAATCACATATGTTCTGTGTTTGCAAGTTCCCATGTCAACCTAAGCTAAGCATAGGTGTGTCGCTTTGAGTGAATGGTGCAAGAATATTACATGCCACTTACTGGTTTGCTGTTTTATCTTTTAGAAACCATTCTGGTCTTAATGGAAAACCATTATTCAAAATAGACCTCACTCTTAAAAGAACCTAGCATGCGGCATCTTTCCATTTATAAATAATCAAAATAGACCCTGGCTTGTTCAGTACCACACAACTCATGCACTCACTTTTCTTAGCAACCTAAAGTAGGTGAATGTTGTTAGTTTTTCACAGAACAGATGCTGGATGTATCTGTGTCATTAATAAAATTGTACTTTAATCTAATATTCAGGAGAAAGATGAAGATATAATCAAGATATTAGACAGCTAATTAATTCACTTGAATGCACATATTTTATGTAATTCTTTTGTAAGTTACAATACAACTTATAAGTTGTTTAATATATACTGATATAGAGCTTTTAAAACAAAGAGCTTCTATTCAAATATTTTTATTGAATATTTTTCAAATAACAATATGAACATGTATACAATAATAATAATAATAATATGAATTAATACAGAAAATATATACGATATTAATAAAACAGGGGAAACACTCTATAAGTACAATCATCCAGTGGGATATGAGTAACAACTTATCAGTTAATATACACTATATTATTATCTACAATCAAATGTATACAACATATTACCAATCATTATCCGGTCAGGAACGAACTACATAATAAGATTATAATCGATTCTGATGTTTTCTTCCCACTCTTGTTTCAAAATGTCAGTTTTTGGTGTTGGCAAGCGGAAAGCTAGTTCGCAACGTCTATTTTCAATATGTTTTGTATGACCTCATTTATATGTGGTGATTTCATATCTTTCCAGTGTCGGGTGATAATTGCTATTGCAGAAATTAGAATATGGCTTTGTATAATTTTAATATAATTTGGTAAATTTACAGGAATTTTCATGAAGGGACAAAGCTCTGGTGTCAAATTATCAATTGAATTGTCAACAATTTTAATTAATTTATGTATCAAATTCCAATAAAGGCTAATTTTAGGGCATGACCACAGCATGTGTTTTGTATGTGATGAATTTAATTGGTGTAAAGTTAATCCATTCTGTGATATTACATGTTTACCCAGTTCTTCCTCCCATTTAATCATTGAATCACACATTTTTTTTAGTTCCCCGGCCAATTGAGTGTAGCATATAGAAATGGCTCCTTTCCTAGCAGGATCTGCATAGTATATTTTTTCTATTTTTGACAATTCCAGTTTAGTTTGGTTTGGATCCTGTCCTGAAAGGCCACAATTAACAATAATTAGATTATTTTGTTGTATATTATTTCATCAGAAATGTTCAAATCAAATTTGTTTTTCATTTGGTCAATATTGCTAATTTGGTTTAATGTAAAGAAATTATCAATGTGTGTTATTTAATGTGATGTCCAGTATTCTAACTTTAAGTCACTGATGTCATAAATTAAAACTGATAATGGAGTTGCCCTAGACCAGGGGTGTCCAAGTTTGTTTTGCAGTGGGCCACTTCACCATAAATGTATTTGTGTGTGGGCCGCATTGATGTTTCATTTTGAAAGAAAAAAGTATGTGTGTGTGTGCGCGTGTGTATATACACACACACGTGGATATATTCATATATATATATAAACACACACACAAGTGGATATACATACATATATACATACACACACACACACGTTGATATACATACATACACACACACATCGATATACATACATACATATACACACACACGTGAATATACAGACATACATACATACACACACACGTGGATATACATACATACATACACACACACACGTAGATATACATATATACATACATACATACACACACACGTGGATATACATACACACACACACACATGGATATATATACATACACACACACACGTGGATATACATACATACACAGACACGTGGATTTACATATATTCACAAACACACGTGGATATACATACATACACACACACATGTGGATATACATACATACGTACACACACACACGTGGACATACATACATCCGTACACACGTGGATATACATACATACATACATACACACACACACACACATGTGGACATACATACATACGTATACATGTGGATATACATACATATATACACACACACGTGGATATACATACATACACACACACGTGTATTTACATACATACATACATACACACACACACATATAATTATATATCACAGTAATGATCAGTGTGTGAGTATGTCACAGATTCCCCAGCAAAAAAATAAATACTTAAATTAAATGCACACAGTCATTCTTACACAAAGTTACACTTCCATACACACACACTCAAATACACACAGTTGCATTTACACACACACATACACTAAGTCACACTTCCACATACACTGATTCACACTTCCACATACACTGATTCACACTTCCACGCACACATAGAGTTTTGCTTCTTTGTTTTTTAAGAAAGAAAAACCCTTTTATTTTGTTTTCAATAAAAAAAACACTCACATTAAATGCACACATTGAACGTGCATACACAGACACACATACAAAAATACACAGTCACTCTAACACACCATGTTACACTTACATACACACACACTTTTACAATAAGAAGAGTTTCCCCTCCCTGCTCGCTTACCTTATATCTGCAGGCAGGGGGATTGTTCCATCTGAGCACCGGGATGTCCCTGACACCCAGTGCTCCATCGGGGTCACAGTGTGAAGGGGCGGAGCTTTCTCCCCTGACTGTGTTGGAGCACCGGGTGTCAGTGACATCCCGGTGCACACTTTGCTGGAGCGGATGAGAGGTGTGGCTACCGCTGCTACTATCAGGCGGGCTGCACCTCTCTGGCGGGCGGGTCGCATTTGGCCCGTGTGCCGCACGTCGGACCAAATTGCAAAGAGTTTATTTTTTTTATATATAATATGTTCCATGATTTTATAGTAATTTTGGTGGATGGGAACATATTTATGTAACGTGGTCGTCTAGATAGCGGAAGCCATATTATTTCTTTAATAAGATGTGAGAAAAAATGTTTTGTCTCCATTTCAAGCCATTGGGGCTGACCAGTATCTCAATTACATTTTAGATTTAATTAGCAAGAATTATCATGCTGAATGGCATCCATTTAAAGGAGTTCCTGTGACATTGAAACATAAAAGAGATCAAATTGCCCCTAATAGTTGTTATAAATTAACAATATACTAGTTGTGACAACTGTGAACATGGAATAACAAAACAAGGTGGGAAAAATGAACATCCAGAGTAAAATAACTGAAAAAGTAAGTACTGTTGCTATGAAAGGTCCAGAGGCCCAACTGTCATCTCAAAACTCTGCTTCAAAACTACTACAGCAACCAAACATACTTACTGAATCATATTTACCTGATAATAATCATGTTGGTAATTAAAAATAATACTGGAAATAAATCCAGCAGTAAACATATACCTTTAAACTTCAAAAATAAAGATAACAGTTCCCTTAATCAATATTCCACCACATGACCCTGCATACTACCAGAAAAAATAAGGAATCTTCCTCAGTCTATTTATCAACCATCAACTTCCACCACATCATCCTAAGATTCACCGCCAACTGAGCAAAGAATGTGGGAGCTTCTCCAGTCCCTCAGGATTGAAATGATAGAGGACTTAAGGTTTGAAATGGCTGCTGTGAGAGCAACCATTACGTCACGTTCACTTCGAACAGATGAAATTGAACACGAAATGACAAACGAGGACTGTACATGGAAAACCAACTGAAAAGCATGAATAAGAAATTGGCGAACACCGAGGACAGAAGTTGCAGAAATAATATAAGAATTTGCGGAATTCCTAATATAACACAGCCAATTTAGTTAGAAGATTACCTAAAAGGAATTATAAAATCAGTAAAACCAAAACTGTCTGACTTAGAGTTAACTAGTGACAGAATCCACAAACACCCAAAACCAGATACAGTTCCAAAAGATAACCCTAACGACGTGATGGCTAGGGTGCACTTCTATCATATCATTTTTTTTTTACAGCTTTAAGAAATAATCAATTATCTGCAAAATTCCAACACATTAAAGTATTTCAGGATTTCTCATCCCATACCATAAAAAAAAAACCCAAAGAGCTTCTATTAGCATTCTTTGAGAAATTAGACAATGCTCATTTTTATTAGTATTTTTATGATTACTAAATTCCCTTTAAATATATAATTTTACATAGTTTAGATTTTATTCATTTCCGCTACCTGCACATGTTAACCCTTTCAGAGCTGTATGGAAAACATCCTGCTCACTACAGCACTGAGGGCTCACCTTTAAAAAAATATTAGAGGAGCCACAAAGGGCTCGACCAATGCTCCCAACTCGCTGCCCCATGAAAAACAAGTGACTGTAAAATAAAATATTACCTGTATCCATGTTCCAGGTGCACATATTTCTATCTAGCCTGCCTCACTGAAGGCAGGCTACTAAAGAAATACCATCCCTAATTCAAGGTTTGTTTGTTTTTTCCTGGGCCAGAAGGGCATTGATGATCACCACTGGAACCTGGACACTGGTAATGGGCAAGTTAGAGGTGGGGGTGACATTTTCTTTCATTTCTAAGTGACCCTAAATTTGTGAATGATAGTGTGTGTATATATATTCATATATATGTATATACACGAAGACATATAACCTTTCTTATCACTTCCAATGTATTAAGTTCTATGCCAATTTTGTCTTGTCATAATTTATCTTCGTTAGGGCATCTACATGTCTAAACAAATAAAATGCATCTATGTACTGATATAACTGAACATACATATCTGTGCACATCATATTTAATTAGCACTTTAAATTGCTATAGGTTTAAATTATAGACATATTTATTAAAATGTAGTTAATTTGCACATGAGGTGATTTACTTGGAAGTCTACTGCACCAAAATAGATATATTTGTGATATTCCTGTCCCAAAACCAGATAAAAATGGTTTAGCTGAAAGATTTCTCTTAATTATTTCAGTCTTGTTAATTCAGATTTGCTGTGAATGAAGAATATGTGAGAAAAATGTGACATTCGAACCAATGTAGCAGAAACTGTAAAGTAAAATTGTGTAATTTAATTGCAAGGCTTGTGTTGGTCTTATCATTTGGGAGCTGAAAGTCTATGTTGATATATACTGTAAAGTTTCTGAAGCAAAAGTATCAAGGACTTATCTTCAGTACATCTATCCCGAAAAAACAAATCTGCAGTGTCTTAGGCAGAAATCCCAGAAGCAGCATTATAATCCTGTCAAGAAGATTCTAATAGTGAGTAACAAAATATGCTGGGCTGGTCATCCATAAACGCAGTGCACAGATTTGATTTAAATCACACCACTTGTCACCAATTTACCTCTTCAAAAGAAGTTGTGAAGGATAAGTTGTTTAGCTGACCTACTGAAAATGACAAGTTCTTGAGAAGGAAATCTAGACTGCCAATATCCTGTTAGCCACAGCTGTAATAGTTAATTTAATTCAGGAACCAGCATTCTGCAAACTCTGTACATACCACCTGTGATTGCCAGCATATGACCAGCAGGTGCATTGGTTACCCAATAGTCCAAAAGCACTGATGCACCTTGGCTGTTTTTCCAAGCCCATGAGGGCAGTTGACCACCACTGCTCTGAACAGCACTGGTCTTGACACCACCACCACCACCACCACAATGGCTACTCATACTTGCATGTTGATAGCATTGTGCCCCCTCCCTCCCTCCCCTTTTTCCAGCACCTGTTCAATGCCTGCCTGGTGCCCCATTTATAGGCCTATAAAATTTACGTAAATGCCATTATGCCACATAAGGCAAGCATTGTTACCCTCCAATTCTGAATATTGCACTACCGTGCTTCCTAGCTTGAGAATGAAATGAAAAATAGCCAGGTTTAATTTCTTCTTTGACCCCATGGGATTTTGGGATCATAACCAAATCATGCAAGCTATTGCCACAGACTTAACAATAGTAATGTCCAAGAACAATGCCAAACATTGAGTCAAATCATATTTTATAGAGTTGATTAAATCAACAAAACTCACTGACCTTATAGTATTCCCCTTGTGTAGAACTAGAATAAGAGGATTTGGGCACATTGTCTTAACAAACAACATTTATGGTAAACCTTCTGCCAAATCCCCAAAAACCTCTCCTCCGATCTCTTAGTTGCCCAATATATATATAAGAACATGGGTTGGAAAAGCTGAAATAAAATTACAATAAATGACCTTCCCAGATTCCGAATTTCTGCTAGAGAAAAACCCACTGAATAAGCTTCCGGAGCCACACCTATCCAGAAAGGGGAAATTTTGGAAGGGAGGTTCACAATTTCATAGCACATCTTAGATGCATGAGAGAGGTGCATCGATGTGTGCACCATTAAGGTATATTAAGAAATAATCCTCCCAACTAAGCTGTATATTAAGGTAAGTCTGAACTAAATAAAATGGGCAAAACTCCCCGCCAAAAGGGCCAATTCCCAGAGATGTACCTCTTCCTGCCTGATCAGTCTTATACCTGCACATCCTATGCAGAAAGAGGTTGGACTGGGAATTTGTGCAGGGTGCCACTAAGTCGCCGACTCACAGGGCTTCAAAAAAGGTGAGCACAAATGGCACCTGGAACAGGATTCAAAGGGTGAATAGTAAATTTACTTGAGATGTACCAACAGTTGAAATAGAAAGTCAAGGGATATAAGACGGTGCGAATCAGGGGTCCTCTCCCTCCGCCAGCTCTTCAAAATGTGCTGGATGGCAAACTCCTTAGAGTTGTTACACCACCAGACCATTAAACAGAAGAAGAATAGGCCCACTTTTCACTTGAGTGCTGGGCTTTGTGTATTTTTTATCTCTTGATGACATGACTGACATTATGAAGTGACAGGGAAATAACTGCTTTGCATAAACACCTGCATTAGGTAAGGGGGAACGCCGCTGGGTAGCAGCACAGCGGTAGTGGGCCTGGCTCTAATAGTTCAATATATTGACCTAGATGCTATGGCCCCTGCTAATTAGCGCCCTTTGACATCTAACCTACCTCATGCTATACCTTTTGAAATAGTGTGCAATTTAATGGCAACACCGAATGCTGAACTAATGAGCGCAAAATGTTTATGTATCCATAAGCAAAATATCAGCTCCAGGTCAAAAATGTGTGTTATCACACTAAAGAAAGTTAAAAAGTATGCTAAATAATAGATCTAAACACACATGATTCACAGAGCCTGTTACTGGCTGTTCCTGCTGGGTTCAGAGTGCCTAGGTACATGCTTGTCAAAGACATCTTGAAAAAGGTACTCTGGTCACCACAAATTCAATAATTTTAGGCTGTTCTGTGTGGCCATCCTGGATTTATACCGGCACATGAATCTGGAGCCTCTGACTGGAAGGAACCATTCAATGCCTGGGCTGGTGAGATTTTTAGCAGTACTGTTCATCTAGGGCCCAGAACACATATGTCAACAAGTATGTTCAGTGATATAACTGCTCAGGTCACCTGTGTACATGAGTGTGATGCAAACTGTTCAATGATAATGACATACACACTAAGGATGATGTGAATCAAATAGAAAATGTTATTGGGAGATCAGTTATATTCTTTGAATATCAAATGGAATGACAGATTAGGAAACCTTCAGTTTGTGTCTGTATCCTCTTCATCACTTTGCTATCTTTCAACCCATTGTGCACATTAAGTTTTACTACTATGTAAAGCACTGATTTGGAGTTATTTAACTACTGATCAAAGGCAATTATATTGGGGGATGACTGAATTCACTGAGGTGCACTTGAAGCCTTTCTACGAAACACACAGGACGTGACCCCTCCACTCCTAAGTCATTTCTGCAGCAGTCTCAAGCAGGAAGGATGGGAGTCTTCATGCAAAGCATAGCGGACACCTCACAATACTGAGAAGTATCAGATAAGCTTGTCTTGCTGATTGTGCCTGATTTGTGATTTGCTTAACCCTGCTCACATATTTTAAAAGTGTCAGGCCCATGTACATACTCTCCCAGGTTATATCCAATAATTGTCACATTCTATTTGTCTTTCTTTGCTTGTTGTTTATGCTTGCTCCAGCCTTTAGTTTGCATTTCTTTCTTGTTTATTACTTATATTCATTCCAGCAATAGTTTTATATCCTTGTACCTCGTTCCTTCCTTTCTTGGCCACAGTGTTATGCCCTATCCTTCCCTTGCTATTCCACAGATTGATACTACCACAGAATGGCACCCTTTCATTTTTTGGATGCAGAGCAGCACTCACCCAGTTTGGTCCTAGTATGGCATCAGCCCACTTGGCCCCAAAGCAGCAACTGCCTAGAGGGGCACCGGCCCAGTTGGTTCCAGAGTGGTACCTGCCCAGTTGGCCCCAGTAGCTTATCAACTGTCTGGCATCTGCCTAAGTCTATCTGGTCTAGTACCTTCCCAAGTCTGGCCATGACTGGTACCTGCCTGAGTCTGGTTATTGCCTGGCACCTGCCCATGCTTAGTTATAGTCTGGATCCAACCCTGTTATTTTTATCCCTGTACCTGTAATCTGCAGCCCTGTAATGGGTGTGCCTTGTTTTGTAAAGCCATGTCTCAGTTCAGCCCTGTATCAGTTCACCCCTGTTTTAGAGTCCTGTTTAGTTATGTCCTATATTAGAACCCTGTTAAAGGGTTTCCCTGTTTCATTCTTCTGTTCCTTTATTCTTTATTGTGTCTGTTTTTATTTTGTTGCCTTCCAGGTTTTTATTCTCTACTTGCTTTGCTCAGTTCCTCTATTTAAATTCAACCACACAGTTTATCTCAAACTGTCTGTGTAGTCCTGAAATCTTCAGTCTTCAGGAATGTTAGGGTTTGTGTGTTAATGCAGTGTAAGTCATTAAATTCTGTTATTCATTTACTATTTTATTATCAGTTTCAGTATTAGGGACTTATCTAGTGTGAGGTACCTTGATGCTAGTTGGCAAGCTTAATCTTATGGTCATAAGCAAACTAAATCCTCACCATATACCATCTCTAGTGTAGGTTAGTTTCTGTATTTATGTTTTGTATGTATATGTTTCCCTGACGCACCTGAGGATCTCGGCTCCTCTCTCCTTTCCACATGTCCCAACTTGATTCCCCCTTGGAAACATTTGAGTATCTCACCTACTCACTCAATCCCTTGTATTTCATAAACCTTTGCTCTGTCCTCTGTATGGTGTCCTTTGTTATATATGTATTTCGGTATGTCTCCTTAGTTCTGTAGTTATATTTTATGATTTGCTCCTCATGCATGCTTCAAGATTTCCTGCAGCCCTGCACTCTGCATTTCATTCATCTTGTTTCTGCTCTGTTTGTATTTGTTCTGCTCTACTTAGTTTGTTTGCTTTAACATGCAGACATCCTGCTATCCTATTTAGTTTGTGTTGTCTGCTCCAAGATATCTGCAGGGTACCTCTGATTTCCCACCTCATCTGTAACTGGATATAACAGCTGCCATCAAACCTGGAGCCTCAAGCTTTTAGGGGAGTGTAGTTCCCCTTTACCAGGCCCTGTGCCCTGTGCCTCCATATCTTTCACTTTTTATATTTGAAGCAATGCAAAACATAAACTATGCATTTTAAAATACTTTAATATGCATTAACATTTAGAGGAGGCATTTTAGGGCACCAGACTGTCCTTTTAAAGCAGACATGTCAACAGGTAATTTTAATAATTTAGCTAACATATTCATTTTATTTTTATCTAACCAAACCAATGAATATGTTACTGTGTGATAATATTTCCATTCTCCTTGGAAATGCATCACACCCTCCTCCAGAGACGGTTATCTTTTGAAGAAGACAAAACCTTTCAAGTTTTTGTCAGAAAGAAAGAGTATTCTGTCTTCTAAAACACCCTTCTAACCAGTGCTCTGACCCATTGCTGTGCCCAGGCTAAAATACAGCCAGGGGCCTGGTCTCTTGATTGTGGTGAAAAAGACCCAAAATATAAAATGAAATACTGACCCCCCCCCCCCCTAAAAAAAAATAGAAAACCCTCTTAATTTATGGGAAAAAAAGGCATACATACTCTAAATACACTAAGGAAAACATGTTTTGCTACTAAATATATTTTCATACTTAAAGATTTCTGTGCACAGCACACAGACATCCTCTAGAAGCCAGGCGTTCCTTACTGGGGTACTGGCTGTCCCTCTAGCTCATGGTGCCTCTGGCTGCAGAGTAGAGAGTTATCTCTGCCGTTGGTGTCTGGACAAGTCAGGTCATAACAAACAATAGCAATGGAGGCGATGAACATCTCTACAGACTCTAATATGTCAGCCATGCTATCCTATGGAAAGCTGTCATTATATGTACCTGGTGGGGGTCCTGTGAACTTTTGTTTCATTTTTTTCCCTTCCTACCAGCCCTTATGTTCTTGGGACTGGAGAGGACAAGGTCGTTATATGGAAACGTATAACACAGGCGGCACTACTGCCCGCAGTTATGGACTTTTTCTTTGATCTGCTGTTCATATGTTGGTTAGCTTTCCTGTCGTGTGAAAGCCTTGATAATGTGTGCTAACAGTTAACATTAATTTCAGCTGTCTTAAATGATCAAAGATACAGGTTATAGGATCTAATGGAATTTATTCTGATTTACCATCTGGCAATTGAAAAACTGCTACTGGCAGTTTTAAGTCCAAAATAGAAAGTCCAGCCACCATGGTTATTGGATTTTGGGTGATTTTTCATGATATGACAGTTTAAGGCTTTTATTTTTTTAATTTTGGTAATGAGTCTCACTCTTTGTGGCATTTCCAAATGTATAATTATTATAAACAAGGAAAATAAGGTTTAGTCAAATACTGCTTGCATTAAAGTGTTCCAGATCCTAGTAACTGAAAAATATGATAAGGAATTCAACAAAGCAAAAGAAGGAAACATTGCAGTAAAACAAAAAATGCTAGATTAAGAGGTCATGTACTATAACTGGAGGACGGAACACTCAGGAGAAATGTGAGGAAATACTTCTTCACGGGTGGTGATTTCATGCAACAGTCACCTAAGTGTGGTGTTAGAGGTTAATGCAGTGAGGGAATTCAAACTTACTTGTGAGAGACATCATGCTAGGTCTGACTGAATATAAAAGATTGTTAATGATCAAATCGAAAGAGGGTTCTGATTTGCATTTGCTCTAAAAATATATATTTTCATTTCTATTAAAGTTATTAATCATTTACATTTCCCTTTTATTTCCCATTCATTTTAGCCTGTGAAAATTAACTGGCACTGTTACTAGAAGAAAAGTCTGTTATTTGAAAATGTAGCCTTAGAAGCGTAACAGGAATTCTAAAAATATAAACATACATATCTGAGTTGTTTTATTTTTTTTAAACATTATTGGGTCGTATTTCCGATTTTCTTTTGTCACATTAATCAATATATCCATGAGTTATTAGCCCCTATGTAATAACTTCTGCAAGCAGCACTGCTCCATTTCCCTTTCTCACAAGCATTTTAATCACACTATCACACTCATTATCTCCATTTTAAAATGAATACCCTCCCTTTCTACTCCACAACTTGCCTACCCCCAAGTTCAATTCCAATATAGTTTGGCCTCAACCCATCATGTCACTACAACTTCCATTTAATCACCTATTAACTTCTGTTGAGTGCATTTGGGCATGCAAATATTGCTCAAGTCTTCTTGAAGAGCAGTTTGTTGGTTATAATAACCAACACACATTGAAAAATAATGTCAACCTATTACAAATGACATAGCTAATAATTAGTGATCATCACACACATGATGAATACACCATGAGAGAGGTCAACACATTGGCACACGACTGTAAATTTAGAAATTCTTCAGGCACACTATTTTATGATATCACAACAATAAGTGCCATTGTTTTAATTTGTATTCCTTACAATTAATAAGCATAGATTAGAAGACAGTGGTTTAATCTATACCATTCAACAGCCATATTTTCTTGAGCAATTGTGTGTGTGCCTTCATCATTTTACTTTAATGTAATGAATTGAATTACATTGTATATTTTATTTTACTAGACTTTTGTAGCATTTTTTTTTAAAGATTTCTCATCAAGCAGATTTTGTTGCCATGAATAATATATTCAGTATATCAAATCTAAAAAAACATTTACTAGAAGAATTCTTACCTCCACCTAGAGGTCAGTTCACATTAGAGCCATTTTGTTTATTTATTACATTTCTTGTATTCCACAGCCATCTATTATTATAAGCTATTTAGTAAAACTAAATCACAGACCATTTTGAGGAAGTGGGCAGTAAAGAGATGCACTCAACTGTGCATAAAGTGCCAGCAAAAGTTCAGATGCGCCAAAGCACTGGAATTCTAAACACTATTTGTCAGGTGAATTGACCAACATTATTGGTGAAGCTTTCATATAAAGAATATGGGGGAAAAAAAGTCTCTGCCAATTCCATTTATCCACGCATGTTAGTGTCCGGGTGTGTAAACAAGGTGAAATCGCCATTGTAAACAAGAAGGATAACTGTGCCTTTTATCCTACATGCAACACACTTTTGTGTGTGAGATTTGATAAACATATTCCTCTATTGTCTCAAGCTACTCTACTCATCATTCTAGAAAATAAGAACATTTTTTTGCAGGACACATAAAACCTTTTACACACTTCCCAGCAAGATGTGGAATGTGTGTGTGTTCACGGAAAACATATTAATTATTCAAGGAGACACTGCTTTGATTTAATTAGTTTTGAATTAATTGATTTTAGTCTGAACAACTATGAATTTAACACCCTGCAGGGCGACATATAAAAAGTTATTTGTACCCATCAAAAATGGCTGATGATAGAGCTGTATTCTTGGATACTGTAACAGGCTTCAGAGCTGGAATGGGCTGGAGTCCAGATGCAGGATAGTGGGTGATTCAGTGCCCTGCACAATGAGCACTCTCTACCAGGGATGGAGCCCCTGGCTTTAAATACCTCAAGCAGAGGCCTTGTTAGATTTCCCATGGGTCATAGCCAGGGCAGAGGAGTGGAGAACAACATGAGCAAAACCAGGGTTTTAGGATTGAGAATGGTCAGTAAACAAGCCAGGGTCAATGAACAAGAGAATATCAGGGTAATAGGATACAAGCTGAATACAGGAACAACATGGAAAATCCCAAAAACATACAAGCCAGCTAGCAAAATGTACCAAATCTGATTGCTTGGAGGATGGGGTTTATATAGCCCCAGTGCACACCCCTACAACAACTAGAATCTGAGCAGTAGGCAAGTGAAATAGGAAAAAGGCAGAGAATAACCCGATTCTTAACAGTGCCCAGCACAAAAACAACATTTTTTACATTGCTTCGTACTGAAACATTAGTGTTGAGGAAGCTGTAGGTTTTTGCCTCTTCATGCTGGGTTGAGGTATAGCATTATGACTACATGTACCATGCTTTGGCCTGATTAGTTCTGCATACTTTGTAACTGATACTTGAGAACAGGTCAGATGGGGCAGAGACCTATCTCCATGGCATGAGAGGGTATTAGTCTAGTTATGTAGCTATCATCACCCCCTCAGTTGTGTGCACCTGAGTCAAGTGACTCAGTCGCCTCACCCTCTCGCATTTACACAATGGGTGGTACAAATAATTAAACAGTGGTAACACAATTAGGACAAATGTAGCAAAAAATTAAGTTGTGCTTCATTAAAAGGATGGTATCAAGTGTAGGCATTTTATATAGAAATGATTTAATGAAAGAATGCAAATAAAGTACCTTATTGAGCCATCTTTACTTCATATAGCTCCACCAGGAGACAGACATTTTGTTTAGCATCTTTGGTCAGATGGGTCAGATCTTTCTTCATCTGAACCAAGGTGAGTGAAGATCTGAGCCAAGATTCTAAACAACATGTCTGCCCACTGAGAGAACAATATTTGGTAAAGGCGGCTCAATAAGGAACTTTATTTATATTCTTTCACTAAATATTTTCTCTATAAATCATTTACACTTGATACAATCTTTCAATTAAACATAATTGCAGTTGTCCTTTAACAGGAACAAGCATTAGGCACTACTCTACTGGGATTCTGGCGCACCAGCTAAATAAAGTTCTATAGACCAGTCTGATTTTAGATTCTGATTTATCAGAATTGTAGAAGAAAAGGTGGCACCCCTTCTCACAATTAGGGGTATTTTATACAGGCCACTTAAAACTTTTGCAGTCTGTCTTGCAGTATGTAGAAGTCATTTGTTACCAGAAGGAAATCAATTACCTAATCAAGTAGTGAATCCCACATAACCATGTTGATTAGTTAATTGATTTCCTTCTGGTTACATTTGTCGTCTACCTACTACAAGGCAGCATGCAAAAGTTATATATGGCCGGTAAAAAATTGTTAAGGTGGCAACCCTACTTGCAAAGTCACAATCCTCCAAAACCGTAAAATGCCATGTGTGTGCAATATACAATATTGGTTAATTACAAATATGTCTGTCCTAATAATGGTTTGTATGCCAATGTAAAGATTAACATATATGCTTATATAATGGTCACCTAAAGCGTACTCTGTTGAGATTTAGTGTTACAAACTCATTTAACATTGGTATATCCAGCAAATTCATGGTTGGTACTCTTTTCATGTTATGGTTTTCCAAAACAAGTCAACTTTAAATGCTCTTAGACTATTGTCTACAGTTTTTGTCAAGCGTATTCTGTAAACAAAACAAACAACATTCTAACAGTGATTTAAAGTCTCTGTAGCTCTAAATGTCAAACATCTACACCTGGTGTTTAGGAAAGATTGAAACAAGGATTTGACTTTATTTTACCGCTTGTTTATCGTTGTATTCTATGCATGTTTTCACTCCAGGCAATAAATGCCAGTTGTGCTATGACTTTTATGTTGTTAATTATATGCAATGACCCATTGAATGCCAAAAGTGTGAACTATTCTGTAAAAGATTGATATACTTGTTCACAAGACTGGCAAGCTTTTTTTTTACAAACATCAGCAGAAATATATGTTCTGCTGCTAATTATTTTATAATCACATAGGCTATTTCTATATATACAGGAAGTACCCGTATGTTTAAATGGCATATAACGGTCTATTCACTAAAAAGTGAGTTGTCATAAAGTGAACTACAAAAATCATGCTTTAATAGCAGAGTTGGAACCATTCTCCAGATAGCCTATATCAGTCAGTGCACTACTGAACCAATATGGGAAAGGTTTTGTTGGGAAGGATACATTGGAACAGTGAGAACAGGGTAGAGACAGACATAGAATAGCACTTGAGGACAGTTAGTAGTTTAAATTCTACAAATGAATGGCGTATCAGTTCTCCTAGATGTGAGCAGGTTTGAACAGGTTCAAAGAAATAAAGATATCGATACATGAAGACACACTCTGGGAACAGAATAGGGATGCAGATGTACTGTTATATATCATCTTGTTTTGCACATTCAAATAATGTTACTGGTATGAGTTAATGTTCTGGTCCAATTAGATATTTGGCTGGCTGTTACAGCCCTCTAATGGTTTTTATATTCAACTTCAATTCTTCTGGTGTAAGTAGGGTTGCCACTTCATCCACATGTAACTTTTGCAGGCTGTCTTGCAGTATGTGAGCAGAAGGAAATCAATTCCCTAATCAAAGTGGTTCTGTGGGATCCACTACTTGATTAGATAATTGATTTCCTTCTGGTAACATATGATTTCTACTTACTGCAAAGCAGCCTGCAAAATGTTATGTATGGCCGGCAGACTAGCAAACCTAGGCGTAAGGTTCCACTGGCCTGGAGTCCAGATGCAGGGTGGTAGTGCATACCTGTACTATAATGTCATGGCCAGACAGGTCGAGATGCTTACAGTCTGGTGAGCAAGTGCACAGTGACAAATTCAGGGCAAGGTACAGGGTGAAAACCAGGAAATGAAGTAACGCAGTCCAAAATTTAGAGGCAGGCAGCAGAAGTTCAAAAGTCAAGAAAGCAGGGTTAAACTCCAGGAAACACACAGAAGAAACACCAAGTTACCATTGCACAAGTGAGAGGATAACTGAGCATTGTATATTTAGTGATTAATGGCTTTAGTTTCAAACATCTGGGTCTCGCATAGGGCACCTTCCAGCATAAGCATTAGGATAGAGTGCATTGAGTGGAAGTAAAAGAGGTTTGTTGATCTTTTTGTTGTAAGTTGGTGAGTTCTGTGAACTGAGATTTTCTGATTGGATTAAGGAAACCATTGGAGAGTAATATCTCCTATAGCTTTTCAAATAGTTAATATGCATAAATGGGTAAGATAATTGGGACCCACAATATTCACATATATTGCACTGGATCTATCCCAGTAAACACGTAATTACTGGCTGCCCCCTGGTTTGTTGTGGGCCGTGGGATTCCTTACTGTGATGATATGGACATCGAGAGAAGCCTCTCCCCCAGGTGTTTTGTCATGAAGGGGAATGTTGCTGACACCGGGGTCAAGTCAGTGACTATATCTCCCCCAGGATGCTGGTTGTTTCAGTAGTGGAAACTGTGAAGTGAGGCAGAAGGGGCCTTAGAAGGTAGTAGACTGTGACCAGTGTCAGAGTAGGTACAGAGTCCTCTACCCATTGGAGAGGGAGGCAGGCATCCACACCTCAACCTCCAATTACAGCCTTTACAAAGGCTGCCAAGTGTTACACTCAATGGTGATAGATTCAAAGACTCTGCCACAGGAATGGACACACACCAAACACTTGGGAAAGTCTCTTTATTGCAAAACAGACCAACTTATATATAGGGAAACAAGGTGAGAGGGGGTAAAACTACACAAATTTAACTTATGTCAATTAACTCAGGATGTTTAATTACAATATAATTGGGAAACATCCTGAGAGTTCATAGTTCACACCACAACAAAGAAGTAACACATCACATCAACATATTGGCAATGCAAACAGGAATACATCCAATAACATTTCTTAACACCTTCAAATTAACATTGTACACAACCACTTTAGGATACTCACATGTTAAATCAAAGTCTCCTTTTTCTGTTTCAGGAAGTCTTCTACAGCTAAGTCTTGGGGGGAGGGGAGGGAAGGCTGGTCTGATACTCTTACACCCCAAGTAAACATAGAAACCCCAAATCTGTATCCAAACTTAACAGTGTTTAGGGTCTTAGTATTTGGAGTAACAAGGCATGATGGTATCAGGGGGGAAAGCAGTGCAAACAAATATGTACCAGCCTCCACAAAGTTGAACCCCTTGCAAGGTCTGGACCCATAGTCTGTAGGAAGGAGACTGGCACTCACTCTTCAGGACCCCCAGTGGCGGAGGGTTCCATCACACTTACCACGTCTACTTTTCTCACTCAAACACGATGCACATATGTTGGCTCCCTTATGGTTATTATATAAACCTCACAAATTGTTTTAAATTGCATTTTTATGTATTTTTTAAGCACTTTCTCTGCCACAGTGATGGTGCATGCTGCTGCTCTCTCCCATGGCACTTAAAAAAATAATAAGTAGTTAGGTCTAGTTAGGTGTCAGTTAGGGACATTTGAATATTTATACTTTTGGTGTATTTTTCCTCCTTTTTTGCCTGTACTTTCTTTCATATTGCGTGAGCCCAGAGTGCCAAATATGGATTTAGGATATAGAAAAGTGTTTGGAGAAATGAAGAATACATTAACCTCTTCCTGCCATGGCATAGAACACCCTCTGCTTAACAGCCCATCATGGGTCCCACCGCAGGATCCCACCGGCCATTAAGTGGCCTCAGTCTGACATGGTAATTTAACCTACGCTCATAGCCAGCACTGGTTACATTTCTCCATATTGTGATCTGCACGAACTTAAGGGTCTTGTGATCATTTGGCAGTGACCCAGAGGGTTGGTAAAGACCACTTACTCTGTGTTTAGCACGAGGAACACTAAATTGCCTTTTTTTGATGCCTTTGTCTTTAATTTCAATGTAACAATCTTTATTTGAAAATAAGAAATATAAGAAATATAATTATGAAATAATATTACATTTTTAATTCCTGTTTTCTTATTAAAAAAACAACATTTATTTACAACAAAGCTTTTGCCATCCCTGAAAGCAATATATTAGGTATGCATTACAACTAGTGATCATTTTTTAACTTGAACTATTCTTCTGCCTGAATATTTATAGGTTTATTTACAACAAACTGTGAGCTGATGAATTAAACAAATAGTGCAATACTTTCTCTCTGAGGTGGATGATACATAGAGATATGTTAATTGGTAATAGATAGAATCAGGCCTTATCCAACAAATATTCACAGATTAATGATGTTCATTTCACCTATCCAGCTGAATGTGTAAGCTATGTGTTAATAACAAATATACAAAACCAAACACAACATTCAGACTAGTGTATTTCAAAAATGTCACACTTAACAAATAGACAAAAAAAATTACACTGAAAATGCAGTCTAGTGTATTTTCAAAAATGTCCCCCTTAATAACAAATACCCAAAACTCAGTCTGGAGTATTTTAAAAAATGTCACACTTATTTTAATGAGAACGGTATATAGTTACTTTGCACATCTTTTAATGTTATGCAACCATTTTTCAAGCAATTGCTATTTAGATACAAACACAAGTCATAAATTAGGCAGACGGCATCTTCCATTAGAAGAAGGATGCATGGAGGTGATAGTTTTTTTGTACTAGTTCATCATATATATTTTTTATCCATAACATTTTATTGCAAATAGGCTGTGCATAAGTCTATGAGCTTTATTCATGTAAGAGGGAATTGTAGGGAATTGAGAAATGGAGTGCAAATTTAAGGCACAAGTCATCAAGCTAGAAAAAGTCTCCCATTCAAACTTTGCTATTTTGGCCTTATTTTTTGCAATTACCTTCTCAATTTTCTGCAATTTCCTCTTTCATGAAAAAAAATGTGAACAAAAAAATCTAAAACTTATACTGTAAGCATAAAAAGGGAAACCCATACTTTAGAAAACTAACCTTTGATGTTTGCCGCTGAGAGGCAAAGAAAGCAGCCTGGTGTGGTCAGCAACTGCCTCTCTCTGCTCGAACAGAAGGAAGACCAATGCCGAATCCAGGACCCAACCAGACGGTTGGGAGGAGTCCTGCTATGATTGGCAGTGTGCACCAGCCTCCAGACTGGGTGTGTCTCAGTTGTGAGTATCTACACTGATCACAATTATAAATGCAACACTTTTGTTTTTGCCCCAATTTTTCATGAGCTGAACTCAAAGATCTAAGACTTTTTCTATGTACACAAAAAGCCTATTTCTCTCAAATATTGTTCACAAATCTGTCTAAATCTGTGTTAGTGAGCACTTCTCCTTTGCCGAGATAATCCATCCACCTCACAGGTATGGCATCTCAAGATGCTGATTAGACAGCATGATTATTGGAAAGGTGTGCCTTAGGCTGGCCACAATAAATGGCCACTCTAAAATGTGCAGTTTTATCACACAGCACAATGCCACAGATGTCGCAAGTTTTGAGGGAGCGTGCAATTGGCAAGCTGACTGCAGGAATGTCCACCAGAGCTGTTGCCCATAAACTGAATGTTCATTTCTTTACCATAAGCCATCTCCAAAGGCGTTTCAGAGAATTTAGTAGTACATCCAACCGGCCTCAAAACCGCAGACCACGTATAACCACACCAGCCCATGACCTCCACATCCATCTGAGACCAGCCACCAGGACAGCTGCTGCAAATATATGGTCTTGTCAATTGTTGTAATGCATTCATCAGATAGGTTAAATACTTAAAAGTCCACGGAATTGTCACGTGGGTGTTCACTTACTCTAAATATTTAGAGATATATAAGAGCCCATAAATCAAATTGTATAAAATTAATCATGGGAGGGGAATAAAACACTGGTAGCCACAGAAATATGTTACGTTTTGTGTGGTGGGTAATAAAAAAAAAAAAAGATTTAGTGAATGGCTACTTCAACATATTTAATAGAATAATATGTTTAATTGTATTAAAGTACCTTTCAAAATCTATAGAAACTGCACCAGTCTGACATATGTATTGTAGGAAGGCAGTAATTTCTGAGCATTATGATAAAAGGCATACATATAGTGAAGTTGGACAGTTGCTGGTAGTGTGTTGGATAAAACATATTTTTCTAAGACATTAAATAGAACAGGAATAACCTATCTGATGAATGTATTACAACAACTGACAGGACCATATATTTTCCCCTAGAAACTATACAATACTACTTGACACCAGTTTTCATTTTGCACTACATAAATCCTATAAAATACTGATCTCGTTAATACGTTTATATTTTACCACTGAACAACCTTTCACATACAATAGGCTTTGGTCCTATTACTAAAGGGCAAATGTAAATTTATTGAATAAGTGCACTTTAAAATCCATGCATGGCTGCTTTCTTTATTTACTAAAGGGCATGCATCTGAAAATACAGGTGGACCTCTCAGAAGCTGAAAACTAAGACAAATGCAACCTACTTCTGTTTTGCAGTGTTTCTTTCTGTGGCAAAGAATACATAGTCCAATGCCTAAAATACTGTTTAAAAAAACCAACAGTAAAATATAAAATTTAATGTAGATTCAAAAAATATGAACAATTTGTTTATGGAGATTAAATTATTAATACAAAAAATAAGCACATGTAAGGAAATAAACCATAGCATCTTTATATACCAATTTGATCTGTGCAAAATCAATCTAGCTAGCAAAGTAATCCCTTTATGAAATTACATCTTCATCACCACTGATGAAGACACTAGCATCCAGTATATCTTTCTTGCTGCTGATGTCTCTTTTTATACAACCTAGTATCCATCAGTCTTATTCCACTGCATTGCTCTGCTGCCCATTTACCTTTAAACCATCGAAATCAAGAAAAAAAAGTATTTTTTTGCTTTTTCATGCACTACATGCATTGTTTTAAATTTTATTGTCACAAACAGTAGACCATTCCTTAATTATTCTTAAAGCATTCGCCATTTAAATCGTAAAACGTAACAGACACCAAGACTGGACCTAATGTAAAGGAAACAACCATATGATTGATAAAGTTAGAGAAAGCGACTTCACTAGGCCTTAAATGTTGTAACTTCCAGTCACTTTTGGACAGAGTGACTGGAAGTATAGTTCTATTTTGGGACAGATTTTTCTCCTAAGGAAGTAGTACTATATCCTGTGAAACATGTGGAGAAGTTTTCCACTAGAGAAGAGTCGGAAACCCACGAATGTGCCATATACTGTATGTTAAAAATAAATAGAAAATAGTCCCAGATCCGCACAAGATATAAAGTCCCGGTGCACGGACTTTAAGATGTCTCCCAAATCTTCAAATAGCAACAAAAAATGAAAGACCAGCACTCGGTTGTAAAGTGATGAATTTTTAATCACACATAGGCCTATGTGTGATTAAAAATTCATCACTTTACAACCGAGTGCTGGTCTTTCATTTTTTGTTGATATACTGTATGTTGGCCTGAAGAGCAACTTTGGACCTGCAACTCTTTGAAAGCTCATGTGTGTGTGATATTGTGTATTTAGTTTGTGCAACTGCATTCAATTTTTTTAATGCGTTATACTTTTTTTTTTTTTTAAAGTAAATGGAATAAAAACTACATTAATGAGCCCCTTTTTTCCATTGTATTCATAAATACAATGGGTACACAGGGCTATGGATATTTTGTTTGAAGCATACAATATTGTGTCTTTGTTCTCCATAAACCATGTACATAGCTACCTTCTGTTATCATACACCTCTCAAAAAGATATGATAAATGGAGAATGTAGTAAAACAAAAACAGTGTAGCCAGAATGACTTTGTAAACCACCACCATTACTTAATAGAAGAGAGACGTACCAATAATAGAGTAACATTGCTCAAGATTTCAGCAAGCAATATTATCTATTCAAAGTGCAGACCACTGACTTGTCGCCTACATCACTGATTTGTCGACTACTCCTTTTATTACTTTGGTATTGTTACTAAACTTCTATTTAGGAGCGACAGTCCCTATTTGGAACGCAAATCCCTTTGTCCCTCTTTTCTCTTCTATTGTCCCTATATTCTAGGAGCTCCGAATTTTGGTTTTGCATACGTGTATCTCCAGAGCAGTAAAACTCATACAAAGTATATTTTAGCTGAAGGAAGTGGTTTTATATATTATAAATTGTAAGTAAAATACTTTATTTAAAATTACTGTTGCTTAAGTCACTTACAATGTCTCAGTAATATCCCGCCCATAGCCACACCTTCAGTCTCTCCCACAAAAACAAAATAGGCATGTATTAAACAAAACTGTGCAATACCATTGCAAGAGATAAAACTGCACTGACGTCTACACTCTTATTATTTCAAACTTAAAGTAATTAGGGTCAGGGCACGAATATTAGGGGAGTATGATAGAGACAGCAATAGTAGTAGCTATAAGTAGGGACATTTTTGTCTGAAACATGTCTCTCAGTCCTATTCTCACAACGAGTCAGCTTTCTTAGCGTTGATGTATTGGCTTTATTAATTAAAAAGGGAATTGACAAGGGAATTTAAGACATAGGGCTAAAGTAGCCAAATTAGAACATTTTTCCAACTTGGCTACTTTAGCCTTAAGTTTGAAATTCCCTTGTCAATTCCCTTACAATTCCCTCTTCCATGAATACAGCCCTGAGACTATTACATATAATATCCTGGTGCCATATTCATAAAAAAGGGAGCCGCAGGGAAAAGACAAGAAAATTGCTAAATTAAAAACAATTAATTTGGGGGAATTTTCCAGTAGCCAGTTTACAACTTGGCTACTTTGACCTTATGATTTCTATTCCTTCTTTCATAAATAAAGCCCCAGGTTTCCAAACATGTTCACTATGTTCATATTTGCTTGTTTTTCCTGATCAAAGGATTTGCTTTGTCATATTCCTATTTGTTTTTATTTTGACATTTGTCTCCGTTCATCTTGGTTTTCTTTGGCTTCTCATTGTGTAGAATGCACTTTACAGTCTTCTTTTCTGTGTGACACTGAAAACATATTAGCCTAACTAGTAAAGTGGAAGGAACCTTATAATCCTTTTTAAGTACACACAATACTAACCTTCATAAACATGTTATTGTTGAAGAATTAAAGGGCCCCCAGTTCAAAAATGTCAGGCTTTTTAAAAGGCTTTGTTTACTTTCTGCAGTGTCTGCATTAATGGAACATTAAACATTGTTCAACCCTTGCTTGCCTTAAAATGTCCCGAGACATTTAACTAAACCCAACATGTATCTTAATAGATACACACGGGTTTACTATCTGCTGTGCCTCACATATGAGTCACAAGAGTTCCCTGTTGTCGCACACAGCTAATCATAGCGGGGGCTCGCCCCGCTCTGACATCCGAATGTGAGGGTCTCTCGCTGCTGGCACAGAGAGAGACCCTTTTTTTTTGCATGGGATTAGCAGGGGGACCTAGTTAAGGTCCCCCTGCTGATCACATGCAAAAACGAGGGTCTCTCTCTGTGCTAGCAGAGAGAGACAGTCGCCGACCAGAGGTCAGAGGATGAACTGGCGTGTACTATCAAAAGTACACACCAGTTTATCCTCATACTAGGGACAACTAAAATGATATTAGAAGCACAAGTGGAAAATTAAAAAGATGTTTTCCTAATTTCAGCATTGCTAATACTATATATAGATCACTTTCAATCATTTTTATGCTGTACATTCACAGTAAAATAATGTTTAGGTTATACAGTCCCATTAAGAGTCATATCACTATCTCACTTATATTTTGATGAGAGTCCCTTGATCCCATGCCATGCATCGTAGCCAGGCTCAGCTGTAATATTTAAAAAAAGTGTGCGCAATATAAACATAGGTATGTCCCACTGTTATCTATAACATACCCCACAATTGTCTCACTTTAAGTGGGACAGTTCTGTTTTGGGACCAGCACATGAGCAATAGGATTTACACTCCCCTAGCTAAGCCACTCCCCAGTTTAGCATGTTGGAAGGTATTCCTGTCAAGGTCATACTATTTAGCTGAGATAGCATAACAAAGAAACAAAAGTATCAGAAACAAAAAGGCCAAACAGAAAAAAGGGGAAGGTTATAAACTGCTGTTACTGCTGATTCACTAACTACGGTTCAGGAACTCTCAATTTCCAAGATTCCTGACCAAGCTAAAACCTAGCCAAATGTCTTCTTCATATAAGAAAGCTGATGCCCAGAACCGTATCCAGGTGCTCTACAAGCGCCGGGTGAGCGTGCTTTATTTAAAATAGTTCTCCTCCATCTTTGGAATAAGGCACCACCACCATGGTATAGTGCGGGGTAATGTGACAAGAACACTGAACAGGAAGCAGCAGAGCAACTCATTATAGGCTTAACATTCCTGGACAGGTCTTTACTACCTTTTAGGGTTGGTCTTGGGATTGCATATTTCAGCATTTTTTTAATGAGCATCAGGATTGCCTATGTTATTACTATTAGCTCTATTTAAATCATTGTAAACATATGGTCTCTTCCCTATAATGGAAGAATTGTAATTCAAGCAATGCTTTACGTAGAACTTTGTGACACACCTGTATATACTGTATATTTGTATTGTTTTTTGTTGTATTCTTGCAGGGTTTTTTGGATAATATATTTTATTTTTGTATTTATGTACTCTATGTACAAATGATATATAAAACGGAACCTATTTGTCTTTATGCTGGTTATTATAGGAAGTGTTGACACTCTTTTTAATGTGTACTTTTGCCACCGATGGAGGCACAAACCACACTGGAAAGCAAGAACCCCCCTCCCTGCCATGAAAGATAAAACAGCAGGGAGGAGGGATGGATATGTTAAGATGTTCTTGCTTTTTTCATTAAAAACAAAAACTGTGTATGATTATGTGTGAACTGTGTGTGAGAACCGTGTGAAACTATGTGCGAATTTGAGTGAGATTATGTGTATGTTATTGGGTGTGTGTCACTTTGTGTATGTAACTGTTTGTTTATGTGACGTGTATGTATGTGACTGTGTGTTTGTAACTGTCTGTGTGTGAGTGTTACAGTGTGTGGTTGTGTGATCCTATGTGTATGTGTGCAACGGGGAGCAGTATCTCAACCCTGGATCCAATGTCTTGAACCAGACCTTGGGCAAAGTGGAACTTTGGCATGTCAGGAAGAAAGTATGTACTACAGGATAAAGTGAAATTGTGGCATGTACTATGGGGTAAAGTGACACAATGACATGTTTAAGGGGCAAAGTGATGGGTAAGTTATACAATGGCATGTTCTGCAGTGGCAAAGTCACAGTGTGGCATGTTCTTCATTCTATTGGGGTAGTGTTGTACTGTGGCATGTTCTACAGGGGGAGTTTGCCACTGTAGCAAGTGCTGCAGAATCAGTTTGATATTGTGGCAAATGCTGTGGGGAATCATAGATCCATTCCAAGTGCTGTGAGCGAAGCATTGTTGGGCAATGAGACATAATAGCAAGTGCTTTGGGGACAATGTGTCACCGTGACAAATGATGTGGGTCAATGTGACCCATGTTGAAAAAGTTGGATGTGCTATAAATAGAACTCAGTAACTATAAAATGTTTGTAACCTGGTGTACTTAATCTAGTGGGAGATATGTACCTGGTTATTATTGAAAAAGGCAATCCTAAAAAATTTTTAATAACGTTATATGGCAAGGATTGTATAAATATATTTTTTTACACATGATTCAATTCACATATAAAAAAATCCTTATATAACAAAAATATTAATGTATTTGTTTGCACAGAATAGAATAGAGCTGTACACTGGTCCTTGAGTGAAAGCAGCAATCTTTAGTCCAAATGATGTTGGTAGCTTCCTCAGGGGCATATATACCGTATTTATCGGCGTATAACACGAGCCGGCGTATAACACGCACCTAATTTTAAGAAGGAAATTTCAGGGAAAAAAACTTAAGAACTTAAATTAAGAACTTTGAAGCCCAATATGCCATTTTAATATGCCAGGATATTGCCCCCAATATGCCATTTAATATGCAGGATATTTCCCCCAATATGCCATTTAATATGCAGGATATTGCCCCTAATATGCCATTTTAATATGCCAGATATTGCCCCCAATATGCCATTTAATATGCAGGATATTGCCCCCAATATGCCATTTAATATGCTAGGATATTGCCCCCAATATGCAGGATATTGCCCCTAATATGCCATTTTAATATGCCAGATATTGCCCCCAATATGCCATTTAATATGCAGGATATTGCCCCTAATATGCCATTTTAATATGCCAGATATTGCCCCCAATATGCCATTTAATATGCAGGATATTGCCCCCAATATGCAGGATATTGCCCCTAATATGCCATTTTAATATGCCAGATATTGCCCCCAATATGCCATTTAATATGCAGGATATTGCCCCCAATATGCAGGATATTGCCCCTAATATGCCATTTTAATATGCCAGATATTGCCCAAATATGCCATTTACTATGCAGGATATTGCCCCCAATATGCCAGGATATTGCCCCTAAGTATGCTCGTTATGCCACCCTCCTCCCCCCCCTTCCCCAGACCCCAGTACTTACCTCGTTCCTGCTCTGTCCCCCGGTGCTCTGAAGCTGCGTGGCTGTGAGGGAAGCGTTGTGAGCTTCCCTTCAGCCGCGCGGTCAATAAAGTTTGTTTTAAAAAAAACAGACTTTATTGACCGCGCGGCTGAAGGGAAGCTCACAACGCTTCCCTCGCAGCCACGCAGCATCAGAGCACCGGGGGACAGAGCAGGAACGAGGTAAGTTTCAGATTTTTTTTTTTTCGGCGTATAACACGCACACATCATTTTCTCCCTATTTTCAGGGAGAAAAAGTGCGTGTTATACGCCGATAAATACGGTAATTGCTAGTGTATATCCAAGATTTTATAAAATCCCTACCAATTATAGAATACATAAATGTTATGATGATAAAAATAAAACCCAACAATTTAATACTGCCCTTAATTAAAGAAAAACACTCTTGTTCCCTCATCATGTCCAGATATTTATTTAAAAACAGAACGTTATATATGTAACATTGTAAAGATTGGTAACTTTTCTCAATGACATAACATCCACATAGATTTCTTACAGATTTGTTTTTGCAGAACCATATTTTGTGTCAAATTTGGTATTATTTTCACAAAGCTGTCTTATCAAAGTTGTAGCATGAAGATGATAGCTTTAAACATAAACCGTATAACATTATAACCCAAAGATGCTGTACCACGGCTATTACTTTAAAATTGTAATATAGATGAAACAACACTAAAAGCGCACATTATATCGCCATGAATTCTAAGCTTGTTATACAGAGTAATACACTCGGAATGGTAGATACAATCACTTTTATTAAGGGTAAGTATCCCCTTTTGTTTACTTTAGGATTGTACAATAGATGGAACAAAACTGAAAGTGCACATTGTGTCCCAATCCATGCTCAGCTTACAATAGAGAGTAAAAGTAGTTCCCATTTAAACACACAGAATGGAATAAACATTTAATTTCCATAAGAATAAGTGCCCTCCTTATATTGGAAAGTGAAGATTCTTAAGCGCCCAATATCTAAATTCATTCCAGCTATGGTATCGGTTGGTGTCTGTTACTGTTTGACTCTCATGGGTACTCAAAGAAACCACCATAGCTGTAATGATGTTACTCACGGTTTGTGAAGCAGGAGTCGTGGCAATGGAAACACTCTTGCTGGGACAGTACACAGGGAGTAGGACTGATAATAGGGAACAGAACTCTCCCTGAGATAAATGTTAGCACGGGTGAATACTTTGTAGCGTACTCACAGATTCAAGACAAAATATCAGGATACTCGAGAGCTGCTTAATTGAGAAGGTAAGCCGAGGTCTAGGGAGCCAGAAATCACAATGGTTAAGGGTATGCAGTAAAGTGGGAGTCCAGAAATCAGCAGCATCTAAGTATCAAGCTAAAGGTTAAGGGTTATAGAATTCAAGGATAGTCGGTATGGAGACAAGGGTCAGGTACCAGGAGATCAAATAGCAAACACTGGAGAGGTTTGGAGGTGATGTACACACTACAAGTAGCACAGAAACTCTGAGCATTGTACTGTGGTTTACATGAGCCTTATATTGCCAGTGAAGGGGGAGTCAATGATGTTTGTCTGAGGGGGCAGAACTTAACCGGCACTGCAGAAGACTGTAATTGGATGCGCGCATCATAGAAATACCGTCCTGCCTAGGGGATGGACAGAGGAGGAGCACAACTACAAGAGATTTGTGGCAAACCCGGAAGCCCCTGAAAACTGACAGACGGATGGACAGAGGGTGCGAACAGTACGAATATTACAATAAGAGTGAAATAAACATTACCTCAACACCACATTTTTAAATGATAATAATAATACAACAATTATACCAAACCATAAGGTATTTTTAGAGAGTTTCAATAACCAAATAACAGAATATCCACACACTTGAATAGGTTAAAACAAATAAACAATGCTAAAATGCTCAATCTATTAATAGAAACACGAATAGTTAACTTTATTCAGTCAAAGTATAAAATACATGATATGTGCTAGCTGATACTTACATGTTACAGTTCTAGGAATACTAAGGTGGAAAGACTGGCTACAGTAGCTTCTATTGGGTGATGTCCATTGTTCAGGCATCAGGAGATTTCTCAAATCTCTGTCCTGTGAATCTGTTAAGATGGAGGCTCCAGTTGGTACAGATTTTCAGTGGTAACACTGGTTCTGTCAGGTGACCAGATTGTCCTCTTTCAGGCTCCATGTTGTCTACAGTCCAACAATAGAGAGTATATTTAGCCGGAAACACTGTTGTTTTGACCATAGTTCTCACCTGCCACATATATCCACACACACAAAGTATGCCTATTGCTAAGTGATATCTGTGTATAAGACCACCAAACTAGCATAAATATGATATTACATGTATTTTTATAGCACCAACAATTTACGTAACGCTAGGTATAGAGCATAGAAGGGAACTACATACTAAGTTATGACAAACTAAAACATACTGATACATGAGATAAGAAAGACGAGCCAGAGGTAGTCCAGCAGTCAGAAGGGTGTTACAGTAGTCAAGTCTAGAGATCACAAGCGAATGTACTACAATTTTGCCAGTCTCTTTGCTGAGGAATGGGAAAATGTGTGCAATGTTCCTTAGGTGCCAAAGACAGGATTTTGCTAAAGACTGATAGTCAAAAGTGACCTCAACACATTGGACACGGTGTGTAGTTACAAACTTAGCATTTTCAATGGTGACTGGGAAGTCAGGTATAGGGACAGAGCTTGAGGGAGGGAAGACAGTGAACTCAGTTTTAGAAAGATGCAGGTAGCGATCAGACAGCCAAGTAAACATGGCCAGTAGACAATCAATGACACCTGAATCGGGGAGGTGAGGTCACGGGAAGAGAGGTAGATCTGGGTGTTGTCCACATACAGGTGGTATTGGAAGTCAAAAGAGCTGATGAGTTCTCCTAGAGAAGAGGTATCCAAGGGGCCAAGGACTGACCCTTGTGGAATACCAACAGAGAGCGGAACAGGTGATGATTCAGACAGGTTTTATTAAATCCAAGAGCACATCATACCACCTATGCCAATCGAGGATAATCTGTTAAGAAGGAGGTGGTCATCAATGGTGTCAAAGAGATCACTGAAAAGTAGCCTTTAGATTTGGCAGAGAGACGGTCATTCAACACTCTATTGAGGGCTGTTTCATAAGATTGTAATAGTCTAAAGCCTGATTGAAAAGAGTCAAGCAGGTTGATAGCAGTCAGAAGGTCTGTTAGTCGTGAGTGCACAGTTCTCTCCAGCAACTTGTACACAAAGTATAGGGAAGATTTTTTCAGCACAGGTATTAGTTGAGCTTGCTTGAAGGTTGACACTACTATTCCATAGGACAGAGTGAAGTTGGGGAGGTGAGTTAGAATTAGGCAGAGTAGAGGGGATACTAGATGAGTCAGGATGAGATCTAGCTCACAAGTAGCAGGTCTCAAGAAGGAGAGCATATTATCTAGCTACAGTGGAGAAGATATTCAGACTGGGGAATGGGATGAGTCAGGAGGTAGCTGGGGCAAGTCATGGGGGGTGAAGTTACACCTGATAGCATATTTATTAAGTGAGCCAAGGTCTTGGGTCATAAGAGTGGACCAAGGTGGAGGAGCAGGTGGGCAGGTGCGAGCAATAAACATTGATAAGAGACGTTTGGGGTTTGATGAGAGGGTGCATATTAAGGTTGAGAAGTAGCTTTGCTTGGACTGAGAGAGTAGATTTGTAGGAGCACAACAGGAATTTATAGTGAAGAAACCCCTCCTTGCAGCGTGATTTCCTATAACGCCACTCAGCTGTGCAAGTATATTTTTGGAGGTAACGTGTTTCTTTTTGCGCCATAGTTGTTGGTTGGATCTTTGGACACGTTTGGCAGCAACAGAGGCAATGTTGTCAAAGGCTAAGGTGAGCATTTTTTGTAAGAATTAGCAGTTTCCTCTGGACATGGAAAGGAGGGGAGAGAGATTTCAAGAGTGGTAATAAGTCTTGGGAGGGTGATGTTAGATAGCAGTCTGTGGAATTGAGTCAGAGGAAGTATCATGTATGTAGAAGTAGTGATGTCTGTGGTATATGACCGAGAGGTGGAATGTTATAGACATGTTTGATATTTATGTTAGTTTGCTTGTCTTATACACAGATACCACTCAAGTAGTAATATGCGTGTGTATTTGTATGTGTGTTTAAACACACACACACACACATATATAAACCTATATAGGTTTATATGTGTGTGTGGTATATGCAATAACACTGAAGGTGGCAGATGGTCTAAGCAACAGTGGATATTGTATAAGGCTGGACTGTAAACAACATGGAGTCTGACAGTTATAAGACAGTCTGGTAACCTGACCAGTGTTAATTTGGAAAAGCTTTACCAACAAGTGCCTCCATGTAAAGAGATGAACAGGAAAGACATTTCAGAACTCTCCTGATTCTTGAACAAAACACATACCCCAAAAGAAGATACTGAAGCCAGTCTTTCCACCTGATTTGTCCTGGCATCATACCATCTAAGTGAAAAAGTGATAAAGTGTTGCGCAAAAGTGGAACATATAAAATATACTTATCAGCGATTGATGTAATGATCCGTATATGTAAAAGAAAAATATAAAAAATAATGTGCAGTATTATCAATAAGTGGTACTAGTGAATATTTCCCCCTTTGGAGATACACTCACAATGTCTAGAGCCTAAAAAAACGGCTCTAGGTGTATAAGACGATGGACTCTAAGTCCTATGATCCCCAAGGATAAGGTGCTCGTTCATCAAGGGAGTCACGGTGATATATATGGAAGTACAAGTAGAGGGATACAGTTGTAGTATAAAAATACAAATACATTTTAATCTCCTCCCGATCTTACATAAAAAAACAGCTGAAAACAGCATCAAATATAAAAAGTAATAGAAGACGAAATCGGAAGCAGATTCACCAAGCTGGTCCGTTTCAGCAGAGTTACTTGCAGCGGCAAGATGATCCCCCTCAATATGCCAGTACTATGCACCCTCAATATGCCAGGATTCTCCCCTCAATATGCCAGGATTTTCCCCCACAATATGCCAGGATTTTCTCCTCAATATGCCAAGATTATGCCCCCTCAATATGCCAGTATTATGCACCCTCAATATGCCAGAATTTTGCCCTCAATATGCCAGGATTTTGCCCCACAATATGACAGGATTATGCCCCCTCAATATGCCAGGATTTTCCCCTCAATATGCCCGGATTATGCCCCACAATATGCCATGATTTAGAAACCCAATATACCAGGATTTGCCACCATATTGAGTACTTACCTTCTTGCTGCTGCTCTGTCTCCGTCTCCCGGTGCTCTCATCTGCCCGTCTGTGGCTGTGAGGGAAGCGTTGTGCGCCAAGCGTCTTCAATAAAGTTTGTTTAAACTTTTTTTTCCAACAAACTTTATTGAATGCGCATTGGCTGGAGGGGAGCGCACAACGCTTCCCTCACAGCCACGGACCTGCATCACCGGGGGACAGCAGCATGGAGGTAAGTACTGGGAAAGTGGGAGGGATTTTTTTATTTTCCTGGGGTGACCTGGGACGCCGGGCCTGGGACGCCAGTATCGTCTGTCACCCCCTGATGGTGGGCCTGCCAGCGGGGCTCATGAGGCAGCTGCCCGAGGCCGGCCCTGTACTTCCTGGGGCGCCCAGATTTAAAGACAGCCCAGCGGCCGTTTTTATCATGCATTAGGGCGGCCTGGGGGGCAATTGCCGCCCTGACCCCCGGCCCAGCCCGCCCCTGGCAAACATTGTTCTTAAAAGTGACCACAGACATTATGTGAAGCATCAGGTGTTCTAGTGGGTTGGGTAGTAAGCTTCTTTAAAGAGGTGGGTTTTGAGGTACTTTTTAAAATTTGAAAAGGAGGGAGAGAGCTGGATGTTCTGCGGAAGGGAGTTCCAGAGAGAGGGGGCAGCTCGGGCAAAATCTTGCAGTCACGAGTGAGAAGTGGTGATGAGGTTGGAGGAGAATTTTAGTCCCAGTGGGGAGCGCAAAGGTCGTGCAGGGAGGTATTGATTTACAAGGCAGGCAATGTACGGAGGGGTGGAGAAGTGGAGGTCTTTGTAGGATTTGTAAGACAGAATTTTAAATTTTATCCTTGAGCAGACCGGGAGCCAGTGGAGGGCGTTGCAGAGTGGAGCGGCCATATTGGACCGACGTGCAAGAAAGATGAGTCTGGCAGCTGTGTTTTGGATATATTGCAGGGGAGACAGACAAGTCAGAGGTAGTCCAGTCAGGAGGCCATTACAGTAGTCAAGGCAATGAGTTTTTATGTCACTTGGTCACCACTTTTTACTCCATAATGGATAGAAACACGATTCCTAAACACACTCTAAGGGAAACTAATACAGTGTTGCCCAAAGAAATGAAGGATCCTACTTATGTACCAGCTATTGACCCTGCTAAACAGAAATCAAATATTATAAAAAAAAATGTTAGCGGTACTGATACCCCACAAAATTGATACATTCTGGCCAAGTGAGTTTTTTTGCCTGGATGAGGAGGAAGGGACAACACCATTAACATTTTGAACCTAATCAATGCTGCCAAATTATCTTCAGACCTCAAGCTCCTTCTGCTGTCCACGGACACAAATGGTGGACAGAAATAATTGATATGTCCCACCCTACTAGAAATAATAATACCTTTGTGCAGCCCCTAATCTCTGGAGGTTTCATTATTTTTTATAAGGAGAGGTACAGGGGCTTTTGTGCAGCCCCTAACTCCTGGGCGAACTTTATTATTTTATTATATGGTGTGTATTATATAGAGATAGGGAGCTATTTGGCAAGCTCCTAGCCTCAATTATGATTATACCTTACTACTAGCTCAGATAGCTAGTTATTTAATGTTTATACCGACTGCTGTATAATTCATTTGTTATTAAACAAAAAAATACTATGTCTGTTGTCCATCGTGACTTAGCAAACTATGGAGAGTGTATGGGCTAATATCTTCTACCAACACATGACCTCAGGGTCAACTGATATACTATAAATGCCAAGGTTCTACACTGAACTCCTGACACATGCATTTGAAATTCCTAATTTGTGTGCTTATATAAACATCCTTCCTCCTCTAGAGGCCCACTTCCTTTGTTTGCTTGTATTGCTTCCCCTCTTCTCATGTCAGCTTGGCTTGTTAACGTGTGCAACACACCCCTGTTATTTACCTGCAGTTTATTGCAAACAGGGCTTTTGCATTGAAGTTGGATGTCTGAATTCTGAGAGCTGCTTCATCTGTTCTGGATCCTATGTGGAAGCTGAATTAAACTGCTACTACAGATCCGCTGCTTTTAGCTGCTCTAAATTTCTACCCTGTCTAGGAACTGTGAAACTGAACCTGGAAGACTCAGTCAGCCAGGGGAAGTTTTTCAGCATCTCCTGAGACCATTTGGCTACAGCTTAATTAATACAGCTAAGTTTGCCTCTTTAATGGCCCACTCCTGCATTGTTACCCTCTCAAGTGTTGTGGATACAATGTCTCTTTTACTATTATATATTTGTGTTTATGTCTTATTTGGCACATTTCCCTAAAAGGTCATAATTTCTTACAGATGCTTACGTATAAGCATTGCATTCCTTTGTCTGTTTAATCTTTTACACATGTGTTCAAATAAGCTACTTCCTATGGAAACTCTTCCCATCCAAGCTACCCCTTCCCCCCTGCTAAGGAGCAAGTCTCATGTAACACATTCTTATAAAGACCAGCTTCCGGTACTAACTCCTCCCACTTTCTCTTGTACAAGTTATCACATGCCATGTGAATCACTGTTAAAGTAACAGTAACTGGAGCCCCTCTTTGTTCAGTAAACTACTCACTCCCCTTTCCCATCGTGTAACCAAGATGGAGCTGGAATGTGGTGGGAGAACTCTATAAAGATGACATCACATTCTGTAGGGTGGGCTTAAAAGAAGACCCTCCAACTTTTAGCCAATTGTTGAAAGTATATTGTATCTTTAAACTATGACTGTACTGTGACGTATTCCTGCTTTAAAAGGAATCCCCCACTCTGGAAAATAAAGGTTTGCCTCAGGTTTTTCACTGATCAGAAACTTTGTCTCCGGTGTGAATTACTTCTAGGGGAGAGCGCATTAGTTGACCAATCTGGAAGGAGTAGATAGACAATAAAGCAAAGTTTGCTTTGATCCAAATCAGTTGGCGCCCGAACAGGGACATTTGGGTTCTGTTGCTACGGAAGCCGCATTGAGGACCGGAGAGGAGACCCCCAGAGACTGGAAACAAAGGAGCCTGATCACCTCTGCATATGGTAAATTACCTATATATTTTCCTGTCTCTGGACTTGGCCTGCAATCCGTGTCTGCGCCCGGCTTCTCGTGGATAACTACTGAACAGGTATATAGTTTGCCCAAATGTCCCCTTTATTTGAATAGAACCTGTCAATTGTCTATCTACTGCCTTAGTCATCCCTGAGTGTGTGTTTTATGTGTGGAAGAGTCTGCTTGCCTGAGAATCTGTTGTACTTCTGTTGTAATTTAGCTCACTTCGGGAATAGAAGTTTGAGTGGTTTATTGGCTCTTCTTAAGAAAATAAGTTTGAGTGGTTTTTTATTTTGCTCAAACTTTAGTTTGGGTGTTTTCGGCATTATTGGCTCTTCTTAAGAAAATAAGTTTGAGTGCTTTTTTTATTTTGCTCAAACTTTAGTTTGAAGTTTGGGTGTTTTCGGCATTATTGGCTCTTCTTAAGAAAATAAGTTTGAGTGCTTTTTTCTATTTTGCTCAACTTTAGTTTGAAGATTGGGTGTTTTCGGCGTGCTTTGCTCTGCTTGGTTAAGAAACTTGAGCGGTTTTTGTTGGTAAACAGAAATACAAACAGGCATCGGCAGATATTGTATGTGAAATTGAGTGCGTGTGTGACCTGAGTTTTTTTACTATTAGCCGGCATTTAGTTTAAGGTGTTTGTAATTTAATTACAGCTGTGTATTGTGTATTTGTCTGTATATGTTTTGTTTTTGGGTACCATATATGTTCATTGTGAACTATAAGTCTATGTCTTGTTGCTCTCCTATTCTATTTTTTGTCTTTAGGTGAGCTGTGCTACAGCAGTCACATGGTTAAAATCCTTTGTGTTGGCTGAAAACTGTTCTTCTCCCCCCCCTCACTGCTGTTCACCCCTCCTTCTTTCTTGCTGTGCTACAGCAGTCACATGGTTAAAATCCTTTGTGTTGGCTGAAAACTGTTCTTCTCCCCCCCTCACTGCTGATCACCCCTCCTTCTTTCTTGGTGTGCTGCAGCAGTCACATGGTTAAAAATCCTTTGTGTTGGCCGAAAACTGTCCTTCTCCCCCTCACTGCTGTTCACCCCTCCTTCTTTCTTGGTGTTTAAGCAGTAGTAATTTTTTTTTTTTTTTTGTGTGTGTGTGCACGGTTTGATTCTTTTGTTTCTAATTACTGTAATCGGTTTCCTTGTAAGTTTCTATTCCCTTTTCCTTGGTCTTGAATTTATAGTTTACAGGTTTCGGTTTGTTCAGGAATAGTTTGCATTTCTTTTCCAGTTACTTTTCTCAGTAATATTACAGTGTGCACATGGGTCAATCAAATGTTAGCTCCTTCCAAGGTCGGTTGGCCTGTGATCTTGTGAGGGAAAGAGCTGGGAAATTAGCTGTAGGAAAATTAGATAAAATTGTTAAGATTTGTGGAATTACTATGTCTCCTCAGGGCAGACTGCAGGCAGAGGATTGGAGAAAACTTTTACATGATATGAATGGGATATTGTTGGATAATGGATTAATGAAAGCTGCAGATGCTTGGTATAAAGTGGCTAAAGGGATTAAGAAGGAGGGCTGGATTGAGGAGGAAATAGATGTAAAGGGGCAGAAAGTCTTTGTATATCATGAGAGAGATGATTTTGTTGGAACTGTTACAAACATTTCCCATCCCCCTCCTTATGATGGAGCCTGGCACAAAGGGAAGATGGCTACCTCTAGAGCCCCCACTCAGCCCACACCTGTGAGCACACCCTCTCCAGTTCCTACCCCCTTGTACCCTGTCCTTGGGACAGACGGATCCTATTATTTCCCAGCCCCCATTCCTTCTCCACTTCAAACCCCAGTCACGCCTTCCCTTCCTGTTGCCTTGCATTCTTCTCTCTTGTCTGTCTCTGTGGATACACCCTCTCTTTCAGCTCCAGTTTCTTCTGTCCCCGCCCAATTCCTTCCACCTCTCCCTGTCACTTCCGCCCTTACCTCTCCTTTGGCTCCTTCCACTTCTGCCCATTCATTGCCACAATTTCCTGTATCTGCCACACCCATCCCTTCCATGATGGTCACTTCCTCCCTCACCCCTATCTCTTCTTCTAGTCCTGCCCCTATCATGGCTGCCCCCAGTGTATCTTTCCCTATTATGACTGTTGGTTCACCTGTTCCTGCTGCAGCAGCCTGTCTTCCTTCCTCATCCCCCTTTGCATCAGGCCATTATCCCAATACCTCACACTTTGCTTTGCCACAGTTTAATAATGCAGTTCCTCCCCTAGAGTCAGCAGTTCCAGGTTCCATTCGCTCTGAATTAGCCGGTTTCCACAATGATGGTAATATCCAGGAGGGACAGCCATCAAACAATCTCCCTTGTATGCCCCTAGCAGGTCCTGGCAGAACCCAGCAGGGTATGGGGGGAGCCCCTGTGATGTATGTTACCTTTAATCCATCCCAAGCTGACACCCTGGTGAATTCACTTCCAGACCCAGAGAAACAGCCCATGCCCTTTTACAGACGGATTGTTCAGATCCGTAAAACATACTCTGCTGCATGGCGCGATTTGTTTAGTCTGTGTGAGATTAAAGCAGGGGATGCCTACTGGCCCATAATGGAAAAGAGCTTTGATGATGCCCGTCTCACTACTGACACAGATTTTCAGTCTGGTATCACATTTTGTGAACAGCTCCATGCATGGGCTCAAGATACATTGGCTGATCAGGCTACTTCGATTAATGATATTGTTCAGGACAAATCAGAAACGGTTGAAAGATTTAATTCTAGGTTAACTCAAACCTTCTCTGATCTGGGTTTCAATACATGTAGTAAGGCCCACACCCAGATGCTAGCAGCTGCTTTCGTTGCATGCCTTAAAGAACCCATAAGGAAAGGCCTAATCCTATCCCGGCCCGAGTACAGGATTATTCCCCTGGATACTCTCCTCCTGGTTGCTAAAGGCCTGGAGTCGGCCCAATTGCCCCAGCACAAGAAATCCAATCCTTTAATGTTTTCTTTGTATAACCCTGCAATTCAGCCTGCCCCTGGTGGGTTCCCAATTCCTGCGCAGCCGGGCCCTCTCAGGGCTCAAGCCCCAAGACCAAAATTTGGAACCTGTTTTCACTGTAAGCAACCAGGTCATTTTAGAAATGATTGTCCAAGCCTTCTAGCATCTAAGCAGCGCACATATGCTCTACACCCACCATATCCTGTGGCCGGTTATCCTCCTGCTCAGGCGCAAGGTTATGACATACCTGGTTCTAATTATGCTAACTATGCTAATTATTATCCTGATGAACTAACCATGGCTAATTCTCTGCCCCCTAACCATACTATGCCTAGGCACCGTCGTCCTGCTCAGCATGCGCAACGACCTTACTACTCAGTTGCACCTACACGTCCATACCCTGGTCCAGACCAGTCTCATATTGATCTTGTCAAATAGGTAACTGGCAAACCTGTGTCCAACGCCCCTGTTATGGCAGTGTTTTCAGGGGATAAAGGGGGGCCCCTAGCTACAGTGGTCCTACCTGTGGAAGGATGCCCAACCACCTTCTTAGTTGACACAGGTGCAGCCCGTAGTGTGCTTCGAGAACGAGACCTGCCTGACACCTCTTTCCTCTCTAATATCGATGTTTCCTGTATAGGTGTAGATGGTACCCCTCGTAGTAACCCATTAACCAAGCCCTTACGGGTGGGTACTTTCCCAGATCTCCTTACTCGGTTTGTAGTGTCTTCCTCTTGTCCTCTTAACCTGTTAGGAGCTGATGTCCTTTCCCGACTACAGGCCTCTATCTCCTTCACTCCAGATGGTAAGGTTAAGGTATTCACCCCTCTATCCAGTGATGATACCTCAGCCCTCTGTTCTTTGCCCCTCCTACTCCACATGGAGTCGCCCCATGGGAGTGCAAGGGTCCCAGACAGTTCCCCCAGTGCCCTTGACAGAGTTCCTGTGAAACTGTGGTCTACTGGTCCAGATGATATTGGACGTCTTGAGGTCCCTCCAATACTGGTGCAGTTGATCCAAGGAGCAAGTCCGCCCAGAAGACCTCAATATCCATTGACACCTTCTCAGGCCAGCGCTATCACAACACAAGTTGAAAATCTACTTGCTACAGGTGCTCTGGTTAAATGTGTATCGCCATGTAACACTCCTTTGTTTCCAGTTAAGAAAAAGACTGAGAAAGGTGAACCGGACAAGTACAGGATGGTGCAAGACCTCAGAGCGGTAAATGATGTTACTATCCTGGAAACTCCCATTGTTCCGAATCCTCATACTCTTCTGTCCCAGGTGCCTCCTTCAGCTAAATTCTTCACGGTGGTGGATTTGGCCAATGCCTTCTTCAGCGTGCCTTTGCATCCTTCTTGTCAATACCTGTTTGCATTTACTCACGACCGCCAACAGTATACCTGGACTGTCATGCCACAGGGAGCACAGAATTCACCAAGCCAGTTTGCAAGAGCAATGGCATACATACTGGAGCCATGGCAGAAGTCTCACACGGATGTGGTCCTCCTGCAATACGTGGATGATCTCCTTCTATGTGCTGACGATCTCATAACTGCGGAACATGCTTCTGAAGATTTCCTCTGTTTTCTGGCCACCCAAGGTTGTAAGGCCTCTAAGAAGAAATTGCAGTGGTGCCAACCATCAGTGATATTTTTGGGACATTGTCTTTCTCACGGCACCCGGCACCTCACTAGAGACAGAGTGCGGGGTATAACATCTCTCTGTCCTCCATCAGCTCACAAGCCCCTCCATGCCTTTTTGGGTCTTCTCTCTTACTGCAGACCGTGGATTCCTGAAGCCTCTTCCCTCATGCAGTCTCTCTACGATGCCCTCAAGACTGAACCATTCGCTTTATCTCCTGAAGCCCTTACCAGTTTTTTTGCATTGCGACGTGCTGTTGCTTCTGCTCCTGCATTGGGTCTTCCAAATTACCAGAAGCCCTTCAAGCTCTTTGTCTACGAAAAGATGGGTCATGCATCTGGTGTTCTCACACAGTCTCATGGATCCCGTCAGCGTCCAATAGGGTACTACTCCTGTCAGCTGGATCCGGTGGCTAGGGGAGGACCCTCCTGTCTTCGGGCTGTGTTTGCAGCAAGTGCTCTGCTGGACAAGACGAATGACCTAATTCTTGGTCACAGGCTTACCATCCTCGCTCCCCATGATATTTCTGCAATACTCAATCAAATTCAGCCTAAACATCTCTCTACACAGAGACATCTTCGTCTTCAAACAACTTTATTGCTACCTGATAATGTCTCTTTACAAAGATGTTACACTTTGAATCCTGCCACTCTTCTGCCTCTTCCCAAGGGGGGAGTACCACACTATTGGTACAGTCTGGACATTGATCCTGATGCCTTCCTTGATCTGGATGTCCATATGCCCACAGTACCACATGACGAGCAGCCATCTTCTCTATGGCATTGCACTATGTGGTTCAGAGATGTTCCGGGGCCTGATTCCCAGTATGAAGAAGAACTGTTTCAGTTGATTGAAGTGCGTCTCACTTTGACAGACATGTTCTGTGATTCAAAAGGCAACATTGTGGTTTTAGTCCAATTACCCACAGAAGTGACTCATATGTACCACCATTTGGAGATGGCAGTTCCTCATGTCTCTATTACTAAGTCTCCAGATATCTCATGGAAGGAACTTGGTCCATTAGCCAAAGCATGGAGTACAAAAGATCAAGATCAACTCTCCACAGAAGGTGTAACCAAGCAAACTGTGAATTGTGAGACTACTGGTTACCCGCAACATCACACAGAAATATGTGAAGATGCCCCAACCATAGATCCTGACCCAGATGTTCCACATGACTGCTTTGAACAGATGAAGATGGAAACAACCCATCTTCCCACAGTACATGAAACAGTTTTGCCAGATCCTGACTGTACACTGTTTGTGGATGGTTCCAGATTTGCAGATGAACAAGGAAGATACCACACTGGATTTGCCGTGACCACCGTGGATCAGGTACTTCAAGCATCCCTACTTCCGCCTTCTATGTCTGCTCAAGAAGCTGAGCTAAAAGCTCTCACTGTAGCATGCCAAATGTTTGAAGGGAAGCGTGTTAATATTTACACTGATTCCAGATATGCTCTGGGTGTAGCACACGACTTTGGACTGATATGGAAGACAAGAGGTTTTCTGACAGCAACCGGTACACCAGTTAAACATGGTACAGCTATCAAGGAATTGATGGATGCTTTAATCCTTCCTGAAGAAGTGGCAATATTGAAAGTAAAAGCCCATGGAAGACGGAATTCGGAAGAAACGTGTGGCAATCATAAAGCTGACCAAGCCGCCAAAGATGCTGCATGTGAATCAAGGGAAGTGGACAGAAGAGTGTCCGGTGAGGAAATTCCTATCTTTCCCATGCAAACCTTACCTACGGATCTCAAGTTTTTGAAGGAACAGCAAGCAGCTGTAAGTTCCGAAGAAAAGGAAAGCTGGAAACAGAAAGGAGCAACCTTACAGGATGGAGTGTAGACTAGCAACCACAAATTTTGTCTACCCAGAAGTATGTATCCGCCTGTGGTTCAGTGGGCCCACGGAGCAGCGCACCTGTCTAAGACTCTTATGAACTCTTTAATTACTAAATATTTCGAAGCACCAGGTATTACCACTCTGACTAAAACCTACTGTAAGTCTTGTGCTATCTGTGCCAAGTGCAATCCAGGAAAATTGGAGAAAGTTGTCTCAAAACACCTGGCGAAGCCACACTACCCATTCCAGAGAGTCCAAATTGACCACATTCAGATGCCAAAGAGTGGCCGGTATGAATATGCCCTAGTTCTGGTGGACATGTTCTCAGGCTGGCCATAAGCTTTCCCAGTTACTAATATGACCGCCAAGACCACTGCCAAGCGGTTGCTCACTGAAATCGTCTGCAGATATGGAGTTCCTGAAGTGATTGAAAGTGACCAGGGCCCAGCTTTCACAGCACTAGTGACTAAGGAAGTCTGGGCAGCACTGGGGGTGACCCTTGCATTCCACACACCCTATCACCCACAGAGTAGTGGTAAGGTAGAACGCATGAATGGCACCTTAAAAGCCAGAATGCTTAAGATGGCTCAAGAAACTAACTTACCCTGGCCAGAGAGTCTCCCCATAGCTCTGTTTAGTGTCTGGTACACACCAAGAGGGAAGTTTAACCTGTCCCCCTATGAGGTTTTGTTTGGTTCAGCCCCTAGGTTAGGTTGTTACTTTCCCCAACAACTCCAACTGCAATCAGATACTATGGTTAATTATGTAACTGCTCTTTTTCAAACTTTAAACAAAATACATGCTCAAGTTTTCTCTTCAATTCCAGATCCAGAGTCTGATACAGGCACACACAGGTTGCTTCCTGGTGATTGGGTTCTGGTTAAGAAGTTCCTGAGAAAACATACCCTTGAACCCAGATATGATGGTCCGTTCCAAGTTCTTCTCACCACAGCTACCTCAGTTAATTTGGCCGGAAAGAGCACTTGGATACACGCTTCACATTGCAAGAAGGTTCCATCTCCAGAGGAAGCAGATTCTGTTATAACATGAATTATTTTGTGTATTTTTTTTCTTGCTGCTAGGTCTGATAAAAGCCCAACAAGTTGCTATAACCAAGGACAATCATGTTTACACATTTTGGTACAATTCTTCTAGTACACGGGTAGCCACATTTACATTTGATTATTGTGATGTCGTAAATTGTACATTTCCATGGTCATTGTCGTCAACAGTGTCACCAAGAGATTGACGACATAGACTATGAAACACCACATACACCCTTACAGTCCCACCGCACTAAGTAAACAGCTACTTCCTCTTAAGGGCATTTAGGGATAGCGTCTGTCTCTACGGGCAAAAGTCTGTCGCGGGAGAAGTAGTGGACAAGCTGCTATGGGCCACCCGCGCAGTGAAGCGTTCGAGGCCTGTTCAGACAGATGTGCAAGATAGCCTTTTGTTATTTTTCTATAGGGACAGTATTAGGGTTAGAGATAGTGGCTGTTAGTAAACAGAGCCATTTTATAGGGGGGACTGTTGTGGATACAATGTCTCTTTTACTATTATATATTTGTGTTTATGTCTTATTTGGCACATTTCCCTAAAAGGTCATAATTTCTTACAGATGCTTACGTATAAGCATTGCATTCCTTTGTCTGTTTAATCTTTTACACATGTGTTCAAATAAGCTACTTCCTATGGAAACTCCTCCCATCCAAGCTACCCCTTCCCCCCTGCTAAGGAGCAAGTCTCATGTAACACATTCTTATAAAGACCAGCTTCCGGTACTAACTCCTCCCACTTTCTCTTGTACAAGTTATCACATGCCACGTGAATCACTGTTAAAGTAACAGTAACTGGAGCCCCTCTTTGTTCAGTAAACTACTCACTCCCCTTTCCCATCGTGTAACCAAGATGGAGCTGGAATGTGGTGGGAGAACTCTATAAAGATGACATCACATTCTGTAGGGTGGGCTTAAAAGAAGACCCTCCAACTTTTAGCCAATGGTTGAAAGTATATTGTATCTTTAAACTATGACTGTACTGTGACGTATTCCTGCTTTAAAAGGAATCCCCCACTCTGGAAAATAAAGGTTTGCCTCAGGTTTTTCACTGATCAGAAACTTTGTCTCCGGTGTGAATTACTTCTAGGGGAGAGCGCATTAGTTGACCAATCTGGAAGGAGTTGATAGACAATAAAGCAAAGTTTGCTTTGATCCAAATCACAAGGGACCATCTGCTTAGTTACCCTCTCTAGGGTTCTCCTGCTTAGTTACCTTCCCTCGCAGTTTCCTGCTTAGTTTCCCTCGCAAGGGTTTTCATGCTTAATTACCCTTCTCTGGCCTCACCCTTACCCAAGGCCTCATCCCTTGTATTACTCTCTCCCCCTACCTCTGCTTATTCTTTAGTCCCTGCTAAAACTTTTTTTTTGCTGCAGTTCCTAATAAAACCCCTTTTCTTTACTGCAGTTCCTTGCTAAAGTCCCCTTTTGTCTCTTCTCCAGTCCTTATTCAAATACTTATTTCTTTGTTTCAATATCGGTTCTCACCCGGCACAGTGAATAACAACATGCAACCAGACTCCTCATCTATTCCTGCACGGAAACTCCTACCTGACCTGGTAAAGGCCCTGACAGATTCAACATCTCCTTGCGAATGGCAAGGAGATGTTGAATCTGTCAGGGCCTTTACCAGGGGCAAAGTGAGAGAGAGAGGTAGCAAGAAAAGAGGGTGGGAAAAATCAAGGGCACAATGTATAATACATAGTGTCCAAAAAACATAATTGCAAAACTTTAAAGAATAATGTACAGTCTTATAATTGTGGAGCCAAATGATATGGCAATATATAGAATAAAGTAATGTTTTCAAACAAATCAGAAGAGTAGGGGCATGTCTTCTAGGTGGTTCCGCCACCGTGACTCATTTCGGCTGTTCGCTATGCCGGCTATGGGATCAGATGTTTGGAGTCTCGTACGAGGAACCGACACCATTGCCCTATAAATCCTCTATTCCAGCCTACCCTAATTTAATTTATTAAATTCAGGTGTATTGTCTTTTGCACTTTTGCGGGGTTTTTTTTTTTAACCTTATTTAAAGGTTAATTTTACGCACATCCTTTGTACAGACATTTGTAGGAGAAGCTTTTTCATGCTTGAAAAAGGATTTTCCGAAATGTGTTGTACTTTATATCCTCTTAAAATTTTCCCGGCTGGGTCTTTTTGTCTGTTAAAAGGTATATATACTGTATATATATATGTGTTGTTTTATTTTCCCCTTTTTTTTCAATATTGAATACTGAGTTCTATTTTATTCTGATGATTCATATGAGCTTTCTTTAGAAGAAATATTTTTTAAAAGTTAAATAAAAGTAAATGCGCTACTCCTTTGATATTTGTATATGTGCAAATTAACTACTGCTTTACTATAAATTAAAATTATTTGTATTTTTCCCATTAATTGTGTTTATTATGTATATATTTATTTTGAGCGCTGTCCATTTCTCTATTCATTAGCACTTTTATGTGAGTTTTCTTGTCAAGGAATAATAAAATATGTAATTGGAGAACAAGTTGCAGCAATTGTAGGGTTAAAAGCACTGATCTTTGGCACTATTTTTCTATTGGACCTTACTGATAATATGTTTTGTTTAAATTGATGAATGTTTTGATATTTCACTACTTTTGAGTAAGCGCTCCAGTGAGCGTCAAATGCGTTAACTCTTGGAATTTGTATCACTTATCCTGTGTCATCACTTGATTATTAAGCACATGAATATATAGAAAGCAAAGCATTGTGCTGATTTCATCATTTTGGATAACAAGCCTTGACCTGGTAAAGGCCCTGACAATTAATTGTGTTTCTGTAATGTGGATACATAGATACTATTTCCATCTGCCCCATTTATGGTGATCTAAATAACCTCAATTTGATACTGTGTATTCCCTTCTCCCCATCCCCGTCAACTACCCTTGGTCCCCTGCTTTTTATTTCTGTACTTTTTAATACTTTGAACACCTATAAATTATTGAAACAAAAAGTATATGTAGAGCAAAATACAAATTAATTAGTCCCATTGTGCTTCTATTATTCACCAAATCAATTATCTCACATTAAACTATTGGTTCCATATATTTTTCTTCAGCTATCATATTAAAGATGTATATGTATAATATCTAGTAAACATGATGCCTTTTTTTATAATTTTATGTTTCTATTTAAAATAGATGGTGGGAACCCACAGAGAAACATGACATTCTTCGACTCTGCTTTTAACTCACGAGCATGGTTGCAAATTTAAAGCACCACGAGTTCTATCTCATGCTGGGATCAAGCTTTTGACTTCTACTCTCTCTTTTTTTCTACTTTACTTTGTGCAGTTCTAGTTAAACTCATAAATGAATGATGTGGTATAAGTGTGTTCCTTCAGTAAAAATCAGTGCCATAAAATAAAATCATTTGCTTGAATATTTCCTATTCAGGATTTGTATTGACTAAAATAAAATAGCAATGTCGGAGCATTTAGTTTGCTATACATAATTCCTACAAAAATGTTGTCAGTCTTATTTGACACAAGAATAATAACAAAAAGGGATAAAAGTTCACTAAGTGGAGGTGAGTTGAGGTGAGATGAACATTTCATCTGAGTTCGATTAGTGGGGGAACTGACCATGTTTGTCCCTGCACAATGTATAGCTAATTATGCAGGGACATCTCACCTCAACTCACATGTGACTCACGTTTTAATGAATAGCCCCCAAATTGCCATCACAGGGTACTTTGGGGGATATCCAATAAAATATATATCTCAGGTGAGTTTAGGTGAGATTAACATTTCATCTCACTAATTTAGCTTTACTTGTGCAGGGACAAACAACGTGATTTTGCTTAGCAGGGACAATTCACCAGGCTTGTCCCTACACAATGTATAGATAAATCAGAGAGATAAAAATGTTCATCTCACCTCACCTGCATCTCATCTTTTAGAAAATTGTCCCAGCCTCTCATTTCCAAGTACATCACTATTGCCAATTAAATGTTGGTCTCATCTCAACTCACCTGCACCTCACTTTTAGAACAAAAGATCCCTCTGCTTCTTTTCTGCTTGTTTCTAGAATAGCCGCTGGAATAGCCTGCCAGCAGAAGTGGTAGAGGTAAACACAGTCAAGGATTTTAAGCATGCGTGGGATAGACACAAGGCTATCCTAGCTATAAGACGGGGAAACGGGGGACTAATAAAAGTACTCAAAAAAAAAAAATTGGGCAGACTAGATGGACCGAATGGTTCTTATCTGCCGACACATTCTATGTTTCTATGTTTCTACTTTCACGTAATAGAGATCAATACAATTTCCTTTATTGCAGTCTCTAGTCACATTTCTTTTGGCATGTGTAACATTAATGTATACACCTGGGAACAAAAGGTGATCAGAGCCCTTATCTAAGGAGATGACAATCCAAGAAATGTAATTACTTACCTAGGTCTAATTATTTTGTTAATACACCAAAGACTTTGATCATGTGAATTACAATGTTATTTTAGTAGGTAGAAACAGCTAGTTTGTTTGTTAAATTAGTTATATTTATTATTATTATTATTTAAGCACCTTACTTACCTTTGCTCCATTTACCCTTTTTATCTTGCAAAATGTTACTGAGAACTCCAAAGTTCTTTCCTATAGTGGATCAATAAAGAATTGGCTTCATGCTAAATTGGTTAAGAATTTGTCACGTAGAAGTTTGGGTATGCAGCTGACTTTATTGTCTGTAGTAAATATTATTATTCAGTGATACTGTAAGCACATTTTAATTTATGTGTTAGCTACAACAGCTTAAGCAGAACAGAAACAGATTGCTACATAAGGTAAGAAGTGGGCTATTTGCAAGCTTACAAAAAAAAAAAGGAGGACCCATAAGAATGTTACTCATTAAATTTCCCAGTGTTGTTCGATTCCTGGAATTATTCTGAATAGTTAACATATAAAAATAGCAGACATAGTATTGCTTCTCTGTTCTTTACGTACTGTTCACTCAATCCGGGCCCAGTTTTGCCAAATTCGTTCATACTTAATCAACGCTTTTGGAGACATAAAAATACTTTTCTGAGGATGCTTGGAATTCCAAGATGGAATCTCAGATTTCCTCCAATACCTCGCCAGACAAATCTTGAATGCAGAGAGAACATTAATACATAGCATCTTACCATATCGGTCACTAGTTGGTAGCTCCATGTGAAAGAGGAACAATTGTTGCGTTAGATCTTTTTTGTATGAAAACAGAGTGTCAAACAGAGATACTAGTTTTTCCTTATAGGTTTCAAGGACCTTACACTAGCACCAAATATGGAGTTGTGAGCCCCGTTTCCCTAAACATCTACAGCATAAATCATTCACTTCTAGATTATATTTTGCCACACAGACAGGAACAAGATACCATCTATTCAGTAATTTGTAGTATTGCTCCTGAATATTAACACAATGGGACACCTTCCTAACATCATTCCAGGCAGTACACCAGGATTCATATGGAAAGGAGTGCCCCTGTCAGAGAGGTTTACTCACGTTCAGGTGTTGGAGCCCAGTAGCTATGGAACCACACTTGCTGGAGCACCACAAAGGAGGGGAACTGAAAGTGTGAACAGAACGGGTGATCGTGCTGGAGCTCCAAGGATCTTCAATGTAGTCTTTCGTAGAAAATAGCATGGTGGGAGGAGACAAGCTGTAGTCAGGGATAGCAGAGAATAGAGTAGTAGGAGGAGACAAGCCAAGGTCAGGGGTGCCGGAGGGTAACGTAGTAGGAGGAGAAAAGCCGTGGTCAGGAATACCGGAGGGAATCGTAGTCAAACAAGCCAAGCCAGGGTCAGGGGTGCCGGAATGCAGCGTAAATGGGAACAAGCAGGGTCAAAACCAGGAAACAAACAAAGTAGAGCTTGGAGGCTGTGAACTCACTGGAGGCAACAGTGACTCTGAGCAATGCTGAGAGGGAGCACAGAGATTAAGTAGTGTTAGGGGAAGGAGCTTTGTTAATGATACGTGGGCGGAGTCTAGATGTGCATTGCCATGGCAATGTTTGTACTTTATTTCTACTCTCGGAAATGTGCACGTGCAAGGAAGGAGAGACACGTGCACCGCCTCTAATGGAGGATTTGACAGAGGGGACAGGAGCAGCGTGCACCCGGCGGTGGACCCCTGCAGTGGGGGAGAGCCGCTGACAGGCAACAGAACGGGTAAGGTGGCGGGTAGGAAGGCGGGTGCGACAGTGGGCCTGACAGCCCCATATCAATTTCCCACTGTATTATCGCTTTAACTTTTCCACTTTGGGTGAAAGATTCAAATAGTTTTAAAGTCTTAGAGATTGCATTCCTCCGTGGGGGTTGTTCAAAGAAGGAATCCAATTCTATTTGGTCTACTGGTGAATAAACTCTAAGGAAATTCTTTATTCTAAGTTAAGTGAAAAGCTGGATAGAAGTAAGGTTAAATCTTGACTGCAATTCAGGAACCTGCATTAGGTGGTCATTCTGCTACAGAAATCTCCTATTTTTTCTATTCCCTTTATCTGCCAGCTGGTTAAGATCTGGGGTACATAATACAATAACCTGCAATGGAGCCGATTTAGAGAGATCGTTGCGAATACCCAATGAGTTTTTGGTTTTATAGAGTGTCGCCATGATGTCTTTTATTATTTTTGTTGAGACTTTCAAGGATTTGACGAGTTTCAGCGGGAGCCAATTAATTAAAGATAAATCTGTTATATGATTTTGTGCTCTCTCTATGTTCAACCAGGGTGGAATACTACGAGTCTCCTGTTTCCAAGCATTTATGTGCACTATTTGGCAGCTATCATGGATTTTACCAATATCCGGATATCCCAAACCACCCCTATGTAATGGTTGTTTGAGTGTAATTTGGTATTCTAGGCTTCCTTGCTCCCCACACAAACTTAGAAAACAATACTTCAAATTTCTTTAGAGTTGCTGTTGGGACACTATATAGTATTACTCTAAAAAGATAAATTAATTTAGGAAGGATGTATGCCTTTAATATATTTATATGTCCCATCCAGGTTAACTCAATCCTGGCCCACTTTTTAAAGATAGTTTATTTCAACCATCTTCTCCCTCTGGGAAGATATTTTTTTCCCTAAGTACTCAATATTCTCTACACCTTTACTTTTACTATTACATTTTTGTAATAGATCATATTGTGTAGAATCAAAGAAAAGGGGGATAATCTGTGTCTTAGCCAAATTTAAACTATAATTGGATAGTGAGCTGTACTTGTCTATGTGTTGGAGCAAAGTCAGAATCAATTTTTCCGGAGTAGCAAGAGTAAGGAGTATATAATCCGCATATAATGTTATAGTATGTTTCTGCTCTCCTATCTGTATTCCCTCTATTTGCTTAGATTGTTCTGCTAAAGGCTCAATTGTTAATGCATACAGAAGGGGAGCCAGCGGGCATCCTTGTCAAGTTCCATTTTTATTATCAAATAGTTCGGAAGCCAGGGAAGGACCCTCTATCCTTGCTCTTGGGTTCGAGTATAGAGCCATAATAAAATCATAGACCCTGCCCTCTATACCAAACGCCCGAAGGGTCTCCAACAAAAACCTCCAATCGACTCTGTCAAAAGCTTTTTCTGCATCAAGGGCCAGAATAATCGCTGGATACTTCCCCTGATGCAGTGCTTCCAATATACCAAAGACCCTTCGGGTATTATCCACTTCAGTTATTCCCGGAATAAAACCGGATTGATGTGGGTGGATAAGTTCTGTAATCACATTTTTTTATCTGTTAGCCAAGATCTTCGAGTATATATTAATATCTAAATTAATTAAAGATATAGGTATATAATTAGATACTAGCATAGGGATCTTCCCTGGCTTCGGAATCGGCGTTATTGAGGCCTCCAGCATCTCCACTTGAAATCCTCGACTTGGGGAGATGGTGTTGTATAGTCTAGTTAGGACAGGTGATATTACTGAAGTTAGAGTCTGATAGAACAGGGCCATATACCCGTCAGGGACCGGGGCTTTCCCCTTTTTTAGATCTTTAATATATTATTTATTTCAGCTATTGTGATTGGGAGGTTCAGGATATCAAATTTCTCTCTAGAAAGTTTTGGTAATTTTAAGGATTCCAAATAGTTTATAACATCCTCGGTGGAGGAGTTCAGTTTAGGCTGGTTATATAGAGATTGATAAAATTTCCTAAAAGCTTCTGCTATTTGTGCGGGTGAAATACAATCTTGATATTTATACACTATCTTTCTAATCCTGTTTGCAGCATTTTTCATTTTAATTTTCCTAGTCAGGTCTTTTCTGACACAATTGTTGCTGTAGTACCATTTTTTATTTAGGCGAGTAAGCACAAAGTCAGTATTGATTTTAAGTCATTGGAATATTTGTTGTTGAATTTTTTGTATTTGCTCTAATCCTTCTCTAGTCGGGTTCCTCTTGTGCTCTCTCACAATTGGCGACAATTTGGCATACAATTCTGGCAAGTCCATACCTCTCTGCCTTCTGAACCAAGATTCATTTTTAATTAAGTGTCCTCTAAGCACACATTTCATTGCACACCATAAGGTGCTCTCCAAAAGAGTTATCATTTTTTTCTACGTACACTTTTGCTTGTTCCAGAAGGACTTGCTTACTTTCTGGTATACCCAGGAGACTATCATTCATTCTCCATCTCTTTCAAGTTCTATAATCTGGATTTGATTTAATAGTCAGAAAAACAGGGGCATGATCTGACTATGCCATGTGCCCAATGCTGGAGGAGATACATCTGTCAAGCATGGGGCCCATCACAAAGAAATAATCAATGCTTGAGTATGACTGATGTGGTTTTGAGTAGAACGTATAGTCGCGCTGAGACAGATGATGGATTCTCCATACATCATATAGATTATGTCTAAATAGACAGGAGGAAAGGGCAACTGCTCTGGATCGTAATCTGGGATCATAACTGCCAGGTCTAATGGCATTCCTATCCAGCTCTATGCTGGCTATTGTGCTAATGTCTCCTCCTATTATTACCATACCTCTTCCCAGCCTGTCTATAGCTTCCATAGTGGAATTAATATATCCAATAGGCCTGTCAGAAGGTGTGTAAATATTTACAAGTGTGTAATTTATTACTTGTGAAGTCTTCAATATATTTATATGTATGGTGTCCTCTTTCCAATCCCAACTCCCCCCCCCCCCCCATCCCCAGTCCACCCCCCCTCCCTCTCACCTTAGATATATAAAACCTTAAAGTGCCTATTCTTAATACAGCTGATATACAGAATTTGTGTGACTATATTACTCATTATTTCTCAGAAGCTTTCTTAATTATTTGTGTTTGTCTATAGTTTCGTGGGGGAGTATAAAGACTCCCAAACTACTTTAATTACTTTCCTTTACTATATAACGTTTTAGATTAAGTTTAACGTGATTATAATCCATAGTGTTTAGAATCATTGTTAGTGCATACAGAAAATATCTGTGATCATCCAATTAATTTATACGTGATTGTAATTCAAAGTATTTAAGGTCATTATTAATGCACACAAAAAGTATCCGTGATCATTGTTAGTGCGCACCAGAAACTATCCGTGGTCAACCAATTAATTCATACTTGATTGTAATTCATGGTATTTAAAATCATTATTAACGCACGCAAAACATATCCGTGATCATCCAATTAATTCATACCAATACCTCTTTTAACCCCCAATATCTTTCCCCTCTCCAACCTTCCCATCCCTCCTCTCTTCATTACTGTCATAAACTAACATACAATCTCAAACATATTCATCAGAAGGATAGAGAGAGAGATATTGATGTATCTGTCCATTCTTCCTCTTCAAGACTTCTTCAGGCCCCATAAGGAAAGTTTATCTCTGGCTTGTTGTGGGTCATAGCATGTATGAGTTTTCTCTTGGTACATTATTCTTAATTTAGTTGGAAAGTTCTTATAAACGAACAGTTGAATCAGAATATCTTTTCCTAGATTGTCTTGTAAAAAAGGAAAAGTCCACATACAGCATGAGAGATGCAAATTTAGATATTCTCTGATTAGATCTTCTTTTAATCTGGCACTGCATAAGCACACTATCACGTCTCTCGGGTCTTTTGACTGTCGTATAGCCGCAGGTTTCGGAAGTCTGTGTGCCCTCGCCACTACGTAGTGATGTATTATCTTTGGATCTATATAAGCTGATAAAAATTCTTCTACATAAGGGGTCAGATCGATGATATCTTCCGGAATGCCTCGAATTTTTAAGTTCTGTCAACAGGAACGGTTTTCCATATCTGCTACCTTTGTTTCCAATTTGGAGACTTCTGAGATCGTTGTTTTGTTTTTATTGCTTCCAATTTCAAATGAAGCGTTGTTAAATCTTCGGATTGAGATGACATGCCAATATCTTATTGGTCCTTGCAGCGGCTGACTGGCATTGAGAACTGTTGCCAAGTCTGCTATCTACAATTATTCCTAAATCCTTTTCATTAGAATTTTTGTTCAGGGAAATACCATTTCCAATATCTGTTGCTTTGTTATTATTTTTCCCATAATGTATTACTTTCCATTTGCATATACTGAACCTCATATGCCATTTAATTGCCCAGTCCCCCACCATCTTCCTGAAAAGAACAAACATCAAGATTCATCTTTGTTACCTTACCTAATTTAATGTCATCAGCAAACACTGAGACATGGCTCTCAACACAATGCTGGAGATAATTAATAAAAAAATTAAAAAGAAGGGGGCCTAAAACAGACCCCTAAATACTCCACTCAATACCCTAGTCCAATTTAAGGATTTTCCATTTACAACAACTCTCTGCATTTTATCTGCCACACCTAGATCTATATTTTTACTGACTTCTTCACAGAATGTTATTAAGTTCGTTTGACAAGACCTGTCTTTTACAAAACCATGTTGACTTTTACTAATTATATTCTGATTCAAGATGTATTCTTGAGTGTATACCTTTAGCAATCCTTCAAATTATTTCCCCACTACAGATGTCAAGCACACTGGCCTATTCTTACCCGGCAGAGATTTTGATCCCTTTTTAAATATTGGAATGACATCCGCTTTTCGCTGTTGGCACTACACCTGAACTGAAAGAATCCCTAAAGATCATAAATAGTGGTCTGGCCAGAATTATATTTCACTCTCTAAGGACCCTTGGGTATATACCATCTGGCCCTGGGGCTTTGTCTATCTTAACAGAGTTTAATTGCTTAAACACTTTTTCCTGTGTCAGCCAATCCCATGTTTGCAGTAGCTTTTCCATAGCTTCCAGTAGCAGGGGCTCATCCATCGGTCCTTCCTTAGTATAAATAGAAAAAAAAAGTATTTAAAATGTCTTCCCATTTCTGATAACAGGGGCCCAACATTTTCTGCCTTTAGCTTTTTTCCATTAAAATACTTTTAAAAATGTGTGGGGTTAGTTTTACTCTCCTTAGCAATCCTTTTCTGATTTTCCAATGTAGCCATTTTAATTGCCTTTTTGAAGGCTTGTTGATATAAATCATAATGCTGATCCCTTGCTTTCATAATGTTTGAATGCCATTTTTTTGTTTTGTATTTTCCTGTTTCACATTACCAGTAAGCAACATTGTTTTGGATTTGTGTCTTTTGTATTTGTTTCCCAAATGTATATATTGGGATGTGAACTTTTGTAATGTGTGCATAACATCTTGGTGCCAGACCACAGCACACTACAGATGTCAATCTAGACCAGTGTTTCTCAACTGGTGGGTCCTGACCCAAAAGTGGGTCTTGAGGTGGGGAGTGGGTCACGGACATGTGTTTCAGATTTGTAAAAATTGTACCTTTTGATTTGAGGAGGAACAATGACATAGTGATACACACTGCGTTCATGGTCTGACACTGAAAAGCCCGTCAAGGAAGTCGATGTTTTAATAGTGCCACTGATATCTCTTCCAGTAATCCCCCTTGATTAGGAAACAGCAGAGGAGTCACCATTTACTTTAGGGATTCAATTTAAAAATGTGTCTGAGATTTTTCTAAAAGTAAAGTTTGGGCTTGATGTGGCAGATAAATGGTAGTGAGTGCGTAATGAACCTATCATGGTGAGAGTGGATTCTCAGCTCTGGTCCATCTGAAGATAAAAAATAGGAACAGAATAGACATTGAACAAGTCCTCAGCATTGCTTTGTCTATCATCACTACAGACTTCGAGTCACTCATCAGGTAGTGAGTGTACGCATCGATAGCTTTCCTATTATTTCTAATTAGTCTCATATGTTTCACTGGCTTTTTTTTCAGTTTATAGCTCAATAGCACTTTCATTTTCACTTGCACTGACATTACTGTACTATTCATTTTGCGAAGAAGCCCTGTTTTTGTTTAGTTTATGCTTTCAACATTGTATATAAACAGTATGCAATACTGTACAAATCGATTTGTGGATTAACCATGTCAGGACGGTCTATGCCACTCAAAGTGGCCTCATCTGATAGTGGGGACCCAGCTGAAAGTCCCCGCACACAGCTCATCGCAGGGAGACCCGATGAGCTGTTAAATGCACAACGATCTATGCCGTCCTACTACGCTTTTGGCACTAAGAACATACTACAAGCAGGAAGGGGTTAAAATATGTTTTGAAAATTATAATATTTTTGGGTGATGACATTATGACTATGGACAAATGTGGGTCCTGGGGTTAAACAGGTTGAGAACCACCGAGCTAGCGGAAGTGGACATCAAGATAGAAGGCTATAGTGGAACGCCAGGTAGACAGTGTCAGATAGGTAAATAGGATTCTTATATGCCATGATAGATGAGTATATTGTATGGTTTTTTGAAAAGCAAACATAACTAGTTCTCATTGTACCACTTATGTTTTGAATCCACTCCAGTTGATACAATTTAAGACTGAACATTATGTCAGAATCATCACTTATTTCTCAAATAACACAATAATTTGATACTAATAATATCCATTTGAATTACTAGGCATTTTCCTACATCACCTAATGTCAATAATTATTTTTGATTAGCACTGGGTATGACATGCTTGGATCAATTCTTCTGAATCTTTCAACAATCTCTCCATTAGTTCAGCAATTTGCTTGTTAACATCAACTGTTTCTCTATAGCTCAATGTAAGCATGGGCTCTTATCCAGAGCCTCACTTTTCTTTACCTATCAGGACCTTTTAGTAAGATGCTCTGCTCCTACCGACTCCCTATTAAAGGAAACTAGTGCTTCCTTGGAGAAAAGTAAAGAAGACAATAATGTGCTTTTGCTGATCAAAATAGGACTATTATTCAGAAACCAAACAGTCAAGCATGGAGAATATATTACACCAGTTACAGAAAACTGTGCAGCTAATATTCCATAGAACTTCCTTTTTTCGATGGCTAACCAGTTAGATCTTTGTCTTAATATCTTATAGTTTTACTTTTTCAAAAAATTTCTGGGACATCAGGAATTAATTGGCATGGCAAGTTTTTATTTCATATATTTTTATAGCTTAGGGACACTTGTAGTTTTTGGTTCTAAATGTGTCCACAATGCATGATGATATAACACAATGTGATGCTGTTTAGCACTCTAATGTAAAATGGACTTAGAAGACAAATGACAAATAAAATATTCTGTTTTCCTGTATTGATCACCAACCCTAGAATATCCTATGTGACCAATTCAATTCTGTGTCAGCAAAATGTCCATAAACATTCATGATATATTTTTTAAACAAACTGCATAGACTTAAAAAATAAGAAACAGTTACACATACAAATACTATAATAAAGAAAAGAACATATACATTATTCTGATTGCTACTACTATATTAAGCAATTATCACAAAAGAGTAGAGTTGCATAAATTTTGACATGGCTTCATGTGTGTCTTCACATGTATTTTTAATATTGTTTCAAATTCATATCTTATGAAATCTAATGAAAAAGATTTGGAAATATTTGGCCAGTAAGATATCTTGAATATCCAGGTAATTTCTGGCCATCTAGTCTAAAAAATACATCATGAAACTAGAGAGAGTGAATAGGAGGGCTACAAAACTAATAAGGGAAATTGAAAGATTGAGTTATTAATAAAGGCTAGAAAGGTTAAATTTGTACATGCTAGAGAAACGGCATCTATAATGTTATATAAATATGTACAGGGCCAATACATAGGGCTTTATAAAACACCTATTCAATGAGAGAACAGTATAAAGGTCGCCAGCGTAAGGGATTCTTTATGGTGAGGACAATATAGTAATGGAATTCACTGCCGGAATAGGTGGTTTTAGCAAATACAATAGATGCTCTTAAAAGGTACCTGGATACTTTTTTAATGAGTCAGAACATAGAGGGATATGTAAAAGTTAATCCTCAGAAAGCAAACTACAAAGGGGAACTAGCTGTGATAATGTGGAGTTTATGCTAAAGAAATCAAAGTTTCAACTCTTTGCAGAGTGTTTTGGAGCTTAATCGTGTGTGCAGAAAATCTAACGTTATATTTACTTGTAAAAATACACAAATAACACGTGTGAAACAGAGGGGACGGAGCGATGTCCAAAAATGTAAATATCAAACACTTAATTTTTAGCAAGTATAAATGTTAAGTAACAAAATCAAAATAAATACTATGTGCGCTTGATAGAAGAAAGAAGTGGGTGGGATCACAGTCTTAATGACAATACAATTGTATATGTAATAATAGCATATGTTTAAAAATACATAGATAGCATCTGAATGCATGATTACTTGACATAGCTAGGTGGCTGGAAAGCTGTGCTTTGTATTTCAAATAATCATGTATTCAGATGATAATTCAATGTATGTTTAAGCATATGCTATTAAAATTGTATTGTTATTAAGAACGTGATACCTTATACTTCTATCAAGCACCAGTAGTGTTGCTAGGGGTGGGCTACTGGAGCTATATCTCCGAATCACAGTCCCTAATGGAGTCTCTGGAGCTAAAGTATACATTTAATTAAAAAAAAAAAATATCCACCACAGATCATTCCTCCTTCCGGGACATGGTCCCAGAACCAGAGGTTAAAGCACGGGGACCGATTTAGAGTAGAGGCACTGTTATAGGGTGCTCTCTCCCTTGCACCTCCTCCTTGAGGTGCTGCCAGCATGCGAGTGCCTGTGGTAACCCCATCTCCTAGTCATACTGAGCACAGCACGATGGGTGCAAGCTCCGACCCTGCCACACTCTGTAATAAGCTGCGCCCTGGATGTCAGGTGACAACCGGCAGAGGAAATTGGATGGAGGTGTTCTGCAGCTGCAGACACCATCGGAAACATTCTCCTCCCTGCAAAATAAAGGTAACTAAGCGGGGAGGGGGACCAACAGTATAAGGTTTTTTTTATTCATTTTTTGGTTAAAAAAATAGAAGAAATGTGTGTAAGTGTCTGAGTGTAAATGTGACTGTGTGGGTGTCAATGTGTGTAAGTGTGTGTGTCAGGGTGTCTAGGTGTGTGTGTTATGGTGTCTAGGTGTGTGTGTCAGGGTGTCTGCATAAGTGTTTGTGTTTGTGTGTGTGTTTGTCAGTGTGTATCTAGGTGGCTGTGTCAGGGTGTCTGTGTAAGAGAAAGAGATAGAGACGGTGTGTGTGAGAAGGAGAGAGAGTGTGTGTGTGAGAGAGAGAGTGTGTGTGAGAAAGAGAGGGGTAGTGGGTGAGAGAGAGGCGTTGTGTGTGTGAGAGAGACGGTGTGTGATGAAGAGAGATGGGGTGTGTGTGTGTGAGAGAGAGACACACAGAGTGTGTGAGAGAGAGAGACACACACAGCGTGTGTGAAAGCGAGAGAGAGACATGGAGTGTGTGTGTGGGAGAGAGAGAGAGAGAGAGAGAGAGAGAGACAGAGTGTGTGTGTGAGAAAGAGAGAGAGAGAGAGAGAGAGAAAGAGAGAGAGAGAGAGAGAGACGGAGTGTGTGTGTGTGTGAGAGAGAGTGTGTTTGACAGAGCCCATTTGGGCTCTAGCCCCAGGTAATTTGGAGACCTAGCAACGCCCATGTCAAGCACACATACCAGTATTTATTTTGAATAGTTGGCTTGTGTTTCAAAAATCTGGAATTTATTTTCTGTTTGGTCTCACCCACATTAACTAAATCACAAGGGCATCTCCAAAGATACATTACAAATGTAAAGTTGTGTGAGAAGATTTAATATTTGAAGAATAATGACTGATGGACAGGAAACACAAGGCATACAAGGATAATTGCCTCTTTTGCTATTACTCATAAAGTGTCTCCTCAAGGTGTAACCTTTTCAGTATCCCAGCAACAGGTTTTTAGAATGTACCTCAGAGTCCACTCCCTCAGTATGTACCAGTAGTTATACAATATTTTCGACATTTTATTACTCTGAATCCCAAATTCTGAGACAAAGACTAATCTGTCTGCTTGTTTCTATTCGACACTTCTTTGGAGTAATTTAGACTCATGTTGAAAGGTCTCATCTACTAATAACTGGATGATCCCTTTCTTGAAATGTATGTGCCATTTCTTTTAAGCGGGTTACTTGTTTGTCCCCATCTGGGACAATGCATTTAAAATGCAGTAACTGAGTTTTTGGTAGGGATTTTAAAAGACCATCAGGGTGGGTAAAACTGTATTTAAGCAAAGTGTTCCTATCCATCATACATTTTCACATCCTCTAATCTCTCGTTCATGGTCAAAACGATTGAGTAACACCAACACCTCCCTTGTCGACGGGTTTGTACAGAATCGGTTTATTTTTTCGAAGATTTTTCTACGATCGTCATTTGTTTTTCAGATTGTGAAAATTGGTGTGAAAATCTTGACCGTTCACTTATTCATTGAGTGCGAATGTGATACATTGTTTCTTTCAATCCTCAGAAAAGACACATGCAAAATTCAATTTTCAGAAGCTAAATATGACTCCTGTGTTGAGGAAAAATAATTGGTCTTATCTATTATAGACGATAACTGGCCAAAATATGGGAAACTATTAAAATATGCTCTTTCTCAATATAAGCCTACACATTTTTGACAAGCATGTATTTTACCAGCTAGAAACATAGAAACATAGAATGTGTCGGCAGATAAGAACCATACGGTCCATCTAGTCTGCCCAATTTTTTTTTTTACTTTTATTAGTCCCCCGTTCCCGGTCTTATAGCTAGGATAGCCTTGTGTCTATCCCACGCATGCTTAAAATCCTTGACTGTGTTTACCTCTACCACTTCTGCTGGCAAGCTATTCCATGCATCCACTACCCTCTCAGTAAAGTAATACTTCCTGATATTACTTTTAAATTGTTGCCCCTCTAATTTAAGACTATGTCCTCTAGTTGTGGTAGTTTTTCTTCTTTTAAATATACTCTCTTCCTTTACTGTGTTGATTCCCTTTATATATTTAAATGTTTCTATCATATCCCCCCTGTTACGTCTTTCCTCCAAGCTATACATGTTAAGATGCTTTAACCTTTCCTGGTAAGTTTTATCCTTCAACCCATGAACCAGTTTAGTAGCCCTTCTCTGAACTCTCTCCAAAGTATCAATATCCTTCTGGAGATACGGTCTCCAGTACTGCGTACAATACTCCAAGTGAGGTCTCACCAGTGCTCTGTACAATGGCATGAGCACTTCCCTCTTCCTACTGCTAATACCTCTCCCTATGCAACCAAGCATTCTGCTAGCATTTCCTGCTGCTCTATTGCATTGCCTACCTACCTTCAAGTCCTCTGAAATTATTACTCCTAAATCCCTTTCCTCAGATGTTGAGGTTAGGACTGTACCAAATAGTCTATATTCTGCTTTTGGGTTTTTACGCCCAAGGTGCATAATCTTGCACTTGTCCACATTAAATGTCAGTTGCCACTGCTCTGACCATTTTTCTAGTTTAGCTAAATCATTTGCCATTTGGCTTATCCCTCCATGAATATCAACCCTGCTGCAAATCTTTGTATCATCAGCAAAAAGACATACTTTGCCAACAAGACCTTCTGCAATATCGCTAATAAAAATATTAAAGAGAATGGGTCCAAGAACAGATCCCTGAGGTACCCCACTAGTAACAAGACCTTGCATTGAATATACCCCATTGACTACAACCCTTTGTTGCCTGTCACTCAGCCATTGTCTAATCCATTCAACAATATTGAAATCCAAACTCAAAGATTTCAGTTTATTGATAAGCCTTCTATGTGCGACAGTGTCAAAAGCCTTACTGAAATCTAGGTAAGCAATGTCTACTGCACCACCCTGATCTATTATTTTAGTTACCCAATCAAAAAAATCAATAAGATTAGTTTGGCATGATCTCCCTGAAGTAAACCCATGCTGTCTCTGATCTTGAAATCCAAGCGACTTTAGATGTTCAACAATCCTATTCTTTAACAAGGTTTCCATTATTTTCCCCACTACTGAAGTAAGACTTACTGGTCTATAGTTGCCCACCTCCTCCCTACTACCTTTCTTGTGAATGGGCACAACATTAGCTAATTTCCAATCTTCTGGAACTACTCCCGTTAACAATGATTGGTTAAATAAATCTGTTAACGGTTTTGCTAGTACACCACTAAGTTATTTTAATAACTTTGGATGTATCCCATCAGGTCCCATCGACTTATTTGTCTTTACTTTAGACAGCTGAAGTAAAACCTCTTCCTCTGTAAACTTACATGCATCAAAAGACTCATTAGTCGTTTTCACTAAATGAGGTCCCTTACCCTCATTTTCATTTGTTAAAACTGAACAAAAATATTCATTAAGGCAGTCTGCTAAGCCTTTATCCTCTTCTACATAGCATCCTTCAGCTACATTGTACAGTATATGCAGTTCTTTTTGGTTGACATTATTAAGGTACTGATAGACCATATAAATCCTGCACTATTTTGCTCAATCATAATATACCTAAGCTTAGACCATTGTACTAAACGACTGGTAATCATCAACCACCCCGACAGTTAAATATTGGTTATGAAAGGGCAATTTGCTCTTACTGTATATACATACTAAAATGTCAATACATGATTTAGAATTTGTTATATCATTTTGTATTCATTTTAACTGAATTCAGTTAAAATGTATACTTTTTAAAAATATTTCTCACATTTTCATGAATTTTATATATTTTTTGCATATTTACACACCTTATTTTGTTTATTACCGTTCTGTACTAACTTAATAAAGTTAAATATCTTCTTGCTGTTCTTAGGTATTAACCGTAGAGTGCTTTATTTTTTAATTCTCAAAGATTGCTGTTTATTTGAACGTTTGTATAAGCAATACAAATGCATCGACAAATTACTCTGTCATATAAATGTTTAATGATGTAATTGACAATCTCTAGAAGAGCTAACTGTGATGCTCAAATACAAATCTACAAATAAAAACTTATCCTACTATGTTGTATACTTAAATTGTAACAATGAATACAAATAATGGGGAACAAACATTGCAAAGGACTTGGAACTAATGGAGTATTAGGTTTTATTCACATACAAATACACACTGGCTAACTTTATATTCTTTTAAAGTTAATCTTAATGAGTCAAAATGTGTTCTTCTATTATCTCAAAAAACAGGTTTCCCTATTAATTGCTTTCTATTTAATTCAGTCAAGTCATTTAAGGGCATCATACATTACTAAATCCATGTAGAGAGTTATTTGGCAACTCAGGCAGCTTGCAGTGCAAGCTGGCTGACAGCATCCATAGGAGCATAGCTAATGTATTCAGTTGCAGCTGTGGTAGTCAAATGCTTTTTAAGAATGTGCAAGAGCTCTGCCTTTATCTATACAGAGATAAATATTACCGAGGGAAGTCAGTTAATAGGGATAGAAGCTATAGATATAAAGTGTACACTATGTCCACTATCTCAACTTTCAGATACAGACGTATAAATGATCAAAAGAAACATATGAGCTTTATGAATAATTTACCCTCAAGTAGTAAACTGTGCCAAGAGGTTGACAAAGTCATACACAATACTTTCCTGTTTAATGCCAGAAAATGTTCAGGTGTTTAAGAGTAATGCTTATGGAAAAACATTTATTACATTCACTTAAAAAAAATAACCTGAGCACACTAACATCAATTTACTGGGATCAAGGGTGGTCTCTGGGGGCAGTGAATTGGTTTGTTGCTCCTGCTACATGCACATAATGCGGTCTCTGCTGCTGTAGCCATTAATGGAGATACAAGGCAGAGCTAGATTAGACATAGAAAACAGGAAATTACATCAGGTCACAGTTGGTACCCAAAGGTCCTGCGCAAGCAAGCTGCAATTGTAGGGTGTAGGAGTGAAAAATAATTTAATAAATATGCCATGCAGGATTAAAGCTACAAGCGTGACTGTTGTTCATTTGTTTCCATGCACCATACAAAGAGGGATACATCACCTATAACCCTCTGAGAGACACAAGACTTTTTTTCCTCCCATTTTTAAAAGTGAAAAAGATAAAAAGGTATTGGCTGAGACAGAGCGAAATGAAAGAAAAGTTTAAAAAAAAGATGCAAAGATTGCAAAGCTAAAATTTAAAGTTGAACTAAACATTGGCATTATGTAAATTTGTACATCATATTAGGGGAATACGGTTATTTTTTTTCCCATAAGATGGCCTTAAATAAAAGCTTTAAAATATATTTTGGTATGAGCAGATGATAAAATGCGTTACACTAGGGTCTACTCCAGTGATAGCGAACCTATTCTACGTGTGCCATGGCAGGCAAGCCATCCCTCTATCGTGGCACGTGGCCAGGTTGCCGACTAATTATTTTGCACTCGATGTTGATCACGCTGATGCTACCAGCGGTGACTCCATTCCAACAGCTCCGATGGGCAGTGCTTGACATCATGGGTGGGAAGAGCGCCAGCCAGCGTCAAGCAGGAGAAGTTTTCATGCCAAGCTGTGTGTGTCATGTAAGTATGTGGATACATGTACTGTGTGTTTTACATGTACTGTATGTGTGTGTATACGTGTGATGTGTGTTTGTGTGTGATGTAAGTGTTTGTATACTTGTACTGTGTGTGTGTATACATATACTGTGTGTGTATACATGTACTGTTGTGCCTGCAACTGTGTTTGTGAGTATGTATGAGTGTCTGCCACTCTGTGTGTGTACATATGTGTGTCTGCAACTGTTTGTGTGTGCATATGTATGTGTGTCTACAACTATGTGTGCGTATGTATGTATGTATGTATGTATGTCTACAACTGTTTGTGTGCGTGTATGTATGTGTGTCTGCAACTGTTTGTGTGTGTGTGTATGTATGAGTGTCTGCAACTCTGTGTGTGTATAGGTGTGTCTGCAACTGTTTGTGTGTGCATTTTTATATGTGTCTACAACTATGTGTGTGTATGTATGTGTGTCTACAACTGCATGTGTGTGTGTATGTGTGTCTGCAACTTTTTGTGTGTGTATGTGTGTCTACAACTGTTTGTGTGTGTGTATGCGTATCTGCAACTGGTTGTGTATGTATGTATGTGTTTCTGCAACTATGTGTGTGTGTTATGTATGTGTGTCTACAACTGTGTGTGAGTATGCATGTACTGTATGTGTGTGTGTGTGTATACATGTACTGTATGTGTGATGTGTGTGTATACATGTACTGTTGTGCCTGCAACTGTGTGTTTGTGAGTATGTATGAGTGTCTGCAACTTTGTGTGTGTATATATGTGAGTCTGCAACTGTTTGTGTGTGCATGTGTATATGTGTCTACAACTATGTGTGTGTATGTATGTGTGTCTACAACTGTGTGTGTATGTGTGTCTGCAACTGTTTGTGTGTGATATGTATTTGTCTCTGAAACTGTATGTGAGAATGCATGTACTGTATGTGTGGGTGTGTGAGTATGTAAGTGTGTGTATACATGTCTTGTATGTGGTGTTGGCATGTTGAGGTGTGCATCTTGGTTTATACAGAAAACTGGGCACTCTGCCCCCAAAAGGATAGCCATCACTGGTCTACTCAATAAATAAATAATTGTCAGGGCTACAACTTTAGGATGTGACAGTCATACGAGTCCACTCAATTAATAGATAATTGTAAAGAATTACAGGGCATTGAGATGGGAATTTCAAACTTTAGGGCAAAGAAGCCAAGTTGGTAAAAACCTCCTATGGAGCTAAATCTGAGAACTCAGCTACTTTGGCTTTAAGTTTGAAATTCCCATCTTAATTCCCTGTAATTCTTTGAATTTATCTCTTTATTGAGTGGACCATTATGACTGTCATGTTTAAAAAATTGTAGTCTTTGTTTTACAGAGATACAGAAGAGAGGATAAGGTATGAAGACATATGCTCTCTGAGGTCAGATAACTTTGCCAAACTACTCTTCTGACATATTTGATAAAATGCCCTTGCAACATATACAGAAGAAGAGAAAAAAACTGGTGGATTTACCACACCTTGTGTAGCTGGGTCAGCAAGGTCTCCACCAAAAGTATCCGTATATATCGGAAGGGATGCAAAAAACACCCGGACTGTTGAGGTGTGTGCAGTGGATTAGTGGGATGGGACACTTCATATCGGCTGCATCCGCGCAGCCGCTTCACCGCCGTCTGTTCACCACACGACAGCTCGTCGCGGGAGATTTCATCGTTGGACATTGCATCGCTAAAGGTACGTTTTTTTTTGTATTTTATCTATTTTAGTTTATTTTAGTAAGGGTGGTTAGAATTAGGGTTTAGGGAGTTAGAATTAGTTTTTAGGGTTCAAGGTCAATTTTAGTATTTTGGGTTTAGGTGGTTAATTTTAGTATTAGGGTTCGGGGGTTAGTATTAGGGTTTAGGGGGTTAATATTAGGGTTTGGGGGTTAGTACTAGGGTTTAGGGGGTTAGTATTAGGGTTCGGGGGTTAGTATTAGGGTTCGGGGGTTAGTATTAGGGTTCGGGGGTTAATTTTAGTTTTGGGTTTTGGGGTTAATTTTAGTATTGGGGTTTGGGGGGGCACTTTGGGGAGGAATCATTTATTAGGCAGGGTTTTTTTCTTTTTACATTTACATTTGTAAGAGCTGACAGTTCAGCGCTGAACTGTCAGCTCTTACATAGCCGCGTCTGCGATCAAACGGCCACGTTATTCTTCATTGCTGACAGTTCAGCGTTCTAACTGCGGAACTGTCAGCGAAGAAGAGTCCTAGACCCGTGGATTAGTTGGTAGTCTTGGTAGTACAAAAAAGACAACCTTTACTTAAGCACACAACTCTGGGTAAGAAAAGAAGCAGAACATAATACATTTCCCATTTTGAGCTGCACAACAGCTCTTAGTCATAGACATATGCAGATAACAAACACGCTGCAGAGGTGGTAGTACACAAAAATAACTTTTGTTTCAGCATACAAGAGGGGCAAAGAAAACCCCCCTTACACACTTTGAGCCACGTTTCAAGCTGTGGAACAGTTCTTAGTCATAGCTCATAGCCCCATAACTATGAGTTGTTGTGCAGCTCAAAACATGGAAAATGTTCTTTTCTGTTTATTTTCTTCGCCTCTCGTGTATGCCAAAACAAACATTGTCTTTCTTGTACTACAAAGTCTGCCATCTAATCCATTGTACGCTTCTCAACAGCTCAGGTATATATTGCATCCCCAAAATATATGGATACAAATTCCCTGGTTTACATGGCAAACAAAACTCAGAAATGTAAAGACAAATTCTAAAACATAAACATACTATCAAAAAACAGTGTATAAAATAGAACTCTTGCACAACATTTCCATATAAACAAGCATAATGTTTCTGTTTTACGAATGATAGGGACTGAACATGTTCCTCCCACTGATGCTGGAGTGGATTCACAGTTTTCATATCTGCTGAGATTGGCAGCAACATGCATGTTTAGATTTAGAAGTTTAACTTTACATTGATTGTGCTTTTTAGACATCAAATATTCTATCTCTGCAGGGTTTGTTTATTTTAAAGACTAATGTCCATCTAAAATCTTTTATTTTGATATTATATATATATATATATATATATATATATATCGTATTTGCTCGATTATAAGACGACCCTGATTATAAGACGACCCCCCAAACTTTGTATATTCCTTTAGGAAAAAAACTAAAAGCCTGAATGTAAGACTACCCTATTGGAAAAAAAGTTTAACTTGTATATATGTAAATTGCTTTTTAATATTTAATAAAAAATTGATATTATACAAATGCATTTCTTGTTTTTATTTCCTTTTATGTGCCAATGCGGCCTCTCTCTCCCCCCCCCCCCAGCATTGTCTCTCTCTCCCTCCCCCCCAAACTAATTACTCTCTCTTCCCCCCTCCCCTTGTCTATATCTCCCCCTCCCTCCCTCCCCCCCTTGTCTATATCTCCCCCCTCCCTCCCTTTGTCTATCCCCCCCTCCCTCCCCCTCACCTTGATTCTTTCCCTGGTGGCTAGTGGGGGGCAGCTGGGGGATGTCTGCACGATACGGGCAGCTGGGGGATGTCTGCACGATACGTGCAGACATCCTCCATGCTGCCCAACACCTCCGTCTATTATGACGGACAGCTGGTCCGTCATAATAGACGGAAGTGTCGGGCAGCATGGAGGATGTCTGCACGTATCGTGCAGACATCCCCCAGCTGTCCGATTCTCCTGGTGGCTAGCGGGGCAGCGGAGGATGTCTGCGCGATGAGGACCCGGCTTCATCATAGAAGTCCCGGCGGTCGTGCCGGGTGGCAGCAGGGGGAATCTGCGCTCATCGCGCAGACATCCCCAGGCTGTTAGAGAGTGGGATCCAGGTCCCCTGCAGCTCTGCTGGGGACCTGGATCCCTGTCTTATAGTCTGACCTCAATTTGAGGTCAGATTATAAGACGACCTCGAATGTAAGACATTTGCTCGGAAAAAAAACCTTGTCTTGTATTCGAGTAAATACGGTATATGGTATTATGTCTGTTTTGTGTTTATGGTGCTTATTATTTAAAGACACCGATTCTGTTTTAAATATTTTTGTTAATACATTTTTCAATAACAAAACAGAAGAGAAAATAATTATAACAAAAACGGGAACACAATGAATAACTATCATCAAATTATATATTTAAGTGTATATTAAATCAGTACTATATTAGTAATATATAACAGTGGTAAAATTAAAATGTCATATGTGTCTTAAAAGGTTGTTATATTTATTAAACAATAACATCTAAATAATTATATTTTACCATCCGGTCTGTTGCAGGTCTAATGAAAAACTTATAGGCCAAAATGGCCCCTAACAAATGACACTGATTCTCTAAACAGTTTTTGGTTATTCATTAATGTACTGAAAATAAATACTATTCAAGGCTAATTCAGCAGTAACTTAATGCAGAGCAACCTGTCCATACCAGACATTTCTACTTTATATAGTTGGATTCCCTTTGTTACAATATAACAACAAATCACAAAAAAATTACACAGGGCTTTGAAAATATTAACAAAATAAGATTTAATAAAACTGTATAGCAATTTAGTTTCTTAAGTAACACCAGAGAGACTCTTAGAAACTAAGCAACAGCTTCTTTTCAAACTAGACACCACAGATAAAAACCAGGAGGGCACTTACAAAGTACTCATGTCTATGGCAATCAATATTCTGACATTTACAAAAAGGAGGCACAACGCAGCATGCATGAACAAAACAGTAAATATGCTATTCATAAAACTGATTTAAAATTGGCTGTTTAGATTTAAGTTAGATGAAAGAAACACATAGATTGTGCAAAGAACTCTAACAGGAAGAAATATTCCCTTTGGATGTCCCTTTGGATGAAATATATGTTTAACTAAATAATGAAAAACTTTAAAAAAACAACATCATAAGTTCAACTGCAAATAGTCTTTTCTAGTGTGTGTGTGGGCAATACATGTATTAACTCATTTTTATTGTGGTAACAACATAACAAGAGTTTATTCAGCATTGGAAGAGTTAACTTCAGGGAAGGGTTAAACCCTCCTCCCCTCTTGGAGGGAGCACATTCTTTGTCTGTGGCTACCATCTAATCTACACACATAGACAGTCTTTACTAGGTGATAAATCTAATGGTACCAAACTTTGACTTATTGGTTTAGTCTGGGTTGGAGATAAAGGAAAATAGAAGAGGGTGACCTACGGGTCACATCCTGTGTCAGCATCTCAGGAGTTTTGTAATTCTAAGTAGGTTGAAAGAACAAAGTTTTTAGTTAATTACATAAAAATATATTTGTAACACGTATGTATTCTATGTCCACACCCCCATTTTATGCAAGCAATCTTAGCCAATGATGTTACGCCAGCCAATGCCTTGTTGCTTCTATATAAGTACTTGTACTTAAAATAAACTTTAGAGTTACTCAACGAACTGCCTTTGTGTCAGACTTGAGTTACTCTCCAAAAGCATTCGCTGATGTGTTTCCAACTCCCACCACATGAATCCAAATCAGAGTGATACATTGCCGTATACCAGAGACTTGCAGATAGAGACTTCTTAATTGGTCCCTTTCATATATAATTTATAACAAAGTGGTCAAGCTTTCTGGGGAAATGAGATTTAATTATGGGGTAATCCTCGGATTGTAACTACAATGATAGGAATGAGAGGAAAAATATGACCTCCCCATAGGACTTCTGCATGCTATTTACTAAACAAATTTTGACCTTCCTCTCCCTCACACCCTTGACAAAGTCCACCTCAGACTCCCATGTCAAACTCACCCTTCATGGAAAGCAAAAGAAAAATTGTTATTTGGGGGATGAGTTGTACTCTGATATCAAATCTCCCCTGTACGTCTTGCATGAGTTTCCCATCAAGACCTGCAGCAGTGACTCTCTGGTGAATTGGAGGAGAGAAAAAGGGTTGGGAATATAAAAATTGTGGACAAAGGACGCATGCACTCCAAACTCCAATATGATTGTAAAACTTCCGATTTATTCCCCAACATTTTTAAAATGGATCACAGGGACAAAGATTACAAAGACAGGGAAAGGACGAATGCCTTACATGTTTCGCGTGCTCACACGCTTAATCATAGGCTTAACAATAGACTGAATTCACAGAGACTAAATACAAAAGTTCCACCAATGCATAGAAAGGTCATCTCAATCAAGTTAATTAAAAAATCTTGTTAATCATGTTGCAGCATAGGAGAGGAGATGGTGTGATGAAAGTGTTAAATGAGGCGTGGTGGGAGAAGTGAATTAAAATAAAAAGAAAAGGGTATTATTAAAAACTAATACTTATATGGAATAAAGAAAAAAGTGAATAATATGTGAATAAACCAATAGTGAAAATTGTATATAAAAAATAAACTGGTGCAAAATAAATGGTGGAAATGTGAGATGAATATGCAAAGAAAGAAAAAAAAAAGCGGTGAAAGAGGGTGTGGTGAAAGTGTTAGAGGAATAAAGAGGACTAAAGCACATATGTGATAGAAACAGTGAATACGTGTGTATAAAATAAATCAGACAAAGTGATCTATTGCAAAATAAGAAGTAGTAAAAGATAAATAGGAAAATGAATCTGTGAAAAAAGTAGCAGTGTATTGAATTGTGAAAAATATATCTGTGAAAAATAAACAAAGTAGCAGTGTATTGGAATGTGAAAAAATATGTGAAAAATAGACAAGGTAGCAGTGTGTTGAATGTGAAGAAATGTATCCCCTCTGCGCCATAACATGCTAATATGCAATATGACTCAAACATTTATTAAAAAAAATTCAACTTTAATAAAACAACAAAATATTGATTTATTTGTTTTATTAACATTGTAGAACAATTAGCATAAATAGTAATAATTATGTAATAAAAAAATAAACTTTTTTCTAAGTGGGTGCAAAGACGTAACCAGCCATTGGAATTGGTGAGGTATGCAGTAACCAAAAGGTTATTAGATATACATCCAACCTTTAACAGTATTGTAAGACTGTGTATAGACAGATGATGCCAAAATTGAATTAGCTCATTGTAGATTGGTGAACAATACAAAACTAACAGCATTAGATCCCTACAAGTGTGACTTGTAGTGATGTCTTGTCTTGACTTGTAGTGATTGTAGTGATGTCTAGGCTGTCTAGATAAAGAAGACAGCGTGCACAGAATATGAATGCACATTATTGAGAAGACAATGATAGGTGTTCGCTGAAAAGTTGTAATACATTCAGACATGATTAAACCAACAATGATAAAAAGAGTTAATTAATTGGAAAGTCACATGAGTAAACCCGCACAAACCAAATACATCAATAATAACTGTTCGCTGAAAAGTTGTTATACATTCAGACATGGTTAAACAAACAATGATAAGAAGAGTTAATTAATAGGAAAATAGCATGAGTAAACCCTCACAAACCAAATACATCAATAATAACTACATAAGTATAACATAACGCCACCCATCTAGTTAGAGACATGCATGTATTCCTAGTAGAAGCATGAAATGTCAAACTCTGAATTCATGCCAGCCGGGTGTCTCGTTCCCAACTGGAAAATCCCATAGGCTTCTTGTCGACATAACTGTCTGTGTGTACTGACCCCTCGTGGACCTCTGTCAATTTTGTCTATGACCGAAACTCTGAAAAAATTTGTATTGTTGTGGTTACAGAATTGGAAGTGGCGTGCTACTGGGGTTATTGATTTTTTTGTCTATGTCGTTAAGATGTTCGCGTATGCGACATTTGAGGGCTCTACTGGTGCGTCCTACATATTGTTTGCCACATTTGGCACAAGTGATGACATAAATGTGGTATTGCAGTTGATATACTTTGAATTAGTGAAGGTGTGGCCATTAGCATGTGATATTATGTTGGACCTTTTGGTAACGTGTCTACACGTTCTACAAATTCTATGTCCACAAGGAAAGGTACCAGTTGCATTTAGCCACTGTCCTCGTTCGGCCTCCGAGTTCCTTCTCTTTAGTGAGAAAAAACTGGGAGAGAGTAAATTTTTTAGAGTATTGGATCTCCTTGCTGTAAAGCGTACACCAGCTGAAAGTATTTGTCGATAACCCTCATTGGCTGCTAAAATGGGTAAATTTCTCTGAATGATCTCCTTCATCTTGGAAAATTCTGTGCTAAAAGGTGTGACAAAAGAAATGGGCTGTGTGTCCCTCATATGTTGTATTGTCCCTTTTTGCATATCCTTCCTAGTATGTTTCATGTGTGTGGTAAGTAACTCCTCTCTAGTTCGAGACTTGGCTATGGCCACATCTCGCTTGATAGTCCACGGTTTATAGCCTCTTGCCAGAAGTCTATTGGTGAGTTCTGTACATTGCACTCTGAATGTCTCCATATCTGAACAGTTGCGTCCCAGCGTAATGAATAAACCTACTGGGATGTTATTAGTTACTGATTTTTTATGGCTACTCTCAGCATGCAATACTGTATTTCCTGATGAGGGTTTGCGGTAGGATTGCGTCTCTATCTTATGAGTATGGGGTTTGCCTATGAGAGTAAGGTCCAAAAAATCAATCTTAGTGGTAGAATTGTTCATAGTGAATCTCAGATTTAGGGAATTATCGTTAAGAAAATTGAAAAAATCATGTAGTTGAGGTATAGATCAAAGTCGTCAATGTACCGTCCGTACCAGACGATACACTGAAGAAAGGTGTTTGCCTGGCCAAATATGAACATGTCCTCAAAAGCAGCCATATAGGTATTTGCATATGATGGAGCAAATTTAGAACCCATGGCTGTTCCCTGGCACTGTAAGAAAAATTCCTTATTGAACAAAAAATAGTTGTGTAATAGAAGGAACTCAGTGGCCTGCGTGATGAATTGTTTCAGATGTTCGGTGTAGTCACTGTATTTATTGAGTATATACTGTAGTGCATCTAGGCCCCGTTTGTGTGGGATGCAGGAGTATAATGAACTTACATCCATAGTGACCCATACATAATCATCTTGCCACCCCACACATTTCAATTTATTAATGACATCCTTGGTGTCTTGTAAAAAACTCTTTTGTGTATTTACCAAGGGTTGGAGATAAAAATCCACCCATTCTGAAAGACCCTCCCCCAGGCTGCCCATGCTGGAAACAATCGGGCGCCCTGGGGGATTAAGAAGACTTTTATGAACCTCGGGTAGGTAATAGAATGTCGGTATGATAGGGTCTTCTTTGTATAAGAATTTAATCTCCATATCATTCAATATACCCAAAAATTGGCCTGTGTCTAAAAGGACTTTCAATTTTTGTGAGAATCTGTATGTTGGATCTGTAGAGAGTTTGGTATAGGTGTTTGTGTCGAATAACTGTCTTTCCACCTCTGTCATATAGTCCCTTTTGTTTAGTATAACAACTGCCCTTATCTGCCTCTTTGATAATGATATTATCATTGTTTTTTAGATTAAAGAGTGCACCCTTTTGACTAATAGTAAGGTTATGTGTGTTGTAGGAATCCTTGACACTAAACAAGTGTTGCAATTCTTTCTCAACTGTTCTCTGGAAGATATCCGTTTCAATTGTTCTACTGTTCGTAGGGTAGAAATGTGAAGTATTTTTAAGGTGAGTATCTAACCTATTAACTAGTTGTGTGTTGGGAATACATTGATCATGTGCAAGATCCTGCATTATATTTAACAAACATTTGTCAGAAAAGGTTAATTCTGTAGTGAATTGAGGAGAATTATCCGCACACATCATAATACTGTGAAGTGGATTCATTCACCCCTGTTGAATCTTCCATAGATAGAAAGTGTTTCTTGACAGTAATGTTTCGTATGAACCGATTTACATCCAGAATGGTTCCAAAAAGGTCAAAGTGCCTGTCAGGTGAGAAGGAAAGTCCTAGGCTTAATACCTGCTCTTCCAGAGCAGTCAATGGATGGTCCGATAAATTGATAACATTCGATACATTCAAAAGGGTTGGGACCCTGCAGCCTCCCATCAGTGCTTGTGAATATATGGGAGGGCAACCAGAGTGGTTGAAGGTGCTTAAGTGAGAAAATATGCGATCATGGGAAAAATTCAAAGCTAGAGCTGTAGTTGCAAACTTTAGGAAAAAAGCCAAGAAGTAAAAAATCAAGACTAAGGTCATTTAATACACATTCAAGAGTACTACACACTGATGTGTGTGTATGTATGTAAATAAAGTGTATGTGGAACAACACCTTTAAGGAATAGATTGAGTCAGTGGCGTCCCGAGGGGAGTGCGGGGGGTGCGGACCGCACCGGGTGACACCCCCAGCGGGGGTGACACCCGTGCTGCCGGCACCCCCTGCATTGCGTTTCTGAACTTTTTTCTTTTTCTGGCAGCCGCATCCGCTGGATGGCCGGTGCTACCGTAAGGGGAGGGGGGGTATCAAAAACGTACCTCCTTCCTGCTCTGTCTCCTGGTGCTCTGCAACTCCACGACTGTGAGTGAAGCATTGTTTTTAAACAAAGAAGGGGAGCACACAACGCTTCCCTCACAGCAGTGGACCTGCAGAGCAGAGCACTGGGAGACAGCAGCATGGAGGTAAGTACTGGGGAAGGGGGGAGGAGGGTCACAAAATACTGGCATATTGAGGGGCAGAATCCTGGCATATTAAATTGCACATTGGGGGGCAAAATCCAGGCTTATTAAATGGCATATTGGGGGGAAAAATCCTGGCATATTGAGAGCAAAATACTGGCATATTAAATGGCATATGGGGAGCAAAATCCTGACATATTTAATGGCATATTGGGGGACGAAATCCTGGCATATTGAGAGCAAAATACTGGCATATTAAATGGCATATTGGGGGGCAAACTCCTGGCATATTGAGGGGCAAAATCCTGGCATATTGAGGGGCAAAATCCTGGCATTTTAAATGGCTAAATAATGGCATATTGATGGGCTAAATCCTGGCATATTGACCGCAAAATACTGGCATATAAAATGGCATATGGGGGGCAAAATCCTGGCATATTAAATGTCATATTGCGGGGGCCAAATCCTAGCATACTGAGAGCAAAATACTGGCATATTAAATGGCATATTGGGGGGTAAAATGCTGGCATATCAAATGGCATATTGGGGGGCAAAATCATGGCATATTGAGAGCAAATACTGGCATATTAAATGGCATATTGGGGGGCAAACTCCTGTCATATTAGTGGGCAAAATCCTGGCAAAATAAATGGCATATTTAGGGGCAAAATCCTGGCATATTGAGTGGCAAAATCCTGGCACATTAAATGGCATATTAAGGGGCAAAATCCTGGCATATTAAGTGGCAAAATCCTGGCATATTGAGAGCAAAATACTGGCATATTAAATGGCATATTGGGGGGCAAACTCCTGGCATATTGAGGGGCAAAATCCTGGCATATTGAGGGGCAAAATCCTGGCATTTTAAATGGCTAAATAATGGCATATTGATGGGCTAAATCCTGGCATATTAAATGGCATATTGGGGGGCAAAGTCCTGGCATATTGACAGCAAAATACTGGCATATAAAATGGCATATGGGGGGCAAAATCCTGGCATATTAAATGTCATATTGGGGGGGCAAAATCCTAGCATACTGAGAGCAAAATACTGGCATATAAAATGGCATATTGGGGGGTAAAATGCTGGCATATCAAATGGCATATTGGGGGGCAATATCATGGCATATTGAGAGCAAATACTGGCATATTAAATGGCATATTGGGGGGCAAACTCCTGTCATATTAGTGGGCAAAATGCTGGCAAAATAAATGGCATATTTAGGGGCAAAATCCTGGCATATTGAGTGGCAAAATCCTGGCACATTAAATGGCATATTAAGGGGCAAAATCCTGGCATATTAAGTGGCAAAATCCTGGCACATTAAATGGCTAAAAAATGGCATATTGAGGGGCAAAATAATGGCATATTAAATAGCATACTGGGGGGGGAGCAAAATCCTGGCATATTAAATGGCATATTGCGGGGCAATATCCTGGCATATTAAATGTCATATTGGAGCGGCAAAATCCTGACATATTAAATGGCATATTGAGTTGCAAAATACTGGCATATTAAATGGCATAATGGGGGGCAAAATCCTGGCATATAGAGTGGCAAAATCCTGGCATATTGAGGGGCAAAATCCTGGCATATTAAATGGAATATTGGAGGGGCAAAATCCTGGCATATTGAGGGGCAAAATCCTGGCATATTATTAATCCTAGTATATTGAGGGCCAAAATAGTGTGTCTCAGGTTATGTGTGTATTGGTGTCACTGTGTGTGTAAGTGGTAAGGGTGTGTGTAAGTGTGTCACTGTGTAAGGGTGTGTGTGTGTGTGTGTCACTGTGTCTGTGTAAGGGTGTGTGTGTGATTGCAAGGGTCTTTGTGTTTAAATGTGTTAAATGGGTGTCAATGTGTGACAAATTTAGAACATGCGAGTTGAATATTAGATGTATTTATTTTCCACACTATACATTATACTTTTATATATATAAAATGTATGGAGGGTTGGTGGTGATGTATGGAGGGTTGGAGGAAAGACTGCACTGAGGAGACAGCCGGGGACACAGAGCAGAGACAGAGCAGCAAATAAGGTAAATACTACTGGGGAAGGGGGAGGAGGGTGGTATAAAACAAGCAAAATCCTGGCATATTGAGTGGCATAATAATCCTGGCATATTGAATGGCATAATAATCCTGGCATACTGAGGGGTTAAATACTGGCATATTGAGTGGCATAATAATCCTGGCATATTGAATAGCTAAATCCTGGCATATTGAGTGGCAAAATAATCCTGGCATACTGAGGGGTTAAATATTGGCATATTGAGTGGCATAATAATCCTGGCACATTGAGTGGAATAATAATCCTGGCATATTGAGTGGCTAAATCCTGGCATATTGAGTGGCTAAATCCTAGCATATTGAATGGCTAAATCATGGCATATTGAGTGGAAAAATAATGCTGGCAAATTGAGTGGCAAAATAATCATGGCATATTGAATGGGTAAATCCTGACATATTGAGGGGTTAAATACTGGCAAATTTTAATTGGCAAAGTGATGCTGTGGCATGGTCTGTGGGGCAAAATAACATGTACTATGAGGAAAGTGACACTGGCTAGTTCTGTGGGGCAAAGTGACACTGTGGCATGCATGTAGGTGCAATATGAGTGCAAGCCAAGTGCTGTGGGTGCAATATAGGTGCATGGCAAGTTCTGTGGGTACTGTATGGTGCTGTGTTAAGTCCTTTAGGTGTAATGTGGGTGCAGATGAAGGGAATAAAAAATAGGAATGCAATTTTTCAATAACATTTTTATTAAATATAATATTAAATAATTCAAATAAGTATAAATGCAACTAGTTATAGCGGGATGTCTGTGTTTATAGATATGTATTGTTTTCGAATTGTACAATTGTCACCTTGCTCCTGTATGTCACATAATTAATGGCGGTCCCATGTGTGGCATGTTTATTGGGTCCCGTGTGTGGCATAATTAAGGGACTATTTTGTGTGGCATAATTATGGGGCACTTGTGTGTGGCATAATTAAGGGGCGCCTGTGTGTGTGGCATAATTAATTGGGCTCCAAGATGAGGCATAAATAATGGGACTCTGGTGTGGCATAATTTATGGGGCTTTTGTGTGGCATAATTCATGGGGCTCTTGTGTGTCATAGTTATGGGGATCCTGTATGTGGCATAGTTATGGGCTCCTGTGTAAGGCATATTTAAAGAGCTCCTGCATGTGACATAATTTGTGGGGCTTCTGTATGTGGCATATTTAATGGGCCATCTGACTGGCATTACTAAGGAATCTGTTTGGCATGGTATTGGAGGTGGTGACACCATGAGTTACCACACAGGGTGACAGCAACCCTAGTGACGCCTCTGGATTGAGTAACAACATCCTTGGTTCTTAAGAGGTTAATTTTTCTATACCCGTCGTGATTCTTTTTAACCAAGTGTTAATCCAGAGTTATCTCTAGATGCCAAACAAAATGACTTCTAGAACTCAAGAAAGAGCTTAAATTTTAAGGAGAGTTGGGTATATTATATACATAAGTACAAATTGAGACTATGTGGCTCCTGCTTGAGTAAAAACATGAACTATTAACTGAGGAAAACACTGAATTATGTGCAAATAATCACTACATTTGGCCTCATTCTACACTTTATACATGAAACCCTTGAAGCAGGGAATGTGACTCAATTTATATTAACAACACTTCACAAACAATTTTCAAAGGATTGTTTATGAAGTAGCATATAGCATATGTTATAGGTATTTAAACTAATGCATCTAATGCTATCCATTTTTACATTTACAAAAAGAAAGAATTCTTCAAAGTCAGGAGATCAAATTATTGGAAAACCCAAGACTGAGAAAAGAATTTCAACAAATGTATTTTTAGACAGCAAAAAGTATTTTCTCTGCCCTACAGAATGACGAACACATGCAAAACAATTTGTTAATGAATAAAGAAGAGAAGATCTTTTAGCTGTTAGTTAAGTAGTTAACATTGCTGGTTCTTTACCAGATAAAAAGTATTGCTGGTAGTTTCAATTGCTTATTATAGAAACATATAATGCATTTATTTATAGTTACTACCGTAACGACGACCCTGATTATAAGACGACCCCCCAAACTTTGGATATTCCATTAGGAAAAAAAACTAAAAGCCTGAATATAAGACTACCATATAGGAAAAAAGTTTCAACTTGTATATATTCACATGTAAATTGCTTTTTTAATAAAAAATTATGATATCAAAAAATGCATTTCTTGTTTTTATTTCCTTTTATGTGCCAATGCTGCCTCTCTCTTTCCCTTGCCCCCAGCTTTCTCTCTCTCTCTCCCCCTTAGTGTTGTCTCTCTCTTCCCCTCCTTGTGTCTCCCCCCTCGCTCCCCTTGTCTCTGTCTCCCCCCCTTGTTTCTCTCTGCCCCCCCTCCCTCCCCTTGTCTTTGTCTCTTCCCCCCCTCCCTCCCCTTGTCTCTGTCTCTTCCCCCCTCCCTCCCCTTGTTGCTCTCCCCCCCTCTGTCCCCGTCCCCCCCTTGATACGTGCAGACATCCTCCATGCTGCCCGACACCTCCATCTATTATGACGGACAGCTGGTCCGTCATAATAGACGGAAGTGTCGGGCAGCATGGAGGATGTCTGCACGTATCGTGCAGACATCCCCGGCTGCCCGATTCTCCCTGGTGGCTAGTGGGGCAGCGGAAGATGTCTGCACGATGAGCGCAGACCTCCCCTGCTGCCGCCCGGCTCTACCGCCGGGACTTTTATGATGAAGCCGGAAGTACCCGGCTTCATCATATAAGTCCCGGCGGTCGTGCCGGGCGGCAGCAGGGGAGGTCTGCGCTCATCGCGCAGACATTCCCCTGCTGTTAGAGAGGGGGATCCAGGTCCCCTGCAACTCTGCGGGGGACCTGGATCCCAGTCTTATAGTCTGACCTCAATTTGAGGTCAGATTATAGGACGACCTCGATTATAAGACATTAAATATGCCATGCAGAAGCCTCGCAAAATATACCACATACAGGAGCCCCATTAATAATGCCACACACAGGAGTCCCATAAATATGCCACACACAAGAGCCCCATTAATTAGGCCTCACACAGGAGCCCCATTAATAATGCCACACACAGGAGCTCCATTAATTATGCCACACACAGGAGCTCCATTAATTATGCCACACACAGGAGCTTCATTAATAATGCAACACACAGGAGCCCCATAATTATGCCACACATAGGAGCCCCATAATTATGCCACACACAGGAGCCCCTTAATTATGCCACACACAGGAGACCCATTAATTATGCCACACAAAGGAGACCCATTAATTATGCCACACAAATTAGACCCATTAATTATGCCACACACAGGAGCCCCATACATATGACACACACAGGAGCCCCTCAGGAGCCCATTAATTATGCCACACATAGGAGACCCATTAATTATTCCACACAAAGGAGACCCATTAATTATGCCACACATAAGAGCCCCTTAATTATGCCGCACACAGGAGCCCCATAAATATGCCACACACAAGAGCCCCATAAATATGCCACACACAAGAGCAATTCTAAAACAATAAATATCTATACACACATATATCTCTTGCCCTCTCGCTCCCCCTCTCTCTCCATTTTCAGGAATATTAACTGGCAAAATAACACTGGCATATTAATGGGCAAATTGCCTGAACTTTTAAAGATTATATTCAACTATTTTCTCTGGATTGTAAGCTTGCGAGCAGGGCTCTCTACCTCACGTACCAGTCTGTTCTAGTTTGTCTCTAGCGCTACATAAATTGTTGGCACTATATAAATAAATGGTAATGTAATGTAATGTAATATTTTCAAATGTAATAAAATGTTATTGAAAAATTGCATTTCTTGTTTTTATTCCCTTCCTCTGCACCCACATTGCACCTAGAGGACTTAACACAGCACCATACAGTACCCACATCACTTGCCATGCACCTATATTGCACCCACACAATTTGGCATGCCACAGTGTCAGTTTTCCCCACAGAACATACTACAGTGTCACTTTGCCCCCACAGAACTGCCCCTGCAGAACAAGCCACAGTGTCATTTCCCCCAAAGTACATGTTATTTTGCCCCACAGAACATGCCACAACATCACTTTGCCAATTAAAATGAGCCACTGTCAGGTACAAATTAACATGCCATAGTCACTTTGTCCTTAACATATGCAACAGCCAGTTTGCCTATTAAAATGTGCCACAGTTTTTCTATTAATATGCCAGTGTTAGTTTGCCCATACATATGCTAAAGCCAGCTTGTCAATTAATATGCCACAGCCAATTTGACCATTAATAAGTTAGTGTTATTTTGTCCATTAATATGCCAGTGTTATTTTGTCCATTAATTTGTCACAGCCAATTTCCCTATTAATATGCCAGTGCTATTTTGCCCATTAATATGCCACAGCCAATTTGCTCATTAATATGCTAGTGTTAGTTTGTAAATTAGCATGCCACAACCAATTTGCTCATTAATCGTCCAGTGTTATTTTGCCTATGCCACAGCCAATTTCCCCATTAATATGATACAGCCAATTTGCCCATTAATATCCCAGTGTTATTTGTTCATTAATATGCCAGCGCTATTTTGCCCATTAATATGCCAGTGCTAGTTTGCCCATTAATATGCCACAGCCAATTTGCTCATTAATATGCTAGTGTTAGTTTTTCCATTAGCATGCCACAACCAATTTGCTCATTAAACGTCCAGTGTTATTTTGCCTATGCCACAGCCAATTTGCCCATTAATATGAAACAGCCAATTTGCCCACTAATATTACAGTGTTATTTGTTCATTAATATGCTACAGCCAATTTGCCCATTAATATTCTAGTATTATTTTGCCATTAATATGCCAGTGTTATTTGTCCATTAATATGCCAGTTTTAGGTTTTCCATTATATTCCAGTTTTACTGTGCTCATTTTATGTCACCCTCCCCCGCCTTCCCGAGTACTCACCTCCTGGCTGCTCCATGTCCCTGGCCATCTTATCCGCACAGTCTTCCTTCCTACATGGAAGGAATCCATCAGATTCGGCTGCAAAGAGGATGTCCCTGCTGGGGGTTTCACCCGGTGTGGTCCACACCCCTGCTGTTATGTCCATCACTCTTTATAAAATCTCTGTTACTGTAGGTAAACAAATTGTCACAATAGGAGGACTCAAATAAATCAGTAATCTCATAGACATTACATTGAAATCTCTTATTCCATTTTTTGTAAATGCGACAACGTTATTTAAAATAGACAGTATTGTGAGCCCATGCAGCTCACAATACATTTTATAATGCCAAAGGGTCACCAAAAAAACCCAAATTAAAGACATACGTATTCATATCTTGATGAAATTGGAGAAAATATGTATATCCTCATGTTTAGTCAGTGGGCTAGATGCAACCACCCCCCGTTAATACCTGGAACGTTATGACTACAACATGCTATTCCATTTAGAATAGTGTGCGATTCAACTGCATTGGCTACTGTAAATATCCAAATGCCCATGGCAAGTTAAATAAATAAAATGCATTCAAATATGTTTCTACCTACCCCCATGGGTAGGAGGGGATAATCTAAAATGTTCCATTAATTTGTAAAAAAAAAAATAAACACCCTTTGAGTGCCATGAGGGTGGGCTAAGTGGCCTGGCACTCAAAGAGTGAGCTCTTAGGAAAAACTATACCTGTATGCAAGTTCCAGCAGTGATCCACAATGTCCTGGATCCTTATCTTCTGGCCCAGATAAATGTGGCATCCATAAAAAAAAGTTTTTAAATAATAATCCTTCTATGTCTAAAAAAAAAAAAAAAAAAGGCATAGCACTAACCATGGGGACCATAATTATTTTTATGTTAATGACACTTGGGGTATAGGCTGCTGGCTCCAGGAGAATAACAGTGTTATCAATTTGGGGGTAAGGTGGGGGATATTGGGGGATCTGACATGGCTCCCCCAACATTTTATTTTTACAGCTTAATCTTTCAGTGTTGTAGGAAGCACTGTTTGAGTTCCCTACTGCACTGAAAATGTTAGGATGTGCAATATTAACCAGCTCTCATTAAATCACTATTTGTGCTATAATTATCTCACAGAACAGGGTTGCAATTCCTTTTTTTATCAGATCCACTAAACCTCTAGAGAAAGCATGTAGGTTTTAGCGGGTACAGTTTTTTTTATTACCGTATCCGTTAATTGGTTTAGCAACTGGCATTGAATCACCAATACCTGTTAATGCCCCAATAATGACACTTTTACTCTTAATGGTGGTGGGGAGAGGTTTGCATCTAACAATATGTACATCCATGGAACTATATTATGGCCAAACATGGAGTATCTACACTGACTGGAAAAAAGCCTATCTTTTTTCAAGCATATTAAATTCAATAACTATTTAAAAAGAAAAAACATCAGGCGGCAAAATATATGTTCGCCTAGGGTGGCAAAAAGTCTTGCACTGGTCCTGATTAATACAGAATCAGTGGAAAGCAGGGGTCAAATCCTGGTGAAAAAAGTGTGGGAACTCACCCATGATTCACTGCCACCCCCCAAATATATATTTTGCAGAAAATTCAGTGCAACATTTATTGCACAGGGACTTGCAGCGGGATCTTATGCACAGCTGCTCCAGCTTCACTTCACCTTCAAACCACGGACTGTCCACATTGATTGGCCAGCGTTGTGAATTTTGCCCCTCTATGCCAGGATTCTGCCACTCTACTCTATATGCCAGGATTTTGCCCCCCTATGCCAGGATTTTGACCCTCTATTAGACATGTGCAAAACTAAAATTTTCGTTTCGTTTTCGTCCATTCGGACGAAAATGTTATTTATTTCATCTAAAACGAATATCGTTCATTACTGCATTCGTTTCGGACGAAATTCGTTCATTATTTTCGTTTCGTTTAGTTGTATTCGTTCGTTTTATAGAATACGTGTAATACTATTGGCTTTCTATAAACCGAACGAGAGCCCCATTCATAAGAAATTCTTATGAATGGGGCTCTCGTTCGGTTCATAGAAAGGCAATAGTACTACATGTTTTCTATAAGCCGAAAGTCTATAAACCGAACGTTCGGTTTATAGACTTTCGGCTTATGGAATACATGTAATCCTATTGCTATTCTATAAACTGAACGTTCGGTTTATAGAATAGCAATAGGATTACATGTATTCCATAAGCCGAAAGTCTATAAACCGAACGTTCGGTTTATAGGCTGTCGGCATTTCACTACACGGAGACAAAGTCTCCATTCATAAATTTATGAATGGAGACTCTGTCTCCGTGTAGGGAAATGCCGACAGCCTATAAACCGAACGTTCGGTTTATAGGCTGTCGGCTAATGTAAGTACACGGAGAATAAGTCTCCATTCATAATGAATGGAGACTCTGTCTCCGTGTAGTGAAATGCCGACAACCTATAAACCGACTCTATTTCGGCTTATAGAATGCAATAGTACTACGAATGGACGAATGAACGAATTCGTTAGCTTAGCATTATCGTTATTCATTTTTCGGACTAATGGACGAAAATGCTATTTTCGGACGAAAATGCATTCGTACGAAAACTAATGCACATGTCTACCCTCTATATGCCATGATTTTGCCCCTCTATGTCAGGATTCTGCCACTCTATATGTCAGGATTTTGCCCCTCTATGCCAGGATTCTGCCCCTCTATATGCCAGGATTTTGCCCCTCTATGCCAGGATTCTGCCACTCTATATGCCAGGATTTTGCCCCTCTATATGCCAGGATTTTGCCCCTCTATGCCAGGATTCTGCCCCTCTATATGCCAGGATTTTGCTCCTCTATGTCAGGATTTTGCCCCTCTATGTCAGGATTTTTCCCCTCTATATGCCACGATGTTGCCCCTCTCTATGCCAGGATTCTGCCACTCAAAAGACCAGGATTTTCTCGTTTAATGCCACCCTCCTCCCTCTTCCCCAGACAGTTCTTACCTCCGGTCGTCTCCTCCGCACATCTTCCCCCTGGACGGAGGATTCACATTTTTTTTTCAACTTTATTGAGGTTGCGCGACTTCAATAAAGTAAAAAAAAACGTGACGACCGGAGCTTCCTTCCTCCATGAAGGGGGGAAGATGCACGGAGGAGACGACAGGAGACAGAGAGCAACAAGGAGGTAAGTACTCACCATCTCCTTGGTGCTCCCTGTCTCCGTCCAGCTCCTCCGTGTAGTCTTCTTCCCTCTTGCACGGAGGAGGGAAACAACGCCACCGGATATGACTTGCTGTCAAATCCGGTGGCAATGACAGGAAGTTTTATTTTTTTATTTTTCTCGGACCGCATCTAGTGGATGCGGCTGCTGGAAAAGAAAAAGAAGGAGGCAGCTACCCTGGTCCTGCAGGAGCAAAGGAAACGGCGTTCCTGCCATGAAAAAAGTGCAGGAACGCCGTTCCCACGCGTTCCTGCAGGACTCGAGCCCTGGTGGAAAGCATGCTGCATTTCCAATTTAGATAGCAGGCAGACCGGAACAGCAGCAGACCAATACTATAGGCAATACTATAACAGGTGAGGAGTTGTTGCTTGCGAAATCTGCTTATAGTATTGATCTGTTATTTCTCCGGTCTGTCTTCTTTCTGAAATCTAACATCCAGCATCTTGTTTGCTCATCAACGCTGGCGTCGTTGTGAGCACAACCTGCCTCAACCTTTTGTTATGCTGTTATTGCACTTTAGCTGGTTCTTGGTGTGTTTTTATACTCTGTTTACAGTATTACACTATGGATATCATCTTTCTCCAATTTGTACTACTGAATTAATATGCCCCTCGAAAACTGACAAAATAACAAAGATAGTAAACATTTCTCCACAATTTGGACCCTAGGCAAGACAAGCCCTAACTGGCATAACAGGCCTCTTCATTGCAACCATTTTGTGCATGAGTAGGATATCATGTTTAAGGATATCAGTCATTGCTCACTTTAGGCCCAATAAATATATGCTAATGTGTAATTACTTTAATGACATCTTAGAAAGGGAAAGGGTATATGCAGCTAGCAGAAGACAGAGACAGAAAACTATACACAATATGAATATTCTCCAACAGCGTGCAGTCCTGAAGTATGAATTATTGTATTATATTGGCTGAAAACTAGATGTGTGAATTTAATAATTCTGATTTAAGGATGTTTTCATCCACAGATAATTGTGTTCTATTTTTTATATTGAAGTCACATTTACTGAAATCTATGTTAATGTCAGACAAGTTGTTATTCTTTAAAATGACATTTTTCACAATATACGTTTACACCCATTTCCACATTTATGCCAAACATTATAACTATTTCTTGTTTTGATCTTATGGAAATAATGTAATGGTATAAGATACCAATCAAGAAAAATACATAGAGATATTCTGTCATCTTCACTTACATCCTGGGGACGTAATTACTTTTTCCTAATTTAAAGGGACTCTCACCTTGGCATTGCTTCTACTGTAATTTAGAGAATAAAATTTGGCATTTACACTGTGTTAAAAGACAGCAAAAAAACCGCACCAGAATAGGCTAAATATATAAATTAAAAAGAAACGATAGGTTCAACTCTTGATGCAGCAACACATTATTCATAAATTTCATATTGTTGTCAGATCCATCATACAAGAAAAAAAAATATTTATATATATATATATATATATATATATATATATATATATATATATATATACATACACACACACACACACACACACATACATGTAGATTTACACACACCCAAATAGTGCAGAGTGTACCAACTGTATATATATCATAACACTAACAAAAAAAATGGCACTTAATACTGTATTCTAATAAAGTGCAAATGCGCATTTAAATGTAGCCCCTGTTTAGGCATCTCGCCCGCCTTCCACCACGACGGAGTTGGAACTTCCAAATGGTGTCTTTGCTGAGGCGTCACTAGGGTTGGTGTCACACGGTGTGGTAACTCATGGTGTCACCCCCCTGGATTTCCTCCAATACCATGCCAAACAGATTCCTTAGTAATGCCAGTCAGATGGCCCATTAAATATGCCACATACAGGAGCCCCACAAATTATGTCACACGCATGAGCCCTTTAACTATGCCACACACAGAAGCCCATTACTATGACACACAAGAGCCCCATAAATTATGCCACACAAAAGCCCCATAAATTATGTCACACCAGAGCCCCATTATTTATGCCTCACCTTGGAGCCCAATTAATTATGCCACACACACAGGCGCCCCTTAATTATGCCACACACAAGTGCCCCATAATTATGCCACACAAAATAGCCCCTTAATTATGCCACACACGGGGCCTAATAAACATACCTCACATGGGACCTCCATTAATTATGCGACACACAGGAGCAAGGTGACAATTGTACAATTCAAAAACCATACATATCTATAAACACAGACATCCCTTTATAACTAGTTGCATTTATACTTATTTGAATTATTTAATATTATATTTAATAAAAATGTTATAGAAAAATTGCATTCCTATTTTTTATTCCCTTTCTCTGCACCCACATTGCACCTAAAGGACTTAACACAGCACCATACAGTACTCACAGAACTTGCCATGCACCTATATTGAACCCACAGCATATATTTTGCCCCTCAATATGCCATTTAATATGACAGGATTTTGCCCCTCCAATATGCCATTTAATATGCCAGGATTTTGCCCCTCAATATGCCAGGATTTTGCCCCTCAATATGGCATTTAATATGCCAGGATTTTGCCCCTCAATATGCCAGGAGTTTGCCCCCCAACATGCCATTTAATATGCCAGTATTTGCTCTCAATATGCCATGATTTTGCCCCACAATATGCCATTTGATATGCCAGCATTTTGCCCCACAATATGCCATTTAATATGCCATTATTTTGCTCTTAGTATGCCAGTATTTTGCTCCCCAATATGCCATTTAATATGCCAGGATTTTGCCCCTCAATATGCCAGGAGTTTGCCCCCCAATATGCCATTTAATATGTCAGTATTTTGCTCTCAATATTCCAGGAGTTTGCCCCCAATATGCCATTTAATATGCCAGTATTTTGCTCTCAATATGCCAGGATTTTGCCCCCCAACATGCCATTTAATATGCCAGGATTTTGCTCTCAATATGCCAGGATTTTGCCCCCCATTATGCCATTTAATATGCCAGGATTTTGCCCCTCAATATGCCAGTTGTTTGCCCCCCAATATGCTTACCACCTTGCTGCTGTCTCCCGGTGCAGATCCGCAGCTGTGAGGGAAGCGTTGTGAGCTCCCCTCCAGCCGCGTGGCTTCAATAAAGTTTGTTTAAAAAAAAAATTTTCATAAGAAATTCTTATGAATGGGGACTCTAGTTCGGTTTATAGAAAGCCAATAGTATTACATGTATTCTATAAGCCGAAAGTCTATAAACCGAAAGACATTCTGTTTATAGACTTTCTTTTTATAGAATAGCAATAGCATTACATGTATTCTATAAAACAAAAGTCTATAAACCGAATGTCTTTCGGTTTATAGACTTTCGGTTTATGGAATACATGTAATGCTATTGCTAGTCTATAAACCGAAATAGAGTCCCCATTCATAAGAATAGGTCAATTGACCTATTCGTATTAATGGGGACACTCACCCACATTTTACTTAATTTTTTCAGCCCTCTAGCCCTTTCCAGGACTTTTTTAGAGGCATTTTAGTGGCCAAAAGTTCGGGTCCCCATTGACGTCAATGGGGTTCGGGGTCAAGTTCGGGGTCAAGTTCGACCCTGAACCCGGACTTTTTTCCGAAGTTCGGCCGAACCCTCCGAACCCGAACATCCAGGTGTTCGCTAAACTCTATTCATTACCTAACATGTCCGTGTGAAGTTGTGTTTGTGAAGTGCTACAAAGAACAAAGAAGACCTTAACATCAGTAATAGCTGAACAAAATTGATAAGTTTGTGGTATGTACTTGCTATTTTTAATACTATGACTATTTAAGTGCTTTTCTATTTTAAAAAATATATGATTAACTAGAGATTAATTATGTAATTATGGATTTTTGGACTAATTTTCCTGCTAGGATACTAGTGCCATGTTGGACAGATAGCCCTGTCCTTTTGCCTTTGATTTGCTTGTATGTGCACACATCCACTGACATTTGTGTGCTACTTGATTGATGCATATGTTTCAGAGATGCATGGCAACATGGCAAGTAACCTTATCCTTAGAAGGTATATTAAAACCTGCAGTTGTTCTGATTCTTTAATAGTTAAGCTCCATTAGTCACAAATGTTCTTGGTACCTATAATCCTTAAATCCTTAGATAGAACTATAGGATCTCACATAAGAATAAACATAATATACTGATTGGGAAGATAATGACATTTGTTAAGTTGAATAATATATGGAAATTGATTATATTGTTTTAATTGTGTGATGGAAAAATGTTTGGAGAAGAAAATGGTATTTAATGAAGCAAAATGTCTTCATTTACCATATGTGTCCAATAATCTCGCTATAAAATAAACCGGCACACTCCACAATTATGTGATTCCTAAATATTTATAGTCTGGAACAAGGAAGTCCTGGATTCATAGAACAATAGTTCTTTTAATGGTTCTGTGGAAGGAGAAGTTACCAGCTGCCTACTTAGACAATGCATCTAATTTCAGTACTATATATAAACATGAAATGTTCTGCGCATTTAAACTTCATAATCAAAATATCAGGAAATCCCAGGAAAACTGAGATATTTTGGTGTTTTCTGTAGAGTATCTTGATCAGACCAATAGGTCCCTAACTAATAAATATATTAAATACATAAAAATGAAAGTCTACTACACCACCAGCTTGCAGTGTTAGACATTATCAATCTGTATAGATGCTTAACCACTGTGATAATAATTACAACAGCATAAAGGGTAGCTAAAGGACTTCATGTACAGTGCGGAAATGGCCAGAGCAGAATCAAAATATAGCACACTGAGTCACTCAGCTAATTACTAAGCATGAAACAAATGTAACTATATAAAGTCACGTTAATCTGACAGTCATTATCTTCTATTTTTACTGTATGTTTCTATTCATTTATTTTAACAGATGATTTCACATGGCCAGTTTTTGTGGAAACACAAATACTTGGCTACTAATGTATCATTCCATAACAGAAAATAAAAATTGTTTGTCTTTTGCCATTTGAAATGTTTTCTTATGACTTATGACTAGTGTGGAGTGGACACCTGGATGTTCGGGTTTAATGAGCATTCTGAGGGGCAATATCCTGGCATATTAACTGGCAATATCCTGGCATGTTAAGTGGCAATACCCTGGAATAATTATTGACAATACCCTGCCATATTAATTGGCAATATCCTGGCATATTAAATGGCTCTTAAATGGCATATTGGGGGCAAAATCCTGGAGTATTGGGGGGCAAAATCCTGGCATATTAAATGGCATATTGAGGGCAAAATCCTGGCATATTAAATGGCATATTGAGGGCAAAATCCTGGCATATTAATTGGCTCTATCCTGGCATATTAAATGGCATATTGGGGGGTAAAATCCTGGCATATTAAATGGCATATTGGGGGTCAAAATCCTGGCATATTAAATGGCATATTGGGGGGCAAATCCTGGCATATTAAATAGCATATTGGGGGGCAAAATCCTGGCATATAAAATGGCATATTGGGGACAAAATCCTGGCATATTGGGGGTCAAAATCCTGGAATATTGAGAGCAAAATCCTGGCATATTGGGGGTCAATATCATGGCATATTTGGGGTCAAAATCCTGAGATATTAAATGGCATATTGGGGGGCAAATCCTGGCATATTAAATAGCATATTGGTGGGCAAAATCCCGGCATATAAAATGGCATATTGGGGACAAAATCCTGGCATATTGGGGGTCAAAATCCTGGAATATTGAGAGCAAAATCCTGGCATATTGGGGGTAAATATCATGGCATATTTGGGGTCAAAATCCTGAGATATTAAATGGCATATTGGGGGGGGGGGGGCAAAAACCTGGCATATTAAATTTCATATTGGGGGGCAAAATCCTGGCATATTAAATGGCATATTGGGGTCAAATTCCTGCCATATTGGGGGTCAAAATCCTGGCATATTAAATAGCATATTGGGGGTCAAAATCCTGGCATATTAAATGGCATATTTGGAGTCAAAATCCTGGCATATTAAATGGCATATTGGGGGGCAAAATCCTGGCATATTAAATGGCATGTTTGGGGGCAAAATCCTGGCATATTGGGGGTAAAAATCCTGGCATATTGAGTGCAAAATCCTGTCATATTGGGGGGGAAAATCCTGGCATATTAGGGGGGCAAAATCCTGGCATATTAAATGGCAAATTGGGGGAAAAATCCGGGCATATTGGGGGGCAAAATCCTGGCATATTGAGAGCAAAATCCTGGCATATTAAATGGCATATTGGGGGTCAAAATCCTAGCATATTAAATGGCATATTGGGGTCAAAATCATGGCATATTGGGGGTCAAAATCATGGCATATTAAATGGCATATTGGGGGCAAAATCCTGGCATATTAAATGGCATATTGGGGGGAAAAATCCTGGCATATTAGGGGGGCAAAATCCTGGTATATTGAGAGCAAAATGCTGCATATTAAATGGCATATTGGGGGTCAAAATCCTGGCATATTAAATTGCATATTGGGGGGTCAAAATCCTGGCATATTAAATGGCATATTGGGGGGCAAAATCCTGGCATATTAAATGGCATATTGGGGGGCAAAATCCTGGCATATTAAATGGCATATTGGGGGTCAAAATCCTGGCATATTAAATGACATATTGGGGGGCAAAATCCTGGCATATTAAATGGCATATGGGGGGCAAAATCCTGGCATATTAAATGGCATATTGGGGGCAAAATCCTGGCATATTGGGGGTCAAAATCCTGTCATATTAAATGGCATATTGGGGGTCAAAATCCTGGCATATTAAATGGCATATTGGGGGGCAAAATCCTGGCATATTAAATGGCATATTGGGGGCATAATCCTGGCATATTAAATGGCATATTGTGGGTCAAAATCCTGGCATATTAAATGGCATATTGGGGGTCAAAATCCTGGCATATTAAATTGCATATTGGGGGTCAAAATCCTGGCATATTAAATGGCATATTGGGGGGCAAAATCCTGGCATATTAAATGGCATATTGAGAGCACAATCCTGGCATATTAAATGGCATATTGTGGGACACAATCCTGGCATATTGAATGGCTAAATCCTGCCATATTGAATGGCTAAATCATGGCATATTGAGTGGCTAAATAATCCTGTCATATTGAGTGGCAAAATAATCATGGCACATTAAATGGCTAAATCCTGGCATATCGAGGGGTTAAATACTGGCATATTTGAATTGGCAAAGTGATGCTGTTGCATGGTCTGTGGGGCAATATAGGTGCATTGCAAGTTCTGTGGGTACTGTATGGTGCTGTGTTAAGTCCTTTAGGTGCAATGTGGGTGCAGAGGAAGGGAATACAAAATAGGAATGCACATTTTCAATAACATTTTTATTAAATAGAATATTACATAATTCAAATAAGTATAAATGCAACTAGTTATAGAGAGATGTCTGTGTTTATAGATATGTATTGTTTTCGAATTGTACAATTGTCACCTTGTGGGGCTCCTGTGTGTCGCATAATTAATGGCTGTCCCATGTGTGGCATATTTATTGGGCCCCATGTGTGGCATAATTAAGGGGCTCTTTTGTGTGGCATAATTATGGGGCACTTGTGTGTGGCATAATTAAGGGGTGCCTGTGTGTGTGGCATAATTAATTGGGCTCCAAGGTGAGGCATAATTTACGGGGCTTTGGTGTGACATAATTTATGGGGCTTTTGTGTGTCATAGTTATGGGGCTCCTGTATGTGGTATAGTTAAAGGGCTCCTGCGTGTGACATAATTTGTGGGGCTCCTGTATGTGGCATATTTAATGGGCCATCTGACTGGCATTACTAAGGAATCTGTTTGGCATGGTATTGGAGGAAATCCAGGGGGTGAAACCATGAGTTACCGCACCGGGTGACACCAACCCTAGTGACGCCTCTGCATATACAGTATTAAAATACCACCATTTGAAATACCTTAGGATGTCTATTTTCCAAAAATATATGGTTTGAAGGGGTAAAATACATTGGACGGCTTCAAAAAAGTTCCAAATGGAACATGGGCGCAGGCTGACTACATGTCAAAATTCCAGGTTGGAAATGCACCCCCCCTAAACATGGCCTTTTAGCCCCCAAACAACCCAACAAAACTATGGATGCGTGGTATCACTGGACTCAGGAGATGTTGCTGAACACATATTGAGGTGTTGTTTTGCACTGACACATAACAGGATCTGTGAATTCATGCTCGAAGTACAATGTATGTGGAAACAAAACATAAAAAAATTACTAACCTAAAATTTGACAAAGGCTGGTGGTAGAATTAGTGCATGGAAAGTGTTAAAATACTACCATTTGAAATACCCTAGGGTGTCTAGTTTTAAAAAATATTTATTTGGCTTTGTGGGGTAGAATACACTTTCTGGCTTCAAAAATGTTCCGAATGGGACACGGGCGCAGGTTTTCTGCATGTCAGAATTCCAAGTTGGAAAACCAAAATGCGCACCCCCTAAATGTGGCCTTTTAGCCCCAAAACAAACCAACAAACCTATGCATGGGTGGTATCCCTGTACTCAGGAGATGTTGCTGAACACATATTGAGGTGTTATTTGGAAATACCCCTTCACATTTTAAGGTAATGTTTACCTAAATTGCAATCTATGTGAAAAATTAAAAAAAAAACATTTTGCTGCAAACTTTGGCAAAGATTGGTGGTAAAATGGCTACATGAAATGTGTCAAAATACCCCAAGTTAAATGCCCCGAGTGGTCTAGTTTTCAAAAATATGTACATGTTGGGGGTCATTCATGGATTTAGTACAGATATCAGTGTTACAATGTCACTATCACTAATTTTGAAAAAAAAATATTTTAAAATAGCTTTGCACTACTTATAGTTCTGGCCCTATAACATGAATAACAAAGCACAAAAACATAAAACATGGGCTATTTATGAACTCAGGACATATATTAGAAACTATTTAGCAGTGTTTTTTTGTTGTCTCTTGTACATGAGTATACGATTTTTCAAATAAAAGTCATAAAACATTTTTTTTTCATTTATTTGCTATATTTTATTATTTTTTTTACATTAAATTATATGCTATTATCAAAATAATGGTATCAGAAGAAAGCCCTTCTTATGGAGATAAAAACGATATATAGTTTGTGTGGGTACACTAAATGAGACAGAAATAAATTACAGCAAAAGACAAACACCTCAGAAATGTTAAAACAGCCCATGTCACCAAGCGTCGGACAAGCCAAAAAAGTCATGTTACTAAGGGGTTAAGGACAAAATGCATCATCCGGCATCAAGGGCTTAAGAATCTTATGATGGTATTCTCCCTTGGGGTGTGACATAGTACATTGAAGTAGTTGTTCCTCTATACTTTTTTTTTTTATCCGTATATTAAACAGTTGTACAGATGAGTGATACATAGTTTCCAATACATATTTTTGTCTTTGTTCAAAAGTATTAATATATGAGATGGTACCTGTGTATTTAAATATAATATAATAGCATATTAAGATTTTTTTTAAATTCTTAATAAAATTAACGCTTTTCATAGTTCGTGAAATAAGGAAAGAAGTACTGGGTGTGTTATGTTTAAATTACTTAAGAAAATTGCAGTGGCTGAAAAGGAACAGTAGATGGCAAATCCAAGACTGCACAATATATTCTTACATACACCTTGTTAGAATCTCATTATGAGAATTTAATTCAACCTTTCACATTCACATAATTCTGTTGAATTAAAACCCCACACTCTGCTCCTTTGGGGTTAATGACAAAAGTAAACCAAAATTTCATTTAAAAGTAGCATCTACTTATTCTGCACTACCAAAATGAGAGAAACATGGCACAAGGCACAAACATGGCACAAGGATTGACTATAGTAGGAGGCCATAATTATGTGTTAATCAATTTTGCAGTCTATTGTGTCATAAATACATTTCCCATAAAATAAAAAAATCATGATGTATGCTAGTTCCTATTTATAACTTGTGCACAAGTCAATGGGTTCCTTCAGGGAAGGGCAGAGTGCCACAGTTGTAGAGGCTCCTAAAGGACTAGACAAAGAGTGTGCATACCAAACATCTAATGCCATGTTGCACACACATAGAGTTGAGCGGACACCTGGATGTTCGGGTTCGGCCAAACTCGGAAACGAACTTGACCCCGAACATACTAGTGTTAGGGGGACCTAATGTCCCCCCGGTCCCCAACCATTGCCGGCGGGTGGGGACTCTAAAATAATAATGAGGGGGGGACCCAATGTCCCCCCCTCCCCGGTCCCCACCCATGACCGGCAGGTGGGGACCCTATAATAATAATGAGGGGTGTCCTAGTGTCCCGTCCCCCCCGGTCCCCACCCCTGAGGGGCGGGTGGGGACCACAAATAAAGTGACTATGGGTGCCCAGCCCCTAGTCACTCCCCCCCCCCCAATTAAAAAAATGCCTACCTACCCCCCCTCACCCTAATAATAGATTGAAATCCAACCAATCAGAATGCTCTGAGCTCAATTGCAGGGTGGGGGAAGGCTTTATAAGAGCTCAGTCTGCACGGGGCCCTCCAACGGCGAAGATGGATTTTTTTTTTTATGGTTATTATGGTTTTTTATTTGGCCTTTTTTGGGGCTAAAGAAAAAAGAAGACCTCAAATTGACCTATGAAATTTTTTTTTTACAGGTTAGTTTATTGCCCACCCCCTCACTATTATTAGGGTGACGGGGGGGGTAGGTAGGAATTGTTTTTATTGGGGGGAAGTGACTAGGGGCTGGGCACCCCTAGTCACTTTATTTGTGGTCCCACCCGCCACTCATGGGTGGGGACCGGGGGGGGGGACACTAGGTCCACCCCTCATTATTATTATTAGGGTCCCACCCGCCGCTCATGGGTGGGGACCGTGGGGGGACCCTAGGACCCCACTCATTATTATTATTAGGGTCCCCACCCAAGGGAAATGGGTGGGGACCAGGGGGGGGCTTATTCTACTAGTGACTCGGCAGCAATAGCTGTCCAGTCACTAGTAATTTTAAATTTAAGGCGATATGAATCGACGAACCCCGAACTTTGCAGTTCAGGTTCGCTCAACTCTACACACACAGCAAAGTAATTTGTCTTTAATGGGACCTTTGTGGGCTTAATATAACATATTTATTCATAAGATATTTAATGTAGTCACTTGTATTTTAATATTCATGTTACTTATATAAAACAAGTAATGACTTGTAAACCTTATAAAAACATTTTTTTTAAAAAGTTGTTTGTGCGTGATGTCATCTTGAAGCTGTGTCAAAGATGTTGCTGTTGATGCATGCGCAAATGGGGTTGGTTCATTAGCAAGATTGTGTTGCTTTATTTTAACATATATGCTTCTTATACACACAGAATTGACCTTTTGGACAATAAAATAAATACATTATATATATTGTTTGTAAAGAAACATTACATATATTACTTCCATTGTCCTTATGAAACCAAAAGCTTTCCAAAAATAATAATAATAATAATAATATTATTTATATATATTATTATATATATATATATATATATATATATATATATATATATATATATATATATATAAATTTGTATATTAATATATTGTTTTTGACACTACAGTTGTCTTTTCAGAAAGAACACTTTTTCATTTGCTTGTTAACATTTCTCTATAATCCACTAAATATTGATTGTGGAAGATGACGTAACACTTGTTGGTATCCTCATTTTTAAAAAAGTATAAACAATGTTATTCATGTATCCAGGAACTGTTGTTGAAATCAATAATTTGTTCTCCCTAGCAGTTCTTGAGGTTCATATCAGTGTATCCGTGTTTCAGTGAGTGGTACTCCCCTCTGTTTACTCTAACAAAAGAATGAATCTGAGCCAACCTCAGAGGTGACAGACCCCCCCAAAAAGACTGTCTTTAATGTTATCATTGACACATGCATTTGGGTGTATAACAGGGCTGTGCAGCAACACAGAAGGTAGAGATTTATTTTATTTGGAGGTTAGAGCATTCTAAAATAATAGATCTAACATTGCCAAGACAATTACTCTGTTAAAACAGAAAACACAACGTGAAATGACAGATACTTTTTAATTTCACATTTAACCTTTTTCATTAACTTACAGATCAGCATCAAGCATCACATTAAGAAGAAATATGTTTAAATGAAAATAGAAAAGGACACCTTGTAAAAGAGGACCCTGACTGGAGGACACTATAAGACTCTCAGCTATCACTTGATAATTATCTAGAAGCCTACTGTAATTTTACAAAATGATGCGTTCTTTAAAAGGTTCTTCCTATCTTATTTGAATTGCTTATTGTAGATAAGCCACTTCATATTTCATTTTCCCAACTTTACAATACATTGGAAATACATTTTACATCTATTATTTTTTTTTACATTTCTGGTCAACCCTTTTATTCGGCACTCTTTTTACTGCCTGATAATGAGGCTGCTTATTTAAGCACTTAATGACAGGACCTTTTGACCTTGTCTTTCCCTTGGTGGCAAGGGATGTTTTGACATTTCTGTGGTGTTTGTGTATAGCTGTATTTTCTACTTTCTCACAAACTTTTTTTTTTTATTTACATTTTTATTTAAACAAACATATAAATAAGACAGTCTTTCATAAGTTTAACTTCCATCTAGATCACACTATCTTATTGACATTCTACTAATCCATGCAGTTAAAAAGAGAGTTTAAGATATCACCGTTCTAAAGGGATGTATAAACCATAGAGATCAGTTCTTGGGCGGGTAAGATACTATCATTCCCGCCTACAACATTTGTACTAGTGAATTCAGCTATGATTCCGTGCTGTCTGCGGTGGAATTTGGTATTCCAATATAGAAGAGGAATATATTTTGAGTTAAGTCTGTCTTAATTTGTAAGATTCTTTTTATTATTTTAGATACTATTTCTGTCATTTCCTTTACCTCCCTGCACTGCCACCACATATAATACATTGCACTTTCTGTTTCTTTACACCTCCAGCAAACACTAGGGAGGTTCTTATTTATGTATTAGATGGGGAGTTCTATACCATCTAAGCTAAATTTTATAATATAATTCATGCATACCAATACAGTGTGTTTGTTTTCTGATCTGTATGCCTGATTCCATTCTTCCAGTGTGTGCAAACTGTTCATATCTTTTTCCAATTTTACAGTGTTGGCCAGTTAAGAGTCCTGAGAGAGGCCTCTCTGGAGGTTCCTAAATCTAGATATTATTTTTTTAATGTTTTTTTAAGAACTTTTCCAGTGGGGGAAAATTTGGAATACAAGCTAAATTCTTTGATCTTGCTTAATAGCGCTATGATAGAATTTTCCGGTTGTGTATGCGTTAATATTACGTCATCAGTGTTATTTTATGTTCTTGACTAATAGTTTTTATCCCATGGATATCCTCTGACATTCTAATCAGTTGTGCTAAAGGCTCCATCGTGAGTGCATATAGGAGGGGAGCAAGTGGGCATCCCTGCCTTGTTTTTATCATAAAGCTCCCTGAGTTCAGTTTAGGTCCCACTACTCTGGTCGAAGGATTAGTATAAAGTGCCAATGTGCTCCTTTTGAATTCCCATGAGATGCCGAAGGTCTTCAACATCTCAGATAAAAATAGCCTGTTCACCCGATCAAATGCCTTTTCGGCGTCAAGGATTACAAATGTGGTGACCCCTTTTACTAACAATGACTATGAGGTTAATAATTTTTCTTGTATTATCAGTTGTTTGGTTTTCCACTATGAATACCCGCTTTATTTGGGTGTATAAGATCCGGAAGATGTGTCTTTAATCTTTCTGCTAAGATCTTGGAATATGTTTCAACATCAATATTTATTAGCGAGATTGGACTATAGTTAGTTAATAGACTTAGGTCTTTATTTTGGCTTAAGAATTGGGCAGATGGTGGCCTGCAGCATCTCGGGTGGGAAATCTGTTCCCTCCAACACCTTAACAAATGACCTAAGCAGCAGAGGGGATATGTTTTTTTTTTAAATGGGGTATAAAAAGCTGCTGAGTACCCATCTGGGCCTGGGGCTTTACCTTTTTCTAAGTTGTTGATTGATTCTCTAATTTCTATGCTTCAGTTCTGTAGCCCCAAAGAATATGTTTAGCCCGTAATATTGTTTAGGAGGCAGCAGGTTAAGCATTTCAATAACTACACACCACTCCAGATCCTGGCTAGATCAGTCTCCCTACTCCTCTCCGAGCTTGACAGCTGAGATGCCCCTTGATACGGACTATGTCATCACCTTACTGAAGCAGCTCTCTATGACAGCATTACATCTGAGTGTTGCGTTTGGGGGAAGCTTCCTCATTTAGCTACTTGCAAAGTCCAAGAGTAGCTCTCATATTGGTCAGCCACAGCACACATTTACTAAGCAACTACAATGAATGAGTTATTACCTGGACACACAGACTATATGGCTCTTTCTGTATGTAAAAGGCTCCTAATTAAATATACAGAAACTATATGGACTCTAAAAATTACAAAGATCTGTATTCATGAAAGAGAATTACAGGGAATGTGACTAAATTGACAGAGGAAATTCCAATTTATGGCAAAAGCAGCCAAGGTGCAAACATTTTCCCATTAAACTTTGGCCTAAAGTTTGAAATTCCATTCTCAATTACCTGCAATTCTCTCTTTCATGAATACAGCCCAATGTGTTGCCGGGCAGCACTCAGTCAGTGCAGGTGCTGAGAGTAAGGGAAACTCTACTCAATTCCTAATTGACACAATAGCAAATAAATACTAGACATTGGTGTATTAGTGCAGGTCGACCTTCAAATTCGAATTTTAGTCAATCGACCCAATAGACTCAATCTCGCCTTTAGCTGTTGTATTGTAATGCTATTAGCATTAGATATCACAGCCAAAATCCGTACTGAATGAATGGACGAATTCCACAGCTCTCAGACTTACTACTAGTGTAAGGTTGGGGTAATGCTTTCAGTTTGATTAACAAAATCTATAAACTGTATGTCTTTGTGTATTTGTCAGTTTTGTATAATGTATTACTAAGCATTTTGGTAATTATGGATGCAAAATGTATAAACTTTTTTAATGTGTAATATATTTTTTTTTAAATTTTTAAATCTCACATCCATTATTATCCAAATACTTAGTAATACAATCTATGTTATATGTTAAATGCGTTTATATTAAACACTGACTTTGTCTCCAATTCTCTCCCTGTACTTCACATACTCATTGTACAGAGAATGACACCAAGTGAATGTAAAATTACCTGCAATTCTTTCCTGTTATTTTTTAAAATTTAATATACAACATATCAAATATGTTTTATACACTTTTATTATTATTATTTTAATCACACTTTTGCTTTAACAGTTTCATCACTGTGCCAGTGTTGCATAAATGCTGCATTAAGATTTTAATTTAAAACTAATCCAACTGTTTTTCTGTCATTTTTTTATTTTTACCAGTGTGTGTGGTGCTGGTTTCATGCTTCTTGACTATTAAGTACATTGTTTATGGATATATCTCCTAGTGCTAATACCTGTGTCTTCCTCCATGTATTGTATGTAGTACTAAGCACAAAATAAATAAAGGGGCATATTGGGTTTTAAGGCTGGCTTTGTACATTATATAGTAGGCTTTAGACAGGTAATCTGTCTTTTCTACCCAGCGCTTCACTCTTCTGATGTAGCAATAGATACTATTTGCTACATTGTTTTTGCAGCATGTCTTTTTAGAGCTAATTGACAGCACCCTCGTTTTCTAATTGTTTCGCTGTTGGATTGTATATTACAACCTCCATCTAGAGGAATTTTTTATAGTCTAAACAATTATTGCTTTGAAACCCCTTATTTTTGCAGCAGACTGTCTAATTGGCATAGTGAGTTTGGACCTAGTTAATTAGCAGCCTAAACCCTAACACCTGATACTGTTTCAGTACTAATATCAAATAGAACTGCTAAGTGCACCCTACATTCAAAACGTTTTGACATTTATTAATTTTCAGATACTGGTAGGGTCGCACATAACGAATTGTTTTTATTCACATTGTATTCACGTTTTTTGCACTGTGTTTTGTTATATGTCTTTTTTAACAGTCAAAATAAAAGCTACGTTTTATATTCATTTTTGAGACTTCAAACATATTCTTTTTGTACTCTGTAAACTTCCAGGGTTATCCCCTTTCTTTGGAGTCTCTTTTTATATTATCACTGCTATTGTAGAGACTTTCTAGAAAGTTTAAATTTCATATCCATAATTATCAAAATTCTTAGCAATACAATCTATGTTATATGTTAAATGCTTATATATACTGCCTCCAATTCACGCCCTGTACTTCACATACTGATTATTAAGTACAGAGAGGGAATGACAGTGAAATGACAGGGAAAGGAAAAAAACAAACTAATTTCCTGTTTAAAAAGTTAACCCTTCCCGTGCTGATCACTTTTTTTTTTTTTACTGTAATCAGTTTCCATCCAAGTTTATGGCCCTCATTTTGTTTTGTTTTTTGTAATTTTACTATATTACTTATATTCTTTTCATGTTTTAATTTAATTACAGTTAACTCCTGCAGGCCTGTGATTCTGACCAGAACAAACTTTAAACTTATCCCCTTTAATATGTATTTTTGAATATTAAATTCTAGATCATTTATATGTACATGGTATCCATCCAAAGAAAATTCCAACATATAACTTGTATAGGTGCGTTAAATGAGGGGGAGAAAAGTAAGTTTAATCAACCACATATCAAAATGTAAAAAAAAACACTTCAAATCCCTGATTCTTTAAGGGTTAATGCATGCCTTAGGAGTATTCCTGACTCAATCACGTAATATTCCAATAACACGCTCTAAGATTTTTCGCGAGTCTGTCATACTGTCATACTCCCGCCGAGCTCTACATCTGTCCCGCTTTTCGGAAGAGAGGTAGAATTCGTTAGAACAGCAGAAACAAAAATGGCAACACCATGTTCTTTATCTGTTCTCTGGTGTCCGGGAAACTGGAGAATGAATACTGCACATGAGCAGTGCTACCTGGTTGTGTGACAGCGCAAACACACATGCGTGGTGGTGCTGTAGATCTACCTTCCAGGGATACTGTCAAAACATGCATGAACCATATGTCCTTAGGGGTCACTAAAGGGTATACTCCCAGCACTCATATTGCACACATATGACGTGCCCCAGCACACCAACTACACACACAGAACTTTCCCCAACACCCAGACTGCACCCACAGGACTTGCCCAAAACACAGACTGCACCCACAGGACTTGCCCATCACCCATTGCACCCACAGGACTTGCCCAGCACACAAAGCTTCCACAGGACTTGCCCAGCACCCAAAGCTTTCACAGGACTTGCCCAGCACCCAAAGCATCCACAGGACTTGCCCAGCACTCAGATTGCACCAACAGGACTTGGCCTGCACTTAAATTGCACACACATTTGCCCATTCACAGGAATTTCACCAGCACCTAGATTGCACACGCAGGACTTGTCCAGATTGCATGATGATCCACAGGACTTACCCAGCTCCCATATTGCCCCCACAGATCAGTGTCTCCTCTCAGGGCTCATAAGGCAGCCTGAGAGGATGTCTTTACACATGGGCAGGGTCTCTAAGAGGGCTGCTGAGGAGAGAGCAAGGCCCACCATATGGTGTGCAGGGCTGATACTGGACTGGGTGCACAGGGCACATCATATGTATACCCCTTATGTAACTTGGTGCCATACATATCCTTGATTGCCAAGATAAATTACAATTAAAGGGAGGACTATTTTGTTTGTAATAACTGCATCATAACCAATTGTGTTTGATATGTAGATATGTAAATATGATATGTAAATCATGGAATATTGAGTGGCTAAATCCTAGCATATTAAATGGCTAAATCTAGCATATTAAATGGCTAAATCTGGCATATTAAATGGCTAAATCTGGCATATTGAGTGACAAAATCCGAGTATTAAATGGCAAAATCTGGCATTTTAAATGGCAAAATCTGGCATATTGAGGGGTTAAATCCTGGCATATTTAGCGGCTAAATGCTAGCATATTAAATGGCAAAATCTGGAATATTGAGGGGTTAAATCCTGGCATATTTAGCGGCTAAATCTGGCATATTAAATTGTTAAATCTGGCATATTGAGTGACAAAATCCTAGCATATTAAATGGCAAAATCTGGCATATTAAATGGCTAAATCTGCGCGGTTATATCCTGGCATATTGAGTGGCTAAATCCTAGAATATTACATGGCTAAATCTGGCATATTAAATGGATAAATCTGGCATATTGAGGGGCAAAATCCTGGCATATTGAGTGGCTAAATCCTAGCATATTAAATGGCTAAATCTGGCATATTATATGGCTAAAACTGGCATATTAAATGGCTAAATCTGGCATATTGAGTGACAAAATCCTGGCATATTAAATGGCTAAATCTGGCATATTAAATGGCTAAATCTGGCATAGTGAGGGGTTAAATCCTGGCATATTAAATGGCTAAATCTGGCATATCGAGGGGTTAAATCCTGGCATATTGAGTGACAAAATCCTAGCATATTAAATGGCTAAATCTGGTATATTAAATGGCAAAATCTGGCATATTGAGTGACAAAAGCCTAGCATATTAAATGGCAAAATCTGGCATATTAAATGGCTAAATCTGAGGGGTTAAATCCTGGCTTATTGAGTGTCTAAATCCTAGCATATTAAATGGCTAAATCTGGCATAATAAATGGCTAAAACTGGCATATTAAATGGCTAAACCTCGCATTTAATTCTTCGCCCCAGGCAGCACAATGTCTTGGGCCGGCCCTGTGTATGTGTTAGGAGGTTGATTTCAGATCTTTCTATTTAAAGGACAACTGCCAGCAAAAAATAAATTATGTTTAATTGAAAGATCATATCAAGTGAAGGCTTTTTAAATAGCTATATTTAAATGAAAGCCCTCTCTGCTTGTATAGTTCTAAAAGGGGGTGGATATTTTGTTTAGAATCTTGGATCAGATGAATGATCTAACCCAAGATGTTCTCCGCTTGATATTGCTATACATCAGATATGGCTTAATAACATTCTTTATTTGTATTTGTACACTAAAGTATTTCTAGATAAAATGCCTACATTTTATATAATCTTTCAATTAAAGATAACTTTTTTTTTCTCTGACAGTTGTCCTTTAAAAAACTAATACAAACTAAAACTATTTCCAGCATCTAGTAAAAATGCATTCTCACATATACATAGATATACCTGAGCATTTGACGGGTTAATATGAATTGTTTACTTTTAGTTAAACCAGATCAGCATTATTGGTTCATGTACTTTGTATACCTGTAACTTATTTGAAATGTTTAAGTCAATGATTTTGTATATTTCTCTAGTGCATCTTTAGATTTATCTGATTACTAACCATAAGCCAAAATTTAATTCACATAAATCAACATCACTTACCGTGTATTTTAATGCATATTCTCTTGTTACTTTGTATCAATACATCCTAAATTACATCAGTTGCATGTCAGCATAATTTATAGCTGTGGTTAATGAAAACAGATTACTGAAGACAATGTAACATTATGATATTAAACAAAGAACAATAATTTTACCAGATATATTTTTATAAAGATAATACCACATTTATTTGTGTTTATTTACGGCTATCTATGCACACACATACAAGCAGAAGGTTATATCCTATGAGACAGGATTTTAGCAGGGAGAAAGGGTTAACCTGATCAAATTCTACACTTGCAATAAGCTTTTGCATGTTAAGATGGTTTAAAGGATTGTATTGATAGGGGTTCCAATGAATTGGTTAATCAGGAAAGATCAAGGTAGCTTAGATATCCACTGAACAGTGCTGCATCTGCCAACTTGCAGAAATGCATAGATCCACTGGCTGACAGCCTTGCAAGCTAATGTGGATGTAGAAGGGGGAAAAAAGCTAGGGGAGGCACTAGGACCTAGGAGGCATGGGAAAGGAAACGTTGCTTTTGACAGAGAAGAGAAATCCCTTCAGTGCTGGCCCAGAGAAGAGAATAGTGAAGTCAGTCATCTGGTGGTGAAGGACAGTAAAACAGCAAAGCAAGAGAGGAAAAAAATCTTTCCCTCTCTCCTCTTCAGAAGAACCCACCTTGTATTCTCTCCTCAACTCTTCTAGAATAACCTTCAAAGGAGACCCTTGCCATGGAGACTTTGCTATTTGTGTATGTGGAGGAAGGGGACGCTTAAAGGGACAGCTCTGTGTGATCACAGGCTACACTTGTGTTTTTTGGGGGGAGCAGGTTGGAAGGAGCACTGCTGTTTTCTCAGTTCAATTGATCAGTGCTAATGTTTTGGACACACAGGACGCTAATTTAGCTGGGAGACTTACCATGCCCGTGGAAAATATATATTTACATCCTCTGCTCTTCAGTTTGAAAACATTTGTATGAAATTTGCCGCATGATGCTGTCCAGGGAAGCAGGGATTTTTTTCCATAGGATGCAGCAAGTCGCTGATTTGTAGTTTATTCCAGAAAGGATATAAATAGTAATAGAGTGCAGATCATCGCTATTTCATAGGGATCACTAAAAAGGGGAGGCGGTCTCCCCAATCGGGATTACCTGTCTCTTACCATTCTCTACAAGTGAGGAAAGTAAAATTGTCTTATTTTGTAAACATTTTTTTTCTATGTTCCCTTAACCCATCTCGGATAATGAGATTGTCAAAGACTGCCTGGGTTTGGAGGAAAAAGCTGACTTTAGTCTAGGAGACAAGAGTCTAGCTCTTGCAACTTCACATCACTTTCTCACTGCATGGACAAAATCTTGGGGTGGGCACCGTCGATAAGCAGGTAGGATCTGCTGATGCTGACACTTTGGCTGTTCATGCCAGGATGATGAAGTAGTTGTAGATGCCGGAAGCTGGTATTCTTTTTCAGAGATCTAGATGCTAAGCACAGTACACTGCCATAATGAAGGGTATACTGGGGGCACCCCATTTCACAACTTTACTGTGAGCATCCAGATGTTGTCATTTAGCTCCATTCATTTGATCAGCTTGACCCCACAGCCTTAGCAAAGTTGCTTTGCATAATATACAGAATGGTTTTGTCTCCGGCTTAGACATGCCAGTGTGCAAGGATAGCCGGCCAGTGGCAGCCCGCAGAGCAAGGGAATACTGTCTAGTCTATATCAAATTACATTTGAAGTAATGTACGACATTTACTGGAGATATTCATACTGATCAACTGTTACCGCACTGTGCCATTTACTGTGTATTAACACTTTGCACAGCATGAAGGAAACATATTAACCCTTTAAGCGAGATGCTCTAGTGAGTAACTGCTGTATATGGATCTCATCCTAGTTAGCCTTTAACACACATGCACCTCAAAAAGGTGTCTTGTCTCTAGCTCAGGTTTAATAATGATTATATATATATATATATATATATATATATATATATATATATATATTATATATATATATTATATATATATACCACTTTAAGTGTAATTAGGTATGCAATAGGTTAATTGAATCCATGATCCATTATTTAAGTGAGGGAGAATGTTGTATTATGTGCAGGGGGGAAGATTGTGCGTACTTCACGATAATGAGGAAAAGTACCTTAGAATGGGCAATAAAGAACAAATGGATATCTAATTTACTATTTACACTGGCATAGGAGCTGCTTCTGTGACATACATCTATGTGACAATGACTTATAAAACATGTTTGTGAATACATTTCCTTTAATGGAAATGTCCATAAAATCGAATTACCAAGATACTTACAGTATGGCCAACTATATGATTAGACATCCTTATGTGTAAATTGTTGCTGTCCAATTTTTTTTTTGTGACTAGGTTAGCTTGATTAGACTAGCCATTTGTTAAATAATGTTCATATTATCTGAATGTCTTCCTAGCCATTTGCTTTAGACATTAGCAACATGTTGTTATGTTGCCAATGTTATAAACAGGGTGGACAGAATACCATACTAGTGTTGCCTACTTGTGGCACTGTTGGTAGTACCAGTGTTCCACAACATGTTCTTCTGTTGCCAGTGTTATAAACAAGGTGGACAGGATACCTTACTAGTGTTACCTACTTGTGGCACTGTTGGTAGTACCAGTGTTCCACAATATGTTCTTCTGTTGCCAATGTTATAAACAAGGTGGACAGTATACCCTACTAGTGTTACCTACTTGTGACACTGTTGGTTGTACCAGTGTGTATACTGTTCTAGCGTCTGAACAGCAGGTTGATAAACCCACTCAGAGAATATCGGGAGATGTTTTTTTTCCTTCTGTTGCATCCTTGAACTTTTCTTTGTTGAGTTGTAAGGCATGCCTGGTAAACTACATGTGTCATTTTCAGTAGTGTTCATATGTTGGATAATTGTTCTGAAAAATTCTCTCTTGGTATTTGCCAAAATATCTCCATTTACTGTACTGTATCACACATCATACATACATTTAGTACATCCTGGTTTTTATCCCTTGGATTAATTTAAAAAATCAAAATATTTTCAGTTTTTTAATTAATTAGGAGAATGGGAAGTTTTATCAGCTACCATTTAGAAGTAGAAGTTTCATTCCAACATTCTCTAATGTTAAATGTCTACTGTTGTACCCCAACAATAAGAATGTCCTTTATTACAGTATCTCATTAAGTAGATGACATAATTCTCATGACCACGTGTCCACGCCCATTCACAATCCATGGGATACTAAGCATTTATGGGAAGAACCCATCATAAGAGGTTATATATAAAATGATGGTGCTTTTTCTATATAATTCCATTAGTCATCTTTTTTTGCTTTTGCACTCATAGAACGTGTAAAGCTTCTAACTGCAAATTTCTATGCAGAGCAGCTATACCACCATAGAATGACACACAATTGTAGAACTGTGAAATGACCTGAAATGGTGTACTTTTGCAATTTTAAATTTATGAAGTCTTATAAAATGTTCAATAATCACATGCCTTTTCTATTTTGGAAATACATTTTTCTGAAGTTAATCATTTCATGCATAAGGGTAGACATTATGTAGTGATTACACAATTTGACACTTTAAACATTAGGTATTGGCTCTAGTCATAGCAAGATATTGCAACTGTCTATAATCCCCAACATAACATTCTTTACTAAAGTGATCAATTCAATTACTAAAATGTTCTAATAGAAGTTATGTTTTTTATTTTCTATACTTTTTTTAGAAGTTTTATTTCTGTCAAAGTTCGAATCAGTTGGCATCATTTCTAATTCAAAATATATATTTTTTATTTTGATGGAAATGCATCAACTGTGGAATATATTTGCTCTGTTTTTATGTTGCATTTGGAAAATATGCCTTTATTTCAATAGATTTACTATTTTAAAGACAAGTTCTCCCTTTCCAACAGGTTCAGCAGCTTATTGCAATGTAAATACAGCAATTGTTTTTCTTCTTTCCTCTCTTTTTTTATTTGAGATGAAAAATAATACAAAAATAGTCACATACAATTTCCAAATATTTTGTGCTTCAAATTTGCTACAAGAAGTGCATTCAACTACATTTGTGTCACGTTGCATTTACAATCATATATTTCCTATCCAATGACTGGATACAATATGTTTTTAATGTTTAATATTATTTTACTATTATGAACATTGAACACATTTCCACTGACTATTAATATGTTTTTTTAGTAAAAAAAATAAATAGTAGATCTGCAATGAGTGACAAATTAATTGACCTGTCTTTTGAGCAATGGAAGCTCAAACAATGACTTGCTGGCATAGTTTAACTCCCTTCTTTGGTTTTTATTGGCAACCTGATGTGTTGCAGTATGTTTCATCGGCAACATGGTTTATACCCTACAATACTATCTATGGTACTACTTACTCAATAAGAAAACATATGTAATCAAAATATATCACCTCATGAGCAAACTATTGAACAGCAAGGCAGATTTAAAAAGATTTCTATTACTGTACTTACGAGTTATGTTGACATACATGGCACTGGCGCATCTTAGGTACTTACAGAAAACGTGTTGCTACGCGCCTTTACAAATGCCAGAAAAACTTTACCAGACTCTATGTAGAGGAGATTTTCCAACACTTAAAATGCACATTGCACAATGTGCAAAACTGATAGCTTTATAAAAAAGGGTAAATTACCTTTATACATAGGACACTGTTGATTGCCTTTTTATACATGCCCCACAGTTTATATAAAAACTTGAGTTATTCACAACTCCAAAATTGTTCATAACAAACATGCCAATACACCATAATTCTTCATTAGGTTCATGGACTATTCTTACTATTCTCAGAAGTAAAGCATTGGGTTATTAGTTTTTTCCCCATGTAAAAGTAAAAAAAAAACCCCAGTAAGGGATGCACAAAGGAATGAACAAAGGCCTCAAATATTAGCCAGTACAGAAGGTTTTTAACGAATCTCCCAAAAAGTTTCTTAAAAAGTAAATTGCTAGGCCAATACACAGTAGGAATCTAAAAATGAAACAACCATGACCTCTGGAGTCTTTACGGTATCACAAGTCTCTACAGAAGAAGAATGGTAATACAACTCTAAGTTAAGGATTAAGTAGCTATTCTATCATTTAAATAGATGATAGTGAATGTACGACTAGCTAGGATTGTACATTTCAATGGATGTATAATTGTGTATAATTTAATATGCCATGATTATCATGGAACTTGAAATTCGATAGAATTTGGAAAACTTCCTGTTGTATCCAATTTTTTTTTTTTTGTTTTAGATATATTCTTATAGTCAAACAATAGAATTATTATTATTTTTTTACAAAATATGTACTACATTTAATAAAGTACAATTAATGAAAGATTAGCATGATATCGTAGAATTCTACCTTCTCACATTAATACATTTTTACCATTGAAATCATGGGTGGGCGGTCACATCTATTGCGGACACACTGCATATCCTATGAGACTGATTACAGAAGTTAGGGGAAATTAGTCTTTGCAAGCTACAATTCCCATAGCATTCATTCATGGGAAGAAGTAATGACTGAGAATGATTGTTGTTGTGCTCATGGAATCTGGGGGCCGGGTGGAACCATGAGGGGAGAGAGGTTCGTGTTCTAAACTGATGGAGAAGCATAAACAAACCAGGGAATTGCCATGATTGAAGTTGGTACAGGAAGAGTTCATAATGTGGTGACTACAGCTATTTCTGACAGCAAGATACTGCGCTCCAGCTGTTGAAATACAACAAACAGGATAAACATGTAGTCAGACCAAATCATGCTGTCTTTTAAAGATGGGCATAGTAAATCTACAGCGGCAACATTCAAGCTACTGATTGTTTATATATTTTTCAAGAGCAATAAAATATAAAATTAGTCTAAAATAAATCATTTTATCTTTATTACAAAACCTGTATCATTTGTGCAAACTTACAACTTTACAGCTTTTACAGTCAACCACTTACAACCAATATCACTTAAACATGTCTGTGAATTATTTTATTTTTAAATATAAATAATTTCACCTCAGTTGCCGTTGCAATGAATTCTGACATGGTTATTTTCAGTGTGATGGCAGTGCTGCATTCCAGATAATGTATCATCATTGTGATGCTCTGTTGCTTTGTTATCCATCTCCCTTTTTACATTATCTGGGAAGCAGGGACCAAAATAGGATGCTCCTGTCACAGCATGCACATCTTCAGAAAAAGTAAAAACCTCAAAAATATATTTTCAAAACTTCATACATATGTGATTTTCACTTCTGAAAAGAATATTACATTAACAGGTGGGAACATGTAATCCAGTAGGAATCACTAATGGTACAGACACTTGTAATGAACAGCAAAATAAATAATTAATTAACTGGGTGCCAGCTACAAAGCAATACCCCAAACATAGTAAAAATTATAAGAAGGACACCAAAGTGCAAGAATACAAAAATATTTTATTAAATATAAAAACAAAATCAATATAAATATAAAGATATCACACAATCTTCTCCAAAGGCAAGTAAGCTAATGAATATAGGCCATAACGCAAAATAGAAAAATAGAAAATACTGCAATACAAAAAACTTATAACAGTAATGGATAAGACTAAAACATGAACTTACTGGATGGAGATAAGGGTACAGAAATAGGAAAAAAACATGTGGGTAAATAGCCTCTGTCTGGAGCCATCCTCAGGCAAAGGCTTTTTGCTGAAATGTTGAGTTTTGTTCCTGTTCTACTTTGGGAATATGAAATCTACCTATACATACTTGTGTTTTATCTGTTTTGTTTAATTTATTATTATTATAACAATACTTATTTGATCATATTTTAGAATATTTAATCACCTTGCAGAATTTCACACTGTTGTCATAGTAATTTTAGGTCTACATGTAGAGTAAAAGTAATACACCTATTGTACTCATTTCTTGAAAAGACACCGGAGGCTTCCCGGCCCAGGTTTAAATATATGAGTAGGCCACAGAAGTAAAGAGATTGAATTCAATATTTCGGAATCACAGCTGTATTTGCGAGTATACAAAAGACCTTATATTTGTTCTTTGCTTTGTGTTTCAGGTGGAATAATTAAGTGACTTGTTCATTTTGTACTCATCAACTGCTGGAAACACTTATTGTGTGTTGGGCGTATGCAACACATGCCTATACTAGAGTGTGTATGAATGAGGAGGCAGGGAGGATGCAAAAGCATAGCATCTTGTTTACTGTGTTTTAAATATGTGCACTGAGGAAATTGGGGTATACAATTATGCAAATATAGTTTGACACTGATGGAGGTGGGTGTGTTTGTGCACTGAGTGTACCATATATTTAAGCTAGAAGATATATTTAAAGAACACTTGTATTGTTCATACAGTCAGTGTTTTCTGTTCCACATGTATTAGAGTACCTAACACAATACCTGCTTTCAAGGTTGTGTAGTTATAAATAGCTTATTGTCGGTAATAAGTAATTCAAATGCATCTCTAGTTGCAATACAATCTCTATTGCAAAATGCATCTCTAGTTCTCATACAATCCTTTCCCTGTGGGGAACATTGTATATTAATCCTATTTGTGATAATGACACTCTTATATTTTGACATAGATTGTCACATTAACAATAGAATCATATTTATATTGTGATGATTGATAGATTCTGAATCATGTATTAAACTGTTAAACATGCTACATTTAACAGTAACCTATAACATGCTAATGTTGCAAAACCAGTACATTGATAAAAAAAAACAAAAAAAAAAAAAACAACGTTCAGGTCTTAAAAGAGAATAGCAAATACCAATTTTTGATAATTATTTCTAAAATGTATATTTAATAAATAAAATGTATGCATGTACTAGTTGAGTCATTAATTTATTTTATAATTTGCAATGCAGAATTTTACCCAGGGATTAATTCCCCACTACTGTTGGATATGCCCTGTACTTCTCCTGTTATCATTAATTGGGCCTGTACAATTCCAATGTATAATAATAATGTTACGTTTTAATAAGGGGGTGGAGCTTGCTTTTTTTCTCATCCTTAAACCCTGGGCCCCTGTCAGAAATGTCAGGGCCCCTTACTGAAAAAAATTCTGACCCCCCCCCCCCCCCCCTCCCTCATTGGTATGCCACTGATAATTTGACCATTAATATGCCACTGAAAAATTGACCATTAATATGCCGCTGATAATTTGCTCATTAATATGCCACTGATAATGGTCAAATTATCAGTGACTATTAATGGACAAAATATCAGTGTTAGACATGGGGCAGCTGCTTTGGGCCCCCAGGAATGAACAGCTGCCCTGTTTGCTGATGCTTTTTTTTGTTATATTTTGTTTTTTAAAGTGGCCCCCTGGACCGTTGTGCCCATGACTGGTGTATCACCTGTCACCCCTTGATGGCGGCCCTGCTAAAACCTAATGATTGGTCATATATTGGGGAATAGAAATGAGCACAGGTACACCCGGCAAACAATATTCCAAAATGATGCTGCCAAGAAGATAATAGCCGTCCATACACACGGCTAAACAAATTATAGAATGGTTTAATGAACACCAGAATGTAATGGAATTTATTCCATAACCTACGAAAAAACTCCAGATCTAAACATCCTTGGTTCTTGACCTAGAGTGCAAAATAGATTTCCACCTTCTTCATCCTGCAAAGAATTCAAAGTTTCTAAAAGAACAACTGTCTGCAGAAAATTAAGTTATGTTTACTTGAAAGATCCCATCAAGTGTAGACAGTTGGGGTGGGGTGGGGGGGGGGGGGGGGGGGGTCTGTTGTTTAAAATATTGTATCAGACAATGAAGACCTAACCCATCTGCTAAAACTATATGAGAAAAGATGTCACCATAATTTAATTATGTTTATCCAATCATTAAAGTAATTCTATTTAAACTGCCGACACTTGCTGTAATATTTCAATTAAACAGAAAGTCATACAGTTTCCCTTTAAAATGCATAATTCTGGACTTCTGTGACAGGATTACAAAGAGGGTTGAAGCTGTTTGGGGCCCTTTTCCTATTCCCTGCAGGCAAATCCACTCCCGGTAGGCAAAATTATCTAGCAACTGCAACCCACAAATTCTGTTCTAGCATAGCTTTAAATTTAGTATTAAATCTGCTTTACTGGGTTGATCTGAAGATAGAGATGCCCTGTGCAAATGAAGACTGAATTATTAGACAAATGCTTTCATTGTAGTCATTTTTTATTTGAGGCGGTACGGAGTTTGGCTAATTTAGTTTGTGATTTATTAACCATTTTAGGTCATTGCTTTTTGCATGGGTTATGGATGAGGTAAAGGCCATGTTAATTTAACACCATGAAGGTTTCTGTAAACAGAACAGAATTAATATTGTAACCCTAACCCTAGATTTCAACCATAACTGTTGCTTTTTTTATTGTTGTAATATTTCAGATTGTCATAAGGGGCAGTCTAACAACTAAACCAGTAACAGAAGCAGTGATTCACAAATTCTAAAGCTCTTGCCCACTTCAAGGCAGTGCCATTTCTGGTATGGGGCTGTTCTTCCGTTGTGGGGCATACTTTCGCTCCTGAGATTGATCGTATGTGTGCCAGATTGGGTTTTTCATGGCAAAACCGGCTAATCACCGGAGGCATTTATTGATCGCCTCTGGCAGCCTTAAAGGCGCATGATGAACATGTATGTCATGGCGTTGTTAAGGAATAATGTGCAGTATTCAAACTTTAAAGATGCATCTACTCCATTGTATGCAATCATACCCATGTATTGTATAGCATTATGAAGAAGAAGAAAAACAAAATTCATCTTTATAGGCTTCCTATAGCATGTGAAATCAGTAATGTGCTTTGGTTTATGAGCCTAATAAATGGAGTTAAATATTTATTGCAATAAAATCGAGAAAAATGGAGATTGATTTATAATTAGTTTTATGCTGCATTTATCTTTAAAATAGATGATGAGTACAGTATTTCCCAGCAGAAAATTTGACTTGCAAAACACATCTGAACAGATCTACAGTAAATGTTTGCATAGAAAATGTTATCCATTATTACATGTATTCACTGCCAAACATGAGCGAAACCACTCACAGTGAAGTCTAGTCATGTTGAAATTCTGTATCCTCGCCAGATATTTGCAAATATATGAAATATATGATGTAAAATAATGACATATCCATTTTATTTGTTTCAAATGATGCCTCCTTGTAGTGCTCATTATTTAATTACTTTTATTCTCATATTACATGGAACACAGATTCCACATACTTTTTTGGCTAAGGTTCAAGACAAAGCCATTCACATATATAAAACAATTCAATTGCAACTTCTAATATCCTATTTTATATTTATCCAATTTATAGGGACTCTGTCAACCTAACTATTGCTTATACTGTAAATAGAGAATAAAACATGATGAAAATTGATCTATATATTGTGTTGGCAAAGTTGCATGTATATGCATAAAATAAGAGAAATAAATGTTTTAGATGTGTCTTGTGGCTTTATATGCAAATAGCACATTTCCCTTTACTACTAATATATGCAAAGTAAGTAGCATTGCTTCACTTGACTTCTAAATTGATGTGAATGCTATGCTGTATATGCACAGTAAGTGGTATATGTATTGGCAGTTTTATTTGTTAGAGATACTTTGGAAAGGAGACTGGACTAAACTGGAACAAAGTCCTGTGTTGGATTGTTTCAATCAGTTCCACACTGGTGTTGTGTAGTTCCTTATAGAATGATATTACCCTGACGTGTAATACATCAAAGGTGCACCACATGCACTGATATTCTTGGATACCTCTCACCAAGCTCTGGTGACCACCTTTAACCCCCATTAAAAGCTCAAAAGAAGATGGGTTTGGATGTCCTGTGGTCTCTGTCATATCAAGCTGGAGAGGTTAATAGACATCCCTATTACAAATAAAAATATTTTTCTCAATAAGTTGTTATTTGCAAAACTGACCAAGAGGGAATCCGATTCTCAATCTAGAAGCGAAAGTGTTATATGTATATTAATGCATTATTAAAATGTATGTTTTAAAGCAATGTAGCAAATGGAAAATCATTGTTTGTGGTCATTATTAGTTGTCTTGATCAAGAGAAGGATGTGCTTTGTTTAGGCAATGCCAAGTATTGCTTGGATGTTTTGTTGGGTTAATTATTCATGATTTTTTTTCTTTTTTCTCTGCTGTAAAATGTATGACATATAGTTCCTGCAACATTATGTCTTTGGTCAAGGAACATGCTTGAAAGATTACGTTCACCAATTTCAATTTGCTTGAATCTGCATATATTTTAGAGCAAAGTTATGTAAATTTAAACACATTATGTGGGTTGAGCAACTTAGCACTATAATGAGGTGCTTATCAACCCTATAAAGATTAAAGGGGTGTTCACAGGTTTAAAGGAAGAGTTAGAAAAATTTTGAGTAAAAGAAACCGTTTTATATTGCACTCTTAATAGCATAACACAACCTGGATATAAATTGATTAGAATATAATCTGCTTCTAATGGATTACTATTGTGTATAGCAATGTAGGCTGAACTGAATGTGCTTAACCAGACCACCACAGGTCAATACACAAAAATCATAACAAATGTAAATTATATAACAAAAATATGTTGTTTTTGTGTCCTCTCGCTGTATGATTTTTTCAGCATCAGAGTGTTTTTTTTGCCATTCAGAGGAATTGATGCCATGGAACATCATGCGTTAAATTGACCGATGGAACCTATCAAAGATAAAGCATTAATCAACACTGAAATGCAAAGTCAAATAAGGCACTGCCCTGTTGTGGGCAAAAGCTTCAGAAGTGACCAATGTTCACTCTAGAGACAGTCAGCAACATTACACTTAAAGAGACACTACCACTTTCATAAGATGTACCTAGATTACCTGTCCATTTAAAACATATATATATATATATATATATATATATATATATATAAGACATATGCCATTTTTTTCTTCTACGTTTGAATTAATTGCATATAAACGTAAAAAGAATTAAGTGTTTATCTCCAGCATCGATTTTGAGAATTTTACCAATGATGCAACATTCTACAAAATCTTCCAGCAAGTCTCACTTTACAACTGTAGTCAAAGCCTGCATGATGTCATAAGATACACCCCTGGTCTCTTACTGGCTCTGTGTATCATAGTGGGCAGAACTAGGTGGCTGTTCACACCTTTTTTTTAACCTGCCTTCCAACACCAATAAAGGAGATTGACCCGATCAAACAGGATCATAACTCCGCCCCTTGTGATATAATAGTCACATTACTCTCCCATACAAGTATATGACCAGAATTCTGACTTATAGATTGCATTCTGTGTCCCCAGCCCCAAAGTGAGTTACTCCTCCGGGCGTCTGTATTGCACTAAGGATTGGTGTGGTGGACCTTCACCTTCAGTATCGCCAAGCGCTTAGTAAGATTCCACACTTGTAGAGTAAGGGCCAATGTTGCCTTAGTCACAAAGGACTCCCCGATGTCAGTTATTAGATATTTTTTTTGTTCTTCTTGGCCATGTCTTCCACTGTAAAAGTATCAGTTTTCCCAGCAAACTTGGCTTGGACCACTCACTTTCATGTGTGTAGGCTCCACCCCCATCTTTACATAATTTAACTCAAATGTATTGTTGTACTATTAGTTGTGTTTTTCTAAATTATGGTTCTGAATTATCTTCTTATAAATAGTATTAAGTTTTAGCATGATAGCTATAGAAATACACATTTATATCACTGGGATTCATTAGGCAGATCTGCTTCACTGTTTCGTGATTTGTGCAGCAATTTCTCCATGACGGTGCTTGAAAACAGGGCAGTGCTTATACCTATGTGTTACTGGATGCACATTTTCTATTGTATTATTTTAAGGCATTGGTGACACTATAGTCTCTGCTTCCTTTTAGTTATACTGTAATACAGTTTTTAACATAACACAGTACTCTTGAATTTTTGTCTTTACAGTGTTTTAAAAAATATTATGTCAGGTTCTGTAAAACCAAGATAAAAGCAGATACAATTTTAATGTAATGCAATTTATTTTGTAAGGCTCAATTTAGCAAAATAACATATTGTATGTAATACAAAATTCATAGAAATCAATCTAGGCCAATCACTTGGCATGTTTAATATAAATGAAGCAAGTTTTTTTACATCTATGGTTTTTTTTTTGGTTGTGTATAGTTTACATTTGTTAGTTTCAAAGACGTTTTGCCAGGAAGTATATAATGGGATCATTCTCACCTTAAATAGTTAATTGAAAATATAAGCAATATATTATATTTATTAAAAATAACATTTATACAAGTAAAACACAAATACATAAGTCATTTCTTTCAACGGCATTTTTATATACAAAAGGGCAGGGGTATTTTTATTGGTATTTTTAGGGATTATTATTGTTATTATTCTAATAAGAGTAGTCCATGTCTGTGGGGGTTCCTTAAATGTATTTTTGTAATTGAAATGTGTTGCCAGTGGACCAATGGTTAAAGTAGTTGTGATGAGCCATAGTAAGTGTGGTACAATCTAGAGCCACTGTAGTTCTTTCAACATTTTTCCTTACAAATGTAATGTCATCTTTGACAGTGATTTTAAAATATAGGGTTGCTGAAATGAGCTGCTGTATCACCTGTTGTACTGTAGAACGAGTGAAATCTTGCTTTTGAAAATTCCTTCTATGATCTATGGTTACCAAGATATGACAAAATTAATTGAGAAATATCTTGGTAAGAAGAATGTTCCAGCCAAATAGATCCATACTATTTGGAGTTTATTTAGATGAAGTATTTTTTTACCTTTCACTTTAGGATTAATAGACTAGATGTGAGCCTGGTTATACACATAAACCCTCTTGCAGCACGGCTCTCCAGATCCGCAGAATCGCAGTGCAATACAAGCAAGATTCTAATCTGATTCTCTAAATCTTAAGCAACGCCGTTAAACATTTGCTTAAAAGCAGAAGGCAGATCAGGAGTTTCAATGGCTCCGTGGCAGCCATGTATTAATTAGTATTAACTTGTAGCTATTCAGCCATAAGTAGCAGTACATTAGTTCAACAACTCTAATAGCCACCTTATTCATATTCATTTTTGTCATGTAACTTCATTGGCTGTTGTATTGTAACATCTTACCCACAACTGTGCTATATATTTAATTGCACAAAGCATTTGTATCAGCAATCATATCAGAGGAGTACACTGCCATAGTGCACCTAACAATTAAGAGTAATCACAATTGCATTACGACTATAGTTACTCATGTAACCTTAGATTGATTCTATGGATTTTCAGCAATGGGAAAATAGAAACTACCGTATTTGCTCAAATATAAGACAAGGTTTTTTTCAGAGCAAATTCAAGGTCGTTTTATAATCTGACCTCAAATCGAGGTCAGATTATAAGACTGGGATCCAGGTCCCCCGCATAGCGTTCTGCTATTAATTTTCTGCTAAACTCTCTATACCACGACATATACAGACTGTAGTCGGTCCAGGAAGCTGTATTGCTGATTTAGCATTGCTGTTTCCATTTTGTCTTGTTCACTCACCCATGCCATATAATAGATTAATTGCAATTTATTTGCATGTATTTTTTAAGTTTTCATGGAAATTGAAATAGCAAAACTAGCATATTTGGCATCAATTAAATCGCAAAATATGCCATAAACTGCAACATATTAGCAATGGCACAAACATGTGGTTATGTAATGCAGCTTTATCGATTCATATTGTCAAAACAAGTGTATCTTCTTGTGCAAAACAGAATTTGTAGATCTTTTTGTATTACAGTTGATATGTTTCTGCTGTAATGATGACATTTCAAGCTTTGGAACTGATGCATTTTAGAATGATCACAGAAGTACACTGAATGCCATTTCACTCTGTATTCCAAAACTGAGCTGGTAAAATATTGATGATTATGCGGGCCATTATTATATTGGACGTGGTACTGCATCTTTCCTTAATTTCTACAGACAGTTTTATATTTTCCAATAAAAAAAAATGAAACTATCATATCTATTAGCCAAGTGACTTGAAACAACATTGATGCAGTATATGTTTTTTTTTTTTAAACATCGTTATTGCTAGGGGTAATTTATATCCAGTATTACTTTTATAGTATTGATTTTCAGCTCACGATGAAGACCGTGTGATTGTCCAGCAGCAGCATATGCCGTATTATGTTTACCATTTCATTCCTTATTAGTTTAGATGCGGCTGATAATACTCATGTAAATATATCATTTACTCAGTCTGGGGATATAAATGGTGTAAATATTTTTCCAGTGGTACCATCATTATTATGCATGTGGCATGCCATATAACAATGATGCCAGCATCATTTTGTACATTACTAAGCACTTTTGGGATATTTCAATGTTCAATCACAACACACTGCAGCTGGATATTTGCTTTGACAGATATACATTTGTTGTTGTACCTCATCATCATATCTTCATTATTTATAATAAAAAAAATCTTTCATTTATATACACTCTGGGCATAAAAGTTAGACTGAATTTTTCAAACCAACTTCTTGGGAATGGACTGGATTCCCCTGCTACTTGTAAATCAAATCATTGATGTACACCTAATTTTCAAATAAAATAAACATAGAAAAAGAAATCTATATACTATCGAGCTACCTGTCAAAGATTATTTTTTTTAGCATATTGAAATTGTGTCCTATGTTTGTGAGATCTACTGATCAACCAAGCTGGCAATAAACAGAAGCTCAAATAGAGTAATGGGCTCGAACGGAGAGGGGCTACTAGCTTAATGATATGTAGAGCTATAACACATACAATTTAATTTGGCATGACTGGTTAGATAGGTAGGGATAAATATTTGAGGACACATACCCATGAGTCTATGTGTGTTTGCATTAATGAGAGAGGTTTAACTATGTGTTTCACAAGTCTGCACCTTCTCTTTATGCAATAAGACTGATTAACCACATGACAGAATATATATGTCATATTTGTTTCATTGTTTTTCTACCCAAGCATGTAAAGGAGCAGGGGTGTACCTAAAGCATTTGGCACCCCTCCCCAACTTTAATATGCAAAAAATGACCACACATTTTTTTTCAAGAATATTTGTAACTTGTAGAATTTGTAAACAGTATTTCATGTTTGTTGCGAGGTGAGAAAGGGGAGGGAGGGTTAGGGGAATTACATACTAATGTACATTTGATCCCCTATTCATGTATGCTTGCATATTTTTTTGTGGAATGTGGGATAGGGGAGCTAAGGTTATGGTAATTATATAATACTGTAAATTGTTGATCCCCCTACTTATGTATGCTTGTATAACTTTTTCGATATGTATGTAAATTGTCAACTTGAAAAAAATAAATTTACACACACACAGTCACACATACTCACACACTTACACACACAGATGCACACTTTCCCACACAGTCACACTCACACAGCCTAACCATTAATATGCAACCCTTTACCCATTAATTTGCAACTACCAATTTTTCTATTAATGTGCCACTCTTTGCCCATTAATATGCCACAGTCAGTATGTCCATTAATATGCCATTTGCTCTTTAATATGCCACCACCAGTATGCCCATTAATATGCCACTCAGTGCCGATTAGCATGCCACTCTATGCCCATTAACCTGCCACTCTATGCCCATTAACATGCCACTCTATGCCCATTAATATGCCACTGTCAGTATGACCATGAATATGCCACAGCCAGTATGACCATTAATATGCCAATGCCAGGTGTATCGCCTGTCATCCCCTGTTGGTTGCCCTGTACACTTACACATGCATACTCACAGTGACACACACACATAGTCACACTCACACAGGCACACATGCAGACACTTATAAGCACAGATTTTTTTTTTTTTTTTCTGCTTCTCACACTGTGCTGGTGCCCTATGTCTTCCCTCCCTATGATCCTTGCACATGACGTCATGCACAGGGTTGAAGAGAGAGGGAGGAAGGGGTTCCCAACACTGCTTGTTACAGAGGTGCAGATCGCAGAGTGGAGATGCGGTCCACTAATGCTCACCTCCATGTCCATTAGGGCTCGATGGAGGGGTGTCATTGGCTGCGGTGCACAGGGTCAATTAGACGCTATTAGACCCTGGACACCCCAGCCAGCGGCACCCCTCCAATTAGTGGAACCCGAGGTGGACCGCCCTTCCCCCCCACTGTAAAGGAGATCACTTTTTTAAGTACTTCTATGTTGACAACTAATCAATTTGGGTGAGAAACATTACACGTGTGCTTAGACACACTCATATAAATTTATGCCACTGCACAATAATGTTTGTGAACACTGTGATCACCTCTAGATTTTAGTTCTCAAATTATTTTAATTTTTTTCATATGCCTATAAGGCATGTACATAGTACATTTTAAACATCTTTGCAGTATATAAAATGAATGGATTCTGCCTGGCTGGAACTACGGCACTAACTTTTCAGCTTTGTCTTTATCTGGCTCAGAGTCCACAATAATAGCTATATTATTCTTGTTCATTCTACACAACTTTCTCTATGAAATGCTTAAAAGTGCATGACTATTTTTGAGATTCACATCTAAAAAAAGAGTTTAGATTCATCCTGCATGAACCATTATTAGCTTCACCAGCCATGCACATGTCAATATGTAAAGAAACATAATTTACTAGTGCCTAATAGTACTACAATTCTTAAATTTTAACGTGTCACATAAAATAATACTAGCAGTATCATTTCTAAGAATTTTACTCAATAATATAAGTATATCCATACTTCATAGCAGATAATCAATGACTCCCGAAAGCTTGTAATGCCCCATCCCAATTTTATCTTATTTATACTTTAATACTTTAATTATTCTCATTATTTTTATGATTATTCTTATTTTATTTACAAAGCTCCATCATATGCTGCCATATATTTCAATGAGGAAAGCATACAGGTAATATGGACAGTAGCAAATAAGACAAAGTTGAAAAAAAGGTAAGAAGGATGCTATCAAAGCAGGCTTACAGTCTAAAGAAATACCTTTAATATAGTGTAATAAGTCAGAATGTGCCAGCAATTGTTGAATATCTAAAAGCATGATGGAGTGCCAAGTGTACATGCAGTAGTCAGCATTAATTGAATAAAATCACATGTGTATATGCGAATAGTATCAACTGTGTGAGGCTAGACCGTGAAAGGAAATTATGGCCATAAAGAAGGGGAAGATGGTAAATAACTAGGGCAGTTAGTCAGTTGGTTGATATGCTTCCCTGAAAAATTGGGTATTTACAAAGAGCACCATTATTTTGAAATTGCCTTGAAGGGTAAATGTCGACAGACTGTAGTAGTAATAATATAAATAAGAAGTAATGAGTGTATGAAAAAAAAATGTCTTGTCTGTTGCTATATGAATGCATCCAATATAAAAATATTAATGCAGAAGCAAAGATAGAAAGGAAGATGACTCTCCAGTTCGTATAATGTATGTCTGATTACACAAAAGGGTCTTATTTATTAAATTGACAATCTAATTGTGAAAAAAAACTCAATTGAAAAAAAGTCTTCGAAACAAATGAATGTGACACATTTTACAAGTGGTAACCCTTGTTTCTGGGGGGTTTGGGTTTGTTTTTAATTAGTTACACATTATTTTAAGATCACTGAACAAATCAACATTTTACAGATTTAAATCAAACTAAATAAAAATGTCCATTGTAAATGTGGATGTTTAATTATTATGGAGTGTATCTTCAATCCTTGTATACTCTTGATATAGAAGAGTTCCTGTGTCCTAACAAGACTACCATGAGTTGAAATGATTATTAGTCTTTGTCAATCTCCTGGACTTCCGAAGATCATTAAATGGTGAAATATTATGTTAAACATACAGTAAAGTAAAAAGCAACCAAGATCAATGTGTATCAGTGGAAATAAAGCCATGTGTGGTACTTAACTGCATTTTGAATGTAAAGCACTTTAATCTGTTTACATTAACAAATATTTAATAGGAGACAAAAGCCCCTCAACAATAAGTTAAAAGCCAAACAAAATTTTCCTAGATTTTGACAACAGCGTTCAAAAAAACAGGCCCTGCTTTCTTCAGCACAATACAAAAAGAGCCATACCTCTGATGTGGAAATAAGGCCAAGCAACTGAACATGAATGACAACATAGAAAAATGGCATCAGGTATTCCAGACTGATACAATTTGAAATATTTTAATGTTTAATATTATGTTTAATTTAGTAACTCCCCTTTACACTTTTATATATCTTGTTGGTGTTCTATAAATACATGTTAATGCAATTTAACCAGCACTTGTTTACATATTGTCCATTTGTTTCCAACACAAAATGTATTCAAATAATTATCATTATAAGTTAAGATTGTCGAATTTAATATAACACAACACATATCAATTATCTAATAGTAGCTAAGTGTTTTAGATATATGATGCAGTCTTACAGAAAGCACACAATGTAGCTAAATGTTCCCCTATAGAAATACCATAATATAAACACAATCAGAAAATAACATTTATCTCCCTCATCATTCTCTATGGCATTCACTATTAACTAAGATTATTTTCTTTAATACCTTGGTGATTTACATGTGTGTCAGGCAGCTGGCACTGCTTGCTACAATCCCATTTTACTGTCTATTACTTTAGGGATTGTATTGGTCTCTATTAGATTTCTAAACAGGTATAACAGTATATAATGAGTACTAGCTTGCAGCAGTATTCTGTATTTGTCTGTTACATGTTAGAAATCCCACCGTCGCACAAAACCTCTTTTAAACCTGACGTGTTTTCATTGCAACAGTTTGCTCATTTTCCTTGTTTAATTTTTTTTAACCACCTTTACCAGTTAGGTAAATCATGGAGGAACAAAACACAAATTGCACTGTGTTCTAAATCCATACCTTCAATGAAAACACATCTTTGCTAATTGTGCGTATAAATATGATGCTGAATTTGTTTAAACAGTTAAAATGGAATACATCAGTTGAATCTATGTATTAACATTGGACTGGACGTCTCTTAAGTGTTGCTGGTGCACATATGGGAAAGAGGGAGGACAAGTACATACATAGCATAACTGTGATACAAAGAAAAAAGTAACAATTTATTCAAATTCACACACAAACAACAACATGTGCACTGAGAACCCGTTGAGTACAAATTGTGTATTTTTATGCAGGTTATCTCTCTCTCTCTCTCTCTCTCTCTCTCTCTCTCTCTCTCTCTCTCTCTCTCTTCTCTCTCTCTTCTCTCTCTCTCTCTCTCTCTCTCTCTCTCTCTCTCTCTCTCTCTCTCGTAAAGTGTGGGATCAGGTGCTGTATAAAGTGCTTCTCATAAAGGTGCTTTTACTCGACAGCAACCAACCAAAGCAACTACAATAAAAAAAAAAATAGACTTCTTTCAGATGTTGAATAACAGAAAACATTGCATAACCACCATCAATAATTTAATAAAAACACTAAAAGATTAAATTGTGTCACTAGTGCCCAATGTGTTTCGTTAGATGTGCTCCAACTTCCTCAGGAAAATATACAAGTTTTATACTTGAAAACTCAAAATACAGCAGTGGCCACATCCAAGCTTTTATTTGTAGATGAGCAGACCAGCTTCCCACTAAAAACAACACACATAGACCCTCATAGAACCTCCAGATGCTGACAGTAACAATCAGATGTGTGAGAAATCCTCCATTATGGCCAGTCACAGAGGTTGAGTAATGAACAGATTGAGAATGAAGGAGCAGTTAGAAAATAGTAACAAATGTATTATAACACACAAAAATAAGTATCTTACATTAAAATGAATATGCAATGCTCCAAAAAACAGAACAAGGGACACCAATAACCAAAGAATAATGTAAAGTTCCAAACACTGGCAATCATGGATGCCGCAAGACCAACTTCTTACAGGTGTCCCGAAAGAGTCTACTTCCTCTTTCGGCATAAATACCCAAGCACTCAGAATGGCTTCCTTGAGTGTTTTAATGGTTCTCCTCAAATCACCCTTAACCCCTTAGTGACAGAGTGCTATGCTGCATTTGATGTACCTTTAAGACCAGATTTCTTTAATTTTCATCATATGATATAATTTACTATTAAAAAAAATATAAAACATGATGAAAATATGTCATAAAAAACAATTTCTAACTTTGACCGGATTTTTTTTTAAACAATTACAAATGGTAAAAAAGACCCCATCTATATATTTCTAATATTTGTCGTGAGTTTAGAAATACCAATGTTTCCATGTTTGTCTATGTTTTATTTCAAGTAATAGGGCAATAAACAATGTTCGTGTTTTTTTGTTTTCTAACCATTTTCTTCTACACTGACTATTTAACCCCAACCCTAAATTTAACCCCACCACTAAATTTACCCTAACCCTTAATCTACCCCCACCCCTGGGGTTAGCTTTTTCCTTTTATTTTTTTATTTTTTTTCTTCTAACTGTAATGTTACTGATTGCCTCTAGGGGCAGTCAAGCAACACTTTCAGAGCGACAGAAGAGGTTTTTTTTTCCTCTCTCTTCCGTCGCTCTCTGCTGGGCACGCGGTATTGGAGGTGCATGCTCCTCCAATACAGCACCCACCTGTGATCACCTGGTGATCATGGTGCCCAGGGGGGCAGAGACAGTGTTGCATGATGCCTCACCGTGATCATATGTGCGTGGGGAGGTGCATGGGGGGGGGGGCAAAAGCATTCTCAGAGGCTGCTTCAGATCTGAAGCAGCCTCTGAGAGTAACTGCAGGCATGTAGCTGCACTACATGAAAACTCAGGACGTATATAGACGTCCTCGCTTTGCCATTAGCGTTAAGGGGTTAAATATTTGTGTTTGATAGTCCAAGATCACAGTGATGTTATACCTTATAGTGCTAAATATAGCTGCATCTTAATAGCTACAAATATGTAAGACATGGACCACATAAAAACTTTCGATGAATACGGTGTACAGTACGTAGTTTAGATAGTAAATACATGATCATATACACAACATACACAGTATGACTGTATACATTACAAAAAAAGGGAGATATTATTTATCCTTATTAAATATGTTCATTGCGCGGGTGTAAAGCACAACTAAAAAGATATAAAAATAGAAAATGTGGCATTCACTAGTCTTGTGTGGTGGAAGGGCATCTGCATTTATCTTGTATAAATAGAGGTGATATTTTTGTTGGACTTTTATCAAGTCCTGATGAAGACTCCATACCGGAGTTTGAAATATTTACTTTTTTGTCAATTTAATTAAATATTTTACTAATTTTGCTAGTGAGTGGTACTCTTTCTAATTTTGTATGCATGTATATATATATGTATATATACACACGCACACACGCACACACATACATACATACACATCATTATTTTATCCAGATTGGTGTAAAGTTTTAAGTGTACACCCACCTCATCTTTACAATGTATTGGTGCATAGTAAACAAGTCTTTTGACCCAGGTAAAAAAAAAAGTGTTCAGGGGCTTTGTGTTTGACCCCAAACCTGGACAATGCATTCTCTATATGTTGTGCCCCTCTTAAAACAGTACAGTGGTTGCATGATGAAATGTTATGTAGCTCCTTATCTTCAAACAACAAATTCCAATGCTTCTGAATAATGTTCTTCAAGTGCCTAAGACATTTATGGTTATTAAAAACAAAGATAATTTGTTTCCATCAACTTAGCCATCTCAGTTTTAGTTTAACCAATCAGTGTATTAAGTGGCACTTAAATGCCTTACTTAATAACTCATTAGGATGACCTTTGGTTAGAAAATCTTTAATAATTTTCTACGCTTGGTCCTGAAAGACAGTATTATTACCGTTATTTCCTAGTCAATTGTCCCTTAGGAATACTGGTCAATCATGGGTTGTAGTGTTCACTGGTAAATGACACATAGCTCTTAACATCCACTCTTTTCATGTGGGTCTTTATCCTTATCTTAGAATGTCCCACATAAATATTACAATGTGGAAAACTGATATCACCCACACTATATTTAGTGGTTCATTCTATCCCCCAGTTATTGCCATTCAAATAGGTCAAAAACTCATTAAGATCACTTTCCAGACCAAAAAAACCTATTACCAGTATGCTCCCAGCTATGTAAAAACAAAATTCTCTCATAGTGCCATAATTTAGTTTGCATAGCTGGTTGCAAAGAGGGTTCCCAAAGTTGTTCCCTTGCATTATAAATCTGAAGGGTCTCAAATTCAAAAGAAGTATAATTAAGTATCCAAGCAATGGAATCTAGATTAAATTGTCTTTGGTGCTTCTAATCCACCATCATGGGATATTGTTAGGGACCAGGAACAAGACAGAAACAGATGCAAAAAACCTTCATTAATAATAAATAGACAAATGGTAAAAATAGTCCATAAGCAAAGTCCAGGAGGCAGGGTGGTGTCAGGAACCAAAGGAAATTACTCAGACAAGCAGGAATCAGGAGAACGGAGATCAGCATTGTCATAAACAAAATCAGATGAACCAGGTCAAACACAGGAATGTGAATATTACATGGAAACTGGAAACAATGCAAAGGCAAGGAGCTACTGAGACTTGCTGTTTAAACAAATAGTCTGCACTGAGTAGCAAAGGTGCAACAATCAGCATGGTAACAATCGCTGAAAAGAGCTGGTCATTAACAACAGCTGATCAACTAACAATGAAGGAAAATAGTTTATTTTTAAAACAGCAGAGAAACCCTGACAAATATACAATAGTGTATTGTAATGTCATGTCACATGCGACCAACATATTGAATACCTCCATTCTAAATCTCTTAAAAATTATAAGAATATTAGCAGTATCCTTTAAATAAGGCCTGGTGTTATTAACTAAAGATTGTTAGCAGATATCATATTGTGACAAGTTAGATCCTATCCTGGACACAGTAGATCTTCCAGGATGCTATTTTAAGTTGTTATTAATGTTTGGTAAAATATATAAGGTGGGGATTCAGGAATAATCACACTCAAATAATAATATTTCACAACAGTAATCATATCCCTAACTCTGGTGTTATTAAATAACTCAATCAAAGATGTGGACATACTTTTAATAGGATCACTTTTAAGTTCCTTTTAACTAGAGTATTCTTTCTTTTGAATATTGTTCTGAGGCATGTGGGATTGCTGGTGTTTGTAACTCTGTATTAGTCTTCGGCTATTCTAGTCCATTGTCCTACCTTATAAAGCATAATGTTTTAATCTTATTGTAAGATATTTATGTTTTATGTGTTATAATACATTTGATGCTATTTTCTTACTCCTGTTCCTCCGTTTTCTCTATATAAGGTTTAATCAGGCTCTGCGGCTGATTAAACATGATTAAACAATATGTGGCCATATTGGAGAACTTTTAATGTATCTGACCACTACTGACATCATCTTGTAGTTCCATGAGGATCTGCCTGTGCCATTATTGGTGAACAGCCAGCGAGTGTCATACTTTCATGTGGGCACTTCTGCATTTTGAGCTTTACAGTAGAAAACTCTATGTGTGTTTTTGTCCTTTTCATGTGTATATTTTCCTGTTTCCATGCATCAAACTCATTTTGCAGTACATTTATATATATTTTTCACACCATATACACATCACTCTTTTCAATTGTTTTTCTTAATAATGATTAACCCTTATAAATTCTTTCTGACATGCAATGCATTTTTTTTATGTCAAGGAGCATCATGCCTAATTGGCATCAACGGGTAATAATATGTAGCCTGCACCCTTACTAAGTACTGTAATAAAACTCCCTGACTCAGGATCACTGCACCATGTTCCACAAAGTTCAGTACATAACCTTGTTGTTTGTAGTGTTCTAGGGTCCCTGTGCTGTTTACCGTACCATCTATTCACACTAAACTTGCATGTTTTAAAAAAGGAATATTTTCTAAAAACACTTTGTTAGATATTTCCAATAAACTGGTTCCTCCGCTGTCATATGCATTCATGATTAATAAAGCTGTTACTAACAATGTTTATTTTATACCTATACATTTTTGGTTTGGTCTGCAACAATTTACAATGACTAATTTTCTTGGTTGCTACATCACTCAGTTTCTCTCCTAACAATCAGTTTCCCACTGTGCACAAAACATAAGGTTCTATGAAGGGTCACTATTTGTAGCATCTGTCACAAATTATAGAACAACTCTCATTTGCATGACAGTAGCAAGTGCAAAGAAATGCTGTGACTTCAAACAGAAGAAAACATAAATGCCTTGCTATTCACATATGCTTAATCACAATGTGATAAATATATATTTATATACATTTTTTTTAATGAACAAGTCCCATTGAGAAAGTTCATATATTAATTTTACAAATGGATAATGCATCACTTGCATGTGTATGTGGCATTAAAGATAAGCTGGAAACATAATTAGCAAACAAGTGCTTGTTTTATGAAAAACGTATAAAGGGCTCTTTTAGGGCCCATCTTCTCTTTTGCCAAGTCAAAATATCACATTATTATAGGACTGAATTTAAAAGCTGCCATCCACCTCATTATCTGTGTTTTATGTTTTAGATACAAATCTTTTATTTTGGATGTTTTTCAGCCATCATTCAAAACTGAATTAAAACTATTCATATATTCTTTATATATTGTTTTATGTGTTAGACATAAATGTAACATTTTGTGTTATGCTTTAATTGTTATTATAGTTATTTTAATATTTTTTTCACATCCTCTGCACTCTCTGGGTTGTCAGGGTGCCTGTTCATAACTATGCAAAGCCTTGCTACCAAAGCTTTGATAGCACCACTTGCCATTACTCTCACAACAGTGTGCAGTGTTATTTTTGGGAATTGTTCCTGCACTTTTGGAAATAATAAAACAATATCCTGAACAGTGTGAGTGCCAAATCTTTCTGTTTGTGAGCTTGCACATTGACCTGCTTTTTTTCTTTTTTACCAATTGTATTTGGTAAGAATTTGGCCAGTGGGCCAATTGTGGACCATGTTACAGCAGGGTGCTGGCCAAATGACATAACTACACACATACAGGGTTGAGCGGAGAATAAAAACCAGCCCTGGAACAAATTGTTTGTCAACCCCATAGCATCACTTGCATTGCATTAATATAACTGCCCCATAGCATTGCACCATGATTTTATGTTCAAAACAGACAAATATATATTATATTATTATTATATATAATATTTTTAAAGTACATTTGAAACATACACTGTTTATATATAAAAGGAATTTATAAGGAAATAAGGGCAAATTCTAGTGTAAAGTGATACACATGGATCAATCAGCAAGACACAGCCAGCCTAAAGGCAAACAGCCTACCAGGACATGTCCCAGTATTATAGAAGGCCAGTCTGGTCTGCCCACATGTCATTAGCCATATCAATGTTTTGAACTTTGTTTGAATAAAGTTGATAAAAACAATGTTTAAAACTTCTTTGGGTTAATGCTAAATAATGGACTTATTTTTGTATAGCTGTTTTTCATGGTTGCTGTAAATCTAAAAATAAATAATGCAGCCTCAACACACATCCATTTCTGATCATGTGGGTCCTTTATTTCTAATTTTGTGACCCACTTCAAACAATAACATTTGGATGCCTGTGCCTGATATGTCACAGGAAGGTAAGGTGATGTCACAGGAAAGGCTGCATAGTGAAACAAATTATATTCCCAGCAAATAGTCTGTTCTGTTTGTAAATCCCTTCTATTTTTTACATTTATTTTACCCTCAAATAAATATTTGTCGTTCTAATGTATATTGTGTTCTGAACCTAATTAGTTATTTGTTTCCCCATCCTTGGCATTCTCTTGTTACATATATATATATATATTTTTTTTTTTACTTTTTACAATTTTTTTTTATATGTGTTTAGCACTAGACATTCACTTTATTTACTTGTATACATGCAGTTAGTTCTGTAGTATTTATTTAATGATCATATAAAAAAATATATTAAAATACCAACACTCTACAACTCAACATTGTTTCAACATTTTGGTGCAGGTTCCACTTCATAAGTATGCTATGTTAATATTGAATTTGTATAACACATTTGAGCTTCAGCATATATCATATGGAAAAACTGACACATTTATCAAGGACTGTAACTCATAAATGGTGACAAATAATAAAGCCATGTTGAAGCAATTTGAGTACTGGAGCAAATCCAGGGGGAACAAAATGATAATTTCCTTCCTCAATGTCACAGGACAAATGAACGCCTCAGATAGTTAATGACCTGTGGACGGAATTAGACAGCCTGAGAGTGAATTCCAACTGACTGTCTGTATACTGACAGATGATACACTCATGTCAATAGTGTTTTAAAAATATGCCATTATCACTTAATATAAGCATTTTGTCAAGCATTTTATCACATGAAATGTGCATTGGTAGTTCAATTATCCAATCATTCAATACCATGTTCTAGTATCAAAGTATGAGTCTGCACGATTTGAATCTTTTTCCAAACCACTACCAGATATTAAAGGAAAAATGTTGTCAAAAATGTTCTGTTCAGTTGAAATATTGTATCAAGTGTAAACATTTTAAATAGAAATGTTTTAATTAAAGAATACATATAATGTACCCTATATACCCCACTTTGCTTCTATACCTCTATCTTGATTCATCTGACCCAAAATGTCCATCCACCTGATAGCACATAGCAAAGATTTATGTTGTATTCTTTCATTAAAGCATGTCTATTTAAAAAAAGCTTGATACAGTCTTTCAATTAAGTTAGTGTTTTGACTTTAAATTTAAAAAAAAAATGCAGTTTGATGGTAGCTGGCACAAATCTAACTACAGCATCTATGGTATTATGTTCAACCAAAACCTGCAGTAATGTTTCTTAAGTAAACAGTTATATTTCAAAATGTTGGTTTGATGTTTTCAAATGGAGAACGAACAATAAAGCAATACAATTCTTTCCACATTGTTGAAGTTGTAATATTAAAGTGATGTTCATCCATGGGGTTGATTACCCAGACATTATGTGGAGCAAGAAGCTTCTGTAAGAGACACTAATTTGTCTACCAATTGTGGCATTCTGTGAATAACAAATACAGTGGTAATAATCAAAACAGGTCACCACAATCTGTAAACTTTGAAGTGGATAAGAGGTAATGATATTGGCATTTAGAAAATGCCAGGATATTTCAGAATGTTATCTAAAAGAACAAATGTAAACACTTAAAGAAAAAAATAATAATGCAAATTATAGATAGGATCCCACAACAACAAGCAATCACATAACGTATAACAAAAGAACACAAAAAACAAACAAAAAATATTAATTTCATACATATATATATATATATATATATAAAATGTATGGTTTTTTTTTTGTGTATATATATATGCCTATAGTCTCACTGAAATTTTGCTCTTCAGATAATCTATGCAGCAGCTCTGGTCCAAACTATCATTTGTGCAAGATGCATAGATATACAAAACATTTTCTAACAAATACACAATCATTATGCACTGTAGCATTAAATATTAATATAATAGAATCTGAAAATCTTAAGTTTTATTAACAAAGCTATGACCTGGCAAGATAATAACGAACTGTCCATTTCTCCCTAGGAAATGTAAAATGACTGTATAATCATAGCTCTTGCTCCCAAAATTAATTTTACCCCTTTCTCACGAGGAGTACAGGAAATTATATATGTATGAGATACATAGTGCATTAACTTTTATAGTAAAAGCAATGTAAGATGAAACTTAAATGGGCCATGACATTAAGAATATATAAATTGATATCTAGTAGTATGCTAGAAATAGCTTCACTGATTTAAAATCTGAGCCCATATAACTGGATTAAAACTTGTAAAATTGTGCTATTATGAGGCAACTAACCTATTTAAAAAGGAGCTTAGTACAAGTCAGTTATTGTTATGTGCACTGCTGTAGAAACTGTCACTGGTTTAGAAGACAAAATATTGTTACAAATACACACTTTGTAGTGAGTATTTACATCATACATGTAGTGATGAAAATGCTTGTCAGTAGGTGTAAGAGGATACATTTGGATTTGAGAGTGAAAGGGTAAATTATAATTGAATCCTTCCCATTTTCATTATTTTTGAATAATGTGTTTAACCATTTAATGACTACTGAAGACTTTTTTTCTGAAACATTTTGCAGACTCCCTAATAGATAAGCTAAGTTGATGATGTTGCAAATTCCTTGTCTAAAATATGTTTGCTCTTAATGGAAAATGATCAATAAACTAGTTAATATTGCACAAATTGATCTACAGTGCTATTGAAAATATAACTCAACAGTCCTATACTTTTTTTTTTTTTTATAAGGCCTGCTTGCAAACTCATACCAAGCTGCTTACTCATTTTTACATGTATATTAGTAATATAGGACCGGCATTTTGAGGTAGAGATTCTGTCACCGTTATCCATTTTTGAATGTGTTTAAAAATACTTTCCCAGAAATGCATTTATTACACATTCAAAACCAGTGACTTTTGCTACAACAGTGAGGTAGAAATTAAACTTAGATTAACTAACAAGTAAAAATTAAACATTGCTTTGTCAAACAAACTTAATAACATTCTATGAAGAAGTCAGTAAAAATATAGATCTAGGTGTGGCAGTTGATGTGATCTATTTGGATTTTGCGAAAGCATTTGATACAGTTCCACACAAAAGGTTACTCTACAAATTGAGAGAAATAGGTTTGGGGGCAAATGTGTGTATGTGGATTGAAAATTGGCTAAAAGATAGAACACAAAGGGTTGTTGTAAATGTAAAATTCTCAAATTGGACAAGGGTATTAAGCGGAGTACCTCAGGGGTCTGTTTTGGGCCCTCTTCTTTTTAATTTGTTTATTAATGATCTGCCACATTGTGCTGAGAGCCATGTCTCCGTGTTTGCGGACGACACTAAATTAGGTAAGGCAATAAAGACTAATCTTGATGTTTTTTCTTTACAGGAAGATTTGGACAGAGTGGGGGACTGGGCAGTAAAGTGGCAAATGAGGTTCAATATAGACAAATGTAAAGTTATGCATTATGGGAAAAATAATAACAAAGCAACATATACGTTAAATGGTTTGTCCCTGGGAAAAACTACTAATGAAAAGGATTTAGGAATAATTATAGACAACAAACTTGGCAACAGTGCCCAATGCCAGTCAGCAGCTGCAAGGGCCAATAAGATATTGGCATGTATAAAACGAGGTATAGATTCACGGGAGGAGGATATCATCTTGCCTCTTTACAAATCAATGGTAAGACCTCACCTTGAATATGCAGTACAGTTCTGGGCACCAGTCCTTAAAAAGGATATTAAGGAACTAGAAAAAGTGCAAAGGAGAGCTACAAAATTAATAAGGGGTTTGGAGGATCTTAGTTATGAAGAGAGACTTAAAAAATTGAATTTATATACGTTAGAAAAAAGGCGTCTCAGAGGGGATATGATAACATTATATAAATATTTGCAGGGCCAATATAAAGAGCTCTCCAGTGACCTGTTCATTAACAGAAAGGTACAAAGAACAAGAGGTCACCCCCTCAGACTGGAAGAGCAAAGATTTCATAGACAGCAAAGGAAGGGATTCTTTACGGTTAGGACAATAAAGTTATGGAACTCACTGCCAAGAGAGGTAGTGCTAGCAACCACAATAGATGCATTTAAAAATGGTTTGGATGTTTTTTTAGGAAAGCAGAACATACAGGGCTATTAATAATAGAATAAGCATTAATAAAAGAGCTTATTGATCCAAGGAGAAATCTGATTGCCTCTTGGAGTCAAGAAGGAATTTTTTCCCCCAGGAGGCAAAATTCGAAATAGCTTCCTTAGGGTTTTTTTGCCTTCTTTTGGATCAAAAGCTGTAATGATAGGTAGAAGGGTTGAACTTGATGGACTTGTGTCTTTTTTCAACCTAAATTACTATGTTACTATGTTACTATGTTACTATGTACCATGAATGTAGAAAATAAAAAATGGTGAAAAATGAATCACATATATTGTGCTAGTAGAATTGCATGCAAACGTATAAAATAAAAGACATAAATGTGTTTGTGGAGTATTCTACTTATGACATCACCTTGTGGCTTGAAATTACACATTTCCCATTCAAAATTAGGTCATTTGCATATTAAGCCATAGGTGATGTCATAAACAGCAGACATCAGACACATTTAACCCATTCGCTGCGGATGGTGCTTCCGTCCCAAAATATGCAAGCACCAAAATGCCATTTTTTGTTCCTTGACCCGATCACAAAGTGATCTTTAGGTGGGGGGATAGTTACAGAAACCCAATAAACCCAATCAGGTTATTTTAGCAGATTGACTCTTGCTAATATGATGCTGAAGCTTCAAATTTTAACTAATCATGCATATGTAGACATTATTCACAGTATCCAATGATTATACATATATTCAGAACCTAGATAATGTTTGCAAATTTTAATATTTAATAAATATTCCCTGACTTTCTTGTGTGAATTTAGTGCTAGTTTTTTCATGTCAAAGAACAAAGGAAAAAGGTATCACTCAATGTTAAGACATTATCACGATTTAAAATTTATAATACATACAGTAACCTCAGTTGGTAAAAGAGCTGACTAAGATAAATCTCTTCTCAAACTTTAAACTAAACTGAAATGTGATAAATCTTGATTATCAAAGATAATTTAAAAATAAGGCTGGAAAATGAGTTTAGAATTTGCTGTTAATTAATAGCAATCAGCCAGCTGACTTTATAAAACCATGGCCTTTAAAGAGCAGAAATTAATAGTTCTACAAAAGTGTGATTGTGAAATGATAGTTGTGAAGTCACAGGTCAGTATTATTAACCCAACTGGAAGAATTCCAGCAACGCTCAGACTGACATCCTTCATCCGCTGGGAATTGTTTTAAGAATGGGTGACTATTAGTTTAACATTTTACCATGAAATTTAAAAAAAATTTTGTACAAAATATGATCTCTGTTTAAAGGAAAAAATAAAGTGATTTTGTGCAAACAAACAAAATGCGACAATGGTGCAATTAAAATACTTGCGGTACTAAACACAATAACGCAGCCCACTGAAGCACTCTTCAAAATGCTTGTAACAATATACGAAAAATAGGCAGATGGCGCGAAGTAGTGAGTACCTTAAATAAAAATACAAATACAGTGATATTATTTTATAAGCAATATTGTTTTTTTTATTCTTTTATTTCAAATTTTTTATTATAACTTATATTATATACTATTCAAGTTATTATTATTACATTATATATTTAATAAAAAAATAATAAGTATACATTACAATGTTATACAATATCAATAATACATATAATTACAATATATATAATAATACAATACATTATATATATAATAACATCCATAAATATAATAATACCATACAATATATATATATATATATATATATATATATTTAATAATACACTACAATATATATATAATAATAACATTTTGATTTTATATATCAATTATATGTATTTCAATTTAATTTTTATTTCATCTATTATTTTACCAATTTCTTATAATTTTAATTAACTACTCTACTATCTCTGTTTATGTTATTTTATTTATAGTGCAATATTGTTGATAACCACACATAATATAAATGGCTGGTGATGAATGCACTCACAAACTTGTGTAGAAAATGAACATCACAAAGTGTCTTAGTGTCTTCCAAAATTTTAATGATGTCTGAAATAAAACAAAAGGCAACAAGACATGTGCAAGATCAAATGAGATTAAAATATATTGGCCCCTGCTGGAGACAGACATACAAGATAACACAGTTGTATCAGCAGCAGGGGAGTCCACTGGGGAAAGTAGCGTCCAGGACAGGCCAAACACGGGACTGAAGGTATACTGCAATGTAGAAAAAGATAATGTAGAGAACAAAATAATCCGGAGAGAGATTGTAGAAACCGGTATCTCTCTACGCGTTTCGCTGGAGCTTCTGTCTCGGCTACTTCGCGCCATCTGCCTATTTTTCTGTTTAAAGGAAACAGTTAAAGTTAAAAACCATGATCTATACACACTTATAATTTACCAATTACTTTTTTATGAATTACAGCTGATATGGTATATTTGATGCAAAGTCAAAAAGTAAAGCCTTGTTCTAAAATGGAAATATTCAGTGATTTAAAAATATTGCATAGCTATACATTCTGAACATGACTGATTAATGTTTTCATTGTTTGTTTGTTCTTCCATTATTACTAAACATTCAATAATTAGATGCTTGTGTGGTTTTCAGGAGTTGCACACCCTAAACCCAAGGTCATTGGTTTACTTTAATGTTGTATTTTTCTACATGCATTTTAAATCTAACCCTCTTTTGTGACAATATTCTATTGTCATCCTTTTGATCATTTGTCATCATATGCATTTGATTATTGTATGAATTTATTTTGGAACTTACATTTGACAAATTGTTAGCACTATACTTCTGCCGGGGTTTCTGATAAGAGCAGTGCCTCTAAAAAATTAAAAAATAAATTGTAAATGTTGTATTTAAAACACATCTAAAAGTTACCCAATTTTTCATAAACATGTTTTCATTGCCACAGAGATGTAATTTCACACCTCAGCAAACATATGTCTTCAGCTAGCTGAGGAGTTTATTTTACTATTCTACATTAGCAAACATATTTTAGGTTAAAATCAATACAATAGCCTGCAACAATACTGAGCATACTTTCTGAATGCAACGTTTATTATAAGAGAAATATCACAAAAACCCGATTTAAATTGTTTTTAAATTAATAATATAACTTAAAAAATATATAAATATCCCCTCATAATATAGGCTGGAATTGTTGAAAATTACAAGCGATCCCGCTATTTTATCTGGTTACTCTTGCCGGCATTCATGACAATTCACTTTAAAAAATCATCCTTTGGGTGCCAGGGTTGTGGGCAGTGAAATAAAACAGATACCTGTTCTTGAAGTCAGTGACGCCATCTTTGCACCAGGGAAAGCGGCCACCCAAAAAATAAAAATTAATTCACTTAGCGCCCCCCCCCAAAAAAGTGCCACCAAGCAAGTCTCTACTAAGAAACCCTCCTCTTCAGAGGAAAGATTGCTTAATGAAATCCCTGCTTTGAAAGTGGTGATTTCATTTTACGAACAGATGGTTTTCAAAACCCAGGTAGTGGTGAATCTGGAAATTAAGGCCCAGCCCCCTGGCACCCAAAATGGGATTTTTTTTTTTTCAGGGGAATTTTCATCCTCACCTGGGCAAGGGGAGGTAGGGGGGTAGGGATGGAAAATTGTTATTTTGAATTGTACTTGGGGCAGCCCATGAACCCCCAAGGAGACAAATTATTTTATTGGGATTTGGGCACATTTGTGAAGCCCCGAGAGCTTATGGGGATTTATTATTTTTATTGGGGGAATGATTTTATTTTTCATGGTGACTGGGAGCACATTGGCAGCCCCTTTTTCCTAGAGGGAATACTTTTATTTTTAATGAGGTCTGGGGGCATATTAGCAGACCAGAGACAACTGGAGGCCAATTATTTTATTTTTAACTGGGGACTTTGGGGGTGATGCTTTTATTGTAATGGGGGCCAGGGCAAGTAGATCAGGCCCCTATATAATTTATGGGGGCTGGGATCCATTTTACCCAGATGTATTGTAAATGGGAAAGAAGAAATGTACACAGCTCAGACTAATATTTACATGAACAAATTTGTAAACCACCACCAAAAATGTATCAATAATAAACAAACCCCAATTAAAAGAGAAAACGCTTAGGGGGAGAGAACACACAATTTTATTATTGAAATAGACTCTTTAAAGGAATAGCTGCTAGTCTTTAAACAACGCAGTGATTCTCCACTGAAGAGAAAGGGCACTATAAATAACACAATAGACTGCACTACATATGAAATAGTATAATTAATAAAAAAAATATATGAAAAACTCCACATTAGTAAAATATATTATAAAATATAATATTTTAATACAAAAAATATATTTGTAAAAAACAGACTGAAAAATACATAAAATTGGATACACAAGAAATGAACATTAAATTTACAGGTCTATATACACAAGTAGAGACCAGTTGGACTGCTTTGAGAATTCAAGATAGCATCTATACTATTGGAAAAAATCTTATATGGTGGAACACAAATAAAAACAAAGATAAATATACAGAATAATACCTGTCGACCTGTTTCCAAGCTGCACAAACATTTTCCAGTTTCTCACACTAGAGAAAGCAAACAAAGCCACTGAACAAGAAGTTAAACCCAGTGTGCTTGCAATATACACACACAATATGACTTATCTTTTAGTCCACATAGATATAAATAGTTCCTTGTTTTATAGTATTTTATGTGAAGAGAAAAAAAAGTAAAAAAAATAAAAATCACATGACACACAAAAAAAACAAAGAGGAGTATCAGTATACACCTTTTCCCTGCTGGAACAAAAACAATATGCTGAACTGTTATGAGACCATGTGTAATGGGAGGACTGGGAGCCATTTGGCCAGCTCCTAGCCCCATTTGTATAGCGAGTCAGTGCTACTTATTTTGAGGGCGAGAACCATTTTGTCAGTTCCCACAAGAAAGTAAATTGAAATGTCTGAAATATGGTTATTTCAGCCAAATATGGAGCATTTTCAGGGTTGATCAGGATATATTGAGTAGCCAAAAACCTGTGGAATGCCCAGATCCAAACACCTCTGATGCTTTGGTTTCCTAACGACCCGATGCCAATTTCGACCAAAATTATGGCAACCGGAGTAGCCGAATTTTGGGGGATACCTTTGATTTAGCTAATACACCTGATCCAAATTGGAAAAGATTTGTGCATATTAAGTAAACCCAATAATAAGATTTCTATTCTTATTTCTGGCTTTTAGCCAGTTAGTTCACAGTCAAGATACATTTGAAAAGTAAAGCAATAGAAGATTATTTAATATATTTTGATATTCATTTATCTTATAACAATTTATTCTAACCCATATAAAATATGAATTTTGTTTCTTTATCCCTTGCTAACATGCTTGTTGGTTGCTTGCAGACAGCTCTGTATTCTGCTGAAGAATATTGCCAATTACCCTTGAACCAGTTTCTGATAGCGGAATAATACACAACTGCTAGTGAACCATAAAAAGAATCTCTGAAGAAAGCTTTAAGTAGAGCTGTCACATGTGACAATATGGGTCACATATTTAAAGAATCAAATGGCAAATGCTAAAGAATAATTGCTGGTCAAGTGATACTTGATAGTTGAAGTGGTCACGCACAGGTAAACATGGCTTTGGTATTTACCATATTTATTATAACCTTGGAATTTGATCTAACACAAATGCTAAGAAAGTATTTAAGATCCAAACAGAGATTAAGGTCACATTTTAGATCAAATCGTAAGTAGCGAATTGGAATTAAGTCAAAATCAAATGAAACTCCTGGTAACAGAGGTAATAGAATATCTTACTTAATATTTTTCCCAGGTCTGCATTTTATCTAAGTTAGTGGTGGGTTTTGCCTTTAGTGTACCGTGCAGTTGGCTAATGTCAGTGGGTGTCTGTGCAGTATACAGTTGCAAGAAAAAGTATGTGAACCCTTTGGAATGATATGGATTTCTGCACAAATAGATCAAGATCAGATCACATTTTATCACCAAAGTCACAACAATAGACAATCACAGTCTGCTTAAACTAATAACACACAAAGAATGAAATGTTACCATGTTTTTATTGAACACACCATGTAAACATTCACAGTGCAGGTGGAAAAAGTATGTTAACCCTTGGATTTAATAACTGGTTAAACCTTCTTTGGCAGCAATAACTTCAACCAAACGTTTCCTGTAGTTGCAGATCAGACGTGCACAACGGTCAGGAGTAATTCTTGACTATTCCTCTTTACAGAACTGTTTCAGTTCAGCAATATTCTTGGGATGTCTGGTGTGAATTGCTTTCTTGAGTTCATGCAACAGCATCTCAATCGGGTTGAGGTCAGGACTCTGACTGGGCCACTTCAGAAGGCATATTTTTTTCTGTTTCAGCCATTCTGTTGTTGATTTACTTCTATGCTTTGGGTCGTTGTCCTGTTGCAACACCCATCTTCTGTTGAGCTTCAGCTGGTGGACAGATGGCCTTAAGTTCTCCTGCAAAATGTCTTGATAAACTTGGGAATTCATTTTTCCTTTGATGATAGCGTCCCTGACGCATTAAAGCAGCCCCAAACCATGATGCCCCCACCACCATACTTAACAGTTGGGAGGAGGTTTTGATGTTGGTGTGCTGTGCCTCTTTTTCTCCACACATAGTGTTGTGTGTTTCTTCCAAACAACTCAACTTTGTTTTCATCTGTCCACAGAATATTTTGCCAGTACTGCTGTGGAACATCCAGGTGCTCTTGTGCAAACTGTAAACGTGCAGCAATGTTTTGTTTGGACAGCAGTGGCTTCCTCTGTGGTATCCTCCCATGAAATCCATTCTTGTTTAGTGTTTTACGTATCGTAGAATCGCTAACTGGGATGTTAGCATATGCCAGTGACTTTTGTAAGTCTTTAGCTGACACTCTAGGATTCTTCTTCACCTCATTGAGCAGTCTGCGCTGTGCTCTTGCAATCATCTTTACTGGACGGCCACTCCTAGGGAGAGTAGCAGCAGTGCTGAACTTTCTCCATTTATAGACAATTCGTCTTACCGTGGACTGATGAACAGCAAGGCTTTTAGAGATACTTTTATAACCCTTTCCAGCTTTATGCAAGTCAACAATTTTTAATTGTAGGTCTTCTGAGAGCTCTTTTGTGCGAGGCATCATTCACATCAGGCAATGCTTCTTGTGAAAAGCAAACCCAGAACTGGTGTGTGTTTTTTATAGGGCAGGGCAGCTGTAACCAACACCTCCAATCTCATCTCATTGGCTGACACCTCACTCCAATTAGCTCTTGGAGATGTCATTAGTCTAGGGGTTCACATACTTTTTCCACCTTCACTGTGAATGTTTACATGGTGTGTTCAATAAAAACATGGTAACATGTCATTCTTTGTGTGTTATTAGTTTAAGCAGACTGTGATTGTCTATTGTTGTGACTTAGATGAAGATCAGATCACATTTTATGACCAATCTGTGCAGAAATCCATATCATTCCAAAGGGTTCACATACTTTTTCTTGCAACTGTATGTTGTGTATCTGTAAATGCAAAAATGACGACAGACACCAGGCATTCTCCTACTCATTAAGGTTGTTTATTAACCTGTATGATGCTTTTTCTCCAGTAACCTCAACATGGTTAAACGGTGTCATTCATATGTACAGAGCATCCTGGTTGTACTTTATGTACCTTATGTAATTTGGAGACCTAATCTTTGGTGTCTCCTGAGCTGGAGCCCACATCTTGTTCTTAAGATACCTTTTATTTTCTATGTAAAGACTTAGTCCCATATGACATTTTAAAGTTGTGGAGACAAGAGGACAGGACATACCTAGTATAAGAGAGAACATATAGAAATATCATTGCCAGGAGAACATATCCTACAGTAGTCACTATTTGAAAGGGGGCAGGGGATATTTAGAAATAGACAAGTTAATATCTTTATTGACTGAACAGATTTAGAGTGGAACTTGCAAGCTCTCTTAGATCTCTTCTTCAGGCATGTTATACAAATAAAAATCTTTCTTACGTATTGTGTATCAAATGTACTGTATAGTTGTACTTGAGAGATGTTTAGCACATTTATTTGTACAACATGGCTGAAAAAGAAACCCAAGAGGTCTTAAAAGTTGCACTCTAAATCTATTTAGTTGTCCAATAAAGGTATCAGCTTGACTAATTGTGTCCTGTGTTTCTTCAACTAACACAGTACCAACTCTCATCTTTTGTCTTATTTAAAAATCTCTTTGTACAACTACACACTCGGCCTTGGCTGTGGGCTGTACATATATTGTGCAGACATGAAAGGATTACTTAAAGTCAAATTATATTTCTATGTTTTTCTCTACTCATGTAGATCTTTCACAGTTATTGTATTTGTTAACAATATTGAGACCATTTGAATCACAACATTTAATCATTTCTATTTTTAGTAATTATATTTCATTATTATTTTAAATGACCCATTTTATTAATGCATTTGAAGTGCATGTCATATTAACTTTAAAACATTTCAATCATGTGTACTGACCTACAGTAGAGTAGAAACAATTATCAGGATAATTATCATGAACTTAACTACATTGTTCCGAATTCCTGATAATAAAAAATAAAATAAAAATATGTAAACTCTCAGTTGAACAAACATATATAATAATTTGTGCTGCTTAAAATGACCACACATTTATATAAAATAAAATATGTTTTCTCAAGATTTTTTATATATATCTGAGAATAAAAGACACTTAGCCAACCATTAGGTCAAAATGCTCCCATATACGTGGATCCTAACTCTAAAGTCTATTAAAACAAATAAACAAACAAAAAGATGGAAATTTCAAACTAAAGGCCAAAATAGCAGAGTTGGAGATATTATCCCATTCAGCTACATTGGAGAATTTTTCCAGCTCTGCTACATTGGCCTAAAATGTTGAATTATTATCTTAATTCCCTGCAATTCTCTCTTTATTGTGTAAAGCCTTAATTCCGTGATTTACGAAAATCAGGATCCCTTTTCAGTGGATGCATGTTTATCTCTATGTGTATTGTTTATGTATGTCAAGATATTTATGTATTAGTACATTGTTTCAGTGAACTTCACCTAACGCATATAGAAAATTAGATTGCACCTCTCTGTCTGCATTTGAAGATTGATAGAGTAGTACAGAAGTATGGGTTTGCACACTATTATTTCTGTCTCTTACTCTCAATGTAGTAAGTGCCCAACTTGATTTTATGAGTGTAATAATGGGTAGGTGCTTTGTCATGTTAGGATAGCATGGAGAACATGCTAAATTCCATTATGGTGACTTAATCCCCTGCCTTATCAGGAATTTTCTTTCTAACCTGTGGCATGGTTCCTGTCAGGTTCCATAAAGCTGTTTGCTCCTTTATCTATATTTCTCACAGATTTTTTTTCCTCATTCTGTTCCAGGCGTGTACATCAACACTACTTCTGTAGAACTTGAGGTTGCATTGTATTGCGCTTTCTACTCATGATTATTATCTGGCCTTATGATCAAATACAGCATTGGGGTCTATAAAAATATTGATGCCACCATTTTGTATTTTTATGCTCCTCCTCCTCCCTGGTTAACATTTTGCGAATAGCCCTAATAAATCCAGTAATCTTGGAGAATCCAAAAACACATGATTGCAACTATTTATTTTGTTTTGGGTTGTCCTAGTTTTGAATCTGTTCAAGGGGTATACTGAGGAGTCCCATTAAGAGTAAAATATCTGTCCACAAGTAGGTTTTCTGGCACTTCACTGCCATCTGATGTGTTTGAAAGGTTTTTTTCGAACAGCATGCATATTTTAAAGATGTGAAAGTCAACCAATTGTTGACTTTATATTTATGTCCTTACCCATAATCCTTTACATTGATGACAGCACTGCAATAGCAATATCTGCAGGGAAAGCAGGTTTTCTGACCCATCTGGTATATGTACATATGTTTAACAATTCTCTATTCACTTAATTTAATTTACAGGAAAATACATAGATAATTTTTTGCCCTTCAAAACACTGTACATAGATAATCATGTTTATAAACATAATTCTAGGACAGTTCTGACTATTTGTGATAGTGTCTGATTATACAGTCTTTGGGGTTTCTGTATTATTATGGGTGTTATGTTTATTCAATGTGTGTGTATATACACTGCCTGGCCCCCCCCAAAAAGTTATGCATACATTTTTCACCAGGATCTTGTAAAGCAAAGCCTTCTCCAGCACATCCCAAAGATTCTCAATGGGGTTAAGATTTGGACTCTGTGGTGGCCAATCCATGTGTGAAAATGATGTCTCATGCTCCCTGAACCACTCTTTCACAGTTTGAGCCTGATGAGTCCTACCATTGTTATCTTGGAATATGCCCGTGCCATCAGGGAAGAAAAAATCCATTGATGGAATAACCTGGTCATTCAGTATATTCAGGTACTACGCTGACCTCATTCTTTGGGCACATAATGTTGCTGAACCTAGACCTGACCAACTACAGCAACCCCTGACCTATTTGCTTAGTTAAATCCAGGTGGCGACTTTTTTTTGGGTGGTGTATGTGTGTGTGTATATATAACTTTTGCTACTTTTTAGCACACACATATATACACAAATTTATAACAGCATCATTTATTTACAAATAGACATGAATCATGCACCAATAGTTTTTCATCTTTCTAACATTAATTAGGATCTCCTTGTTTACATGTTTCATTTCCTTCTAACACTATGTGTCAGATCTTGAATATTCTTTCTGGTTATAATTATATTCATATTTTGTTACTATAGTAAAAATGATTACATAGCCATTATAATTCTGTTAATTTTAGTAATGTTGAGTGATTGATATCAATATTTGTGTATCTGCTTTAATACAGACTTTATCTTCTTCATTGTACAAAGTGCTTATTTTATGTGCAATGAGCCAGGTTTGCACTAGGAATTATTATCCTGTGTGGAGTGCACAGAGCAAAACTAATATATATTTTTTTCAAGATGAGATATTCAAAGAAATGATCATTAAACAAATAAATTTGCACCTGTTTTGAGCAATTCACCTTAAAAATGCTACGTTTAAATCAGAACAGCATCATAGAATTGATATCACATAGGAACACATAATAACTTGTCAGATTTATCATCCATGTATCTCAGACAGTTCTTAAAAGTTAAGTATAGCAACTTTGAAATGCATGTAAAGCATTGAAGTTATTGGCTAAACGATATCAAAATGTATCTGTTTTCCTCAAAAGGCCCACCATAATTTGAAAATGACCTACTTTTTTCATGCATTTCAAATATATTAATATTCTAAATATATTTAATTTACTCATAATTGACAGAAGTTTGTCCTGACTACCATTTTTGGCTGGCGACTAGGAAGGAAAAAAAACAACGTTTTAAAGTTTTTCACACACAAAAAAAAAAAAAGTATAAAAAAAAGTGCAAAATTGTTAATTTGTTTTTGCATGAAGTGGGCCTTTAACCTATACAATAAAGTACTTATATGCAGATATATATGAGACCATAGGTGTATCGAAAAGTAATGATAGCTGAAATCAAATTATGTAAGATATGTAAATTGTGTGTTGTCACATTTAATGAACACGCATATCAAGTACTACATAGTAGTACACAACATACTTAGTACTGATTCGATTAAATCTGTATGATCAGTTTTATGCTGATATAAAGGAAAATTGGTTGATGTTTCACACTCCTATTTGAACTATTTGTTTTTCTTTTTATGTAGTGTTACTAGTATTTTTAACTCACTTTTTATTTTAAAAAGATATAAAAGCATTACAAAGAAAAATTCTCCCTTTTCAGCTACATTGTTGAACATATCCAACTCTGTTACTTTGGCCTGAAGTTTGAAATTTCTGTCTAAATTCATCATTTAAATGATTAGCCCATAATGAAAGAAATACATATTCTGCATTTGTTTCTATGATTATATTCCAAGTGGTTGGGCATTCAGTTGTGATTATTAGAGATCTTACACATTTCTCACCGAATACATAATACTTTATTAGGAAAAATTTATTTTGGAAATATGTATTAATCAAATATATATATATATATATATATATATATATATATATATATATATATATATTATGAACATGAACAGGCAAAATATGAATTTGCAGGGAGGAGGAGTTTTTACCAAGAACATTTTCATTCTCACTTCTAGTTCCGCCGTATCAGAAATACATGTGAAAAGAGGGTAACAATGTATCCATGGTTATTATTAGCTGGCGACCTTAATACAAAAATACGTTCCAGCGTAAATGTTCCAGTTTTAGCAGTCTAGGCTGCCAAGGATTTCACTTAAGCCAAGTTTCCAGCATCAGTCTCTAACACTCAGGCATAAAATGTCTTCTTACCTAAAGATTTGGTTGAGTGTCTCTACATAGATGTCATCGTGAAAGAATATACTTAAAGGGACACTTCAGTCTGTATTCTGACTTGTGTGCACATTTCCATCCATTTTACATGAACTCCAGCACACTAAACAGCATGAGGACTGATGACGTAGAAATGGACATATTCAGGACAGAACATGATAGAGCTTCCATTCCCGCACAACACCAAATTGGCCTTTAAGAAAAAAATTTAAAATTGATCTCACAATTTAGTGTGTGGGAATATTTACACCTAACCCCCTTTGCCTCATATTCTCACCTTCCTCCACTTTGCACACTTCTAGTCTTGGAGGGACAGTTTATAAATGCAGTATTGCCCATTTGCAAGCTTCCCCTGAGTGAGTCCTGGAATGCTCGAATGGGATAGATCATGTGACATTGCGTGACCTCACAAGAGGGAGCTATAGTCTTCATGGTACAAGCAGAAAGAAGCCTGTACCTGGTTTCTAGAACTCAGTGCAGGTAGATCAAATTTTACATAATTTAAACATGACGGTACTTGTGTAGGGAAATGCACTGTGCAAAGAAGTCAGCCATGCCAGACCAGGGCCGGACTGGCCCACCGGGACACCGGGAAAAATCCCGGTGGGCTGCCTTCCCTTGGGCTGCTGTGGCCACTTGTGACCACAAGCGGCTGCCACCGCCATAATGAATTCGGCGGCGGCCACACCGCTTTAATTAATTTGTCCCCGCTGCCACCGGATGTTGCAGCGACAGCATTTCGGCACGCAGGGAGGGCAGGCAGTTAAAGAGACACAGAGGAGGAAGAGAGGGCTAGGGAGAAAGAGACACAGAGGAGGGCTGGGGAGAAAGAGACACAGAGGAGGAAGAGAGGGCTAGGGAGAAAGAGACACAGAGGAGGGCTGGGGAGAAAGAGACACAGAGGAGGGCTGGAAGGAAGAGACATGGAGGAGGGCTGGGAGAAAGAGACACGGAGGAGGGCTGGGAGAAAGAGACACGGAGGAGGGCTGGGGAGAAAGAGACATGGAGGAGGGCTGGGGGAAAAGAGAAAGAGACACAGAGGAGGGCTGGGGAAAAAGAGAAATAGACACGGGGAGGGCTTGGGGAAAAGAGAGAGAAACGGAGGAGGGAGGGCTGGGGGAAGAGAGAACTGGGGAGGGGGGGGGGGTAGACAGAGACACTGGGAGGAGGTAGAGAAATAAAGAGACACTCCAGAAATGAGAGAGAAATGCTACAGGAATGGGAGAGAGAAACAGACACTACAGAAATGAGAGCGCGAGACAGACATACTATAGAAATGAGAGAGAGAGAGAGAGACAGACACACTGCAGAAATGAGCGAGACAAATACTACAGAAATGAGAGAGAGAGACAGACACACTACAGAAATGAGAGAGACAGACACACTACAGAAATGAGAGAGACACACACTACAGAAAAGAGATACAGATATACACTACAGAAATGAGATACAGATATACACTACAGAAATGAAAGAAACAGACATACACTACAGAAATGAGAGAGAGAGACGTACACTACAGAAGTGAGAGAGACGTACACTACAGAAATGTGAGAGAGAGACATACACTACAGAAACGAGAGAGAGATATGAGAAAAATACAGACCAACATGGGCAGTTCCCCTCCTGAAAAAAAGACTATGGATCCGCTCCTGTGGTGCAATCTCAGTGGTGGGCTGGGGTGAATCCTGTGAGTGCAATCTCACTGCTGGGGTAAGTCCTGGGTGCTGGGTCAAGCCCTTTGAGTGCAAACTGGGTGCTGGGTACATCAATATATCCAGCCAGTATGTACATAAGGTTATGTTTTACACACTGCCCTGATATACACCTCTGCACAGGGCAAGTCATATAACTTTGTGTACATACTCTTCAGATGTGCTTTTAAAATGCCTGGTTTTCCCTACAAAAAATGATATTACGCTATGGGGCTGGTTTAATAATGTTATGCTATGGGGCTGCTATACAATTTTTTCCAGGGCTGGATTTTGTTCCCAGTCCGGCCCTGTACCAGACCCCCATATTAATAGACAGGACCCCCAAAATTAAGATTGTCCTGTCAAATCCACAACTTTTGGCAACTTTATAAACATGTGTTTCATTTAAAAAGTACATGTATGTTATTGGTGCATAATCTTTATTAAAAGGTGTTTCGTATTTTACCTGGGAAGACAAAATGAGATTTCTTGTGTTTTAAAGTATGCCCCAAGTCCATGAATATTGCATTGTTAGGTTACAAAGTAATATTAATAATACAAAATACAATTGAAAAACCAAAAATATGGATTTTACATAGAACACAAACAGCAAAGAAACAAGTGGCATGTAATTACAGAGATCTATTAAGGGCTTTTAGACTGGAGGAATATTTGTTGATTTCTGGGATGCTTTTCCACAGTTGCAGTTCTGGTGAGGATCGAGCCAGTGCTGTACTATATCGTAGGTTGGAACAGTTGGGGAGGGCATTCTACTCCGGTCGGGTGAGAGTTACCCAGAAAAAATCTTAAATGTTTATTATTTTTACTACCTCTGTGAACTGGTTTTGGACTATAGCATCAAGCTGTGGGATTACTAGTATAGATTATGGGGTTGTCTGCCTACATGTGCACATGTGAGTTTTTGCAGATTATATATGAATAATGTGTATAGCAGGGGGGCCAAGTAGTAAACCTTGGAGTACACCACAAGTTACTGTGAGAGGAAATAATGAATACATATTGTGATCAATCTAATACATATGATTAAAATCAGGTTTTAAGATTTTACAATAGAATATCATGGTTTACAGCATTAACACTGAAGACCATGTTCCATGCCAGTTTGAATGGCAGTTGTAGACAAGTGATTTGGTTGGAAACCTGATTGATCTTGGGTTAGATATTTTGATTGTTGAAAATACAAATACACATAATTGCATGTGAACAAATGTTTCCAAGATTATGGGCAATATAGTAGCAATGATACGGTAGTTAGATACTAAAGTATTGTCATCACTTTGATGGATAGGTACTACTCCTGCAGTCTTCTGAGTATGGGTATGTAGTCAGTCACCAAGAATTCATTGCTTAGGGTTGTGACAGGCTGAGCAATTGCTGGGATTTTATCAGGTCCAGATTGGGATTTTATTATTAGTTCATTGAAATGTGTATTTATGACACTAACAGGCGCAGACCTGAAATAGAATTTCCCTGAGTTATGGGTCTTTCAAAGTTGGTGGGGCCTGATCCACATTTGTCTTTTCAGGATGTGTCATTAACATAGCGATCAGGGTGGTGGCACATCAGACAAAATAATTATTAAAGGAGTTTGCTACATCTAGGGGGATTTTCAGGGTTTGATTGTCTACTTTGACAGTGGGCTTTTTATGGCACTTATGATTTTACAAAAATGTTTTAGGTTTTATATGTTATTGATTAAATTCCCATTCAAACATTGAGCCATTCACTATTGTGGGTAAGCACGGTGATCTGTCATGGAGTCAGTACACTTGAACTGTGACCACACTGAATTTGTGAGATGGTACACTTGAGTGAGGTCAGCTGTGACCCAAGGAAGATGTGCCCTTTTTACATGCACGTTATGTAGTGTTATTTATAGATTATGTAAGATGCATGAAAAAATGGCCCTATATAGTAAGTATCCTGCATACAATGTGATCTAGTGGTCTGCCAGGTTAAGTGAAAAATGTCTAGTACATAGACATTATTTCCTGTCATAGCTATGCCAGTGTTAAGAAAAATCTTTTTTTCCCTTTGAGAATCGCAGTATATATATATCTTAAACTCTGTCCTAGCTTGGAAATAGCTTTTTAAAAGTCTTCACACATACAAAACACTTCAAGGACATCTTCTTATACATAGCACGTAGCCAATGTTTGTAGCTAAAGACACACGTTTCATCTGAAGAACATTTTGAGCTCTACTGGCAAATATCATTCTCATAATTTCTTTAAAATGATCTATTTTTAATGGAACTATAACTTTCTAACTAGGGATCCAGATTAAGTAACATGCCAGACATTAAATCTCAAGAACCAAATAAAAAAAAATCATTGTCCTTTCAAATTCAGTATAACCATTTTTAAGAGGTTTTTTTCTTTTCTGTGTAATATCCCAAAAATTCAGTGGTTTTATGGTCACTGTTGTAGCTACTTTTTTATGACTGGATCTGTTCTTACTCCTTAATCATTATTAAAATAGTTTTTTTTATAAACTAATAAATGCATATGAAAGCTCAAAAACATGCACAATGTATATTTATTAGTTTATTTTTTCTAATACTTTCCTTGGTAACTAGTAGGGAAAAAAAAGGTGGTTTGTGCTCTTGGTAGCTAACAACTATAGCATAAAAACTTGGGGAACAAAGGAATGATTGTCTTTTATGTGTGAAATTGCATAAAGAAGCACTCCCAATTCAATGCAACAAACACTTGGCATAATATTATTGGGCTTCCCTCTGAGATGTAAATGGTACGTTTTGCACTTACAAACTTACAGAGTTATCTAGGCAAATCAAGATGCAGATCCTGTGCAACAGGATAATGTTCTTTCTCCCCTTTTTCATTTCTCACCTAGAGGCAGAATACATGGGTCAACAAAAGTACAACATCGATTTATTAAAAAACAAAAACAAACATTCTTACATGTAGGTAATCAGCTCTCTGCATTCTTTAGCTCACCACTGTATGGCAAGGTGTGATGTCCGACAGAAATAATACAGCAGTGATCCAGGCAGGGATTAGTGCAAACAAAAACATAATAAACAGCAAAAAGTACAACAGTATTAGCAATCCAAATAAAATAACAGCAGTTCAAGTAGTATACAGTCACTGGTACAGTATAGGATATTAACGCAATGTGTTTTGCTCGTTCTGGGCTTCTCCCTGGCATTTTATAGCTGCATGATAATCCTCCATTTAGGTTGGCGCTTGTTTTGCGGGTGGCATCATCAAGTATCCTTCAAAAGTCATCTACTACATTTTTTACAGCACTTTGCACAATGTGTATCTTCGTCTTTCAATAAAAGCATTACTTCTTGCATCCAGGTGCGGGTGGCATCATCATGTCCTTCAAAAGCAGTCTACTACATTTTTACAGCACTTTGTGCTAAGTGTATCTCCGTCTTTCAATAAAAGCATTACTTCTTGGATCCAGGAGTGCTGGTGTATCCCTTTTTTCTTTGTTCCATTGTTGCTATAGAGTGGTCAGCTGTTTTTCATATGAGCGTCCAGGAACTCTCCCCGTGAAATAATTACCTTATTCCTTACCTTGCTTGTCTTTCCAGCAAAAAAGAGCCCGAAATGTTCTATTTTTCCATTAATTTGGGAGAATATTTATAAATTTTTCCTTAAAAGCCACCATGCTGTTCTTTAAAGACATATATATGTAAGACACAAAACAAAACACGGTAGGTCTGTTTACATTTAAAAATTACATAGATGGATAGGCTGATGCTGAAACTTTGCAACTTCATAGTGTTTAAATGTTACTGACACCTTTCATATAACTTAAATATTTTGTTAATTTTGTTAACATAATAGGTAAGTTATATGATGGATGTCAGTAACACTTAAACACCTAATATAGATGCATATTTTCAGTGTCAGTTAGTCTATACATTGTGAACCTGCAACAGCACAGAGTGCTACGTCCTTGCAAATAGCACAGTCATGTAGGGTATTAAATAGGCAAAGTATTGTGGAATCCAGACAATTTATTGTACAGTCCACTCAGCAGGCAGCACTGGAAACGTAAATCACAAAGAAATCCATGCAAACAAGATCCTAGCTCATCTGAACTCTTACTAACATAGATGTATCATACTATCAGGGTTTAAACTGAATAAAACACATGTTTCACCAACCATATAGAATATCAGAGTCTGCTGCACTCCAGTCCTGACTTGCAGCCAATCAAACAAGCATGGCAGAACACGTGATGATGTCACCCGGATGATGTAACCTGGAAGGCGCAACGAAACAAACGCGGACATAAATGGACTATTTCCGTACAGATAGGACACACATTTCCTATTTACCTTGGTAACTTCCCTATTACAGGACACAGTCTCCTTTCTCTTCTTGTTATGAAAGGGAAGTCACCGGCACATCATGCAGTGGCAAGGTATGGTGATAAGCGCCATACACAAGTAGCCAGTAGTTAAATTGAGCATGCTATTTACATCCTCATCATGCATTTCTAATGCTTCCAACAACATTTTCAGTTGGGGGAAGTGCAGGACATACACATTCATAACCATAGAGCCTTGCTTACAATTTCAAAATTTTAGCCAGGGTATGGGGCATGCATACTTTATTGCATACTCAAATATCCAAAAAATATGTACTATGCTTCACCAAATAGTACAAATATTATGTCTGGCACTACTTGTGAGATACATTAGAGCAGTACTTAACATGTATTTTAAAACTTTAGCATGTACTTTAAAAGCAATACAGAACAACTATACATTTACACTAGTATATTAATATTATCTACAGATCTGCACCAGGGTCAAGCCTGTCTACTTGAGTCTATCTCTGACAATAACTGGTCGGACTGATGGAGGGCCACTGAATTGTTTTTGCCCCAGGACAAAAACTTACTAGCCCCGATCCACCCAAATATTTAAGGAGATTATGTTGCCACAAGTGATTGCCTTTGTTACTTATCACAATTAAAAAAATAATAAAAAAAAATATATATATATAATATATATATATATATATATATATATACACACACACACACACACACACACACACACATAAAGGTAGTTTTTTGTTTCTAATCAAATACCTATAAATACTTATAAATACTTATAACTGAATTATCTAGGCACATGTAAAAGTGATTAGTATAATCCTGTATAGCTCTCTGCTGTATATAGTAACAAATACATTAATCTTGGCTATCCTCTAGTAAGCTGTCTCTTTCTGAATTGCATGACTGGCATTTGAATGGCTAAATGATATTTCATTCGTTTCTGTTAGTTCTGAGGTGGGTCGAGCTTCTTTACTGAAATTGAAAAAAAGAATATAACAATTGCCAGGGCAGCATAAATTAGCAGGTACATATATTAAATAGATATCTAATATATAATTAAAAACGTAGTTCAACAATCTTGTACTTAATTTGATGTGATGGACTTGCAGAGTACCAAGAATGTGCTCAAGAAGACATTCTTCAGTCAGTGTTATTGTTTATGCAGAAATCTACTTTGCTATTGTTCATGTACTGGCAAGCTTAATTCTGGTTGGGATGGGGAACTTTCATGTGCAACATTGTGCATTTTATCCATTCATACAACATGTAACATGAGCAATAAAAGCACTTTTCCAGAATATTACCAGGTCACCCGAGCTGCCCTCTTTCTCTGGAACTCCCTTCCGCATATCATCAAGCTCTCTCCCTCCTTTTCAAACTTTAAAAAGTCCCTAGAAACTCATTAAAGAAGCTTACTACCCAACACACTAGAATACCTTTCATTTTACCTCTAGCTAATCCCACCTAGCTGGAACACACACAACTCATCTTTGGCCTATCCCACCTAGTGCCACCCATCCACACTACTGTTACTACAACTTCGATCCCTCTGACCTCTTCAATGCCTTATGTGTCTCATGGACCCCATTCCCTCTAGATTGTAAGCTTGCGAGCAGGGTTCTCTACCTCATGTACCAGTCTGTTCTAGTTTGTCTAACTTAGTATGTAGTTCCCTTCTATGCTCTGTACCTAGCGCTACGTAAATTGTTGGTGCTATATAAATAGATGTTAATATAATATACTTTTTTCTTCTTCCGGCAGAAGGTTTTTATAGAATTACTGGACAAACAAGGGCATGAAATGGTGGGAGATAGTCCTGAAGATGATGTCACGAAAGACATTGTCAAATAGTACAAGTGCTCAGGTCTGAAGATGTCTGCTTAGGTTGTTGTGAGGCTGGTTGGGGAAGAAGAACTGTATTGAAGGCGGACAGAGCACAGTGCACCAGTCAGAGAAGACGTCTTTATATAAGACCAAGCCTCCTACAAATTTTCAGTTCCCTAGACCACCATTATGTTATTGGAGGGATTGGGAGGTATGTGTTTATGGGGGGCCCAGACCATTCTGTAAGTGGTCCCAACATTAATGATGATGGCCCTGAAAACATTAGTCTCTTCCTCACAACATGAAGACTGTGTAGCATTATCTCTACAAAACATAACACAATTTTTATATTTGTTAATCATTTCTATGAATGTCAGCTGGCAGACACATTGAATGCACATAAGAACTGGTCGACACATTCAGCCTAATGATCTTCTAGATCCTTGTTGTTGAACTGTTGTCCTATACCAGTATAGCTACTCTATTGATCATGACATCGTTGGTCATGTTAAATGCACAGCAATGGTTCTAATTCCTGAGCAATGTGAAACCGATTGGGATATACATAGGTAGAGGACTAATAGTCACTAGACACTAGGTGGGCTATTCACTAAAGGTGATTTCGGAGGTGAGTTAAGGTGATATTAACAGTTCATCTCACCAGTTTAGCTATACATCATTGATAAATTTGCAAAGAGGGGGATACAGTGTATAATCAGTCCATCTGCAAAATTATTTTGTCCTTCCAAAAATGAAATAGCTTTTTATTCCACAGTGGACCATAATAATTTGTGTATGCAAGTTGGATACAATTAGTAAACATGGATTTTAAAATACATTTTCAGAGATTGTAATATTACTTGAAGTTAGAATGTCAATGTGATATTTCTGATATTGTTACACTTTATAATGAAATGAAATAAAGTAACTACTTTATGCATCAATTCAAGAACTTGCTTTCTTTATTAAATTCATATGCGCCTTTATTTTTAGAATAATTACATGGCTCCATGACAGGGCAGATAAATTTGACCTGAAACAGAATACAGTTTATACATAAGGAAATAACGTGTTCCTTTTTGTTTTTAAGTTTGTCTGTGACATAATTACGTGAACAGTCTATCTGAGCAGAAAAGTTTAAGCGACATACAAAGTTTCCACATAAACCTCCTACCTTCCTTACAACTGTGTGGCCATGGCAACAGAAATAAGTAAAAATAATAAATCTGTGTAAAAATACAGTGCACAGATATGAAAGTAAAAAAAATATATATTGTCACTATCAAAAGGAAATATCTAATGGTTTTTCAACATGGCTATGCTGTTCCCTCCATCAATAACTATATTTTAGGCTGTAGTTTAGTACCTAATATTATCAAAAGGTAGTTGAATAGTAGGCAGCAGATTGTCCAGTACAAAGTTTTCAGTTTAAAGCTGTAACCCTAACCTGTATCATTTTACATTATCAATCAAACGTTCTTAATCCGTTCTCCAGTGTTTGTGTTAAAGTCACAGGGTCGGCAAATGTTAACAATTGTGTAAACGGCAACACTCATAAATAGAAAGGGAGCTACTTTTAACCAGAAAATTTGATTTTTTTTATATTGTCTATTTGGACAAGTTACTGAAATATCCCCCATTGGCCTATTCAACTTCACAAAATGGCAACTGTCATTTTTTTCATGTATTGTTTTCTTTTTTTTTCTTTGTTGTCCTTCACCAAAGTTAAGTACATAAATGTAGACTTACAACAGAGTGATTAAGATTTGAAAAGCATTAAAAAAATGCATTTCATATTTTTTGTGCGGTTACTAAAATGTAAATAGTATTTAAGGAACAAAGAGGGGCATGTAATAAAAAAAACATAACATATTTTATGTGCAAAATTATTTTGGAGCGTTGCTCCATTTGCGATGTACTAAACATTTAACACTCAAATAGTAAATATGAGCAAAAAACAGGCATGTATGCAAATAAAAAAGGTTTGCAAATTTTTTTTTCGGCCTTTTTATTAGCACTTCTTAAAGGCTGGGGTAATTTTCACATGCAAAATAAGAATTCTTTTTCACAAAATATTCACAAAAGTCTTTAGCATGCACAAATATAAACACAATAAATTAGCAAAACCGGAAAAATGCACACTAAACAAAAATATACGGAAGAAGTACAAAATGGGGGGAAAAAGCGCAAAATGTTTTGCAAATTGCTCCTTAGTCATGTTTTATCTATTTTTTTCCCCACTGCAATTGTTTAGTACATGACCCCCAAAATGAACTAATTGTTATGTGCATATATACAGTTTACAACCTTCCTTAATAATAGTGTATTTGTGTGTGGGGACCGAGGCGTCACTAGGGTTGGTGTCACCTGGTGCGGTAACTCATGGTGTCACCCCCTGGATTTCCTCCAATATCATGCCAAACAGATTCCTTAGTAATGCCAGTCAGATGGCCCGTTAAATATGTCACATACAGGAGCCCCACAAATTATGTCACACACAATAATAATATATCAGTATTGTTTTGCTGTTAATAAGCCAGACAATTTGCCTAATATGCCAGTAATATTGTGCCATTTAATGCCAGTAAGAATGTGCCATTAAGATGCCAGTAATATTGTGCCATTAAGATGCCCCAGCCAATTTGCCGATCTAGATGCCAGTAATATTGTGCCATTGAGATGCCAGTAATATTGTGCCATTCAAATGCCTGTATTATTGTGCCATTCAGATGCCAGTAATATTGTGCCATTGAGATGCCATTAATATTGTGCCATTCAGATACCAGTAATATTGTGCCATTCAGCTGCCTGTATTATTGTGCCATTCAGATACCAGTAATATTGTGCCATTCTAATGCCAGTAATATTGTGCCATTCAGATGCCTGTATCATTGTGCCATTCAGATACCAGTAATATTGTGCCATTCAGATACCAGTAATATTGTGCCATTCAGATGCCTGTATTATTGTGCCATTCAGATGCCTGTATTATTGTGCCATTCAGATGCCAGTTATTTTGTGCCATTCCGTTGCCTGTAATATTGTGCCATTCAAATGCCTGTATTATTGTGTCATTCAGATGCCAGTTATATTGTGCCATTCAAATGCCTGTATTATTGTGCCATTCAAATGCCTGTATTTTTGTGCCATTCAAATGCCTGTATTATTGTGCCATTCAAATGCCTGTATTATTGTGCCATTCAAATGCCTGTAATATTGTGCCATTCAAATGCCTGTATTATTGTGTCATTCAGATGCCAGTTATATTGTGCAATTCAAATGCCTGTAATATTGTGCCATTCAGATGCCTGTATTATTGTGCCATTCAAATGCCTGCAATATTGTGCCATTCAAATGCCTGTATTATTGTGCCATTCAAATGCTAGTAATATTGTGCCATTCAAATGCCTGTAATATTGTCCCATTCAGATGCCTGTATTATTGTGCCATTCAAATGCCTGTACTATTGTGCCATTTAAATCCCTGTAATATTGTGCCTTTCAGATGCCTGTATTATTGTGCCAGATGCCTGTATTATTGTGCCATTCAAATGCCTGTAATATTGTGCCATTCAAATGCCAGTAATATCGTGCCATTCAGGTGCCTGTAATAGTGTGCCATTCAGATGCCTGTAATAGTGTGCCATTCAGATGCTAGTAATATTGTGCCATTCAAATGCCAGGAATAGTGTGCTTACAGTGCTCGTTTACTTCCTCCCCCCCTTCCCCATTACTTACCGTCTTTCTGATGCTCCGTATCGCTGGACGGACGCCTCCTCCATGCAGGTTTCCCTCCTGCACGGAGGAAGGAAACACTGACACCGGATGTGACGTTAAGTCACATCCGGTCGCATGGACTTTTCCTTTTTTTTTTTTCCTTTTTTTCCAGCGGCCGAATCCAGCGGATGCGGCTGCCAGAGAAAAAAATAAAACAACAAGACCGTAATGCTCTGCGGGGGGATGCCGGCAGCACGGGTGTCACCCCCGCTGGAGGTGTCACCCGGTGCGGTCCGCACCCCCCGCACCCCCCCCTCGGGACGCCACTGTGTGGGGATGCTGTTGTCTTTTTAACGTCTATCGATGAGTCTCTTCTATACAGTATCTGAACATATTTTTATGCCATTTTTGTAAGGATTTCTAGTAAATGCATAGAATATGACTGCATGTATAACTAGCAGTTACAGTTTAATACAGCTGTTTATATGTTCTAGTTTAGATGAATGCCCTTTGTTATGGAGATATTTCTTTAACAATTATTTTTGAATGTGGAATCATTTTTATTGTACTACAATGAAACACTCTGCTACATTCAACCTTTGATTAGAGCATTACTGTTCATGATCTTGCATATTTAATTTGAATAATATGAAGTACCTGTTTTGATCATATATGTATCCATGCAAGTACACATGTATATACGTTAAATGATGCTGCTTCATTTTTTTCCCCAAATCACTGAACTTGTACAGAACCCACTTGAAGAGAAAACTGCATGATGATTTTATGTTTGAAGCACAATTGAGACTTTGGTTAAAGGACAACTGTAACAAAAAAAACTTATGTTTAATTGAAAGATTGTATCAAGTGTAAATAATGGATAAAGAAAATGTTTAATGAAAGAATACAAATAAAGTTCCTTATTGTGCTTTCTATGCTCCATATCGTTCTCTCAGGGGGCAGACATCTTGTTTAGAATCTTGGGTGAGATCTTCACTCAAAGGAGGTGAGAATGAATGCAGGAGAGGTGGTGTCAGCAGACCTCAATAAAAATGGTAGACATTTGGAATAAAGCTGTAAATAGATTTATTTTAGAAGGCAAAGTGCTGGAAAGACAGTGGGATGCCACCTCCCGAAATACTGGCTCCGCCTAAAGCATTTCGCGCCACTTCATGGTGCGTAATCGAAGACAATTACCTGGGGCTATCCGCCTATTTATATATCCCAAGGTGCTTTATCAATTTAAAGTGACAATAATAAAAAAGTTACACATACAAAATACACATACAATGCACGTCATATACATGGAAGTCAACAATATTCTAGGATTGTATTTATTCATAAACAGTAAATATGAAATGAGCAAAATACAATACAGTGTATTCACATTTTCTATATCATATGGTGTGTCAATGAAGAGATGCCAATTTACGGTAAACTTCGGCTTCATTCTGTTTCAGAAATATATATATATGTATATATATATATATATATATATATATACACACACAAATCCAAAAGGAATGCACTCACCTAAACTAACATATATTATATTATATTATAAGGAATGCTGCCGAGACCAAATAATTATACAAAATCCAAAAATCAGCGCATCCACCTCAAAGCAGGTAGGAGAAAAACTCTTAAAGCTATAGGTTTTATTACAGCTACTTAAAAACACCTGTCTCTTTAAGATCACAAAATTGAAGATTTGGTTACATATATGACCATATTATGCTAAGCCCACCACTACGTCAAAGTACTCCAATATTGGTGGGTCCTAACACTAAATACTGCTTTGAGGTGAGTGCGCTGATTTTTGGATTTTGTGTATATATATATATATATATATATATATATGATAATAAAAATTGAAATTAAACTGAATGATTCTTCACGCACCTTGGTTCAGATGAAGAAAGATCTGACCCATCTGACCAAAGATTCTAAACAAAATGTCTGCCTTCTGGTGGAGCTATAAGGGGTAAAGATGGCTCACTAAGGTACTTTATTTGTATTCTTTCATTAAAGCATTTATATATAAAATTACATACATAAGATGTTCTGTAATGCATATTTATAGCTTAAAACATGGGTTATGTATGTTTGTGGCACTCAGATGCCTAGTTACCAGAACTTAGATTGCACTCCCAGGATTTGCCCCAGCCCCTAGATTGCACTCACAGAACTTTGCTCCAGCAGCCTGGACTTGTCTCAGCACCAAGAATGCACTCACAAGGCTTGCCCCAGCAATTAGAGTTCACTCGTAGGACTTGTCCCAGTACCTAGATTGCACTCACAGAACTTGCCCCAGCACACAGGACTTCTAACATCCCACGGTGACCTAACAGAATACTTCCTGTTATGCTGTTAGGCGCCCTGTATTTCATATATGTTAAAAAAAAAATGTGTTGTTAACAAAAAACATGTGTTGCTAAAAATTCTTCAGCTTTAGATTTCAAGAGTTTCTGATATCTTAGACTACTGTAATCTTACTGTAATCCCTGTGGTAAGAAGACCACTAAAATGAGTGTGCAGCTGCCTTAAAGTTTAGTAAAAAGGGTATACCTTTGTATTCGTGAAAACACTGTTTTCAAAGTGTGATTCTTTTTGTTTCATGGAACATCTGTAAACAATATCATTTATATGTAGTTGCATAATCTAAATAAAATGGGTTACATAGCACAGCAGCTGCTGGATAAATAGGATATAAACCGTTTTATATGTTGCCTTTAAATCTGTCTCTGCCAGAGCGGTTATTAACATTCACTTCTCTGAAACTCAAATTGTTTAAATCAATAAGCAAATGCCAGATCAAAATTATTCTAAGTGGGATTAGTTCATGGAAATCAACATCTGTTTATTCCATTCGAACAAATAAATGACTAAAACTAAACTGTCTACATCTAGTTTTATTACTGCATTTTTTTTTTTTTTTACTCCGCAAGTTCAAAACTTTTTTTGTTCAGTGTCACTTGATATGAAGATTACATAGATTGAAGGAGGAACTGAGAGTTAGGCATTGTAGTTAATCACAAGGGAATACTGTCTGTTCATAAAAAACATAGATGGATGGCTATACTAGAAAACAATCTTCTTTTCCGTTCAGTTTTGTTCTAAGCTTGTGACATGACTTATCTATTATGAAAATTGCATCTTCTTGCAAGAGTCTAATTTAGACCTCATAGACACCTGAATTGTTTCATCAATCTACAATTCCATCATGCAACAGTGATGATAAAGTTATTTTGGCACTCAGGTGACTAGGGGCGTATATATATATATATATATATATATATATATATATATATATATATATATATATATATATATATATATATATATATGTGTGTGTGTATTGACCATTGCTCAAGGAAGTTGTAAAAAAAAAAAAGGTGTGAGCATAAAGGGAGTTGGAATGTGTGATTACATCTTATTTCTTGCAATTAGTAAGTAATGCTTATTTTATTTATGTTTAATATATTGTTACTCTTATATAAGTAAATGTTTTTATATTCTTATTAAAATATCTACTGGTAAACATTTTAAGAGGTTTATCACTGTCAAAAAAAAACAAACATTTTGTGTCATTCCTAATTCCTTCTCATCTCACACATCCCTTATGCTCTCACTCCTATATTTACAACTTTCTACTTTTCCGTAATATGGGAAACCCGCTCTTTAGTATTCCCGGTGCAGGGATATTCATTTTTTTCTACAATGCTCAAGGAAGACCTCCCCCGGGTTAGCCCCACATATTAACAATTTTTTATAAATAATCATTCTATTTGTTAGATCTTTGTTAGATCAGGTGAGATCAACTATTTTTTTCGTTAGATCTACTCTAAAATATGCAATATTAACAACCCGTAATTAGACCCCTCAACAAGAATTTGGACAAAATGTTATTGCTTATGATAGCTCTGCGTTAGATCAGGTTTGATGAAGTTTTGTGAAAGATAGTTTTTTTGGGTGCCACCCACCAGTGACTTTACACAAATGTCTCATTTTGGGGCTGGGCTGGGGACACAGAATGCAGTGAACAAAGTGAGGTAAGACAACTGGAAATGAAGCAAACAAGTAAGCAATATAAGTAAGACATATAAGTAAAATAATCAATACAGATTACAATAGGGTGCATGCAGAAAAGGTAGTCCCAAGCTACCCAAAGAGAAATCAATAAATACAAGAATGCAGCACACCAAGTTTAGCAAAACTAAAAAATAACCTTTAATACATCAATTAAAATATAAAACATGTATACACATAAGGTAAATACAACACTATTGCAATTCAGGCCAAATCCAGGCCACTAATAGAGGGTATACAACAAAATAGAAACTAAATGCACAATATACAAATAAAGGGAGCAAAAAAAGAGACAGCAACTCAATAAACTTACAAAGGAAGCTGAGACCAGGCAAATGAATATACCCAGATGAAATAGCCCCCCAACGTTTCGGCTAAATGCCTTCTACAGGAGGAGCTACTTGCTTTGTAAGTTTATTGAGTTGGTTTTTTTTGCTCCCTTTATTTGTATATTGTGCATTTCCTTTCTATTTTGTTGTATACCCTCTATTAGTGGCCTGGATTTGGCCTGAATTGCAATAGTGTTGTATTTACCTGATGTGTATACATGTTTTATATTTTAATTGATGCATTAAAGGTTATTTTTTACTTTTGCTAAACTTGGTGTGCTGCATTCTTGTATTTATTGACACAGAATGCAGTCACAGAAGAAGTCTGAATTCTCACCATAGACTTGCATTGAATGGGAGGGTAATGCAATGACGAAAAAACAAATTAGTTTCTTTCTCCTGAGGAAGCCGTGACACTGAGTTCCGGCGAAACACGTAGAGAATCTTATACTATACCTTCGTCTGAACCCTGGACTCTGCTCTGCATTTGCTGCCCGTTCACCACTGCATTACTCCACGGAACTGATCATTCCTTGATGTGACTGTTTTCCATCTGCAGTTTGTGAGTGCACTGGTAGCTGGGGCCAAGAGCGGGATTTTGTTTCTCTGATCCTGCACAAAGTATTTTTCTTGTTTTTATGTTTACAGAATAAATGTTAAATTTTTTTACCTGGAATCCACGTTTTATCTGAAATGATCTTCACTCACGGACGTTTGTGAGTGTATTTAACACCACTATTCACGTATTGTGTGTTATACAGTATTACACTATTATTGTATTTGTATTGAAGGTACCCACAATTCAGCGCCAGTCTGCTTTTTTCTGTATTGTGTTTGTTGAGCACTTTGGAGAGTGCTACAGAAGGCTGCATTTTGTGTGGTCCCGCAAGTATTATTTATAATCCAATTTTGCACTTTGTTTATTGCACTATCACTTTATATTTTGTTTTAAATGACCTGGTTATCTAGTTACATCTTATGTAAGTGGTAGTGTCCCTTTAAGTCTAAGGAGGTAGTAGCATGGCCAGTATTTTTTGAAGAAAAGGTGGCAACCCTATGCACACATTTAAAAGTAAATCCACACTCGTACACAAATACACACATGCAGGGCGTCTTTAACGCGGGGTAAACGGGGCAGCTGCCCTGGGCCCAGTTACTCCTGGGGGCCCCCAAGGCAGCTGTCCCGTGGGCCCCCAGCCCCTGCTTGCCGCGTTCACAGCGCATTGGATGCGACGACCGAAAAAAAAATAAACTGACGCCGGATGTGACGTCGCGTCACATCCGGTGACTGTTTCCCTCCTCCGTGCAAGAGGGAAGATTGCACAGAGGAGACATCCGGCGGGGGACACGGAGCAGGTTCATGTAAGTACTAGGGAAGGGGGAGGGGGGGGCTGGGGCTTTACAGGCATCTAACTGGCACAATATTAATGGGCATCTGACTGGCACAATATTAATGGGCATCTGACTGGCACAATATTACAGGCATCTGACTGGCACAATATTACAGGCATCTGACTGACATAATATTACAGGCATCTGACTGGCACACTATTACAGGCATCTGACTGGCACAATATTACAGGCATCTGACTGGCACAATATTCCTGGGCTCTGACTGGCACAATATTCCTGGTATCTGACTGGCACAATATTCCTGGGCTCTGACTGGCACAATATTCCTGGGCTCTGACTGGCACAATATTACTGGGCTCGGAATGGCACTATTACAGGCATCTGACTGGCACAATATTACTGGGCTCTGAATGGTACAATATTACTGGGCTCTAAATGGCACAATATTACTGGGCTCTGACTGGCACAATAATACTGCGCTCTGAATGGCACAATATTACTGGCATCTGAAAGGCACAATATTACTGGCATCTGAATGGCACAACAATTATGGCATATGTGTGTGTGTGTGTGGGGGGGGGGTAACATTGTTATGGAGGGCGTGATTGCATGCAGGGGAGGGGGCAGGGTCCAGGGGGCCCAAGCAAATGCTTGCCCAGGGGCCAATCACTATTAAAGACGGCCCTGCACACATGAAGATTATACACTAAAGCAATACCCTCCATAACATTTAGTTAGTGGTCACACAGATGCTTAATTCTACCAGGATGTGCTTCTTTGACATCTGTTAAGATTAGAGGAAAAGTTATTATCCAATCAAAGAACATGTCGTGCACAGCATTATTCAGAGTTATACATGCATATTCGAATATCACTAATAACCTCAGGCTGGACGTCAGATAGGTTAGCCCACCAATATTAAAGGGACTGTATCACCTAAACATTGTTTTACTGTACATGTAAAGAATAAATATATACAAAATAATCTATACATTGTGTAAAACTGCAAGAAAATGCCTAAATTAGTGTGTCTGTGGTATCTGTTTATAATATCACTTGTGACTTAATATGCAAATGAATGGTTATTGATGTGCAAAATCAAAAAAGATTGTGAATACCACCTCTTGCATGATACATCTAATTAAAAAAACTTTTGCTCTTACCTGATCTAACGAATATTTACCAAAATCAATATTTTTTTGCAAATTTCAGTTGAGGAGGGCTAACCTGTACTCACGCCCACAAAATCAGATTGTGAATACCGCCTCATGCGTGATAGATCTAACAAAACAAACCGTTAAACTTACCTGATCTAATGAATATCTAGCAAAAGCAATAAAAAAAAAAATCAATTTCAGTTGAGGGGGGCTAACCTCTATTTACCCCTCCCCCGCACACAAAATAGGATTGTGAAAACCACCTCTAGCGTGATCGATCTAACGAAAAGAAAAAAAAAAAGATCTTATGAATATCTACCAAAATTTATTTAAAAAATTTAAACTTTCAGCTGACGGGGTCAGCCCACCTAGATAAAAATGCAATATCTCAGCAATAAGACTAGATATAACAACAATTTTGGTTGATCAAACCTGATCTAACGCAGAGCTATCATAATCAATAACATTTTGTCCAAATATTTGTTGAGGGAGGGCTAGCTATGGGTTAGTCTCAGCCCCCCCCCCCCTGAATTTTTTTTTAATATTGCATATTTTAGAGTAGTTCTAACAAAAAAAAATACTTGATATATTGACTCGTTATATTGTGCAAGCAGGGAAAATAAAAATGTTAAAATAACACATGTGCAAAATAATGCCTACAATTGTCTACATGCTGCAAATACAGTGTAATTAGCTATACAGTGCATCTGCACAGGTATCTACGTGCTGCAAATACAGTGTAATTAGCTATTTAGTGTATAACACTTCTCACCCTAATAAAGTTGGCAGAAATTGTATAGATACAAATTGAAAGGCTTTGTTTATATGAATTGGTCAAAGCATAATTAAGCTTATCTGCCACGTAGAGGCACACTCTCTATATCGTAAGAAACTAACCTCACCTATTATCTAGTGGGCATACAGTTTACAAGTTACCAGGAAGTAAACTATAAAGAACAAGTGAATAAATAATAATCTATGCATACACTCACAAACAAAATGTAATATGTGCTCCAGATAAATGTGCTGGGTCTGCAAATTATTCTGAAATGTCTGTAATGTAATGTAGATGGCTTACATAACATGAAAGAAATAAGCACCCAGAAAAACAAGAAGTTCACACAATAGACGCACCAAATTGGCAAGTAGATTCCGAGGATGTAATATCCGAAGCCTATCGACATGTTTTGCCGCTTCAGCTTTTGATATTACATTGTCTCGATTGGCTGATTCTCTTGAGGAATAATCTTTGTGTAAAATCATAATTTTTTTTTGTGAAACACAAAATGTACAAAGCTCTTACTGCTTGTGTTTCATACTCCGACCCAGTGTCATCGTAATTTCATGTGCATTGTTGTGTATGTTTATGAAAAATGAAAAATAAAATGTTTAAAATAAAAAACTAAAAAAGGTGTCAAACCTGGGTTATATCATGTTTGTAAGAATATATTTTTATATTATATTTGCACATAATTTTCTTTTTAAGTTTGTCTTTTATGAATGGCCAGGTTGAGAGTAAACTAGTGCTTATTGTATCTTCAAACCATTTAACACTTTCACTTCTCAGTGCTATGGTTTACCACTTTTACTTTACAGTTAAATATAACAATTCTATTCTATTTGTCCCACAATTGTGACTGAGATCTGTCGGTTGCAGGTATCAATTTCTGTTAGTGCAGAGAGACCATTGTTTTCATTTTTTTTTGAGTTTTGGAGTTAGTCAGTGGATAGACTGGCACCTACCATTAAAACTATTTCAGAAACACAACTCTTTTAGAAAAACAATAATTCAGACAAAATGCAGAAAGTGAGCACAAACCACTCAACTACTGACAATAACTCTATAATCATTCTGAATCTAGAATGCCATCTGAACCCAGGCCCAGACTGGGACAAAACATAGGCCAGGGCATTTAAGAATGAGCAGCCCATTTTTATTTCATTTTTTGTTATGGCCAATTATGACAAATATAATATACTGGTGTCTTTCTGTCTATTAGTTATATTTAGCACTTTAGTCACTGTAATTAATCAGTTGGCATGATATAAATATGTGATAATAAATTTATGACTTGCTATATATCTTTAATCAAAAATTCAAAACAATAACAAATCTTTGACTGTTTAGTTGGTTTTTAGAGATGTAGAATATGTGTAAAAAACCTCTCACTTAGAAACTAAGCTCTGCTTACTTAAAAGGGTACTTTAAGCACAAAAACAACTTTAGTTTAATGAAGCATTTTTTGATCTGACCAGGCGAATGGTGATGCTCATCTGAGCAATCACCAAACCACCTTTGCCACTAATTCGCTTGTTGCTGATCACTATACATGTGCTCAGACAGCTTAAAAAAAAAATTAATTTTTTTTTACTTTACACGTAACCCCCAGCGTCTGTACAGCTGTATCAGCTGAAGTAGCTCAGTCAGTAGACTGTTCTCAGGAGCTCCAAAGGTTCCCAGTTCATCCTTCATAATAAACACAAATTGAAACAAGCTTAAACTCCAGTTTTTCAGATTCATTTCCTGTAGTATCCACTAAAAGTACTTAAAGGCTCCTCTACCAGCCAAGAAATTGCTGTAAATTAATTATGGATTTACACAGCAGTAAATCGGAGTTAGTAAGGTGACCTCTGTAAATTGCCTGAGTAATACTTTTGTGGGAGCTGAGGAATATATAATTTGTTTGAGTGGTACAGAAAATCATTTGACATATTTCCAAACGATTCCTCTGTCCCATTGTATACTTACTAGATTATGGGCTAGGTTACTATATTTAACTGCCATTGTGATTTGTTTTAAAAAAACAATGTAACTAAATATATAAGATATTTCAACAGTAGTTTACAATACTGCCATATTTTTAAGAAGTGATAACTTTCATAAGTACTTTGCCAATCTGAATTCATTGTAATTCAAATTAATTATTATTGTCATTATAATGTCTTAAATTGGACATAATTGTTTGTAACACAGCTTGTGTCTGCAGAACATGGATAAAGTGACTCAAGAAAGTGTGGCAAAATTATAGGTTTAATATTTTTTGGACATAGGCGATTGTAGGTTGAATGCATTGATAAATATATTGTTTTAATATTTGTTTCAGTCAATAAAGAGGGAAAAGATGTTCCAAAATTTTATTTTTATGCAGAATTCTCCAGCTTCACTGACTTGAAATTATGCGGTACATTGGACTTTTTCTGCTTTAATTATAAAACCAAGCCAAAAGCAATAAAGTAATGATATGCTAAAATATTTTAGTGTGTTGTACTATCCAAAAATGAAAGGACAGGGACGATATTAATAGTTGCCTTTGGGGAAGACCAATGTTTAAATTAAAATCTTCTAGTATCAACACAGGACTCGTAATATGATTAAGAGGAAGGAAGTTGCCTCATGCTTTTCAATGCTGTAAGATTTGGCTCTAATGGAGCAATAAATCGTTATAACTAGTAGTTATATGTGTTATGATTTGGGAAGTCATACATTTAGATTACATAGAGGAGGGAATAATAATTGTACTGTGACTGATAGCGAATTGCTTGTATTGTGTATAAAATTAATACCACAATGAAGATACCGTAATTCTGTGGTAATTAAAAGGGACAAAAAAAAAAAGAAATTAAACATGTATTACATGTAGTGTTAGTCATGCACCTTGATGGAGCCAGTGGTTAAGTGCAATGCGGTGTGTGATTAGGACACAAAGATATTTTTGTTAAGGTTTGAATGTAACATCTAGGAAGTTACAAGGCAGAATGGAAAATGTGCCATATTTTCACCACAAGGCTATCCGTAAAGGACAACTATCAGCAACAAATTAAGTTATGTGGTATATTTATGAAATGCTGAATATTTCCCAAAATCAAAATTCAGCTAATCAATATAGCCAATTTTGGCCGCATTTCAAAGACTATGACTGAATTCGGTCCAAATATTTGGCGCATTTCAGTCCTGGGATACTCCAGGCAGCTTGGCCTGAGAAAGAATGCCCAGATTCGGAGATTTATTTCCAACAAAGAGATTTCAATTGTCCAAAATCCGAGGTGGCAAATGTAACATTTTAGGGTCAAACAATACATTAAAAACATTATTTGAAAGTGATTAATTGATATGGAAATTGCTAAATATATGCCATAAGAGCATATTGGAAAAATACTTAATGATTTGATTATTTTTTTAAAATATTTTATCATAAATGGTGCAATTCACATGTCAATCATCTGGTCATTTTTAATGTCATATTATAAAACTCACATTTATCCCATATGACAATTAGTAACCCTAATAAAAGTTAGGGAACTCCTGTGTGTGTTATATATACACAATATCAAAGAACTGTGGCACTAACGGGTCAAAAACATATGAATCATTTTTTTTGTTAGTAGACTCAACATTCTGGCCTCTGGAATAGTGCATACAACATATGGACTGGACAAGAGCATAATATTATAATATATGCTTATCAACACATCACTATAACATGGAATAAAATAATAACTTTATATGGAGACCTACACACACCCTGCCATGAGGAAAAAGAGCATATCATATAATGAATTAACTTATTTCATAACAAACTTCAAAACAACACATAGAAAATATCATAAAAATATAATCTTTTTATCTAGAAACAAAAAAAGGATTTGTTGTATATATTTGTTCAAACCTGGTGAGTATATATACACACACACACACACACACACACACACACACACACAGTAACCGATACTATTTTATGCACTGACATACCAGCTCTTGCAACAATACCAGTGATCTGGGTGTGCAATCTGGGTGCTGCATACCTCATAACATTTCCCCCTGGTGAAATGGGACTCCGGGAGGTGTTTGGGAGGTTGAGAATGTCATGTGCTATCGCGCATGTGTGATAGCACTGTCACTGAAGCTATCGGAGCCACTGTCTCAGACACTGGAGAATGCAATCAGGACCACAGGATTTCAGTCCTGCCTCCTGCTGTCCCACAGAATTCTACCATTGTCCTGAAACAGAGGTAGAGCCAGCGGGACAGACTTGACAAATTGGGACTGTCCTGTACATACCGGGCTGGCTGGGGCATGTCCTGAGTGTGCAATCTGAGTACTGGTTGGGGCATGTCCTGAGTGTATAATCTGGTTGCTGTAAGAGGCACCACAATATTTAATGACAGCCCTGTCAGTCACGTCAAGTCAGGTATAGGGTGGTATCCCATCAATGGTTCTTTTTCACCATCAACAGTTGTTAGGTTTAATGTACACTCCCACCATCCCCGGAACATGGGGGTAAAATTGCAATGTGGCACGCTAAACACATGATCCCCCACTTTCTACCTTAACAAATTAGTCCACAGACCACTTATAAGTTCAGTGCAATGGTCACAGGGGTCTCCACTGCAACTGCCAAAAGAGGCAGTCAAGCAGCACCTAGTGCTCGAGCAGGGCTCCACCAAGGTACAAAATAAAAAAAAATGTTAAGCACTCCAAATGTGTGAGGTCATTATGTATTCCATACACGCCAGTGGAAATGTTTCAACTAGTTAGTACACGTCATGGCTTGAAAAAGACTACTACTAGGTGGAAACGTTGCCACTGGTGTGTACAGAATAAACATTGACCTTACACATTTGGAGTCTTGAGCATTTTTTATTATTTTTCATTTCAACTGGACCTGCCACCCTAGGTGACACTGGCAACCCCTCTAACCACTGCACTGACAAATGACGTGGAGACAAAGCTGGTACGGTTGAATGTCAGAAATAATGTAATGGCACTGGTAGTATCATGTGGTGATGTATGTGGTGATCTAAGATCGCAAACACCTTCTCAAACAGTGATGCTTTAACGCCTCAAGATCGAGGCATTAAGCATCACCAAAATCAGGTACCTAGGGCACCTGCGATCATGCCACAGAACGAATCGCCCGCGCCATATTGGAGAGCAACCTGCTCCTCCAATATAGCTGCTGCCCTCTTGTGAAAAGAGTGTCAGAAGAGAACATTCCAATAAAAAAAAAAAAACTTAGTTAGCTAAAAACCTAGGGTTAATGTAAGAATAATGGGTAAGGTTACAATTGAATTAGGTTTAGCATAAGGGTTACAATTAAATTAAAATTAGAATAAATTAAGGGTTAGCATAAGGGTTAAAGTTCGGGTTAAATTTAAGATTAGGCTGAAGGTTCAGGTCGGGGTCAAAAGGTCACTAAGTAAAAAAAACAACACTATTTTTGGTTATTTCCCTATAACTGTCAAAAAAAATGCAGAAACATGGAAACAAGCATATTTTGAATCTTGGGAGAACATTTTGAAACTGTTTAGATGGGTTCTTTTTTAATGATTGTATTTGTGTAAATTATGTTTTAGGTCAGAGTTAGAAAATGTTTTTTTTAATCATATTTTATGATTTTTTTGTAGTAAATTATATTTTGAATATAATGGTATCTAACAAAAGCCCTTCTTATGACGATAAAAACAATATATGATTTGTGTGGGGACAGTATGTGAGAAAGAAGAAAATTGCAGCTAAATATGAATACCCCAGAAATGTCAAAACAGCCCATGTCACCGTGGGAAAGACAAGGTCAACAGGTCATGTCACTAAGGGGTTAATTAATGTGCATTTTTGTATATTTGATATTTATAAAGATTGAGTGTAGGAGAATAGTTTAAAAAAAAAAAATAATCTCATGGCAAATGTATCCTTTTTATTAATGTAACCATGCACCATTGCTTTGATTTGATTGAATGTTAAATCTTGAGATCTTTAATAAACATAATCATAAAAGATGAAATTCGATATTCCCTTTGAAACTATTTACTGGTTTTCATTTTCTTGCACATTTGGTGTAGGTAGTATTGCTGGGAGTTTCAAATAAAAGGTTGTATTAAGAAAATAAATGCAGATTTAATGGCTTTTGTAATAACATGTATAATTGCTTATTGCGGTCATAAACATGAATCATTTTTAAAATGCAATTGTTACATTTATTAAATTAAATTGTCATTTCAGAATTCCTAGATACTGAACTGTGTTGATGAGTTGAGCACAAATATTTGATTTTGATAACTAGCTGACAGCTCATACTGTTAAATGTTACAGTAGGGCAAACTTAGACTAATATGATCGATCATATAAATTAAAATGATGTATACATAAGGAACATAAATTACATTTAAATATTATAAGGTAATAGAGAGAAAATGTACAAATTGTGATTGTATTTGTCATGTCTACCATAAAAAAATAATTGGAAATTCTAACTACTGAGTTTGTTATACAGTAAACGTGTTATGTTTTATGATAAAATTGTGCTTGCATTCATATTTATGCCAGACTAATTATAGGTGCTTTAATCTGCCTATTTTATTTGTAGTTAGACAACATTGCTCTGACCAATAGCAGAATATGTGTCACAACCTGGGATAACAGACCAGGGAGGAGCCTCGTTTCAGGGCAGGATGTGAGGTCTGTCTGCACCCCACGATGCATAACTATGAACTGGACGGAATTCTCTGACAGGACTGGTAGCGGAGACTGGTAGCGGAGACAGGACAGGCAACTGACAACAGGATGCAGAGACTGGACTGGCAGATCTCAGAGCAGGACACGGGCCTGTAATAACTGTAATGATTTGGTATGGGGCTGGAACCGCTGTGCAGAATAGGTACAGGTCTTTTGCAACGGACCCAGGTAACAGAACAGAATTATTCTGCCTGAAGGAAATCCACCCTATGGTTGAGCAGCAGGTTTCATTCCACCAGGACTTTTGCACTCTGAACTATTACAAGGATACCGAAGCGTAACCAACCCAACAGGAGACTGGAACAGAGGTACAGGAACAAGGCAAAGGTACCGAGGGCTCAGACAGGAGAATCGTCAAACAGGTAAGGATTGAGGCTGGCAGGAAAGAGACATAGTAAGGGACAGGCAAAACAGGTCAGGACAGGCGGCAAACAGACAAGGTCAGAACTAGCAAAAGTCGGCAACAAATAATCAGTAATAGAATATAGGAACGCTAGTAAAAGGCACAAGGCACTATCACAGGCAGCAATCAAAGTAATGCAAAGGCACTGAGTGCCATAAGCTGCAGGTTTAAATAGGGAAGGGCCAAGGATAACGAGGCAGCTGACATAGGAGGAGAATGGGCACCCTAGAATAGCGGCCACCAGAGGCTGAAGAGTCAACAGCCACAAACCCAGAATAACCATGACAATATGCTTGTAATAAGGGTGTTTATCTGTTGGTTTGTTCCTTTCTCTTTTATATTATAGTCACGGGGACAAAAACAAATACTGCATGCAACAGCTGTTCATGTGTTTGCTCTAGTTCTATCTGCCAGTGTGTTTTTATCAATGTTTCCATCCAGCAGTGAAACTAAAAATGGACTCATCTAACCATCATAGAAGCAAAGAAAGTGCTAGTTTAGTTTGGCTTTGTTATTCATGCTCACACATCACATACAATGTGCAAATTGAAAATATAGGAAGCCCACCATATTATGATCAATCACCTGTTGTCTGTATAATTCTTCCCAGCTGTCAACAGTTCAATGTATGGGGATGATATGTGCAGACATGATTATATTTTAAACTTAATAAATACCCAATGTTATACTATCTATTGATCCAGCCATCTACATAAATGTGAATTATTACACTATACGGATACTATAGGTGATACTCGAAAAATTAGAATATCATGCAAAAGTTAATTTATTTCAGTAATGAAACGTAAAAGGGGAAACTAATATATGAGATAGACACATTACATGCAAAGCAAGATAGTTCAAGCCGTGATTTGTCATAATCGCCATGATTAAGGCTTACATAATCTTGAAAACCCCAAATCCACAATCTCAGTAAATTAGAATATTACATGTAATCAATAAAACAAGGAGTGTACATAGAACAATATCAGAGCTCTGAAAAGTATAAGCATGCATATGGACTTAGTAATTGGTTTGAGGCCCTTTTGCAGCAATTACTGCCTCAATGCGGCGTGGCATGGAAGCTATCAGCCTGTGGCACTGCTGAGGTGTTATGGAAGACCAGGATTATTCAATAGCGGCCCTCAGCTCTTCTGCATTGTTCGGTCTCATGTCTCTCATCTTTCTCTTGGCAATGCCCCATAGATTCTCTATGGGGTTCAGGTCAGGCGAGTTTGCTGGCCAATCAAGCACAGTAATCCCACGGTCATTGAACCAGGCTTTGGTGCTTTTGGCAGTGTGGGCAGGTGCCAAGTCCTGCTGGAAAATTAAGTCAGCATCCCCATAAAGCTTGTCTGCGAAAGGATGCATGAAGTGCTCCAAAATCTCCTGGTAGACGGCTGTGTTGACCCTGGACGTAATGAAGAACAGTGGACCAACACCAGCAGATAACATGGCTCCCCAAATCAACACAGGATGTGGAAACTTTACACTGGATTTCAAGCATCTCACAGTGTGTGCCTCTCCATTCTTCCTCCAGACTCTGGGTCCTTGGTTTCCAAATAAGATGTTAAAGTTGCTCTCATCAGAAAAGAGGACTTTGGACCACTGAACAACAGACCAGGTCTGTTTTTCTTTAGCCCAGGTAAGACGCTTCTGACGTTGTTTGTTATACAACATCTGAAGCCCATGTCCAGGATCCTTCTGTGTGGGGTGGCTCTTGATCTACTCACTCCAGGCTCAGTCCGCTCCTTGTGAAAGTCCCCAACACATTTGAATGGCATTTTCCTGACAATCCTCTCCAGGCTGCGGTCATCCCTGCTGCTTGTGCACCTTTTTCTTCCACACTTTTCCCTTCCACATAACTTTCTATTAATTTGCTTTGATACAGCACTTTGGGAACATCCAACTTCCTTCGCAATTACCTTTTGAGGCTTTCCCTCCTTATGGAGGGTGTCAATGATGGTTTTCTGCACAACAGTCAGGTCAGCAGTCTTCCCCATGATTGTGATTCCTACTGAACCAGATTGACAGACCATTTAAATGCTCAGAAACCCTTTGCAGGTGTTATGGCTTACTTAGCTGATTAGAGTGGGACACTGTGAGCCTATAATATTGAACCTTTTCACAATATTCTAATTTACTGAGATTGTGGATATGTGGCTTTCATGAGCTGTAAGCCATAATCATCGCACTTATGACAAATCATGGCTTGAACTATCTTGCTTTGCATGTAATGCGTCTATCTCATAAATTAGTTTCCCCTTTTACATTGCATTACTGAAACAACTGAACTGAACAACTGAACTTTTGCATGATATTCTAATTTTTCGAGTATCACCTGTATACGCTATAAGAAATATTGCCATCACAAGGTGATCATATTTTATATATCAGGGATGGCAAAGTATCCATATAACAACATTTCAAATGGCCAAAGAGTGACACTTTTGTTTTTCGATAGAGTGACTGAAAGTGTGGCTGTAGGAGGGGCATTTTAGGAAACTTTACTACCAATTGGGATCTTTTATGAAATTTGGTAAGCTTATTAGAATCATACATTGTATTTACAAAGACTAATAAATAAAAACAGTGCACTACATAATGAGCTTTAATGCTGTTGTACTCTGTGATACACTCATGTACATCAACATTTCTGTGCTCCTGGATAAAAGGCACATCAGAGACGGAAAGAGGCATTTAGAGCAAACATAGGGACTGTCCCTCCTAAATAGGGTGACTTGGGATGCATGCTACAAGGACGCTTGCCCTTGAAGGTCCATAGAACATAATTAAACTGTCCATCACATAGTCCATTAAATGTACATCCTGAACAATTTTGGTACCTACCCTTATAATAATTAGAATATCGATAACATTGCTTTAGCACATGCTATATTTTAATGACAAAAACACATAATATAACATGTACAATAAACAGAACCCTTCATACCAGCTCGGAATTGTTGCAGCAGTTTCAGCTGCCTTCTGTCCTCTCTTTAAGAGAGATTCCTGGAGTTCAGCAGCAAATCAATGTATTATTTGTCTAGGGCCTTTTGTGTGAAGTGACAAAGCAAACAGAAATGAGACTCTTGTACATATATTATGTACAGCAGAAATGGAACTAGATAAAAGGCAGTGAATTGGAGACAAAAGTGATTAAAAAATAAAGAATGGTAAGAAGAATGGTTTCCTGACAAGGTTTAAATAGAAAGTGCTGGTTTGACAGCAATAATAAAAAAGAGAAAACATATTATGGAAGGTGATGATACTGGGGAAAAAAGTTGAAATATAGTCCTTTTCTACAATATATTGGCCTATTGAGTGTGCATGAATAATGCTGCTCTTTAGAGCATGTGTCTCCAAACTGCGGCCCACATACCACATCCTGCCCACCACAAGATTTAATCCAGCCTTGTGCAACTTGAAATATAAATAAATAATACAGTTAATGATTTCCCTTCGTTTTTTCTTTACCACGCAGTACAGTAAACATGCCCAGTTCCTGTCCACTGCGTTTATAACACCAAAGCTAGTGTTGCGTGTCATATGCTTTAAGACACTCAAACCATAATCATTCTCTGTTAACCTCGCTCCTTCTGTGTACTAGTGTTAGTTAGTAGGAGGCTTTAGAGATGTGATACATGCTTTGTCTTACCCCTCTGTGAGTAACCATCATCTTTGCACAAACACTAATCATTTTCTTTTGTTACAGAAGTTATTTTCATTGTGCTTTAGTTCATTGCAATCATTTATTGTGTTTGTAACTATTTAAATGTGAAACGTTTTTCAAATTGTATTGATAATATTCTGCTCTGTATCATAGCATGCTGACCAAAAATTTTCCAAATGTGTAAAACATACGGTTTCTGGAAACCATTGATTTCGAGCAATACTTTTTAGGACTTCTTCCACTTTCTCTAGAAAATGCCCATTGCAGTAGGTATATATTCTTTTTTACATGTTTACCTTACTTTAAATATTTAATATAAAGTTCTCAAAATGCACAACAGTATTTCTCTTCCCCTTTGACCACCCAAACAACCTTTCTGCCTCTTAACCCCCAAATGCTTTATCTGCCCCTTTAGCCCCCCAAACAACTCTCTCTGTGCCTTTCCTTCAAGAAAGCAAGGATTAAAAACAGTTTGTAGCGGAGATGCAATATTACCCAGGTTATCTCCGCTTATAATCCAAGTGAGACTCAGGAACAAGTAAATAGTAAATCCAAAGGCAGGGTTTCCAGCAGGTCAAATACAGCAATATCCCAACAGCAATCCCAATAACTGGACGACACACAGTTTCAGGAGCATAACTGACAAGAACTCTTTAATGATACAGAAACACAGAATATATACAGTTGAACATCTTGACAAACCAGATTAGACAAAGGAACTATAACAGGATTATTATTTAACCTAAGGACATACAAAGGGAAATCCTGCCTCACACCTTTCAGGATACAAAGGTGCCCAGCTCAGATACACACAGGAAACTAAATGACTTACATAAGACAATGGGAGAGGTGACAAAAACAGGGATTAAAGATAGGATCCAATCTTAACTTGGGGAAAACACAGTGAATAGGACAAATACTTGGATCCTAGTAATTACAGTACATTCCTCTGCTTGGGAGATAATTGAGTTAACCTTTGTATCAGCTCAATTATCTCCAAGCTAAAATATACAGGTTCAATACAATATTAATAACTTTCAAAATATGCATCACATTCACATAAAACATACATTTTCAGAATCAGCATACTTTAAATATGAAAATAACTAAAAATCAAACAATTCCACCCAGAAGTTCAAAAGTTAGCTTTTTGGGCATTTTTAAAGGGCCACACACCCCAGGGCCATAGTCACAGGGGAGGAGGCTGGCAAACAGGCCTCTCCAAGACCAAGTGGCGAAGGGCACTTCGTCACACATCTCCCCTTTTGGGGGGAGACTAACCAGGTACCTGACCTTCTGTCGGTCAGTACCTAAGTTAGTCGATTCACCCACCCTCAATAAACAAGTGCCAGAGTAGCCCACCCACAACAAACAATTACTGCACATAGGTATTCCTCTGGGATAACTGGGCAACACGCTGTGGGGGCTTGGGGGGCAGAGGCCAGCTGCGCTCTGCCCCAATGCCAGAGCTTCTGTTAGGGTAGCCTGGTGGGGACTTGGCTGTAGAGGGGAGACATCACTTTCCCCCTCCTCCTTGTACTCCTGCGATTGTAGCTGGGGATTTGGACCGGCTGTCCAGCATCCCTGTGGGTCAGGCACAGAGACCACGGTCCCATCTGCGCCGTCTGGGAGATTGGTGTCTCCCCTTAGTAGGTTAAGCTGCAGCTGGGGAGAGAGGGTGCCGTGCTCCTCTCCCTGGAACACAGGCTGCCCCTGGAGAGGGGGACCGACTGTCTCCACTTCCATAATATTGTCTCACTGCTGGGGAGAGAGGCCGACTGTCTCTGCTCCCTGTAGGACACACTGCTGCTGGGGGGGAAGGATGACACTTTCTTCCCCCTGGGGTGCATCTTGCTGCTGGGGAAGGCGGTCGCCTGTCTCCACTGCCAATACAATACTCTGCCGCTGGGGAGAGAGACCGGTTGTCTCCTCTCCCTGAAACTCATCCTGCCGCTGGGGAGTGAGGCCGATTGCCTCCACTCCCTGTAGGGTACACTGCTGCTGGGGAGAGAGGCCGGCTGCCTCTTCTCCCTTCAGCTTACACTGCCGCTGGGGAGAGAGACCGGTTGTCTCCTCTCCCTGAAACTCACCCTGCCGCTGGGGAGTGAGGCCGATTGCCTCCACTCCCTGTAGGGTACACTGCTGCTGGGGAGAGAGGCCGGCTGCCTCTTCTCCCTTCAGCTTACACTGCCGCTGGGGAGAGAGACCGGTTGTCTCCTCTCCCTGAAACTCACCCTGCCGCTGGGGAGTGAGGCCGATTGCCTCCACTCCCTGTAGGGTACAATGCCGCTGGGGAGAGAGGCCGGCTGCCTCTTCTCCCTTCAGCTTACACTGCCGCTGGGGAGAGAGACTGGTTGTCTCCTCTCCCTGAAACTCTCCCTGCCGCTGGGGAGTGAGGCCGATTGCCTCCACTCCCTGTAGGGTACACTGCCGCTGGGGAGAGAGGCCGGCTGCCTCTTCTCCCTGCAGTTTACACTGCTGCTGGTGAGAGAGACCGGTTGTCTCCTCTCCCTGGGACTCACCCTGCATGGGTATCCACAGTGGCGACCTGTACAACTCAAGCTCGAGGCACCTTGCCGCTTGGTTCTCCACATAAGTCTTAAAAGCCTGGTACGGTACCTTTGGTTTGTTCTCCTGTACCATGGGCACAATCTGGTTCCTCTCTGGAGTTTGTTGGACCTTCTGTCGTAGTACAAACTCCTGTACCTCCGTCATGGTTTTGGCGATAATCTCTGTTGGTGGGTTTTCCCCATAAAATGACAGCCGGAATTGCAATTCTCTTTTAAATTCCAACTGCCCCTGTTTAATCTGCACCAAAGCCGGACCCTCTTCTGCTCTGTACTCCGCCATGACTTCTGCAACCAGGACTGCTTTGGTCTTGTTGCTGGCAGGAATACCCCTTGCTTCCAGGAGGTCCTTTACAGTGGATCAATTTAAAGTGGTGTAATTGATCTCCATCCGTGATCCATCAATGCTGTTGTCTTTCCTGGTACTTGCTCCTCTGTGGGTCTGGATCCCAGCGCTGCCAACCAATGTAGCGGAGAGCCGATTTCTCACAGCTAAACTCCACCAAGTACTTTAAGAGGATGCAGGAACAAGTAATAAATCCAAGAGAATATCCAGCACAACCAGCATTACAGTCCAAGAATATCCCATCAGCAATCCCAATAACTGGACGACACACAGTTTCAGGAGCATAACTGACAAGAACTCTTTAATGATACAGAAACTCAGAATATATACAGTTGAACATCTTGACAAACCAGATTAGACAAAGGAACTATAACAGGATTATAATTTAACCTAAGGACATACAAAGGGAAATCCTGCCTCACACCTTTCAGGATACAAAGGTGCCCAGCTCAGATACACACAGGAAACTAAATGACTTACATAAGACAATGGGAGAGGTGACAAAAACAGGGATTAAAGATAGGATCCAATCTTAACTTGGGGAAAACACAGTGAATAGGACAAATACTTGGATCCTAGTAATTACAGTACATTCCTCTGCTTGGGAGATAATTGAGTTAACCTTTGTATCAGCTCAATTATCTCCAAGCTAAAATATACAGGTTCAATACAATATTAATAACTTTCAAAATATGCATCACATTCACATAAAACATACATTTTCAGAATCAGCATACTTTAAATATGAAAATAACTAAAAATCAAACAATTCCACCCAGAAGTTCAAAAGTTAGCTTTTTGGGCATTTTTAAAGGGCCACACACCCCAGGGCCATAGTCACAGGGGAGGAGGCTGGCAAACAGGCCTCTCCAAGACCAAGTGGCGAAGGGCACTTCGTCACACAGTTTATTTGTCCTTTAACATCCATGAACTTCACACACCAGCAACTACCAGGCCCACCCTTCCCAGCTATACCCTGCCAGTTATCATTATAGATTTGGATCACCACATGATGTGACTTGACCTCACAATCAAACACATGTCTCCCCCCATACACATTTATTATTATTTATTATAGTACCGCCTCACCGCACTGACCTTCAGTCTCCAAATACTTTAATTTCTATGTGGCTGGATTCTGCACAAACATCAGGTGGCAAATCTAGTTTGGGGCTATCTAGTTTTCTGTCCCTTGCTGCATGCAGCCTTGCTAGTTGCTTTGTTTATTTTTTGTTCTACTTCTTATGATTTCCTGCCCTCAGCTTTGTTATTTGACTACTCTGTCGGTTTTGACCCAGCTTCCTCCAATCTATCTGCCTCCAGTATTGCTCTATTTTCTTCTAACTTCCGATTTAGGAGCATTACCCGTCATCTACCTAGTATCCCAAGTTACATGTACCCTATGGGATTTCTAGCAATTCTTTCAGCCAAGTAAACCTGAGGGAAAGTTGCTAAGGGGAAAAACTCACTGGCCATCTCAGGCACGCAGGTTATGACACTCATTTGTGCCACTCCTTAGCTAAGTTAAGGCTTCTGTTTCTGCTATACAATCTCCACTGAGTTGCATGGGAATCTTTATTTGGCACAGAGAAGAGGGAACCCGGAAAATGAAGTATTCCATACATATTAACAAGATAATTCACAAAATGTAACTTGTGGTTAGTCAGAATATTGTAATGTTTACGTATCTATTAGTCATATTTTTTCTGTGTAGGTTGAAGCCTGTTAGAGTGAGATCTGTTTCCATAATTTAGCTATTGTGTGTTTCTCTTTTTGTTTTTATCACTTTACTATCAAATTACATTTTAAGGACAGGTACAAATAGGATGACAACCTCAGTTACATTGTGGAGGGCTTTAATTTCATACATTAGAGTATGTGGTTACAGACTGTAGGATTTGTGGAGTACAGGGCTAAGTGTTTCAATTAATGAGCATGTTAAGAAGACACTCAAGTCAAAACTTATGATCATGTGTTCAAAACACATTGGTCCTATTATAGCTAATATCTATAAGCACAAGCAGGTATTAGAGCAATGGTTTACAACATATAAATATACCGTATATACTTGAGTATAAGCCGAGTTTTTCAAAAATGCCCCCCTCGGCTTATACTCTAGTCAGTGGGGGGAAGTGGGGTTTTTTTTAAACAAACTTTATTGACCGCGCGTCTGGAGGGAAGCTCACAACGCTTCCCTCACAGCCACGCAGCTTCAGAGCACCGGGAGACAGAGCAGGAACGAGGTAAGTGCCGGGGTCTGGGGGAGGAGGGTGGCATAACGAGCATAGTAAGGGGCAATATCCTGGCATATTGGGGTCAATATCCTGGCATATTGGGGTCAATATCCTGGCATATTGGGAGAAATATCCTGGCATATTGGGAGAAATATCCTGGCATATTGGGAGAAATATCCTGGCATATTGGGGGCAATATCTTGGCCTATTGGCATATTGGGGGCAATATCCTGGCATATTGGGGCAATATCCTGGCATATTGGGGGAAATATCCTGGCATAGTGGGGGCAATATCTTGGCATATTGGGGGAAATATCCTGGCATATTGGGGCAATATCCTGGCATATTGGGGGCAATATCCTGGCATATTGGGGGCAATATCCTGGCATATTGGGGGCAATATCCTGGCATATTGGGGGCAATATCCTGGCATATTGGGGCAATATCCTGGCATATTGGGGCAATATCCTGGCATATTAAATGGCATATTGGGGGCAATATTTACCAGTAGCTGCCGCATTTTCCACCCTAGGCTTATACTCGAGTCAATATTTTTTCCCAGTTCTTTGTGGTAAAATTAGGTGCCTCGGCTTATACTCGAGTATATACGGTATATATATCTATACACACATACATACAAATATGTGTGTGTGTGTGTGTGTATACACACACACATATATTATAATGAAACTAAATAAAATAATAAAAGAAAACAGGAAAAAGGTAATTTTACAGACCACGTTAATTAAGGAAAACATTTTTTACACTCTGTTTTTAATTCTAAGAGTAATTGGGTTTATTCACTAAAATTTGAGTTCTTGCTCGAGGAGGTCAGTCTACTTTGGAGGTCGATTTTTATTTTGACACCAAGTCAAATTCTGCACCCGAATAGTCTAATATATGTTTGCTTTGTTTTCTTTTTTTGTTGTATTTATCATTATTCCGAGAGATGATGCTTACAAAGATGATTTAGTAAGAAGATTATCTCAATATTGATACCAAAACAAGGTCGACTTTGGATACTGACTTTCATTTTGACACTAAGGTATATTCGGCACCAGACTAAAACCCAGGTCTGAATCTTCCCCATTGAAAGTAATGGGAGGTAAAATGATCAAAAGCTATTTATGAGACAAAGACAAATTCAGCACCTGTATCATAAGGAATATAGGTGTAGTCTGTATTATGGTGAATATATTGATGAAGATAAAATGCACTCACAAATATTACTTAATGAACTGGCACTTTTAGGGTTTGAAGGACACTAAAGTCCAAATGTATGATCATAACACACTATGATATTTAGCCCACTCAGCTTCCCAGGTTCAATATGTTTTTTTTCCCACCAAAAACACCTTCCCAAGTGCGGTATGTTATTTTTCCACCAAAAACACCTCTAATCAACATAGGGCCCAAATTAACAGTGTAATAGTAAAAACAGATTGACTAAAGTAATACATGTCTTATATGAAAGAATCCAGCATATCTAGCTACAAAATAGTTAAAAGTTGTGGCACACAGATGGCAAAGAGTTAGTGAAATTACCACAATGCGTTTTTGCCGCTGCAGGCATTACGCCAGGATAAAGCCCACAAGCGGAGAAACGTGTTGCGGATGTGGAGGTTCTTATTAACCCTGGTAGTGCCAACTCATGAAGCAATCAATGTGAATGTATTTTAACTGCATCAGTATATTAATCCTAATTCAAAGAGACTAAACTATATATATATATATTTGCTCTGTTTTTGTTGTTGTTGTTGTAAGCATCATTATCCCCTTCCCGACCTTATGACGAGTTAACTCGTCATAAGAGCCGCAGCGTTAGCGACCTTATGACGAGTTAACTCGTCATGCAGTCTAGCCGGCGGTGCGCTCCGTGGGCACCGCCAGCTAGTCTGCAACGGGTCCAGGACTAAGCCTCGCACCCGAGGCAAAGCTCCTGGACCCGATCGGTCAGTTTCCGGGCATGTGATCGCGGTGATTTAGTCATCACCGCGATAACATGCAAATTAGATGGCAAAGTCAGTGTGTTCACACACTGACTTTGCCTCTAATTCACTCCCTGTGCTTCACATTCTTATAGTGAAGCACAGAGAGTGACCTGTAAGTAAAAATAAATTAATTATACACACATAGATAAAAAAAATAAAAAAAAAAAATTAACCCTTTCATTGCTGATCACAGTTTTTAACTGTGATCAGTTTCCTTCCACTTTATGGCCCTCATTTAGTTTTTTTTTTAACAGATTTTTTTATTTTTACAATTTATAAAGTTTTTTTGAATAAATAAAGGTAATTTTAATATATTTATTTAATAAAATTTAACCCCTGCATGCCTGTTGCATGATTTTTACTGATCTGACATTGCACTCTTCAGAGTTTTTTTCTGTCTTTTTTGTTATGGGGGGTTTGGGAACCAATATTTTTCTTTTTTATTAGTTAGTTAATTAGGGGGGATAAGTGGGTTAGTGTTGCACTAGTTATGTAGCTTATTATTGGGAAAATAATGGGGAAAAACTTTTTTTTCCTCAAAAATTTCCTCTTTTATATGTATTTTTTAATACTAAAATGTAAATAATTTTTATGTATAGGGTATCAAAAGAAAGCTCTAACTGTCCTCTAAAAAACAACATATAACTTGTATGGGTACGTTAAATGAGAGAGAGGAAATTTGTGTTTCAAAAACCGCGTATTAAAAATTGAAAAACGCTCTGGTTCTCGGCCCAGGAAAATCCCTGGTCCTTAAAGGGTTAATCTGAGAGATTATGAAGTTCTAAGATTCCTTATTAAGACTGTTTAAGGTATGTACTTTGATTACACTTTTTTGTAAATCATATTTGTGCATTTGGGGGGGATTAACACTGTCATTTTTGCTGCTGGTGTATTATTTTGAGCAATGGGTTATTCTCCATTTTGTTTGACAGATATGGAAATATTGACTATTTAATAAATACAAATAGTGGGGGACTTGTTTTTTTTTTTTAAAGGAAGGTTTAATAGGCTTGCAGTAGCCATTTAAACATTATTTTTCAATGATTGGTTTCAGAATTGGTTCCCATTCTTCACAGACAGGAAAGGATTAATGTTTCTGATATAACTGATACGATAATAACAAGTATTTATGTTATCATAGCAGAAAAATGTTTAAATTGTTTTCTCAAGAGTTGGACATTTTTAGTTTTTTTCAAATAAACATATGTTTGACAAAATGAGCTGTGGTGTACTTGTAACCTTTTGTACTAAGCCTTTTGACATTGCTTTCTACAAAGCTAAATTGCTCATATTAAAGAAATACTCTATCTCCTTTAAGAATAAGTGACAAGGTGAGTGCATTTTTGAAAAGGCTGACCTCTGGTGCAGTCGTTTCAATTTAGTTCTTTCATACCACTACATATGAATTTTTCCACAAATAAATAGACTGAGTTTGCTATTGTAAAGCATAACCTTACAATGTTATTTATATGTCAACTCTTTTCTAGGATATAATTCTTCAAACACAAGATACATCCCATAGCCCTGTAATTTGCCCTTTCCTTCTACACCTAAGACAAATGGTGACTATTAGTATTTACAATTTACAATAACCCTTTCCTGGAAAATGTGTCATATAACTGACACACCTCTCTCGTTTACCTCTCGTGTTCTCAGTTTCAAATAGTGATTGGCCAGAAGGAAAGTATTGTGTTTATTTATGGAAATAGAGATTATAGCACCATGTATTGTAGTATAAAACGTTTGTGTCTTCTTGAGAGTTCGCTGAAGTTTTTTTCATTGGTGATGATACTGTTGGTTCTGATAACTATTCTAAAACCATAAATTAAACAAAGCAGCATAACTGGTTTTATCATATATGAACCTTTTTTCTTTACACTACATCCATTGCTTCAAATTATAATTAAAATGACATGTACAGGTTTGTTTTAGTTTATTTCCATTGTAGAATAAGCATCATACCACTGGTATAATTAAAAACATCCTGATATCACACACAACATTTGCTTTTTAAAGAGGGACAGAGACTCCCCAACCAACATTTAATCAGACAAAAGCCCACTTCTGTCTCATTAAAACACCTTTTGAATAGTGCACAATCCAAAATGTATTATTGATTTAATGTTACAAGTCTGTTTTAAACTCCCCCATGTTGCTACATGGCATGAAAGCAGTTATTGGTGCTCACCATATGACACTCCAAACACATCTCCAGCAGGGGGAATATGAACAGTGGTGCACGATAGGAGCACTGTTCAAAACCCTGGCCTTGTTCCAAGTCAGAGGCCATGAAATACATAACAGTGTCGTGCATAGCCCCATTCCTAGAACTCTTTAAGCAAAGTATTCAGATGTCAGGTGATTCAGTAACTGTGCTGGTAGTTCCCATCCTGTCCAGTAGTCAGATTCAGACATTCAATAACATAAATAATTAAGTTTGTGACATATGTAGACCCCCTTTACATAATCTGATAAAGGCACAGAGCTTTAAGCAATTAAGCAATGCTGGTGTGTTTGTTTGGGACAGAAAAACTCACAACCAAACAAGCTATACTCATAAATGTTTGGTCCATATAATAAGTATAACATACTGACCATGTTGCAGTAATTATATTCTGCCTCTAGGGGCAGTCAGTTGTTAAACATGAAGCTGTGAAGGGTTGGGGTGTGTCAAATTAATTAAAGGTAAATTGTACCATTACATCTTTGATGCCGGTATATGTAGTAGTATGATGCCAGAAGAGAAAATGCTTCACAATATGGTTGGTTATGGCAAACAAGTACTGAAAAGTTGACAGAAAACCAAAAAGCTGCACAGTTCCTAATCGGCATTGGGGACAAAAGGCAGGGATATCTTTAGACCATGGACTGAAAGAACAGACATCTCTGTTGAAGGTAATAAGGATTGCAAAAGTCAAGAAATGAGAGGGTCACACAGTTATACCCAATTGCATAATACTGTACTTTCCCGCACTGTGATGATCTGATAAAGGGAATATTTTTATGGGATTTAATTCCAAAGAAGTGCAGAAGAAATTACTGTAGAAGATGGCACACTAAACCCTGCAATTAAAACAGAATGTTCACATGAGTTGTCTAATAAGCAGATGGAAGTGCTACACAGTAAAACTGGGGAGTTACACATTGTGCAGAAAGAAAAGCTCCACACAGAGAAAAGCACTAATGAAGATATATACAGAGCAAAGAATAGGCAGAAGTGTGTGTACGACAAGTGGCACAAAACCCCCCACACATAATGAGGAATGCCCTGCTGACATAAAATATATTTCAAATGTAATCAAAATAATAATTTCTCTAGAATGTGCAGACCAAGCCGTGAACCATTTGGAAAAGGACAGAGAGGAAAGCGATTGTGAACATTATGACAGCACTGTATTCCTAGATATGGTAAATAAAACAAACAAGGAACCAGATGAAGTACACTAAATGGACACATGTATTGGGATGTACCAGTTAATTATCAAATTCAGTTTTTTCCATTACACCCATTGCCACAGATGTATAAAACCAAGTACCTAACCATGCAGTCTGCATTTACAAACATTTGGGAAAAAATGGGTTGTTCTGAAGCGCTCATCAAATTTAAGTGTTTTACTGTGATAGGAATCCAACTTTGCAATAAGACATTTCTCGAAAATGTCATCCCTGCTGGATATTCCATGGTCAGCTGTAAGTGGTATTATTGGAAAGTAAAAACATTTATGAACAGCGGCGACTCCTTGGCAACTCTGGCCCAGCATTACAATATACTTAATGCCAAAATGATCTGTTATCTCAGAGTGACAAATATTCTCCAATATTGGGGTGGATTTCTTTTAGAAGATCAAGTCGACTTAATATCTAGATTAGGAAAGATTTTCAGGTCTGAGAAAGTTGATAAAATCTTTGAGAAGGCCATATATTTACTACGATCATCGGAAACCCCACCAGTCCTCATATGGAACATGAAGAATTGTGAAGAACATGTAAAAAACCTGTAGCCAGGTCCATCGTGTGTCTTTTTTGGAAACACATTTTAAAGTTTTCACTAGATGGCACTTGGTACCTATACAATTTGCTAAATGTTCCAAGGAATTTCCCTTCTGTGTTGGAGACATGAAAAGAAGGAAGGAAATTATACACATATATGGTGGGGCTGTGAGAAAATTAGAAACTCCCTACTAAAACTTTTTGATTTAATACAATTAACATCTAGCGTAACACTTAAAATAGCACCAAACCTTCTTACTTCATTTGAATTCCCCTAATATGAATTGGAAAGCAGAATGCTTTGTTTCTCACTTTTAATTGCTAGTAAAATTGTTATAGCCCGTAGCTGGAAGCAAACAAATTAACTTCCCTGGGAGATAGTTAAAAATCAGAATAGAGAGAGTTATTTCTAAATTCAACTTGGCTTCTTCAAAAATAATTGGATAAAAATGATTGTAGACATTCTCGCAGGATAAGATCCCTTTATAGATCCCATGTGCACTCACGATAGCCAAAATGGCTGTCCTCGCCTCTCCTGCCCAACCATACGATTACCTCCAACATCTCACTATATTTGGGTTGATGGTATACTAATTATGATTTCCTTTGCCTTTATGGAAGTAAATATTTTTCATTTTGTAATATTTTTGTATTTCCTTTTTGTGTAAGAAAATTAAAATGTTGATAAATAAAAAAATATATATATCAGCTCCATAATTGTGCAGCGGGAACTTCATGGAATGGGATGGTTTGGAAGAACTTGACTGGCCTGCACAGAGCATTGACCTCAACCACCATTTAACACCTTTGCGATGAACTAGAATGGAGATTGTGAGGTAGGCCTTCTTATTCAACATCAGTGCCTGACCTCACAAATGTCCTACTGGATGAATGGGCAAAAATTCCCACAGAAACACCCCAAGTAGGAGTAGAAGCAGTTATTGCTGCAAAGGGGGGGGGGGGGGGGGGACCAACTAATGTCTATGTATTTATAATGCAATGTAATAAAAGTCCCTGTTTGTGAAATGGTCAGGTGTACCAATATTTTTGTTCATAATTATATATATCTATATATATATCTCTCTCTATATATATCTATATCTATATATATATCTATATCTATATATATATCTATATATATATATATATATATATATATATATATATATATATATCTATATCTATATATCTATATAGTGAATATGCAGGAATGCTACTGGTCTGTGAGCAGACAGTACCAATTTCATTCTAATTTGATACAGGTGCACAAGTGAACTGGATACCTACAGTAAGCCAGAAAATGCATGTAAACTGGTTAAAACTGGATTTGCAAATGGTGGGCTACAGTAGTAACTGGGAGTTCTGGGTAAATGCTCACTGAAATGTGAATTCTAAAACAGAACCCAAGATCTGGAATGTTATGCTGTGGACACTCCTGCAAAGCCTTTGCTAGGGCTCAATGCTTGCAAACATTTAAACCTTTTTAAAATAACGATGATCATGAACCATACTGATAAAGGGCTCACAAAGAAAGATTTTGAAATTACTTGTCAGATCTTATCAAAGGTCTGTGGTGTTTTCCAGGAGAATGCAGCAGTAAGCTAAAGCCACATACACATAAGTTATGCATGTACCACGAAAAGTACCAATTGCTCTCAAAGACAAAATCAAGAACTAGAACTAATGGAAAATATAAGATGGAACTACTGAGTGGGTGAGCTCTATTATGGCAGTAGAGAAACACAATGTTAGTTGTCTTCCTATATGTATAGATCCAAGGGATTTAAACAAATAAAATAATGCTTGAACAGTACAGTCTACCAACTCTAGAGGATATAACATATACACTGACAAATGCAAAATATTTCAGTGTACTAGAAGCAAAAATCAACGTATTGACAACTTTAACTGGATGAAAAAAGCAGCAGACTCACAACTTTTAATTCACCATTTGGAATAGTGTGTGTGTCATTTGGCATAGTCTCAGCAAAAAACATTTTTCAAAAAAAGACTCACAAAGTAATAGGAGGATTAAATGGTGTTGATGTTATCATAAATGGCCTCCATGTCTATTAATTTACATGTGCAGAGCATGACCATAATCTATGTGCAGGAGGGTCTACTCAATAAAGAGAGAATTGCAGGCAATTGAGATGGGAATTAAAACTTAAGGCCAAAGTAATAGAGTTGACAAAATCCTCCCATTCAGCTGCATTGGAGAATTTTTCCAACTCTGCTACATTGGCCTAAAAAGTTTGAAATTGCCATCTCAGTTCCCTGAAGTTCTCTCTTTATTTACCCTGTGATGTTAAACTCAGACAACATGCAAATTGGCATCTCAAGTATTATATACTGACTCACAATGGCTTAAAATCTGTACCAGAGAAAATATCAGCAATACTGCAACTGACACCAACTGCTTCTAAAAAAAGATTTGGAAACCATGTTTCACCATGTACTAAACGTTGAACCTGACCTTGCAAATGCCACTGCTCCATTAAGAGTAAAGCTACACAAAGATTCACTCTGGAGCTGGAATGAATCATTAAGCAAAGTCACCATACAAGTTGATGCTTCACAGTTTGGTTTAGGTGCTGTACTAATGAGGAGGACAAGCCATTTCTTATGCATCAGGGTCAATAACCCTTGCGCAACACAGCTATACACAAATTGAAAAATAAATGCTGGCAATTGTGATGGGATGTGGAAAGTTTCATCAATATATCTATGAGACTTTTCACAAAACACTTGTGAGTGTAATGGAAAAACCACTAGCTGCTGCTCCATCTCGACTAAAAAGAATGGTACTCAAACTACAAAAACATGATTTGAAGGTGGTTTTTGTGCATGGAATACCATTGGCTGCTATGCTCTGTAGAATGCTCAAGCTAGATCAAAATGAAAAGGAAAAAAGGGACTTGGAAGAACGTGTATATTCTGTTCTGAAACAATTACCCGTCACTGATGAAAAATGCTAGAAAACAAGACATAAAGTTACTATGCTCAGTTTGATCAAAATAAAATGGCAAGTATGGCACATATAAAAAGCAACGTAAATGCAGACAACGTTTTTTTGGAATGTGCAATGAGAACTTTCATTGTTTGAAGGAATTGCTTTTCCATCAGAGCACAGAGAAGAAATGCTAGGCAAAATAGGCTTGTGTAATAGGCATGCTCATGATCTTCTATGTTGGCCTGGAATGGATTCACAGATCAAAAACATGGTGAACAATTGTGAAGCCTGCCAAGAGAATCCAAAAACAACCCAGAAAGAGCCAGTGATAAACAGGGAACCACCAGAAAGGACACAGCTTCAGACCTGTTGACATAGAACCAAAACGACTCACTCTTGGTCGTTGACAAATAAGCCATCTCAGCAGTAAACACCATCAAACTGATCATCTGTGATGAGACAATCAAATATTCTAAGTGATTAAATAAACCCTACAAAAATGGCAGGGTCTTAAATAATAAGAAATATAATAAGAAATATATACAGTGGATAGTCTACACACCCCTGTAAAAATGTCAGGTTTCTGTGCTGTAAAAAATGAGACAAAGATAAATCATTTCAGAACTTTTTCCACCTTTAATTTGACCTATAAACTGTATAATTAAATTGAAAAACAAACTGAAAGCTTTTAGGTAGAGGGAAGAAAAAATATAAAAAATAAAATAATGTGGTTGCATAAGTGTGCACACCCTTAAACTAATACTTTGTTGAAGCACCTTTTGATTTTATTATAGCACTCAGTCTTTTTGGGTGTAAGTCTATGAGCATGGCACATTTTGACTTGGCAAGATTTGCCCACTCTTCTTTGCAAAAACACTCCAAATCTGTCAGATTGCGAGGGCATCTCCTGTGCACAGCCCTCTTCAGATCACCCCACAGATTTTCAATCGGATTCAGGTCTGGGCTCTGGCTGGGCCATTCCAAAACTTGAATCTTCTTCTGGTGAAGCCATTCCTTTGTTGATTTGGATGTATGCTTTGGGTCGTTGTCATGCTGAAAGATGAAGTTCCTCTTCATCAGAGGCGTCGCTAGGGGGGGGCTACTGGGGCTGAAGCCCCGGATCTCCCCTCCATAGCCCCGAATGGAGACCCTGACCACGCCCCCTCGCGCTCGGCTCCGCCCCCTCACGTTCGATCCCGCCTCCTGCATGCTGTATGCTGAACAGCAGCAGACTCCATCCCCTCACGATAGGCTCCGCCCCTCGTGTTTAGCTCCGTCCCCTCAAGTTTTGCAGGTGAGTGTTTGGCAGAGTGTGAGTGGCAGAGTTATTAGTGTGCAGGTGCATGTATGTGAGGTAAGTGGCAGAGTGTAAGTGGGTGTGAGTGGCAGAGTTATGAGTCTGCATGTGTATGTAAGTAGCAGACTGTGAGTGGCAGAGTTATTAGTGTGCATGTGTATGTATGTGAGTGGCAGAGTGTAAGTGGGTGTGAGTGGCAGAGTTATGAGTGTGCATGTGTATGTATGTGAGTGGCAGAATGTAATTTGCAGAGTATAAGTGGGTGTGAGTGGCAGAGTTATGAGTGTGCATGTGTATGTATATGAGTGGCAGAGTGTAAGTGGGTGTGAGTGGCAGAGTTATGAGTGTGCATGTGTATGTATGTGAGTGGCAGAGTGTGAGTGGCAGAGTGTAAGTAAGTGTATGTGTGTGAGTGTGGCAGAGTGTGATTGGAAGAGAGTGTGTGTGAGTGTAAGCATGAGTGGAAGAGTTATCAGTGTGTATGTGTGTGAGTGGCAGAATGTAAGTGTGTGTAAGTGGCAGAGTGTGATTGTATGAGTGAGTGTGCAGAGTGTGAGTGTTTGGAAGAGTGTGAGTTATGAGTGTGCGTGTATGTGTGTGGCAGAGTGTAAGTGTGGGTGAGTGGCAGAGTTTTGGAGTGTATAAGTGTGAGCAGCAGAGATATGAGTGTGCGTGTGAGTGAGTGTAAGCATGAGTGGAAGAGTTATGAGTGTGTGTGTGAGTGGCAGAATGTAAGTGTGTGTAAGTGGCAGAGTGTGATTCTATGAGTGAGTGTGCATAGTGTGAGTGTTTGGAAGAGTGTGAGTTATGAGTGTGCGTGTATGTGTGTGGCAGAGTGTAAGTGTGGGTGAGTGGCAGAGTTTTGGAGTGTATAAGTGTGAGCAGCAGAGATATGAGTGTGTGAGTGTAAGCGTGAGCAGCAGAGTTATGAGTGTGTGTGAGTGGCAGAGTGTAAGTGTTCGAGAGTGAAAGCATAAGTGGCAGAGTTAGGAGTGTGTGTCAGTGGCAGTGAGATTACTAGGAGAAAATGTGATTAATTACTATTAATCATATTGAATGTGATAATCAAGTGTGAAACAGTGCTCATACCATTTTTATTTTCACACCTGATTATCACATTCAATATGAATAATAGTGATTCATCTTTATATATAGTCTTTATGTTGATGGCAATGAGTCCATACACATGGCATTAAACATCACATGGACCTCGTTATACTATTAAACCCATACATTATGAGTGTATGAGCTGCTCATTATATTATAGGCTTTACTCATGAAAGAGAGAATTGCAGGGAAGTGAGATGGGAATTTCAAAATTAAGGCTAAAGTAGCAGAGCTGGAAAAATTCTCGCATTCAGTTGAATTCCCATCTCAATTCCCTGCACTTCTCTCTTTTATTAGGTTGGTAGAAGGAGCATACCTTCATACCTCAGCCTATTCTCCCCAAGTTTTTTACCCCTTTTTATTAAAAAATTAAAAATATTTGTGATGTGAGTGTGAGAGTTGCAGGTTTACACACGAGTCTGCGTGGCAGAATGTCTGTGTGGGAAAGGCCATCTGTGTGTATAAGGGTGTCTGTGTGTAAGGTTGTCTGGATGTGTGTGTGAGTGTAAGGTTGTCTATGTAAGGGTATCTATGTGGGGGGGGGGGTCAGGGTTGAGTCATTTTTATATGCTCAGTTATTTTTAAATCATGGGAATTTGCTCACATACAAGTGTGTGTGTGTGTGTGATGTAAGTTGGTGTGTGTAAGTGGGATTGTGTATGTATGTGTGACTGTGCATGTGTGACTGTGCAAGTGTGAATGTGTGTGTATGTGTGTGTATTTGTGGCTGTGTATTTTTGTGTATAAGTGTAACTTTGAGTAATGTGAGTTTTTTGTGTGCTGCGAGTCTTATTGTCAGTCACACACATGCATATAGTCAGTAACAGACAGACACAAACACACTCATACAGTCACAGACAGACACACACACAGTCAGTCACAGACACACACATATACATTCTGTCACAGTCAGACATACAGTCACACACACATACAGTGGGTCACATAAACACACAGTCACACACACACATGCAGTCAGTCATACACACAAACACACACTCTGTCACATACACTTACGCACAAGTCAGCAATTTTGTTGTTGTTTATGATAAAAAAAAAATGCATCTATCAATATGTCCCCCTCTTGGCTGCTATACCTCATTCTAGCCTGGTCTGTGCCCTGCTGTTGTTTCTAGCCCTGCTGAGCACACTCAGCGCTCGGACACTATAGTACGGTGCATGTGGGGATGGAGCAGGAAGACTGTGCAGCCGGTGCACACACTGCTCCCCCGCGCTCCGCTGGATAAATAGAATGATCCCAGCGGCGAGGGCACCATGCAGGGACAACAATAACTGGGCGCCAGGTATAATTTCCTGGTGCCTGGGATTTGTTGAGCCCCGATATATACCCATATATACCTATTGTTCATTGGCGTCAATTATATCAGTCTGTATGCTGCCTAACCATGTGATTTTATTTACTCTACTTCTATAAAATCTATCATGGGCTCCAGCCCCGGATGTTTTGGAGACCTAGCAACGCCACTGCTCTTCATGTTCAGCTTTCTAGCAGAAGCCTGAAGGTTTTGTGCCATTATTGACTGGTATTTAGAACTGTTCATAATTCCCTCTATCTTAACTAAGGCCCCAGTTCCAGCTGAAGAAAAACAGCCCCAAAGCATGATGCTGCCACCACCATGCTTCACTGTGGGTGTGGTGTTCTTTTGGTGACATATCTTGGAATTATGGCCAAAAAGTTCAACCTTGGTTTCATCAGATAATAACACCTTTTCCCACATGCTTTTGGGAGACTTCAGATGTGTTTTTCCAAAATGTAGCCTGGCTTGGATGTTTTTCTTTGTAAGAAAAGGCTTTCGTCTTGCCACTCTACCCCATAGCCCAGACATATGAAGAATATGGGAGATTGTTGTCACATGTACCACACAGCCAGTACTTTCCAGATATTCCTGCAGCTCTTTTAATGTTGCTGTAGGCCTCTTAATAGCCTCCAAGACCAGTTTTCTTTTCGTCTTTTCATAAATTTTGGAGGGAGCTCCAGTTCTTGGTAATGTCACTGTTGTGCCATATTTTCTCCACTTGATGATGACTGTCTTCACTGTGTTCCATGGTATATCTAATGCCTTGGAAATTATTTTGTACCCTTCTCCTGACCTTTTAACAATGAGATCCCTCTGATGCTTTGGAAGCTCTCTGTGGACCATGGCTTTTGCTGTGGGATGCGACTAAGAAAATCTCAGGAAAGACCAACTAGAGCAGCTGAACTTTATTTGGGGTTAATCAGAGGCACTTTAAATGATGGCAGGTGTATGCTGACTCCCATTTAACATGATTTGGAATGTGATTGCTTAATTCTGAACACAGCTACATCCCCAGTTATAAGAGGGTGTGCACACTTATTCAACCACATTAATTTATTTTTATATTTTTTCTTCCCTCTATCTAAAAGATTTCAGTTTGTTTTTCAATTGAGTTGTACAGTTTATAGGTCACATTAAAGGTGGGAAAAGTTCTGAAATGATTTATCTTTGTCTCATTTTTTTACAGCACAGAAACCTGACATTTTAACAGGGGTGTGTAGACTTTTTATATCCACTGTAGGATAAAGACAAAAAAGATGTATAAAATACAAATAGCTAATATCACACCATGAAATCATATACTTAAGGACTAGAAAGTAGTGGCTATAAAAGGCTGGGTCCTGTATTAATCCACAAATCCAGCACATACTGAGTGTTTTAGGCTATTATTATTTATATTAAATATGATATTTTTCACCATTTTTGTTTGATTTGTGGCTTTTTGTGTTTTTTTTTCTTCTTACATCGTTCATTACTTGGGTTGTATTAATATTTATATTTACTGAGCTATGGACACATGTTTGCTTGTAATGTTTATTATTATCTTCATCAAATTCACTATCATGCAGTATTTGTATATGTGTATTTTTCAATTTGTTTTCATATTTATACATGTTTAGTATTCATTTTTATTTTACACATAACATACATTTTTTATTTGTACATATTTGAACATTTCGTTACATTTTTTATTTTCATTTTCCACTTTATTGTATAAATCACCTGTATATTTCACGCAATTATTTATGTTTTCCTTGAACTACTGTCTATCCTTAACAAGTGATGACGTCCTCTTTTCTTCACACATGCACATAATCACTTGATTGATTGTTATAGTATTTAAATGTTTTATCAGGCCCAAACTAGCTTATGAGTAAGCACTTGTGAAAGGCATTAAGCTTGTTTGGTTCTAGGTTTTGCTGCACCAAATAAACACACCAGCATTGCTTTAAGCGCTGTGTCTTTATCTGATTATTTGAAGTGAGTGTCCTTGCAGACTTTATTGTTGACGCTTTAAACAAACCCTTGCTTGTATAAGCACCGTATTTGTTCTCTGGTTTCCTATACCTTTCATGGTTGGTCTTGGCATTGCTCTTCCAGTCCTCATCTCTCAAAATATTTACCTACAAGCAAACTGCTGTGTTACTTGAAGGATTGTTTGAGGAGCCAGAGAATGTATTGTGAAACAAACTAGTAAATGTGGATTTAAGGATGCTATAAAATATACTAAACAATGAAACACTACTGTTTAAATTAAGATTTCTGACTATACAGCATGGAAAAGATTACCATAATGTTGATATAGTTTATAATATAGCTGCAAAATAATTGTTACTTCCCAGAATGCTCATAAGAAAAAAAAATATTTGCCATTCAAACTAGTGCATTTAGAAATCTAAAACAATAGGATGTAGTTCCCTAGGGAACATGTAAGGGGTGATGTCATCCCATCCCAAGCTGATTATTTGCCCTGCTATGCAGCATGCTTTGGCTGCATGATTAGACCTCTCTCTGACTACTCTGGTGCAGTTCTCAACCATTCTAACCAATTTAAGTAATATATAATGTAGCTAGTTCAAACAAGTATAGGTCAGCCAGTTCAAGTGTGTGTATTCAAGCCTGCTAAGTAAGTAGGGAACAGTGTCCTACCCAGCTCGGATTGGCTAGCTACCATTTCCCCTTAACTAAAAAGAAGCTGGCAGCCCTAAGGTATCCTGCTTTGGTAATGGTAAATCCCAAATAATCACTTGCGTTAGAAGAGAGTAATCTTGATGGCAAGGCTAAAGAAACAGGAGTTCCTTATGCCCATTAATTCCCTCTTCACCACACAGGCAGGTGAGCTCATTTGTGTATTTAAATACCTAGTAAATAAAAGCATTTAGAGCTGACATACTATGGCAACATAACAATAGCAGAGAAAATAAATAAATAACCTCCAGCACTTATATGGCTACTCAGTATGCAGAATAACTAATCTAGAAGTTTAGATAAGTGTAGTAGAGTATAGACCTCACATTTGGCACTTTAATTTAAAACAACAACTATAATAGAAAAATTATAAACTTCTTGCAGTAAGAGACATCCAAAATATATATCCTCCCTCACTCGGCAAGAACAATAATCAAAAGGAACAAGTGTTTGAAACTCTAAAGTAATATTATCAAATTGTCTCCCAACCTGAGTAGGTAAATCTGACATATTTTAATAAACCTGAAAAAAATTGTTGCTTTTCCTCAAGCTATTAATTTGAAATATTCAAATATTTGCCTATATTAATCTTCATGCAGAATCCTGGCAAATATGTAGATCGAGCTAGTTTTACATATTCTACATGTTTATGCTTCAGATAAGATGGATTTCCATATACAAGATATCCTTTTGCTATTTTCTGCCAGGCAGAAATGTCCTTCATAAGCTTTGCAAAATGATAAGGCAATATAGCTGAACCTTACATAATAAAAAAATCAATAACTACCAAAATTTTAAAAAGACATTTATAACACACTAGGATTAGATGGATAGAAAATGCAATGCTGCTTATCAGTGTTTACAGCTTATGTTTCTGTGTCTTATTTCAACATAATCACAGTTAATACCAGATAAAAATCATACACTGTACCTCACTCAGTCCCTATTTCTGAAATACTTCTACCATAGATTTTCTTGTACTTCTGGGCTGAGGTTTCATTAAGATAAATGGCTACTCTTTCTGGTTGCTGTTGGAATTCAACAAATAAAAAGGTTGTTTATGATGCTTTTAGTTTCCCGTATTACAGGTGACAGACTGTGGCCGATGCCAGTTTTGCATAGATAGCTATTCGATACTAAACTAAAATGGGCACCAATAAAAAGGAGGGAAAAACTGCTACTTTCTATAATGAAATATCTATACTACAGTGATCTATGGAGGAGCTATGACAGACTGAACTGTTACATGCAAAAAAAGGTATTTTGAAGTGTTTTGTGCAGCAGAGTATGTGTGTATTCATTGCATATGTACTGTAGCATTAATAATTACTACAAATGACTAGATTTGACATTGGGGGATAGAATAGAAATATTGAGTCTTCAATCAAAGTTACTTGCAATCAATCGATTATTGTTTTTCCCATAGTCTATTCCTTTAGCTACTGCAGTAGTCGGATCTTGTTTTTTACTAAAATAAATAAAGTTGTGGGGTCTTTAACTGCTGTTCACTATTGATGAAGAACATTATCTAATGGGTGTGTCAGCACCAATGCTTTTCTGGACTGTTAGTTGACAGAGTGTCAGTTGATATGCACACTTTGTAAAAGCTTCCTTGGTCTTTCTCCTCAATGATATATTTTCAAATTCTAGAACAGGGGTGGGGAACCTACTGCCTTCCAGATGTTGCATGACTACATTACCTATACTCCTCTGCCAGTCCTTTTAGCTCAAAGAGCATGATGGGAGATGTAGTTCATCACACATATACAATCCATGCTGCAATTTTGTGGAGCCTTGAATCTATTTTGGTTAGTTTTCTCCTGCTACTCATGCTTTGAATGTCATGGAAAGAACAGGTGTTTTGTAAATACAGTGTAGAAACTACTACAAAATATTTGTTATAACTTGTAGCAGTTGATGAAATCGTCATGTCCTGATTTTATCCCCCCTACTGACAGTTGTTCATTATTATTTAGCAAATATGTAAAGATAAGGTACAAAGCTTAAGATAAACTAATTGCAATGTTTAAAGAATTATGGACGTGAGAGAGAGAGTGCGCGTGCGAGAGCGAGAGAGAGAGAGAGAGAGCGCGTCTGGGAGACAGTGATAGGGACATGCTCAGTAGTCAATGACTATGTGAATGGATATGATTGGTTAAAGCAGGGAAAAAAATGTTCCTGATTTCTTTCAAATGCCTCAGGATCTGCAAACTGGTTTTAAATCTAAGTTTAAGTTTATCAATTGTTAAGTTATGCAAATGATAAAATATGCATATTAATGCACTATTTTGGTACTTTAATATGCATTAAGACTTGGAAAATGCTTTTTGGGGACCAGACATTCCCCAATACTGAACTTCAAAATGTTATTCTGAGTTCTTTTGGAAACAAATCGTGTTAACATTTATTCATTGTGAATAAGGTACATGTCAGTTACAGTGAACAAGGGAAATACCACTGAAACATTTAAATCACAGGGACTTTCAGCAAATGTAGCAACAGTTTTATGTTTCTTTTCTTTGTCTGTTTTATTTCTTTTTCCAAGATTTTTTTCTTGAGACAGATGTAAACATTTAATGACAAAGAAGTTTACAAATTAGGTATGAAACTTATATCTTTCAATGGAAAAACAAACAAAGAACAAATGAATATTAAATGAGAATAATTTTCTAACATTTTCTGAAATCAAATGAGGTAAACTAAAGAGATGACAATAAATACAATGAGGATGTAGCAGGAGATAGAAATTGAAAAAGAATTAGAGAAACACAAGCTATAATGGGACAAATTCACTTACTACACATGATGGGACTAATTAGGAGAAGACGTTTTTTAGAATCTTGGGTCAGATCTTTGATTCAAAAGAACATGTCAACCTCCCAAGAAAGCTATACAGAGCAAAGAGAGGACAACATTTTGTTATACTTTTCAGATTCTAGACTTTCGGCTTATGGAATACATGTAATGCTATTGGCTTTCTATAAACCGAACTAGAGTCCCCATTCAAAAGAAATTCTCCGGGTAATGCTTACTAGTTAAGTTGTGATACTTGTTGCAGTCCCATTTGTTATTGTGATTTATTACTGGATTTACAAGCTTTTTGACCCCTGACTGGACTCTCCTATTTGCTTTATCCTTTTTATTTTATTTTGTTTATTATAATAATAATATGCTGCTAATGGCCCCAAGTGGAGGCCAGCCCACAGCCCAATTTGGCCATGGCTGCTGGTATTGCACCGGACCCCTGCGCTTGGGGTCAGTTTTCATATTGAAGGGGCTGTGGGCTGATGCTTTGTGTGCAGCACCTTCAATATAAAAAGATTGACCCCAGGGGCACTTAGCCAGTCTCTAGCCCTGGGTGGTGTATCTATTCATGCTGTCTATGGCCCTTCTATGGTCAGTGTCACTTGTACAGTAAACCTGCATTGTAGGGTTTTCAGCAGGAGCAGGATTTTTTGTAACGGTGCAGTAATTATTACCACAGCCATAAATACTGTTAGTAATGGTCACTAGATCATGAATGCCATTTATTTTACCATTAACACCATTTTTATTTTTTAATAACAAGAGCCATAGAATCTAGGTCAATGTTATGTACATTGTCAATTTACCAATTCAAGTGGATATTCCAGGTTTTATCTTCCAGGTATCTACCAAATACAGCAAACAATTTAATTGGGGTATGTGTTTCTTGCAGAGCCTTTGTTAAGTGCTAGCACACCTACTGAGTTTAAGACACCCTTGACAGGCTTGCAATTCATGTAGGTATCTCATAAATAAATGAATGTCCAGGCTCACTATGCCTTTACCATACTTCAACAATGGAAAAGCTCTTTTAACCCCTTAACGACAGGTGACGTGCCAGGCACGTCACGGCAAATCGAGGACTTGCCGACAGGTGACGTGCCTGGCACGTCATGCACTAAATGGAGTAAAGAAAGCGACCAGCGGTCGCTTTCTTTACTCTAACGGTGTTGCTACAATGCCTCTAGGTAGAGGCATTGTGCAACACCCCCCAAATGTGCAGGGGCGCGCTACGATCACTCCACGGAGTGATCGTAGCAGCCATTTAAAAATGGCTGCGCCCGCTGCACACATGTGCTTAGAAAGCGAACGATCGTTCGCTTTCTAAGCATCTCCGGTGTTGTTAAAGTGCCTCGCCAGCGAGGCACTTAACAACACCGTTCTGCTCCCCAGAGCCGATGGTGGTCGCTCTCCTGAGTTTCCCTTCTAATGGCAAGAGCATCGGAAGTGAAAGTATTTCACTTCCGATGCTCTAGGGGGAGCCAATCGATGCCGGCACAGCAGATCTATGTGATCTGTGTGCAGGCATGTATGGTAAGTGCTCTGATGAGCACTTACCATACTGTCAAAGGCAATATTACTAAATATTGCCTTTGACAAGTATTGATCTGCCTCCCTCACCTTACTACTTTTAGTAAGGGAGAGAGACAGATCAGATCAAGTAAAAAAATAAAATAAAATAATAAAAAAAATATTTAATAAAATTTTAAACACCAAGGGCTTTTATAAAAGCCATTTAACCCCTTCCCTGCCATTGATCGCTGTGTACGCAGTGATCATACACAGCAGCACATTTTTTGCTGTCTGTGCATTTTTTAGGGGTTATTTTTTTTTACTGTAATTCATTACAGGATAAAAAAAGGCTCTTTTAAGAGAGATTAACCCCTTTCTTGCCGTAGATCACTGCCTAATCAGCGATCTGACGCAAATGCAGCAATCTTGCTGCAGAAGCATTTTTAATTTTTTAAAACTCTTTTATTACACCCGTCACGTGTTAATTATACCCGCTAGGGGACTACGTTTAACGTAAAAAATTTTTTTTAGCTGTCTGAGCGCATGTATAGCGATCAGTAACAGCTGATAAGTGACAATGGCGGGTTGGCGTTTGCTCAGATGAGCATCACCATTCGTCTGGTTAGATCAATATGTGTAAATATTTGATCTGAACAGTGTAGATCTGCCTCCCTCTCACTTGAGTTTTAGTGAGGGAGACAGAGCTGTATAATGTAAGTTTTTAATTATAATATATTTAATAGAATTGAGACCCAAAGGCTTTTATAAAAGCCGTTTCCAGTATTTAACCCCTTCCCTGCAATTGATCGCTGTGTACGCAGTGATCTTACACAGCAGCACATTTTTTGCTGTCTGTGCATTTTTTTAGGGGTTATTTTTTTTTACTTTGATTTATTACAATATATCAAAGGCTCTTTTAAGAGCTATTAACCCCTTCCTTGCCGTATATCACTTCCTAAGCAGCACATATGGTCACTGCCTAAGCAGCGCATATGGAGCAATCTAGTCGCCGAAGCATTTTTTTTTGCTATCAGCATTTTTTTTGTCAGACTCACTAGGTGTTAATTATACCCACTAGGGGATTACGTGTATTCCTTTTGAAGCTGTCTGAACGCGTGTATAGCGATCAGTAACAGCCGATCAGTGGCAAAGGTGGTTTGGTGATTTCTCAGATGAGCATCACCATTCGTCTGGTTCGTAAATATTGTTCTGACCCATATGGATCTGCCTCCCTCTCCTCACTTGAGTTTTAGTGAGGGAAAGAGACAGATCTGTATAACATAATTTTTAAATTGTAATAAATTAAATAAAATGTTAATAAATTGTGAGTCCCAAGGGCTTTTATAAAAGCCATACCTTTTGTATAGTGTAGTGTATTAACTCCTTCCCTGCCACTGATCACTGCACAGCAGAAATTTTTTTCTTGTCTGTGCATTTTTAGGGGTTAATTTTTTTGTACAGTACTACAAAGGCTCTTATAAGAGCTATTAACCCCTTCCTTGCTCTACATGTTCAAATTCCAAGTTTGAAAATCAAAAAGCGCACCTCTCAAATGTAGCCTTTCAACCCCTAACAAAGCTGACAAAGCTATGCATGGGTGGTATCCCTGTGCTCGGGAGATGTTGCTGAACATATATTGTGGTATTGTTTGTCAGTGACACATACCGAAATATGTGAATTTGTGTCAAAAGTGCAATGTATGTGGGAAAAAATACACAATACAATGACTACCACAAACTTTGACAAAGGCTGGTGGTAGAATTGGTGCATGGAAAGTGTTAAAATAACACCATTTAAAATAGCCTAGGGTGTCTACTTTTACAAAATATATACTTTTTGGGGTAAAATACACTGTCCTACTTAAAAAAAAGTCCCAAATGAAAGATGGGCTCAGGCTGACTACACGTCAATATTCCAAGTTGAAAATGCGCACCTTCACAATGTGGCCCTTTAGCCCCCAAACAACCCAACAAACCTATGCATGGGTGGTATCCCTGTACTCAGGATATGTTGTTGAACACATATTGGGTTATTGTTTGGCAGTGACACATACCAAAATCTGTGAATTTATGTCTAAAATACAATATTTGTGAAAAAAAAACACACAAAAATTACTACCACAAACTTTGACAAAGGCTGGTGGTAGAATTAGTGCATGGAAAGTGTTAAAATACCACCATTTGAAATAGCGTAGGGTGTCTACTTTAAAAAAATATATGGGTTGATGGGGTAAAATACACTGGCTGGTTTCAAATAAGTCCCAAATGGGACATGGGTGCAGGCGGTCTGCATGTCAAAATTTTAATTTGGAAAACCAAAAACTGCACCTACCAAATTTGGCCTTTTACTCCCCAAACAACCCAACAAACCTATGCATGGGTGGTATCCCTGTACTCAAGAGATGTTGCTGAACACTTATTGGGGTGTTATTTGGCAGTGACACATACCAAAATCTGTGAATTCATGTCTGAAGTACAAGGTTTGTGAAAAAAAAACCACAAAAAAATTACTACCACAAAGTTTGACAAAGGCTGGTGGTAGAATTAGTGCATGGAAAGTGTAAAAATACCACCATTTGAGATAGCCTAAGGTGTCTTCTTTTAAAAAATATATGGGTTGATGGGGTAAAATACACTAGCTGGCTTCAAATATGTCCCAAATGGGACATGGGTGCAGGCTGTCTGCATGTAAAAATTTCAAGTTGGAAAACAAAAAACTGCACCTCACAAATTTGGCATTTTAGCCCCCAAACAACCCAACAAACCTATGCATGGGTGGTATCCCTGTACTCAGGAGAAATAGTAGAATCTATTTAGCATGTTTTTTCGTTCGCTATTGTCGATGAGGAGAAGTTGTTTCAAATAAAAACAAAGAAATTTGTGTATTTTTTTTTTTTTTACCATATTTTTTTTTTTTTTTAATAATATGATAAGATATGATCAAAAAGATGGCATCCATAGAAAGCCCTTCTTGTCCCGATAAAAACAATATATAATATGTGTGGGTACAGCAAATGACAAAGAAGAAAATTACTGCTAAACACAAACAGCACAGAAATGTTAAAATAGGCATTGTCCAGAAAGGACAAAAATGTTTAAAAGGCTCTGTCCTTAAGGGGTTAAAGATACAACACCTGTTAATGTTTTGATTCTAAATTCATTGTTTTATACATAGCTCTTCTGTTTAACCTTGAAGGCTGCAAAATAAGAATCTCTGCATAGGTTGTAGGTTGGATTGTGTTATATTTAGTCCATATTTTATAAGTTTTGGCAAATCACTATATTTAGCATTTCATTTATTTTTTTTAGGTGATTTGTTCAAGTTATAAATCGACTTACAAATCCTTTACCATACCTCCAAACTTCTGCCCCTGGCGAATCAGGATACTGGGAGGTGGAGTTTGGGAGGTCGCCAACCCTCAAAATGGCAGCGTTACTGTGCATGTGCACAATTCTGCCATTGTAACAAAGGCATTCTGAGGTCCCGAATCCTGCTGTCCCACCAAACTCTATCTCTGCGGAGGTATGGCTCAGCACAACAGTGGGACATAGTCCAAAAATCAGAACTGTCCTGTGTAAAATCGAGACAGTTGAGACGCATGGATGACTAGAGGCATAATAATGTTGGTGGATAGAACCACCTCCAAGGCTTTGGGAATAGTTCGCTTGTGCCTGTATTGGTGGTGGGAGGTTGTTGCAAGAGCACTTGATAGCATTCAGCAGTGGGTGTATGACCATAAAGAGGATGCAGGAATACGTTCCTGGGAAGTTAGACACGCTGCCAAGTGTGGCAATATCAGAATGTTTCTCCCATTTAATGGAATATAGGAGATATAGGAAAATTCACTAACTAGCTTAGAAGAAAGACAAGAATGATAAAAAAAAATGTCAGAGTATATTTAAAAGAACAATTACCACAGTCATAAATTAGAAGGGAAAGGGTTTAAAAGTAATATCAGAAATTATTACTTTAGGGTGTGGATGCATGGGATACATAGACATAGCATGACTGTCTTATGAAAATACAAAAAAATATTTTATACACTCATGATAATGGCGCTGAGGTAAAACTCAAAGGGCAAATAAATGCGCATGGGTTAAAAAAAATCACGTCTGGATTAAATGCAAACAGGAACACAGAAGATGTTAAAATCCAATAGTGAGCAGGTTCAATGTAATAAAATAACAAGTTACAAATACAGCATTCTCACTTTTTCAATGCGTTTCATTGCACAGTGACTTCCTCAGGGGTTGTGTAGTGGGAGTGCAAGATATTGTCTTATTTTGTTGTCTGTATATGCTTTTTCGATGCATGGAATCACCTTCCAGCAGACGTGGTAGAGGTCAATTCACTTAAGGAGTTTAAGTAAGCATGGAACAGACATAAGGCTATCCTAGATTTTAGATAAGGCTAGGGACTAATAAAAGTATTCAGATTTTTTTAAGCATTTTTTTTGGTCAGAAATTGGGTTAAGTAGATGGGCTGAATGGTTCTTATCTGCTGACACATTCAAGGTTGAAGAAGAAGTGTGTGAAAAGGAGGTGCCAAATTATATATATGTATAACCAAAAAATAAATAACTTAATGAATAAGGTGAAATATAAAAAAATATGGGAACCACAAAAGCACACTAAATAATATAGTGAAGGAAAAAAAAAAAAAAAAAAGACTGTTGTGTAAAAAATGTAATACTTATCTTGGAGAAGTGACAATAGTTACATGTGAAAAAAAAGAGAAATAACAAAATGTGTGATAATGTAAGTGATAATAATTCATTATGCACCCCTTTTGGAGAACAACTCACATGGAATAGAGCCCGTATACCGCGCCTCGGGACTTCAGTCCCCACTACCCACAATCAATCTTGTAGAAGTTTTTCTGTGTAGGATATCTTGATGTGGGAGAAGAGACAGACCATAGCGTAGCAACAGACAAAAAAAAAAAAAAGAAGAGTTTAATGGTTCTCAAAATATTATGCTTACACAAAAGATATTAAAAACCGCTTAAAATGATCCACAACTTGCGTGCAATGTTATATATAATAGTTACCTTTTGTAACTTATTCTTTTAATACTGTACTACCCTTTTTACATTTATTGTGTAAAAAGTCTAGGTGTAATATTAATGACCATACTAATGATACGTAGCAAATCTCAAACAACTTTTAGGTAATCTAAGAAATCTTTACCATATCTTGAAAACATGCAGCAGTCTATACGGAGCCAATATAGTCCTGGAAAAAAAATAGCATGTCATCATTGTGCCAGATGTTTCATGTTTGATAAATAATACCTGAGTATTATAAGTGAGAGAAATTACACTTCAAGCACCTAATGGACTGTTTCACTTGCTGTGCCACTATGTCACTTTATTAAATTATTGTGCATTAGCTTGTAGCCTGCTAGAAATGAGATCAATGGATTTTGCAATGGATTGTATGCTAGATACAATGGGCAATTAAAAATACTACTCATTTTTATACTACAAATTATGAGAGATTTATAGCATAAAGATGACTATGGTTTAGAGGTATTTACTCTCCCATTTGGAAGGTATTTCATTTATACTGAGTGACAATATCTGGCTCTATGACCATTTTTAGCTGTTGCAGAGATAGGGAACACTTAGATAGTTTATGGCTCTGTGTGAACGTGAATATGTTTTTGCTGGACATGCACGTGTTTTGGATCTGATCAAGGGTCAGTTATGTTGATGTGTTGGTCCAAATTAGTTAGATATGATACGTGCACGGAGAGAAAAGACACTGACACACTCTGTGGAGTCAAAGCAAATCTCTACTTTATTGGGTGTGATACAGCTTGATATACACTTCAGGAGATAGGAAGGGGGCGTCTATTGTACCACTAGTTGATTGGTTATATGTAGGACAATAGGTGTGCTTATGCAAATATACCCGTATCTTAGTAAAGCTGCACAAGCAACAGGGGGGAAGAAGGGGGGTTGTATTCTGTAAGGAAATGTCTCTATCTTCTAAGCACCGTTTTAACTGTTAAAACAAGCAAGTGTCCATTTTATGTCATATTGCCATAACAGTCCCCCCTTGGATCACTTGATTGTAGACTGTCCCAGACACCTATCGGGCCCTAGCTCATCTGTCCCAATGTGCCTTGGAACTCTTTTCTTGCTGCACGTTAGACGAGTGATGGCTTGTCCATCACCCCCCTTGTTACAGACTTTGCACATAGGGAAGTCAGATGCTGTCCCTAAGGTGCTATGCTAAATAACTGTTACTGTTTCAAATAACTGTTACACATATATCTAAAATAATTATTTCCAGAATTTGGAAAGAACTCTGATGACAGTGAAAAAGGATTTGTTGCTTATATCTTGGCCTTGAACAGTGAGGTGAACAATAAAAACTGTTTTAATGAGCTCGGGTGATAATAGAAAATAGTGATACTATGGACTTAGAGTTCCAGGCCCTTAGCCAACTTTTCTTCTCCTGGTCCTCCTAGTACCATTTTAAGGCTGAGAACTCTTCAGATAAGAGATGAATACATGTCTCTAATAAAATTAAGCTAAACAGTATCAAAGTGAAATCAGCTCTTTTTTTTTTTTTTAACCCTTGCTATCCCAGGTTAACCCTTCAGTTCCACTCTTTTATCCAAATGCTAATATGAATAACTTTATTGCCATCTTTGATTTATCCTAGAGAAGGCCAGTGTTTTCTGAAGGCTTTCTCTTGCTTGATTGCATAGCTTTAGCAATGGTGCATTTAGCGCATTGTATGATTATATAAAAAGCACATATAACTACTATTAATAAAACAAAACACTTAACTATATTCTAACCATGAACATATTCCAAATGTTCAATCAAAACCTGTGGCCTACTTGAGATCTGTGACAACTTTTCTTATATTATTTAACTACTGTAGGATAAAATTAGAGTGGTCCGATAAATTAAAACAACATATTCAATCAAAAATACCACATCCATAATAAATCTTATAATAACCGACTATGGCTGTCCTGTTTTACCGGACTGCCTCAGGACAATACTGATTAGGTTTAGACCTTTGGCGACTGAGCAGACCTTGGCTTCGCTCAGCAGAGATATTGGACTTACAATCTAAAAAAATTCAAAGTTTCTCTCTCTTAAATCCTGCCATAACTATCTAACTATGTTACATAATGTTACATAATGGCATAACCTGATGACCCAAAAACACATGTGGTCACAAAACTATATAATTTTGCACATAGAGGCACCAAAGATGTATTCAGAAATATATGTGCAAAGCAAACATTACATACTTGGTTTTGTTATTTAGGCTGGTACAGGAATGTTCTGGAGGATATACTGATAATAGAGAACATCTGCTGCCCATGTCCTTGCCTTGAGATAAGATGCACATATCATTGCTCTTGCTGGAGCAAAACAAATTAAATATCTGTTGTTCATTGCTTCTCTTACCCTGCCTAATAAAACCCCTTTATTAGTATCAGTAAAAAAATAAAACATATTATTCCGGAGTTTGCCATTCCCCAGGACTGTTGTTGACTAAATACTTTAAAGTGACTTGGAGCAAAGCTGAACATGCATTCAGAACACACAAGATGGCATACATTCAGAACATAAAGCGTCAGTCAGACAAAATGGCAGCGGACAAAACAATATGGTCTCCCATCCACGACGTGACTCCAGAGGCCCCTACAGTCCATTTAATATTCATACTCTTCTCCCCTTTTATTCTTAGAAATTGACATTGTCTGTTTTTAAGGACATAATCATTGTATCCAAGGTTATAAGGCACACTTCCTTAATTTCACACATTGGTAGGTCATCCAGCTTAGTTGCACTGTAAGCTTCCATAATGGGGAATATTTGAGCAGTGTTTTCCATTCTTCTCGTAGGGGCATGATGTCAGTGGTCAGGATGCACTTGAGGATGAGACCCTTGAAACAAACAACATAAACACAGACAATTAGCAACACTGATCTCACACATGCCAAACCACTTACAAGTTTCGCTCCAAGTGATCCTAGCCAATTTCCCAGTCCCAGGGGATCTCACGGATTACCTGTGAACACTTTTTAACCCGCTCCTTAAATCCATAATGCTTCTCGATTAAACTTTTTTACAAAAACAAACATTTTAAAATATCTGAAAAAAAACTTCCTAACATTCTCTATATAAAATTCCGCAAAAATACTATCAAAATACAATTTCTTTATAGGTCGACTCAATCCTCTTTGTTAGAGCAGGTCTAATTGTTAAATTTCAAAATGTCACTATACTTCAAACATACCCATAATAACACAATTAAACAAATCTTTAACATAAAATTTACAAATCATCAATAACAATTTTATACATATATACTCAATGAAAATATACTTCCCAACAATGATGATCTGTCGTAGACTGTTGTATCTGTTGCAGACTCCTGGGTGATTTGTTTACGGGTTACCCATTAAGGTAAAATCTTGGCTTATGTTGGCTAGTGGTCAGGGATTATTATGTCCATCAAAATACTAAATTGCTGCTCCTTTGTTGGCCTGTTTGTCAGTAGAGGAATGTGATTTACGTAAATAACGTGGATCCAGGAATTGATTTGAACAACTTTCACAACAATATTCCGATAAACTTTGTGAGAATCCTGTTACATGAATTGGAAAACTTTTTCTTCTTTTAAAAATAAACTTTTTCTTTAGAAATAATTCTGATCAGCATTAGATTTGTTGGTGCACTTTGAACTTGTCTTTTGTTGGCTGTACAGCTTTAATCTATATGAAAATAAAACTCGAAAAAATTCCAGTTAGTAACATGCAATATTTCACTAAACATATTATTAATCTTCACATTAAAATATAATTAAAACATATTATTACTGCTAGTCTGTGTTGCAATATAATTATAAAAACTTGTCAAACTGTACCATTCTTGAAATATTATTACCCTCTTAAAATCATAGTTGAATCAATTGATAATGTGAGAATATGTTCTCATACATAATAATCATGTATCTCTTTACCATTAGGACAAATACTGTCATGATTAGACTATATAACCATAGCACATAACACATAGAACTTCTCAATAACTAACAGTAACAGTAATTCTGGCCCGTTTTCCCCCTCCCTTCACAAAAAGAAAAAATAATAATTTTGCAGCTGCTGCTACAATTCTCTTATCTGCAAATAGACTGTCAGAGAGAAGGGGGGCTTCTGGGGAAGCTTTCTCTCAACTTCACTATTAACTCCTACAAACTTGTCTGTTTATAACACGACACTAAAAACATGACATTAAAAACTTGTCTTGCATCTAAAACGTTAAACAACTTCTCAATATTCTCTCACTATGTATCACATGAGGTACTTTGCCTTAATAGTAACAAAAATTAGAACGCAACACATTAACATTATATCTTTGCACGTGTGTGCATTTACTGTATATAAATGTGATAGAATGCAAATGCTATCTCTGTGTCTATTTAAATACGTATTGCTCTTTACCTAGCAATCTAACATCCCTATAGTGAATGTTATATTCATATAACACCAACAGTGTAAGTAGCGCTGTACACGAATTCTAGTTACACTAAAAAGATAAAACTATTACAGTGTATGCAAGTTACCACAGATTATATCGGATGGGCAAAAAGTTGCTTTAAAACACTAATGAATTATTTTTCTTACTTAAAGATACATTTACACAAATGAAGGAGCAAATTAATTCCACCATTAAAAACACTTTCTGTTCATCCATGTCTATCTCTTCTACTATCCACCTTTTCTGGTGAATTTCCCTAGCAACTCTGAATCAGGCTTCTGCTGTCTGTACTAGGTTATTGTCTTGTAACATTCCTTCTTTCCTTTCAACAGTCTGCGCCAGTCCTCTGGCTGAGGCCGTCCACCGGTATTCATATTGATACCACATATCTTAGTTACTTTCTTTGCCTTCCTTACTGCCTCTTCACTTTCTATTTCACTATATCACATGCTAAATTATCCCTGCTGGGTTTCTCTAACTTCGGTCATAGATTCATTGGCCTATCTATTGAATTCAGCTTGCTCCCCAATTATGGTGCGTATTTGTGTTCTCAAGTCCTGTATTTCATGTTCAAGGTGTTGATCTGACTGTGATGTAATGGGCTATAGTGTTATGGGGTTGTAGGATGTGCCGCACTTCCTGGGGTACTAGTGTAGGGAGTAAGGTCTGCGTGTCTACTAGTATAGGGAATGGTTCCCTCATCATCCTCCCCCTCATCATCCTCAGCCACCATCAGCTGGGTTATGGGAGGTGGCGGTGCGGGCCGTGTGGGGGGTGTACAGAAAATACCATCTGAATTAATCATGGGATACAGGTGATGCACCATTGGAGCGGGCTAGACAGGAGGGTAGGGGTTAAGGGGAATTAAAGGTCCAGCTGTGGGCGTCAGCTGAGTATAAGATGGCGCCGCTGCTGGGGCTTGGGGGACGTGCTGGGAAACTACAAAAGTGTGGCTATGTGGAGCACACGTAAAACACGTCTCTCTGGAAGAGGGGTTTTGCTGACCACATATGGAACCACCTTCTTTCTTGTCGGCGCCATTATAGGGCGGTGGCTGCCTCAGCCCAGTGATTTTACCAGGTTTGCAATAATGCCTTCCTGAATTCTCATAATATTTTTGCTTCCCTCCTGTCCTTTCAAATTCTTTACTACAGTCAAGCCACACCTCGACTGCTTGTGGCAAATTGTCATCTAGCAGTTTGCCTCTTTTATCACTTAACAATTGTCGCCATGTGGTACTACACAGCGAGCCACCCTCTTTTGTCCGCCGTAACCCTTCGGGACACTTGCATTATTACCCGTTTCACTTAGTCACTTCCTGGGACTTTCCGTAACTTAATTTTGTGATTCACCATATATTACGTATATTTTGTTGAGTCAGAGTCTAATATGTATAGTTCTCCGTGACCATACACAGCACACCTGGGCTTACTCTGACCGCCTCCTCCCCATCTGTCCCCACGGGTAGACAACTGGGCTGACCCGCGGTACAGGAATTTTGAGGTAGACTTATTCTTATACGTAGATATAGGTTAGTCACTCCAAGTTCTCGTCATAATATACCACATATGAAGATATTTTCAACATATGGGGGGGTTCCGTAACTTAATCTTGTGATTCACCATATATTACGTATATTTTGTTGAGTCAGAGTCTGATCCGTATAGTTCTCTGTGACCATACGCAGCACACCTGGGCTTACTCTGACCGCCTCCTCCCCATCTGTCCCCACGGGTAGACAACTGGGCTGACCCGCGGTACAGGAATTTTGAGGTAGACTTATTATTATACATAGATATAGGTTAGTCACTCAAAGTTCTCCTCACAATATACAACACATCAAGATATTTTCAACATATGGGGATTCTTACTGTCATGCCCACACGATGCCTCTGGCTGGCGTCACATCCTCCCTCGGACAGATATACGAAGACTACATCAAGTGACACATGTAGGTAAGATGATAAACTTCCTCACCTCAATCACGGGCTGCAGTCCCGGTGTCCGTTGATGTGTCTCGCCTCTGTCCGATGGTTTGGGGGGTGTCCCGCCAGGAGGTCTCTCGTGTGCCCCACATTGGGCGCCAACTGTTTTGGATCTGATCAAGGGTCAGTTATGTTGATGTGTTGGTCCAAATTAGTTAGATATGATACGTGCACGGAGAGAAAAGACACTGACACACTCTGTGGAGTCAAAGCAAATCTCTACTTTATTGGGTGTGATACAGCTTGATATACACTTCAGGAGATAGGAAGGGGGCGTCTTTTGTACCACTAGTTGATTGGTTATATGTAGGACAATAGGTGTGCTTATGCAAATATACCCGTATCTTAGTAAAGCTGCACAAGCAACAGGGGGGAAGAAGGGGGGTTGTATTCTGTAAGGAAATGTCTCTATCTTCTAAGCACCGTTTTAACTGTTAAAACAAGCAAGTGTCCATTTTATGTCATATTGCCATAACACACGTATTGGTAACCTGTTGGTGTTCATAGATGACCTATTCTCAAAATGGAACTACTAATAATGACTAGCTGAATACTCTATTTATTGGACCTAAATATGTATATTAAGGAGGATCCTCAATCTTGCCAAACAGGCTGATGGAAATAACTATTTCCAATACCAACGTTGTCACTATTCATTCCAAATTACAAAACATACACAAAGGTACATCTATTTATGTGTATAAATAAAGGAGGGGAGATAATAACAAGAGATGGGGCACTGTGCTAAAACAGGGATTGAAGCAGAAAACATAAAGACTTTGTCTAGAAGGCCCATGAACACACGAGCAGAGGCTTGTCCAGGGCAATGTTAATATTAAAATCGGACCCGAGTAGTAATCCTGAGCACATGATCAATACCAATATCTTGGTTATACTTATGCAGATATGCTGTGTTATATAATACTGCCCTGTGAGTTGTATTTACTCTGCAAACTGACAATTTCAAAAGTAGGTAGATCCTGTGTTCTTCTAATACGTTTGGCAGAATCATGTTTTTTCTTTCACCATAGCAGTCCTTTTGCACAAAGCCTGTTGAAGAATTATTATCAGACACTGCAAGCTTTATATGCGGGTATTTGGGACTCTGATACATGTTATAAGTGGAAATGAAAGATGTAAAACCTCTACTATCACCAGTAATGCTTGACGTTTAAAACAGTGTTTAACTGGTACAGTTGAGTTGAAACAAAATGGAACAAAGAATTTTTTTTTTTTCTGTTATCAAATAGTGCTATATTTTCCTGTGAAGGTGTGTACATGACTGATAAGCACATTTATTCACACATGACTACACATCCTTCTTTTATAAACATGAGCTTGCTGCAAACAGCAAAAATATAATTATATGATCCATGGTAGAACCAATCATAACGTCACATGCGGATCCAGAGGCTTTTTTTAGCCAGCTTATTGCGTTTCTCTGCATGCTGTTAGACAAACGACCATACCGAAGTTGCATCATTGTGTTTTACTTGCCATAGCCCTATTATGTAAGAAATGAATAATCTCTATTATTACAACATCACTGCAGAGTGATGCTGCTCTGAATTCCGTAGAGCAATTAGAGGATCCTTGTTTCGACCATTGGGCAGTGTGCTAATTATTGCTGGAATTGAAGCACAACACTGTACTTGTAATCTTAACAACCATAGTCTGTTCAGCAGCATCAGGCTTAGAGCATAAACATTTAAATCAAAATATGGTTTACGCCAAGCCATTAACCACCAGTTCTTGATTTGCTGACCTCTTAACAGTGAGACATCAGTCTCCTCTGATGGGCTGACATTGGTTAACAATCTTAAGTCAATACCAAGAATTTTGGAGACCAATTAGCCTATAAACCAATATTGTTGAGTAAAAAAAAATAAAAAAAATTATATATATATACACACACACACACACACACACACACACACACATTTGCTTTTGTGTGTATGAAAAATTGTGTTTGCTCACTAGAATACAGTGATAGAGTATTGTCTTCCTAGCTATCTAAAAGCTTGGCGAACACAGTAAAGAAAATAAAGTGTATAACATGCAAGTGCACAGCAGACACTTATAAGGAATGTTCTTCAGGTATTGCAAGAGATTATTTGTATAACAATGGAAACTACCTATTAAGACCAATGCATGAACTTTAGTATAATTCTGTTAGATAGTAAACACATCAAGCATACCTTTTATGCAATACTGGTTAAGTTCATCTTGGTTTGCTCAGTTGTATTTGATTCAAGTAGGTCTAACACACTAAAAAGACTGCTGTGGGAGCTCCGGGGCTGAAAGAAATTATGTGTATTCAGTGTTGTATAATAAGAAACACAGTGCTTTTGGTGGATTCAGGAGGTTTATAAAATATCTGCATTCTGTCCAAGTGCTCTTGGTATTATATGACATTATTCAAGAATGTACTGCAGTGACTCTAAGAACAAAATATACTTTTTTATTGAAAGCAATAGTGGCCAAAGAAAACAGTGAGAACAAATACAATAAAAAAAAAATGGATACAGCAAATCAAATAAAAAAAAAAAAGAACTGTATTTTCTATATCACAGGACAGAGAAAAGCTAGAAATTCAATTTTTCTTATGTAGAACTAAATTGTTCACTAACTTTTCTCAGATATTTTTTCTGGGTATTAGTATACATATTATTCTTTAACGTTTCTAAAAAATATATAGTTATAAAATCATTAAACTGATCTATAAAATATATGTGATGATCTGATGACTTCTGCATACAAAAATTATTTTACTTATGCTTTGTATATTATTCATGTTACTAAGCTGTGGAAGCCCAGACAGACCAAGTATTTTAACAACAAAACATCTAGAAAATATTAATAAAGCCATATTTCACAATAACATTTTAATTCATTGTTGCAAATTTATGTAGCACCCTTGGGAAATAAAGGGTTAATTTCACCTAATTACAAAAGCAGACTAATTGGTCTGCTCAGTCTGGAACTTGTTTTCTTAAGACACCAATATATTTTGTCAAGATAACAAGTTGTTTTCTACATATAACAACTTGTTATCTCAAAATGTCCATGACATAATATGACGTTCTCTATCAATCTATGAATTGGACTTTCCTATCAGTGGGACAATCATAACTTGAATTTTTGATGTTAAATGAACTTTTATGTAGAACTTGAAAAGTTCAAGTGGAAGCTGACATTATGTGGACAATGGTGAGATCCTGTCACCTTCGCATTGGTGCCAAGTATCTTTGTCCTTTATAATTGATGTTCAGGCAAAGCTGCCAAATGCCCTTTAAAAACCTGGATGCACCTAGAGCAGGTTATTAGTAGATCCGTGGGAGTGCCCATCTGTCAACATCTGTGGCAATTTTGGTCAGGGAAGGGGAGAAGTTGTGGGTGTAGATTGAGTTGGGATGAGGGGGTGAAACAAACCAGATATTTCATTTTATTAGAGAACCACTTAAAAGCAAGAGAGGAATTAAATGACAGGATATCAGTATAATGAAGGACTGAGAAGTGCAGTACTGAAATCTCAGGTTCAGATACAATAAAGAGCAGATTGTCTGTGTAGCCTATAATCTTAGATTGAATTCCAGAAAAATGAATACTGTGAACATTATTGTGTCTTATAGCAGGTTCCAAGGCAAGGATGAAAAGGAGTGTCGGCAGATAAGAACCATTCGGTCCATCTAGTCTGCCCAATTTTTTTTAATTTTTTTTAATTTTTTTTGAGTACTTTTATTAGTCCCCCGTTCCCGGTCTTATAGCTAGGATAGCCTTGTGTCTATCCCACGCATGCTTAAAATCCTTGACTGTGTTTACCTCTACCACTTCTGCTGGAAAGGCTATTCCATACATCCACTACCCTCTTCGTAAAGTAATACTTCCTGATATTACTTTTAAATCGTTGCCCCTCTAATTTAAGACTGTCCTCTAGTTGTGGTAGTTTTTCTTCTTTTAAATATGCTCTCTTCCTTTACTGTGCTGATTCCCTTTATGTATTTAAATGTTTCTATCATCTCCCCCTGTTACGTCTTTCCTCCAAGCTATACATGTTAGGTAATTTCTGTCAGGTAGAAGTCAATGTGCTTCTTTCACCCTGTGCAGGAAGCATATTTTTATTTTTTGTTAGGTTTTATATTAATATACTTATGGCTCTTCTGCTTGTATACTTTTGTTTCTATTCACTAAACAAGGAAGGGCGGTAAATTAACAAGGGAAGTGCAAAAATCAGCCAGTATTAACAGATTTGTAAAGATAGGCATATTTGAGAATTTTCCAACTTGACTTTCGTGAGAAGAGATGGGACATGGGTATGTCCTGATTGCTAAGGAAAGATTGTAGGCATAATGACAGAGTTCTGTGACAGAGAATAAAGCAATAATTTACTTTCTGGAAGTATTGTTCTGCTGTTTTTCCAATTTAGTATTTATATGTACATGCAGATGCTCTGCTGCAGCTAAGAAGGAATTGACTGTAATCCCTTTTTTATGTGTTCCTTGTTTTAGAAATTTTACCAGACTTACAAATTACTTTAGCTAAGAAAGAATTGAATATAATCCTTTTATATGGTTTTCTTGTTTTAGATTTTTTTCCCCCAGACATAAATTACTTCCACACGTTTTTTTTTCTCAGTACATAAAACTATTTTATTGCATCAGTAATTCTAGTGAAGTCTGCAACTCATGAATATGCAACTGATCTATAACTTGTTTCTTCAAGCAAGAATGTCATTCATTTAATATTTGCCTCCTTTCTCCTCCAGTTGCATGCTTCAAATTAACACTAAACAATGGCAGTCTGCCCATATGAGTAAATGCAAATCTAAAAATTGGCAAATCGAGATGAACAAAGGTGGATGATGTGGAATGGCCAACAAACAGCATACCCCGGGAATGGAAACTGAGAATTCAAACCAATATCTAATGGTCGACCCAAAGTCAGGCCGAAATTGCGGAGAAATCTGTTATTTGGCCAATAGTATTTCAGCCTCATTTCGGTTTGGAGGGATGTCAGGCAGAGACATCCTATGGATTTTGCTTACTCTTAGGGAGCCAAAACCCCTGAAGTTGGCCAGAAATTGCCAAAAATTGCCAATTCTCCAGAAATTAGCTAGAGATTTGAGAAGAAACGTGTAGAAGAATTAAATGCAACATGTTCTAAACACATAACTAGTTCTATTTATATGTTATGCATTTTAATAGTATATTTACATTAATATAAGGATTTTTTAATTTTAATAAAATAATATTTTATTTTATGTTCAGTTACTTTATTTTTATGTATTTAATTAATGTATACATTTTTATTTTTTTATTATATGCTCCTTGAGAGTAGATGTTCTCCCAAAATAGCCCCAAAATAAGCTAAAGTGCTTCCCATAGAAGTCTATGGGGAGGCCTGAGGCAATCATGAGGTCACATTGGCCTATTTTCTTGCCGATTTGCGATCACTTGGTGGTCTCTGAGTAGCCCGAATTTGAAGGGTACTCGCAACACAGTGATCTGACAGGGTTAAAAACTTAGAGCTAGCCAAGTCAACCCTTTAACCTTTTGCAAACATGGCGAATATATAAAATATCAATTATTACAGCCAATCACAGCACTTAGGGATATGGGGACCAGACACCTACATTGGGGACAGAGAAAGAACACTTGTCAATGGTGAAATACATTTTTGGGGTACTACTCCTGCCAATTCGAGGTATGATCCGCATTTCTTCCTCTTGTGCACAGTATATATATGTTTGGTGACTATAGTAAACATTTTATTTATTTTAGACTTAGTTTATAGCATTAGAATGCTGTGTGACCATTTTTTTGGTTACATTCAAAAAGAAAAAACCCTACATTTGCTAGTTGGTGTAGAACAGTTTCTACAGGGAACTACAAAACGGACGTGGGTGTGTCAGCAAGGTGATGATGCTTGAATAAAACACGAGAATTACAGATTTGGGTCGATTGCTTGATCAAAACATACAGTAAAACAGTGCTTAGCCAAATTCGTCCGGGTGCTTCAGGATGTGGAACCATGACAATTATACCTGTAGAGAGCTTAAAAAACTGCCTAGGGGACATTACTATACACTGCTTCATGGTTTACACTAACAGTCCATTAACATTCCAGTTAACAGGTAACTAACTAAGTAGCCATCTACCATCAGAGCTGCATTCTATTCCAGAACATTAGAGGTTTCTGGGTAAAACTACCTAATTATATTGTTTTTGTCAGACTTCATTCACTATTTTTAATGGTGGGTTTTAATAATTCATTTGTTATTTATAGGGAAAATAGAACATTTATGAATCATGTCAAAATGACTACCTTTACACAGGTAGAGACATTTAAGATATACAGTACAAATAAATAAAGCCTGGTAGACAATGGCATGCATTAAAGATGTTCTGCAATGCAGTGCTGGGAATGCACATTGTGCTTTTATTGTTATATAGAATTCTTCTTTTTATCATTGTGCAAGCTGTGAGAACTTGATAGGCAGCAGGATAGCTCTGGAACTACCAGTTCTATGTTTTATGGGTCAGGTAATATAGATGGCTGACACTTTCATGATAAAACTTTTCATCAATAGAAAATAAATGTTGACATGTAAAATTCACCCAATGCCAATTAAGCCATAACTTAGAAAATCCGTTGGTACCCAGATATCTTTACAGCTTGCATAATTTCCTCTGCAGCTTAACACGTTCAAAACATATTTGTTTTGTTGAATAAGTTTAGGAAATCTTCCACTTGCTGGGGTTGTTTCTTTTATCTAGAAGATGCAAGTACAAAACGGAACTCTTTTGCTACCAGATTCTAATGCGGTGAAGAGTTTGTCAGCTACTGATTATAATAAAACATAAAAGCCAACAATGACAGTGACTTATGGGATTCTTCCTACTTACTAGAATGTACATTTGCTCTCCAAGGGCAAGTATGAGAGTTGCATGCTGACAATCCACGCAGGATCGATATGTCATGTAAAGATTAAAGCAATCTGCCGCTGTAAATAGTCTGACCCAAAAAAAAAAGATTTTATGAAAAATGCTCTGGTAATATAGAGCCGATCATTCAGCCCAACAGGTACAAAGTGCTATGCTAACAAAAGATGTTGCAAAGCTTGTGCTGTTTAAAAATGGGAGGAAAAAAAACCATACATAATGGAGGAAATTGGAGGAGAATGTGGTCTAAGCCAAGGGTCCATTCCTTGGGTTTCCATGGCGATTGTTCCACCTTTAGACTTTTATAATTAACCCCAAAAAAACCTTAATAAAAACTATGTAATAATAATTTGAGATGAGGTTACATAAAAGATCTAAAGTTAAGTTCTTGTAACCCTGGTACAGTAAAAGTAAAAAGTAAAGTTGAGAAAAAAAGTTAACCGTGCATGTTAATGACCTTAGGAACAAAGGTTGACATGAATAGATGAGTTTTAGCAGAATATTTGTAGGTAATACAATTTTGGAACACAGATTTCAAGAGTAGGGGATTCAGTAGGTGCCACCATTGTTCATGGTGGACATTTACTGGAATTACTGGGGACCAATTACCCATAAATAATTTATCTCTGATCCAGATATATCAACTCCCATACATATTTTTCAACCACTGACCCAGGGCTAGACACCAACATTGTTCATGGTGGACATTTAGTGGACTTTGTGAAGGACAATTTAATGATTCTCTATGGACTTTCACAGTCCTCGTCATGGCCTTGAATGGACACCTTGCCTATTCCTGTGCTGTAGACAGAGCATCATGATTAAAAAGATCTTAGTAGGCAAGAGTGCAACAAAAATATAAGAAACGAAGGAAGGTGAAGATAAAATGGGAAGTGTAACATATATTTGTAGACAGTAAATGAGTTGTTCGGGGGAGATATTAAGGGCAATTATAACAAATATATATCTTTAGTAATACATTAATAACCTATTTTCATTTGTATTTAGTCTAGAATTGAAAGTATTCTAGATAACTATAGAATTGTATACTTCGGGAAGATAATGTTGAGGGAAATGTGGAAATATTCCAGTGGTGCGTTAAGATCTAACAAGAGAATGAATCAAAATGTTTAGCTTAGATATTGTCAGATTCTGGATATTACAGGTGACCGTGGCATTCATTTTCCTGAGACATCATTTTAAAACGAAATCATTCCAAAGCCTGTACCATAATAATACACTTTACTGTAAGCTGAAATCAAATATAATACTACACCACTGAATACATAGCTTAGTGTATGCATTGTACCAAGTTTTCATAGAACTGCATTATGTGTTTCAAATAAGGTATATTATTCAGCCACCTTCCAAAGTATACAATGCTATGACAGAAATATTTTGTGTTGTATACAACACGTCTGTATATACAAAAACACATTTTTATGATAACATTCTTAGAAATGTTTTCTGTATTACAAGATATCTAGATTAAGGTCTTAAACATGTTCGTTTTATAAATTGTGAGCAGGCACTTTTGGAAGCCAAGTGTGTAGTTGTTTTCTAAGCAGGTTTTTTATGATTTTATTCATGAAAGCTTGTAAGTAAATACCTTATGTAAGGAACAACTGAAATGTTTGTAACAAGGAAATAAACGTCTAAAACAGGAGAATTCACCGTCAGAAGGATTTCAAAATAAATATTCTTGGCAGCGTTCTATATCTTAAACCGAATCGAATCACAAACATTAATAATGCACTAAACATTAAACAGGAATGAGTGCACAGGTTTCTTTTCAAATAATTTTACTAATGCCAGATTTCTGTAATTCCCCAGAATTATTAATTTCATCTTACTGCAGAATGATTGATGAATCCGCGCCTTTTCCACAGCTGTACTGAGTTGAGTGGCCATTGAGCACAATAAATGAGGGGGTAAAATGACTACAGATTTGACAGTTTCTCCTTAAGTGTCGGCACCTACGCATTTGTGTTGACACCACCCAAGATCCCAGATATTTGGGCATGACCCCCAACTTATCCCCAAGTAATTTTAATAAACACCTGCTAAATAAAATAAAACCATAACTCAATACATGCAATTCAAGGCTTTATGGAACAAACAAATTATTATGAAGAAGTATGTCTTGCCTATTTATACACATATTTATACGTAGAATGGTTCTAGTAAACATTTTTCATAAAGATCAGCTTTAAAAGAAGAAATTATTTTAGTTTACAAATGACCTATTTTCATTTTAGTTGATTGTGTCTTTTTCAAAGTTAGGAATTTATTCCAGACACCAAAAAAAGCAAAGTCAGTGCTTAGCAAGCTATCTATATAGTGTTTCTTCTAAAACCAATAGCAGGTGCACTTCTGTCCATTTCAAAAGAAATGTGAAAAACCATCATTAACTCCGGGGCTGGATTTGTCTTTGAATTAATAAGTAAAATAACGGAATCATTCATTAACCCCTTCATGACATATGGTGCTTGCAACCCAGACGACGTATGCATTGGCCACCAGTCACCTCAATCACTATGGTAGAGATCCGATCAGGGTCATTATAGACCCTGTGGGTCCCTGCCAAAAGATCGCGATACCTCCGGACGTCACCTGTGAAGTTCGGGCACAGCGTAATTAGTTAAAATATAGCCGGTGCTCGCATAGAACTTCCTAGCGTCACAAAGGGGTTAATATATCTTCCATTTTTCCACTTTAGAAATTGATACAACACACTATATACTTCACAGGAGTTCATGTGAAGGTTTATAGATCTAGAATATATGTTTCTGTAAGGATTTTCATATAAAAGGAATTTTCATTGATTCAGCCCACTGATTTAATGTTGGTATCCACTCTGTCCCAAGGCATTTCTAAAATCATGCACCTTTTCCAAAAAATGAAAATTAACTATTCCCGAGAGTACAATTCACTACAACACTGACAGATTACCTACACTTTTACTATAGAAGCCTACTTGAGGAAATAAGTAACATTACAACCTCTCAAGCTGGTAAAATGGGCCTGAATTCCTTTGCCAGGTCTTCTGTCAGAGCTCCTTATCTCACCCTACAAAGTACAGTCATTTTTATCATCTAAACATTGTTCTTACTGGGAAATGTAGAGAATAAAATGTGATCTATACATTGTGCTAGAAGAATTGTGCCTAAATTAGGAGAAAATTGTGCCTGTGGAGTCTCCTCTTCATAACACTTCACATGCAAATTAATTGCTTTTTAATGGGAAAGGAGTGATTTGCATTGTAAGTAACAGGTGATATCATGAACAGGAGACTTCACATACACATTGAAAACACACATAATACCAACCACTGTCTGTCATACAGAACCAAAATTATTTATATAGGCAATGGAAGATTATAAAAACATACAGGGAACATAATACAGGGACACAAAGTCCCCAGGATTATACAATGCACTCACAGACATATAGGCAATTGGAATAATTGGAATTATCTATATATATATATGGATAACAGATCTGCCATATAACAGATTTAAGCAACATTTAGGTTCACAGATTCCCTTTAAAATGAGTGAAATTAATTGACAAACTGTCAAATGACATATGTCAAATTAAACCCTCCAAGTAAAAGAAAATACTGCGGTAAAATGTTAGTAAATTGGCAATGGTAAGTGCTAGAAAGAAAATAAAACAATAATAGTAAAAAAAAAAAAAAAAGAAAAAATGCTATTCAGCATCAAGTTTTTATTTGTTTAATAAAAATGCTGGTTTTGCTCCCACTTTGAAGACTCTTGGTTCAAGACTGGCACTGTGCTACAGGACTCTAGGTAACAATTTAACAAGGTGGCAAAATACAATGAAACATATTTGTTATACTGCCCTTCTTAATTCTAATACCTGAACATCTCAGAGTGATATTTTGCAAGGAACACTAATAATATTGACCCCCTCAATGAATCCTAATTTACAATGATATAATTACCATTTTGTGTTTATTTTCATATTGGGTACTGTGTTCAGATATATAAAATAGGTGCATACAAAACAATATACAAAAGGAAACCAAGTAAGTGTGTTACATAAAAGAATGCATTCTTTTGTATGACATGCCTGGCACGTCATATCAGGAAGGGGTTAAAATTGTAATTCCGTGACCGGCTTATTGATTAATGAATATAAAAAAAAAGTATATATTTTTTTTTTGTTTCAGAGATGCATTTAGTTTGTGTATATTAGTCCAGCCCATAATTCTGAACAGAAAATATGCACAGGGAAAGTATACACATTTTATATCATATAATTCATTCCAACATTGATCAAACCCCAGTCACAGAGTTCCTATCACCAAGCACAGCTTCAGAAGTTAACACACATGCAAATGTAAAACAAACTCAATATTTATTACTTTAATGTCGTAGCTGTGTAACGTTTTTAATAGAAGATATTGTCTGTTGGGGATTTTTATCCCAATAATTATTCATGCCATCATGATTTTCAAGGTTCTTAATACCGTTGAATTTTAAATACTTTAAGTGGACTTACATTTTACAAATGTACTGCATCCTGTTCTAAGCTGATGCCGAACATTTAATAGCAAATATTATTAACCCCTTAGTGAGAGTTCTATGCTGCATTGATATGCCTTGAAGATCAGAATTCCATTATTTTTGTCATACGTTTGTTTAACTTTGATTTATTTCTTCGTGTTCAGTACACTCCCCAAATTATAAATAATTTTTTAAAGGACAGATGGGGCTTTCTTTTGATACTGTCATTTTCATGACATAATTTACTATTAAAAAATATATAAAATATGATGAAAATATGCCAAAAAAGCCCCTCTTTTTCTATCTTTGACCTGATGTATTCTTACGCAATTAAAAAATGTGAAAAACAACCCATCTATATAGTTTCTAATATTTGTCCTGAATTTATAAATATCAATGTTTCCATGTTTTTCTGCTTTCTTTTTCAAGTAACAGGGCAATAACCAATACTAGTGTTTTTTTTTTTTTTTGGGCTCCAAACCATTTTCTCCTACACTGACCTTTTTACCCCAAACTTAACCCTAGATTTAACCCTAAATCTACCCCCACCACTTAATCTAACCATTGTACTAACCCTTATTATAACCCTAACCCACCTGTAACCCCAACCCTTTTTGTAACCCTAACCCAAGATCTAGGGATAGCTTTTTTTTCCCCTAACTGTAATGTTAAGTCAGAGATGGGTGTTACATGATGCTTCAAAAGCTGATTACTGTCTATGTTGAATGCATACAATCATATTCGCGGTTATGATATGTGCGGTTATGATATCCGCTAAATTTCCACCATAAATAACCCTGGCATAGATGTGTAGGCAAACTGCGAAAGGCTAGAAACAACATATAGGTGTCGTATGGATCTGGGTCAGAGCAAAATTAATATAAAAGGTCAGAGGTCTCAAGAAGGGGATTGTTTTGACACCTGAAGCAACAGTCTTATTACAATTTGTCTTTTACCTGTAAAATTGTATTACTTTTGCTACATAATGCAGCACCATTTAACAAAATGAGAGACTCTGTGCCATCTGGACAATATGTCTGTATGCTAATTTTGTCCAGAAAACATTGACACACTTTTCAGTGGAATGATAGACAACCTGTACTATAAATAACGATAAATTGACATTACTTGTTACATAGCAGTATGTTTTGCCTCTAGGCAAGAAAGCAGTGTAAGCAGTTATGGTAGTGTCTGACATTCATTTTATTAAGTAGCTAGATAATACCTTCCATTTAGCTCCTAAGTAGGAGCCAATAACAATTTTATCTCTGGCTTAGGTAATGTAGTATATTTAATTTTTTGTGAATCACAAAAGGATTCTGTTCTAATGCTTCATTAGCATAGCATTATTAAAGAGTGGTAAACTTACTGGTAGTGTTGTACATTTATGTTAAGCTTGTTTAACATTGCTTAATGTGAATCCCTGGTCTTCTATAATGATTTGCTAAATGATCTTAACACAGAATTAAAGATTACATTGTTTACCGATTTCAGTTTTTTTTTTATATGTTCTGTTATGATGGGAGGTTTATTTATCAAGTAGGTGATTTTCTATAGTGTCTACTCTATAAAGAGAGATTTGAAAGGAATTAAGATGGAAATTTCAACCTAAAGTTGAAAGTAGCACAGTTTTAAAAATGCTGCATTGGAGAAAGTTTCCAACTCAGATACATTATACAAAAGTTTGAAATTCCCATCTCAGTTCCCGGTTATTTTCTCTTTATTGAGTAGTAACATAGAAACATAGAATGTGTCAGCAGATAAGAACCATTCAGTCCATCTAGTCTGCCCAATTTTCTAATTACTTTTATTAGCCCCCCAGTTCCCTATCGTATATCCAAAATAGCCTTGTGTCCATCCCACGCATGCTTAAACTCCTTCACTGTGTTTACCTCTACCACTTCCGCTGGAAGGCTATGCGATACATCCACTACCCTCTCAGTAAAATAGTAGTAGTGTTTTGCCAATTATCAGTTATGCCATTATCCAAATTCGAAATAATTGCATGCTATACATGAAAAACAATACTATGTTTACAGTGTTAATGTTTGCATTTAGTAGTTGTACAGCTTTTACTCATGAATCTGAATTAGAACACTATCATAAACTATGCCCCTTAGCTGTCCTGCTTTAGGTGCTTTTCATAGCGTCATGATTTCACTCTCCTGTGTCCCTGGGGCATAGGAATGAAGAGCATTCTGTATATGAGCAGAATGATTAACCCTCCTGCAGGGTATGCAAGGTGGTTATTCAGTGTTTATGACAATGGTTGTCAAAGAGACTGTATATGCCAGGAGAACACTTTGAATGGCTTCAGTCTGACAGTATACATATATAAGCAAGGTCTCATGAGGTTTTGACAGAGATCCACAGGGTCTGTAAAAACCCCTGATCGGGTTTCTACCACTCTGTAATCAGGAACACAACATTTGACATTAAGTGGTTAATAATCTTAAAAAAAAAAAAAAAAGTGTGCTTAGAATTTGCAGAATATCCAGTACTATTGAATTGAGGATAATAAAGAAAGCCAAGCCCATTTGGACCCCATCTATAGATGTCTGTTATTCTTTCACCAGTGTTTAGGTACCTGAGACTATCCCACATGGCATAACCTCATCACTCAATGTTTGAAGCTTATTATGACTATGAAAGTTATAGTACATACTATGCATTACTCTCCACTTCATTTAAACAATGTAACCTTTTTCTCTAACTTCACATATTGTCACCAATATCCAAATATTTTTTGCATGTTTGAACACTTGCAAACTAGTGCTGTTTTATATTATCACAATATTAACATCAGCGTCTCCCAGACTTCTTTTTAGTCAAAAGACACCATTTTGAACAAGATAGTTTTATGCCACAATCTTGCTTAGCTCCGGCAGAAGTTTTCTGTAGACATTCAATTCTCAATTTACCCAACTAAATCTAAATGTGAAAGGTAAACTGTCAGTATTGATTCTGTAGTTCCAGGTTACTTTTATATCTGGTAGGCTTCTACTATTAGAAATACTTCACAATTTCTACCAAGCTAAAACATCACTACTTGCGTGTCTAATGCCAACGGTTGGCAGGTAAATTACTGATCTTGCTTCTGAGTGCATCATTAAGTGTTGTCTTAATGATGCAGCAACTAATTTGTATTATATATGTTATATCTAACAAAAGGAACATTGCTATTTTAACTCCTTAGTGACCGGACTGTTTTGATTATTTGTACCCTTCGTGCAAATATTGTCTTTAACATTTCTGTGGTGTTTATGTTTAGCTGTAACTTTCTTTCCTCATTTTATTATATACAGTTTTTATCACCAAAAGAAGGACTTTCTGTGACACCATTATTTTCATCATATCATATTAACTGCCTCTAGAGGCAACAGCAACAGAAGTTATCACTGATCACTTTTGCAGCCCTTGCCAACTTCAGGGCAGGGAAATATTGGAGGGGCATGTGGAGCCCCTATACAGGTTTTACCACATGGTGTACCAGGTACCACAGCTGTTATTAATGGACAACTTTTCTGTGACATACCTGATATATCCATGATCAAGATGGGGTCAATAGTGTGTCTACTGCTTCACAGGGTACATTCTTTTTCTTCTACATCAAATGTCCTAAAAAGACATAAAACATTTTATTTGATTGGCAGGAAATAAGGGAGGATACGAATAAAATATCAATATCTGTTAACCATTAAGAACAAGCCTTCAATACTCTTCATAGATTTGACTTTTAAACTTTTACAAAATATGAAAATACATTTATTGCAAGAATAGCCTTAGTCACCAGATGCTCTATAGTGACTTTATGGAACACATAACAATTACAAATTTGGAAACAATTAAGTAAAAAAATAAAGCATTAGTAGCGATGGACTGCTTAACTGCATTAGTTCATGAAAAAGTTAGATCATTTGTTAAATCTGGATACAGTGGCTTAGTTCAGCATAACAACTCATTAACAAAGAGTAGCATCGAATTTGAACTTCACAAACATGTTTTATTCTCCCTTGACATAAATGCAAATATTGCAATTAAAATATGTTTTAGATATTTTGGAAACATTTTTATTAACTGAGAATATATTTTTAAATGATATAACCCTTAAGGCCTTGTACCCCCCCTCCCCTTTTATTTCTGCTTTCATTCTTTTGTTGAGTACTCTAAGATGGTAAACAGTTGAAAGACTGAATTGCAGGGAATTGAAAAGGGAATTTCAAAGTTAAGGCCAAAGTAACAAAGTACTTTGGCCTCAACTTGAAATTCCCACTGGACATCCGATCTCAATTACCTGCATTTCTCTCTTTCATAAATAAAAATGCCATTTGTGTAATTAAGGGCAACTGATTGGTAAAAATCCTCTCTTTTAGATTAATACTACCATATATCTTACTGCAATATGTATATAGTAACAAGTTATTTTAAAAATCCTTCCAGCTGGTATGTTGGCTGATAGTATGTGCCCACTCTATTCTCCTTTTGGATATGCAGGAAAGGCTGACAACCTCAGGTTTAAGCTGTTATGTATAAGACTTTAAATTTGATGTAAGCTACATCACATGTAGAGTGCGCAGTAAGCTGGAAAGAAAATTCACATTAATTAAAAATAAATATAGAATGTCGTAGAAAAATGTTTGAGGGTTTGTTTTTGTTAAAATAAATTTAGAGATCTAGCTTAAAATTCTTATTGATTGCACTCCCCCCCCCAGTCGTTTTACTAATGCAATCAACATACTATATGTATTATATACTGCATCTTTATTCAGTATGTTCAACCACTTTCCTTTAAAACTTTTGGGTCATTTATGGTGTGAGTGTTGAGGTAACTAATCTTCTAGAACCTAATTTAATGACTCACTCAATCTTTGTGATTAATTACCGGTTCCCAAGTCAGAAATAGTAAGTACCGTACTTTGGTTATTCCAGAATGGACTGATGAAGGGATCCTGATAGTTACAAAGATGCTATATAAATCATTGGTGATTAACGTGTACATTAATCTTATAATGTTTGATTTAACAGGTAATTAACATTTACATGATATGCTATACCAATAAATGGTAATACTTTTCATTACCCTGTGGTTTTACAAAGTAGTGTCAAAAAAGCACAGTATTAAAATATAAATTTACTTTTAACGATATTTTTGGCTCTTTAAACACAATTTATTCTCAGAATTTAAAAAAAATATGTTAAAATAATTAAAAAAACAAAAACATATTTAGCCAAAAATATGGCTTTCAAGTTTTTAAATACACACACACACACTTTAATGTTTACTAGTGACATTTAGCAAGAGTTAAAAAAAAAATTGCATACTCGTGAAAAAAAATCAGATGCTCCAGTGCCCTTACAATGAGGAGTAGATCATGGAATGTTGGTATCAAAAGAAATGATAAAAAGTATAACACATTTTGATATTTCAGCATCCTTATGGCACAGTCTAATCTTGTTTTACCCACTGAACTTGCAATATTTGCATGTTTTACTATAGACACCAAAGAAGAGGTTACAACCCAGAGATACCACAGATATACTGTCTCTTTACTGAGACAAGTAAACAGCAACCACATGCTCTTCCTCATAGTGCTTAAAACACTGTAAACAAGACACTGTAGCCTGATAAGAGAGAGCATTTCCCTAAGCAGCTTTTGTCTACCATCAACAGTAGTACCCACTCCCAAAGTCCTCCCCTGGTTGGGAAATGTTGTACGGTTCTTCTTATTCGTTATGTGGATGCACTTGATACCAACGTAGTATGTTCTAATGTGGCTTTCCAGTGAAATGTTAATGATCATTGCTGACCTGATTTGCATATGCCTACCCATAATCCCTTGCAGTGGTTATAGCACTGTGAATGTGGCATTTCTGTGGGAAAACAAGTCTTTTGGCTTGTTTGAGGTGTGTAGATTTATGTTTGATAATGAGTCTTCCACCCACCATGTCAATGATTATGCATAGTTGTTGCCATATTTTGTTTGTTATTTCTTTCTGTTCAAAAAATCACTTTCTATTTAGAAGTATGGAGCTAATGTGCAATAATAAATCCAATTGACAATCTGGCAACTACTCCACTGACTTTTTCTTTTGTCCATAAACTTTCCCCCCAAAAATCTCTACACTTGCAAATACCATTGAAAAGTCTCTAAGTATTTTGTTAATACAGCAGCCAAGAGGTAATGTTTTCTGAAAAGCAACTAAATTAAGTTTATTTTAACCACCATAAATGCATCTAATATTTGTATTTGTTACTAGCTATACAATTAATATCAGACCATCTCTCCTTCATATATTAGGTAGATTTATAAATAGAAACGTATATATAGAAGTGGGGTGTTTTTAAAGGACCTGTGTGAGATTACCAGCTGTGCATATCGGTTTGAATTACATCCTAAAAAACATTCCTATTACTCAAAATATATTATCTTGAATAATGCCATTGTAAAAAACAGTTTTAACAAATCATGTAATGGTTAAACATTTGATTATTAATGTGGAATAATAATAACAGTAGTGTCAGTGGTGTTCAGTGTAAACTTGTGTTTCTGGCCTTATTTAAAATTGTAATATCTGACCTCTACTTTCTTTTGACACTGGGGTCCGCATCCGCTGGATGTCACATATTAATTGATAAACTGTGATGGGTGATGAGGGATGGGGGGGCAGAATTTTTTATTGCCTTGAGAAGTGCCCACTTTGCACATCAGTTAAAGCTGCCCTGCCTACACACATACATAGCCACTAGAGTTGAGCGAACACCTGGATGTTCGGGTTCGGCCGAACTTCGGAAAAAAGTCCGGGTTCGGGGTCGAATGGGGACTCTATTTCGGTTTATAGAAAAGCAATAGCATTACATGTATTCCATAAACCGAAAGACATTTGGTTTATAGACTTTTGTTTTATAGAATACATGTAATGCTATTGCTATTCTATAAAAAGAAAGTCTATAAACAGAATGTCTTTCGGTTTATAGACTTTCGGCTTATGGAATACATGTAATACTATTGGCTTTCTATAAACCGAACTAGAGTCCCCATTCATAAGAAATTCTTATGAATGGGGACTCTAGTTCGGTTTATGGAAAGCCAATAGTATTACATGTATTCTATAAGCCGAAAGTCTATAAACCGAACGACGTTCGGTTTATAGACTTTCGATTTATAGAATAGCAATAGAATTACATGTATTCTATAAACCGAACGTTGTTCGGTTTATAGACTTTTGGTTTATAGCCGAACCCCGAACTCCAACATGAACATACAGTGGAGTGTTCGGGTTCGGGGTCCGAACACCGTAATGTTTGGTACGAACCCGAACAGTACGGTTCGGGTTCGCTCAACACTAATAGCCACACTTACACACTCACGCATAAAAAAAAACTGTCACACTTACACACACACTTAGTCATCATTATACACACACACACACTCACATACACTTACAGAGACAACCTTATACATAGACAGGGCAGGCCTTAAGGGTGTTCGACCTGTGCGAGCCCCAGGGGGCGCCTGCCCTCCTGCTAAAAAAAAAAGCCGGTAGAGGCACTGGATTAGGGAGTTCAAAAGATTCCCCCTTACCAGCCCTCTGCTCGGCATGCTCTGCTAGATCCGGGGAGGGGGTGGAGCTAACCAGCTGAGAGGTGTAGCTCTGCCCCCACAGGGGAGGGGGGAGAGAGACAGAACAGAGGAAGGGGAGGAGAGAGACAGGAGAGAGAGAGAGAGAGAGAGAGAGAGAGAGAGAGAGAGAGAGAGAGAGAGAGAGAGAGACAGGAAAGAGAGAGAGAGAGAGAGACAGGAGAGAGAGAGAGAGAGAGAGAGAGAGAGAGAGAGAGAGAGAGAGAGAGAGGGAGAGACAGACAGACAGACAGACAGACATGGCAAGGAAGAGGAAAGGGACAAACATGGGAAGGGAGAGAGACACAGGGGACATGGGAAGGGAGAGAGACATAGGGGGTGAAAGACAGGGGGCGCCACGGGGGAAGCCCGCACAGGGCGTCGGAAGACATAAATACACACAGAAATATACACACCCTTACATACTTAGACACGCAGTCACACTTACAGACAGTAACACACACATTGACTCACACACAATTACACAGACAGAGAAATGTAATGTGTAAGTGTAAACACATTTACACACATTTTAATAAAAAAAAAAAAGTTTTACTATTGGTCGTCCTCCTCCCTGCCAGGAATGAGTGGGCCCTGGACAGCTGCCCCATTTGCGCGCACTTTTTTTTACAAAAACATGCACTTTATATTTTGTGAAGTATTATAAAAGTGGAAAATCTGTTAGTTATGGTCTATTAGCAGGTAGCACTTATAAAGAAACAAGTAAATTCTGTACCCAACATAATTTTCATTTTAATCCCTGGGATATCTCATGGTGTGTTTATTATCATGCCCATTAAATTACCATAGCGTGAAATATGGGATACTTTGACTTTAGCTTTTGAGTAATGATAAGAATTTGAACATCCTTCTCAAATCCTTGGAATGATACATATAGAATCTCCATATTAATAAGCTACTAAGAATTCAGTGGTAACAATTCTTAACAGAAAGCAGTTTGTCATCTTTTTTAATAAAACCTTAAAAATGTTCAATAACAAAGTCATTTAAGGTTAGTTTGCATGTTTGTTTAAACTTCATTTATTCCTCATTTATACAACAGCTAAACCCTGTTAGATGTTTTTCCTCCTCATTAGTCATGGATATTTCTATTAAGCTGTGACCAACATGGGAATGAAGCTAGGTAGTGAACGAGGAAACACGAATCATAGCTCAGTACAACTTAAACAGATTAAATTTATTGAAGCAGTTAATAATATGAATGTGATAGCAGAAGGTTATATCCTCTGCCCCATTAGCTGTCTACAAATCATACCAAAATGAATATACCCTTTATCTTTCACAAATTATTTAGTACAACCTTTAAATACAATTGTGTAGAGAATATACTCTGGTCTGTTCCTTTCTAGATAATATTGTAGCTTTGCTTTGAAAGAGTGTTTTTTTTTTTTTTTTGTATATTGAGCTTGAGAGCAAAGCACACATAGCTTTTTACAGTTTCTTTCTCTATGGAGTGGGTAACATATAGCTGGTAATCAAATAAACAATGTCATAGTGCAGCAAACCAAGATAACAGAATTATAAAAGTAATACAGCATAGTTTATTAATATACAATAGCAGGTCTCATTCAGGTCCACATGCAGATGGTCACAAATATTACTTAGATATCCTTGAGTTACTGCAAGCACTGCACCACTCATCAAGCTCTAAATTCACTCTTGTGAATTATTTCCTGAAGTTTTTAGTGGTAATTCTGAGTGTCTGCAGGATTTTTTCCAGGGCGGAAAGAAAAACAACCTCCTCGTCTTTCTCCTCACACACCCCAACACCTCCTCCCAAATTTCCCATCTTTGTTGGCCTCCTGGTGGGAGGCAAATGTTAGTTATCCATTAATAAGAAAAAATATATGATTGTGGTAGTAGCAACAAACAGACCGGCATGTACCTGTGCAACATGGGAACTTCAGTTTACAATAGCTGGTGTGGTAAAGATTAGCCACAACCTTAAAAGTCTACAAATCTTATGGTGTTCAGCCAGTAGTGGCTGACTGTAAATCATATGAACTGCAGTCATGAAAACACAAAAGTAGTAGTGTCAATTTTATATCGTGAAATGGGATAAAGTACATACCGCGCCTTATGATATCGAAGGGGCTCTAAATGAACCATTACTGCTAAAAAAAAAGTGCATTTTTAGGAGGATGTTTGCTTTGTAGTATTGCTGCATAAATTGAGAGAGATATCATTAATGAAAAGGATTTTCCATAATTATTCTCCTCATCTGTGGTGCAGAGTCCTGGTGAAAGCTGCCCACTTTCACCTGTAGTTGGAGAAAACTCACTTTGGTGCAAGATGAAAATTACTGCTTGTGTAGTGCACAGGTTTTTTCCAATGTGAATTGATTCAGGCATTCAGCATAAATCACATTTTTAATATTTGACTCAAGCCCTCCCCAGTGATTACTCTGCATGTTTACTGCAGGTGCGGCAACACTGATTATATAGGCACTGAGGATATAAAGTTTTGTTTCATTTAGTCACTTCCTGTGCTCTTGGACTGTGATAAAATTACTCTTGTAGGATCTCTTAACAGTGCCATACATTGTCTGATGACATCACTAGAAAGATAGGATTTTCATTAATTTGAATGAAATCATTCTCATTTGTTCCTACAGCAAAAAAAAAAAAAAAAAGGAAATTACTCATTCAGCTAGTGTGGGCAGTCCTGGTTTCTTGAAAACTGCTGTAATTTCACAATTTCATCTAGCTGTAAGTATTTCATATCTTAAGCAATGCACATTTTAAACATGCATTTTAAAGTACATTGAAAGCACATTAATATTTGTAAAATGCATTTGTTTAAGTATGAAGACATTTTATTTGTGTCACCTGCTTTGTAACTCAGTTATCAAGTTTGTCTCTAGAGAAAAAGTAACGTTACAAGTATGAAAGGCTTACTAAGCATAAAGGGTAACTTTTGTCCAGACCAAGCATTGTATTTGGAGACCCATACACATTATTCAACAGTGTCCCAAATAGTTATGTCTTGTGGTTTCCTCCTGAGCCGATGATGTTAAAACAAAGGAACAATGGTGGCTGTCTGTCATTTTTGGACTGGCACCTGTTTTCTTCAGATCTAAAGAGATAGGGGGATAGAGATAACCGAGACCCAATCTGTTTGTCATAAATACACATTCGAATGCCATTTGCAATGTTCACATAACTGTATATAAAACCCTGTTTATTCTGTATAAATTGCAAATATTGACACATCCGTATATTATCTGAGACGCATGTTGATGTTTTGCAACCTATGAACCTAAAATGAAAACTAAACAAACCTTTTAAACTTCACCTTGGTACAAATAATATTTTATATATTCTGTAGATATTGCAAATATCAACACATCTTTAGACATCACACAAAATGTGTGGCTTCTGATCATATGATTTATAATGCAAATCATTAGAGGCAATTCCATTAATGCAGAGAGCTACTCTGTGCACATGAGACAATGTAAACATTTTTTGGAGCATGTCATTTAATTTGCTCATTAGTTTGGCAACTTCATTGATTACATTTATGTAACTGTTAGATATTGATTTAATTTAATTTAGATACTTTCTTGACACACATTGGAATTGGGAAAATCAAGGTTATTGAATTCTACATTTATCCCTAGGACACGGTAATGCTACATATTACCCAGGACATACTTGAAAATGTGAGAAATCTTAATGTATCCTTCCTGGTAAAATACGGATTATAATTATAAATAAATAAATAAATTATCAGGACAGTTTAGGGACTGTGGAGCTTGTACCATTGTAATTGTCATATATTTTATAGATCATTTGTTTTTTGGTAATTCAGAAAGGTCATGGCTTTTTATTTTGTTGTATGTCTTGTTTTGGGAAAATACTATACTATACCCATATTAGGATGCTTGAATAGAAAACAAATCAGCCAAATGGGTAGAAATCTAATGGACCACCATTATAACTGTACAATGATGTCTGTGTTATCAATGTGCCATCCTCTATAGCTTTACAGTGCCAGTCTCAATGTAAATTCCTAACTGCTGGAGACCATGACTATAGCACCCCCTTTGTTTTTGGTATGCCAGTTATTATTGCTTATGAGCATAACTGCACCCTGCAATTAGTGAGATACTACACATCAGATATTTTCTTTAAGTACCTTGAAAAATGTTGCTGGTACCAGCATATAGAGGGGTTGAACAAAATAGAATACCAAAAACCAATATGGTAACATAACTATTATGTTAAGTGTCCGTCTATCCCTGTTTGTGAAGTCTGACTTGTGACTACTGTTCCTCTTTGCAGATATACTATGTCTATATCTGGCATATGCCGTCATTATTTGTTTTTCACTGAAAATGAAATTTTGTAATTTGTGTGACCATTGTGTCTGCAATCTTTTGAGCTCATATTGAAAACTTACGTATCAGAGTCCTAAAATGGACTTTTACCCGACAAGTGTACATATAATTGACATCATTCTAATATCAGTCACTTACTTAGATTTATATATTTGTATGTCCTTGCATAACATTCATACAATGGACTGTAATTTTAATTTATATTAAGTATGACATTGAATAATCCTTGTCTCTTTCTCTAATTGGTTTAATGTTGTGTCTTTGAGGATATTTTAGGATTTATAAAACAGATTTAACAGTCAATAAAGGTGCTTTAAGAGACATACCAGTACAATAACGGACATGAAGTTTAAAATAAGAGAAACACTACTTCATGAGTAAATAGTGGTGATCTAGTATATGTGATTTGCATTGTGAAATATAAGATGACCTCTGCACACATACATATACACACACATGGTGCATTTGTATTATTGTTTGGAAGTCACCAACAGATTATATAGCTCTTGACACATAGGATCAGGGGCGGGCTGGGCCGGGGGGCAGGGTGGCAATTGCCCCCCAGGCCGCCCTAAGCTATGTAAAACACGGCCGCTGGGCCAGTGTTTAAAAAACAAACAAAAAAAAAAAAAAGAGATCCCCTCTCACCTCCGCTCTGCCTGCAAAGCTGCACGGGGAGCCGAACAGGCAGCACAGAGAAACCTCCGTGCTGCTTGTTCGGCTCCCCGTGCAGTGTGCCGACACGGAAGTGCCGACAGTCACGTGATCGGCGCTCTGACTTCAGACGCGCGCCGATCACGTGACCTGTCAGCACAACTGCCGGGAGGCCGAACAGGCAGCATGGAGGGACCATGCTGCCTGCCACCAGGGAAGTCCTCCTGCCACTAGCCACCAGGGAAGTCCTGCCACTAGCCACCAGGGAAAAAGGTAAGGGGGGGGGGGCAAAAAAACACTGGCATATTATTGGGCAAATTGGCTGGGGCATATTACGTGGCAAATAAGACTGGCATATTATTGGGCAAATTGGCTGGGGCATATTACGTGGCAAATAAGACTGGCATATTATTGGGCAAATTGGCTGGGGCATATTACGTGGCAAATAAGACTGGCATATTATTGGGCAAATTGGCTGGGGCATATTACGTGGCAAATAAGACTGGCATATTATTGGGCAAATTGGCTGGGGCATATTACATGGCAAATAACACTGGCATATTATTGGGCAAATTGGCTGGGGCATATTACATGGCAAATAACACTGGCATATTATTGGGCAAATTGGCTGGGGCATATTACATGGCAAATAACACTGGCATATTATTGGGCAAATTGGCTGGGGCATATTACATGGCAATTAACACTGGCATATTATTGGTCAAATTGGCTGGGGAATATTAAATGGCAGAATAACACTGGCATATTATTGGACAAATTGGCTGGGGCATATTACATGGCAAATAACACTGGCATATTATTGGGAAAATTGGCTGGGGCATATTACATGGCAAATAAGACTGGCATATCATTGGGCAAATTGGCTGGGGAATATTACATGGCAAATAAGACTGGCATATTATTGGGCAAATTGGCTGGGGCATATTACATGGCAAATAAGACTTGCATATTATTGGGCAAATTGGCTGGGGCATATTACATGGCAAATAAGACTGGCATATTATTGGGCAAATTGGCTGGGGCATATTACATGGCAAATAAGACTGGCATATTATTGGGAAAATTGGCTGGGGCATATTACATGGCAAATAAGACTGGCATATTATTGGGCAAATTGGCTGGGGCATATTACATGGCAAATAACACTGGCATATTATTGGGCAAATTGTCTGGGGAATATTACATGGCAAATAACACTGGCATATTATTGGGCAAATTGGCTGGGGAATATTAAATGGCAGAATAACACTGGCATATTATTGGACAAATCGTCTGGGGAATATTAAATGGCAGAATAAGACTGGCATATTATAGGGCAAAATGGCTGGGGAATATTAAATGGCAATTAACACTGGCATATTGGGCACATTAGCAGGGGCATATTAAATTGCAGATAACCTTGGAATATTATTGGGCAAATTTACTGAGTCATATTAAATTGCAGAATAACACTGGCATATTATGGGACAAATTGGCTGGGGAATATTAATGGCAAATAATATTGGAAATGTGTATGTAATGGGGTGATGGAGGCATGTAAATGTGGTGATGGGGCATGTCCTGGTGTGCAACGTGGGTTATGGGTCATGTCGTAGGTGTGCAACGTGGGTGGGGGGGGGGGGGGGGTGCCCAAATTTTGGGATATTGGGTGTCTAAATCCTGGCATATTGAGGGGCATAATCCTGGCATATTGAGGGGGAAATCCTGGCATATTGAGGGGGCATCATCTTGGCATATTGAGGGGAAAATCCTGGCATATTGGGTGTCTAAATCCTGGCATATTGAGGGGCATAATCCTGGCATATTGAGGGGCATAATCCTGGCATATTTAGGGGAAAATCCTGGCATATTGAGGGGGCATCATCTTGGCATATTGAGGAGAAAATCCTGGCATATTGAGGGGCATAATCCTGGCATATTGAGGGGCATAATCCTGGCATATTTAGGGGCATAATCCTGGCATACTGAGGGGCATAATCCTGGCATACTGAGGGGCATAATCCTGGCATACTGTAAGGGAAAATTCTAGCATATTAAATGGCAAATCCTGGCATATTGTGGGGGAAAATCCTGGCAATATTCGTTATAAAACAAAGAAAAGATGGCCGTGGATGGGGAGGCGATTCGATGATGCAATGGGCCACTTGACTGGATTTGCCCCCCAGGCCTAAGGCTGCCAGCCCTCCCCTGCATAGGATTTAATATATATAGTGATTCACATATAAAAAGGGATCTCAATAAAGAGAGTCAAGATTTCACGTTTTAAACAGATTATAATCCACATGAGCAGTGCATTAGATAATTACTCTGTTGCTTGGGGATAGTCCAATGAAAATTCCATGCAATGCACAAAGCACACATACAATACATTAAAAAGAGAGCCTTAACAGGTTAATTCACACAGTCAGTACACTAGTGACTAGACTAAAAGTCACAAACTCTGATACTTTTCTGAAAATAAATATTGAATTGATACATTGCCCAAAAACTCGTACAGTGCAAAGTGTCGGGAGACATATAAAAAGGCACAATCGACGTTTATTATATATAATGGTGAGTGCACCTTTTTATAAATCCCAACACTTTGCAGTGTGGCAGAAGGTCTTTGCCAAACAGCGTTTGGTGGAGATTCCCTGATACTAATCTACAAGTCTTACATTTGAGGTTCATCTTATAATCAGACCTCAAATTGAGGTCTGACTTTAAGACTGGCATCCAGGTCCCCCACAGACCTTCTGGCAGTCCATCATAGAAGTCCCGGCGGAAGTGCCAGGCAGCAGCGGAGGATGTCTGCGCGTATTGTGCAGACATCCACCTGCTGACCCCACTAGCCACCAAGGAGATTGGGTGAGGGAGGGAGGGTGAGAGGCAGCATTTGGCAAGTCTGGGGGAGGCAGGGGGTTAGTATAGGCAGCATTGGGCAAGTCTAGGGGAGGTAGGGGGTAGGGACACTTTAAGACCCTTGAGGGCCCTGGGCAAAGTATTTAGCAGTGGGCCCCCCTCAACCCACTTTTTCTAAAATCCCACTGTAAAAAAAACATATGTAAATGTAAAGTTTTTAATATTGTATGCAACTATTTTCATATCACATTCAACTATCTGAATATGTAATAAAAATGTTATTGAAAAATTGCTTTAATTCCCTTTTTCTGCAACCACTTTGCACCTGAAGGACTTAACACAGCACCATACAGAACCCACAGCACTTGTCATGCACCTATATTGCACCCACAGTACTTGGCATGCACTCCTACTGCACCCACACAATTTGGCATGCCACAGTGTCAATTTGCCCCACAGAACTGCTCCTCCAGAACATGCCACAGTGTCACTTTCCCCCATAGTGCATGTTATTTTGCCAAGCTTGAAGAGACTTTGGGATCTGTTCACTATGATATGAAATGTAGTGAATGGCAGAAAAAAAAAGACATTAATATCAGCTTCGGAAAGGTAGGAAAGTTGAATCTTCCAACTCCACTATTTTAGTAAATAGACCCACTGCTGTAAAGCATTTTTGCTCTATAAATAAACAATGTACGTTTAATATAAAACAATTTCAAATGAAGCATTGTGTGAGTAGGGACATTATATTTACCATACATTTTTAAATTAAATGTTAAAGAATTATACCTGTAGATCCTTTCATTACCATACACACCACCACAGGTGACACACATATTAAATAACAAATAAAAAAACTCCTGTAACATCACTACGGATAAAATAGAATTCGGTTTTTATAAAGAGATTTGCAATCTCTATTAGTTAAAAAATAAAGGTGAAAATTGCAATCTCGGGCTGCCATTCAAAGGATTAATGGTAAATATAAAACTTTTTCTCATAAGAATAGTTTAAAACCTCTGCATTTTATAGCAGAGGTCTCATTATAGAGCTTTGTAAAATAAAGCCATCTCAGCAGGGGACTGCACCCTGCCTTTCAAAAGGTCTGTAGAATTAAGTCCACAGTTTGACACACAATATTTTCTTGTAATGGTTTCCTAACTCTGAGCATAACTAGGCTCAAAGTACTTAAAATTCTGATAACACCTTCATTTAAGTGTGTTTAATTAGCATTTATCAAGTACCAAAACATTACACACGCTCATTAAGTCGAAACATTTACTTAGTAATACTGTATCTTCATCATTACCATTAACTCACTATAATTTAAATCACAGTTGCCTAATACAATTTTCCTTAATGTTATGAAAATTGTAAATTAACATATTTACAAAATTGCAACTCAACCAATGTATACTGCAAAAAAACATTTAGTGTTTGGTTAACATATATATTTTACATACACACACACACTATATATATATGTATCTATATATATACACACATATACATATATATTTTACACACACACACACACACACTATATATATGTATCTTTATATATACACACATATACATATATATTTTACACACACACACACACACACACATTGAATTACCGTATTTGCTCGATTATAAGACAAGGTTTTTTTCAGAAAAAAAAATTCTGAAAACTACCCCTCATCTTATAATCGAGGTCGTCCTGGATCCCCCTCTCTAACAGCAGGGGATGTCTGCGCGATGAGCGCAGACTCCCCTGCTGCCGCCCGGCACGACCGTCGGGGCTTCTGTGATGAAGCCGGGTACTTCCGGCTTCGTCGCAGAAGTCCCGGCAGTCGTGCCGGGCGGCAGCATGGGAGGTCTGCGCTCATAGCGCAGACATCCTCTGCTGCCCCACTAGCCACCAGGGAGAATCGGGCAGCTGGGGGATGTCTGCACGATACGTGCAGACATCCTCCATGCTGCCCGACACGGCAGTCTATTATGACGGACCAGCTGTCCGTCATAATAGACCGCCGTGTCGGGCAGCATGGAGGATGTCTGCACGTATCGTGCAGACATCCCCCAGCTGCCCCCACTAGCCACCAGGTATCGACTTCCAGGTGAGGGGGAGGGAGGGGGGCAGAGAGACAGGGGGAGGGGGGGAAGAGAGAGCAGGAAGGGGGGGGACAGAGCAACAAGGGAAGGGAGGGGGGAAGAGAGAGCTACAAGGGGAGGAAGAGGGGAAGAGACAGAGGGAGGGGGGGGCAGAGCAACAAGGGGAGGGAGGGGGCAGAGAGAAAAAAAGGGGGGGGAAGAGACAGAGGTGAGGGTGGAGTCAAAGGGAGGGGGAGAGAGACAAAGCTGGGGGCAAAGGAAAGAGGCAGAATTGGCACATAAAAGGAAATAAAAATGCATATTTTGATATAATTTTTTGAGCCCCGCGTGGTGCCCTCGGCAATGGGATCTTTTTTTCCCTTTTCTTTTTTGCAGATGCGGTGCACGAGGGAGCAGAGTGAGTGCACCGGCTGCACAGACTTCCTGCTCCGCCCCCTCGCGCACCGCGTTATAGCTGATCAAATGGGAGCATAGCAGGGAAGCTGCTCTGTGTCACCGGGCTGCAACGGAAACCGCCCCCTCCCTGCATTGAGGTGTAATGGCAGGGAGGGGGGACATTGATAGGTGAACTTTTTTTTTTCTTTCTTAAAAACCCCCCAAAAACCTACTTTCTTGTGTATGTGTCTGTCTGGATGTGTTTGTGTGTACATGTGTGTGTGACTGGATGTGTTTGTGTGTGTCTGCCTGGATGTGTTTGTGTGTATATATGTGTCTGTCTGGATGTGTTTGGGTGTATATATGTGTCTGACTGGATGTGTTTGTGTGTACGTGTGTGTGTGTGTGACTGGATGTGTTTGTGTGTACGTGTGTGTGTGTGTGACTGGATGTGTTTGTGTGTACGTGTGTGTGTGTGTGACTGGATGTGTTTGTGTGTACGTGTGTGTGTGTGTGACTGGATGTGTTTGTGTGTACGTGTGTGTATATATGTGTCTGCCTGGATGTGTTTGTGTGTAAATATGTGTCTACCTGGATGTGTTTGTGTGTACATGTGTGTGTGACTGGATGTGTTTGTGTGTGTCTGCCTGGGTGTGTTTTATGTGTATAAATGTGTCTGCCTGGATGTGTTTTATGTGTATAAATGTGTCTGCCTGGATGTGTTTTATGTGTATAAATGTGTCTGCCTGGATGTGTTTTATGTGTATAAATGTGTCTGCCTGGATGTCTTTGTGTGTGTATATATATATATGTGTATGACTGGATTTGTTTGTGTGTATATATGTGTCTGACTGGATGCGTTTGTGTGTATATATATGTCTGGATGTGTTTGTGTGTATGTAAGTGACTGACTGGATGTGTTTGTGTATATATGTGTGTGACTGGATGTGTTTGTATTTATATATGTGTGTGACTCGATGTGTTTGTGTGTATATATGTGTGTGACTCGATGTGTTTGTGTGTATATATATGTGTCTGACTGGATGTGTTTGTATGTGACTGACTGGATGTGTGTGTGTGTGTGTGTGTGTGTGTGTGTGTGTGTGTGTCTGTGTGTATATATATGTGACTGACTGTGTGTGTGTGTGTGTGTGTGTTTGTATGTATTTGTAGAAAAACAAGGTGTAACAGGTTTCGCACTCAGAAGTGGAGCGTGCAAGGAGAGGATTTTCACCCTAGTGAAATAAAGGATCCTGTATGTATATGGGACAGACTATGTGTCTGTGTGTGACTGCATGTGTTTGTGTTTATGTGCCGTTGTCTGGCTCCTAGATTTTTTAGCTGGCTCCTAAAACTCAGATAAATTTGTCAAGCCCTGTCATAACCCTTCCTAGTTTGATGGGCAGCAGCAATTTCTTCTCTAAATCATTGCAGATGTCTTTCCTCCTTGGAATTGTGTTAACACACACCTGAATGCCCCAAACCAGCAAACTGCTAAAATATTCTGCTACATAGCATCTTAATTCCTAAGATGTTGCTGGTCATCTGAGGTTGTGTTTAACTAATTCTAAGACCCATTAAGAAACAGTTGACTATTATTATGTACTGATATGTAAAACCATAAAGCTCAAAGATATTTACACACACACACACACACACGCACAATCCACAGTGATCAGTACATCCACATTAAACAGCTTACAAACTCTTAGAGCTATAGTTTTAATTAAGGCTACTTAAAAAACATGATTCTAAGATAAACACAATTTGCCAATTTAGTCACCTTATATGACCATAATATGCTTAGCCCACCCCCAAAGTACTCCAATATTGGTAGGTCCCAACACTAAATACTTTTGCTTATCTGCAGTTTAATCTCTTCAATTATATTACTTACCAGGGACCCAAGACCTCCCTATATTATATAAACAGAGACACTCTCTGTAATCTATAGGTTTATATGGTCACTATTAATGGAGCACCTTTTATGGAGAGGGGTGCTAAACCCGAACACTGGTCTGAACTTCAAAAATAAAAACAATCCAAAAAGGGGCTTCCCTATCTCACCTGAATTTACTATATGTGGTGCTGCTGAAATGACCAAATAGTTATAAACAATCCAAAATTTGGATATTTCAGCAGCACCCCTTACAATAAATTCTAAAGCGAGTACTTGCCTTTTCGAATTGTGTTTCTACAACTATATTTAGATAGAGAGAGATAAATGTAATCTCAGTGTTTTTGCTGAAAATTAGTATGTCCAGAAGAAGATCCCATTTTATGTTATTTTTGGTGACACCTGCTAAAAAAAGTTAGTGGATTATATCTCCCAACAAAATTATACAGTACTATGATGGCGAGAAGGGCAGAAATTTCATGAACAAAGCCAAAAAATACATTTTCAACAAGCAATCTAGTATTGCATGTTGATTTTACATTATTGCTAACATTTTAGGAGATTTCAACATTTTTAGATACTTGGATATGAAAACATATTTTGCAATGAACAAACAAAAAAGCAATAATAAAAACTTCAGAAATTGTCAATGTATATCTTGGTTTCATCAAAGTAGCCACCAGTTGTATTAATGATGGTCTCACACAAAGTTAGATGATCACATTTTGCTTCTTAGAGATTCCAGCTAATAAAAATAAAACGTGTTTTTAAGCAATGGTCACTGACCAGAAAATGCAAAGAGGAGAATAAATGAATGGCAGCCTCCATCTGCTAAACAAATAGGTACCTTTATTAACTTTTGCATAAAGGTTTTTTCTGTGTTCTTTGAACTAAAATAACAAAGCCTTACTGCACCTTTAACAAATTATGAGGTTCCCAACAACTAATGGGCCAATTAAGCCATGGAATTTACTAATGAGTCAGCACTATGTAGACATTCTAGATCTGCCCTAACTGGGAAGGTTGAACATACTGCGTTCTCTGTTGTAAGCGAAAAGTACAGATTGTGTTCATTCCAAGCACTCACATTTTACTATTATTCTATACCTTGGCAAGTAATCTTCTGGGATGAGCTGTTCTACAGTTATAGGGAATTATGGGTTTTAGTTTCTTCCTTCACTGCCTTGTGATAGCATCTACCTATTGTCTAGCCTTAATAAGTTACCTTAGTTAACTGTTCCATTCGCCTTAAGACTGTCACCTTTTTCCTGGCTGTAGTTAGTGTCAAACAAATCGTACATCACATACACCTTCTTAAGGGTATAAACTGAAAATCTGAGGAGTGGAACAGTTATTCCGTTGGGACCCTATTACTATGAGGAACCCTGCATTAATCAGGTTTTGGATTATTCTATTGGTTTTCCTATGACAAGGAGGTGCCTGGTATTGTCGCTGCTAGAAAAAAAAAAAAAAAAATGTCCAAGACCAGAAATCAAACCGTCTCACGATTGTGCTGAATCCTTCCTTAGAAAATATGTACAGACAGAAAAAAAAGAATAAAAGCATTTAGTACGCAATGTGCTTAATCATAGGCCAAAATCAGCAAAGATCTAGAACAAGGCAGTGGATAAGAAATAAATCCTGATCCTGTAGCCAGTGTTATCCAAAACGGACCTCTCAAATAAAAATTACTAATTGCAACTGAATTAGAGAGAGTCAGTGCAGTGTAGGGCAAACCGAGAGGGCAGGTAAATTAGAAAAGGAACGTTTATCACATCAAATATATTTTACAAGGTTTAAGAAGCAATATACTTATATATTTTTCAACCTCTAATAGTGTATTTTATATAAGAAAAGTAGGGGCGTCTGCATTGGTAATAAGTCTGAATGCTTTAAAATGGTAACAATAAATATTTAAAGCATTATTAACATCACATATGTATTTCGCAATGCATAAATATTTGTACCCGTAAGTTGTTTGAGTGGTATCCTTCAGCAGTTTTGAGAGAGCAAAGCTATTTAATCAAACTCCCTGCGGTCCATATAAATCTCAGCTTATGATAGTTCATTGCTATGTGATTCATTTGCAATGTGTTGCTGCAGTTGAAGCACTGCATGATGTAGCATCACATGCTACTACTGGATTTAGTGTATGCCTATTATGTGTTCAGGGCAGTGGAGCAATATTTCACATGGAAAGTGGTCTCTTGTGCAGGATGTGATAATCAATTCCCCAGTGACACACAGTGTCTCAGTGAAGAATGATGTCCACTGAGTAAGTATAAAATCATGTATAAAGATGTTACACTTAATAGATTCACAGTTGGATCTGCAAACATAAGCAGCATGCATTGAATGTGCGTGGTTTACATTAACAGGAGGAATAAAGTCAAGGTCATCAAATGCATTTTCTGTCCTATAAGGACACCAAAGAGAAAGCTACATATAGATTTTGGTAGGGTTATCTACTGCAATTTTTCAATAAAATAATATATCAGGTTAAAGAGCAACTTGTCTTTAAATCAATATAAAAAAAATAAATAACGATATGCTTAAACATATTAGATATTAGGTATTCAATATCAGTTACTAATTCTGCGGAAATCTTGCAGTGTTGTATCAGTAATAGAAAAAAAATAGGTAATTAAATAGACAATTTTTTAAATAAAATTGACACATTGTGCTGCCCAAATTAAATGGATATACCGTATTTGCTCAAATATCAGACACGTTTTTTCAAAAAAAAGTCCCCTTGTCTTATATTCGTGGTTCGTCTTATAATCAGACCTCTAATAGAGAGGTCTGACTATAAGACTGGGATCCAGGTTCCCTGCAGAGCTGCAGGGGACTTGGATCCCCCTGGCAAGCAGCCAATGGATGTCCTCCGCTGCTGCCCAGCACTTCCGCCGGGACTTCTATGACAGAAGCTGGGAGGTCATGTGACTTTACGGTGGTCCGAAGAATTGGCTATGACTGGGGGGCAGATGGCTGTGTTGGGGATGCATTGGCTACATCTGGGGGGCAGATGGCGGTGTTGGGGATGCATTGGCTACGTCTGGGGGGCAGATGGCGGTGTTGGGGATGCATTGGCTACATCTGAGGGGCAGATATCTGTGTTGGGGATGCATTGGTAAGTATGGGGGGCATTATACTCTATATCTTATATTCAAGCAAATACGTTAATTAAAACAAACACACATTGTTCTACTTACAGTGTTAGACAATGTTCTATGGACTTAACATTAAACTTATGCTGCTGCCCATTGTGAAATAGCACCAACTATTTACAGTAGTCATAGGGGGCTATTTACTAAACTGACATGGTATTGGAATATTCAGGCACTGATAGAGTTGAAACAAGTTCATAGTTGCTTATTTTTCAAACTCTACTAGGAATGTCTCATATGTGCAGTTCACCCGTCAGTTCAGTTTAGTGAATAGTGTCTATAGAATGGATGGAAGGCACATTGGTTAACGTTTCATCTTCTACTTATATTTTTAGGACAAATTACATGTGACTGGGGAAAAAAAGTGCAGTTCAAAAAAGCAGTTTTCAACCTGCTCAGCATTTAAGACATTGGTTTCTTAACATACACACAAAACCCAAGACATTTTCAAAGGCAATAAGTCTCTTATACAGCTGAATGGGAGAATTTTTCAAACTCTATTACTTTGGTCTTAGGCTAACATCTCATCTCACCAATTTAGCTATACATTGTGCAGGAACAAACCTGGTGAGTTTGCTATGCAGGGGAACCTTACTAGGTTTGTCCCTGTACAATGTATAGTGAAACTGGAGAAATTAAATGTTCTTCTCACCTTAAAATCACCTCATCTCACTTCAATTCATCTGCAAATCACCTGTTTGTGAATAGCCCCCAGAGTGGATAATTCACTTATTTATCAGGAATATAAAGACTATGAAGGAATGTGAAATTGCATGCTTTACTAAATTATATATATATATATATATATATATATATATATATATATACACACACACACACACACATATATATACATATATACATGATCTACATTATTTATGGATGAGTTAGTAAATATTTTAGATGTCCCCTTTGCTGATATCTGTAGCAAAGGCAAAGTCACTTTGGTTGCTGATAACAGTTTATAAATCATGTTTACATTCATGTGGCAATCCCCTCCATCTGTAGATTCATATTATTTTAACGAGTGGGAATCTGAAGTCTGACAAGGCAAATGAAAAGTGAAATGGAAACGAGACAAATTAATGTAAATGTACAAGAATCACAAGGAATGAAAAGAGAGTAGATGAATTACGTGAATGCAAAGCAGAGAATACAAATATTAACCAGTAGGAACACAGAAAGAACCCAAAAGACAGACCTCCATACAAAAATACATATATTTTTTTTATTCTTGCAGCAGGGCCAGAGCTTTTGGGAGGCATTGGGAATAGCTGTATGCACATGCATTATGGACCGGAGAATGTAGTGTTGTGCTGGCGCCCAAAGCGTTTGCCAGTACTACAGTGTCATAACTGGCACAGTGACAAAACAGCCATGCAGAGCAGGTAGAATGAGATTTGGAACATCATCTTGGAAAATTTTAACAAAAAGCAAGTTTAACATATCTATTCATTTTTATAAGTGTCTTATTTAATGTACATTTACTTTAAAAAAAAAAAAGCTAGAAGGGTTGTATATCAACTGCACAAATAAGCCAATACAAATATACCTGCATTGAACTGAGTTCAGGCTGTGGGTAGATTGTAGGTTAACAGATTCTTTAACAGACATGAATGGTAACATCTATCACATATGTGCTAATATGTTACCAACTGGTTATAAGACTACAGTACAGAAAAAAAAAAATACACACATCATCTCACCTAATTAGTAGCACTCTATAAAGTATATTTGCTGAAAAACAGATGCTACTTCCAAGAATGAACAGACCTCCGTGGAATAGCTCAGGAAAGCTCTGCTTATCTTCAGTTAAAATACAAAATCTTCCTAGATTCAGCAAAGTGCTATGAACCGCATGTTAGGCACATTTGTGTCTAATGAAGAGAACATACTTTAATTGGTTTAGTTCTACCTTCGGCAAAAAAAAAAACGTTTTCTTGAGTAAACTATTCACACTGCAGTATAATTTGATGGTGTTTGACAGGCTGAGAAAACCAGTGGAGAAACTATGAACCAAATAGTCAGATGATAACCTGTTGGTTTGATATTATATTATAAATAGTGTGTATCATGAGTTTATACTAGGCAATACATTTTTTTTATAAAAAATGCCAAAAAAGGCTTTTAAAGAGGCACTAAAATATATACCGTATTTTTAAACTTTTGCTTCACTAATAGAATCAGTCGTTAAAATCCTGACGCCACCAGTCTGGAGTAAACACAACAGAATGTTGTTCGAATCTGATATAGGTCTGTCTGCTTGGATGTTCTCTTTCGAAGTTTTAGAAAGACCTTCAACTAGATCTGCCTGTTTGATGGCTGGTGCTTAAAAAGCACATTTCAGGTTTTCCCTCATTGTAGGGTCACTGAATTGTTTAGTTGTCCTTCTCTGACTCCAGGGGGCCATTATATTTCATGGGGCCAGTGGCCAGCCAATGGTCCCATGCGTTAATGGGGCACCATCCATCACCAAACACACAACAGATGTGCAGGCAATTAATAAAATAACAAATTGAAGGTATCTGTCATTGTAACACCGAATGTACAAAAACTGTAAGTATGTTATTTTCAGGCAACATATTAATGATATTTCATAAATTTGCATAACTGTGGAGCACTATTCTTTCAAAAGTGTTGCATAGGATTGCTCACAAACTAGTCAAAGCACTGGAACTGATGTCCCTTTGTCTCCCGGCAACCAAACAGCCGGCTCAGTGCTCATGTGGAGAAACAGAACATAGATTTCAAATCAGTTTGACATGCTGAAGATATTGGAGGTCATCTACTGCAATTTTCTAATGCTTCTCCAAATGAATGGCTAATTCAGTTTCACATGAAATCAAAATGGTGAACAAAATGGCATGAGCATGATGTCAAGAGAAGGGCAACATTTAAAAAGGCCCAATAATAAGGCTTACACTTTCATTCAATTCTTTATAAAGTACCATCAAATATACTACCACAATCTAAAAATATAAATAATATCAACAAATGAGTGATTACTCACAAGTGGAAACATGTTCATTAAAACATAACCAGTCAGTTGATTTGACACTTATGTCACTACTAAATACCCCCTCTGTCAGTAGGAGTTGATACAATCAATACACTGTGTTAATAAGAGATGCCACACCAACATAGAAGGCTGATACTGATACCCCTGATAGACTGTTAGGAGTACTGCTACGTAATACAAGCTAGCATTCACAATATAAATGTATACATGGGGGTTATACAATAAAGTATCTGTGATAGATAGTGTGTAGATACTTCTAGGGATCAGTTCTTTCACACACACAATTGCTGCCTAACTGTGGTATTGAATATACCACAGTTTGCTGATTAACATATTCCCCAGCCAAGTGCCCAATAAAAACATAACTCCTTCCCTTTTCCCCAGTACTCACCTGTCTGCTGCTCCTTTATGTGCCGAGCTGTCTTTTATTCTTCGCAATGGGCAGTCTTCCCTCCTGCACATAGGCAATGACGTAAGGCAAGAGCCACATAGGCCCGGTTAAATAACTTCATGGTAGTTTGAACTGCACACCAGATAAATAACTGGCCCATGGGACATAGGTTACTGACTGCTGCCCTGTAGTAAAAGATATAAGTGTCCAGTAAAAAATGGCTAAGGTGGCAACCTTATCACTGCATAACTGTTTAGTGTACATGGCCTAATGACCACACAGGCCAGTATGCTTGAGCATTACATATTCTGACAAATGTCTCTTTAACAGTGACTCTCACCTTAACATTGATATTTTTCTGTGTGCATGTAGAGAATAAAAAAAAAAATATTGAAAATGATCTATACATTGTGCAAACGAAAGTGCAAGCAAATACCTAAATTAGGCTAAACATGTGTTTTAAATGTGACTGTGGAGTCTTCTGCATATGACATCACCTGTAGCATAATATGCAAAAAAAATAGCCATTCATTTTTACATTTTCCCACTGGTATAGACATTTAACATGTTAACGGTTAATTGCCCAAAAAATACTTAATTAGATGGCAGTTGCATTGCACTACACGACATGAGAAACATGTAATATTTTATTATATTTAGAAGTTAGAGGGAACTACGTTAAATACATTTCATAGCACTGATTACCTGCTTGTGTCTTAAATACAATTATTTCAGGTAGTGTATGTTAAAATCAAAGGTTATGTTTTTTTTCCCAATCAAATACAAAAGAAAAAAGCTTAATTCCAGCTCTACATTAAATGTAAAAGTAGCTAATATTTACAAAATAAATACAATGTATTTAATTCTAGTTTTCTGACTTGGGTAAACAGCCCTGTTTGTCAATCTCACAGGATATTCAAAAGATTGGGGCCAAAGAGTGAAGCAGCATACATTCTCCCTTGAGCATAGACAGACTCCAAGCACAATAACTAGCTTTTCCATGGTTTTCCTTAACAAGGACCAGGTGTTCTCATTAAGCTTCTGCAATCAGACATATATTTTAACTCTCAAGCCTAGGTGGTATATTCACAAAAAATATATATATAATTCTATAGGTGTGTTTTATTTTAGGCCTAATTATTTTGACATGTAGTATTTTTCTTTTTTTCTTACGGTTTTCCAGATGCAAAACTGGGTCAAATTCAGTGGAATAAAATATCCCAAAAATGCAATTGATCTTTGTTCCGTTTTATTGTTGTGTCCCAGATTTGCATCAGGAAGGCTGTACCGAGTGGAATGTAATCATATAAACTCTATATTCTTATTCAAATATGTATAATATAAAGAAATGTATTTGTCATAAGGCCCTCAAGATTAATTAGCACTGTCTCCCCACCTGTCTCTTTGTCCAAACCCCTTCCTTCCTCAGCCTCTATTTTCAAATTCCCTTCTAGTCCCATTTTAACATGCTCTCTCCACATTGATTTCTTCAACTTTGCCTGTCTTTCTATCATACTATTTCACCCATTGTACCAAAGAGCAGTAGTGGCACAATCAAATTAAGTGTTTGCGTAGGTCTCCCTCATGCTTAGGAGGCCCATTAAGCACAGAGCCCATTAAAGGTCACTGGGTGCATGGGGTGGAGCCAAAATAGGCAGAGGTCTTGTGATGCCACTTTACATCAAAAAAACGCTTCACTCCACGAGATGTAGTCTGTCACCCTGCGAGGTTCAGCTCCAGCTGTTTTAGCTTTTAGGCTGTGTAGATCTAATGGACATGTACAATTTAAACAAGAGACCCAAATTTGAATGGTCAGCAGAGGAGTTGCCAGGTCTGTAAAAGATCTGGGGTTAGAGCCTATGGAAGATTTTATAGAAGTGAAGTATATAAGCTCACATGGTTGGGCGGGCATATAAAGGATATTTATGGTGGCCATAAGCGATAGGTATAAATAAGATACACAATGAATACATGTACATTATTTATAGGATAATAATTATATATATATATATATATATATATATATATATATATAAAAGCAACAAATAAAGAATTTGGATGATGCCAATGAGCAGTAACTTTAAATGTAAGGCATTATATCAATAGAAATATCTAAATGTATATGATGCCAATGAGCAGTAAATGCATACATTAAATGCATACGTAAATTCGTAATTATGTCAGTGAACAGTAAATACATAAACTTTGTATATCATGACAATAAGCAATAATACATGGACTTTGTATATCATGCCAAGGAGCAGAAAATATATACCCTTTGTATATCATGCCAAAGAACCATACAAGCATGAACCAAAGTAAAACTCTGTATAGCATGTCAATAAGTAGTAAATGCATACACTTTGTTTAATATGCCAATGCACATCAAATGAATAAGCTTTGTATATCATGCCAATGAGGAGTAAATTAATACATTTTGTGTATTATGCCAATATATGCCTTTGTACCAATCAGCTTGACATTGCCCCCAAACAACCTGCCTGTGCAACCAAGCAACCTGTCGTGTGCCATAGTTGCCACTAAACAGCCAACCTGTGTTATATTCTTCCCCAAACAGCATAGCTGTGTCATCTTTGCACCAAACAGTTTGTCAGTGCCCGCAAAGAGCCTGTCTGTGCCATCTAAGCCTCAAACAGCTTGCAAGTGTCAACATCAAGGCTTGAAGTTCTAAAACAGGGGTGGGGAAACTGCGGTCCTCCAGCTGCTGATGAACTACATCTCCCATAATCCTCTTTCAGCTAATAGCCTCGCAGAGGAGCATGGGAAATGTAGTCCTGGACATCTGGAGGGCTGCAGGTTCCCCACCTCTGATCTAAGCAATAAAGAGAGAATTGCAGGGAATTGATGTGGCAAATTCAAACCTTTGGCCAATGTAGAGTGTTGGAAAAATTCTAAATTGCAGCTGAATTGGAGATTTTTTTTTTTTTTTTACAAATCAGCTACTTTTGGCCTTGAAATCCCTATTTCAATTCCCTGCAATTATCTATTTATTGAACATATCCTTTGGATGCAAACCTTTTTAACTCCAGGTGCTATTATAACATTTCTCATGATGTTCAGCCAACCAAATGGATGGCTGAGAATCGAAGGCTGGACATTCCATAGCATGATATAATAGCTATACTTGTCTCACTTTCCAGACTGGCTGAGAGTCATGAGAAATGTAGTTTCAACAGCTGCATAATTGTCAACATTGGCCATGTTTCCAGGGACACATATATGTCCCACATGCTGCAGACAGAGCATGCAAAGTGCATCCCGGCAGTATGTAGGATGGATATAAACACAGACAGAATCCAAATAATTAATCAGGGTGGAGATCTCAAAGGACCTACCATGATTAATTGATTGGATTGTGTCAGTGCGTATATGCATCCTACATACTGCCACGCTGCTCTTTGCATGCTCTGTCTGCAGTATGTGGAACACATATGTGTCCCTGGAAACATGGCCGATGTTGGCAACTATGCAGCTGGAGTAATAACTAACCCTATGTCATAGAGTTGTAGAGGGTCACCTTCATGCAGAGGAATAAAAAGACAAAGGTTTAGGATCAAGCTGTGCATAAATGTTTAATAAAATATGAATGCCACAGCTAAAAACATCAACAAGTGAAAGTCACTTGATGGGGCAGTAGAGCTCTACTGCCCCAGCAGTTGACTCTCATTTGTTGATACTTTTAGCAGTGGAATTCGTATTTTTTTTAAACATTTATGCACAGCTTGATCCTGAACCTTTGTATTTTATTCCTCTGCATGACGGTGACCCTCTACCCCTCTCTCTCTACAACTCTATGGTGTAGATTACGACTATCTCAGCACAACCGACATCAACAGCATAGTTTCAGCCATTTCCCATCTCTTTTTCTCTTAATAACTAACCCTAATGGCAAAACATGTATCTTGCATGTAGGCTGTACCCCTGCCCAGGTGGGGACTTTATCTGCAGCTTTCCATGTATGGAGTGAATGGAATGAGAGCAGAGCAGAGCAGACCAAACCACTCTAACAGCAAGGGGGTCTATAGAACTGAAATAAAAGTATATTTTAAAAAATATATTTTAATTTGCTCACTATGTCTAGTTAAACAGCCTACCACTTCTCTCCCTTGCTGCTGCTCCAGTGTCCTGTTTGAATTTCCAATGAGTGGAAGGGGCAAGTGCCCCTCCTGCCCTCCCCTCCAGACACTCATGAAAATGACAAAATAGTGAGCAGAAGGCTGGGTAGATCAGCTGTGTCAAAGGCACTGGAGAGGTCCAGTAACATAGTATAGTAAGTGAAGTTTTAGTAGAAAGATTAAGAAGAAAGTTATGTTGCTTCTGGTCTAGTATTTGGTTGCATGACATGTTATGATATGTTAGATTGGAGGTTATCGCATGATGGCATAGTCCATTCCTCCATGATCCGTGCCGATTATATCACTAACATATAGATTAAACATATTTACCTGAAGCTATTTTGCCTTCAGAGGGATGACCACTTATTTCTCCAAAAATGGCTACTTATATGAATGTGTGCAAATCCACTCTCCACCACCACTACCAAATCCACTACCTGTTGCCGGCTCCCCCATAACAGGTAGTGTAATAGTGGCTTAGCGGAAACGCTTAGAGACTAAAATTATCAATTAGAAAAAGATCTATATTTGATAATAATTTGACTAGCATACTGACTTCACTATTCAAAACAAGTAACAAACTAAGAAGCAACATCATATTTTATAGTTTTAGTTCAGTAAATTAAGGTGTGCTGAATAGGATAACAAAGTAGACCCCATGGTAGGATCAATTTAAAGAGCATGGTATGAGTTAGGTTTTAGTTTGTCAAGCTAATTCATAGCACATGTGGTTAAGCTGTATAAATGATCTTATTTATATCTTATGTCTTCTTATTATGTCTAACATCTTCACCTAGATTCTGGTTGTGTATGGAATGGAAGCACATGATTGCTATGACATAATATAAATGCACTCCTGGTCAAATATACTATATTTGGTATGAGATAATTATAATTCCTGGTATGAGTATCTGAGAATCTGGATATTAATGTATTTTGTTTGGCTCTCTATATATTTTGCCTAAAGCCATTTCATTGATCTTGCACACTACTTCCCATAGGCATTCCAACTGTCTTCATGTACTGTGCTCTTATTCTTTCTAAGAAATGTCCATACTTTTGATAAAATTGTAGTTTATAAAAACTAATATAGAATTTGTTTTTGTGTTGGGGTGGCTTGATTACTGTCTAAGGGGAGTCCCCATATATGTATATACCACAGGGTTAATATTATTATTAATTAATAATATGACTCAACAGAAGAGTGATATAACATGGAAATATTGTTTTATTAATGCATTTTGAAATTGGAATGTTTGCCATCTAAAAAGCAATAATATGTTGTGGTTATCTGCAGCATTTGGTTGTATGCTACATCCATCTGTCTGCAGCAGCAAAGTGATTAAATCTCATTACTGAGCAATTACACAAAATACTGCTCCACTGTGATATAGTAACAGCATGGCACTGCAGGCTGCTACTGTAGGGATCCTAATATGAACAATAGTTGGAGTTACAGGAACATTTGTTAATTATTTAGTTAAATTTGATTTATTAATCTGAAATTATGGTAATTAACAAAAATGGATATATGATAAGGATACAAAGTTTTGAAGTTGTTCACATTTTTTTATATAAATAAAACAATGGTATTTAATTCATGTAGGGAGTGAGGATGTTTTTTTTTTTTCTTTTTTCTTTCAGTAACCAATAAATCAGTTAAATGGATTGCACAAGCTTTAAAATCTCAAAGTTAATACCGTATTTATCGGCGTATAACACGCGCCGGCGTATAACACACACCTAATTTTAAGAAGGAAATTTCAGGGAAAAAAACTTAAGAACTTAAATTAAGAACTTTGAAGCCCAATATGCCATTTTAATATGCCAGGATATTGCCCCCAATATGCCATTTAATATGCAGGATATTGCCCCCAATATGCCATTTAATATGCAGGATATTGCCCCTAATATGCCATTTTAATATGCCAGATATTGCCCCCAATATGCCATTTTAATATGCCAGATATTGCCCCCAATATGCCATTTAATATGCAGGATATTGCCCCCAATATGCCATTTAATATGCAGGATATTGCCCCTAATGCCATTTTAATATGCCAGATATTGCCCCCAATATGCCATTTAATATGCAGGATATTGCCCCCAATATGCCATTTAATATGCAGGATATTGCCCCCAATATGCCATTTTAATATGCCAGATATTGCCCCAATATGCCATTTACTATGCAGGATATTGCCCCCAATATGCCAGGATATTGCCCCTAAGTATGCTCGTTATGCCACCCTCCTCCCCCAGACCCCAGTACTTACCTCGTTCCTGCTCTGTCCCCCGGTGCTCTGAAGCTGCGTGGCTGTGAGGGAAGCGTTGTGAGCTTCCCTTCAGCCGCGCGGTCAATAAAGTTTGTTTAAAAAAAAACACACTTTATTGACCGCGCGGCTGGAGAGAAGCTCACAACGCTTCCCTCACAGCCACGCAGCTTCAGAGCACTGGGGGACAGAGCAGGAACGAGGTAAGTTTCAGATTATTTTTTTTTCGGCGTATAACACGCACACACCATTTTCTCTCTATTTTCAGGGACAAAAAGTGCGTGTTATACGCTGATAAATACGGTAATTAATTACTATCAAAGATAACAAGTACAAACTGAAAACAAATACCAGTGACTTTTTTATATGAATCCAAAATATATTTTGCAGTATCTAAACAATATGGAACATTTTGTTATACATGTGCTAATGCTATTATATGTTAAATATATAAAGTAACATTGATTTATCCATAAACCGTGCTTGGTACAATAGGGAAAGATTAAACAATGATAACATTTTTTTTTACATATTTGGCAGCAGCAAGATTTTTTTATTTATTATATTTAGCCTTGTAAAGTGGTAAAAGGCTACTTGTTTGATAGGTCTCTTTTACACACATATCATTTGGTAGGATTCATTTTCACATGTCTATGATTTAAGTCTGTGTCAAGCTTAGTGCACCAACATTATATGTAGTTGAGGTTGTTGGTTCCTATTTGCAGCTTGCTGTTCAGAGGTTAATTGGGAGGAGGCTTAATTGAACCCCCTCCAACACATTAATAAGGCTTTAGGTCAGTACCTGTAACCAATACTCTTAATTATATTGTGCTTTATATAATATTAGCCAACTTTACTAGTATGAGAAGTTCAGACGGTGTTTTGTATAAACTGGATAGCCAATCACAGTCTACTTGCAGAACAACCACAAATTTATTGTAGGCCTCATATACACCTGTATATTATTTGAGCTTGTGATATGCACTGTGCACCAACATTTTTCTTTTCCCAACGTCATCATGATCCCCAAAAGATGAAATCCACTACACATAGCGCTGCAATCTTTCTTCAAAATAAATCCTGGCCATGCTATTGCCTCAATAGATTTAACATTGCCCTCAGGCCAATGCCAGCCTGCTGGTAAAATACCAGCTGGGTGGTAACTCTAAGTACACCCCACTTCATCCTCGAAAAGATTATTTTAAAGATTAATAGCCCTTTAAAAGATATTTGTTTTAAATATTGTAGCAAATATTTTTAAAATTCAGAAATAGATACTAGCATAAAGTAAACATAACAAGACTCTGAAATCTCAATAAAGAGATACACTTCTAACCCATACTTTTTCCATAAGGTCACTAATCATACCCATTGCAGTCAAGAAATAACTTAGATGGAACGTCTGCTTCGTGACCATTTAAAGGACAATGAAACTTTTTTTTTTATTACGTGTTTCTCAACACTGAGTCAAAAGTTAACTTAGTTTTTGGGGGGCTTACTATATACTTTATTTGATTCAGAAAGTCCCCATCCCCTCCTACTTTAATTTCTGACCCCTTGGCTCAGTTGTGTTGCTGACAGAAATGAACCAAGGGGCTGAATGTGGCATCTGAATTGCATTCCTGACACAGTCTGTGTCGGAAATACCATTTTGTATGATGCCTGAACTGTGCACACACATATACGATTACGGATTTTAAATGAAAGCAGAATCCATGGGAACTACATATCCCATGATTCTGCGATGGAAGAAGCCAATATGGCGCATGCACTCACAATTCAGTCAGGTATGTCGGCAATGCAATTGTGATGTAACATTCATAGAGTCACTAGCAGGGGCTGGGGACTCTATAAATGAAATGAAGTATAAAGTAAGTCCCTCCCCTCCCCAAAATAAATAAATATGTTAACTTAAGATAATTATTGATACAGTTTTAAAAAAAAATGGCCTTCTCTGTCAGGAATATCCATTCTTAGGCAATGCTGGAATCCCTAAAACAAAAGACATTTCATTATTAAAGGGGAGTTATCATACCATGGAGTAGGCAAAATAGAAGAAAAATGTCCTTTAAATGTGTCTGTGGGGTCTCCTGTTTTGCTATCACAATGTATAGATACATTCACAGTAAAAATAATGTTTAGGGGATACATTCCCTCTAAGGCCAAAGTTGCCAAGTAGAACAAAAAATCTCCAGTTCAACAGGACATTGATTAATTTTTTTTTATTATATATTACTGCACTCAACTACCACTTTTAATTGTACTAAAATACTGTCAGACCTGTTCTTTCATCTTGCAACCAGTAATATTTAGATATTTGTAAGGGTAAACATTTCTTATCTTGCATGCCCTAAATGGCATGCCCTATCAATCTAATAAAGTAGTTGTGCATTATTGATGTGCCTGTCTTTGTTAATTTGTGTTTTCCCAATGAGTTTCATTCTCCTTGTAGTGCTGCTTTGCAAACAAATAAGTGATTTCACCTGCTCTTCTTTCAAATGACATGCTGATTGTAAGAGTGCAACCAGGACTCTCTTATTTTGTATCTTATGTATATGTTTAACACTGAGAAATATCCATTGTGTCAAACTTGGTCAGCTTCTCTTGCTCGCTCCAGACGATGAAAGCACCAAACCCTCACTTTTAGTTCCTGGCCATCGATCACAAGGTGAACGGTAGCCAGGAACACAATGGCAGAGACCCGACCATGGTCGAAATAGATAGGTCCCTGCCAAAAGTTTTCAATACCTCCTGACGACATGTGTGACGTCAAGGAGGTGTGCCCGAATCCAGAAGCTTGGGCACAGCGTTTCGGAAAAATAAAGCCGGTGCTCGCTTTGAGCATCGGCTACATTTTCCCTGTCATACTCATCTGACAGGTGGGATCCCGCTGCAAGTCCCTGCAGCGGGATCCGAGCACAGCTCATCACAGAGAGCAGTTATGAGCTGTTAAACGCTGGACATTTTATGCCGTCCTAGCGTCTTTTAGGACCACTAAAATTAGGATGGCATAGCATGTCCTAGCGTCACAAAGGGGTTAAAGGCTTTCCCCTTTTAAACAACACATTATTCTGGGCCAACTCTGTAATTCTATCAGAGAAGCGTACCAGGGTCATAATGTTTAGCAAATTTGTAAATTACTGTCCCAATGTAATATATTCAATCACCTTTCCTACATACAACTTAAAGGGACAGTCTAGTCCCCAAACTCACTTTGGTGCAAGATGAAGATTACTGCTTGTATAGTGCACATGTTTTTTCCAGTGTGATGTGATGTAGGCATTCTGCATAAATCACATTTTTATTATTTAACTCAAGCCCTCACTAACTCAATATATTGCAAACCTAGCACAGTATCCTTACTAAAACTGTATGTGTGTGTGTAATTATATATATATATATATATATATATATAATGTGTATATGTGTGTGTGTTTGCATGTAGTTTAAATATAGTGGATATGTTAACATGTGTACACTATTATTTATTTGTATTGTAGATTACTTGTGCATTTGATTAATACAAGTTTACATTTTTTTTGTGTGATTATAAATGTATCTGGTTAAAAAGTAATGTGCAAGTAATGCAATGTGAATCAGCATGCTCTCCATTAGTAAGTGACAACTGAATGCAAGGAATTATCTGCTTGCATATTATACTTTTAGTGTCATTGTGCTATGCTGCCTTTTAAAACCATAACAAGGGAATTACCAATATGGTCTCCCAACGGTTGCCCAAAGGTTTAAAAAAGATGAATGTACAAATTCTTTGTGCTCCTGTTATTGGTGACGGATTTAGAGATCATCAAGCTATTCTGGTAATGTACCATAGTCATAAAGCCCCCAAAGAAAAATAAAATGGCAAGATAACAATCAATTGGTCACTATATTATAATTCAGTTACAGTTATCCCAGGAGCAACATATTTTAGTGATCTTAATTTAAAATGGTTGTTCCATCATTAACAGTAGGCATGCAAAAAATAGTGTGCATGTCAGAGTCATCAGAACTACAGCACAGGTCTTCAGGGTTTACTGAACTTAAATTAATAAAATAATTGATTTATTTAAAAATCAAAATTGCAAACAAATGGGAAAAATAAAATGAGTGCCATAAAATAGGAAGGACACTGATCACAGTAATATATGATAATCAGCAAGGGATCGGAAGGGTTAACATTATAAACTTGAAAGGAGCTTCATTTTTTTTTTTTTTTTTTTTACAGATCTGTCATTCTTTACCTCACAATCAGGTTGTGAGGTACAGAGAGTGACTTGGAGGAAAAGTCAGTGTCTCTAAATATTGAGATTGCATGAAATATCTGTTGGTTAATCACATGACTGCACGACCACCAACTGGCCTCAGCTGCGTTCTTGCTGGGAGGTAGTGTGTACAGTGTTACATCCATCTTGCATCCAATTTGAATTAACTCATTGTTGGGTCGTGATCAATGAACAGTAATCTCTGTGAAGGGGTTAAGATATTAAGTTCCATATAATGCTTTTCAGATTATAACATTGATTTATTATTTTGTTTTTTCTTTTAAATGGACTTTGTCAATCTACATGTTACTTATACTGTGAATGTGGAGATTCAAAAATTATAAAAATTGCAAGAAAATGCATAAAAAGAGACATGTGTTTTAAATGTGTCAGTGGTGTCTCCAGCTTATGGCATCAATTTAGGGCTTATATACAAATTACACATTCCCCATTAAAATGTAGTTAATTTGCATATCAAGGCACAGATGATGTCATAAACAGGAGACACGTGTTTAAAATATGTTTCTCTTATATTATTATTCATTAGCTTGCATTTCTGTTAACATAATGTATAGCTTATGTTTAATACATTTTTATTCTCTATATTTACACTATAAACAATGTTTAGGTGACCGATTCCCTGTAGTATATTCATACTAATGAGATTCCATGACATCATCACAGTCTACTTCATATAGAACCCATAACAGCATAAATTGGCCTGCATTTTCTTAAGTATCAACGCTGCAGGAGCATGGTACATCATTAGCATTTTCTTTTTATAAAAGGTTTGTCTGGTTTACGATCCATGCTCCTTAACCCCTTCCCGACCTTATGACGAGTTAACTCGTCATGCAGTCTAGCCGGCGGTGCGCTCCGTGGGCACCGCCAGCTAGTCTGCAACGGGTCCAGGACTAAGCCTCGCAACCGAGGCAAAGCTCCTGGACCCGATCGGTCAGTTTCCGGGCATGTGATCGCGGTGATTGCTCAATCACCGCGATAACATGCAAATTAGATGGCAAAGTCAGTGTGTTCACACACATAATAAAAATAAATTAATAAGATACACATAGGTAAAAAAAAAAAAAAATTAACCCTTTCATTGCTGATCACAGTTTTTAACTTTTACTTTATGGCCCTCATTTAGTTTTTTTTTTAACAGATTTTTTTATTTTTACAATTATAAAGTTTTTTTTAATAAATAACGGTAATTTTAATATATTTATTTAATACAATTTAACCCCTGCATGCCTGTTGCATGATTTTTACTGATCTGACATCGCACTCTTCAGAGTTTTTTTTCTGTCTTTTTTGTTATGGGGGGTTTGGGAATCAATATTTTTCTTTTTTATTAGTTAGTTAATTAGGGGGGATAAGTGGGTTAGTGTTGCACTAGTTATGTAGCTTATTATTGGGAAAATAATGGGGAAAAACTTTTTTTTCCTCAAAAATTTCCTCTTTTATATGTATTTTTTAATACTAAAATGTAAATAATTTTTATGTATAGGGTATCAAAAGAAAGCTCTAACTGTCCTCTAAAAAACGACATATAACTTGTATGGGTGCGTTAAATGAGAGAGAGGAAATTTATGTTTCAAAAACCGCGTATTAAAAATTGAAAAACGCTCTGGTCCTTGGCCCAGGAAAATCCCTGGTCCTTAAAGGGTTAATAGGAAACTTAAGCTAGTGTCCAGGAATTTTGTAATCCATAAAAAGATACTTGCTGGTGGAATGCGAAGGCAATGAAACATTTGAGACATTTGTGTCATCGATTACTCAGATTCAGATTTGGGACATTTTTTTTTAATTAAAAGCATTTTTCAACTATAGATTTATTAAAAGTGGTGTTTGAAAATATTGTATGTTTCTGCCTGCATATTTTTAATTCAAATACAGACCCTACAAAACTGGAGAATTCTCTTTTATCTAAAATGTTTTTATAGTCTTTAAACATCTTATAGAAAGACAAAGCTGTACTAGATTGACAGTAGCAAACCAGATCCTGTTGTAGTCATAGATGACATCCTTGTGTATGGCTCCACTCAAAAGGAGTATGATCAGTGGCTACATTGTGTACTGTAGACAGCCTGGACTGAATAAAGAGAAGTGTCACTTTGGGAGAAAAAGTAGGACGGCATAGAACGTCTAACAAGCAGGAAGGGTTTATTTGTCAAACATCACACTTTTGAGTCTCTAATGTCACCCTAATGTAGGTGGTTGATAGATGAATGCACCAGCTTTTTCAAGGCCTTTTCATGCAAAATAGCTGTCTAGATCTTCTTATGCATGAGGTTAGTTTCACAGGACCAAATACAGATTTCTGAGAGATCTTCAGCTAGCAGCATTTGACATGTTTGACTAGTGTTTATCTTTAGATCATGTCTCCTGCATCACCTTTCCTAATCAATTTGTCTCCTGTTTTAACAGAGCAGTATAGTTTGTTTTTTTAATGAGTTTTTCAATAGCTCTTCTTAGTAAGAAATGGAAGCTGGGTAAATTGTCAGCATGTCTATCATGTGTTCCTAATTTTAAAATTAAAAAAATAATTAGCAGTAACCATGGTAATTAATGACTATCATATTAGGAAGTACAAACATTATTGTGTAGTTGAATGCTTATTTACATAATCCTTATAGTTTTAGAATGACAGCTAGTAAACAATACAATGTACAAACACGTAATTTAATAACCGTGGAAGTTAACAATAAAAGTAATAAACGAGTGCTGAGGAAAATCAAATAAACTGTCACAAATTGTGTGGAATCTAAAGGTGCAAAAAGGTAGACTGGGCACCTTTTTTAGTGGTTCCCAAAACACTAAAGTACTGTTTGAGATAATAAAAATAAGTGTGCACAAGGAATGAAAGGGATAACACATTTATATAATATTATTGTTCAAGTAGATAAAATATGCATTAGGATGTAGGCAGGAAAGGATTTATTGTTACATAAACTATATCACTTTTTGGTAAAAAATAAATAAATATTGATAAACAAGATTTAACATGTAAACCACTTTGACCTATGTGAGTATTGGTGTCGGTCACGTTTCAGTTGTAAAAGGCAATAACACTCAGTGAGGGAAACACAGTACATTAGAGGGGCAATACCAAAATGATTAAAAGATCCCATAGGTACGGCCTTTCTTCATTGTATCACTATAATACCCTTGTGGTGTACATTTTATATGTTATAGTTTATTTGTAAATTTCTCTTGCAGCTCCTGCCGATCACTTGCTATACAGTGTATGTATGTGAACAATAATATTTTTTAGAAATGATTGTCCCCCCTTACTAAATCTCTCACTTTTGCACCTCCATCTATGGTTCACTTTTGTACAATTTATAGTGTAACTTGTACTAGTTTTTAATTAGTTATTCCGAAGTAGATACATCGCTTCCTCTATTGGAGTTACGACTCTAACCTAAGGATTGAAAAAACAATAATCCATTAGACATTCTAAATTAATTTACATGTAAAAGTGTCAGGGGCGTCACTAGGGTTGGTGTCACCCGGTGCGGAAACTCACGGTGTCACCCCCCTGGATTTCCTCCAATACAATGCCAAACAGATTCCTTAGTAATGCCAGTCAGATGGCCTATTAACTATGCCACACACAGGAGCCCCATAACTATGCCACACACAGGAGCCCCATAAATTATGCCACACCAGAGCCCCACTATTTATGCCTCACCTCTGCCCAATTAATTATGCCACACACACAGGTGCCCCATAATTATGCCACACAAAAGGGTCCCTTAATTACGCCACACAAAAGAGTCACTTAATTATACCACACATGTGGCCCAATAAATATGCCACACACAAGCGCCCCATAATTATGCACACATGGGACCGCCATTAATTATGCAACACACATGAGCCCCACGAGGTGACAATTGTACAATTATAGATACCAGTAATATTGTGTCACTCAGAGCCCAGTAATATTGTGCCAATCAGATACCAGTAATATTGTGCCATTCAGATACTAGTAGTATTGTCCCACTCAGAGACCAGTAATATTGTGCCAGTCAGATACCAGTAATAGTGTGCCAGTCAGACCCCAAAAATATTGTGCCACTCAGAGCACAGTAATTTTGTGCCAGTCAGATACCAGGAATATTGTGCCATTCAGATACCAGTAATATTGTGCCAGTCCGAACCCGGCAATATTGTGCCAGTCCGAGCCCAGGAATATTGTGCCAGTCAGAGCCCAGTAATAGTGTGCCAGTCAGAGCCCAGTAATAGTGTGCCAGTCGGAGCCCAGTAATATTGTGCCAATCAGAGCCCAGTAATATTGTGCCAGTCAGAGCCCAGTAATAGTGTGCCAGTCAGATGCCAGTAATAGTGTGCCAGTCAGAGCCCTGTAATAGTGTGCCAGTCCGAGCAAAGTAATAGTGTGCCAGTCAGAGCCCAGTAATAGTGTGCCAGTCAGAGCCCAGTAATAGTGTGCCAGTCAGAGCCCAGGAATATTGTGCCAGTCAGAGCCCAGGAATATTGTGCAATTAATGTACTCGTTTTCAACCACCCTCCTCCCCCTTCCCTATCACTTACCGAGTAGCTGCTGCTCCGTGTCCCCGGACGGACGCCTCCTCCGTGAAGTCTTCCCTCATGCACAGAGGAGGGAAACACTGTCACATCCGGTCGCTGTGATTTTTTTTTTTTTTTCTGACCGCCGCAGCGGATGCGGCGGCCAGAAAGAAGAAAAAAAAGTTAAGCAGCGCGATGTGGGGGGTGCCAGCAGCACGGGTGTCACCCCCGCTTACATAAACTCACGTATCAATCCATCTTATAAAGCAAACTTGTATAAATATGTAATAGTCAAAGCCTCGGTGCTGATTTTCTGGACAGACCAGAAAAGAAACCCGGCTCTCATCACATGTAGTCTATAATCTTTATTTGATCATATGAGAATGAGAAGCTTACTGGAGAGAAAACCCTTAAAATTATTACATGTTAATATATCTTCCTACTGTTTTAGCTGTGAGTGAGCATGTGACATTGTGCAAAATGTGAGTCTTACTTATAACGTGAAGCTACATGTGGGTGAAAAGGCCTGATTGCACATGATCTGTGATGCACTGATTTGATGAATTGTGCCTGCCTTGATTATGGTAGTGTACAATTGATGATTTCATGTAGTAAATGTTTAGCTCACAATAATAACTGTGCATAGAGAGTCAGTAGGACATGTACTTCCAGTAATTTTGTCATTTTATTGCAGTAAAAGAAATCATGTCATTTGCAGCTAACTTCTTTTTATTACTGCTGCTTTTACAGAAATAGTGGATCTGTAGCATTGCCCGGAGGCAAAATTAAGTCAATTCACACGAGCAAGTCTTTTAAAAGTCAAATGTTTGCCAATAGTTGGTTTGCCAAAGGACTAACTTAATTATCATTCAGTGCTACATCTACATTAAAGTGTACATGTCCTGCAAAAATAACAGTTACACCTTGGAGATAATTACATTTTATTAATAAAGTCATCCCAAAAATGTTTTAGGTTTAGCCACAATTTGCAAATTCCTCACAAACCTCTCAGAATGTAAGTGAACAACTGTTTATTTTGTGTCCAGCCCCCTTAATCATGATCATATTCCCCCACAAAGGGTTATATAATGGGGTGTGTGCAGGCCTAGAACACCGATGGCAGGTTCCTAACGGCTGCATCACCGTAAAAGTGATTCATTTGTTCCATACCATATTTGCATAGATGCTATGGAAACATCCAGTATAATACTCTGAATATATTACAGAAGAGGGTGGCTTATTGGGTTCATACGTTTTGCTGCACTGGAAACAGAAGCACTGGCTACATTTCTCTAAATCGTGCCGTGCCCGAACTTCCGGGTTCGGGCACGCCTCTGTGATGTCACACGTGACGTCCGGGGGTCTCGCAATTTTTTGGCAAGGACCCACAGGATCTATTAAGACCCTGATCATGTCTCTGCCATAGTGTTCCTGGCTACCGATCACCTTGTGATCGGTGACCAGGAACAATTTGTGACATTTGGTGATTGCGTAGTTTGGGACGCAAGCACCTTGCGTCATGAAGGGGTTTAGCCCTTCTTATTTGACGTCACTAAATTTAGGGACACCTGTGAAATATTTCCAGTATAGAACTACAGAAGAACCATAAAAAAGTTTTAAAATAAGTGTTTTTCACATATTTTAGAAATGTGTGCTACAGAAATGAACAAGTGGCATTGCCCCTTTAACTGTGGTACCTACAGAACCGAATACAACTGATATGTACCTGATGAACCCAATGAAGATCTAAGGGTAACATATTTCCTAGGATATTATATGAGCACCAATCTTACAGTAGAGTATATTAACACATGTTCTAAGACCTAGTGCTGAGTTTTATTGCCAGTAATAAATGAAACAGTAAATGTATTACCAAATGCCCTCAAAGATTACAAGAAAAATGTTCTACGTCGTTTACAGAGATAACATTTAAAAGATGATGGAAGCTTGCCGTAAGCATTTAAAAATAAATTTATTGAAAGGGGAAAAAAACATGTTTCAGTATATTTACTAGCAGGAAAAAAGTGAGATTGCCAAGCACTTGCCCAACTAAAATATGGTGGGGGACTCACATCTGTTTGGCCTGTCGGGTGTATGTTCTACAAGAATCATGGTAGTCTTTGCTTATTAACACAAATATAAACCTAAAGAGCATTTAAAAAAGAAAGTATAAGCCAGTACATCCACATTTAAATTATTATTATTATTATTATTATTATCTTGGAAAAAAAACTAAATTTATAACTTAGAAATAAGGGTCGACCTATATCATATTTCTATCTGGCACATAAAATGTGTTCTCACTCATAGACATTCAGTTATGTTTCATAATCTGTGTCAATGATATTAACTAACTAACCAAATGTTTTTGTTGTATATTACAGACATTTAAACATGAATTCTGTATGAAAATGAAATTCAAACGACTATCGATGGACTAGTGATCCCTGTGATGATACTTCACATCAGTGGTGGTAGGTTTATATAAACACTGTTTTTTTTTTTTTTTTTTTTTACAAAGTTAAGTGTTATTTTTCACATTTTAAATTAATTTGTGAACGGACACTGTTTAAATGAGTACTGAAAAAAACAATTCTGTAGCTAATCAGGCTACATTCATAAGGAGGTGTCATCTAAAAACTATAATTATAAATCTTTAAGTCTTTAGTCATTTACAGTTTTCAACTGTAAATTGTAAATAAAAAAAAGTTACTAGGTAATTTCTACAAATTTAACCAGCTTATCTGGCTTTTACAGATCGCTATCTTAGAGGGGGCTTTTCACTAAATATGAACTATTAGCGGAAATAGAAAGATGGACAAGTTGAATGAGTGTGTTATTCCAGTAATAATGCCTGATATTTGCAGTTCACGAACATTAACTTTTAGTAAATAGTCCCCAAATGCATGTTTATGTCAAAGTTCAATTAATATTATCCCTTAATGTGTTTTGTAACATACAGCTGTTAATAAATATAAATGTGGAGAAACTAGTAATTGTTGTGTGGAATCATACATTAAATGCAGTGTTGTACTCTTGTTGAGAAATTTATCTAAAACTGTTTTTTCTTCTTGCATAAATTAAGAAAATCTAAAATGATTTCTGCTGTAAATTTATTTTATGTATCTTCATATGAAGACCTGCTACAGGCAATTACTGTCTGTTTGCATTCATATTTGTACTCTTTGTATAGCTGTATGCTTTGCAATTGGAAAGCATACAAAATGTTTCCTGTAGTAGTGTCATCGAACACATTTTGTAGCTTGTGTGGTTTCTGTGCAGTTGGGGATGCAGTGCTATGATATCTTATGTTTTGACATCTTAGTGGCTCTAGGTTTACAGATTTTATTGATAAAACTACCATGTAAATTATCAGAAGGCTATCTAATTGCTCAGAGCTCAGAACCATCTGGCTTAGTTTGAACTTTTGTTCGGTATTTCTTGATGGTTCGAGCTGTGACAGCCTCATTGTTTGAGCAGTTGCATTGGGTGAGTAAGCCTGCTGTTCCAGACAAGCTTTTATCTGTTGCCTACATCTGGGTAGGAGTAAAAATGTACTTGCTCTTCTCCAAAAAAATGCATGTAGCTCTTCTCAAGGCTAGAGTGTTTCACTGCTCATATTCTGGAATTTAATGTTGATTTCTGTGGCATGCCTAACTTAGATTTCGCAATGGTGCTTCAGATTTTTAAAAAAAATCTTTTTTATTCATATGTTGCACAAAATCATGTATTTACATAGCTGATATGGTTTGTTCTAATGTTCTTTTTAATGATATTGGTACGTTGCATGTGAAGAGCATCTAGCATTAAATTAAATGTCTTGGGGATATTTATTAGACTGCAAGTGAACCTTTTTAAGATTAACTCATTTTTTGCTTTTCTAATTACTGTATCTTGTGAGAAATTGGTCTTAGTTTTACTGTGTGTGTTAACAGAAATCAAGTGACTGGTAACAACAAACTAATAACCATAATACCTTCCTTATTAAATATATTACAATCCTTTTATTAGTATGGTAAATTAACCTTAAATAACACATTACTGCTTTAAAAAAAAAAATAGATGTATATTTCTTAATTGGATCTGTAATACCATAAACACGAATTGGACCAGAGTATGGAGGTAGATCTTGGCAGGCAGTGTAGAAAGGTTTTCACCAGTCAAAGGAGGGACTAGCATGTAGGTCTTTAAGTCAGTTGCATGTTATGCTGATTTTGCTGATACATGACCGTTTCTGTTGTGGAGAATCGTTCATGTTTTATTTTTTTTAAATATATTTATTTTATTGGCAGAAGAATTATAAAATTATATTAGATATGCATGATTAAAGCCTTTTGATATTTTTTAACGACTTACATAAATACATACTTCCTGATATATTTAAAAAATATAACTGTTGAATAAAATAATTTAACATCTGTAGGATCCTATATAAAAAGTTCCATATTAATAAGAAGGGCAGCATATATAAAGGTATAACAACAATATAACAGTGTAACCAGCGCTGATATCTTAGCTCTTAGCAGCACTTAGGTAGTGTGTCCCTAAACCACACAGCAAAACAAAGTGAATAAATAAAAAACATATAAATGCGCTTGAGAGCAACCTGTGATTAAGCACCTTTTGTGATATATAAAGGTATGGTATAACTGGATGAATCAAAATGCATAAAACATTCACAGTAAGAAAAAAAAATCTAAGGTAGTTCAATATGTTTAGAGTAAACCAGATAACCGTCTGCTACTGCTTCTGCTGAAACTGATCTAATAAAGTCTAAACACGTGTTCTATAGTCTGCACTATTGAAGCTTCTGTTAGATAAAATTGTGCTCAAAAGTTTGCATACGCTTGGAGAATTGGTAATATATGTACCATTTTTAAAGAAAACATGGGTGAGCAGGCAAACAAATTTCTTTTTATTTCTTATGAGATTCATATTCAACTGTAACTTATAACAGAATGGCACAATCATAAAACAAAACATGGCAACAAAGACAAAAAATTGAAATGACCCCTGTCTGCATTCTCTTAGTTCTTAATACAAGGCCAAACATTCAAGGGCATGCAAACTTTTGATCAGGGCCATTTGGGTGATATCTGTTATCATTATGATTTAAAAAGGTCTCAAACAACTATGTGATAATAAATGGCTTCATATGATCACTATTCTTCAATAAAATACTTTTTCTTTGGCATGATCAGTCCTATTTTCAAAATCAATTTCTGACAGGGTATGCAAACTTTTGAGCACAACTGTATGTTGAGATGTCTCTGCAAATGACTAGTAATATGGCATTTCAGTTATTATTGATTTGGTATCTGCTTACACCTTCCAGGTTGCCTCCCAAAATTACTCATAACAATAGAAAAACAGAAATTCATAATGGAGTTCCTTTGTGATACATGCCACATATGAGTGTAAAATAACAAAACATTTCTAATTATAAAATAGGTATGTTCAAAGAGCTATATTCAACAATCAACATCCAAACTGATGCACACACTTAAGTAGCTGTGTAAACGATTTATAAAAGTCTAATATATATATATATATGCATATGAATAATGCCGTTATATATCTATATTTCAAAATGTATATACTTTAACTAACAAAGTGATAGGTGCAGGACCAACTGTAAAATGACTACAATAATATATCCCAATGCTATTTACACATCAGCCATTATATATAGGAATCAAATGATTTTGCTGCACACAAATGGTATCCAAAAATGCTTTTAGTTGAATCAAAGCATTAAATAATAACAATGCCTTGATTACACTAAAATTAACCAACATACAGTAGCGATACTTTATACTTATCAGGATACAAACAAGAATCCCAAGGAGAATGCTGGACAAAGCTTGTGTCGGGTCACTCTCCTGAGCTCCGGAAATTGTTCCATGGTGTCCTGTAAAGTTCTCATCTGCAAGCTCATGGCTTTCTTTTATAGAGACTGAGCATGTGACTCTCACTACTTAATCCCTGTGTGCCCTGTCATAAGGAGGAGTCAAGCAGCCAACATAAATATATATATATTATATGTATCAATTTTACATAAAAAATTATTTACATAACCATATTTCAAGTGCAAAATTTAATATACATATAAGTTTTGTCTTTTTTAAATACTTTTTCTCCTCTCCCTTCCCCTCTCCTTTCCCTTTCCTTCTTCACCACACCCCCTCCCTTTTAATAAAAGAAGCCTTCTAGCAAAACTTAATTTATAAATCTCAAATGTTATTAACCCAATATGATATAGATAAACCCAATTTTCATCAAATATTACTTGTGAATTTATACTTTAAGAAGAGTTATTTGTTTCTTATCAGGATATGCACCACTAAAAGAGTTTTTTTTCTTCTTTTAAAATAAATAAATTAGAAAAACTGCCATCCCCCTTATCTACTCCTTATAACCTTTCCAGTGGATCCTCATGGTTAATCAATGTTGTGGTTGCGAATTATTTAGCTTGTAAATCAACTTGTTCTAGCAGATTATTATTTTTTTGCAACTTAAATCTATCACATGTCCAATACATAACTGCATTGGAAAACCCCACCAATATTTAATCTGCTGTGATCTTAAAGTTTCCAGGATAGGGTTACATAAAATTCCCACTCATGTCGAAAAACAAATCCTGTAAGAATTGTAACTCTTTAAATTTCTGTTCAACTGGATCATCCTGCATCCTCCTAAAATTAAATAACAAAAAAAAGATATTAGTCTGCTCATTAGTAATAGACTCCGATGACATCTCATATCCTGATATTTCTTCAACAAGATCTATCCTCCATATCACATATTTTGGTTTTCAAACAATCGGGTTTCTCCTGCATCTTCTCAATTCCAGGGTCTGTGCCCTGCAATGTAAAATCCATATATACCAATATTTCTTCATTTAACTTGACTCACTTCCCAATTTTATGGATTTCCTTGATTAAACCCCTGAAACTGTGAGTTAATTTCCTTTTTTTTATTAATTGTAGTTGTGTGTCTAAGCATTTTTAAAGATAGTCCTGCATGAGTGCCTGATAGTCTACGTCATCAGGTTGATCTAAAATTTGCTTTGAGGTTCCCACATTAGTCAGATCCAGACTTGTCTCATGAATAATGGTAGAATTAAGGTTTTCCATCTGTTTGACTGATTGTGGAGAGAAATGTGCATCTTTCCCTTTTTTTCTGTATCTTTTCTTTTACATATTTTTTTTGTTCTTAATTAGCCATTATTAAAAAGAGAACCTATATTTTCAAAATTCAGCAAATGCATTATAATAAAGTAATGAATGTAACCTTCTTTTTATTATTATTATTATTAATATTATTTAAAATTTGTATTGCATCACAAATAAATTATACACAACAATTATGGCATATTTGATACTCCAACAGTATGACAGCAAATAAAGTTGTGCAGAGAATACATACCTACACATATATAAAACAATACCAATCATTACAAAATGAATATTGCAAATCAAATATGTTGTACAGGACAAACATGGCATACTTGATACACCAACAGTATTACCATAAATAAAAAAAAATACAAAAGTTGTGTAGAGAATACATACATACATATACACAACAAACATGGCAACAGTGTGACAGCAAATAAAGCCGTGTACAGTATACGTACCCACACATATATAAAACAATACCAATCATTACAATAATAACATTGCATCTCAAATATATTGTTTTTCAATAAAGCAGTGCACCTATACAATGCCTCTCTCCAGGAATATAATTTGCAGGACCAATAGGTGTTTATAGGACCAAATTGCTTTCCATTGTTAAAATCCTAAGGTAAGCATCCATCCATATATGTACTTTTTGGCAAACTCTTCAGCAATAATATTATTTTCCAGTATGTCCCTCACTGTAAATTGTATTTTTACAGTAAGGAGCTAAACTGTGCCTGAGTCTCTGATGACCTCCCACCTTAGGAAGTATTTAGGTTATAATTGATTCTGCAATTTCTTCTGCTGTCCAGCAACCCTCTACCCCTCTTTCGAGAAATGGAACAAAACTTGGCAGCATCTCCTGACGCAAACTGGTTGGCACCCAAAAATCAGTGCCTGCATCCACTGAATGACACAACCTTCAACTCTGCCCATGCAGTGGTCACGTCCCTAGAAGCAATTGCACAAAACCCGCTTACTATTTACCTAAAATATATATATATTTTTTTAACACCAATTCATATTTTCTAAAATATTTAACATAATACAAAATGCTAAGATGTTCTGAAATAACATAATGTAAACCTTGTGTCAACTAACCAGATGTGACTGCATAAATTTATAGAAATCTAAAACATGCACATATGTTTGTTTTACTATACAACATTAGCAAAATAAATAAGGTGGGTACATTTTAATGGTTCTTTTTTTTCACTCAACGTTTGTGCTATAAGCATAACAGTATGAAACATAGGTAGTGGTTTAAAAAATAAGTCTTCTTAAAGGCCACACCCACACAAAGGCAAACACAGGTGACATACACTGCTTAATGTACTCCACACATAAATACAAATAGGTTTGTCACTAAGCTGGTATTTTACCAGAAGACTTGGCTTGAGGGCAATGTGAAGGCAATATTATAGCTAGTATTTTTTTTTTTAAAGAAAAGGCAACCCTAATTACAAGACATGCTTAGGTCTAAATGTGTGTGCGTGTGGCAGGTAGGGTGGCCACCGGTCCTGGATTACCCTGGTCAGTCCTGCAATAAGGCTTTATGTCCCAAGTCCTGGGCAGCCTCATCCATGGACAATGCAAAGTCCTGGAATGAAAACTGAGTGATGGAATTCTCAGCCAATCAGGAGAGGCTTCTTAACTTTCCTGATTGACTGAGAGTTCAGAATTTTCTTCCCTCCTTCACACTGAGCTCAGTGTAAGCTGAAACAACCCACCATCAGCAAGCCTTAGGTAAGAAACACTCTCTGTGTGTGCACGCATGTGATTGTGAGTGCTGGTCTGGTTTTGTCTGTGTATTTTATATTGTGACAGTGTGTGTGCTTTACTTTTACAGACATACACAGATAATCATATACACACTTATTCACATATGCACACACTGTAACATACACATAAATAAAAAAGCTTTTGTATGCGTCATAGTGTGTCACTGATTGGCAGAAATAAAATGTGTGTCACCGTATTAACAAACCTATGGTGACCACATCACCTTTTTATGCAGGGATACCTGCACAAATGGTATACTTTTATGGTTACAATAAGTACAATGTAGAAAGTCTTCATAGTATCTGTAAAACAGCAATACTCCATGTTGCCCAATTGACCAGAATACATTGCCACATCTCTGACAAACACCAGTAGGATATAATAGCACTATAACGCTGTGGGGCTTTGTGTTTAAAAATAATTTTAGTCCAGTTCTGATATTAGACACACATTGCTTCAAAAACTTTACAAACATTGCAATGTGTGTTGTAACAGGGCTCATAGAAAAACGTGCATTTATTTTTACAGAAAACATCATGAAAACCCCATTCAATGAACTGTTAAGGTGTTTTGATTTAGATCACAGAGATAATGTAGTAATATTCTGCTTATTAATTTAGGCAGAATCTATCTATATTAGAATCAAAATGCATCAAACCTTCCAAATACAAATGAATAAACATGATATCTGGTATTAATAGAAAATCTCTCCCAGTCTTTTTTACTCAGCAGGAAATATTTATTTTGTGGATAACTACATTGGTTGTGAACAATGGCTAATGGTTAGTTTGTGCAAAATGCTGGTGATGCAAGAATAATTTACTGTAGAGTAGCTTGAGTTAAAAAAACAAACAGTGCAGGTATTTAAAAGAGCCCTACCCTTCACAGAGAGTGTAAAAATGAAAGGAACACTGTAGACAAAAAGTTTAAATGAAAGATTGGATTGTGTGTAGACTTTTTAGAAATGCTTTAATTAAAGAATGCAAATAAAGTACCTTTATGAGTGACCTTTGTTCTGTATAGCTTACCAGGACATGTTTAGAATTTTTGGTATAAGCTTTCCTTTTATTCAACCCAAGATGAATCTCAGCATCCTGATAGAGTAATTTTGAGCAAACAGGATTTAACAAAGTCCTTGCCGCTCATCAGCCTTACCTTCCAAGCTTTGTCGGGCTCATGATCCCTGACCCAGGCAATGGGGCCAATAATGTTAGTCCACAAAGCCCAAAAATCCCGACTTGATATTCTGCAGGATGTGGTGGTGAAGCTAGATACTCACACAGGTGAAGCTACTTTACCAGCCATGAGCCGTAATCAAGGTACGTTTGCGTTTGATGGCTGAATGCTGTCTATATTTAACAATCTATCCCAAAGGTATTTAATGGTACACCTCCATGCCCTAGTGTCAAATAAACCACTGGACCCAACCTCAAGCTCTGTTTAGTAACAAGAGACAAGAAGCTCTTGATTACTGAACATCCAACAGATATTAAACAGTTTCTCGTTGATCTTAAACTTCCACCATTGGGTGAACAGGGCACTACTTTGCCTGGACAACAACCTGGGTCTAACTCCCCCCCCCCCCCCCGTCACTGATCTAACATCAGTGAGTTTAGCGAATCCGTAACTGAACAACCCAATTCTACAGACCCCTTGGCCTACCTTGGCCAAGGCTTATTGGACGACTAACATACCAGGTCAACTGGGAATGCATGAGCCTTAATTGACCTGAATAATGTCTATGGGACCACATTACTCTTCATTTAAGCGTGTCTGCCTTTTGTAATATGCAATTGATGACCAAGTTTACTGTGCAGCAATGCCTTTTGGGCAACACCAAAGACAAGCAGAGTAGCATAGCAGACTTGGCATAGATGACAAACAGGATTGGCGCAGCAGTTTTACTGGGGTTTTTTGTAGTTTTCACACTGGAACAGATTTGGGACAAATCTGGGTCTCACCAGATAATTCAGGTTAAGAAGGAAAGGATTCATGAAGAAACACAGTAATTCCCCCTGGACTCCAGAATAACACTGGCCAAATCAAAGTTCTATGGACAATACAAATATCTTTCTAGGATCACTTCATTCATCAAACTTTATAGATGATACAAGGCATCCTTTTAAACTAAAAAGAAAGCACAATACTTTTAAATACTGAAAAGCATATACTAAAGGAGCATGTGCATTTAAAGAGACAACATGCCAATTTAATAAGGCAGTCAAAAACAAATGTGAGCAATATTCACCAGAATAGAATTAATAGATATACCTACGTCTAAGGATTTTTGTAAGTTAGAAATTGTGTATGTCACTCAGCCAATGTTTTTACTTCTACCACATGATTTTTCTGATATGAATAAATTAAATCATTGTTTTTGGATGAATTGGCTTGAAAGTTCCCGATTTCTTTTGCTGCCTCATGGTTGGCATATAACTTTGCTGTTATATGACTGCTTTTGCCTATTGGAACATGTATTAACTACGCTTGTTCATTGTTTTCCCTGACCCTCAGACCTAATACTGACTATTCTGATGTTGCCAGTCTCTGTTTCAGCCTAGGTTTTAGTGGAGAAGCCTCCAAGTTCCAGCAGTGGCAGGTGTTTGAGGACTCATCCTTCAGGGAAAGTAACTATTGGCGTGAATAACCCCACTTACTTCCGTTGACCTATATTGCATCATTCTATTCACCCATATAAGTTGGACCTATGGGTTCTAGAAGTGATGTCAGCAGAAGCAGAGCATTCAGGGTAGAAGGTGAAAGTGCTGTCTTCTTAGTAAGAGACAATTTTTGCTAGTAAATAAAAGATCAGAAAGAGCACTAAATTTATCTAGACCATTTTATTCTAGTTGCTATACAATGTGGTTTGCAGTTTATTAAACCACTTCCACAGGCTCCAAATTATCACATGTATCAAACATGATTCTGTTTCACTGTTGCTGTAAGTAATGTATATGCATACATATAAATGTTCTAGATTTTGTTTTGATTTCCAAGATCTGGCATGATACAATTATATTGAAGATTGCTTTTTATGAGAATAATGACACTTCCGAATATATGTGCAATCATTGTACATCACTTATAGTTTATCAACATGCATTCAAGTTGGAAAACGTGTTTTTCTTCCCTCAGTTCCCACCATATTTTATTTTTTATATTATATGATTTGATCAATATAATGGAATAGAATAAAGCCCTTCTTATTCTGAAAAGAAGATAATTACAGCTAAACACAAACACCACCAGAAATGTTAAAAAGGACATTGTCCATAATAACAGAACAATTGCAGTCACTAAGTGGTTAAAAAAATAAAAGATATGTAAGTGCACCTAGAGGAACTGATGCTGTTTTGAAAGAAAAGGGTGGTCACATCAAATGTTGATTTGATGTAGATTTGTCATGCGCTCACTCAGTTTGCATTTTGTTCACAGATAAAAATAAACTATTAACATTTCTCATTTTGAAAGCATTCTTTCTTTACAGCATTGTTTCATACATGCATAAAAATTTTGTACAGTACCGTACATATGTGAAAACTAGGTTGTGGTGCTCACAGTTAAAAATGAACTATTTTACTTATGTATAGACCTATTCACTCGTTTTTCTAGAGCAGGTATTGAAATATATATGTGTGTTTGATATCTATTACAGCATCTTTTTGCTAGGTTTTGATATCACTTGGTCACAGAGAACAACCTAAATTCTCAGATGTATCCCTTGATATAGTGAAAGATATTGTAATATTTTGCCTGTGACCTGTTACCATATATTAGTCCGCAATCCACCATTAAAAGTGCTTTTTCCACATAGACTTTTTTGCACAATTTTAACTACTTATATCTGTGTGTTGAATGTGTGTAAAAAAAATTACCTTATTCTTGATTTTACCATTATTGTTGCCATTATTGGAATAAATAAAAATGCTATATTCCACTGATGCTCAACCAGCATCGTGTTGGACACCTAGCTTGTAGAGCCTCATTGGGATTTTAGTCCACAGCTAACATCTGCAACTGTATCTATTCTGTTGAAAGGACTTCCCATGATGCTCAGTCAGCAACATGGAAGCAGTATGTCTTGTGGTGTGCCAGGTGTTTGATATGGACTGCAACTCTCATGATGTCTAGTCATATGGGGGAAATCCATGTATTAATACTTTTATACAAGCCTGGGTGTACACTGTGGGTATTGGCTGTGGCATGGTCTATGTATACAATGTGGGTGTAGGATGGGGCATGTCCTGCAATGGCAAGGGATGTGGGGGTGATAATAAAAGGAGGGCAGGATAAATGGAGTGACAGGGACAGAGGAAGAAAATAAAAACCAACAATGTATTTAAAAAAAAAAAGGTTTTATCAGTTACCCAAACTTAACCACTGTCTGTGACTGAAGGGGGACGGGGAATGCCGATTCCAGGTGCCTGAGCACCTAAGGCTGGGAGTGTCTCCTCACTTGTCAGGTGACAGGGAAGCTTAATGCTACCAGGGGACAACCTCCCCCTCGAGCAGCACTGTGTTTGCATGCCACAGTGGGACAAGGGGAACGTATGTTGCAGCAACATTGGCACAGACTGGTTGCTCCACCCTTGCGCACCACATTGAGTGATCTGCTCATTGAATGTCACATGACATTCAGGCACTTGGTTAAAAAAGCTGTGGCAGCAAGCTGCTGGAGCAAGTCCTGAGTGCAAAGTGGGAGCTGGAGTAAGTCATGTGAGTAAAGTGGGAGCTGGAGCTAGACCGGAGGGCAAAGTAGGTAATGAGGTAAGTCCTGTTAATGCAAAGTGGGTTCTGGGATAAGTCATGAGCGCAAATCTGGGTGCTGGGGTAAATCCTGTGAGTTTAGTTTGGGTGAAATGTGGGTGCAGAGGAAGGAAATAAAAACAAAAAATGGCATAAGTATAAATCCAACTATCTGTCTTTCTATTGTTGTTGTTGTGTGTGTGTTTGTGTTCATGTATATATAATGTCTGTGTGTAGGTGTATATATTATACACAATCCTTTTTTTTTTTAATTGAGTGTCAGTGAGGGCCTCATGTTAGAGATTCGCCTAAGGCTTTACAAAATCTTGAGCTACCTCTGTCAAAGATAGCAGTACTTTATTTGTTTACGGTGTTGATTTTGTTTACAAAAGATGGAATACATTTTCACCTTTTCACCTTTTCAAGGTTATCCAGACCTCAGCTGCTTACTAACAATCATGCACTATGTAAGAGAGATTGTGTGTAGTCTAGAGATATGTTTATTTGAACTAGTACAGTCAACAAACAAAGTATATTACTCCACACTCACAGTATAGTGAAAAGGTTTATTAGCACATGTATGAGTGTTAACGTTTCAATGCCTAGAAAAAAAGTCTATACATCGATCGAGCACATCTTTCAGTTAATCTAATGCTATTCGAGCTGTTCCTGTAATGTAAAAGCTCAGGGACTGTATATGTAGAATTAGGGTATAACATAATTTTTTAAGTAAATAATAATTAATTAAGTTGCAAAATTAAATAAATACCAGAGAAAAATATATTAATGAATAAAACAGTTCATGAACATTTTTATAGCAATTTATAAAAACAATTAATGCATCAGAGTTGTTATAAAAACAAGATGTAAGCGTAAAATATCTGGTAGCAAATGAAGCCTTGCAAGATATGGTGGTGAGACCCAGTGAATGGGAGCTCACATAGAAAGCTGTGTGTGTGTAATAATCGAAGCCCCGTCCGAGAGGATCCGCGCTACAGTTTAGGAGAGTGTGCACACCCGCTTATGCAGCACATTGCACACTCTTCCACACCACACGCTTCCGCCGGCTTAGCTATTGCCATACGGAAGCATGACCTCCATACTGAGCGCCATCTTGCTGTATTTTTGTCTTCAAGCCTCGTTTTCATCCCAGAGGTGGGGACATGCTTTGGAGGGATATTTAAAGGCTCAGTCTGCATTATTCATTTGCCTGTGATAGTGCCTTGAGTCTATTTGTGGTATTGTGATTTGGTAATTCATTATTCTGGTATTCTGATTCCTGCTTGTTTTGACCATTCTGCATTCTATATTTATGACCTCGGCTTGTTCCTGTTTATCCTGCTTCCCGTGTTTAGTCCTTGTTCCTTATTTGTTCCTGATTGATTCTCTGGATTCTGACCTCAGCTTGTTCATCGTTTATCCTGCCTTCTCCTACCCTTCCGACCAGCTATCCATCCCGACCTGCTCCTTCAGTTGCTTTTATGCTGTTAGGTTTACTGAGGTTCTGGAGGTAGTTCTGGGTGCCGCACAAGTCTCTGGCAGCCTCCATTTGTGGCTCAAACACAGGGTGCATGTTGATCAGAGTGAAAACCATCTTGACTACCTCTTAAGTCCTCAGTTTCCTTTGACACCAGGTTCTGCATCGCTGATCCTCCTCAGAGCCAGTACAGTGTGTCTGCAAGTCGACACTGACTATACAATGGCTAGTCAAAGCCAAAAACATATGAATTAATTCACAAAAGCCAGCTACTACAGGGACTAGTAAGACCAAAAAAAATCCATCACTATGCGTTTCTCCGGTTGTCGGCTTCTTCAAGGTGCATCATGAGGGAGGTTAGTTGAATGATGTGAGTTTGGAGATTAAGTCAAAGTGAGGTGCTAGCGCTTGAGGAAAAGATACTGGTAGTGGTGCAAATGTACAATGTTTGGTAGCATAACAAATTAACAATTTAATGAGGTAAACAGTAAGTACAATAAAATACAAAGCTAAAATCAAATTCAAATAAAACATATTGAGATATATGATGTTTAAAAATGTGGGATGGGCGCCCTGATGCGTTTTGCGATCAGGCTTCGTCAGAGAGTCTCCTCCCGCTTGTAAAATGGCTACCTCTAGGGAAAAAAAGGAAGCAAAATAAATGGAAGGGGGGAATGAAAGAGGGGAGAAAAATTAAAACTAGAATAGGCAGTATGTCATGTAATATACAGTACCTTGCAAAAGTATTCACCCCCCTTGGCATTTTTCGTGTTTTGTTGCATCACAACCTGGAATTAACATGGATTGTTTGAGGATTTGCCTCATTTAATTTACAGAACATGCCCAAATTTTTTTTTATTGTAAAGCAAACAACAAATAGGACAAAATAACAGAAAAAGTAAATGTGCATAACTTTTCACCCCCCCTAGAGTCAATACTTTGTAGAGCCACCTTTTGCGGCAATCACAGCTCCAAGTCGCTTCCGATAAGTCTCTATGAGCTTGCACATCTTACCACTGGGCTCCTCAGAGCCAGTACAGTGTGTCTGCAAGTCGACACTGACTATACAATGGCTAGTCAAAGCCAAAAACATATGAATTAATTCACAAAAGCCAGCTACTACAGGGACTAGTAAGACCAAAAAAAATCCATCACTATGCGTTTCTCCGGTTGTCGGCTTCTTCAAGGTGCATCATGAGGGAGGTTAGTTGAATGATGTGAGTTTGGAGATTAAGTCAAAGTGAGGTGCTAGCGCTTGAGGAAAAGATACTGGTAGTGGTGCAAATGTACAATGTTTGGTAGCATAACAAATTAACAATTTAATGAGGTAAACAGTAAGTACAATAAAATACAAAGCTAAAATCAAATTCAAATAAAACATATTGAGATATATGATGTTTAAAAATGTGGGATGGGCGCCCTGATGCGTTTTGCGATCAGGCTTCGTCAGAGAGTCTCCTCCCGCTTGTAAAATGGCTACCTCTAGGGAAAAAAAGGAAGCAAAATAAATGGAAGGGGGGAATGAAAGAGGGGAGAAAAATTAAAACTAGAATAGGCAGTATGTCATGTAATATACAGTACCTTGCAAAAGTATTCACCCCCCTTGGCATTTTTCGTGTTTTGTTGCATCACAACCTGGAATTAACATGGATTGTTTGAGGATTTGCCTCATTTAATTTACAGAACATGCCCAAATTTTTTTTTATTGTAAAGCAAACAACAAATAGGACAAAATAACAGAAAAAGTAAATGTGCATAACTTTTCACCCCCCCTAGAGTCAATACTTTGTAGAGCCACCTTTTGCGGCAATCACAGCTCCAAGTCGCTTCCGATAAGTCTCTATGAGCTTGCACATCTTACCACTGGGATTTTTGCCCATTCCTCCTTGCAAAACTGCTCCAGCTCCTTCAAGTTGGATGGTTTGCGCTTGTGAACAGCAATCTTTATGTCTGACCACAGATTTTCTATTGGATGGAGGTCTGGGCTTTGACTAGGCCATTCCAACACATTTACATGTTTCCCCTTAAACCACTCAAGTGTTGCTTTAGCAGTGTGTTTGGGGTCATTGTCCTGCTGGATGGTGAATCTCTGTCCTACCCTCAAATCATGCACAGAGTGGTATGGGTTTTGCTCAAGAATATCACTGTATTTAGCACCATCCATCTTTCCCTTAACTCTGACCAGTTTCCCAGTCCTGGCTGCTGAAAAACATCCCCACAGCATGATGCTGCCACCACCACGTTTCACTGTGGAGATGGTATTTTTTGGGTGATGTGATGTGTTGGGTTTGCACCAGACATAGCTTATTATTTGATGGCTGAAAAGTTCAATTTTAGACCAGAGCACCTTCCTCCATACATTTTGGGAGTCTCCCACATGTCTTTTCGCAAACTCAAAATGTGTCATTTTGTTTTTTTGCTGAAAGTAATGGCTTTTTTCTGGCCTGGAGCGTACGGCTTATTGTCGTCCTATGTACAGATACTCCAGTCTCTGCTGTGGAACTCTGCAGCTCCTCCAGGGTTACCGTAGGTCTCTGATTAATGCCCTCCTTGCCCGGTCCACGAGTTTTGGTGGGCGGCCATCTCTTGGCAGGTTTGCTGTTGTGCCATGTACTTTCCATTTGGTTATGATAGATTTGATGGTGCTCCTGGGGATCAAAGATTTGGATGTTTTTTTATAACCTAACCCTGACTTCTCAACAATATTGTCCCTTTCTTGTTTGGAGAGTTCCTTGGTCTTCATGGCAGTGTTTGGTTAGTGGTGCCTCTTTCTTAGGTGTTGCAGCCTCTGGGGCCTTTCAAAAAAGGTGCGTATATGTAATGACAGATCATGTGACACTTAGATTGCACACAGGTGGACATCATTTCACTAATTATGTGACTTCTGAAGGTAATTGGTTGCATCAGAGCTTTTTATAGGCTTCATAACAAAGGGGGTGAATACATGACAATTTTCTGTTTTCTATTTCTAAAAAATAGTTTTATGTATATATTTTTCTCATTTCACTTCACCAAATTAGACTAATTTGTTCTGATCCATCACATAAAATTCAGATTAATACAACATTGTACTTAAGGCTGTAATGTAACAAAATAGGTAAAAGTCAAGGGGGTGAAAACTTTTGCAAGGCACTGTATCACAGAATTGCACAGGGAACAGCATTATGATATGATTAACCCCTTAGTGACATGACTTTTTTGGCTTGTCCGACACTTGTTTACATGGGCTGTTTTAACATTCTCATTTAGTGTACCCACAAAAACTATATATCGTGTTTATTGTCATAAGAAGGGATTTCTTTTGATACCATTATTTTAATAATGGCATATAATTTGATATAAAAAATAATAAAATATGGCAAAAAAATGAAAAATATTTTTTTCATGACTTTTATTTGAAAAATCGTATACTCATGTAAAAGAGACAACAAAAAAACACTGCTAAATAGTTTCTAATATTTGTCATGAGTTCAGAAATAGCCCATGTTTTATGTTTTTGTGCTTTTTTATTTATGTTACAGGGCCAGAACTATTAGTAGTGCAAAGCTATTTCAAAATCCTTTTTTTTTAATTCAAAATTAGCGATAGTGATATTGTAACACTGATATCTGTGTTAAATCCACAAATGACCCCCCCACATGTACATATTTTTGAGCTAAACAACTCAGAGCATTTAACTTGGGGTATTTTGACATGTTTCATGTAGCCATTTTACCACCAACCTTTGCCAAAGTTTTCAGCAAAATATATAGTTTTTTAATTTTTCACATAGATTGCAATTTAGGTAAACATTACCTGGAAATGTGAAGGGGTATTTCCAAACAACACCTCAATATGTGTTCAGCAACATCTCCTGAGTACAGGGATACCACGCATGCATAGGTTTGTTGGGTTGTTTGGGGGCTAAAACGCCACATTTAGGGGGGGTGCATTTCCAACTTGGAATTTGGACATGTAGTCAGCCTGTGCCCATGTTCCATTTGGAACATTTTTGAAGCCGTCCAATGTATTTTACCCCTTCAAACCATATATTTTTGGAAAATAGACATCCTAAGGTATTTCAAATGGGCATACTGTATATGTACTAATTCTACCACCAGCCTTTGTCAAAGTTTTTGGGTTGTTTGGGGCTAAAACGCCACATTTGGGATGTGCGCATTTCCAACTTGGAATTTTGACATGTAGTCTTATATATCTTTGAAGTCAGCCAATGTAATTAACCCCTACCAAACCATATATATTTGGGTAGACACCGATGACTCCTTGTGGCAAGGGCTCAGCAGCCACCGATACATCACTAGATGATGTATCAGTAAGCTGACCAGGGTCTAAGCAGTGATCTACAGCAAAGAAGGGGTTAATAGCTCTCAGAAGAGCCTATCTAGTACTGTAATACATTACAGTACAAAGAAATTAATCCATAAAACAGTGCAGACAGCAAAACATACTGTTGCTGTACAAGATTACTGCTTATACAGTGATGAATGGCAGGTAAGGGGTTAATACAAAGGGAATGGCTTTCATAAAACCTGACAATGTTATAAAATGTTATTTTATATCACTAATACTGATCTGTCACAAAAATATAAGTGAGGAGAGGGAGGCAGATCAAAATTGGTCCGAAGAATATTCACTAATATTGGTCTGACCAGGCAAATGGTGATGCTCATTTGAGCAATCACCAAACCGCCTTTGCCACTAATTCTCTGTTACTGATCGCTATGCGCTTAGACAGCATAAAAAAATTTAAAATATTTTTTCTTTACACGTAACCCCCTAGCGGGTGTGTGTAAAAAAATAAAATAAAAATATGCAGACAGATAAAAATTGCTTTGGCATTAACATCATTGCGTAAGCAGTGAACGACGGCAAGGAAAGGGTTAATAACTCTTAGAAGAGCCTTTGTAGTACTGTAATAAATTACAGTACAAAAAAAAATTAACCCCCAAAAAATGCACAAACAGCAAAAATAAATGCGCTGATGCACAAGATCACTGATTGCGCAAGATCAATGGCAGGGAAGGGGTTAAATGCAGGGAATTGCTTTTATAAAAATGTTTTTATTGTTTTATTATTAGTGTATTGTGTATTTATTATTTTATTGTACTTTAATTTACTTTTATTACTTTGATCTGTCTCTCTCCCTCACTAAAAAATATGTGAGGAGAGGGAGGCAGATCCTAAGTGGTCAGATCAATATTGGGTTAATATTGATCTGAGCAGGCAGTGGAGATGCTCTGATGAGGAATAGTTAAACAAAGATAATTTTCCCAAAAATTTTTTTTTATCAAACAATAAGTCAATGAGCAGATAGCTGGAATATTATAGATTTGAGGAATTTTACCGGAAGATTTTTAACATGTTTTAATGTTTAAATGGGATTATAGACTAACAGTGTATTTTTAAAAGGAACTGAAAAATAATAAAAAATAACTGCTTTACAGGGTACAACAATACTGTGGTTGTTGCAGAATAAAAAGGTACACGTGCTTACATATACATTGTAATCGAAGTGCTTTGACAGTCCTGCATATAAATTATAATAGAGGGTATAACAGTTGATTGTGTTTTTTTGGATACAGTGTACAATTACAGCATGTGGAAGGCTAGTAGGCTGTCCATAATTATTGATATAAAGGGTCTTTCCTGGATATAATTTGTTGCCTGCACTTGGGCTGCTTGAAAAGATAGTAATAGTAATTGGTTCACCAAGGGAGAAGCTGTCACTTTTAAGTGCCAGATGATTGGCTGTAGTTGGCAGGGCTTGACTTGGGTTATGGAGATTCAGGAAGAAAAATGAGCGGGGGGCTTGACATAAACTATGGAGACTCAGAAAAAAAATGCAAGAGGGGCATGTAAATAGGAGAGGAAGTGATAGAAGGGGATATTGTGAAGGAATGTGTTTGTTGAAGTGAGGGAGAAAAAAATGTGGGGGAATAAATATAAATAAATAAAAATAAATGAATAAAAAAATAAAATAAAAAAATGGGATGGATGGAACTTGGTAATGAGAAAAATGTGTTACATTTTGGATGAAGGGGGCCTCATTCAATAGTATGAATATTAGATGAGGCGTGGAAACGAGAGAATATGATAGAAATATAACTTATCAGAGGGGAAGAATATACGATGTGTTGCATGACATATAAAGGAAATTAATACATACATATATGAAAATAAATAAATAAACTAAAACAATGCATGAAATGGGACACGGTTGGATATAAGACATGTTTGCTTATTATAATATATTGATGTTTAGATAATTCATTTTACAAAACATTTACTGATGTAACCAAGTGGGTTGGAGTGTATAATGACATGGTTCTTAAGAGAGTAGTTTTATATATCAAAAATACCGGTACTAGTTTTCTCATTTTCACATATATTTTCATAATATGGATACAGTAAATAAATGGGTGAATGCTTATTAGTAGTGTATGGCTACAGTAAAGAAGGAAATTGATGAACTTGTATTCCTTTTGAAAAAGTATGCCTAAATCTTTGCCTTGGTCGATCAGAAATTGAAAGGTCTGTTTGATGGAAGGAAAGGGGTTCTTGGGCAGCTTCGTATAAGTAGTTGTATCAGATAATAGTTTTTTTCATTTCTGTGAAATAGTCTTCTTTGTTCAGGATTACTATGCCACTTTCAGGGTTCAACATTGACCTTCTGACTCATGCATTTAAAAGTCATTATTTATGTGCTTATATACCTCCTGCCTCCTCCAGAGGCCTCCCTACCTAACTTTGCTTGTATTCCTTCCCCTCTGTTTGGTGTCAGGTGGGCTCATTACCAATTGCTTACACCCAGGTTAAATAGCTGCAGTTTCTGGCAAACAGTGCTTTTGCATTGAAGTTGTATGCCTGACTGCTGAGAGCTGCTGCTTCTGTTCCTGATCCTCTGATTAAAGCATATTTGAATTGTGACCCTGTCCAGGAACTGGGAATCTGAACCTGATTGGCTCAACCAACTCAGTAGATGATTTTCAGCATCTCTTGAGACCCTCTGTCTACATCAAGATTTCTTCAGCTAAGTTGTTCCTGCTTAGCTACCCTTCTCATTCCTCACCCCCTCTCTGGTGTTCCTGCTTAGCTACCAACCTCTGACCTCACCCCCTCTCGGGTGTTCCTGCTTTGCTACCAACCTCTGACCTCACCCTCACTAGGGTGTTCCTTACTGCTTAGCTACCCTTCTCATACCTCACCCCCTCTCGGGTGTTCCTTCTTAGCTACCCTTCTCATACCTCACCCCCCCTTGGGTGTTCCTGCTTAGCTACCATCCTCTGACCTCACCCTCTATAGGGTGTTCCTGTTTAGCTACTTACCTCTGGCCATAACCCTTACCTCTGGGCTTAACCCTTACCTCTGGCTTCTCCCCTTGTTTATCTCTCTCCACCCCTACCTTTGCTTTGTCTACAGTCCCTGCTATAGCTCTTTGTTCATACTGCAGTTCCTACTTAAACCCTTTTCCTATTCTGCAGTTCTTTGCTAAATTCCCTTTTGTCAATCCTTCAGTCTTTATTCCAATACCTAGCTCTTTGTTTCCTTATCTGTTCTCCCTCTGCGCTATATTTAACATGCAACCAGACAACTCCACTATCCCTCCGCTAAAAGTCCTACCTGACCTGGTAAAGGCCCTGACAGCCACCACCTTTGTTTGCTGGCTTGATGACTATGTTCTCATTGCAATGTAGTTCTCTTAATGCTTGTAGTTCCCCTCTTGAAAGGTTGTTTGTGTACTTGTATTTTTAAGATCTTTGAGATCAAGGGGTTCAGATGCTTCAATCTGGCTTGACTTATAGGCCTGGGGAAAACAATTGGGAGTGATTCTTAAGAGGTATGTCGGTAGGGAGAATCTTCCATTGGTGTTGGGTTGGTTACAGTTTTATTTTGAGGTTGTGTTGTGCCTGTGAAAAACCTTTTTCTAATTAATTTATTAATGTCAGAAAAGGCTTTAAAGGTATTGAATGATTTTGACAATGCTTATTTAAGCCTATTTGATAATAGGGATAATTGGTTAAGAGTGATTTTGTGGGAAGAAAGGTTGAAGACGCCAACTTGTTTGCTGCGGAATATTACTTCATTAAATCAAACTCAACCTCCAAACACAACCTCCTTGACACTCCTTGCTTTGTGAAACGCATTTTTAAAATTTTAAGATGGGGTTATTTGAGGGAAGTAGTCTGTTAACATTTTGTGGTCAATATGAGCTCTTCTCTCGACTACCATACTCAAACTTTAGTGAATAGGCCCCTGTGTGTCTGTATCAGCTGTTGAAGAACTGTGACCCCTGACTCAGGAATGGTGCCCGGCACAAATTTACCTACACTGTTTGTTTTACTAGCAATAGGAATGATCTATTCACTAAGTCGCCCATATTGGCTAATGTGTGAAATGTTATATTTTAGGTTTGCCTGCATTTGGAAATTGGCATTTAAAACAATCATCTCTCCAGGTCATCTCTAGAGTTGACTCAATGGGACTTCACACTTCTGTTTCACAGCTCAAGCAGAGATCCTGTAGGGGACCATTCAGTGTTTCACAAGTTGTGACTCAGAAAGTGGAAACAATTATGACACGATCAAATGTGTTGATGTCTTGTGCAGAATAGCACTGCCCATTTTTAGATGAGGTACACCTTAGCAACAAAATAATTTAGGATGAAGAAAAACCCAGGTACAAACTTTATTAATAAATAAATAACCTATAGTGCTTAGGTCACCCTTATTATGCTTATTAAAAAGGATTTGTGAATCTCCACAGAACAATATAAAGAATAGAACTACCAGTGTTCATAGTGTTAATTCAGACAATAACCAAATAAAGAAACTAGTTTAAATGTAAGGTAACACTTTGTCTGGAGTTAATATATTGTGAAATGTGCTTATAAAAAGCAAAAGCAATAACACACATGAAATAAAATAGATGAAATACAACTATTTTGCTTTAGTTTACCTTTGTGTCTTAGGTCCAATTAAAAGTGTAACTATATAACAAATGTGTTATCCTGGTATCCTTTCATTGCTTCTCCTCTGTTCAATAACCAAGGTATCTGTAAAAGATTTAAAGAGTGAGCATGGCACAATATATTCCGCTACATATATTATGCAACCACAATTATTCTCCATACATTTATCATAGAAATAAAGACTTCTCTGCAGGTCAGACCTCCCACTCTGCTTGGCGTCCCAGTTGTTGGTTGAATGCGCAGTAAATTACTTGGGTGCCCACTGGAAGGATATGAGTCTGCTCTTAATCTTGAAAAAAGCTCTCTTTGAATAGTGCTTAATTATTGTAACACATGGGGTCCAGGTGGAATGGGACCCTGAGCACCCAAGATCAGGAGCTACATTGCAGGGTGGAGACATAGGACCTGGTGCTGGGTAACTGCAATCCCTTGGAGGTTTGGGACCCAAAGTTTTTGCAGCCATACCCAGGCCCTGTGAAGCAGCTGCTGTATCCAGGTCCCAGGGCTGGAGAGGAAATGAACTAAATTACAGCCAAGCAGAGCTAAAACAGAAAAGTAACAGAGGGAGAGCAGAACTGAAATACAAAGTGCAGGGCTAGAGGACAGAGGCAAGACATAAGATAAAGCAGAAACCAAAATAAGGATAAATTACACAAGACCCAGGGTTAACCCCTTGACGACAAAGGACATGCCAGGCACGTCCTGGGAGAAACTCCCTTAACGACAAAGGTCCTGCATTGAATGAAGCGGTTTTCGCGATCAACGATCGCGAAAACCGCTTTAACAGTGCTGGTCTATTGCCTCGACATCAAGGCAATAGCCAGCACCGAAATTTCTATTTCGGGACCCCTACGATCGCCCCACGGAGCGATCGTGGGGAGCCATATTGACGGAGCATGCTGCTCCGTCAATATGGCTAAGTCCTCTGCCGGAATGAGCTTCGGAAGTGAAAGTAACTTCACTTCCATCGCTCTGAATATGCTACTTGACTACCCCTAGTGGTAGTTTAGTAGCATTGCAATGGGAAATAATTAAAATAAATATTTAATTAATTAAAAACAGGTTATTTAGCTATATAAGCCTATAGGGTTAAAATTAAATATTTTTTGGCATAAGGGATAGGGTTAAAATTAAATTAAACTTAAAAAATATTAAGGGATATAATAAGGATTAGAGTTGGGGTTAAATTTAGTGTTAGGGTTAAATTTTGGGTTCGGGTTGGGGTCAAAAGATCAATATAGGATAAAAACACAATTTTTGGTTTTGGCCCCATAACTCGCAAAAAAATACCGAAAAATATGGAAACATGCATATTTTTGAACTCGGGAGAACATTTAGAAACTATTTAGACGGGGTCTTTTTTAATGATTTTATTTGTGTAAATTATATTTTAGGTCAAAGTTAGAAAATGTGTGTTTTTTTTAATTTTTCATCATATTTTATGATTTTTTTTGTAGTAAATTATAAGATATGATGAACATAATGGTATCTAATGAAAGCCCTTCTTATGACGATAAAAACAACATATAATTTGTGTGGGTACTGTATGTGAGAAAGAAAAAAATTACAGCTAAACACAAACACCCTAGAAATGTCAAAAGAGCCATTGTCACCAAGGGAAAGTCAAGGTGAAAATGTCTTGTCACTAAGGGGTTAAGGAACACAAGACACATACAAAGGAATAAACATAAATACAGGAACTAGCCTAAAGCTAAATATGGTAAAGATGGGGGTTTAATTCGCCAATTGGCCAATTAGATGTTAGCTTGCCAACCACATCAACGTACCCCACATTAGCCAAGTCCCTAACCAAGACAGAATATTAGCAAAGCAAAAACAATTAAAACAGTCTAAGAGACATACATGGAATAGACACATAGACACAGAGGAATCACCATTTGGTTCACTTATCGCATCCCTTGGCCGTCTTTTATCATATTTATTTCCAATATCTTTAATCTCCCCTTTTATCGTTTCCTTCCTTCTCTCTCCCTCCCTCCCCAGCAGTAGATAGGGGCCCACAGTAGCTGGATATTTGATCCATGCAGCCGCAGGATAACAAGGATAGCAAAAATCGGTGCTTCCTACTATAGACTACATTTCCTATTCTGCTACGGTAGCTTTTGGCTGGCTGAGCATGATAGGAAATGTAGTCACAAGTATTACATAATAAATAAACGTTTTAAAGCTGCAATAACCATATCCTAAATTTTGCCCTGTACCTGCCACATAAACCTAGCACACCTATACATGTGGGGTACCGCTATACTCAGGGGAAGTTGCTGAACATATATTGGGGTTTTGTTTGGCAATAAAATAGAACAGTCCCTTTAAATTCATACCTAAGTTTCAAAGTGTGTGGAAATAAAACACACACAAAATTACTACGCCAAAACTTGTCAAAGATTGGTGGTAAAATGACAGTGAAAAGTGTCAAATTACCCCAAGTTGAATGCTCTGGGATGTCTACTTTATAAAAATGTGTACATGTGGGGGGTTATTCAGTGATTTATATCAGATATCGGTGTTACAGTGTCACTAACGCTAATTTAAAAAAAAATGGTTTTGAAACAGCTAAATGCTACTTGTATTTATTAACCTAAAACATGCAAAAAAAAAACATATAAACATTGGGTATTTCTGAACTCAGGACCTATAGTCGAATCTATTTAGCATGTTTTTTCATTAGCTTTTGAAGCTTAGTAAAAGAATTTACAAAGAAAAGTCAGGAAAAGTGTTTATTTTTTTTAATTTTGACCATATTTTACTAATTTTTACACAATACAATAAGTGATATGACCAAAATAATGTCATGAAAAGAAAGCCCTTCTTGTCCTGAAAAAAACAATATATAATATGTGTGGGTACAGCAACTAACAAAGAAGAAAATTAAAGCTAAACACAAACACCTCAGAAGTGTTAAAACAGCCTCGGTCACTAACGCACAACATTCCAAAAACAGTCTGGTCATGAAGGGGTTAAATACAAATGGCTACACTTAGTGACTTTAGATGGTTAGATTTTCACCGAGGACCTAGTTTCACTATCCACCTAGCAATCACAAAGTCCTTGTTTTAACAAGCTACTAATTTTAAGAATCCTTATGTCTTATAATTATGTATGCCCTAATTAAATTGTTGGCCCAATTCAAATAGATGTTAATGTAATGTGTAGTAGAAGAGAGGTCAGTGCCATGTCATGCACTGCTCAATTCAAAAGTGAATTGTCACCATCTTGGTAGGTTTTGCTGTAACGTAAAAGTGAAATCATCAAGATCTTTTAAAGGCATATTTTATTGTCTACTAACACAACCTAAATTTATAATTTTTGTATCTGCTGGTATGGGCAAATGTAACCCTGTTTTCAGATCTAGAATGGAATGTTTTATAGCTGATTCTGTCTGTTATAAGCATGTTACTAATGCATATGTTTCGGATACATAGCAGGAGTACACAAACAATGTGGGCACTCCTGCATTGTAAGGGGGTAAATGTTCATCTCTGATGTTCAAACCATTTTAAATAATTAGCTATTATTGCTTCTTGACATGACATGTTTGGCACTAAATGCCACATCCATATAATAACATGCAAATACACATAGCAATATTAGAGAATTGCCTGTACAAGGTAGAAGGCCTTGACTGTAAGCTGGCATAAATAAAATAAATCTTTAAAGAGAAAAAAATGTGTGACTACATGAAATACCAATTAGGTGATAAATGGAGAGCAAGATCTATTTAAAATATGTAGTTATCCTTACAGTTAGATTTTAGATGAATTGTTGGTATAGGGGTAACAGGAAGGAGGCCAGCAAACTGATTTATGCAAATTAACATAAAACTCTAAACTAGATGTTTCCATTAGCAGCTCAATGATTTGCATAATGTGTAAAGTGTGTATAGGGTGGCACTGCTGAGCAATAATTGAAAGTCTATTGTGCAGAACATGCAGCTGTGAACACTACTTTGTAAAACGGTTGCAGTTATTCATTAGTAGACCTGCTGAATATGAATTACATTTTTTTTTAAACTTTTTATGTATTTGAACTTGTGTGTTTTAAAATATCATGATACCATTTATTATTAAAATATTTTTGTGATTTTAGGTTTTTTGCTGTATTAATTATTAATAATAATCCATTACTCTTGCCAGGTGGATGATTAAGGCATATCAGAAAGAGAGATTTGCCTCACTGCTGTTAATTGCATGCATGTCTTCAGTATACATTTTCTATTGTTATTTGTATTGTTCATATGGTTTATAATTGTTAGTGTTAAATCAGCACTGCATGTGTGCTTTAGCTGAAATTATTTTTAATGGCACAACTTCATAAATAGATAGAGCCAGTGGGTTCAGTCTTCTGTGTCCCATAATACCAGTCTTGGAAACTACATATAGTGTATGTAGCTTGTTTTTAGTGATGTCTTTTGGCTTGGCCTTCAGGGTCCCACTCAAATAAGTCTTGGCTTGCTCAGTCTTTTAATGTTTAGGGTTCCTTTACTAAATGGATCTGTTGTAGCTATTTGGTGCAGTAATGGTTTAGCATTTTATTTTAGGAAGGAGCATCTTGACGGTAATAGTCAGGACCTCAATAGTGCAACATTGGCCCAACGACATAACTATAGATGAATTACTGTGTTGGTGAAACTTCAGTCACTGAAGGCAGGGGATCCTGATATCCCATTACTGTGGGGTGGTCACTTCTCATCTCTCTTGAACTTTGGTACCCATGAAGCTCCAGATAATGTTGCAAATGCACCAAACTAAGTGATAGACAATAGCTGTGATTTATAGTTTTCTATGATGCACCGCCAATAGGATGTTAGTTGATCCACACTCACTAGCAGTCGTAAAACAATATTATTGTTGGGGAACTTAACAGTGACTAAAATAAACCTCCTGGCAGATTAAAGGACATTCTTCCCTCCTGTACAAAGTGTCACAAGTTTTTCTGCCATCTCTTAACTTTGGAGATAGTTGATTGCTGTTATATCCATTGTGGACTGGTGTGTTCCCAGTGAGCACAAACCACCCGTTTATGCTTTCTCACAGTTTGCTCGCTACTATAAATCTGAATGCTTGGATATTATGTGGGCACAGCATGAGAACAGGTGTTCTATGTTCACAGAACTCCTGCCAAAAATGGGGTATGCTATCTATACCAATGGACACATTAAGGGAAATTACCCCTAATCAGCCTCTCTCAAATATAGTCTTGGATCCATTGTTTTATGCTGGATACCTAGGTACTGTGAATGCATACGTTCAGAAAAAATGTTTTTAATGTCCGTGTGTTGTCTGTGCATGAGATCACCTTCTGATACTTCATGCAGATAACGTTCTACAATGCAAAATAATGAATATTTAGATGGTCTCATAGTCATAAATGAGGAGACATCCTGGACAAACATAAAGCATAATGTTCTCTTTACTCATCATAATGTGCCAAGCAATTAATTATTTTGAAATTTATTGCCCATTTCTCATGTTAATTACAGCTTCTTTCAAATATTTTTTTCTGATAGAAAAGGTGTGTTTCTTGTGGTAGGAATACAGATCAGAGGTAAACAAAAACAAAAAAGAAAAAGCCAAGTGAGCACAGATAAAAATGCACCCTGGTAATAAATAATATAGGAAAGTACCAACAAACCAAAGAAGCTAACATCGTATTACTAATAAGAATGACAATGGAGTTTATAATCAGGAGAGATATGTTCAGATATTATCCAGCTTTCAAGTACATCCTTGAGATACTACTTTTGCCTCACATCCAGGGATTAGGTAAAATAACAGATACTCCAAAACTCATGTGGGACAGAAAGGTATAAAATCATTATAATCAGCATGTACTTGCGTCACATTTGCAACACAGCATCCCACTGGTAAAATACTACATTTAACACTGCTTTAAATGTTGTGTTATTTGCGTATCAATTCCATGGGCTTGATGTTGCAGTGAGTGAGGGCCATGCCATCCGCCTTTTTGTTCATGATTTGCTCTGTATAACAATGTCTATGCTATAAATTTAAGCCATTGAACATCATGAACTGGTGCTCCTGTCATGATGATGATGTATTTATAATATGATGTGTAACTATTTAACACTTTAGCAAAAGTAACTTCTTACACATTAATGTTTACAACAGGCAATTCAGATACAAAAGCTGAACTGATGCAATTGAAATGTAATTTAATAACCATTACATCTGTAAACTGTTTATTAGATAGATTAATTGTTCTGCCCTTCTGTTCCAAGGCCTGATAATTAAGACTCTGTGGCCTCGTGCATACAGTGAACAACCGCCGTTCACTGTTTGCACGAGGCCTCACTGAACTGTGACCTCAATCTCATTGAACATCTTTGGGATGAACTGGAAAGGATATTTTGAACAAGGCCTTCTCGTCCAACATCAGTGCCTGACCTCACAAAGGCGCTACTGAATGAATAAAAAACTTAAACATATCGAAAGGCCCTCTTGTCAGTGTTTAAAATTTGTATGTCTTGATACCGGAGGATGACAGATATTTCATTGTGGCCTGAGATCAAAACTCGGATTGAGGCAGAAAAATTCTTCTTTCAATGATTGACCGGCCCTCTGAATTGGACAAATATGATAACACATAGTCAAGATGGCTAGCAGTATCTTCTTGAGGAAGGATGTAGTAATGACTGCCCCCGATACGGTAGACTTAGGATGAATGACTGGTTGAGAGCTGGATGAATGTTGTGTGAAACTTAATGGTTTATTCAATGATGCTATTTAAAATGGAACTGTCAAAGGAAAGCTTTCAATTTTGCCCGGAATTATTGACAGCAATCTTTGCTTTGTAACTAAGAGTTTTTTTTGAGAATAATATATATGGTGTAATTTAAATGTCTAATATTTGTATTTTTTTTTTATTGTGACAGTTAATAGAGAATTATAAAAAAAATAAAAAAACTCCAAACTTTTGTGAAAACCCTTTCCAGAAGTGAAAGCTGTTGCCAACTACATATTAATGTCTATGTATTTAGAATGCAATGTCTTTATAGTCCCTTTTGGTATATTGGTCAGGTGTCCCAATACTTTTGTCCATATAGTGGATGTTATAATTTCTACAGCATAAATAACACCAATCTGTACACATTTCTCATTAGAGGGGTGCGTACATTAGTAGATGATATATAGACTATTTGTAACATATTCCCATATCATCTACTTATGTATGTAAGATAATATGCATCTGTTAATTAAATCTAACTATTAGTATGCCTGCTAGTAACTATGCTATAATAAAATATCATTTAGCATCTGTCTGCCGTAATTAATAGCAATGTCTACTGTAATTAACCTGTCTCTGCAGTGTCTAATAATTACATAGCTACTGTATTTGGTTACCTATGTGATGAGGCACAAGTGGTTGATGGAGTAAAACTCACCAGGTGAAAAAAGAGTCACTACCTTGAATACGCTCCACTGAAGTCGGGGAGATGTGAGGGTGCCAGATGCAGCGCCTCTTTACAGTAGTGCTCTTCCAGAATGCTATCCAAATAGCAAACTACTGTGCCTCACAACTGGATGGACCAACTGCAGGTTCTCTTCAAATAAAAATTAGTGGGAGTGCTGCCTCTCTCTGTGCTGCTTTCCTGCTTCATCTCCACTGCTGCCAATCTCCGCAAATTTCTCCTCCTACTCCTCAGAAGTGCCATGAGCTGTGGTGCATGAATGGACATTCTCTGCTCTGGCCTAGTCTTAGATGGACCCCCGTTCCACTGGCCTCTCCCCTTACCCTCGATGTACTTCCTTGCGGCTTTTTCCTCCTCTCTGTAGGGCAACCCAGTCTCCCTGGCCCCCCCCATCTCTAGCCCTCTGACTCCCCCCATCTCCTCTCCCTTCCATCCCCACCTCTACACAATATGTATTGTGTATAAATGTGCACACTTATTCACTCTAAAACACTCAAAAGACTAACCACAACCAACCCACACTCTGCTTACATTCACTGTTACAAACATTCCACAAATACTCTGCTGAAAATGAACTGATCACAAATATCTCTCTCTTTCTCTCTCTCTTTCTATCCCAACCTGCTCCTGAGCCCTGCATCATGTTTTATTAAAGTTCAAATCAAAGACACAGTGTAATGTATTTCTTGGTCCTCAATAGTGCATTTTTCATGTGTTGGGGGCATGTCTGTTAGTTCTCATTGGCTATGCTATATAAGTAGCCAGTCATTGGCTAGCATTTGAATGATGTAATTTTCAGTTGTGATCAGATTGGTTGCTTCATTTTAACAACTGCATTGTTTACTACACTTTTTACTTACGTTTAGTATGGAAACACATTTTTCTTTTTAACCCCTTGGCCGAGGCGTTAGTGACACAGGACGGACCTAGTCCGTCCTGTGTCAAAACGAGCACTGAAAGCGGAGTTTTTCCGCTTTCAGTGCTCTAAGGGCATTGTAACGATGCTTCCGTGTGGAAGCATCGTACAATACTAAAAAAAATGCCCGTGGGCATTTCGATCGCTCCGGAGAGCGATCGAAATGCCGGTTTTAAAGGCACAGTGCCTTTAAAACGCGGGCATTTCAAAAATGAGCATAGGAAGCGGATCTTTCGCTTCCTATGCTCAGAAAGTGTTTCTGATTGCCTCGCAAGTCGAGGCAATCAGAAACACAAAAAAAAAATTCACGATCTTGGTCACTGAGTGACCAAGATGGCGCTGCCCTTCTAAGGGCAAGAGCACAGGAGGCAGGAAGTAAGTGCTTCCTGTGCTCTCTGGCTGTCACACGATTGCCTCTTCACAGAGGCAATCAGTGACTGCCAGGCACACTGACAGGCAGTGGGGATGTTCTGCTGAACATCCCCACTGACTGGTCAGATCAATATTAACCCTATATTGATCTGACCAGTTATGATCCGTCTCCCTCTCCTCACATTTTTTTTAGTGAGGGAGAGAGACAGATCAAAGTTCTAAAAGTAAGTAAAAGTTAAAAAAAACAATAAATACACAACACACAAATAATAAAACAATAAAAAAAAATTTATTAAAGCAATTCCCTGCGTTTAACCCCTTCCCTGCCACTGATCTTGCATAAGCAGTGATCGTGCACATCAGCGCATTTATTTTTGCTGTTTGTGCATTTTTTAGGGGTTAATTTTTTTTGTACTGTAATTTATTACAGTACTAAAAAGGCTCTTCTAAGAGTTATTAACCCCTTATTTGCCGTCGATCACTGCTTACGCAATGATATTGACGCCAAAGCAATTTTTATCTGTCTGCATATTTTTATTTTATTTTATTTTTTTTACACATACCCGCTAGGGGATTACATGTAAAGTAAAAATATTTGAGATTTTTTTTTTTAAGCTGCCTGAGCGCATAGCGATCAGTAACAGCGAATTAGTGGCAAAGGCGGTTTGGTGATTTCTCAATTAAGCTCACCATTCGCCCTGGTCAGATCAAAATTAATCGGATCAATATTCACAAATATTGATCTGCCTCCCTCTCCTCACTTACATTTTTGTGACGGAAAGAGACAGATCAGTATTAGTGATATAAAATAACATTTTATAAAATTGTCAGGTTTTATGAAAGTCTTTCACTGTGTATTAACCCCTTCCCTGCCATTCATCACTGTGTAAGCAGTAATCTTGCACAGCAACAGTATGTTTTGCTGTCTGCACTGTTTTATGGATTAATTTCTTTGTACTGTAATGTATTACAGTACTAGATAGGCTCTTCTAAGAGCTATTAACCCCTTCTTTGCTCAAGATCACTGCTTACGCACTGATTCTGAGGCCGCGGACTCAGGGTTCGATTTTGACCCTATTCAGCTTTCTGATACATCATCTAGCGATGTATCGGTGGCTGCTGAGCCCTTGCCACAAGTAGTGATGGGGGTCTACCGATAAAAAAATATATGGTTTGGTGGGGGTAAATTACATTGGCTGGCTTCAAAGATATATCCCATAAAGGACACGGACGCAGGTTGACTACATGTCAAAATTCCAAGTTGGAATTTTGAGATGCGCATCTCACAAATGTTGCCTTCTAGCCAAAAACAAACCAACAAACCTATGCATGGGTGCTATCCCTGTACTCGGGAGATGTTGCTGAACACATATTGGGTTGTTGTTTGGCAGTGATATATACCAGAATCTGTGAATTCATGCCTGAAGTACAATGCATGTGGAAAAAAACTCCCCAAAAAGTACTACCACAAACTTTTACAAAGGCTGGTGGTAGAATTAGTACCTATACAGTATTAAAATACCACCATTTGAAATACCTTAGGATGTCTATTTTCCAAAAATATATGGTTTGATGGGGTAAAATTCATTGGACGGCTTCAAAAATGTTCCAAATGGAACATGGGCGCAGGCTGACTACATGTCAAAATTCCAGGTTGGAATTGCGCACCCCCTAAATGTGGAATTTTAGACCGAATACAAACCAACAAACCTATGCATGGGGGGTATCCCTGTACTCAGGAGATGTTGCTGAACACAAATTGAGGTGTTGGTTGGCAGTGGCAAATACCAGAATCTGAAAATTCCTGCCTGAACTACAATGTGTGTGGGGAAAAAATGACATCCCAACCCTTTGACATAGGTTGGTGGTAGAATTAGCACTTGGAAAGTGTTAAAATACCACAATTTTAAATACCCTAGGATGTCTAGTTTTCCAAAATATATGGTTTTATGGGGTAAAATACTTTGACAGGCTTCAAAAGTGTCCCAAATGGAACATGGGCGCAGGCTGTCTACATGTCAAAATTCCAAGTTGGAAATGCACCCCCTCTAAACGTGGCCTTTTAGCCCCCAAATAATCTAACTAACCTACACATGGGTGGTATCCCTGTACTCAGGAGATGTTGCTGAACACATATTAAGGTGTTGTTTGGCACTGACACATAATAGGATCTGTGAATTCATGCCCGATGTACAATGAATGTGAAAAACAAATTACTATCCATAACATTGACATAGGCTGGTAGTATAATTAGTGCATGGAAAGTGTTAAAATACTACCATTTGAAATACCCTAGGGTGTCTAGTTTTCAAAAATATATGGTTTTGTGGGATAGAATACACTTTTTGGCTTCAAAAATGTCCCAAATGGGACATGGGCGCAGGTTTTCTGCACGTCAGAATTCCAAGTTGGAAAACCAAAAAGCGCACCTCTCAAATGTGGCCTTTTAACCCCCAAATAACCTAACCAACCTATACATGGGGGGTATCCCTGTACTCAGGAGATGTTGCTGAACACATATTGAGGTGTTGTTTGGCACTGACATATAACAGGATCTGTGAATTCATGCCCAAAGTACAATGTATGTGAATAAAAATTACTACCCAAAACATTGACATAGGCTGGTAGTATAATTAGTGCATGGAAAGTGTTAAAATACTACCATTTGAAATACCCTAGGGTGTCTAGTTTAAAAAAATATATGGTTTTGTGGGGTAGAATACACTTTCTGGCTTCAAAAATGTCCCAAATGGGACATGGGCACAAGTTTTCTGCATGTCAGAATTCCAAGTTGGAAAACCAAAATGAGCACCCCCTAAATGTGGCCTTTTAGCCCCAAAACAAACCAACAAACCTATGCATGGGTGGTATCCCTGTATTCAGGAGATGTTGCTGAACACATATTGAGGTGTTATTTGGAAATACCCCTTCACATTTTAAGGTAATGTTTACCTAAATTGCAATATATGTGAAAAATTAAAAAAAAAGATTTTTTGCTGCAAACTTTGGCATAGATTGGTGGTAAAATGGCTACATGAAATGTGTCAAAATACCCCAAGTTAAATGCCCTGAGTTGTCTAGTTTTCAAAAATATGTACATGTTGGGGGTCATTCATGGATTTAGTACAGAAATCAGTGTTACAATGTCACTATCGCTAATTTTGAAAGAAAGGATTTTAAAATAGCTTTGCACCACTTATAGTTCTGGCCCTGTAACATGAATAAAAAAGCACAAAAACATAAAAACATGGGCTATTTTTGAACTCAGGACATATATTAGAAACTTTTTAGCAGTGTTTTTTTGTTGTCTCTTGTACATGAGTATACGATTTTTCAAATAAAAGTCATAAAAAAATAATTTTTTCAATTTTTTTGCCATATTTTATTATTTTTTTTACATCAAATTATATGCTATTATCAAAATAATGGTATCAAAAGAAAGCCCTTCTTATGACGATAAAAACGATATATAGTTTGTGCGGGTACACTAAATGAGACAGAAATAAATTACAGCAAAACACAAACACCTCAGAAATGTTAAAACAGCCCATGTCACCAAGCGTCGGACAAGCCAAAAAAGTCATGTCACTAAGGGGTTAAGCCAGGTAGTCATTTAACAACTCCTCCTTTAATGATTAGTGATTGCTAATTTAGCTGCCCTTGTTGCCACTGAATAATATGTTTTTTAAATTGTATTAATGGGCAGTAGTTAAACTTTAACTCATGTGTTATTTAATGGTGGTCATTGAATCTGGGCCAATAAGATCCATTGGTTACTAGTTAAATATTTTATTAATACTAAATTGTGTGCGTCTAAGGTATTATTTTGCATACTTATTTAGTTCTTAGCAGTCGAAAGAGGCAAGTCTGAAGACATCTGAAAATTACAGAGTGCTTATTAATAAAACTAAATGCAACTTAAATTGTAATCTCTAATTACTAGGACCGTGATAAGAATATAAAAAAACAAGAGCTACAATATAATTACAATCAGCTATTTATACATTGTGGTCATTTTGTTCCAATTTTTCTGCTGTCCACTTTTTTGTTCTGAACTTAAGAGAAATTGAGAACTACATTTCCAAAAATATGTACTTGTTAAAAAATAAAGTTAATCCATGTGAAATAGATTTAAAATGTATTTAATAAAAAGCAAACAAATTGTGTGATTCAAAAGAAATCCAGATGAAGTAACAATATTAATAATGGTTATAAATGCATTTTAAATATATTAAAAACATCTACAAAATAGAGATAATAAACACAGTGGAACTGCTCTTTTAAGGTAAGTATTACTGTATTTTATTATAAATACCTGAGTAAAATAGAAAATCTCAAAATTATTAATCTTTGTCTATTGCACTTCAGGTTAGTATGTTACTTATATTATCATGGGTTTAACTTCTATTACAACAAAGAAATGTGCCATAACATGATTGTTTATATATAGTATTGAAGGTTAATGGTTTCCAATTAAATCCAGCTGATTTAAGAAATTTGGCTGATATTTTGTACTTCTATTTTAGTTCAGCTAACCTGGAATCTGATAGGAATCTAAACAACTCCAATGTTCAGGAGTAGTTGAGGAAAGGGATTTAAAGACAATTAGTGATGATGAACTAGATAGCCACATCACAAAGGCTTTTTTAATAGTTTCATTTCATATCTTCATGTAAGAGATATCTGTATGGGCTCAGCAAATGGCTCAGTCGCTAAGATGAATGGTACTTTTGAAAAAAAGAGATTCCTTGAACCTTTAACACGAAACGATTGCAAATTCATGCCTGAATCTTATGGCTGGGTATGATATTTGTCATCAATACATTTAAAGATGTTAGTAGAAGTGTTAGACGAGAATACTACATATGAAACCACAAGATTCATAGACATAGTGGAGAAACCTCATTTTCCGTGATACTGATTTTTATATCACTTTTATAGAGAGACCTAAATATGCAGTACTATATAGAGCTTATAGAGCATGCCATGTTGTATGTTTTACTGTATATGGTAAATACTTATTTTTAAGATTTGTCATAAGGAGCAACATCATCCCACTGTAGGAGCAATGCGAGAAAATCATGTAGCAGATAAAAGTGTCATTGACTGAATTCACTGCCTGTTTACAGTACACAGTAGGCCTATAGTACTTCTATGTACTGACTTTGTCCATATTTTTCCTTTAAATGAGAGAGGTAATTTTCAATGTTTATTATGCAGTATAATTATGTCATTAGCAATACTTGAAGCACTTTCCATACCCACTTCAAGGTCATTAATAAACCAATTTAAAAATAATAGTGTAGAGTACAGAATCTGAATAAACTTGTCCAACTGGGAAAGAATCGTAATAACAACTTAATATAGGTAATTTTTCCCAGTTGGACTAAATATCCTTTACACGACGATTTCACTTATAGTTCCTATGTTTCAAACCCTTTCCTGTTCAGATATTTTTTACTTTCTGCTCTATGTTCTAATTTACCTATTCATTTTACATGGTGGTATGTAAAATACACTGTAAAATAGTGTACAACATTAAACTACTTATATGCTTTTTTTTTAATAAAAAGCAAACAAATTGTGTGATTCAAAAGAAATCCAGATGAAGTAACAATATTAATAATGGCTATAAATGCATTTTAAATATATTAAAAACATCTACAAAATAGAGATAATAAACACAGTGGAACTGCTCTTTGAAGGCAAGTATTACTGTATTTTATTATAAATACCTGAGTGAATAACTAACATTTCATCCATAACTAACATTTAAACATGTATTTATTTGAAAAGGGCATTGTTTGATTAAACACAAAGTTAAATATATAATTAATAGCTTGTAATTTTGTGTGCATAATTAATCCGTTAACTGTGTTTTTACAATTGGCACCTTTTTAACCTGGCTCTGCTAGCATTTAAGAATTAATTTACTATTGAGAAAAATGTTTCTGCAATGAATGCACAGTGATTTTCAAAACACTTTAAGTGACATTATCTTAGCTTCAGAGCAGGAAGAACTTTAAAAAAGACACTCTGAATATACAGCTGGCATTTGATGCTTGAGCACTTCCACTGTTCTGATTTTCATGAATCTTTAAGCCAAGACCAGCTCACAGTGGAGAATTTCCTTGATTAATATTCTGTGCCACAGTGAAAGAAGGCATCCCTGTGTAAGATTTATTCAACCACAGCACAAAATACATACACAGTGAATTACAAAGCAGAACTACATAATATATATATATATATATATATATATATATATACACACACACATTGTATTTTTAATATCTGTTAGTTGATTAATTGCACGTCATTATAGTAAGAATTGATATGTGTAACGGAATGCCATTTGCATTCTTATACTATTTTCTTAACGTGTTTAAGTAACATAATACATTCTTCCATTATCTAATGGAACATCTTTTCCGTAAACTGACCATTTCACAGTCAACATGCTCAAAATGTTAAATTACAACCTCTGGGCATTATAGAATTTCCTTGCAATCATACTATTGATAACGTACATTTTTGCATATATCTACAGTTGCCAACTTTTTCTTCATAAAAATATCGGCTTTGCTATTGCCTTCATAGACTTAACATCAGCCTCAATTTTTCGTCGCCCTTCTGGTAAAATACTGGCTGGTTGGCGACCCTACATACATCATACTTTAAAATGAAAGATATTTCGGTGTATTCTTCCTGAGAAAACCATTTATAAATAAATACAATTCTGAATAGTTGTATACAGTGGTTTGGTGTCCTCCATCTGTCCCAGAAAATACATGTGTGTGTGTGTGTCACGGGCTAACAAGCACATATGAGAAAGTACCTGGCTTCTTCACAGAAGCCCCGGCGGTCATGCCGGGCGGAAGCAGGGGAGTCTGTGCTCGTTGCGCAGACATCCCCTGCTGCTAGAGAGAGGGATCCAGGTCCCCTGCAGCTCTGCTGGCAATAAACTTCCCTGCCATACCCCTGGTGTGGGGAAGAAGGGGAAAAATAAAAAAAAGAGGTACTCTCGTGGACACAGGGGGGCCGGACATTGGCTCGTTTATGGTGCGGAATACTGGGCCTAATAGACACACACCAGAAGCTACCCCCGTCCATAGACCTGCGGACTCAGAGGATTCCTCAGGGGACTTCGATGAGGCGGAGGGGCCAGGACCCCAGACGGCTAAGCTGGAAACAGGAGGCGATGGGGCCCCTGCTACCAAAGGCGACCTCAAAACGATGCTACAAGACATACGAGTTATTTTTCAAGCAGAACTGGCCTCCGTCAAATCCGACATCACTGAACTGCAGACTAAGGTTTTAGCCTTAGAAAGTGCAGGGGCAACCTCGAATGCAGCACATACGGAGCTCCGAGCGCAAGTGGACCAATTGACACACCAGACATACCTTACATCAAGACAAATGATTTCACTCGAGGTCAGGGCACGGCAAAATAACATTCGTATTCGAGGGATCCCAGAGTCAGTAGGGCCCTCTTAACTCAGGAGCTACGTGCTGAACCTACTTACCCTTCTCAATCCGGGTGCCTTGACACAGACTGCTATGGACATGTTCCGTACAAATTGAAAACGCAACCGACATTCCATCCTTCCTACGGACTCTCGGCATAGTGCAGATACCGAGCGATGCGGCTCACACCCGGATACCTGATGTGGATGGACCCCTTCCTTTAATTCCACCGGGTTCCTCTATCTATTGACCTTCATGTCTGACTTTTGCATAGTTTGACCTGTTTAGGCTTCTCAGCTCCATTTGTTTATAACCCGTCTTGCCGCCCCCCCCTCACCTGACTTTACACAGTCTAGGTGACTATTTAGTAATTATACACCAATATGGAGGTTATTAAACAAATTGATTGTTGCTTCAGATTCTACACCCATATTTTTCATTCCTATTTACTCTATAACTGTTGCCATACTCTCTTCTTTTCTTTCACTCTTACGCTCCATTCACCTTTCAAGTCTCTTGTTCTCTCCTCTTTTACAACCCTCACCCTCTTTTTCCCCCCCCCCTTTTTATTTTTATTTTATTATTTTTATTATATATTGTTTATTCCCTTTTGCAGGGATTGTATTATCCCCTGGGGCACTGCCTTCCGGAACTCCAGAATTGGAGCCGGAGGCATTTTTTCTGGCCGTCAAGTATGGCCCAGACACCCACTCCTTTTGTGCAGTTCCTTTTGAGCTGCCGGTGCCACCACGCTAGGTGACACCCTTTACCCTCTCTTTTCTTTTCTTTCACAACATTCTCTGTACCTATTTTTCTGTTTCTCATTCACCTTCTAAATATATAAGTATATATATTTTTCCCCTTTTTAAGGATATTATCCAGTTATTTTAGTTTAGTTTTTGATCTATCTAATATTTCATGTTTGCCGCTGTATTAGATTATGAATATTTGGCGATATTGGTGATAATTCCATGGATATGATGGTTACTGTTTTGTTTTATACTAATAATTTTTAGTTATCTGTTTTGGCCAATAGATACTTCTACCCCTCTTATTTTGTACCCGACGATTTTCTTTTATTTCCATAATTAAATTTTTTTTTTGAGTCTTCATATTTTTAGGTGTCAGTTTTTATCTGCAGTATTGTCATTTTGAGTTATGTGTACACTGTCGATACCCTACTGCTGTGATTGATATTTTCTGACTCAATAAAAATATAAATTTAAAAAAAAAAAAAAGATTCATATTGTATAAAATATTTGTATATGTTGAAAATAAATTATGAGCAAAGATTATAAAAAGGAAAAAACACATTGTTATACAAATGTAAAACATATATGTTGTATTATGTATCTTTTTTTTTTAAAATCAATAACCTAGAAATGATTTAGAAGTTCCAATCACTGTGCCACCTGGGACTCCAAATTGATTACACTTATTTAAAAGACACTGCTTCAGAGTGTCCATCTTTTGACTAGTAATATTTTCAAAACACAAAAAAGTAATAGTGTAGGCATAATGTAAAATAGACACAAGTAGGGATCTTTTACTTATGGTGCTGTATGTAGAATATGAGAGCTGCATATAAAATCTGAGTATCTCTGAAGTTTTCTTCATAACCTCAAGCAATGTCAAGTAAAGGTAGAAAACAAAGGGCTAAGAAATATTCATTAAACTACATGGAGATGATGTCCTATATGACTTTACTGAAATCCTAAAAAAAACAAGGAGATAACTGTTACAGAAAAACATCTAAAAATGCATATTTTATAATAAAAAATATTACTAGTAATACTATTTTATGAGATTAGAGAATGGTCTTTTAACTCAAGCTGTAAATATATATTATTGGACATAGGAATGCCACCCTTCATAAAAAATAAAAAAGACCACCTATGCTACTGAGTCTAAAGACATAACACTGGTCTCAAGTTTTAATAGCCTGATGGTAAAATTAGGCTGGATGGCAACCCTAATTACATGCCACATTTTCACTAAGTCATCTCTGTTTCATTTGGAGAGTAGCTGGATAACCTAAACTTAATTCTCTTTCTTTAAATATACCACCACTACCTTTTAAGATTGTAAGCGCCAGTGCTGAATTAGGAACAAAAAGCAGCCCTGAAATTTTATAAGAGCCCCATTGCATAAACATCCTTATTTACTTGTTCATAAAAGGGAAAACCATGCATTTTAAACCACATTTGACAAAAGAGCTTATTTGTATCTATATATACCCCAGCACAGGGCAATTTATACCCCCAGTATGTGCACAAGGTTATATCTCACGCACTACCCTGATGTATACCTCATGTACAGGGCAGTGCATAGCCTCCAGTATGTACACAAGATTACATGAATTGCCCTGTGCAGGGATATATATCAGGGCAGTGTGTGAGATATAACCTTGTGTACATACTTCTTGGATATATTTACTTACACCAGCACCCAGATTGCACTCACAGGACATGCCCCATCACCAAGATGGCACTCACAACACTTGGCCCAGCCCCTCAATTGCACTCAGAGGACTATCCCAGCACCAAAGACAACCTAGCACACAGATTGCACTCTTAGAACTTGCCTCAACACATACATGGCACTCACATGACCTGCCCCAGCTCCCATTACTTACCCAAGCACACACATGGCACTCACAGGTCTTGCCCCAGCAGTGATTACTTACCTCATCACACATATAGCACTCACAGGACTTGCCCCAACACCCAGAACTTGCCCTAGCATGCAGGTGGCACACAGTAAATGGTGTGGCTGGAGGGGAAAAAAGTGGCAGACATGACTTTATCTCGTATCTGTCAGGGCAAGTTGACCTCACAGTGACTATTAATGTGCTTTAAAGCAGAATTTTCCCGGTATCCTGGTAGGCCCTGGTAAGTTCCTCAGATTTTCTTGCAGCATTAATTTGTTGACTATTATTTAAATGTTTCTTAATTGGAAAGTTTTACATAACTCTCAACCTTTTGAGGCTGCTAATTAAAATGTCAGGGGGCATTTTCTCTGAAGAAATGGACAGACAATTTTGCTGTTGGACTTGCAGACAGATGGAAACTAACCAACCAAGCATGAATGGTTGGTTGCCATGTGAAGCTTTATCTTGGATATGGTTAACCTTCAACTATGTAGTGCATAACTGTTAATCTTGCTACGCATGCGCAGAACACTTACCCATTAGGTATTCCAAAGAACCCTAATAACCAATATCATACTTTTTAACTAAGCAATATTTGTTCTCAAATCCTATTTTGTAATTAGAATGTATTTCGTTGGCTTCTAATTTACATTACACAGTGATTAGTGCATTAATCTAGACAGAAGAGGATCTGTTTGCTAAAATGTGAACTGACAAGTGTGTTGCAAAAACCACATATTGATAGCGAAGTTAGAAAAAAATCTCCAACCTGCCTATCTTTCCAGCTGTTAATACCCAGTTTTTGTAGTGCACGTCACCACAGTTCCCTTTTTTTGTTAAATAGACCCCACTTCTTTCACATTCACTTAAGTAGTTCTAAGACAGATGTTCAGCTTGTTGATTGGTAACTATACAGAACATTGCAAAGAAAATAACTCACAAGAGAGAGCCTAAATTACCCTTATGTTCATATAACAAAACATTTTCTTCATTGCACTCTTATGCCATTTGATGTATAAGTGTGTATTGACAAATGTATTGCTATGCATTTAATCAGGCTTCAATCAATCTATACAGGAGCATCACTATAAGATTATAACTTCATTAATATAACTTCATTAATCTTTTAATATGCCAGATATGGCAACCAAACTCCACACATTTAGGCATAATTTAAAATACATTGGAGCCATGGGATTATTAACCATAATATTGCCACCAACATTACCTTCCAATTCTGGTATTCGAACTCACTAGGATAACTGGTATAATTTGCATAATGGTCTTTAAATAAGCTTTTAGAATGTACTGGAATTAGTACAGTTTGCAGTTTCTTGTTCGTGTTCCTGGACTTTCAACTTCTCCTAAGCACAATTTCATCTCAATTTGGCTGAGAGCATGTCGACTGAAGCAAGAAATGAATTCACACTAACCTTAATGCAAATTGGATGATAGAACGTTGGGATATAAAAAAAAAAAAAAAACGTTTCCATCACCCCTTTCTGTTCATTTCTATTCCTCTTGTTCTCCACATGCTATAATCACAGCTCTGTTCTTTATTTGCTTGCTTAAGTCTTTTTTTGAAAATGTGTTATGCAATTTGTTTACCTCTACTCACTAAATCCTTTTTTGCAATTTTCCAACAACAAAAAAAGTTTCATCCTACAATGATTTTCATTTTGTTTTATAAAATGATCCTTATTTTTCACCTCATTAATTGATGAAAATAACCAAACTTTTCTATGAACTGTTACCAGTTTTAATCTGAAGATGGGTGTCTTGATGCTGGTGTTCTCTAGAGGGAGGTAGACTTCTGCTCCACCTAGGACTCGAGCATCATTTATTATTGCTGGTACAAGTTGGTATTTTACCCAAGCAATAATCAGTCATTAATACTTGTACAGAAAAGAGGGCCAAATGGCCCAATCAAATTTCATTAACTCTTGGTAATTGGTGCCATTGGATTACTTTTAAAAGCTGGCTGCTTCTCTCTTTAATGGAACAGGGTCATTGGTCCATCCAGAAATTACTCTGATGGTTAAGAACATTGTCACCATTACTTGAGTTAAGTATATCAAATATATTATTTCAGTATTGCTGCCAACTATATTTGTTATATACCGTATTTGCTCGATTATAAGACGAGGGTTTTTTCAGAATTTGTTTTCTGAAAAGTCCCCCTCGTCTTATAATCGAGGTCTCTTATAATCTGACCTCAAATGGAGGTCAGATTATAAGACATGGATCCAGGTCCCCAGCAGAGCTGCAGGGGACCTGGATTCCCCTCTCTAACAGCAGGGGATGTCTGCGCAATGAGCGCAGACTCCCCTGCTTCCGCCCGGCACGACCACAGGGGCTTCTATGAAGAAGCCGGGTACTTCCGCTTTCGTCACAGAAGTCCCGGTGAGCTTGCCGGGCGGCAGCAGGGGAGTCTGTGCTCATCGCGCAGACATCCTCTGCTGCCCCACTAGCCACCAGGGAGAATCGGGCAGCTGGGGGATGTCTGCACGATACGTGCAAACATCCTCCATGCTGCCCGACACCTCCGTCTATTATGACGGACAGCTGTCCGTCATAATAGACGGAGGTGTCGGGCAGCATGGAGGATGTCTGCACGTATCGTGCAGACATCCCACCGGCTGCCCCCACTAGCCACCAGGGATTATTACACGAGGGAGGGGGAGGGAGGGAGAAACAGAGAAACAAGGGGAGGGAGGGAGCACCAGAGCATTAAGGGGAGGGAGGGGGCACCAGAGCAACAAGGGGAGGGAGGGAGGAGGGAGGGAGGGGGCACCAGAGCAACAAGGGGAGGGAGGGGGCACCAGAGCAACAAGGGGAGGGAGGGAAAGAGAGAAACAAGGGGGGGGGAGAGAGAGACAACACTAAGGGGGGGGGAGAGAAATCTGGGGACAAGGGAAAGAGGGAGGCAGCATTGGCACATAAAAGGAAATAAAAACAAGAAATGCATTTTTTTATATCACAATTTTTTATGAAAAAAGCAATTTACATGTGAATATATACAAGTTCTACTTTTTTCCTATAGGGTAGTCTTATATTCAGGCTTTTAGTTTTTTTCCTAAAGGAATATCCAAAGTTTTGGGGGTCGTCTTATAATCAGGGTCGTCTTATAATCGAGCAAATACGGTACTTTAAACAACCTACCGTATTTGCTCGAATATAAGACAAGGTTTTTTTTCTGAAAAATAGATGTCACTTAAAATAGTGTCTGTAAACACAAGGGGCTTAAATTCTGGGCAAACAAACTAAATAGACTGTTGATGCATAATAAAGTGGATATTTATTTTGCCCAAGAGATGCACTGGGTGGATTCTCACCCCAAACTCTGGCGAAACCAAAAATTTCCAATAGTATATAGTTCTAACATGAAATGGAGGAAGAAAAAGAGGTGTCACCATTTTTTAAATCTAGTTTACTAAAGTTTGAATTGGTGTATGAGACGGGTGACGTGGGGGGGTAGATATTTGATATAAAATGCCCAAATTTATACTATTTACTTTGGTCAATGTCTATGCCCCAATCAAACCCTGTATAGATTTCTGTCTCATACAAAGGATTGATCATGTGACGTCTGGTCGTTTGATTATGGGTGGAGACTTTAATTGTATCATACATTCTAAATTGGATAGGAATAACAACAAAAACCAGGCTAGCCGCTGGAAACCAGAAAGCTGGGTCAACTTTGATTCAGAACTTTCTAAGTAAAAAACCGACTATACAACTTCTAGAGAACACAACATCCAGAGGAAAGGGATTATTCGTGCTACTCAAATGTCCATCAGTCATATACACATATTGATTATTTTTTGGGTAGGCCAGGGCTTCTGGAGCAGATTCTAAGTACAACAATTGGTCCCATAACCTGGTCAGACCACGCCCCAATTTACTTGCAAATTAAAAATAACCCGAGTTAAGAGTAGAAATAGATGGAGACTAAGCAAAAAACTCCTAAGATCAGAGGTAAGCGTGGATGAGATGTGCACCCAGGCCAGATAATTTTTTAAGCACAATGATAATGGCGAGGTCTTGGAAGATGTGCTATGGGGTGCATTTAAAAGTTATATAAGAGGCTGGCTTTTAAAGCTGGGCACACACACAAAAAGGATGAGCGAGAAGAAACGAAATGACTTAAATATAGATCTTGCATGGTTGGAGCAATCTCATAAGATTAGTCTGGACCTGGGGATTTTGGAAGAAATCGAGATTACCCGGAAAAAAATAATAGAAAGAACTCAGGAACAACTGAATAAAGCCATCTTAGTGTTAAAACAAGGCTTGTATCATGGAAATAACAAAACAGGGAAAGGCCTAACCAACATGTTAAAAAACAGAAATAAACTACAAATTATTGTGGTTGGGAATACAAAATATCTCTCTCCAACTGAGTGCCTTTGGGGACTATTACAAAACTCTGTATAATTTGCAACCTAATGACATTTCTAAATTGGATATACAGCGGTTTTTGGAAAAATTAAATCTACCAGAAGTCCCTGAGGAAAAACTGGCCCAACTAAATGCTCCTTTTTCCCTACAGGAAATCAGCGATACCATCCGAGCAATGAAAAATGGGAAATCCCTGGGTCCAGATGGATTTTCATCGGTCTTTTACCATAAATTGATAGGTATAATTTCCCCTTTTCTACTCAGGACCTTTATGGACTTTGCTAGACAGAAAAGTATAACATCAGAGATGCTGCAGGACTCTATTACACCAATTCCCAAACCAAACTATAGACCTATCTCGTTAATCAACCTTGAGATTAAGGCGTATTTAAAAATTTTGGCAAATAGACTTAGAGAGGTTATCCCGGATATTGTGCACCCAGATCAGTGTGGGTTTGTGCGACTCAGGGGCACATCTTACCAGATCAGAAAGGTACTGAATGTGATGTACGGTGCAGATGGGAGCCGGTCACCCTTTGCTCTGGTCGCCCTTGATGCTGCGAAGGCCTTTGGACGAGTTGGGTGGAGGAATATGGAAGAGGTATTGGCCTTCTTCGGCATCGGGGGAGCTTTTAGGGACTACACAATGTGGCTATAGGGAGACCGGCAGGCCATAGTTTCGGAATTTATGTCTCAAACTGATTGGTTCCACATCCGAAACAGAACAAGACAAGGCTGCCCATTAGCTCCATGACTTTCCATTCTTACTATTAAACCCTTGGCGGCAGCTATTAGACAAAGGGAATAATTTGGAAATCAAGATCACACTTTACGCAGATGATGTGCTCCTGGCCCTCAGGGACCCTGCTGATTCTCTCCCAGTTGTTTCTGGTCAGATTGATGAATTTGGTAAACTGTCGAACTATAAAGTCAATATACAGAAAACACAAATTCTGACTAAGGGTCTAACTAGACAAATGACTAACACTCTTAAGGAAGCATATAAACTCAACTGGGATGGAGAGAGCGTGGGGTATTTGGGAGTGAGATTGTGCCTGGATATTGGTATAATATTAACTGAACTATTCAGGACTTGCTAAAGAATTTGAAAAGAGTCTTAGAACATGGAGATGCATGGAACTCTCCTGGATGGGGAGATTTGTCACTTACTGTCGCTCCTGACATCCTCCAGAAAGGACCAAATGCATAGGCAGGCCGACATTGCTTCCTGCAGATCAAACAGGTAGCGGGCGTCAACACATTACACGTTTAACAAAGTAATTATTGAAGCCCAGTACAGGGCTATTTGTAAACCTTCCTCCTCCCTGCAAGCTCCACCCAGGGACTGCACCTAATCACTGGAGGGCTATTTAAACCTCAGTTCTCCAACAGCTAGTTGCCTGTGTTAGTCCTCTCTTCAGCCTCACTAGCGTTATTATTGATTTTTGATTCCTGTTGCTGACCTTTTGCTTGAATCCTGACTTCTCATATTCTTTGCTGCCTTTTCCAGACCATTCTATTGCCTTGTCCTTATCATCTTGATTTCCCAGTGTAACCCAGTTTTGTTCTGACTATCCTGATTGCTACCTGCCTCGATCTTTGCCTGCCTCCTGATTATCCAGTATTCTGTTTGTGTTGACCTCGGCTTACATTGACCTCCCTACTGTATATTATCCTGTTCCAGTATCTATGTTAATTTCATCTGGTGTATTAAAGTACAGATCTCCTCTCTTTTAGCATTTCAGTATGTGGGGTTTTAAGTCCTTGTTGGCTAACCATCCACGGCTCAAGTAAAGGTGTGTTATCATTAAGGTGAAACATCCTCACTATCTGTCTTGTCTATTTGAGAGTGTCTGTTCTCATATCTGCATCGCGGATCCTATCTTCCATGTCAGAAAGATTACAAGAGTAGCGATGGTCAACTCATACCTACTACCCAAACTTTCATATTTGTTCAGGAACATTCCTTTGAAAGAGACTCCCAGATACTGCATGGGTTTCAGAGGCAAGTAGCGGAATACATTTGGCAGGATAAACAACCCAGAATAGCTCTAGAGATGCCACAGAAGGAACCAAAAGAGGGCGTAATATCCTTCCCCGACGTTCAAAAACTTTATATAGTTAGCACGATGGCGCATATTGCGATGTTTGGATATGGAAAAAGTGGAAGCGAACAACATAGAACCCTTCCACCTTATGTGGGGTCACTGGAGGATTTTGAAGATGCTAAAGATCGATAACCCGGTCATAAAAACATTATTATTTGTTGTAAAATATATAAAGAAAAGATTTGCATTATTAACATACCAAGCTCGACCACAATAGAGTGCATAAAATACCATACAATGGACATATTGTGGCAAACATGTGTGATTCTGGAGTTTTTGGATATACTGGATAAGGGGGTCATTCTTTCCTTTTCATGTTTGCAGTCTAAATTCAGTCTTCCTCCCAGAGAGGTGTTCAACTACCTCAGACTGAAAAGATTTGTCCTGAGCCAGATCTCTGAGGAACCAACCACCATGGAACAGTTTCTGAAGCAGCATTATAAAAGTAGATATATTTCCAGACTTTTTAAACTTCTTCTGAGAAATCAAACCCAAATAGTAAAAGCACCGACACTGATTAGATGGGAGCAGGAACTTAAATTTAATACTACTCTGGAGGACTGGATGCAGAGCCTTGGTGCAATCAGAAGTTATATCCATGGTATAAACATTTTGGAATTATATTAAAAAAGTTATGTACTGTTGGTACCTGGTCCCTGCACACTTGGCTCGGATTCAGCCTCAGGCCCTTTCAGATTTGCATTAAGGCGGTTGGTCTGTTCCCACATATTTGGTGGGAGTGTGAGGAATTGGACACCTTAAAAACATCTTTGGGGAACATCATGGGCATCATCTTTGGGAGGAGGACTGAGCTGACAGCATCTGGAATTACCCTTGGGTAGTATTGGGAATATAATGCTACTGGTCCAAATTTGTATGGCCTCTAAGAAAGTTATAGAAAGAAATTGGAGGACTATTTGCCGACAGAAATGGGAAAATTAATTTTCAACACAGAAAGGAAGCCGGGTTTCATATGAATAGAGTGTCCAAAGAGAAATATGATGATATATGGGCCCCTTGGGTTGAGATGAACAGATGAAAATAGGCTGACCTAGTTCCTGTCCTACCCCCTTTGTCCCCCTTTCCCACCCCCTGCCACTGTCTTTTGTGAGTGTTTGGGTATGAACGATAGTGTACCAATGTGGCGGGATGGAAGTGGGTTCTGACTAAAATTAGGAATGGCAGAGACCCTCCAGATTGGGTCTATTAGACGGACCATATTGAACCATGGTGAAGGGTTTAGGATCAAGGTTTTGTGATATTGAGGTTTGCGGGTGCCTTGTTTCCACCTGTGATTGGTGTATGTTTTAAAATTTGTATACAATGAATGTTTTGATACAATTTAATACATCTTTATTTTCACTTTCATTTTAAAAAGAAACTTTTTTTTTTTTAAACCTTTTTTACATAAATGTTGTAGTGTGATCAATACATGCCCATTTATTTATCTGATAGTACATGTGAAAAGCAGTACTGAAATGATGTCCTCTATGGTTGGAATGGAAATCTGCCACTCAACGTGTCCCATTTCTGAGTGCTCCAAACTATCGTTTATCGTTAGGAGCACATTGTATCTGTTCTTTGTAACTCTCAAACCTTCAAATATGTGTCTGTTGTAGTTGACTTGGTCCTAGGACTTACTTGGAAATAATAGACATCTCAATATATATTTTACTGATAAATCACTACAGATACATCCAAGAGGCTTAAAATATTAAAATTGCAATCAAATGAAAATGTATTACATACAAATTTTATATTTCACATAAAAACAAATGATACTTTTATATTTTAATATATGCCCTTTAAGATGCATAATTTCAAAGTTAACTTCTAAAAAGTGAAGTACTGACCATATCTACAACATAGTAAGTATTGGTCTACTAACGTATTTCAGAAAACTTAAAAATCCTATATAAAAATTGCATCTAGATATAAGATTATCAGTTTTGCATTCCATTTAAGTTGATCTTGGCATTTGTACAGAGCGACTTGGCTTTGCTGTGTTCTAAAGCACAGACATTTCTGTGAAGAACAATGTATGTAAGTGGATAAGTTTTTGAAATTAGTTAATTTATTATGTTTATCGGTATCATAACAATATGAACTTTTTTTTGCATTGGAAGATATCTGTGTAGGTGTTTGCATGGCATCCTTCCAATTTAGTTAGATTGCTATTAAATTAAGTAATGGTAACATTCCTGGATATACTTTAAAATATGAGAATATTTAAAAGTTCCTTTCCAGATTAAATAAGTTATTAATAGACAGATACATGTGGTTTCTACTGAAAGAGATTGCACATTCACCTAAATTTGGGATTCTCTTAACCCAGGTACGCTCATGCTTGCTCTAAAAAGAAGAGCAACTCTATATCTATATACACCTGCTCTCAACAATAAATTGCTAAGCATACAGAAATTTGAATGGGTTCTAACACAATATTTATTTTTTCCTAAGGAGCTGGTGTCTTTTTTTTCAGGACTTGTGAGCACTCAATGCTTAATTTTTGTAGGGATAAGAAAACAACTATTTTTTTTAGAATATATTGAGTAGTCTCAATACTGCACCAAAGTGCTGGTGACCTAGTATCATTTGAACAACTGCTCCAATCATACTCAGCTTTCATAGAATGACAAAGTAAAACCTATCTGATTATTACTGTTTGGACATTTTGTTTTGGATGTCATGATAATTTTTTTTTTTTTTTATATCTGCTAGTTATATCTTGTGTTAATACATAGTATTAAATGTAATAGATGCAAGGAGACAACTATTTACTATGTGAATTTTTATATTGATAAGGTTAAGACCTGATATGTAATACAACCCTTCCTGTAAAATGTATTGCATTCTTTGTTATTTAGAATTTGTCACCAAATTTGCGCCACTTGGCACATATACAATTCATTCCATGGTCTTATTTATTTATTTTTGTTGTAAACTGGTTAATAAATATACCTCCTTAGTTTACTGACCCCTTCACAACCTTATGATGAGTTAACTCATCATTAGAGCCACAGAGTTTGCAACCCTTTTGATGAGTTTACTTGTCATGTAGTTAAGCCTGTGCCCACCACTAGCTGGTCTGTAATGGGTCCAAGTAACATTGTGTTACTGTGATCAGTTTGCTTCCTACTTTATGGACCTCAGTTACTTTTTTTTTCTCATATTTTGTTAAATTTTTTTTTTACCCCTGGTCTTTAAGGGGTTAAAGTGAGAGTGAATGCAACAAAATTTAGGATTAAGTGAATTGATCCCTGGATTATCTTAATCCCCTGATTAAGATAATTTACAGAATATTGCACTGAAGAATAATAATAATAATTAATTACTACTACTACTACTACTACTACTACTACTACTACTACTAACAATAATAATAACATTGAAAAGAGCATTAACCATAAGATTAATATATGCAGCAAAACGTACAATACCAAAGTTCTGGAAACAGAGGCAATCCCCGGGATACAGGGACTGGGTTACAGAATTGGAGGATATATGCGGAATGGAAGACCTGATATGGGCTGGGAGAGAGGAGACGGAGTTTCATAATAAGAGAAGGACCCCCTGGAGCCTTTTCAGGGAAGGTCAAGAATTCCAACTATTTATCTAAGAGAACAGTTGAGGGGAGGGGGAGGAATGAAGAGGAGGAGGATTGTACTGTATTCAGATGTCAGGGTTTTTTTTGGGGGGGGGGTTGGAGGGGGAGTTATAAATAAAAATGTTATTCTTGACTTTTATGATAAGAAATACTAGATATTATGAAAATGTATACTATGGTTTTACAAATTTGGACTACGGAAAAATATTGAATAGAGAAATATTAAACAACCCAAAAAAAAAGCGCAAAACACTTTTTTGTAAGTTGATCCAATTCACTATTCATGGACAGGCTACTTTTGATAAATCCAGAGATAATTGTTAGTATTATTAAATTAAGTTTTAAGAAAATGTTTTCATACTGACTTTGTTTAATGCACATTTAATGTAAAGCTCTAAATAAGTGATTTAAAATATAATTGTTTTCAATTTTACATAATATGACAATATCAAGATTGACATTGGTTTTTAATGTATTCTGATGGCAGTAACCAGTTAATAAGATTTTTATTAATATGAAAATTGACAGGCTGGCAAGTTATTTACTATTAATTTAATATGTCTAAAACATTAAAGATCTTACAAAACACTGTTCTAATAATTTTGTATGCTAAACATACACACACATTAACATAGTAACTTAGGTTGAAAAAAGACCATCAAGTTGACCACGGTTACCTTTCTTTTTTCTGCAAAAAATTATTTCAAATGTTGCCTTCATGACTCCAAAAAGGCAATTAGATTTCTCCTTCAAACAACAAGCTCTAAATAATAATGTTGATTCTATTATTTATAAATAGACAGTATGTTCTGATTTTCAAAAAATATCCAGACACTTTTTGAAGGCATTTATTATACTTGATAGCAGCACCTCTCTTGGCAGTGAATTCAGTAACTTATAAAGAATCCCTTCCTTTGTTGCCTATGCAATCTTTGCACTTCCAATCTTCTAGGATGATCTCTTGTTGTTTGAACATTTCTGTTAATGAACAGGTCACTAGAGAGTTCTTTTTTTTGGCCCTGCACATATTTATATAATGTTATCATACCCCCTCTAAGATGGTGTTCTTCTAGTCTAAATAAAGGCAACTTTTCTAGTCTCTCTTCATAACTAAGATTTTATATTCTCCTTATAATTTGTAACCCTATTTTACAAGCTCTCTAATTCCATAATGTCCTTTTTAATAGCCGTGCCCAGACTTGCATTGCATGCTATCTTAACCAATTACATATAGTTATAGTTTTCTTGCATTTTGGCCTATTTATCACTACAGAACTGCTTATACATAATATAGTTGTTAAGTATAAATCTTTTTATTATATCAAAAAACACATAAGCGATATAAAACATATACATATTATTGAAACAAATATTTGAAAAGCTCATATAATATCAAACCTAATTGAATGTATAAAAGGTCAAAAATTAAAAACATAAATAAAAATACAAACTTGCCCAGCAAAGATCAAAGATTGCTCAATTCATTTATTGCAACTAGAATTATTAAAGGTTCCACATTTTTTAGAAAATATCTATGGTTAGTCCCAAAAAAAATCCTCTCTCCATTATAAATTAATGTAAAATCTGATTCTGAACAATTGTCCAATTTATTCCTTTTTAAGATTTTTACTTCTTCACTATAATTAATTTCAAAGCCATATGTTATTGTACAAACAGTGCTTTATTAAATGTTGAAAGATTCTGCTGGCCAAAATGTAACAAAGCTCTAGATGGTACCAAATGTTTCTGTTCTTTCATAAGGACAGAAACTTGGCCAAAAGTTTTTCATCCCAAGTACCTGCTATTTTTTGACACGACCAGAAAACATGCAGGAAGTTATCCTATGTATCTTTACATCACCAACAATTCAGAGTAGACATTAAATCAAATCTAAGAATGACTTGAGGGCAACATTGCATAGTCCAGTTCTTGAATATTCAAGCAATGGGTGATTTTTCCCAATTAAAACCAGCTATTATACTATAATTCCTCTTCAGTGTATTACCCCAGATCATTTCCCCAACATTTCCAAGCAGAGTAAAAACTATCACGGAACCTTATTCCAAAAGTTGGTAAAATCTTATTTTATTTTTTTTGGTATCAAACGTATATTCCATTCTGAACATAAATTGGGGGTTCGTTGGATTAAATGGACAACTATTATGAGTTTAATTGACATTTTTCCAATTGCACATCTAAGGATTCTAAGTTTTTAATAGTCTGTTTCTTTGTTTGGACTTCTAGTTTAATCAAATATTCTAGAACTACACATTTATATGCACACTAAACATGGGAAAGACTAACTAATCCCTTCAAAAACTGTTTTGATTCTGTAACTATTTTCCAAATTAGCACGGTCTGCTAACAAAGTGCCCCCCATTCACATGCAATCCAATGTCTTATCCAAAGTAATCTTCTTGTCCGTCTCAATATCAGACACACGGTTGAAATTCCCTATGAAGAAAAATGTTCCCTGGATCAAAGCATAAATCCAAATAAGGGTTTTATTGATAAGGTTTATTGATCAAGCAACATACATCAATTCTACCTCTGGACAATCTATGCAACAACATCAGCTGCTTCGGTGGTGAGTTCACACCCTGGATATTATAAATAAATATAATTCCAAACCGCTTCCTATCACTTCATATAGTAATTTCAGAACACATCACAAGTCTAAACCTTACTTTATGGCGTGTTTCATGGGTAGGGTTCTAAGTTTTAATAAGGAAAGGAGAGGGGAATAAAATAAAACTATCACTTAAAATTACTACCTATGTATTATTTATTTATTAAGTGTTTACCATAAAGAATACATTGAGATTTCTCTCATTTTCAAGTATATTGTGGCAACCGAGCCCATTACGGTATCACACAGTGTTTAGCATTTAACACCAATATGCATAAAAACACATACATATTGTGAGCAAAAATGTGGAATAGTGGTTGAAGGGAGATATATCAGGCCTGCTTTGCTAACCAGCAGCCAGAGATTTTCCAGTTAAATGTCCCAGGGAGAGATGTTAAGTTTTCAAAATACATTGCTGATACTCTGCAAAACACGGTATGGGTCCCTGGGGCGGAGCATTTGCAGAGAAGGGTGGGCCAGTGCTCCAACAGCACTAGTTGCTCTGTAACTGACCACAACTTTGATTTAGCTTAAGAGTTCCAGATATGTGAACTAATTGACACTCACCTGTAGTTGGCCAATTAGCAGGCAGGTCTTTAAAGGAAGAAATCAGCCTGCTGCAGAGAGAAAAAGCCAGCTAGGAGAGCTGAAGGAGAGAGCACAATTGTGATTATTGCAAATTCCTTTTGTTTTCTTGGAAATTGGTAAGTGGAAGAGCCACCCAATTACAGATAGTTATTTTTGTCTAGGAAGAGCTCGGGAATTTTGAGCAAGGAATTTTGTTTTGTTTATTTTTATTTAACCCCTTAACTCATAAGGACATATATATACGTCCTGAAAAGCATGGTCCTTAAGGACCATGAGGACGTATATATACGTCATCAGTTTTCATGTAGCGTTGTGCTCCTTAGCGCAATGCTACATGTCTGCAGCTATTCCCAGAGGCTGTTTTGCCCTCCCCCCCGATGCCCCCCCCCACGCATACGATCACCGCGAGCCTGCTCCTCCAATACAGTTTGCCCAGAGGAGAGCGACGCTCTTCCATTGCTTGAAACAGTTGCTTGTCTGCCCCTAGAGACAGTTAGGAATATTACAGTTTGAAAAATAAATAAAGAAATACAATTAAATAAAGAAATAAATGGAAAAAGCTAACCCTTGATCTACTAAACCTAGATCTAGGGTAAGGGTCATAATTAGGGTCATAATTGAGGTTACAGGGGGGTTCGGGTGAGTACAAGAGTTAGATTAAGGGGTGGGGGTAGACTTAGGGTAAATTTAGGGTTGGTTGGGGTAAAATGGGCACTCTAGAATAAAATGTTAGAAAACAATAATATTGTTTATTGCCGTATTAGTTGAAATAAAACATAGACAAACATGGAAACATTGGTATTTCTAAACTCAGGACAAATATTAGAAATATATAGATGGGGTCCTTTTTACCATTTGTAATTGTTTAAAAAAAAATCAGGTCAATGTTAGAAAAAGTGTTTTTGTGGCATATTTTCATCATATTTTATATATTTTTTAATAGTAAATTATTTCATTTGATGAAAATAATAGTATCAAATTAAAGCCCTATCCGTCCTTTAAGAAATTATATATAATTTGTGTGGGTGGACTGAACACAAAGAAACAAATTACAGTTAAACATATGACAAAAATAATGGAATTCTGGTCTTCAATGTATATCAAATGGAGCAGAGCACTCGGTCACTAAGGGGTTAAAGCACCTGTTCAAATAGAAAGGAAAATTGAACTGGATGTGTCCTGGACTTTGTATACCCTAGAAGGCTGTGGTTACAATAAGATCTGTGACAAAATCCTACCTGTGTGAGAGGTGGTTTGTTACATAATATACATATAATTATATAGAAAAGTTTGTGAGAGAATATGCAGGGTAAATAATTATTGATACAAAAAACAACAATAAAAATATATGGAATTTATTTTATATTTGGAATTAAGAGTTTGTAAACTAATAACAGGTACATTCAGGGATTTTAGACTAGAGGATAATTGTGTGCAATCTACTTGGTAATATAACTATTGTGCAATATATCATCTTTAAATAAATTTGACTTATCTAGACTCATCACATATAGAAACAAACTTTTCTCTAAGACTCCTTAAAATAAAAATATATGCGTATATATTCATGTCTATAAAGTATTTAAATGATGATACCGCTATATATCTGAATAATTTAGTCATTTCCTCTACATCTGGGAATCCTAGTATTTGCCATTAGGCATAAGGGGTATCTTGACAATATATTCACCCACAGTATACCGTTTGATAGAAGTACATACAAATGTAGCTTCACAAAACTCTATTAAGCCTCATTAACCTCTTGTAATAGTAATTACAAGAAACTTTTGTGTAATCCTATCCACACAATATGTATTTTACTCAATACATTAGTTAACTAGATATTCAATCTTTCATACATCTTGTGTATATAGCGTAATAGCCAATATTATAAATAATATATATCTCATTACTATATCATAGTCCACCTCATGTGACCTTGTGAGCCCCAGACCTAATATTTACTTTATTTTAGTCATTCTTGGAAATATAATACAAGGAAAAAGAACAAAGAAAACAAGCTTGCAAGTTAATCATCTTTCAAATTCAAGCACATTTCCCTCTCTCCACCCTTCACTCTCCTAGTCTCCATATAGTTAACCAAATATGTTAATAAAATAACATGTTAAAAAAAAAAAAAATCCAACAGCGGGCTTACTCTAGAATTGTTTTAAAAAGAATGGGTGTAGGGGAAAAGAGAAAAAAAAAAAGTAAAGTGCAAAATAAAGTAAAGAAATAAAAACTTCTATCTCCTAACTTACCCTCACCTAATGCCTATACTATACCAGTGTCTCTCTATGCTCTCCCAACTTGTTTGATTTTGAAAACTAACTGAACCTCACCCTACTGTAACCCAACACGTCCCTCTCTATCCCTACTCTGACCCTTTATTTACCCAATGCTGTCCCTAGAAAAACAAATAGGGAATGGAGAGGTAAGGTCAACAGAAAACATTATTCAATTTTGAAGAACAATTCCCTGCCAAGAGAACGGACAGAGAGAGAGGGAAAAACTATAATTTAGCTTTCATTTAACATGTGAAGTGTTTTTTTATGCAGTTTTTTTTTGTTTAGAGATATTCTGAGGATACTCTGGAGGTAGTCTGAGGTATACAAGAGGTGAGCAAAACTAAAAGATCTTTTTGATTTAAATTCTTAAAATGGCAGATTTGGTTTACTGTGATAATTGTTCTGCATTTGTTTCACGTTTCATTTTTTGGAGGTTTGGAGGCTGTCTAATCTGTAGACAGTTCTCAAGATTGCAGCAGGAGATTGCATTTTTAAAGTCCGAGATTTGTAATTTATCTGTAAAACAAACTCAGGCTGAGACTGTTGCGAAGTCACTGCCACAGAGGCCATTGCCACAGAGGCTTCCTAGGAATGGCAGGTGGGTTACTGTTGGATCTGGTAGGCTTAGAGTTGTGGATAAAAGGCATGTCCCGCAGTCTGTGGCTGTCCAGAATTCATTTTCAGCACTTTCAGAGTGCAGTGGTGTTGTGGAGGCAGGCTCAGACACAGAGTTTGAGGAACCACTCTCCTATGTGGCTAAAGTGTGCAAGGAGAAGGTGAGGCCTTGTAGAAAGCAGTTGTTGTTGGGCGATTCTATCATAAGAGGTGCGGAGTTGGACAGTATTGGCTAAGTGAGATGTCTTCCTGGAGCTACTGCTCGCAGAGACAGGAGGCGTATTTCTAATATTGTTAAGCAAGCAAATCAGGAAGGAGAATTGGATGTACTGGTTCATCTAGGGACAAATGATTTGGCTTACAATGAGGTTTCCGAGGTGAAGGAAGCTTTTCGTGTTCTTGCCAATGATATACGGCAGGTTGTGTCCACACTGTCCTTTTCTGAAGTTATGCCTGTGCTTAACATTCAGAATGATAGACGGATTCGTATTAGGGACTTCAACTTGTGGCTTGGGGAATGGTGTCGGGAGCAAGGATTTGTCTTTGTCTCTCATGGAAGTTCACTATGGGATAGAAAGGAACTGTACAAAAAAGATGGTTTGCATCTTTCTCAAAAGGGAACGAATGTTCTCAGTGAGCAGTTCAGAGGACATAGCTTACCTAGATTTCAGTAAGGCTTTTGACACTGTCGCACATAGAAGGCTTATCAATAAACTGAAATCTTTGAGTTTGGATTTCAATATTGTTGAATGGATTAGACAATGGCTGAGTGACAGGCAACAGAGGGTTGTAGTCAATGGGGTATATTCGATGCAAGGTCTTGTTACTAGTGGGGTACCTCAGGGATCTGTACTTGGACCCATTCTCTTTAATATTTTTATTAGCGATATTGCAGAAGGTCTTGTTGGCAAAGTGTGTCTTATTGCTGATGATACAAAGATTTGCAGCAGGGTTGATATGATTGGCAAATGATTTTGCTAAACTAGAAAAATGGTCAGAGCAGTGGCAACTGACATTTAATGTGGACAAGTGCAAGATTATGCACCTTGGGCGTAAAAACCCAAAAGCAGAATATAGACTATTTGGTACAGTCCTAACCTTAACATCTGAGGAAAGGGATTTAGGAGTAATAATTTCAGAGGACTTGAAGGTAGGTAGGCAATGCAATAGAGCAGCAGGAAATGCTAGCAGAATGCTTGGTTGCATAGGGAGAGGTATTAGCAGTAGGAAGAGGGAAGTGCTCATGCCATTGTACAGAGCACTGGTGAGACCTCACTTGGAGTATTGTACGCAGCACTGGACACCGTATCTCCAGAAAGATATTGATACTGTGGAGAGAGTTCAGAGAAGGGCTACTAAACTGGTTCATGGGTTGAAGGATAAAACTTACCAGGAAAGGTTAAAGCATCTTAACATGTATAGCTTGGAGGAAAGACGTAACAGGGGGGATATGATAGAAACATTTAAATACATAAAGGGAATCAACAAAGTAAAGGAAGAGAGTATATTTAAAAGAAGAAAAACTACCACAACTAGAGGACATAGTTTTAAATTAGAGGGGCAACGATTTAAAAGTAATATCAGGAAGTATTACTTTACTGAGAGGGTAGTGGATGTATGGAATAGCCTTCCAGCAGAAGTGGTAGAGGTAAACACAGTCAAGGATTTTAAGCATGCGTGGGATAGACACAAGGCTATCCTAGATATAAGACCGGGAACGGGGGACTAATAAAAGTACTCAAAAAAAAATTGGGCAGACTAGATGGACCGAATGGTTCTTATCTGCCAACACATTCTATGTTTCTATGTTTCAGTAAAGTATTTGAACTATATAAAACACCCTTAATATTACCCAGCTTGCAAAGAACAAGCATAAACACAGCAAAGGAGCCTTATATCCACCTATCCCCTGGATAGGTTTTGTGACTGAACTCCCTGGTACCCCAACTGGGTACCACCCATCAAAACTCTGCTTCCTTGCTGCGATAGCCACCTCAAGCCAACAGACAGAAGGGAAAAACTATAATTTAGCTTTCATTTAACATGTGAAGTGTTTTTTTATGCAGTTTTTTTTTGTTTAGAGATATTCTGAGGATACTCTGGAGGTAGTCTGAGGTATACAAGAGGTGAGCAAAACTAAAAGATCTTTTTGATTTAAATTCTTAAAATGGCAGATTTGGTTTACTGTGATAATTGTTCTGCATTTGTTTCACGTTTCATTTTTTGGAGGTTTGGAGGCTGTCTAATCTGTAGACAGTTCTCAAGATTGCAGCAGGAGATTGCATTTTTAAAGTCCGAGATTTGTAATTTATCTGTAAAACAAACTCAGGCTGAGACTGTTGCGAAGTCACTGCCACAGAGGCCATTGCCACAGAGGCTTCCTAGGAATGGCAGGTGGGTTACTGTTGGATCTGGTAGGCTTAGAGTTGTGGATAAAAGGCATGTCCCGCAGTCTGTGGCTGTCCAGAATTCATTTTCAGCACTTTCAGAGTGCAGTGGTGTTGTGGAGGCAGGCTCAGACACAGAGTTTGAGGAACCACTCTCCTATGTGGCTAAAGTGTGCAAGGAGAAGGTGAGGCCTTGTAGAAAGCAGTTGTTGTTGGGCGATTCTATCATAAGAGGTGCGGAGTTGGACAGTATTGGCTAAGTGAGATGTCTTCCTGGAGCTACTGCTCGCAGAGACAGGAGGCGTATTTCTAATATTGTTAAGCAAGCAAATCAGGAAGGAGAATTGGATGTACTGGTTCATCTAGGGACAAATGATTTGGCTTACAATGAGGTTTCCGAGGTGAAGGAAGCTTTTCGTGTTCTTGCCAATGATATACGGCAGGTTGTGTCCACACTGTCCTTTTCTGAAGTTATGCCTGTGCTTAACATTCAGAATGATAGACGGATTCGTATTAGGGACTTCAACTTGTGGCTTGGGGAATGGTGTCGGGAGCAAGGATTTGTCTTTGTCTCTCATGGAAGTTCACTATGGGATAGAAAGGAACTGTACAAAAAAGATGGTTTGCATCTTTCTCAAAAGGGAACGAATGTTCTCAGTGAGCAGTTCAGAGGACATAGCTTACCTAGATTTCAGTAAGGCTTTTGACACTGTCGCACATAGAAGGCTTATCAATAAACTGAAATCTTTGAGTTTGGATTTCAATATTGTTGAATGGATTAGACAATGGCTGAGTGACAGGCAACAGAGGGTTGTAGTCAATGGGGTATATTCGATGCAAGGTCTTGTTACTAGTGGGGTACCTCAGGGATCTGTACTTGGACCCATTCTCTTTAATATTTTTATTAGCGATATTGCAGAAGGTCTTGTTGGCAAAGTGTGTCTTATTGCTGATGATACAAAGATTTGCAGCAGGGTTGATATGATTGGCAAATGATTTTGCTAAACTAGAAAAATGGTCAGAGCAGTGGCAACTGACATTTAATGTGGACAAGTGCAAGATTATGCACCTTGGGCGTAAAAACCCAAAAGCAGAATATAGACTATTTGGTACAGTCCTAACCTCAACATCTGAGGAAAGGGATTTAGGAGTAATAATTTCAGAGGACTTGAAGGTAGGTAGGCAATGCAATAGAGCAGCAGGAAATGCTAGCAGAATGCTTGGTTGCATAGGGAGAGGTATTAGCAGTAGGAAGAGGGAAGTGCGCATGCCATTGTACAGAGCACTGGTGAGACCTCACTTGGAGTATTGTACGCAGTACTGGACACCGTATCTCCAGAAGGATATTGATACTGTGGAGAGAGTTCAGAGAAGGGCTACTAAACTGGTTCATGGGTTGAAGGATAAAACTTATCAGGAAAGGTTAAAGCATCTTAACATGTATAGCTTGGAGGAAAGACGTAACAGGGGGGATATGATAGAAACATTTAAATACATAAAGGGAATCAACAAAGTAAAGGAAGAGAGTATATTTAAAAGAAGAAAAACTACCACAACTAGAGGACATAGTTTTAAATTAGAGGGGCAACGATTTAAAAGTAATATCAGGAAGTATTACTTTACTGAGAGGGTAGTGGATGTATGGAATAGCCTTCCAGCAGAAGTGGTAGAGGTAAACACAGTCAAGGATTTTAAGCATGCGTGGGATAGACACAAGGCTATCCTAGATATAAGACCGGGAACGGGGGACTAATAAAAGTACTCAAAAAAAAATTGGGCAGACTAGATGGACCGAATGGTTCTTATCTGCCAACACATTCTATGTTTCTATGTTTCAGTAAAGTATTTGAACTATATAAAACACCCTTAATATTACCCAGCTTGCAAAGAACAAGCATAAACACAGCAAAGGAGCCTTATATCCACCTATCCCCTGGATAGGTTTTGTGACTGAACTCCCTGGTACCCCAACTGGGTACCACCCATCAAAACTCTGCTTCCTTGCTGCGATAGCCACCTCAAGCCAACAGACAGAACCAGTGGTGTGGGTAGCTACTCCAATTCACCAGACAGGACCCTCAGCCATTTACTCTAAGTACCAGACAACACCAGAATAGGAGTAGAACAGGAAGTATAATTTATACTTATACAGATACAGATATTTATACAAAGACAAATATGATATCAACTAAGGGGGAGGCACATGGGAAACTAATTATAACATGGTAAGCATAAAAAAATAGACTCATTTAAAACAGTTAATTAGACACAGTAGGATATAACATATACAGACACGTGTGACATAATGACAAGAATACATTTAACACATATTAACCATTAACTGGATATTTAACATATTGCAACTGTAACATTACAGTCCTTAACACCCCCTGAGAGATTGGAGTGTAAAGGACAGGAAAAAATATTAACCAGGGAAACACAATGGCTTCTCTGACATCCTGAGTGAGCTAGTCTTGAGGCACCCATTGCCAGAAGTCCAGCCGCACTGAAGACAGGGTGCCTCTGGTGGCCCCAAAGAGTGTACCCACCTATCACACACACACAGACAGGGTCCATAGTCTATTGGGAGGAGGAAAGCACTTATTTCTCTCCAAGAACCCAAGTAAAGGAGGGTTCTATCCTAGCTTTCTTTAACCACTACATTTGGGAGGAAATATTTACTCTTTGGAGGAAAGGCCCTCTATTTCTGTAATGCCGTGGTGAGTTAAATAAACTTTTATTTGCTTTAAATGAAACTGTATACAGAGAAATCGTGATGGGCTCTTTAAATTGAACTTAATTAGTCAAGATTATTTGTTGTTGTTGGATTTAAATTTATTTTTATGTATTCACAGCCATTGTCCAAATTTGTTTGAAGCCATAATTAACACTGCTGGACATTTGCAGCACTGAAAGTGTTACGTAATTGATATTAACCCCACATTTCTGTTTTTGGCCATTTAACAGCAATTATCAAATTATTGAGGTATGGAAGATGCTTTGGCTATTTTACTTTAGGAGTATGGTGTGATATGAGAATTTATTTACAACATCAGCGATGATACATTGTACTTAGTTCAGACTGTGGGATACCGTTGTTGGCGTAAGACCTTATTTCATTCTTCCCAACTATGACCCCCGGCAGTAAGCATTCTCCGGTGTCTGGTCCACCGACGAATGTGATCAGGATCGTGGGATTGCAGTCCTGAGTCCCGCTTTCCCACTGAGCGTGAAGGTTGACACAGTTGGAGACTTTATTCTGGATTTGAGCCTGTGAAAAATACGTAGGGGAGGGATGGGCAGACCGGATTGGCCACCTGGTTCTTATCTGCTGACATATTTTACGTTTCTATAATGTAGATAAAATGCAACATACAATCCATAAAAGTAGGAGTGTCAAAAGTTAGCCATCACAAATTTAGGATTATGCTGGGGATGGTGTAATAAAGTTTGGAATAAAGAGTCTGTGAAAAGTGGGATGAAATAATGGCTTGTGGGTTGAAGAACAAAAAGGGGGCCCCACAAATTTCCCTACATGCGACCTTAAGAAAACATGTTCTACCATGGATATTGATGCATTAGGAAGAAATATGTCAAGAAATGAGGACTATTTTTATGTTTGATTGTTCTAAAATGAAATATAACATTAAAATTCAATTTTTTTATTCAATACAGAGAGAATTGCAATGAATTTCAAACTTAAGCCCAAAGTAGCTGAGTTGGAAATATTCATCCATTTAGCTGCTTTGGAGAATTTTTCCAACTCTGCCTCACTCTCCCTCATTATTGAGTAGACCCTATACTTTAATTTTAGTGAGTGCACACACTTTCCACAACAAAATGCAAAATCTATCTCTACACTTTTGATATTGGCTCCGTATGATTAAAAACCTCTGTGTAACCTTAACCAGATGTAACATAATTGCATATTGTTAAATTCATCTAATATTAGTCTCTGGGCAATTTTAAATCCCCCTGCAAATGTTTTATATATATATTTGATCTACAAAAGTATAGGTCCTAGGAGTGCTGTTTAAGCTGGGAAAAGCTAGCTCCTGTTCTACTTTTATTCTGAAGTAATATTATAGTGGATTTGCATTCTATCAGGATATTCATTTCAGCCCATATTAATACTTAGAATTGAAATTCAAAGGGTGACATCACATTCTTGAATAATGTTTTCAGGGTCAGTTTAATGCTCTGGGACCTTGTGATCAATTAAGCAGATTTCACAGAAAGATACACTGTCATAACAGACAGGGGACTGTTCCTGAGTACGTAATTATGGCATATAAGTACAGTATAACATTCTTTAAGATTGAGATGTAATTTTAAAACATTTATTGAAATACCAGCAAATCCATTTTTTATGGAAAAGTTCAGAGCAGCAGTTGTGCTGCAAAAAATAATTTACTATTAATAAGTTATTTAAAATATACTGCAGGTTTTGTTTAATGTGACTGAATTCAGCAAAATAGCACACTACATCGATTACATTTTTATTTTGGGTCTGGATATTGTAAGTCAATGAAGCTGTTTCATGAATGATTATTGGTAGTAATTGTATTTGCCTATATGGAATATATTTTAGCAACTAATAATCATGTAATAATATAAAAAATGTACTAATGGGCAAAAGAGGTTACCCCATTACCAATATTGATGGGTCCCTTTTAGTGTTGAGCCGAACACTACGATATTTGTACCTCGAACACGGACATTCCACTGTATGTCCGGGTTGGAGTTCGGGGTATCGCCTTAAATTTAAAATTACTAGTGACTGGACAGCTATTGCTGCCCAGTCATTAGTAAAATACCCCCCGCCCTGGTCCCCACCCATGGCCGGCGGCTGGGGACCCTAATAAGAATGAGGGGGGGGGACCTACCCCCCGGGTCCCTACCCATGAGCGGCGGGTGGGGACCACAAATAAAGTGACTAGGGGTGCCCTAATAATAGTGAGTGGGGTGGGCAATAAGCTAACCTGTAAAAAAACCAGGTTCTTTTTTATTTCTTCTTTCTTCAGCCCCAAAAAAGGCCAAACTAAAAATCCATAATACGCACCGCAACTGTTAAAAAAAAATGACACAGAGCACTCTGATTGGTTGGATTGAAATCCAACCAATCAGAGTGCTCTGAGCTTAATTGCAGGGCGGGGGACTGGTTGAAAAAATAAATCGAACTTCGCCCATGGAGGGCCCCGTGCAGATACGCGGTGCGTATTATGGATTTTTAGTTTGCCCTTTTTTGGGGCTGAAGAAATAAGAAATAAAAAAGAAGATGGATTAGAGCTCAGTCTGCACGGGGCCCTCCATGGGCAAAGGGGGGGGGGGAGTAGGTAGGGATTTCTTATTTTATTGGTGGGGGTAAGTGACTAGGGGCTGGGCACCCATAGTCACTTTATTTGTGGTCCCCACCCGCCGCTCATGGGTGGGGACCGGGGGGGTACACTAGGTCCCCCCCCTCATTCTTTTTAGGGTCCCCACCCGCCGGCCATGGCCTCATTCTTATTAGGGTCCTCTCTATAAACTCTATTTCGGTTTATAGAACGCCAACAGCATTACATGGCTGTTGGCTTTCTATAAACCGAAATAGAGTCCCCATTCATACGAATAGGTCAATTCCTATACCCACACTCTTACCCACATTTTACTTCATTTTGCAGCCCTCTAGCCCTTTCCAGGACTTTTTTAGAGGCATTTTAGTGGCCAAAAGTTCGTGTCCCCATTGACTTCAAAAGGGTTCGGGGTCAAGTTCGAGCACGGACCTGGACATTTTTTCAAAGTTCGGCCGAACCTGCCAAACCCAAACATCCAGGTGTCTGCTCAACTCTAGTCCCTTTTTGTGCTGATTTTATTTAAAACCTCAGCTTGGATTTCAATATGCGTAGGTGCAGAGGTCTGCTTTTCTGATGCAAATTTGTGGTGCATAGTCAGTGGCGTACTTACCATTAGTGCAGGGTGCCGCCCTGCAAAAAAAAAAGTAAAAAAAAAAAGTGTAGGCAAATGGGGCAGCTGCCCAGGGCCCATTCATTCTTGGGAACAAAGCAGCTTCCCCGTGGGCCCCCATTGCAGAGACAGTCACTATCGGGCAGCAGCCGGGAGATCTGCATCCAACGGAGGCTTTTCTTCACAGCCACTGGAAGTGACCCCGCTGGCTGTATTTCCTGCATGGAACTTTTTGGAGAAGACGGCCGACGAGCATCATACAGGTAAGTGCTAGGGAGGGGGGGGGGGGGGTTGCAAATGATGGGCAAAATAATGCTAGCAAATGGGAAAAATAACACTGGCAAATGGGCAAAATATGACTGGCAAATGAATGGCAAAATAACTGGCAAATGAAGGGTAAAATAATACTGGAAAATGAAGGGTAAAATAAAACACGGAGTAGACTGCCAGGAGAGTACTGGGGAAGGGGGGAGGAGGAGAGTGGTGGTGTATTAATGGACACATTTTCTGTGGCATATTAATGGGCGAATTGTCTATGGCATTTTAATGGGCATGCTAATAGTGGCATATTAATGGGAAATTGGCTGTGGCATATTTATCGGCAGGCTAATAGTGGTATATTAATGGGAAAATTGGCTGTGGCATATTAATGGGCAGGTTAATAGTGGCATATAAATGGGGAAAATGGCTGTGGCATATTAATTGGCAATCTGAATGTCTGGCTATGGAATATTAATGGGCAGGATAATTGTGGCATAAGGGAAAATTGGCTGTGGCATATTAATGGGCAAATTGGCTGTGGCCAAAGTGGTATGTGGCATGTTCTGTGGGGGGAAGTGACACACTGTGGCATGTTCTGCAGTGATAGTTCAGTGGGACAAAGTTATACTGTGGTATGTTCTGGTGGGCAAATTTACACTGTGGCATGCCAAATCGTGTGGGTGCAATATGAGTACAAGCCAAGTGCTGTGGGTACTGTATAGTGCTGTGTTTAGACTTTTAGGTGCAATGTGGGTGCAGAGGAGCGCAATAAAAAGAAGAAATTAACACTTTTTCAATAACATTTTTATTACATATGAAAATAGTTGAATATAAAATTTAAAAAGTTCATATAAGTATACATGCAGTTAGTTATAAACATATATTTGGGGTCTACCTCAAGCTTTTGAAAAGGCTGGAAATATTTTAATGTTTTTTTTGTGGTCATAAAAAGTAATATTACTTTACTGAGAGGGTGGTGGATGAATGGAATAGTTTTCCTTAAGAAATGGTAGAGGTTAATACATTAAGGAGTTTAAGCATGCATGGGATAAGTATAAGGCTAGGGACTAATGAAAGTATTACTTTACTGAGAGCGTAGTGGATGCATGAAATAGTCTTCCAGTAAAAGTGGTAGTGGTTAATACAGTGAAGGAGTTTAAGCATGCATGGGATAAGCATAAAGCTACCCTAGATATAAGACAAGGCACAAAGCAAACAGTTGGGAGGCATGTAAGTGGCATTTCTGGGGTGCACTTGCATGGTGGGGTCGGGGGGCTCCAGGGAAATGTTTGCACTGGGGCCCGGTGGTTTCTAGTTTCTCTGTGCATAGTACAATCAGGTATATGGGTGATGACAATATCAGGTTTCAGGCAGTGAGATCTTAGTTGGGAAAATGGAATTTTGCATGCCTATTTGTGGGTACAGAAAAGACCTGGATTTATATATTAACAGGATGGGCTTCTTGACTAATTCCAGATTGGGGAATGCAGGAGTTGACTGTAAGGGGGGTTTCTTCTGGGCTTTACAGTGTCAGGTAGCCATACATGTTTGTATCGATTAACAAAATTCCATCCTTAGGAGGATGTTATGTTCTGGCTATATAATTCAGAGTAAAGGGGATCTTACACCATTCCCCCCCCCCCCCATTTTTTATCACCTGAATCTGATTTAGTTCACTTTAGTTCAATTATGCCTGATGTTGTTGTGGGCTGGATAAAAATGTTGGTGGACACTATAAGAGCTGTGGCTCAGCATGGAGATTCTTGGCTGAAAGTCTGCATGAGCTTGCTGTTGAGGTTCCCCCAACCGCATGCTCCATCCTCCAAATGCACATCAGCAGTAAATGCTCCCAGTGAGTCAGATGAGGTGCCTCTTATACCTCCCTATTCCCACTAGAACTAATACCCCAGGACCATTAGACCTTCTTTGGGACTTCCTGTCCAGAAAAGATCTATATCTATCCCTTGCCTGCCTGTTCCACATGTACCTTGTTTGCAAGACAAGGCCAGTTCCTGCTTCCCATTGTTATTACCAGATGCTGCTGCAGACCCTATCCAAGGCCAGCAGAAGTCTGTGTGGTGCTCCAATGATGTGGCTATCCTCGTGGCCAGATTCTATGTGGCTTTATCCACAGGCTCCATCTGATGCAGCCAAGTGTGGGTTACATGGGTCATGCAAGCCAGTGAGTGATGCCATGGGGGAAGTCTTTGAGGAAAATTCTGCCCCTCCTCACTGTATCCAGGCCATCTTGGGATGCTGTTGCCATTGATGGATGGAGTCCTAACCTTTATTCACAGCCGGTGTCTGCTCCCCTGCACTGACTTCCTGTTCTCCAGACCCTGTGAGGGTTGCCTTTGGCCATGTCTATCACTTTATTCTTGTCTCCCTCTTATATCATGGCAGTCCATTGAATTATAGAGGTTTTTATTAAATGTATTTGCCCATATAGATAGGCTATCCACAAATGAGGGTTTAATTGAATAAAATAGTGCATTATACATTACCAGAGATCTTGAGAAGTTGAGATGCAAGGTTTAGGATATCCTTTAGAAATGTGAATGTGTGTATGCAACTTAGCTCACAGCTCATGTGTAGGAAATAGTTAAAATGGAGTAAAAAGAAGCATGTGTGAAGGTGAGTCTTTGTTCTCAAAGAGAGCATGTGATAAGATCTAAGTATTTTGTCTTTACAAGTATTTTCATGGTGAAACCAAGTAAAATCTCAGCTCCTGAATAATTCACCAATCAGCTATAACATTACGACCACCAACAGGTGGCAAGCTGTCAGAGGCAGTGTGATGCTTTGGGATATGTTCTACTGGGAATACTTGGGTTCTGACATCCATATGGGTGTTACTTTGACAAGTACCACCAAGCTAAACATTGTTGTAGACCATGAACACCCAAATCTCATTGCAATCTTTGGAATGGGCTTGACAAACAAGATCGATCCATAGAAGCCCCACCTCTCCCTTTAGAGGGCTTTAAAGATCTGCTGTTAACATCTAGGTTTCAGATACCAAAGCACACCTTAAGAGGTCTAGTGGATTCCATGCCTTGATAAGTCAGGACTGTTTTGTCATCAAACGGTAACTACACCATACTAGGCAGGTGGTCATAATGTTATGGCTGATCAGTGCATTAAAAACATCTCCTTATCTGGAGTTAGAACTTTTCTCCAATCAGGAAGGAGGGGTGGAGATTAATTTGTACCATATTTTATATGACATTCCTTTATATCACCAGGTGGAGCTCTTGCCTAAAATATATACTCTTGATTAATGTCCAGACCAGAGATGGTTAATTACAATTTGTGATGGTTTTGACATAATAAGCTATGAACTTCATTACCCATTTGTCACTGAGAGTGTCAGAACTTCAAAGAATTTGGGTGCATTTCTACAGACTTGATCTTCAATTTTGAACATAAATTGACTTGATAATTAATATTTAAAAAAATAATTAATAATTTGTTTTAAATACCCAATATTGTAGGAATGTGTAATATATACAATTACACATTACTGATGTAGAAATAAAATTATTTGGTAAACTTAATTTTATACATTTAGATTATTTGAGCCTAGGACTAGCTTAGTGGACTGACATTTTTCTTTTCCATAAATAAAATTGTGTCTAAGAACATACGTTTGATTACAATATTTACTTTCTTGTTTATGGGTAATTGCAAACCTCCCCTTTGCCCTTCAGCTACACACCACTTTTGAGAAAGTTTTTCCACATTCTGCATGTAGCCAGGTTCAAAGGTCACCATAATTTATCTATGATGAGAAATTAATCTGACTGGAGTAATGGTTATAACTAGAGTTGAGCGGACACCTGGATGTTCGTGTTCGGCCGAACTTCGGAAAAAAGTCCGGGTTCGGCCGAACTTCGGAAAAAAGTCCGGGTTCGGGGTCGAACTTGACCCCGAACCCAATTGAAGTCAATGGGGACCCGAACTTTTGGCCACTAAAATGCCTCTAAAAAAGTCCTGGAAAGGGCTAGAGGGCTGCAAAATAAAGTAAAATGTGGGTGAGTGTCCCCATTCATACGAATAGGTCAAATGAAAGTATTCAGATTTATTTTGTCAGAAACTGGGCAGAGTAGATGGGTCAAATTTCTCTTACCTGCCGACACATTCTATGTTTCTCTGCATCTTTACATTTACAGATGGTTGAGATAGTTGAGTATGAACCATATGAATTCATTATGAATTGATGCTAGCATACCCCCAATATTTCAAATAGCTATGGCATGGTATTACTTGGACATGTTAATCTACTTAATGCCAGCTCACTACTATTTATGTAATATGGTTAGGAATTTAGACTAAAAATAATGTATTATACTTATAAAATATAATACTTAAACCTCTTTACTGCAGTTTCAACACACAACTGTGAGTTGTATTTATTTGCAGCTGTGTGATACACAACAAAAATTTTAAGCTCTTAGAAAATTGGGACAATAGACTATGGGCATTGGGATGTGGGTTCGGAATAAGTACTGTCCCTCCTAAATAGGGACACGACAGATATGTGGTAGATGTTTATGTGAAATAAAAGTGAAAATAGTATCAAAAGATAGGTGTCAAAATAAAGGATAGGTGCTGAAACAGAAGAGAAGATGCATGCTGGGATGGAAGGAGTGAGTTTTATAACTGAGGAAGGGGGACTGAGATTGAAGGAGCACTGTGGAACTTCAGTGGGTAAACAGCCTAATCCCCTTAGTGGCAGGACTGTTATGAAATTGTTGTACCCTTCATTGTAATGGTTTTTTAACTTCTGCTGCGTTGGGTTTTTTTTTTTTGCTGTAATTTTCCTCTCTCGTTTAATGTATCCACACATTATCAACTGTTCTTATCACCATAAAAAGCGCTTTCTTCAGATGTCATTATTTTCATCATTTCATATAATTTACTATACATGTTTTCTAACTTTTACATGAAAAATCTTGGTCTCCTCTACAGACACAAATAAAAAACAAACCTTATGAATATATTCTAATATTTGTCCGGAGTTTAGAAATAGCCCATATTTATATACCTTTTGTATTTTTAATTTTTTTTGCAATTTATAGGGAAATAACTGAAAGTAATGTTTGTTTGTTTTTTGTTTCCTAACCATTTTCTCCTACAGTGACAAGTGCAACCCGAACCCTAGATCTATGGTTAGTTTTGGTTATTTTGTTTACCTTCAATGTCCCTGACTGCCTCTATAGCAAAAAAAAAAAAAATACATAAGTGTTCTACCAGAGCCCTTGCCAGATACAGGGCAGTGCTATATTGGAGGGGCATGCTGCCATCCAATATGGCACACACTATTGCTCCTTGGGGTCAAATTTTGGTATTGCAACCGCTGATAGCTGTCTTTGCATTTTTACTGCAGGATGAACAAGGTACGTCCTTTTTCTGTGACATACATGGTACTTCCATAGTCACAAAGTGGTTAAAAAAACAGCCTTGCCAGAATCCATACATATACAAATTAAGAATGTTATTTAAGGAAAAGGAAAACCAAAGACATTAAGCCATTAAGAGCAGTGTGAATATTGTGAAGGTCGTCTTATAATGTTTACATCATTGGTGTATATGTAAGCCGTATTGAGTATCATCATAATAAACAATCCTCCAACTCTAATTTAAGTTGTAAACATAGAAAACCCAAATCCTGTGCCAGCTTGTGACATTTTGCAAACTACTGCCTTGATAAATATTCTGTAATATGGGTTATAATCATTTTGGTCATATTTTCATTTAACATATTTAATCTCGTAGAGTGGAAGTTCTGCAAATCTAAATGATCTATCTTATGATTTTACTGCCAAAGCAAAAATTGTATCTGTTTAATTCCTGCAATAAAGATGGCCGAGCCAGCCAGTATGCATTAGAAGAACAAATTGAGCAAAATCAATTGCCACCCATTATGAGGCCAAGGATATTGTAACTCATAATTTGAATCAAGCTGAACATTATTGCGCTCTGTTACATTCGGGTTTTTTTATTTTTATTTTTTTCTACATGTGGATCATTTAAAGACTCTAGGAATTGGCTTAAAATGAACTGGGCCATTTACCATGTATTCACATTTCAATAAACACAGCTAGTTTAGTGCTACATGCCTGAAAAAAAGATACAAACTAATAGTATAACAAATGAAAAGAAGATATGAGTGGGTGATCGTGGCTATAATGCAATTAATACTTATTAACTAAATCCAATCTTTCCAGTAATTCGTTAGTTAAAATAGATTTTTATTATTTTAAGGTAGAAGACACTTTTTTAATTATAGTCTGCTAGCTCCCTACAATTCAATGTGATTGCTAGTCACAAGCTAATTGCATTTACCTTCGCAATGGCAACTGTTGTAAGTGTGCACTTTTGTTCTGTTTGTTCCTTTGTAAGTGTGGGCTGCTTGACAAAAGAATAAGTAAACACATGTTTTTTCTTTTAATGAGGCATACAATTGATTGGTACTCTAATTGTGCAGCATCTATGATGCCAAATACACCTTCAGTAGTGGAGACCATGATATCCATCCTACTGAGTGGCTGTGTGGCACTTGATTGATGCTGCCATCTGAGTGTATCTCGCTGGACATGTACCATCTCTGTGATGTGGCAGCCCAAAAGAAAGTGTTCGAAATAAATTTAAATCACTTCTGAAAATTCCATAGGTTAATTGTTCTTAAGCCTAATTAATCATACAGTAGCCTTCTTCTGTGTGATCAAATGATCACATGGAAGGTGTCATGAAGTGAATCCTGACAGCCTGCGTGACTGGAGTTCTTGGAGGTGCCTGAGGGCCAAACACCTCCCTATAGATTATGGGCCCTGGCTTATGTGCCATAACTCTATACTTTAATATTGTTAGTTAGTCAGATTCTGTTAGTATATTGGTTTATGTGTAATGTATCATTCTGTGAGTAGACCACTCTAAAGGATTAGAATGTGTCAGTGACAATAATTGATAGTTTACTCCAACATCCATTGTTCTGTGTTAACTGGATTTACTGTTAAACTGATTATGTTGTGTTCATTATGTGTCTTACTGTGTGTTTTGAAATTAGGTCTGCTCACTGTATGTTATTTCCTATTTGGTTTTCCTAGCCCCAGTTAGTTGGAGAACTATGCTTAGTTCCATCCCCCCATTGCAAACTAATGTCTGTGATGTCATGTTTATGTCTTTTTATAAGTCTGTGTTGTTTCACAAATAAAGTAGTTGTTCATTCTTGCTGTACCTAGCTGCTACTGGTCTGCTATTTGGGTACAAAGAGCAATGGGGTGAATGCTGAGCTGTATAATCAGGGGCAAAGACATGATTTCACACAACGGACAGAGGGTCTACTACGTCCGGTAGACAGTCGGTACAGAAGGCTTAGTCACTTTTATCTTGGCAGTTCCACCTACATTCATTTTTTTTTATTTTCTGTAAGTTGTAAATGATTTGAATATATATTTAAACTTTTACTTTAACTAAGAATGCACTTCTGTAGATTTACATTTCTTCTGTCATTAGCCATTTTTCTGAACTCATCTGTTTCAAGTTCTTATAATGCAATTCGGTATGATTTCATGCTGTGTGCTGTGGAGTAATGCAAGATAGACAAGTAGGACTGTAGCTACAGCAACTCTGTACAGCTCTTTTTTAGGGAACAAGATGAAAAAATGAAAGAAAAAAAATGACTAAAGTACTTTGAAGTATATGGCTTTTTTTTTTGTAGAATGCTACTGGGGTCTATACACTTTGCTCAAGAAAATATCTGTTCAGTCGTGCCTAACATTAATACTAAATATTATAGAGGTTGTGACTTATCATATATAACACTACAGGATAATGTATTATATTATTAATTATTGCTAAACCATTTGAAAAGGACATCTACAGTTACTGTATATGTCACTCAAAAGGCCATGTGGCAGTATGCCCAACTTTTCTTGAAATTTTATGAAACCGTTTCTGTGGTTAAATTGCTAAGCTTGCAATAAAATACGCCATTATTTTTGAAACGCCTTTGTTTCATTTTATGCTCTTGAATTATTTAGTAGGTTTGTGATCCATTCTCCTGGTAATATCCCCTCTTGAAAAGGATAATATCTTATAATATTTGACAACCCACTTGATAGAGTGACAGTGCTTTTTATCTTACAGTCAGACTCTTGCCAAGACAGTACTGCACTGCTTCCGTGGAAACAATGGCTTGTTTTAATCCTTTACAGGAAATGTAATCAATTCTCAAATTTAATATAGATTTAGTTGATATTCTTGAATAAATATGAATTTATATGTGAGCTGAGTGATTATACATAGTTAAGAAGTAACAAGTATTACCGAACATGGGAGTGCTGAGCTGACTATTACTGAAAATGCAGCATTGTCTACGGAAAGAACATTATTGTACAATAGTAACACTATTGATAACTGCAAGGACAATTTCTTGATAGCCTAGCTATAGATTGTTTTAGAAAAACTGCTAACAATATATTCCAATCTTTTTAAAACATAATAATAATGCATTATGACTTTCCCATATGTGTAATGTTATTACATGATAATTAAAAAAAAAACATTAGCTGAACATGTTTTGAAAATGTTGTCAGCAGTATGCTATATTAGCGTGCATGTCATTAAGAACAATTGTGTGCATTAAAAAATATAGATAGTCTGTACATCTGTTGGGAATTGTGTGCATATTTTAACTGTAGGTGGGTGGCAATGCTGTTTTCTCCAAGTTTATTGTAAAAAGGATGCATTTGTGGTGTTACAATTATTTATTTATTTATGTATGTATGTAAAACCAATAGGTGTTAGACTTTAGTGAGCTAATCAACTGTAGTATCTGTTGGTTGATGCTGGAATCCTTTCAGAGTTGATGGAAGGATTAGTCATTGAATTAGCTATTTACATATTTAATGTTTGGTGGGGTTGACTCTGGAATACTTTCAGAGTTGATAGAATGATTGTCATTGAATTAGGTAACCATAATATCTCCTGGATTTTGTGCAATAGCAGGCTCTTTGTTTTCTTCCTGGTTAAAACTTTATTATATTGTTAGGTCTCGGTAGGCATTAGCCCATTTGTTACCAAACCGTTTTTTAACCCCTTCGCGACACAGGACGGACTAGGTCCGTCCTGTGTGGCGAAGCGTTAGTGACACAGGACGGACCTAGTCCGTCCTGTGTCAAAACGAGCACTGAAAGCGGAGTTTTTCCGCTTTCAGTGCTCTGATGGTATTGTAACGATGCTTCCGTGTGGAAGCATCGTACAATACTAAAAAAAATGCCCGTCGGCATTTCGATCGCTCCGGAGAGCGATCGAAATGCCGGTTTTAAAGGCACAGAGCCTTTAAAACGACGGGCATTAAAAAATGAGCATAGGAAGCGAATTTTTCGCTTCCTATGCTCAGAAAATGTTCCTGATTGCCTCGCAAGTCGAGGCAATCAGGAACACAAAAAAAAAATGCACGATCTTGGTCACTGAGTGACCAAGATGGCGCTGCCCTTCTAAGGGCAAGAGCACAGGAGGCAGGAAGTACCTGCTTCCTGTGCTCTCTGGCTGTCACACAATTGCCTCTTCACAGAGGCAATCAGTGACTGCCAGGCACACTGACAGGCAGTGGGGATGTTCTGCTGAACATCCCCACTGACTGGTCAGATCAATATTAACCCTATATTGATCTGACCAGTTATGATCTGCCTCCCTCTCCTCACATTTTTTTAGTGAGGGAGAGAGACAGATCAAAGTTCTAAAAGTAAAAAAAAACAATAAACACACAACACACAAATATTAAAACAATAAAAAAAAAAAAAATTAAAGCAATTCCCTGCGTTTAATCCCTTCCCTGCCACTGATCTTGCATAAGCAGTGATCGTGCACATCAGCGCATTTATTTTTGCCGTTTGTGCATTTTTTAGGGGTTAATTTTTTTTGTACTGTAATTTATTACAGTACTAAAAAGGCTCTTCTAAGAGTTATTAACCCCTTCTTTGCCGTCGATCACTGCTTACGCAATGATATTGACGCCAAAGCAATTTTTATCTGTCTGCATATTTTTATTTTATTTTTTTTACACATACCCGCTAGGGGATTACATGTAAAGTAAAAATATTTGAGTTTTTTTTTTTTAAGCTGCCTGAGCGCATAACGATCAGTAACAGCGAATTAGTGGCAAAGGCGGTTTGGTGATTTCTCAATTAAGCTCACCATTCGCCCTGGTAAGATCAAAATTGGTCGGATCAATATTCACAAATATTGATCTGCCTCCCTCTCCTCACTTACATTTTTGTGACGGAAAGAGACAGATCAGTATTAGTGATATAAAATAACATTTTATAAAATTGTCAGGTTTTATGAAAGTCTTTCACTGTGTATTAACCCCTTCCCTGCCATTCATCACTGTGTAAGCAGTAATCTTGCACAGCAACAGTATGTTTTTCTGTCTGCACTGTTTTATGGATTAATTTCTTTGTACTGTAATGTATTACAGTACTAGATAGGCTCTTCTAAGAGCTATTAACCCCTTCTTTGCTCGAGATCACTGCTTACGCACTGATTCTGAGGCCGCGGACTCAGGGTTCGATTTTGACCCTATTCAGCTTTCTGATACATCATCTAGCGATGTATCGGTGGCTGCTGAGCCCTTGCCACAAGTAGTGATGGGGGTCTACCGATAAAAAAATATATGGTTTGGTGGGGGTAAATTACATTGGCTGGCTTCAAAGATATATCCCATAAAGGACACGTACGCAGGTTGACTACATGTCAAAATTCCAAGTTGGAATTTTGAGATGCGCATCTCACAAATGTTGCCTTCTAGCCAAAAACAAACCAACAAACCTATGCATGGGTGCTATCCCTGTACTCGGGAGATGTTGCTGAACACATATTGGGTTGTTGTTTGGCAGTGACATATACCAGAATCTGTGAATTCATGCCTGAAGTACAATGCATGTGGAAAAAACCTCCCAAAAACTACCACAAACTTTTACAAAGGCTGGTGGTAGAATTAGTACCTATACAGTATTAAAATACCACCATTTGAAATACCTTAGGATGTCTATTTTCCAAAAATATATGGTTTGATGGGGTAAAATTCATTGGACGGCTTCAAAAATGTTCCAAATGGAACATGGGCGCAGGCTGACTACATGTCAAAATTCCAGGTTGGAATTGCGCACCCCCTAAATGTGGAATTTTAGACCCAATACAAACCAACAAACCTATGCATGGGGGGTATCCCTGTACTCAGGAGATGTTGCTGAACACATATTGAGGTGTTGGTTGGCAGTGGTAAATACCAGAATCTGAAAATTCCTGCCTGAACTACAATGTGTGTGGGGAAAAAATGACATCCCAACCCTTTGACATAGGTTGGTGGTAGAATTAGCACTTGGAAAGTGTTAAAATACCACAATTTTAAAAACCCTAGGATGTCTAGTTTTCCAAAATATATGGTTTTATGGGGTAAAATACTTTGACAGGCTTCAAAAGTGTCCCAAATGGAACATGGGCGCAGGCTGACTACATGTCAAAATTCCAAGTTGGAAATGCACCCCCCCTAAACATGGCCTTTTAGCCCCCAAATAATCTAACTAACCTACACATGGGTGGTATCCCTGTACTCAGGAGATGTTGCTGAACACATATTAATGTGTTTTGTGGCACTGACACATAATAGGATCTATGAATTCATGCCCGATGTACAATGAATGTGAAAAACAAATTACAATCCATAACATTGACATAGGCTGGTGGTAGAATTAGTGCATGGAAAGTGTTAAAATACTACCATTTGAAATACCCTAGGGTGTCTAGTTTTCAAAAATATATGGTTTTGTGGGATAGAATACACTTTTTGGCTTCAAAAATGTCCCAAATGGGACATCGGCGCAGGTTTTCTGCACGTCAGAATTCCAAGTTGGAAAACCAAAAAGCGCACCTCTCAAATGTGGCCTTTTAACCCCCAAATAACCTAACCAACCTATACATGGGTGGTATCCCTGTACTCAGGAGATGTTGCTAAACACATATTGAGGTGTTGTTTGGCACTGACATATAACAGGATCTGTGAATTCATGCCCAAAGTACTATGTATGTGAAAAAAAATTACTATCCATAACATTGACATAGGCTGGTAGTATAATTAGTGCATGGAAAGTGTTAAAATACTACCATTTGAAATACCCTAGCGTGTCTAGTTTTCAAAAATATATGGTTTTGTGGGATAGAATACACTTTTTGGCTTCAAAAATGTCCCAAATGGGACATGGGAGCAGGTTTTCTGCACGTCAGAATTCCAAGTTGGAAAACCAAAAAGCGCACCTCTCAAATGTGGCCTTTTAACCCCCAAATAACCTAACCAACCTATACATGGGGGGTATCCCTGTACTCAGGAGATGTTGCTGAACACATATTGAGGTGTTGTTTGGCACTGACATATAACAGGATCTGTGAATTCATGCACAAAGTACAATGTTTGTGAAAAAAAATTACTATCCAAAACATTGACATAGGCTGGTAGTATAATTAGTGCATGGAAAGTGTTAAAATACTACCATTTGAAATACCCTAGGGTGTCTAGTTTAAAAATATATATGGTTTTGTGGGGTAGAATACACTTTCTGGCTTCAAAAATGTCCCAAATGGGACATGGGCACAAGTTTTCTGCATGTCAGAATTCCAAGTTGGAAATCAAAATGCGCACCCCCTAAATGTGGCCTTTTAGCCCCAAAACAAACCAACAAACCTATGCATGGGTGGTATCCCTGTACTCAGGAGATGTTGCTGAACACATATTGAGGTGTTATTTGGAAATATCCCTTCACATTTTAAGGTAATGTTTACCTAAATTGCAATATATGTGAAAAATTAAAAAAAAAGATTTTTTGCTGCAAACTTTGGCATAGATTGGTGGTAAAATGGCTACATGAAATGTGTCAAAATACCCCAAGTTAAATGCCCTGAGTTGTCTAGTTTTCAAAAATATGTACATGTTGGGGGTCATTCATGGATTTAGTACAGAAATCAGTGTTACAATGTCACTATCGCTAATTTTGAAAGAAAGGATTTTAAAATAGCTTTGCACCACTTATAGTTTTGGCCCTGTAACATGAATAAAAAAGCACAAAAACATAAAAACATGGGCTATTTCTGAACTCAGGACATATATTAGAAACTTTTTAGCAGTGTTTTTTTGTTGTGTCTTGTACATGAGTATACGATTTTTCAAATAAAAGTCATAAAAAAAGTATTTTTTCAATTTTTTTGCCATATTTTATTATTTTTTTTACATCAAATTATATGCTATTATCAAAATAATGGTATCAAAAGAAAGCCCTTCTTATAACGATAAAAACAATATATAGTTTGTGCGGGTACACTAAATGAGACAGAAATAAATTACAGCAAAACACAAACACCTCAGAAATGTTAAAACAGCCCATGTCACCAAGCGTCGGACAAGCCAAAAAAGTCATGTCACTAAGGGGTTTAAGGAACCCCAACAGATCAGGATGTAAGGAATGGCCTGTTTTGATTAAATAGCAGTATCTATAAAACGTGTCCGTTGGAGTTCCTTAAGAACTGTTTTTTCCCCATTATTATAACCTACTCAACTAGTGCAACACTAAACCACTTGTTCCAACTAATTAACAAACTAATAAAAAATAAAAATATAGGTTCCCAAATCCCCGAACAAAAAACCCAGAAAAAAAAAACTCTGACTAGTGCAATGTCATAGCCATAAGAATCACAGAACAGGCATGCAGAGAATAATTGTAATTACATTAATATATTACAATAAAATGTATTTATTAAATACAACTTTAAAATTGCAAACATAAAAAAATGGAAAAAAATTCAAAATGAGGGCCATAAAGAAGGAAGGAAACTGATCACAGTAACAAACTGTGATCAGCAAGGAAAGGGTTATTTTTTTTTTGTTTCTTTTTCACTTGCAGGTCACTCTCTGGGCTTCACTATAAGTACATGAAGCACAGAGAGTGAATTAGAGGCAAAGACAATGTGTGAACACATTGACTTTGCCATCTAATTTGCATGTTATCACAGTGATCACTCAATTAGACAAAAACGAAGATGTGGGATCCCTCTCACCGAGGGCTGGCTATTTCAGCTTTTGCTCGTTTTGATCACTCACTTACAATGATCACTCGATTACAATGATCACATGCCCAGAAACCTGCCGATCGGGTCCAGAAACTTTGCCTCGGGTGCGAGGAATCATCACTGCAACGGACAGCGTATAGTGAAAAAACAATACTATATTGTCTCCAAAATACCTCAAAGTGAAACCGGAGCTTCTATAGTTAAAGGCTGAAGACACAAAATTCCAAAGGGAAGAAGCTCAAAACGGACACCATATGAGGTTTCGATTAAAAGTAGGTTGCTTTATTGTAATCCAAGTAGGTAAAAGAAAAAAATATTTTTTACACCTTGTCGTTTTGTCCATTTGCACTATTTTCAATGTTTTTTGGTGCTATTTCTTTTACCTACTTGGATTACAATAAAATAACCTACTTTTAATTGAAACCTCATATGGTGTCCGTTTTGAGCTTCTTCCCTTTGGAATTTTATAGTCCTGGACCTGTTTCAGACTGCTGGTGGTGCGCACGGAGCCTACCGCCAGCTTAACTACATGACAAGTTAACTCATCATAAGGTTGCTGACGCTGTAGCGGTTATGACGAGTTAACTCGTCAGAAGGTCGCAAAGGTGTTAATGCTCACTGAAAAGAAAAAATAAACATATTAAAGTGGTAAAACATGTGTGTTGCTTTTCTATTCAATAGTATATGGTTTATGCAAACATGTAATTAGCGAAATGTACTACCTTTTGAAAAAATATTCCCAATCAAAGAGTGTTGTTTAGATTAAGCACCAGATATGCATTCTATGGCAGTCTTAAAGGATAGTTTTATATTAAAAAATATAGCACTAACCCAATAGAGGCACTGGGTCTGCAGGCTGGCCAAATGCTTCCAGACCCCCCCCCCCCCCCCCACATAATAAAATAATTACTCACCCAAGGGATGGGTGCTGGGCAAAGCCACTTTAAGTGACGGTCAGTTTAAACTACAAAATTACAATATAGATTGTAGTATAAACTACTTTTAATCTGTTCATTTATGCATTATATTTTTACTGAAATATTTATCCCACAGTGTCTAATTAAAAACTATACACACTGCAAATGAGCATGAGCTTTATCGAGTAAGGAAGTAGAGTGAATAGTCACAGCCAATAGATTTGTTTAACCCAGTTTCTATCTTTCCATATTCACCCAATGATGTGCACAAGTTCACTTAACTTTAGAAATTGGATTGTTCACAAAAACATGTCAAGATGACAGAACTCTTAGACTTTCAGATCATAAGAGTAGAACAAGTAAAACTCCATTTTCAGAAATATAGTGTGGAAATTAACAACTGTGTTTTGTGGAAATCTAAGCATAAAAACTTCACAGCTTGTCCAAACGTGCAAGTTTTGTTTCTTTTTAAGGAAGCTAATATACATGCTTCTTAGAGCTTGCCTTTTAAAATGCTAAATAATTTAAAAAAAAATAGACTACAGAGATAGAAAATGTATGTTTTAAATGGTCCTAAAAAAGGTTGAGTAAATTCCATCTTAGAGTAAAAAAAAAAAGAAACTAACTTTTTTAATCATGTGCACATTTACTCATTATAAAACTGAGACCTCAATACAGTGTAACTATAGGTAACAAATTAGTCATAGATTAGTCATGGATTGCAGTATTTAGAGAAATAGAAAACAAAGCACAGTAAAACCCCTAAATCAGTGTAACAGATCATAAATATTAGCTGGTGCAGCTGTAGTGACTAAAGTTACATACAATGCATAATAATACAGTTGAAATCAGAGAGTTCAATCACAGGCAGTGGTAAGGTATTTTTTAATTTTATCACTTCTCTTCTCCTGGTGTAATTTCATTAGTGCTCCCAAATCCTGTCCTTGTGTCCACACTACCTGATTGAACCCACATAACTTGCCACAGCACTACCTTGCAGCACCCAGCTTGGACTCAGAGGTCTTGCTAGAGCACCAAGCAGGGCCGCCATCATAAATTTCATTCATGTTATCCAGGCCTGCCAATAATTTAAATACATCCCCAGGACGTGCCCCATTTCCCGCATTGCACATCCAAGAATTAATATGCCAGTTTGCTCATGAATATGCCAATGTCCGTATGCCCTTTAATATGCCACAGACAATATGCTCATTAATATGCCACTTTATGCCCTGGTGTAGGATGTAATTTAATGGAACTCTTGTGAAAGGAAAAAACAACAACCAAATACTAATATACTATATCAAATACATTCACATCTTGCCGAGCAATCAAATTTGGTATGATTTTAAAGGCACATCTCCTTGATTATACCTCAAAGGAGTGAACAATGGTGTATAGAGCAGATGTCAAAGCAGAATCAAAATCTACAGTTCACATAAGGCAAAGGAAAATGGAACTTAGTAGTAAAACCACAAAATTGAATGCATATTCAATCTTACATTGAAAGTAAAAATAAGTCTAGTAAACTGGCACATTCCACAGTCTCTACAGTCTCCCAGAAGTGGCCATATAAACTGCAGAGCATGTGGATTGTGCCAGCTCATTGCACTTATTTATTTTATTTTACTTAAAATGTAAGATACAGGCTTCCAATACTCCTACAAGAACATGTCTTAAAATAATGGAAATGTATGCAGGGCGGACAGTGTAAGCCCCTGGGCTACAGGTATTGAGGCCCCCAGTAAAGATAAAATGACCTTACAGGAAAAAAGTTTTACTAGTACATAATATTTCACATGTAAACTGTTTTATCCCCATATATAATAAAACCTATAGTTGAGAAAATGCATTTCGTGTTTTGATTTCCTTTTATGTGCCCTGCAGACTTGACAATGCATCCCCAAACTTGCCAATCTGCACCTCAGGCTTGGTAATGCAAACCCAGATTTGACATTCTGCACCTATACTTGCCAATGTATTCCCACAGTCAGGTTGTTTATTAATATGCCACTGTTGTTCTACCCATTAATACGCCACAGCCAAGAGGCCCATTAATATACCACTTCTAGTTTGCCCATTACAATTCCACTGTTAGTTCACCCATTAATTTGCCACAGCCAATTTTTCCAATAAAATTCCACTGTTAGTTTGCCCATTGATGTGCACAGCCAATATGACCATTAATATGCCACTGTTAGTTTGTCAATTAATATACCACAACAAATGTTCCCATTAATGTGCCACAGCCAATTTGCCAATAAATATGCCACTGTTAGTTTGCCCATTAATATGCCAGAGCCAATGTGCCCATTAATATGCCACAGCCAGTTAAATAAATGCCACTATTGGTATGTCCATTAATATTCCACAGCCAAAGCACAAGACAGGCAGCATGGAAACTTGTCTGTGTGCCTGGGCAGTGCACAGACTTCATGCTGCCTGCTTGCAGAAGGGAGCAGGCAAGGGGCGATATTCCAATCTCCTCAGCGACTGCCTCTGTGGTATGTTTTTTTTTTTTTTTCAAACCGGATTAAGGCATGGGCCTCTAGCTACAGCCCTAACCCATGTGTTAATCCGCCCCTGTGTGTATGCCTTTTTATTGTCAGAGCATGACCTAAACAGTAAAACAAGTAGTTATATAGACCTGTGATATCATCTTTTGAAAAATGTTAACCCATTTCTAAATATATACCAATAATACTACACTGTGCATTTAGGTTGCATGTGCAGCAAAGGGGAAAATGTATAACAATAGTGTGATGTACCTGTTAGGAACCAGGAACCAGACAGGGACAGAAGGTAAGATGCAAAATACCTTTATTAACCCCTTCCCGACAATGGACGTGTCAGGCACGTCCTGGGAGAAACTCCCTTAATGACAAAGGACGTGCCTAACACGCCTGTGCTGAAACAAGCACTGAATGAGATTTTTTTGTTTTGCATTCAGTGCTTTTTCGGTAATGCCACAATGCCTCTGCATGGAAGCATTGTGTAATACAAAAAAAATGCCACCCACATTTCAGTCACTCCGGAGGGCGATTTAAATGCTGGTTTTAAAGGCACAATGCCTTTAAAACAGGTGGCAGTGAAAAGAGCAAAAGTCACTTTCAGTGCTCTGGTGCATTGCTACAATGCCTCCGATAGAGAGGCATTGTGCAATACTACAAAAAGCACCTGGTCACTCCTGAGAGCGATTTAAAGGCACACTGCCTTTAAATGGGTGGCAGTGAAAAGAGCACAGAAAGTTACTTTTTTTGCCACTTTCAGTTCTCTGGTGTATTGCTACAATGCCTCTTTTAGAGAGGCATTGTACAATACTGCATAAAAAGCCTGATCGCTCTGGAGAGCGATTTAAAATGGCAGTTTTAAATGCGCAGTGCCATTAAAACTGTCGGAGGTGTAAAAGAATAGGAAGCAAATTGAATCGCTTCCTATTGCACGGTGTGTGTTGCTGACATGTATCGCAAGTTGAGAAAGTCAGCAACACTAAAAAAAAAATGTAAATTTTGCCCCAGATAACAGTGCACTGCTTATACGTATTGACCTGTAACCTGAATAAAAAAGCATAAAAACATTGGGTCTTTTTTTGTAGATCAGTATACAATTTTTCAAATAAAAGTCAGAAAAAACATTTTTTTCCAAGTTTTTTTTTTTACATAAAATTATATGATATGATCAAAATAATGGCATCAAATGAAAGCCCTACTTATGCCAAAAAAACAGTATATAATTTGTGTGGGTATGCTTAATGAAAGGGAACAAAATTACAGTTAAACACAAACCCCTCAGAAATGTGGGGAAACTAAGGGGTCAATAATAAATAGCAAAAAGAAAAGAATAGTCCAAAAAGCAATATCCAGGAAGCAAGCTGGGGTCAGGAAGCAAAGCAGGTAGTTTGACAGAAAGGAGATCAGCCGAGTCTGGAACTAACCAGGAATCAAGAACCAGAAAAGAAGTCATCCAAGTCAGGTTAGTAACACAGACGTCGCAGGAACTGCACTTGAAAGCCAGGAACAACGTAAGGGCAGACGAGCTACTGAGACTAACCATTTAAATACCTGCTCCGAGCAGCAAAGGGGCTGACTAATTGCAGCCAGGTATTCTATTTAAACCAGCAGAGAAACCCTGACAGTACCAAGCTGTCCAACTATTGAACATCAGCTGTATCTAAATTACAACCAGGGCCGTCTTTAATAGTGATTGGACCCTGGGCAAGCATTTGCTTGGGCCCCCTGGACCCTGCCCCCTCCCCTGCATGCAATCCCGCCATCCATCGCGATGTTACCCCCCCCCACACACACACACACACATATGCCATAATTGTTGTGCCATTCAGATGCCAGTAATATTGTGCATTCAGATGCCAGTAATATCGTGCCATTCAGAGCGCAGTAATATTGTGCCATTCAGAGCGCAGTATTATTGTGCCAGTCAGAGCCCAGTAATATTGTGCCATTCAGAGCCCAGTAATATTGTACCATTCAGAGCCCAGTAATATTGTGCCAGTCAGATGCCTGTAATAGTGCCATTCAGAGCCCAGTAATATTGTGCCAGTCAGAGCCCAGGGATATTGTGTCAGTCAGATGCCTGTAATATTATGCCAGTCAGATGCCTGTAATATTGTGCCAGTCAGATACCAGGAATATTGTGCCAGTCAGAGCCCAGGAATATTGTGCCAGTCAGATGCCTGTAATATTATGCCAGTCAGATGCCTGTAATATTATGCCAGTCAGATGCCTGTAATATTGTGCCAGTCAGAAGCCTGTAATATTGTGTCAGTCAGAGCACAGGAATATTGTGCCAGTCAGATGCCTGTAATATTGTGCCAGTCAGATGCCTGTAATATTGTGCCAGTCAGAGCACAGGAATATTGTGCCAGTCAGATGCCTGTAATATTGGGCCAGTCAGATGCCTGTAATATTGTGCCAGTCAGAGCCCAGTAATATTGTGCCAGTCAGATGCCTGTAATATTGTGCCAGCCAGATGCCTGTAATATTGTGCCAGTCAGAGCCCAGTAATAGTGTGCCAGTCAGATGCCTGTAATACTGTTCCAGTCAGCCCCCCCCCCCCTTCCCAAATACTTACATGAACCTGCTCCGTGTCCCCCGCCGGATGTCTCCTCCGTGCAGTCTTCCCTCTTGCATGGAGGAGGGAAACAGTCACCGTATGTGACGCGATGTCACATCCGGCGTCAGTTTTTTTTTTTCGTCCGTCGCATCCATCGGATGCGGCTTGCCGGAAAAAAGCGTTCACAAGCGCAATGCGCTGTGAACGCGGCAAGCAGGGGCTGGGGGCCCACGGGACAGCTGCCTTGGGGCCCCCCAGGAGTAACTGGGCCCAGGGCAGCTGCCCCGTTTGCCCCGCGTTAAAGAATGCCCTGATTACAACTATCATTATTTTCTGCAATTCATTATAGATATTGGGTATTATGGATTTTTTTTAGATCTCTACCACATGTATCATTATGTCCCTGTTCATCTAATGTAGTATGTAGTTCTTCTCGATGCTCTGAACCAAGAGCTACAAATTGTTTGCACCATATAAATTAATAGAATGTATTATAACTTGTCCCTTAAGGACTGCATGCTAAACAACTGAATACAAAACAGTGAAGTCACTTAGTATATTTCATAAAGTGCAGTATGAAATGGTAATGCCTCTCTTCACCCCAACTTCAGCAGACTGGGGATCAAAGGCAGGGCTATTACCACTAACTAAGCTGCTCCTGAAGCATTATTAATCTTATCCTCCAAAATGTATTCCTAAAAGTTTTCCATTAATAAATTCAAACCGCTTTTCTGCTGTCACCACATCTATTCTATGCCAGTCTTGCAGTGCAGAACCTGGAGTAATGGAATCCTTAACTTTGAATATTGAATAGGCTCCTTGAAAAATCCTTGAATCTATGAAATTCAAGCAATTTATTAAGTTTCATATTTTTAAAGTGTCACCTTTTGAATTTTTATCAAATATTGTCAATTCACATTTTTATAATGTAGTAGTATTTCCAATTTGATTATTTACTATTAGTATAACATTTGTCTAGTAGAAAGGTAAGGATCATAATTAAATCAGTGCCCTGTAAAGGATAATATTTTTTTCAAAAATTTAAACTGATCCTAGACTAAGTTGGACAATAATCATTATTAACCTTCATGTCAATTGGCCCTTTTTACGTAAATAAAATTTAAATACTTACATTTTTTTATTGGTTTGTTATTCATAATGGTTTTCATCTACATAATATATATATATATATATATGTTTCTTTATCTCTATCTATCTATCTATCTATCCTATCCTATCTATCTATCTATCTATCTATCTATCTATCTATCTATCTATCTATCTATCTATCTATCTATCTATCTATCTATCTATCTATCTATCTGTCTGTCTGTCTGTCTGTCTGTCTGTCTGTCTGTTTCTCTATCTCTCTCTGTATCGTTGGATCTTGTGTGTGTGTATATATATATATATATGTGTGTGTGTGTGTGTGCAAATACACACAAAATCCAAAGATCAGTGCATGCACATCAAAACAGGTAGGAAAAAACTATTAGGCTGTCTCTGTATTGCATAATAGGAAGACCTTTTTTGTCCCTGGTAAGCACTACACATGAAGAAGTTAAGCAACATTATTTATTGTTAGGACCCACCAATATCGGAGTACTTTGAAGCAGTGGTGGGTTAGCATAAAATGGCCTTATATGTGACTAAATCTCCTTTTTTTAAAAAAATCCTAGAAAGGTGTTTTTAAGTAGCTTTAATGAAACCTATAGCTCTAAGAGTTTTTTCCTACCTATTTTGACATGAGTGCACTGATCTTTGGATTTTGTATAACTGTTTGGTCTCAGCAGCAACCCCTTATAATATATGCTAGTTTAGGTGAGTGCATTCCTTGTGGACTTATATATGTATATTGGAAAAGATCTGTGTCAGATGTAGAGGAAACGGGACAATCTAGTGATACATGGGCTACTGGAACAAGCCATACATGGACGAGACAAGAAAATATGGAACTGATGCAATATTACCACAACAGTAGACCAAATGAGAGGGTATATATGAAACATTTGTGGGAACTATGGATGTACAGAAGACCTACATTCACACTAACTGAGAAACAGCTGTTACTTAATGCTTCAACATAGTGAAGAGGAAGCAACTCTCAGAACTTTAGATAAACCAACTACTCATTATGCCCCAGATGCATAAAGCTGGATGTGCAGAATACACAAGAAGCTAGAACGTCACTCCCATTACAGAACACCACAGCTGATATGAGGCTTTGGAACCAACACTAATTGCTCATTGAGCAGTTACCCAAAACTCAAGGTCTAGAAAGACCAACTTGAACTCAGCCTGGACTAAAGGAAAACCTACAACTCAATGCGACACACATGGACCTGTGAATGCCTGGCACTATAAAAAGTCAACAGGACACTAAGGACCTTCCTGAAGAACTCAATGGGGCTCTGGAAGACCACCCTAGAAGCCAACTCAAGACCGCACAAGTGACCAAATGTGGCATATACCAAGATGATGCACTGTCCCCGCTGATGTTGGAACCACTATGCGCAATACCTTCTGCATGGATGGCATCCAGCTGTATGCTATGATAGTAAAAAGCTAGCACTGCCGCTAAAGCACATAGAAATACAGATCAGCTACAAATATCTTAATATCCCACAATCACGTGGAAACCTTGATAAGGAGGTCAAAATTGACTTTCCAACATACACAAATAAATATTGCGGTTTAGTCTTCAATATGCAATGAATGATTTTCTTTAGTTTGCTGGGTTTTTTTATTTTTAATCTAGCTGCCTTGTTTCAGCAGTGAAGATGACATTTTCTTTCCCTAACTATCTTGTGGTTATTACACTAACCAGTTTATCAAATGGTGAATTGGAGTAAATTGTAGCGTGTCACTTTATCTGATGCAAGCTAGCATGCTGACAAACTGACTGTTTACCCGCTGTCAAGGTCAATATACTACTGTCATGTCAGTTACCAACTGCTTAATTTGGATAGTGTTTTCACAACGCCTAAGTAAGAAACATGATGTGGAATAGTTCTAGAGTTAGAGCACCAGCTGGGAAAAATATAATATTGGTGTATTTATATTTGTGAACTGTGAAGTGATAAGGCTATGGAGGAACCGACATTTGACTTAAAGAAACAAAAATGTTATATTTCACTTGTGCTTCTAATATAGCTGCACAAATGAAATGTTAGTTGTTCCTAGTGTGAAGATAAATGGCGTGTACTACCAGTTTATCCTCTGACCGACAGCTGTCATGCTTCCATAGGAAGCAGGCAGCCGTCAGGTCGGCGACTGGCTCTCTCCCATTATAGTAATCCAAATACTAAAACAAGAAAATAGACTCTGCACTCCGTTGATCATGTAGTAATAATGCCTTTTAATCCATAGAAGTGATACATGGCAAGCAATGGACTGATTCACAAACAACACCTACTCATTGGTGTAAAATGAATTCAACAACTACTTTGTAGGATGCGCCACAGCTATATAGCAACACACCACAATGAAGATCATGCCACTTTTTCTATGGCAGACAAGTCCCTATCGATAACACCCCTGGCCAAACACATTGCTGAATTTGAATTTACTTCTATATCAGATAGTGAAATAGCAGCGCATCTCCTCAATCAAAAAATGAAATTACAGTGTGGGCCGGACCTACTTCCGTCAATGCTACTGAGGCTGAGTGCGCCTGTTACTGCGCGACCCATTGCCTGCTTAATCAATGCATCCCTGTCCTCTGGTTATGTCCCCAAAGCCTGGAAAAAAGCCAGAGTTATCCCCATCCACAAAAATGGAGATGTAAACTTAGTGTCAAACTACAGGCCTATTTCACTGCTACCCATACTTTCTAAAATCCTGGAAAAATGTGCCCATGATCAACTGTGCGAGTATTATCAACGCTCCAACTATCTAACCTCGCTTCAATCTGGGTTTAGGTCAAATCACTCCACGATAACTGCCCTTTTAAAGGTGACCAATGACATTCAGAGTGGCATGGAGAGGGGTGAACTCACAGGTGCAGTTTTCCTAGACTTTGCAAAGGCCTTTGACACGGTTGATCATGAGCTGATGCTAAACAAACTAAGTTGTTCCGGTGTAAATGAGAGGTCGCTCTACTGGTTTCGTTCATACTTGTCTGATAGATCTCAATATGTGTCCATTGCTGATACTGCCTCCCTCCCGTTGCCAATCCAGTGTGGAGTGCCTCAAGGATCTGTTCTTGGGCCTCTGCTATTCTCGCTATTTATAAATGATCTACCCTCGGTGTGTGACCTGGCTCGTGTGCATATGTATGCTGATGATACGGTCATTTATACTTGCGGTACTCAACTATCGCAAGTGGAGTCTGTGCTACAGGATCAGTTTTCTAAAGTTGAAAATTGGATAGCTAACAACAAATTATTCCTCAATGCTGAAAAAACTGTATCCATGTTGTTTGGGACAAATGCCAAACTACTTAAATTAAACAATCCTCAATTAACCATCAAGACCAAAACCAGTTATAACCTGACCCAGGTAAATTCATATAAGTATCTTGGCATGTGGCTAGATCCAAACTTATCTTTTGGATATTGATAAGCTTGTGTCAAAGCTATATCCTAGGATCGGCTTTCTGTATAGAAACAAATCTAACCTAGATTCCACGGTAAGGAAACGTATTGTGCAGCAAATGTTGATGCCGATCTTAGATTATGGAGATGTTGTGTATGATTCTGCCCCGCAGACCCATCTCGGTAAACTCGACACTATGTACAATACATTGTGTCGTTTTGCTCTACAGTGTGATTATAACACGCATCACTGTAAAATGTTAAAAGAGTTAAATTGGCTGACGCTTGCCTCCAGGCGTGCTCTCCACCTAGCTTGCTTAGTGCATAACCACTTCTCTGGAACGCTCCCCCCCTACCTGAGCGGCATGCTCACTCTTACTCCATGCACATCCCACAATCTCAGATCCTGCACCAACCCTTCACTAGCGATTCCCCACTTCAAAAAGGAAGCAGGTAGAGGTGCGTTCTCTTTCAGAGCGCCTCATATGTGGAATAGCCTTCCTGTTTCTGCTAAATCATCATCTACTCTAAGATCACTGAAAATAAGTATCTCCCAAATCCTCAAAACAGATTGTACCTGTTATTAGTTTACAAACTCTTTCGTATACTGTACATGTTGTTCCTTTTTGGATCAATAATGATTTACCCTGTATGTTCCCCTTCCAACTTGTTTAATATATGTATGTATGTATTTTTGAATCTACCGTTAAATGTGTAACTCTGTGTAACTCCATTCTGGACTGGGTCCCCAGGACATACTTGAAAACGAGACAAATCTCAATGTATTTTTCCTGGTAAAAAACTTTCTAAATAAAAAAATATATAAAATAAAATTGTTTGGGATGAGTCGTGTATCCAGTGGATACTGTTCTTGCAGGGGTCACATCTTTGACTGGGCCAGTCTCTCCAGGGGGCCCAGCCACCCAGCAACCGGGGTGACGCAGGCATTGTGGTGCGGCTCCGCCATGGCTGCATTTAAGGGGCACATCGGGTGGCCCATGCTCATGGGGCCATCTGATGGCAATGGACTTCCTGAGGCCCAGTCAGCGCTGCAACACTTTAAGAGTGCGACTGGGCCACAGTGATGACTTCAGCACTGGGAGGAAGCCATCACTGCTAACAGAGCGCCCTGCAGGAAGAGACTGCCCGGGAGGAGAGTTGGGAGTCAGAATGGGAGCTCAGACTGTTGCCATCATGAGGCAACCACTGGACCCCAGAAAAGTCACCCTCCTAGACCTAAAAGGTAGGAAAGAGGAGGGTGACTAAATTTTTGTTAACAGTTTGCGTGTAAGAGCATGTGTGTCTGTGTGTATGTCTGTGTGTGTATCACTTTGTCTGCATGGTTATCTGTTTTTATGTGTATCTGAATGTTTGTCATTAAGTGTGTCTGAGTATTTGCATGCGTGTCTGTGTGTCTGTATGTGTATCTGTCTGCATGTGTGTCTGTATGTGTATCTTTATGTCTCTATGTCTATATGTGCATCTGTTTGTTTGCATGTGTCATTGTGTGCCCCTATGTACCTGTATGTGTGTCACTGTTTGTCTGTATGAGTGTCATTCTGTGTATGTTCATCTGCATGTATGTCTATATGTGTGTATGTGTATCCACATGTGTATCAGTGTGTCTGTGTATCTGTATGTGTGAATGTGTTTATATCTATAGAAGTGTCATTATGTGTATCTGAATGTGTGTTATTCTGTGTGTCTGTGTATTAGCATGTGTGTCCGTGTATGTTTTATACAAAACATACAGGGTACTTTTTGCACCGGGGCCCTGTGGTTTCTAGTTACGCCTCTGCGTGTATCACTTTTTTTGTGTGCTCAGCCTTTTTGTTTTGTTTTGCTTTGCTAGCTGAGTAATAAGCATTGTCTTCCTAGTTATTTGTTCTAAATAATATTTTTTTCTGCTGTGACATTCAGATTATTGGTGTACATGAATCCATCTTACTTTACAATACTAGCTGTACACATGAAGTAAAAAACCTGCAGATGTGTGTTTGTTAAAGCTCCTGTTCAATATATGTATGTACACATTTCACATATTTAAGAGAAGCTGAAAGGGAGACACCCAGCTGAAAGTGGGAGAGACATTAGAAAGTGCAAACCTGATTTTTTTTTTTAAACTAAATTAAAGACTTATTGAAAATGGATATTAAAATTTAATTAACTGCATACATATTTATATTTGCTTTACGTTTATATACATGAATAAAGGTTATGTGTCCATTCAACGGGCCGGATCAGAAGTGACAGGACTTTTGCCAGACATTAACTGTATTAAACAGAAGATTTAATACATAACATGTTGTAACACAAACTGTATTTGAGGTACGGTATGTGCATCTGGTCAGATTCTTCAACTTGAACAAGAATTGATTTTGTTGATAAATATCAACTTTTTTCAAATTTCTACGTACTGTATATGTTTTGTTCACATACGTACTTTTTATATAATTATTTGTTGTTGACATATATTCATGTGCATGTTTATATACAAAAGGATTTATCAGATCTTTGCAAAATAGGTAATTTGTCTCAGAACTAATAATTATTTTGTTGAAAATCAGTTTGCAAAAAATCATCCCCTACATAAAGATAATAACGCCTATTTTTACATTTCAAAGCATGGCGTCCTCTGTTGCCTGGGTTGCGGAATATGCAACTCAATAATCATAAAGGATATTGTCACACTATGCAGTGTGACATTAAAGCGAATTCTTCCGTTGCATGTCATTCTAGAGAGGTTAGTGTCCCTGTGGACTGGTTTATGTGGGCCAGCCATGGAGAGCTGGGAAACTCACAATAGATGTGCAAGAAAGGAGCTTTGCCAATTACATCCCATCTGATAAAAAAAGACAGTAGCTCCACTAGGATGTCATTTTCATCAATACAAAAGTAACAGTTCCCTACTCAAGTTACAAGTTTGGAAAGCATGATATGTTCTCTAAGGATAAGGAATCAAACAGATGTGTTATTTAGATGTGATTTTATAACTCAAATCCTTTATTTATCTTTCTTTTAAATTCATTTTATTGCTAAATATGTGTTGTGTTTCCCTTGCTAAGTGCTGTGAAATATTGTAGAGCTTTACAAATACATGTTAATGATTAAATGCCTAAAGATAATTTATAATTAATTACTGTAATTTCTGTAGTTAGCTCCTCATTCTTTTTTCAATTATTATTGTTATTAAGCACTGTCCAACTACTGAAATGTAAATATTATCATGATAAATTGATGTAGAAATGCTACAAATTTGCTTATTTTATTAAGACTTCAATTTTAAAAAAATCTTAAATTATTTATGCATGTAACCTACAGTACATTATCATATATCATACTGCTGATTCACATCTTTGCATATTAAAAAGGAAAAAAACAAAAAACGAAGAGCATCTTATTTTCATATCCTCTTCACTTATTCCATTTGTTGCCACTTCAGGTTGAGATACTGAAGTTATTTTTTATAAAACCATCTCATGTCTCAAACCCAATGGAAGCCAGTAAAGTATATTGTTAGCCTGTCTCACATAAGCTAATAAAAAGAGAGCCTCCGCATATCGTAAATATCCCTATATCTCAAGATTTCCCCCTGTGTAAGTTACATTCATTCCCTTGCTAATATTCTTGATGTTATTTTATGCAAATTACACAACTGCGCAATATGTAGAGTTAGCACATGCCTTTGTGAAATTTGATGAAACGCGTAATCTCAACTTCCATGGAGACGCAGAAAAATGGTGTATAAATGAGGATTGTATTAAGAAATCCTTCCCTCGCTGTCCACATGCATCACAGTGACAGAACTTTATAGTATCAGTAAATCATGTGGGCCCCATTCCCATATTTACATAAATGTGCTCATGTACAAAATAACTAGTCATCATGCTGTCTGTCTCATATGAGTAGTTATTGATGCCTGTAAGCTATAAAACATTAACAAACAGCACCAGCAAATCTAGCCGTGAAAGATTAATGTGCAAGATGTTTTAATATTAATGTTAATAATATACAAGAATGGATATTATCTATTAAGGAGATGGCAGGTTTTAAAATTGCATCTAGTATTTCTATTACAACATGTTCATCATTACAAGAAAGAAAGGTAGTAGCCATTTATGGAAATTCAGAAAGTAGCATAATAAATCTTCTGTCCTTATCAATTAAGGTGGGGGAAATGATTTAAAGGCATTTAGTTTTTCAAAAGCAGGCTTGAATGTTGCTCCTGTGCTTCGGAAACATTGGTTAGGGTTAGTTTCAAATATTTAACAAGCAGTAGAAGCCTAAACCTACTTAAACTTACTACTAGCTCTAATGATCTCAATATAGACTGGTGGATGATCCAGCCTTAAATTGAAAAAAAAAAAAAACAAATGGCTAAGATGCAGTAAATCATATACCAAGCAATCTGGGAGCATTAACGCTCAGAATGCTGGTAATGAATACTATAGTAATTAATCCATTAAAAAAAAAACTAAATCCGGCAAGAAGAAAAAAAAACACCAAAGTTATATTATATTGAAAATGTACAAAAGGCACACCTCTGACCCCTCAAGACAAAAATTGATTTGCTAATGTCAATGTCGTAAGTAAAAAGAAAAAGGAAACATTTATAAACTATGCACTATGGCACCACAGATAATATAGTAATTTAAAGGACAACTGTCTGCAAAAAAAGAAGTTCTATTTCTTACTGTGAATAACAGATTGCATCAAGTGTAGGCATGTTAAATAGAAATACATTTAATGAAATGATACAAGTAAAGTAGCTGTCAGAATGTCAGCCTCCCTCACCCTTTCTCCAGGGGACACTCGCCTTCCGCAGGGGTCCCCGTTACTCCTGCATGCCGCTGCGCTGGAGCTCCATTGTGTAGTAGGCCTCGAGTAACACGGGTGCCACGTTCAGCGCGCACTTCCACGTTGCACATGGCGGGGGCATGTCCCGTATTGGAGGATGCGGGGAGGTGGAGACAGAGGTGGATACCTCTTTGCAAGGTCCCATAGATTCCTGTGAAGGTGGGAGTAAACCCCTGGACCTGAGGGGAGGAGCTGATAATGGCAAACCATATAAAAACCCTCACACTGTTCAATCCTTGCTTGATTAATGAGCTGCTAAGCTTGGTGTTCCCTGCTTAGTTCCCTAGTTCCCTAGTTCCCTAGTTTCTGTGTTGTGGTTTATCCTGTGATTGACCTCCTGATATTGACCACTGGCTTGTTTTTGGACTTTCCTGATCTCTCCAACCCTGACCCAGCTTGCCTGACCATTCTTACTCTGAGTTACCTGCCTGGACTTTTTGTCTTACTATTGGACTTTCCTTACTTACCTGGTCCTCAGGGGCCCTTGCACTCACCCTGCTCTATGTACCCCAGTCCCGCAGGCCTGACAGAATAATCAAGCCAATGGAGCCCGCAAGGGGTGACCGAGGCCATCCTCGCACTAACCGAGCAAATTGCTGCCCTGGCTTCACACCATACAAGGAGTACAAGATCAACCGCAAAACCTGCAAATCCAAGTTCAAGTCCTTCAAGCTGTTCCTCCAGCTGGAGTTCCACTGCCACCTCCTGCTCCTGTTTTTACACCCCCAGAGGGCACTGCAGTGGCCCCTTGTATTGGAAATGGTGAAGATTAGTAAATGCTCTATCTAAATTAATACCAGATATGGTATCAACTGGTGTCTGTTTAACACTTTACAGTTTGGTTCCCACGGTTACACAATAACAATAGGAGCCAAATGAGCATAACCTCAACAACAAATTTATAAATGGAAATAATATAACAATACAACGATTATATTATTCCATAAGGTATTATTAGAGAGTTATATTCAATAACTAAATAACAGAATATCCACACACTTGAATAGATTAAAGCATAACAAAGTTTAATGATAATTCTACAACAATATCTAATATAGGTTATTCAAATAAACAATGCTAAAATACTCAATCTATTAATAGAAACAAGAATAGTTAACTCTATTCAAGTAAAAGAAAGTAAAATAAAATATAAATGCTGATACTTAGATGTTACAGTGCCAGGAGAACTCAGGTGGAAAGACTGGCTTCAGCAGCAGCTTCTCCATTGTTGGAGCTTCAGGAAAGTTCTGAAATCTCTTTAACATGCATCTCTTTTAACATGAAGCATTTGTTGGTACAGCTTTCCCATAGTAACCCTGGTCAGGTGACCAAACTGTCAGACTCCATGTTGTTTACAGTCCAGTCCTGAACAATAGCCAGTATGTTTACCTGGAAACACTGTTGCTTAGACCACCAGCCACCTGCAAATACTCCACACATATAAACCAATATATATATATATATATATTGCTATTTAAGTGATATCTGTGTATAAGATCAACAAACTAGCATAAATAAATGCGTGTCTACAACACTCCACCCCTTGGTCAAATACCACTGACATCACTACTATATTACTCTAAATGTTGCGTTAACTAATTTATAAAAAAAATTATAATAATAATGCTACACATATAACAGTAGAAAAACCATATGACCACAGCTACTAAACAGTCCATGAACAATCGTGTTTCCCAAACTCCCCAGCCACCCAAAAGTCGGTATCCACTTTTCCCACATGGCAGGAAGTTTGGTCAAATCATGGTTAACTTCTGCGTTGTTAATGAGGTAGCTGCAGTATTTGTTTGCTGACAACTGTCAGACTTCTCTCTTGGTGGCTAACACACCAAGGCCTAGGTGTAAGGTTACAACTCTTATGTGCACAAAGGTGTTGGAGGACCATTGGTTCCGCTGACTCAAACTGCCACCAGTCGGCTGGAAGGAAAGAAAATAGATTTAATATCACAGTATAATAATACAACCTAGGTATCACCAGGTCCATCTGATATTATTTTGAGCTTCTGCCTCTGTTGCTTGCTAGATCTGGGTAGCACTCACACTTTGGTCCCTATCTGAATCAGCTAGCTCTGGTCCCTTGTAACTTACACTGTTTGAGTTACCCAGATGGCTATCTCCCCCAACACAGTACACGCACACAGCTCACCACCTTCACTTCACGCCACATACTCACATGCATTCACCAGGTTCCAGGTCAATCAGACAAGGGGACTGTCACAAACAAACACTCACCACCCCCTGAAACCTGCTTAACACTCTAACATGTAATACAACCCAACATCCCACACTAGAATCATTGTGGGCAGTACTGTAAAAAGGAAAAATGGTTGCAAACCCATTCCCACCCACAGTCTATCACTACTGGGGACAGTACTCAAATGTGCTCTCCTGAAAACTCTTTGCACCACTCTATCAACCTAGAGGCTTTAGGGTGATAGGCTAGGGACCACAATATGCTTAGTGGTAGCTCAATAACATAAGCACAATTGTCCATAGATAACAAGTTCTTGTCTTTGGTTCTTCTTTGAATTCTTTTTTAGTGTCTTCTTGCTGCCTTCTCTGCAAGCCACAACTCTTCAGAATAGTTTGCACAACAATGCAGCAATTCAATCCACCTCTTGGTCTTCGGCCTCCACAGTTCAACTGCCAAGTCTGCCCAACTTTATTCTTGAGGGCTACTTGGTATGGCCAACTTTCTTGACAGGTGGAATCAGCTGCTCATCCTCTTTCTCTTACGAGTGAGTTCACCTCTTCTGTGACCCGTATTTTTGACTAGGTGCCAGCTTGCAGCTGCAGGAGTACAGAAAGACAATGTGCTGTGTCATTGGCAATCTTGCTTGATGCTTTCTTCTTTGTCTGTATCTTCATATTCTTCTTGCACTGTGCTCAGGTAGACGGTTTATTTCTGGACACTGATGTCTGTCCAGGCCTGTCAATCAGTGCTGGGAGTATCTCTTCTGTTTCTTTAGAGACACCGGAGTCTTCAGGATACGATGACTCACAACCCTGTTCACTGTCTTGATGCACTACCTGGATGTATATGATATCTTCTCCCAGGCAAAGCTAGCTTGTTAGTGCATCTCTGGTGCAAGGAGAATTAAAGAGAGAGCATTCGCTAATTCAATCCCAGCTTGCCACGTGTCTGCCTGTTTGCCCTTCATCTGCGTTGACGGTACTCGGAACCGCAGTGCTCACTGATGGCACTACTGCATCCACCTCCCGGTAGTCAGCAGCCAACCCAGAGTCATCTGACTATTAAAACAGGCAAGACAAACGTGTTAATAGAGCTCACAGCGGGTTGAATATCTATCTCTTCTGTCCTTCAGGCTGTTGGTTCTGCACATAGCAAACCAGCATGGCTGAGGAAGAAACTTTATCAGGTTTTACATGTTCCTTTAAAATGCTTTTGCTAGGGAATCATGAAAACAAACACTCCTCTCTAAACGTTTCTGTACTGTCCAGCTTCAAGTTATTAATCCCTGATATCTGGCTAGTAAAGTGGGAAAAGAGTTAAAACACTTGTGAGGACTACATGAGTGGATGGACCACACAAGCACTTTACACAGACATTCAGGTCAAAACCCTACTGGACAATGGGATCCCTCATTAGAGCCCTCCCACCCCAGGTCGGTTTACACACACATACTTACTGGACAATGGGGTCCCTCATTAGAGCCCTCCCATCCCAGGTCGGTTTACACACACATACTTACTGGACAATGGGGTCCCTCATTAGAGCCCTCCCACCCCAGGTCGGTTTACACACACATACTTACTGGACAATGGGATCCCTCATTAGAGCCCTCCCACCCCAGGTCGGTTTACACACACATACTTACTGGACAATGGGGTCCCTCATTAGAGCCCTCCCACCCCAGGTCGGTTTACACACACATACTTACTGGACAATGGGATCCCTCATTAGAGACCTTCCACCCCAGGTCGATTTACACACACATACTTACTGGACAATGGGGTCCCTCATTAGAGCCCTCCCACCCCAGGTCAGTTTAAACACACATAACTACTGGACAGTGGGGTCCCTCATTAGAGCCCTCCCACCCCAGGACGGTTTACACACAAATACCTACTGGTTCCTGTGGGTCACTACTTATGGTATAGCTTCCCTTTTCCATGCAGGCATACATACACCAATCAATAGACATAATACTACAAATTCACATACAACATATTTCCTGGTCTCTCAGTGGCACCTATTACTAGTCATTTAATAGCCTTTCATCCTTCCCAGGTCCATACACTCGGCCGTACACTTCCTGGTCTGCAGAGGTCCCTATAGTGCCGTCTCAGCTGTGTTGCACGCACAGCCCACATGCAAATAGAACATATTTCTTCCAGAGCAGCATACAGTATTACATACATAAACACTATGCACTAGGCTTACATGTAATACATAAACACACAATGTATTTCCTGGTCTCTTAGAACCATTTATTACTTCACATGTAATAAATAGCCTGCCACCTTCCCAGAGCAATATATAACTATTGCTAATAAGTTTCAAAAGCCTACTTATAAGCAATACAGGATAATAATAAGTAGTACTAAAAAATCTATTAATCACAACAACAAAAAACACTGTTTAGTAAATAAACCCATTGCAGCAATGACAACACTAAAACCCACCACTCTCGTTGCAGTGTGGTATTGACATTCAAAAATAATTTAGGGGGTTTATAGACTAAACAATAATCTGCCTGGCCAGAGTCACCTGTCTAGTTACAAGTGCTAGTGACTAGTCAATGTCCAAGTAATGGTTCAGTTGCTAGTCACTTGGCTAGGTAGCAAGCACTCTAAATGTCAAACAATTACTTTTTTGTTTTTTACACATAAACAAGAAACATGAGGGAAAAATTGGAAAATGCGGAATTCAGTTATTAATTATTATATATAATAACTCTGCAATAATCCTGCCGACTACGCCAGTTGTATTGGAAATGGTGAAGATTAGTAAATGCTCTATCTAAATTAATACCAGATATGGTATCAACTGGTGTCTGTTTAACACTTTACAGTTTGGTTCCCACGGTTACACAATAACAATAGGAGCCAAATGAGCATAACCTCAACAACAAATTTATAAATGGAAATAATATAACAATACAACGATTATATTATTCCATAAGGTATTATTAGAGAGTTATATTCAATAACTAAATAACAGAATATCCACACACTTGAATAGATTAAAGCATAACAAAGTTTAATGATAATTCTACAACAATATCTAATATAGGTTATTCAAATAAACAATGCTAAAATACTCAATCTATTAATAGAAACAATAATAGTTAACTCTATTCAAGTAAAAGAAAGTAAAATAAAATATAAATGCTGATACTTAGATGTTACAGTGCCAGGAGAACTCAGGTGGAAAGACTGGCTTCAGCAGCAGCTTCTCCATTGTTGGAGCTTCAGGAAAGTTCTGAAATCTCTTTAACATGCATCTCTTTTAACATGAAGCATTTGTTGGTACAGCTTTCCCATAGTAACCCTGGTCAGGTGACCAAACTGTCAGACTCCATGTTGTTTACAGTCCAGTCCTGAACAATAGCCAGTATGTTTACCTGGAAACACTGTTGCTTAGACCACCAGCCACCTGCAAATACTCCACACATATAAACCAATATATATATATATATATATATATATTGCTATTTAAGTGATATCTGTGTATAAGATCAACAAACTAGCATAAATAAATGCGTGTCTACAACACCCCTGAACCTCGTATTAAAATGCCTGAATGATTTGCCGGTGACCGTACTCTGTATCAAAGCTTCATCTCCTCCTGTGAACTTTTGTTCAAACCCAGAACTTTTGCTACAGATTTTGTTCGCATACATACCACCATATCTCTGCTGACAGGAGGTCCCATGACATGGGCCCAACATCTCCTCCAAACTAACCACCCTGCCTTGGCTTGTTTTTTGGACTTTCCTGATATCTCCAACCCTGACCCAGCTTGCCTGACCATTCTTACTCTGAGTCACCTGCCTGGACTCTTTGTCTGACTATTGGACTTTCCTTACTTACCTGGTCCTCAGGGGCCCTTGCACTCACCCTGCTCTATGGTCCCCAGTCCCACAGGCCCGACAGTAGTTTTGTGAGCGCTCTTTGAGGAGTCGGACATGTTAAAAATCTTGGGTCAGATGAAATATGTTTTCTGTTATCTGACTCAAGATGTGTGCCCTTTGATAGAGCTATAAGAAGCAAAGAGGAATCAATAAGATACTTGTTTGCATGTATTCATTAAAGCCATTCTATTTAAAATGCCTACACTTAATGCAATCTTTCAGTTATTTAGAACTTAATGTTTTGCTGAGAGTTGCTTATTGTTCTTTGGATAATTTAATATCATATTAATTATAAGCAGACTCCTTGCGAATACTCCCAGAGTGCTGGTTGTGTGTATGAATGTATTATTTTTACATTACATTGTTTGGTATTTATGAAATTTTTTTTTTTTTTTTTGTTTCTCTTGATCCCCTGATAATTTAAACTTTAAGTAAATACAGTATTACTGAACCATGAAAAGTAAAAGAGAAACCCTGTACAAAGGGCTTTCAGCATGGACAGCTAGTGGCACTAATCTCAGTGCAGCCGTACGCTTGGCTCATAAGTGACCTGTGAAAGACACTGAAGTCTTGTAAACCTCTATATCGTTGTCAAAAATGTGTGTGCAGAAGGTATCTTAAGTGATTTTTATCTGTAACTTACATTTTGAACATGCTATGCTGAAATCTATGCATGCAAAATAATAAGCAAAAGAATAACTACAGGTGTTAGTTGTACATGGATTGTTGATTGCTGATGATTATATTACAATACGAACCTATGGTGCAATACAAAAATAGAGAGGAATGACAAGATTGATATTGGTGGTTAAATGTTATAGTGATTTCTAGTCACGCCCTTGCCTAACCCACTCACATGTGTAAAGTTACCCTTTAATTTCCACAGTGGAGAATGGTGTGTTACCAATGTTGGCATCCACACTGTGGACTTGAAATGGTACTGTGATACATGTGACATGATGGTAACATAACTGAAATTGAATATGAACAATAACCATTGATGTGATAGCTGACTGTAGGACGCCAACAGGGATGCTGAGGAAGTAATCAAAACGTGTCCTACTGCAGCAGACCTGGCCAGGCTTCTCTTTTTTTGAGTTCAGCACATTTTGGGCAATGAAGGTGTGTATTGATTTGATGTTCCATTTACCATTAAGTTTATCCATTTTATAATTATCCTATGGTTACTTGCATGATTAAGGTAATTCTAATTGTATTTGCCTTTGCATTATATTGTCTGTTGGTGATATTGTCCATTTATATATTGTTACTTTATCCGTAATATATATATATTACATATTTTTTTTTCTTTGTGTGGAGTCTCCCTTATATACTTTTCTTGATTTTGTATTTTTACAGACATTTTACTATTTTTGTTTTCATCATATCCAACCATCTGGCTTCCTCATGCATCTCTCAATTTCAAAATAAAGTAGTGATTTCTAAAGATCACTGCTGCTTTTTTATTGACTTCAGAGTGTACACCTACATTTTCCTCATCTATCTGTGAACATTGGAAACATCTATACGATTTTGAATATATTCCTTACATTGACACAAATACATTATCCCAATTGTACCCTTGTCAGATTGTACTCTTGTAAAGTATAAAACATACTTAAAACTTTTTTGTAATTTAAAATTTGTTATTTCAAAATTAGCATATTCATGCTCATGAATTTCTGAGCTTGTGTAGAACTAAGGTGTTTTCATGAATTTGTAGTCCTGCTTATTTTGTGGGCACTGAAAATTGACCTACCATTTATATATTTCTTATAACCTATTTTGATTCATAAATATAATATTTGAACTTGGTGTAGGATTTACACTGAAAATCATTCTTTTAATTTTTTTCACATAGTGTTTGAAATCTTTCAAACTTTCTTTTTCACATTGTAACATAAAGTAATGCATGGTAAAAGTTTTTTTAATTACATTTGCAGGTAATATGTTCATTGACAAACATTATCATGCCTCCCAACTGTCCACTTTGCATAGGACGGTCACGATTTCTGAAGGATGTCCCACTTTTCGGGACAGAGGTAGAGCTAGGCAGGACAGTGGGACTTGTGGGAAAATGTAACTCTGCAGTGTCTGGGGCATATGAGACTGGCTACTGTGTATTTGCAGCATTCACAGTAGCGCTAACAGTTGGAGTGACCGTGCCTGCTGTGCATTCATGGTAGCGCTGACACTCGACCTCCCAAGCTCCTCCCCTCCCCGTCTTGTATCCCTCCATCGTATTAAAGTCAATCTCCTTTTCAAATAATATTAACTTGTATACGTTTTACTTTTAGAAATAGAATCTGGTTTATACAGTATTTACTGAATTACCACTAAACGATGTATACACTGTCACAAGAATTTGAATGGCAAACACGTAATTTGTGTTTTGATCCACAAGGTGATGTCATAATCAGAAGACACCTTAAACACATCTAAAAAAAAAAATTCTATTAATCCATACATTTCCTTGCATTTCTTGCAACACCGTTATAGATAATTTAGTGTTTGCATAGGTTCACAGTATAAAAACATATTTAGGTGACACAATGCCTTTAAATACAACCCAGATAATATGATGATTTAATATGATCATATTAAATAGTTTAATGCAATTACTTACACACACATTTCATTTAATAACATTACATTAAATTAAAATGTAATTACATAACAATAGCAATTTAAGCAGTGCCTTATACAGAGGGAATCTTTTATGCTCGGGAGGAAATGGTGGACAGGAGACACAACAAGTATCAGACAATACAGGGAGGAAGCTCCTGGCAGGAGGTGTACTGGGAAGACATTCAGTTTTAAAGGTATCAACATACACATGTGATGCATGCTAGTTGAAAGAGTTTTAAGCTTCTGTGAGTTCTGTGCTAATTTTAAAGTTTGAGAGGTTGGGAGGGAGCTGTAGATTCTATAGAGTGGGTTCCAGAGTCACAATGTGGCTGGAGAGCAGTCTTGCTGGCATGAGTGAGAAGATGTGATGAGGGTAGTCTTCAGCCTGAATTTGAATGCGACTTTGTGCAACTTATACCTATTGAGGATAACGTCAAGAAGGTGGTGTTGATCAAATGATGCCGAGAGATTTTGGAATGTTCCTTTCCCAGGTACCAGTCAGAGAAATATAGACTCTCTAGTAGTCACAGAGGTAGTCAGAGAGAGTATTCATTTTCTAGAAGTGTGTACACTGAAGGCGGTGTCTGTCTATAAAGTGTTGGGAACAATAAGAAGAAAAATAGCACAATTGCTTTTTGTTATGTATAACAGTGATTTCACCTTTTTTTAAACAGCCTGATACATATTTATATGTATATAAATATACCAATATTATACCATCTGTAAGCTTAACCAAAATTATCTTTGTTTTCACACCCAAAATAAAGTTGTATGCATTAGCCAGTAATATGTATGTTTGTTTATTTTAGCAATCTATTTTAATTTACATACATACCTCTACAAGCGGACATGATTAATGTGTTCAAATAAAGTAAGAAGCACTGCAAAGACCTCTGAGTGGAGCTTTGGTATCACACATAGTTCTATGTCTGACTCAAGGTCATCTTTTAAGACTAGAATGAAAAATGGTTCACCTTAAGCAAAGAAAAATAATTTCTACACGAAGGACAGCAAATATGTATATTTTACCACAAATGGGAGGTAGTACTGAATAATACAGTAACTGCTCTTACAATTGGGCTGTCAGCATCATGGTACATGGCAATTATTTCTATGATTCCACTTTCATGGAATTTTGCTACTTATTATAGTCATGTTCCACTCTGCTTATGACTCATTATGGGACTTTTTTCTCTCTCTATTGTAACAAGTTTATTCTGTTTTATAATGTTGTTTCAGTCAAGGTGTGGTAGCCTTATGACTAATGAATACATGTATGTGCAGAGCCGAACTGAAATGTGTGACCAGTTTTTTTTTTTTTCTTTCAAGATAATCTAGAAAACTACAGGACATTTCTGCAATAAGAATAACTTACTATATTTTCTTAATTTATGCTAAACATTTAAAAAAAAAAAATGTACTGTAAAAAATAAGTAAAATTAATTTTAACATAGTTATATAAAAGAGGTTAATATGTCACTAATATAATTCTACTAATGAAATGTTAACATGAGAACCAATTCCATTCCTTGTGGTCCAGGTTTAGTCTGAATATTAGCATAATCAAATGCCAGATATCTACAATGGTTATAAAGGCATATGCAATTTTGTTGCAGGATTACAAGGATAATAATTCAATAATAATAAAGTTTAAGAAATGTGATACACATTTTCGTTAACTTATTGAACAAACTTGCTATCATTCACGCTCACAACATTTTTATTGCAAATTTTCCCCGACGAGAGTGGACAGTGTTTTCTGCTATTGGAGCATGGAATATCAGCCATCATACATTTGATGGATTATATTTAAATTAAACTTGAAAACATATATTTATTATTAATACTGCCAAGAGACAGCTTAATATGATTGCATCAGCAGCACAGACAGCTGTCCTTGACAACACAATTAAAGACAGATTTTTAAATCTGGTCCATATAGTATTTTTCTATATTAAAACATGTTTAGTGAGAAGGCAGAATATATATATATATATATATATATATATATATATATATATATATAAAATGTATATATGTCTGTGAGTGAGAATCGTGTTAGATGGTTTATTTTTGTTTATGAAAATTAATTGTATGCATACAGATATTTGTAAATGAATACACACTCCACAGGTCTAAAGCACTAGTAATATACTTGTCTAATGAATATATTGATGTGAAACAAATTGACACTGGAGGAGTTGATGATGATCCTGAATTCAATAAGTTAATTTTTTTCCTGTGTTTCCTTTAATTCAAGATCCTTAAAGCAGGGTATGGCTGTATTTACAAGATTACCTTTGTGGTGACTTAGAGAATGTTTGGAACAATTTCTGTAGACTTTAGGAATCAGATAGACAAATTCAGAAGCCAGCCTGTTAATTATGCTGATATCCCTGAGCAAGTAGTTGCTCAGACGAATGTGAGTGGCCACTTGGCACTATTCATTCACTTTATTTCACTTTTTCTTTGATATATTACACTATTGTGTGTTTCATTCTTTTATTTTTCATATTCTCTTTGTACAACACTGCAAGATACATACTTGCTTTAAGGGTAAATATACAGTGTGTGTAGTGTTGGTTGAAGCGCACTGGTCACGTTTTTTTCTTTGTACTGTATTTGTTTTGTTAGAAGTGAGACACTAGCGGTGCCCGAGTGCTGCATACCCGTTCACATATAGGGGCAGCAGTCTACACTCTGTGCTTTGTGTTAATTTTTAGTAGCCAGAGTAAATGACACCTTTATGAAGTTCCATGTAAAACAATCAATAACGTTTGTAACAAGCAGTAAGGATTTTAGGAGCCATGGCTCCCTGGCTCCTGGGATTTTTAAAGCCCTGGATTTTTAAAATGAACACTAATGATAATTTGGGTATTAGTCATGTTTTCAGTCATAGAGAAACTATTAGCTACAACACAGGCATTACATAAGAAATCTTCATACATAATTTTCGGCAGGATTGTACTTGTTTAATTAGGCTTACTTCAGTCCAAGGATTTCATAGTATCTAATAGTAGCCATAAAGTAGCAAGTAGGGTTTATATTTCAAGACACATTTATATTCTTCATTCTAACCTTTATAATATCTGTTTTGCTTCTGAATAAAGCATTTAAACATACTAAGTAAAGGGTTTTTTCTCTATTTTATAGCCAACATACATCAGCTGTCACATGGATTTCCATTTCTGCTTGTCATTTTTAAACAGAAACTTTAATCATGTTGAGATTAATCTTATTATATAACCGTTCAATAAATCAGAATGAATTTGAACATTTTTTGATGTTTTTCTTGTTAATGCAGTAAATTATGTTTAACACACCGGTTAGAAATCCAAAGACATTAAAGTATGATATGGAGATCAAAGTAATTGAGAATATTATGATCTAAAATTCCCCAGTCTAAATATCTGAAATGACTTAATTTGTTTTTGTCAGAGGCATGACCTTGACAAAAGTCACTACTCCCAGCTGATCAAACGTGGTAATCAAGTTCGGGTTTTTAAAATTTAAATTGCTGGCAAAAAATAAATAATTACTAACATATATGAAATGAAATGTTAGACTATTGTATTCACTTTTTAAATGTATTATTTGTATGGTATTGTCACCATTTTGTGTATGTTGTAAAACAATGTATTTACTAACATTGTCTATGTGTTGGGAAACTGTAACATCCCCAGCTTGTACATGAAAATCAGAGACTGTCAATTCATCTTTCTTGGTTTTTATTTGTTATTTTTAAATCCTGTATGTTAGAAAAAACTACACATGATATATTTGTGATACAGAATGAATTTAATCATACCGATTTTGTGTCTATAGTGTACACTGCACAAAATACAAACAATATTACATACTGCAGGAACTGATAGTGTTCTAGGTTGGTGCATCTAGGCAATTAGTACAAAAGTAACGGGATAGGTAAGAACACATGTGAATGTTAATGAACATTGCTAATGAATAGAACAGGAGAATGTTTTAGCAAGGCTGAGTAGAAGTAATAAGGGCTGACGTACAGTAATAGGAAGCATAAAGTGCACCCTCTTTGAATTATTTGGTTTTACATGTTAAGACATAATAACATCTGTTCCTTTTAGCACGTCTTTTAGGTACAACAACATATCACATATTATACCGTGTCATGATTAATATAACAAAACTAAAACTAAAATGAAGAACGATGTGTGAAAAACTAAGTACATAATTACAGTTCCAAAGGAATTAAGAGGCTAAGTAGCAGACAGGTGATGCTAATCAAATGCCCTTAATTGATGATCATCAGCAAGTGTGACCAACTCTATAAAAGGCAGAGTTTTAGCAGTTTGCTGAAGCATTCCAGTGTGTGTTAACCCAATGCCAAAAAAGGAAAGACATCAGCAATAATCTTAGAGAAGCAATTGTTGCTTCCCATTAAACTGGGGAGGCTTCTAGCTTTACTACCCGAATTTACCCACGATATAGATTCCCTTATATTAAAACTCTAATCTTGTAGCAATGCGCAATCAATGTTCTGCAAGTCACGCCTCTGTTTTCTCAAAAATGTCATTGTTTCATCAAACAGCTTGTTGAGTTTTGTCCGTTTTACATGCTTGTGATCTTTCTTCTTCTGATTGGTCGGTTTGTTATAGCAAAACACTATGCATGCTATGGTTTTGAAAGCATTCTGTATGTATTCAAACATGATGGATGAATTGCGAGGTAATTTGGGGTCAGATATTATGTAGCTCAAATGTTGGCTTCCGATAAGACCCAGATGTACCCCGTTCTTTCTGAACTTCGGGGCAATTATCTTAAAAATCTTACAAGTGCTCTGAACCTGATGGGTCATTGTTCTACATCACCAGTGATATCATATTCTGCTGTGGGCCATCCCAAATGTCCATACTGTTCCCCTTAAAAACGTAATTAACTCATAACTCAGGAGAGGAACAACATGGAGAAAATAGTTATGTTAACCTTGAAATCCCAGCATGAATAACCCTAATGTGCAAATTTCATGATTCTAGAGTTCAGCATTCAGACAAACAGACAATTTCTGTTTTATTGTTAATATTTTCAAACAATTTACATCTTAGACTCTACAGGCCTCAATTATCATATTAAACCCTCATTATTATTATAGGGTCTCCACCCGCCGGTAATGGGTGGGGACCTGGGGGGGACATTAGGTCTCCCCCTCATTATTATTATGAGGTTCGGGGTTTGTGTTTGGGCTCAAGTTCGAGCCCGAAACCGGATTTTTAAAAAAAATTCTGCCGAACCCGCCGAACCCGAACATTCAGGTGTCCGCTCAACTCTAATAACTACTGTGTGTAATGAATGTTAATTATAATAATTGTTTAACAGTATCTGGTGTTGCTAAGAATAACTAAACCACCACCATTCAGAAGGGCAAATACTATGATAAGGTTAGTTGCTAGATGCTTAATGACTATGTTCTCATGCTTAGAAAGATTAAGCCATTAAGGAAAATGTTTTGAAAGAGACGTTAGAGCAGGGGTCCTAAAACTTTTTAAACAGGGGGCCAGTTCACTGTCCCTCAGACCGTTGGAGGGCCGGACTATAGTAAAAACAAAAACTATGAACAAATTCCTATGCACACTGCATATATCTTATTTTGAAGTGAAGAAACAAAACGGGAACAAATACAATATTTAAAATGAAGTAAAGTTAAATAAACAAACTTACCAGTATTTCAATGGGAATAGTGTGCCAGTCAGATGCCCAGGGATATTATGCCAGTCAGAGCCCAGTAATATTATGCCAGTCGGAGCCCAGTAATATTGTGCCAGTCAGATGCCCAGGAATATTATGCCAGTCAGAGCCCAGGAATATTATGCCAGTTAGATTCCCAGGAATATTATGCCAGTCAGATGCCCAGGAATATTATGCCAGTCAGAGCCCAGGAATAGAGTGCCAGTAAGAGCCCAGGAATATTATGCCAGTCAGATGCCCAGGAATAGTGTGCCAGTCAGATGCCCAGGAATAGTGTGCCTGTCAGATGCCCAGGAATAGTGTGCCAGTCAGATGCCCAGGAATAGTGTTCCTGTCAAATGCCCGGAATATTATGCCATTCAGATGCCCAGTAATATTATGCCAGTCAGATGCCCAGGAATATTATGCCATTCAGATGCCCAGGAATAGTGTGCCAGTCAGAGACCCAGGAATAGAGTGCCTGTCAGATGCCCAGGAATATTATGCCATTCATATGTCCAGGAATATTATGCCAATCAGATGCCCAGGAATAGTGTGTCAGTCAGATGCCCAGGAATAGTGTGCCTGTCAGATGCCCAGGAATATTATGGCATTAATATGCCCAGAAATATTATGCCATTCAGATGCCCAGTAATAGAGTGCCAGTAAGAGCCCAGGAATATTATGCCAGTCAGATGCCCAGGAATATTATGTCCAGTCAGATGCCTTGGAATATTATGCCAGTCAGATGCCTTGGAATAGTGTGCCAGTCAGATGCCCAGGAATATTATGCCATTCAGATGCCCAGTAATATTATGCCAGTCAGATGCCTTGGAATATTATGCCAGTCAGATGCCTTGGAATAGTGTGCCAGTCAGATGCCCAGGAATATTATGCCATTCAGATGCCCAGGAATATTATGCCAGTCAGAGCCCAGGAATATTATGCCATTCAGATGCCCAGTAATATTATGCCATTCAGATGCCCAGGAATATTATGCCAGTCAGATGCCCAGGAATATTATGCCATTCAGATGCCCAGGAATAGTACAGTGCTCGTTATACCTCCCTCCTCCCCCCCCCTTCCCCATCACTTACATCCAGCTGCTGTGTCCCCGGCCGGACGTCTCGCGCAGTGTTCCCTCCTCCCTGTCGCGGTGATTTTTTTTTTTTTTCGTTTTCCTGCAGCCGCATCTTCTGCGGCTGCAAGAAAAAAAAAAAAAAAAAAAGGTCAACAGCGGGGAGCGGGGAGGTGCCATTCAGATGCCCAGGAATAGTGTGCCAGTCAGAGACCCAGGAATAGAGTGCCTGTCAGATGCCCAGGAATATTATGCCATTCATATGTCCAGGAATATTATGCCAGTCAGATGCCCAGGAATAGTGTGTCAGTCAGATGCCCAGGAATAGTGTGCCTGTCAGATGCCCAGGAATATTATGCCATTAATATGCCCAGGAATATTATGCCATTCAGATGCCCAGGAATATTATGCCAGTAAGAGCCCAGGAATATTATGCCAGTCAGATGCCCAGGAATATTATGCCAGTCAGATGCCTTGGAATATTATGCCAGTCAGATGCCTTGGAATAGTGTGCCAGTCAGATGCCCAGGAATATTATGCCATTCAGATGCCCAGGAATAGTACAGTGCTCGTTATACCTCCCTCCTCCCCCCCCCTTCCCCATCACTTACCTCCAGCTGCTGTGTCCCCGGCCGGACGTCTCGCGCAGTGTTCCCTCCTCCCTGTCGCGGTGATTTTTTTTTTTTTTCCGTTTTCCTGCAGCCGCATCTTCTGCGGCTGCAAGAAAAAAAAAAAAAAAAAGGTCAACAGCGGGGAGCGGGGGGTGCCGGCAGCACCCCCCGCGGGCCGGACAAATGTGCTCGGCGGGCCGCATGTGGCCCGCGGGCCGTAGTTTGAGGACCCCTGCGTTAGAGCATGGCCATATAACATCATATTTTGAGTATTCCTTACTCTGAAAGAAAAATATGATTTCAGTTTCACGCCTGTAAATAAACACCATTTGGCTCAAGAAATATTAATTGCAATTGAGAAAGCCATCTCTGTGCTGAATTGTTAAATGACCTTTCATGTAAGTCTCCCCTCTTGCACCTTTCTGCTTATGTTAAAAGGGTAATTTCTTATTGCTTTTTTAAACAAATTTAATAAATTCCCAAATTGATTGTGGTGTACAGGTGCTGGGAGATACCAGGCCTCAACATGTCATGTGGCAGGTAGTCCTACTGAATTCTGATTTGCTACGGCCAGTATGCCCATTAATATTCTACTGTTTTCCAATTAATATGCCATTCTTTGCTCATTAATATGCCCCAGAAAGTTTGCCGATTAACATGCCCCAGCTAGTATGCCCATTGCTATGCAACTCTATTCCCATTAATATGCCTCAGCCAGTATACCCATTAATATGCCACTCTTTGACTATTAATATCTTATAGCCAGTTTACCTATTAATATGCCACGGCCAGTGTGTCCATTAATATGCCACTCTATGCCCATGAGATTGCACTCACAGGATTTACCCCAACATCCAGGAATTACCCCATCCTTTATATTGCACAGAGGATGTATCCAAGCACCCAGACTGCACTCACAGGACTTCACCAGCAAGGAGACCATGCATCCAGGATGTACCCCCACTCTCTAAACTCTAAACGCCAGGAGTTTGCATGCCCCCAATTCTCTTATTTGCCAGGAGTGCAAGAGGCAGGCAGCCTAAAAGGATGTCTGTGCACACAGACATCGATAGCCTGCCCACCTCTCGGACATATAGGGCTAGTAAGGGGAGATCCTTTGATCTACAATATTACAAGCAAATATACTTTGGAGTTGTATTTGAACTTGTAGATATTGATTCTGAAAATGCACCAGCCATCATACATATTAATGATATAAACTATGTTAAAGTTACTACAAGGCTTAATAAATCATGCAGTCTGATGGATAGTGTATCAGTTACAATAATACATGACATCCATAAATACAGGTAGTCAGTGAGAGCTAGGGTTTCCATCTTTTCTTAAAAAAAATAAAAAATAACCTCAATGCTATACATTTCTTAACATTTAAAATATTGGCCCGGTTGCAAATCTAGTGACAACACACATGCATTGCATTTTTTAGAAATACACTACCATGCACTTGCCTTCATCTTCTTTACGTGCTACAATGCTGCACATTCTGTTTTTATCTCTCTTTTTATATAATTTCAACAGCTTTCAAGCAACAACTCTAATAATAATAAAAAAAAGTAATACATTTTTATAATTGCCAATTAACATGGTGTGCATTATATTTACAAACAAAACACCTCCTTGCCAACATTAACATATTGGAACAAAATAATAAACTATTCTTTCTTTTTTTTTTTTTAAGCATTTGATGGAGAGCATGTTTGATTATCTCATCTATGCCCTACAGGTATATGTATATTTTTAGCGAACTTGCCAAAATTAGCTTTTGAGAAAATCCATGGATTTTATTCTAAACTGTAAAATAGCTAAAGGTCTGCATCTAGATTATTATAGTCTTGTTAAAGTCAGTAGGTATCCATAGCAACAGATAATTAACATTCTAAGTTGGTTGACATTATGCTTCTAGTGATTTGAGTCAAACTTCTGTTTGAGTTTAGTCCGTTTTACAGTGGAGCTTTTTTTTATGGCAATTCTTCCCTGTAAAACATCTGAAATTATTTGTATGGTAGTAAATGTTCTTGTGTGAATCTAAGACTGATGGCTGCACTTCAGGGTAGTTAATTTTGGCAGCATCAACCCTAATTCGCCGCACTTAAACAGGTACATTTTTTTCATTTTGGCTGTAAATAAATCAGTGAGCCACATTCCTTGCCAAAGAGCCCATTGACTGGTTATACAAAGCTATGTTGGAAATGCTTTAGTCTAAATACCAACTAATGATACCTGCTGAGTTAACTGAATAAGATTTGTCTAGGACTTTTCCATGGCACTTTGAAAATACTTTAATACTCTTTATTGGACACATTTACATAAGGTCAAACACATGTTATACTATTGTTTATATATTGTTATTGAATAATTCTTTGTGCACCTGTGACGAGCTAAGAGCTATACAAATATGGATGAATCATGGAGACATGGAGAGTTCCTGTCTGACAAAAGTACTGGTTTTGAACTTTTTAAAAAAAAGTAAGTAAGTTTTAAATAGCCTAAAATAATGGTTCATTCTTTGACTAAGAGTGGTAAAGGTTGTGTAGAAGACCTGCACCCAGAATTTTGTTTTTATTCTGGGCACTGACAGGGGTGATATGCCAACTGATTAATGAGAAGCCAATCCAGGTAGTAGAGAACTGATGTGATATGACGTGAGCCAGTCTGGTTGGTTAACAATCTCTGATTTTATTTATTTATTACTAATAATTTAGTTTTTTTTTCTGGGATACCCATTTAAACTCTATTCATTTGTATTAGGGTGGCCAGGTCTTCATATGGAATTATATGTTATTTCTTGGTTATGTTTCACAGGTGAACGAAGTCAGACTTTGATTAATCTTTATTAAAAAGTGGCATATGTTTGAATGTGTGTCCCATTTATAAAGCAGACTCATGGCTCTATTCACTAAAATTCGGCTTTGGAGGTCAAGTTTTATTTTGATACTAGATCAAATTCGCCACTCAAGTTTGACTTAGAAAAAGACCCCAGGTTCGAATCTTCCCTATTGAAAGTAATGGGAGGGATAATGATTGAAGCCAGGGGTGTTGCTAAGTCACCAAATGATCGGGGGCTTGAGCCCAGATGAGCACAGTCGCACACAATCTCACCCCATCCCCCCATCCCTCTCTCTCTCTGTCTCACGCACCCTGTCTCTCTCCCTCTCTGTCTCATGCACCCTGTCTCTCTCCCTCTCTTTCTAATGCACACCGCCTCTCTCTCTCACACACACACTCCGTCTCTCTCTCTCACACACACACTCTATCTCTCTCTCTCTCACACTCTCACACTCTCTGTCTCTCTCTCTCACACTGTCCGTCTCTCTCTCTCTCTCTCTCACACTCTCCGTCTGTCTTTCTCTCACACTCTCCGTCTCTCTCTCTCTCACACTCTCCCTCTCTCTCTCACACTCTCCCTCTCTCTCTCACACTCTCCATCTCTCTCTCGCTCTCTCACACTCTCCCTCTCTCTCTGACACTCTCCATCTCTCTATCTCACACTGCGTCTCTCTGTCTCTTTCTCTCACTCTCCGTCTCTCTCTCACTCTCTGTCTCTGTCTCTCTCTCACTCTCCGTCTCTCTCTCTCTCACTCTCCTTCTCTCTATTTCACACAGCATCTCTCTCTCTCTCTCTCTCTCTCTCTCTCTCCGTCTCTCTCTCTCTCTCTCACTCTCCATCTCTCTCACTCTCCGTCTCTCTCTCTCATCTCCCACACTCTCCGTCTCTCTCTCTATCTCCCACACTCTCCGTCTCTCTCTCTATCTCCCACACTCTCCGTCACTTCCTATCTCCCACACTCTCCGTCACTCTCTCTATCTCCCACACTCTCCGTCTCTCTCTCTATCTCCCACACTCTCCGTCTCTCTCTCTATCTCCCACAGCATCTCTCTCTCTATCTCCATCTCCCACAGCGTCTCTCTCTCTATCTCCATCTCCCACAGCGTCTCTCTCTCTATCTCCATCTCCCACAGCGTGTCTCTCTCTCTATCTCCATCTCCCACAGCGTCTCTCTCTCTCTATCTCCATCTCCCACAGCGTCTCTCTCTCTCTATCTCCATCTCCCACAGCGTCTCTATCTCCATCTCCCACAGCGTCTCTCTCTCTATCTCCCACAGCGTCTCTCTCTATATCTCCCACAGCGTCTCTCTCTCTATCTCACACAGCGTCTATATCACACAGCGTCTTAATCTCTTTCTCACACACACTTACACACACACACACACACTGACACACACATACCCTCATACACTTATGCAAACACCCTGACACACACATACCCTCATACACTTATGCAAACACCCTGACACACACACTTAAACACACACATTCTGACACACACACCCTCATACACTTATGCAAACACCCTGATACACACTTCCACACATTGCTTCACCCACACAGTCAGACACTAACACACATTTTTAAATATTTTTCAACAAAAAAACAACAACCTTAAAGCATTGGTCCCCCTCCCTGATAAATTACCTTTGTTTTCAGGGAGGAGGACGTTTCCAATGGGACACTTTCTTCTGCCGGATGTCACATCCGGCGCGCAGCCAGACTCACAGTGCGACGGGGCGGAGCTTGCACCCGCCGCGCTGTCAGTATGGCCAGGAGGTGCGGTCACCGCAGGCACTTGCTTGTGGGCCGCACCTCCAAGAGGAGGGGCCAGCAGCACCTTTCCTCCTCACCCCCGCACGAGCATAAACCTCCGATTCTGGGACTATGTCCCAGACGGGGGAATTCTCTGTGGGGGAGATTTTTTATTTTTAACAGTGATAGCCCTGGAGTCTCTATTCGGGGCTATGCACTGGAGATTCGGGGCTATAGCCCCAGTAGCCCCCCCCCCCCAGCGACGCCTCTGATTGAAGCTATTTTTGAGGTGCCGAATTTGATTAGTCTCAAACATATCTTTGATCATTTCACCTCCCATTACTTTCAATAAGGAAGATTCAAACCTAGGCAAGTCAAACTCAGCTACCAAATTTGACTTATCAAAATAAAACTTGACCTCCAAAGCTGAATTTTAGTTAATAGACCCATGAGTGTTTAACTATGATGACCTTGGACCACTATTGCTATTTTTGCTATTAAATTTAATTAACACGATCCACATCATGGTTAGCAAAAATATAAATGAAAGCACTGTGGCAACCAGGGTTTGTATACATTTAAGATGTGCACACACATTACTGGCCATTTGTGGATAGACTTTAGCGTAATATAAAAACTGTTCTCTTTGTAGAGTGACATGACAGAGAGATAAACTGACAAGAGTAGAATATTTTTTCCCATTTATTTCCTTTTAGTATATAATAATGCATGCAATGTAATTTTTATGCAACAGTGTGTATTGCAAGTCAGCATATGGTGTTCCATACTTGGCATATACAGTTTTCATTTTTACTTTGCAATTTATCGACATCCTGAGAAATATTTGAGCCTCTGCTACAGAGTTGTTTGGATTGATCTTACCTTGTAGTTGTTGCTGGTCGCAGATACAATGTATTCTCACTAATAACTTTGCTCATACACGGTACACAATTATGCATAGTCAAATATATTTTAAAGGGAGACAATTCCACTATGTTAAGCACAGGTGCAAAAACCTACTAGTGTAATAACTCTTTCAAGGCTATTTCAGCTTCTCTATATCATAGTATTCTTCCACCATAAAGTTTACAAACACACAAGTGTCATGGTTTACTGGTGGTGCACAGATTTAAGGCTTCTAATTTGTTGGGCATGCAAAATACTATATTTAGTAGCTTAGCATTACTTTTCTAAGAAAGAAGTAGCAAAACTAGACTGTATCACATTTTGGGAGTCCAAAACAAAATCCATCCTTGATGGATAGCCCACTAGTTGTCTGATCCTGTTATTATGTTATATCTTAGTCTTGTGTGTAAAGAATACTCAATAGGTGACAGATCTTGGTCTTTGTTACAGAATGCTCCTGATAAATACTATATTTACAATGGAATAAATATGGCTCTCTAAGCTTGGAGTTCATGCAATTTAGTATACCAGTCTTTAGGGTTATACTTGTGACTTATTTGTGAATCAACATTTGCATGTTTGTTAAAAGGAAACATATGTTATCACTTACAAAATTATTTCCCAAACAATTTTATGGGGACATAAAACCCCAACAGAAGATGCGGCAGGATGTGACCAGTAGCAACTACTTTTCCTGAAGTGAAAAAAGGGAAACGGGTGCTAGGAGCTACATAATTATCCTTAATTAGATTTAGCTGCTCACTGTGTGTAAAATACCTCTATCCACACTTACAGAAAAGCAGACAGAAAAAAACTCCAAAGGAGTGCATACAATTATAATGAATATGAATAATATATATCCTCCCAATGTGTCAGCACTCCACTTTAGTAAGGTCAATGTGATAAATGCCCGGGTGCTGGTCCGTCAAACTGTATAGCTATCCAAAGAATATGACCGCACTCTCTGGTCTTTTTTGTAGTAATCACCACCGATTTAATGCAGTAGCGACGTTTCGGGAAGACTAGCTGTCCTTTATCATACACTACAAAGTGTTTAAAAAAAATCACATATAAATACATACAAACATTAAAACTTACAAGCCGCAGCTGTTCCCTTCCTTCATCCCTCACCTGGAAGTGTGCGATGAGTGTTTGCTAGTCATTATGGTGACAACTGTCTCCATCGCAACACCACGCTCATATTTTCACCAGCCCCTGTCTGTCACTGAGCCATCTTAGCCCAGACATAAAAGTCAATTGCTATTCAGTCCTAGCTGCACAAGGAGGTCCTTAACGCCATGGGTCCGGATACAGAACATCACAATGGCAGACAAGTCCGGCTATTTAATAAACCCCCACTTCAACTCCAGCCAAGTGTGCAGCCACCTCCTCACACCCAGTCAGTAGACTGCTGTGCAATTAGCTGTATACCCCTACACCATTTTCTGCTACTTTTGGCATAGCCAGGGTGCCCCTTCTACTCCATTGGATCTCCAATTCCTAGTATGTCAGTTAATCCCATTCTTCAGCTTGCCTATGCACCCACTCATTCAGGTCACCATCATCAATCATTTAACCATTCAACGCTACCCATACCCAAAAGACACCCGATAGCAAGTGTTACTCAGTACCACACTAGGGAACATATACACTGTTAAGATATCATTACTATGAGTAGACAGACTGCAATGATAAATATTGATAAATCTTCTGGCTGCATATTACTACTTGAGCATACTTCTAAGGCCGAGGCCAAAAAAACAAATTATACAATAAATGTTCATTCAAGCCCCGGGGTGTAACTGTATTGAGAGTGTATATCCAACGGCTCTCCTGTTGTAATAAAGTCTTGCCGTCTCTACCTCTCACAAGTGGCAGTACATGATACCATAATCGCCATAAACCTCAACTGTGCCCGGTTGGCCGTCCTGATGGAAGATCGGTGACCTCTGATACGGTCCCCCAATGTCATTGTGGTCTTGCTCACATATGATAGCCAATCATATATATATAACGTAGTCTGTCAGACACGAGATCCTGTATTTGATTCTATAGCGATATCCAGTGTGTGGATGAGAGAAGTGTGTCCCTGAGACCAAATGAGAACAAGTCACACATCTAAGACATCAAACACATCCCCATTGTTGAAATTGTTGTGTGTTATCATAGCAATATACCGGACATGATTTAACCAATCTATCTCTGAGATTGCTGCCCTGTTTGTAACAAAACATCTGGGGGGGGGGGGGGGGATTGGGGGGTTGTTGTTTTTCAATCCTCTTGTTAAGGCTTCATCCTCACCAATCAGGTTCCAGTTCTTGGTTATAATCTGTTTCACTGCCCCTGAGGCTACATGGAATTTCATGGGGAATACTATTCTGTTGTCAATTTGTGTGGTAGACGGTAGCAAACACTCTAGGCTTGGTGGTGGTTTCCGGCTGTACTGGATGTAATGTTTCATCACACACTGTATGTATGTGTATATAAATATTATAGTATGTGTGTATATATATATATATATATATATATATATATATATATATATATAGTATGTGTGTGTATATATATAGATATATATATCTGTGTATAAAATAAATAGAATGTGGCAAACATTATTAATATTATATTTATATTTCAGAACAAAATATGATTTAATATTAATAATGTATCAAATTCTGAAGAAAACTGTTACATTTGGAGGAACTTAGTTTGGTTGCTATGGTGATTACTCCAGCTGTTTAGCACTTTAAATCAGAATTGTTTTTTACAAATATGTGCAAGCAGTTAAATCACATTACTGAAAGATTAATGAAACTGTGTGGCATTGCTTTGCTTATATGCATGAACCTTTTCAGAAGGCAATTTAATTTATGTGTATGTTTCATAATGTGAACTAGAAAGGCTATGCACAAAGCAGAAAAAATATGCCTGTGTGCATCACAACAGCAAGGCTATTTTGCTTAAATGTATTAGTATTTCAGGGAACAGATGCTGCAAGAAAGGAAAGAATATAATAGAAAATGTAATGAAGGCAAAAGAGGTAGCCCAATTAAACTTGGAGGGTCTACATATACTAACGTATAACTAAGGAAACATGTGAGTAAAATCAGATATGGTAGTAATCCAAATTTAAATATAAAAATAACAGGCGCTATTCACTATTTACTTGAAGTAAATAGCAAAAATCCATAGGCACTCAAGTTTCAGACTAGTACCTGGTAAAAAAAAAATAATGGTACTTTTATTTCAGGTCCATAGACCGTTAAAATCATTCAAGTAATAAGAAAAAAAGATATACGTGTACAAAAAAACATCCTCTGCGATCTGGATTGAAAATGACAGCATACTGACTGGTGAACAATTGTAGGCAAACTTTAACGCATTTCGCACGTATCTGTCTTGTTGGTTTGCGGCCACTGGTGTTTGCCTACGAGCGTTCACCAATCAGCATGCTATCATTTTCAGTCTGGATCGGCGAAGATGTTTTTTGTAACAGACGATATTTAGCAAATAGAGTCCATGGAAATGTACTTTGAATTACCAGTGTCGTGTAAGCTAACTTCAGGCATTAGGCATCATTAGCCTAATAACATTCCTTTTGCTTTAAAAAAATAAGGAGACCGCACGGAACAACTTATGTGTAGGGCGGTAGCTCTGGAACTATTGATTGCGTAATAACATTAAAAAAAAAACTTTAATAGCTAAAGAAAAATGGACACTAACAAACTGCAGATAGAAATACACGTGAAAATGGTGGATCCACTAGCCAAATGTAAGGGATGCTCTAAAGCACTCCATCTCTAATACACCAATGAATATTGCTGTATCTTATTTCAAGCATCCTGAGCTATGCCAGGGCCTACAAGATAAAATGTTAATGTTTCTCCCTCAGGCTGGGATGGGATGTAGGCACCATGGTCAGGCAAAAATCTGATAAATTTAGCAATACTGACATTTGTGTAATGATGTATGAATACATCAGGTGTTAGTTTTATATCAAAAGCCAGAATAAATGAATGTGCAAAATGTAATCTCATTATTAAAAGATATCATAAAAGCACAATAGCACCTGCAGTTTATGAATCTTTGTTGTAAAGGATACAGTCATCTGATATAGCAAAAAAACATGGCTGATGTGTAATATATAATCTTATATAAATGAATAATTGGTGCATTTGCATGTGTACAGGAATGTGAATTGGAACAATTCAAATGCATTCTTTAGCTTGAGGCTGCCTGGTGATAATAGGCGCATGTTTTAATAAAGCCTTGACAATTATTTTTTTTCTTTGGACACCAATTACTCTAATTAAAATGACTGTACTATGTTGAAACAATTTCAATTCAATTTTGAATGCTGGTCTACATACTCGGTTACTTCAGTAAAACAAATAAAAAGTATACCATCAATGCCATCGGGGCATGGTGTGCATTAGCAGTTCATATATCAACAATGTAACTATTTACTGCTAGGACACTTACTAAACATAAGCGGTGAGAATAGGGTGGGGGGGGGGGGCAGAGGAGGAGGGGGTGAGAACAGAGATGGGGTAGGATGGGGGAGAGAACAGAGATGAGGTAGGAGGGGGGAGAGAACAGAGATGGGATTGGATGTGTGGGGGCACCAAAATGAACCTTCGCCTATGAAGAAAAAAAAATCTTTACACCGGCCCTGTTTATACCACCTAACAATTGTATCTACTGCGACAGAGTCTATGGAAGTGTAGTAGAAGGAAGATATTTAGGACCCAGAATCCTCCATAGTTTGTAATCCTTCACCTGTCCTAATTAACAGTTGCTGAGGTCTGAAAAGGACTGTATCACCTAAGCATCGTTTTTACGGTACAAGTAGGACATAAAAAAATATTGAAAATGATCTATACATTGTGTTAGTAAAATTGCAAGCAAATGCCTAAATTAGGAGAAAAATGTGTTTTGAATGTGCTCTGTTTATGCCAATCATCTATGGCATGATATACAAATGTACTGATTTTCAATGGGAAATGTGTAATTTTCATATCATGCCACATGTGATGCATACCTCCCAACTGTCACGTTTTGTTTGGGACAGTCCCGTTTTTGGGGCTCTGTCCCGCTGTTCTGCCCAGGATCGGCCAGGATGCACTGCACCCAGGATAGGAGGTTTGTTTGAGGGAGCTCTCTGTGTCTAAATGTGTGAGTGTGTAAGGGTTTATGTATGTGTCTAAGGGTGTGTAAGTGCCTGTGGATTTCTGTCTTTTTATGTGTAAAAGTATAGACGCATGTATCTAATTGTAACACTGTATAAGTATCTGTGTGTGTGTGGACGTGTGACTGTGTCTGTAATGGTGTCTGTAAGGGTGGCGGTGTGTGTAAAGGTTTGTGGAAGTCTGACTGTGTGTGTATTTCTGTGTGCACTTTGGCTGTGTGTAGGTGTGACTGTGTGGTTATGTGTATAACTGTGGCTGTGTATTCACCTTTACTGTGAGTTTTATTACATCACACGGTCATACTGTATGACAAAGCCCCAGTAATGTTATAAAACTCACCGTAAAGGTGCAATTTCTTCTATTTGGGTGAGTTGCGCGAAAGCTATTAAAAAAGCGTCCCAATTTCCCGTTTTGAAATGTTGGGAGGTATGGGTGATGTCATAAACAGAAGACTCCACAGACACATTTAAACACATTTTTCTCCTAATTTAGGCATTTGCTGCCATGTATAGGTCATTTTCAGTAATGTTTATGCTCTAGATGCATAGTAAAACAATGTTTAGGTGATACAATCCCTTTAATTAGCAGGATTCAGAGCAGAAAGGCAAAGAATGAAATCTAACCTGCTGGGAGCAGGACAGTGCAGAGCTGTATAAAGTTAATGGTTGGTGAAACCTATGCTTATTTTGCTGGGTTTGTTAGTTTAGTATCCTGGAGCAGTAAGTGAAATTATTTATGTTTAGTAAATGCTTAAATTGAGCTAGGTTTTTTTGTTGATTTTCTGTGATTTATGCAGAGAATGATTGCTGGTTGGAATCTGTGCAGATTTGTAATAAACCCACACCTTTTTATAATACCCTAATGCCCATGGAAGGAGCAGCCAGTTGACCCGTACAATCACACTCCCATTACATTTTACTAACAGAGAGCTGGTAACCAACTAAGCTTGCTGAATTGGCAAGCTGCAAATCCAAAGTACATACACTGCTCGGCGGTTAATGGTTTTTGTGCATGCAAGGATGTATAGTCATACAGTTTGGTGATACATCACAATGGGCAGGTCTTGGGATGCTGTGGTAACTCCTGGGTTAGCAATAATGGTGATGGGGCATGTCCTGGGTATGCAATGTGAATGATGGGGCATGTCATGAATGTGCAATGGGGGGAGGATGGCCATGTGCTGGGACATGTCCTGTGGATGCAAAGTGGTTGGTGGCTGGAGTAAGTCCTGGGTGTGCAATGGCAGTGCTGGGGCATATTCTGAGTGTGCAAAGTGATGCTGTGTCAATGGTTGTGAGGGGGATGGTTCATCGCTTCCCTGCCTCCTCTCACGCGATGGCCTCGCCGGATCTTTCATTGTGTAACAGTTCATCGCTAGATTGCTGAAGGTGTGTATTATTAATGTTTAATAGGGGTTAATTTTAGTATTATGGTTGGGGGGGTTAGGTATTAGTATTAGGGCTCGGGGAAGGGTAGCATTGTTATTAGGGTTAATGTAAGTATTAGGGTTCAGGGTATTAATGTTAGTATTAGGGTTCGGAGGGTTAATGTTAGTATTAGGGTTCGGGAGTAGTGTTAGTATTAGTGTTTGTGTTGGGGGTTGCTTTATTAGGAGGGTATTAATTTATTAGGGGTTTGTAAGTGCTGAAAGTTCAGCACTGAACTGTTAGCGCTTACATTGCCGCGATGAAGCGGCCAAGTTGATCTTTACCGCTGACTGTTCAGCATTGAAGCAGCCATGAAGAACTGTACTAGGCCTGTTGTGAGGGAAATTAAAATGGAGAAATGGAGTTGGGGAGGTGGGAGCTTAGACCCATTAGTCTGTAAAGGGCCCCACAATTTCTGGTGGCGACTTTACTCACAGGCAAATTATAGTGCACATTATCTAACATTAGACTGATCATCGTACCCTCTGTTACCACTCAAACAAATACTATCATTTAAATTTTCTTTATGACTTATGCCTTGCATAGTTTTGTATGTTTTTATAAATGATATAATTATTTTACGTAATACGTAAATACTGAATAAATGTATTCCAGTTATATCAATCATTGTCAGGCTATCTTTTTTTTTTCTATATTGTGACATGAATTAAATAATAGAGACAATTAATATCCAGCCTTGTAACTTTGGTTTTCAAATTAGTACCAAATATGCTGACATGAATAAACTGCTTTTTTTTTAAGGTTTACTGACTTCTACAAAAAAACTGAATAATCAAACAGAATTGCAGGTCAATTATGCATTAGACTTATGTATTACCATTTTTATGTTTCTGCCTATTTTAAGTTTATATGCAATTTGCTGGTGAATGCATTTACTTCATTAACATATGATATCGGAATGCATGCTTTGTAAACATGTTCAGTACAGAACTCAGTCTCTGACATGAATATTTATTATGAGAACAGCAAAAATATATTTATGTTGTAGTTACAGTATTCTAAATTTCATTTGTATTCTGTCTTATTCTGTTTCCTATTAAGTCATTACATAATAAACTGAATTATATAATTTTGCAATTGTTTGGGGAAGATTGGTTCATTGTTTTGACAAGTTTTATATTGGGCTCTACTATGTTTCATGCTCAGTTGTTTTTTTTTTTTTTTGTCCATAAACCATTTTTACAAAAAATCATGTTCTTTAAAATTATTGGCAATGTAATTTGGTTGAAATAAGTAGAAGCTATTAAAGAGATTTGTTTTTAACCACACAAGTAGAGCAATTTTACGAATGAATGCCAACAATGCAGATTGCTATTAATACAAACAAACAGCAGTGGTTGTTGGGTTGTCTTAATTAGATGGGAGAACCTCACCATGTTTGTCCCTGTACAATGTATATCTAAACTGGTAAGATGAAATGTTCATAATGCCTCAACTCATGCAACTAACTTTTTCTAGTGAATATCCCCCAAAGTCTTCCAAATATAACCTAGGTCCTAAATATAACATTCCCGCACATATATGCTTTCACATGCTGTGGACCATGCCAACTAATCAGTTCAGGATTAGTGCAAAATGAAACATTAAAAAATGGTATTGAAACACTATTCTGTGAAGTAAATACTGCACAAACTGTAAATAAATGAGATTCATGGAAAAACAGCAGGTTTTTTTGAAGGTCCCCCAATGTCCCCTACCTCATCTCACAAATTATTTAAAAATAAATGACACTGACCCCATGAAAAGGAAGTGACCCCCAGTGACTGTGGACTGGTGACCGCGGTCACTAAATAAATAAATAAATAACATTATGACCCTCCCATACACATGGGGGGGGGGGGGGGACACACATAAAATACATAATTATGGCCTCAATATACATAAACTAATTATCCTCTGGGCTTGGGGCCAGCAATATGCCCCAGACAATGTTAAAATAAAATTACAGGCCCCCTTGGGTTTGGCAAGATTAAATAAGACGCTGGAGCCTGGATCCATGTATATTTTTTCCTTACAGGGCTCCCTCTGTGTGCTAGGGTGGTAGGCAGTGGCAGTTTTTTTTCCGATTTGGGGCATTTTTGATTCCCACCGACCCCCACCTTGGCAAGGTAGAGGTAGTGGGGCATAGCTAGAGACTAATTTGTAATAATTGATTTTATTTCTTTATTTTGCCAGGGGCCAGTCCAAGGGAGGGGAAGAGGGGACTATTTTTATTTAGTCTGATATTGGGGAATAACGCTGGCCCTAAGCCCAGGGGAGTCATTCATTTATGTATTGAGGCCACAGGCATTGCACCAGCTCGTGGCACTATGTGGTCAGCATGATAGACAGTGTGTCCGCACAAAGGCACCAGTGTCCATGACAAAGCCTGTAACAGTTCATAGAACATGATTAATGGTGCAGTAAATTTTCACCATTGGTGCTTACACCTGGTCTTGGGTTAGTTGGTTGATGTTCAGTCAAGCCAATGTTGGCCCCATAACTGCAGAAATGTTGAAACACTGGTGCTTTTGCCTACCTGGCTGGGATTGATAGAATTCATCCCCTTCCATAGAAGTGAAGCACTATCTTGTATTGGGACATCAGTACTACCTACATCCTTGATGAAGTTCCCGAGAATGATGTGTCTGTCAATACAGTTTTGCATCTGACTGTTTCTGTTGAAGATGATCCTCCAGCAGTGACTACATCCTGTAGAGACGTTCCCTTCAGCTAAAAAGCCATGAACAAGTAAATTCTCTTTGTTAGAAGACATTTTAAAATATGTGACCTGCAATAAACAAAAAAACGTTTGTTTTTATAGTGATTACACCACTACAAAGGTTCCTTATACCTATGTATAACTCAACATTGGATTATACATGTTGCAGGGAAGTTTGAACAAATATGCATGTCCACAAGATTCTTGGAAATATATTGCTACATGTTATTATTGAAAACATAGTGCTTCATGAATACAATAAACTTTGTTTATATTTTGTTTAGACTTTATTCATCATTTATATCTAATATTTTGCTGCTTTATTTTTTTTTTTCATTTAGTGTGGCAGCTGAAGGAGGGTTTATCAGAACTAAGCAGTTCTTGAAGAAAGTGTAATTAATTTGGGAGGTGACCTACGATATAACAAATGATCTGAGGTAGGAGCATATCTGTTTAATAACAGATATATTTTATATTACAAAATGAATGTTAGCACTGTAAATATACACTCTAAAAATCTGTGTGTTATAAACATGTAATTATTGTAAGGCATGCTTTTTTTTTTAAGGAAACTAATCATTAGTTATTAACATTATCCCCATTACTTACTCAGAAACTTTTGATTTTATTGTTATACCTAGAATAGGTCCATAGGATTATTTTGTAACGGACACAGTAAGGAATTCAGTTCCCGTGTTCTTCTATGTGTTGTATGGGCTTTGTTCATGCTGTTATAAGCTCAGCTTTTTTTAAAATTATTTTCTGTAATTTGATTTACATTTACTGGATGCATTTGTACTGAGACAATTCACAAATCCTCACTTTGTGTGTTTTGAAAATTTTAAAGAAGTGAACTACAGGTTTTTGGCACCAGTCAATCTGATGGGAATGTTATCACGAAGAAACAGATCTTAGAATGACAAAAACAGACCATTTCATTATTTTTTCTTTACCTTAACATCTTGGATAAAACAGTTGGTTCCGTGTGACTGACTGAAATGTGCATCTGAGAATTCAAACAAATGCTAATCAGTTGTATTGTTTTACATTGCAAGACTACTGAGAGTACAATACCTAGCCTTGTGGAATAAAACAAATGCCTAAGCACAACTTTTCAGCTACCTCTTGTTGAAAGTTTTGTAATCTTCATTGCTTTATAACAGTGTTCTTTATTTTAAACTTTGGCACTTCAATCGCATTTCTTTTAATCTTTATACACCTCTGTCATTTATAGATAACAATATAAATAGAAAAAAAATAAATTATGAAAAACATCTTTGTTTTCTCCTTATCTGAATTTACATTGTTTTGACAGTTTTAGATTATAATTTTATACCATCTTGTATTGAATCTCAGAATAAAACCAGAAACAATTTAAATTTCAACAAGTATTATGGAGTATAATTCTATATTTGGTTTCACATAGGTACCAGGTATTCTGTATGTATCCTATTTTTCACTTTGAATTGAATTAGTTTGAATTCCACTAGCTCTGGAGTTTCCAACCTATTTAGAGTTAATGTCCCCCTTATAATTTTCCAAAATATTTCATATCCTTGTTCCACACTTCTAGCACTATTGAGCTTTTTCTTTCCTTTTCCATCACTTGCCCCTACACAGTAACATTTTAATATGATTTATCTGCCACCACTTTCTGGATTACTCGTCCCTCTGGCATTTTCATTTGGTTAAATGTTATTAGGTAAAGAAATTAGCTGATTAATAGATCATATTTTTCTTTAGTGAACATTTAGATAACCTAGTAAAAGTCAATGAAAGTACAATAAAATAAAAAAAATACAATAAAACAATAAAACATTTTTATAAAAGCCATTCCCTGTGTTAACCCAACAAACCTATACATGGATGGTATCGTTGTACTTGGGAGATTTTGCTGAACACATATTAGGGTGTTGTTTGGCAGTGACATATACCAGAATCTGTGAATTCATGCCTTGAAGTACAATGTATATGGAAACAAAACTCCAAAAATTTACTATCACAAATTTTGACAAAGGCTGCTGGTAGAATTAGTACATATACAGTATTAAAATACCACCATTTGAAATACCTTAAGCTGTCTAGTTTCCAAAATAATATGGTTTGATGGGGTAAAATACAATGGTTGGCTTCAAAAATGTTCCAAATGGAACATGGATGCAAGCTGGTGACATGTCAAAATTCCAAGTTGGAAATGCGCACATCCCAAACGTTGCATTTTAACCCCAAAACAAACCAACAAACCTATACATGGGTGGTATCCCTGTACTCAGGAGATGTTGATGAACACATATTAGGGTGTTCGTTGGCAGCAGCAAATACCAGAATCTGAAAATTCATTCCTGAACTACAATGTGTGTGAAAAAAAACTACACCCCAACCTTTTGGCAAAGGCTGGTGGTAGAATTAGTACATGGAAAGTGTTAAAATACCACAAATTTAAATATCCTAGGATGTCTAGAGTTCCAACATATATGGTTTGATGGGGTAAAAGACACTGGCCAGCTTAAAATGTGTCCCAAATGGAACATGGTCGCAAGCTGACCACATGTCAAAATTCAAAAGTTGGAAATGCGCACTTCTCAAATATGGCCTTTTAACCCCAAAATAACCTAACCAACCTCTGCATGGGTGGTATCCCTGTACTCAGGAGATGTTGATGGACACATATTTAGGTGTTGTTTGGCAGTGACACATAACAAGATCTGTGAATTCATGCATGTGAAAAAAAATTACTACCCAAAACTGACATAGGCTGGGGGTAGAATTAGTGCATGGAAAGTGTGAAAATACTACCATTTGAAATACCCTAGTGTGTCTAGTTTTTAAAAATATATGGTTTTGTGGGGTAAAATACACTTTCTGGCTTCAAAAATGTCCCAAATGGGACATGGGCGCAGGTTTTCGGCATGTCAAAATTCCAAGTTGGAAAACCAAAAAACCTCACCTCTCAAATGTGGCCTTTTCACCCCCAAACAAGCTGGCAAACCAATGCATGGGTGGTATTCCTGTATTCAGACTATGTTGCCGAACACATATTGAGGGTTTCTTTGGCAATACCCCTTCACATTTTCAGAAAATGTTTACCTGAACTGCAATCTGTGTGAAAAATCACAATGTATTTTTTTTTTCTGCAAACTGTGGCCAAGGTTGGTGGAAAAATGGCTACATGAAAAGTGTAAAAATACCCCAAGGTAAATGCCCTGAGTTGTCTAGTTTCTGAAAAATATTTACATGTGGGCGGTCATTCGTAGATTTAGTACAGATATGAGTGTTACAATTTGTATCGCTAATTTTGGAGAAAAAAAGGATTTTGAAATAACTTTGCACTACTTATAGTTCTGGCCCTGTAACATGAATAAAAAAAGCACAAAAACATAAAACATGGGCTATTTCTGAACTCAGGACAAATATTAGAAACTATTTTTTCCATTTTTTTGCAATATATTTTTTTTTATATCAAATTATATGCTAAAATAATGGTATCAAAAGAAACCCCTTCTTATGATGATACAAATATATATATAAAATATATAGTTTGTGTGGGTGCACTAAATGAGAAAGAAATAAATGACAGCAAAACACAAACTCCGAAGAAATGTTAAAACGTCCCATGTCACCAAGCCAAAAAAGTCATGTCACTAAGGGGTTAAATATTAATGCAAGTTTTTCTTATTAGATTTAGTTTGTGTTCATCCACAGCTGCTTTGCAATTACTCACTTACACAATTGATAATGTCATAACATCAGGCAGCACAAGGGTCTCAAACTAAACATTGAAAAATGAACTATTCGTTGTGTTAGCAAAATTCTGTGCAAATGCATAAATATTTTTTTTTTAAATGTGTCTGTTGTGTCATATTTTGATTTGGAAATGTGTAATTCACATATCAAGCCACAATGTTATGTCATAAACAGGGGACACCACAGACACATTAATTAATGCATTTGCATATCACTTCTCTACATTCACATTGGAATCAATGTTTAGGTTCATTGAGTCCTTTTAAATTATTTTTTTTTGTGAGGGACATCTAGAGAAAACCAGTTACCAATATTTGCTGTTGAACTAAAGTACACTGTTGTATATAAGGTCAAAACACAAATATTTTTTCCCACAATGTATTCCTCTTAAATGTTCTTTGAAGCTTTCTTCAACTTTTCTGATATTTTATTCATTTATTTATTTTTGGATTCACCACAGGTGAAGTGGAAAGTGTAAAAACTACTATGAATTGTAAATGTGTAAACATTTTCTAACAAGGAGAATAATAGTTGACTGAAATGTTTTAAATATATACAAGGAGTTGTTCTATTACTTATAATAGAGTCAGATTAAATAAAAAGTGCATTATTTTTGTGAATTCACTTTTACTGGATATAACCACAGATGGTAAAAGAAAGCAGTTCAGCACAAACAGAAGGGAGCGCAATCGTCATAATTACCCCACAGTAAGGTTGTACAATATAAAACAGTGTAAAGCACATGTAATGGAATGGGTAAAAAATATTCCAATGAAATTCATTATAAAAGTTATCTCAAACGAGAAACAATAATAACCACTTAAAGTGTGGTATATTTCAAAAACGGTTATCAATAATTGTGGGAGAAGGACTTACATGCTAAAGAGGACTTTTACAAAGCTTCTGGGTGAAGCACATAGTGTGGGTGTAGACATTATCAGGGAGCAGAGCCAGTGGTCATTTTACAAGAGCTGACTTTGCTGTGTTACTGAAGAGTGGATTGCCAATAAGTGCAGATACACTGGATTGCCAATAAGAGAACCTAGATGTGCCAGTTCATTGATTAACTTTTTTGATTGCATTTTGTATTTGCTTTCCTACTTATTTAAACACAAATAGACTACACTGTGCCTGTTTGCTCTTTTTTTCTTTCCTGTATATCTACCATTATTCTCAGGAGACTCCTTCATTACTGACTCCATACTATAAAAATCAGGTCATAGTTTTTACCTATAATCCATTAATGTATACACTTGAGCTCAATTTGATTACACTTTTCTCTTTTGGGGTTTTTTACACTTCAGTGCTTAAGAGATTGACATTTTCTCTGATGCTGCTGGTGTGTTACGGATGTTTAAAACATCCCTTATACGGTAAAGTTATGTTTTTACATACACACTTGTTCTTTGTCAGCTAATTCTAAATTAACTATAAACTAAACTTAATATACTAAGGATCAGCATACTGTTTCTTTAATTTTACTTTTTTATTATTTAAACATGTCTTTTAATATATAAGCCAAGGTTAATTTCTGAAACTCTAGAATCATTTCATTTATCTCTGACCATTCCCAATTTAATGCCACATGTCATACCACGTTTTAGCTTTATTAATATGTAAAATACAATTGCATCACTTTATAAATCACTGTAAATACTGCTCAATGATCTGAGGTCCCCATGCTTGCATGATACATTCATAAATAATGTATTATCTTTGTATTGTTTCCTTGTAACTATGATCACCAGTTGGTTATCCTCTGGCTTTAAATGCAGTTCAGCAGCTGGTACAATCAATTCACGAGTTGAGTAGAAACCCGTGGGTATGATATAAATGTTTAGGGCTCCTGCAAAAATATCAGTGTGTCCAACTCTATAACAAACTATGAAAAGACGCGTTAACGGACAACACTCAGCGGGATTGAGACTACCAGTTAAATTCCTGATTATGAGAGCGAATCTGTTCGACTTTGTTGCTGATACAAGTGTAAGGCATTTTTATGTTCTACATTAAATTTTTGTACTTTGTGAAACTCATACTCTCATTATTTGGAGGTCTTATGTAAAGGCAAAGACCCAGAGAGATGAGAGTCCAGAAATTGTGTTTCGTGCCATATGTATATGGAATAGAGTGTAAGTGCAAATATCAATACTAACTGTGCACTTTATCATTATAACCACTGCTGTTCTGTATATCTACCTCGGTACGTACACCAAAGGAGTGAGGGAATATATCCTGGATCTATTAGATCATAAGTATTTCACTTCACTCCACCAGCACATTAGCGCACGGTCACTTTGTTTTGTATTTAATATATGTGGGGTAGTTGCCTGACAACTTGCAGCTTGTGCACTACTAAGAAAAGTGCCATATTGCCTCATGACCCAGTGCCTTTTTTAATAAATTGCCCTGTTCATAATTTTTATACAGACATTATGAAAAATCTGCACCACTCTTTCACCTTCTTTATGTAGTGTGTAATGGAGAAATATGGCTTTAAAGTGGCAGTTCCACCTAGCTTATTTTCTGTACTTTGTACTGTTTTGGATCTGATCAAGGGTTAGTTATGTTGATGTGTTGGTCCAAATTGGTTCAAAAGGTAAGAAACTTAAGATACGTGCACGGAGAGAAAAGACACTGACACACGCTGTGGGGTCAAAGCAAATCTCTAATTTATTGGATGTGATACAACTTGATATATTACTCAGGGAATAGGGTGGGTTTCTATTGGGTTACTAGTGGATTGGTCATGTGTAGAACAATAGGCGTGCTTATGCAAATATACACGTAGATCAGAAGGCTGCAGCAGCAACAGGTCTCAGCCTCCTGCAGAGTGTGAGAGAGAGACTCGAGAGGGGAAAGAAGGGGGGCTTGCAGATAAGAAAGGAAATGTAAGGGAATGTCTAAAAAGCAAGTGTCTATTTCTCATTTCACTGTTATGGCCACAACAGTACATGTTTTCCTTAATACAGTACTTATGTAAAAATCCTTTTTCAAACATATATTTGGAACTGCCCCTTTAATGCTCCAGAATGAATTGCATCTCAAAGTGAAATAAGAAATAAAGCTGGAGATTGAGCTTGAAATGCTCACCCGCTACCTATTTCACCATGTGTCGGTGCAGTGAATAATAAACACATCTTAAAGGAATGAACGTTGCAATACGTGTGAATAGTTTGGATTAAAGGGTGTTGAGAAAAACTAGTAACAAGTTTACAAGTCCTTTAAATCCGTCAAAATATTTCTCATATATTCAGTCTCAAGCAACAGTTATTGTACTACAAATAATCTGAAACATACAAAATAGCTACACAAAATAGTAAAAGAGTGTTGGAGAGAAGAAGTAACAGGATAGATTTTATTTATCACAAAGAGGTTTTGTGAAACTTGGTATAATTATTCCTTATGCTATTTTAGAAATATATCATTAAACTGTTGTAATTATCAATTCTAAAAATCAAAACAAACATTAAATTATCATGCATTAGCCAGATACTTCAATGCTTTTTGAACATATGACTGAAATTATCCCTACAATCTGTTTTAATAAATTAGGGACAATTATCATATTACTGGAAATTACCTAGTTTTGAGTGGAGGCTGTCAGTCTACATTATAAATTAATAATTTATAATGTAGACAAGACATTTTCACCTTGACTTTCCCTTGAGGGCAATGGCTGTTTTGACATTTCTGGGATGTTTGTGTTTAGCTGCAATTTTCTTCTTTCTCATACTGTACCCAGGCACATCCATTGTCGGGAACGGAGTTAAACTTACATTGTAAAAATATTTTTGTTTATAATTGAATTATTTTTGTTTTTAGTGACACATACAATATCACACACTGATTGTGAAATACAGAGAGTGACAGAACCTGTTTGTGTATGTCGGGGGGGGGGGGTAGTTCCTGTGAAATAGTTAACCCATCGTATTCTATTGCTGATCACAGTTTATTATTGATCAGTGTCCTTCATGCACTCATTTTATTACATTTTTTGCTATGTTAAATTTTGGTTTTTATACGTGAACCTTGTTTTTTTTTCTTTTTATTAGTTGAGTGGGCTAGTATTAGTGCTGCACTAGTTGTGTACAATAATTATCTGAAAATTGTGAAAAACATGTTTGTTTGTTTTTCAAAATGTTCCCCCATTTATATGTATTTTTTATACCAAATTCTAGATTATCCTCTCTATCTCTCATCCATCGAAAGCTCCAACTGATCTTTTAGAAACAACTTTTAACATGTATGGGTGCATTAATTGACAAACAGGAAAATTACATGTAAGCAAACAATGGAAAAATCACTCTTTGACCCTGGAAAATCTCTGGTCCTTAAAGGGTTAAGGTGCAAATTATTGGCAGATGGTACTCTGATTCATTTTTGAGGTGGAAATGAGAGAATCCAGTTATGCTTGGGGAAAAGGATTCTGTTTTCTTTATTAGGTGGATGGAGAGGATACTGAGATGCTGGAGGAGAAAGGGTGTTGGACTTCTGAGGGTACAGGGTCTTGTCAAAGTGTTGGAGAGCGTGTCCTACAAACAAAGAACAGCACGTTAGGGGTGTGTCTTTTGTATCACCAGCTGCAACACCTGGTATTTTTTAGACCCACACTTAGGTCTTCATGCCTTAGTGGTGGAAAATAAATCGGTAAGAATGGCCTCTATGTTGCTATCATTGACGATTTCTGCTCTATCTACTGTGATTTGGACTAGCCATATTAGCCCAGTGATACAGATGCAAAATAATGTTACAGATGTTTGTCATTCCAAAATACTGTTAGTCCGATAAAAATGTTTTAGATTTTGCATGTGCTCGGTCTACCAAATTTCCATTTTGAAATCGCAAAAGGGATGTTCATATTTTGTGTGTGTGTGTGAGAGAGAGAGAGACGAGGCTTAAAAAGTGAGGCATATACAAATCATTAAAAGAAACCATAAAAGTTCTGTTTCAATCATAACTAAACTAATTATTCCACCGTGGGGCTAAGTGGTTAACAAAAATGTCTAATTACTTTTATACACCAATTAGTTGAATTTACGGCCACATTTAATTGCAAATCAATTTTTCAGGGGCAGAAGGTTTAGAGTAATGACTTGCCTTTTTATATAATAGTTACACATCTTAATTAAAGTACCTGGTGGAAGCTTCTAAAACAGTCTTTTTTTTGTTAAATAATAAACTGGTGTCTATATTATTGGCAAATAATGGAAACTGTTACCTTCTGAGATGATAGATTTGATTTTTCATAATTTTATTACATACAAATATATGTTATATCATATTGCTGTTTTTACTTTCTTACGTCTAATGTAGCATGCTGTAGCGAAAGCCACAGGAATCTATTTACTATTCAAATATCTTGTTTATAGTTTCTTCTAAAGTATAGACAAAATGACTTTTATGACTTTTTTCCCCAGAACATGGGAACTAAATTGTCCAACAATCCTATAAAAAAAATACAGATTAAAGCACATTTATGATTGATTATTTATAACTATTTGAGTTTCTATTTGTATCCTAACTTGGAATTATGTCTGCTGTGATAATTGCCTATTCTTTTTTTAATTTTATAAATTCTTGTTTTATCATTACAAATGCTTGAAAGTAAGTAAATTCAGATAATATGGATGCACCTCATTATACTTGACACTTAAAACCACATATATTAAATGAAAACCTACAACAAAGATAAAACATTACAGCATAGAGAAAAATATATTTCTATATTTAGATATTGTATTCCATAAAACATTGTAACAAAGTATCTAGAATAACACACATCAATGGTTTACAGTATTCTAAACATACTTATACACAGTATTTATATACTTTTTAAATGTCAACAAGGATTCATCAATATCCCATATAAGACAATGATAGGAAAAATGGTTGAAAAAGGAATTGATGGACGTCTCCACAGAAGCTCAAGTGGAAATGTGGAAATATAAAAAGACAAAGGGGATATATTGCAACACTGTTGTAGAAAGATAAAAGCATAAAAGATAGTTAAGGCTACCGGATGGCCGTCCACTCTAGGTAAGTTTAATTGTCACGTAGAATAAAGTACGGAGAGTTTTTTTTATAAACTCCGACATTTAGAGTGTGTTCATAGCTCTTATGTGTATAGCCTCCAGTATTTACAGCAGCTAAGCGGTGGCTGGGTGATGGTGTAGTTTTTCTTTATAATAAATTCAATCCAGTAAAACCTTAATAGTCCACAATTATATGGGAATACAAATTGCAGAAACAAACAATCAATGCATGTCGTCAGTTTTCTCCAACTACCTCAGGAGCTGGGTACCAACATACTTATGGACAATAGGAACTGCACAGTCACATTTCTGAAAGTGTTATATAGCACTCATGCAATCCAATCTATCAATTTTTTGGGGGGATATCATATATACAAACATATTTACAAATGAACACAAAAAACATAATGTAGAAACTAAGCAGTTGAAGTAAGAAATACAATTCTAGTGTCAGACAAGGGTTAGTATGATTTTACATCTGTAGTCATCTGCATTTAAATGTGTTATCATTCCGATATATGCTTACATTTACTCTTTCCACTATTTTCCCCTGATAATATACTTCTTTAAACATATATTTTAAGGGGGAAAAAGCAAAAATCGATATGCCTTTTTTTTTTTTTTTATCTAGAGGGGAGTGTTGCAGCTGAAATGTAGGGTGCCAATCTTTGGCAGGGTTGTAACCTTGCATTTCTAAAATATTAGCTTTAGTAAATTCATACTGTTTGAATTGTTACTATATGATATTTGCATTGATTTTATCACATTGATTTGCATTAGTATTCTTTAACATAGTGCCTCAAAATGTCCTTTATTCGTATTAACTTTACTAACAATGGTACACCAAGCATAGTAGGAATTATCCTATAAGGCAAGGTATTTTACACAGTCACATAGAAGTTTAGGTTGAAAAAACATGTGCAAAAAAGAGTTTTATATAGTGTTTTATATAGTGTTTGGTGCTACCAAGTAAAAATTATGCAATATACTAGATTGTGAATACAGAGGATAGTCACTTCTACATGGAGAAATACCTCCTATCCCTGCTTACACAGGAATACAAAAATAGAATAGTAGGAGTGCAAAGAGAATACTGAATATTTTGCTTGATGATCTCAATTTCCCAGAAGTACCCAAAAAATAAAATACACAAGTGTTCACTGCTAAAAATAAATGCACAATCTCTTCAATTTAACAAATCTAATTGAACTGACAAAGGCGGAGGAGTATACTGCTCTATTGCTACATAAAATGGGAGGCCTGAAACTTGGAGATGGAAATAGCTCTTCATACCCAAATATCTTCTTTCACTCTCTTAGGCATATATGTAAAAGCAAAGTAAAAACAGAAAACCTGCATTAGTGTGAAAAAGTATAAAAATATGTTTAATATAGACAATACTTTAAAATGGCATGAGTACAACTAAGTAGCTCCCCAGCAAGGCAGGATCAGCAAAACCGTCTGGTCTCTGTTATCCCTAGCATTCTTCTTGTCGTCTTACTGAATGGCGGTAGTTCTCCTGTCAGCTGAAGACCGTGCTGCTTAAAAAAAACCACTGATATCTATGCAGGGTATCCTAAATAGGAACACTGCATAAAGGACTTGCGGTTTCTGCTAAAGTGCTTACAAGGTTCTTTCTTGTTCATACGAAGTAGTCTGGAGAGGAGGGGGCATGTCAAATGTGTCATATGCACTTTAAGCCGTATTTTATTTTTAGAAAAGTTTCCCAGAATTGAATTACATGTTTAAGGTTGGGTATTACCATGGACCTGTAAAGAGGCACAATAATATCTTGCCCAGTGAGTCAGCACCCCTTTTAATACAAGCCAAGATTTTATTAGCCTTTGCAGCCACCAGCTTGCACTGTGCTCTACTAAGTTTATTGTCTAAAATTACTCCCAAAATAATTTTATCTACTTTGCCAAGGACACCATTCAAACTATATATGCATTTGTATTATACTCAAAATGCATAATTTTACACTTGTCTACATTGAATCGCATTTTCCTTTCATCTGTCCAGTTACCCAATTCATCCACATCCTATTGTAGTGAAGACTGTATTATCCTACTTAAGTTTGTGTCGTCGGCAAACACTGAGACATGGCTATTCCCACTGGGAGATAATTAATAAATTAAAAAGTAGAGGACCAAGGATAGAACCCTGAGATACTCCACTTATCACATCTGTCCAGTTTGAGAACTTCCCATTTACCACCACTCTTTGTATTCTATCTTTCAGCTAATTGGAAATCCACACACAAATGTTTGGCCCTAAACTTATTTCAGTCTGCTGTCCATTCTTGGTCTGGGATATGGCTCACATTATTTTTGTTTTTCTCAAGTTAGGTTAGTCAGGTTATGCCCAGATGTAGGTCCCTTGTTGACTGCATCTAGAGGGACACCAGTCATACCATGCTGATGAGGCCTATAACCAGAGGTGGCTCTAGACTTTGTGAGGCCTTAGGCGAAAGTCGAACATGAGGCCCTCACGGACACACATTATTAAATAAAATATATGCAAGATCAGACTCAAATCCCAGCTTCTAGAAATGAACAGCTCCTAGAATTTTATTTGTCTCATAATTATTCTACAAACATCTATAAACATTTGGTATAGATAAAATTGTGCGCTGCTGACTAACTCACATTGTTATTGCTGTGTCCTAAATGTGAACACTAACACATATCACACAGTCATTCATAGACACACTCAGTGAGCACACACTGACTCACAGACACACTCAGTCAGCACACAATCACACTCAGCCAGCACACACTCAGAGATACACTCAGCCAGCACACACCGACTCACAGACACACTCAGAAAGCACACAATCACACACTAACAGAAACACTCAGCCAGAAGGAAAGGTGCTCAGTGTTGAAAGTGGTCTCACAGACCACGTTGTGCTAGAAGATTGGCACTTTGTTCTTCCTCACAGCACCGGATGCACTGTGATTTAGCCATTCAATATGCCAGAATTTTGCCACTCTATGCCAGGATTTTGCCCCTTAATATGTCAGGATTTTGCCACTCTGTGACAGGATTTTGCCCCTCATTATGCCACAATTTTGCCCCTCACAATGCCAGAATTTTGCCTCTCAATATGTCAGGATTTTGCCCTTGTGTGCCAGGATATTGCCCCTCATAATGCCACTATTTGCCCCTCACAATGCCAGGATTTAGCCTCTCACTATGCCAGGATTTTGCCACTCTGTGCCAGGATTTTGCCCCTCATTATGCCAGAATTTTGCCCCTCACAATGCCAGAATTTTGCCTCTCAATATGCCAGGATTTTGCCACTGTATGCCAGGATATTGCCCCTCATAATGCCACTAGTTTGCCCCTTACAATGCCAGGATTTTTTTGCCCCACACTGTGCCAATATTTAGCCACTCATTATGCCAGGCTTTGCTCGTTTGTGCCACCCTCCTCCCCCCTTCCCTAGTACTTACCTCCATGCTGCTCTCCATTGTTTCCTCCGTGCATCTTCTCTCCTGCACGGAGAAAGGAAGTTCCGGTCGCAATTTTTATTTTTTTTTAAACTTTATTGAAGCTGCGCGGGTTCAATAAAGTTTAAAAAAAAAAAACGCGATCGGAGCTTCCTTCCTCCGTGCAGGAGAGAAGATGCACGGAGGAAACCTCCCAGGTTAGTGTAACAGGGAGCTTAATGGCAGCGTTAAGCTCCCTGTTACATCAAAGGCAATAAGGTGAGTTAGGCAGCCGCGAGGCCCCCTTGAGTGCGAGGCCTTAGGCGGCTGCCTAACTCGCCTAATTAGAGAGCTGCCTCTGCCTATAACAGGCCAACACATACATCTGTGGTTGCCATGTTCCTCTTGCAAAGGAAGCTTGCCAGGTATTTTGAGTCTGGATTGCCCTCTCTATTGGAGAGGTCTCTACCCCAGTAAGGATTATCTTATAGGGTAGGCTATTTTAGCACTGTCTGTTTTCTGTCTGAGATGTGACTCCCATAAATCTGTTTTTCTCATACTACAATAATGGTACCACTTGTAGTAAATCACAAGAACCATATTAAGTAACTATTTTGGGTTTTGTAAAAATAAATTGTGTGAGGAAAAAGATTAAATAAGGTAACCTGGTCCAATAACATTCAATAAAACATACTCTAAAATAATACTGCAATACAGTAGTTTAGTACTGTAACTATTGTCAAGGTTTAGATATCCACAAATTATAACCAAATATCCAAAAATATCCAATATCCAAATATCCAAAAATTGCCTAAAAGTCTTTAGTAACATTATCTGATACTGTGTACAAGATCAATATTACCATTACAAGGGGCTCCCTAGGCTTAAATATGTAGATGAACATTAAATACTTAAAGGCCGCTGGCAAATATTTTCTAACACAATTCAGAATCCGATTGACTCCTCTTGCCCTAAGCGAAAAAGATGCAGTTGGAAATCAAATGTGACTTTAGCAATATACTATATATTTTCACTTCCTTAAATATGATCTTCATGTAAGCTACACATAAAATATAGCATTATAGTCTATTTATATTGTGAGATCTAACTTTATTGTATTAAATACTGATCTTTTGAAAACAAACTACTTCTAAGGAGCTTCTAAGGAGACATAAATTAAAGTCAGTAAACTTAAAATATTCTACCCAGCCTTTGACTCAAAACCCAGTGGAACAAATGAGATTTTCCAGCAAATTGGGTAGTAATGTGGTGTAAAATAGTGTGAATTGCCACTTTTCAAAGAATAAGCACAATTCCTAATACTAATTCCTGTACATATTATATTGCACCATATATATATATATATATATATATATATATATATATATATATATATTTATATATATATTGTAGAAACAATTTGTTCCTAAAATTCATATTTGTACATAGAACCCAACTTGATTGACAATGCACAAAATGTACCAGCAAACATGTTTGAATTGTTAAAGAACCATCTGCAAACTATGCATGATTAATTATGCTTGAGAACTTCCTCTACAGAAAAAGCAAACTTCACTTATACAACTTTATATCAGGTCATAATGACAATGTGTTGAACAAATCTTCAATCTGGCTAATAATAGCTATTTTCATTTACTGTCATGATGCATTACAGGACACACACATCTCTATCATGGAGAAAAATAATCATGTGGTATTAAGCATAATCTGTATGAATTATACAAATATGTAATATATGATAGTGCTATTATTATACATGTGTTTTTTACATCATATAATTTTACTAACATTCATAATCTAACTATTTTACAAAAAGGTGGTTAAAATACTTGGGACTTCGACCCTCAACATGATCCCCAAAAAAAGTCAACTTGTTTTCAAATTAAATGCGAAAGTTGTTTTAAATAATGAGAAATAAAGGCATTGTAACAAGGCTATTGAAGTAATTAATCCCAGGCAGAATGAAATAAATTATATTTAGCTTTCTATGTATTGTGCTTTTTATCTTCTAATGTGCTGTACTAAATCAACAATATTGTAGAAATTGTATTACCGTATTTGCTTGAATATAAGATGATTTTTTTTCTGAGCAAATGCTCTGAAAAAGACCCCCCCGGCCTATATTTTAGGTCGACTTATAATCAGACCTGTAACAGAGATCTGACTATGACTTGGGCAGACATCCAAAGGCTGCCCCCACTAGATACCAGGGAGTCTGAAAGAGCACTGGAAAGTTAAGGGGGATGCGTTGGCTAAGTCTGGGGAGGCAGATGGCAGTGTGGTGAGGGATGCAGTGACCAATGCTGGTGGGCAAATGGCAGTGTGGGGGGATGCACTGGCTAAGTCTGGGGCAGATAGCTGTGTGGGGGGATGCATTGACTAATTCTGGGGGGCAGATGGATGTGCATGGGGGTTATGCATTGGCGAAGTCTGGGGGTAGATTGGCAAATAAAAGGAAATAAAAACAAGAAATGAATTGTTTTATCATAATTTTTATTAAATATGAAAAAAAAAACATTTACAAGTAGAACTTTTTTTCCTATAGGGTAATCTTTCTTTTCTTTTTTTCCCCCTAAATAAATATCCAAAGTCTTATAATCATGCTCATTTTATATTCGAGCAAATACAGTATTTCATTCATTTTAACTTTGTTTATTTCTTTAAATGCATTTTCTTAAATTGATATCTTGTATAATTCCTGATTTCAACAAATTAGATCAAATGTGTATTTATTATTATTATAATTATTATTATAATTGTTATTGCTATAACCACATTATGTTTGTCTGTACATTAGCAAGTATTCTGTGTTTTGATGTTGTCATTTTAAAGTAGTCTACAATTGATGATAATACATGCAACATTTCTGGAAAGGTCAAGCAGATTGTTTAAGTGAATGAAATGTCATTAGTTGAAATGTTACACATCACTTTTCTTATGATTAAGCTGTAACGTTACCATGATATTACGGGATCTTTAAGTCACCTGCTCCTCAGATCAGAAGGTGATTGTGGCTCTGAGTAAATAGTAAATAGCCACAGCACTGCCTGGTCAGAAAGAGCAAGTGTACTAGCCTATTGACTCCTGGTGAAATATATTGCATATTGCAAGAAAACATGCTGCATAGTTGACAAAAACATATATTTGTATAAATAATATGTATGTTCTGCACACTACACATTAAAGTTATATTAAAACCTGTTACAAGCACTGTTTTTTTGTTTTAATCTTTTTTCATATGTCTCCTTATTTACATATAACAATATATTTTTTACAAAAATCAGAAGTGGATTTTTTTACTGTTAATTATAAATGTGCGCATGGTTTTAAAGTATGCAATATTTAGTAAAATGATGTTCCCAAAGGTAAAAAGAAAATGGCAACGTTTTATGACAGTTATTTGAGTCTCTTATGACTAGATAATATTGCATTGAAAAATAAGTACCTCTTGTTCATAATATAGGTAGAAGCACAACAAATAAAATAAAAAATATCTGAATGACACAAGCCCTTCTGTAGGGTTGCCAGGCCAATGTTAAGTCTACAGAAACAATACATACCCTGACACCCTGCCTGCCTATCAAACACTGTAAAAGAGCTGAAAATGTAGTCTATTAAAATAAATACCCAATGCCAATACATACCCTGCCACCCAGTCTGCCTATCAAACACTGTACAAGAGCTGAAAATGTAGTCTATTAAAAAAAAAAAAATGATGACTGCAGAAACTCCTAAAGACATGCAAAATAAAAATATATGGTGTACTTCCATATCATTTTAAGAAAATTATACAGAGCTTAATAGGTATTATTATACAGAGCTTTTCTACAGAACAACAAAATGTTGTAAGTAATTGAACTCTGTAGTCTTTTTGATGGAAATATAAATAATTAGAAACGTTTCTCCATGTAGCTAAATGAAGCAATACATAAGGTTAAACAATGCAAATGGTATTGCATTTTGGCCTCTCTAAATAAATTTCGGTCTAATTTCAACAGACACTGGAAAATATAGCTGACAGTTCGAGAAAAGGGAGGGTTACAGACATTATAAAATCAAAATAGCCAGCCTACAAAGGCTGCCATGGGAGTTAGAGATACAGGATATGATGTCATATGCCAGTTGTATTAATGATCAGATAGAATGCAGAACTTATATGAAAAATTGTGAAAAAATAGAACTCTGATGATGGTAATAGGGAACTTATAGGAAACGTGAAGGAAGAATACTCCGTTTCATACACTAATTTATCTTTTCTGTATCCATAATTTTCTGTTTCTCAATCATCTTCTGCCTTTCCTTATTTCTCTCTCCTCCCTCAGTATCCCTATTTTCCATATATCTTGTATACTTCTCATATCCCTCTTTACTTTTTGCCAACCTTGTGCAATATGTAAAACTCAAATATTCCTTTTATTAATTTAAATAATTTTGTTACTATAAATACTGCAGTGCTAGAAACACAAAAAGGCGAACCGTGACATATACCAAGTGCTCCTTATTCCCTCCGTCCCTGTAGACTAGTAGCGAGTGAGAAAAGCAAATGGCAGCAATACAAAATAGCAATAAAGGTCATTTGTATACATCTACACAACATGTTTCACTGACTATTTTGGCTTCATCAAGGGGAAACGCATTGTGTGGATGTATGCAAACAGACTTTTATTGCTATTTTGTATTGCTGCGGTTTGATTTTCTACCTCACCGACTAGTGGAAAAAGGAGCAAGACACTTTATCAGCTACATTCACCACTGTTAACTTTCATGTAAGGGCTCTTACTTGTCTTTAATGTAATAAACTTACTTGCTTTTAATTTTATCTTCCCTTTTTGAGCAATTGGAGTGATGTGCCATGGGGTCCTCAGGGGTCTGCCCGTGAGTGCAAGAATAGAGCAGTATACTGTTCCATAAAGTGTGAGTAAATGTACACTAGGAACAACATTTTGTCTTTCTTTTATTATATAAGATCACATGTCCCATGTGATCTTGTTATGCTCCCTTCCTTTTTTATGTATATACCGATAATGCAAGGATCTTTCCATTTTTAGATCTCCAGTCATTATTATATCTAATTCTGGTGTATAGTTTGGCGCACTTGGGTCTTTTTCCTTTTTTGCTGTTCCATTGTTTCTAGTGTGAGACACTATAGGATTTGAGAGCTGCCTACACCTTTGCAGGTCACTGTGTGGTTTCTCTGATTATAAATCAGTTCCATGTCACTTCATAATATCAGTCATGTCATGAATGCATTACACCTCTCATGCATTTACCAGATGGCTGAGGATGATGGGTATTATAGATCACTGGACCTTATCTGTGTCTCTGAATTATGACAACCTATTCAACTCTGTATTACATATGAATTTGCCCTTTACAAATAAGCCTCCATCCTTGGCTATGAATGGGTTACCTATATCTGCCAGTCCATATTTTAGTACTGTCCTTAGCTTGTAGTCAGGTAATCAGTGTTGGTGAGGGGGAGAGGAGCGTTCAGTGCAGCTCATCATACATGAAGCTGCATAGAAACCATCCTATAGGTTATTACTGTATTTGGTTGAATACAAGACATGGGGGGGGGGGGGGGCCTTCAGTAAAATATTAAAAATGTGATTAATGCACAATCAAATCAGACTGGTCAAAAGCACCACAGTGAGTTTGGGGAGTAGATTGTCTCTTTAAGGGGAGAAAATGAGCGATTTACTTAAAGTAGGTAAAATAGCTCAGCAATAAGGTGCTGAAAATTTGCATATCTTCCATTGCTGCTTCAGTATGTTGTTAGACCAATGCCAAGAATATTTAAAGTCTAAGGTGCCATAAAAATGTAAACAAAGGATCACTTATCATTAGTGTTTTCTCTGTATTTAGTCATTCACATGCATTTTATCCATGCCATTAGAAATGTTCATTTTCAAAGAAAACTGTGCCTATTGTTAAGTCCCCTTGAGGTTTGAAATAAAGCAACTGGCGATGTGCATATCCTTCTTTTTTGCTTCTGAGTGATGGTTATCCAGAGACATAAACATCCGTTGAAATCCTTTCGGTCTATAAATAATGCTCATAAACATTTCAGAGAGCCCATGACCTAATATTCATAAAGGCCTATTTTGCTACCAGACCACCCCAGCCAGTCTCTGTATTGTACTGCTAATTTTCATCAATAATTAGTCTTTTACATTTGACCCTGGGACTATATTTCCCATTTACAGTGTTTTTATATTCATAATCTTTCTCATAATCTATCTTTATTTTATGCATCTTGAAAGCAGTACTATTTAGAAATTTCCAGTGGTGTGAGTCATAAACTTGCTGATTATAACTAGATGAATTTATTGTATGATATATATATATATATATATATATATATATATATATATATATATTTAATTATATATATATATATATATATATATATATATATATATCTGTTACAAACATGACGTCAAAGCGCCACTCAACTGATATAAAAAAAAAGGCTTAGTAACAAAATGAATACATTTGACATTATTTATTTTTAGATAAGTACTATATCATATAAAAAAAATAAAGAAACAGCTATATAATTTTTTTACTCTCAGCACACCCTACAGAATACTGTATTTGCGTGAATATAAGATAACACTTTTTTCAGAGCAAATGCTCTATATTCGAGCTCATCTTATAATCAGACCTCAATTAGAGGTCTGACTTGAAGACTAGGTCTGACTAGAAGACTTAGATCCAGGTCTCTCAAGCAGTCGGTGAATGTCTGAGCCATGGCTTACTGTGTGTGTGTGGGTGGTGCATTGTCTAAGTCTGGCAGGCAGATGGCTGTGTGTAGGGATGCACTGGCTAAGTCTGTCAGGCAGATAGGGGATGGCTAAGTCAGGGGTGTAGATTGGCAAATAAAAGGAAATAAAAGCATTTATTTTTAATCCAAATTTTTATTAAATATTAAAAACATGTAAATTAATATTTACTTTTTTTCTTATAGGGAAGTCTTATATTCAGGCCTTTTTCTTTTTTTCCTACATTAATATCTAAAGTTTTCTTGGTGTTGTCTTTTAATCAGGATCATCTTATATTATTGCTAAAGCAGCTGTCCTGCTTATCTCCTCAAGTTCTCATTCTTGTGTTACATTACTGCACACATTGCTAGCTTAAGCCACACTTCCTGCATTACAAACATTCAAATAAGGGAGTTCACTAGAGAGAGGTTAATTCCATAGTAATGGCTAATGACGGCACTTTCTCAGATAAAAGCATAAATACTACTTAAGAGAATGCAATCACACTTCCTGTGTACTCCCTGTCACTATTGTCTCTGAATTTAGAGGCCTCTGTAAAATAATTTTTAATGCAAAACAGGAGAACTATAATTTGATATAAATTAATCATGTTTTTACATGCTTTTTGGTGATTGATACAGGGATTTTACCAAAGGCAGTGTCAGACTGACTGTCTGATAGGCTAATAAAGGAGTGGATCCATTAACAATGGCCCAGATCCCCTTGGGCAAATACCAGAAAATAAATCTACTGTCTGCTTTTGCCCCTGCATCACCAGTGACATTTTAAATATAGGGTCAACTTTTTCTGGGTTTGACAGTGGTGTTTGATCTCAATTAGGCCTTTGGTCTAAATTCACCCCAAGTTTGAGTTCTACGTTTTTTTGTGTACTATTTTTGGTGCTTTTAAATAAAATATAATGACATTTTACCTGGCCAGTGTATACTCCATTAGATTATCCGATGGAAATGCTTTCAAGACTTGCATCTATCTACACGAAGTGTAATGAAAAGAAACTTTGATTAACCTAACTTGCCAAGTAGGCATAACATTTAATATTAATTGCTCCTTGATGAAATTGTTTCAGCATAATGTCTCTATATTGAATTGTAAAAGTACTTAAAATTGTATTATGCCTAAAGGACATTGCAGCTCTCTATTTGATGCCTCATGCCTGATTTACCATAAAATTACTAGAAATTACTGTTTGATGGAAAAGTCAAATCAGTTATATACGTTTTACCCATTAATTAAACATGTGAAATAATTTAAATACACTTAAGTCTTTTTTTTGTTTGTTTGTGTGTTATATATTTTTACAATAACTGCTTTAGTTTTTGCAAATATAAATACATGTGAGAATGTGATCGCTACTTATGTAGTTATAACATACGTGAACCATCAAAGAACTCAAATCGGGTGCAGTGTTGCCAAACTGGTAGACAATAAAACAGAGAAAAACACGGTAACTTAGCAAAAAAAAAATAGTTGAATTTAACATAAAATCATCAAATCAACAATTCGGCAACGTACATAATCTTCATTGGGGTGGTCTGCCATTTATGTTATTCAAATACTACACCATATTATGGTCCATGTTTTTGGTTTCCTTTCCATATCCAGCAAAATAGTGTAATACTGCAAGATATGTAAGTAATTATTTCGTGCGCATGATTTTTTTTTTATTTAAAAAAAAATTGTAAAATAGAGCACCACAAAATTCATGTTTTTATCACTTTTAGTTTAAGTAGGGCTCTTGGTGGTGGGTGACCTTTTTCTACATTGGTTTTACCATCCTGACCTGGATGACACCGCACGTAAGTGATTTTATTTATAGTCTTTTTATATTTTGTCTTGCTGTTTGGGTGAAAGTTAGATGTATTTTACTGGGATAAGGTTATGAGTTGGTAGTAGTTTGCAATGGTTATATGTGATTTTATGTTTTATATTCGAGAGTAACGTTTATCTTTCATATTTTGTATGCAAGAGAAAAATAAAGTAGAACCATAAACAGGAAAAGGAGAAGAAAAAAGTGAGAAATAAATTAACTCTTACTTGTAACTATTAATAAATTGACATACATTCCTCATTATTCCTCCATGTATTCAAACTAAAGCAAGATGTAACTAGAATAATGAATGTTACAAATGTATATAAACTGACCAGCTTTGCAAAGCTGAAAAACCAAACATATACTGGTTTACTTTGAACTCATACAAATAAAGAATTATATAAAAGAAAGTGAGTGTTATGGATTTTATGTTTGGTTTGCAATCAACTGACTCTATGGTTTATTTCAATTGCACATGTTTCCTTTTATGGCTTGATCTTCCTTCCTGTATCTTCTGAATATGGCTGCTATACACTAATAGCTTGTACTGTCTTTATTTACATCACCTGAAACAGTAAGGTGGTTGCCAACAATGGACTCGCATGACATGTCCTGTGGTAGAATGAGCGGTTTTCGCGATCAGCATGCTCCTACAATATGGCTGTGCCCTCTTCTGGGTAGAGCTACGGAAGTGAAAAAAAAAATTTGTAATAAACAAAAAAAAAACTTAATTAGCTAAAATCAAAGGTTAGGGTTAGAATAGTTGTTAGGGTTACAATTAAATAGATAGGGTTACAATTAAATTAAAATTAGAATATACTTATGATTAGCATAAGGGTTAGAGATGGGGTTACATTTCGGGTTAGAGTTATATTTAAGGTTGGGGTTGGGGTCACTGTAGGAAAAAAACAACACTATTTTTGCAGCAGGAAATGCTAGCAGAATGCTTGGTTGCATAGGGAGAGGTATTAGCAGTAGAAAGAGGGAAGTGCTCATGCCATTGTACAGAGCACTGGTGAGACCTCACTTGGGGTATTGTACATAGTACTGGAGACTGTATCTCCAGAATGATTTTGATACTTTGGAGAGAGTACAGAGAAGGGCTACGAAACTGGTTCATGAGTTGAAGGATAAAACTTACCAGGAAAGGTTAAAGCATCTTAACATGTATAGCTTGGAGGAAAGACGGAACAGTGGGAATATGATAGAAACATTTAAATACATAAAGGGAATCAACACAGTAAAGGAAGAGAGTATATTTAAAAGAAGAAAAACTACCACAAACTAAAGGACATAGTCTAAAATTAGAGGGGCAATGATTTAAAAGTAATATCAGGAAGTATTACATTACTGAGAGGGTAGTGGATGTATGGAATAGCCTTTCAGCAGAAGTGGTAAAGGTAAACATAGTCAAGGATTTTAAGCATGCATGGGATAGGAACAAGGCTAGCCTGGCTATAAGATAGGGAACTGGGGACTAATAAAAGTATTTAGAAAATTGGGCAGGCTAGATGGACCGAATGTTTTTTATCTGCCGACACATTCTATGTTTCTATGTTTGTTTTTTGCCCTATAACTCGCAAAAAAACTGCATAAAAAATGTAAACAAGCTTATTTCTGAACTCGGGACAACATTTAGAAACTATGTAGATGGGGTATTTTTTAGTGATTGTATTTGTGTAAATTATTTTTTAGGTCAAAGTTAGAAAAAAATGTCATCATATTTTATGATTGTTTTTGTAGTAAATGATAAGATATGATGAACATAATGTTATCTAATGAAAGCCCTTCTTATGATGATAAAAATAACATATAATTTGTGTCGGTACAGTATGCGCGAAAGCAGAAAATTACAGCTAAACACAAACACCCCAGAAATGTCAAAAGGTGTGGTCACGAAGGGTTTAAATAGATAAAATATGGTAATTGTATCATTACTAATTACATTCTTCTACCCATTGGCAAAAACCCTTTCATTTATTATGTTGATATTATAATTATTATTATTATTATTATTATTATTCTATTTACCCTTTAACATATTAGCTATGGCAGATAGTTTACCTTGCACAACAACTGACATTCCTCCCAACTTGTGCCCTGAAGAATTGGAACAACAAAGGTGGAGTTTTGAAGTTTGAGTGTAAGCGCTATCGTGCATGTGTTAGCTCTGTCACTGAGCATTCACACAATTAAGCATTTGTGCAGTATGCATTCTCCCGTGCCCTAGACACTGGAGAGTGAGATGTGGACCACTGGATTATGGTCCCAAATCTCGCTAAGCTCTACCTATGTCCCAAAAATGTGGACAGAGGTAGATCTAAGTGGGGCAAAGGCCAGAATTGCCACTGGCCTATGCAAAACAAGACAGCTGGGGGGACATGAATCCAATTGGGGGTCTTGAATGCATTAGGGGCATGAACTGACATGATTACTAATGAGATTACTGTCACTATGTAGAAAAATATTAATAACCATGAGAATATATTCTACAGTATCCGTGATTCAGTCCAGTTAACCAGTAAAGCAACCAATCATAGAAAATCATACAACTGCTTAGACCATGCATGGGTGTATTCTTGTTAAGGAAATGTGTAAAATGGCTCAGTAACCTTAATGAGTATTAGATAATGGAATATAAGGAGAACTGTCATGTAAACATTTTCTAATGCAGTCATATTTTTCACAACTTCTATTTATGTCCACTGCTGGCTTCACACCAGAGGTGTGCACACACATTGAATGCAGACTATATCTCCTGGGCTGCCAGTCCATCCTGCATTCATAGATAAGTGCATATTACCCATAATTCTATATACAGAACATTTTTAGACTTTGACCTTGACAATTAATTTACTATTCTGCACTAAACCCCATGAATATTTTTTTTCTCTCATATTATAAACTGTGAATGTGTTGCATACATGAATAACTAGGGTGAGGTTTAAATGACTTCCCCATATAAAATTAGAGATATTAATTCAACTGCTCTGATTATTGCTTCTCACTTCTGAGCACTTTTTCTTTCCCTGTCTCTGACACAGTAGGATCCTAATTAATTTGAAATTATATTATGTTTCTGTGCAGCTTCATCTTTAATATTCCTTCAAGAAATTACAGGGCTAAACTTATAAGATAAGATGAATCATTTCCTAGATGCAGCAGGCAAATAATCTTTCTTTGCATATATGCATCCAGTTAATGCCTTTGAAATCTTAGCCTCTGTTATACAAATGTAGACTAGACATGGACCAAAGCTTTTCATTTAATTAGATTATAATTTAAATTCAATTTCTTAGTAATGGTGTTCTATCCTAGCAAATAGGGAAATCAGTAATTGGTTGAGGAAGCAAGTCAGCATCTTGTTTGTAAATGGGAAAAGGTGGAATAGCTTCTGTCTATGATATGCATTAAATACGATAACCATTCTGAATACTATTTATTCCACTGCAGAAATAATTCATCAAAGCTTGAATGAAAAAAGCATTTTATTAATATTATGTTTCGTTTGTGTGTGATTTTGCTAAAATAGAATTTATCTTTTTTTTTACATTATGAATTTTTCAGTGAATATAATTGTTGGAAATTTAATAAATCTTATAACCATTTACATAAGATGAGATAATGATTTTGTAGCATGCACTGATGCAAATATATTTACACATTTTGTATCGGGAGAGATTTAGTATTATGCCATGTGTGCTGGGTTTATGGGTATTGATATTAATCAAGTAAATAGGCGTACTATATTACTGTGATCTGTTACAGGATTTCTGAAGGTATAAGTGCATGTAAAAGTAGAAGGTGTCCATGAAATTTTAAAGAATAGAGACCACTTTACTAGAATCAGTGATGCCATAAATGCGTTTTCAATAAAGGGAACCCAGAGTGTTTTGTATGGTTGAAATTATTAACTTGGATATTCTTGTCGTGACAGACTAGTGCAGTGGATTATCTAATAGCAGAGATCAAACAATACATTGGCACATGAGAATAAAGAACTATAGGAATCAATCAACTGCTGAGACTTTTCTTTTTCTGTATTTTCTGTATTCTGACAAATCATGTAAGTATTTTGTTCACAGAATTTGGTATATTAGATGTCATTACGCAAATCTTTTTTTAAACTAAAAAGTTAAACTATCATACCGATATGGGTTATGATATGGGTTATGAAAGATGTAGACCGAAAACTGCAAAAAGAATGTTATGTTGCCAATATAAGATAAAATACACTAATTTAAAGATAAACACTTTACAAGGAAATAGTCTATGAAACCTGACACAGTTAGAGACAGTAAAATCATTTACATGAAAATAGAATGCATTACAATGTGAGTAATTGTGTTATGGTAAATGCTGACTTGGCAGTGAAACATGTTTTTGGTTTTTAATGACAAAATCAAAAAGGTAAAAAAGGATCAATGGTGTGAATATGTATTGCACATTTTAGCATTCTTTCTAGATGCTGTGTGTTGCTAAATGACATAGAAGCAAACAATGTTGTTTTGTCTGCTTGATGGGAATTTCTAACAAAAGACTGCTATCAATTGCAGTTTTGGGCCACTATAAGATAGTTCTTAATGTCATGTGCCTATACCATATGCCAAATAAATAAATACATTTTGTTTTGGGTTTCTGCACACAATATGCTGGGATAATTATCCAGGTGATAATGATCATAATTGTGATCCATTAATGCATTTTACTCAAAAGTATATATTTTTTATGTAACTTGAATGCAATGCTGTTATTGAAATATTGGCAAGTAGGTCTCAACTGCAAAGGATGTGGATGGTGTTTGTAACTGGTCTATGGACAAAATGTCATTGCCAATTTTGCTTTAATTAAATGATATTTACCTGTGCTCAAAACCAACTCTTTAGCAATCAGATGTCTTTTTCTTTTTTGTCAAACTTGCCACACTGCTGGGGGAAAAAATAGGCTTAGTAAGAAAATACACGTGTTTGACATTATTTTTAGTGTTACATTACAATAACTGTATAACAATAACACAGAGAAGATATTCCATGGAATGTATAATATGATAATTTGGTTTGTATACCTCTGGAAGATTAAAAAAAAAAAAGGTTATTGATGATGAATGTGTACTTAGCTTACCTGAGAGTAAATGGCACACCCAGGCACTGGGTTAAGTGACAGTGAGAACATGTTCTTGCAATAATTTGGAGTTCAATGCAACAACCGCTCCCACGGTTTGTTAATGTTAACCTGATGTGCAATGGTTATATGTAGTCCACTCAGAAACCGTGCTCCATCCCATAGGGTTTGTTCCATAATTAAGGTGTCCCTTCCTTATATGTGTCCTAGAGTTCACCAATTCCTTGATGCCTCTGTAATGTGGTAAAAAACACTTTCCTTTTCCTCTTTCACTTTGCCCTACCAAATTAAATGTCTTAGATTGGGAGTGGGAAGATCTCGGGAGGTCAATTGCAGGGTCTGATGCATCTCCATGAAGGGGCACACACTCTTCCTCCTCTCCTATTATACTGTTCCATGTTCCTGATTGAGACAAAGCACCGGAATGTATTAATAGGACACTAGTGCTTTTAGTAAAAATGAGTATGTGAGTCCAAGTGGGCACCCATGTAAAATGTGCAGGCTCTGCCTTCTTTGCTGTTGGGGAGATCACTAGGGTTGCCACCCTTTCTTCAACAAAATATTGCTATTGCCTCCATAGACTTAACACTGATATTAAGCCAAATTTGTATGGCCTTCTGGTAAAATACTGGCTGGGTGGCAACCCTACTTACCAGTCCAGTGTAAGAATACAAGTAAAGCAGAGGCAATATTTCCCACAGGTTACAGTGCTTCGTCTTACCCCTGGAATTATTGTTGTATGCCCTGGGTGGGCCTGAAGGGGTTACATTAAAGTAATTTATGTTTCATTATATTCTAGTAAAAGAGTATTACATAAGATATTATGGATGTTAGATAAAATCCTTTATTCAAGAAGATGCATGCTTTTAATATAATGAAACTTAGAGAGAAATGGATATATGATTTACTATCATTTGTGGATTGGGAAATACATGATTTAATACTGCGTCTTATTTTATCTTTACACTGACTGTATAATTTTTTTAATGCATACTATAATGCTTCACGCCTGTGCACTTTAATTTTGCACGTGTTTCTATGCAATCAAGGTAAATGGGATTTACTGTGGTAATTCAAGGAGATAATATACCTCAGTTTTCTCCTTGGCTGTGCCATCTACTTCCATCTTGATTTATTCAGTGCGGATCTCTATGTACTATGAAACCAATGTGAATACAAGGGCACATAAGAAAGTAAAAATAAATAAAATAAATAAATAATGACATACATTGCATCCAATACTTTTTTAGGTAACCTATCTTGCATATCATTGTAAAGAAGCTTGTTATCTGAAATAATTAAGCAATACGTTTAGATTATTGTAGTAATAAAGTATGTCTTTAAGCACAACGCATAATAGTTCTCTATGTGATTAGCTTATATTTGTAATCTCTGCTTTTATGAATAAAATATAACATCATAAAATGTAATATTAAAATGTATTTGTTGTATAAGTAATCTCTAAGAAGGAATTAACATGTCTAGAGATGTGTATTACTCATCCCGATGTTATAGTTACTTGTCTGAAAAGAAAACAATCATTTTAAATGGCTTTACATGTTATTAACATTTCCTATGTTTTATCTTATTAAGAAGTATTCACTTCATGCACTGATACTGATTATGATAAATGTATTACTATTAGTAGGGACCTTGTGGACACATTGATATTGTTTATGTTTGATAAGATTCAACAAAATCTGTTGCATGCACTATTGTAATCTATATATTTCAAGATATATAAATGTGTTACAACATTGCATTGCCAGCCTGGTCATTGAATAAGCAAGTTATCATATAACCCTGCCACAAAATTTATTTTAATATGTATGTTAAAATAAGCAACATTTGCTTTATTTTGCAGTTTAAAAAAAAGGGGCATATCTATATATAATTAAAACAAGGGTAATAACCCAATCTTGTTCTTAATCATTCTTTCTCAGCCTTACTGTAATCATTCCTTCCACTGTTTAGTCCAACTATGCTTCCTACTATATAGCTATGAACCGGTTTATCAACTGGCACTTAATTTGGGTATTCAAGAATGGTTGTTCACAATGCACTTCTTCATCTTTTGTAATGAGACAACCATAATACCTTCAGTCAGTGAGGTCATTTGTACAGGCCGTTCACTCACCAAGTAGTTTGTTACCTCCCTTATTGTTTGTATGTTTTTTTCTCCGTCATACAGCACTGTGTCTGGCACTTTATAAAATATAGATAAGAATAAATAAGTTTTCTTTGCGTAGTACGGGGTGCATTTAAGAAAAAAAGCAAAAATACACAAAACATATTAGTAAATAGAGAAATTAAGCAAACACACTCAGGAGTAAGGTATTCAGTTACATAGTAATGGCCGCCAGGCTTATGTAAGCCCTGTGACCTGGTGATTTTAATAATATTAACCTTAGTAACTAGGATCCAGTGGACTTTTTGGTAGTGTGCAGGTTGTCAGGTTGAAATGTCAGTTATGTGTGATATTGATTCCTCGATAATAAGATGAGAGAATTATGTCTCCCTGCGGCTGATAAATGGTGTAACATAAAGTACTACCAAGTTTTTGATGTTTTATAGTGTATTCTTCCCAGTAAAGATTGCAGATGTAAAAGGTTTTTTGTCAAATGGCAAGAGCAGTGCGGAGTTCTAACAGATGTCTGCCAAGAGAACTTCGTACATGACTGTACATTTTGAATAATTAGCTATTCCTGAACACCCTCATTTGACTTTCATGGTGATAAGCTTAGTGAGTTTTCCTGATTCCATATTGATTTCCAAGTCAAGTGTGTGCACAGTTAGCTGAATATTGGAACTGAATCATGGGAAAACTAAGTTGACGTGTATTTAATTCCCTGTCTTTGTCTTTTTGGAAGGTAGTTGTTACATCAAAGTAAAATTCTAGATTTAAATTTAAAGTATCTAGGAAAAAAAATCAGAAAATAATATGTAACACAAGTGATAGCTACTTTTCATTTCAGAATTGAAGTTGTCTTATCACAGTTCTTCTTTGATACAGAATCAGGATATTTTTAGCTGGTGGTCATATATGATGACTTGTATCCCGATGTTATTGTCTATGTTAGACGGGTTTTTGCAATTTTATAATATCTGTAGTTGTTTCATGTGAGTGTATATTGATCCAATTTTACATTATTACTGTATGCTTAGAAGCAACGTGCTCCCAGAGATAAATTGTTGGATTAGCTAATTAACTTTCTCCTTTTGATCTGCTTTTACAATGTGTCTAATTTGCCTTTGAGACTCCTTGGACTGTCATATTATTTTCAGGACAGTAAACAAAAATGTTTCTATGCTCAGCTGTAATATAGATTCTGATTTATATCACCATTGTAGCAGTCCCAATCAGGATCCATGTCAGTAAAATCAGTATACAATGAAAAATAGAATGAATTACCTCTTTTTTACAGCGCCGATAAACACCTTATGCATAGATACACACCTTACTAAAAAAAATAGTAGGATATGATGTGGGAGATAGATTGCAGCAAGGTTTTAGTGGTTCGGTAGTGATTTATGATCGACAGGTATGCAACAGTTAGTTATTTATTTCTCTGTAGAGAGAAAAATGTTTTCATGGAGACATGTAGCCAAGAAAACAGTGGACAATATGGTTGGAAGCCAAGATTAACAGAAACAGCCCCTGCCAAATGTCTGTTTACAATACTGCTTTCAGTATCAGGGCCTATACAATAATCAGCTTCTATGCCAAAGTTACATGATTTGAATTAAACAGAAATGTTTTTTTTACTAAACCTTGGTAAATTGACAAGGGAATAAAAGTAGAGTGGTAAATATAGGCATGTTGGAGAATCTTTCCATCCTTGCTATTAATGATTAGACCTCACAGTGTTTTTACAGTATGCCCTTGTCCCTGTTATTTTCAGTTTTGCAATGTGCTCAAGTGGATTTATGAAAGCATGCACAAAATATGTAATTAAAAAAAAATCAATATTTTTGTGCTTGCATAAAAGTATGTAGTTTTAGCAAACAAATCCAGAAAGTTCCCCAATCATTATGCTATTTTGTATGCGCCAATCTCAATTATTTATGTTAAGCATAGTGAAAAGCTAATAGTATAATAAAACAGTCCATTATTATTATTCAACCTTTGATTAGGAATAACTGTCACAGTGGAAAAAGGGAAATGTAATATTATGTTAATTGTGATGACTTTCCACTGCTATTTATTAAGCAATATCTTGTTCTTTTATCACTAAGAGCTTTTGTAATGTAAACAATGAGAATCATTATCAAACAAACAAGGTTTGATGTGGTTGTACAATAAAAAGGCAATCAAACCCTTTTACTTTTTTACAAGTTCTAATAACAATATTTTTCTTCTGTATATAAAATAAAAACATAATTTAAATTAAGATATATACACACGCACAAAGCTTCATACGTTGGTTTTATCCAAAAAACTGTACTTGGTCTAGCAGATGTGGTGTGCTGAAGCTTCTTTTATTAAGCAAGTTAGTAGCAAAATAATCCGTTGGTTGAAGCATCAGCCAAACACCACGTATCACTTCTAAAATGTAGTCTTTAATTCCATGTATTTAACACAGCAGCACATTGTGAGAAGACCAAACAAAACGGCTATTACTTCCGTCCTCAGCGCGACAGCAGAATTCCTCCCAAAATCTGGAATGTACCACTCAAATTGGGACATATAAAAACAAGAAATGAAAACCTTTTATTAGAACATTAGAACTTGATAAAAAAAAGAGTGAAATCTTTTTTTTTACTGAACAGTAAACCTCAAACCTTATTTATTTGATAACAATTCTCATTGTTCACACTACAAAAGCTCTTACAATGATAAAAGAAAAAGATATTGTTTAAAACATAGCAGTGGAAAGTCATATATGGGTGTGTGAGTATATGTGTGGATATACATATATCTGACTCAAAATAGTTAGTCTGTGCCATCTATGACCCCGAACATCTTGCCTAGGTCATATATGCACCCAAACTTCTATAATCTTGGTAACATAGTCATTTAGGTTGGAAAAAAAACATAAGTCTTTCAAGTTCAACCCTTCTACTTGTAATTGTTGCTTTTGGTCCAAAAGAAGGCAAACACGCCTAAGGAAGTTATTTTGAAGTTTGCTACTAAGGGGGGAAAATTCCTTTTTTTTTCTTTTTCTTTTACATTTTTTATTAAAGTACAAAATTACAAAATGACAATAAAAAACATATATTGCCCTTATACATAGATCTCTACAACACCATTTAGATATCTTAATTAGCAGCAAGGAAGATAGGTGGCAGGGGAGAAGGGGCGATATCTTCTTGTGGATGATCCTAATTTTAACATCCGCACATTCTTCTATTTTTTGTTATCTTTTATATTTATGTTTTTCTCTTCTCCTCCTCTCTTCCTCCCTCCATCATCCCTCAAACCGCTCTCCAAAAGGGCAACAAAACAAGGACATAACAAAAACAGAGACACAAAGCAAAGACAAGACAAGAGGTGCCGGGTATCTCCCCCCATACTGCTTCCCCCCTAGGTCGGGGTCATCCACTACTTCAATTATTCTTTAATAAGTCTGACCATACTTCCCACAAGTTTATTCTTGGGTTTGAGTAATTTTCCGGTCTTAGAATTCCCGCCTCCATTTTACACTGTATTGAGACCTGATTCTTTATCATTATCCAAGCGGGAGTATTCACGAGTTTCCAATATTTAGCTATTGTCAATTTAGTATTAGTATGTAGATCCTTTTCCCATGCTCCTAGAGCTGGGATGGGGGGGAATTATTTTATATTGTTCATATAGCTTAGTACACTGGGAGACCAGGTTTTTTATTGTTTGTATTATTTATTATTTTAACAAACTTTTTTAGGCCTTCTGTCTGCTCAGCTATTTTTTTTCACTTAAGAAGCTCTTTATTCTAAAATATGTAATATCTCCCTGGAAGGTATGTTGAATTCCTGCCTTATATCTTCAAACTGTTTAGGTTTGTTGTCTTGTAGTAACTGGCTTATTCTATTTATTCCCTTATTTATCCACTTTTTCAAGTTAAGATCCTCTGTTAGTCTCTATTATTGTTAAGGGGAGATGTTCCAAGAGTCTATCTTCAATCCCAAGATATTTTTTCCACTTATTCCATACAGGGAGGAGATTCTTCAGGACCAAACATGTATCTGTCCTCTCTTTCTTTTGTCCATTCCAAAAGAAGGTTAACAGATCTTTAGATTCTATCATATGTGCCTCAATGTTGGCCCAGGGCTCTTTTGCACAGCTCTCTTTTAGGCATAAACATTGGTGTGCCAGCATACATATCTCTAGTATGTTAGGCATACCCAGCCCTCCTTTTCTGGTTTTTAAGTTTAATATTTTTTTATTCATTCTCGGTTTTTTCTTTAACCATAAAAATTTATCAAAAGTTGATTGTATTAATGATAACCAGGGTTTGGGGGAAAATTCCTTTTTGACTCCAAAAGGCAATCCTTTTTCTCCTTGGATTAAGAAACTTTATTATTAATAATTGTTCTATTATTAATAGCCCTATATGTCCTGCTTTTCTACAAAAACATCCAGACCATTTTTGAGTGAATCTATTGTATTTGATAGCACCACCTGTCTTGGGAGCGATATTTATATGTCATATTCTTTCTGGCTTATATAAATTCAACTTTTTTTAGTCGATCTTCAAATCCAAGATCCTTCAATCCCCTTATTAATTTTGTAGCCCTCCTTTGCACTTTTTCTAGTTCAATAGTAGCCTTTTTAAGGACTGGTATCCAGAATTGTACTGCATATTCAAGGTGAAGTCTTACTATAGATTTGTAAATAGGCAAGATGATATCCTCATCCCTTGAATCAATACCTTGTTGGTAGTGACTTGTTTGTGCCCAAACAGCTTCCCAGACATCAAAGGAGTACCCATAGTCGACTGAAAGTATTTCAGCAATTAAAAGAAATGTAAATAAAATATTTATTTAAGGTGTTAGCATAATGCACATTAATTATTTTAATACGGGAAATCGAACATTCCTGTAAAATATTCATGCAAACTGCATAAATTGGCAATTTTAGCCATGTTGCTTTTATTCTCTTCCTTTTTTTCAGTAAAGTAAGTGCACAGACTATTTTAAAAAGTATGAAGCAAAAAATGGATCTATTGCGCTTTATACATTGATACTGTATGTATGAGCACATTTATCTACAGTTACCTGCAGTTGCAGGACATTCTGGTACAAGGCATACAACCTATCACAAAGAGACAATCTTCTGGAAGACACTTTAAGAGATTTCCATTACTTTTTCTTAGGAGTTTCATTATTTGTGAAAGAAATTGAAATTGTATTAGTTCCTAACTTAATGGTGAATATGCTGGGAACAATTTCCATTTTCTGCGGGTTTAGATATTACTTCATGAAAATAATAAGACCATATTTTTCCTAAGTGTCATCTCTGCACACTAGTCTTATGAAAAATAGCAGAAATAGTAAATACTCCCATTCTATATCAGGCTTAACACATTAGCCCATCAAATCTGTATTAAGGAACACATTCTGAAATCTCATCTCATTTTATTTTGGGATCAGAATAAACCTCCCAAATATGTTGTAAAAGGGTTATGCAGTTAAGCTTCTTTTCTAATCAAACAGCAGTCTCCTTAAAGCATTGTAATAAAGTAATTTTCATATTGTCATAACTATAATTAACTGAGCAGCTGTCATTTAAATGACCTATTTCCTAACATTTAATATATATAAATAAACATAAAACCACCATTTTCAGTCTAACAATGCTACATTTTATGTTTTGTAATGCATATATTATATTTCCAAAACACTGTATAGGCTTTAATGTTAAGCAGAGCAAATTTAGTCTCATTTTACGTTGACCTAAATAGTTTTATACACATTTAAAAAGCTTTACTTGCGGAAGCAATAACAAAGTTTTTAAAATTATTATCTGCAAAACTCTAAATAGGACATCGTTTGACTGAATATTGTTTTTGGCCAGGATTGGGGCATTCACACTATTCATACTATAGATGTATTATATTTATAGTGTCATATTCAATTTTAAAGTATTATGTTAAACAAGGTACACAGACCAGCATTTTGCCTTCCACAAGTATTAACAGGGGTAGGCACCAACAATACGATTGATTGCTATTTACTTGATTTTGTGACAGACCATTAAATTATGTTTTATGGACCTTCACAGCCACGAAGACAGGCGTTCTTATACAGACCCTTCCCTGATTATTAACACTGTCTAATGATGAGTATTGACAGTTTCCAAATCACCTCATATAATTCAGGCTCTCATTAACAATAGTCCATAAAATAATACATGTCAAAGGATTTTTTTTTTTGTAGGTTTGTTTATACTTCACGTTTACCCCCCCCCCCCCCCATAATAGTGTCTTCCCCTTTGTAGGGACTCCACCTACCAGCAGAGCCTATGTGGAATAAATGCAGTGTCAACAATGGTGTCCATGTGATATGGGACCCTGATGCCTTTATTCAGGAGCCACATTGTAGATAGGAGACACAGGACCTGGTGCAAGGTAACCACACTCCCCTGAAGGCTGAGGCCACATACCAGGGCCCTTAGGTAGCAGCTGCTGTGTCCAGTACATCACAAGACTTGGAGATATAGGGCTTAAGGCAGGACTTTGGTAGAACTAAGACAGGACATGAGCAACAAACAAAAGCAGAGTACTGGAGTAAAATCAGAACAGAAAATATACAGAAGCCGAGCAAAGAAGAAACCAAATTGTGCAGAAATTAAGGACTAAATGCTAAAATACAGGGCATAGACAGACAGGGTACAAACAAAGGAAATAGTAATAAAGCTTAAAGGAGATGTAAATAAAACCACAGGGACGAATACAGGATTAGCCTAGAACTCTTAGATGGTAACTAGTGAGGGTTCAAAAGTGTCTAAAATAATGAAGACGGAATTAAACAGGAAAACAGACATTAACATAAAGTACATACCTAATTCTAAACAGACTGAGAGCTTGAAGCAAACTGAATAAACAGTTGTATCACATTTAAGGAGCAAAACAAATCAGAAAAGAAACAAGGAAACCCCAGAATGGAACAGAACAAAATAACAGGCACCAAGGAAAATTAAAATGAAAGCATGAGAACAAGGAAGCATGGAACAGAGAAGCTCCCTGCTAGGCTCAGACAGGGCAACCCCCTTATGGGGCTCTGGACAGGACACAAATACAGGGTACAAGCAGATAAGGAAAATACAAGAGTGATTATAAATAATAAACAAGAGAGTAAGGCAAGAAAGGAAACAGAAATGTCAACCTAGCCCCTGAAGAAAACAAGTTTGATCTATAAAATCGGAAAACAATGTCATACCTTATTTGCTCCTTGTGTCCATGATAACCTTATGCCTTTATTTATACTTTTATTTTCTATTTTTTTCTAATTTTTACAACTTCTACTTAAAATATATTCACACATTCAAAAAACATTCAGTAAAATTACCTCTAAGCTTCTTTACACAGTAAATAATTCTATCATATTATAAGTTTAATATTTCTCAATAAAAACAGATACATACAGTATCTAGAATGATTTAAAATATGAAATAAATTATTATTATTCAGTCAAATGCATTTGTTGGCAGCGCGATGTATATTTTGTGTGATGCTTGGACACTGCTGTGTTCAAAACAGATACAAGCTTGTTTGCTGTACAGGCTACTGTTTTTTTAGACGGTTATATCTTCATAAACCTGGAAAATAGTCTCATGTAATGAAATTAAATTAAATTACACACCAATAATTGCTGAATGCCGAAGAGATCTGAAAGCTTATTTCAACACTTTGTATATGTTTGTTGGAGCGTGTATTTGACTTTTCATTTTGGAGAAATATATATTTTCTGTTTTTGCGCGAATGAAATCATTGATGGAATTATATTTTCAATAAGAAGTTTTAAAAAAGAAAGTAACACATTACATTATCCCAATGAAGTTCCATATTAGCATATGGATTAGTGCCTATCTTTAAGTATAGCAATATTTGGATGGTCGATAGTTTTCTAAATCAACATCTATTATAATGTATACCTTCAAAGATGTATATTTTAAGGGTATGGTTTCAGATATTCTCACATGTGGAAGTTAAAGTTAAGGATTGTCACGGTTTGAATGCCAGCACAGGACAATTAATAAAGGAGTGTTAAATCAACCATAACCATAACTTTAGCTTTTGGAAATGTCAAAATAAGCCAAAAAACAAAAAATAATTATTAGAAATGAGATTTAAAAAAATCTTATTTTGTGGAAAGATTAGATGATCTGCGGACACATTCTCTGTTTCTATGACTCCAGATGGACAATTGTATAATTTCCTGGATCAAAGTCACCCAATCTACATGTAATTTGTCATAACCATATCCCTTTGTTTGCCAGAAAGGCACCCAACATTTTTGAACTTACTGTAATTGCTCAAATATAAGACAAGGTTTATTTCAGAGCAAATGCTCTGAAAAAGACCCCTCGCCTTATATTGGAGGTCGTCTTATTGTCTGACCTCAAATCGAGGTCTGACTATAAGACTGGGATCCAAGTCCCCCATAGAGCTGCAGGGGACCTGGATCCCCCTCACATTGCACGCAGACATCCTCCGCTGCTGCCCGGCATGTCTGTAGGGACTACTATGACGGAAGCCGGAAGGTCATGTGACCTCCAAATGTGAGCTTTGGGGTGAGTGACGGGGGGTAGAGGAGAGAGGAAACTTTGGGGGGGAGAGGAGAGAGGCAGCGTTGGGGGGAGGGGGAGAAGAGGGCCAGCATTGGCTATAAAACCCAACATACAAATTAATACAAATTAATTAATGATGTGTTGATATAATAAATACTTGTACAGCTTTCATATTATCCACTTATTTCAGATAATTCTGAAATGTTTGATTCATTGTTATTAAAAAATATTGTGGATCTGTATTCGTGGATAAATGTTAAAGATTAGCATTTGCTTTCTGTGCTCAAGTATGATATTTAGAATGTGAAAGCAGTTATTTTAAATCATATCATCACTAATTTTAGGCATTCTTTGTTAATACAATAGTTGAACCATTTACTGTATTTAGATAAGCAGATAAGTACTTTGGCGTCTTTAGATTTCAACAAGTGTAGCATATTATTAGAGGATACTAATAAACCAATAGGTTAGGGTTAGGTTATCTGTGCCTTGTGTGAGAGAGACTGGCTATTATGTTATTAAATTGTATTAGATTTAAAATAATAATAAGAATCTAATGTGTATGTAACATTATGGCAGTTGAGACAAAATTTTACTTTAGGACCACGAAAGTAAAAAGAAAGAAAAATTCCAATTACAAGAAAATAAAATATATATATATATATATATATATATATATATATATATATATATATATATAAATACATGAAAGCCGGCTGTCTCACGTGTTTTTCACTTAGAGGTGCTTCACCATGGGCAAGTAACAACGTACAAAAATATTTACTTTAAATCCTTAATCGCTTGCCACTCCCCTGACAACACTGATCCAATCTCCTTCTATTAACCTATTATGTGGTCAGTTGTGGCATGTAATTAAGGGAACTAAAATCAAAGGTAAACAGCTAGAGCGCAATCAAAATTATTTGAAATAGTTGAAGTCACGTTATTAAGGAATACTCAAATGTTGTCAATACATTTGTAAAGACAATTGCATTATTATGTTAAACTTGCCTCTGTGCCAAATCATAATTATCTTGACATTTCTGGCTAGTTGTTGCACACACAAGTATAAACTTGATAAATAGCTTATACTGCAATATATACACATGTATTATAAGTCACAATTCTAGTGCTCTTACTCAAATGTTGCAATTTACAGGCATACGCCTATTTTATGCAACCATCCATTTAAACAGATTAATATGCAACTCTTATTGAGCAATGCAGTGTCCTCCCATATATTTCTTTTAGCCTACAATCCCCCCACTAAAAAAAGCACACAAAAATGCATAAGGCAGCTTATATATATATATATATATATATATATATATATATATATATATATATATATATATATATATATATATACAGAGCACACATCGGACATGCAACTAATTGATCACAAACAAATTGTATTCAGAATTCATGCACCTGGTCTTCCGTGTTGGAAATATCCAATACACCTCTCTTTTTTTGTGTGTGAAAATGTCCCTTTCTTTTGCGTTTTCTGAATTTCGTTACACCTTGATAAGAGAAATACCTGAGGTCACCCCCATAACATGATTGAGAATGTTTATAAACTGGTGATGATTGTCTTTAGTTCTAATGTCCCAGCAGAATATTGGCCAAAGCATCACACTTCCTCCGCCGGCTTGCCACCTGTTAGTAGTTGTAGTGTATCTAGATCAAGTAAAGTTTTTAACCAGGGAGAGTACAGTCAGATAATTTCTGTTTCTTAAGCAAGTCCTGAGGATGTTACTCGCTCCCAAGATCAACCAAGTAAAACCTTTCCAGACACTTATTTTTGTTGATCCAGAAGAAGGCAACAAAACAATGAGGCAGTTCTAATTTCCTCTTAAAGGGATGTGTTTAATGGCTAGAAAGACATCCAGAAAAATGTGGAACATGTTTGATTATGTGCAATAGACTCCCAAACTCCTCCACGAGCAAGTTATGCCATAAATCCAGACCTTCACTTGAAAAGAAAGCACCGTCCACGGGGGTGTAATGAAGATAAAATATAATCTTTATTTCAATGATTAATAGCGATCCAGCAGACATATAGAACCGCAATATGCCAGACCTGGCTGTGGGATAAGCACCCACTTGTTTGATTATGTCCTTTATAAATATTATATCTCAAATGTAAAGGAAGTCTCTAATTTTAAGGATTCTTTTTAATACAGTAGGAGAAACTTTTACTTTATGTAGGTAAGCAGAAAAGTACTTTAGCCTCATCAGCCTTCAACATGTATATCTTTAAACCTGTGTCCAAACTTGCACTACATGTGCCAGATAAGATCTTACCAGTGATTTTAAAAGGGCCGATGCACGTACTCTCTGGTTAATACAGAATTCCTTGACTTTGCAGCTACTGCCTGAGATTGTGTACAGCTGATTGTTAACAAGTAAGCCTAAATATTTACTCACTGTAGATTTATTTTTGTCACCCAATTGGATAATTTTATATTCATTCATTTTGAAACACATCTGCCAGTTAACTATACACGGTAACATATGTTTCTAAAGCCCTTTTTAATGATATATTGCCTTAAATAATTTTGAGCCATTTGCTCAGATGCAGGAAGACTGACCCCTCTTAACAAAGATTCTAGCAACATGTCTGCCCTCGATAAAGTTAAACAGAGCTAAAGAGGCTCAATATGGTACTTTATATTTCATTGGAATCATTCTATTTAAAATGCCTACACTTGATGTAATCTATCAGCTAAAAATAACTTAATTTTTGCCTATAGCAGCTTAGTATCGCTTGTCCAAATGCTTGGGACCAGAAGCATTTTGGATAATGGATCATTTTCAGAAATAGGATATATTAAAGCCTAAAATACAGTTGTACCAATGCAAACACTGTATAGAGCAAATACATCACTTTTACTGTGATGTGAGGCATTGTTGGGAACCTGCCATTGGCGCATCAGGCCTGCACATGTTCCATTGTATTACACTTTGTGGGAATGGCAGAATCTGAGCATGCATGGAAAGGCTATATCGCAGTTTAAACTAGACATGTGCAAAACTAAAATTTTCGTTTCGTTTTCGTCCATTCGGACGAAAATGTTATTTATTTCGTCTAAAACGAATTTCGTTCATTACTGCATTCGTTTCAGACGAATGCATTCGTTTCATTAATTTCCGTTCGTTCGTTTTATAGAATACATGTAATACTATTGGCTTTCTATAAACCGAACGAGAGCCTCATTCATAAGAAATTCTTATGAATGGGGCTCTCGTTCGGTTCATAGAAAGGCAATAGTACTACATGTTTTCTATAAGCCGAAAGTCTATAAACCGAACGTTCAGTTTATAGACTTTCGGCTTATGGAATACATGTAATCCTATTGCTATTCTATAAACCGAACGTTCGGTTTATAGAATAGCCATAGGATTACATGTATTACATAAGCCGACAGCCTATAAACCGAACGTTCGGTTTATAGTAGACATGTGCATTCGTTTTCGGACGAATGCATTTTCGGACGAAAATAGCATTTTCGTCCATTCGTCCGAAAAACGAATAACGAAAATTTTAACTAACAAAATCCGAATGAACGAATGGTTAATAAACGAAAATCATTCGTTCATTCGTCCATTCGTCCATTCGTGCTATTGGCATTCTAAACCGAAATAGAGTCGGTTTACAATACCAATAGCATTGTACTACATTCCATAAACCGACATGAATGACTTTCGGTTTATGGAATGCATGTAATGCTATTAGCTTCCTATAAACCGAAATTGAGTTCCCATTCATACGAATAGGTCAATTGACCTATTCGTATGAATGGGGACTCTTTCGGTTTATAGAAAGCCAATAGCAGCATGTATTCTATAAGCTGAAAGTCTTTAAAACAAACGACGTTCGGTTTATAGAATACATGTAATGCTATTGCTGTTCTATAAGCCGAAAGACATTCGGCTTATAGAACAGCAATAGCATTACATGCATTCTATAAACCGAACGTCGTTCGTTTTAAAGACTTTCGGCTTATAGAATACTATTGGCATTCTATAAACCTAACTAGAGTCCCTCCTCATTCATAAGAATTTCTTATGAATGGGGACTCGACTCTAGTTCGGTTTATAGAAAGCCAATAGTATTCTATAAGCCGAAAGTCTTTAAAACGAACGACGTTCGGTTTATAGAATACATGTAATGCTATTGCTAAACTATAAACCGAACGACTTTTGGTTTATAGAATAGCCATAGGATTACATGTAGTACATAAGCCGAAAGTCTATAAACCGAAAGTCCTTCGGTTTATAGGCTGTCGGCATTTAACTATACAGAGACAGAGTCTCCATTCATAAAATTATGAATGGAGACTTTGTCTCCGTGTAGTAAAATGCCGAAAGTCTGTAAACCGAACGATCGGTTTATAGACTTTCGGCTTATGTAATACATGTAATCCTATGGCTATTCTATAAACCGAAAGTTCGGTTTATAGAATAGCAATAGGAATACATGTATTCCATAAGCCGACAGCCTATAAACCGAACGTTCGGTTTATAGGCTGTGGGCATTTTACTACACGGAGACAAAGTCTCCATTCATAATTTTATGAATGGAGACTCTGTCACCGTATAGTTAAATGCCGGCTTTTAACTATACGGAGACAAAGTCTCCATTTATAATTTTATGAATGGAGACTCTGTCTCCGTATAGTTAAATGCTATTGTATTCTATAAACCGACTCTATTTCGGCTTATAGAATGCAATAGTACTACGAATGGACGAATGAACGAATGATTTTCCTTTATTAACCATTCGTTCATTCGGCTTTAGTTAGCTTAGCATTTTCGTTCTTCGTTTTTCGGGCGAATGGACGAAAATGCAATTTTCGGACGAAAATGCATTCGTCCGAAAACGAATGCACATGTCTAGTATATATTCACATGTAAATTGCTTTTTAAATAAAAAATTATGATATAAAAAAATCTTGTTTTTATTTCCTTTTATGTGACAAAGCTGCCTCTCTCTTTCCCTTGCCCCCAGATTTGTCGCTCTCCCCCCCTTAGTGTTGTCTCTCTCTCACCCTCCCTTTGGCTCCCCCCTCGCTCCCCTTGTGTCTGTCTCTTCCCCCCTTCCCTCCCCTTGTTTCTCTCTGCCCCCCCCCCTTGTTATTCTGTCCCCCCCTCACCTGTTTCTTGCTCCCTGGTGGCTAGTGGGGGCAGCCGGGGGATGTATGCACTATACATAATAGACGGAAGTGTCGGGCAGCATGGAGGTTGTCTGCACGATTCGTGCAGACATCCCCCAGCTGCCCGATTCTCCCTGGTGGCTAGCGAGGGAGCGGAGGATGTCTGCGCGATGAGCGAGACCTCTCCTGCTGCCGCCCGGCATGACCGCCGGGACTTCTATGATGAAGCTGGGTACTTCCGGCTTCCTCATAAAAGTCCTGGCTGTCGTTCCGGGCGGCAGCAGGGGAGGTCTCGCTCATCGCGCAGACATCCACCGCTGCCTCGCTAGCCACCAGGGAGAATCGGGCAGCTGGGGGATGTCTGCACGAATCGTGCAGACAACCTCCATGCTGCCCGACACTTCCGTCTATTATGTATAGTGCATACATCCCCCGGCTGCCCCCACTAGCCACCAGGGAGCAAGAAACAGGTGAGGGGGGGACAGAATAACAAGGGGGGGGGGCAGAGAGAAACAAGGGGAGGGAAGGGGGGAAGAGACAGACACAAGGGGAGCGAGGGGGGAGCCAAAGGGAGGGTGAGAGAGAGACAACACTAAGGGGGGGAGAGCGACAAATCTGGGGGCAAGGGAAAGAGAGAGGCAGCTTTGTCACATAAAAGGAAATAAAAACAAGATTTTTTTTATATCATAATTTTTTATTAAAAAAGCAATTTACATGTGAATATATACTAGACATGTGCATTCGTTTTCGGACGAATGCATTTTCGTCCGAAAATTGCATTTTCGTCCATTCGCCCGAAAAACGAAGAACGAAAATGCTAAGCTAACTAAAGCCGAATGAACGAATGGTTAATAAAGGAAAATCATTCGTTCATTCGTCCATTCGTAGTACTATTGCATTCTATAAGCCGAAATAGAGTCGGTTTATAGAATACAATAGCATTTAACTATACGGAGACAGAGTCTCCATTCATAAATTTATGAATGGAGACAAACGTATAGTTAAAAGCCGACAGCCTATAAACCGAACGTTCGGTTTATAGGCTGTGGGCATTTAACTATACGGAGACAGAGTCTCCATTCATAAAATTATAAATGGAGACTTTGTCTCCGTATAGTTAAAAGCCGGTGTTCTGACAAATTTCTGGAGCAAATTCTCCTGCGCAATCGCAGGAGAATTTGCTCACTGCGCATGCGCATAAAGTTACAGCTGATAACTCAGCTGTAACTTTGTGACCACCGTGCATGAGACAGCTGCGCAACCCACCTCCCGCCCCCCTCACACCCGCCGCACACCCCTTCTTACCAGATCATTGACCACAGCGATACACAGCGCATGCGCACGCCTATCCAGCCGTTTGGGAATGCGCACGTCCGTTGTTGTGTTCTTAAGGTGGTAAGTAACACGGGGCATCGGGACATAAGGGGGCAAGCATCCTGGTGAGGGCTGCCTCATCTTGATGGGATTTGTGATCCTCCTGCTGTATTATTGATGCAGCAGGAGGATCACAAATCCCATCAAGATGAGGCAGCCCTCACCAGGATGCTTGCCCCCTTATGTCCCGACGCCCCATGTTACTTACCACCTTAAGAACACAACAACGGACGCGCACATTCCCAAACGGCTGGATAGGCGTGCGCATGCGCTGTGTATCGCTGTGGTCGATGATCTGGTAAGAAGGGGTGTGCAGGGGGTGTGAGGGGGCGGGAGGTGGGTTGCGCAGCTGGCGCATGCGCGGTGGTCACAAAGTTACAGCTGAGTTATCAGCTGTAACTTTATGCGCATGCGCAGTGAGCAAATTCTCCTGCGATTGCGCAGGAGAATTTGCTCCAGAAATTTGTCAGAACACCGGCATTTAACTATACGGAGACAGAGTCTCCATTCATAAAATTATGAATGGAGACTTTGTCTCCGTGTAGTAAAATGCCCACAGCCTATAAACCGAACGTTCGGTTTATAGGCTGTCGGCTTATGGAATACATGTATTCCTATTGCTATTCTATAAACCGAACGTTCGGTTTATAGAATAGCCATAGGATTACATGTATTATATAAGCCGAAAGTCTATAAACGGATAGTTCGGTTTATAGGCTTTCGGCATTTTACTACACGGAGACAAAGTCTCCATTCATAATTTTATGAATGGAGACTCTGTCTCTGTATAGTTAAATGCCGACAGCCTATAAACCGAACGACTTTCGGTTTATAGACTTTCGGCTTATGCAATACATATAATCCTATGGCTATTCTATAAACCGAAAGTCGTTCGGTTTATAGAATAGCAATAGGAATACATGTATTCCATAAGCCGACAGCCTATAAACCGAACGTTCGGTTTATAGGCTGTCGGCATTTTACTACACGGAGACAGAGTCTCCATTCATAAAATTATGAATGGAGACTTTGTCTCCGTGTAGTAAAATGCCCACAGCCTATAAACCGAACGTTCGGTTTATAGGCTGTGGGCATTTTACTACACGGAGACAAAGTCTCCATTCATAATTTTATGAATGGAGACTCTGTCTCTTATTAGTTAAATGCCGACAGCCTATAAACCGAACGACTTTCGGTTTATAGACTTTCGGCTTATGTAATACATGTAAACCTATGGCTATTCTATAAACCGAAAGTCGTTCGGTTTATAGAATAGCAATATTAATACATGTATTCCATAAGCCGACAGCCTATAAACCGAACGTTCGGTTTATAGGCTGTGGGCATTTTACTACACGGAGACAGAGTCTCCATTCATAAAATTATGAATGGAGACTTTGTCTCCGTGTAGTAAAATGCCCACAGCCTATAAACCGAACGTTCGGTTTATAGGCTGTCGGCATTTTACTACACGGAGACAAAGTCTCCATTCATAATTTTATGAATGGAGACTCTGTCTCTTATTAGTTAAATGCCGACAGCCTATAAACCGAACGACTTTCGGTTTATAGACTTTCGGCTTATGTAATACATGTAAACCTATGGCTATTCTATAAACCGAAAGTCGTTCGGTTTATAGAATAGCAATAGGATTACATGTATTCCATAAGCCGAAAGTCTATAAACCGAAAGTCGTTCGGTTTATAGACTTTCGGCTTATAGAATACAATTAATACTATTGCCTTTCTATGAACCGAACGAGAGCCCCATTCATAAGAATTTCTTATGAATGGGGCTCTCGTTCGGTTTATAGAAAGCCAATAGTATTACATTGTATTCTATAAAACGAACGAAAAAAATTAACGAAACGAAAATAATGAACGAATTTCGTCTGAAACGAATGCACTAATGAACGAAATTCGTTTTAGACGAAATAAATAACATTTTCGTCCGAATGGACGAAAACGAAACGAAAATTTTAGTTTTGCACATGTCTAGTTTATAGGCTGTGGGCATTTAACTATACGGAGACAGAGTCACTTTGTCTCCGTATAGTTAAATGCCGACAGCCTATAAACCGAACGTTCGGTTTATAGGCTGTCGGCAGGGCCGGCGCCACCAGTAAGGCGACCTAGGCAGCTGCATAGGGCGCATCTTGGCTGGGGGTGCCGGAACCCTGCTTCAAAAAAAAACTTACTTACTTACCTCGTCGGCGTCGCTGCGTCTCCGGTGCTGGGCCGCCTGTGGCTGAGAGGGAAGCGTTGTGCGCTCCCCTCCAGCCAATGCGCATTCAGTAAAGTTTTTTTTTTTTTAAACAAACTTTACTGAATGCGCATTGGCTGGAGGGGAGCGCACAACGCTTCCCTCACAGCCACGGACGGACCTGCACCAGAGACAGAGCAGCAGCAGCGACGAGTTAAGTAAGGGAAGGAAGTAGTCATGGCATATTTTGGGGTAAAGTGCTGTCTGGCATGGCATATTTGGTGGCTAAATCCTGGCATATTTTGGGGCTAAATCCTGGCATATTTTTGGGGAAAGTCATGGCATATTGGGTGGCTAAATCCTGGCATATTTTGGGGCTAAATCCTGGCATATTGAGGGGAATAATCCTGGGATAATGAGGGGCATAATCCTGGGGTATTGAGGGGCATAATCCTGTCGCATTGAGGGGCATAATCCTGGCATATTGAGGGGCATAATCCTGGGATAATGAGGGGCATAATCCTGGGACATTGAGGGGCATAATCCTGGGATATTGAGGGGAATAATCCTGGCATATTGTGGGGCATAATCCTGGGGTATTGAGGGGCATAATCCTGGGATATTGAGGGGAATAATCCTGGCATATTGAGGGGAATAATCCTGGGATAATGAGGGGCATAATCCTGGGACATTGAGGGGCATTATCCTGGGATATTAAGGGGAATAATCCTGGCATATTGTGGGGCATAATCCTGGGGTATTGAGGGGCATAATCCTGGGATATTGAGGGGAATAATCCTGGCATATTGAGGGGAATAATCCTGGGATAATGAGGGGCATAATCCTGGGACATTGAGGGGCATAATCCTGGGATATTAAGGGGAATAATCCTGGCATATTGTGGGGCATAATCCTGGGGTATTGAGGGGCATAATCCTGGGATATTGAGGGGAATAATCCTGGCATATTGAGGGGAATAATCCTGGGATAATGAGGGGCATAATCCTGGGACATTGAGGGGCATAATCCTGGGATATTGAGGGGAATAATCCTGGGGTATTGAGGGGCATAATCCTGGGACATTGAGGGGCATAATCCTGGGATATTAAGGGGAATAATCCTGGCATATTGAGGGGCATAATCCTGGGGTATTGAGGGGCATAATCCTTGGATATTGAGGGAAATAATCCTGGCATATTGAGGGGAATAATCCTGGGATAATGAGGGGCATAATCCTGGGATATTAAGGGGAATAATCCTGGCATATTGAGGGGCATAATCCTGGGGTATTGAGGGGCATAATCCTTGGATATTGAGGGGAATAATCCTGGCATATTGAGGGGAATAATCCTGGGATAATTAGGGGCATAATCCTGGGACATTGAGGGGCATAATCCTGGGATATTGAGGGGAATAATCCTGGGATATTGAGGGGAATAATCCTGGCATATTGAGGGGCATAATCCTGGCATATTGAGGGGCATAATCCTGGCATATTGAGGGGCATAATCCTGGGACATTGAGGGGCATAATCCTGGGACATTGAGGGGCATAATCCTGGGACATTGAGGGTCATAATCCTGGCATATTGAGGGGCATAATCCTGGCATATTGAGGGGCATAATCCTGGGATATTGAGGGGCATAATCCTGGCATATTGTGGGGCATAATCCTGGCATATTGAGGGGCATAATCCTGGCGTATTGAGGGGCATAATCCTGGCGTATTGAGGGGCATAATTCTGGGATATTGAGGGGAATAATCCTGGGATATTGAGGGGCATAATCCTGGGATATTGAGGGGAATAATCCTGGCATATTGTGGGGCATAATCCTTGGGTATTGAGGGGAATAATCCTGGCATATTGAGGCTTAAATTATGGTACTTATTCTCCACCATTCTTAATAGGGGGCTTTATTGCAACATGTAACTCTGTTAACTCTCTTTTAATTTAAATGCTGAGAAAGGGGTGGAACATGTGATGTCATGATATGGGAAAATAATATGATAATGGGGGGGGGGGGGGCGTCAAATTTCATTTTGCCTAGGGCGGCAAAAATCCTTGCATCGGCCCTGGCTGTCGGCTTATGGAATACATGTATTCCTATTGCTATTCTATAAACCGAACGTTCGGTTTATAGAATAGCAATAGGAATACATGTATTCCATAAGCCGACAGCCTATAAACCGAACGTTCGGTTTATAGGCTGTCGGCATTTCACTACACGGAGACAGAGTCTCCATTCATAAATTTATGAATGGAGACTTTGTCTCCGTGTAGTGAAATGCTATTGTATTCTATAAACCGACTCTATTTCGGCTTATAGAATGCAATAGTACTACGAATGGACGAATGAACTAATGATTTTCATTTGTTAACCGTTCGTTCGCTTTCGTTAGCTTAGCATTTTCGTTCTTCGTTTTCCAGACGAATGGATGAAAATGCTATTTTCGGACGAAAATGCATTCGTCCGAAAACGAATGCACATGTCTAGTTTAAACCCTACGTGACACAAGGACATTCTATTCTGTCCTAATTTTACTGATCCTAAAAGATGCTAGGACGGCATAGAACGTCCAGCGTTAAACAGCTCATCGGGGGCTCCTGTAAAATTTGGATCTAACAAAAAACATGCAACATATAGTTTAAATGGTGTTTCCTTGGAGAAATCTACTAGGGAAAAATATTTGGAAGTAGTTGTAGACAATAGACTTAACAATAGTCCATAGTCGCAGCTGCAAAGGCCAAAAACGTATATTGTGATGTATTACAAAGGGTGTTGACGTGAGGAAGATATTATCCTGCCTCTTTATAGGTCCATGGTAAGATCACAACATGAATATCCAGTTCAATTCTGGGTGCCTTTAAAAAAAAAAGACATTATGAAACTAGGGATAGTGCAGAGAGGAACTACAAAACTAATAAGGGGAATAGATTATGAAGGAAGGCTAGAAAAGTTAAATTTGTACACCCAGGAGAAATGGCGTCTTAGAGGATATATGATAATGTTGTATGTACAGTGCCCATACATAAAGACTAGTTCATTAACAGGACAGTACAAATAACAAGAGGTCACCTACTAAAACTTGAAGAAATGAGAGTTTGTCTATGACGTGGAATGGGTTCTTTATGGTATAAGTTGTTTTTTTTTTGCTTTCTTTTGGATCAACAGTAGTAAACACAGTTTAGGAAAAGGATTGAACTTGGTGGACAAAATACATTTTTCAACCTAAACTACTATGTAACTATACAAATTAAATATTATTTTAATGCTGGAGTTGCTAAAATGGAAAATGGTTTCTTTAAAATATGAGTAACCATTAAATTGGGGCTTATCATTACTGCTAAGTACTCATAACACTGTTTACAGAGCAATTATAATGTTTAAACAGCTTGGAAGGAATGATTGCATTTTAATTATAAGAAACATAATAATAACTATTGCCAGTAGGTGTTTAATGGCATTAACATAACACCCAACTTTATGATATAATAGATTGCATTTAAGGACAACTTTCAAGCAAATATTGAATTTATTGCTCATTCACAACCTTCTCATTGCCTTGTCCTTCTTGGTAAACAATAACTTGGGGTACATGGACTAGGAGTACCAGGATATCTATTGAATGTCAGGATATTAACATAATTCACTTCAAAGGACCATTCTAAATCGAAAATGGCCTATTTTTTCAATATTAAAATTCAATGATAATATTTATTTATAATAATAAAAAGTTGTGGCTTTATTAATATGTGTATATGTGTGTTCTATATATGTTTAATTTACTCAGAATTATCAGTTTTACACTGGTGTGACTTTTTTTCTCAGAAACATCTGTTTTAATGTATAGCTGCTTAAGGTACAAGTAAGAAAAGAGTGGGAATTTGTTTTGCTTTGAGTGGGCCTTGAAATATACATCATGCAGTAGAAAGTAACATATGTTAACATAATAAAGAAATTAACAATGTAAGTGTTTTTTTATGTTAAGACCTATCTAAGCAAATGTCAAGGCTGTTCTAGCTGCTAGACAAGTATTGTTTAGTCAAGCATTCATTGGAAATTAGTATTCCATTTTTATTCCTGTTCTATCCTTGGTTGACTATTGGAGACAGTAGGGGCTATTCACTAAAATCTGAATTCCGTGGTCGAAATTAGCTTTATTTTGACCTCAAACCCTCTGATTGGCCCCCTCCTTCCCCCCTTTGACCCTGCAAAATGGTATTCAGTAACAATTTTTGCAAGGTTGAGATGTAAACTCGAACAAAATATGCTGCATTTCCTATTTAGAGTGATTTCCATTCACAATGTAATGCACTTCCCTCTTTCATCAATGCATATATTGCACATCATTTTTCTACTACAGGTCACATGCACATACATGTATTTGTATATTTGACTTGTCATAGACAGGTGAAGAGGTAGCAGGCATCAAAACCAACTGAGCCATCTGACCTGGTGAAGTCCTTACATGTATCTCTACATGTATGCATATACTGATATGTATAGATACACCTATGTGTTACCACAGATGTAAAGTTCTATTGATACACAGACACTGATATGCACTGCAGCTATGGAGTGCAACTCCCATGGACCTTGGCTACTTGCAGCATTCATCGTACTTGTCATTGTTCTCTACACACACCCTTGCTGCTTCTCCAAATTAAATAATGGTACTCGCCTACCCAAGGGAAGTGACCTCCCAACTCCACCTCCCAAAAATGTTACTGAAAAACATTTTTTTAATGCTTTCTATGGCAAAATAGGAGGTCGAATTTGACTTTGTTTAATGATTAACTAAAGTGTGTTGAATTTGGAGGTCACATTTGATTTTTAGACTTTGTCAAATTTGACCTCCTCTTGTCAAATTGTATTTTTAGTGAATCAGCAAGTCTGTTATGAAAAATATCACATTAATAAATTTCTGGGATGATGATGACCTCTTTAAATGGTGGTTGATATAGAAAGTTTGAATAATTTTATCTCAAAGACAAGTTGTATGAACTAAGAAAATGCCATAAATGCAGGGTACCGGTATTGTTAAATCTCTTCCTTATGGTTGATAAACTTGGTTAAAGAGGCACTCCATAGCAACTTCTAATCTGACAGAAGTTTAAGGGAGCACCATTTAACAACAATTACACTGACTTTTGATTGCAATTTCACAAGTTTGAGACTTCCACCTGTTATGTAATGAAGATGCAGTTCTGTGACAGGCAGTGCTGGTTGATGTACTGTGTGCTTGATGCTAATACACTTTTTGAGGAGATGCATGCCTCTTTGGCTGTTAGCACGCACACCATTGACAGAGAAAGCAATTGTGTCTCTCTATACTGCCATAAATGACTGCTTCATCACATAGCAGATGCCTAGTCTTTGCATTGGTAAAGAATAGGTTGGAATGGCAGTTTTAATGAGTCACAACATGAATATCCAGTTCAATTCTGGGTGCCTTTAAAAAAAAAAGACATTATGAAACTAGGGATAGTGCAGAGAGGAACTACAAAACTAATAAGGGGAATAGATTATGAAGGAAGGCTAGAAAAGTTAAATTTGTACACCCAGGAGAAATGGCGTCTTAGAGGATATATGATAATGTTGTATGTACAGTGCCCATACATAAAGACTAGTTCATTAACAGGACAGTACAAATAACAAGAGGTCACCTACTAAAACTTGAAGAAATGAGAGTTTGTCTATGACGTGGAATGGGTTCTTTATGGTATAAGTTGTTTTTTTTTTGCTTTCTTTTGGATCAACAGTAGTAAACACAGTTTAGGAAAAGGATTGAACTTGGTGGACAAAATACATTTTTCAACCTAAACTACTATGTAACTATACAAATTAAATATTATTTTAATGCTGGAGTTGCTAAAATGGAAAATGGTTTCTTTAAAATATGAGTAACCATTAAATTGGGGCTTATCATTACTGCTAAGTACTCATAACACTGTTTACAGCGCAATTATAATGTTTAAACAGCTTGGAAGGAATGATTGCATTTTAATTATAAGAAACATAATAATAACTATTGCCAGTAGGTGTTTAATGGCATTAACATAACACCCAACTTTATGATATAATAGATTGCATTTAAGGACAACTTTCAAGCAAATATTGAATTTATTGCTCATTCACAACCTTCTCATTGCCTTGTCCTTCTTGGTAAACAATAACTTGGGGTACATGGACTAGGAGTACCAGGATATCTATTGAATGTCAGGATATTAACATAATTCACTTCAAAGGACCATAAATGACTGCTTCATCACATAGCAGATGCCTAGTCTTTGCATTGGTAAAGAATAGGTTGGAATGGCAGTTTTAATGAGTCAGAAGTTACCTCAGTGTAGGGTCTAGTCCCTCTGTAATTCATTAATGAGTCATGCACTCTGAAACTTCATGTGGCTCATATGAAACCAAGATGGTTGACTATACTATTAGGCACATGATTGCTGAAGATTATATGTTCAATTGTTCTTCAACTATGTCCTGGATATATTAAGATCCTCCAAGATTGGGTGTACTTAATGATAATATATTGCAGCTGTGCATTGTCCCATTCAGCAGGTGCAAGGGAACACACACTGTTGGAAGAAAGGAGCCATCACCTTCAAAACTTAAAAAGTTTCTTAAAAATGAAATTGTGGAACACACTGTGAAGTGTAGTTGATTTGTCAGATTCAGACAATGCATTTGAAATATGATTGGATGCCTTTCTAGCAATGAAAACAATTAGAAATAGCTCTGGGGAGAATCCAACTGCCTTATGAGTTGAGAATGTTTTTTTGTTTTGTTTTTGTTTTCCTTTGAGATGAAATTTGAAGTGTCTTAATATGTTTTTTTTTCTTGATCAAAAAATACTAGTGTGTGGAAATGCTGAACTTGATAAACTAAATAATTTTCAATCTAATTGACCATATACCTATGTAACAGTGCTATTTATTTTATCAACCTTAGAAGAATGAAAGGATGAGCTAATCCTATTGAGTCACACTGCTAACCTTGAGCATTGAACAGATTCTACATTTGGTGCATTAGTACACTGAGCTATAAATTTGTCTCTCAAGCTTTATCCTAAAATAGATTCACCATTCCAAAACAAATCTTGTTTAAATCCTCTTGTATGAAAAGGGATTATGCAACAGATAACAATTTAGAGATGTAGAGCATGAATCTGTCTGCAAATCCAAATTGGTATGCTCAACAATATTTATAATTTATTATGGTGCTCCAGTATAATGGCAATACCTAAAATTGCTGTGCGTTACTAAACTGGCTAACACATGAATCCTGGCATATCTTTCTTGCCAAGCTCATATCTAGTATCTAGGTCTCCAAAAAGTTTTCTCATGCTCACAACATATATTATCTTCAATCGTCTGAACACCCATTTATTATAAGGGGGTGCTGCTGAAATGACCAACATATTTAAATACAAACCACAGGGATCAGCACACTCACATTAAATAGGTTACAAACTCTTAAACTTTTAACGGTTCCACACATCATACACAGATTTATCCTGAAATTGATTCAGACCTGGCAAATTGCTGAATTGCGGCTACTCAATATTCCTGAATTTGGGTCCAAATCAGAAATGTGAACCTTTTTGGAAACCGAAGCATTGGAGGCTTTTTGGGTCGGGATAATTTCACTGTGAAGCCATAGATTTTTGGCTACCCAAAGTACACTGATCACATAAACACACTCCGAATTTGGCAGAATGCTACCATTTCAATTCTCCCGATTTGAACTGGAGAAATCAACTTTAAGGCCTATAAAGTACACTACAATTACATAATATCATTTCTGATACAAATATACATCATAATGATATTTGCAAAAAAAAGGATAATATTTTGATATAATGAACTATGATCATCTAAAAAAATCACACCAAAAAAGTGTCATGCAACAAAATACATGTGCTGCACAGACAATAGTGTGTAACCCAATGAAAGGGAAGGCGTACCCATGTACCAAGCTGTATCTATCGATCTATCTGCATCAATAGTCATTGTTATTCACAATCACAGACCATCACCTGAGGAATAACAATGAATATAGATGTATGATATGTGTGTTGATGTGGAGGATCAGAGGAGTCTTGAGATCACTACACTGCTGATAGCTAAACACATCAATGGAAATAGACAACCCCAGAACAAATCATGTTGTGTACACATACTAGACAGCTACTTATTTAAAATCTACAATGTACCCATCATACATAGGACTAACTATGTACACGGTGTCTTCTCCTGGTGTTGTTGCTAGTAAACAAGTCACCTCTTGCAGGGATTATGAGAAAGTTGGTCACATCTCTACTCTGCTCCTTGTCATTCTTATAGCGTCTTCAATAGAGTCTTCTCTCTTCTCCTGGCCACGTCTTCACTCTTTCAGTTATCAATGCTAGCTGTGTAATTACCCCTAACTGAACCATATGCATACCTCCCACTGATTGACTAAAGTTCCAATATACCCATACACCCATGGATCCCTGCATGTGAGATTTCTACTGAATATCATCTGATGATGAAGAACAATACTAATCATATCATGGCAGCTCTATGCTGGCATCAAATCACTGGATATTCTTAAGCCATAACTGTTATAATAAGTGTAACCGTACCCTCATGTAATGTGTAGTAATGAACCATTCCAAGTGGAAATGGCAACATTGATTTCCAAGTAGAAATGTGTGAGGTGTGGATATATCTTAAAAATAAGACATACACAAATAAGTATGTTTAAATTAATACATATTATTAATTTTTAATGTTATTTTGATTAGAAACCCAAATAATTTGATATTATGGATATGGATATTTCATGCAATTTCCTCTTTCATGATTGAAGCCCTGTCTGTTGCACATGTTTCTACTGTTGGTGACATGCAACTACATGCACATGTATTTGTATGTTTGACCAACCAGAGGCAGGTGAAGAGGAAGCTTCCACCAAGGGCAGCAGAGCACTCTGAGATGGTGAAGTGTGAGGAGGAGCTGTCAGTTGTTGTGTGGCTTGTACAGACCAAGGGCCCTATCATCACTTGTTGCTGGGGGATGAGGGGACAAACAAGATGATGCTAGGAGTAAAGTGAGAGAACAGTGTCAATATGTATAAAAATCACATACATAGCACATGAATGGATGTCAATACTTTTTACTAGTTATTTTTATGAGGCCAGTTCTCCCTCAACCCCCATGATGGCTTCAGTCCCCATGGAGTGGACTGGTGTTTCCTCTTCACCTGCCACTTACTATCTGAAAGATATGAGTATATCATTGTAATTGGTTTACTATCACTGAAAACTATAAATTGCAGTAGTGTCTCTATATATGTAAAATAAGAAGGGCTTTGGTCTCCAGTAAGTAATATAATTGAGGACTTGAGCTCCGTATAAGCAAAATTATTTAGGGTTTGTTTACTAAACACGTGCAGTGGGAAAAAAGGTAGGTAAAACGGGAGTAAGGAGCAATTTGTGTGCTTTTTTCCCGTTTTGCACTTCTTCCTTTTATTTTTATTTAGTGCGCATTTTTTCCGGTTTGCGCTAACATCTTGCGATAATATTTGCCCATGCTAAAGGTTTTTGTGAATGTTTTGTGAAAAATAAATCGTATTTTTTCTTGTGAAAAGTACACCAGCTTTTAGCAAGTGTACTTATAAAGGCAGAAAAAATATTCACAAACTTGCCTTTTTTTAACCCGTAAATATGCCTGTTTTTATTCACAATATGCTCATGTTTACTTTTTGAGTGTTACATGTTTAGTACATTGCAAAAGAAGCAAAAGAGCAAAAATAGTTTTGCTCATAAATATATTCACTTCTTTTTAGTATATGTCCCTCTTAATGTTAGGACCCACTAATAATAGAGCACGTCGTGTAGTAGTGGGCTCAGCATAATATGGCCATATAATGTGACTAAATCTTTATTTCTATCATCTTAAAAATGCTTTTTCTAAATAGTTTTAATAAAAAATATAGTTTCGAGTTTGTAACTGTTTAATGTTTAACTGTTTAACATTACAAAAAGGAGACTGGTTGACCTGCCTTTCCACAAATTCCAAAAATCAGCAATAACTGTACATTCTTCCACCAATTTACAACCCATTAAAACATCCTCCCCATTGCACTTAAAATCAAAATGCTATAAAAAAAAACTATAAAAAAAAGTAGTGTTACATTCTTACCTCATTCTCATTAGGTATTTGTCTTAATGTATAAGACTTTAATAAGCTGGTGAGCAGGGCTCTCTACCTCATGTATCACCCTGTTCTTGCTTGTCTAACTTAGTTCTACATAGCGCTATGTAAATTGTTGGTGCTATATAAATAAATCTAATGTGCACATTCCTTGCATTCTGCATGTTCTTTGTGGCATATTTTGAATACGAGACAGCTCAAGGTATTCCTTGCAATATATTTTGTAAACAGATTACAAGATTCCCTCTGCCTTTAAAAGTTATGACAATTTCTCATCTCTGGCTGACCAATTGCCCAAATGCAATATGCCTCTCACTTCTTGCTGGGGTTATGCTGTTTGTTTGTTGAGGTGAAATGCAAAGCTTTTGATTGCCATGTATGTGTAGGGAAAAGTGAGTACTTTATACTGGTTTTCATGCACTTCCTGACTTCCAATTTTCATGTATTATATTATGTGTTTCTGTTCATGGAAAGTATATAAGTAAAATGGGAACTGACAAAATAATTTATTTGCTTCTGTTAACTGTATATCCAGAAATAGTGAAACTTCATTTTAAATGAAGTCACTTGGGAAACATTTTTACTATTTCATATATCATCCAGAATCAATGTTTGACCTAGGTCAGGAGAAAGAATTGAAAAATGCATTTGCCAAGCGATTAGAACTGTATTATTTTATTACAAACTAAAATATGGAATCTAGAGTTATACTGGTACAAATTTACTTCTAAAGTAATGTGCATTATTTTAACCCTTTTTTATTTTACATCCCTAGATCTTATGGTTTGTATGACCCAGTTTTATCTTAAAGATGTTTTGATAGATACATTAGATATAGCATGATGAAAATACTAGAGGTCCTACTCAATAAACAGAGAATTGCAGGGAATTGAGATGGAATTTCCAAACTTAAGGCCAAAGTAGCAGAATTCGAAAAAAATCACCCATTCAGCTGCAATGGAGAATTTTTCCAACTCTGCTACATCGGCCTAAAGTTTGAACAGTCCTCTTAAAGCGGACACCCGGTACCAGATCAAAATATTCACACACCCAAATTGAAAATGAGAGGCTTACCAGTCGAGGTACTTCAAAACCCCTCCATAAATTCCAGAAAAAAAGCAGGTCAGGAACTCAACTCACTAAGTATATGAAAATGTATTTACTGCATACAAAACATACACAAATTTAAAAAATATGTGTAGCACAGCAGGGATGGCATATTATGCCGCTATGCTACAAATCTTTAAACGTTTTCTTTTTTTTTTTTTCATGCAGTAAATAAGTAAATTTTCATATACTTCAGTGAATTGAGCTCCTGACCTGCTTTTTTTCTAAAGCTTGAAATTCCCATTTCGGTTCCCTAAACTCTCTTTATTGAGTAGACCCATAGAGCTTAAATTCCAGAGGCAGTGAATTGAAATCAGTTCAGTATTAAAATATTATACAAAATGTAAAGTTTTATAAGCCTCAATCAATACTATAACTGCAGTAAATGAAAATGACTTTTTTTTTATTAAAGAAAAATGATAAATACTCATCTTGGATGTATTGAAAAAAGTAATTTTATGAAACCCTGTTTAGCATTTACAAAGCAGAACATTTAAGTAAATCTGATACAAGTTCCTTTGTCAGTTTGAAAGTGTAAAGTATGTATTAATGTGGCAGGAAAACCTTAGTACAAATGTAGATTGTCAAAACTGGTAAAAGATTTTTATGTATACACACACAACTTTCAATCTTTACCTGAGAATAGTAGAGTATCATATAAATTACTGAAATATGTGCATTCTTCCAATGTGATTGCCAGGAATTTATTAACTAGAATAGTAAGTGGTTGATCACTCAGTAATCAACAGGTACAGTTGACAAAGTCAGTACATTTCCACTGCATATTACAATATTGTGTAATGACAATCTGACCTTGTGTTTGTTGATTACCTGTTAATTGGCTTTACAAGAGTCACAAAACATTCACCACACCTGTTCTCAGTCAGTCCTCGGAAACTATGATTTATTATTTTTTATATACCACTGGAGGGTCAACTCGGTCTTGTGCTTAGGGTCATTGTCATGCTTGAAAGTCCAATAGTGTCCCATGTGCAGCCTTCGTACAGAAGAATGCAAATTGTCTGCCGGTATTTTCTAATAACATGCTGCATTGATCTTGCCATCATTTTCACAAGATTCCCACTGCCTTTACAGCTCACCCCTCCCCCAAACATCAGTGTGAGTCACCACCATGTTTCCCAGTGGGGATAGTCTTTTCACTATAGGCCTTGTTGACCCCTCTCCAAACATAACGCTTATGGTTGTGACCATAAAGCTCTATTTTGGTCTCGTCACTCCAAATTACAGTGTGCCAGAAGCTGTGAGGCATGTCAAGGTGTTGTCGGGCATATTGTACCCAGGCTTTTATGGCATTGGAGTAGTAAAGACTTCTTTCTGGCAACTCGACTATGCAGCTCATTTTTGTTCAATTATCATCGTATTGTGGTCCTTGACACAACCACACAATATTTTTCAAGAGCAGCCTGTATTTCTCCTGAGGTTACCTGTGGATTTTCTTTGTATCCAAAATAATTCTTCTGGCAGTTGTGGCTGAAATCATTCTGGGTCTACCTGACCTTGACTTGGAATCTTAATGCGGGATTGAACCGTACTGACTGCCATTTTCAAGGCTTTGGATATCTTTTTATAATATTTTCAATCTTTATAAAGTTCCATTCTTATTATGCAGGGCTTTTGTCAGTTCTTTTCTGCTCTCCATGACTCAGTATCTAGCCTGCTCAGTGCATCCATGTGAGAGCTAACAAACTCATTGACTATTTAAACACAGACACCAATTACTATTTAAAAAGGTATGGGAAATTAACCTTTAATTGCCATTCTAAACTGTGTGTGTCACCTTGTGTGTCTGTAACCAAGCTAAACATTCAAGGGCATGTAAACTTTTGGTCAGGGCCATTTGGGTGATTTATGTTATCATTATGATTTAAAAAAGAGCCACACAACTATGTGATAATAACATGGCTTCATATGATTCATTATCGTTCAGTAAAAGAAAGTTTTTTGGCATCACCAGTCAGGTTTTTAAATTCAATGCCAAAATTTCACAATTTCTGCCAGGGTATGCAAATGTTTGAGCACACGTTTTAACTGCCGAAATGGCAATCTTGGTTTAAGGCTTTGGCTTATTTTGGGGGTCATTTTATGGAAGAAGCCAAAGTCCTTCCAAAATGGCCTGCAATTATATTAAACAAAATCTGTAAACACATAAATTTACACAGTAACCAAATACATAAAAATAAAACAAACATAAAATAACATTACGTTTATTTTAAAATTACAAAAATGTGCATACTAATGTAAACATACTATTACAAATAAAACATTAATATATTAGTATATAAATATGTCTGAACTATGTTTACTTTAATTCTTCTTCTTTTTTCGGTTTAATTCCCCAGATAAAATGTGGAGAATTGAACTGCCCAAAATTTGGTAATTTCTACCAATGTAGAGCCAACTTCGGGATGGGGTGGGGGAGTGCAGTCATTTAGGAGTTGCCTTACCACCCTGAGCCAAATGTGTCAGAAAGCCAGCCCAAAATAGCCGCACAGTAGGTTTCTCTGCAGTTCTGCTTTATGCACCGATCTAGACCAACTTGGGGCCAGACTGAGGCATATTGAGCAGACCCTTATTTGTTTATTTGAATAAAACATTTGTTTAAAAATGATGTGATTTCCTTTCCCATTAAGTGATACCCAATCTATACATTTTGCTAGCCAATATGCTAGAAAATTATATATTTTTTATTTTTATTTAAAATTCACTTCCTGGGGTTTACCATTACAGCAATAGCAGTAAAATCTACACAGAGAGCCACGTATAGGCCTTTCACAAAGGGTGACATAAAATGCCACAAGGCTTGGTGTGCTACACCAGTGGTCCCCAACCATTATGGCACGGGGGACCGTTTCCATTGAAGGAAACATTTTAATGGCAGGGGGTTTATGCATACATACAGAGACATACATACATACAGGCACACAGAGACATACCTACTGTACATACAGGTCCCTGGGGTGCATGCTGTCCAGCTCTGTGGAGTCCTGTCTTGCAGCCCAGCCTCATCACAGGGCCCCTGCGTGCTCTGTGGTACACAGGGAGCAGGGATATGATGTGTTTCATACCTCGCCCCCTCCACAAAGCTTGCGGCAGACACCAGGGTCCTCGGGCGGCAGTAAGCTGGGCGGGCGGCAATTGGCTGGGCTGCGCTGAGGGGAGGTGCTTGTGCTCAGCCACGCTTCATAAAGTAACCAGCTGGAGGGGACCGCAGAATGCTTCCCTCACAGCACACCAGTGCTGGTCCGTGGCCCGGGGGTTGGGGACCCCTGTGCTACACATCTGCCACCAATCACTCAAACAAGTAGGAAAGCTATGTATTTGTGATACATCATCCACTTCCAACACATCTATGGAATGAAATTGCTTAATGATCCCTTTAATAGGTTCGATCTCAGCAGGTGTATTAAATAAACTAAATGTGCAATCAGTCGCACTACTGGAATAACAATGTGTGGGAGCATTACAAAAATCACTTCATTTTGAGATAGGAACCACTTGTACAGAAAAGGCTTTTAAATAGAAACTAATAGCCATTTGGTTTTATTTTAATGCTAAGGATTAAATGTCTTCACCCTGAGAACAAGAGAGCACTTGATTTGTGTTATTCTGCACTGATAATACTTTACAATTAAATTAATAATAACATTCCATTACTTTAGCCGTTAGATTAAAAAAAAAAAAAGTAAAAATTGCAGTGTTGCAAATTAATATGTCCAATCAAAAGCTGGATTAAACAGTTTTTTGTTGTTTTTACTGCTTACTTATCCATGCTCTCTTTCTCTTGTTGTTGTGTTTACCTACAAAATATGTATTTTTTCTGTTAAAAATGTATGCTATTCTGTAAATTTAAAAAAAAATGCTTATCCATGATTTCTTTCTCCAGTTGATTTGTCTACACAAAATATGTATTTTTTAATATTTAAAATCTATGCTATTATGTAAATATAAAAACATTCAAATGTAAAAAAACACTAAAGAAACTATACTTACTGGTTTCAATTCACTATAACACAAACTGTGTAAATCAGGCTTTAATGTTTTACATTTTATCCAACTTAACCAACTTTTCAGCTCCGCTATTAATACCTGATATTTGCATTCCACATGTAATTTCACCATATTTAGCCATCTAGAAAATATGACCCGTTGGGTTCCTTGGAGAATGCAAATATATCCTTTTTTAGTGTGACTCATACACGCTTTACACTTAATTCATTTTTTTTTCAGAAAAGATTCATTTTTCACTGAGTTTGCATAGAAAATGAAAATAAATGTTTCATACAAACTGGTTGTGAAGGGCTACTAGATAGATCTTGATTTTTTAAGAAAATGTTTACTTAACAGAAATTGCTAAAATAATTCTGAATCATTTATTAAAAATGTACTTTTTTTTTATCCATGCCATCACAGCACTGAGAGACCCTGTTGTGAATAACGTGTTTCAATATGAAGGCAATGCGTTTAAAGATTAACTGAACACCCTCAAAAAAGTTATAATCCGTTATCACAAACCTCTGTCTGATTAAACTGTGTTTTGTATGGTTGTTACGATGGTACTCACATTTTGATGAGGAGCCTTGTTGCTAGGAAAACACGTTTGCTGGAACAGTACCCAGAGGAGAGAACTTGTGGGTATGAACAGAACTCTTTCTGGGGTCACTGTGAGCATGAGTGAATATAGATGTAGATGAATCACACCAGAGCTGGATGGTACTTGCTCAAAGGAATAGGCAAAATCGGTAGTCCAGTAGACAAGCATGTTTTCAGGGAACTAAGAAAGCTGCTTAGTAGATGGAGGAAGCCAAAGTCAGGGGAGCCGGATATCAGAATACGCTTGGTACAAAATAGTCAGCACGGTCAGTATTCAAGCCAAGGTCAGTATTTAGGGAGTCAGACAAAAAGGAATGGTCAAAAATGGTAAGCAGGGGTCAAAGCCAGGTAATCAGAATTCAAATGTAGGCTTGGAAGCTGTGTACGCTGAGGAAAGCACAGTAACTCTCAGCAGTGTTTGCTCATTTCCATGGGGCTTATATAGTGGAGTGGCTATGATGCAGAGGGGTGGAGCCTAAAGACGTGGAGGGGCAGAGCCTAAATACACATAGGGGCGCAGCCTAAAGACGCGTCGCCATGCATGGAGGACTGACGCGACATTGGTGAGTATAACAATGGTGTTGCTAGAAATCACTCTTTAAAAGATATTAAACTTATATGTCCAGGCTGTCATTGCATTTAGCTTCAGATCTGTGTCATCCTCGTACTTGGAGTTTAAAGCCTTGGGAGGATATGATCAACTCTTCCTAAGCTATTGGTTGTATTTGATGCAACTGTTGCACTCATGCACCAAATACAGAGAAAGCTGGCCACTAAACTAACTTTCATTTCCCATGGAGCACTGCATGATGTCATACGCATGAGACATCAAAGACACATTTTGCTTGCAAGCATGCAATCTTGCTAACACAAATTATAGATTTGTTTTTGCATTTTTATTCTCTACACTCACAGTACAAGCAATGTTTAGGTTGCGCAAGTTCCTTTAATTCTTCAGTTTATGATGTGTCCTTCAGTATCTGCTACTGCAAACAAACAATTACGATTGTTACATAATTCTTCAGACATTAATTATATACAGTGCATTGCGAAAGTATTCACCCCCTTGACTTTTCACCTATTTTGTTACATTACAGCCTTAAGTTCAATGTTTTATTAATCTGGATTTTATGTGATGAATCGGAACACAATAGTCTAAGTTAGTGAAGTGAAATGAGAAAAATATATACATAAAACTATTTTTTAAAAACAGAAAACATGTTATGTTATTTGTTATGAAGCCCATAAAAAGCTCTGGTGCAACCAATTACCTGATCTGTCATTACATATACACACATTTTTTGAAAGGCCCCAGAGGCTGCAACATCTAAGAGGCACCACTAACCAAACACTGCCATGAAGACTAAGGAACTCTTCAAACAAGTAAGGGACAATGTTGTTGAGAAGTACAAGTCAGTACTTTGATGATCCCCAGGAGCACCATCACATCTTTCATAAGCAAATGGAAAGAACATGGCACAACAGCAAACCTGCCAAGAGACGGCCGCCCACCAAAACTCACAGACCGGGCAAGGAGGGCATTAATCAGAGAGGCAGCACAGAGACCTAAGGTAACCCTGGAGAAGCTGCAGAGTTCCACAGCAGAGACTGGAGTATCTGTACATAGGACGACAATAAGCCGTATGCTCCATAGAGTTGGGCTTCATGGCAGAGTGGCAAGAAGAAAGCCATTACTTTCAGCAAAAGACAAAATGGCACGTTTTGAGTTTGCAAAAAGACATGTGGGAGACTGTCAAAATATATGGAGGAAGGTGCTCTGGTCTGATGAGACTAAAATTGAACTTTTCGGCCATCAAAGAAAACGCTATGTCTGGCGCAAACCTAACACATCACATCACCCAAAGTACACCCCACAGTGAAACATGGTGGTGACAGCATCATGCCTTGGGTATGCAAATGCTCTGAAAAATACCCCTCGTCTTATAATCGAGGTCATCTTATAATCTGACCTCAAATCGAGCTGCAGGGAACCTGTATCCCCCTCTCTAACAGCCGTGGGATGTCTGTGCGATGAGCGCAGACTCCCCCTGCTGCCTCCCGGCACGACCACCTGGACTTCTATGATGAAGCTGGGTCCTTCCGGCTTCATCATAAAAGTCCCGGCAGAAGTGCTGGGCAACAGGGGAGGATGTCTGCGCGTATCGTGCAGACATCCTCCGCTGCCCCGCTAGCCACCAGGAGAATCGGGCAGCCGGGGGATGTCTGCACGATAGTGCAGACATCCTCCATGCTGCCTGACACTTCCGTCTATTATGACGGACCGGCTGTCCGTCATAATAGATGGAAGTGTCGGGCAGCATGGAGAATGTCTGCACGTATCGTGCAGACATCCCCCGGCTGCCCCCACTAGCCACCAGGGAGCAAAAAACAGGTGAGGGGGAGGGAGGGAGAGTGTGAGGGGGAAGGAGGGAGAGGGGGAGGGGAGGGGGGAGAGAAAGACGGGGGACAGAGAAAGACAAAGGGAGGGGGGAAGAGAAAGACAAAGGGAGGAGGGCATAGAAAGACAAAGGGAGGGGGCAGAAAATGACAAGGGGAGGAGAGGCAGAGAAAAACAAAGGGAGGGGGCAGAGAAATACAAAGGGAGGGGGGCATTCAAATGAATCTAGAAAATCTATTCACTGAAATGCCTTTATTTTATGTAGAAAATGTTTAATTCTAACAACAAAATGTAATTTTGCACAGAAAAAAAAACTTGTTCTGGTATTTCAGAAAATAAACAAAATTAGCTATCATCTGGCATGAGCATAACAAATATAAGGTGATCACAAGAAAATGAAAATACATTTAGGCATTTGATATATGGTAAACAATTTCTTTGTTCTTAAAGAGAGTTGGGTATGTTACAGATGTACTGAAACAGTAAGGTTTAAAGTTTCAAATCACAGTTTATTTCCCTGATGAATTTCGACAGGTTCAGTAGCAATATGCCAGCAACCTGAAACATAAGCAACTTCGATACTGAAATATACATTTGTAACCCTTTTATGCTTGGCCTTGAGGCTCTGTCTCATAAGAAAATCACAGATATTTATCTGGTTACACAATGTCATTGCTGTCTGCATGTGGTTGGTATTCTATGGATTTAAGGGGGGGGGGGGGGATATCTAGTTTCATTGCCAGAGGTATGATAGGGTAATGAAACATTTACATGGATTGGTATTTGGTGTGTACCATAAACTGCTCCAGAGAACTAGTCACTGAATGTATTTTTTCATTAGTAAGTAAATAATTGTATCATCTTTAAACTGTTCAATGACAGTGTTGTATGAGCTGCCATGACTTACTAATATTATAATATAATCACGGAAGATCTGACCCAACATCATAGAAGTCTGTCTACATTACAGACTACCGTGTCTGAACTCACACAGGGTGCACTTTCACCATCAAGCTGGTTCAGAATGCAGCTCTCCCTCTCAGCCTGTTAAAAGCACTTGGGCAGAAACCGGAATGCAGATACAGGTGCTCAAGTGCTTTTAACATTTAAAAGGTGTGCGCTGAGCCAGCTTGTGGGTGACATCACTCCTGCTGTGACACTGTACGCAGAGCGACCACTGTGGGCAGACTTATTTGGCCTCTGGTGAGGTCTTCCGTAATCCAATTAAATTATTAGCACATCATGCAAGCACAGTATGTAGTTCCCTTCTATGCTCTATATCTAGCTCTACATAAATTGTTGGCGCTATATATATAAATGGAATACATAAAAAACATAAAACATCATGCGCTTGAGAGCAACCTGTGATTAAGCACCTTTGTGAAAAAATATATAGTGGCTCTCAAGTGAGAGATAGTGGATCTGTATCCCAAAAATCAGGGAGATGGTGCGGGTCCCCCTCAAGGGGATACACTTACAAACTCTTTGAAAAGAGACAGCACTTCAGGTATGTCCTGTAGAGATCTGGCTTCAGAGTAGTAATTCTCATGGAAACACAGCAAAGGACATCAATTAATAATAGGACAGGTAGATTTTAATAAAAAAATAGTAGCTGCTTACATGGGGATTCTGGTAGTCACATGAAGTGGGCGCCACACATAATGACAGGAATCCTTACAGCAAGTAGTGTTTTGAAATATCAAATATACTTTAAATATAAAAAACAATAAAAGTACAATGGTAAGAATAGCAGGTTGAGTCCAGAACGCTACGCGTTTCGCTCTACATGAGCTTCGACCAGGCGTCTGGACTCCCTGCTTCAGAATGACACTTTTATCCTCCGATGGTATTGCCGGGTCCTGGCGTTGCTTCCGCATTCGTCATCATCTCGCGCGATCTCGGCTTGGAGATTTCCTGTTCTCGCGTCTCGCGAGATTCTGACTTTTATTATTTTCCTCCAAAAACGGAACATTGGCTGAGTAGCTCATTTTTCCGTGTGCCATAGAGAAAAAAAGGGATAAAAGACATAGCGCTTTACCCTAAAAACAAGCTGGTATATATCAACATATTGAAATGTGTATTTAAAAACGGACTTTTATGCAAAAAATTGGCCAGCTATAGAAAGTAGCTGCGCACGGGGAAATATTACATATATATATATTTTACTAGAATAATACAGAATAATTTATGAATTTTATTAAGTATGGGAGAAATGTTAAGAACGTTTGTAAAATACACACATCTGGTTGATATAACATTTAAGACACATGGATACAGGAGTAAAAGCCCTACTACATAAAATTATATAAGTCGAAATCGGCATTCAAACCTTGTGGCTTCAGGGTGGCCAAATTAAAAACCCATTTCATTTCCCTCCTTCCAATATTTAAAATGTTGTCCCCTCCTCTCCAGTGTTTTTGAACTTTTTCTATTGCACAACATTTGATTCCTTTCGGATTTTTTTGATGGAAATCCATAAAGTGCTTTGAAAGGCTATGAGTGGTTAACCCATTCTTTATATTCCTTACATGTTCCTCAATTCTTTTTTTGAGTGTCCTAGTGGTCCGTCCCACATATTGCAGGCCACATGGGCACTCTATTAAATAAATCACTTTGGTTGAAGAACATGTAATAAAATTTCTTATTTCGAATTGTAGACCATTGTGAGAGGAGCGGAAATTAGTGGTAGGATATTTGGGATGGGTAATAGATTTGCAGTCTATACAATTAAGACATCCATAGAAACCATTTTTTTCTGGTAAGAAAGTGGCTAGGTGCTGGGGCAGAAGTTTTTATTTGACTCGTGTAATTGGTTGTTAATTTTTGTTTAAAATTTGGTGCCCCTTTAAATACTACTGAGGGGTCATCTGGTATAATATTCTTTAATATATCATCAGTTTGTAGTATTTTCCAATGTTTTTTTATAATTTTTTAAATTTGTCTTGATTTGTTATTGAAATTAAAAACAATAGGGATTTTATTTTTAAAATCTTCCGTTGGTATTTTATTTTTATAGGTTAAAAGTTGGTCTCTGTTGCTTATAGCTACCTCTGATATGACTTGGTCCACCTTTTTAGTGTCATATCCTTTTTCTAAAAATTTTTCTTTTAAGACTTTTGTTTGTTCTGTATATATAGATAGGTCTGTACAGTTTCGGCGTATCCTAGTGAACTGGCTTTTTGGTATGCCACTTGGCCATTGGGGGTAGTGGCAGCTGGATTTATCTATGAAACTGTTGCTGTCGACCTTTTTAAAATGATTTTTGGTTTTAATTTGGCCGCTGTCTATATAAATTTCTAAGTCCAAAAAGACAATTTTTTCTTTGCTATAAACAGTATTTAAAATTATGTTATTATTGTTGGTATTTAAATATTCTAGAAAGGAGTTGAGATCTTTCTCGCTTCCCTTCCATATAAAAATTAGGTCGTCTATATACCTGTAATAGAGGACGAGGTTCTCCAACCAGCCATGTCCACTCCAAACGTGTGCACTTTCCCATTGGGACATGAAAAGATTGGCATAGCTGGGGGCGAACCTCGTCCCCATGGCTGTCCCTGTTTTTTGTAGATAAAATGTCTCTAAAAACCAAAAAAAATTATGGTTGAGGATGATTTTAATACCATCTACCACATATTCTATCTGATCTTCTCTTAGGATATTTTTTTCTGTTAAGATATTTTTTATTGCTTCACAGCCTTGTTGGTGGTCTATCACCGTATATAATGATGACACATCACTTGAAACCAGAAAATAATTGTCTTCCCATTTGCACTTATTAAGGTTATTTAAAATACTGATGGTGTCTTTTAAGTATGATCTGGTTTCTTTAACGTATGGCTGTAATATGTGATCCAGATACTCCGAAAGGTTGGAGAACATAGAGTCTATTCCAGACACTATCGGTCTGCCTGGTGGTTGAGTTAGATTTTTATGTATTTTGGGTAGGAAGTATATAACTGGTATTTTTGGATTCGTTACATTTATGTATTCATATTCGTTTTTTGAAAGATAATTCTTTTCTTTGCCCTTATCTAGATACTTTGTCAGGATTTTTTTTAAATCGTTAGTGGGGTCCTTTTTAAATTCAAGGTAAGTATCTTTTTGTCCTAATTGTCTTAGGGCTTCCTGTATATAGTTTTCTCTGGACTGGATAACCATTCCACCGCCTTTATCGGCCGGTTTAATAACCAATTCCTCATCTTCCTGAAGTGTTTTAAGGATGCTCATTTCTTTCTTTGTCATATTCTTAGCATCATATTTTGATGGTTTTAATTTGCAGAGGTCTCCCATTACTGCTTTTTCAAACACTTCCAATGCTCCAGATTTATAAGCTGTTGGGTAAAATTTAGATTTATTTTTTAAATTAGTGGGTATGATGTTATTCGGGTCTATGGTTGAAGTAGTTGTTGATGTTGGTTTGAGAGCATAGAATCTTTTGATGGTGGTATGTCTCACAAATTTATTGATATCAATGTAAGCCGAAAAAAGGTTGAATTTATTTGTAGGGGCAAATTTGAGGCCTTTACTTAGTACTATTAGTTGTTCTTGTGAGAGGATTTTGTGGGACAAATTGAAAACACCCTTAGGTGTGTTATTATTATTCTTATTCATATTCAATATCTGTGCCTTCGTTTTCCCATGTAATTTTTTCCCCCTCTTTTTCCTCTAAATTTGATCTTTCTCTGCGAGCCCCTGGTGGTCTTTCCCTGAGATTTTTTTGATGATAGTGCTCTCGAGGTTTTATTTGGTATCTTTCTCTTTGTTCTTTCGGCAGAGGGCGGAGTAAGCGGCGGTCTGAATCTAAAAAAGGAGATGTCTCTCCAGATTCAGATAGTATTTGAAATCTATTTTTGCTTTCAAATGTTTGGTAGGTGTTGTGCTGTGTTATGTTTCTTTTTTTGGTAGGGGAGTGTGGGTTTAGACTCAATCTGGTAAGTCTGGTCTGTACTGGAGTTCTGAGTATCTCTTTCTTTCTCACAACAGGGGTTTTATCTGAGTTCTGAATATATTCAGGGCACCCTGTATGGTTTATACTTTCTCTATTTACATTATACACCTCCTGTTTCCTATTTCGATAATTTGAAGGGTTTCTGAATGTTTGCAATTTATAGTCCTCTTGATCTCTGTGATACTTTTTGATTTTAGTATTCCTTATCTCCTGTTCAATTTTTTCTATTTTTTTCACTATATTCTCAGAGAGATCCTGATACTGGGTGCTTTGTGCATGTGTTTGTACTTCTTTGTGAGTTTTTTGAATCTCTAAATCTAAACAATTCAGTGTTTTGTTTCTTTGTTTGATAATGATTTCCATCAGTGAAAATGTGCACATTTCTAGAGCATTATTCCATTCTAGCATAAAATTCTCATCATCAGTGTCAAATGTGGGGTGTTTAAACAATCTTAAGCCTCTAGGGGTAATTTTTTCCCGTACTACAAACTGATGATATATTAAAGAATATTATACCAGATGACCCCTCAGTAGTATTTAGAGGGGCACCAAATTTTAAACAAAAATTAACAACCAATTACACGAGTCAAATAAAAACTTCTGCCCCAGCACCTAGCCACTTTCTTACCAGAAAAAAATGGTTTCTATGGATGTCTTAATTGTATAGGCTGCAAATCTATTACCCATCCCAAATATCCTACCACTAATTTCCGCTCCTCTCACAATGGTCTACAATTCGAAATAAGAAATTTTATTACATGTTCTTCAACCAACGTGATTTATTTAATAGAGTGCCCATGTGGCCTGCAATATGTGGGACGGACCACTAGGACACTCAAAAAAAGAATTGAGGAACATGTAAGGAATATAAAGAATGGGTTAACCACTCATAGCCTTTCAAAGCACTTTATGGATTTCCATCAAAAAAATACGAAAGGAATCAAATTTTGTGCAATAGAAAAAGTTCAAAAACACTGGAGAGGAGGGGACAACATTTTAAATATTGGAAGGAGGGAAATGAAATGGGTTTTTAATTTGGCCACCCTGAAGCCACAAGGTTTGAATGCCGATTTCGACCTATATAATTTTATGTAGTAGGGCTTTTACTCCTGTATCCATGTGTCTTAAATGTTATATCAACCAGATGTGTGTATTTTACAAACGTTCTTAACATTTCTCCCATACTTATGTCATAAATTATTCTGTATTATTCTAGTAAAATATATATATATGTAATATTTCCCCGTGCGCAGCTACTTTCTATAGCTGGCCAATTTTTTGCATAAAAGTCCGTTTTTAAATACACATTTCAATATGTTGATATATACCAGCTTGTTTTTAGGGTAAAGCGCTATGTCTTTTATCCCTTTTTTTCCTCTATGGCACGCGGAAAAATGAGCTACTCAGCCAATGTTCCGTTTTTGGAGGAAAATAATCTAAGTCAGAATCTCGCGAGACGCGAGAACAGGAAATCTCCAAGCCGAGATCGCGCGAGATGATGACGAATGCGGAAGCAACGCCAGGACCCGGCAATACCATCGGAGGATAAAAGTGTCATTCTGAAGCAGGGAGTCCAGACGCCTGGTCGAAGCTCATGTAGAGCGAAACGCGTAGCGTTCTGGACTCAACCTGCTATTCTTACCATTGTACTTTTATTGTTTTTTATATTTAAAGTATATTTGATATTTCAAAACACTACTTGCTGTAAGGATTCCTGTCATTATGTGTGGCGCCCACTTCATGTGACTACCAGAATCCCCATGTAAGCAGCTACTATTTTTTTATTAAAATCTACCTGTCCTATTATTAATTGATGTCCTTTGCTGTGTTTCCATGAGAATTACTACTCTGAAGCCAGATCTCTACAGGACATACCTGAAGTGCTGTCTCTTTTCAAAGAGTTTGTAAGTGTATCCCCTTGAGGGGGACCCGCACCATCTCCCTGATTTTTGGGATACAGATCCACTATCTCTCACTTGAGAGCCACTATATATTTTTTCACAAAGGTGCTTAATCACAGGTTGCTCTCAAGCGCATTTTTATGTTTTTTATGTATTCACTTTGTTTTTGCTGTGTGGTTTAGGGACACACTACCTAAGTGCTGCTAAGAGCTAAGATATCAGCGCTGGTTACACTGTTATATTGTTGTATATATATAAATGGGTAAAGGAGTAGTACCGTGTTAGCCTTGGCAAAAATCAGGAAACAAGTTGGGTTAAAATGATACCATTTATTGGCTAACTGAGAGATTGGTTGAAAGCTTTCAAGACTAAGTTGCTAGGTACCTTCTTTATAGAAAACATATAGAATGTGTCTGCAGATAAGAACAATTCGGTCCATCTAGTCTGCCCCATTTTTTTTGAGTACTTTTATTAGTCCCCTGTTCCCGTTCTTATAGCTAGGATAGCCTTGTGTCTATCCCACACATCCTTAAAATCCTTGACTGTGTTTACCTCTACCACTTCTGCTGGCAGGCTATTCCATACATACACTACCCTCTCAGTAAAGTAATACTTCCTGATATTAGTTTTAAATCGTTGCCCCTCTAATTTAAGACTATGTCCTCTAGTTGTGGTAGTTTTTCTTCTTTTAAATATACTCTCTTCCTTTACTGTGTTGATTCCCTTTATGTATTTAAATGTTTCTATCATATCTCCCCTGTTACGTCTTTCCTCCAAGCTATACATGTTAAGATGCTTTAACCTTTCCTGGTAAGTTTTATCCTTCAACCCATGAACCAGTTTAGTAGCCCTTCTCTGAACTCTCTCCAAAGTATCAATATCCTTCTGGAGATATGGTCTCCAGTACTGCGTACAATACTCCAAGTGAGGTCTCACCAGTGCTCTGTACAATGGCATGAGCACTTCCCTCTTTCTACTGCTAATACCTCTCCCTATGCAACCAAGCATTCTGCTAGCATTTCCTGCTGCTCTATTGCATTTCCTACCTACCTTCAAGTCCTCTGAAATTATTACTCCTAAATCCCTTTCCTCAGATGTTAGGGTTAGGACTGTACCAAATAGTCTATATTCTGCTTTTGGGTTTTTACGCCCAAGGTGCATAATCTTGCACTTGTCCACATTAAATGTCAGTTGCCACTGCTCTGACCATTTTTCTAGTTTAGCTAAATCATTTGCCATTTGGCTTATCCCTCCATGAATATCAACCCTGCTGCAAATCTTTGTATCATCAGCAAAAAGACATACTTTGCCAACAAGACCTTCTGCAATATCGCTAATAAAAATATTAAAGAGAATGGGTCCAAGAACAGATCCCTGAGGTACCCCACTAGTAACAAAACCTTGCATCGAATATACCCCATTGACTACAACCCTCTGTTGCCTGTCACTCAGCCATTGTCTAATCCATTCAACAATATTGAAATCCAAACTCAAAGATTTAAGTTTATTGATAAGCCTTCTATGTGCGACAGTGTCAAAAGCCTTACTGAAATCTAGGTAAGCAATGTCTACTGCACCACCCTGATCTATTATTTTAGTCACCCAATCAAAAAAATCAATAAGATTGTCCTTCTAATATATACAACTAAAGGATGTGTGAACTATATTCCACTCGCCTGTATAACACAGCATGAAATGGTCTGTAAAACTGATCCTTTTACAGAGTTATTAAATTCAGAATTTTATATAACTGGGCATTTTAAATAGTAGAAATCACTTCTCCCTGAAGTAAACCCATACTGTCTCTGATCTTGAAATCCAAGCGACTTTAGATGTTCAACAATCCTATTCTTTAACAAGGTTTCCATTATTTTCCCCACTACTGAAGTAAGACTTACTGGTCTATAGTTGCCCGCCTCCTCCCTACTACCTTTCTTGTGAATGGGCACAACATTAGCTAATTTCCAATCTTCTGGAACTACTCCCGTTAACAATGATTGGTTAAATAAATCTGTTAACGGTTTTGCTAGTACACCACTAAGTTCTTTTAATAACTTTGGATGTATCCCATCAGGTCCCATCGACTTATCTGTTCTTATTTTAGACAGCTGAAGTAAAACCTCTTCCTCTGTAAACTTCAGGCATAAATGAGGCTAAAATCTGAATTTGATGTTAATGTAATGTAAAAAAAAAAAAAAAAGGGCTATTATCTAAATGGTGAGTTGAGGTGGCATGAGGTGAGTTGAGGTGAAATTAACATTTAATCTCTACAATTTTAACTATACATTGTACAGGGACACACATTGTGAGTTCCCCCTGCTAACCAAGTTCACCAGGTTTGTCCCTGCACAATGTATACCTATATTGGTGAGATAAAATGTTAATTGTGTTGTGTGTCAATGCTCATGTACCAATCCCTATAATATGGATAGTTAAATTTGTCATTTTTTATTCTTGTTTTCTTTCTGCTCATGTGGGAAGACCATTAAATTGTTGCAAATTTATGTTTAGTTGACTTGGGCATAATGAGTTTACATATTTGATATGAATGGTGATCTTTTACTTAGAGACTCAATCACCTAGACAATGTTTTATTGTAACTGTAGAGAATAAAAAATTATTGTAAATGGTCTATAAATTGTGTTAACAAAACTGCAAGCAAATTCACAAATTAGGACAAAATGTGCGTAAAATGTGTCTGTGGAGTATCCCGTTTTTGACAGCAAATGTGACTTGATATGCACATTTCCCATTGAAAACCAGTTAATTTGCATAACATTCACCGTAAAAATAATATGTAGGTGATAGAGCCCTATAATTAGATTGTGGATTTGTTTTTAATATATCAATTTTTATTTTCAATATCAAAAGAAATAACACATAAAACATAACATCTCCATAGCATTATAGATCTATAATTCTTGATACAAAATTATGTACAACATTTAACATCTATCCAACATACAAGCCCAACAAGTACATATTGTGTCATTATCCATTTCAGATTGGAGGAGAGAGAGAGAAAGGGAGGAGCCATCCTTATATTTTAAGTTAGTATCTTAGAATCCATTCCTTCTATTCCATTCAGGGATATTTGATCTCTGATCTTGAGATCTCCGTTTTCTTCCAATATCTTGCAATCCAAATTTCAATATCAATATATGAGTAATAATATATCCCACGCCACCCACAATTTTTGGCCATTGAAGATGTAAGTGAGGTATAAGTGGAGATGTAGGTATAATCACATGCATCATTTCTCTTATAATCGAGAAAGCAAAATCCCAAAGAATGTATATTCTCTCGCAGCCCCACCAAATATGGAGATATGTTCTTTCATGCTTTTTACAACGGTAATGCGGGCTCATACTCAGAATACATTTTGTTCATTTTTGTTGGTACCAAATAAGATCTATGCATGACATTATACAGTAGTGTAATAAGATTCAGACAATGTACATTTTTCTTAGCGGATGGAATCATTTTCAACCAATTCCGTGGACGTAATATTACTTCCTAGATCCTTTTGCCATTTTTGTATTATTCCCTTTAGATCTCCAAAAATATCCTGTTTTTTTCTGAGAATATTTGACTCACTAAATATACACTACATTTGCAATGTTTAGTTATCATAAGTCTCAAACCCTTAAAGTTGATCCTCAAATTTTAGCTGATCTGTAGTCCACATAAAACATATTTTGGCTAATAAATGCCTCAAAACAGCCTACAAAATACAAAACTATTTTAGCAAACAGGGAACAAAGTGAAATGTGAATTAAATTGTATCCATAATTGGTGCACTGCTCATTCACCTTTTGAAAAGCAAAGAAGTGTCAGAACTGATCTGTTATATCTGTGGCTACAGTTAAGTAAATGCAGCCAACTTCAGACATATATTATAGAAACCCACAATATGGCTATATTATCTTTATTCATTATACTCTCTAGAAATCTTTGTCTTACTAATTTATCTATGAAAGCAGTATCTCTGGGTATGCTAGTATACTGAAAATCCATGTCTTTTTTCGACCTTCTTACACACAAATTACGTATTGTTGTTTATTAGTTGTCTGATTGTAATTAAGAGCTGTATTTTATATTGGCATTATCAGTTCTTCCTAGAAACTACAAAGAACGTCCTGTCAGATAACTATGAAGGCTATTCACTAAAGATGAGTTGCAGGTGAGTTGAGGTGAGAAGAACATTTCATCTCCTCAAATTAGATATACATTGCGCAGGGACACTTGCTAAGGAAATTTGTCAGCTTTGTCCTTGCAAAATGTAGTTAAATTGGTCATATAAAATGTTCCTCTTACCTTTTAGTGAACAGACCCCTATACCTCATGAGAGTTTTAGTGGGGACTATTCATTAACATGTGAGTTATAGATGATGTTACTTGACCTCTCAATCACCCATCTTGCAACCTTCCCTATGTATCCCGTTATCAGCAATATATTACCACCTCACTTTGAATAATCACCTGCATTCTCCAGCTAGTTTAATTTAAATTTGTCTGAAATCTACAGATGTACTATTCATTTACTTAGATGAATCAGTTAGTAACTTCTGGTGTGACTCACTTAGCTGTCAGTCCCACAGTGCCTTCCATTACCACAACATTTTTTTCTTCCTCCCTACCTTTCCTCTTTCTTTTTCTCTCACCTTATGTTACTCATATTAACCATTCCAACTAAATTGTAAGTTTCTGGGCAGGACTCTCTGCCTCATGTTTTAGTCTGCATCTGTATCTCATTTTGTTCTTTTTTATACTCTGTGCCAATGACTCAAAAAATCTGGTAGGTGCAATATGGGTATAGCAGTAAGTCATGTGGATTCATTATGAGTGCATAGAAAGTCCTATGGTAGTAGTGGCAAGTGTTTTGGGTGTAAAATGTGTGCAGTGGCAAGTGCTATGGGTGCAGTATGGTTTAAGGTGATGCTGGAGAAGTCCTGTGGGTGGTGCAATATGGGAGCAGTGGCAAAGTCCTTTGGGTGTAATATAAGTACAATGACAAGTCCTCTGGGTGCAGTGGCAAGTCATGAAGGTGCAATATTTGTGCAGCGGCAAATCCTTTAGGGACAATATAACTATAGGGGCAAATCATAATGGTGTAGTCATGTGGGTGCAGTATAGTTGCATGGTAAGTGATGTGGGTTTATTTTGGGTGCATGGAAAGACGTAAGGATGCAGTGGCAATTGTTATGGGTGTAGTATGGATATGGGTGCTGTGACAAGACCTGTGCATGGTGCAATGTGGATGCAATATGTTTCAGTAACATCTTTATTAAAAAAGAACAGAGTTTACATGTTAAGTAATATTTACTAGAAACACATTTTTTCCTAGAGGGTCATGTTTAGGCTTTTCTTTTTTCCACTCATTAAGATCAAAAATTTGGAAGATAGAATAATATGAGACGTGGATTGATTGCTTGAAAATATTGCATAAAATGTAGTTGTTTTAAGTGAAAGAATTTAAGTAAAAAGAATATAAATACCTTATGGAGTTGAATGTACTCCTTAGAGCTCTATCAGCGGGTGGACATGGGTCAGATCTCCCTCATCTAAGACAAATGATGGAAGATCTGATCAAAGATTCTACAATTCATGTCCAGCTTCTGATAGAACTTCATGGAGCAAACAGGGCTCAATAAGGTATTTGTATTCTTTAATTTAAGTATTTATATTTAAATTAAAATTTGAAATAAATATAAGATGATTATTTTTTTGCCTACAATTAGTTCTTAAATACTGAAATACTTACAATACAAGGTACATGTTGTTTGGTAAAAATTCTAAACTACTTATAATAAACAATCCATATTTAAACATTAACAGTTTGTTCTTAACCCCTAAAGAATGGCGTGATGTTCCCAGATGTCATGGCATTTTGTGCCTTTAAGACACAATGACGACATAGCCAAGCCCCTGGCGAAGCTGGTTGCGAAACGCTCGCCGGGCGTTTCTAGACAGCTCAGTCCAGCTCTGATGAATTTTTAAAAATACTTCTTGCCTAGCCAATTGTTATTCTCCGGCGCTGTTTGGAGCGGGTTGCTTGTTGCGATACACCCTGTGGGGTCTTCCTAGAGCCTATATTCACCATTGTATGAGTAGTGTCCTCCTAGTAAAAAAACGTATACTCTAGGGGATATATAGCGATCGTATTTATATTTCATTTATATTTTATTTTACTTTTCGCTCCCTCTCTTCCAGTCAAGTCATTTCTGAGTCCTATATGATACTACTAAATGTTGAACAATATATTCAGGCTCAGGCTAACCTCTGGCGCTCAACTTGGCAACTGTGCTATTTGCACTGATCCGATTAGTTAATATTACATATGGGCTATTTAGCTCTTCAGCAAGACTACAATTGTATATTTTGTATCTATCTGGACTGAGTACTGTCACTTAGTGTTTTTTGTAGGTCATTGTTCTCTAAGTACTGTAAATTACCACCTAGACATCACCATCTGTCTGACTACTTGATAATTCTAAAGATATACACCATTTACATATATTTACATATTTTAAGCACTTTCTATATGTGTGCTCTTTGTATGGTGTTTTGTTAGTCGATGTATTTATGTGTTTAACCAATAGGCGGGGATATACCACTATTCACTGAACCTTTCTTTAAATGTGTGTGTCAGAGGAGCTGGCTGAGAGATCAAAATATCTTCCCTTCACCAGCCCTGTCTGCACCCCTGCATGCACAAACTCTCCTGCGCTCCCCTGCCTTGTGGGGAAGTCAGAGCATCCGAGGTCACATTACCTTTCCGTCGCTCTGACTATAGTGATTGGCGGGGAGCACAGTGGCATGGGAGCTAGGCGGAGACTGCTGAGTGGCAGAGTGTGTGTGCAAGTGTGTGACAGAGTAGCAGACTGCAATAAATGGGTGCTCTATTTATATTGTAGTTCTGTAACTACAACTGTGTCTGTGCAAATATGTGTTGGTGTGTATGTGACTGTGTATATGTGTTACTGTGTGTGTGAGACACTGTGTATGTGTGGCTGCATGTGTGGCTGTGTGTACATGTACCTGCATGTGTATGTGACACTGCAAGTGTGGCTGTGTGTATTTGTTGCTGAGGGAAGGATCAGCATGAGGCAGCCAAATATATGTTTGCCTAGTTCGGCAAAAAGTCTTGCACCGGCCCTGCCAAAACTTTACTTACAATTTAATATGCTTCAAGACAAGATTAGACATATATGGGACCCCAGGTTCAACGCCTAATAAAAGGAATATAACCACACTTACCCCCCCTCTTCCCCCCCCCCCTCCCGCCATCAGTGTGTTGCTCGGCTCCAGTACAAGAAGTCCATAACTTATATTAGTGAAGATACTCTTTTAGTAGGAAAATCTTAACGAAATTAGAGGAAATGAGGAGGAAACAGGGGAATGGAATAGGCTGATAGTAAACCTCATGATACAACCAAACAAGGGGAGGTAAAAAAGAGTATATAGGGGATAGAAACTTTTCGGGAGCTTTGCTTATATGAGTGCAGGTATGTATGGTATATTGTCTGTCTGTCTGTCTTTAATTTGTTTTGTGAAAGTTTAACAAAACTAAATCAATTAACAAAATAAATATTTGGATGATTTACCAAATGATGAGACGTTACCGCAACAGAACGGTCCACTTTTCTTTCTAAACGGTAAAATAATCTGATGGTTTAGAAAAAGAAAAAAAAAACAATTTAATATGCTTCAGGTACATTATATAAATGAGTGGCTGAAACTTTCCAAAAGGCATTAGATTCCTTCATAGTTCACTAGTCAAAAATCCCTGAACATATCTTCCTCACTACATCTCCAATCAACATAGCCTGGCTCAGGCACCATCTACCAGGGGAGAGCTGTATTTGGTATAATCCACCTGATAGAGATACAACACAAGGTTGAAGTTCAAAGAGGCCACATTGTTGAATTGTTGCCACAAAGTGAACAAAATATACTTAGAAAATGTAAAATATATATTATTATTTTTTCAATATAAAAATGCATAAGCATCTTTTATTTAAAGAAATACTAACTTAAATAAACTTGAATTAATAGTGAGCTCCCACGAGAATTGGCCCAGCCATAAACATATCAGTATATTATGATGAATAACCACTGGTTACAATCTTATGGTATATCAGTGCTTATCCCATAAGAACACTTTGCATTAAAGCCCCCTTGACTAGTGCTCTTGACTTAGCCGTCCCAGTGATGGCTACCACCTGCTCTACTGCCATTTCTCTTTGGAAACCATTCCATCCTGTAAATACATAGGGGAGGAAATGTGGGAAATCATCAAAGTGAGATTAGTTGAAAGAAAAAATTGCCATGAGTGGACCAGGTTTAAATAGTTATTGGTCAACACTCCCAGGAATATGTAATACCCTCTTCCCCAAATCTGGACCCAGTCATGGAGCCTTTACTATTTAATACTTAAAATCCAGGGCTGTACTGTTAATGTGCCGATTTTTGTATCTTAATTAAATATCCTATAAATTGGTGGTGGTATGTTGTGCATTCTCTTAAGGACATTTGTGTATTTATATATTGTATTTTGTATGCGTTCAAATCTGTTCCATCGTATTACACATTCTCACCAGAACATACTTCAAAAGACAAACGTCAATGTATTCTTCCTGGTAAACCATTTTATAATGGAGATTAGTGCTATGTGGATGTGCACTGATTCACTCTTCTGTTGTACATAAATGTAGGTCATAACAGCAGCAAAGCATTTGCATCTTTAGTCATTGCATGTATGTGTGTAGAATAGTTTAAAGAAGAAAGAAAACATAATCTTGGTTGAACATGTTCTCCATTTAAATGCGCCAAGTGTATCAAAAAATGTCTATTTGTAATGAAGAAACATTAATCACCCTCATGTCATCTACACACGATAGGTCACTGCTCAAAGTTATCATACCAAAAATACATTTAAATAAATAATGGAACAGAAGTTGTAGATAACCAGCTTGTGTTTGTTCATCTCCCTTTTTATTGATTATTCTTAATATTTATGAGAAAGGGAAGGAAACAACAAAAAAGTGTTTGCACAATGAATATTGTAAATTCAGATAATATAGATGGCAAGAAAAGCATGTAGAGGAGAGCAAAAGTTGGAGACAGGTGGAGTGTGGTGTTAACGCACATCTCTTTTAAATACCTATTGACCTCTTCCTGTTTAACCCCTTCGTGACCAATGATGGTCCATTCATAAGAATTTCTTATGAATGGGGCTCTCGTTTGGTTTATAGAAAGGCAATAGTACTACACGTATTCTATAAGCCGAAAGTCTATAAACCGAAGGTCGTTCGGTTTATAGACTTTCGAGTTTATAGAATACATGTAATTCTATGTATTCTATAAACGGAAAGTCTATAAACCGAACGACCTTCGGTTTATAGACTTTCGGCTTATAGAATACATGTAATACTATTGGCTTTCTATAAATCGAACTAGAGTCCCCATTCATAAGAAATTCTTATGAATGGGGACTCTAGTTCGGTTTATAGAAAGCCAATAGTATTACATGCATTCCATAAACCGAAAGTCGTTCATTATGTCGGTTTATGGAATGTATATGTAATGCTATTGGTATTCTATAAACTGACTCTATTTCGGTTTATAGAATGCCAATTGGACGAATGGACGAATGATTTTCGTTTATTAACCATTTGTTCATTCGTCTATCGTTAGTTTAGCATTTTCGTTATTCGTTTTTCGGACGAATGGAGGAAAATGCTATTTTCGGACGAAAATGCATTTGTCCGAAAACGAATGCACGTGTCTAGTCAGAATTTGCAAAAACAAAGCACAAAAAGGGACCACAGTGCAACCATTTAATAAAATATAAAACATCCTGTCACTTACTGGAGGTATTTACAGGCTAAAATAGCAATGCTCGCGGATAGAGTGTAGCGATGTTACAACACCATCATGAATGAAAGGAGTCGCCTGAAATCCTGAATTGTTAGTAGACCTTTTATCACCCCTACCAGGGCTGGCCTTAAGAGTCCCCCCCCACCTCATGTCTGTCTCTCTCTCTCCTCTCCCTTCCCATGTCTGTCTCTTTCCTCTGCCTTCCCATGTCTGTCTCTTTCCTCTGCTTTGCCATGTATGTCTCTCTCCCTTCCCATGTATGTCTTTCCTTTCCCTTACAATGTCTGTCTCTCTCCCTTCTCATGTATGTCTCTTTCCTCTCCCTTCCATGTCTCTCTATTCTCTCCCATCCCATGTATGTCTCTCCCAACCCCCCATACATGTTATCTTTCCTCCCTTCATATCAGTTATCTTCCTCCCCATATCTGTTGCTAACGCTTTCCCCCTCCCCATATCTGTTCTCTCTCCTCCCCTATACTCGTTCTCTCTCCCCCCTTACCATACCTGTTCTGTCTCCCCCTATCAGTTCTTTCTCCCCCTCCTCTCCCCTATCAGTTATTTCCCCCCTCCCCCATTCGTTCTATCTCCCGACCCCATCCATTCTCTCTCCCCTTCTCCCCACCCCATCCATTCTCCTCCCCCTCCCCTTCTTACTTGACTGGGAGCAGTGCACATCATGAGTCTGTGTGTTTCCGATGCCCTGCATTATCACTATGCGCAGGTAGCGTGAGTAGCATGGACAGAGCTCTGTGTGTGTGTTTAACTTTTAATTTGAAATAAAAAAATAGTATTCCTACTTGGCTCTTCAAATCAACTATAGGTCAGCAGAGTTTGAAATTAGGTTACAGTATCTTTACTAAAATACCCACAAATTAATAAGACCTCTAAGAACCTTTAATGAATTTTTAGTGTAATATGTAAGACAGATGGGAAGAAATCATTAATCTTCCCTTATGATCTCTGTAATCTCCTTATGTACTAAGGATGAAAATACTTTTCGTCATTAAAGTGATATCTAATTTTGTCTCTTGCAAAGGTACCTCAGTAAAGGACTAAATCTATTGTATATGTATATGAAGTAAAAAAAATCCCTAATAATGTTCCTTCATGTTATTGAAATTACCTTGGGAGAAGCATACCTCCCAACTTTTTGGACGTGGAGCTTTGGAGGTCAAATGTTCGCACATGCATAGTATGTTGTCTCTCGTGTCATAGACACTGGAGATTGTAATCGTAACTGCAGGATTGTGGTATCAAATCCTGCTTTCCTGCTGAGCTCTACCTCTTTCCCGAAAAGCTCAACAGTTGGGAGGCATGAAAAATATTAGTTCTAAAATTCTGTTTAGGTCACAATTCATAGATGGAAAATGGCAAATAAGTACATATCATGAGTGAGCTCTTCTAGTAAACTTTGTTGTAATGATCAGTATCTCTAGATAATAATAAATGTAAGAGTGTTATGTAATAGAGTGTATGAATGTCGATCTGACCCATCTGACCAAAGATTCTAAACATAATGGCTACGTCCTTGTCGAGCTATATGGAGTAAAGATGAATCAATAAGGTACTTTATTTGTATTCTTTCATTAAAGCATTTCTATATACAATGCCTACACTTGATGCAATCTTTCAATTAACCAGAACTTCATTTATTCCTATATATCGGTTGTCCTTTAATAGAAATGCATAGCTCCAACATTCCAAATGGAAAAAGACGGACACTATATAATATGTACTATTGCTTAGCAAACCAATGTATAGAATTTTGTTTTACAAAAATATTCATCAGTAGAGTTTGTATGTATTCATATTTTAATAATTAATATAGCCAATGACCATTGTATAAATATTCTTTGCAAGCCACCCTGACATTAAGTAATTTACTAATAAACACACTGCAGAGTAAAATAAACTACAGAGAGGCATATTGTAAAGTAGTTTGTTTTATTGAGAAGATTACATATTTAAAGACAAACAATATAGGTAAAAAAATGGCTAGGAGCAGAGCATATTCTAAATTTCCTTGTTTGAAGTATGAAGTTGTTTGCCTATTACAAAATGGGTCACACAAGAGAAAAGGTAAAATATGTAATTAAAATCAAGAGGTATGATTGTAATGAAGTCTAGTAGACATCATGTGCGTAATCATTAATTAGACTAGAAAAGAATGGGTTGAATAAATAGCAAAACAATAACTTATGTGTGTGTAGTGCTTAAAATTATTTTCAAAGAGAACTATATAATTTTCTGTCTCATCCCAGAAACAATATTAGTTTGTAAAGATTGACTATGTTTTCTAAGAAATGTAAAAAAATAATAATTCAAGTTTCCATACAACTGATTTAAACAGAATTATAAAAATATTTATAGTTTTTGTGGATCTGTATATACATTGTGCTGTATTGCAAAATTAGTCTTTTACAATGTGTGAAAAAGCTGAGAAAATTCTTGGACTATTATGTACTTTTTTAAAACCTAACCCGAGGTGAGTTTGCTTGGACTATTGTAACCATTTATATCAAGAGTAGAGTTCCAGGAAAATTGAGTCTTCAAGTAACTGGCTAATAATATGTTGGATACTTTACAAGCAGTTAAGCAATCTATGTCCTATAACTCTTTTTCCAGGTGGGAGCTAGAAAATTGTCTTTTTACCCTCTGCACTCAAAGAGTTTTGAATTACATTCATGAGAGGTCTTCATGTTACACATGATGTTAATGATTGGAGTCCATTAAATATAAAACAGAAAATGTATCCATACTTACCGTAATTTTCTTTTCCTGGTTTCCTTCATGGCAGCATTAACATATGGGTTAGCTTCTCCCCTCGCAGCTGATAGGACAGGATTTTCATCAGAGTGCCTAAATAGGGAATCAAGAATGCTGCCTTGAAGTAAGTCAGGAAAAGAAAATGATGGTAAGTATGGATACATTTTCTGTTTTCCAGGCTATCCATGGCAGTATTAACATATGAGTAATACCCAAGTAATTCAAGTATAAAAACAGGGAGGGTCAAAAAAGACCAGAAAACAAGGATATACTGCAGCTCCCATCGAACTCAGGACAGATCTACCGAAATGGGATCCTTCTGCCACTGTTACATTGAGCCGATAATGTCGGATCAATGTCCGAGAGGAAGACCAGGCTGCAGCTTGGCAGATGCAATCAGGACGCACTTTAGCTGCTGCTGCCCGCGAGGATGATAATGACCTTGTAGAATGGGCTTTAAGACCCATTGGCACCTGAGCGTGTTTAGTTTGATAAGCTCAAGAAATAGCAGAGACTATCCATCTGCTCAAGGTTGGAGAGGAGACAGCTTCCCCTTTCCTAGGACCAAAGGGAAGAATGAATAGCTGAGGAGACTTTCTCCATGAGGACGTCCTGGAAACATATACCCTCAGGCATCGGACCTGGTCTAGACTGTACCATTAGTTTTCCTGTTCAGACTCTGGGTTTGGAAAAAAATGGTGTCAGGAACACTTCCTGATTGAGATGAAATGAGGACACCGCCTTAGGAAGGAATTGAAGGACCGGTCTCAAAATTGCTATATCATGCTGGATAATGGTGAAAGGCTCTTCACAGGAGAATGCCTTTAGCTCTGAAACTCTTATGGCTGATAAGGCAGTAAGCAAGGCCAATTTTTGAGAAAGCATAGCCATTTGGATGGAGTCCACTGGTTAAAACAGACTGGAGGTCAGAGATTGCAGGACCAGAGGTAGATCCCATGGAGAAGAGAATAAACGGACACCTGAGCAAAACAGAGGCCTGATTTTGAGAACCCCTCTGAGGAAACGGATGACATCCTGATTCTTGCCACATCTAATTCCTGTGAGAGCAGAGATAGCCGACACATTGACTTTAAGTGTGTTCAGGCTGAATCCTCTATCCAATCCCCGTTGGAGAAATTCTTTGAACTTCTGAGGTGGAGGGACAGAAGGAAACTGTGCCATGAGGAAAAAACATACCAAATCTTGAAGTACACTGCAGAAGTAGAATTCTTCTGGGCTGGAAGCATGGTTTAAATAACTAAAGTGGAAAACCGTTTAGAGGCTAGGCTCAACCTCTCAGTTTCCAGGCCATCAGCTGGAGGTCATGAGGGCATGGATGGACAAATGGATTCTGGGACAATGACGTCCGAGACACTGGTAACTGCCATGGAGGTTCCACCAACAGGCTGCAAAGGAGAGGAAACCAAGGCCACCTTGTATCGTAAGGGACGATAATTTCTGTTGCCTTCTCCATCTGGATCTTCTGAAGAATTGCAGGAATTAAAGGAACTGGAGGAAAAATGTACCCCAGGTTGAATGTCCAGGGATTCATCAGGTGTCCTTGGACAGAGCCCGGGGATCAAAGAGTCTGGAAAATAATGCTGGCACCTGACAGTTCTTGAATGATGCCCTTAGGTCTATCTGAGGAATACGCCATTTCCTGCACACCATCCGAACAGGCGACTTGACAGGCACCATTCTCCTGGATACAGTCTGCGTCTGCTCAGATAATCTGCCACTTAGTTGTCTGGACCTGGTAGGTAAACTGCCATGAGGTATTGGGCATGGAGCTACCCCAGTTCAGGATAGGGTGAATTATGTCCAGGAGCTGGGAACTTCTCGTACCACCCTGGTGATTCACATAGACAACTGCTGTTTTGTTGTTGATCCTCAGTTTTATCCATTGTCCTTGAAGCCATTTAATGAGATGCTGTAAGGCCTTGAGAACAGCCCGCAACTCTATGGACATTGGAAGGCATGTTCATCTGTCTGCTTTGCCGGAGGCCCTGAACATAATGGTCTCTATAATGGGCACCCCAACCTGTTCTGCTGTTATCCATGGTTACAATTTCCCAGGGAATTATGCCCAAAGGGAAACCTCTGACCAAGTTCTGTCTCTGGCACCACCACCGAAGTTCCTGTTTCACCACCCTTGGAATCACTATATGTTGGTTCAGGTTTTGGTGATCTTATTGGAATTGGTGGAGAAAATTCCACTGGGGAGCCTGAAGGTGCCATTGTGCCCACATTGCCAGGTCTATGGTGGAGGATAGAGAACCCAGAAGGCTCATCATATCCCTTTCTGTAATGGTCCGCTGAGATAAAACCTGGCGGATCTTCAGCAGAATCTTCTCTTGACGATCTGCAGAAAGTGACACGTTCTTCTTTCTTGTGTCAAAGAGGGCCCCCCAGAAAAAACATTTGTTGATGGTCCAACCGCAACTCTGGAGTAGTGTTAAAGCTTGTTCGTTATGGAGACGAAGGATGTCTGAAGATGATCCTAGAACCAGAATGTCATCCAGGTAGTGGAAGATTCTGATTCCCCTGGATCTGAGGGCTGCAATCAACGTTACCAATAATGTTAAAAATGTCCTGGGAGCTGTACTTAGTCCAAAAGGAAGGACCCTGAACTGGAAGTGTATTTCAGCCACTTAGAACCGAAGGAAGAGATGATGGGATGGAAAAATAGGAATATGGAAGTAGACATCATCCAGTCTCCAGGCTGGACAGCCGGTATAATGGAGGCCGAGGTTTCCATCCAGAATCGTTTGACCTGCAGAAAAATATTTAGACCACGAAGGTCCAAAATTTGAAGCCAATCTCCTTAAGGCTTCTGAATGAGGAATAGAGTGGAGTAATAGACCTTGAATCTTTGATTATGAGGAACCGGAGAGATAATCTTCTGAGAGAGGATCTCTGAAATATATTTCATGATAACTCTCCTTTCCTGTGCCTGAATTGATCATCTAATCTTGTCTGAAATTATAGACAGCACCCAGCTGTCTGAGATGCGATGGACAGAAGGCGAGCACCTAACCAGTTCGTCTGGACTACCAAACCTTCAAAACGGCCTCGGATTCCTAAACTGAGCATGGTTGGCTCCTTGCCAACTCTTTCCTAGGTCTGTAATGACTGAGTCAAGAAAAATCCCCACATTCCTGGAGGATCTCTAATCCAACCATATACTCTGCGTTGAACATCTCCTCCTATCTTGAAGAAGAAAATCCTTTTTGTCTTTCAGGCCTCTCTTAATAATGTTATCAAGGCATTTTTTTTTGACGGAAGGACAGCTACTCAGTACCTGAGCCAGAGAGCCCTCTTAGCGTCCACTGAGTACATCATGCAATGTACCAAAACACGAACGAGGTCTATGGAAGCATATTAAACGAACACTGTAGCTATTTTCATGTCAGACAGTGAGTAAATGATCCTAGAGAAACTGACCCCAGATTTCAATGCCCCCTGCAGGTTGCTCATCCAGATCTTCATTGATCTGGCAACTGATGTTAAGGCCACTGGCGGATGACAGCCCATACCAGCAATCAAATATGCCTTGGATTAGTTGGAATCAATCCTCTCCTCCATGAAGTCCCTGAAGGACACTGCATTATCCACTTGAAGGGCCGTCCGGCAAGCCAAGTGACCCACAGCAGTGTCTGTCCTAGGGGCAGAATCCCAAAACATCCTCCTCTTTGAAAGGGTACATTCTGGAGACACCATTAGCAAGCGAGACTCTTTTCTCCCCTTTCTACCACTCTTAAGAGTACAAGCCTTTAACTGCTTCATGCAGAGGAAAGGTAGGCTTTTTCCTATGGAGATCTGAAAAAACCTGTTGCAACTGCCACTGATCTGCAGTGACGTATGTACTGCCTCAATGAGATGATTAATGGACCTGTTGTCCAGGGAATCCGGCACCTCCAGAATGTCCTCTTTCTCAGAGGAATATATGGAATAGTAGCAGGCTGTTCTACCTCAGGCACATAGTCCTGAGGGAACCCTTCTTCTCCTTGACTGGAGAGATTGCCAACAGGTCTGCAGGAGGCTGAGCAGAGCAAGATCCTGCTGCTTCTTGAACACAAAAGCTTTCCCTGCAGACTCTCTTGTCTTAATATGCCTCCCTCGGGGGTGGGGATCCTGTACTTGTTCCTACTCTTGCGGGCTGGAGTTAACAGTGTAAGCACACCATATTAAGATAGCACTCTTTTCCTACCTAATTACACCAAAAAAAAAAAAACTATGGCTTACCTCAGATTCCTAGAATGTGACCTTTTAGTAGATGATGAGGTTGATTCCATCATATAATAGGGCAGCTGGGAAGGAAAGTAAAGAAGGATTGCAAAAAAACTTGTAACCAAAGACACACAGCAGCAAGACGTTAAAATACAGATGCCCAAAGTCACTTACCAGCAGCATGATGCCTGAAAACAGCCAAAAGCAGCATCAATGGCAATGCCCCTTTAAGCTAGCTCATTTAAAAATAAAAAGTGCCACGTAAAAGGTGAAAGGACCAATCAGAAGCCAGGAAAAACCTGAACCAATTGGAAAGCGCTATTTTTTCACATTTTCAGTGCAACAAATGAGGCTAATGCTCAGAAACTGGTAGACTAACAAATCACCCATGGACCTATGCACATGCTTAGAATCATAGTAAGAGGCAGAGGGAGCCCAAACTAAGTCCCGAAGGCATTTACATATGGGTTAGCAGAAGAAGGACTATATATTAATTCCATATGGCCATGTCCGTAAATATCTCCCAAGACCCCAGTGAATTTTTTGTTCCTTTTACATGTAGTATGGATTTAATAACAAGAGCCAAAAAGGAGAATAGGCTGTTTGATATGGATCAGCAGATTACAGCAGAAGATACATCATTAGATTGTCTATTTAAACAATTTGAGAAATTAACATCTAAAGAGATAAAAACCTGGTGGGAAATTACAAGCTTACAAAAATACACAGAAGTAAGCAGAATCCTGAGAGGGCTTAGACTTAATAAACAACCTGCCAGTGCCATGAATGTGGAAAAATACATTACCAAATGGAACCAAGCCTTAGACGACTTCTCCCTGAAACTGAAAGACATCTTGATTGATTTTAATACAGAAAAACTACGGGAATTAAAACAGGAAATTAAAGTAACACAGGAGAAGCTGTCATCTTACGCTACACAACCCAAGTTTCATGAATGGGATAAAAAAAATCTCCTGTAATAATCACAAATTGGAAGATGAAATTTCATTAAGAAAATAAAACACATTTTTACGTTATAAAAAGGATTATGAAGAGAACAAAGTCCACACATGGCACATAGAGCGCAGAAACATGAGGGGTAAGAGAAAAAACAAAAAATCCATATTAAAGAAACAGAATCGTTCAGTATCCTTCTCATCAGCTGATCAGACCACAGCAGAGGGCACATCAATCTTATCTTCTTTTTCTTCCCCAGTATCAACCTCATCAACAAAGAAAAGTAATACATCATCTAATAATGCTAAGAACAAGCAAAAAAACTCACGAGGCCCCAGAGACGACACAGAGGACAAGGAAGACTGGGAGAGGAAGGGGGCGAGAAGGAAGACAAGGCGACATTCCAGGATGTGAACAACGTACTAAATTTATCCGCTAGAATTCTAACAACTGAAGAAAAAATCCTACTCTCTAAAGGACTCTCTTTTTCCCCCACGGACACTTTTAATCATTTTGAGACTCTTATAGATGAAAATATTTATGCGGGACATTACAGTGAAAAAATTATTTCTGTCAAACAATCAGGACACACAATCTAAGGCTCCAGGCATCGAGTCACCTGTAGAAAGTCCCTTAATATCTCTAACCTCTAATATTGAAAATCTAAATGTGAATCGCTCAGAAAAATTCAATTTTCAAAACTTATGTGACATCCATGATTTGGAGAATTTACAACTAGAACAGGGACCCCTGTTAGAGCAGAATGAAAGAGTCATCTATACTAAATTACAGAACCCTTCCAACTTCAACTCCTTAATGATTAGGGGTAAACTGGAAAAAAACTTTCCAGGACCCGGTGGAGAAGGATCTCAATAATCTGGCTAGAAAAGCAAAATTCAATCACACCAACAACTTAACTTTAGGAGAAAAACAGGCCTTAAAAGATCTTACTGAAGATAATAATATTATAATCCGCCAATCAGACAAAGGCGGTAAGGTGGTTGTTATGGATACTAAAACATATATTCAAGAAGCCCTTAGACAATTGGGAGATCAGGAGACATATGTCAAACTCCTTGGAAATCCCACTATTTATTTTCAACGTACACTTAGCCATCTATTAGAATATGGCAACAATCTAAGGGTTATCATTACTCAGAAATTTGATTTCCTCAATACCAAATATCCAGTTACAGCTACCTTTTATCACATTCCAAAAATTCATAAGGCCACTGTCAATCCCCCAGGTCGCCCGATAATATCGGGCAAAGGTTCACAGTCGGAGGGCCTACCTCAATGGGTGGATGAACACCTCCAGCCCCTTGTTATAGGCCTTAAAGGGTATATAAGAGACACCAAGCAGCTTCTTTTCCATTTGAATTATGTAGTATGGGAACCCAATTTGCGTCAAGGCATAAAACTAGGTAAAATAATAAAGAGTTTCACTTACAAAAAAAATAAATATATATATGTATGTATATGTATGTATATGTATGTATGTATGTGTGTATATATGTATATGCATGTGTGTATATATATATATATATATATATATATATATATATATATATATATATATATATACACATATACACACACACATTTGGGTTATTGTCCCTTATTGGCTGTGTGTAGTTTTTAACCTTCATTTTGTGAAAATATATGCCACCCTCCACAGAAATAACTCTCGCTTTTGTCAGGGCCTTTTCTGCCTGGCTCTGGGTTTTAGCATATTTGTGGAAGTCTTAGGTCCACGGCGTCTACTGGTGGCTGCAGCGATCAAACCTTTTAAAAACGTCATAGGACAAACCACATTTAGACCAGAACATAATTTATAGCATTGGCCATAAAGCAAAGGGATGCTGGCATGTGTTAACTCTAATGCTTCCCACAAGTTAAATTGACATGGCGTGGATATCTGCTCATATTCCATGGCTAATTTCATTTCATTCCAGAAATGGGCAAATGGACTGCTTTCCAGTGATATTAGTGGTATATCTGGAATTATTGCTATACTGAATATATTAAATCTTTTGGCACTAAAAATATTATTCTGAAAACACATAGCAATTGGTGTCAGCAGACTGACATTAACATACCCTGTAGAAATCAACCATGACTTTTATGAAGGTGTCCAAATTGCAGCATCAAACTATAACATCATCTATTAAAGAAAAATAGCATGAGCTGGGATCCAGCAAACCAGGCAATAGAGTTACTTATAAAGGTTGTATGTGCCTATCTCACATATGATTAAACTCCTTCACTGTGTTTACCTCTACCACTTCCGCTCTCAGTAAAGTTATACGCCCTGATATTCCTTGTACGTTTTTGCCTCTCTAAATTAAGACTCTTGTTGTGGTAGTTTGTCTTCTTTTAAACATACTCTCCTCCTTTACTGTGTAGATTCCATTTATGTATTTACTTTACTCGTAGAACATTGCCCTAGAATGGATTATTACAAATAAACTCTGGAGGCTAATGTGCTAATTTCGGATCCGAAATGGAGCCTCTGAAGTCTAGTCATATTTGGATAACATCGGTGGCATGAAAAAAAAAAACTGTATTCCAAGCTGCTCAAGTAGCTCCGATGTGCCTCCAAATGTGTCTGCAAATTGGAAATCCTAGCTGATTCCATACTAATATGTGCTGAAACCAAAAGTAGCTGAATCATGACCGAAACACATCAAACCAAAGTGGTAGCCTTGAATCCCCAGTATATACTAAGCTTTCACAAAATGATTCTTGTTATAGGTTGAAAACAACACACAGCCAATAAGTGATAACAACCCAGTACAAGTTGTGAGATAACCACATACCACATGAAAAGATTATATTATAGTGTGAAATTGAAGAACACAGTTGAATACAAGTTGCAACATCTATGACAAAATCAAAATTTGGTCAGTGTAAAAGTACAAACGAGCACCAAAGTCCACTTTTGAGAAAAATACAATATTTATTATGGAATTGTCCAACTGTTGCCATCCGGTAATTGGGGCCATAGACAGAAACACAAGGCCAGAAGTTGACAAATACCCTCTTGAAAGGGATCACTAAGCATGTTAACACAGTCGGAAAGCAGAAGAGATCAATAGCTATTGTTTAGAAAAGGTAAGAAACATCACAATGCTCATACATCATGGGCTACATGATACATTTCCATCCACACATAACAAACACACCTGTAGTTCCTATCATACATTTGTTACCTGAGTGAACACAACTCATCTAAGAAAGCCACATGTCCGCATGATGTCACACATAACTCATCATTTCATACTGTCCTATTGCAGGTACTTAGATATCAGGAGACAGGTGCTGAAGAAGATGAAAAAGGCAAGACCAACAGGTCTGACACAGCAACACCCATCCAACCTCAATGACTATGAGTTGGACATCATGGCTCCAGCAACTACCTGTGGCTCTGAAGAGGCCATTGATACAAACACACCAATAGGTATGTACAGTACCTACATCGATATGTTAAAATGTTCATCACAAAAGCTAGAATTGCAGTGTAAGATGTTCAGATACTTCAAAATGGTTTTAAAATGTATAATCAGTTGCAACTTAAATAACTAATGTAGAATGCACATGATGTATGATAACAATAATTGTAGATGGGAAGGTAATCAATCTCCTACCTTGAAGAACCATCCATAGAACAGGTGTGCAGCATCTTTATGAGTATGGAGTATTCCGGTGTTGAAGTTCAGCCAGGCACATCAGGAGTTGTCCATGGTCAGGTTGATAGTAGACATTCCACAGATGCACAAAACCAGCACCTGCCAATGATTCAACAAGCCATGTATCAGGAACACATCCTGGAAGAGATACATATCATTCATAGAGATTTAGCTTCATTAGTTGCAACACTGACCCGTCAGATAGACACATCCCAACAGGACTGCCTTTGATAAGTTGTTAAATAGCACCAACTCAGTGGCTATAACCCAAATTTAAATATATAAATGTGCACAAAGGATTGAAAGACAGCAAAGGTATAATGAAGAGGATGCAGACACAAATAGGTTACCTAATCGGTCATTCTCATCTGAAATAACTTAAAGCACAATGCCTTTCCTCACAGATTTACTTCTGGGCTGCCCTAAAACCTGGGGTGCTCAGGGAGAGTCTGTCCAAAGTCCAGGGACACAAAAGGGGTAGTGACGTCCTCTGTTAGGAAGTTCCAGGTTGTTCGCCTGAGTGGCACTTGCCCCGAGCACCCTGTGGTAGAAGTCCAACTGTGCTGAAAACAAGGTGGAAAGGAGGGCCAGGTAGTCATTTGTGGATTTTGAAATTCCTTTACTGGATAGGGTCCATAGTCTGTGGGGAGGAGGGTGGCCCCTTCAGGGCCTCTGATCTGTGTTTGATGTTATTACCACCTATTAACTTTTGTGATAGCACAAAATGTTAGGTTTTTATGGCAATCTAGGAAATGTTCTGGTCATGAATATTATGTGTTACCATTTCTTTTTTTTTTTCTTTTTTTTCTTTATTTATTTTCATCTTTCCATACAAAAATACACATAAAGAATCACACTGATCACTTGATACTTTCTCTATTGCATTTTAGATCATAAATAAGTTAATCTCAGGCCAGTGTGTCCAAACAAAACAACAGATAGTAAGACAAATTGTGGAGACGAAAAAAAAAAAAAGTTCCCATGAGGAGGAAGATGGGGGGGTGGGGTGGAGGAGAGAATCCCAGAAGGCTTCTCATGAAGCAATTTCTCTTTCTTCTTTCCTTCCCTTTTCTAGTTTCGCGTCTTATGCTTCCCCATCTTTCATTTTCCCCTCTCGTCTATCTCCCTAAACCCCAGTCAGAGGATCATGAAACGCAAGATCATCTATCTTCCAGTCACACTTTTAATGAATATTCTCCCATTTACCCCACAACTTCTCATATTTATCTAGGTCGGCTCTGCTCACAAATCATCCCCTTTCCATCGTCTGCTGAGTATTTATTTGTTTTTTTACTAGTGCCCAGCAGATTTTGCCACATTTGTTCCATCTTCTTGCAATCACTAGTTTAGTTGCAAGAAGTATATGTGATATCAGGGGTAGATCTGCCGTGTCAATCTTTTCAAGCCCCTGATGCATGAGAGCCCTCCGGGGGGGAGTTTAGGATGGTCCTCCCAAATACAACCCTAAACACCTGACTCCAGCAATCTGCAATTTCTTCACATTCCCAAAATATGTGGAGGAGTGTGCCTCTGCTCTTTCTACATCTCCAACAGTGATAATATTGTATGGGGTTTATTTTCCTTAATCTTGTTGGTGTCATATACCACCTATTATTCAGCTTAAAAAATACCTCTTGTAAGTTTAGGCAATGTATAGATTTCCTTATTTCATGCCAACTTTTATACCAGTGGTCAGCATATTCCGAGGGTATCAAATCCGATTTTAATTCTCTTTCCCAACTCTCCCAAGCAGTCGGGACAAACTGTTGATTCAGTCGTTTTATCACGTTCGTACATATTTTCAGGAATTTTTTTTTGCCTCATTATTAAACAAGTTGTCTATCATCACTGCACCAGCCATGCCTCTATTCATATAGATACATTCTAAAGAAAAGTGTTTTACTCTCAAGATTTTAAAAAGATCTTTTGATAGTAATTTACATTCTTTTATATTTCAGTGAATTCTTTAATTCTATTCCCTATATACAGGTCCTCTATTCGGTTCATTCCTGCCTGTCTCCAGTTCTTTGTGGCTATGTCCACTATGTTGTATTCTATTGTTTCCAAAGGTGTTGATCTCAAAACTTTAGTACCTATATTACATTTATCCTTAAATTTGTACCACAATTTAATAAGCACTGCTAAGGTACTCTCTACGATTTTCTGTTGTATAATCCTCTGATTTTCTTTATTCAGCCATAGAATATTTTCAAAATTATCTAATCCCGCAATTTTCTTTTCTATTTTCCACCAATCTATATTTTTTGCTTGATTTCCATTGGATTCTGTTTATGTGCATTAACATGCTGGCCTTCCAGAGTTCTCTGAGAACCAGGCATCCCAAGTCCTCCATTTTTAATATCTAAGTACATTGTTTTTTTGTTTATTCTTGGTTTTGCCCATCAATGAGATAGAGGTTGTTAATGTAATAAAACATTTGAAAAATAACAAAGCACCGGGGCCAGATGAATTCTCTGGTATCTTTTTTAAGAAACTGGCCTCTAAACTGATCCCACAAACATATAAATCGGCCAATTTCTCTAATAAATATAGACACCAAAATCTATGTAGCCATTTTGGCTCATAGATTGAAGGTATGTATAAATTCACTGATTCATAAGGACCAAGTAGGGTTCATACAGGAAAATAATTTCTGGGGACAATGTAAGGAAGATCATTGATATGTTCGAGTCCATTAATCGACTGGGAGGACCCTTGCTGGCCCTGTCACTGGATGTGGAAAAAGCGTTCAACAGGGTCAGCTGGATCTTCCTAGGAGAAACTTTGAAATCTATGGGAATTGGACAGGGAATGTTGGATTCTATTATGACCTTATATGCTAATCCATCAGCAAAAGTGATAGGTCAGAATATAGAATCAGGTTGGTTTAACATATAAAAAGGGGAAATAGATAGGGATGTCCTCTAGCCCCAGTACTGTACATAATATCACTAGAACCACTAGGTAATATGATTAGACAAAATACTATCATAAAAGTGGTGAAGTCAGGAAACTCAGAATATAAGATATCGGCATATGCTGATCATATATTCTTGATGCTGTCTGATCAAGTTCAATCCCGGAGTTATTAAAGATAATTCATCAATATGGTGAAGTATCCAACTATAAATTAAATATAGAAAAAACACAGGCATTATGTATAGCAATGCCAGATGATTTGCAAAAGATGTTAAAAGAAAATAATCCATTTCAATGGGTTAACTCCGGGATTGAATACTTGGGCATTATGATTCCACCAGATGGTAAAGACGCTGAAGAAATCAATTATAATAAGATCTTTAGTGAGATGCAGGTTAAACTTAACAAATGGAGAGAATTGTCTATCTAATGGATGGGCAAAATCAATGCCATCAGGGCGTATGTTATTCCCAGGTGGCTGTACGTATTTAGGATGGCACCAGGGAAGATTAAAACAGAGCAACTGAGAACCATACAAAGAAAATGATTGGATTTTAAATTGTTACCATTTCTTATACTTCTTACATGTGCCTCAATCCTTTATTTTAAAATGTCTGATCGTGTGACCCCCATACTGTAGGCTGCAGGGACATTTCATTAAGTAATTCACAGTTGTTTTGCATGTCAGAAAATTCCTTAAAAATAGAAAAGAAAGAAATGGTTAAAAAAGGGCATTAACTAATAATTTCAATAAAACATTATACATAATTATTGTAGCATTAAATGCTAAATTGTATTTGTAGACTGTGATGCACATTCAATTCTATTTTCCACTTATTGACATTATAAATAATTGCACTGAACAGTACTATATTAAGATTGTATCACCTTGTATTGATGTTTTTTAGAATTTGTGTAACCACTCATCACTGGGAACTGTCTTCCGCAAGCTTAGTCATGTAGTCCTTTCATCAATGCCTAATTCCATGGCTCTTCTGGAGATGCATCCATATTACTAGCAAGCCTAGAAAGGCTAACAATATTACTTATTATATAGTTATATAGCTACAAATGATTGTTCTTATTTGATTCATGCACCTTGTGATTGGGCTAATATAATCAAGCACTGATGAGTGCTTTTGGGTAGCTACAAAACTGTGGAAATAATTTGTATGTTTGTGCACTTGTGGGAGTATGATATGCATATTGATATAACAGAATTGGCTAAACGGTAATATATTTCCTACTGCTATGCTGCTCACTCACTCCACGGTCCACACATCATCAGCCGTGTGTGGTATAAGCAGCTTCCAGATTCTGTGACTGTCTGGTGTGTGTGCTTTCTCTTCGGCAATTAATGAGGCTCCACGCCCATGAGAACTTAAACAAGAAAAAAAAGATGAAGAGCTCTGTGGAAGAAGATAAAGAGCTCCACTCCAAAAAAATAAAACATTTATCTTTATTCCAAATAGTTAGCTGTGCCTGTTTTTTAACTATATGGAATAAAGATGAATTTGGTTTATTTTTCTTTAGTGTGGAGCTCTGTAAACATCTGCTAGTTTTTTCTTTTGTTGATTATGCATAGCTCCCAACTTCTGCCACCGGCAAATCTGGGCACAGGAGGCAGAGCTAGGCAGATAAAGTGTCAATTATCACTAACATGTGCAATATACATTCTCCGGTGTCCAAGACACCAAAGAATGAAATCTTGAGTACAGGAAAAGGTGTCTGGATGGACTTAGGATGGACACATTTGGCCAATATTATGAAACAGGGCAAATTATGTTATTTTTCTACTCTTCAGCTAAAGTTTGGTTTATCTCCAAGGGAGCTCTTATTTACTTAAAAACTACTTACTAAAAAAAATCTATTTGACCATCCAATAGCTGACTTTCTGTTGAACACTTTGAAGAGTAAACAGATCTCAAGAGCATCTACATTAATTAATTAATTTGATATTGCGATAAGACATTCCCAGTTCAGAAGCTGGAGGAACTTATTCATAGATCCTTCCCATTAGAAGAATGGATACATGGCCTAACCCTGATTAGACAACATATACACTGTATATCTCTGATCCAGATGCACTATATCATTTTTATATAAATTGTATAGGCTCCCTATTTTATTAAAAAGAACATCTAACATATATTCAGACCAATATTGGCTTATTCTTATAGGCACAGGGTCATATTTTTCATATCTGGTAGGAATGAAAAAGCTTTTCCCGGCAAGCAGGACAGAGGTGGATCTTGATGGAACAGATCCTCCAAATCAGGACTGTCCTGATCAGGACAGTTGGGAGGCATGATTATGTAGATTGTTAATATAAACAATAAAATGAATAATAATCACAATATTAACAAATAATTTGGAGTATGGAAAACTAAACAAACTTTACTAATGTTACATTACTAACATAACATTACTAATAAACAATAGCAATGGCGATGAAAGCTAAACAATTTAAAACTAACCAGAAAATCCCTTTATTAAACTTTTTCACCCAATATAAATATTATATTTGTTGCTAAAATTAACTGGGTTTTAACACATCAGTGAGCATTCTCTGTAAAATAACTACATGAAATGTTGAGGGATTGAAATCCTATTATGGTTTTATCAGTCTTAACAGAAGCACTGAATATATTGAAATGTTTGTTGAAAAATAATTATGTATTACTTCATAGGAATTCTGTTGTAATCTATAGAATAATACACCTGCAACTGAACAATGTCAGTTTTGTTATCATATGAAGTCATATGTTTGTAGCATTTCTGTGGTGGAAGAATTATATAATTAAAAAACTTGGTTGAACACTGAAATGGTTTAAGTAGCATATTTCACTAGCTTAGTTTGCAAGCACAGACATTTAAGGCAAGTAACAATATTTACTACATTACATTTGCTTACTGGAAATGAAAAAAAAACAAAAAAATAAAAAAATTCCATTCTCTTGTATAACAGTTTTATATTTTAGTTCAGCAAACATATGATGGTACCATTAATCATTAATGCTATTGTGGTATGTGGCAAAAAGGCTTTTATGTGATGCCATTTGTGTTTTTTTCTGCTTCACAGCCGATTTGCAAACAATTTACTTCAATATGATTTAATAGTTAAAGTGCTACTGAAACAATGTTTGCAATCTAAATGTAGATAGTGCTCTACATTCCCCCCCCCCCCCCCTTCCTAAATACTACTTAGGTGAAAGCGTCCATTTAATTTCACTATTCCATTGATGAATCATGGGTTCTTAAGAAAGAAAGTTTTGCAATTATTCTACAACAATATCTAATCTACTAAATGGCAATTAATTTGTCTTTGTCTGTATTTTCAATCATGTATGTCTTTTGCTGTTGAATATTTATTAAATTCCTCTTACTTTTTAGCTAATTTTTCAAAATATGCTCTACAAGCACAGCTATTATTCATTCACAAAGGATTTAATTTGGCAGAAGTTTTTTTATTTATTTATTTATTTTTCCTCAAATGATCCTAACTTGTAACCACTGCAGTTAATTAGCATTTACATTCTTTGTCACACACCATAATAGACAAACGGATTGACTTTAAAAAATACGATTGCTAAATCCACTTACAATGTGTTCAGTGACATGGAGCAATTTAATGCTGTTTTAGTTCATAAGTAGAAAATTGTTCACAAAAAAGTTTACAATCCAGAAGTGTGACTGCATATACAATCTATTTTGACTTTAGTGAGCACTTGATACCATTTTTGTTTCCAAATTATAGCCATCATCTATGTTTTTGTCTAGCCATGAAAGATAGATAAAATTCCTTTTCAAAGTGTTTGTGAAAAAAATTATCATACAAACTGGAGATTAGGAGTGCTTTAATCTAATTATATACCAAAGTAACCTCAAGTTGCAAGTTTGCAATGTAGCCTTACACGATTTACATGTGTATCCACATTAAGTAAATCTAAAACCAGACTGTTTATTTGTAATTTACACTAAAATCAAGTTAACATAATATGTGAGGCAAATGTGTGACTATTGATTGATGTCTGCAGAACAGGTATTATGAGGTAGGCTCAATGATAGTGCATTGTACATACATAGTACATTGTTGTAGTTTAGGTGGGTTATGATTACTTATATAATCTATTTTTTTCTGAAACAATATGCTCATGGACGTAGAACAATGGGCAATACTGGAATTTGCACCGGGTCACTGTCAAAGGGAAGCCCACAGTCAAGTTCAGGACAGAATTGGGAAAAAGGTGTAAGGTGAGTTAGACTGAAAAAATACTTATTTACTACTGGTCTGGCATGGATAGAAGTCTGATAAAGAAATCCAACTGCCTAAATAAATACTGGTTTATTTCAAATAAAACTACACACCACTTCAAGCTAACAGTCAAAATGATCTATCAAAATGCCTCACCCTCATTTCTCTTGGTTTAGCAGAGTAGCAATTTTGAAGGTGAATAGCTTACCACGTATCCTGTTTCTTCTCAAAACCTTACCAATTAATCTCCTAGATATATTTTTTTCCAGAATTTATCTGGTCAGGTAAAAAACCAAGACTAACGTATCAACAACTACAGTGAGGGAAAAAGTATTTGATCCCCTGCTGATTTTGAACGTTTGCCCACTGACAAAGAAATCATCACTCTATAATTTTAATGGTCGGTGTATTTTAACAGTGAGAAATAGAATAACAAAAAAAAAAATCAAAAATAACGCATGTCAAAAAAGTTATAAACTGATTTGCATGTATTTGATCTTTTTGACTTAGTACTTTGTGGCAAAACCCTAGTTGGTAATCACATAGGTCAGGCATTTCTTGTTGTTGACCATCAGGTTTGCACACATCTCAGGAGGGATTTTGTCCCACTCCTCTTTGCATATCCTCTCCAAGTCATTAAGGTTTTGAGGCTGACGTTTGGCAACTCGAACTTTCAGCTCTCTCCACAGATTTTCTATGGGATTAGGGTCTGGAGACTAGCAAGGCCATTCATGGACCTTAATGTGCTTCTTCTTCAGCCACTCTGTTGTTGCCTTGGCTGTGTGTTTTTGGTCATTGTCATGCTGGAATACCCATCCACAACCCATTTCCATTGCCCTGGCTGAGGGCAGTTATGTATCTTGGTTTAGTGCTGCCCTCGGCAGACAAAATTAGGGCACCCCCCACCCACATTGCACACCTATGACATGCCCCATCACCCACTTTGCATACTTACAAGATTTCCACCACCCCCTTACATGCCCCCCTCACCCACATTGCGCACACACTAAATGTTCCATCACCCCATTACATGCCACCAACACCCTCGTTTCATATCCCCCACCACGTCCATTACATGCCCCCATCACCCCGATTAATTGGAATGAGCTTGCTGAACGGTGGAGGAGGGAGCAAAAATGTTTGAAGCACCAGAAGTGTGCTTTAACACCCACTGGCAAAGTGCCGCTCTCTGGCAAAGTGCCGCCCTAGGTGAGTGCCTTGTTTGCCTTGTAGAAGATACACTACTGGCCCTGTCCATCATCCCTTTGATGCGGTGCAGTTGTCCTGTCCCCTTAGCAGAAAAGCACCCCCAAAGCATAATGTTTCCACCTCCATGTTTGACAGTGCCGAAAGTTTTCTTGGGGTCATAGGCAGCATTCCTCCTCCTCCAAACAGGGCAAGTTGAGTTAATGCCAAAGAGCTTTATTTTGGTCTCATCTGACTACAACATTTTCACCCAGCTCTCCTCTAAATCATTCAGATGTTCATTGGCAAACTTCAGACGGGCCTGTACATGTGCTTTCTTGAGCAGGGGGACCTTGCAGGTGCTGCAGGATTTCAGCCCTTCACAGCATAGTGTGTTACTAATGGTTTTCTTGGTGACTATGGTCCCAGCTGCCTTGAGATCATTAACAAGATCCTCCCGTGTAGTTCTTGGCTGATTCCTCACCATTCTCATGATCATTGAAACTCCCATGAGGTGAGATCTTGCATGGAGCACCAGACCCAGGGAGACTGACACTTATTTTGTGTTTCTTCTATTTGCGAATAATCGCATCAACTGTTGTCACCTGTTGGAGAGCTCTTTAGTCTTGGCCATGGTGGAGAGTTTAGAATTTGATTGATTGCTTCTATGGACAGGTGTCGTTTATACAGGTAATGAGCTGAGATTAGGACCACTCCCTTTAAGAGAGTGCTCCTAATTTCAGCCTTTTACCTGTATAAAAGACACCTGGGAGCCATAAATCTTGCTGATTGATCACTTATTTTACTCACTGACATGCAAATCAATTTATAACTTTTTTGGCATGCGTTTTTCTGGATTTATTTTGTTATTCTGTCTCTCAATGTTAAAATACACCTACCATTAAAATTATAGACTGATCATTTCTTTGTCAGTGGTCAAACGTTCAAAATGAGCATTGGATCAAATACTTTTTTCCCTCACTGTATTAACTAGTAGATTGATGGGAGGTTTTGGATTACTAAATGTTCAAAGTTACTACCACGTGATTTAGCTTGTCAGAATAGTGTAGTGTTCAAACATTCCGGGAAAATATTGGCTCTCACTCGAACAACTGGTTCTAGATTCCCTGATAAAAATAGCTTTGATCATTCCACCTCCCATTACTTTCAATGAGGAGCAATCGGACCTGGGTGTCAAATTTGATTTTGTCTCAAAATGAAAGTTGACCTCCTTGACCTATTCTCAAATGTTAGTGAACAGACCCAGTAGAGTTATTGCTGTTGCTATAGCTACAGTTGTACCTGCCTCTCCAAGCTATCCTTATGGAACTTCACCTGTGGAAGCCATTTTATTCAATGTTGGCTTACATGTTAAGTAAAAATATTTGAGATTTTTTTTTTTTAAGCTGCCTGAGTGCATAGCGATCAGTAACAGCGAATTAGTGGCAAAGGCGGTTTGGTGATTTCTCAATTAAGCTCACCATTCGCCCTGGTCAGATCAAAATTGGTCGGATCAATATTCACAAATATTGATCTGCCTCCCTCTCCTCACTTACATTTTTGTGACGGAAAGAGACAGATCAGTATTAGTGATATAAAATAACATTTTATAAAATTGGCAGGTTTTATGAAAGTCTTTCACTGTGTATTAACCCCTTCCCTGCCATTCATCACTGTGTAAGCAGTAATCTTGCACAGCAACAGTATGTTTTGCTGTCTGCACTGTTTTATGGATTAATTTCTTTGTACTGTAATGTATTACAGTACTAGATAGGCTCTTTTTAACCCCTTCTTTGCTCGAGATCACTGCTTACGCACTGATTCTGAGGCCGCGGATCAGGGTTCGATTTTGACCCTATTCAGCTTTCTGATACATCATCTAGCGATGTATCGGTGGCTGCTGAGCCCTTGCCACAAGTAGTGATGGGGGTCTACCGATAAAAAAATATATGGTTTGGTGGCGGTAAATTACATTGGCTGGCTTCAAAGATATATCCCATAAAGGACACGGACGCAGGTTGACTACATGTCAAAATTCCAGGTTGGAATTGCGCACCCCCTAAATGTGGAATTTTAAACCCAATACATACCAACAAACCTATGCATGGGGGGTATCCGTGTACTCAGGAGATGTTGCTGAACACATATTGAGGTGTTGGTTGGTAGTGGCAAATACCAGAATCTGAAAATTCCTGCCTGAACTACAATGTGTGTGGGGAAAAAATGACATCCCAACCCTTTGACATAGGTTGGTGGTAGAATTAGCACTTGGAAAGTGTTAAAATACCACAATTTTAAATACCCTAGGATGTCTAGTTTTCCAAAATATATGGTTTTATGTGGTAAAATACTTTGACAGGCTTCAAAAGTGTCCCAAATGAAACATGGGCGCAGGCTGACTACATGTCAAAATTCCAAGTTGGAAATGCACCCCCCCTAAACGTGGCCTTTTAGCCCCCAAATAATCTAACTAACCTACACATGGGTGGTATCCCTGTACTCAGGAGATGTTGCTGAACACATATAAAGGTGTTGTTTGGTACTGACACATAATAGGATCTGTGAATTCATGCCCGATGTACAATGAATGTGAAAAACAAATTACTATCCATAACATTGACATAGGCTGGTGGTAGAATTAGTGCATGAAAAGTGTTAAAATACTACCATTTGAAATACCCTAGGGTGTCTAGTTTTTAAAAATATATGGTTTTGTGGGATAGAATACACTTTTTGGCTTCAAAAATGTCCCAAATGGGACATGGGCGCAGGTTTTCTGCACGTCAGAATTCCAAGTTGGAAAACCAAAAAGCGCACCTCTCAAATGTGGCCTTTTAACCCCCAAATAACCTAACCAACCTATACATGGGGGGTATCCCTGTACTCAGGAGATGTTGCTGAACACATATTGAGGTGTTGTTTGGCACTGACATATAACAGGATCTGTGAATTCATGCCCAAAGTACAATGTATGTGAAAAAAAATTACTACCCAAAACATTGACATAGGCTGGTAGTATAATTAGTGCATGGAAAGTGTTAAAATACTACCATTTGAAATACCCTAGGGTGTCTAGTTTAAAAAAATATATGGTTTTGTGGGGTAGAATACACTTTCTGGCTTCAAAAATGTCCCAAATGGGACATGGGCACAAGTTTTCTGCATGTCAGAATTCCAAGTTGGAAAACCAAAATGCGCACCCCCTAAATGTTGCCTTTTAGCCCCAAAACAAACCAACAAACCTATGCATGGGTGGTATCCCTGTACTCAGGAGATGTTGCTGAACACATATTGAGGTGTTATTTGGAAATACCCCATCACATTTTAAGGTAATGTTTACCTAAATTGCAATATATGTGAAAAATTAAAAAAAAAGATTTTTTGCTGCAAACTTTGGCATAGATTGGTGGTAAAATGGCTACATGAAATGTGTCAAAATACCCCAAGTTAAATGCCCTGAGTGGTCTAGTTTTCAAAAATATGTACATTCAGGGGGTCATTCATGGATTTAGTACAGAAATCAGTGTTACAATGTCACTATCGCTAATTTTGAAAGAAAGGATTTTAAAATAGCTTTGCACCACTTATAGTTCTGGCCCTGTAACATGAATAAAAAAGCACAAAAACATAAAAACATGGGCTATTTCTGAACTCAGGACATATATTAGAAACTTTTTAGCAGTGTTTTTTTGTTGTCTCTTGTACATGAGTATACGATTTTTCAAATAAAAGTCATAAAAAAATTTTTTTTTCAATTTTTTTGCCATATTTTATTATTTTTTTTACATAAAATTATATGCTATTATCAAAATAATGGTATTAAAAGAAAGCCCTTCTTATAACGATAAAAACGATATATAGATTGTGCGGGTACACTAAATGAGACAGAAATAAATTACAGCAAAACACAAACACCTCAGAAATGTTAAAACAGCCCATGTCACCAAGCGTCGGACAAGCCAAAAAAGTCATGTCACTAAGGGGTTAACAGGTGATGGTTACCATAATGTTATTGTTTTGTCTCACTTTATACAAGCATATTAATTAATAGAAGAATTTATCCTGGCGTAACAAAATGATGTATCAGTGCTTCAGAAGGCTATTTCTATATATAAGAACATCTTCCAACAACTGGATGGATTGCAAATAAAAGCCATGTATGGTGTTGTGTGACAAAGTTAGAAAAGATGTTCTTTCTAGATATTTTTTGGTGAACATGACAGGGTTTTCCAATTTTGTTTTTTTATTTGTGTTAAATAAATCATGACACAGTGTAATAAGTCATGTGTTGTTGTTCATCTGAGGTTGTACTTACCTAATTTTAAGACCTGCTAACGAACAGATAATTGTTATTATGTCCTGATATGGAAAACCATAGAATTAAAAGAGGCTGTACTTTCATTCACCCATGACTATATGTCAGCTGTTGCTAGAATATGGCACAATTTAAATAATTAAACTGATGAATACGTTTTTATTAAAAATTGTGTATGTAGTCCTCCATCGGCCACCAAATGAATCCTCGTACACACGACAGTAATCTAGCATTAGCGTTTATTTCATATCCATTAGGTGCTATAAACTGAGGAGTATAAACACAGCGCACACTGTAATGAAACAACTTACATGCCGCCACGAGGTGGTCCACAGCACCGCCGCCTCAGCAAACAAGGTAGGCGGGCGAAGGAGGCTCCGTTCGTTGTCTCAGCCCTCCAGAGCAGCACACGCACTGACTATGCTTCTCGTCCAGTCCTGTGTATCTCTGTTCCAGTGTATGGTTGCAGTCAGTGTATCAAGTCCTGGGTGGTCATTTACCTGAGGCTCAACCATAGGGTATAATACCATTCAGATGAATAAACACTGTTTTGTTTCCAAACCTGTTGCAGTAGCTACCAGGTCATCGCTTTGCGGTTCCTATCCTCTGGTACTCTACCCAGTCTGTGACACACACACAGATTGCACCAAATACTGGCACAATCGGCATGTGCGCCATGTATGTACACTGAATGCATAGGTTTAGGTTCTGTCTGCGCTCGTTCCTCTTGCACAGTCTATGTCTAAAAAAAACAGGTGCTGAATTTGTGTCGCGGAACCTCTGCCACAGTTTGACGGGGGGTTTGACGTTGTGAGTTATATAAAAAAAAAGCCGTTATACATGTCCCCCAATGTGTTTTGTGCGCTAAACACATAAGGGTTGGGATACGGAATAAAAACTAATCGCTAGATTACTGCTCTGCCAAAAGATTTATTTGGGGGCAGTTGAAGGACTGTATACCTTTTTTTTTTTGCAACAAGTGTTTATGAGGAGGAAGCACTGGGCATCTTTTGCTCGGCCAATTGGGTCATCTGCAGACAGCATAGGCAGTGTCCTGGTCTTTTGTGCTTGGATACTTTTATTATGTTTTGTACCCTCTTTTTTTTTTTGCTACAATCTTTTTTTGTATATTAATCTTTTTCTTGCATAAAAAAAAACAGTAAACATCTTTATTATAAAAACAATTATCAAGATATATTTGCTGTTTTTTTATAAGAAGCAGAGGATTTGATAAGGTCTAGAAGGCAACTTCTGCATAACTAATTACTCACTGATCCCACTTCGCTTCTAAGTGTCAGCTTTATGAAAGAGGTGGAATAAATTAATGGGGGAGGAATAATCATGTAAATCCTATTTCTAGTAGTAAACATGACTTGCTTTCCTTTCACACTTTTAAAAATGTATGATATTCTTTCAAGACCCCAGTCTTCTCCAAAGCAATGCCCTTTCCCCAGCAGACACTTTGATCTCTGTTCTTGCTAGTGGAAGATTGGCTGACTCTCTCTCTCTCTCTCTCTCTCTCTCTCTCTCTCTCTCTCTCTCTCTCTCTCTCTCTCTCTCTCTCTCTCTCTCTCTCTCTCTCTCTCTCTCTTCCTCTCTCCCTCTCTTCCTCTCTCCTCACCTGTAAGACAAAATAGAATGGTCTATTAAAAAAGTAACAATAAACTATACAATTTTTAATTATATGAGATTCGCTAGTGGCTTTTTTTTACTGCCTGAGAACTTCATATCACTACAGTGCACAAGCAAATGAAATATCAATGTAAAGATCTCTCAGGATATTTTTTTTCTCCAGAGTAAATGAACAAGAGGTAACAATGTAATGGCAGAAAAAGGATGTTATATAATGCACTGTCAATGGCAAGTTGGGATATAAAGTAATACAATATTATCCAACGACTCAAACCATGATAAAATATTGGAAAATCTTAGCCATAGTACTAAACATATCCCAAACATATCAAAAACCTTCCCCATTATTGTGCCATAGGAAATGTTCAACCTTTTGTGGAAAATGACTCATACAGGGAAATCAAAGCAGAATGTATTTTATCAATTGTTGTAAAAACATGTAAAAGCTAATATTGACATTTTTCATAACTTTGGTTTATACTTTTGTTTCTGATTTTCTTAGATTGGCAAAATAATACTGTTCTATTAAAAAACATCTACATTTTCTATTTATAAAAAATTCTAAGAAATACATAAAACAGTCAATTGATTTTCCCTATTGCACGCCACAATCGTCAGAAGCAATTTCTGACATTTTAATTTAATAGCAATGGTGCTCTTGAAAGTAATTTTCCATTTGATTTACTGTGCCCAGTGACATATTTAGCTTGTGTCAGAGCGTGAAGTATATAATTCAGTGATTTTAAATACAACATTGAGGCCATGTTTAGTCGTATTTGGATTTTTTTTTTCATTGCCAATCATTTGCTGTTTTTAAGCTTTGGTTTCTAAATAATTTTAAAATGTCACATGGATCCTAAACTTCAAATGACATGGCATTGTTGTGTACTTACTTAGGGAAATACTGAAGAAAGCAGAAAAATCATTGTTTAAAATACTAGAACAATTTTATTTAAAGTCAGTCGCATTAAAGAGGGAAATTGTAAGAGCAAATACACTCTGTATATTATTAAAATACACATACAGGAACCTAAATGAAATGAGGAATAAGTAATATGGTTCCTAAAGGCCAAAGTAAGACCATACCAGCCAGAGGAAGAAGCAATAGAAATTTGTTTGTCAACCCATACACTATATTAAATTACATTTGAGAATTGGGAATATTTTATTTACTAATGGTTCTTTTATGAGAAAGGATGGTTTAATTTTATATAATTTTATTTGGATATTAATTTAGGAAATAAAGAAAAAGCCAAGATATAGAAAAAAGATTTACTAATATTTATTAATTCACATGTAAACAGTTTTTTCCATAATCAATAAAAATGAATAACAAAATTACATCCCCAGACTTGCCAATCTCCCCCAGACTTGACAACCTGCTCATAGACTTGCCAATGTATCTGCTAACAGACTTACCAATTCATCCTCTGACTTGCCAATGCACCTCCCAGGACTGCAAAGGCACTCACAGTCATATGTGGTGTCTAGTTGGGGCAACTTAACATCTTTTAATGCTGACAATTCTTTCACTGTGACTTCTAAAACAGAACACTGTAGTTATAATATTATAACCAGATCTCTATTTTAGGTCTTATTATACAACGACCTTGGATGTAAGATGAGGTGACTTGTTCAGAGCATTTCCTCTGAGAACATTTTTGTCTGCAAATGCAGTTTTTATCACAATGTGTGACTGCATCTGAAACCAAAGTTACGTCAATGACCCAATATACACCAATTAGTCCCGAATTGGAACTGGATAAGCCACTTTTAGCCAAATTTCGCAAATCCGAAATTAGGCTACTCAGTATCCCTGAATTTGGGTCCAAATCAGCAGTTCTAGCTGTTTGGAAATGGAAGCATCTAAGGCATTCAGATTGGGACATTTTCGCCATGAGAACTAAATATTTTCAGCTACTCAGTGTAATAAAAAATGTCAGTTATCCTGATCTGAGCTGGAGAAGTCAACTTTAAAACCCTATAAGACATACAACAAAAGATTGTAAAGTGCGGTTTTTCACATGAACATGCCTACATACATGACCTTATGTTTATCTTTACATTTTTATTGAGTTTTAAAAGACATAACAAGTTACAGAAATGATAAAAAAATATTGAATATATATATATATACATCCATAATACCTAAGAGAAAAGATATATATATATATATATATATATATATATATATATATATATATACATACATATATATACACATATGTTTTTATATAAAATATAAAAACTAAGATGACCTAATATTGCTGATGCAAATATCCATCACTATGATAGCTGTAAAAAAAGATGATATTTGGACATACAGCGATCAGCTATAACATTATGACTACCTGCCTAAAATTGTGTAGCCTCCCTTTTGCCAAGAAAATAGCCCTGACCCATTGAAGCGTGGATTCCACTAGACCTCTGAAGGTATGTTGTGGTATCTGGCACAAAGACATTAGCAGCATATCCTTTAAGTCCTGTATGTAGTGTGGTGGGGCTCCATGAATCAGAATAATTTTTCCAGCACATCCCACAGATCTGGGGAATTCGGAACACAAGTCAATACCTTTAATTTCTTGTTGTGTTCTTCAAAATATGCCTGAACTATTTTTGCTTTGTGACAGGGCACATTTCCAAAGGTTTCCAGGCATAACATTTCTTAAAGCATCACACCACTTTGCCGGCTTGCCACCTGTCGGTGGTCATAATGTTATGGCTGATCAGTGTATATGGAGCTATGGTCAAAAACCACATAAAGTGTCATCCAGAAAAATACATGTGCATCACAGACACCAGTGTAAAACCACAATGAATGGGAAGGTGTACACATGTGCTAGATATAAATGTGTGGATATGTGCGTGTATATATGTATATAGTGAGACAGAGAGAGAGACAGATATATGTGTATATATATATATAATCAATAATCTTCACCTGTGGAATAAAGAGGAATATTGATATATGATGTCCTGATGTGGATGTCCTGCTGAGAGGGTTCCTGAAGTCACGACACTGCTGGTAGACAGGCACATCATTGGAAGTAGACAACCCCAGCTATAACCACATTGTGTACACATACTAGACAGCTACCTATTGAAGATCTACATATAACATACCATGCAAATTATGTCTTCCCCTGTGTTCCTGCTAGCACACAAATAACCTCCTACAGATCTCTTGAGATCTGGATTCACTGCTTGCCTACCGGTTGTGTGTATCCCACTTAGTCATGTCTTCACTCTTCTTATTATAGAATAGACAGGTTAGGGCTGGGCCCACTTTTGCTTTGTAAAAAAGTTGTAGTTTAAATATATTGTTTGAATCTGCTTTAGACATGATTTAAACGCCTACTCCATTTTTCCATTAACTCTTTCCATTAGCAATGATAATTATGTAATTACCTCTAACCAGTGGCGTACTAAGGGGGGGGCGAGGGGGCGGCCCGCCCCGGGTGCCACTGACTAGGGGGGTGCCATGACTTCCAGTGTCTTGTGTCACGCCCCATCATTACGCTGCGCACAGCTGCAGCACCTTTGCGGCCCGGCGGGACTTCATGGAGGATGAGAAGGGGGCATCGTGCAACATGATGACGATGTGCGCAGCGCTGTCAGTCCGCCTGAGGCACCCAGTGGTCAGTCTCGGAGGCAAGGCATCATCAAAATGTGAGTAGTCATTTTATGTGATGGGGCTAAATTAATTAAAGGGGGGGTGGATAATGGATTAATTAAAGAATTAAAGGGGAGGGAGGTTTAATTAAAGGGGGTGGATTCATTAAGGGGGGTGGATTAATTAAAGGGGTGTGTGGATCAATTAAAGCTGGGTGGATTAATTAAAGGGGGGATTAATTAATGGGGGGTGGATTAATTAAAGGGGGTGGTTTTAATTAAGGAGTGGATTAATTAAAGGGGGTGGATTAATTAAAGGGGTGTGTGGATTAATTAAGGGGTGTGTGGATTAATTAAAGGGGGTGGATTAATTAAAGGGGGTGGATTAATTAAGGGGGGTGGATTGATTAAGGGGTGTGTGGATTAATTAAAGGGGGTGCAGCGCAGGGGAGGTTTATTTAAGGGGGGTAGGTTTAATTAATGGGCGGGTGCAGGGTTTTTTTTAATTAAGGGGGTTGCAGTATTTTATTTATTAAGGGAGGATGTTCACTGCAGAAAAAATTGTGGGTGTATTCTTACATTTTTATTATGGGGGGGTGCCACACTCAGGGTCCGCCCCAGGTGCCAAATGCTCTAGGTACGCCCCTGCCCCTAACTGAACCAACACAACCCACTGAAATAACTAAAGCTACAGCTATATTCCTCCACCCATGGACCACTGCAAATATACTTGTAATTGCATAACAAATGTTGATGAAGAACAATACTAGTACAATGCAGGGTTATCTAAATCCTATACTATTGTACAGTGCACTAATACAAATCCTTTTTAACCTAACAATGTCTTTGCATTTATCAGAGCTATTTCCTGAATAAGTTACATTAAATGAACCACTCATTGCTCACTAATCCTGTGATTGAACTTATGGAGAGCTAAACATTCTTACATTTTTAGCATCCCTTTTTTCTATTTATTTTCCATTTATAAAAAGACAAAACATATTGTACACAAAAATTTGCATACAATATGATACAATACAATACAATACTGTACAAAAAACATTCTAGGAACTTATAGGGCAATGGATAAGGAGGAAGAGAGAGTTAAACATTCTAATCACTTTAGGGCACAAATATATAGATGTCATACTACTGTACATCTATGTCCACATTCCTGTATGTATGTAGTACAGTAAATGTGTATCTATCTATCTATCTATATTCCATTCATCCTCTTTCATAAATGATACACTGTCTGTTATACATTGTTATAAACTGTTGGTTTATGTTTGACTTAATGGTGGCAGGTGAAGAAGTAGCTGCCACTGAGGTTGGCAGACTGACCTAACATGGTGAAGTCTGAGGATCCACAGATGTGTGGAATGTACAGGGCATGAGTCCCTGTCATCACTACTTGTTGGGGGGTTGAGGGACACAGAAGATGATGTTGGGCATACAGTGAGAAAACCGTGTTCATACATATGAAAATCACATACAGAACACCTGAATGGATGTTCATTACTTACAACCAGCTATTTCAGAGTCCTGTTCTCCCTAAACTCTTATGATGGCTTTGGTCCCCGAGACCTGCATTCACTCCTCCTCAAAGTCCATCTGGTCAGCTGGCTCTGGAGAGGCATCACCAGGGTGTCTGGTGACAGCAGCTGCCCTGGTTAGCTTCCTCTTCACCTGCCTCTTGATATTGGAGTATGTGAAAGATATAAGACATGGGGCTATATTCCTTCATTCCTTTCCCAATATCAAATTAGAGAAACTTCAGAAAGCTTGAGTGTGCATAGAATGTCCTTTAACCAGTCACTTCCCAATGTCCACTGTATATACTCTGACCATTCCATCCACTTCCACTTTCTTTGTGATCAAACAACTCATAATAAAAACAATAAATCCCTCCAAAATACTGTGTTCCTATAACATATTATACTGGAATATTATTTCACAGCTACTGGTATCATTGTAAAAAAGTTATTCTGTGTATACACAATGGGTTCAAGGAGCTCTGTCTAGACTGAAGTTCCTGTCATCAAACTTTGCAAGATCCAGGGCTTGGTGAGAGCTTTCCATGGACATATTTGTGTTGCATTCAAACCTCATAAAATCTTTTCAATTTAAGCATTTCCCATTTGTGTATGATTTGGACATATGATACAATATATGGATGCCTTGTGACTAGGACCTGTGGCGTCCCGTGGGGGGTCTGGACCGCACCGGAAGACACCCGTGCTGCCGGCATCCCTCCTTAGCGCATTGCACTGCTGAATTTGATTTTGAGTTTTTTTCTGGCAGCTGCATCTGCTAGATTTGATTGCTGGAAAAAAAGTTTTAAAAAAATCAATGCAACCCGATGTGACATTATGTTTGTGTTATGTGCCACATATGCCAAGTTGTGGCGTGTTTACCAGCTGAAGTGTAATGTGAGCATACATCTTTTAAACTTAGGTTATTCAAACTCCCATTCAAGTGACTACTAATTGTTGTTATATATTTTTTGTATCCCTTAGAGGAAGGGGTTGCTTGTAGTCAAATTCTCCTTTTGTGCTGTCTCTCTCTCACATATATATTTTTTTCTAATGTCATAGGTGGTACAGGTATATAAGGCTTACAGTATGACAGTTGCTGACTATGTAATGCTTTTCGTTTTCTCTAAAAACATTTAAACACTGGACTACACAAAACTGAGGATTGTTTGAAAAAAACTTTGTTTGTTGAAGTTTTAGCCCTTCAGTTGATTTAAAATACAAAAAAAAACTACATGGGAAGTAAAATTGGTAGCATTAACATCTTACCTTTTAACTTCTGAAGTCCTTTTATAAGTGCATCTATTAATGCATGTTTAGATGAGACAGCTGGTTTACAAGCATTGCTTCTTTTATTTATTTTACCCAGAGCAAAATAATACAATACAGAATGTACTACTGAAATGGGATCTGCGTGTATGGGGATTCAAACCTCATTCCAAGTACCATTTACACCAAATTGGCCAGGCAGTTCTGTACGTTTTCCTGGTACCCAGGGCCTAGCATTCTATGTTAAGTGAGCTGGTTGATTTTGAAAGTCCTTTGACAACTTCTTCACCACGATATTAACCATGCTTTAAAATGCAGTTTACCTTCCTGGTTAAGAGTATGAAGTTGACACTTTGGACTGCTCTATAGTTCCTTATAACATGGTAACATTTTGGGATATTCTATTGTCGGTTCGAACATTTGTGGGAACCATGGCCTAAAAAGGTATCAGAAATCTCACTTGAAGAATTGTTCTGGGAATCACAGCAAATAGAGAAAGGTATAATCCCTATTTGCTAAGCAATCCTGTAGACAGTCCAAACAAAATGCAAGTAAATTGCTGCTTTATGTATTTCCAAATACATTGCAGATATGATTGTTGTATCAGTGACATTGGTAGTGTCAAAAAAAACATCCTTGAGATCTATCTTTTCCATCCAATCTGATGTCAATAGAAGACACAGAAGACTATGGATACCTTAATTTAGAATGTTGATATAACACCCATGCGTGTTGATTTATCACAGGTCTTTTACCTGCATCCATCTTTTTCACCAAGAAAATGTTGATTACAAATCCTAGTGAATACATTGGCACCTGAATTCTAACTACTTTTTCCATTAATTATGTAATTTCTAGATCTACTGAAGGTGTGGAAATCTGATTCTGTTGTGGAAATGCATAACATTTTATCATACATCATTTTACTATATTCAACACACAAGGTTCTGAAGTAATCAATGTCCAATTTATGAAAAAGCAAGCGTGTTTGCTGCCCTTGTTTCCCTTGGAAGAAGGATGAGACATTACACTTACCTGAGTAGGATATTCATCGTATTTGACCACTAGTTCCTCTGCTTCTCCAACCTCTTGCTCTCTGCAGAAAAAAAGATAATTGAGTTTTTGAATATGTTTCCCATGCTTCCTCTGAGAGGGTTATCGAAACCTTGAAAGTTTTCTGTCTACTTTAAGAAACTCGACCATAAAAGTGATCCCTACCTTTTCCTATATTCTAAAAAACAGTGGGGTGGAAAAAAAAACCTTGTATATATTCATATGCACTTCCCTAATTATTTAATAAAAGACTGACAGATTACCTTATGTTGAAAGCCTGGCTCTTTTGAAGCTAAATCCTTCCGTTTTGAATCCATTTTCCATAAAATTGACCTATGCCTTTCAGTTGCTATAGACAAATTTGTATTCCCCAATAGGGATATAGGCTTTTGCGCTCAATCTCTTAGTGTTGGGATGTCTATGGCTGATTTATTAGCTAAAGCTTCTTCTGACAGTTCCAAAATATTTGTTAAAGATCCTACTATGTCTAACAATTTATAGTGGCAAGACCTCTCCTGGGATCTCTGTCTGTCTTAAATAAGAATTGTATGAGGCACTGGTCAACCTAAGGAGTGTTGCAAATCTTGCCTTGAAAAATCACAAATCGCCAAATGTAAATTAATATTTATTAATAACCAAATAATTAATTAATCTGTATTAACAAAAAAATATTTTACAATATATACAAATATAATAATAAAACAATGAATCACATTACATAAATTCAATATCACATTACTTTCTAGTACTTATCTTAAGCAGCAATGAAAGAGGATGGAAGGGTCAAAGTATGTAGTGGACATTAGAGTTATCGGTTGAAGGACATTCTATATACCATGACTTTTGTTGAACCTGTCTAAAATGTCTTTAAGTTTGGTTTTCATGCTATTGGGAAATATAGAAGTAATATAGCATAATATGAACCTCCTCCAGTCTTGCCATATCATTTACAAATGATGCATGGTAAACATGAAAACATATTGAGAATGGAAATATTAGAATCGGTGGATGAAAAACAGACGTAAAATGAAAGGGATAGGGCAGGTGGGAGTCTGTAGAGTATATTATTTTCTGGATAATAATACCGGATTATTTACACTTCCTTTTATAGAGATACATGATATTAAGCTATAGAGAACTAAATCATATTTTAAATAGAAATATGTGTGTGTGTGTTGGAATAAATGTGGCTTGTGGAGTAGGGAAATTTTAGGATTTATTCACTAAAATTCGACTTTGGAGGTCGACTTTTATTTTGAGACTAAGGACCATATTTATCAAGACAAAAAAGTAGTATTTCAGGAAAAAGTTATAAAATGGTAGTAGTAACCATGGAAACCAACGGAACGTTATGGCAGTTTGCTCCAAATTTAGCACTTTTTTTTAGAAATAGCCCATTTACTTTGGCCCTATGTTTTTTCGAGTGCCCAATTTGACTTAGTCTCAAAATGAAAGTCGATCTCCAAAGTCGAATTTTAGCAAATAGACCCAAAAGTTAACTTTCTGTTTTCACTTGCAGTGTCAAACTTTTTATGCAGCTATTGTGTTCTGGTTAAGCTTTTTTTGTGACAAGTATAAAGAATAGATATGTTAGAAGCTAGCAAAAGTAGCTTTGTTACATTTTTTCCCTTTGTTTAAAGGAGGTTTTTAAATTCTCAATTATAAAGAAAAGCTTAAAAAAGTAAAACATACTATTTCTTTGCTGTTACCTTTTGTAATGTTTTGAATATATGTTTTAGTGACTTAATTTAAAACTGCAAAACTACATCATGTTTCCTTTGTTATACACAAGGGACTGTAAAGCATTTTCATTGCCTGGTTAAAGGAATAAAAACGACTCCATGCACAAAATTGCTCACAGAAAATATGTTTTTTTATCATTTGAGATTAAAAATATATACTTTTCTTTAATCAAAACGCTTCACTATGTTTCTTAAGATGGACATTCAATAGAAAAATGGAAAAGAAAAAAATGTAATTTACCCAATCCCCATTTAATCATTTCCTTTCAGTGATTAGTAAGTAGAAAGGCGATGCAAGCAATTAACTAGCAACATGATGCAAGTTTATTATTTTCATACCATATATAATATAATCAGACGTAAGGGTCTACTCAATAAAGAGAGAATCACAGGGAATTGAGATGGGAATTTCAAACTTTAGGCCAATGTAGCCGAGATAGAAAAATTATCCTATGCAGCTGAATAGGAGAATTTTCCCAGCCATTTTATCCTTAAGCTTGACATTCCCATCTCAGTACCCTGCAGTTGTCTCTTTATTGAGTAGACCTTTATATGAAAACATATTTTCCAAAAAGTATCAACAGGAAAAATAGTTTTGGTGTTCAAAGTTTGTGGAAGGGCCAGATCAGCCTGAGACGTTGCACATTCAACATGTTTACTTTTGAATTACAGACTTTTTTCTGAAGTAAAAGTGCAAATATGAGTATATATTTATGGCTCTCTCAACACAACTGATAGCTGGGGACGAGATGATCATCTCAGATGCCGAACACAAATCAGTGCTGAAGTAACTTGGGCAGTGAGATCTGTAGGGCCAAAGAGGCCCACATACCCTTTTGTTTTTCAGACGACTTGGTTACCATATACATGTTGCTGCTGCCAGTAGTGAATCAAAGAACATTTATTCTCCTCCACTGTAATACTACAAGCTTATCCTGTGACAGAAGAAACTAGAGAGTATATTATTATGTAAAACTAAAGATGTGTTTTTATACTAAGCAGAAATAGCTTTGGTAGAAAAATGCTGCCTACCATCAGTTGACTGATGGTTGCTGTCTCAGAAAACATATATACCAGCATTTCTAGTGCAGCATCAGTCAGTTTTTGAGTAAACCTGATAATAGTGTCCACGTTAATTATCCCCTACATACATTTGATGGTCCTAGAGAGTGATTATAGTTTAAATTCCTTGTTTTTGCTTCTTTGGCCATATGCTAATGTGGGATTCAGAAACACCATACTGTCTTTGCTGTTATAGTGCCATCACTAATACAAAGAACTGCTACAGTTCCACCATTATTACAAATAATTTTTTTGTTCCACTTGAACATTTTCTATTTTGACTGATATAGAGTTTGAACCATATTGATACATTTTTATTTGTATTGTATGACAGATTCCTATGCCCGTAATACTTTTAATAATTCCTACTGGTTATTATCAAGCAAGAATCTATGCAGCATAATTTAATTCTAACGAAATAGTTAAAGGTCAACTCGGGTTGCGCCATTTTTCATTGAGAAAATAAGAGCTCTGAGTTTCGGACCCAATCAGATCAGGGCATATTGAAGAAACCCTTTTAATTTATTTTTTATTCAAAATTAATATTTCCGGTGTTTTATATTTGAACACATGATCTTAAATCTTATATATGCAAACATCTCAGTATTCTCAACACTAAAATACCAATATTTACTAACTGAAAATGCGGTTCAATTCTGGGCGCCTTTTTAAAAAAAAGACTTTATGGAACTAGAGAAGGTGCAGAGGAGTACATGTACATCTGATCCGCATGTGGAGCACCTGCCTTTAGCACTAATTGATGGGAGTGGAGCCGGCTTGTGCTTAACTTTGTTGAAAAGGTACAGAGGAGGGCTACAAAACTAATAAGGGGAATGAAAAGTTTTAGTTATGAAGAAAGGCTGGAAAAGTTACATTTGTACATGCTAGAGAAGGGTCGGCTTAGAGGGGGATATGATAATGTTATATAAATATGTACAGCGCCCATATAAAAGGGCTTTCTAAAGACCTGTTCATTAACAGAACAGTACAAAGGTCAAGAGGTCATCCGCTGCGACTTGAAGATAGGAGAATTCGTTTACGACAGTAAGGACAAATAAGATATGGAATTCACTGCCAGATGAATTGGTTCTAGCAAATACATTAGAAAGAGTGGCATGGATACTTTTTTAAGTAGCTGGAGCATAGAGGGCTATGTATGTTAGTATGGGCGTTAATATTTATTTAGTGCTTGTTGATCCAAGGAGAAATCTGATAGCTATTTGGAGTCCAGAAGGATTTTTTTTTCCTCATTGAAAGCAGAATTCGAAATTTCTGAAGGGGTTTATAATTGCTTTTTTTGTTTGATCAACGACGGTAAACATGGGTTGGGAAAAGGGTTGAGCTTGGTGGATACAAGTCTTTTTTTCAACCTTAACTACTATGTAACTATTTTAAACACATTGAGAACTTCTGTAATGCAATGTGCCATTTTATTTTCCACAATTATTTCTTATGATGGTAGAATTTATATTTAGAAAGCCCTCATAGCCTGAGGTATTTTGCACCTACACCTTCTGTTTCAGGAACAAATTAAATTATTTGTGGAACAAAAACACCGACAGAATACTTTCCTTCCGAACGACTACTCTAATCCCAAAAGAGAATATTTAGAAAAACACAGAGTATCAACATATATTATTCATTACACCTACCTCTAAACAACAGATGCATAAACAGTAAGCAGCGCACTAAATATATAGTACATAACCACTAAATAACTATTGAAATAGAAATCAATCATTGGTGTGTCTTTTACATTTATTTTTGTTTCAATATTTATTTTGTGGTTATGTACCATGTGGCTTACTGCTTAATTATCTGCTGTTTAGGGGTGGTGTTGCACACCAGATTCCTATGTGTGCAATATTTACTGATACAGTTTTTTTATATCATAACATGCTTTATTTAGTGGTTTTTACTAGACATGTGCAAAACTCAAATTTTCATTTCGTTTTCGTCCATTCGGACGAAAATGTTATTTATTTCATCCAAAACAAATTTCGTTCATTACTGCATTAGTTTCAGATTAAATTTGTTCATTATTTTCGTCTCGTTTTATTCATTCATACGAATTGACCTATTTTAACCTCTCTTTCGGTTTATAGACTTTCGGTTTATGGAATTCATGTAATGCTATTGGTATTCTATAAACCAAAATAGAGTCCCCATTCATACGAATTGACCTATTTCAACTCTATTTCGGTTTATAGAATACCATCGTTCATTATGTCGGTTTATGGAATGTATGTAATGCTATTGGCTGTCTATAAACCGAAATAGAGTCGGTTTATAGATTCTATAGCAATCTCTTTCGGTTTATAGACTTTCGGTTTATGGAATGCATGTAATGCTATTGGTATTCTATAAACCGAAATAGAGTCCCCATTTATATGAATTGACCTATTCGTATGAATGGGAACTCTATTTCGGTTTATAGAAAGCCAATAGCATTACATACATTCCATAAACAGAAAGTCTATAAACCAAAAGAGATCCGGTTTATAGACTTTCGGTTTATGTAATGTAATGCATGTAATGCTATTGGTATTCTATAAACCGACTCTATTTCGGTTCATGGAAAGCTAATAGCACGAATGGACGAATGGACAAATGATTTATTAACCATTCGTTCATTCGTTCATAGCATTACATACATTCCATAAACCAAAAATCGTCCATTATGTCGGTTTATGGAATGTATGTAATGCTATTGGTATTCTATAAACCGACTCTGCCAAAAGCACGAATGTACGAATGGATGAATGATTTTAGCTTATTAACCATTCGTTCATTCAGCTTTTGTTAGTTTAGCATTTTTGTTATTAGTTTTTCGGACGAATGGACGAAAATGCTATTTTCGGACGAAAATGCATTAGTCCAAAAACGAATGCACATGTCTAGTTTTTACAGTGTTACCCTTTTCTATTGTTTTTATTCCTGTTGTTTCTGACCCTGAACATCCTCTAAATTATATGTGAAAATGTACAGGTGGATATGGATTTCTATGAAGCAATAAAAAAACAATTATTTTCAACCTAAATTCATACATTTTAACTTACCGAAACCTTAGCGAAAACAATCTTTCAGTTCTTTGAAATACAATCTTTCAGCTTCTCTTTTTGCATAAGTTGGCTTTGTGCCTCTTAAAAAAATATATATCTTGGTAGAGTTGCATGAAGTAATTAGGCTAAAAATCCCACTGACTGTAGACACCAAAATTACACTCCATGTTTGGCATTTTATGTCATTTTCACAGAACAAAAATAGAGTAAGTTGATTTGTCCCTGTTAAAAGAGCAAGTAATGGACAAAAATAAATGTATCTATATGCTGTAAGGTCACTAAGCAGACCCCGGCAACATAGGATGTGGATGTACCGATTCCGAGGGTTAAGGAAAACGGCTCATTTAGTAGTGCAAAAAAGAACAACTTAACCAAGGATTCAGGATATTTTAAAAAAGTATAAATGTAATGTATCTTATAAATTCAATAAAAACATACCATGCAGGTTAATACAGGACAGGAACAATAAAAAGACACACCTGATGTGTTTCATTCCATGCTGCCACATGATCGTAGGTACACTTACGGGGGAAAAAATAGCTGCTTTGCTTTCTGCATCATCTCCCTCAAAGCTTTCTCAAAGGCGGACATCATATGCTTGCAATTAAGCGTGAAGTATGCAAAATGCCTCAAAATGTTATCACCACCGTCTGATCTGTCCATGATTGTTGCAATACACATTATACAATGTTATTCTTCCATGGGAACTGAGGAATGGAAACTTATATGTTCTATGTGAAATTTATTTTTATTTTTGTATTCTTTCCTTTATTTTATATTTTACTCATTACTGTATGTCTACAGCAAGAACATATTTCCTTGTTGCAACAGTTTCTAATAAGTTTATAAACCAGCTTGTTTAAAGTCCATAATTTCATTAAATATGGTTAAGGAGCTAAAGACTAAAATGAGACTGAATTCAGATTTTGAGATTCTTTGTCTGGATTTGAGATCTTAATTGTATTTGCAGTTGATTACATGGTTCTATCTATATGTATTTCTGATGTACATTTTATAATTGGTTTATTACATTCTTTTTTCAGTCATCTTTCACTGTTTAAAGATGAGGATTTTAGTAAAGTTCTATAAGACATATTTTAAAAGATATCAAAGTATAATATGTCTTTAAAGGACAACTGTTCAAAAAACAAAAGTTTCTTTAAATAGGTTTGGCACTGTTAAAGGGATATTACCACTTACATAAGATGTAATTAGATTACTTGTGCATTTAAAACAAACACATTTATAAAACATATACCACTGTAGTTTTTCCTATTTTTGAATTAATTGCATATAAAAGTAAAAATAAAATTAAGTGTTTATCTCCAGCATCCATTTTGAGAATTGTACCCATGATGCAATATTCTCCAAAATCTTCCAGCAAGTCTCACTTTACAACTGTTGCCAAAGCCTACATGATGATGTCATAAAATACACCCCTGCTCTCTTACTGGCTCCTGTGTATCATATTGGGCATGGTTAAGTAGCTGTGTATAACCTTTTTTACCTGTCTTCCAAAACAAAGAGAAAAGATTGACCTGATCAAACAGGATCAAAAATCTGTCCCCTTGTGATGTAATAGTTATGTTACCCTCCCATTCAATGCAAGTCTTTGACTTATTGACTTATAGACTGCATTCTGTGCTCCCACCCCCAAAGTGAGATACTAGTGCTGTAAAGTCACTGGGGTTTGGCACCCAAAAAAACACAATATTTCACAAAATGGTTGCTCCCAGTCACACTTGTTTAGTAAAATAATTAATAAAATAAATTAGCATAACAAAAACAAAAGACATCGGAAATCAACAATGCAAAATAAAAACAAATATACCCTTTTCCTTTTTTGTCATCTGCCTCTGTCAATTTGTGCAAACGGTAATTTAACTTTATGCTTCACCCCCTATCCACAGTGGTGGTAGCTGCACTCTACTGTAGAATTTGCTGTAGAGTCTGGGTATGCACAACTGTGTCTTCCTGCACCTCTTGCTGTGCAGCAGTAGCTTTTTGCTGGGATTCTGCAAGGCAGATAATCTAAGTTGTTCTCGTCTCCCTGGTCTCCTGCTGTGTAGCATTGCCTGCACCAAAGCTTTTACCAGGTTCTCTATGCTGCTGGTTTTGTTTTACCACAGCTGTTGGAGTATTTGCAGGGAATCCAAATGCAAAAGTCTATGCAATACCACTCCTAGCCACAGTAACAGCAATGTCTTTTTCAGAGGCAGAAAACAATTGTATTCCCACAGACCATTTAAAAGAGGTTTGCCTGCATCCTCCACCATATGTGAACTTGTCCACATGCAAAAAATCATTGGATAGGCAGAAAGCATGGTCCACCAATCTAAAAAAATTGTACGGGTTTATGTTGAATAATCCACAGTTCTAGACAATCTAGTAATGTTACAATCAAGCAGGTTTCCAAATGGTTCATGTTCTAAATGAAAAGTAACTACAAACATCTAGCTCTCTCTGAGCGCTGACTAAACATGAAGTAGATTACTAAAGAAACAATCACATGGTTTAACCCCTTCGTGACACATGGTGTTTGCGTCCCAGACGATGCAAGCACAAACATGTCGCGATTTGTTTCTGGCCACCCATCACAAGGTGATTGTTAGCCAGGAACACTAATGCAGAGACCCGATCAGGGTCTTAATAGATCCTGTGGGTCCCTTCCAAAAGATTGCGAGACCTCCGGATGTCATGTGTGATGTCACAGAGGCGGCACAATTTCCAAATCAGGAAGGCAGAGAACCACCTAGCATCAGGAAAGGGTTAACCCAACCTTTTAAAATACAACGTTGTTACACCTGTACTCCTGCTCTCAGAAGTTCAAACTCCATCCTGCCCTTTAGGTCTGAAGCCTGCTAATTAAAGTTCATATAGTTTCTCAGAAATAACTAATATCCCTTTAAATATTGTTATAAACACATAGTTGAGATTATTTTATTGCTTTTTAATATACTTAAAGCGTTTTGATAACAATAACTTTAGGAAGTTAACCCCTTCCCGTCCTTATGACGAGTTAACTCGTCATAAGAGCCGCCGCATTAGCGACCTTATGACGAGTTAACTCGTCATGCAGTCTAGCCGGCGGTGCGCTCCGTGGGCACCGCCAGCTAGTCTGCAACGGGTCCAGGACTAAGCCTCGCACCCGAGGCAAAGCTCCTGGACCCGATCGGTCGATTTCCGGGCATGTGATCTTGGTGATTGAGTCATCACCGCGATAACATGCAAATTAGATGGCAAAGTCAGTGTGTTCACACACTGACTTTGCCTCTAATTCACTCTCTGTGCTTCACATTCTTATAGTGAAGCACAGAGAGTGAACTGTAAGTAAAAATAAATTAATTAAATACAGAGGTTAAAAAAAAAAATTAACCCTTTCATTGCTGATCACAGTTTTTAACTGTGATCAGTTTCCTTCCACTTTATGGCCCTCATTTAGTTTTTTTTTTAACAGATTTTTTTATTTTTACAATTTATAAAGTTTTTTTTAATAAATAAAGGTAATTTTAATATATTTATTTAATACAATTTAACCCCTGCATGCCTGTTGCATAATTTTTACTGATCTGACATCGCACTCTTCAGAGTTTTTTTCTGTCTTTTTTGTTATGGGGGGTTTGGGAACCAATATTTTTCTTTTTTATTAGTTAGTTAATTAGGGGGGATAAGTGGGTTAGTGTTGCACTAGTTATGTAGGTTATTACTCGGAAAATAATGGGGAAAAACTTTTTTTTCCTCAAAAATTTCCTCTTTTATATTTATTTTTTAACCCCTTGGCGACACAGGACGGACTAGGTCCGTCCTGTGTGCCGAGGCGTTAGTGACACAGGACGGACCTAGTCCGTCCTGTGTCAAAACGAGCACTGAAAGCGGAGTTTTTCCGCTTTCAGTGCTCTAAGGGCATTGTAACGATGCTTCCGTGTGGAAGCATCGTACAATGCTAAAAAAAATGCCCGTCGGCATTTCGATCGCTCCGGAGAGCGATTGAAATGCCGGTTTTAAAGGCACAGTGCCTTTAAAACGCGGGCATTTAAAAAATGAGCATAGGAAGCGAATTTTTCGCTTCCTATGCTCAGAAAGTGTTCCTGATTGCCTCGCAAGTCGAGGCAATCAGAAACACAAAAAAAAAATGCACGATCTTGGTCACTAAGTGACCAAGATGGCGCTGCCCTTCTAAGGGCAAGAGCACAGGAGGCAGGAAGTACCTGCTTCCTGTGCTCTCTGGCTGTCACACGATTGCCTCTTCACAGAGGCAATCAGTGACTGCCAGGCACACTGACAGGCAGTGGGGATGCTCTCCTGAACATCCCCACTGACTGGTCAGATCAATATTAACTCTATATTGATCTGACCAGTTATGATCTGTCTCCCTCTCCTCACATTTTTTTTAGTGAGGGAGAGAGACAGATCAAAGTTCTAAAAGTAAGTAAAAAAGTTAAAAAAAACAATAAATACACAACACACAAATAATAAAACAATAAAAAAAATTTTATTAAATCAATTCCCTGCGTTTAACCCCTTCCCTGCCACTGATCTTGCATAAGCAGTGATCGTGCACATCAGCGCATTTATTTTTGCTGTTTGTGCATTTTTTAGGGGTTAATTTTTTTGTACTGTAATTTATTACAGTACTAAAAAGGCTATTCTAAGAGTTATTAACCCCTTATTTGCCGTCGATCACTGCTTACGCAATGATATTGACGCCAAAGCAATTTTTATCTGTCTGCATATTTTTTTTTTTTTTTTTTTTTTTTTACACATACCCGCTAGGGGATTACATGTAAAGTAAAAATATTTGAGTTTTTTTTTTTAAGCTGCCTGAGCGCATAGCGATCAGTAACAGCGAATTAGTGGCAAAGGCGGTTTGGTGATTTCTCAATTAAGCTCACCATTCGCCCTGGTCAGATCAAAATTAATCGGATCAATATTCACAAATATTGATCTGCCTCCCTCTCCTCACTTACATTTTTGTGACGGAAAGAGACAGATCAGTATTAGTGATATAAAATAACATTTTATAAAATTAGCAGGTTTTATGAAAGTCTTTCACTGTGTATTAACCCCTTCCCTGCCATTCATCACTGTGTAAGCAGTAATCCTGCACAGCAACAGTATGTTTTGCTGTCTGCACTGTTTTATGGATTAATTTATTTGTACTGTAATGTATTACAGTACTAGATAGGCTCTTCTAAGAGCTATTAACCCCTTCTTTGCTCGAGATCACTGCTTACGCACTGATTCTGAGGCCGCGGACTCAGGGTTCGATTTTGACCCTATTCAGCTTTCTGATACATCATCTAGCGATGTATCGGTGGCTGCTGAGCCCTTGCCACAAGTAGTGATGGGGGTCTACCGATAAAAAAATATATGGTTTGGTGGGGGTAAATTACATTGGCTGGCTTCAAAGATATATCCCATAAAGGACACGGACGCAGGTTGACTACATGTCAAAATTCCAAGTTGGAATTTTGAGATGCGCATCTCACAAATGTTGCCTTCTAGCCAAAAACAAACCAACAAACCTATGCATGGGTGCTATCCCTGTACTCGGGAGATGTTGCTGAACACATATTGGGTTGTTGTTTGGCAGTGACAAATACCAGAATCTGTGAATTCATGCCTGAAGTACAATGCATGTGGGAAAAAAAACTCCCAAAAAAGTACTACCACAAACTTTTACAAAGGCTGGTGGTAGAATTAGTACCTATACAGTATTAAAATACCACCATTTGAAATACCTTAGGATGTCTATTTTCCAAAAATATATGGTTTGATGGGGTAAAATTCATTGGACGGCTTCAAAAATGTTCCAAATGGAACATGGGCGCAGGCTGACTACATGTCAAAATTCCAGGTTGGAATTGCGCACCCCCTAAATGTGGAATTTTAGACCCAATACAAACCAACAAACCTATGCATGGGGGGTATCCCTGTACTCAGGAGATGTTGCTGAACACATATTGAGGTGTTGGTTGGCAGTGGCAAATACCAGAATCTGAAAATTCCTGCCTGAACTACAATGTGTGTGGGGAAAAAATGACATCCCATCCCTTTGACATAGGTTGGTGGTAGAATTAGCACTTGGAAAGTGTTAAAATACCACAATTTTAAATACCCTAAGATGTCTAGTTTTCCAAAATATATGGTTTTATGGGGTAAAATACTTTGACAGGCTTCAAAAGTGTCCCAAATGGAATATGGGCGCAGGCTGACTACATGTCAAAATTCCAAGTTGGAAATGCACCCCCCCCTAAACGTGGCCTTTTAGCCCCCAAATAATCTAACTAACCTACACATGGGTGGTATCCTGTACTCAGGAGATGTTGCTAAACACATATTAAGGTGTTGTTTGGCACTGACACATAATAGGATCTGTGAATTCATGCCCGATGTACAATGAATGTGAAAAACAAATTACTATCCATAACATTGACATAGGCTGGTGGTAGAATTAGTGCATGAAAAGTGTTAAAATACTACCATTTGAAATACCCTAGGGTGTCTAGTTTTCAAAAATATATGGTTTTGTGGGGTAGAATACACTTTTTGGCTTCAAAAATGTCCCAAATGGGACATGGGCGCAGGTTTTCTGCACGTCAGAATTCCAAGTTGGAAAACCAAAAAGCGCACCTCTCAAATGTGGCCTTTTAACCCCCAAATAACCTAACCAACCTATACATGTGTGGTATCGCTGTACTCAGGAGATGTTGCTGAACACATATTGAGGTGTTGTTTGGCACTGACATATAACAGGATCTGTGAATTCATGCCCAAAGTACTATGTATGTGAAAAAAAATTACTATCCATAACATTGACATAGGCTGGTAGTATAATTAGTGCATGGAAAGTGTTAAAATACTACCATTTGAAATACCCTAGGGTGTCTAGTTTTCAAAAATATATGGTTTTGTGGGATAGAATACACTTTTTGGCTTCAAAAATGTCCCAAATGGGACATGGGCGCAGGTTTTCTGCACGTCAGAATTCCAAGTTGGAAAACCAAAAAGCGCACCTCTCAAATGTGGCCTTTTAACCCCCAAATAACCTAACCAACCTATACATGGGTGGTATCCCTGTACTCAGGAGATGTTGCTGAACACATATTGAGGTGTTGTTTGGCACTGACATATAACAGGATCTGTGAATCCATGCCCAAAGTTCAATGTATGTGAAAAAAAATTACTACCCAAAACATTGACATAGGCTGGTAGTATAATTAGTGCATGGAAAGTGTTAAAATACTACCATTTGAAATACCCTAGGGTGTCTAGTTTAAAAAAATATATGGTTTTGTGGGGTAGAATACACTTTCTGGCTTCAAAAATGTCCCAAATGGGACATGGGCATAAGTTTTCTGCATGTCAGAATTCCAAGTTGGAAAACCAAAATGCGCACCCCGTAAATGTGGCCTTTTAGCCCCAAAACAAACCAACAAACCTATGCATGGGTGGTATCCCTGTACTCAGGAGATGTTGCTGAACACATATTGAGGTGTTATTTGGAAATACCCCTTCACATTTTAAGGTAATGTTTACCTAAATTGCAATATATTTGAAAAATTAAAAAAAAAAAGATTTTTTGCTGCAAACTTTGGCATAGATTGGTGGTAAAATGGCTACATGAAATGTGTCAAAATACCCCAAGTTAAATGCCCTGAGTTGTCTAGTTTTCAAAAATATGTACATGTTGGGGTTTCATTCATGGATTTAGTACAGAAATCAGTGTTACAATGTCACTATCGCTAATTTTGAAAGAAGGGATTTTAAAATAGCTTTGCACCACTTATAGTTCTGGCCCTGTAACATGAATAAAAAAGCACAAAAACATAAAAACATGGGCTATTTCTGAACTCAGGACATATATTAGAAACTTTTTAGCAGTGTTTTTTTGTTGTCTCTTGTACATGAGTATACGATTTTTCAAATAAAAGTCATAAAAAAATTATTTTTTCATTTTTTTTGCCATATTTTATTATTTTTTTACATCAAATTATATGCTATTATCAAAATAATGGTATCAAAAGAAAGCCCTTCTTATGACGATAAAAACGATATATAGTTTGTGCGGGTACACTAAATGAGACAGAAATAAATTACAGCAAAACACAAACTGCTCAGAAATGTTAAAACAGCCCATGTCACCAAGCGTCGGACAAGCCAAAAAAGTCATGTCACTAAGGGGTTAATACTAAAATGTAAATCATTTTTATGTATAGGGTATCAAACTCAGGCTCTAACTGTCCTTTAAAAAAAAACATATAACTTGTATGTGTACGTTAAATGAGAGAGAGGAAAATAATGTTTCAAAAACCGCGTATTAAAAATTGAAAAACGCTCTGGTCCTTGGCCCAGGAAAATCCCTGGTCCTTAAAGGGTTAAGCATCCCATAAGATTAAAAACTCAAGATTGCTCAAATAGATTAAATATAAATAAAAATAAATTTTAGAGATATCTACATGTAATCCATCAAACAGAACCACCGAGAGGCAACTAAAAGAAAAAAATATGTGGGAAATACAACAAAATTAAATATTAATTTGCACAAATAGAAACATTGTTTGCTCCATTACTCAGTTAATGATTTTGGAAACTACATTATACTCAGAACAGCTATGTTAATAAATAACAGCATCTTACTAAAACGTTAGCTGTAGATCAGTTTATATATCTCATTGCATATTTATTAATGGAACAAGAAGTATTAGGTGCAAAATAATGTGCTATACCATAATCCCATACATTTAGTGGGGTATATTAAAGGGAAAACACAACCCTACTTTGGCTACTTGACAATTGCTCGCCAGAGAAGGTGATGGATAAAAGGAACTATTTAAAGTTTTCTAATTCATTTTTTTTTCCAGCTTGTAAAATAAAATGCCCAAAATATCTTTAGTTATAATGTAAAGTATTGCAGGCGTTTTGAGACATACATTATGCTTGACTGCCTTTTGGAATTCGTGATGGAATAAAAAGAAAATGCTCTGGAATATTGCCTTGGGAGCAAAATAAACAAGACTACTGTTAAAACATGTGGCAAGAATCTAATAAAGCCTGGTAATATTATTGTGTTATTGTATTTAATTTAGGGTTGCCAGATGTCCATTTCAATGTGGAACTCTTATGGAGAATCTGTACTACAAACCTGCATGAGAACGTGAATGATCTGAGAGCGTGAAACATTTTTCATAAGTGTAATTTTAATATTCCATGTAACATGGGACATTTACCAGAATCATCCTTTACAAATATATATTTTTTTACTGTAATATGTAATTGGTATCTTAGCAACGTTTTCATGTTCCCTAAGTTAACCAAAAAAAAAGCAGATCTCTGAGTATGTCTTTAAGTCTTTAACTTTGATTACACATGCAGTGATAAGAATTTAAGGCAGGGATCATCATTCCAAAGCATTCCTTTGACTAAGTCCAAACAAAGTCCAGACAAAGGACAAAACACTATCACTTAATGTTACACATTTTGTAACAGTTCTTTATCTTGGACAAACAGTCTTGAGGTAATAGGAAACTAGAGACATGGAGGTATTTTACTAGGGAGGGGTAGAGTGGGCAGTCTGCCCCCAAGTGGCACATTTTGGGGGGTGGCCCAAAAAGACACCAGGATGTCCTACATTTAACAGCTCATCGCAGCCAACCACGATGAACTGTGCTTTGGATCCCACTTGTCAGATGAGGCAACTGTGGATGTCCTTAGTCTGACAATGAAAATGTAGCTGACACTGAAAGTGAGCGTCGGCTACGTGTTATTAAAATGCACGATGCCTGAACTTTCAGGTTTTTGGCAGGGACCCATAGAGTCTATTAAGACCCTTATCCACTCTCTGCCACTGTGTTCTTGGCTTCCGATCACATTGTGATCAGGGCCAGGACTACAAAAATGTAATTTTGGTGCTTGGGTTTTCTAGGACACAAGTACCATGTGTCGTAGTATTTTTGGTGGGGGTGGCAAACTCAGGGACCAATCCAGGTGGCAAAAGGTCTAGCTATGTCACTGGGCATGGGGTGTGGAGAAGAGCAGGATACAATGTGTGCTGGTGGAAGGTGCATTGGGGAAAACTCTGAGTAAGTTAGGATAAGTGGACACTTAAATACTGCACTAGTTTTAAGTGATATTGCAATTACTGCTAAGGAGAGAGTTCAATAGGTTCTGCAAGTAAGTTCCAAAGAATGTTTTGTGTCCATCCCAGTTCATTGTCTTACATCACTCGATTTTGTGTGTGTAGGTTTCTCATCAAAACTACAGTACTCCATCTTTCAGTTTTACAGTGGGCAGTTGTCTCCAATAAATAATGTTCCTGTTTTGATGTCAAGGAAAATCTAGGCCATGGGATTATGTAAACATGCATGTTCATAACTCATCTACAAAATGTTGTCTGAACTTTACTCCATATAGATAATATTCACCAGTAAGTTTGTTTTTGTAGACATTATAAAAATAAAGCACAATATAATTCCACGATTTTAGCTATTTCAGCATTTGATAGTGTTCGGTTAATTATTTCAGGTGGAGGAATGAGTGCAAGATGATGAAGCAAAATTCTTCTTATGCCTAGGGACCAAAAAAGAGCTTCTAAGAGACCCATCAAATATAAAACATGCTGTGGGCAGCTGGTGTAAGCATTTCACTCTCAAAATTAGACAGGCATTATTTAAAAGTTGAGCTAGAGAAATAAAGTGCTCATCTGGGTTCTTGTCAAGCTATGATGACATGTCAAAATCATTATCATTGCCATTTGAATACATGGAAAAAAGAGAAAACTAAACTCTATGAGGCAAATATATCATTACTGCAGGATAGCTGGGGTTTCATTATAGGCATGTGTATATGCTGCAGTACTTTGGCAAGTAATTAAATAGAAGGAAGATAGATAAATGCTGTCTTAATAGCAACATCTATTGCAGATTTATCAGTGTGAACAATCATCTAATTTCCACACTATACATAGAAACGCTAATAATACAGTATTTATCTTATTTGTGTTTAATTATATCCATATATCTTATCATGATTTGCAACAAGCCTGTCTTAGATTTACATTCTCAATCTCATGTACGTTAAATAGTAATTCTGTAATGTAAGGATATAATCCTGTAGTCAGTTGGTATTGTGCATAAATTGTTATAATAAATTTTGTTTACTAGTGATATATATTTTATGTCTTTCTATGACCAATCAATGTCTGGGTTCCATAAATCAATATTATAATAATTTACATGCAGTGGTTTATATACTTTGTGTAAAGTCCATAATGTGATTTTTGGTGTGTTGCTTCTAATATTTAAATCATGTGTAAATATAACCAAAGACTATGGAATCCTATGACAGAAACTTGCTCTTTGATGGACTTACATACACTGACTCATAATAGACTGATTCTTTCATACCCACAAATTAGTGGGTAAGGAGATGCAGGGTAGCTACATTGACTGCATTTAGTAACTCTTTCTAGCAATGTCCACATTATTGACTGGTAAGGTCAATATATAGATTGCCTGGCTTCAATCTGTGTAAAGCCAACCAGACATAAGTCATTTACATATATTATAGAGCACAGCTCACATAAATCTACACAGTTATAGTACAGCATAGCTTCCATCAGTATATAGTTTGCCACTCACACAAATTGCCCATATTATTTAAATCTGTATATAGGTAGCCAGACAAGATGGGGTGCAATACAATTCCTATTACTATAAAGTTAGCAATACATAGACTTCGTACAGCATAACCCCATTAAATCTAGACATAGAAAGTAGTGCAGTTTAGCTCAAATCAATATATAGAACAACCATTTTTATGTTGCTCAGCCAGCATCATACAATACATTTGTATGGCTGGGCATCATGGGGACTATAGTTTACAGCTAAGAATAGTCAATCCAGCTACTGTTAGCAGACGTTTAGCCAGACTAGAACAATCTCATGAGCATCATAGAAAATGTAGTTAAAAAGCAGTGAAATGGAAGATAATAGCTGTGGATTCCCATGTTACCTAGCCAGCCAAAAATATCCTATGATGCTGGCTGAGGATCACAGGAAGAGTAGTCCACAACAAGCTACAGATTAAAAAATAATAATAATTTTGGTCTTCCACTTTCCAAGTGGACAGAGCATTAACACACCTGTGCTAATGGAAGATGCACAGAGCTGGCCTCCTAATGTTTTTTCTCAGGTTATTGGGTCAATTAGGGTTTTTTTTGCCTTCTTTTGGATCAAAAGCTGTAATGATAGGTAGAAGGGTTGAACTTGATGGACGTGTGTCTTTTTTCAACCTAAATTTTTATGTTACTATGTTACTATTGGGTTTCATATTTAAAATTCACTTTGAAATGTGCTACCCATACCCAGTCTCCTCCCCATTTCTTAAACCCATGCACAGCTGTCGCCAATATTATCAAATGCATAAATTAAACTCTAATAAAATAATTAAATGGTCAACGTGAACTCAATAAACTAATCACATGAAGACATATTTTAGAATTTACTGAAAATATCAATTTAGTCGTTTCCATTTTTATCAACTCACAATGCTTTGTTGAAATATATTAGGGGAAATGTTCATTCTAAACATTTAAAAAAAAGTTAAATCTATTTGAATAGATTGGATATGTGCATTTGTTGGAAAAAAAAAACATACAATGAATTAAATTAATGTGTTGAACTTTGCATTATCCCTTGCTACCCATTTTAAAAATAAAGTGGTCCCTCAAAGCTATTGAAATGTTAAGAGATGTCTATATTATATAAGCCTGCTGTGTTTCCAGCATATAGCAATTTATATTTCAGGTATAACTAGTCCTTGGCCTGTGGTGGCTGCTATTTGCTTTTAGAGCATAATATTCGTCAAATGTGACTTGCTAAAGGTCAAACAAACCAAAAACAATAAACAAACGGAGTATATGCATCCAGCATAAAGAAAGGAATTACCAGTACATTCCTATTTAGCATGCTATTTCCTGAGAGGCTAGTTTTGGCAATACCGGAGGACATTCATCCTTGAATGCATTTAGCAGTGAAAGGCAAGTTTGAGCTATCCTGATGATGAATCCATGGAATCTGATGAAGGTTTTATGAAGATTAAGAAACACATAAATAAAAGACATGCACATAAATAGATGATCACCTATCAGTGGCTTAAAGAAAATAAATATACTTATCGCTTGTACAGGAAGTTAGATTTTTTTATTTTTAATGTGGACAAATAAAACTAACAATGATTGTATTCAATTAGGTGATACCCACTCAGAGTCATCTCAAACTAAGATACAATGAACAAGCTTTCTATGCCTTCTTCAGAAAGAAGATCATTAAGCAAAACAAAGTATAAACCATCATTAAATGGTTTAACATAATTACCTGTGGATAACGACGGCCGATTTGTAGTACTACACATAGTTGATCCATAGTATAGATAGTATTTTCATAGTATACCTACACAATTTAAATATTCCAGATCCCAGATGTGTTAGAGTGCTTGGCAGATGTGTGTGCTATTTTTATAAGAAGCCAAACTTGTGAACCTTTTTTTTGGATCTAACATTATGGGAACATTAGCCACTTTGTGCCTTTTATATGTAAATATGTAAGTATACATTGCACTTCCAGACAAAAAATTATTGATATCTGCTCAGTGTGGATAAGATTATCCTTGTAGTGAAAATATAAGGAACTGTGCAAACAAGCTTTTAAAACACACCCAATGTTTGTTGAAATAAAATATACTTGAATTCAATATTGAATTGATAATCTTTGGCTCAGATACATATTAACATAAAAACAATAAGAAATAAACAATGCAATTTGTAAAGTACTGTAAGAACACTTTCACACAACATCAGTGTCCACACTCCCAGTATAGAATTAACTTGGGTGAGCGGAATGCCTGCCCACCAATGCTGGCACAGGGAGACCCACTTGGGACTATCTGATGTCAAGCTGGAAGTTGTTCAGTCACGGTCTTCTCCAGTAATTTCATAAGATCACACTTATGGCAGTGCTATTCTAGTTTACCCACATGTATATATAGGAGGCACAGAAACAATGGGGGAATAGGAAATGGTAACCGTAACATTTAATAGACAAATAGAAAAACACAGATTTTTACATATATAAAAACAGTGATGCTCCATAAGGTAGAACCAAGGACTCCAGTGAAAAATTGAGATTCAGCATTAGTTCTAGACGTTTATGTTAATATGTATTTAATCATCAATACAACACTGAATTTAAGTATATTTTATTTAAACGCACATCGAAAATATTTAAAAATGTTGTTTGTGCAGCTCTTTTTTTCACTTTATAGTGATATATTGTATTACTTTTCATTTAACTTTCTGAGAGATTTAATTTGGGCAATTTTTAGAGATCAACTTTGGATTCTATCGACTGAAACTTGGCTGTGAATTACACACTGAGTGGTCTATTCACTCACTTAAAGTCTAGAATAGAATAGAAGTCAACTGGACCTCATCAAGGTATTCACTAACGAAAACTCAGCATCCAAGTTGACCCCAGTTTGAAGCCTCACATCAAAGTCAGTCGACCTCCCACCTTGCCATCAAATTCTTCGTTTAATCTTTGGTTTTAGACTAGTCATATTTCTTTTTATTTGATTATTCCATGTCTTGACTAGTGGCAATTTCCCTAACACTAGCAATATTGTATGAGAGGTAGAGACTACTCAAAGCTGACAAAATGCATGAGGACAGAGTGTATTTCATTGTTAATCTAAGTTTTTTTTATTTTTACATGGCTACATGTTTAAGATAATCTTCATGTTTGTTTATAACCCCATGTGGCCTGTAAAGAGGTCACACAAATGGAAGGCACAAGCTCATGTTAGAAAAATGAATTGAAAAAAGCACAAGGGATAAATAATTTTTTTTTTTTATGCAGGAAAGATATGCATGTTATAATTAGTTCACTCCTGATCATGGGAAAGTTATGGCACAACCAATGATTTTTGAATGAGCAGTGCAGAAAGAAATGAGAATTTAAAAGGAGTTTAAAAGGAAATTTAAAGATTTGGAGTCTATTCCTCAAGTACAATCAATGTATTTTAAAAATGTATATATCAAATATATATTGTACCTCGGCCAGATTTTTAGTATCCATGTACTCAAGAGAGTTGTGTTCAAACAATTAAAGTACATTAGTCAGTCCTGTACTTTTTTCCCATGCCAGCATAATGTTGTTAATTGCTTTCTGTCCCAATACTGGGAGTCAGCTGGACTATGACGAGAGTAAAGCTCTCAGTTATGTCCAAAAAGAGTGTTAGAAGTTAATGATTCTAGTTCTTCCTACAAGTTGCAGGGACATAGTATTCATAGACCAAGAGATGTGAAGTGCAGTATTATATATTTATTATAATAATGTAGGCCTGCTACAGAACATCTGTGTATCTCAATACGAGACATTGCTTTTTTAGTGCAGTGTTTTCTTCAGTGTTTTTTTGGTGCATTCAGTATTTCCAAATTAGTCAGCCCTTCCTGTCAGTGGTCTAGAGGCCAGGGATATTATTAAACCTGGAAAAGATTCTATTTGCTTATGATATTCGAATATAGACATGAGGGTGTGCAGGCAGCGAACAGATCTATCCTCTCTTCCAGGGAACCCAATATACCCAGTGAAATGTATCAGGATATTCATGACCATACGCGCCAATGCTTCTTTGTGCATGTGGACCTTACTTCCTTGTCTTGATTCAAGTTTTTAAAGATATTGCGGGGGGCACTAGGGTGACTTGGCATTGTGGCCACCAATACCCTTCAGGATAGGGGCAGCTATGGAGGCCTCTAGGATGGGACTGGGGGAGGTTTCCATCATATCAGCCACTGGTAATCGTGGAGGTTGTGGTGTGGCCCATGTAGCAAGACATGCGCTGCTTGCAGGATTTAGTACCAGTTCTGTTTTGTGGCACGCCAGGGATCTGGTTACTGACAACCAGTCGAGGGGGGAAATGAATTGTCAGTTTTGTCAGAAAACAGGGTGCGATTATTGTTTGGCATGTGAACTCAGAAGGAAGGCGTGAAGGATTATTTTTTAGGGATGGGGTTCATCCCACGAGATTTTTTTTTCATTTTTTCAATATGGCACTATAAGAAAGAGTTGAAAAAGGCCATTGGATTGTGGGGGTGGGAGCCCATCCTGCATGATGGACTGGTGGCAGTAATTTGCCAGGTATCCAGGGGTTTAATAAACAAGGGGGCCCAAATCGACAGATAAAAGAACAGGGACCCACATTTTATTTGTTCACAATCATAATAACAATTTTTATGAAGAAAAAGCATGACTAAGTGAAAATTACAGTGTTTCATTATTCCATGTTTGTGAGTGCACTTATCTCTCACTCACAGTGGTTTATTTATTAACATTATAACTAGAGTTGAGCGGACACCTGGATGTTCGGGTTCGGCGGGTTCGGCCGAACTTCGGAAAAAAGTTTGGGTTTGGGCTCGAACTTGACCCCGAACTTGACCCCGAACACAAACCCCATTTAAGTCAATGGGGACACAAACTTTTGGCCACTAAAATGCCTCTAAAAAAGTCCTGGAAAGGGCTAGAGGGCTGAAAAAGGAAGTAAAATGTAGGGTAAGAGTAGGGCAAGTGCCCTGAAAACAAATATGGATAGGGAAATAATTTCAAATAACATAAAATACATACAAATTAAAAATACAGCTGAACCATAAAAAAAGCACTACATGGAATCTTCGATTTTAGCTTTGGAAGAACATAAATCTAAATCTAAAGCATGGCTGCCAGGAAGATCAACAGAATTATCCATTTGAGAGAGGGTTGGAGTTCAGGGTATTCTCTTTCAGTTTATACTAAGTGACCCATAGGTTGAGGAGGCGGTGACCGTGGCAGTGTAGGTGGAAGCGGCGCTGGAGGAGGAGGAGGTAGCCATAATTTTTCAAAGTGCGCTGTTAGCACAGTATTGGACTGTTCTATTTGACTCTCAGATATGAAGTGCACCGCAAGACGCAAATGTACTATTTACCACCCAAAACTATTATAATTTTTCAAAGTTGGGGGCGAGGGAAATAGAGAGGCTGCATTGGCACATAAACGGAAATAAAAACAAGAAATGCATTTTTTAGGGTAGTCTTATATTCAGGCTTTTAGTTTTTTTCCTAAAGGAATAACCAAAGTTTGGGGGATCGTCTTATAATCAGGGTCATCTTATAATCGAGCAAATACGGTATTAGAATTTTTCAAAGTGCGCTGTAAGCACAGTATTTGACTCTCAGATGTAATACATGTAATGCTATTGCTATTCTATAAACCGAAATAGAGTCCCCATTCAGACGAATAGGTCAATTAACCTATTTGTATGAATGGGGACTCTATTTCGGTTTATAGAAAGCCAATAGCATTACATGTATTCCATAAACCGAAAGTCTATAAACCGAAAGACATTCGGTTTATTGACTTTCGGTTTATGGAATACATGTAATGCTATTGCTATTCTAGAAACCGGAAGTCTATAAACCGAAAGACTTTCACACACTGTTGCTGGTATTTTGGCCCATTCCTCCATGCAGATCTCCTCTAGAGCAGTGATGTTTTGGGGCTGTCGCTGGGCAACACGGACTTTCAACTCCCTCCAAAGATTTTCTATGGGGTTGAGATCTGGAGACTGGATAGGCTACTGCAGGACCTTGAAATGCTTCTTACGAAGCCACTCCTTCATTGCCCGGGCAGTGTGTTTTGGATCATTGTCATGCTGAAAGACCCAGCCACGTTTCATCTTCAATGCCCATGCTGATGGAAGGAGGTTTTCACTCAAAATCTCACGAGACATGGTCCAATTCATTCTTTCCTTTAAACGGATCAGTCGTCCTGGTCATCCAAATGCTCTCTAGCAAAAATCAGACGGGCCCGGACATGTACTGGCTTAAGCAGGGGGGCACGTCTGGCACTACAGGATTTGGGTCCCTGGCTGTGTAGTGTGTTACTGATGGTAGCCTTTGTTACTTTGGTCCCAGCTCTCTGCAGGTAATTCACTTTGTCCCCCCGTGTGGTTCTGGGATTTTTGCTCACCGTTCTTGTGATCATTTTGACCCCACGGGGTGAGATCTTGCGTGGAGCTCCAGATCGAGGGAGATTATCAGTGGTCTTGTATGTCTTCCATTTTGTAATAATTGCTCCCACCGTTGATTTCTTCACACCAAGCAGTCTTCCCAGCCTGGTGCAGGTCTACAATTTGGTTTCTGGTGTCCTTCGACAGCTCTTTGGTCTTGGTCATAATGGAGTTTGGAGTGTGACTGTTTGAGGTTGTGGACAGATGTCTTTTATAACAAGTTCAAACAGGTGCCATCAATACAGGCAACAAGTGGAGTACAGAGGAGCCTCTTAAGGAAGAAGTTACAGGTCTGTGAGAGCCAGAAATCTTGCTTGTTTGTAGGTGACCAAATACTTATTTTACCGAGGAATTTGCCAATTAATTCATTAAAAGTCCTACAATGTGATTTCCTAGATTCTTTCCCCCCATCCTGTCTCTCATAGTTGGTGTACCTATGATGAAAATTATGGGCTTCTCTCATCTTTTTAAGTGGGAGAACTTGCACAATAGGTGGCTGACTAAATACTTTTTTGCCCCACTGTACTATTTTACAGGAGCCAGAATCCTTGGTAACCTACAAGCAATAAATATTTAGAAAATCCTAGAGATTGATGTCCTCTTTTCCCTGCCCCAGGCTATAGATGCCAGCCTTGTAGTTTGTTAGTTCCAATGCTGAGATCTTGAAATTCAGTATTTTTTTGTCAATTCTGTTAATTGTTGAGTTTGCTACATCTATTCCCAGAGCATGTTCCCAATGAAACCTTCATATATAAGTTCCATATTATTGATCTGTTTAACATAACATTTGCTACACAAATAGTTATTTAAACCATACAATAAAAAAAAATACAGTAACACATAAAGCAAGGATGATGGCAAAGGAGACAATGTGTGAATTAATATGTTAATAAATCTACTTGTTTATTTATTCATTCACAAGTTGTCTACTTGATAAAGTAGCGTGTGAACCACTGAAAACATTGGGTTGTCTGTTTCAATATCACAGCTTGGCTGTCATGCATTATTTCAGAAATACTTCAGAACTTTACATCTCAGAGTTTTCCAACTGTGAATCTATTCCACTTGGAATATATTTTCAAGATAAGAAATAAAGGAACAGTGACCAGCACTCACAAATAAATGTGAAATTTTTTCTGATAGCAACATTTCAATCCTTGGGAGGGTTGTTTTTGAACTGATGAACATGTGAAATAATGCAACTTTATGTACAATAGTATCCAGTGACAAAAAACATTCATGTGAGTAATAAGAGACAGAGCTTCACCCAATAGCAAAAAACAAACAAACAAGGTGCACTGCAATTGTGAAGTGCTCAAACTTAGTATGGAATCTCAATACCCAAAAAATATAAAATGTACAAATTTTGCAAAGATGAGGGCGCATCAGATATGTGTTACAATAATGAATATACATTCTAAACAAGTGAATATCTTGTTTCAGATTTTAATACAAATATCAATACAATGGGTCACACATTTAAAAACAAAAGGTGAATGCAAATTATATACTTTTATATATATATAAATATATATATATATATATATATATATATATATATATATATGCATTGGCGCAGCTGTTCCTATATTAATCATTATTCCAATATTACATGTAATCTATATATTGTATATATAAAAATATCAGAAAAAATAACCATGTATAGATCCAAACAAATACAGGAGAAGATTCGCCCGGAAGAAGGTCAGGAGACCCGACATAGGATTATGAAGAAAGAAGAAAACCAAGATCTATACATCAAAATAATCAAAACATGTTTCAATAAAAGAGGACAGATCTGATTATTTTGGAGAGACAATCTGACTCATTGATGCACCATACCTCGCTCCTTTTAATCAAATGTTCTCAGCCATGGACTTCAATGCCAATAAGAATATAAGTACAAAAAAGTGTGATAACTCGAAATAAAAAAGGAGAGAGAATACCGGTAGGGAAGAGTTGACTTATGATTAAGCGTGTGTTCATGCGAAACGCGTCAAGTTTTTTCCCTCCTTCTACTGCTGTTATATCCATTACCATTTTTTGCCATTAAAATCATCACGGATTTATCACCAAAGACCCTGAGTGTGGATTCTTCCTTGTTTCTCTATTTCAATTTGTTGGTCTTTAAAACGCTGGGTTAGCGTGGGAAGCCGGCACCTGGATCTCACGCACAGCTGAAACACCCTTGCAGTGCTGGAGAGGCACTGGACTAGGGCAGTGGAGCCCGGACCTTTCCCCCTTGTCTTAGGGGTTATCTCTGTTTTAGGGAAGAGTTGAGCAGAATAGAATTACATTGCCCTGTTGTAAAATACATTATAAACGTGACAGCACACAGACTAATCCCTCATCAAGATACAAATTACAGCAACAATCAAAAGAGAGTTTAGAATGGTGACTATTTGGATTTTATTGTTGGTCTCAATAATGCTTTGTCATTTCATACCTTTTATTTAAAAATAATGCAGGAAGATTGAAGAAAATTCAAGAGACACTCTTTTCAACCATTTTAAAGGTAAATGTCTACTACCAGTGGCATACCCTTTTTTGAATGTGATATTATTGCAGTCACAATCACCTTAATGGAAATTGTTACTTGCTCCCCAAGTAGGTGGAAACAAATCATTACAGGTAATTTGAATAAAACAAATGTTTCTTTCTGGTTCTCTGTCATTTTTTTAAAAGCAAAAAATGTAGCTGACCTATAGTAAGTGAACATTTTGCTTTGTCCCTGCACAACGTCTACAAAACTGGTCTTCATTTAATATTATTAGTATTAGCATTACTGTATGGTTTGGAGAATGTCAGTTTTGACCTTTTAGATTTTGCACTTGAGCCAAGCATGTATTACAGCAGCACTGATGTAACACTGAATTCTAAGACATCATTTGTAATTATCTCAATTATCTCACATATTTTATATGGAACAACGCGTCCATATATAAAAAAAAAAGCTGAAAGTTTGAAGTTGACCGGATGCATTTAAAGCTGTGCAAATACCGTATTTGCTCAATTATAAGACAAGGTTTTTTTCAGAAAAAAAAATCTGAAAACTACCCCTCGTCTTATAATCGAGGTCTTCTTATAATCTGACCTCAAATTGAGGTCAGATTATAAAACATGGATCCAGGTCCCCAGCAGAGCTGCAGGGGACCTGGATCCCCCTCTCTAGCAGCAGGGGATGTCTGCGCAATGAGCGCAGACTCCCCTGCTTCCGCCCGGCATGACCGCCGGGGCTTCTGTGAAGAAGCCGGGTACTTCCGCTTTCGTCACAGAAGTCCCGGCGAGCGTGCCGGGCGGCAGCAGGGGAGTCTGCGCTCGTCGCGCAGACTTCCTCTGCTGCCCCACTAGGCACCAGGGACAATCGGGCAGCTGGGGGATGTCTGCACTATACGTGCAGATATCCTCCATGCTGCCCGACACGGCAGACTATTATGACGGACAGCTGTCCGTCATAATAGACTGCCGTGTCGGGCAGCATGGAGGATGTCTGCAAGTATCGTGCAGACATCCCCCGGCTGCCCCCACTAGCCACCAGGGATCAAGGTAAGGGGAAGGGAGGGAGGGGGGCAGAGAGACAGGGGGAGGGAGGGAGGGGGACAGAGAGACAGGGGGGACAGAGAGACAGGGGGAGGGAGGGGGTTAAGAGACAGAGACAAGGGGAGGGAAGGGGTTAAGAGACAGAGACAAGGGGAGTGAGGGGGTTAAGAGACAGAGACAAGGGGAGGGGGGAGAGAGAGAAAAATGGGGGCAAGGGAAAGAGAAAGGCAGCATTGGCACATAAAAAGAAATAAAAACTAGAAATACATTTTTTGATATCATAATTTTTTATTAAAAAAGCAATTTACATATGAATATATACAAGTTGAACTTTTCTCCTATAGGGTAGTCTTATATTCAGACTTTTAGTTTTTTTCCTAATGGAATATCCAAAGTTTGGGGGGTCGTCTTATAATCAGGGTCGTCTTATAATCGAGCAAATACGGTACTATATCATTATGTTTTTTTGTTTCCCTAGAAAATAGCCTTGAACAAATCAATTGGCTTTAAAACAAAAGCAACGTTTTGGCAGTATAGGGATATAGAAACATATTTCAGCAGGTAATTGTGAGCTTAAAGAGTTTATTTTTGGCAAACAAAGTACTTACAAAAACATTACACACATGCACAAGCTATTAAATATACACCGCCATAACATTATTACCACCTGCCTAATATTGTGTAGGTCCCCTAAACAGCCCTGACAACATCGAGGCATTGACTCCACTAGACATCTGAAGGTGTGCTGTGATTGTTACACTGGACTACTAGACATGAGAAACCAAGAATCTGGAACCACAACTGTCACGTACCAAGAGTTGAGCCCAAGATAGGAGCAGCTGAGGACTTGTGTGGCTCTGGTGGGATTAGGATACAAGGAATCTGCTACTTTCGCTACCAGAACTTGATGGAGAAGAATTAATTTCTGGAATACATGAAAGAACTGAAGGGAAACAGTCCAGAGACAGGTACACAGTGAACTTGATATTGGAGCTGGATCTAGGAGGATAGATGGAACCAAAAGAACTTCCAAACAGATGACACAGACAAGTTAACAGTTGAAGGCGTTGTAGAAGAATAAAGGAGTAGTAGATTCGGTTTATAGAAAGCCAATTGACCTATTCGTATGAATGGGGACTCTATTTCGGTTTATAGAATAGCAATAGCATTACATGTTTTACATAAACCGAAAGTCTATAAACCGACTCTCTTTCAGTTTATAGACTTTCGGTTTATGGAATGCATGTAATGTTATGAACGAATGGTTAATAAATGAAAATAATTCGTCCACTCGTGCTATAAGCTTTCTATAAACCGAAATAGTCGGTTTATGGAATACCAATAGCATTACATGCATTCCTGCACTTCATATCTGAGAGTCAAATAGAACCGTCAAATACTGTGCTTACAGCGCACTTTGAAAAATTCTAATAGTTTTGAGTGGTAAATAGTACATTTGCGTCTTGCGGTGCACTTCATATCTGAAAGTCATATAGAACAGTCCAATACTGTGCTTACAGCGCACTTTGAAAAATTCGGGCTACCTCCTCCTCCTCCGCTTCCACCTACACCGCCACGGTCACCGCCTCCTCAACCTATGGGTCACTTAGTATAAACTGAAACAGAATACCCTGCACTCCAACCCTCTCTCAAATGGATAATTCTGTTGATCTTCCTGGAAGCCATGCTTTAGATTTAGATTTATGTTCTTCCAAAGCTAAAATCGAAGATTCCATGTAGTGCTATTTTATGATTCAGCTGTATTTTTAATTTGTATGTATTTTATGTTATTTGAAGTTATTTCCCTATCCATATTTGTTTGCAGGGCACTTGTCCTACTCTTACCCACATTTTACTTCCTTTTGCAGCCCTCTAGCCCTTTCCAGGACTTTTTTAGAGGCATTTTAGTGGCCATATGTCTGAGGGGCATAAAGTAGTGTCTGTGTCCTGATGAGGAGTCTAAAGCTGGGTCACTTACAGAATTTAAATCTCCTCCCATGATGATTGGCAATTCTGGCATTTTGGATAACTTTTCAAAAATTGAGAGGAAGAAGGATTGGCTTGGTGAGTTTGGTGCTATATATATACACCAGCAGGATCTGTTCCCCTTCAATGAACACCTCTAAGATTAAAAATCTACCTTTTGGATTGACTATTTTACCATGAATCTCATACATGATGTGTTTGCTGAATACTATGGCTACCCCCCTCTGCCTCTTTTTGGATCAGGCGGACACACGCTCTGGGATCCAATAATCATGTTGTGATGTAGAACACGATTTAGACCAAAGTGTTTCTTGTATTAGTATGACATTAGGTTTCATTCGTTTTAGGTGTGTAGTTACTTTTTGCCTTTTTTTCGCAGAATTTAATCCATTACATGCCATGACACAAATTTGGGGAGCCTGAGCCCTTCTGATGGGAGAGGTTTATATTATTAGCCAATCCTAGACCTATTTTTTGACAATTAAGTCAGATATTTTCAATGTAGTGTGTATTTCCCTGTCCCAAACCTCACGGAAATATTCTATTTGGTGTATGACCACTTTTGATTAGTTAAATGATTGAAACTGTACCCTCATCAATCTATCCTTAACAACTATAAAAACTAACATGTACAAATACAAATTAATTATATCTCATGTTCAGTGTTTGGTTCGGGATGGAGAACCTCCACCCCTGTCTATGATGGTGTGATAAAAATCTGTGGCCTGTTGCTGTGTAGTAAAGAGCTCTGGGTGTCCGTCATGGGTTATCCAAAGTTGTGCTGAATACATTAACGCAAAATGGATTTTATTTGAATATAGTTGTTTGCAGATTTGATAAAATTCTCGGGTGAGACTGTTGCTGAATAATTGTTTTGGAAGATGAGTGCTTTCATTTTACGATAGCCATTGAGTTTTGCTTCTTTAGCTGTGAAGTTAAGAAATCTGGCTATTATCGGTCTTGGACGTCCAGTCTTGTCGGTTTTGTCAGGACCAACACGATGAGCTCTCTCAATGAGGGGTATATCATGGGGTCTGGATAATTTTAAGGCCACAGGGAGCCATTGTTGTAGCATATTTCTCAATTCTCTTGTTGGTATTGTCTCTGGAATTCCCAAAAATCTTAAATTATTTTTTCTTCCTCTATTCTCAAGATCATCTAGTTTATCTTGCAAGTTTTGGATTGCATGACGATGATTTTGTAATTCTCATTGTAGGAGTTGCATGTTTTCCTGAGAGGCTGTATGACTTTTCTCTAGCTCAGAAAGTTTAGCTTAATCTTCAGTAGCTACGGTGGAGAATCTGTCAATAGCTGATTTTAACGCTGCAAAGCGTGCATTTAATAATTGCATGAGTGTTACAATTACTGCTAGCGCTGCTGCTGCTTCGGCTTTGGACTTGTCATGGTGATTGTGGTTGGAGATGATGGATTTGTTATCGGTTGTGATTCTTTTGATTTCTGTTTTGAATTCTTCCTTTTTTGATATACGATTAGGATGATCAAGCGTTTTACTCATGGTTTAGAGAGAAAAATGAGTGTGGTGGGGGTGGCAGAGGCTCTCGTCACTAACAATCTTACATATAAAATAAACCTTATTGAAGTGATGTAACTATTTTACTAAGATATATCAGTCACAATAGGAAAGTTATAATTACCTTGTACAAATATTGGAAAGTCACTCATCACTAATATTGTGTATGGAACGATTATATCATGTTAAATTTCCCAATGTAAGACATTTTTTTCATGATTTGTAGTTTATGGTATGCTAGTTATATATGCAAATAGATTTTACTTGAAGACTATTAAATCTGTTTAGAGATTTTAGAGTTAAATATATATACTGGTTAGATTTTACTTGAATTAAGTATATGTTAAATGATAGATTGAATATAAAGTGATAAATGGAAGCTGGAAAAAGGTTGCTGTTTCACACACTCAATGCATTTCACCAGATCTTCTGTCATGGCTTCATCAGGAGAAAAAAAGATGTTGGCAGCAGATCCTTCAAGTCCTATAAGTTGCGAGTGTGGGGCCTACATGGATTGGACTTGTTTGTCCAGCACATCCCACAGATGCTCGATTGGATTGAGATCTGGCCAATTTGGAGGAGGAGTCAACATCTTGAACATGTTGTTGTGTTCCTCAAACCATCCTTGAACCATTTCTGCTTTGTGGCAGAGTGCATTATCCTGATTAAAGAGGTCAATTCCATCAGGGAAAATGGTTTCCATGAAAGGGTGTTCATGGTCTGCAACAATTCTTAGGAAGGTCAAAGTAACATCCAGGACCCAAGGTTTATCAGCAGAACATTGCCCAAAACATCACTCTGCCTCCGCCGGTTTGCCACATGTCAGTGGTCATAATGTTATGGCTTACTGGTGTATAATTGTAGGTTGGAAAGTGTTTAGATAGAATACAAATATTCATTAAACAGATACAATATATTAAATCAGAAGGTAAGCAATCTAAAAATCATGAATGGGTCATACAAGTGCCCAAGAAGATAATGCCTCTGCTCATATTTTGTAATCAATGATATTTACAAAATAAAAATAACACATTTGCACATATTTTTACTTTTTAAGTAATTTATGTTATCACTATACTATTGTCTCCCTCATTTATAAGTGCCCCGTGTTGCTACTTGTCTATCAATCTTAATGGTTTTTCATATTATTCCCTTTGCTATCTAAATTTACTTTGTTAAATGTATAATTCAATCATACCATAGTATATCCAAAAGGGATTCAAGCTCATGAAGAACTTTTACAGATAACTGATGTCTTTTTCTCTCTTTCATTGAAAACTTTTTCTGAAAATAGATAAGAATATCCACGACTTTTTTCTCCCTTTAACTGCCTTCTAATTTCTTTATTTGTATATGGAGTTTAACATTTGTCTCTGTATTTTCATCTTTCTGTCTCGTGAAATGCCAGGTGATAAGAGGATTAGTTGTTGAGAAAGCAAACTGATGAAGCCGAGATAGGATTCGGAATTTTAGTGTGATTTCTTTGACTTAAAGAGGTAACTAGTTAAAAACGAATGAATATGCTAAAAGTCATGCAAAATGTTTCAATCTGTTCTTTCATGTATTATTCAAATATAAAAGAAATAATGATTCTCGTTTTTGAAAGAATGTTTTACGTGCATATCTTGCAAAAAAAGTTTTCCATGTTTACAGGGCAATACCCATTGATATCTGCAGAATAAAATACATGGAATAAGATATATATATATATATTTTAAACTATGTGTTAAAGAGGCAGTTCAGCCAACTTTGTCTGACATTTTGTAGATAAGTATGGTATGATGCAAAGTAAATGGAAACAAAAAGAATTGTTTCCAACACTAATTAGGCGCTGAAAACTTTAAATGTTGGTTGTGCCATTGGAGCAACCAGAAAGTCTGGGATCGGTAGGCCAGATAGGCTGCAGTCAATTATCCACATACTATTCCATTTGGGCCTTCATTTATAAATCAGCCCCATAGTTTAATAACCAAAGTATGCTTTTGGTTTTCCTTCTCCCCATCCCTTGCAATATCAGTGGATACTATACTATAAGGCAGGATTTTAGAAGTGTGTCTGTGCTCAGTTGATATTTTCGCCCCAGTGTGTCCCTAGCTGATTATCCAAGAACTGGAATGAGGACTGGAGTATGTCCAATAAGTCAGAGAAGTTGTAAACAAGGTAATTGAAGAACTGAAGTGAGGTAGGTTAGATTAAACCCTTTGTAGTAAGTTCTAGATTGTGTGGAACAGGTCGTGGCCGTTTATCAATATGAAGACATTTATTGATGCACATTACGAATAGCAATAGAGAGGAAGAAAGAATGAGTTTGACTTTGAAATTGATCTATGAAAAAATGGATTCCTAAAACCGGTGCATGTCTGAAAATGAAAAAAAAGAATGAGTTTGACTTTCAGGAAATTGAAGTTAGGATAGTTATATAACTACACAAAACAAAAATGTGTTCAGTAATGGTGGAGACTGAGGTTCAAAAAGTACTAAAGTTTTTATAGCATGAAAGTAGCAATTGCATGACTAGTTAAACTTAATTGAGAGCATGTGGGTTAAAATAAGTGAAACAATTATACTTTGGTCAAATCCATTGATGTTTCTCTACTATAATTAAACAGGAGTGGGTGTGGTAATTGCTTTCTGTTAGTGTGGATATTGTCATGTAACACACCTTGAGTGCAGCCATTGTAATTCTGCCAGTGTCTGTAACTGCATAATTTATATTTTACTGCCTTGTGATTTAAACACTAGCTACATACATTTTCAGCAAGAATACATTTGCATTACCCCATGTGGCATGCTTTCTAAGTCTCAATGCTGTATAAGAGAGTATAATATTAATGACTGAGACATTGATGATGGTGAACGATGAATAATCTACTCGTACTTGATTCCTGGAAGCATATACTGCTGTGTGTTGATATTACTAAATTGACCTTAGGTCAACTTAATTGTTTCCACCATTGCTAATGGGACCCCAATGACCACTTATTGACATAACCATTACATTGGTTTTATTGGGTGCCCTTTAGCAATAATTAGGAGCATTTGGTGACAAGTGGAAATGAATGCTACGAATAAATAATATTGAACATATATTGTACAAATCTGAGATTACATACCTTGCAGAATACTACTATTTGGAGTGGAAATTATTTGTGCATATGTAATGCAAATGGAAATTTGCCATAGTTTTGTAGAATACATATAGGTAACTAATACAACAAATAGTGAAATATTTGTGATGGTGAATCCAGCTGGGAGAACAGTAGGTGCAAAAATTAGAACATTCTCACATTTTCCCAAATCTTTATAAATTTTCATTTTTAATTCATCATAATCCATTATGTTGTTACGGAAGGGAATTCTTTATATATTAGATATTAGTCCAGTGTTCACCTGCAGTCTGACTTTTTTGCAACTTATATGAACCCTGAGCCATCTATGGCAACATTAGTTGTGCAATGGTCTATTTTGAATATGGGGATATGTATCCCAGTCAATGGTCTCCATCCTGCAATTGGTGTGTTTTTATTGGTGAAATTTAATTTCTGGTTGGATTATGCTTGTGTTGCAATAAAATTGTAACGTTTTTTCCTAACTCAGGGCTCGAAAAAACCTGGATTCAAGGTCACATGGCGACCAGGAAAATAGGCCTGGGGTCCAGGTATTGTTAACCTTGCATAGTGCCATTGCCACTGGGATATTTTTTTTAATTTTAAACAGTAGCATATGAGGGAGCAGTGTGTGCACCAGCTTCACAGACTTACTGCTCCACCCCCTCGCACACCATGCTGTAGTGCCAGAGTACAAGCAGGCCTAGAAGCAACAATGGTCTGTGTTTGTGAAAGAGGCACAGACCAACCTGGAACGTAAAATTGCCCCCTTCTCTGCAATGAGGTATAACAGCAGGGAGGGAGGGGATAGTGTTTTTTTAACTAAAAAACAAAACAAAACAAAAAAAACTTCTAACTTGTGTGTATGTGTGACTGACTGTATGTGTGACTGACCGTATGTGTGACTGACTGACTGTATGTATGTGTGTGTGTGACTGACTGTGTGTATGTGTGTTTATATGTGTGACTGACTCTGTGTGTATCTGAGTGAGTATGTGACTGACTGTGTGTATCTGAGTGAGTATGTGACTCACTCTGTGTGTATCTGAGTGAGTATGTGACTCACTCTGTGTGTATCTGAGTAAGTATGTGACTGACTCTGTGTGTATCTGAGTAAGTATGTGACTGACTCTGTGAGTATCTGAGTGAGTATGTGACTGACTCTGTGAGTATGTGACTGACTGTATGTGAGTGTGTATGTGATTGGTGTCTGTACATGACTGTGTGTGATTGTTTGTGTATGTGAGGTGTGATTGTGTGAAGTTGTCTGGCTCATAGATTTTTTTTTTAGCAATCGTGTGTGTGTGTTCCCTTTCCATTATATGTATCAAAATTGAATATTATAACAGAATATATTTCTGGCTTGCTTAGATCACATGATAGAACAATGTTATCATCAAGCATAAAAACATGATTAAAAATAGCAATAAGCTAATTAAGCATGCCCACATGTGGTGCTTTCATGAGAAGAAAATATTTTGTGCCAAGTCAATCAAGATGCCCATTCAACTTAATGAAGATAACTTAATTGTGCATTATCTATACACGGGTTACAGATACAAAATTTGCAAGTTTTGCATTTAGAATTGCCATACCACTAGGCTAAAAAAAATAAAAACATTGCTTAGTAGAAAGGATTTATGATACTTAAACTATGTTAGAATGCTTATAATTTATTTTGTTATTGATATTCCATGCGTAACCCTTATAGAATGTGCATTTAAGTGATCTGATGCATGATTATTATTTTTATCCCTTTATATTGAATGCCTGAGAGGGTAATGCAGTGGTGGGATGGTCCGCTTCAGGTAACAGGGTGCATGAGTGAGGGATGCCCCCTGCTGATGGTACAATGCCAAATTTCGGAACTATCATTCTTAGTGTTTGGCCCCTGAGTAACAGGGAGCTGCAAGCTCTATAACTCTATCTGAAGCAGCAGGTGTGGCCTCTACTGACAATGACCTGCTGCCATCAATAAACTCATGCATAGGGCCAATCACAGGGAAACATGGGGATATGAATCAACATATCCCCACCACCAGCCCAATGCATGGAGTATAAGCTTACATGGAGGGAGCAGGTCTCTTCCAGGGAGAGGCAGAGACCATCAGCTCCCTACACACTACTACTGGTAGCCCAAGAAGGTGCCCACACAGCATCAACATTAGTAGGGGAGAACAGAAGGGGCCATTGCACCTTTAAATAATGAGATGTGAAAGAGACTAGAGAGGATAGTAAGGAAGAAGCAGAGAAGGATACCGGTAGACCAAGTGAGGTCCTACTGTAAAAAACAGGAGGTGCTGCCAAAAAAATGGGCTGTTGTCAACTTTGTCTACTTGTCACATTCACTAAAAGTGAATGTAAGGAGTGCACCAGGGGGATATAATAAGCATAAAAAGAGTTCACAGGTTATAATAAAGCAACAGTAATAAAACAATGTATGTGGCTCTTTCAGACTAGACAACCAACAAGTTTAAAGGGAAACCAGGGTATGCATGGGACATAAAGATGCTGTTATATAGTCCTCTGTATGAATTATGAAGTCTTCTGACTGCAATATGAGTTCATGACAAGTCATGTGGGTACAATATGGTTTCAGTAGCAAGTCATGTGGGTGCAATATAGGATCAATGGCAAGTCACCTAGATGCAATAAGGGGGCATAACAAGTTCTCTGGATGTATTTGCAAGTCCTCTGGGTGCATTATGGATGTAGTGCAAGTCTCTAGTTGTATTATTGGTGCAGTGGCAAGTCTGTGGAGCAATATGGGTGCAGTTGAAAATCCTGTGGGTTCGTGGTGGTTCCTGTGGCAAGTTCTGTGGGTGCAATCTGGTTCATTTGGGTGCTGTGAAAAGTACTTTGGGGACAATCTGGGTACTTTGGGGGCAATCTGTGTATGTGGAAAGTTCTGTGTCTCAACCTGGTGCACTGTAGCTTTTGTTATTTTCTGATAGGCTCACCTTATATTAAAGAAAAAGATTTATACAACCCGAATGAAGTATGAGTACAAAACGCCTGGAGTGAAAACATGTGAAATATAATGATATACAAACCCAAATGTAGATAACTACTGAAACGGAGCTTAGGATTTTCCCGTAACAGATCTTCTGGCATGAGCCGGAGAATGCACTACTATGAACTAATAAGAAAATAATTAGGTAGCCGCTAGTCTTATATACCTCACAGTGAACCACTCACTGCAAGAGAAACAAGAGGGTGGGGATACAAATTACAAACACACTGGATACAATAAAAATGGACGCAATAACAAGTTTATAAGTCCAAATAAAACCATAAGAATCAATCAAAGATATGGGGTAAGTGTAAAGCATGTAAATTGGTACACACCTGGTGATCCACCCGAGACACCACTGAACTCAAAGAAGGGATCTATGAATCCGAAGAAAAAAGGAAAAAAGAGCCTGGCCAGGTCTTTCGCAAACTTGAAGGACGCCAAAAAGGGACGCGTTTTGAGGAACTTCTTCAGCCTCTGGGGTCCAGAAGTTCCTCGAAACGCGTCCCTTATTTGCGTCCTTCAGGTTTGCGTATATAGTCCCTATTGTAAGGAGAAGACAAAATATAAGTGGCAGCTTCTTTATCCTGGATTGTTTCAACCTCCAAGGAATAAAAGATGATATTAGTAGGTAAAAATGAAATTTAATATAAAGTGCATATAGTATCTTACACTTAAAATCAGGAACATCAGCAAGGGAACACAAACTGGAACAAAGAAGTAGAAGCAGGATCTGGTTCAATCTCAAATGAGTGTTGACTTATCAAGCAACACTCATTTGAGATTGAACCAGATCCTGTTTCTACTTTTATTAAATTTCATTTTTACCTACTAATATCATCTTTTATTCCTTGGAGGTTGAAACAATCCAGGATAAAGAAGCTGCACTTATATTTTGTCTTGTCCTAACAATAGGGACTATATGTGAGTGCTTCATGTTTTATCAACCTATATTTGTACCACCAATATACCTTTATTTGCCTCACTGGGTATATATCCTGCATATTTGCACAGTTGATTTACTGCACTGTCAGTTTGTAAATGTTGTCCCAAATTCAGAAATATGCATGTTTCCCTATTTTTCTGCATTTTTTTTGCGAGTTATGGGGCAAAAACTAGTGTTTTTTTGTTTTTTTCCTATAATGACCAACCCGAACCCTAAATTTAACCCTAACCCTAAATTTAATCCCATCTCTAACCCTTATGCTATCCCTTAATATATTTTAATTTTAATTTCATTTTAATCCTATCCGTTTTGCTAAAAATTGTTTAATTTCAACCCTTATAGCTAATCTAACCTTAATCCTAGTTTTAAGATCATTAAATCCTTTTTTTTTTTTTCCATTGTAATGTTGCTGACTGCCTCTAGCAACATATTCAGAGTGATGGAAGTGCATATTTTTTCACTTCCGAAGCTCTGACCTCAAGAGGGCATAGCCATATTGCCGGAGAATGCTGCTCCGTCAATATGATGGCGCCCACAATCGCTCCGTGTGGGGATCATGGGTGCCCCAAAGAGCAAATTTCAGTGCTGGCTATTGCCTCAACATCGAGGCAATAGACCAGCACCGTTAGAGTGGTTTCACCGCTCGTTTCACTGCAGGACCTGTCAGGCCCATCCTTTGTCGGGAACGGAGTTCCCGGCTGTAGGTGCCTGACACGAACATTGTCGCGAAGGGGTTAATAATTTATATATTCCTCTGTGGATTTTAGAGGTCTCCAAATCCAACCAATGTAGCGACACTGGATCTCTAAGAGTTTATTTGTCTCACATCTAACAAACAGAAAATGTTCTCATAGTGTAATAACGTTTTAATACATATAGAATAAAAGTTAGAAAGCTTACATAAAATATTGGTGACTGCTCTCACGAGTGTCACACGTACGCTTGATATATAAAGTCAGGAAGTCTTGGATTCATCAATGGCCTTTTAATCTCGCATTCCCTCTAGAATTTCTAACGTGAGAAGCGTTTCTCCCCGACCAGAGCTTCTTCAACTGATTATCACTATGATGGTACACCATGTATATTAATTAAAAGACTGAAATTGTTCATAATATTGTTGCTGGAGATGCCACTTCCACACAGACCACCAGGGATTAGATGAGTCTTCCCCAGGTCAGAAAGCTTCCAAATTCTCTGCTGCTGTGGACTCATCCTGCAATGATACTGAGCAAGGGCATTTTGCTGTCTGAGCATCATGGGAATTATACTGTTGACTGCATTGGCCATGGTGCTTAGCCAGCATTATAGGAGCCATATGTCTGGTTGAGCTTTATGAGAACTGTAGTTAATATCAGATGGCATGACAGGTGTTAGCTGTGGACTAGAGGCATCCAAGGGTTGAGCAGAATTCAAGCACACACAGTGGCTGCACAAATTGTAGTCCAGCACTATTCAAAAACTCCCATATTGACATTATTGTAGTTTTTTTTTTTTTAAACAAGTACAGCAGAGAGACAGTGTCTCACGTGTTACACCTAAAAAGGCATGATCAAAGACTGTGGACTTCAACTCTCATAATGCACAGTCATAAAAGAAATGATGGCTAAGCACCAAAGGTAGTTTGAGGAGATGTATGGTACTATAAATCTGTTTGGGGATATATATGGCACTGACAAGCTGTTGTGAACATATATGGCACTGGTAGGCTGTTTCGGGACCTATATGGCACTGGTCAGTTGTTTGGGGTCAAATGTGGCACCTGCACGCTCTCTGGGGACAAACAGAGGCATTGGCAAGATGTTTGGGGACAGCATTGGCACTGTTTCTATATTTAAAAATGGAAGGGCAAAGGGATGCCACTCATAAGGATCTGTCAAACATACTTTAGGTGTGCCCTGGGGTGGTGGATGCGTGGAATTGCCGTCGAGACATATAAGATAAGGCCAGGCTAAAATTAGGCAGACTAGATGGGCTGAATGGTTCTTATCTGCCAACCCATTCTGTGTTTCAATGTTTCTATGACAAATCTCTGCAATTTAGCTAAGCACATTTATAAAAAAAGAAATAATATTTTCTGCAGAAGTACCATAAAAGCATTATAATGTATATTATATTATATTCTAAAGCTTTAAATCTGGCCTCCATGTTTATGACTGGTTAGAATATAGATATTGTAATGCACTGATATACACAGTTCTTATTCAAACTAACTAACCTTTTACCCTCACTTCCATACATTACATAGTATATTTTAAAAATAGCAGTACAAGAAATATGTCAGCTACACTGATATATTATAATAAAACGTTCTTGATAATAATTGCTGCAGGATAGGATGATTTAGTGTGGACCCAAGCTTGACATCATTGATCAACTGTTCAGCTTTATGGTCTCCTTAATAAAATTTAAGCCATATTTAATCGGAAGTGTGCCACATTAATACATTTCACTTTCTTTTGGCATACGTGCCAAGTACATTCAACCTTTGTCCTTTTTACAGCACTTGAATTTAGATTCTTTAAGACTAATGTGCTAACTGAATTACAGCCTGACACCTTCAGATGAGCTTTGATGCGGAATCATTTGGCAGCATCAAAGTATTTTTTTTTTAAATAAATATAGGACACACCAAGTAGTACAATCATATTAAGCTTGATCTAATGCACCAACCTAGAAATGTAATATAGCAAATGGTTAGGATTAAGATTGGATGATGTGCTTATGTCAACTCCTGCTACATGAAACCTTTTAATATTGGACTGTTTATTGGTTTTTTAAATAAAAAATAAGAATGCACGAGCATGTGCTGAATATATGCCAAGAAGAAGGGTTGTCATAATATCAATTGTAATTTACACAGACAGTCCTGTCTACCCATATTTACCATTAGAAAAGAGTCATCTTTGTATGATGTTTAAATGACTATGAATGTGCTTTATTTTGTTTTCTTATCTTCTAGTCAAAGATATTATACATAGTTGCCAATATTTCCGGATTTGCCGGGACAGTCATGTTTTTTTAGATCTGTTTCAGCATTATTACGGTCTATGTACAGTGCTTAGCATTGTGCCCAGGCAGCATCATGTTTAAACTGTAAATGTCTAGCAGGCATACACAATATACACGTGAGTAAATGCAAAACACCCTATACCGGGAAGCCTGGAGCTCAATGCTGCCAGGTCACATAATCCCGTCTTCAGGATCCACCCATTTCATGTCTCGGGGAACACAAATGTAAAGCATTTTGGGTTCTATTCTGTTATTCTAGCCATTTGGAAACCAAAGCATTGAAGGCACTTAGATTGGAACATTTTCGCTTTATAAAAAGCATATAATTTTGGCTTTGAATACAATTAGGACTCAGGGCAGAATGTCGCATTACAGACATTTGAAAAAATAATAGAAATCAAAGCCCCTCAGGGACCAGGACTAGTGGCCCTGGCACAACCTAATAATGTGGACTGGAATAACATCATTCACTATTTCACTTTCAAAGACCTGGCCAGGTTTTTATTGTGCTCTGCCTACTCTAGCAGGGAAATCTAAATAGCTGTGTTTATATATATATATAATATATATATCTTTTATATATATATATAACTTTTATATATATATATTTTTTTGTTTTTCTTTGTTTTTATGCTGAATTTTATTATATGTTTGCATTTTCTGCGAATCCTAACCTACTAGTGCAATATATTATTGATTGCATGTATGATATATGCGCTGGCAGACTTTTGTCGTGGCCTTCTGCAGACTATATACAAGATGGTATTTGTATTATTTCTCTTTTTTCCTTTTATTTAAATTATTTATTAAATCTATTTTGCAAACAGTAAGACGCTTTGGTGTGGAGTGATTAAGGTATTTCTAACTAATCCAGTTAGTGCTGTCTAGCATGTATATACATTGTTTTTTTTCCTTTTTCCCCACTGGTGATCCACTGGACTATTTAAGACTAGCAACTATTCCTTTATTATGTGTACAGTGGAAGTACATCTGAGAACATTTTTCCTCCACATGTTTTTTCCCTGATTTATTGGGTTTGTATTGATATATGTTTATTATTTGTTACACTATTGGTGGCATGATTTGTTCTATTGGGCACTGTGTATTTTTATTCTAATATGGACTGAAACTGTAAAATGGTTCTCAGCCTCTGAACTTTACATGGGAGGGGCGGGGCAGGGCAAGTAGCCCCAACCATCCCCTTGCTATAATAAATGGAGCTGGGAACTGGGCATGTGCTCATATTACCCAAGTAAATATTTTGCCATCTTTGCCCCCAAACAATAACAAAAACCCCTGGGGTCCGGAAGCTTGTAAAATGTCTCCAGAACCCGATAAGCAAAACAATTAGCACCTGAGGGACTGGGCCTATCCATGGCCCCAGACCCCACAATAAATAAAATCTGATTTCTGGTAAAGTGGTTATAAACTAGACAAGCAAGGTGAAGAGTACACATGAAGTCAAGTGTTTTTTTAACATATCACTGTGATGTGTAATGTAATTACAGTGGAGAACAAAGAGGCATAACAAATTATACAGTGTTGAGTTTTACAGGATGGATGGTAACCATAATAAACCCATATATTTGCAGCTTGTAGGTACATTAAATTATTAAGTGGCAAACTTTAATTATGGAGCACATAACAGGTTTCTCATCTAGCTGTGACATAATCCAAGGCACCTTAAGAGTGCATATTTAACTTTGATACAGGATTGTCATCAACCTACCCTATTTTTAGAAGTTGTGTATTAATGCTAATAAGAGCTTTACAATGCATATTTCATTATTGTTTTTTTCTTCAGATACTGTATTCCGCCCAAATAACATGTAACACATAAAAAACTGAATTCCTTATCCCCACAGCAAAAAGCAGACCTACAGAGAAGAACTCTTTTTGATGGCCAACCCGAACCCTAAATTTAACCCTAACCCTAAATTTAACCCCAACTCTAACCCTTATGCTATCCCTTAATATATTTTAATTTTAATTTAATTTTAATCCTATCCGTTATGCTAAAAATCATTTAATTTTAACCCTAATAGCTAATCTAACCTTAATCCTAGTTACAGGATTGTCTTCAAACTACCCTATTTTTAGAATTTGTGTATTAATGCTAATAAGAGCTTTAAAATGCATATTTCATTAGAGAAGAACTCTTTTTGATGGTTGTCATTCTGCCAGCAGAGAGCCAATTGTCACTTTCTGAGAATACAGGATTCTTATGTGTCTCCTGTCCCCCACTCCCTCTAAAGTTTAAGCTTGCTATCATGGCTCTCTATCTCATGTATCAGTGAGTTTCTGTTCATTTGATGTAGTATATAATTCGGTTCTTTGGATTAAGTACCTCAAATTAAAGTTGTGTCCTTTAGGGTGCATTAACAACTAGCCATTTGGTTATTATTAGCTTAGCTTTTAAATAATCCTCATAGCAATCAGAAATGTATTGGTCTGTTTTTATTTTGCTAGTACCATGCAAATCCACTATTCACTTAAATTAGAAAAATACATCTGTATTTAAATAATAATAATATGGAACTGCTTGTTCATTAGTGAAGAATTTTATTACAGTGAATTTGTTTTTCTGTATGTGCATTTTTTATATACCACAGGTCAACAAATACAGCAGAAACAAATATGTTTCTGCTGTATTTTTTTTTAAAATGCTAATTTTGTCATACTATATATCTGAAGTAACTGTAGTGCTTCTATTTCCCAGCTTGAGAAGCCTAATTATATAAAAATGGTGACTTGCATGTTTCTGGTATTATTTACTTGCCAGTCTCTCAGTGAGTCTTTGTAAGTTCGGTCTGTCATAACACAGAACCCATTATATACAGCCGCATCAGTAATCATTAAGCATGATTCTTTGTAAAGCTTACATGTATTTGCTTAGATGTATTTTTCTGTGGTTTCAAAAATAATGCATGTATTACATTATACCAGCATTAGAGATTATATTTTACTTCCTCATATATGATTCTTTTTTTTTTAATCTCACTACAGTGTCCATCTTTTTACCGCAAGCCAAATTCTATGTAACAATATATATGACAGAAGCTGTATGTGTGACACAAATTGATCCCAGTGTGCATTCTTTTTTTCCTGCATTGCAGGGTTGTTCATGCTGTACATGGCACTTTTATATGCTACTTATAACAAGTAATTATGAGTGTGCTTATTTTTTGGTGGCCCCCAACATATGCCCATCCCAATCTCATCTATTCTGCACTTCCACTAAGAAATGGATTACTGTCAATTGGATCTGTATGCCTTATTCTGCTGTGCCCTTTGGAATTTACCTTCTGTATGCAATAAACATTCAGCTATAGAAGTAATCTATTTTTAGAAACCTGGCTGTAAGCATTAGATGGTGTATCCCCCAACTGCAGTGTGTGATGGCATATAACTATACCACCAAGTTTGGGGCTAAACATGACTGGGTGATTTAAATAAATACTACTTTTATTCCCCACACAATATTGGTGGCATAACTCCATCTGAGCACTTCAGGAGAAGTACTGCAGCAGAGAAACAAACATTGTTACAGACTGAGAGGAAGAAAATCCACTGTGACTGAATCAATGATTTAAAAAAAGTGTCCAGTGAATTACAAGTGTCCTGGTTGGGTTTATGAAAGTCCATTGAACATCATTTTTGATCATTATACCTGTTGACACATTTTTAGTTTATGAACCTATACTTCACTAGCACAGTTCTAGTTATTACTGTGGACCTCAAGCACACATGAGGTTAGTTGGAAATATTTTATTGTATAGGTAAATAATACATTTTATTTTTAGAGTGCTCCTTGAAGTTGGTGCTTAGTGGCATATATTTTTGAGGTCTAGCGTTTAATATATTGTCTTGTATTTCTTTATTTAATGCTTCTTTATTTTTATAGGATCTGGGGGACCTATCAGCATACCTCAGGGGTCCACGTTATATGTATTGTGTGGGTTTAGGGCATTTGACCAGCCCCCAAAACCCCATGTGGCATATTTTATTATATGGCAGTATCCCTGGCCCCTGAACTATTTTAGGCAGACTGGGAGCCATTTGGACAGCTCCCAGCCCTGGTTGTGTTAGAGTGGGCCAGGGCTACTATCTGGCTTCCAGCCACATTTTTGACAACAGGGCTCAGGGTTACTTGCCCTGGCACTCCATGATTATTTAGGAGCCCCACTGTTTGTTTGTTTGTTTGTTTCATACCCACTGAAAACGTATTGTTTATTTGGGGTGATCCAGGACTAATTGTAGCCTTAGAGATTCTTGTTTTCCCAGACTTGTCAGATTTAAATCCTCTCTCCACATGTTGAAAGTGAGTGCCTGAGATATTGGTCCATAATTTTAAAAAGTAAATTCTTAGTGTTCTATCCCTTGTATTGCAGAATTAGAGTTAGTTTTTTTCTCTACCTAACTGTCAGGCTTGGGAAGGGAGCTTCTTCGCAGGGTGGATAACTGAGGCCCAAAGGATAAAGGGATACACACAGCTCAGTAGATAGGTAAGAAAAATCCTTTATAACAATCCAGAGTCGGGGCAGGCAGCTTAAAAGGCAAAATGGGGAGCAATCCAGAGTCGTGGCAGGCAGCTTAAAAGGCAAAACGGGAAACAATCCAGAGTTGGGGCAAGGTATGAGCAGAGAAATCAGTAGACAAGCCGGGGTCAAATAGCCAAGGGAATCAGTAAGAATCAATATGGATATCCACAAGTGGGAACCAGGGGCTGGACAGAGCAGAGCCATGAACAGCTTGACAACCAAGCATTGATTGAAGGTATTTCTGGGTTTATATAGGGCTGGAGGACCAAAACTTCTCCCATCAGTTAAGAGTGACACCTTAGCTCCTCCTACTTGCTGGTACTCTATGAAGAAGGTTTCCAGCCTTCTCCCCTGCCTCTCCCCCAACCACCAATGAGATTGCAGCAGATGGAATTAGACCACGCCCCCTTGATGGCCCGCGATTCGCTGTGTCTGCGTTACTAGAGGCCGGGGATGCGGCCTAGTACATGGTGCATTCATTCATCCAGCGAGCAGAGGAGGACTGGGGAGCTGCAGGATCAGGTAAGGGCCCCCTAGCTGGTGGCAGAGTGGGTCTCAGACCCTGACACTAACTCTTGTAGAAAGTGTCTTATTCAGGGAAACACTATTTTTCTTTGGATATGTATCCTATTTTATGATATATACAGTGTATTGTGCAATTTATGATCCTATAGTGCATATTATTTTAATTTGTGTTATTAATATATTCTTGTTTTTATATGTATACATTATTTCTATATTAAAGGATTTTCTACATTTATAACATATCCTGTTTGTTGTAGTATTTATTTTAGCGCTGTCCACCTTAATTGTTTATTTCTATTCTTATTTTCCTCACCAGATATTTGTTATATAGTTTCTGATGTCCATAGTCAGATTAATACTGACTATAAGGATACCGGGAAGCATTCATCACTTTTATTTACTTACTTTTTCACCCATACATTTATTTTGGTAAGGTATAATTAACTTTTTTCAATTAAGTTTTTTCAGTCCAGAAACATTTTGAATTAGCTACAAACTTGGACAAAATGATAAAACTTCCCAAAATAGTTTAAATTTACAGTTTTGAATATCATATAATCTCATATATTTAGATTGACTATGAAATGAGCTGTGAACTTATTTTTCTAAAGCTTTCAATATTTTTCATTACCGGTTAATGCATTTTTACTGTTAACACTATCAGTCTCAGAATCTGGAGTTTAACACAATGCTGTCTTAAAAATGTTTTTATTCTGCAAAAATGATGAGTTAAAAAAATAGAACTGAATTCAGCCCTATCAGAAAAACATATAGTCCAACAAAACTAACATTTCTGCCTTTTACATTGGCAGGGAGAGTTGGATGCCAGGCTATTGTCTTTCCAAGTGAGCCAAGTACATATAATTTGGGTGTTGTTCTGAAGAAGGAAAGGAGACATTTCAGAAGGAAATGTAACTAGAGGTGATAGTACATATTTACTATGATCACTTGACTAGATGTGTGCAATTAACTAATGAACTAAAAATTCATATTTAACACCTGACAATTAAGATTAGGATTATCCCTCGATTCACTACAGAATTAATTATATTTGTTTAACAAGACAATGTAATAATTATTTTAATTGCTTTATCTTCCTTTAATTCTTTTTAGATGTGTTTTATGTATTTTAATAGTTTTAAGAATAGTTTTAAGAAAACATTATTTGAAAAGTCACTAGGTATCTGTTTATTTATTAACAAACAAACAATATTGCTGCATTATTTCTCTGTTACATTTTTCAGTCAGTCAGGATATTATATAAATGTAATTGAGTTGCTCCATCAATAACAAACAAACAAGTTATATAAGTGTAAACATGTTGAAAGCTAAGCAAAATTAGTTAAAACAACAATTCCCTATGTAATGTATATTAGGTACTGGGCAGACTAGATGAACCGACACATTCCATGTTTCTATGTTTACTGTATTATTGACATTTACCAGGAATTCTTAGATTATTGGCTGCACAAACGTAAACATCTAGTTTTCATTCTAAAACAAAACAAAATACCAAAACCAATATCAGTTATGCCATGGTGGAAAGAGAGTGTCAAGGAGAACAATTGAATTATGGACTAAAAGGGAAAGAAGAAAAAGAAAAACAGAAAATCAAATAGTTTTTCTTTAAATTTGCTTTCAAACTTGAAGGGATGAGCAGGATGCAGCCTAATTGATAGTTTGCCTATCAGTGCTCTATTTTTAATATTTATTTCATTAATGTAATTCATAGTACTCCTGTAAGGGATTCTGGTGGGATGCAGGAAGTAAACACGCAGAACGTCTGAATTCTCTGAATATAAATGAGGGTAATAAGGATGCATACATGTGGCTGTGTGCTATATTAGGCATGTATTTTATTTAAATCAGAGATTTCAGAACACAATGCCTGCACAGCCTATGCATTGGAATGTTGAACAATACCCGCTCTAAGCAAGAAAGCTAATTGGGGCATGTACATGAAGAGATGCATCATACTGTATGACAAGTGATATACAATGCACTTTATTTATTACTAAATCTTTCCACAGAGAAAGTTTATTAACTCAAAAATCTATCAAAAATGGGGATTTTATCATTTTGCTATATTTGATCCAACACTTTTATAACTGTAATAGGGGATGATATCCCAGAGTATGTTTAACCCCTTAGTGACAAGACATTTTGACCTTGAATGTCCCTTGGTAACACGGGCTGTTTTTACATTTCTGAGGTGTTTCTGTTTAGCTGTGATTTTCTTCTTTCTCACATACTGTACCCACACAAATTATACGATGTTTTTATTGTCATAAGAAGTACTTTCATTAGATACTATTATGTTCATCGTATATTGTAACTTACTACAAAAAAATCATGAAATATGATGAAAAAATAAAAAAAAACTGCTAACTTTGACCTAAAATATAATATATATATATACACAAATACAATCATTAAAAAACACCCCATCTAAATATCTTCTAAATGTTGTTCCAAGTTCATAAATATGCTTGTTTCCATGTTTTTCTGCAGTTTTTTGGGAGTTATGGGTCAAAAAACAAACAATTGTGTTTTTTTTTCTTTCCTATATTGACCTTTTGACCCTAAATTTAACCCTAACCCTAAATGTAATCATAACTATAACCCTTATGCTAACCCTTAATATATTTTAATTTAATTTTAACCCTATCCCCTATGCTAACCCTAATTTAATTGTAACCTTAGCTGCTAACCCTAAGCCTAGATTTAAGCTAATTAAGTCTTTTTTTCATTGCAATGTTGCTGAGCAACATATTCAGAGTGTCGGAAGTGCTTTTTTTTTTCACTTCTGAAGCTCTGACCACAAGAGGGCACAGCCATATTGCTGGAGAATGTTGTCCCAGAGCCGGAATTTCGTTGCTGACTATTGCCTCGACATCAAGGCAATAGAGCAGTATTGTCAGAGCAGTTTTCGTGATTGTTGATCAAGAAAACCACTCATTTCACCGCTGGACATATCAAGCACATCCATTATCGGGAACGGAGTTCCCGGCTGGACGTGCCTGACATGTCCAATGTCACGAAGGGGATAAAGGTTGTGTAGTACTGCATGCATTTATTCCAAGGGATCCATGTATAAAATGGATATAGAGGCAAAAAGGTTATCAATGTTCATCTTATTTACACATGGCTACCCATAATAACCTTCAATATTCGTAGCATAGCAAGTTTAGCATTTCTGGCTTGTCTGGTGTACGTAGATATGTGTTTAATGCCTCTGTTACCCCCTGGAAATCAGTGTGCAGACATGTGGTCATATACAAAATAGCTCACAAAATGTATAAAATTTGATAAAATCATGCTGAAAGGAAATGTCAGCCACTGATAAAAGTGCACAAATTGGAATAGTGATAACTGTACAATGGTGAGTGAAGCTTAAAACCAGTGTGATTTAAAAAAAAAAAAAAAATGATATCTCCTTTTTTTATTTTCGTATCATATTTTCAAAAACAATACATACAATACAAATTACAAAAACAGATTGTGGAGTAAATCGGGATTGTGGAGGGCTCCCAGTGGGGTACTCTATGGAACTTCTCATAACGTATATAGTAGGATTTCACTCAATGTGGTATTACTCTCATGATTAAATTGTATTTTATTTTCCTTATCTCCCCTCTCATCTCTTAAGACTTGGGAATTGATTCTCCTCCGTCCCTCTCTCCTCCTCACTCATCCCACAAACACTAATTCCAACAATCTCGGTATCGGCGAGCACTATCTAAATCTTGTTCCCATCTAAGAAAGGGAATTTTTTTTTAGTTCTTATAGATCTTCAAATATTTGAATAAGTCTGGAGATCTGCACCTTTCTTTTTGTACCCATAGTTGAATTTTCAAAATTCTGAATGTTGACATTAGTCTTTGACGCCATATAGCTCTTCACTCTTAAATATGAGAATAGTTCTCTAGAGGATAGCTCGTATCGAGTTTGTAGTTGGGGAAAGGAGAGTATCTCTTTCAGTATTTGGTTCCAGAATCTAGGAGAAAATTCCAAATTTGGGAATCCTGTGTCTCCATTGGGAACTAACCTGTATTTGTTGAGCTAGGATTAGACCAGTCCAATACATGTGTTACCATGGTGGCTTTGTGCAGTTTGTCTACATATGGGAAGGACAATCCTCCATTTTTTATGTTTAGTTAGGATTTTATGCAAAATTCTAGTTTTTTTGCCCATCCATATGTACTCTGAGATTGTTCTCTGGAATCTCCGCAATATATCTGGTTTACCCCTAAAATGGGATGGTGCAAAATAAGTATAGGAGTTTTGGTATAACATAAAAATTGATAAGGTTGATCCACCCCTGCCAAGATACCTCCAGTCCTCTCCATTTATCTAGCTTACTTTTGATATCTTTCAATAGTTCCATATAGTTATATAAAATTAGAACTTCTAGGTTTAACTTCCGTTTGATCCCCAAGTAATCTATGTGCTTGTTTGCCCAGTTAAAGCCATATAACTCCCTAAGTCTCCCCATAGATATCCAGGCGGTGATAATTTGCATTTTATTTAGGTTTATTTTATAGTTAGAATATGCACTGTAGATTTAAATATTGTTTAACACTGCTGGGATAGAAACTTTTGGATTGTTTAGGGAAAGGAGAACGTCATCAGCATATAATGTTATTTTGACAGGACCAGCCAGAATGCCTGTGGGTCCTGTCTAATCATTTCTTCTAAGGGTTCTATTGTTAGGACATGAAGTAATGGTGCTAGGTGGAACCCCTGTCTGGTACCGTTACTGACGGTGAATTCTCCAACAGGGGCCCCACCACTTTTGCTCCTGGACTTGTGTATAAATTCATTGTATTGTTTTTCAATGTGCCTATGATTCCAACATTTTCCAATACCTGGTTCAAGAACCTCCGGATGATCCTCTCAAAGACCTTTTCTGCATTTAATGCCAGCAGAACAGACCCAAATGTACCAAAGTTTAATCTAGTAAGGATGTAAAGTTCAAGATTATGTGGGCGTTATCTGAGGCACTCCTTCCCCACACAAATCCAGATTGATCATGGTGAACTAATTCTGAGATAACTAAATTTAAACTATCTGCCAGGATTTTGGAGTATACTTTTATGTCAGAATTAATGAGCGATATAGGCCTATAATTGGTTGTCAGTGACTGATCTTTCCTTGGTTTTAGGATAGGAGTAACCTTTGCCCTAAGCATCTCCTGTGGGATGTAACTGTTATTCGAGTCCTTAAAAGTTTGTAGAATAGCGCCTTCCCATTTTTTTTTTATTGTGTTTCTGATCTCCATTAAGGTGAAAGGGCTATTTAGCAAGATTAGTTTGTGATATTATATATTTTTGCTGTTAATTTGTTTTATAAAAGTGTTTTGGTGTGGATTTTACTGAAAAGTGCCAACAAAAAAAATCATTTATAAATTGTATTGTGTATATAGTGTGTGCACAAAGTGTGTATTTGTGCTGTTCATAAAAAATGTGTAATTTAAAGTTATTGCTAGAATCTGATTTTGACTAAAGTACATGTTTTTTTTTTTATAACAATAAGCTATTTTGTTTCTTGTTTTGTTTATGAAACCCAGGCTCCTTCTGTACAAGTAAAAAATTCTGACAGCAGTTTATAAATTATGTAACACCAACTATCGTTTCAAACAACAAAAGATAATATAAAACTTTTTAAAATAAAAAAAACTTTTAAATGTGTTGTTGATGTATATGTTTATATTGTTTTACAGCACCAAATTTTCAAATGGAATACAATTTAAAAAATATCTATTTTATGTTTATTTTGCCTTCACTTTTTAAACAAGTTAAAACTATCTGTTTATGTAAGAATACAATGATAAATGGAACAAATAGAGTAATATATATTAGTGACAACAAATATTTATTAAAACAGTGAGAGAGGGAAAAAAAAAGAATAATGAAAATTAAACAGAGGAAGATGTCTGCAAAATGTAAAATAAGCAGAAATGTAAAATAGTAACTGTCATTAAATATTAAGAGGACATTGCCATCACATTGCAAACATAGCTTAGTTGATAGAGAAGTATATTATAGAAGTTACCTTGAAAATGTAAGAGTTATCTAACGAGCAACTCACATCCTCATCAAATCACAACTGTTTACCAAAAAAAAAGAATCAGTGTCTATGGATTTAAGCTCAGTCTGAGGTGACTGTATTACCAAGACTAAAAGAATGGCACAAATGTTTTTTCCCAGTGAAAGACAATAGATTTCCTGGCATAAGAGAGTAAAGCATGAATTAAGTATTGTGTAGTGTCAGCAGAGAACCCATGGTATCTTCGTCACCCAAATCTGTTTCAGATTATGTAATGTTATGTTGTTGAGAAACCCAGATGGAGGAGATCAATTCACTTGCAGAGCAGTACACATTGAAAAAGATCTGGTAGATTTCTAAGAGGACATTTATAGACATGGGCTACCAGTATTGCAGAAGAGGATTTAGCCATGAACCATAAAGCCATAGGTTAGGACAGAAGGGTGAAGCAGAAGAGGAAATAACAAAGGTGCATTGGATTCTATAGGTTGGTAATCACAGGTTAAGTGGCATGGGTGCAATGCCATAGATACAAAACAATGGGAATTATGTATAGAAACTGCTGCACTGCAAAGTGTTGGGATTTTTATAAAAAGCACAGTTACTGTTTGTTCTGTATAACGTTGATTGTGCCTTTTTTTTTACTTCCCCACACTTTGCAGTGCGGGAGAGGGATCGTCGAAAAACAGTGTGTGGCAATGGTTCCTTGACACAAATCAGGTGCTGATTTTTTCATAGGCTGCGCTGGTGCAACGATGTACATATTTGACTGAGGCAGCGCAGACACCCAAATTTTGTCAGGAGTCTGCTTCATACATTGGTGCACATGCTGATTGCACCATTATTTGATTCAATCTGTGTGTGCACTGTGTTTATACATGACCCCCAATGTGTTCAATGGCAGAGGTCAGTATGCCAGAGATAAGGATAAGCCAGTGTATCAGGATACCTGATTATAGTGTAAGCTAAAAGTCAGGATACACAAAATCTAATAAATGGAATCAGGATACAAATCAAAGGCATACACTTTCATGAATATAGCTATTATAAGCTAGAGATCAGTTAGAACTAGACTAGACTGAAGAGGGCAACAGTACAACACCTTGCTGGTTAGGACATCTACATAGGATTTAAAGGACTGCATGGCCCACCCATGTGCTGAACAGAAAATGGGCAGGATACTAATGTGTGGTATTTGTCAATATGGCAATGCTGTATTTGGAATAGATAAACTACTGAAACTGGCTCTATTGTTTGATATGTTTTTATCTATGCAGAGGCAAAGTGTCTGTGCAAGGACACCAGTGTCTGCATCAAGGCTTGTGAAACGCCATAGAACATCATTAGATTATCGGTCGCAGACCCGAGTAAATGTCCACACCATGCGCTATGTTGGTAAATAACCCATGGTATAAATATTGAAAAAATAATAAAAAATACCCTCATTTTGTTGCTGATATTTTTAGTAACTAATAGATTTATGAACGTATGTTATTACATGCCCAGAAGCAGTTATGCCTTTGTATGGGCTCATACAAATCAATAATGGATAATGGATTTTAGAGTTAAAATATGTAAGGCTGAGAATATAGTAATAAACTTGTATTAAATAATAGAAACAGAAAGACACAGAAATAGCAGTGCCTACGCTACGTCATATTTGCTTTGGGAGCACTAGCCACTTTGTTCTCAAGCAAAATACAACATTTATAAGCATTTAGCATATTTTTTGCCGATTTTAGTAATTCTCTACATTTGTGCAGACAGCATGGCATGAACAGACAGCACCATTTTAAGAGTTGTAGACTAAATGAAACAAAGGCATTTAATTTCCTTTTGATCTGCAGTTATATGTTAAACCAGAGCTTTGACTATAATCACATAATGTGCAACTGTTACATATTACCTTTACTGCGTGTGTATGTTCCTAAGCACTGTGTTTAGATCATCGTTCTCCTATGTGACTGCATACTGATCCAAACTGTAAGATTAGACCTATTTGAAATAGGTCAGATGCTCAGTAGCTGTTCTAGCTCTGCTATAATATTTTGAAATGCTGGCCCCATCATCAAAAGCTTGCAGAACTGAAAAGGGCAAGCCGATATGTTAGATAATCACACTAGATAAGGTTACCAAATATTTATGAAAATGTGTACTGTGATGTTTTTTTCTGAAATACGTGCCTTACTGTATTATGTGTTTGGATTTCATACTCTACACTTATGAAACAAAACAAGTATGTTCTGGGCATTATTGCTACTGCAATTACTGGAGGGTTAGTTTTATGGATTGGTATTCTTTAGAAACGTTAGAGAATTTGGTAGAACAACAAGAGTATAAATATATTTCTACTTCAATATAAACTAAATTGGAAATGCACACTTACAATATGTTTGCAGAAGTCCTTTTCTTTTGTAGGACTGTAATAAAGATGCTCATGAATGCTTTTTCTAACATTAACTTCTGATAGTACATGCCAGTTCATCATTTGACTGGCAGCTGCCATGCTTCCCTGGCAAGCAGGCAGCACAGTAAGTTTGGTAACTGTTTCTACAGAGGGCACCTAGTTAAGATCTCCTCTGTTAATCCTCTATGAAAACAAGAGTCTATCTCTGCAATACTAAAGAGAGACCCCTGCTGAATACAGACCCTTATCAGACTAGTGAGACAGAGCTGAGATTAAACCCTTGTGTATCTATAAAGACTTTTGAGGAAAAAGGGACAGATTTCTTAAACTCTTATAAGTGTTAACAAAAAGGTTAATTGTCCTTTAATGTGTTTATAGTGTTGGAAAAATATTTTGAACCTAATTACACCAAGTTAGTTACAGTTAGCCTCGTCAGCTGTATTTTAATAGTAAAAGGATATAAAAAATAAAACGTATTTTAAATTAGAATTTTTTTAGAGTTAACAGGATGTCCTTTATTTGCAAACTTTCAAGGCTAAGTTGCTGGCATTGTTTCTATAAGGGTCATCTGATTTTACTTTTTTTTCTTTTTATTAAGAGTGGGCATGGTACACATAATTATTTCAGACAGATGATTTAAATAATTTCAGTTAAATATTGTGTGGCTAGAAAAATGTCATATGAAGAAGTATGGCTTTATTTCCTTATTTCTTTCTTCAAAAACAACAACCAAACCTGTAAAAGAAACTATGCTCTAAAACAAAGATATTATCTTCATGTAAGGAAACATCCATCCAGTTATATTTAGAAAAGACGATTTTTGTACATAATGGAAAAATATAGGAAGTAGAGATGAGCGGACACCTGGTTGTTCGGGTTCAGCCGAACTTCGGCTGAATAGCAATAGCATTACATGTATTCTATAAACCGAAAGTCTATAAACCGAATGTCGTTCGGTTTATAGACTTTCGGCTTATGGAATACATGTAATACTATTGGCTTTATATAAACCGAACTAGAGTCCCCATTCATAAGAATTTCTTATGAATGGGGACTCTATTTCGATTTATAGAAAGCCAATAGCATAACATACAATGTAACATTACAATGAAATCGCGGAACTCCAACACGGACATACAGTGAAATGTCCGTGTTCGGGTCCGGGGTCCAAAAACCGTAAAGTTCGGTACGAACCAGAACAGTGCGGTTCGGGTTCGCTAAACACTAATAGGAAGCCTATAATGACCATGGGACAGGAAAGTGAGGAATAAACCAGTTTTCTTGGTTCTTTGACCTTATTATACAGAATGCTCTATTTTTACATTACTTTAAGTTTTGTTAATCATGGTCAACTTAGAATAAGTAATCATTATCACTTAGTACAATTACAAAGTACATTATTCATTCAATTTGCCTGAGCTTATCAGTCTTATCTAGGAATTTACCATTTCATTAAATGTGTGTACTGGTAAAATTAATTTCTTTTTATGGAAGCACAACTATTTTATTTTGTTCAGTTAGATGATTTTTTTTTGATAAGGTGACCTATATTAAAAATACACTCCATTCAATTTGAAGACGCTTCCAAAAGTCCTATGGTGCAACACATTTAGAGAACATATGGTAGATTAGAAATGAATGACTACTGACAAACTTACTTTTAGTATCCTGATTCAAACGAAAATTAGTCTGGCTTATAGATAGACAATGATTGCCAATAACATTTGGAATGTTAAGTTCCACACTTAATTAATCATCGAGAAGTACGTAATAAGTTGTTTTTATTCTATTAATCTTAAATATGGCTTATGTCATCCTATACGATTTTAGTTTTTATATCAGCTAGTCAGCTCATTCTTGCTCCTCTTCCCTTAAATAATCTTCCCAGGTTTTCTTCATTATACTGTTGAGTGCTATTGTGCAAAAGTGGCTAATAACTGCTAACGTCAATGCTAACCTGCTATGGCATGATTACCTGGTGTATCCATAATGATTGGTGATCTTGCAGGCTGATGCTGATGGTACCAGCTCTCAACCAACCCATGGTGCACATTCATCAGTCCACCTGTTATCATCAGAAATAGACAATAATAAGTTAACTATAGGGACTGATAAGACACATAAGACATTTTTAAGGTAAGAGCAATTAAATGCCAAAAAGAGGAACTGTACCCAGGTACAGCTAAGCAGCTACCAAAGAGTGGTTCCTCCACACACAGAGATACAGAAAATATAGACTAGGGTTATATCAGGTATATAATTAGCCCTTAGGGTTAGGATCTCTTTCCCTTCCTAATGGCTAATTATATTTATCTTAAATGTGGCAGAGCTTCATTTCCACATTCCTAACCTGTGAAGAAACTGCAGTTTATGCAATGACACAGGTCAGGTCCCTCATATTGCATAAACACTGGATGGTAACTACATTTACAAACACTGCTGTAGTGCTTTTTATTATATTCATATAAACATTGTGTGTTATTTTATTTATCTCTTTGTACAGACAATGTTTTGTAATATGTTATATCTTTATTAAACTGTGCATTTGCTTTGTGAATATATACTGAGTCTCTGCCACTTATATACCTGATATAGCATGATTTTTATATTTCTTAGAGCCCCTACCATCATCAGCATTTTTAAACTGCAATTGTTGCAAACCCTAACCCATTGATTCAGGTTAGAGAACAGCCTGGGTGCAATTTTCCCTCTGCTCTCATTCCTACCCCTAACCAGCTCAGAGACATGCAAATGCCAATTATATTGTGTATATATGAGTGTGGCAAACCAAAATGCTTTTTGTTATTAGATGGTATTAAATATACACTTTTATCTTTACGTCTCTTCTATTACTATTATATTTCAATTCTATTAGTATTATTTGTTTTATATAAAGAAGAATGGCTCCTTTTGTAACTATACTGCTCAGTAAATGTATTGTGGCTTTGTTGTATTTTAGTGAAATAATGAGTTTAATATTTTTAGTGAAAAAAAGTATGCATTGATTTACACCTCCATGGAAACATTGCACCTACTGTTTTCATTATCTCTTTGCACTCCTGAAAGCCTTTAACAAACAAACTATGTGTGATATGCATATTAATTGCTTAAAAATGAATGCCATTACCTCAATCATAGTATATTCTTCTTTTATATATATTTGAATTGATTCCAAAGTGTACACATTGATTGCATTATTGTGATTTTTTTCTTTGTTTGCTTGCATAATAAATCATTGAAAAGTGCAGCTTTTCAGTTGTTTTCAATTTGTACATGAATGCAAAAGTATAATTGAAATTCATGTGTGAAGAGTTGGCAAAACTCTTCTGGCTGCTCCATGCAGAAAACTATATATTTTTCAATGTATAGACAAGAGGCTACACAAGCAATGTTTTGCTATACAGGCACCGTTTTTGCCATGGTATATTATCAAAGTGATAAAGAAAAAGCTTTTCTAACACAAACTAGCCTGTTGATATCTGACAGTAAGTGAGCTTTATGTTTATGTTTTTTTTTATATATATGTATATCTGTCTGTTATCCTTGTACTACCTACGTTTCAGCCTGTTATCAATTGATTAACGTGTATCTCAGATGCTTAGATGTTCATTGAATAATCATCTCAGATCCAAGCAGATATAATATCCCCAATGTGTGATCTTTGATGCAATTTTCATTTCTGATTTAATTTAAAAAATAAAAAATAAGTTCAACAGATGGGGATTTTCTTTAATTATTCTATGTTTATATTAGTGATTATCAGTATCTTCAGAGAGCTGGAGGAAGAGTCAGTGATTACACAGTTTAATGCTACAAATAAGAGCAGGTGCAGCTGTAAATAGTCCCTGATTAACAATTTCATTTAAATGTTATAACACATTTCTGTAGGGTAAATTACTCCCAGCGGAAAGAAGGTGTACTGTTTTTATTTTAATAGCATAATTCACTAAACCTAGAATTGAATTATTCTAGCAATAACAACGGTCCTAAGCATGGCAAAACGCCCATGATATACATGCTTTTAGTGTCATTATAAACTATTTTTCTTGAAAATATTCCTTGTATACAAAATGTAAATTACCACTGGATATTTTGTAACTATATGTCACGTTATACAGAGTTCCATGTTTCTAGATTCTAGTTTCCAGTTCTTTTGCACTGTTGTCATGTGAACTGTAACGGGAACTATTTTTATTTGTCTTTTAGAAAATTTATTTTAACAAGGATTTCATATACATTGATTATACTGTGAATGTAGAGAATAAAACATGATTGAAAATGATATATACATTGTGTTGGCAAAACAGGAAGCAAATGCCTAAATTAGGAGAAAAACGTGTTTTAAATGTGCAGTCTCCTGCCTATGACATCACTTGTGACTTGATATGCAAATTATGCATTTCCCATTGAAAAACAGCTTATCTGTATATCAAGCCACAGGTGATGTCATAAGCAGGAGACTCCACAGACACATTTAAAACACATTTTCTCCTAATTTAGACATTTAGTTGCAGTTTTGCTAACACAATGTATAGATCATTTTCAATGTTCTTTTATTCTCTACATGCAACAAACAGTGTTCAGGATATACAGTCCCTTTAACAATTGTTTCACTCCTTTTGTATAAATACATTAAAGGGTCTACACAATACAGGCCAAACTTCAGGCCTGAACTAATTGGCCTGAAGTTCAGAAAGATCCAGGTTACAGCGGGGGCATTTTGGAAGTCGAATTTAGAGCTAAACAATATACCCCAGTGTGACCCCAAATTACCTCACAATGTGTCCATCTTGGACGATTTTACCCCAAATTCTTTTGAAACCGAAAGCACATGGAAATACACCAAACTGAAAATAGCCTCTATCATTCCCATAGACTTCTATGGTACGACAGAGGCTCATTTTGCAATGAATTTGGTTATTAATTATTTGGTTAGAAAACAAAAAGAAAAATGAAAATAAATTAAACAAAATTGTCCTAATGGGGCTCCTAAAAATACATTGGGGGGCAGGGCAAGTAGCCCCCCATGCTATAATACATGGAGCCGGGAGCTGAACAAGTGCTCCCAGCCCCCTAAAAAATATATTGAAGGGCCAGAGCTAACACTATCAGGACTGGGAGCTTCCCATACTAAAAAGTTACCCTCCCAGGGTCTAGAGGCTGGCAAAATTAATTACCTTGTGTTCTGGTGCTGCCGCTGACCTCAGATACAAATAATTGTAAAAATGTACACCTCTGGGGTCTGGGTATGCCACTGGCCCCAGGAGCCAATAATTATAAAAATATATCCCCTTGGGATTTTGGGTGGTGCTGCCGGAATGAGTACCTGTATCCCGGTTCTAGTGTCAATCCATGACACCCAATATCCTCATAATCAGGCCCAGGGATGGGGGCCATCAAAAAAATTAAAATGATTCCACCTAATCTATTTTTTTTTAAAGTTTTTTAATTTTCTTAGCTGCAGATGTAAGGGTTTGTATCTGATGTATAAAAGAATAGGGCAACATGGTGTACATTTACGAAAGAATATAGAACGATTTCAGAAAAATTGTGAGATGAGAAGTTAGAACTCTAAAAAGAATTAAACATTAGAGAAGCGAGGTAATTTTATCAGGCTTTTCATTAAAGCTCTTTCATTTTTTAAGTTTTTGAATTTTTAGCTGCAGATGTAAGGGTTTGTATCTGATGTATAAAAGAATAGGGAAACATGGTGTACATTTACGAAAGAATATAGAACGATTTCAGAAAAATTGAGAGATGAGAAGTTAGAACTCTAAGAAGAATTAAACATTAGAGAAGCGAGGTAATTTTATCAGGCTTTTCATTAAAGCTCTTTCATTTAAATGTAACAAAGGACAATGCTAATTTTTTCTAATAATATGACTTAATGGTTTATGTACCAGCACAGTAAGACATGTTTAGGAACAAAGAAGTCTTTGGGATTATATTGAAGGAGATAATCGGCAAATTGTAAAACTATTCAGCAAATTCTAGACAGACCAATGCAGTTACATGATATTTACAAAATGTTTACAACAATTTCACATATTCTGCTTTATACATCTTTATGTTTTTGTATCAACATTATTATTTTTTCTCGCTTCCAATCTCCAAATGTAGTTTATGTGTTGGATGACACCTTTTAATGTTCATCAAATTCTAAAATTCCAAGCAATATGGATTGTTTTTTTAGTAAAAACAATGCTGAACTGGTAAAATCTTAAATGTTTAGTATATATCTTCATTTTAATAACATAAATACAAAATATCCAGCAGACTTCCCATGGTTTGCATAATTAGACCACCCCTTGCGGTATACTGTCTGCGGTCTATGAATCTAAAATATAATTGAGAGTAGAGATGGTGATTCATCATTTAAAAAAAGGTAATTGGCAGTCACATGTTGTTAAAGTACAGCAGGTCAAGAATGAGATACACATTGAAAGTGAAATATACAAATTCAAACACTGGATTCTAGCTGCAAACCATCCATGATCTCTCTGTTCCCCACAGGATTATTCCCATCCATGTTTTCTTTCCATTGTGTGTATCCCAAGCACTTAAAATCAGAAGAAGAAAAAGTCCTCATAGTGTAGTAATATAGTGTGATTCAGCGCTCACATCTATCCTGATTTAGCTAGTTTCATAAATGAAATGTTTCCCGCCATGAGCCACATGTCAGACACAATGCTCAGCATTTGAGTGACGTTTTAATCTAACATGCACGGTAATGCATCGTGTCTGTTTATCTCTGTGCGTAGAGGGATAATTTTTGATATATATTGTCTCCTCTGGAATGGTGCAGGCAGGCAAAAATAAATGAAAACAAAACAGCTAGTGAGCTCCTTTCAAGTACATAACATGTACTACTGGTGCTGATTTTTTACAAAACATGTTTTTCTTACCATAAAATAAATTAAAAAATTATTTTCTTAATTTACTGAATTGACCTTCCTATGAGATCCTACCTTTAAATCCTCTGAAATGATTACTCCTAAATCCCTTTCCTCGGATGTTGAGGTTAGGACTGTACCAAATACTTTATATTATGCTCTTGGATTTTTACACTCAAGGTGCATAATCTTGCATTTATCCACATTGAATGTCAATTGTTACAGCTCTGACCATTTTTCTAGTTTAGCTAAATCATTTGCCATTTAGCTTATCCTACATAAACATCGACCCTGCTGCAAATCTTTGTATCATCAGCAAAAAGACATACTTTACCAACAAGACCTTCTGTAATATCACTAATAAAAATATTAAAGAGAATGGGTCCAAGTACAGATCCCTGAGGTACCCCACAAGTAACATGACCTTGCATCGAATGTACTCCATTGACTACAATCCTCTGTTGCTTGTCACTCAGCCATTGTATAATCCATTCAACAATATTGAAATCGAAACTAAAAGATTGCAGTTTATTGAAAAGCTTTACTGAAATCTAGGTAAGCAATGTCTACTCCACTAGTCACCCAATCAAAAAAATCTATACGATTAGTTTGGCATGATCTCCCTGTAGTAAACCCATGTTGTCTATGATCTTGAAATCCATTGTGATTTTAGATGTTCAACAATCCTATTCTTTGATAAAGTTTCCATTATTTTCCCCCACTACTGAAGTAAGACTGGTCTATAGTTGCCCGACTCCTCCCTACTACCTTTCTTGTGAATGGGCACAACATTTGATAATTTTCAATCTTTTGGGACTACTCCCATTAACAATGATGGGTTAAATAAATCTGTTAACGGTTTTTAAAGTACACCCCTAAGTTCTTTTAATAACTTTGGATGGATCCCATCAGGTCCCATCGACTTATTTGTCTTTACTTTAGACAGCTGAAGTAAAACCTCTTCCTCTGTAAACTTACATGCATCAAAAGACTCATTAGTCTTTTTCCCTAAATGAGGTCCCTTACCCTCATTTTCATTTGTAAAAACTGAACAAAAATATTCATTAAGGCAGTCTGCTAGGCCTTTATCCTCTTCTACATAGTATCCTTCTTTTGTTGTTAATCTAACTAATCCTTGTTTTACTTTCCTTTTCTCATTTTTGTATCTAAAACAATTTTATCCCCCTTTTTCACTACATATTAGAACCTTACACTAGCCATAATAAAACTGGTTGAGTGCCCAGAGAGCAGTGGTGCTGGCAGGATGAGTGCACACATGTTATGACACTAGACCAAATTTGCTATCTACTCTGTACCTTTTCTCACAAATTATACACACATCCCACAGCTGGTAGTATTTACTAAACAAAACCATTTTGGACTGATGATTAAATCCTTCACAAGAATATGCTCCACTAATACTTGGATGATTTAGGCATAAATCTAAAACAATAATTTTCTTTATGAAGCAATCTGACTGGAAATTAAATTCCCAGCAGCTGTAATAAATTCTTCTGATGCTTACTGTGAGAGATATTGATAAACCATTGGTAAAATACAAAAAATTAACATATCTAGTTTTACTTTAAAAAGTCTTGAAACATAGCAAAATTTGTTAAAAAGTGAACCCAAACTACACACAAAGATGATTAAAGAAAAATAAAATCTGTTTTTTTGTTGTTTTGTTTTTTAATGTCATCTCACCCACTTAACTATGTATTATAAAGAGCCTGCATAATGCATTGTTAAATTGCTAAACATTTAATAATGTATTCATCAGTGCCAATGATGTTTAACCCCCTGGTGTCAAAGGCATGGTGCCTTTATACATTTGTGCCAAAACCAATGGGCTTTGTCATGTGCGTCATATGATCACTGCGATTGGTTATCATACGCCCCAGAAGAGCTTAGATCAGGCTCCTGGAACACTGCCTCAGTTAAGGTTAAGTCTTGTTCTAGGAGCTGGCAGGTGGGAGTGCACCGGCTGCACAATATATATACGCAAAAAAGGATCACATGAACTAGCACTGAAGTGTAAAACAGTGGGTGTATAACTTTAGAAGCAACGTTTCAACCTTGCTTGAAAAAGACCGCTCACAATATACATCCTTTTTGCGCAAAGGGGTTAAAAAAAAAAAGAATTCTGATGTATTCTATGTTTGTTTGATTTTGTGTTATATACAATATCATTTGTTTAAATCTTATCTGTTGGGAATCTCAATGCTTTCTAGAAAACAAATATTCATTTTTGTATCTCTTGGCTTACCAGCTATTCATGAATTTATCTGTTCACATCAAATATAATTTTATCTCAAATTTCCTATTGTGTCACCTCCCATGTCACCTTTATTCATAATGGATACACAGCTATATAGCTCACTCATATCCTAGTTCTCTGCAGTGTTTCATATATAATAATTAAACTTTAATTTGATGGTCCGTCTGTAGAGTAGTTCAGGTATCATTGTTCACGTCTATTTCATGTATGTAACGTCTGTATCATGTAGCTTTGGAATATGATGACTCTAAAAATGCACAAATAGCATACAATAGTAGTAATCATTATATTAAAAATGTTGATAAGAGTTCATTCGACTATGTTTGCTCTTACTACAAAGTCAATCACATTTCTGAAAAATTCCTATCATTTGTTTATAACTTATGAAACTACAAACATTTATTTGTGCCTAAACTATTGCAAGTTTCTTTTGTGTGCTTGGATTTTTAGCTATTATAAATCCTAGATTTTGTGGTCATGGCTGGCCCAAGACATTGTACTTTTGTTACCCGTGGAGCTCTGTCATACATTCACACACAGTGTCACAAAGTAAGTCCACACACTGTCAGGACTTTTGCCTAACACCCACCTTGCACTCAGGACTTTGGCCCAACACCCACCCTGCACTCAGGACTTTGGCCCAACACCCACCTTGCACTAAGGACTTTGGCCCAAGACCCACCCTGCACTCAGGACTTTGGTCCAACACCCGCCCTGCACTAAGGACTTTGGCCCAACACCCACCTTGCACTAAGGACTTTGGCCCAACACCCACCTTGCACTAAGGACTTTGGCCCTACACCCACCTTGCACTAAGGACTTCGGCCCAACACCCACCTTGCACTCAGGACTTTGGCCCAACATCCACCTTGCACTCAGGACTTTGGTCCAACACCCGCCTTGCGCTCAGGACTTTGGCCCAACACCCGCCCTGCGCTCAGGATGTTGGCCCAACACCCACCTTGCACTCAGGACTTTGGGCCAACACCCACCTTGAACTCAGCACTTTGGCCAAACACCCGCCTTCCATTCAGGACTTTCGACCAACACCCACACTGCACTCAGGATGTTGGCCCAACACCCACCCTGCACTCAGGACTTGGGCCCAACACCCACCCTGCACTCAGGACTTGGGCCCAACACCCACCCTGCACTCAGGACTTGGGCCCAACACCCACCCTGCACTCAGGACTTGGGCCCAACACCCACCCTGCACTCAGGACTTTGGCCCAACACCCACCTTGCACTAAGGACTTCGGCCCAACACCCACCTTGCACTCAGGACTTCGGCCCAACACCCGCCCTGCACTCAGGACGTTGGCCCAGCACACATTGCACTCAGGACTTTGGCCCAACACCCACCTTGCACTAAGGACTTCGACCCAACACCCACCTTGCACTCAGGACTTCGGCCCAACACCCACCTTGCACTGAGGACTTCGGCCCAACACCCACCTTGCACTCCGTACTTCGGCCCAACACCCACCTTGCACTCCGTACTTCGGCCCAACACCCACCTTGCACTCAGGACTTCGACCCAACACCCACCTTGCACTCAGGACTTCGGCCCAACATCCACCAATCAATGGTGGCATAAAATGTAATAGTAAAAGTGAGTGGTGATAGGATATCAGTCAGTGTAGATTAGCCAACTTGTTTTTTTGAAAAGGAGTATAGCAGATGATCCTTATAAAAAGAAATGTCCCTTGTACATTGTGAAGCTTCAAACCCACATCAGGTTTTTAGAAAAGTATGTACCAAATGCCTATTTTAAAATTTTAATTTTGTCGGTTTATTTTATTATGGCTTTATGCATTTACTATAGTGTTGTATTTTTGATGGTTTTAATTTTTGCTGGAGCTGCCTGCCTTCTTGTCCAAATTTGTTTTCATTTAATCTATTATTATTACTCTTTCTACCTCTCCTACTCTATCCCCAGCATTTGCTAAAAATAATGCTTCCTAAACCTTTCCTCAAGGACCCCAGCATTTAGGGATTACCTAGTTGTATTTCAACAAGAATACGTATAACACCAGGTGTGGTTTGCTAACTGTTAGGAAACCATACCAGGTGCTATACATATTCTTATTTAAACACAAATCCCTAAATCCTTGATCGTTGGGGTCCTTGAGGACTGGTTTAATAAAGACATATACCTTACTCACCATTAATAGGCAGTTGCACAACCCTGATAAGCAGCCTGACATAATTCATTTTTAAAATTATGGCCACAACTACAATGTGATGCTGCTTTTCACATAGAAATTCCCACCCAAACCTAGGTGCCTATTCTCTAAAAGTGAACTGCAACAATTCAAAAATCTCTCCAACTTGCTTACATTTCTAACTCAAATTAATGAATCCCAATAAATGTCTGATTTTTTTAAGTTCTCTTTCAAGTTGTTGGCTAAGAGCCCTGTTAGATTAACGTCTACCCGAAGCTGGTCTAAGCAGGTCTTTGATTTCTCCACTCTGTAAAGAAGTAAGCATATGGCCCAAGATGGAGTATGGCCTTTTTTTTTTTTTTTTACAGTTTATGAATTTAAAAATGTTTGAAACGACTTCTCTACATACAGGAATGATATTGTGTGTGGTGTGTATTGCTTAGATGTGATAAAGCAATGCGATTACATTTACATATTCTATAGTATGAGTCTGGTGCATCAGAGATATATTTAGCATAATTAAACCATTTTAAGTCATGTTAACATAGTTGTTACATGGGCCGTGTGTCCGTATGATCAGTAAAAGACCTGTGACTTCTTTCATGGGCCTGGGTAGCAAAGCCGTCATGATATTGTAATGCTTTGTGAAACCAAGAATCTCTGAAGGTAAAATGTGAACACTTTTTTAAAGCATAAATTTTCAATTAGACTCTGGATTGCACTCGGAAAGAAAATAACTTACTATTTAAAGAGGAAAGAACAAAAGAAATGATGGAGAATATGAAACAATGAGACAAAATATGAGGCCTTATGGAGTCAAGTAAAGTGGATTCAAAAGAGACAGCAGATAGATTGGTATCATGTGCTGTGTGATCAGGAGACTGGGATCTCTTTAAAGCTGCTAAATAGTCTGAAAAAGTAAATTGTTCGGTCACATATTCAAAATGATTAGTTACAAAATGCTCCATATTAAAATTATTAGCGTAATTAATTTTCATCTAAATTGAACAACATGAAAAATTGTAAACTAAATCAATAGTGAAAGCTTTGATATTCTTGGATTTAAACATAAACATTACAAAAGCTCTTTGTTATAAAGAGAAATTAACTCAGTTATAGCATTTTGATATAAAATGTGAATGAGCTTTGACAAACAGGACGTTAATAGCCAAGTTGTAGCTTTAAATTGCTATCTATAGTTAGTAGATTTATTTCTTAAAAATAAAATAAATTATGGGTTTAATTTTAAAACGGCCTAGAGAAGACTGAATAATTTAAGTGTAGATTTATATTACATTTTATCACAGTGGATGACTACATAATATATGACAAAAAGCCAAATTCTACATTATGACCATTTACATTTTGTTAAGTAAATGCAAAGTGGAGTATTAAGCAGATATAAATTTAGAATTTTTTATAAACATATGTAGAATTTCTTTGGACAAAATATTGTTTTTGCCAGCTGGGGACATAATGGGCTCCTGACTGTACTGATTAAGATTCTCGTTTGTCTCCATTAGCTCTGCTTATTCTAAGAGTTTTAAAGCCTCAGTCTGTCTCATTGATTCTATGTCTCTATTATTCTTCCACAACCTAGTTTCTTTTCTTCTTCTTTAAATAATAATGTATTTTCTTTTCCAGGACACTGCAAAGAACCATCTGCACACCATGACAAGGAGCCAGTAGAGATGGAAATTGGGAATGTAAAAAATAAACATTCCCTTGCCTACCAATCTCATTAGATAAGTATATGTAAATATATTTAATAAACTTTAATGTTTAACTTTTATTTATTTTTTTATTTGAAATATGTATTTGTTTCTTGAGCAATCAGTAGCTTTCTTTTTACTTTATTCCATTGTAGAACCAGAATCATCTCAAGAATCTACCGAATCAGCCATAAGTAAGAATGCCGTGGTTTTGTTTCACAAAGTAAGAACAATTTTTAACTTCACTATGCACATAATATTGTCAATGTTAATTAGCCACAATTGGGTTTTTAATTGATTGTTTTTACATACGTGTGAAATTTTCCCAATTAACACTTTCGTGACACTGGACGTGTCAGGCACGTCCAGCCGGGAACTCCATGCCCGACAATGGACATGTCTGACACATCCTGCGGTGAAACAAGCGGTTTTCGCGATTAACAATCGCGAAACCCGCTCTGACGGTGCTGGTCTATTGCCTCGATGGTCTCTGGGGCACACACGATATTAAAATTAAAATATATTAAGGGATAGCATAATGGTTAGAGTTGAGGTTAAATTTAGGTTTAAGGTTAAATTTAGGTTTTGGGGTGGGCTTCAAAAGGTCAGTATAGGAAAAAAACAGTTTTTGCCCCATAACTCACCAAAAATTGCAGAAAAACATGGAAACATGCATATTTCTGAACTCGGGACAACATTTAGAAACTATTTAGATGGGGTCTTTTTTAATGATTGTATTTGTGTAAATTATATTTTAGGTCAAAGTTAGAAAAAGTGTTTTTTTTTGTAGTAAATTATAAGATATGATGAAAATAACAGTATCTAATGAAAGCCCTTCTTATGACGATAAAAACAACATATAATTTGTGTGGGTACAGTATGTGAGAGAGGAGAAAATTACAGCTAAACACAAACACCCCAGAAATGTAAAAACAGCCTTGTCACCAAGGAAAAGTCTAAGTCAAAATGTCTTGTCACTAAGGGGTTAAACTATTTAGGCTGTTGTCATACAGTATAGCAATCTTATGCAGTCTGTTGACACAGACAATCTAAGTATCAGATGCGTCTTACATCACATCTTCTTCCTCCTTCACGGACTTCATGTGACTTCTGTACCCTAGTGGCCACTTATCCATGCCTTCACTATGCAGGTTACAGTACCATTGGCACATTGTGGCTCAGTAAATTGCTATGCAGATGTGAATGTAGTAGGATATTATAAAATTGTGCAAACTAAATATAGTGTTATATTTCACAATAATAATTGTTTATTTATGCATAGGTCTAATATTATTGAATAATTGTAATAATTCCCTTTCACCTTGAGGAGATTCTAATACACAAAAAAGAATTTGGCAAAATAAACCGTCACAGAACTGAGCATACATATATTACCATTATTATTTAAACCAACTAATTATTTCTCAGAATGTATTACCTTTTTTCTGTATAAACATGACTGTAAATACAGTTAACTAAATCAAGTTAATCAATAATTGCTTATTATGAAAGAATAGGTATATTATTATGTATTCTTCTTTTACCACTGTGGCATTGTTTACATGATATAGAGCTTAGATCTGTTATATATTTTTTATAACCAATTTTGTAGTTTTATGCCAAATGAAAAGCTGGAAAGTTGCAGCCTATTATGTTGACATTTAGATGCTATACAATCTATTGTTCGCTTAATAAATGGAAGTGGTATATTTGTTTGGCCCGGTGGACTCTGTAAACAGTGCCATATTACATTTATTTATATGGCACCAACAATGTACGTAGCTCTAGGTACAGAGGATAGAGGGTGACTACATACTGAGTTAGACAAACAAGAACAGACTGATACATGAGGTAGAGAGCCCTGCTCGCAACCATTTCCAGTTTTACAAAGTTATTTTATGTAATCTGTATCTGTAGACAATCTCACATGGGACACCCGTAGAGGTTTATAATTGAATTGTGTAATTAATATTGAAGTCAATGTGTAGTACTTTATGCTGAACATACTACTGTATTATGGCCTATATCAAATTCCAAAAAAAGTTAAGTCTGGAAATGAAACATTCTCTTTTTTGCTATCACCTATTAAAAGCACTAAATGGAATGTGTTTCTGAAGTAAATGATCAGAATTATCTACAGAGTAACCGTGCTTCAAAAACCGGTCATTAGCATTCGCTCTGCAAACTTTCATAGATAGCCCAGTTTAATGAATAATCCTGTAAGTGCTCAAACAAATGTTTCCTGATTCAAATGAATGTTACATTATTTGGAGTTAATTCCATATAAAACAAAAATAAAACTCATCCAGATGAGCTCTGCTCCTTTTTCCTGCCAAAGGAATTACATTTCTGTACCACTGGAGAGCAAAACATTCAACCTAGGCTCGTAAAAGCAGTAACATAATTATTCTGATAGGCCTACTAAAGGAACTGGAATTAGAGAGAAACAATAGGGATGAAATGGGTTTTGTTAAAGGAGAAAATTAAATGGAACTTGTTTAAATAGAAAAGTCACATAAAAATATTTTATTTATGTACTTTGTGCAAATGTGTTTAAAGCTAGTGTGTTCATAGCAAATTTGTATGTAAAACAACACATTTTTTCCTAACCTTAAAAAAATAAATATTGAGTATTTCACAAAATAGGGCAGGCTAATACAACTGTGGCCTTCCTGGTGTTGGAGGATTACATTTCCCACTGTCCTGCCAGCCTCTTAGCTGACAGAGTATTATTGCAGATGTAGGCCATAATCAGCTACTGGGCTGCAGTTTCATAGTACTGTGTTAGAAAGAGAAGGCCTAGAAAGAGATTATATAGTATCTCAAGAGCAGAAACCATTTGCCTAAGCAGTGTAAGAATCATGCAGACACTGTTTGTAATAATAGTATAATATATATATATATGTATAATGGTGGGATAACATAAATTGTATGCATTGCTTGAAAAAAATAATCATTGTTGTGGAAGATGTCTAAACAGTTCATTCTAAATAGGGCTGGTCTTTGGGGTGTACAACCTGTGTGACCGCGCAGGGCGCAACACCCCGGGGACGCTAGAAGAGGCACCCACTTTTTTTTTTTTTTTTTTTAACTGTTTGCCGTCAGAGATCTCACCGGGTATGAGGTGAAAGATCTGCCCCTGCCCTGTGAAGCAGCATGGCGTGCTTCACTGGGAAGCAGCAAGCAGCATAATCTTTGTGTGTTAAGCTTAGTGATGATTCAGGGCATCAGGAATATAATGTTCTGTGTCATCACTGCATGAGCACCACTGTTTAACACACACAGCTTATGCTGCCCACTGCTCCCAAGTTAAGGTGGGGGGAAGAATAGGTATTGGGGGTGGGGTAGAATAGATATTTGGTGTTGGAGAGAGCAGATATGGAGGGGGAGAAGGAGGAGAGATAACTGATATGGGGGGGGGGGGGAGAGAGCCAAAATGAGAGGAGGAAATAATGTATCTTTTCTATGGGGGAAGAGGGGGAGAGAGAACTGATATGGGGAAGAGGGGGATAGCAAACTGATATGGGGAGGAGGGAGAGAGAGAAACTGATATGGGGAGAAGGGGGAAGAGAACTGATATGGGGAAAAGGGGGAAAGATAACTGATATGGGGAGGAGGGGGAGAGAGAACTGATATGGGGAGGGGGAAAGAGAGATAATAAGATATTGGGAGGGGGAAGATAACAGATTTGGGGAGGAGGAGGGAGAACAGACAAGGGGGGAGGAGAGACAGACAGACCTGGGGGTGGAGATAGATGACACATGCATAGTGTAGGAGAGAAGGAGAGACATGGGAAGGGAGAGGAAAGAGACAGACATCAGAAGGGAGAGGAAAGAGACAGACATCAGAAGGGAGAGGGTGGCCTGCACAGAGTGCCTGAACACTTAAGGCCGGCACTGATTCTAAAGAATGGTGTTAGTATAAAATGAAACATGTCAAATATTTGTAAATAAATAAATAAGTTCATTATATAGATGATATATATATAATGTGACTGAAGAAAATAAAGCATCATCAAAAATTATCTTTACAAAAGGTTGCCACCTTTTCCTCAAAAACATTAGCAGCCATTCTATTGTCCCCATTGACATAACATTGGCCTAAATACAATATTTCAAGGCAGACCCCCCTAGGTGGGTCCTAACTCTAAACCATTCACCTTGCTTCTTTGAGCCTCTGTCAAAAATCTCTAATGAGACAGAAAGGGGTGTTTTTTATATACACCCCTATACATTATTAACCCTTAATAGGGAACACATGGGATGGGCGGCTGCATTGTAACTAGGCTGAGTAATACAAAAAATGGATACAAATGCAGAAAGAAAAGTCCTGCGCTCACTCCCATCACTGGGCGGCTGCAATGACTACAGTACACATCAGCCCCAATATATAGTAAAAAACAAAGAAAAACAAGTTACCTGCGCTCTCTCCTTTATCCCTATGTATTATTAAACAAATGGAGGTTTTTTAGTTACCTCCAATGGCCATGAGAGGATGAGCCCACCTGCCAACGTCAAGGCAGACCCCCCTAGGTGGGTCCTAACTCTAAACCATTCACCTTGCTTCTTTGAGCCTCTGTCAAAAATCTCTAATGAGACAGAAAGGGGTGTTTTTTATATACACCCCTATACATTATTAACACTTAATAGGGAACACATGGGATGGGCGGCTGCATTGTAACAAGGCTGAGTAATACAAAAAATGGATACAAATGCAGAAAGAAAAGTCCTGCGCTCACTCCCATCACGGGGCGGCTGCAATGACTACAGTACACATCAGCCCCAATATATAGTAAAAAACAAAGAAAAACAAGTTACCTGCGCTCTCTCCTTTATCCCTATGTATTATTAAACAAATGGAGGTTTTTTAGTTACCTCCAATGGCCATGAGAGGATGAGCCCACCTGCCAACGTCAAGGCAGACCCCCCTAGGTGGGTCCTAACTCTAAACCATTCACCTTGCTTCTTTGAGCCTCTGGCAAAAATCTCTAATGAGACAGAAAGGGGTGTTTTTTATATACACCCCTATACATTACCCCTATACATTACACTTAAGGCCGGCACTGATTCTAAAGAATGGTGTTAGTATAAAATGAAACATGTCAAATATTTGTAAATAAATAAATAAGTTCATTATATAGATGATATATATATAATGTGACTGAAGAAAATAAAGCATCATCAAAAATTATCTTTACAAAAGGTTGCCACCTTTTCCTCAAAAACATTAGCAGCCATTCTATTGTCCCCATTGACATAACATTGGCCTAAATACAATATTTCCCCGGCCTTTCGTTAAAATACTGGCTAGGTGGTAAATCTGTCTATAGAGCTAGTTAGCAGAATTGCATTATTTAAATTTAAGTGTGACATCATTTTTCATGTCACCGACTTAAATATGTATCATAGAAGGCCGAACTTGGTTAGTTTCTCCTGATAGTAGAACTCAGCTGGTGCTGCATGATGTGTAGTTAAATATTTCAAAGCTCTTGCTCTTCTTGCAAGAGAATCTCACCGAGTTTTCCCCTGCAAACTGTATAGTTTAGTCAGTGTAGGCTATTCACTAAAAGGTGAGTGCAATGACTACTTGTATTAACTCCATCCTAACATCGAATGGACTAGGTCCATCCAGTGTGGCAAACCGTTGCCAACAATGGACGGATCTAGTCCGCTCAGGCAGACTAATATGAATAAAGCAAATGTAACCCAAATACTAACTTTCAACCAAATAAACTCATTCAGGATTTTTCAGGACAAAGACATTTTCATGTCATTTGTTGTGATCCTGATGAAGAATGAAAAACAACTAATAATCAACGTGTAAGAATAGAATGTGATCTAATTGTATTATAAAGAAAATCTAATGTTCTGTCCTAGGATTGACATCCCAGACATGTTACATGAATTTCACTTCAGACATAACCTGATTTGCCATATTTTAAGAACAAAACTCTAAGTTTGAAAGATAGTAGAATTGTAGATGTGACATCAGAGAGCTATTTTTCATGCAAATGTGAACATCTTTCAAGGCTTATTAAGCAAGCAAGTTGACAAGCTGAAAAGCAGACAATTTACTTATCAGAAAGACAGCAGTGACGACGCAAATACTAAAAACCTAACTTGGATTGAAAATACAATTCAATGTTTATATAAATTAAAATAAGAATAACAAAGTAAAGAAAAATATACAAAAGTTCATAAGCAGCTGTTTTTAAATGCCAGAAAAAGTACATTTATAAATAATATACTAATATACAAACTTTCAGTTGATATTCAGGATTTATAGACTTAAACATCATGGATATGTATGTTTTTGGGCAGGGAAATAGGTATCAAAATGTGTTCACTACCCTTAACCTACTTACCTACTCCCCTCATACCTCCACTCTGGTATAACGGAAACCCAAGGCTGGGTCACAGATCTCCTGTTATGTAGAAACAAGAGCAATATGTCATTATTTTTTATTTTATTTACACCAAGGCTTTTTACTATAATAGGATATCAACGCTATTTTTTATAAACCATATAATTTTAAATAATTATTCTGGATAAAAAGTAAATCACACTACTGTAATGTTTTTTTCAACCCTTTTCCCTTCAATCGTCCTGTTCAAGCAAAGTTTTACTGGTCTCTAAAAGAAATAGGCTCTTTAGGAGAAATGCATACCCCCCCCCCCACACACACACACACACACACAGCGCCCCCACTTTGTTCTGGACAGTCCTGATTTGGGGGGGTATGTCCCAGGATAGAGCTGTCAGTTGGTGTGACAGCACTGCAGCACATTCACAGTAGCGCTGACACTCGACCTCGGGAGCTCTACCCCATAATCCAGATTCATTGTTGACTGGAAATGTTATCATTTGAGCTTTATTTAGTTTGTTTCTTGGATTTTACTTATGGGGGTATTCTCTATTGGAGGCACTTTAAATCACATATTTGGACACATACAGTGGATTCTGGAATCCGAGATCAGTAGGGTGGATACACTGCCTATTTACCTATCTCTGAATAGTATGGAAAGGGAGATGTAGATTTGCACCCCAGCTGGGGAGACTGCTGTCCCCTTATCCTACATTTTATATGTTCATGTCAATATAATACAAAACATAATTAGAGCAATTGGTATAGTGAAATTAACATAACATGAGATTTTCCTTTCTAAATATAGGTATAGATAGAAGAGGCGCTACTTAAATGATAAAAAAAACACTGTAAAAAATAGAAAAAATCTGCTCACAGTACAAGAAACTGGAGCGCTAAAGTGTGTATTAGATAAAATAAAAAAAAAATAAAATAAAAATTGGGGACACAGATATACTTACTTAGATTCGTATGTTCTTTGTAGTTGAAATTCTTCACTTTGGGCAGGTTTCAGGCAGAGATAATTATGCAAAAAAAGGAACAAAATGTATACATATTGTTACCTGTATCAATTAACAGATTATAATGTAGCAATAGACTTTAAGGATAGAGACAAAATATATGGTGACCGATAGTCTAAATATTTGATGAAAAATAGAAATAAAAATTAAATAAAAAGCTTGAAAAGTTGCATTTAAAAATATACAAAACTTTAATCTATTAGACAGAAATGTATATACAGCTGTTTTAGAACTACTGTTCTAGTTCAGCTAAATATACAGCTGTATTAGAACTACTAAACAGATAAAAACAAACAAACACAAGACCAAACACAAATTAAATAAAAATAAAATAATAGCTGTTTCTGAAGGCTTACGAAATATGGTGGTGGGTCCTAATTAAAGGCTCCCACTTCAGCGCTTTGGGCGTCTGGCACCCTATATCAATCAATCCTGCAGTTTTTCAGCAGTGTCCCAGCTTTGAATACAGTCTGCCCGGGGTTTGCTTCTTAAGTTCCACAGTAACTTACAAAGAGCATGGTTTCTGTAGTTATAGAAAGTAGACATGTGCATTTGTTTTCGGACGAATGCATTTTCGGCCGCAAATAGCAAAACAAATAACGAAAATGCTAAACTAACGAAAGCCGAATGAACGAATGGTTAAAAAACAAAAATTATTCGTTCATTCGTCCATTTGTGCTATTGGCATTCTATAAACCGAAATAGTTGGTTTATAGAATACCAATAGCATGACATAAATTCCATAAACCGACATAATGAACGACTTTTGGTTTATGGAATGCATGTAATGCTATTGGTATTATATAAACTGACTCTTTTTCGGTTAATAGAAAGCCAATAGCACGAATGGACAAATGATTTTCGTTTATTAACCATTCGTTCATTGGTTCATAGCATTACATGCATTCCATAAACCGAAAGTCGTTCATTATGTCGGTTTATGGAATGTATGTAATGCTACTGGTATTCTATAAACCGACTCTCTTTCGGTTTATAGAAAGCCAATAGCAATACATACATTCCATAAACCGACATAATGAACGACTTTCGGTTTATGGAATGTATGTAATGCTATTCATATTCTATAAACCGAAATAGAGTTGAAATAGGTCAATTCGTATGAATGGGGACTCTATTTCGGTTTATAGAATACCAATAGCATTACATGCATTCCATAAACCGAAAGTTTATAAACCGAAAGAGAAGTTAAAATAGGTCAATTCGTATGAATGAATAAAACGAAACGAAAATAATGGACAAAATTAGTTTTGGACAAAATAAATAACATTTTCGTCCGAATGGACGAAAACGAAACAAATTTTTTAGTTTTACACATGTCTAATAGAAAGCTTCCGATTCCAATAAATGCTTTCTGTGGCCCCGGATAGCCAGATGTCCACACAACGTGCCATACAAAGTCCGTAAAAAGGACAGAAAAAACAAAGGACCATGTCTCTTACAAACAACGGGAATAGAAAACACCAAGCACAAATAAACATATATGTTTTTTTCTTATGCCCAAGGTAGGGTGCGTTTACCTGTAAAACTTTTTATTTTTGTAAGGTATCTCTTTGGTTTCTATAGTCTGTAGTATATGCAGTTGCTTTCATTAGAAAGGAGCTATCTTCTTTTAACTAGTGATTTGTAGTTTATCTAAAAATGGGAATTATGTTCATCTTTTCTTTGTAGAAATGTATGTTTGCACATGAATAATGTTTGCCCATATTATAAAAATAAAACCAAGCAACAACAAAAATAAACTTAGATAAATTAGCAAAATGAAAGAGAATTGATAGATAATTTGGATAGTGAAGTGACCCATACTGTCATGCTATTTCTTGTCGTATTGTCAGATCCGTTGAAATGACAGTAGCAGGGAATTTTATTGTACTAGGAAAATAATTATGTACAAGAGAATAGAAAATAACACAAGTCATTGAAAGTGCAATGACTGGTGGAAGATAATGATGCCAAAAATGTATCATAAAATAATCTGTCAACTGTACTGAAATTTCTGGCCCTTAACATCTGTATAATTATATAAAGACAATATTTGGGAGGTGTCCATATGTGTACTTATCACAGTGTGACTACTTCTGCATTATATTAAGTGCCATGCATAAGCTCTAATTTACATTTCAAATATAGTTGGCTACATGACTCAGTATTGCAATAGATATACTAGCATAGTCCACCTACTAGCACGGGTTACAACATGTCCCAGATTGTCTGGCACAGTCCCGACTAATTCGACTGTATTTCCTGGGCAGCCTCGTTGCAGGACAGTGCAGAGTCCTGGGCTGAGTGCAGGAGGTATCAGCTAATCAGAAGAGGCTTCTTAACTATTCTGATTGGCTCAGCCTGACTGACTGAGAGCTCAGAAGCCTATCCTGATTGACTCAGCCCCTCCTTCACACAGAGCAGTGTAATTGATGTAGCCTTCCTCTGTGTATATTCTAAATATCTAATTAAATGTGAAACCTACATGGTTCCCAAAGCTTCCTAACAATTTATGTAACACTAGACCTTAAACCCGTTAAATTAACGGGCGCTAGTACATATGTGGACGGGGGGGGGGAGGGGACATAAGGGGGCAACATAGGGGCAAGCACCCTGGTGAGGGGGGGAGCCTTGAGGGCTGCCTCATCTTGATGGGAGTTGTGATCCTCCTGCTGTATTATTGATGCAGCAGGGGGATCACAACTCCCATCAAGATGAGGCAGCCCTCAAGGCTCCCCCCTCGCCAGGGTGCTTGCCCCTATGTTGTCCCCTTATGTCCCCCCCCCGTGTTACTTACCACCTTAGCGTGGTGTGAAGGGGGCGGGAGGTGGGTAGCATCGCAACTTTACAAAGTTACAGCTGAGTGATCAGCTGTAACTTTGTGCGCATGCGCAATGAGTAAATTCTCCTGCGATTGCGCAGGAGAATTTGCTCGAGAAATCTGTCAGAACACTGTTCTGACAGAAGTCTCTGCGCTCCAAGTCCCAACGGCTGTCCGTGGGGCACATGCGCAGTAGCGCAATCACACGGACACAGGGACTGGACGCAGATACACTTCAACTTTATTATAGAGGATAAATAATGTGCATTTTTTGTGTATGTGACTGTGTATGTATTTGTGAAATCAGCGAGTCAGTATAATATCTCATATATTAGGAAGACATTACACACACATATTTAATAAAACATAAAGTATAATCTCCATCCTCTACATACTATATTGTCTCCCAGAATGGCAAAAATAAAATAATAAAATGTGGTCACTCTACTAGTAGCCTGGCTATCTCTGCTAAATTGGCATATATTTTGATGTACGGTCCTATGAGTAGAATATATAATCTTTCTAGCAAATTCTAGTTTATAGAGTACAGATTTAGTCTCTTAAATCAATTTTTGTTAAGTGTTAAGACGTTACCCAAATATATTTTCCAATACAAGTTATTATGAATTAATAGTGAATTATTTAAGAAAGGCATGCCAATGCTATAATTTTGAATGCAAAGTATGTAGCATGTAATACATTACAACAAAAAATGGTTACATTTTGTTTTCATGTAAAAATTCAAATAAAAGAGAGTAGTATCATTAAGGACATGGATTCAATTCTATTTTTATTCATACGATTGTGCAAAACATTACAATTCCAAATGCAAATTTGACATCTGTTGAATATGAATGATTCATGTGTTTTTTTATTATTTATTCGGACACCCATTAAAGACACATCTTTAACTGCAAATTGCCATTCTGATCCTTTGATCTCCTTCTGCTAGGAGTATAGAAAGAGCAAACAAATGCAAATTTCCCATAAACAGTAAACTTTGATTTTTCCTCTCCGTGAATTCCACAGAGCACATTCATTCAGGTAGTTTCCTGGATGTGGCATATACATTTTGCATCATAGAACAGATAATATAATTTTACCATTGTAGAAATCATTGTAGCTGTTCATAGAATATATGTTACTTAATGTTCACTCTAATTCCCATGAATAATTGTGCACTTTGTTTAAAGAATAGTTTAAAATTTATTGTATAGTGATGGTGAATGCCACCTTGTAAATAAAATAATAATAATAATATTGAAATATGTCTACATATACAGTATATGAATGATTCATGTGTGGATATGTATTTATATACCCATTAAAGACACATCTTTAACTGCAATTCGCTATTCAGATCATCTGAGATGTGTGTGTGTGTGTGTGTGTGTGTGTGGAGAGAGAGAGAGAGAGACAGACAGACAGACAGACAGACAGACATATACATTTGGGTGTTATCAAAAGTATATGTTAACAATGTAGCTTTTTTTAAATATCTGCCTATTCACTTTAATTGCATCAAATATTTTTGGAGATGCAGCATGGTAAGTATTTGGGAATACTACCCACTCAGCATGCAGGGGTACCCTGGTTAAATGCTTTGTTGCTGGAAACTCTTTTGCACTACCTGGTCTTGTTCCTTGTGACTTTGGATCCAGGGTCTGTGTCAGTCGTTGATTGTTCCCTATAAAAATAGTGGAGGTGGTCGACTGACCATAAGCCTCCTGTGTACACAATGTTTGGTGTAACCTTCATTTACCTTTATTAATATTCTGTCACTTAAACTTGATCAATTCTAATTTATACATCTTAATTTCCTCTGCTACTTTTAGCATACAATGGTCAGCCAATTCGAGCATAGCAAAGTGATGATGGCAATTGAGTACTTGTTCTTTTGCTTTTGCAATTGCTTTTTCAATTTGTTAGTTCTTTTGACAATTTTAGTTCCTTATTAATAAGACAATTCATTGTTTCCACATTTCATGTAAACAGTCAACATGTTCCTAATTCTGAAGATGTTTAAAAAAATTTGGGAGGGTCAAACTGAAAGAAAAGTCCTAAAAATCTAAATACACACCCATTTTCTAGATTCACAATTAATTAAAAGAAAAATATTTTATTGTTGAAATTTTGTATAAATCCATATTAGATGTCTGTCATATAATATTGGCCATCTCAGGGTAATGACAGTGATTAGGCACTGGGTGCACTAGAGGTTGTTGTTTATTATTGTATTTTTTGTTAGGTTTCTATCACATTTTGACTTCATGGGGAGAGCAGATTAACTTATGAGTCTGAAATGCTGACTTTTCTCAAGTGTATAAACCTACTACTGTACATACACTATATGGACAAAGTATTGGGACACCTGGAATTACACCTACATGGGAGTTGTATGACTTCACATTTGAAATATATATACCTTAATCTGTAGTTATTCCTGCCTTACAGCTTCCACTTTTTGGGGGGGAAGGCTTTCCACAAGATTTTGAAGCATTTCTGTAGGAATTTTTGCCCATTCATCCAGTATAGCATGTGTGAGGTCAGGCACTGTTGGACAAGAAGGCTTTCAGTCTCTGTTTTATTTTATCCCAAAGCTGTTCAATGAGGTTGAGGTCAGAGCTCTGTGTGGGCCAGTCCACACCAAATTCATCCAACCATGTCTTTATGGACCTTGCTTCAAGAGTCATGCTGGAATAGAAAAGGGCCTGCCAAAGTGTTCCCACAAAGTTGGAAGTATAGCTTTGTCCAAAATGTCTTGGTATGCTGAAGTATTAAGATTTCTCTTCACTGGAAGTCAGGGGCATAGTCCCATGCCATTATCCCTCCAAAGTTTACAGTTGGCACACTGCCGTCTGGCAGATAACGTTCTCCTGGCATCTGCCAACCTAGACTCAACCATCATACTGTCAAACAGTGAAGAATGATTTGTCACTACACAGAGCATGTCTCCACTGCTCAAGAGTGCAGTGGTGGCGTGATTTACACCAACCGATCCGATGCTTTGCATTTTACTTGGTGATAAGTAACTTGCATGCAGCTGCTTGGCCTTGGATACCCATTCAATGAAGCCTCCACTGCACAATTATGTGCCAGCAGAGATTTGTAACTCTTCAGCTATGGAATCAGCAGAGCCTCAGCCTAATGTAACCCCACTCTGTAACTTGTGTACTTGGTCTTGCACTTTGTCTCCGCTGTTCCTAAATGCTTCCAGTTTCAAATAATACCAGGGATGAAATTTCACAAATGTTTGTAAATGCAGATATTATTGCTAAGTGCTTGATTTTATTCATTTGTAACAATGGGTCTGTTTGGGACTCAGTATTTAAATGATGTATGCCAATACTTTTGACAACCTAGTGTATAAGAAATAATAAAAATATATTAGCCCCACACTAAACATGAAAGACTGGGAAATATGAAACTATTTATTTGTGTAAGGAATGCATTTTTTGTGTGACTACCCCAAGTAGTAGATAACAGTGCAGATATAGCAGTATGGCATGTGTATGCAGGATGGTATAGGAAGAAATGGTACAGTCCAAAGTTAGACAAAACAGATGCAAAGATTAGCTATAAGGCAAGATATTCTGACAGTTTGCTCTAGTTTTTTTCTAGTCTACAGCCTATCAAATTAATACTATCCATATTAAATAGCCATCTAATAATAAATATATTAAACATGTTGATGAAGCAGGAATACACGCAATATCCATTTTCCATGACTGCTGATCATTTATACTGTAAAAGACAAACAGTTGGCTCATGTACAAGTATTTCATGCCTTATGGCTTATGTCTTCTCATACACGGTATCTGGTCCCAAAATGAGTTTAATCAGTATGTCAGTTATGGCTTAAGAGATTGAGGCATCTGGGAATTCAAATGTAACAGCATCCATTACTAGATTAAGGAGAAGTTGGTGCGTGAACACTTCTACTTTGCTAACAGAATAACATGTCTGATGGTGATGTGTTCCTGATTTAGCAGAAAATTCAATTGTTTTGTGGAAACAAAGTTAATATAAGAAAAGTAGAATAGAATGCCATGGTTAATGTTCTGCTGCTTTTTGAATGCATATACAGTAAATAGTGAGAGGCCAGAGATCAATTTCATGCTATTTAAATTTCATCACCAATAGTAGAATCATTTTTTTTTCAAGAGAAACAAATATAACTGGTGGCATGAATACTCCTGAGACCTGTGTAATGACATTGTTTATCCTGCTGGAGTTCAAAGCAAACAATTTCATATTAGCGCTAACAAGCTGTCTCAGATGCATGGTCCTGCTTGTTGATTTTCGTGCATGTGCGGTGCCATTTTGGATATTGGCAGCAGCCACTGCAACCCTTTTGGATACTGGAAGAGTTCATCAGTCACATGCAAAATGTCTGCCATGTGTGCACGCACAGTCTTTGATACAGGGATGGTTGGATTTGATCATCCCTGTATATATGTATATAAGTGGCTTATGAATCAGCGTCAGTAGAACGCAAAATGAATCAAGTGTGTTTCAGAGTCTGTTTTTGTCGTCCCCTGCTTTTTTACAATAAATTTGTCACCTTGAAAATTGAAGAGCCACAAAGAGATTTATTGTTTGATATTTAGATTCACATTGATATTATTTGCATGTTGGCTTAAGGTATTAACAAAATTTGCAGTGAGTGAAAGCCTCCACCAAACCTCCTCTCAATGTGTCACTGAAAATGATCTGCATTTCCTCATCTAACATACGTATGAAAAATACTGATAAATTACACTTTACTATCATGATAAACATTTAGCATACTGGATATGCAGTAGATAGATTATATAACAACCCTAGCACATATGAGCTCCACATACTGAATATCAGTATCAGTAGAGAGGAGAGATGTTAAACTATCTAATGCATAGGATCCATGTCAGACTTATCAAACCATAGTCATCACTGGCACTAAAATGCCCATGATGCTACTGATTTAATATTAAAATTTAATTTTTTTGTAGAGGAAAAGTGGTGTGTAACTCCATGAAATGAACAAAGATGCTTCTCCCTTGGAGTATATAGCCGAAGTAAGGATGATTCTTTCTTTAATCAATGAACAAAACACATGTTCTAGGACACTGGGTCATTTTAAACATGGACTTTTAACATTACTCACCCATAGGTTGAGAACAATCTGTATAAACTCCTAATTCCTTCATTCTCTTTCTAATATTAGCTATATGTGCATTTAATCAAAGAGAACACCAAACACACATATATGCAAATAATTTTTCATTTGAAGAATAATTGAAAATGTCAGAAAACCATGGGAGTGGAAGAGAATAATTTAATCTATGATAAATGCGATATCATGCAATTCCTTCTTCCTGATGAGAAAGACAAAACTGAACTTTTATTTTAAAAGGAATCTTTAAAAAAAAAAAATCACATTTACTGAAAAGATGGTATGAAACAGCCCATAATTCATACCTAAATTTCTTAAGAAGTTGATTGACAGATTAATCATAGATATGCATATAAATGTATTGTGTTTATATTTTCATAGCTGATGTTGAAGACTCAGTGGGTGCTTTTTCACAATTTGCTCATGGAAGGATAAATGGATACATCATAATGAATGAGACACTGATTGATCCCCCTGTGGTCTTTTTGTATGTGAAGAAATTGTGAAATGTTTAGTTCTGGTCTTTTAGATCCTATCCTTTAAAGGCCCCCAATGTGCCTCGTTAATTAAATTTAGCTATTGGCATATGCTTTTTAGAACATAAAAAAAAAAAAAAATCTGTAGCAATGTGCATACAACGTTATTTAATGTAAGTCAAATGTTTTTTGTGCAATTTACCTTTTGATTGATTACTTGATTGATTCACTATCAGAGCAGCAAAAATGTATAATTAAATAATCCATTGCCAAGTGTAGATAGCTAAAGTATGCAATGTGTGCTGATCAGTGTCATACGATTTGTTATTCATAAATCTAAACTGATGATGAGAAAAATCTCTGACACCTGTGACTGTGGTTTTTACATTTTTGGTTTAACAGAAGCAAAAGGTAAAAAGTTAATGCCACTTCTCTAGAGTAAACCTGATGGGTACTTTACAACTGAGAGCTGATCTGGTTGCAGGCAAGCATTTTCAGCACACTCTTACCCATTTAGCGCAAGAGCTCATTGCATGCTTCTTGCAGAGTCTGATATTTTAAAGAAATACATGCCATTGTATTGCAGCCACTAACCTTTTCACTTGTGCTTCTATTGATCATATATTAGTTAGTATTTGTCAAAATGTATTATAAAATATATAAAAAAATGAAAGTTACTAGTTTTTTGGGTGATGGCCCCAGTCATATAAAACAAATAAAAAATACAAACCACAATTGTATAGTACTTGAAATAAAGTTCAGAATCTTAAAGAAGAGTTTATTGTATTCACACTTTTTTGAGCAAGAAAGGCCTCGCACAGCATGTTTTTCCTCTGCTAAAGGAATTTTTCTTGAGTGTAGTTTTAAGCGTAATTTAGTGTAGGTAAAATGCGCTGTACAGAGGTTAGTATCTTTAGCAGAGGTGAAACATGCTTTGTACAGGGATGTTATAGTGGCAAATTAGTGATCCTCTTAATGTAAGATGCTGTATGTTTGTTTTAAATTTTCCATATCTACCAGATTTTGTCTTTCTGTTTTCCATCTGAGTATCAAGATCCAAATATAGGTTATGGGATATCTATTTATACCTTATTGGAGATTACAGAAACTCTATGACCTCTGCTAGGATATATTACGCATTTATTCCTCAAGAAAGTATGAGTGCAATAAACCAGTCTGTATTATTTTTAAATATATCTAATTCCTTCAGCAATACAACATAATCTCATTGTAAACTGTGATAATCTATACACGTTTTATACCCATTCTGCCCATTGATAGACTCACTCTGCTCGGTACAGTAGTCAAAGCAGTCAAATGAAGCTTTCCAAGTACAAGACATGTCTGCATTTAAAGCGTTGTATGTATGGAAAATACTGGAACCCATGTGTACTTGCCATATCTCAATTTCCTCCTCTCCCTCAGTGAATCTATAGGGAGCCCACTTCACCATTAGAAGTAGGGTTGCCACCTTTTCTTCAAACATACACTGGACTTGCTATATACATATTACACATGCACTCCAATTGCTAATGTCTAAATACATATTGTCTTTATAGTATGTGCTTAGCTTATGGTTTCCCTTTAATAAAACATTATTCTAACTCTGGTATTTAATTATGTATAGTGGTGCCAATATTTTTTGCACTATAATCTTTGTGGAAAATAATTTGAGAAGTTCATTATTTTTGTCTATTTTATGAATTATTAAAAAGTAAAGAAGATTAAAACGAAAAATACAATGTTGCTCAATACCTGTATTTTATATAGTTTTTTTGCTCATCCTTCCCAAGGTTGCCACATACATGCAACCTTACAATTTTTAATTTATAAAATCGATTTAGTAAAGTTGGATTATTCTGCAAAACTCACTTTTTTGCATAAGCTACAAGTAATAGTTTTGACATCGATGTCAACCAGGCAGCATGTCTTTTCTGATGCGGCAAGTTACTTGGCTTTATGTTGTCAATTAGAATTCCACATTCCTGCTAAGTCAATACAATTAGATTACTACAGAGACTTCATTACAGCCACAAGCAGGACCGGAGCTGAGGTGTATACAATTTTCTCCCCATGATGCCAACACAGCTTAACAGTTATTAGAACAAAAGCACATAGCACCAAAATAAATCTCATTTTCTTAAACATTTCTTAGAGATACAATAGCAATAAGCCAAAAAAAGAAAGAAAGAATTTTACAAGGTAATACATTAATACAAGGTAATGATTTCATAAATATACAGGGTTTTGTAAATCCTTTGTCAAAGAAGATTATATAACTCATGGTTGTTAAGAAGTATAATTGTGAAATCCTCAAAGATTGTAATCTATGTGCTGTGAAGATCAGGAGAAGAATGTTTTTCAACTCATCTATCTCTTATCTTTCAATAACTAGATTTGCTTTTTTCATTTGTGCGGTTCTCTCATTTATTTCCTAATTGAATTTTGAGCTGACATTTAAGATTGGAAAAACATATTTTTAATTTCTTTGTCACAAGTCATCTTGTTTCTTTGACCCAATCTTCCTGTAAAATGCTTTGATAAAGATGAAAGTTCTTTATGTGAGTATACTGACAAGGCCCCAGCCATTCCCTTTTTATGACATTCACCCATGTTTGATGTGAAATGTAATGCATAAATACTTTTCATTTCACTGTGCTCATCTTGAGTTGTTTTCTGACCTTACTGTAAATCAGAATCTATTCTTCAAAACCATTTTCATAAGAAAAGTATATTTATGAGAAAAATGAGTATAGTAGGAGCTAAAGTATTTACACAGGTAAAGTTAAGCTATGCAGGGAAATAAATACTAATGTAACAGTAAATTAAACATAACTCTAACTCTTATGTCACCTGAAACTCAGTTTAAAACAATATTACAATATATTTTTTCGTGAGCTCCAAATCTGTGGTTATTTAGCCTGTAGTCGGTGCTTCTAAGAGAGAAACTCTCTTCACATACCTGTAAACAACAGAATTCTGTGAGCACACAGGATCCAGACTGATGCAGTAATGAAAGAATATCAAAAAAATGTGTTATAGGACCATGGTCCATTAAAAATAATTCAGTGTCATAAGACTAAATAAATGAGAATAGATACCATTAATAGGCAAAACTGAGGAATGGTAGCATGGCTGTCAGTGACCAGATATAAAACAATATTACTAACAGATTATTCTGAATTTCCTTGAATTAAAGAAATGTAAATGTAGCTGTAATCATCATGTGAATATATGACCATGTTCTATGTGGAGGGGGGCACCTTGGAATTGCATCACACCCTTCTGCTGCCAGCTACCAACCACAACCTAAAATTTCCTCAGCTAATTTATCCCATTCTATATGTCCTCTGTACCCACATGTAGGAGATTCAATTGTGGGTATTTTGTTTTAGTAATCTTTTGTACATTTTCCTTAAATATGTGATTAAATTTAAACTTGATCAGCCTTCAAAAAATCAGTTTTTAATAGTAAAATCAAAATTTCAGTATTTAAAAAGACAATATGTATGTGAAAAAAATACGTATAGAGAAAAAAATGCAACTCAGACTGTGAAAACCCAATATCATGAACAAAACAGGGCAAACAAAATAATGTGTTGGGGTGTGCTTATTTATTGGTAAACGGGTGTCCCCACAGTGTGTAGTACACTTAATTTATGTAATTTACACCCAATGGGCTAGATTCTATAGCCCTCTTTAACCTAAAAGTTGGTGTTAGCAATAAACTAATGGGCATTAATGGGTGTTGTAAAATTACCATACCCATTAAATAGAATATAAGCCCCCCTGAGGACAACCCTAATACATATTATATTATGCTCCATGAAATAATTGGCCCAAAGGGTTTCAAAATTAGGGCTCGGAAAATGCTCCACTGAGGACTGTACCAAGTAGAGAGAGTCTATCAATGGGCAGAATGTTTAGGATAACTGTGCAATATATCACTACTGGCAGCACTAAAACATTTTCACTTGAATAATGTATACCCAGTATAAAGTGGATGGGTTTATTATATAAATTGAAATGTGGCATGCAGTGCTTGACATGTTTATGGCCAATGTTCTACGATAATGCATTTATGCACAGATCTCTCTACGGTGCTCAGACATAGTAATCTTACTCATGAATTATGGCATGTGAGTAGAAACGTCCTGGTTATAACTTGGCTAAAACCATACTAACATTTAATCATAAATAACCTAATTTTGAAAAGTATATTTTTAACAAGTTTAATTGAAAATACAACTTACTTTTTTTATAAAGATGCTGTTGTTGTTACATTGTTTGGTTTGAATTAGATTTGGTATTTTCTTCTTATTCATTTTCTTTTTCATATTCATTTTGGATTCAAACATATTGTTCTTTGTCATAAATATTTAAAAGCAAACAATCAAACATATCAGCAAAATTTGTACTATTGTCTGTTACTTCATCTGTAAAATGTTTTTTAAAATTGTATACACGGCTCCTACAAACTCAAGTCCATCTTGAGCACAAATTAACTCCCCACTACAAATTACAGAGGTCCTTATATGTGGAATTGTATTCAAGAAGCCTTTGGTATTAAAAAAGTCTCTACTAATCTGAAATAGCCTGCATTGCTACATTTCAAAACAGAACATACCTGCTAATGTACAAAAGTGCAAAGTGTCTATACTATCTCTGTACATTTCCCATACTTGAAAATAACATAAATCTCAATGTATTCTTCCTGTTAAAGCACTTTAAAATAAATCAAATGAATAAATGAAGTAAAGAGACACACATTCAGCACTATAATAGCTTTCAGTTAGTGCTACTCATGATTCAATAGAACATGTGTTATTGGTTTACAAAAAAAAGATTTGTCCATTACATAATCAGATTTTCTCCATTTTTTGTAAACCTCTTTGTGACATGAATAAATGTATGATAGCCTCAGTTTACATGTATATACTTAAAATAAACAGCTGAGCTTCAGCTTACTATTTTGAACTAAAGACAAAGTACACTGAAATATTTAATAATCTATATTTAAAGAAATTAAAACCAAATAAAAAAAAATGAGATAATGCAGAAATGAAACTAATGCAAATCAATTGCACCATGCCAAGATGAGAAACCTATCTAGTTGGTTTCTTTCATATTTCATAGGCAATGCAAAGTATGCTAGTTAAAAATGCATCCAAACATTGGTGCAAGGCAATGATGTTTCTATAACATTTTCCAGTGTTACAACTATACCAATTATCTTAAACAATATTAAATTAGAAACATAGAAACATAGAATGTGTCGGCAGATAAGAACCATTAGGTCCATCTAGTCTGCCCAATTTTTCTGAATAATTTTATTAGTCCCTCGTTCCCGGTCTTATAGCTAGGATAGCCTTGTGCCTATCCCACGCATGCTTAAAATCCTTGACTGTGTTTACCTCTACCTCTTCTGCTGGAAGGCTATTCCATACATCCACTACTCTCTCAGTAAAGTAATACTTCCTGATATTACTTTTAAATCGTTGCCCCTCTAATTTAAGACTATGTCCTCTAGTTGTGGTAGTTTTTCTTCTTTTAAATATACTCTCTTCCTTTACTGTGTTGATTCCCTTTATGTATTTAAATGTTTCTATCATATCCCCCCTGTTACGTCTTTCCTCCAAGCTATACATGTCAAGATGCTTTAACCTTTCCTGGTAAGTTTTATCCTTCAACCCATGAACCAGTTTAGTAGCCCTTCTCTGAACTCAATACACTAATACACTAAAATTATTAGTGTAACTTTGTGCACCAATAGTAAAAACAAATATTTATTAAAACTAAGATTTTAGTTATGATTTCTTAGTTAATTAGACAAAAAAAAATCCAGATTTTTGGATGACGTTATATGGATGGAAAGAACCTTGCAGTATTGACCTTAATCAAAATGAGCAATTATGGGATGTGTTGAAGTGGCAGATGAAATTGTGGCTTATCCATTCCAACAGTGTCATAAGAGCATGTTAATTATTGTTTTTTTTTTAACTAAAATATGCTATCCTGGCATAAATGATGCAATTACCATGAGAATGAACACATCATGTAATATAAAATATACATTTCACATACACCACTTAGTAACCCCAATAAAAGTTAGGGAATGGCCATGAATACAAATACGTACAATATCAAACATCATTTTATACACCACCATAACCGTTATTGTGGTATAACAGTGCTGATGATGTCATGCTAGCTACAGGTTGTCATCACATCATCGGTTATTGTTCACCGTCAACTTCACTTAATAACATTATATGAAGAAGTCAGTAAAAATATAGATCTAGGTGTGGCAGTTGATGTGATCTATTTGGACTTTGCTAAAGCATTTGATCCAGTTCCACACAAAAGGTTACTCTACAACTTGAGAGAAATAGGTTGGGGGGCAAATGTATGTATTTGGATTGAACGTTGGCTAAAAGATAGAATGCAGAGGGTTGTTGTAAATGGAAAATCCTCAAATTGGACCAGGGTATTGAGCGGAGTACCTCAGGGGTCTGTTTTGTGCCCTCTTCTTTTTATTTTCTATTTTTTAATGATCTCACACGTTGTGCTGAGAGCCATGCCTCAGTGTTTGCTGATGACACTAAATTAGGTAAGGTAATAAAGACTAAACTTGATGTTTTTTCTTTACAGTTAAATTTGGACAGAGTGGGGGACTAGGCAATAGAGTGGCAAATGAGGTTCAATAAAGACAAATGTATAGTTATGCATTATGGAAAAAATAATAACAAAGCAACATATACTTTAAATGGTATTTCCCTGGGAAAAACTACTAATGAAAAGGATTTAGGAATAATTGTAGATAACAAACTTGGCAACAGTGCCCAATGCCAGTCAGCAGCTGCAATATTGTTTTATACATTGGCATGTATAAAACAAGGTAAATATTCATAGGAGGAGGAAATCATCTTGCCTCTTTACAAATCAAAAGTAAGACCTCACCTTGAAATGCAGTACAATTCTGGGCACCAGTCCTTAAAAAGGATATTAAGGAACTAGAAAAAGTGCAAAGGAGAGCTACAAAATTAATAAGGGGATTGGAGGATCTTAGTTATGAAGAGAGACTTAAAAAATTGCATTTATATACGTTAGAAAAAATACGTCTCAGAGGGGATATGATAACATTATCTTACTATGTACAGGGCCTCTAGGCCCTCTAAAGAGCTCTCTAGGGACCTGTTCATTAACAGAAATGTTCAAAGAACAAGCGGTCACCCCCTGAGACTGAAAGAGCAAAGATTTCATAGACAACAAAGGAAGGGATTCTTTACAGTAAGGACAATAAAGTTATTGAACTCACTGCCAAAAGAGGTAGTGCTATCAACCACAATGCATTTAAAAATGGTCTGGATGTTTTTTTTGTTTTTTTTTAGAAAAGCAGAACATACAGGGCTATTAATAATAGAGCTTATTGATCCAAGGAGAAATCTGATTGCCCTTTGGAGTCAAAAAATATTTTTTTCCCCTAGGAGGCAAAATTTGAAATAGCTTTCTTAGGGGTTTTTGCCTTCTTTTGGCTCAAAAGCTGGAGTGATAGGTACAAGGGTTGAACTTGATGGACTTGTGTCTTTTTTCAACCTAAATTATTATGTTACTATGTTGACAACTGTTAGGTTACATGTACCCTCCTACCATCATGCCACTTGTATCATATCATGTCCATGGTGGTAATGGTACATTTCCAAGCAATGTGGCCATCTACACCATGGACAGGAAATGGTATTGTTAAACGTGGCACGAAGGTGGGAGGGTAAATACAACTTAACATATGTTGTTATATTACATGATGTGTGCATTTACATAGTAACTTGCAAAATTTATGCCATAATAACATATTTTAATAAAAAATTTAAATCATTATTTTTTTGTAATAATTCTACTATGGCATGTTAAAACTATTACCATGCCTTTTTTTTTTTTTTACCATGCCAATGAAAAAGGTATTTGTAATGTTTGTTTATTTTATACTGAGCAAAATTATAAACGCAACACTTTTGATTTTGCCCCCATTTTTCATGAGCTGAACTCAAGGATCTAAGACTTTTTCTATGTACACAAAAGGCCTATTTCTCTCAAATATTGTTCACAAATCTGTCTAAATCTGTGTTAGTGAGCACTTCTCCTTTGCCGAGATAATCCATTCACCTCACAGGAATGGCATATCAAGATGATGCTGATTAGACAGCATGATTATTGCAAAGGTGTGCCTTAGGCTGGTCACAATAAAAGGCCACTCTAAAATGTGCAGTTTTATCACACAGAACAATGCCACAGATGTCACAAGTTTTGAGGGAGTGTGCAATTGGTATGCTGACTGCAGGAATGTCCACCAGAGCTTTTGCCCGTGAATTGAATGTTCATTTCTCTACCATAAGCCGTCTGCAAAGGTGTTTCAGAGAATTTGGCAGTACATCCCATCGGCCTCACAACCGCAGACCATGTGTAACCATACCAGCCCAGGACCTCCACATCAGGCATCTTCACCTCCAAGAGCGTCTGAGTCCAGCCACCCAGACAGCTGCTGCAACAATCATTGGTTTGCATAACCAAAGAATTTCTGCACAAACTGTCAGAAACCGTATCAGGGAAGCTCATCTGCATGCTCATCATCCTCATCGGGGTCTCGATCTGACTGCAGTATAATATTTACTATATATATATAGTAAATATTACTAGAATATATATTACATTACTATAATAATGTTTATAATATTAGTATTTTTTAAATGTGTTTTTATATACAAATATTTTATTATTTTGTTTACAATTAAATTGTTTTATTTATTTTAATTTATTTTATTTTATTGAAATTTTATTTAATTTCAGGAGGCCTTTGGCTATTTCTGCAGTAGCCTAGGTCCTCCTGAAATGGCCCCAAATTAAGCCTTGATCTGACTTTGTCTATTTCGAGAGGACCTTGACTATTCCTGAAGAGATGAGATGTATGCACAAGGGTCCTCAAGTCACTGAATATAATGGTCTTCAAGAAATTATTTTAAACCTGTGCCTCAGTGTATTACATCAACACTATGTAAGTAGATAATACAAGTTTAATAGAGAAAACATCCATGTATATTATGGTGCAATTTGCATGCACTTTATGATATTTTGCGTGAATCTCGAGTTGTTCTTTCCATCAATCAATGTAAAGACTACATGTTTAATTATAATCAAACTTCCAATTGTCTTAGAAAATGAAGAAAATCACCTTTCAGTGACACTTTAACAGCATGTAAATCCCCATTAAATATGCATTATCTTGAAACAACTGTATACAGTTTTCATTATATCCTTTCCCAGAATGATGAAAAAAATGACCTTTTCATGTTCAACACACATTGATATTTATGTAACAAATTACTAGTTCTTATAATAACAAAAGTGACAGCTGTAATAAGGAAAATAAGGACATTAACTTATTAATGAAACCTTAGGAAAATAATCATGTTCCACTAAATGCAAGATGATAATAATAATAAGATATCAAACATAATTTTAGAATGATACATAAATAGCGATAATGTTAAGCTTTAATATACATAAAACTGTATGTACAGAACATTACAATGCAAGGTCTATTAACTAAAAGGTGCATTAATGCTTGATTTGTGATATTAATTTGACACTTCACCAATGTTTAGTGAATAGAGCCTTCTATTTTATAACATCTCCCGTGTTTTATCTAAACATATTTATTGTCTGCTCTATCACTCAGCTATGCAGCACTTTGTTTATCAGAAATTTGCAATTATATTTCCATATTTTAATGTAAACTTTATCCAGACGTCATTATTCAGTTTAGCATTATGTTTGTTATGAAATTCCAGTTTACATTTTTGCATGGCACTAAAGGAATCAGGTATATGCATGACCCACTACAGGAACTCAGTGGATATTCAAGTTACTATCATTACTGAACAGATATTCACATGGATTTCTTAGATGAATAAGTAAACAAATTGGAAAAACATGTTTATTGATCTTCTGTTTTTCCAACAGCATACCATGAACACTGGGTAAGATTCTGGCTGTATACTGCTTGATGCATTTCATACACAGATATGTTTATGTCTTTATATCGGAAACCTACACTTTTTTGTGTGCAGAATCCATCAAGCAGAATATAGACAATTTTTTTTCCAGACTGGTCATTTTAGAACTGTGTCTACAAAACAAATCATTTAATTAGTGTGATTAGAATAAATGGAGACTGTTTACCTAGTCCACAAATCAATTTGTAACTTAAATATATGTTTTTGTATAATTTGTGAGTAGCATCTCCTGGGGGGGCACATATTTGCACGTCATTGATTTAAAATAAACCTGTCCTTTAAGAATCTTCCTACATAAATCAATGGATCATTAAAGTTGAAGTGCAAAAATAGTATGCTATAAAGCATGAAATAGGTTTTAATTATCATAGGGCAAACTATCATGAGGTTGTTAGGCTAATGGACAAACTGTATAGCTAGACTAGTTGTGACAGCAATTTATTTGTCATAATCTATAGATACTCCTAGTATGTCTATTCAATACCTTATTGCAATGATCCAAGATGTTCACTGTTTATATTTCTTTGCTGCTGCTTCACCGCTGACAGTTTAGATCAGCAGTTTGATCTCTGAACTGTCAACTGTGAAAGGCAACGCAGGCACTTCATCACAGCAATGTAAGCGCTGACAGTTCAGCGGTGAACTGTCAGTGCTTACAAACACCCCCCCCCGCTTATAAATTAAATGCCCACCTAAAAGTTAGTGATCCCCCCCGAACCCAAACACTAGTACCCCTAATACTAACACTACCCCCGAATCCTAATACTAACACTACCCCCTGAACCCTAATACTAAAACTAAACCCGAACCCTAATACTAACACTACCCCCTTAACCCTAATACTAACCCCCCAAACCCTAATACTAACACCTAATCCTCAGAATAATTATGCTAATACCTAACCCCTAATAATAATCATCTTGTGCAATCCTGCAATGAACTGTCCTGCGAAGAAAGGATTACCACTCACATGATGAACTGGCCATCGAGCGAGAGATAACACAGTTAAATGGCTTTGTTCAAGCAGCCGCGATGAACCATCCCATCCCCTCACTATTTAACTTGTACATACATATTCCCTATTCAACATGTAAGCATGTTTCTTTAGATTAGCTTATGTCATCAACACATGGATTTTATAGTATTTTCACAATTATTACTGACTAATAATCACACAGCTCAGCATTAAGGCCAATAATGAATCTTGGTAATGTTTTTATTTTGTCTTTTTTATGTTCTTCAGGGATCACCTATTGATTTTTTGAAGCACAGATCGTGCTCTCGATATTAACCTGTTCTGTTGTTGTTTTCTATAACTGTATAAGTATAATGAGGTCCCTCTAGAGTATTTAAGTCTTGCCTCCCAATGTCTAATATTACTAAGTCTTCACTGACTTATTGAAATACAAATTAAATAATAATATATACATATATTTGAATAGTTTTCCAGTGTGTCTGTGTCTGAATGGCTAAATGCTGCACATATCAAAAATTAGTGGGAGTAAAGGTACAAAAAGGTTCATGGGAGCTAAAAAGCTAGGGGAAAGTATGAAAAATAAGGCTAATGATACAATGTGGAGGGATAAAAAAGGATAGTGAAGAAAAGAAGAGAACAAAGGTACAAGAGAGGGTGAAAGGAGCAAAGGAAGAGGAACACAATAAGGATAGTGATTGGAATAAAGTGTGTGATGGAGGGGGACTGGTAAATGCAGTTATTGCTAACCTTTGGCACCGTTATTGACAACAAAATTCCAGAATGATTAGGCCTCTGTGATTTTCTGTATGTAGTATAATCTGTACACTGTAATTTAAATTTGGAGTTAAAAATGCATTTCTTATTTGGTAAAATCCAATTTAACAATCTAAACATTTGTTTTTTCCAAATATGGCCAACTAAACTAATTTGCAACAATGTCTGCCAGGCAGGCATACAACTGTGCAATGAATACCTGATTTCATTTAATTATGTGATTTAAAAACAACCCTGTTATTCTGTTTATCCTCTTACTGTAGTGGGTAATAGAGAAAGATGACAACATTAATTGTTTCATGGCGTTCAAGTGCTGAATTTTATTGGACTTTGTAATTTTTCAGCTGGTTGAATCATGGGATTTACTTCTCCTAAAAGTTTATTTGCAACATTTAATGCATTCGAAAAACTTACAATATCTGGCACTTTTTGTGTTCTAGAAGAATTCATTATGTTCACAGCATGCTTCACATTGTGATCTGGCTGAAAGCTTTGAGAAGGTCAATAATAAATGGCAGAAATGAACATGGGTCATTGATGAATGATATACATACAGAATGTATCCTTTGTATTCATCACAAACCATTCACAAACAAATAGCAAAAATGACACTTGATATTTATCTCAATTGTAGTTAGCCTTGATCACTGTTAACACTGTGAGAGCCAGAGGGCTTCTCAGGATATCATACGTAGAGAGACCATTATATTCCCACATTGTAGTCTGGAAGCTGATTCCTCAAATACAAACATTTTGTTTTATGGCAAACTGGGTTTGACAAATTGCCTTGATGTCCTGAAGTGTAAATTCTGGTGACAAAACAAAAGGAAACTTGCCATTTTTTAAGTTGTATCAGAAAGGAAAGGGGTAATAGTAACATGTTTACACCTGAGCCCAGCTTTAGACCTATGCTTTTTGATGCCAGCTTAAGATGTTTTATTTTTTTCATTCATATATCTGTACTGGAAAGAACAAACTCAAACTAATGACACTTCATCTAAACATTTCCGTTTAGACCCGGATTATAAGCTGCAACACACAAACTTAGGATCTAATGACTAAAAAAGGCCTGATTATTGGCCCTATTGGGGAAAAAAAATCAAAATCACTATTTTTGATTCACACTCATTTGCACACTTACATTCTGTCACCCACTCATATGTACTCATTTATGTAAGTAAATATGTGCAGGTGTGGACGTAATAAAGGAAATATCTGTGTCTCTGAAAAAAAAAATGGTTTTATTTATTTTATTAATATTTTATTTTCAGAGACCCCAAATCTCATTCTCTCCCCTCTCTCTCTCTGACACTCTGAAGTTCAAAGTGTGTCAGTAAGAGAGAGAGAGAGAGAGGATTCTGACAACCCAGTGTTCACAGAACTCTAAATTTTCATTTATTGCATGTGAACACTATGATTGATTTTCACAGTTATCACATGAATACATTTTAAAAATAATGGATTATCGTGGTCTGCCTAACTTTTTTTTTTTCTCGAAAATCAAAGTTTTTTTTTCCAGGAAATAATTAAGAATGCATACAATAACAACAGAAATAATAAAACGAATGATTCAAATATAATAAAACAGGTGAAGAGTAAAAATAAAAATTACACAAAACAGTTGAGTTCAACACACAGAATATAACAGTAGTTAAATGAGGGGGTTTTGTACAAATATAATAAAATGAGGGACATGTATATATCAGTAATCCAAATTACTAAGATTGGACTATAGGATCTGTACCAAATTGTATGTATAGGCGGAAAAAAAAACAAAAAAAAACCTTGTGAGGGAAGGAATACGGAGTCATAATGGGGGTTCCTTACCAGGGGTCATGTTTGAACACCATGAGCCTGAACTGCTGTAAAGCACAGAAGCATAACAGAGTTATATCAGTGATTTATGTATCACTGTTATTGAATAGAGGCTGCATAAAATAGCAATGTAGAAGATAAAATAGTTTATGAGGTTAGCCAAGACAGAGTGAAGACCCAAGACCCACATTATAATTGTACACTTATACACAAGGTACATATTATATATATCATAGTATCAATAAGAATCATTTCAAAAAGCAGTTCCAGGATGGGTCCAACTGAGCTGCAAAATCACACACATATCAATGATTAGTCAATAAGGCATGAGTTCACCAAATGCCCAAACATGGATGTGTGATTACATTATGCATATCTACTCTTCTATGGAAAATTAAAATAGAAGGGGTACTTTTAAAAAAGTTGCAGTGTTAAACATTGAAATACATCAGTGCAATAAACTTTGTTTGGGGATTGTATTAAAGGTTCCCTGTTTCTTTTGGAAAGTACAGATAAATATTAGCATTGATGGAGAAGATCAGCTTTTATTACAAATTGAAAAGGCTGCAAATATGAATGAAGTTCTAATCATGGGAGATTTTAATTACCCAGATATGGATTGGAAGTGTGGCACAACTAGTTCAGCTAGGGGCAGCAAGTTTCTGGACCTGCTTAATAACAAATTTATGGCACAATTAGTAGACACCCCAACTAGAATGGATGCCTGTCTGGATTTGGTAATAACAAACAATGAGGAGCTTATCTCAAACATCCAAATAAGAGAACACTTGGGGAATAGTGACCATAATATGGTCTCATTTGAGATTAATGCAAAAAAGCAAATTGGTAAATACGCCACCAAAACACTTAATTTTAGAAGGGCTAACTTTGATGGACTAAGGGCATCGATTGAACATTTAGACTGGGAACGATTGTTTTCTGGACTAAACACAGAAGACAAGTGGAATGCCTTTAAGCACACATTACAAAAGTACACATCCCAATATATACCTTTGGGAAACAAATGCAAAAGACACAAATCAAAACCAATGTGGCTTACAGGTAACGTGAAACAGGAAGTACAAAACAAGAAAATGGCATTCAAACATTATAAAAACACGGGATCAGCATTATCATTTATAGAGTACAAAGAGGCCAACAAAGCCTGCAAAAAGGCAATTAAAATGGCTAAATTGGAAAATGAGAAAAGGGTTGCCAAGGAGAGTAAAACTAACCCCAAAATGTTTTATAAATATATAAATGAAAAAAGATAAAGAGGGAAAATGTTGGGCCCTTGTTATCCCAAATGGGAAATTTGGTAAGTGAGGACAGAGAGAAAGCAGACATTTTAAATACTTTTTTTTCTTCTGTTTATACTAAGGAAGAGCAGATGGACGAGCCCCTGCTACAGGAAGTTATGGGACATTCGCCGCAAACATGGGATTGGCTGACACAGGAAAAAGTGCTTAAGCAATTACACTCTGTTAAGATAGACAAGGCCCCAGGACCAGATGGTATACACCCAAGGGTACTTAGAGAGTTAAGCATAATTCTGGCCAGGCCACTATTCATGATCTTTAGGGATTCATTCAGTTCAGGTACAGTGCCAACAGACTGGCGAAAGGCGGATGTCATTCCAATATTTAAAAAGGGATCAAAATCTCTGCCAGGTAATTATAGGCCAGTGAGCTTGACATCTGTAGTGGGGAAACTATTTGAAGGATTGCTAAAGGTATACACTCAAGAATACATCTTGAACCAGAATATAATTAGTAAAAGTCAACATGGTTTTGTGAAAGACAGGTCTTGTCAAACAAACTTAATAACATTCTATGAAGAAGTCAGTAAAAATATAGATCTAGGCGTGGCAGTTGATGTGATCTATTTGGATTTTGCGAAAGCATTTGATACAGTTCCACACAAAAGGTTACTCTACAAATTGAGAGAAATAGGTTTGGGGGCAAATGTGTGTATGTGGATTGAAAATTGGCTAAAAGATAGAACACAAAGGGTTGTTGTAAATGGAAAATTCTCAAATTGGACAAGGGTATTAAGCGGAGTACCTCAGGGGTCTGTTTTGGGCCCTCTTCTTTTTAATTTGTTTATTAATGATCTGCCACATTGTGCTGAGAGCCATGTCTCCGTGTTTGCGGACGACACTAAATTAGGTAAGGCAATAAAGACTAATCTTGATGTTTTTTCTTTACAGGAAGATTTGGACAGAGTGGGGGACTGGGCAGTAAAGTGGCAAATGAGGTTCAATATAGACAAATGTAAAGTTATGCATTATGGGAAAAATAATAACAAAGCAACATATACGTTAAATGGTTTTTCCCTGGGAAAAACTACTAATGAAAAGGATTTAGGAATAATTATAGACAACAAACTTGGCAACAGTGCCCAATGCCAGTCAGCAGCTGCAAGGGCCAATAAGATATTGGCATGTATAAAACGAGGTATAGATTCACGGGAGGAGGATATCATCTTGCCTCTTTACAAATCAATGGTAAGACCTCACCTTGAATATGCAGTACAGTTCTGGGCACCAGTCCTTAAAAAGGATATTAAGGAACTAGAAAAAGTGCAAAGGAGAGCTACAAAATTAATAAGGGGTTTGGAGGATCTTAGTTATGAAGAGAGACTTAAAAAATTGAATTTATATACGTTAGAAAAAAGGCGTCTCAGAGGGGATATGATAACATTATATAAATATTTGCAGGGCCAATATAAAGAGCTCTCCAGTGACCTGTTCATTAACAGAAAGGTACAAAGAACAAGAGGTCACCCCCTCAGACTGGAAGAGCAAAGATTTCATAGACGGCAAAGGAAGGGATTCTTTACGGTTAGGACAATAAAGTTATGGAACTCACTGCCAAGAGAGGTAGTGCTAGCAACCACAATAGATGCATTTAAAAATGGTTTGGATGTTTTTTTAGGAAAGCAGAACATACAGGGCTATTAATAATAGAATAAGCATTAATAAAAGAGCTTATTGATCCAAGGAGAAATCTGATTGCCTCTTGGAGTCAAGAAGGAATTTTTTCCCCCAGGAGGCAAAATTCGAAATAGCTTCCTTAGGGGTTTTTTGCCTTCTTTTGGATCAAAAGCTGTAATGATAGGTAGAAGGGTTGAACTTGATGGACTTGTGTCTTTTTTCAACCTAAATTACTATGTTACTATGTTACTATGTTACTATGTATTGGTGAAGATATATGTATACATGTGGGGAGTTTTTTAGATAGTGTCCTGATGATTCAATATTTAAATCATCACTGCTTCTATAAGTTAAGGTACATCCCTGTAATATAGTGTTATAGAAGTATCCATTGTAAACATGACTAAATTAGCATGTGGCAGCATTAGATTGCATTCTTCCTGAGTAAAGACATTTTCTTTATCAATGTGTCAAATATAGCCTTATTTTACAGAATTGTATGTTACATATTATGTTTGAAGAGAACACTTTGTATTGTCTGTCTTTATAATTTGTCCATACATGGGTAAGGGTTTGTACAACACACTTTGATATCATCATGAGTAACAAGTTACATATATTAGTGTTCTTCAGTTTTGTTTTGTTTTTAATTTATTATTCTCTTATATGATTCCAGCTAATTTCCTCAAAGGTTTCATGGATTCAAAAATAATTCAATGCAAAAAAAAACAAAAACACAATTCAACCGATTCAGTGAAATCTAAGTGGAAAGCACTCCTGGAAGTATCTATTTTCTGAAACCAGTTGCATTAAAGGGACAGTCTAGTCACCCTTTTAACTTTGGTGCAATTTGAGGGCAGCACAGTGTAGGGTAGACTCACTTTCCGTTTTAATTCTCTGAAAAAAAAAAGAGATTATTCTTAGCATTGAAAGAGTGGCCACTAGTGGCCATTTAGGTTACTACATTGGTACGGACATATGCCCTAACGCAAGTGCAGTTGCTCCTTCTCCCATCAATCACTGGGCTGTCTGAAGCATCCCCCAAGCCTCCTCTAATCTCCTGCTCTCAGACTTGAGCATCTCCATGGAAACAGGCAGGTCAGTATTTCCTGCAGAGTGAGCTGGACGGGGGAATGGATCAAAGAGGAACTTTTATTATCACAAAAAGGACTACTTCTCCGTGGATTGCACTATAAATAATGGTTTGTGATCAAGGCAGTAAGTATTATATTGTATTTAAAGCCTTGCTAAAGATGACTATTGTGCTAGTCATGGAGAATGAGTCCTTTTTCTGATAATAAAAGTTCCTTTTTGTTTAATCCCCGGGGTGTCCTGCTCACTCTTGCAGGGAACATGTAGTATAATATTAATATAAATAAAAAAGAGTGTGATGTGAGTCTGTGTGAGAATGTATGACTGGGTGTGATGTCAGTGGTGGTACTAATATGGGGGACTGCAGTGCTTATCATGCTCAGCCAGCTGGCATTTATGATGGGGACTACAGTGCCCATCATGCCCAGACAAGCTGGCATTATTTATGGTGGGGACCACACTGCCTATCATGCTCAGCCATGCTGGAATTTAGGGGGGACTTCAGTGCCTATCGTGTTCCACGACAGTGAATTTATAATGCACTTGTAAACACTAGGATCTCTAATGCAACACATTGCCTGATTACATCACTAAACAGGATATCATATTCCAATTATTATTGACTGCTGCTCGGAAAATAAACTCCCTTAGAAGCCTTAGGGAGACGCCCTTTGAGTGGGCTGTCCTGAACCTCTGCAAATGTGCATTTTCATCTAAGTGTAATATCTTCATTTTTTAAATAATGCAAAATATAAAATATGCATTTTAACCCCTTAGTGACAGATGACGTGCCAGGCACGTCACGGCAAATCGAGGACTTGCCGACAGCTGACGTGCCTGGCACGTCATGCACGAAATAGAGTAAAGAAAGCGACCAGCGGTTGCTTTCTTTACTCTATCAGTGTTACTACAATGCCTCTAGGTAGAGGCATTGTGCAACATTAAAAAAAAGTGCAGGGGCACGCTACGATTTAAAAATGGCTGCGCCGACTGCACACGTGCTTAGGAAGTGAACGCACTTAGCGAGGCACTTAGCAGCACCTTCGGCTCCCCCAGAACTGATGGTGGTCGCTCTCCTGAGCGACCCCACCGGCTCAGTAGAAGGGAACCCTGCCTATACAGGCAGCGCTTCCCATCTACTGGCAAGAGCAGCAGAAGTGAATGTATTTCACTTCCGATGCTCTAGGGGAAGCCAATCGATGCCTGCACAGCATATCTGTGTGATCTGTGTGCAGGCATGTATGATAAGTGCTCTGATGAGCACTTATCATACAGTCAAAGGCAACATTTGTAAATATTGCCTTTGACAAGTATTGACCTGCCTCCCTCTCCTTACTAGTTTTAGTAAGGAAGAGAGACAGATCAGATAATGTAAAAAAATAAAATAAAATATTTAATAAAATTTTATAAAAGCCATTTCAAGTGTTTAACCCCTTCCCTGCCATTGATCGCTGTGTACGCAGTGATCATACACAGTAGCACATGTTTTGCTGTCTGTGCATTTTTTAGGGGTTCATTTTTTTTACTGTAATTCATTACAGTATAACAAAGGCTCTTTTAAGAGCTATTAACCCCCTTACTTGCTGTAGATCACTGCCTAAGCAGCGATCTGGCGCAAATGCAGCAATCTTGCTGCAGAAGCATTTTTTATATATTTTTTTTATTACACCCGCTTCGGGTTAATTGTCCAGTTAGGGGTTATGTTTAACGTCATTTTTTTTTTTTAGCTGTCTGATCGCATGTATAGCGATCAGTAACAGCTGATCAGTGGCAAAGGCGGTTTGGTGATTGCAAACATGAGCATCACAATTCGCCTGGTCAGATCAATATTTGTTGTAAATATTGATCCGACCCGTGTAGATCTGCCTCTCTCTCCTCACTTGAGTTTTAGTGAGGGAGGGAGACAGAGCTGTATAATGAAAGTTTGTAATTATAATATTTTTTTTTTTAAAAGCCGTTTCCAGCATTTAACCCCTTTCCTACCATTGATCGCTGTGGACGCAGTGATCTTCCACAGCAGCACAGTTTTTGCTGTCTGTGCATTTTTTAGGGGTTAATTTTTTTACTGTCATTTTGTTGCTATCGTAATTTTTTTTGTCACACTCGCTATGAGTTAATTTTACCCACTATGGGATTACATGTATTCCTTTTGAAGCTGTCTGAACGCGTGTATGGCGATCAGTAACAGCCGATCAGTGGCAAAGACGGTTTGGTAATTGTTTAAATAAGCATCACCATTCGTCAGATCACTATTGGTAAATATTGTTCTGACCCATATGGATCTGCCTTCCTCTCCTCACTTGAGTTTTAAGGGAGAGAGACAGATCTGTATAATATGTTTTTAATTGTAATAAATTAAATAAAATGTTACAAAATTGTGAGACCCAAGGGCTTTTATAAAAGTCATACACTTTGTATTACCCACTTCCCTGCCACTGATCACTGCACAGCAGAACATTTTCTCTTGTTTGTGCATTTTTAGGAGTTAATGTTTTTGTACAGTACTACAAAAGCTCTTATAAGAGCTATTAACCCCTTCCTTGCCCTAAATGTCAAAATTCCAAGTTGGAAAATCAAAAAGCACACATCTCAAATGTGGCCTTTTAACCCCAAAACAAGCAGACAAACCTATGCATGGGTGGTATCCCTGTACTCAGGAGAAGTTGCTGAACACATATTGGGGTGTTATTTGGCAGTGACACGTACCACAATCTGTGAATTTATGTCTGAAATACAATGTTTGTGAAAAAAAACACACAAAAATTACTACCACAAACTTTGACAAAGACTGGTGGCAGAATTAGTGCATGGAAAGTGTTAAAATACCACCATTTGAAATAGCCTAGGGTGTCTACTTTTAGAAAATATATGGGTTGATGGGGTAAAATACACTGGGTAGCTTCAAATATGTCCCAAATGGGACATGGGTGCAATCTGTCTCCATGTCAAAATTTCAAGTTGGAAAACCAAAAACTGCACCTCCCAAATGTGGCCTTTTAGCCCCCAAACAACCCAACAAACCTATGCATGGGTGGTATCCCTGTACTCAGGAGACATAGTAGAATCTATTTAGCAGGATGTTTTTGTTCGCTTTTGTTCAGGAAATATGTTGTTTTTTTGTTTTGTTTTTACCATATTTTATTTAATTTTTTTATATAATATTATAGGATATGATCAAAATGATGGCATCCACAGAAAGCCCTTCTTGTCCCGATAGAAACAATATATAATTTGTGTGGGTACAGCAAACGACAAAGAAGAACATTACAGCTAAACACAAACAGCACAGAAATGTTAAAATAGCCATTGTCCAGAATGGACAAAAATGTTTCAAAGGCTCTGTCCTTAAGGGGTTAAAGTACTTTGAAAATACTTTAATATGCATTAAAATGTTGAGGAGGCATTTTGGGCACTAGACATTTGGAAAAGGAAATATTAACATTAAAGATAAGATAAATAAATTAAAACACATTGCATTGCATATTATACATGTTTTTTTAAGATATGAATCATATTCCAATATTGCATAGTGATAAAACCAATAAAAATAGATGTACTTGTGAAAAGTTACTCTTGTTGTTCATATTTACTTTTTACAGATATTTACATGTTTATAAAATTGTACAATATTTCTGCATAGGCTTTATTTATTTTCAGTTTGCTGTTGCATGTATTTTATGTCCAAGTACTAAATTTAATGAAACTTTATTTCCCCCAATGCTTTGGGCTATAAACTAACTATAGCTCATATAGATTTCACTTTAATACAACCCTTCTTTTACTTACTAATGTCATCTTTCTTTTCTCCTGTTATTAATATGGCAAAAAGTCAATTTCAAAACATGCCTGGTAATAAATAAAAGGTTAAAAATAAAAGCAGCAACAGAAAAAATTATGCAGACAAAATTCTAAAGAATACAAATTGATTTTAAAGGACACCATTATCATTACTTGCAATGAAGTTTATTTACTTATATGCATTACATTATGGTTTAATCACCATTTTACAGGTTCTGGCCCTACTTTCCTCACATGTTTTTGTTACAATGATTCAAGGTCTGTATGATGTTTTTCAATCTGTGATATTTTATTGACTCTCCCAAAGGACATTGTAGTGTGACCACACTCATTGTGGATTGATATTATACATTCTATCAATTTTTTTAAAAACTATTCTCCTGTTTTCAGTTTTCTTTTTCTTGTCTTTTTAGGTTATAGTACATCTATGTATAATGATGCACTACTATGTCAAAGCATTTCATTGAATATCCCAATGTATCTTCCTTTCAGATGACACGAGAACAGTATATATTGGCCACACAACAAAATAGCCTTCGGACCGAAAATACTCAGTTTTATCCAGTGGGAATTTACGGATGGCGAAAGAGATGCTTATACTTCTTTGTCCTACTGCTGTTGGTCACCATGATTGTTAATTTAGCAATGACAATATGGATCTTGAAGGTTATGAATTTCACTGTGGTAAGTAGTGTTGCTTTACCACTTATGTTTTTGATAATAACACTGACCATTATTAATTTAATTAAATTCATTACATTATTACTTTATTTATCCATGAACATTTTTTAATGGTAGTAAGAACAAGATGGAAATGATAAACCAATTCCTTCCCTTCTTTTAATATTAACTACAGATGCGAAATTAGCTATATGTAAAAATATAATATTGTGCAATATAGTTTATATTTGGTACTGATATGCAATATACTATTGATGACAATTTGCGATGTGCTTAATACATTATTTATAATATATTATAATTTTTTGATGTTTAGTTCACTGTTTTACCAGTTCTCAGTTCCATTTATTATTAGGGTGGGCCATGACTACTACCTTGCTAGCAAATAGTAAACAACAACCTGATCCTGAGAGATTTCTGGCATAGGTCCATGGTGTGTGATGATGTCACTGAAAGACTTAAGGTCTTATGGATGTATAGCTGAAATATTTTAGTATGGATTATACTAATATGTTCACAACAAAGTAGTTCAGAATATCATATGTTTTTTTTAGTTCACAGAATTTAAAGGTAGCTTTTGGTTTGCTAGTATGTTAACGTACATATAACCTATCCTTTTTTGGGGGACGCTGCATGCACACTGCATGTACATATCTTTGTAAGCAGGAACTTAAGCACTATGATTGTTTTAGATTTAAATGTGATTTAAAAAATAGAATATTAAATTATTGATAAAACAAGTTGGCTGATTTTTATATGCTTAATTCAATGGCATGAGTTTGGAGTTTTTTTTAAATGAAAAGTTTCTGTTGCAACAACTTTTAAATCTGAACATTTAGTAAATTAAAGTTGAACACTAGTAAAATCTGAACATTTAGTAAATTAAAGTTTAACACTAGTACTAATAGAAATGACCTTTATTCATCATATGTTTTATTTTTATTGCAGCCATTCAGTTTATGTTTTGTGTGACTCAGTTACATACTTACAGAAATCGCTTTGCAGGTTATACTTGAATAAAGATGTACTTCCTTCTCTAAAGCGTTGTATATGGTGTACATGTACTGTGACATAAATTATATTCTGTTTAAAATGTTAATATCACACTTTCATTAATTAGTTGTTTTGTTCAAACACAATAATTCAATATCCCACTACTTTCTGGGCTATACATGTAAACTAACACACAGGAAATGTCAATCAAATCATTCTATTGTCTATGGAATTGTTACAGTCCAGCAATGCCACATTTTTCCAAGTGCATTATTGACATATTTCCACAGTATATATTGTGTTTTATTGCAACCTATGATTATAGTAAATAGATATTCCAATATGCTTGCTTTTTTATAATTAACATAATGTATTGTGACTGCATTAGCCAGAGGCAAGCAAGACACTTTAAAACTGAAAAACACTATAGTTATGTATTTTTTTTTATCTGTCAGTTTTTTAGACCCATAGCTCTACAATTCTATATCCTGAAAGTAACATAAATTTTAAAATGCATTTATTAGTGCAGAACAAATTATTTTCAATAAAGCCTCTCTTTATGCAATGAAATGTTAAGGTTGAAGACTAAAACAATCTATCTGCTGAGCCAAGTCTTGGTACCTTGTAGTGAATTTAAGGTATTGGTTCAGTAACCTGTGAAGTATGTGGCTAAAGTAATTATGGCTCGTCAAGCTTAATGACTTCGGTGAAATAACATTTGAAGTGCAATGTATTTCAAAATGCAGCCACTTGTGTCTAGACTGGTTATTAAAATTCGACTTTTGCAATTACTGGACTTTTTAGTTTGTGATCATACTAGAAATACAATACAGACTGTTACCATGAAATTGTATCTACCATATTTGAAAAAATAAAAAATGTAATTCCAGTGATTCCCTTTCTACACAAACAGGATTCTTGAATGCATAGCTATCCTGCATATCATGTTTCTTAACATTATCATACAGGCAGTAATATAGCACTTATATGATAGACAGTGGTGTTTAAAACATCATGGGTTCTAGTGAATGAGTTAAATAATCTCTGGCCATTGAATACCATAGTTGAATACAAAAAAAAAAATATATATTATTCCGTAGAACCCAATATACATAGAATTTATTGGCAGATAAGTACCAATCGGACCATCTGTCTTCAAGGCCATGGGAAATCGTGTAGCCACACAGGCTTAATCTCCTTTGTTGTGTTAACCTCTAAAACGTCCGCTGAAAGGCTATTCCATGCATACACTACCCTCTCAGTAAAGTAATACTTCCTGATATTACTTTAAAACCTTTGCCCCTCTTATTTAAGACTGAATTAGTCATTTTTATTCTTTTAAATATACTCTCCTTCTTTACTGTGTTTATTCCCTTATGTATTTACATGTTTCTATCATATCCATCCCATCTTGTCTTTCCTCCAAGCTAAACATGAACCTTTAACCTTTTATGGGAAGTTGTATCCTGCAATCCATGAACCAGTTTAGTAGCCCCCCACATTATCAATATCCTCCTAGCGATACAGTTTCAAGTAGTGTGTACAATACTCTAAGTGAGGTTACACCAGTGCTCTGTACAATGACACAAGCACTTCCCTTCTTCTACTGCTAATACCTCTCCCAATACAGCCAAGCATTCTGCTTTATTCTGGGTCAATCTTTATTTTGTTTGTTTTTTGAGACTTTATATGAAAATAGACATATACATCTTCCAACATTGTATGTTAGGATGCATAGATGGACGTTTTTTAGGAATAACATTTATACAAACACAAAGTATTCACAAGGATAACACTACATTTTAAGAATCCCCATATGTATACATTCTCCATAGGCAACTATAGAGGCCAGTCTACATTTTTCCTTCAGGAGGTTTGGAAATTGACTGGATAGCTAGAGTTTGATCAACATATATAACGCATTATAATAATATGGTGTAGTGATACAAGGATTAGGGAACGGCAATATACATGAACAGAGGTAATGTAAACATACATAGATTGTCTCCTTAGTTCCCTGTGGCAATATCAGTGGATTTGTTTGTTTGCTTGTTTTTGTCAATGGTGTTAGTAGATTAAAAGTATTGGAGTGAAGATTATTATCATGTATTGCTCTTGATAAAAGGTACTGTGTGAGACCCAACATGGGAAGAGCATAATTTCTGCATTCTCATTTGCTGCTATAATAAAATTGCAATTATCCATGATTTATCATTACAAAGAGCCTGGTGATATTAGTGTCAAATCCTAACCTGCTGTACAATCCCAAATCTAGGACATCAGTTTAACATATATTGTGAAGCTTCCCAAATAATTTTTTATACTTTTTAACACTAAAGATCTTGAGCATAGTCAGCTAATTTTGCTTGATTTTTTTCCATCTATATCCTCGTTTATTTAATAAAATAAATGTCTCTGTATTTAGTTCCAGTGACCCCACCAGTCTGGTAACTTCTGTGATTTGACAGCGAATACATGTAAGACGTAAAAGGTGTGTCCGCATGCCAATATCTCACAGGAGGCTCCTAAGTGGAATGTGTCATGACACAAATAGGAGTTCATCTCCAACATACCACTTTGTAGGTTTTTTTAAAATTCTTCACTTGACTTTAATTTAGTTTATACTGGAAGCAACCAAAAAGCTTTTTTTTTTCACTGAGCTTATTCCAGTGGATCACCTAAATGTGGATGGACACCTGTTATATGGTAAACAACCAACTGTATCGCCATCTGACATCAGTAAATTGTGGAGGAGAGACATCCAGTCTTAATAATCTACATTTATTGAAGTCCATGGACCATAAAATCATTAAGGGATAACAGAAAACACAAGGTACAAGAAACACAAGCTAATAGGTCTATGTGTAGTCCTCACTAGATATGTTATCCAAAATGATGAAATCAGCACACCTCTTGCTTGATAAATATTCATGCATTTAATAATAAAAGTGATGACACAGGGTAAGTGATAGCGCATGTCACGCTCACATGAGCACTTAGACATAAGTAGTGGTATGTCAAAACATTTATCAATTTATACAAAAGATGCGATCAGTAATATCGAGTAAAAAAATTGTGCAAAAAAAAAAATCATTGATTTGAACCCTACAATTGTAATTGTTGTCGAATTAGAGATTTTATTATTCCTTGACAAAAAGCTCACATAAAAAATGCTAGTGCTGTGCATAATAGCTTATTATGTGAAAACTCTGATGATCCTAAATAAATGAAATACCAAAGTATAATAAAATAAATATATAAAATAAAAACATACATATAAAAATACATAAATTAATTATTAGTGTATGAATCAATATTAAGATATAGTATAAAATATTTAAATTTGATTACAAAATAAATAAAATGAAAAAATAAAAAGATTATACTAAATAAATAAATAAATTAGTGCAGGAATCAATATTACATAGTGTAAAAAATGTGAATGTGATTAGGATAATATGTGAGCTTTTTTGTTTTTATTTAAAAACCAAGGTATGCAAATTCTTGTTTTCGTAAATATGAGCGGAGACTTCCCAATTCTTAATTCTGTAAGGCAGGTAGAATAGAATAAATACAGAACTTAATACTGTAATAGAAGATTATGATCGTATACATATTATATCTAGTATTGCATACATTAAATATATTAAACTGACCCATAAATAATTCAGATTCTGACATATATAAACTCAAAATACTAGAAGGAAAACACAAGAAGAAATGTGTTAAATGATAACCCTTTTCATACCTAAGGGTTGTCTGGTGCCCACATTAAATATCCAGAAAACTTCTCTCTGGCATAGTTGTCGAAACACTGAACCTACTCAGGGGCTCTTTTTGATAGCTTAAATCCCCAAAACTTCAAAGAAATTTTTGTTACTCTCACAGCATATTTTAAAGTTTCAAGCTACCAGGGTATCCAATTTGCCGTCAATATCTCCCAAGTTATCCCTGATTCTACACTAATTCTCTGGTCGTATGTCCTGTATATTGCTGTTTACACTATGTATGTACATTACATTAGCTGTGCAGCAATTAAAGTATTGTCAGAGAGTGAAAAATCTTCCATTTGAACTAGAGGTAATTGTGTTGTCTTTGCCTATAACATTTTTCAGATACCATAGTGAAATTTAGATTTAATTGATCTATTATTCAAATATGAGGAGAAGAATATAATTTTTCCTCACTTCCCTGCCTAATGACCAACAAATCATCGATGTATCACCCATACCTAGCGATACACCGATGATATAAGCTGCCTTCACCAAATACAAAATGTTCTTCCCTAGATAGCTCACTAGATACTGTGCACACTCAAAACCAGTTGTGAGATGTCATAAATAGAGTTGAGCGGACACCTGGATGTTCATTTTCGAGAGGTTCGACCGAACTTCAGAAAAAAGTCGGGTCCGTGCTCGAACTTGACCCCGAACTTGACCCCGAACCCCATTGAAGTCAATAGGGACACGAACTTTTGGCCACTAAAATGCCTCTAAAAAAAGTCCTGGAAAGGGCTAGAGGGCTGCAAAAGGAATTAAAATGTGGGTAAGAGTAGGACAAGTGCCCTGCAAACAAATATGGATAGGGAAATAACTTCAAAAAACATAAAATACATACAAATTTAAAATACTGTACTATTTAGCACCCAAAACCATTAGAATTTTTCAAAGTGCGCTGTAAGCATAGGATTTGACGGTTCTATTTGACTCTCAGATATGAAGTGCACCGCAAGACGCAAATGTACTATTTACCACCTAAAACTATTCAAATTTTTCAAAGTGCGCTGTAAGCACAGTATTTGACGGTTCTATTTGACTCTCAGATATGAAGTGCACCACAAGACGCTAATGTACTATTTACCACCCAAAACTAATAGAATTTTACAAAGTGTGCTGTAAGCACAGTATTTGACGGTTCTATTTGACTCTCAGATGTAATACATGTAATGCTTTTGCTATTCTATAAACCGAATCAATTGACCTATTCTTATGAATGGGGACTCTATTTCGGTTTATAGAATAGCAATAGCATTACATGTATTCCATAAATCGAAAGTCTATAAACCGAAAGACATTCAATTGACCTATTCGTATGAATGGGGAATCTATTTTGGTTTATAGAAAGCCAATAGCCATGTAATGCTATTGGCTTTCTATAAACCGAAATAGAGTCCCCATTCATAAGAATAGGTCAATTGACCTATTCTTATGAATGGGGACTCTATTTCGGTTTATAGAATAGCAATAGCATTACATGTATTCCATAAACCGAAAATCTATAAACCAAACAACATTCGGTTTAGAGACTTTCGGTTTATAGAATAGCAATATCATTACATGTATTCTATAAACCGAAAGTCTATAAACCGAATGTCGTTCGGTTTATAGACTTTCGGCTTATGGAATACATGTAATACTATTGGCTTTCTATAAACCGAAATAGAGTCCCCATTATAAGAATTTCTTATGAATGGTCACTCTATTTCGGTTTATAGAAAGCCAATAGCATTACATACAATGTAATCGCCGAACCATGAACTCCAACACGGACATACAGTGAAATGTCCGTGTTCGGGTCCGGGGTCCAAAAACCGTGTGGTTCGGGTTCGCTCAACACTAATTATTATCTCTGCTTTGCTGCTGAGAGAATTAAAGGAAAGATTTCAGCATAATACTTGCCTCTGTGTTCTTGTAAATCATGTCTTTACATCATAACCTTGTCAAATCTGGTCATTATTATCACTGGACGTCTCTCCTGTACTACTGTATACTCTGTACTGGTGTCTAGTGTCAGCTGGCGATACTGTGAGTTGTGGTGCTTATCTTGTAAACGTTATACCTGATCCTATAATACTTTCACACCAAGTGAGGAGGATTTATTATAAATTGATTGTTTGGGACTGGGGCAAGATTCTATTTGTTTTGATAAAATGTCATTCATCATACACACCTTGATTAAAATCTCCCCACTGAAGTAATATATTTTGTATGTATGTTTACTATTTAAATAGGTAACTTGGAAATAGACTTGCAAATAGAAGGTCCACACATAGAATTGTACAATTATCATTTGCAATATCAATCTGTGTTTGCTAAAGGATAGGTGGTAATGAATCAACAATTGCCATATAATTCATGACTGTAAAGTACAATTTAATTACCATGAATATTGTCTATTCAACCATGTATGCCAGACCAATCTAAACTGCCATTCTGTATCATTAAAGGCACTACATAATCTTTCATTAAGACAAATTAAATTAATTATGTGAATCACTTGAGAAAACGAAATGTATTCCTCCTACCAAAATGCTACATGCTTTCTCATGGCCTTGTGGATAAATGTGGCTAATTTATTTTAATTTATATCAAAAGTTTGTAAAGGAAAGCTTAATTAGGCATTTTTGTAATTAATATGTTTCTTTTTTTCCCCAGCAAGTTTACAATTAGTTCATTAACTTTTCTTCTTCACATGTTTAGCATGTAAGGTGGTCAATACCAAAGTTAAACCACAGTATTTAATACTTCTGATTTATTTCAAAACAATATGTAAGGTTTATAACAATTCTTCCATGAAAAAATGATTCACTAGACATGTATAATATCATGTTTAAATGTATGGTATAATGTGCACATTAATTTGGATAATGGATCATTTTCACAAATAAGATATAGTTAAAGCATCTCAGCACTCATTAAATACAACCAGTTGGTGTTTCTGGGCTGGGCACATGCCATTGTTTTACCCTTCATGGGCATGGGGGAATTTGAGAGTGCATGGTAAGGCTATATCGCAGTTTAACCCCTTAGTGACAAGACATTTTCACCTTGACTTTCCCTTGGTGACAATGGCTGTTTTGACATTTCTGGGGTGTTTGTGTTTAGCTGTAATTTTCTTCTTTCTCACATACTGTACCCACACAAATTATATGTTGTTTTTATCATCATAAGAAGGGCTTTCATTAGATACCATTATGTTCATCATATATTATAATTTACTAAAAAAAATCATAAAATATGATGAACATTTTTTAAAAACCCACGTTTTCTAACTTAGACCTAAAATATAATTTACACAAATATAATCATTAAAAAACACCCCGTCTAAATAGTTTCTAAATGTTGTCCCAAGTTCAGAAATATGCATGTTTCCATGTTTTTTGGTATTTTTTGTGAGTAATGGGGAAAAAAACAAAATATTGTTTTTTGTTTTTTTCCTATATTGACATTTTTACCCAAACCCAAACCCAAAATGTAACCCTAACACTAAATTTAACCCCAACTCTAACCCTTATGCTATCCCTTAATATATTTTAATTTTAATTTAATTTTAACCCTATCCCTGATGCTAAAAATTATTTTATTTTAACCCTATAGGCTAATTTAACTAAATAACCAGTTTTCAGCTAATTAAACATATTTTTTTTATTTTTTATATTCAGAGCGACGGAAGTGAATTTACTTTCACTTCCAAAGCTCAGACTACCAGAGGGCATAGCCATACTGACGGAGCATACTGCTCTGTCAATATGGCTCCCACGATTGCTCCATGGGGCAATCGTGGGTGCCCCAGAAAGTACATTTCGGTGCTGGCTATTGCCTCGACATTGACGGAGTTCCCGGCAGGACGTGCCTGACACGTCCATTGTCGCAAAGGGGTTAAGGGAGCTGGACACGGCAATAACTGATGTGCTCTTGCATTCTGACAGGTGTTTGTAGAATTTGCAAGTTGTGGCAACATTTGAGATTATTTTTGTGATAACAGATCATTTTTGATAAGGGATACTCAACCTGTATTTACTTTTGTATGTATCGACAAAGGGATACTACCATTTACATAAGATATAACTAGATAACCTGGTCTTTTAAAACAAACACGTATATAGATCAGATACCATTGTTTTCTTTTTTAATATGATTGAATTAATTGCATATAAAAGTAAAAACTTAAATTAGGTGTTTATCTCCAGCATCCATTTTGAGAATTTTACCAATGATGCAACATCGTCCAAAATGTTCCAGCAAGTCTCACTTTACAACGATTGCCAAAGCCTGCATGATGATGTCAGAAGATATTCCCCTGCTCTCTTACTGACTCCTGTGTATCATAGTGGGCAGGACTAGGTAGCTGTGTACAATTTTTTTTTTTTTTACCTGCCTTCCAACACAACGAGAGGAGATTAACCTAATCATAACTCTGCCCTCTTGTGTTGTAATAGTTACATTACCCTCCCATTCAATGCAAGTCTATGATCAGAATTCTGACTTATAGACTGCATTTTGTGTCCCCACCCCCTAAGTGAGAAATTTGTGCTATAAAATCACTAGGGGGTCCCCCAAAACACTTTATTTCACTAAATGGCGGCGCCCAGTCACACTTTAGTTACATATTTTATTAAACAGAGTCACATAACAAAAACAAAAGACATATCTGAAATCAACAATACAAAATAAAAAAAAACTTTTCATATTTGGTGGGAGTGTCCCTTTAAGCATATAAACAAGTGTTCCTACATGCTAGTGTGTTGTCTCCTAAGCTATTTTTTTTTTCTAAATCTATCTAATGTTTCTCAATACTAAAGTATGGTTGTACATGACAAATAATTGATTTAACTAATTTATGCATGGTTTGAATAGCTTAATGAAGCATTGACCATGTAAACATTTACCTTTAAAGAGAGTAATGTCCCAATTTTAAAGTGGCACTATTTTTTTTATATCTTTTTGCTTCACTAATGGAAGCAAAACTTAAAAAGCCATTTCCCATTGGTCTTGAGTAATCCGAGGTGTATCTTGCAGATACATTTGGGTTTACTTTTAATGCTGCCGCTAAGCTGAGGCAGAGCTCATCTAGATGCTGGTGCATGCTGATACTCTCCCTAAACATCTGATAAGTGACTGTCAGGTACAAATGACTCTCTCTGCTATTGATGTCATTCAAAAAGGAGGTTATCTCTGTTCTATAGCAACCACACAGGAGTCTATTCACTAAAGTCCAAGTTTGGAGGTTTTAGATAAGGTTTAATCTTTACCTTCAAACTTGAACATACTCAGCCCCCTCTCGGATGTCTCATATCAACCATGCCAAAATGGCATTCACTAACATTTCTTGCTATGTTGAGATGTGGCGAGTTGTGTCAAGATGTGGTATGGCAAGGAGGTTGACTGAGGTGTGAGATTAAATCGAGATCGGAGGTCAAAAATATCTTTGATCAATTCACCTCCCATTATAGCCTACAGATGGCAAAATAAAACTAGCGTTTTTCTGTAAGTTTGGAGGTTGAGTTTGACTTGAAGTATTGAAGTAGACACATTGAGAGAAGTGATTTATTTTTTAAGTCACAACTTTGCCTTTTGAGATTTTCAGTGAATTCCAATTTCTAATTTTTTTTATGGATCTCAATGGCAAGGTGGGAGGGCATGTCGAGCTGGAGTCAACTATGTTGTTGAGTTTTCTTTAGTGAATACCTTGAGGAGGTTGAGTTCGGAGTACAAATTTGACATAGTCTCAAATTGAAAGTCGACTTCCAAAGATGACCTCCTTGAGCTATTCTCAAACTTTAGTGAATAGACCCAAGACTGTTGGTTCTCAGTATATTGTTGTGATCTATTGCACTGCTAACACATTGTGATCCATTGTACAGCTAACAATTTCCATTAGGCAACACCAGGAATGTCCAGAACTCCTGCACTTTCTGGAAGTATGGCTGGAAACTCTGTGCCATTTCTCTAGCAAGGGAAAGAGTCAAGTACACAAAGCAAAACAGTCCACACACCTAAGAAAATTCTAATACACCAAACAAATAGGAAGTTCTATAGTTAAAACGTATCCTAGGAGGTAGTGCTGGTAGCAAAAATGAGGAATATTTGCAGCAAAACAGATACAGCCTCCCAACCAAAAAAGAGGACATTTTCATACATTTTTTTTTAAAAGAGATCCCAAAAGAGGATGGACATAAAAAAGTAATGTCCTCTAAAAAGAAGATATCTGGTCAGGTCACCCTATGTACAGATCATGCTTACAGACAGACACTGAAAGAAGCAGTTTTGTCACCTAATCTATCACTGATATTTTCTAGACAAAACATGATACAAAGATCATTTAAAATGTCAGTAAATCAGGGGCAACGCATTATTAAAAACAATACATTATTTTTGCTCTTTGTGGTAAACAGACTGATACATTTGTACATTATGGTACTCAATGATAGCCTTTCAAAATATCTATTGGAGGTTTTCTATTATATAACAGACCATGCAAATGTTCTTTGTAGTGATTCATAGTCCAGAACCTTGAAGGTCAATTCTGAACACCATTTTATTTACATAGATCTGCAGTATCTCTGTGTTTCAGTTTATAATGTTTCACATTATGGTTTTTTTTTTTTTTACCAACTTCACTCACGTAATATGCCATGAAATTACGACTAGAGATTCATCTCCATAATTCATCACTGGATATATCCTTGATGCAAACCTCTTTTTTAGTTACAAATATAAAAACAAAATCTCATTAATATATATAAAGTATGTCAGAATAAAGGTTATTTTTATAAGAAGCATACAGCATGATTTTACTGAACTGCAATATTATAAAATGTTATCAGGTGTCTGCCATTTTGGATAATTACTTACATAATTGACATAATTCAACTGAATTGTGTCCAAATCATCATTTAAGATCAATTATTTTTTTGTGCTCATCTTTTCAGGAAAGGAGTGACATTTTAAAATGTGGTGAACACAATCATCAGTATCATGCATTCATAGCAGCTTATGTTTGTTTCTTTAACCCCTTCAGGACAATGGTTTGCTTTTGTTTTGATGTCCGTTCTGGACAATAGCTTTTTTGCTACTTTAGCTATGTGCATGTTTCAATAAAAGTGCATGCTTGCTTTTTAAATGAACAGTGTAAAAAATGGCAAAATCTCTCTCTCTCTCTTCTCTCTCTCTTCTCTCTCTCTTCTCTCTCTCTTCTCTCTCCTCTCTCTCTCTCCTCTCTTCTCTCTCTCTCTCTCTCTCCCCTCTCTCACTCTCTCTCCTCTCTCTCTCTCCTCTCTCTCTCTCTCTCTCTCTCTCCCCTCTCTCTCTCTCTCTCTCTCTCTTCTCTCTCCTTTCTCTCTCCTCTCTCTCCTTTCTCTCTCCTCTCTCTCTCTCTCTTCTCTCTCTCTCTCTCTCTCCCCTCCCTCTCTCTCTCTCTCTCTCCTCTCCTCTCTCTCTCTCTCCTCTCTCCTTACCTGATTTGGTGAGGGGGCATGATTGACAGGTCAGTGATGACCACCCATGGGCAGTCCCAGCGGCCAATTTTAAAAAGTTTTTTTCCTTGATAGCATTCACTTGTGATGCTTCCAGGAAAGCCAAACATAGCAGAAATCATGGCAATAAGTGAAAAGTTAGCTATCCCTAGTGAGGATAAAATGACATGTTCTTTTGATAATATATGTCAGTTTATCCTCTGACCGGCAGCTGCCATGCTGCCATGGAAAGCAGTTGGCTCAGTCTGGTCGATGACTGTCTCTCTTAGCGCAGAGAGAGACCCTTGTTTTTACATGGGATCAGCAGATGAGACCCCCGTACTCTGAAGACCCCAATCAGATGAGTGGGGCGAACCAGAACTGCTGTGTTTCAGCTGTGAGACACAACAGAGTAAACCCGTGTGTATCTATTAACATACACATCGGGTTTACTTTGGAGATGCAAGACACAAGGCAAGTAAACTTGTTTTTAACCTTTGTTTCCTTCAAATGCAGCAGGGGTTAAAAACAGGTTTAATTGCCCTTTAAGATACTAGGTAATATCCATGAAACTGATTGCTTTAAAAAATATGTCTAACACAGGGAAAACTGAATAATATTTACAGTCACCGCAATTGTTTTATTTTAAATCTTGCTTAGAAAAGGTGGGTACTGTCATCTAGAATGCCAAATAGATGGAAAATATATCAACTTTATATGCTTTTGTTAGCAAGCATCTGTGAAAATAAAACTAATAAATGAATACTCTGACAAGCATAATAAAAAAATCGAGAAGCAGAAATTAATGTTTACTTTACCATTGGGAAACTATTAACATTTTCATTGTACACTATATTTCATTTCCATTGTTACACTGGCACACTATTATGGCAAATATACAACTTTTAGATGCTGTACTGAAAAAGGTATTTTTTAAATTTAAATAAACTACTCTTGCATCCCAGAAAGCTTATTCCATTTGGGTTAATTTAATGGAGATCACATAAGCAGAATTAAAAAAACTGTACATTGTCCCAAACAGAATATTTATGTGTATTTATTTTTATTGTGTATTGTATAATCCATGATAATTATTTTGGTGAATTTTGGATTATAATAATAGTCTGATTCCCACTGAGACAATAAGTAATTTTTTTTTGTTTCATTTGAAGCAATAAAATCTACTTTCCTTTCCTTTTTAAGAAATATGTCTTATAATTTCTTTCCATAAATGCATTCAGTCGTGAGTGAGAGGATTTTCATCATGGAATGAGTTATTTTAGTGTTCCATAAAATTGTACCATTGATTGAATAAAAATGTAATGAGATATGTTAGACTTGCTGTACAGTATGTGTAATTTATCTTTGAAAATTATTTGCTTTCATCCTTGTGCTATTGATTAGAAATAACCAGGTGTGGAAGAGAATATTACATGTATCCTCTATAGCGCAACAACAAGCAGTGCATCACAAACAGTGGCGTCACAAGGGGGGGGCGGGGGAGCAGGCCGCACCGGGTGACACCACCATCGGGGGTGACACCCGTGCTGCCGGCACCCCCTGCATTAAAAAAAAAACATCAAAAACTTACCTCGTTGCTGCCGTCTCCCAGTGCAGGTCCATGGCTGTGAGGGAAGCGTTGTTCGCTCCCCTCCAGCCGCGCGGATCAATAAAGTTTGTTCAAACTTTTTTTTTTAAACAAACTTTATTAATCCGCGCGGCTGGAGGGGAGCGAACAACGCTTCCCTCACAGCCATGGACCTGCACCGGGAGACAGCAGCAAGGAAGGAGGTAAGTACTGGGGTCTGGGGAAGGGGGGAGGAGGGTGGCATAACGAGCAGACTGAGTGGCATTATCCTGGCATATTAATTGGCAATATCCTGGCATCTTAAATGGCATACTGGGGGCAAAATCCTGGCATATTAAAGGGCAAAATCCTGGCATATTAAAGGGCAAAATCCTGGCATATTGGGGGTCAAAATAGTGGCATATTAAATGGCATATTGGGGGCAAAATCCTGGCATATTAATTGGCTCTATCCTGGCATATTAAATGGCATTTTGGGGGCAAAATCCTGTCAAAATAAATGGCATATTGGGGGGGGGGGGGCAAAATACTGGCATTATAAATGGCATATTGGGGGCAAAATCCTGGCATATTGAGAGCAAAATCCTGGCATATTAAATGGCATATGGGGGGGGCAAAATCCTGGCATATTAAATGGCATATTGGGGGCAAAATCCTGGCATATTGGGGGGCAAAATCCTGGCATATTGAGAGCAAAATCCTGGCATATTAAATGGCATATTGGGGGTCAAAATCCTGGCATATTAAATGGCATATTGGGGGCAAAATCCTGGCTTATTGAGAGCAAAATCCTGGCATATTAAATGGCTTATTGGGTGCAAAATCCTGGCATATTAAATGGCATATTGGGGGGGCAAAATCCTGGCATATTGAATGGCTAAATCCTGGCATATTGAATGGCTAAATCATGGCATATTGAGTGACTAAATAATCCTGGCATATTGAGTGGCAAAATAATCCTGGCACATTGAATTTCTAAATCCTGGCATATCGAGGGGTTAAATACTGGCATATTTTAATTGGCAAAGTGATGCTGTGGCATGGTCTGTGGGGCAAAATAACATGTACTATGTGGAAAGTGACACTGGCTAGTTCTGTGGGGCAATATAGGTGCATGGCAAGTTCTGTGGGTACTGTATGGTGCTGTGTTAAGTCCTTTAGGTTCAATGTGGGTGCAGAGGAAGGAAAAAAAATAGGAATGCAATTTTTCAATAGCATTTTTATGAAATAGAATATTAAATAATTCAAATAAGTATAAATGCAACTAGTTATAGAGAGATGTCTGTGTTTATAGATATGTATTCGAATTGTACAATTGTCACCTTGTGGGGCTACTGTGTGTCGCATAATTAATGGCTGTCCCATGTGTGGCATATTTATTGGGCCCCATGTGTGGCATAATTAAGGGGCTCTTTTGTGTGGCATAATTATGGGGCACTTGTGTGTGGCATAATTAAGGGGCGCCTGTGTGTGGCATAATTAATTGGGCTCTAAGGTGAGGCATCATTTATGGCGCTTTGGTGTGGCATAATTTATGGGACTCTTGTGTGTCATAGTTATGGGGCTCCTGCGTGTGACATAATTTGTGGGGCTCCTGTATGTGACATATTTAATGGGACATCTGACTGGCATTACTAAGGAATCTGTTTGGCATGGTATTGGAGGAATTCCAGGGGGGTGACACCATGAGTTACCGCACCGGGTGACACCAACCCTAGTGACGCCTCTGATCTCAAATGTGTGAAATACATACTTAAAAAGAGTAGGGTTTAAACCAATTCAGTTTGGTAAAATAGAAAGTGATATTTAATGGGTTTATTTACTAAAATGTAACTTGCATGTGAGTTAGAAGCACTTAATAGTATAATTAATATTTGATTTAGTCTCATGTTTAATAACAAACACTTTATAGTTCAATTATTGCATTTCACTCAAATAAATGTGATTAGACTGTTGTTAAGCTAATTCTTATCCATTCCTTAACCCTCATAGTTTTGAGAACATTTCATCTCGCTGACTTAACTATTTATTTATTTAGAAAGTGTTTTACCAGGAAGAATACATTGAGATTTCTCTCGTTTTCAAGCATGTCCTGGGGACCCAGTCCAGAATGGAGTTACACATTTAACAGTAGATTCAAAATAAATACATACATACATATATTTAAACAAGTTGGAAGGAAAACATACAGGGTAAATCATTATTGATACAAAAAAGGAACAACATGTACTGTATACAAAGGAGTTTGTAACTAATAACAGGTACAATCATTTTGAGGATTTGGGAGACACTCATTTTCAGGGACTTTAGACTAGAGGATGATTTGTCAGAAACAGGAAGGCTATTCCACATATGAGGAGCTCTGAAAGAGAACGCACCTCGGCCCGCTTCCTTTTTGAAGTGAGGGATCGCTAGTGAAGGGTTGGTGCAGGATCTGAGATTGTAGGATGTGCAGAGAGTAAGAGTGAGCAAGCTGCTCAGGTGGTGGTGGGGGGGGGGGGAAGCGTTCCAGAGAAGTGGTTATGCACTAAGCAAGCTAGGTGGAGAGTGTGCCTGGATAAATTGTCTATGCTTAAAAGTATTGTTTAAAAAGTGCATTGTGCTTGGCCAGCTGAGCTCTTCTAGCAGGAAAAGCCCACTGGGTTTGACTATGCACAATGTACATAGTTGCCAAAAGTCCCAAATTTGTTGGGACAGTCCCAGTTTTTGGGGTTTCTATCCTGGGAAATTCGGGTCTGACCTGTCATTATTGCTGCCTATGTACAGTGCTTAGCCATTGTGCACAGGCAGCATTGCATTTAAATAGTCTAAACTTGGAGAATTGAGCTCCAAACATCCAACATCTGTACGTCACGGAACAATTAAATATATCACTGCAGTGTCACGTCATTCGCTGGCATACTATGATCAGGCTGTAACAGGCATAGCTGAGTTTCTTGGGATCGAGGCACTCCAGCCATGTCTGCGGAGGCCCTCTCTGTCACATTGTTCTCTGTGACCGTGGATGTGGTAAACACTGGATGTGTTTACCTGTCAAAGCAAGTATCTGGTTTTGACAGCTTTAGTCTTTCCCTGTCCAATGGCAATCATTGCATTAAAATGGTCAGCTTGTCCCACAAGCACCTCCCTACTGCAACCAGAATGGCAGAACATGCCAGGCATGTCTAACAGTATAGCTATCAGCATATATTCTGTCAGCCTCAGATGGTTGTGAATTGTTATATATAAAATTATGCATAAAAATATATAATACAAATAAACATGCTATATATCTATACATTCATTTCTAAAATGTTTATCCAGCCTGTCAACCACAGATATTGACAAAGCATAGTTATCAGCATATATTCGACCAGCCGCAGATACTATACTACATATAGTGGTATAGCATAGTCCTAGTTACTACATAGTTACTGTTCTGTCATCTTCAGATAATTGTAAAGTATATTCTTTCTGCCAGGTACAGTTCTAAGCTTGCGAGCAGGGCTCAATACTGCAAGTACCAGTGTGTTCTAGTTTGTCTAACTAAGTATGTAGTCCCCTTCTAAGCTCTGTATCTAACGCTATGTAAATTGTTAGCGCTATATAAATAAATGTTAATGTAATGTAGTAAAGAATAGTCATCAGCACACGATCTACAAGCCATGATCAAATGCAACCATTCAGTCTTGGGTCTTATTTAAAAGTAAGAAAGAAAGAAAAAAATTCAAAATGAGTCTATGGGGGGACACTTTGCATTGTCATCTATTCCCAAATTTCCTTTCAAGTCTTCTGTCTCTTCCAAAATAATTTTATGATACACTTACACACTGCATATCACAGCTAATTGTACTGCTGTTTGGCTTTGTGATACAATGATACGCTGCAAGTTACTTAGAGTTTTTATTTTGCTGGTGAGTCTGTTATACACTCACACACCACACATTAATGTGAGTTTTTATTGCTGTGGAGTCTGTGGAGTTTGTGGGGCTGTATAGAGGGAGGAGGGCAGTATGCGCTGGGTGCCATTCAATAGGGGCACACCCTGGTGCAGTACCAGCACTTCCTATAGACGAACTAGGTGTTCGCCTAGGATGCCAGCTGTGTGGGGGGTGTCTAGGACAGTTCAGCGTGGCTGATTGACTGCTGACAGTTCAGCACAGCCGTTTGAATGCTGAACTGTCAGCGGTGAAGAGGAACGCGGCCGCTTCATCGCGGCAATGTAAGGGCAGACAGTTCAGCGCTGAACTGTCAGCGCTTTCAAATGTACACCCCGAAATAAACTACCCCCCTAATAAATGAAACCCCCCAAAAAGTGACCCCCCAAACTCTAATACTAAAATTAACCCTAATACTAATGCTACCCCCCTAACCCCAATACTAAAATTAACCCCCAAACCCTAATACTAAAATTAACCCTAATACTAATTGTTAGTATTAAATTAGTTCCCTAAAATATAAGTTAGAGTGGTTTTTGGTCTGTGTGGTTTGGCTACGTGTTAAAAATTATATTATTGCTCAGTTGCCTCTGCATAAATGAATTTAAGCCTTAGTGAACTCATTCTCATTTCATATAGATATTAGTTTATATACCACACCCTTAGATCCACACAGTGGTTGCAGTGCTGCTAAACCACTTGAGAGTCAGAGAATTGGTCCCAGTTCTAACAATTGTAATTATTATTGCTCTAACTTTCATATAAAGAGCGACATTTAGGGATACATTTTGTTGTATTAAAAAACTGTGTTAGAAATTCCTTTGGGGCATGTGTCACTTTCATCATAAAAATTTAGCATTTACTTTCTGCAGTAATTTAGATTTAAGTCAATCAAGAACACTTTATTATGTAATTCACAATAATACTACATTTAATTCAAATGTTTGCTTGGTATTCCTTTAACCCATGGTGCCTTTGGTATGTATAAATGCCCATGTCAAACCAATGGACTTTGTCACAAGCCTGTGTGGTTATCATAGAGATCATATGCCCAGTCCTCATGTGCAAAAGGGTTAATATGTGGTCCTAACCATGTCCTGTGCACTTAAAATATTTTAAGATGGCAAGTGGATTTTTGGGTGAATTAAATTTCAGGCTCATCTGGTCTTTAGGTAATGTTGTTGAATGCTGTGTTTAGTTTTAGCTGGAATGGCCAAATGTGTGACTTGGATGAAATAATTGACACAGAAATGTAATGTTGCTTAGTAACTGGCTAAATGACCGGTTGTTTGGATGAAATGTAAGCAACAGAGAGTAGGCCCATTTTTGTCTTATATAAATCTAATATTGAAGTGTGCTACTAATAATCATGGGCAGGCCCGACATCAGGGGATGACAGATGATACACCTGTCACGGCCCTTTAAAAATAAATGGAAAAAAAAACACTTGCAGGCAGAGACGCTATATGGGGAGATCAAAAGAGAGATCAACACTCACCAGCATCTCCGAGGCAAGAAGGCAGCATGGTGTCTGTGCAGTGCACAGACATCATTCAATGCTGCCTCTCTAGCGCTATCTCTCATCAGAGCACCAGGGGTCACATGACCTTCTGGTGCTCCAAAAAGATCAGTACGTGGAGAGTGTGAGAGAGGCAGCTTGGAAGGATGCTGTTTCTCACACAGGAGAAATACACTGATCCAGGAACCGGCAGCTTCAACACCAGAGACGTTTAGAGGGCAATTACCCCACGTGGAATCCTGCACAGGTGAGTGCAACTCTTGGACGGCGTTCCCAGCCGTTTAAGGTAATAAGAAATGGAAAATTTTGAGCTGATGGTGCACCTCCCAACATGCAAATGGATTCAGTTTACACGGACAGACTTGAGTAAATCTTGAAGTTTTATTGGCAAGAAAAGGCGTTTCGCCGTGAGGCTTAATCATAGACTGGCAAGTATAACAAAAAGGACAACTTCAAAGCATTATTGGAAATACCTTTGGGGTATTCCTATTGGTTAAAAACTTTTTTACACAAGTGTGTCTCATTAAAGCTAAATGGATACTGCATCATTGATTTAAAGACACAGGAATAGTGCATTCATGTTTAGAAATTACAGGTTAATTACACGTTTTAATTGTTGAACGTTCATTCCTATGATCCATATAGAAACTTGCATGTAGCCATACATTCACAATAAATACCTATCTAATTTATATTGCATGTAACTGTAGACAAAATATAAATTAAATGGCAACTCATGCAAGTCTAGACAATAAAAAAGTGTATATAATAACAAATAAAATTAAAAGAAAAGCATTAAGTGTGCATAAAGACATATATGTGCTTATTATTCAATCAAAGGACTTGTGTACTCTTTTAGATAGAAGACACTCCCAAATGACATAGATGTCAGTATGTAATCAGGGAATACAGAAAGGGGGAGATCTTTTGGAGTTTGGGGGGAGGGGAGAAAAAAAACAACCCGAGTGAATCAATCAATGTAACAATTGAGTTCCCATTCCCTGTTAATCCCTGTAGGTGATTTCGTGCCCAATTTAAAAATCCAAAAGACCTCTCCCTTGGCTAAGAGGGTTTTAATGTCTCCTCCTCGTGGACCCAATTTGCACTTCTCAATTCCCATGTAAGAGAAGTACTGCACATCTCCTCCCACACAGGCTTGAAAGTGTCTATTAAGGGGCGACCTGTTGTCATTACATCTTATATCAGAGACATGTTCCCTCATCCGTATCCTAAATTTTCTGCTAGTTCGGCCAACGTATTAAATTCTACATTTCTTACATGTCACAAGGTACACAACCCCACTAGTATTACAATTGATGTAGTCTGTCATTTCAAATTCGTTTTGTTTAGATGAAGATTTAAAGCATTTTGATATGTTAAATACAAATTTACAACAGGAACATCTTTTTGAACCACATGGGTACATACCCTGTGTTCTAATCCAACTGCATCCCTGCTGTTGGACAGTGTCCCTGACTATATAGCTAGGGGACAACATGTTTTGTGAAGAACATGCTTTCCTGGATACGAATTTAATATCATGACTGTCAGCTGGGCCGGCCTTAAGTGTTCCGGCGCCCTGTGCGGGCTTCCCTTGTGGCGCCCCCCCCCCCCCCGTCTCTTTCACCCCCCTATGTTTGTGTCTCTCTCCCTTCCCATGTTTGTCCCTTTCCTCTTCCTTTCCATGTCTGTCTCTCTCTCTCTCCCTCGGTTCTGTCTCTCTCCCCCCGTCCCCTGTTCTGTCTCTCTCCCCCCGTCCCCTGTTCTGTCTCTCTCCCCCCTAACCCCTGTTCTGTCTCTCTCTCTCTCCCCCAGTTCTGTCTCTACCCCATGCCCCTTTTCTGTCTGTCTCTCTCCCACCCCTCCCCTGTTCTGTCTCTCCCCCCTCCCCCTGTTCTCTCTCTATAGCCCTGTTCTCTCTCTCCCCCCTCCCCCTGTTCTGTCTCTCCCCCCTAACCCCTGTTCTGTCTGTCTCTCTCCCCCCTAACCCCTGTTCTGTCGGTCTCTCTCCCCCTTAACCCCTGTTCTGTCTCTCCCCCCTGCCCCTGTTCTGTCTGTCTCTCTCCCCTCCCCCTGTTCTGTCTCTCCCCCCTAACCCCTGTTCTGTCTGTCTCTCTCTCCCCTCCCCCTGTTCTGTCTGTCTCTCTCCCCCCTAACCCCTGTTCTGTCTGTCTCTCTCTCCCCTCCCCCTGTTCTGTCTGTCTCTCTCCCCCCTAACCCCTGTTCTGTCTGTCTCTCTCTCCCCTCCCCCTGTTCTGTCTGTCTCTCTCCCCCCTAACCCCTGTTCTGTCTGTCTCTCTCTCCCCTCCCCCTGTTCTGTCTGTCTCTCTCCCCCCTAACCCCTGTTCTGTCTGTCTCTCTCTCCCCTCCCCCTGTTCTATCTGTCTCTCTCCCCCCTAACCCCTGTTCTGTCTCTCTTCCCCCCCCTTACCTTTGCCTGAAAAGGTGGCTCCAGGGAGGGGGCGGAGCTAACCGGCACAGCGGTGTAGCTCCGCCCCCACCCCGGGAAGCAGAGCAGAGTCTCCATTATGGGGAGCCCTGGGCAGCAAGACTTTGTGCTGCTCGGCTCCCCATGCTTAATGCAAGCATGGGCAGCCGAGCAGCACTATCTCATGCTGCCCGGGGCTCCCCGTGAAGCAGATGCTGCTCTGCTTCCCGGGGTGGGGGCGGAGCTACACCACTGAGCCGGTTAGCTCCGCCCCCTCCCCGGACCCAGCACAGCATGCCGAGCAGAGGGCTGGTGAGGGGGGATCTTTTGATCTCCCCCAGCCAGTGCCTCTACCGGCTTTTAATTTTTTTTTTTACTTTTTTTTTCTTCCTCTCTACCGGCCGGGCAGGCGCCCCCTGGGGTGTTGCGCCCTGTGCGCTCGCACAGGTCGCACACCCCTAAGGCCGGCCCTGACTGTCATTCAAGATACTACGCAATTTCTTGTCGGCCTTCAATAAAGGAAGATTATTTTGAACTATACTTTGACTTGTTCATATTCTGCACTATAATCTGTAATAAAAGAAACGGATGTACATTAAAAATGTAGTGTTATCAGTGCAGAATAAAGTACCTTACATAAGTGGTAAAAGGAGTTTAAAACACCTAACCTGCAAAAGTGTAAAAACAATACATCTTAAAAAAATGTATTAAATCAAGCTCAACGTTTGATTTTATAAAAACAGGAAAAACAGGAGCATTATAATTATTATACATATAATTATTCCCTAGTTGTTACAGTTAATGCTACACATAGTAATACAGAGCCTATATTATGAAATGTATCTTCCATGGAGCATCAGTCCTGGTGTAATTACAGGATATGTACCAAATAACCTTATATATAGAATATCTCCTTTTCCCGTAGTTGGAACCTACATGTTATGTGACTTCATTTCTTAATCCTCAAAGATTGTGAGAATACAACTAAGCAACAAAAAATTTCAATTGACTGTCAATAACTTGGACTACAAAATCCATAATGTCTCCCTTCTAAAAAATATATTGGTATCATAATTAATATGTAATGAGCACCCTAAAGATAAAATATAAAAAGCTAATGTGACATTGTGTAAGGCCTGATCACATGGTAGCAATGCCATGTGGTAAAGCATACGTCACAGACGTATTTGACCTTCTGTGGGAATCTAATTCCTTAAATTAGAAAAAATCTTTACATAAAATAGTATTTGTACAGTTGAGTCTATGGAGTTCTGCATATTATTCAAGAAATAGTTCAAGATGGACTGTATTTGTCTGCTTTACATAAAGAACATTTTATGAACTTTTTTTATTTGGGGAGTTGGATTTTTGTAGGGGGTTGGATGTGTTTGTGATGTATGTTTTGCCACATATGTTATTTCATTTGATATTGGTGACAATACATAGCAATACACAGATCAAATGGTTTGAGTTAAGTGTGTTACAGTACATAGGTATTAATAGTTTAGTCATAACAACACAGTATAACAAAAAACACTATTCCCTCTTCTCGCAACAAGGTCCTTTCTTAACTTTTCAACATTTAGTCAAAATTTCCATACATTTTTACAGTAAGCTGTTTCTTAACATTATTTTACCCTCAAATTCCCAAAAGTTATCTTTCATTTCCTGATTTCTTATTTTTTTTGTTACAATAGTAGCATTTTTTTGGAAAAAAACAGTCTCACTTTGAGTTAAATTCTCTCTTTTTTATATATAGGGTCTGTTTACTAAGCAATGTGCTGCTGTGAACTGACAACTAAATTTCAAAATCAGGCCAGTATAGCTGAGCAAGAAATGTAGGCCAAGATAGCTGCATTTCAAGTAAAAAAAAATTGGAAAATTGAAATGAAAGTCATAAAAATTAATTTAAAAAATATATATAAATAAAATAGCCCCTCCGGGCCAGCGAACTGCCACTCGCCTCATGAATAAAAAAAATTACCCTGACCCTATTAAAATTACTACCGTTTCACAGATATCTCTCCATATGATTTTTTTTGTCCAACTCGGTTACCTTGACCTAATTTTCACATTCTGGATGATAGTTTGATACAGTTCCCTCCCTGATTAGTGAATAGACCCATATTTGTTCCGTTTATGTGTCCCCCAGATCACACGCATATGTTACTGTTACTTTGAGACGATCATTCATAACTTAAAAAACAATTAATTAATCATTTATTGGAACAATATCTGAAACTGTATCACTTTTAATGCCAGAAAAACCGATACACAGTTATTTCTGAACTCATTTAAAAGTGCCATGCAGCTTCAATAAACATACCAAAAGAGCTTGGAAAGTTCCTCGTAGAGGAGACGCAAGGTGGGTGAATTGTGGATACAACAAATATCAACTTTCCTTCTTTATTGTCTTTGTATGTAATGTGACTCCTAATTGCTGAGTTTATATTTGAGAATTACTGAGGCAGTAAATGCCCTGTCTCACTCAAAGACTGTTACAGGGCTTGTAAAATAAAACCCTAATCCAAGAGCAGCTGGGCTCTGTTTTCACTAATATCTGACATGCACCTTGGCCAAATGCCAGCTTAAACTGTACCAAACACTTTGCCTATCTTTCCTGTTCTTCATTACTAAGCGCTACTTAGAGTTTATCTGAGTGCCAAGTGAAGGCCTCTGTTCCACCCCTTGGTCCAATATGTTAGTAACCCATTTCATTTTTAATTAATATCCAGTAATGATTACACTTTTCTTGTTGCTCTAAAGTCCTCTGCTGCTCCCCCTCAATAAGCTGAAAGTTCGTCAGCACATTCCTGACATCATCACTTGTCTACTCCCTTCTTTTCAGGGCAAGTATCCTCTTTCTGTGACCTGCTACATGTCTGTGTATAGTTTAACTATTCACTTAGCAAAGAATCCATTTTCAAGCCTATTTATTGATAGTGACTCTGTTGATTAGACATACGTAGCATGAGTAGAATAGTACGCTTGTTCCTTTGTGTATGAGGTCCTGTTTGCAATCTATTGACAGTTTTTGTAAGTACCAGGCAACTGCGTCGCTGATTACATCACAGTAAAAAGAAAGATAAGCTCTCATGAAAAAATCATTTTGTACAATTTTGAATATGTGTTATGATTCTCAGCAGGGAAATAAGGATTGATATGTATGGATTTACTGCCCCACCACTGCTGGCTTATTACTTCATTCTGTTTTATGCCTTTTATTACCAGCATTCTGGGGTTCAGTCTCTAGCAGTGGAATGTGGGATACAAGGAGATCTATACCCTCATTGTCTGTCCAGCTATTTACTGAAGGGATCCATCAATGTAATAATGACTTTTTTTTTTTATGTGCCTTCTTTTATGTTTTGTAAAATAATGACTATAAAGTTACATTGAGGGTGGTGCAATTTTTTATTCTTTCAATTTCTTTAATCTTGCCTAATTTGCAAAAATAAAATTTCCCCAATTCAGGAAAAAAAAAGAAAAGAAAAAAAAGAAACGGATGTGTTGTATGTGTCTCTACTAGAATTTGTGTTTGTTTTAAATTTTTTACATCAGTTAGTTTTGGCTATGTTCGTGTCAATAAGGGAATGTCTATCTCTGTGTTTAGCTCTAATATATGCCTTGTTCACTATGTTGGATGGGTAACCTCTGTCTGCAAATCTCTTCCTTAGAGCCTGGTTTTCAAACTCTATAATGGATGTACAGTTTCTTCTTGCTCTTAGGAATTCACCATATGGGATATTACGTGTGACATGTTCGGGGTGACAGCTAGTATAATGTAGAATTGTGTTTCCTGCTGTGGGTTTTCTATAGCCAGTAGTATATATTTTCTGCTTATCATGTGACAATTTAATATCCAAAAATGCTATAGCATCTGGATTGTATTCCAAAGTAAGTTTTAAATTAATATCATTACAATTAAGATAAGTAAGATAATTGGATAGGGAAACCAAATCCCCCTGCCAAATTAAAAGCAGGTCGTCAATGTATCTGCCGTACCAGACCACCGACGACCTGTATGGGTTCTCATCTCCAAAGACGTGGGACCGCTCCCACCAGCCCAAAAACAGGTTGGTATAGGAGGGAGAAAAACATGTTCCCATCGCGGTCCCACGTCTTTGGAGATAATAAACCCCATCAAAAAGGAAAAAATTGTGTGTAAGCAAAAAATAAATAGCTTTAAGTAAAAATTCAATTAGATCCACTGAATAGTCACTAAAGTTTTCCAAATGAAACCTAATATACCATATACATGTGGAATGGAGGAGTAAAAGGAGGCCACATCCATAGTGGCCCACATAAAGTTGTCCTGCCAGACAACTGATTCCAGCTAGCCCAGAACATGTCTTGTATCTTGTATATATCCTTTCAGTTGTTTAACCAGAGGCTGCAAATGGAAATCCACAAATTTGGAAAGCCCTTCACCTAAAGCACCAATACCTGCCACAATTTGTCTGCCTGGTGGTGTCACTGGATCTTTATGTATTTTAGGTAGATGGTGAAAAATGGGAACAATAGGTTTTTCTCTATACATATATTTTTTCTCCTCTTCAGTGATTAATAGGTCTAATTTAGCTGATTACAAAAGTTCTAGGAGCTCTAAGTTAAATTTAAGTGTGGGGTTTTTGCTCAATTTAGTGTATGTTTCGCCATCCTCCAATTGTTTGATGGCTTCAGCAATATATTTATCTTTGTCCAATATCACCACTGAGCCCCCCTTATCAGCATTACATATAACTATACGGTTTTATTTTTTAAGATCTTTAAGGGCTTGTTGTTGTTTAAATGTTAAATTATTCTTACAGCCTTTGGTTTTTTTAATCTTATTCTCTAAAGACAGAAGTTCCTGTTCAACTACATTTTGATATAACTGAATACTTTCTCCTCGGAAATGAATAGGATAGAAATCGGATTTAGTTTTAAATACATTCTTGCGAGTCTCTGTGCCTGGCCCACCAATGGCGGCCGACTCCAGACCTAGAGATTCCAAGGTAGTTAGTTCACATTCATCATGAAACACGTTAGTGTCTACCATATCTTGTGTAGACTGAGTATTGCGCTGTACAGCAAAGGCAAAATCATCGTTCATATCTGTATCAACAAAGGAACGAACCTGTGCACCCGAATCACAATTGCTATACGAAACCTCTGGATCCCCTCACACAGGTGAGTACTTGGGAAGGGCAAATAGGGACATATTGGGCAAACTGGCTGTGGCAAATTAATGGATAAAGAGTGGCATAATACGAGCAAACTGGCTGTGGCAAATTGATGGGAAAACAGTGGCAAATTAATGGAAAAACAGTGGCATTTTAGTGGGCAAACTGGTTATGACATATTAATGGGCATACTGGCTGTGGCAAATTAATGGGGAAAGAGTGGAATATTAATGGGCATATCTTCTGTAAGGGGCCCAAAACATGGGTAACAGGCCTGCAGGTGGCAACCAAACTCACCAAAAGTCTGATGAACGCAACATTATTAAAACTGATAGAAAAAAATGGAGCTTACTTTTCACAACATATTCTGTTAGAACAATGTTAGTAACAAACAGGCAGGTGTTATATGGACACAAATACGGCATCCCATTCTTCATTCTAGAGGCACTTAATCATTTAACTAATAATTGATTTATCAGCCTAATATCTAATAACAAGCACACCATAGTCCAATTATTTATTCCCACTAATATAAATGTGATTAGACCACTCAATGTTCTATCTAATACTAATAAATTCATTAACCCCATAGATTTGAAAATAATTCGATCCAGCATATTCTATTTAGGTATTTACTTTACACTGCGTTATTTGCATATATATGATTAAACAACCTCTGGTGCTTGAGTGGGGGTTTGTGTTCTTTAATGCCTGCCTAAATATGCTTTCATAAATAAAAGATATGTCATACATGAACACATACAGCAATTGATATTTTTTGTTAATCCATATATTAACCTGGGCCTGGGAGTTTGAGGGCCGTGCACAGTATATCAGCTGTTCCTAGCACTGCACTCTTCTGGACAGAGTTCTCTGATGTCGTTCCTGGAATCTGTTGGATCCACTCCCCCAGCTTAGTTTTAGTTTGGGGAGGGGGCCTGTCTGCACGTTTGCTACCACCTCAACCTTGGCTGGCTCACCATACTCATAGGGAACCTTGGTCATGCCTGCGCTACACAAGTTTGAGATTCAAGCCAGCCATCCCTTTGCAGTCGAGGACAGTCCCTAGATGGAGGAGTTGTTCTTCCCAGGTCTCACTGTATTTAGCTACATCGTCTAGGCACGCATTGTCTTGTAGTCCATCTAACAGTCTGTCTATTATCTGCTGGAAGGTAGCTGGTGCATTCTTCATCCAAAATGGCATGACCTTTAACTGGTACGAGCTAAATGAGGTGATGAACGTTGACTTTAGGATAGCCTCCTGGTCCAGCAGAATCTGCCAATTCCCTTTGCACAGATCTGTGGTAGTGAGTAAGTTACCTCTGGCTATCTGGTCTCTGCATGTATGTTAGACAGGGGAATAGCCTCGGGGTACTAGGTAGTGTAGTCTACCATGATGAGGATATATTTCTTCCCTGAGGGTCTGGGTCTGGGAAGGGTTCCTATGAGGTCCACAGCAATATGACTGAATGGCTCCTCAATAATGTGCATAGGGTACATAGTGGCTTTCCAATGATCTCCTTGTCTGCCTACCTGATGGCAAGTGTCATATGTTCGGCAATAGTGTCATATGTCTCTGGTGACTCCGGGCCAGAAGAAGCACTGGGTTAACCTGTGATGAGTATGGGTCACTCCTAGATGGCCTCCAGTGCCCCAGTTGAGGTATTCGCATAACAGATCTGCCCACCACCTGGATAGCAATGGACTGTCCAGTGCATTCCGCTGGAGTAACCAGCTGTGGCTGAACCAAGGTAATAATGACTCCATTGTCTCAGAGCCCTTTGGCAGGCCGGCCCTTAACCCACACGTCCTTATGGTGGTTAAGTCTGTTGTCCTCGGCTGAAACTTGTACAGAATTGGCCTCATGTAGCACTCCAAAATCCTCCACACACCAGGCTCTGCTAGTTAAGGGGCTCTCTGCCTTGACATAGTGGTCAACAACCCAGGGAGCCCTGGTTCCAAGTTCCCTGTGGGGCTGTGACATTCCAGGGACTATCCCTTCAAGTGAGGCCAATTTGATTACATTTATAACAGTGGATGCTAGAAACATAGAAACATAGAATGTGTCGGCAGATAAGAACCATTCGGTCCATCTAGTCTGCCCAATTTTTTTTTTTTGGAGTACTTTTATTAGTCCCCCGTTCTCGGTCTTAGACTTTCATGTATTTCCAGGGGACTATGGTCAAGCGGGTGTATAGTGTGTTGGTCTGGGTCTTGGCAATCCGAGGTCTCGGGGCACTTGTGGGGTAGGGCACATCAGAGGCTGGCAGGCCAGGGAGACAGTCCTGTGAGTATCCAAGTACTGATTGGCCATCACAGCGGCTAGGTTTACAGTCCCGGATAGCTGCCATGGAATGTTCATAATACTGCTCCAACAGCTGTTGAGTATCAGCCAAGTGGGTGGCTCGGCATCTGGACATCCAGTGTTCCCCTCTGTAAAAAGGTTGTCCCCCCCCTTTCCCCGCAGGTTGCAGAATTTAATATGGTGAGCCTTCGGTGTGATGGCATAGTGGGTCAGTGGTCTTTCTTTAACCTGCTCATAGTTTTTACAGTACTTCACTTTTTGGTACGCTTCAGCTGCTCACCCAGACAACTTGCTCTCTAGGAGGGTTGCCCAGTCAGATTCCTCCACTTGTTGGAGTCCACATTGTCTTTAAAAAACTTGTAGGTATCCATTGATTTCCTCCTCTGTTTCATTAAAAGGCTTAAATGCAGAGTAAGGTAGTTTCTTCTGGTGCACTCCGCTGTGAATATTCAGGCACCCCCTGGCTCATTTGTAATTTTAGTTGGTGACACGGATCCTGGATCTGTGTTATCACCTCCTGGGGCAGATTTGATCCATAGAGAGCCAGAAGCTCTCTCTGTGCCTTCAAGGGGGGTTTGCAGATCAAGTGACCTTGCATCAGTTTGGCAATCAGGACAGCCTTGTACATGTTACTGGCCGTGCATCCCCGTGCCTCAAGCAGGTCTTTTAGGGTATTTCCCTTTAATCCGTGGTACAACTGCTCCATCCGTGTCTAGTCTTCCAGGTTCTGGTGGTGCTTTGGATGTCCCATAGGCAAGAGTACAATCCCACCGCAGCCACCAAATGTGACGGACTCCTTGGTACCCCAACTGGGGACAGACTGCACACAAAAATGGTGACAGACACTGCACACAAAATGGGGACAGACACTGCACAAAAACTGGGGACAGACACTGCACAAAAAATGGGGACCGACACTGCACAAAAACTTGGGACAGACACTGCACAGAAAAAGGGGACAGAGACTGCACACAAAATGGGGACAGACACTGCACAAAAACTGGGGACAGACTGCACAAAAACTGGGGGCCGACACTGCACAAAAACTGGGGACCGACACTGCACAGAAAAAGGGGACAGAGACTGGACAAAAAATGGGGACAGTCTGCACACAGAAAAAAGGGGACAGACTGCACAATAAACGGATAAATCCTGTTAGTGCAATTTGCATGCTTGAGTAAGTCCAGGCTGCTGGGGCCAGCCATGTAAATGGAATCTGGTTGCTTGGACAAGTGCTGCGAGTGCACTCTGCATGCAAGAGTAAGTTCTGGGTGCTGGGGCAAGCCCTGTGAGTGCAACCTGGGTGTTGGGGTAATTGCTGGTGCAAGTCCTGTGAGTGCAATTTGGGTGCTGGGGTAAGTGAAAATACCCACCCAGTATGTACACAAGGTTATGTGCCATACACTCCCCTGCACAGGGCAGTTCATATAACTTTTTGTACATATTGTGGTCTACGTACTGCCCTGTGCAGGGCGGTTTATATCAGGGCAATGTGTAATAGCAAAAGCAAAAATATGCTGGATTGAATTAATTTTAAGATCATGGGGTTAACAAACACTTTAATTTTAGCTAGAAGATTCACTGGTCTAATTACATTCGTCTTAGTGAAATGCAATGATTGGACTATGACGTGTTTGTTCGAAATTTGAATGATAAATCAATTATTAATTTGCTGTGGTATTTGTTTCAAGGCACAAACGACACTTTTAATAGAAGTATATACTGATTACTAAGTAACAAGCAAAACTCTTGCACAAACACACAATTTTCTTTATTTATTTTTAAAGTCTAAATATTTGGTGACCTGTAAAAAAGGTGCCTCCGTTTTTCTTAGTTGTATTTCTGAAGCCACTACCACATGACATTTTTTTCCAAAACAGCAGAAGAAATGAGTACCAAGGATTTAATTGGGTAATAGTAACATCTTCTGGATGTTGGCTAAATGCAACATCACCAGAATGTGCTTGAACACCATAGAATGATTATATTCAATGTCTCCTTCCTTGGTGAACACTAGTCACTAAAAGGTGATTTGCAAGTGAGCTTAGGTGAGATGAGCTGTGGTGAGGTGAGATGAACATTTAATTTCACCAATTTAGCCATCTATTGTGCAGGGACAAACCTTAGCAGGGGAATCTAACCCTAGTTTTTTCCTGAGCAATGTTATTGCTGTAGCTTATTTGCACATCATAGAAACATAGAATGTGTCTACAGATAAGAATCATTTGGTCAATGTAGTCTGCCTAATTTTCTAAATACTTGCCTTATCTTATATCTAGGATAGCCTTGTGCATCTAGGATAGCATTGTACACGCATGCTTAAAAGCCTTCACTGTGTTTACTTCTACTACATCCACTTATTCCATACATCAACTTCCATCTCAGTAAAGTTATACTTCCTGGTATTACTTTTAAATCTTTCCCCCTCTAATTTAAGACTATGTCCTCTTGTTGTGGTAACTTTTTCTTCTTTTAAATATACTCTCCTCCTTTACTATGTTGATTCCTTTTATCTATTGAAATGTTTCTCTCATATCCTCCTGTTAGGTCTTTCCTCCAAGCTATACATGTAAAGATGCTTTAACCTTTCCTGGTAAGTTTTATCCTTCAACCCATGAATCAGTTTAGTAGCCTTTCTCTGAACTGTCACCAAAGTGTCAATATCCTTCTGGAGATAGGTCTCCAATACTGTGTTCAATACTCTGTGAGGTCTCACCAGTGCGCTGTACAGCGGCATGAGCAACTTCACGATACAACCAAGCATTCTGCTAGAGTTTCCTGCTGCTCTTTTACATTGTCTACCTACCTATAAACGCTTCACAACAATGGATGTGTCAGGCACGTCCTGCCGGGAACTGCGTTCCCGACAATGGATGTGCCTGACATGTCCTATGGTGAAACGAGTGGTTTCGCGATCAACTATAGCAAAAAATACTCTAACGGTGCTGGTCTATTGCCTTGATGTCGAGGCAATAGTCAGCACTGAAATTTGGTGCCTAGGGCACCCACGATCGCCCCATGGAACGATCGTGGGCGCCATATTGATGGAGCAGCTTACTCCGGCAATATGGCTATGCCCTCTTGTGGTCAAGAGCTTCGGAAAATAAATTCTCTTCCGTCGCTCTGAATAGGTTGCTTGACTGCCCCTAGAGGCAGTCAGCAACATTGCAATATAAAATATATATATATATTTAATTATCTTAAAACTAGGATTAGGGCTAGATTAGCTGTTAGGGTTAAAATTAAATAATTTTTAGCATAAGGGATAGGGTTAAAATTTAAATATATTAAGGGATAGCATAAGGTTTAGAGTTGGGGTTTAATGTAGTGTTTGGGTTATATTTAGGGTTCGGGTTGGGGTGAAAAGGTCAATATAGGATAAAAACAAAACTCTATTTTTGGTTTTTGTCCCATAACTCGCAAAAAAATGCAGAACAATATGGAAACATGCATATTTCTGAACTCGGGACAACATTTGGAAACTATTTAGATGGGGTCTTTTTTAATGATTGTATTTGTGTAAATTATATTTTAGGTCAAAGTTAGAAAAAGTATTTTTTTTTTTTCATCATATTTTATGATTTTTTTGTTGTAAATTATAAGATATGATTAACATAATGGTATCTAATGAAAGCCATTCTTATGACGATAAAAAGAACACATAATTTTTGTGGGTACAGGATGTGAGAGAGAAGAAAATAACAGCTAAACACAATCACCCCAGAAATGTAAAAACAGTCATTGTCACCAAGGGAAAGTTAAGGTCAAAATGTCTTGTCACTAAGGGGTTAAGTACTCTGAATTTATTGTGATTTTGATGTCACTAAAGGAGGACACATTTCCTGTCCTCTAAATACACATTGTAAGTAAACAATGTTTGATGTTTGCTTGTTTAACAATTGTTTTGTACAGTATATAGTTTTTTATCACAAGAAAAGTTTACTTTCAGAATACTGTGAGGGAAAATTAAATTGACAAAGCAAGAATATTTAAAATAACATATATATTTCTCATTAAAAAAAAAACTCAAAATGCAAATTTAAATCAAACAAAAGGTGATCATCTCATGGTTTTATCTATGCAGACAGTTTCAAAGCTGACATTTCTCTGTACTTTGCAGGAAGACTTCAAATAGAGTTAAGAACAGATGCTAGACAATATGGCATATTTGATTTCATACTGCTCACTGCTTGCATGCCTCTGGCGGTCTTTAGAGGGTCAAAAGATTACTCAAAAATTAGTCAATATGGACATTGGCCATGTATAATTTCTCATCTGATAAATCAGGTGCATAATTTCAAGTTAAACTGCATGGATATTACAAAGAGAATAATTCATTCATTCTACAGACCATTCGCATAGTGTATTGATGTATATTTGTTTCACTTCCTATAACATAGAACATTATGTTCAGCAGGTTTTTAGGGGGGAAAAATGTTGTTTGTAGTTATATGCACGCAATTATTTTGTTTGAGATCAATAATATGTCATGCTCCTCTAACATGCTTCCTATGAGACTTGCTGGTATTATTATTATTATTATTACACCTGGTTGTTTAGCAAACATAGCTCCCCCATTTTCCTAAGATGACTACTTGGTTTGATCCATAGTGATCTCTACTATGTCATCACACCACTGCCTCTGCTTCTGCTGCTGCAGTCTCACATGGTTACAGCCAGTTCTAAATGTAAATGTACATTGAGTGAATTTAGCTGTATTGAGCTGTATCATCTGCTGCAATATAGTCCAAAAAGAGCTCAGCTCCTTAGGCTGAGGTTGGCTGAATCACTCTAATCGTCCATCCCATTACTCCAAACTCCAAAGAAACCATAATTATTTTGATACAAATGTTAAATATGAACATTGTAAGTTTAATTCACCAAAACTGAACTACCAAGTGTACTGCTTACTGAGAAACATAGACTTTTTTTTTCAACACAGATATTAATGACTGATTTTTGCAATTCATTTGTCAAGTCAGTTTTAGTAAATCGACCCCTAATAGTTATTATAGCTAAAGTGTATTTTATAACATAAAATGCTCCATCCATATTATTGACAGAAATGTCAATATTACATTCAAATACAAGTAAATAGTCGCCAACAGAGTCAATTACATATGATGACTCGCAGGCCTTTTCACTGCTTTTATCTCACACAAAAAAGCTCCATTAATCAATAGGAAAGTTGGAATGCAATGAACCCTTTGAAAACATTTGCATCTCACATAAAACATATAATTTTTTTATAATTAAAGGAATGCTGTCATGTGAAAAAGAATGTACAACATTAAAAATGATCAATAGATTGTTAGCTGACCATATGTTTTAAAAATGATTATCTCATGTCATGGGTATGATACCATCTTGTGTATTATGTGGCATCAAATGCAAATGACATATTCTCCAGTTAAGTAGTCCACTTGCATACAAAAATTGCAAGCACAGTCACATTTATAATTCATGCTTATCTTAACTATATTTGCATTTCTGCTTACCCACGTATGCAGCCTTTTTGTATGATCTGCATTCACAGTGCATACCATATTTAAGTTAGTGTGTGGCTTTAAAATATAATTCATATCTTAAAAGTAAGGTTGGAAATACTGCTACCTTTTTATTAATCATAAAGAATGATAATGGTTATAGAATAAACACTTTAACAAAGATACCTAAACATTATGTTATTTAAAAAAGACCCAGAATGACATTCACCTATCTGTCATTAACCTATTTAGAAAAGCACAGAGATATCTAACCACATTCACCTGTGTGCATGTCTGGCATAAAAACAGGGTGACTTAGGAATTCAGTAAATGACTGTGCCAAAAGGAGAGCGATCAAGAAAAATAAATAAAGCTTTACACCAACTGGAGTTGTTCCCAATGCTCAGGAGAGATACAGAAAGCAATACAAGTGATAAATCGCTTAAAAACTACAAAACCAGAGAAATATGTCATGACAAATACTATTTTTATTTCACAAATTGGCATAAAAGTAATTAAATCACTTATACAAAAAAAATAGAAATGTATCAGATTTGTGACCTTATTTGAACAAGAGAAGTGCTTGTACAATTTGAGAATTTGGTATAAGTTTCTTAATTTCATAAATACAATGTAATTGGAAATAGTGTGTATGTATATATAAATATGTGTGTGTGTGTATGTATGTATGTATATGTAATCAGTAACTCTTAATAGCAGATAGCAATGTTGGCTGTATTGGTTGTGGCAAATTAGTAATATTTTGACCATGCTTTTTTTTTGCGTAAAAAACTGTAATTGTGGATACGGTATATGTTATTCTTATAATGTCTAATTGTAAAAGACTATATAAAGTATAGACGTAATATATATCAACATATGACCTGTTTAATTATTATATGCTACAGACTGCATAATATAATGTAATGCTCTCCTTGTATTATCATCACTGTTGCACAAAAGAAGGAAATAAAATCAGTTTCATGATGCTGTATATACTGAACTTCAGCATCATTGATCAGGATTTATATTTGGAAATCAGAATCTATTCTTATTACGTTTGCAATGTGTTCCATAGAAGTACAATTTTTCACCATTGTTCTGCATAAGATATAGATGGAGGTTTTTCACGTGCACAAGTCACTGAAGCACTTATCAAGAGAGCCAATATCACTGCTAGTTCTACTTTTTCTTGGATTAAGTGTGTGTTTTAATGACTTCCTTAATCCACCTAGCAGATGTCATTTTTCATTCATCTATTTCTGCACAGGAAATAAAATTGTGTTCTGATCTTTTGACTGTTCTGTTCTTTTCATGTATCTCTTAAGACAGCTGTGAACATCAATTATGTTTATTGTACTTGAAGTTTTAAGACTCAGAAATAAATGATGGGAAAAAACAACTTTGATGAATATTTTCGCACAAAACCCCCCCACAAATTGCTGTTTGAATTTTGGACAATATTATTGGTTGAATTCAGGAGATTTCTCTCTTTTGTATGAATGTCATGCCAATAAATTATTTTTAAGAAGTAGCATGCATAATAAACACATTTGGGAAAGAAAAGCAGAGAATTATGGCATTTATGGGTCTAGTTCTATTTGTTATGATAAACACTTTAAAACCCAGTGAGTTGTGAAACCTTTAGTCACTAGCTTTATCCTATAATAACTCTTCTGTACAGTAAAACGTAGAACACAGTGAAAAAGGGACCGATCTCAATAAAAAAAATATTGTTTGCGTTAAAAAATGAACACCCTTAGATTCACAAGTATCTAAATAAAACATATATTACAGACATTTCTTTCCATAATGAAATGTAATTGATAGTTTTATCTTCTTGATAACTAATGAAACTTAAAACTAGAAAAACAAAGACTCCATCAAGTGAGTACAACCAATATTCATGGAAGGGCAACTTTGCAACCCACAATACCCTGCAATAATTGGTTGGTCTAGAAGTCCATCCATCGTGTGTCTGTTAATGCTATGCTAACTAGTCAAGGCTCTGTGTGTTGTAACATAGAGGGACTCCAAGGTAAATGTTTGCTATAAGGTAGAAGTGGCATGGTAGTACAGGTATAAAATCCTTTACTCCTCCTATGTAATTTCATTAAACCTAGATTTCTATTAATAAGAAATAAAGCCTTTCTAATATAGCGTTGAAAGGTAGTTTGCGTTAATGAGAGCTCCCCAACTTATTTTACTTTAGTAGAATCCATTACTGAATATGTTCCAATATGTTTTTAATAATATACAAGGATTGCATGCATAGCAATTTTCAGAATAATTCAGAAACTATTGTAGAAGTGATGCTGCTTGATTGCGCTTGTATGGTCATGCATAGAAAAGGGAAACAAAATAAAGAGCTTGTGTAATTCAAATGTATGTGTGCATTGTAGTGTATTATGTTAAAATTGAAACAAAAAATGCATTCAGCCAAGCTAAACGCTGTAATGAATGAAGAAATAGAAAAATACCTTGTTTTTTTTTATAGATTAGATTACATCACATTCAATTATGTTTAATCATTTAATAACAGGCACAAATTCCTAAAGATTGCATTATTAAACAATGACTATGTTCTGCCAAAACACATGTATGTATGTGTATATATATATATATATATATATATATATATATATATATATATATATATATATATATATAGGTGTCTTTAATATAATGGGCACAACCCTTGCCCCTGCACAATGGGAGACCGAGGGGGGGTGCTTGGGAGTTAGTGTCAGCACTATGGCACATGCATATAAAGTAGCACATGCAAAGTAGACACTTTTTTTATTCTCCAGAGCATTAGCTACTCAGAGCTATTTGAAAGCCATTTCTGCCTCATGTAGAGCATAGCTTGTAGTCCAAGTTAAATTGACTTGAGAGACTGCATTCCATACAAGTTAGATACAGTTACATACATTTGAGAGAATTTAGGATAAGTAAAATATAGAGTTAGGACTTTAGTTAAAAATCTCCAATATTTTTAACTAAGATAGGTACTTTTAAATAACATTAAGACACATTTTAAATGTTGGTTGTGCACAGAATATTTTGATGTATTATGTATAAAAAAGCAAAAGATGTCCTCAGATGTGTTGTCTCCTGTCTATCTAGTAGATCTTTGTGTTCTCCTCTTGGGGACTGGAGAAGTACATTTGACTCTCCAGTATCCAATTGTAGACTTGTCCTTTGTTGTAATCATCAAGATTTCTTTGAAACTTTTTTTCTTTTCCTTGCCTCAGTTTCTTTGCGGAATTCTTCGGCTCACTCATCTACAGGCTTACATTCAGCCAATAGATCCTCCTCTTTGTATTATCTGGACAAACACTCCTCCACACATACAATCTTTTTTTCATATGCTGTTATTTTTTTCTGCAAAAAGTATGAAATTTAATATATATATATATCATAACACAGTAATAAATTGGTAAAAAAATCTGGTATCGGTAACACTGGGAGGGAGGGGTATAGATAAAAGAGGGATGGGGGGCGAAACATGTCAGTGCCATACATATTAACAATGCATTGGGAGTGGGTCAACATCCTGCAGCAGCATTCAGATAAGTGGGTCATGAAGTAAAATACAGGGGAACAAGAAAAAATTATTCGGGGGCGGGTGGTCTATAGGACAACCCCAGCTGAACTGACACAAAATATCACAAAGTCATGTTTAAAACAGCATGGGTTCATTAGCCATGTATTTGAGCCAGTGGAACCAGGTCTGTCTGTATTTATCATGGGAGTTGGAGGCAGACAACATGAGTTCATAAATCGAGCGAATCTCCTTAACTCTCTCTACCCATTCCTTGTATGTGGGAGCTGTGTCTAACTTCCAGTATTTGGGAATTAGAGTTTTGGCCTGTATCAGCAGGTGCTTAGTCAGTGATTTTTTGAAATTAGTCAATTTTACCACTGCCTGGAACGTGTTAGGGTATGTAGAATAGTTCAGTTTCAGACCATGTATTTTTGTCCACATGTGTAAGTCAGTCCCTATGTCAGCCTTACATCTCCAACACAGGGGATCAATTTCAGGGATCATTGTATGAAGTCTTAGCGGTGCTCTGTACCATTGTGTGAGCAACTTATAATTAATTCCTTGATATTTCATTGTTTTTGAACTTTTATGTGTGAGGAAGATGATCCCACATAGGTTTAGATAGTGTTACCATGAGGCTATCTTCACATTTGGCAATAAAGTTGGGTGGGAGCACATTGTCGGGGGAAATCAGTCTGGAGTACAGTACGGTAATGCCATAGACCAAATGTGAGTCTGTGGTTCAGAAACCTTCAAACCAGGTAGTAATCCTGGTGATGCTGTGTGGGCAGGGTAGGTTTGTCAAAAAGTGATAGGGTGTAGGGTATAGTAACATTCATAGGGTGTAGTGACTTAAAGCCTGAGGAATCTCAGGATTTCCACTTAATGAGGTAAGCAGGGAAGAGTAAGAAAGTATGGAGGAGTGTTTAGCTAGAGAGTGGAGGATCAGAATTTATTGGTGAATCTTAGGATGAGACTTTGACATGGGTTTAGCTAGGTGCGTGGAGATCCAGGGCAATGAGCTAATGGGAGATTCAACAGAAAAATCTTCCAAGTCCACCCAGTGGGTACGGGATGAACTGTGCATCCATTCCACTATCCGTAACAGATGTGCTGGCTGGTAATATTTCTGCAAGTCGGGTAGCGCTAGACCACCATTGAGTTTATTGCATGTTAGCAATGCATAACTGAGTGAGTTTTTTGTGGCCTTTTTCATTATTCCAAAATAGGATTGTGGAATGTCTATTGGTATTGTTTGGAACAGGTAGAATATTCTAGGCAGGAAGTTCATTTTGATAACGTTTGTAATTCCTATCCAGAAAATGTGTGGTGTAAGATTTTAGGTCTTTACATAAAGTGTGTGATAGGGGTAGAAAATTGTATTCTAACAAACATTGTGTGCTTGGAGATATCCATATCTCCAGGTAGAGCATTTTAGTAGTGCAAATCCGGAATGGGAATTTGCTTTTCATTAGTTCCGTTAATTGTGTGGAAGAGGGAATTGGTAGTAGTTCAGAATTGTAAGTAATTTATCAGTAAATTTGAGATGGATCTGTAAAAACAGGGGGACCTTCCTTCCCTTAGCTAAATGAATATTATTAATCAGTTAAGTCATGTTGTCTTTAGCAAACCCTACCCCTAATAAAACCCGTTTGGTCAAGATGCACCAATCTGGGCATAAGAGGTTGTAGGCAAGACCTCAGAACTTTGGCCAATAGCTTCAGCTCTGAGTTCAGCAGTGATATTGGATGATAATTTTGGCATAGGTCTGCATCTTTTCCGGGTTTGGGTATGACATGGATGTGAGCTATGGTGGTGTGTTTGTGAAGTGGATCCACAGTCAGTATCGCGTTAAGAGTATTAGCCAGTTGAAGGACAAGTACATCTTTGTATCGCGCTATAGTAACCCAGTGGTAGGCCGTCTGGGCCCAGGCTTTTTCCGGAGGCCGATTGCTGAATAGCAATGGTTATTTCAATGTCAGTAATTGGTATTTCTAGTGTAGTCATAATATCCATATTCAAGGATAGGATTTAGCTATTACTCTATGTGGGCCAATTTAAGTTGCTTCATAGGCTGGTCTGCTTTAGGGTGGAGTTGATATAGGTTGGTAAAGTAGGAGGTGAAAGTGTGTAGAATGTCTTTAGGGTGGTATTGATATGTTTTCCCATCAGTAGATTTTATTTTTGCGATATAGGTGGTCTGTCGTTTATTAGGCAACATTCTAGCAAGTAAACGGCCGCTCTTATTACCGTGTTTGTAAAATAAGGATTTGGTTTTCAGCACTTGTTTGTGTAGTCTTGTGTTATTTAGTTTAGAGAGGTTGTGTCTAAGTGTAAGCAGGTTCTGGTAGGTGTCTGGGTCTAAGGTTTGTTTATGCGCTATTTGCAATTGGGCAATATTGGCCACTAGTTTAGTGATTGTGGACCCACACTCCTTTTTAAGGGCAGCTGCCTTGGATATATAGTACCCCCTAATCACACTCTTGTGTGCCTTCCACACTGTGGGGATGGGAACTTTGAAACAGACGCACACTTAAGGCAATGGGTCGTTGGTCGAGCAGTGTTTGTGAGGCTTGCTTAATTAGGTGCAGAGGGATGCTAGGTGTTCGTTTTAGGGTTTGATACCTACAATCGTGGCTTTAACAAATGTGTATCTGCCTCCAACGTCATAACACTCTATTAGGTTTGTTAGTGAGATATGCTTGGAGAAGAATATGGCTGTGCCTTTGGATTTGGAGTGTTACCAAAATAACTTTGTATGAAGTAGCCGTTTTTAAAGGTAGGGGCATGGCCCACTTTGAAATTAGTTTTTTGCACAAAAATGAGTGATGCTTTTAGGACCCTTCATTCCCGAAGTGCTCTGGAGCATTTCTTGGGTTTGTTAAGACCTTGGGCATTAACTAAGAGGAGTTTGAAGTGTGTTGGAATGAGCTGATTGTCCATACTGAGAGTGTCCATATTGTGATATGTACGCACTGGGGTAGTAGAACAATTCAGGCATATCTGAGAGGCGGGTTGAATTAGTTAATGGTATGGTAAATGTTAAGTCCGTAAACCAATAGCCGGGAGAGGGGTTTACAATAGCCAGAAACTTGGGGGTAAGGGAATTATAGAGTATGAAATAAAAATGGATGTGTTCAGTGGGAATAATTGAAGGTGAGAATCCAGATCAACAGTTACTGCCAGAATAAGGCAAGGGGGGTGGGGGTAGGGGAGCTGTTCCAAGGAATGACCACCATGAGCACCATGAGTGTTGAACGTTGCACAGGGAGCTCACAGAGAGGGCATGCCCGCCTCTAAAGTAAAACACCAGTTGACGAGGTCGCATAGAAAACATTAAAATAGGTGATCAGATAGGTGAAACATATTTGCAAAACAGCGTCCCGCTTGCATTCCTTATATGGTTGTATGGGATGGTGTTTAAGCTTCCAAGTCAAGGGTTTAGAAAATGTTAGGGTATGAGTGAGAAAATAGGTGGCTCTATAACACAATGGGACCAATTATCACAACTCATAACTGAAAAAAATACAGAAGGGTTACCAGGCCGAGTCCAACATAATGCATTGGTAGGCTCATCCCCGGTGGCATTAGGTCAATCAGCGTAACCGAACTTTGCGTGTCTCCGGATGAACATGAGTAACGCCATCAGATACTCCTAGCATGTAAAATCACCACAAAAGCGCAGTCACCGGGGGAGTTAGGTGGTTCCTAGGGTTCTCAGAAACGGGTGGTCGCTTGCCAAACAATACATCCAGAGTGATCAATTAACAGGTGTTTACAGAGATCAGACCCAAAATACTATTTTTGTGGATTAAACTCCTTGAACGGTGTGCTGAGTCTCCTTATTTTTTTTATTAGTGTCCATATATATGCAGATTCCTTTTATCTGGTTCTACATGAGGGGGGTCATTTCTCAGCATCCATCAGATGTTGGATGGGGGGATGCAGTCGACGTGGGTGATGTGTGGTGTTTCTCCACAGGTGTTGGGACCTCAGCGGGTTAGACAGTTCCGAGTAGAATTCCATGGTGGTCCAGTCAGGTAGGTCTATCTGTGGGAGAGCCAATACGTTTAAAAGTGGGGGTACATCTCGTAGGGATCACACCACATGTGTTTCGGCATTCGTTCAAATGATCAATGCGACTGGGAAAGACCATCTGTACTGTTGGCGACATTCTTGGAGTAGGGCAGTTAAGGACCATAGTGCTTTATGTTTCCCCAAAGTAACCCAGAACAAATCTTCAATGAGGGTGATTCGTTGTCCCTCAAACTCCCATAGTCTGGAGGTTTGTACTGCACGCATAAGCGTATAGTCATGGAAGCAGCATATTACCTCCCTCCGGACCAGGCTCAGATGTGCCTGGTCCAATAGGACTCCCACTCCAGCGGGTCTGTTTAAAATGTTATTTACAAGCCGCTGTAGGGTAGGCATCAGGTCATTCGGTACCTCCAATGCGGCCAGGCCGCGAATCAGAACAATATTGTGCCTGCCCCGACTGTCCTGATCTTCCATTTCCACTATTAGATTGGCAATTGCTGTTGAGGTGGCTCTGCACTCCGTGGCTGCCCCACTAGCAGTTTGTTTAAGGCGTGATAAATCTGCGTCCACCGTTATTGAATTTCAATTCTAGGCCTGTGACCGCGGTCTTCAGATCCGCCAATTCTTACTGTAACATTAAACGGACCTCTTCCTTCACTGCCACACTCACCTCTGAGATCAGATTAGAGAAATCTTCCTTGGTAGGCATGGACCAAAAGATATTTTTGGTGTATCAGGCAAGCAATCGTTGAGGTCCCCCTCTGGGGATGGAGGGTTACTGCCCCCTTGAGATGAAGTTGGGCTTGGGAGGAGAATGCTACCGGCGTCCTGAAAAAGTCTCTCATGGATGAAGACCGGGTTTTCCCAGCTTGACTCCCGGGATCACCGGTTTGTGGGAACCTTTTATTAATATCCATCTTAGCGAAATTGTAGATTAGTGCCCTGTTAGTAGAATTCTAACCACTGAACATTTGTACAGAATGTTTTTGAATTTTAAGGTGTAGTCATCTGATGTGCCTCAGTGTCAGAGAATGGAAAAGCAATTGGTGGTGTAGCTGTCTCTACTGCTCAAAATGTTCAGCCCAATCTGGGATCAATGGTGCACACTTCACCTCAAGTGGAAAGTATCAATTAACAATATAATAGTTGTAGAGCAGCACTCACTTCCTGTGGGGTGACAAATCAGACTTTAATCACATTTCAAATCCAATATATGGTAATAAAGATACAGGATGCCTCTACCTTGGGCTACTTGTTTAATACAAATGTAAATGATAATTTGTATGTGTTACGTATAAGAAATGTATCATAACTGAAAGGGATAAGATATGTAGAATTGTTTATTTTTGGCATTAGCAGTGCTTTTAACATGTGAATGATTGTGTGTGCATGTGTATATCATTATACACTCTTTATTATAGCACTTGAGACAAATAAATATATTTTGAGATGTTTTCATAATCATACATGCACTTGATAATTTGAGTACACATTGCTAATGATTTGTATCATTCCCACTATGAAGATACAATTGTATTGGCACTTTATATCTTTTGGTATGTGATTCTGCCCCTAGTATTGACTTTTTAACTTTTAGGGCATATGGTACCACCCCTAGTTGCTTACCTCTGTGGGAATGTGCTGTACTAATTCACCATTGTGTGCACAGTTGAATTAGGCTTGAAAAAACCCTGTGTAATCAGGTGACATGTTGTCTGTGGCAAAAGAAATACACCATTCTCACATAGAGGAGTGCAGTGTCTTTAATGCTATATATTGTGCGTCATCATAGACACACATCAACCAGCTCCATGGGGTCACATCACGGCAGTTTGGAAGTCAGTGTTTGTAAATTGCTTCTGAATGGTGCTCCACAGGAGCATTGTTCGGAAGCCTTTTTAATTAGACAGACAGCTTCTGTCAGATTAAAAGATTGTCGGGAGCGTTTAGTTCCTCTTTCAATGTATCATTTTATTATAATGACATAGTAGACTTATTTCAGTTATTGTTTTTGTTAGGTTATTCATTTTAGCATTTTCTTAAAAAAGTCACTGGATTTAAAATAACCACTTTCATTTTAAAGGCATAAAGGCTCAATTTAAACTAAATATTCTTTAAAATATATATTTTACTGGCTGCTGAAATCTCAATGAAATAACTGATTCTTCATTTGTGTGACAGATTGCTGTATGTGTAGTAGACTAGTGTATGAGGCGAATGTGATCCATTCTGTCCCTCTGTTATCGTTTAAAACATTGGCTGATAGCCACTTCATTGGTTTAAGACCAAAAAAAGTAAATAATATCACAAGCAGTTTAAGTCCAAATAGATGAAATGTGATGTTCGTTGATTGAACATTTGTGTATTTGTGCATGAAATGTTAAAGTCTGCGCTGAGCACAATATTCGCAATGCTTTCTCATATTAGTGACATTGGTCTGAGTGTGAAATTGATTGCATTTCTGGAATTGGGTGGAAAATTAAAAAAGTTGATTGCTTCACTTTGCTGCGTGTTTTACTGCATGACAAAGAAAAGTAACATTTTCATTGAGTTATATTTCGCTTAACAAAAGGCAACGAGCACACACAACAACAGAACTAAAGGCAACAGAAAATCACAACAATGTAAAATACAGTAATACAGTAGAACATTATTAAGCAAATTTGCTTATCAGAAATCAGTCAACAGACTTGTTTCTCATTATATGCAAATAATATCAGCAATGATTTAGTTTTTGCCTCAGTATCCATATTTTTAATGTATAATGTAGATAAGTTTCTGGTTGTGTTTACCCCACAATAACGTGTGCTCTTGTTTTACTGTCTACAACTTATTTTGCCAGAAACCATGAAATGAAACAACCCAAGAGTATTTGTACTAAAGACTTGAAGAGAAAAAAAGCATATTCATACTGTTTCATAATGTTATAATTAGCTTGTTAATGTGCTGGCTAATGTGAATATTACTGACAATGGCAGTTCAGTTTCAATTTATTTCTCCATAATCTCTCTTGTTTTACAATATGTGGATTTGATCTTTCTTTAAAGCTCAATAAAATGTCAATCTGTTTGCAAACAATAGCTGGCAGAATTTCTTAAACAGATAAGGTTACCTTGTTAGGAGACATGGGGAAGGGAAACTACATAAAAATAAACCAATGACTTTTCTATAAACATTTGTTATACGTGTGTCCATACACCTACAATTGCATATGTTTAGATGTTGTCGCAGTTATTTAACTTCCATACTCGGGGACGCACTAGATCCTATGTTTGTAATCTAAGGTAATCCAATGGTTGTCAAGCATATGTAAAGGAATATTGTTTACTATGGTGCATAAATTACCAGATCCTATGGTGTGTGCATAGGCACTGATACAATATTCTGGTGCTTTTTTTGAAGCAGGGTGTCCACAGAAAAGTTTATAGTATTGGCAAAATGTTAATCTCCCCACGCATTTCTCTTTCTTCCCAAAGATCTTTTATAAGGAAATACAGTATTTTGAGTGCTGTATACTTTCTTTACATGTGACCTATTTTCCTAGTATGATCAATAAACCTACCAAAACGCTATCTGTGATTCTTTGGTAAATAGAATATGTGGGTTTTTAATATTTCACTAATCGAACTCCTGAGGTCATAGGCAAAATGCCATGTAGTGTGGTATGATTAAATATTTACCTTGAGCTCCCAATTGCAGTTTCAGTTATATAACTGATTAATCTGGAAAAAAAAAACATCAATTGTATACAATTATACAAAATCTTTAATATGTGATCCTACTTCAGTTTTTACAATGCCGTTTTCCATCAGCGTTTTTTTTTTAAAAAAAGCTGATATTCTTTCTCACTTCTTAAGGAGTGAACAACATGCTGCAAAATGTTGTTAACGAAAAGTGTTAAGCTGCCTTTTACAAGGATTACATCCCTTTCCACAATACACTGTGAACAAGAAGTATGGGGACTGGATAGAGCAAGTGGATTTATTTTATTTTGTACAAAAGTACTTAGACTATTCAAAAGTAAATAGGCTGTTCCGTGGCCAAACAGAGAGCTGATGTACAAGCTTTGGATACAAAAAAAAATCCCTGCATAATTGACGATCTGTAATTGTGTCTGAAAATATCTTGCAAAAACACAATTACTTTCATTCCATGGAACACTATAATTTTGAAAATTTAAGAGAAAAAAAATGTACTCCGTAGCAGAGAATTAGTATCTCAAACGACTGTTTCAGTATATTTTAGCAGAAATGAAAAGCTGTAATGGAGATATAATGGTTTGCAATTATTCATTATTGCAAATTAAAATTGTGAAAACCGTCACTAGATGTGTATTATTCAGTAGTAAGAACTAGTTAAATACATCTAAGTAATGACTAGTATTCTGCATTTAGTGTAAGTACATCTAAATGCCTTAATTAATTGTAAGGCAAACTATTTTATTATCACTGACCACTGATTTAGAAGAGGACGCCTATACAATAAGACAAGAGCTATTTTCCTTCAGTGACAAATAAACGTGTTTCATTCTTGCTTGTCTGGCAGGTCCTTACTCATTAAAATGATTTTGGTTCCACTTACATGACAGGACTTTTTGGGATCTAAAATTGACTGGTATGTTTTTACAAATCCATTATCAATGTCTGTTTTTTGCAGTTCATTTCTCAGTTCACCACAATTTTTTAGGGAATTTCATCTGTTCTTCATTATGCTGACCTAAATGCAGCTTATTTGTTAGAGAGGCATTACAACCCATTTTGGGGAGTTATAAATTCACCACAAAGAAGCATGTTATGATAAATATTAGCTTATGATATCCTAAGCTACAAAAGCATAATACACTACACCTATCTGTGATGAAGTGAGCAGCACCAAAACACAGCTAGTGTTTCACTCCTAGCAACAAAGTGGATAAATTCTTAAATAAAGTGTTGGGTTAAGCGCACTAATTCACTTTATTTCGTAATCCCTGCTAGGGACTCATTGTGCAATCACAATGCACAATGTTGCCTTATTCCACCACAGAATCATGGGAAATGTAGTTCCCACTGATTCTGCTTCCGTTTTAAAAGCCGTGATGATGTGCGCACAATTACTACACAATTACTAATACAGAGTTGCATTCCCGACACAGCTGTGTCAGAAATGTAATTCGGATGCCACATTCGACCCCTTGGTTCATTTGTGTCTGCAACGCAACTGAGCCAAGGGCTCAGAAATTAAAGTAGGAGGGGGTGGGAAGTTTATGAATAAAATAAAGTATAAAGTAAGTCTCCACCAAAAAAGTTTAATTAAGTTAATTATTGACTCAGTGTTGAAAAACATAAAATCAAAATAGTTGAGTTGTCCTTTAAGGTAAAGACAAATAAAACAAATAAATAGTATAAAAATGGAAACAGTGGTCAAAGTTCTACCTGCTCTCATATTCCGAAATCATTTTTGTCTAGTTGATAAAGGGATTTCATTGAATAACATACTGAAGCTACTTTGGACATTGATATTGATGCCTAGACAAAAGCATTATTTAGGCTTTCTTGTTTTTTTCTAGCTGTATCAAAAGAAGATTGTTAATTAATTTCCTATCATTTTTCACAGATTACCATTCTGCCAGAGGAGTTTTTGCCACATCAGACACAGACATAAAAATATGAAAGATATGAGAGATAAATAGGATGTATCTTATCTCGTGGGAGTCTGTGTTTTTAGAACTTGACCTTAATCTGTTTTAATACTTTGGGAGTTTAAAGTTTGTACATCAAACCACAGAACAAAAGACAACACACAGTATAGTACAGCTAAAAGATTCAGGTTAACACAATGTGTATTTGTTAATAGATGAAAAGTTTATATTGGGCTAAAATTTAAATTATTAAAAAACTCTCAGAATTTGGAATGGGTAAAATCTTTTTTGTTGTTTGTACAGAATTGCAATTAAGAGCCCATTTTTCCAGTGTCAGTTAGAAGAAACATACTGTTTTGTGTCTTTTCTGCAATGATTGTAGTTTTGTATGTATTTTTATTACTTTCTGTAAAAAGTTTAATTAAGATGCTATGTGCTCTTGAGGACTTGTAACTAGATACAGCTTGATACACCAGGGAGGCAGACTGAAGGGGGGTGTCAGCAGCGTAAAGGATCCAACCATAAAGCCAGCATTACCACTGCTGGTGGTACCTTCTCCCTTAATGCTTTACACTGCCTGCACAGATGTCAAGACTGCCCTCACTCGAACACCAGGAAACAATCTGGCTTTGTGGACAGGAATGTGGGTACATCTGGCACTGTTGTAAGGTATGTGGGAGTATAGTGAAAAGGATATGCTAGGAATGGATGCAACCTGAGAGGAAGGTATACGACAAAGAAATGTGCTGCTCTAATGCCTTGATGTCGAGACATTAGGAAGCAGTGACAGTTTTCTTCTGCAGCACCCACGATCACTCCACGGAGTGATTCACTGGCGCCATATTGGAGAGCAGAATGCTCCTCCATTATGGCTGCTTCCCTCTTGTGGGTAGAGCATCAGAAGTGAAAAAAAAATCCCTTCTGTCATTCTGATGCTGTTGCTAGACTGCAACTAGATGCAGTCAGTAACATTGCAAAGATAATTTTTTTTCTAAATTAGCTAAAATCTAGGGTTATGGTTATGGTTACAGTTAAATTAGGGTTAGCATAAGGGGTAGGGTGAAAATTAAATAAAAATTAGAATAAATTAGCATAAGGGTTAGAGTTAGGGTTAAATTTAGGGTTTGGGTTAAATTTAGGGTTCGGGTTAAATTTAGGGTTTGGGTCAAAAAGGTGAAAATGGTTATAAAACACAAAATCCTATTTTGTGTTATTTCCCTATCACTCGCAAAAAACAGCAGAAAAACCAATCATATTTCTAAACATGTGACAAAATGTAGAAACTATTTAGATGGGGTCTTTTTACCTATTGTCTTTGCATAAATCATTTGTTAGGTCAAAGTTAGAAAAAGTGTTTTTTTTATCATATTTTATGATTATTTTTTTTGTAGCAAATTATAAGATATGATGAACATAATGGTATCTAAGGAAATCCCTTCTTTTGGGGATAAAAACAAAATATCAGTTGTGTGGGTACAGTATGAGAGAAAGAAGAAAATGACAGCTAAACACAAACACCCCAGAAATGTCAAAACAGCCCTTGTCATCAAAGGAAAGACAAGGTCAAAAGTTCATGTCATTAAGGGGTTAATGGGTCTTCCCATACTATACAACAATTCTAGTAATTGCTGGGGGGGGGGGGGGGGGAGTGCAAAATATCATTCACTATATTCATCTACAGATACAACTGTGTGAATTGTACGTTAGGTGAATATTTTGGTGGAACAAACAGTACTCTTCAAGTAAGTGTATCTTTTAAAATATATATTTATGGTGATGGCCTCTGTAAATATTTAGATCAAGTATTTATAGCCATCTGATTCCGAACAGTTGTCCATAGGTTTTTTTTATAAATAATTGCTTCACTTTGATATTGTTTTCTATACAAAAGAAATATAACACTTTTACCAGTAAAAATATAAAGTGTTTATATCTACCCAAAGCTGATATTGTATGTATTGTGGATGACAGATTCACTTTAATCTTGTTTACTGTATAAGATAAATAATGTTGACCAAATTAAAATGGAACAAATTTTATACTTTGTTTTTTTCTTTACTAGTTTCGAACTTTTTACCTACTTAAGTATTCAGTTAGTTTATCAATGTCTGTCAATAAAATGTGGGAGTATAGTGAAAAGGATATGCTAGGAATGGATGCAACCTGAGAGGAAGGTATACGACAAAGAAATGTGCTGCTCTAATGCCTTGATGTCGAGACATTAGGAAGCAGTGACAGTTTTCTTCTGCAGCACCCACGATCACTCCACGGAGTGATTCACTGGCGCCATATTGGAGAGCAGAATGCTCCTCCATTATGGCTGCTTCCCTCTTGTGGGTAGAGCATCAGAAGTGAAAAAAAAATCCCTTCTGTCATTCTGATGCTGTTGCTAGACTGCAACTAGATGCAGTCAGTAACATTGCAAAGATAATTTTTTTTCTAAATTAGCTAAAATCTAGGGTTATGGTTATGGTTACAGTTAAATTAGGGTTAGCATAAGGGGTAGGGTGAAAATTAAATAAAAATTAGAATAAATTAGCATAAGGGTTAGAGTTAGGGTTAAATTTAGGGTTTGGGTTAAATTTAGGGTTCGGGTTAAATTTAGGGTTTGGGTCAAAAAGGTGAAAATGGTTATAAAACACAAAATCCTATTTTGTGTTATTTCCCTATCACTCGCAAAAAACAGCAGAAAAACCAATCATATTTCTAAACATGTGACAAAATGTAGAAACTATTTAGATGGGGTCTTTTTACCTATTGTCTTTGCATAAATCATTTGTTAGGTCAAAGTTAGAAAAAGTGTTTTTTTTATCATATTTTATGATTATTTTTTTTGTAGCAAATTATAAGATATGATGAACATAATGGTATCTAAGGAAATCCCTTCTTTTGGGGATAAAAACAAAATATCAGTTGTGTGGGTACAGTATGAGAGAAAGAAGAAAATGACAGCTAAACACAAACACCCCAGAAATGTCAAAACAGCCCTTGTCATCAAAGGAAAGACAAGGTCAAAAGTTCATGTCATTAAGGGGTTAATGGGTCTTCCCATACTATACAACAATTCTAGTAATTGCTGGGGGGGGGGGGGGGGAGTGCAAAATATCATTCACTATATTCATCTACAGATACAACTGTGTGAATTGTACGTTAGGTGAATATTTTGGTGGAACAAACAGTACTCTTCAAGTAAGTGTATCTTTTAAAATATATATTTATGGTGATGGCCTCTGTAAATATTTAGATCAAGTATTTATAGCCATCTGATTCCGAACAGTTGTCCATAGGTTTTTTTTATAAATAATTGCTTCACTTTGATATTGTTTTCTATACAAAAGAAATATAACACTTTTACCAGTAAAAATATAAAGTGTTTATATCTACCCAAAGCTGATATTGTATGTATTGTGGATGACAGATTCACTTTAATCTTGTTTACTGTATAAGATAAATAATGTTGACCAAATTAAAATGGAACAAATTTTATACTTTGTTTTTTTCTTTACTAGTTTCGAACTTTTTACCTACTTAAGTATTCAGTTAGTTTATCAATGTCTGTCAATAAAAGGTTAAAAAATGTAACAAGCCTTTCATAAAACACAAGTACACAGAGAAAAGCTTCTTCATTAATAAGATGATTGCTGTAGTATTTCAATATTATTTCATGTTTGTACTAAAGAGACTTGGAGCCTCACAGGAGTGGGTCTCTTACAACAGTTTCCAAATGAACTGAACAAGTAAACAATGGCTAGATCTCATAGGTGCTGCATTTTATCTGGAACTATACCATAGATTTTGCATACTTTTACTGCAATATGTCTCTACCATGAAATTATAACTTAGCTCATGGAATTCTTTATTTAAGTTATATTTGGACATTGTTGTATATGATTTAGCTTTAGGGTTTTGTCCCTAGCACAAGTTATCACAAATTTGAGAATATAAATTGGGGATAACCCAAGAAATGGATATGCTATGGAACAATTGATGATATTCCTACAATGGTTCAATAAATTACATAAATATGTGAAAAGAAAAATGAAAGTTGTGTATAGCGGTACTAAATATGCAATAATAAAAAAAATGTACTGTAGGATATCTGGGTTGTGTTTGTGTTATTATGTATATGCTCTCTCCAAATGAGTGCACAATTATAAAAAAAAAAAAAAAAAATGATTGCGCAATCTGGTCCAAAATTCCATCTTTCGGCTGTTTAATGTGGCATATGTCAGGCCTAAATCAGCTTGTAAGGTTATCTGAATCCTGATTCCTAATACTAATTAGCACATTTTTATTAATCTAAGCTTAAAGGGACTGTCTGGTGCCCAAAATGCATCTTCCAAATATCAATGCAAATTAATGTACTTTACAATGCATGTCTTACATTTTGAGCCAAAGAGACTAATGCCATTCAAATGAATGGAATATCCTATCTCTCTAGTGATGTCATCAGACAATGTGTTGCACTGTTAAGAGATCCTACTGTGTACAAGAGCAAGTTCACTCATAGGCCACTCAATAGACTCAATTTGAGGAGGACAGGAAGTGACTACATGAAACAAAACTTTATATCCTCAGTGTCTATAGAATCAGTGCTGCCACACCTGCAGTAAACATGCAGAATAATCACTGGGGATTAATATAAAAAATGTGATTTATACAGAATGCCTGCATCAAATAACAATGTAAAAAAAAGCCTGTGCATTATACAAGCAGTTATCTTCATCTTGCCCCAAAGTGAGTTTGGGGACTAGACTGTCCCTTTAACTAATTGCTTGCTAATCCTGTGACTGAACCTACAAGGTGTTACACATTCCTATTACTGTAGTGCGCAAATACATAGATATCATACTACTGTTGATCTATGTCCACATTTTTGTGTACATAGTTGTATTGTAGAATGTAAGTAGATGTCTGAAAGTAACTACCTATATTTGCAGTAACATCTAACATGAATGATGTGCTGTTCGTGTGTATCTTTCTTGGGCGATGGATCCTAGGGCCTGCACATTAGGAACTGGCAGGTGGTTGGAGTAATGTTGTCTAGTAGGTGGTGAAGATACCCCTGTTGGAGATGAAGAAGAATACATTGTAAATGTGGAGTGCGTGCAGTTCAGAGTAGAACATTTCACACCAACAATTATATTTGGCTTCATTCATGAAACAAGGAATTACATGAAATAGAAAATGGAATTCTTAAATGAAGGCCATAGTAGCCAAACTGTAATTATTCTGTACAGCTGCTTGCATTGATAATACTTCAATTTGGCCTTAACTTGGGAATCCCATGTTTAATTACATGCAGTACCCTCTTTCATGAATGAAGCCCTATCTGTTGTACATGTTTCTACTATTTGTGACATGCAAATACATTTATTTGTATGCTTGACTTACTGTATAAGTTGACACCAAGGCCAGCAGAGCCATTCGGCCTGGCGAAGATAATGACAATAAGAAGAAAAAAGCACACAAATCAGTGCAATATAAAAGACAAACAACAAGATAGCAAAAAAAGGTGAACACATGGTAGTCAACCTGACGTTTTGGCACCACAGGCCTTTCTCAAAGGTGACTTCAGAAAGGCCCGTGGTGCCGAAAACACCCCCATTATTTTCATTAAGCCCTGATGTGCGTTTCCCTTCTCTGAAATGACATTGTCAGGGAAATTCATTGCAATCATGAGATTATTATCTCCAAGGAGAAGAGCTAAGCAATACATGATGACAATGCTAAAATCAGAGGACCAAGTCACATGTAGAATTTAATGAGAGTAACCTAAAACTTGTCCTTGTGGCTGACTCTCAATAGATAACCATCTACCAGGCTCAAAGAACCAACACCAGTTAAAAAGCACTAAGAAATAAAGATATACTCTTGTATAGCCTGACAGAATGCTGTGTGTGAGATGATTATAATGGACCTCACAAACTGAGAAGGTGAATAACATCAATCGCCAAGCAAATGTATTTTTGTTATCCATAAATTAGAGCAAAATTGGATCGGACCTTGAATTGACAATGCATTAGCAAGTCTTTTATGAAGACCAGTGTACTTTTCACTGTCAGACCTGCCTTAGGTTTGATAGGATAGGGCAGTAATGGCGATCATATGGCACGCATGCCACAACTGGCACGCCAAGCTCTTTGTTGTGGCACGCATGGCTAGGGGGAGTTGTGGGGCTGAAGCCCCTAATCTTAGCTCCATTGGCCCAAAGTGAAAATTCACTGCAAAATACATATTTACAGTAATGCCATCCTGTTGCTTCTTGAAAAATTACATCAGTAGTATTGCTCAGTAGCCATCCGGATAATCATTCCATTAACTGCACACCCCTCCAAATCACAAGTTGGTTTAGCCTACCAGTTCCTCTCCCGACATCAGCTTGACAGCTGACATGCCCCCTCTTCACACAGCAGTGTAGCAACTCCAGCAGCTCTGCCAAGGAAGAGACTTCCTGCAATGTATGTAGGTGTGTATGTATATGTGTGCTGTATGTATGTGTACATGTGCTGCATATTTGTGAACATATGTATATTTCTGCATGTATGTGTGAGTATGTGAGTGTGAATAAGAATCTGTGTTAAATACATTTAACAAACATTGGTATATATTAAATTGATTATGACTATCCTTGTTATATACAACATATGTACACAGTTTAATAAAGTATTGTATGAGTTGCATGAAAAGTTTCTCATCTGATGTATCAATCAATGTTTGATTACTCCCAATACATTTCTTTTTTATTCACCTCATACACATTCTTTTGACTGAATGTAAAATATTTCTGGCATTTAGGTACAAAAATAGTGAACTGACATGTGAACTGCAAAGATCAGGACATAATGGCAGTTAGAAAAATTATCCAACTAGCTTATAGGACATGGCAGCAGTTATTGGACTAAAAGTATGACACACTGAACTCACCTCCAGCATTTACATTTTCTGTTTAACCCTCTCTTTGAATGAGGTCTATGATTTCCCCTTTTTTACTGGCTTTGCAGTAATTCCTCTTTATAGTAAGTAACACAAATCCATAACAGGATGTAATCGAGGATAAGTACATCAAATTCACCACCTGTTGCCCCCAGGTATCCCTTTACCTTCCAATTTTGATATTTTTTTAAACAAGGTGCAACTTAATCAGTGACCATTGACATGAAACCACCTGCTGTTAACAATAATTATAACTGGATACTATATTCTATATCCGTGTGTGAGCTGGAGGTCACTGCAGCTGGACTGGCAGATTCCACTTAGCCCTAACCACTAATTCAATCCCCAAATGTATAACTTGTTGAGATGTTTCAAAATACATAAAACATAAGTAGTGCTTAATACAAACAGTTGTGAGGGAAATGGTTCATGGCTCTTCCTCTGCTTACTTGGCAATAAGCATCTGTAGTGTGTCATAACCACTTCCAGTCTGATTTAAACAAAGCAAGTAATAATGTGAAGTGACAAGGAAGAAATATTGAAATGCATTAGATTTCAATATGAGAATTGTCATATTTCCAGGATTATAATATCGGATCCAAATTTTCTTTATTTTACAGGCAGTAGATAGAAGACAAGAAATGGGAGAGCAGCCACCTGGATTTGGCAGACACTATAGTTTATCAGTTACAGTACTTTAAATGAATATTTCTACGTGTAGCTACTTAACTCCTGTAAAGGATGCATTAAAAAATGAATGGGAAATTACATTTTCAATCGTTTTTATAGAACATTATGGCCACATTTAACTGGAGAGACATTAAACAATATAAAAGCAAAAGAAATGAAAGAACTTTGAGCTCCCCCTGCAATGGTGCTTACCTAACCAAATGCTGGTTTAGCACCATGGGGATTATAGTCATTAAGAATATATTTTAATGGCTACTGGTACTTTTCTTTGGATTGTTTAAATTTCGGTATTACAAAATCCTGTACTTTTGACATTTCCGAAAGCTGAGTATAAAAAGTGATTGTTTAATTCTATGGATTTGATTCTACCTACTCTTGAAATAAATAATGCCTGATCAAGCATGCTGAATTGCACAGATATTCACAAACTCAGTTGAATGTTTTATAGATTTGCAGTAAAGCTAAAGATTTTAGATCATTTGGGCATAAATGCAAACTTGCAATTAGAGACGTTCTTCGCAAATGGACTGGAAAATACAGCAGTGCTTGAACACTATTTTCATGAGTATTTCTATTCTTATTTAATGCTGCATAATAAATGGAATTAAAAAATGTTTTTCCATACAACTCATCACAAATTCTAAATCTTATAACAACTGGACTGCAGTACATAAGTGTTGATATTAATGGAAACAAAGGAAGGAAGTGGACAAAGAAAATGTAATTTAAATTATAAAAGGAAAGAAGGAAGATACATAACACAATATTGGGGACAAGCAAGCAATATTACATAATTAGTTAAATAATATGTAATACTACGACATATGAAATAATAAAAAAATATGTGAAATGTATATGAAATAATATGTGAAACAAGATAAATTATTCAAGGATGTTCACACTGATAGCATAGCAATATAAGAGAATGGTGCAGAACCGAATGTATATGAATGTAATGCTAGATTAACTGAACTTATCCAACATACTGTGGAAGAGAACATTGAAAAAAAATATAAATGTTGTCCTAGGTCTATGTGAATAACATGATTTGTAGTTGGATAAATGGTGCTATTGAAGTGGTATCCGGAAAAATTATATTGTCATCTATTCTGGAATGGCCTCAGTAACCAAGTCCACTTCTGTAGTTTTCAGAATACGTGTTATCCCCATTGCTAGCCCTAACAACATATTCTGTTTATAGTTTCCTATTATTCTATACTATTTTCTATTATTCTATACTATTTTCTATTTAAACCTGCCTTTCTAATATTCACACATAGTTTGTACTTTTACACTATCCATTAGATGGTTCACTGCCCTAATGCATCAGCTATAGAATCTGTCCAATCCTCAGTTTTGCTGTGCAGTTTATTAACAGTTTATTCATATTTTTCTACACCAATAAGCCTCACTCTGATAATACAGCACCCGTGAATAGCATTAGCTGCAGGCAATGAATCATCAATGCCCATTCATTTACTGCTAATGTATTTTTTTGGATTAATGGGGGCCATTCAATCTACCCCAAAAATATTAAAATTCTATATCATTGACTTAACTATGCATTGTATGGGGCCACAACCTGTGAATCTCCCTTTTCCCTTCATAACCCGTTAGTCAACTCGATTCACCTGCACCTCGCTGATGCTAGGAAAGCTGTAAACACCATGTTCAAAATCCATTTGTGGGATGCCATATTTACTTAGAGGTAGAGGAATTTGTATTGGAAAATGAAGATTTACCAAGAATGTGGTGGAGCTACAGCTTTACCTCTAAATATTGAGCTGTGTAGCTATGTAACTAATTATGCGCCGAAAATGTTTTGCTGGGTAAAATAAATAACTTTATTTGAATAGTAATGAGGATAAAAACACATTTCTCTGCAATTACTTTAACAGGTGTACATTTCTTTAGTAGGCTGTTTTGTGGTGTTATAATAGTGATTGGAATCCCATTGGCAGCAATCCAACATCTTTTGCCAAATACACAACATGACATGTATCACATGAGAGAAAAAACAACTGTCTGTAAAACTCATAACATGTTTTTACTTAACATTTTAGAATACAATTAAGTTATTTGTAACCCCAGGGAAGAAAAATGTATTCATTTATATCAATGATATAATACAAAGAATAAAGGTATTAAATAACTGAGTGTGTGAAGGCAAATACCTAAAAGTGCATACAGTTATCCATCACTGACTGAAATAATTGAGAGGTTGGAAGTTACATATGGGAGTATGAAGGAAATCATCAAACCACAACTATGACTAATACACATACAAAAATTGTTTTTGGTGATTCTGTGAAGATTTGACAGTCATACAAATCACTGCATGTATAAGTATTCTGTTATCAATCATTGTTCTTCAGTATTCCCAGTACAATTTGAATCTGAAGATTCACCAGCTGCAAAATAGAAATGTGAGTTATAAAGAAAGCATTTGAAATATAGTTCCATATCAAGGACTTCACTGGAACTGCATGTGTTGATCCTAACAGTCATTTTCATACATAACATGGAAAAATATTATTGAGGGCATAACAACAAAAAAACATAGAAACACAGAATGTGTCGGCAGATAAGAACCATTCGGAGAATCATGGCCTATTATTAGTTCAAACAGAATTATTACAAGTATTTAAATAAATATAAATATTTGTGAAAATATCAGCCACATTTCCAAGCACTTCCTATTTCATATTTTTTACTGTGAATATATTAGTATGCATTGATTCAGGTGAATATATAGAAATCTATTTCAACATTTGGTTTCCAGAAAGGGTTATTAAAATGTATACTGTTTGAATTATAAACAAATTCTGAAAATGTTTTTTTTTAGAAAATGGGTTAAATGAAAATGTCTTCTATTTTACAATATTTTCCATCATTTGGAACCAGCACAGCAAGAAATATAGTTTTCATGACCAACAATATACTAAAACATTTGCAGCAATTTTAAATAAAACAAATAATTCATGAATATCTTATAAAAACAAATATATCACAAATACTGGAGAAAAAAAAGACAAAGGAGGAGGGAAAATAGATAAAAGAAAAAAAAGGAGGAAAGGTTGTCAAATAAATAAAAAAAAAGATTTATCCTGTTATGAAATCATCTTGTGCTGAATATTGAAAAACATCATACATTAGTCATAATGATTTGCTAATGGGTGGCTGGAACTAATAATAGATAGTGAGTTATGAATAGAGCCAAAGTTCATTGCTCTTTGTGCCCAATTAGCAATGCATACAGAGACACCAATATTTACAGTTCAAGTTACATTATGGGAAATTCATCACTCTAACTGTATTCAATTACATTATTTTGCATATAAACAGTAAAACTGTGCAATTTCAATAAACTATTTATTGGTATATTCCAGCAATGACTACATCATTACAATGTCTCAAGATAATCATGAAACAACAGGTATAAGAAAAGGGAGTTTATTATTTGGTGCAGAATAAAGTATGTGTAAATATTTAACTGTGTTTCAATTATGCTTTTGTAGCAAAGAATAGAAAACAGTGGTATAGTGTAAATTTCAGAAAGCAATAAAATAGTCAAGGGTGGGTACCTCATGGTGGACATTTACTGGATATTGTGATGGACAACGTAATGATATGTTACACAAGCATCTTCTGCAGGATAAATGCAGATCTATATTTGTATGGTCATTTTGTCTGTCACAATACTTGAAGAGTCTCAATAAGGATGAAACAGACACTCTTTGAGTGGGGTTAGTGGGACTGAACTGCTAACCTGGGCCATGTTTTGAGCAGTAGGATCTGCAACATGCCACCTTATTAGACTGGGACCCCAAACACCAATATAAAGGATGCCTGGGAGCTCACCATCAGCGTAAGTAAATCCAGAACAAAAGAAAGGCTGGCTCAACAGAGAACAGCAGTAAAATCAAAACAATCCCTAATTGATAGAACCAAAGTAAAAACAAGTCTACAGCAGTTAAGTGCGTAAGCCGCACTTAATTATAGGATTAAGTGTGGTTTATGCATGAAATGCGTCAGATGTCTATCTGTCAAGTTTTCTTACTTATTTGGATGTCTGCTGTGGACATGCTTTTAACTTTACTGGTGAGCAGGCCTTGCTCTTGTTCTGGTTTTGAACGGTATACATATGCTTACGGTGTGTCTATCTATGGGACTTGTCAGGGATACATCTTCCAGATGTATTTCTGCTAAATTGTCCAATGATTTTCCTAAATTATTTAAATGTTCATCTGTTTGAGAGTCTATAGAAAGCTCAGACCATCCATCTATTTATTAATTAGTAACCTAGATATTGCTCTATGATATTTAAACTACACATGTTTATACCCAATTAGAAATTAGTATTGTCTACTGTGCTCTACACATGCTTGTAGGGGTGTCACAAAAAGTCATATCAAAAACAAAGTAACAATAACTTGGGTTACATCTGTACATGAATATATATATATATATATATATATATATATATATATATATATATATATATTTAAAAAATGTTAAATTCTTGCTTTAGTTGATTGCCACTTACGAGCAACACGTAGCGTTCTAGAAGAGCATCACTTAAGTAGGGAAGTCTCCATAAGGCGCATGGGAATCAGGTAATTGTAAATGTGCAGTAAAGTTTTGCTTTTTTTCTGACAGCCCTTTACACTTCGAGTAAATAACAAGCAACTGCAGTGCACAGGTAGATGGTAGGCTTGATCAATATCATCTATCTGCCTGAGCGTGAGACACAATGCCAAATCTTATATAAAATACATTATCCAAAAGTTATATTTTCTTATTATTTTCTGCACAGTTCAATATTAAAGACGATTGCATAGATTATTACTGTAGATAGTCATCTCAGCCCAAAGCAATACACACCCATCTATTTTTATAAAAAAAAAAAAAAATTCTTTCAAAAAGCTTAAAGGTCAACTGAACTGTAGAGAGTCAACAAACTCAGTGGTAAGGGAATAATAAATCATAGCATCGAGCATACCTGTATAAACCAGATGTGAACATTCACTTGGAGAACAATTCATAACATTTTTGATAACTCTGCAATGTGATATTTATGAACACCATGAATAAGCATCAGTTAAAGAATTATAAAATAATTAAAAATTTTGAAATAGTTTTTAAGTGATATGTAATTTAAAATGTTTTCATCTTTACATAGTGAGATAAGGATTTTGTAACTTGGATATATATGGAATTTATTTAGGGGTTGAGTTAAGACTTAGATTAAGGATTCATATATCAGTATTATCCTAAATGTGTTTAATTCAATTAGAATAAGTGAATTTAACCATAATATATACCAAATATAATTAGAATTAAATATCCCCAATCTATAACCTGTGTACATTTCTTTATTAAAGTGTTCAGTAAAAATTGTTATTTTTTTTCATACATTTTTGCATAGAATTTATCTTTCAAAACCACATTTTTGGTTATTAAAAATAGCATTAAGAAAATAAACCAAATGCATTAATATAGGTATTTTTAATAAACTACATGTATTTGTTCTATATAGAAGCATTGTCCAGGGACCATGTACATATGTTCTACAATTTCTTAATGGTCAAAATGCTAATCTGAAAATTAGATAAGGACATTCTCAGAAACTCTAAATGCCACTTGCATTCCAAATATATCTTTCATCCTCTTTTCCTTTAAAATTCACAGAACAGTCATAAAGTTAAATAAAATCATAGTGTTCTTTACCAATTATGAATTACTAGAGTAATACAAAGTATTCCTACTACTTGGTGTAATTTATCTTAGATGCGTAACCTAATTGCATAAACAGAAAACACAAAGCTTTATTTCAGATGCAGGCAGCGGTTCAACTATTGCGAGTTTTCTTCAAGGCTTAGTGCATATGATCATTAGTTCTAACCTAATATCATCCAAGATAATATACATTCCCATGTAGTGCCATAAAGTGAATGTAGGACAATAATTGCTTAGTGAGCCAACTGCATTCAAAACATTCACTAAGGTGTATTCACAAATAATAATTCTAATAATAACAGATTTTTAGATAGCATTTTTGCTCAAAGTGGGACTCACATTCTTCAGGTATTTATATTTAAATATATAAGGGTAGATTAAAAGAAAATAACAAAAAAGAATTACTGTGAATTAGTGTGAACATTTTTTTAATTTGTAAAAGCTTTATAAAAAATGTTTTTATTATGAATACAGGCAAACATGTTTAAGCAGTATTACTAGCAATAGAAAACAAGATTATTGGTATTTTGATGGATGTAATTATTGCTGCCAGGAAAATGCCTTGTATTTTGATGGGGGGAAATTGTGAAAGCAAACATGTGAGACATTTTCTTATGTGTTAGGTGTTATGATTATCCTATGCATGCCATGGGTTAGAAAGTGCAAGGTTTCTTAGAGGCCAGTGGAACAAAATGCATGTTAAGCAGAATCCCAGTGAGGTTAGTTGACAGACTAGCTCCATACAGTTCCCACATTAAGATTATCTTTGTGACTGTGCACAGGACGTATGTTAAATTATAGTTATTATTTAAATAAAAACATTTTTAAAGTTCTACCACCTAACATTTACAACTTATAATCTAAAAAAAAAATAGGCCCTATAAGCAAATGTGCAGTAGACGATACGGAACCCTAGAGCAGCCTCTCCCCAAGGTGTATCATCCTGAAGGGTAACGTTGCTGAGACCAGGGTCAAGTCAGTGACTATAAATCCCCCAGGATTCTGGTCTCGGTAGTGGAACTTTGCTAAGTGAGGCTGAATGAGTGGTAGCTGGTAGCCAGGGCAATCACAGAGTCCCATAACCACTGGAGAGGGAGGCAGGTATTGACACCTCTGCCTCCAAGTGCAGCCTTTACAAAGGCTGCCAAGTAATAAGCTCAATGCTGACAGATCCGAAGATAGGCCCGGACTGGCCATCGGGCACACCGGGCAAATGCCCGGTGGGCCGTGGTGGCCATGGGCCAAGGCAGGCAGGGGAGGTCCCAGCAGTGCATTAAAAAAAAAACAAAAAAAAAAACTTACCTCGTTCCTGCTCCGTCTCCCGGTGCTCTGAAGGTACGTGGCTGTGAGGGAAGCGTCGTGCGCTCCCCTCCAGCCGTTCGGTCAACAAAGTGTGTTTTTTTTAAACAAACTTTATAGATCCGCACGGCTGGAGGGGAGCTCACAACGCTTCCCTCACAGCCACGGACCTTCAGAGCACCGGGAGATGGAGCAGCAAAGAGGTAAGTACTGGGGTCTGGGGAAGGGGGAGGAGGGTGGCATAATGAGCATACTAAGGGGCAATATCCTGGCATATTACATGGCATATTGAGGGCAATATCCTGGCATATTACATGGCATATTGGGGGCAATATCCTGGCATATTACATGGCATATTGGGGGCAATATCCTGGCATATTACATGGCATATTGGGGGCAAAATCCTGGCATATTGAGAGCAAAATCCTGGAATATTAAATGACATATTGGGGGCAATATCCTGGAATATTAAATGGCATATTGGGGGCAAAATCCTGGAATATTAAATGGCATATTGGGGGCAATATCCTGGAATATTAAATGGCATATTGGGGGCAATATGCTGGAATATTAAATGGCATATTGGGGGCAATATGCTGGAATATTAAATGGCATATTGGGGGCAAAATCCTGGCATATTGAGAGCAAAATCCTGGAATATTAAATGACATATTGGGGCAATATCCTGGAATATTAAATGGCATATTAGGGGCAAAATCCTGGCATATTGAGAGCAAAATCCTGCAATATTAAATGACATATTGGGTGCAATATCCTGGCATATTAAATGACATATTGGGGGCAAAATTATGGCATATTGAGAGCAAAATCCTGGCATATTAATTGGCATATTAGGGGGCGAAATCCTGGCATATTAAATGGCATATTGGGGGGCAAACTCCTGGCATATTAAGGGGCAATATCCTGGCATATTGAGGGGCAATATCCTGGCATATTGAGGGGCAATATCCTGGCATATTAAATGGCATATTGGGGGCAAAATCCTGGCATATTGAGAGCAAAATACTGGCATATTAAATGGCATATTGAGGGGCAATATCCTGGCAAATTAAATGGCATATTGGGGGGCAAAATCCTGGCATATTGAATGGTTAAATCATGGCATATCGAGGGGTTAAATACTGGCATATTTTAATTGGCAAAGTGATGCTGTGGCATGGTCTGTGGGGCAAAATAACATGTACTATGTGGAAAGTGACATTGGCTAGTTCTGTGGGGCAAAGTGACACTGTGGCATGCCAAATTGTGTAATATGAGTGCAAGCCAAGTGCTGTGGGTGCAATATAGGTGGATGGCAAGTTCTGTGGGTACTGTATGGTGCTTTGTTAAGTCCTGTAGGTGCAATGTGGGTGCAGAGGAAGGGAAAAAAATATAGTAATGCAATTTTTCAATAACATTTTTATTAAATAGAATATTAAATAATTCAAATAAGTATAAATGCAACTAGTTATAGAGAGATGTCTGTGTTTATAGATATTATTGTTTTCCAATTGTACAATTGTCATCTTGTGGGGCTCCTGTGTGTTGCATAATTAATTGCTGTCCCATGTGTGGCATATTTATTGGGCCCCATGTGTGGCATAATTAAGGGGCGCTTGTGTGTGTGGCATAATTAAGGGGAGCCTGTGTGTGTGGCATAATTAATTGGGCTCCAAGTTGAGGCATAAATAATGGGGCTCTGATGTGGCATAATTTATGGGGCTCCTTTATGTGGCATAGTTATGGGCTCCTGTATGTGGCATATTTAATGGCCATCTGACTGGTATTACTAAGGAATCTGTGTGGCATTGTATTGGAGGAAATCCAGGGGGGTGAGACCATGAGTTACCGCACCGGGTGACACCAACCCTAGTGATGCCTCTGGGTCCCAGGATCTCCCCTGCCGGTCTATGCAGGGCCGGCACTATCCGAGCGCCGGCCCCGCTGTTTTCCATGAAGGGCCGGTGAGGAGATCAAAGATCTCCCTCACCGGCACACATGCTGTCAAATGCGTCAGCCGGCAGGGAGAGAGAGAGGGAGACAGAAAGCCTGGAGAGAGGACCCGGCGGAGCTCTAACTTGCAGCTCCACCGGGTTCCTCTTGCGAGATCCGGAGCATTGCCATGGCAACGACCGGATCTCACGAGAGTGAACTCTAGCCCGCAGGCTAGAGTTCACTCACCACGAGGACCACCAGGGAACACCGCCACCCCGCCTCCCAGTCCCAGGTACCCAGTCCCAGGTACACACAACACTCTCACACACAGTACTCTCACACACATCACTCTCACACACATCATAGACAGCACTCTCACACACAGCACATTCAGCACTCTTGCACTCTCACACACAGCACTATCACACACATCATACACAGCACTCTCACACACAGCACTCTCACACACATCATACACAGCACTCACGCACTCACACACATCACTCTCACACACACATCACTCTCACACGCACATCACTCTCACACGCACATCACTCTCACACGCACAGCACTCTCACACACCGCCCCCCGCACACACCGCCTCCCTCACACACCGCCCCCTCACACACCGCACCCCTCACACACACATACTGCACCCCTCACATACACATACTGCTCCCCTCACATACACACAGAACCCCCCAACACACTGCACAACAGACATACACAATACTTATATATATATATATATATATATATATATATATATATATATATATATATACACACAGCACCTCACACACATACTGCACCCCTAAACACATTACATTCCAGACACACACTAGATCCCTTACCCAACTCTGGATCATCTACACACATACACACACTAGATCCCTATATACACTCTGAAACCGTTATAAACAAACACTCACTAGATCTCCTATACACATTATGGGTCCTTCAAACATACACTAGACTCATATATATATGTATATATACACACACTAGATTCCTTGTAAGCAAACACATACTACACCCCTAAACACACACTACATCTATATACACACACACACACACACACACTATAGCCTGTATGCACACACTTGCTATATCCCCTATACACACATTCTCTACAGCCCCTAGCCACATATGCATCACATTACACCACAAACACAACACAACTAAAACCGACCTTATTACACAATACCACACCACAATCAGCTCACTCTACACACACGCAATCCCAAAAGCAGGCTCCAAACACATGCTCAATACTCTTTCCTGGCATTTTTGTCTCCTGGTATCCATTTATAGAGACACCAGAGACAAGTTGCAAGGAAACACAGTGCAAGCATGTTATTAAATTTGCTTGCACTGTGCAGAACAAATACAGGGCTTTTTTCTCATGCTAGAGCTCTTCAGCAGTGCTCTGCGCATGGTCTGCCCTGGAAGAGCATTGAACCAACATGCTCACTTTGAGAGGGAGCGTGTTTGTCATTGGTGATGACAAAACACACCTCCTCTGCCCGCCCCCTTCTTAGTAGGCCGCTGTGATAAAAAAATGCCCTGGCCTAATTTTTCTCCCAGTCCGGCCCTGATAGGAGTGGAACAGGAATGACAATTTGTTTAAAAACAACAGATATTTATACACAAACAAATATGACATGGCTCTTTTAAAACAGGTAATTAGATGCAGTAGGATATAACATAATCACACCTTTAAATAAAGACACCTAATGAACACAACATAACAGTAGGGCATTCAATAGGGAAATCCTGCCTCCCGCCTTTCAGAATACAAAGGTGTCAAGCTCAGATACCTCCAGAGTACATTCAGATTCAAAAGGACACGGAATGACTTGCATAAAGACAATGGGGAATTTGACATAATGACAAGAATACATTTAACACATATTTACCAGGAACTGGATGGCTAACTTATTGCAACAGTAACATAATAACATTCTATAACACAACCTGAAAGACTGGAGTGTGAAGGACAGAAGACAATCTCAACCTGGGGAACACAATGGCATAGAAACATAGAAACATAGAATGTGTCGGCAGATAAGAACCATTCGGTCCATCTAGTCCCAATTTTTTTTGAGTACTTTTATTAGTCCCCCGTTCCCGGTCTTATAGCTAGGATAGCCTTGTGCCTATCCCACGCATGCTTAAACTCCTTGACTGTGTTTACCTCTACCACTTCTGCTGGCAAGCTATACATGTTAAGATGCTTTAACCTTTCCTGGTAAGTTTTATCCTTCAACCCATGAACCAGTTTAGTAGCCCTTCTCTGAACTCTCTCCAAAGTATTAATATCCTTCTGGAGATACGGTCTCCAGTACTGCGTACAATACTCCAAGTGAGGTCTCACCAGTGCTCTGTACAATGGCATGAGCACTTCCCTCTTCCTACTGCTAATACCTCTCCCTATGCAACCAAGCATTCTGCTAGCATTTCCTGCTGCTCTATTGCATTGCCTACCTACCTTCAAGTCCTCTGAAATTATTACTCCTAAATCCCTTTCCTCAGATGTTGAGGTTAGGACTGTACCAAATAGTCTATATTCCACTTTTGGGTTTTTACACCCAAGATGCATAATCTTGCATTTGTCCACATTAAATGTCAGTTGCCACTGCTCTGACCATTTTTCTAGTTTAGCTAAATCATTTGCCATTTGGCTTATCCCTCCATGAATATCAACCCTGCTGCAAATCAACCCTTTGTTTCATCAGCAAAAGGAAAATACTTTGCCAACAAGACCTTCTGCAATATCACTAATAAAAATATTAAAGAGAATGGGTCCAAGTACAGATCCCTGAGGTACCCCACTAGTAACAAGACTTTGCATCGAATATACCCCATTGACTACAACCCTCTGTTGCCTGTCACTCAGCCATTGTCTAATCCATTCAACAATACTGAAATCCAAACTCAAAGATTTCAGTTTATTGATAAGCCTTCTATGTGCGACAGTTTTGAAAGCCTTACTGAAATCTAGGTAAGCAATGTCTACTGCACCACCCTGATCTATTATTTTAGTCACCCAATCAAAAAAATCCATAAGATTAGTTTTGGCATGATCTCCCTGAAGTAAACCCATGGCTTAGCTGACATCTTGAGTGAACTAGTCCTGGGCACCCTGTGTTAGAAGTCCAGATGTACTATAGACAGGGTGCCACTGGTGGCCCCAAAGTGTGTTCCCCCATAACTATCACACGCACAGACAGAGTCCATAGTCTATTGGGAGGAGGTGGGCCATTACTTTTCTCCAAGAACCCCAGTGACGGAGGGTTCCATCACAGATGTGACACAAGTAAATTAATTAAGACGATTAATTATTAAAAAATCAATACTTGATGGAAAACTAAATGTGCATTAATGCAAGAAATAAGAAGTATCAATCATGGTATGAAAAACATTTTCAATATAACAGAGATATGGACATACTGTATTGCTATGGAAGGAAAACTAAGGGGGTTATACCACCATCATTTGGTACTACCATTATACATAATGGCCAATCAATATATTGTTTATCATCATTGCTAAAAAATAATGATGTATTCTTTCTATAACAATAATTCATAAATGTTCATTAGTCTCAACAATATTTTGACTATAATTGAACTAACAATAGGTGGGCTGAAAAATTTGATCCAAGGACCCCTAAATTGTTTTTGCCCAAAAGGCTAAATGTTGTCATCCTTCCCTTGGTGATATTCACCAAATTAGTGTTTGTTGTGTAAAGCTATTTTTTTCTGGGGGTATTTCTAATGTCTCTTTACCAAATGCATTGATTTTTCAGATGGTGATTTTGAAGTAAATACAATAATTTATGTGGAAAGTTATTAAAAACAAAGTTTGGATTTTAATTATAATGATTGAAATTAATACACATAATCCAGTGTATGATATGTAGGTTTCAAGTTAGTTCATTATCTGTAATGCTATCTTGTAATGCTGAGTCAGCATTTCCAAGCCAGTATAGTTACATGCTTACAAAACCATTTCAACTTACAGTTACACATGACAACCATATTTTGATTAATTTCTTTTTGTTTGAGTCAACGGTTTCAGTAAACAAATCTGTCTTTTAAAATGAACTCTGTCAACCTAAACATTGCTTTTACTGTGAGTGAAGATAATACAAAATTATGATAAATTATCTATACATTGTGTTAGCAAAATTGTAAGCAAGGGTATAACATACGTTTATTTTTTTTCTATTTAGACTACTTAGTTAACAATGGTCCTCACATACCTGTGAAGACCATTAAATTGCGCAACATGGTTCCAACACTGCTCAATGCAGTGTAAGCTTTAAGACACTTACCACATGAGAGTTATGTGGTTGGCTTTTAAAGCTCACTTTGCCAACCACATAACTCTCACATGGGGGGTAAATATGTATGTTGTGTCTACTGCTTATGACATCACCTTATGGCTATATAAGCAAACTAACCAGTTTTTCTTGTACATTAGTTTATTTGAATTTCAAGCCACACGTGATGTAATAAACAGGAGACTTATAGTATAAGTAGCAGATTGGCATATTTCAAACACACAGTGTTATGGTTTGTTTATTGATAAAGCTTAATAATGTACAGAATGGCACCTCTTTTTCAAAATTAAGGAAATTCATCACTCATGAGCCACAATGAACCATGATAAAGACACATGAGTTAACTCAAAAATAGAATTACAAAAAATACAAAATAAGTAAGCAAGAGTAGCAAGAAAATGTTGATTACTCACATTACACATGTCACATTAAGTGACACTTAATCATATTCACATGTATTTATAAAGCACCATATATGCGCAGCCCTATACTATTGCCAAGCTACAAATAGCTGACATTAGTTAACATTACAAAAACAAAAAGGTGACGATGTTCAAACAAGCTTACAATCTGAGAGGAAATTAGGGGAAGTTGGTGTACAATGCAGAGAATATTAACCCCTTTCATTGAGTGACCAAGATGGCGCTGCCCTTCTAAGGGCAAGAGCACAGGAGGCAGGAATTACCTGCTTCTTGTGCTCTCTGGCTGTCACACGATTGCCTCTTCACAGAGGCAATCAGTGACTGCCAGGCACACTGACAGGCAGTGGGGATGTTCTGCTGAACATCCCCACTGACTGGTCAGATCAATATTAACCCTATATTGATCTGACCAGTTATGATCTGTCTCCCTCTCCTCACATTTTTTTAGTGAGGGAGAGAGACAGATCAAAGTTATAAAAGTAAGTAAAAGTAAAAAAAACAATAAACACACAACACACAAATAATAAAACAATAAAAAAAAAATTATTAAAGCAATTCCCTGCGTTTAACCCCTTCCCTGCCACTGATCTTGCGTAAGCAGCGATCGTGCACATCAGCGCATTTATTTTTTCTGTTTGTGCATTTTTTAGGGGTTAATTTTTTTTGTACTGTGATTTATTATAGTACTACAAAGGCTCTTCTAAGAGTTATTAACCCCTTCTTTGCTGTCGATCACTGCTTACGCAATGATATTGACGCCAAAGCAATTTTTATCTGTCTGCATATTTTTTTTTTTTACACATACCCGCTAGCGGATTACATGTAAAGTAAAAGTATTTGAGATTTTTTTTTTTAAGCTGTCTGAGCGCATAGCGATCAGTAACAGCGAATTAGTGGCAAAGGCGGTTTGGTGATTTCTAAATTAAGTTCACCATTCACCCTGGTCAGATCAAAATTGGTCGGATCAATATTCACAAAAATTGATCTGCCTCCCTCTCCTCACATACATTTTTGTGACGGAAAGAGACAGATCAGTATTAGTGATATAAAATAACATTTTATAAAATTGGCAGGTTTTATGAAAGTCTTTCACTGTGTATTAACCCCTTCCCTGCCATTCATCACTGTATAAGCAGTAATCTTGCACAGCAACAGTATGTTTTGCTGTCTGCACTGTTTTATGGATTAATTACTTTGTACTGTAATGTATTACAGTACTAGATAGGCTCTTCTAAGAGCTATTAAGCCCTTCTTTGCTCGAGATCACTGCTTACGCACTGATTCTGAGGCCGCGGACTCAGGGTTCGATTTTGACCCTGGTCAGCTTTCTGATACATCATCTAGTGATGTATCGGTGGCTGCTGAGCCCTTGCCACAAGGAGTGATGGGTGTCTACCGTTAAAAATTATATGGTTTGGTGGGGGTAAATTACATTGGCTGGCTTCAAAGATATATCCCATATAGGACACGGACGCAGGTTGACTACATGTCAAAATTCCAAGTTGGAATTTTGAGATGCGCATCTCACAAATGTTGTCTTCTAGACAAAAAACAAACCAACAAACCTATGCATGGGTGCTATCCCTGTACTCGGGAGATGTTGCTGAACACATTTTGGCAGTGACATATACCAGGATCTGTGAATTCATGCCTGAAGTACAATGCATGTGGAAAAAAAACTCCCAAAAAAGTACTACCACAAACTTTCACAAAGGCTGGTGGTAGAATTAGTACATATACAGTATTAAAATACCACCATTTGAAATACCTTAGGATGTCTATTTTCCAAAAATATATGGTTTGATGGGGTAAAATTCATTGGACGGCTTAAAAAATGTTCTAAATGGAACATGGGCGGAGGCTGACTACATGTCAAAATTCCAGGTTGGAATTGCGCCCCCCCATAAATGTGGGCTTTTAACCCCAAAACAAACCAACAAACCTATGCATGGGGGGTATCCCTGTACTCAGGAGATGTTACTGAACACATATTTTTTTTAGTTTGCTAAAATGTATGGTTTTGTGGGGTAAAATACACATTCTGGCTTCACAAATGTCCCAAATGGAACATGGGCGCAGGTTTTCTGTATGTCAGAATTCCAAGTTGAAAAACCAAAAAGCGCACCTCTCAAATGTGGCCTTTTAACCCCCAAATAATCTAACTAACCTACACATGGGTGGTATCCCTTTACTCAGGAGATGTTGCTGAACACATATTGAGGTGTTGTTTGGCACTGACACATAATAGGATCTGTGAATTCATGCCCGAAGTACAATGTATGTGAAAAAAAATTACTATCCATAACATTGACATAGGCTGGTGGTAGAATTAGTGCATGGAAAGTGTTCAAATACTACCATTTGAAATACCCTAGGGTGTCTAGTTTTCAAAAATGTATGGCTTTGTGTGGTAGAATACACTTGTTGGCTTTAAAAATGTCCCAAATCGGACATGGGCGCAGGTTTTCTGCACATCAGAATTCCAAGTTGGAAAACCAAAAAGCGCACCTCTCAAATGTGGCCTTTTAAGCCCCAAATAACCTAACCAACCTATACATGGGTGGTATCCCTGTACTCAGGAGATGTTGCTGAACACATATTGAGGTGTTGTTTGGCACTGACCTATAACAGGATCTGTGAATTCATGCCCAAAGTACAATGTATGTGAAAAAAAATTTGTGGGGTAGAATACACTTTCTGGCTTCAAAAATGTCCCAAATGGGACATGGGCACAAGTTTTCTGCATGTCAGAATTCCAAGTTGGAAAACCAAAACGCGCACCCCCTAAATGTGGCCTTTTAGCCCCAAAACAAACCAACAACCCTATGCATGGGTGGTATCCCTGTACTCAGGAGATGTTGATGAACACATATTGAGGTGTTATTTGGAAATACCCCTTCACATTTTAAGGTAATGTTTACCTAAATTGCAATCTATGTGAAAAATTTCAAAAAAAGATTTTTTGCTGCAAACTTTGGCAAATATTGGTGGTAAAATGGCTACATGAAATGTGTCAAAATACACCAAGTTAAATGCCCTAAGTGGTCTAGTTTTCAAAAATATGTACATGTTGGGGGTCATTCATGGATTTAGTACAGAAATCAGTGTTACAATGTCACTATCGCTAATTTTGAAAAAAAGGATTTTAAAATAGCTTTGCACTACTTATAGTTCTGGCCCTGTAACATGAATAAAAAAGCACAAAAACATAAAACATGGGCTATTTCTGAACTCAGGACATATGTTAGAAACTATTTAGCAGTGTTTTTTTGTTGTCTCTTGTACATGAGTATACAATTTGTCAAATAAAAGTCATAAAAAAAAAAAAAATTTCATTTTTTTGCCATATTTTATTATTTTTTTTTACATCAAATGATATGCTATTATCAAAATAATGGTATCAAAAGAAAGCCCTTCTTATAATGATAAAAACAATATATAGTTTGTGTGGGTACACTAAATGAGACAGAAATAAATTACAGCAAAACACAAACACCTCAGAAATGTTAAAACAGCCCATGTCACCAAGCGTCGGACAAGCCAAAAAATTCATGTCACTAAGGGGTTAAAAACATTACTTTAATGTTGCTTCCCAATCAATTCCAATGTACTGCATTGTAAATTTTATATAACATTCCTTTCTCAAAATGGTAGGCTCTTTGAGTGTCAAATCCGCTTATGTATAAAAAAAAAAGAAAACCTAGAAAATGTATAACTGCTGCATGAGAACACTATACACTACTGTGTGAGAAATGTCTTCTACCAAAATACAATTATATCTTAGGAAACTAATGCAGCCCTACAGTTCCATTTTCTAGTCCAATTCTATCAAAATATTCTCAAAACCGAGAGACAATTGAGTGTGGCAGTTTCATCGCAAAATTTACTATTCGGAATGCAGGTATAATTTTCTGAAAAATGAAATGCCAAAAGTCCAATGAATCATCAGCACATGTTGTCTAAAATCATATTTCTATATAAATATTTCATACTCCGAAAATTTTAGAGAAAACCTGCAGTGAAGGAAATATTTTCTCATTGGATTATTTATTCTTCTTATTATGTGTTATCTGTCTTTTTTTTTTTTTCCACCAAAACATTTTTCAGGTTAGAAGTAAAAATGGTTTACAATATCTTGACCCTTTTTTAAATCTGCATAGTCTGTAAAAATACAATATAAAGACATATATAAGCTAAACATAAATACTCAAGCCATTGACAACACTCTTTTCTAGCTGTTTATGCATGATCAGCCATAATATTATTACCACTGATGGATGGCAAGCCAGAAGAGACATTGTGATGCTTTGAGCATTATTCTGCTTGTAAACCTTGGGTCCTGCAATTCATGTGGCTATTACTTCGACACATACCACCTACATAAGCATTGTTGCAGACCATAGGCGCCCTTTCATGGAAACAATGTTTTCTCATGGTATGGTTTGAGGAACACAACAATGAATTCAAGGTGTTGATTTGGCCTCTAAATTCCCAAGATCTCAATCCAATCAAGAATCTGTGGGATGTGCTGGACGAACAAGTCCACCTTGCAACTTACAGAACTTAAAGAATCTGGTTCCAGATACCAAAGCACACCTTCAGAGGTCTAGTGGAGCCCACTACAACCATGTACTAGAAATAGGTAATAATATTTAATGAACAATATTATTTTGTCATATTATCACTGGACAAAAATATACTCACAGTTCCATTCATAGTACAATAGTATGTTAAACACATTCTAGTTAAACACTAATATTACTAGCTAGACAATTTCTTATGTAGTGTAATGAGCAACAATTTAGAAAAACACTAAGTGTTGGCCACTCAAGTGGATTGTCTAATACAAAACAGTACAACAAAACAAACAACGTGATACATTATATTAGCAAATCCAGGGCAATATATTTTGAGGCTAGTCCAGAAATAGAGAAAGGAGACTAGGATAACTTGCATGGCTCATATGTACAGTCTCTGGATGAAGGTCTCAGGCTCTGAAGAGGTTCTAATGTTCTTGTTCTTTGTGTCAGTTTAAATAAACATGCAAGCACACACATATTGCGCCATCAATTATACTTTGCAGTCCAGTGAGGACTCACTCTGTTTCAAGTTGCTAAGTTTTACTCCCTACATGTTTTTTTTTTTATAACTTCCCAGACTTTTAACAGCTTTTACATCTTCCTGCCTTTAACAATTATTTCCAAGACTTGTAACTGCTTTTAAATCTTACCGCCTTAAACCATCATGTCCTATACTTTTAACTGCTTTTACCACTCTCAGCTGTTCACAAACATTTCCTAGACTTTTAAAACAGATATTCTTCTGTTGTTCAGAAGGCACAAATCTGCTAAATGGAGAAATGGAATCTGTAACTTTGTGAGTTCTGCTTGTCGGAAAACCAAAATATTTGCAAAAGTTCCTCATTTATCTGTGTCCACAATGGTCATTCACAAGCAAACAAAAAAATGTTCTTCTTGTGCATCATTGTCCTCACAATGTTTGTGCAACATGTTGGGAGCTATTAACTACAATATGAACATGTCAGGGGCTGTTCACTAAAATTTGATTTTAGAGGTTGAATTTGACTAAAAACAAACAAACACTAGTGTACTTTTTCCCCATAGAAAACAATGGAACTTGCCAACCTTAGGGAAGACATACCAATTTGGTATGCATTCTATGGCAAAATTGGAGATCACATTTGACTTTGATGTGGGTTGTTAAGGGGTTGTTGAGTTAGATGCTGAATATTAATTAGTGAATATATCAATGGTTTCAAATCTGGAGGTTAATTGGAGGTTAAAAACTGGCTGCTTAGGATGTTTTCTTCCGCAGCTAAGAACTTTTTTGAAAACAGTAAAACAACATAGAAATATTATCCACAGTGCACAAAACCAGCCCTAAATAGGGAACAGAAAATGCCTAAAATGCCTTTTTGTACCGCTCAGGCAATTAGTCATAGGTTTAGTGATACCAGTAACGCCCTCCATTATATAGCTATTTTCATTTTTAACAGGTGTAATAAAAACAATGACAATTACCAATTTAAAAAAAATAATAGAAACAAATGCAGTTACTGTCCAACCCTAAATTAGTTAAACACTACAAATTAATTAAGGGGCAGCGGAGCAAGCCAAAAGCAATGCATAAGGGACACTTAAATGTATTGCAATATAACCCAAGCTAGAACAAAAAAGTTGTACAATAGGTGTTGAATACATATATGGAACCACCTGATCTGATGCAGCTGGAAAAAAAAAACCTCCCTAATTCATCACAATATATAAACATTAGTGAATATACAATAATGGAATACGTATTGCATGTTGTTTAAATATATAAAATGGTAAAGTGTTGCACAAGGAAAAAATTATACTTATCTTTAAGACAAATAAGTTCTCAGTAGAAATACATGTGAAAGACACAAAAATAATGTGTAGTATAAGAAACAAGAGTTTAAACTTAGATATTATCCCCCAATGAAATCTCACTCACATAATACTGAGCCTTCAAAGCTGGCTCTGAGTGTTATAAGCGAAAAACAGGAATGATGTAGACAGGCAGCGATGGAGCTGGCAATCAGGATATCTGCAAGAAACTCACAAGGGCTCACTTGATCATATTGGTGGTAAAACCGGAGAATACAGAAAACAGCCAGGTTTAATAAAATATATCACAAATCTTGAATACCTCTCCCAAACTCTGAGGCTTACATAAAAGAGAGAATAAAAAACAGCAGCAGAAAAAATATCACCAGTACTCCCGTCGAAGTTTTGGAATGTGCAGAATAAGCAATCTGCGGGTGGGCACTGTGGTAGAAGCGATGATCAGAAGCCGACTTCTGTACTTGGGTCTCGTGTGACGTCACAAATCTCGCGAATAGGGCTTCCTCAAAGCAAATAAATATATGTTCGAGTGGTACATAATTATATCAAGTGGATATAGATGTGTTCAACCCTCAAATTTCTTTCACCATGAGCAAATTTACTGAATCGCCCTTTTTTCTCACTGCCTTAGCTGTACATTGTGCAAGCGACATACCTGGTCAGCTTATCCTGAAGAGCTCAGTTGGCACTATATAATGCATAGTTAAATGTTTAAATATTGAAGAAACATGCATCTCACCTGCACTGCTTTATGAATAGAGCTATATATATATTTATATAATATATATATATATATATATATATATATATATATATATATATATGTGTGTGTGTGTGTGTGTGTGTGTGTGTGTGTGTGTGTGTATCATGCTGCTAGAAATTCTAGGTAACCAACATGTTTGTCCTCATAGAGAGGCAAGTGCTACATTAGTCTTTATGTGTGTGATTGGGCACTGGGCAAATGTTAAATGGACATTCCCACCAAAATATTAAAAAAGTTTTACTTTCTTTATTTTGTATTGTTGATTTCAGATATGTCTTTTGATTTTGTTATGTGACTGTGTTTAATAAAATATGTGACTAAACAAGTGTGACTGGATGTTGCCATTTTGTGAAATATAGGGTTTTTGGGTGCCACCCCTCAGAGACTTTACAGCACAAATTTTCTCCCTTTGGGGCTTGGGACACAGAATGTAGTCTGTAAGTCAGAATTCTGACCATAGACTTGCATTGAATGGGAGGGTCATGTAATTATTACATCACAAGGGGGCTGAGTTATTATCCTGTTTGAGCAGGTTAATCACCTCTTTTTGTGTTGGAAGGCAGGTAAAGAAAAGTTATACAGAGCCACCTGGTCCTGCCCATTATGATACACAGGAGCCAGTAAAAGAGCAGGGGAGTATCTTATGACATCATCATGTAGGCTTTGGCAACAGTTGTAAAGTGAGACTGGCTGAAAGATTTTGGATGATGTTCCATCATGGGAAATATCCTCAAAATAGATACTGGAGAGAAACACCTAATTTTCTTTTTTCTTTTTTTTTATATGCATTTAATTCAATCTTAATCAAAGTATGTAAGAAATGATTACACAAATAAGACACTTCTTGGAAAGACTGCATATTGCTGAACCATTTGTTGTTAACACTTACAATGAATGTGTTGAATGTATGTTTACACCCACTGTGACAGTTTCACAGTATTTACGTATTTCACACATTTAAGCCAAAGTAAATGTTCTCCTGAGAGATGGTTCTGACTTGCTGGCAATAGCCCTATTATGCATCTGATGTCTTTTTAAATGGGGATTTGTAGCCAAAATGAAGAAACATTTTAATCTGATGGAAAGTCCCCTGGAGTTTCTTTTCTAGTTACCTGAATAAATGCTCCTGAATCTTTAGAAAACTGATTAGGCCTCATTTTCGCATAATCTGTTTGTGCATGTGAAACAACTGATACAAAGAGTTTTCTAATTCTGGATTCCTAAACACTAATTCCACACATTCCTGGATAGAACAGTCAAGCTATATTTTAACATATATTAAATTATTTTTATTATCATATTTATTATTTATATATATTTATAATAATAATAATATGTATTATTTATTTGTGTGTTGCTTCTTCCATTAATATTACTGGGCAGTACAGTTTCATGACCTATCTGGGGGAGGCTCTGATGAGGTATAGAATAAAAATAACCAGTACTGCAAGATATGTCAAAAATCCCTGTATTTACTGTCCAGTATTGCAGTGGTAGATAATAATAATAATACAATAATGATATTAATGTAAGTATAAGCTAGCTAGTGCAGACTTCATACAGCTTCAGGTTGTGGTAAAAGTGCCAAAATGTATCTCTAAGAAAAGATTTGTTTATTTCCTCACCAGATGTGGGTAGGCCTGTGAGTACCATATATTTTTTCCTAATTGCTGTATTGTGACAGCCATTTAACTACTTGGCTGAGAATTTGTAATACAAAAATGTCTCACTTATTTGAAGTATGTAAATGTGCTCATCAACGGTATTTATAATTACTGTATTTAAATGACTTAATTTAAACATTTACTTATTGCAGTCTATGAAATGACTTCATTTCTCAAGGATCTCCGTTATACCTCCTTTCAATTAGTACAGCTGTTTCCGTCTTTGCTTCAAAATCTTCCTTCCAGCAAGAGATAGCTGTGTGAAGTTTTTCAAGGCATGATGTCAAATTATAAAGGGGGAAAAAAAAACACCTTTGAACCAGCGTTTCATGGCCTTTTTTTTCTTTTAACAGACAATTTCCCAAAAGATGATAACTAGTTTGTAATTGCCTTTAGACCTTGGATTGTTATATACTGTCACATTTGGATGTGGACTGAATTTGCCTCAGTATGTTAAACACACACTGAGTAATTTTCACTCAAGCAAATCTACTTCAACTGTTTCTAGGTTAGGAGAAGTCTTTAAGACTTGGATTTGAAAAGACTTCTAATGTAACTTCTTGCATTTGACACAGATGATTAGTTGGGAAGGTTTGCACTATCCTTCTCAGCACAGCACTGCTTTGCTGATAAGCTACACAAAATGTTATTAACCACCCTGCATGTCAGAAGTGCTGACACAAACAGGAAGAAAAATCTGGTCAAATAATTATTTTTAACTGAGCTGTAGATACACAGAGGACTTGACCTATATAAACATGCACACATATAAATGCGTCTACAAGAGCAACAGTGCATGTTGCTGTACTTTTCTTAGTTACAGACAGACACTGTCTGGAATGATGCCTGCTAAAGATATAGTTTCTGTAATGGTGTGGAGTAGCTACCTCTAGCAAAGATGCAAACACAATTGTTCTTAAGCTTTGCGCCTTCATCACTAACTCTTTTAAAATGTATGTGTTAGTTTCTAATGTTTTTTTTTTAATTTAAAGTAAAGGTGGTTTTGCACAAATATGCCATGTTCCTCCAGGGCTATGAACAGTTATTCTCAAAGATATAAAAAAAGAAAATGGGAGCATATAAAAAAAAATCGTCATTATCCGCCCTGGGTTTAGAAAATGGTGAGAGTACAACTATGCACCCAGCATTGTGCATTTCCAGAGCTTTCCCCATTGAAAATAGACAGGAAAGTATTGGACATTTGTGGAGGTGACACCACAGATGCGCAGTTAGAGTCCCCATCAATATCTTTGGTAGCCCTTTCAAAGGTACAGTTGACCTTTTAAGTTAGGATTGCCACCTTCTCTTCCAAAAATGGCCAGACATGAAATTGTCTCCATAGACTTAACAATGGCCCCGAGCCCACATTGGCCTCAAGCATACACATTAATTAACAGCGATCTCTGAGTATTTTGTGTCACCTCTAATATAATAAATCTGTTCTACATGTCTGTGGTACAATTGTGTACTTTCTATGTGTTCTCAGTGCTAAAAAGAACAGCTAGCCCCTCTTCTTTCTTTTGCAACTGGTGCGGAAACAATTCTTATTCCAGGAGTCTCTCAAAGTTGAGACCCATGTGTCTCCTGTAGGAGTACTATTTGTGGAGGAAGTCTTTTTAGATGAGCTGACACCTTTCTCCTTTTTATAGGTGTGTTTAATCAATTTATGTTCCATGAAAGAATCTTAAGTTCTTTCATATTTGTCGGGGTACTAGTTGACTAGGTTTGTGGGTTAGCCAATTTCTATTTTTTGAAATGATCTGGATACGCGATGTCTATCTTGGTTAGCGTTTTCCCTGTCGTGGTGTGCAGCAGGAAAACTTGAGAAAATTTTTATACACATAAATGTTGGTTCTTGTAGGGGAGACAACACACGTGGAAACTGAACTATGGAACAATTGGTGCCTAAACAATAGTGGGCAAAAAGCATTTTTTTAAATTTTTTTTGGGAAACCAATGTAGATCGCTTTGCAATCTGTCATTAACCACCATTGGATCAATTCAGTCTCCATTGTCACTCGATTATGGGGCTCTTAAAGCGTGCAGTGCAGCATGTTCTGGTCAAGGGTCACCCAAATTGTAAGTGTTGGGCACATACCTGCTTTAGGGATGTTCTCTTGTCCATCACAGGTACTTCTGATGCCCTCTTAGGATCTCAGCATGGAAAAGATCACCTCAAACGATTTTTAGACAGGGAGCTCCTCTTCTTTGCATCTGGCCTTGATGGCAGTTGACTACACCCCCTGCACAACACAATTTTGATGCAAAGCATATGGCAGTTGACAGCAGTAATTGCAGTAGAGTTGGCAATCCTTCAACGGTGCATGTCCAGGATTCATTCACAATATTTGGCTAACTCCAGTGATAGAATATCTTAGTTCGCCAAACGAGGGCCCACCAAGAACATATTTCCACATCAAAGTCATATGTTCTTACGTCTTCATGCTCCCAAAACCATCTCTTCTTCATTAAGGCCAAAAGCCGTTACTGGATGTGACTTTATTTTTAATGTAAAACTAAAGGACAACTTTTAGTAAAAAATAAGTGCATTTCACATATATTAAACATTTGCAACATATCATAAATAAGCTAGGCGGAACTGCCCCTTTTGTAGGTTTTGAGTGGTGTTTGAAGATATTTCTTCCAGTCGGAATAAATGCAACAAGTTTCACCCCCAAAAGAAAACATGCTAAAAGTAACATCAAAAATTGCAAAACAATTGAAAACAAAACAATTAATGATTTTTTAAATGTCCTCTCTAATATGCTGTTTTTTTAGGCTGTGTGATCCATCTATATGCCAAATACATATTGTGTTTTGATAATATAAAAAGATAAAAGCACAGAACACTACAAGATATCAATATGATGCAGTAATCAGTGTATTGGAGGATACATCAGCTAATAATGTTTGCCCTTCATTAGATACATAATTATAAAAGAAAGCTTACATATATACACACAATCAAATGATGTGCAGTTATCCAAACACAAAAAGACATCCTAATTAATTCATTCAAAATTAGCATACCAGCAGTGTACAGATTAACAGCAATTATCTCAATTACTAGAAATGTCCTAATAGATGTTTACACTAAACAATATTACAGTTTAAATACACAGAAGCACCACAGATCCAAATGGAAATTGTTATATTGTATGTTGAGACGTGATGGTTAAATGTAATGTCTATGGGGTTTGTGTATATATTAACTATTATTATTTTATCTATTTATAAAGTTTTTTACTAGGAAGAATAAATTTTTATTTCTCTTGTTTTTAAATATGTCCAGGGGACACATTCTAGAACAGTATTACACAAAGTTTCACATTTACAGCAATAAAAACATAGATACATATCTACATAGATATTAGAAGTCGGGAGACACTTGTTTAGGATTTTAAACTAGTGGATAAAGGGTTAAAATATATTTTTTGCAAGGTATAAAACACATGTCCTGCTTTTTCTCAGTAAACCCAATGTCTAGCTTAATAGATACATGCAGGTTTATTCTCGGCTGCGTCTCACAACTGAGACACACCTGGTCTTGAGACTGGCTGGTGCACAGCCAATAAGAGTAGGGGCTTGCCACTGTCATCTGATCAGGGTCTTCAAAGTGTGAGGATCTTTCTCTGCTAGCACAGATGGAAACCTCTTGTTTTTCCATGGGATCAGCAGGGGGACCCTAGTTACACCCCCCCCCCCCCCACACACACACACACATACACACATACACACACTGATCCCATGCAAAACAATGGTTTCTCACTCTGTGCTAGACTGTGCTGCCTGCTTCACATGAAATCAATGTCCACAGTTCTGCAACAATTATTTGTATACATTTCTTGAACCTGCACCCATTTCATATGTAAGGTTCTGTATATTTTGCTTGAATTTTGGATGTAGTTTGGTAGTTTGTGGCTATTTTTCCCATCTCAGGAACCTCCTATAGGATATAATGGGAACCCCTTTGGTTCAGATGTATTTTGGGGACATCAGTATCCGTTTGGATGTCATGTCAGAGTTTGTAGCCGTTTTCAGAGAAATATTGGTGATACCTGAAAGGCCTAATTTTTGGGGGATTGTTCATACCACCGACATTCTCTGAATCAGTAGTTTGATAACCCGAGATAACCCTTGGTTATCTTTTTTCGCTGTTCATCCACAGTTTGTAGACCTCAGTGAGACATAGTAGTCTTACTGTGTGTGCTTCACACAATGAAATGTTATATGCTACCACAATAACATCCAAACTTTTATATTCAAAGCATATACATACTACCATATACATCAGGGGCACAGAAGCCATCCAAGCAAGAGAACGAACATGTACTAACAATATTGTATGTGTGGGAAGCTCTTACTCACTATTCACACTACACAACAAAGGTACTGTTCGCCATACATTGTATCTGTCACTCCTGCTTCAAGACTGTAGCCAAAAACGTGTAATTGCTATCAGTGATGACAGGCTGAGGAGGCCTCAGTTTACATTTTGAAAGAACCTTGCACTGGTCATAAACATATTGTGCAATGATAAAACATTATATGGCAGTTGGAAGGTTAACCACAATTTTACATTGTTTACACATAGTAACATTAAGACCACACATAAGTACAGAACACACACACATATATATATATATATATATATATCTCCCAAACTCCGGTCCTGGTGCTGGTATTTCAAAAGCTGCATCCACATCATTGGTATGTAAGATCTACCTCATGCTAGTGTTTTAAGTGTGAAGCTGATCCAAGTTATGATTCTGATTGGATGGTACTAGTTGGAAGTCAAGTAAATATACCAAATACCTAATATTTTGTAGGTCCATTTCCCTGTTGAGGCATTTACTCCACTAGAACTGAAAAGTGTGCTGTGGTATATGGCACCAAGACATTAGCAGCAGATCCTTTAAGTCCTGCAAGTTGCTAGCTGGGGCCTCCATGGATCCGACTTGTTTGTCCAGCAAATCCCACAGATGCTCGATTGGCCTGAATTCTGGGGAATTTTTTGTGTGTATGTGGTTTCTGTGTGCATTGTGAGTTTGTGTACTTATTTTGTATTGTACAGGCATTCCTCACTAGCTGCAAGACCTTGCAAAGTTTAAACTTTATATAACTGTTAGAATTTTTTTAACAAGTGCAAATTGCAAAATATACATTTTAAAGTACTTTGAAAGTACTTAAGTATGCATTAACATGTGAAGGACGCATTTTGGGCACCAGACCTTCGTTTTAAATCCACAATGAGTTTCCACCACATTTATCGTTCCCACTGTCTACTATGGAGGCAGATCATAGCTGTTAATAACTGTTTTATAGCACGTCATTTTTAGAGTTCCAGAGGGAGTCAAATAGCAAAGCTACAGGTAAAAATGTTATTGGTAGTTTTTACTGACCACAAAGGAGCTTGAGAAAGCCCCATGTTGGATGGAATAATTAGAGGCACATATGCAAAACCAGTTATGTGCTGCTATCCTTTATTTGTACAGCAATATATTTATGTCTTAATGGTTATGTTAATTAACAATAACTATAACCAAGAGAGTAAGTGTGTTATTTCTTAAAGTCAGTGGGGTATCTTCATAAAATTTGAAATTAGGCCATATGTGCAATAATACTTCATCCGGATTCTTGTCCATGCTAAGCATTTTTTTAATACTCTATTATATATATATATATATATATATATATATATATATTATTTTATTTTTTTTTAAAGTATGCATATTGCAAATATGCTAAATCTAATATCTAACAGCAGTTTCAAAATAAAATATAAAATAGGAACAATCACACAAAAAAATCTTGCTTAAAATATTTTAATGAAATCCCTTAAGATGCAGGGATGAACGAAAGCACTAATAGGTAACCTGGGGGGCCCACATTTTGGTCTATTGTCTTAAAGGACCAAAAGTGAGAAATATGTCCATAATTCCATAAAAGATGCGTGCGGTCATGGGAGGTTATATCCAGTGTAGATAGACAATGTACTGTAAATCCTCAATAAGCTTCCAGGAAAAGAAAGTCCACCAACAGTCATTAGTGGTCCCACATCCAACTTTCACTGGTATTTGGTCAATCATCAATCCGTTTTTTTTGTTTTTTTTTCGTTATCAAATACTTTTTAATTTTAATTTTTTTTCTTAGTGTAACAATTGGATTATACAGAAATAACACAATTAAATAAATTCATACGCAAACAGTGTGACAAAAATTACGAGAGAGATACAAGAATTTAGAAAAGCCTAACTTATTCGAAGAGCATAAAGGTTAAATGGTAAGAGGGCTAGATTACTTTACAATGCACATGGAGTATAAAAGTACAAAGGCTAATATTCTCTTCCTTCTCATCGTTTCTAGGTTTGATCCCTGTTCTATCTACATACAGACATATACATATTCATACTATCATACATACCAAAAGTTCACAGGTGGGAATAGTGGATCTATTGATTTTTGTTGCTTGCTGGGGATTTGTAAGTAGGACCATGTCGGGGTCGCTGAACTGCAGGGGAAGACACTCCAATCTAATGGTCTTCAACATCGGAATAAGTTTTTATCCATCTAGTCCAGATTTTGTTATATTTATGAAGAGTGGAATTGGTCACAAAAAAAGTGCCTTTCCATAGTACACTGATAATGGATCTGGGTAGTCAGCTCTCTCAGAGTTGGTAAGTGCATTTTGAGCCACAATCTGGCTAGTAGTATTTTGCAGGCTAGGAAAATGTTTATGATTAATGATTTTTCATTTCCATTTAGATTCAAAAGATCCAAATGGAACAAAAACATTTGCGGTGAAACAGAAATAGTTTTACCAAACGTGATTAACAACAGAGTTTCCAAATGATCCTTAAATTTTCCAAGGTTTTCGCAGGTCCACCAAATGTGGAGCATGGTGCCCGATTGCGTCTGGCATCTCCAGCATGTTGTTGCTGCTGAGGTGTTTATTTTATTCAATCTTGTTGGCACCATGTACCACCTATGGAGGACCTTAAAGTAAGTCTCTTGGAGACTCACCGAGTGTACAACTTTCCTAGTGAGGCTCCAACTACCAAACCATTCTTCTTTAGGATAAACTTTTCCAAGATCTCTCTCCCATTTAAGAATGGAAGGAGATTTGTCAAGGCGAGTTTCTTTATTTGAGAGGGTCATGATTCTCCTGATTATATTAGCAGATTTTTTCCCCTCTATCAGGCCATCTAATGGGGTGTTCTGTCTGATTGGATTTTTGTTCAAGAAATACTTCAATCTTTGATATAAAAAAAAATCCCCCTGGTGTGTACCAAATTTAGATGGTATCTCAGAAAGTGATCGAATTCCGTATAGTGTATTAAAGTCTGCCAGTTTGGTAATGCCCCTATTCTCCCAATTTGATAAGTTAAGATCCGTCATACTCAATCCTAGGAACCGAATTGGGGTCCCAAGAGTGAGGTGAGGGATGAGATGGTAAGTTTTCCTTGCTTTCCGCAACGTGGTCAAAATATCATCGATGATGTTATTACTTAGTCTATATTGATTAGCAATATCTGGGGAAAGCCAAAATAAGTGAAAAGGATCGCTCAGTTTGCTAGCTTCCTTCTCAACGTTTAAGCCAACCTGTGTTTATATTTGCTAAATTCCATGATAGACAATGGGATAGCATACAGGCTTCATGCAGCCTTTGCAGATCAGGGAAACTCAGACCGTCCTGGTTTATCAATCCAGTTTTTAAATTATCCATCAGATGGGAGAGATGCTGGTGTGCTAATCTATTGTGAGCTTAGAATAATATATATAATATAATGGAGAGGACGAGAGGTATTGTGACGTGAAGTTGCAAGCATTTGTGTCATTAGATCAGCCCTGCTCGGGTTATGCATAGGCCATGCTTAAATGCCGAGGGTGGGCCTACACCATGATTTCCAGTGATTTTGTGTCCCATATTGGATGCAAAATGGATTGCATATTTTGTAGTCTTGGCAACCCGGCCTGACACCGAGACAGCAATACATCGATGGCATACTACATGATTATTATGATTGGAGGAAGTCAATAAATGAGATTAGTGTAACCATGTGCTTCCTAATGTGTGTTTTGTTACTGGAGGGATATAATACCATATATATATATATATATATATATATATATATATATATATATATATATATATATAGCCACAATGTTTAAGAATTTATACAACTGGACTGAAACCCAATTTCACCTTGAGAAATACTTCCTTCCAATATGTGGAAACAAAATATGTTTTTACTAGTAACTCAACTGGGAAAGCCCCTCCAAACAAATAGGATAACTTTAAGCACAATGGCTCAAGCAACACATTTCAGTCCAGCTGTATAAATCTTCCTCAAGCAGGCGTGGTGGAGTACGTACACTAAGAATTATCTTTGAATGAATTTTAAGTAACTGCATAGCGCATACTGCAATGCCCCAAAGCATGTTCTATTTATTTTTCTCTTTATTACCAATCATATTGGTGAATAGTCAGTGTTTTACACTTAATTTAACCCCTTAGTTAGTGCCGACCTGTGACCTCTAGTAACCCAATTTTTTTTTTTTCAGGGGCCACTCAAATAGTGTCAGTGTCATTTTTCTGTTAGTGTCCGCTGGCATTGAGAAAGCCATTAATTTTAACATTAGTGGCCATGAGCATCACATCAGCCCATGGCCACAAGGGGCCAATTCTTTTATTTTTAATGGGGCCAATAAGAGGCCGTTGGCCCCAAGGGGGGAGGCAATCATTTTATTTTGGGGGAGACACTAGGAGTTTGGGGTTGACTAGTACATTCCCAGTTCCTGTGCAACCGCAAAGTTTTCTCCGAGTGAATGCTATCCAGGAAAGAAAAAAAATGGGCGCTGGGTCTGTTAGTGCGTTGTCTTAAAGTAACTATCACTCACGCCCCCTCACCCTATACAAGTTCATGAGTTGTTCCAGGCTGCATCTGATAGAGGCACATCTGAAACACCCAGAAAAAAGGAACTACAGTAGCTGACACAGGCTGTTCCAGCTATTGCAGTGAGGATTGTGCTATGTCTATGGACATATCTTAATCCACTATCATCCTCCCCCCAAATTTGAGGGGGGGGGGGGGGTAGATGGGGTGAGGTGATCCTGGTTGCCTTAACAATTAGGCAGACCAGGATCAACAATTATTTTTTTCATGTAGTGATGTGATCTCTGTGAAAATCAATTACATTGATCACATGCAATAAATGATAAAAAATACATTAAATGACAATCAGTGTTATGCCATGTTAACACTCTAGAAATGGTCATAAATGAAAGCCCTATCTGTTCTTTAAAAAACAGTATATAATATGGGGTTATTCATTAAAGAGGCAAATTTGTTTTCAAAACACCCTTATTCCCTTACCATAATACCAGTGCTTTAATGAATTGTATTTTTATGGTCCCTGTTGCCATAAGGATTAACGTGTGGCAGTAAGACTTTTGATCTTAATGGCTTGCATAGTATCGACCCCATTGTGTTTTTAGTCCCTGCCTATATTACAAAATGTAATTGATGTAGAGTCTCCAGAACATACAAGATTTAAAGAGATCCAGAGCATAAATGTTTGAAATTTCCAAATCTGGTGCTAATGACAAAGTGTAAACAAACAAGTGCAGCAAAACAAAAAAAACACAAAACATAAGTACAGTGATTAATAATGTAGCCCCCAGACAAGGACGGGGAGGGGTAATCATGACAGGGTGCTGAGGTGATATGTCCAGCCTAAAGTGGGAGTTAGTGGGAGGAGTTGGGACGTTATAAAAGTTAGGAACAGGAAGTTTGGGAGCCATTTTTAAATAAAAGTCTCCCCTACATGTTGTCCCAATATGGATGTTAAATTTATATTCTGCAGTTTTGGCTAATAGATTAAAAAAGATAATACCTCGACTGACACAAATGGACCAGTCGGGATTTGTTTCCTCCAGATCAGCATCTGATAATATCAGAAGAAATTTAGATGTTCTTTTTTCGGCACGAGCTAGGGGTCGATCCATGCTGGCCCTGTCGTTGGATGCGGAGAAAGCCTTCAACAGGGTCAGCTGGGTCTACCTCAGAGAGGTGCTGGAATCCTTCGGATTCGAGGGTCCCTTTTTGGATGCCCTATGGGTATTATACAAAAACCCTAGTGCAAGAATTACATGATCAGGAATAACATCTCTGTGGTTTGATATCTTTAATGGTACGCGCCAGGGTTGCCCATTGGCTCACTTGTTGTATATTATCTCATTAGAACCCTTGGCAAACAGTATAAGGAGCAATAGCCACATTTATGGAGTAAATTATAAGAAAGAGGAGTTTAAGATATCGCTATTTGCAGATGACATACTACTAACAATGGAAAATCCCATAGTATCAGTTGAAAACTTGATGATAGAAATAGAGGGCTTTGCAGCCATCTCTGGGTATAAATTAAATATGAGTAATTGTCAGGCATTGTTATGTGGTGTGAATAAAGAGGACCTAGAAGTCTTAAGATTAGTTTCCATTGGAGACTAAACTATATAGAGTATTTAGGCATACAAATTTCAAATGACCCCAAAAAAATAATCTCAGAAAACTACTTACCAATCTTGAAAGATTTAGCAAATAAATGTAATGAATGGAAAAATATATATACATCATGGCTAGGTAAAATGAACGTAGTAAATTACTATGCTCTTCCAAGGTTGCACTTTCTTCTCCGCTCAATCCCACTAAAAATCGACCTTCCTATTTTGAGACAATTCCACAGGAGATTCAATAACTTTGTATGGTCTGGAAAGAAACCCAGGGTCCCTTTCAAAACAATTATAAGAACACAGAATCAGGGAGGATGAAGAATGCCCGATATATTTAAGATTCATGACGCAGCTATGCTTGCACACTTGGCTAAATGGTCACATTTGGATCCACATAAGCATACTTGGATTCTAATGGAGCAGAGAGGACCTCACATTATAGACAACCTGTTCTCTCCACAAAGAAGTTAAGAGAAGACTCATAACCCTATAGTAATGGATCTAGATTATATGTGGAAAAAAATTAAAAAGAAATATCTCCCCCTCTACAATGTAAATAAATATCTGACCATTGATGTTATGGAAAATCGGATCCAGGATCTAAACTTAAAAACTTGGAAAAATAGTGGGATTACCTCAATAGATCAGATCTCTGTAGATGGGAGGATTATGTCCTTTCCCGAGTTAACAAATAAATATGAATTACAATCAGGAGAAATTTACAATTACTTAAGAGTAAAACATTTTGTCGAAAAATAAATAACATTACACACACACAGGGAAAATTTAGATATGAACAATTTTTCTTAAGCAACATGGAAAAAAAAGTGGGGTAGGAGAGCATATTCCGCTTTAGATGAGGTGGAGAGCTTTGTCAACCTAACTAATATAAAAAAAATGGGAGGAGGAATTAGAACGCTCATGGCTAGAAAGAGATTGGTATAATGCTATGAGGTTGACAAAAGCCTCCACTCATTCTTTAAATATCTTTGAAGTGTACTATAAATTAATATACAGTATAGGTGGTATTTGACACCTGCAAGACTGAAAAAGATGTACACTAATCACAATGAAAACTGCTGGAGATGTCTTAAAACAAAGGGAACATTATCCCACATATGGTGGGAGTGTCAGTATGTAAAGGAATTCTGGAAGGATGTCTCCCGGTTAATCGCATCTACCCTGGGAATCGAAATGGTGTGTGAGCCCACCTTAATGTTATTTCATATAGGAGCTGAAAAATGGGAGCCATCTAATAGATGCTTTATTCTCCATGTATTCTTAGCTGTCAAATTAGTAATTGCTCGAGATTGGAAAACAGGTGGAAAAATAGACCATACTAAATTGATAGACCAGATTGACTATCAGGCTATGATGGAAAAAGGTTACTATAGAAATAACGAAGAAAAAATGAAAAATTATTCAAAAATATAGTCATTGTGGCTACATAGAAACATTTAAACTATAGGAAGTCCAGGGGTAAGGAATGAATGATGGTTACGAATGGTGTATGATTGATGTTTAAATAAATAAAAATAGGGTAGTTATTATATTATTATGATATTATTGAGAGATATGTTATAGATAGGTCTAGAAAAAATTAGATAAATAATAAGAGATGTATGGAATTATTACTATTTTTTTTTTCTTTATTAAAATGAGAAAAGAACAAAACTCTTTTGAACAAAGAACAAAACATTTGGAATGAAGGCTCTATAAATTTGATAGCTATCATTTGTTTTTGTTTTTTTATATGGATTACTTTTTTTGTCTTTTATTTTTCTCTGATGTATATACTTATTTGGATAATTTGCCCTCTATGTCTTTAATGAAAATGATATGTATCTCTTTATCATTGGTTAAGCAGAATAAAAATATATATATAAAAAAGGAATATTCATCAAATGAAACAAAGAGATGAATTTCTCAAATTAGACATACATAACATAATAGATACTTACAAAAGAAAACAGCAAAACTTTTGTATGAACCTATGAACCTGTATAATTTAAGAACACAGCTAGTAATTATCTCACATTTACCAGAGCCTAAAATGACTGACTCTGGTGTGCTGCACAATATGGAACTACAATCCCCACCATCCATTTGGGCCGATATGTTGATAGAAATTCAGATAAAGCAATGGTGGTGAAGCAGAGTTAAATGTAGAGAGAGAGGCAAAATATAGTGTAAAATATAATGCATGTAATATACACAAAGACGATTTGTGAAGGATCAGTGGAGACACTCGCCACACTTCTCGGCTCCTCCAAGTGATATTGACTGTACTGCAGTGAAAATCCTTCTCCGTTGATTGCCGATATTGAAGACATGCTCACCTCCATCACAAACACACACAGGTGCTGACGTAGAGCGTGGTGTGTCTTGAAGACATGAAAAAAAAAATTAATAATTTTGAATTATTCTCATGTTAGTAGGCGCTGTGTATTAAGTGATAGAATTAACACCTACCACCTAACAAAAAAGAGCAATAGAATAATCAAATAAATGTATACTAACCCCTCAGGTACAGTAAAACACTAAATATGGGGTTTAGTTTGCTTTACATGCTTCACTGGTTTTCAAAGCTCCCTATTTATCTACAGGTGTATTACATATATATTTGTATCAGTCCTCAAATCTTCAGTAACCTCTCTCTTTGTGAAGTGTGATGTAGTCTGATATTTTCTCTTAAACCTGTTTTGTTTTTCATATTTCAGGTCTGCCAAGTCGTTTTTCACAATATTAATAACCGTTTTTAATATATGGTTGCTAGTAGGTGTTTGAAATTTTCTTTTAAATTTGACATTGACAGATGTTAGTGTTGGTTGGTTAGCACTTACTGTGTCTAAACTAGTAGTTGTGTTGCTAATGACTGTCCTCTATATCGTTATATAGTTTAGAAGCGAAACGCGTCAAGCAGTTTTCTGTCTGTTTTGCTCCGCGTGACTTTGAATAGTTTTGAAGAGGTGGCAGCTGTAGAGGAGAAATAACATGGAAAGTTAGAAAGGGTTTAAATCATAACAAGATTGTCCTGAACATACTTTCTTACTCTATGACTGTGGGAAACACAAGGTACTTTTTGTACCAGTCTAAATAAATGATAATTAATGTAACAAAGTAATCATAGTATTTGATTATGCATTAGATTAACTAAAGTTTATTAGACCATGTTTAAACTTTAGTTTGACATTTGGCCTACTGTATCAGCGAAAGCACGTTTTTTCATTATGCAGATACCATACCTGTCATGGTTTAGAATGTCAAACAGCTTATAAAACGCAATCATTTTTAATTAAAATCATGTCATTCTTGTACTTCATACAGTGAATTCTTAAGTCCTGTCACTGTTGTCCAAGCCTAATTTTCATTACCGATGCAAATGCTGGGCATTGTGCTTGAATTTAGTTTCCCATTGCTTGTCATGATTTGTTATCACAAAAGAGAGCTGCAATTCGAAAGGTTAGATTAAATATTCAGATCTCCATTATACAGTTTAAAAAAACACTTGTAATAAATCTAAATATATAGGGGGTTTTATGCATTCCGTTATCTTATAGCTACCGCATACGTAACTCTGTGTATGCAAGTATCCATTGTTATACTAAGAGGGATGAGTATGCTGGTCTGTAAACAAAATGTATATCAGGTCTGTAAACAAGAACTTTTTTAAAGAAATTGTTTAAAAAGAATTTCAGTTAGAAATTGTCTAAATACATCGCCTGATTTAACGACTTGATATAAGCACACTTTTTCAATTTAAATGCCAGTTCTTTCAATTCATAAGCAAAAATGTTTTTTTGTTTTGTTTTTGTTTTAATAAAATAACATTTCTTGTACTCTTCTATACAAGGGAACACAATTTACTTTTTACTTTCCTACAGTGGGCTTTCAACTTGGGGGCTACCCTTGTAGTATTTATTTAACACATGGTGCAAATGTAATTCAATGTGAATTTCATATACAACATACAGAACATTTACCTACTCATTAAATGTAATGCCAGATCCACAGCTGAACAGTATATGCTAATATATCTTTATATTATTTAACTTAATGAGTATTGGCTTCTTTTCTTATGTAAATATTAAAATTAGATCTCATGTATTCTCTTTATACCTGAACCAACAGATGCTGAATACCAATAACAATTTTCCCAGAAGAATCTCTGCAATCTTGCCGATGGAAAAAAAAATCAAATCATATAATTTGCTTTCTTTGAAAAAACCTGCTCAGTGTTGTCCAAAGACAGTGTCTTGGGGCTCAAAGGCTTTGAATGCATGAATAGCATCCATTTTATGTCTGTAGCCAATATTTACCCTTGTCAAATTATATAAAACAAATAATAACGAAATTCCCCAAAAAGTATATTAATCTGAATAATTGTAAATTATACCACTGGATAGCAGAATGTGTGTAAACCTATTATAGACATTCCCCACCAATAGAATCATCTAATTTTTATTTAAGAAGTTAATAATTATAGCATTTCAAATAAACATTATTATTATTATCAGTTATTGCTATTTTTCCTAAAGCATCAGCAAATTCCACAGTGTGGAACAATTTTATAGGGTTATAGACGAGTGAACAGCTAATGAGAGAACATGACATTACATGTGTATAAATACATAAGTATTCAGTATAGTTGGAGGGCCTTCCTCTTGCAATCTTAAAATCATGCTAAGGCAACAGACATGTATATTAAGCTTGTCAGTTAGAGCAAAAAATATAAGAAAACCATTGTTGTATTCTGCAGAAGTAGCCAAAATAGTAAAAAAACAAAAACAAAATGTTAGCATTATGTAATTCTAAAAAAGAAAACTGAGTGAGGCAGATAGCCAGATCTATACGATTAGACAAAAAGTGACAAAAGAAGTAATAATTGTACACACAGAAGAGAAAATAGCCCAGTCAGTAAAACACAGGAGGGAGAGAGACATTTTCTAGATACATAAATGAGAACAGGAAAGTATAACATGGATTAGAAAGATTAAAAACAAAATAAGAAATGGATGTGGAAGAGGATAATGGTCTAGTTGACTGCCTCAATTAATATTTTTATTCAGTTTTTTTAGATGCAAATGAAGGAAAAGTACCTCATTTGTGAAAGAGGATTAATATATGTGAATTAATAGAAAGAAGGTTCTACTTTACCGATGTGGTGCTGTATTGGAATGAAAATAGGACCATGTGACCGATTTTCTGTACAGTATTCTGGCAGTCGAACTCCTCAGGAGTTCTGTAATTTTGGAGGACCTCATATATTATGGAAATAGCTGAGGTCCTCCCATACAAGTCAATTGGATGACTTCAGCTATTGCCAAAATAACCGAAGTCCTCCCAAAATGGACCAAAATGGTCAAAGTTTAATCAAATTAAATATAATAAAACTAATTTTCTTAAAATGTAAAAAGGCATATATATTATATAATAATATATTATAATACATTCTTCCCTGAACCAAATAGCCGAAGATGAGTCCAAAATTGGCAGAAATTACTGATTCAGGGCCGAAAAGGGCCATAGTGAGTGACCAAAATATGGATAATTCCACAATTCAGATACAAGCTCCAATCTGTCCCAATTTTGGCCCATATCAGTCTATATTGAGTGGACCCTTTAATTTTTTGGCAAAAGTTGGCCTGTAAATTGAAAATGTAGCCGGGTTGGAAGCATTTTGTTTATTTCGGCCTCTACTTTGCACATCCTTGGACAGTTCATAGTGAATAAAACTACTGATTTGAAAATGTTCGGCTATATTCAAACTTATCTCTTACAAAACTACACAAGGAGACCTAAGAACTACGGAAAAGTAAAAAGTATTAAAAAGTAGATGACATACAGTACATACTTAATTTAAGTGTTTGTGGCTTTTATTTTTTGATTGCTTTATAATCCCATTCTAAGATATAAATCAATTAAAAAAAAATATATATATATATATATAGGAGTCAAATGACAGCACATGGTCATTGCCCTTTTTGACAGTGTATATGCTCAGTATGATAAGCTTAAAAGGTATAATCCAGCTTGCCTGGCAATAAAATATTTTCCAATAAATACAGTAGTTGTTAATTATTCATAGTGCATGCATATTGCCCTACTCTTTCATTTAAATGCTCACTTTTAACTGACAGCTGCATTGTGTCTCCCTGTGACATGATCTTAATATACTTTTAGCCTCTCCATATGTGTGCCATCTGACAACATTTTCCACATCAACAGACATTTTAATTTTTGTCAAGATCTTGCTGAGTGAATAACAACAACCATATTTGTCCTCCCCAGGGAATATCTTTTTTTTTTTCTCCTTCTTGTAAAACTGCACATCTAAGCAGCTCTGTATTATTGTTTACAAAGAGGAAGCGATGCCTTGAATGTTAATTGTTGGTGCATGACCTGTGACGGATGCATTTGTTTATTCTGTGCCATTCATGTCCTTACTTAATATACATTATATGAGTTCCAACACATAAAACAAACATTTAGCAAATCCTTTGTCCATCAATAAATAGCTTTCATTTATTTACACTTAGCCCTCATGTGTCTAATAATAAAATGTCAAAATTGATCCATGGTCGGCCAAACAATAGCCTTGGATTGCATTACTCCCTGTATACTTTAAATACTTTTAGTGCAGTTCAGGGGTAATATGCCTGCACTCTGTGACAACTATGATTAAAGATTAGCACTTTTCAGAAGAGCTTTGGGAAAGACTGATTTCTATATATCTATTTTGTCATGGAGAAATGTAAGAAAGAGGCAATTTACATGTCCTAACCGTACTACTAATCTCTTATGGCTAATGTCTAATGTATTATGTTTAGTAATTATGATATCAGAAGTAAACACATATACGACACATGGATCCATTAAAAGCTGGTGTCATCAAGCATCCCATTTAATTTCTACAGGAGAATCATTATATATTAAAAGAGAAGATTAACTATATGCAAAGAAAACATATTTAACAAACCAACACAATATTCTACAATTAAAAATAAAATGGTTACTGGTATTTTTGTTTGATAATATGTATAACAAGATTTCGGTAAGTGCTACATAGACAGTGTAACTATTAATGTACCTCCATAAAAGGAAGAAATTATTGTTCCTTCTTGGTAATATATGTGTAACATGGAATGTAGTATGTACACCATGACTTAGTTGGAATATCTTAACTTTTAAAAGCAAGAATTGTGCTGCCATCAAACCATAACAGTGTTTCGATAAATCTCCCCTTCTCTAATTTATTTTTCCCAATAGACAATTTGTATATTTTATAGTCATTAGCTACCCAAAGTTATATTATAGCTGCTACAAAACTACACAATGAGACCTAAAAACTTCAGAAAAATATTAAAAAGTAGCTGACATTCAGTACATACATACATCATTAAAGTGTTTGTGGCTTTTATTTTGTGGCCTTTATTTAAAATATAAAGCAATTAAATATTTCCAGTCAGACTGAGCAGTTTCCTTGTATAAAAGTCAGCAAACACAAATGTATCTATATATATTTTTTCATAGACCGTAGCTTATAAATGATTGTGAGAGCAGAGAGAAAATTAATGCAAAAACATGTTATCTAATAGAAGAAGGAGCCAAATGACAGCAATGATGTCCACCATCTGACAACATTTTACACATCAACAGACATTTTCATTTTTATTAAGATCTTGCTGAGACTATAACAACAACCATATTTGTCCTTCCAGCGAATATCGTTTTTTTTTCTTGTAAAATTGCACATCTAAGCAGCTCTGTATTATTGTTCACAAAGAGGAAGCAAAGCATTGAATGATAATTGTTGGCGCATGACCAGTACAGATGCATTTGTTTATACTTTGCTTTGCATAAGCTAAATCATATTTCGAGGAAATGGCGCCCACTAATGGTGGAATTTATGCTCCAATTAATCCTTCCTTCTATGCTGCATAGCTGTCCCGCAGGTCAGCAGGTAATTATTTTTCTGCTCCCACTCTTTAGATTTGAAAGTCATCATTTTATATTGTACAAAATAAAGGATAAAAAACACTACACTGTAATGATTCGGGGAGAATCAGTATATGATTTCAACCATTACTTTCTTTCAAACATACTGACAAAAGCTAGAACCAAGGATATGTATTTACTTATCAACCCAACTATATTTCTATTCGGAGTTCCACATAATCTGTTTAAGTTCCTTTTCCAGTTACTAGAATTTTTCTTAACATTGATTGATGATGAATATTCAATTAAAAGTAAGAGGTTAGTTAGCATTTAATGACTTCTAAAAGACAAATTTTGCACATTCAGACTATTCTTAATTATCATAGTATTTCTCATTGAATGTTGATCATCAATTGAATAATAAGTGCAGTATTGTTTGTATTTCTGTTTGCTTGTAGTTACCAATTTTTGTCTTGTTGCTTATGTTGGCCTCAAAAACATTTTTGGTAATCTAGTGGTTTACAAGAACAGCGTGTTTTTCTGGAAAACAAAAATGAACGATGTATTGGTTTTTAACCTCCCAAGCAGTTTATTTAATGTCTTCACATTATCTATAGAGATTTAATAAATTGCACTTGACTGCTGTAAGGGAATGGGCTGAAAACAAACAATGGATACAAGTAATTGCAATAGTGTATTAAATACAAAACTGACATATGATATTAAAATCCTAACAACTGCATAATCCTTATCATTCCTGACAATTGATCTAAACCGCTCAATGATACTCTAAATGATGGGAATGGAGCACAGGGTATTGTCTTGCCTATGTCAAATTGAATCCACCACCAATTACCAAATCTATATAACAATTTTAAAATTTCGCCCACCAAAAATGCTATGTCATTTAAATGAGCACCGTCAGGTCATACAAATATGCTTGAAACAACCTCCTGCTACCGGTGACGAACCATGATCCCACAAGATCATTGCACAAAAGGAGATTCATACAGTAAGCAAGAACCTTGGAACCACCTCGGACCATGCCACCAAAGAAGAGGGAATCATAGAACAAAACTGTACAAGGTCATACATTTGGTATTAAGTAGATATATTGTTTTAATTATGCCCAAATATTTTGTGCCAACAGGTATCACAAGCATCAGCTGGCTCTCCACAAACTTCCCTAGAGCTGCCAACTCTGGAAGTAATTGGGGGCATTACAGCCCTATAACCCCTTTCCAATTAGCACTCTGTCCTTTAAATCCTTATTGTGCCCTACCCAGCCTGACCTGCAATGAAAAAGCAGTTATTCATAACAAGTACTGTAGCTTACTGTAAAATTTAAATTGAAAGTGCAAGTTACTAGGGACAACAAGTTTACTTATCTGAAAACCCCTAAAAATATCTAACATGAACACTGTGCAAAAAGTGCAACCTCAAACTGTGATACACAAGTCTGCAGCAAATCTTCCAACATTTTCAGTAGCAATGAAATCAAAACCGGCCTTCACAAATCAACTGACTTACAGCAGTGATGCCAACCCTTCAGTACTCTGGTGATGAAAATGAATGAAGTAATGTCTGGCAATGCTAACATTTCAAACCAAAATCTTATTGCTGACACATACCTCAAAACCATAGAAACTGTCTTACCCGACCGATGCAATACCTCCAGGAAGGTCAACATGGCTTCAGACTCGATACTCTTACCACCAAAATGTGTATGCCATATCTTATATTTTCCTGTATAAGGACCAAGTACAGGGGGGTAAAAAAACACCCTAATATTTCCTTCACTGGCTGCCAACCCTGTCCAAGTAGGGATGATTAAAGTCCAATGAAGCAATGTTGCAAATCTAATAAAATGTCACTTTTTAATTCAAACAGAAAATTTCGCAGAATATATTTTTTTGCAACTTCTGGCATCCTCCACAAGTGCCACCTGATTCAATTTTTAATTTAAAAAAGCTTTTTTTTGTTTGGAGATTCCAAAGGGATAATGCCGCCTCAATAAGATTTATAGATACATCCATACCTCTTTGTATGTTTTTGTCTAGCTGATAATATGCATCTTTTGTGTATTGAAAAATTAATTTTGCAGCCTTCTAAATTAGAATATGCATGTCGCCAGTGAGGAAAAAGCATGGCAGAGAATTTAATGAGCTGGAAGCCATTTTACCTCAAAGCATCTTTTGTAAGTTGCAGTGATACTTGACATTTAATACAGAAATTTTCTGACTGTATGACTATCATGCTTAAAGTCTATATCCATATCATGTGACCAACTTGGTGCAGATAGCAAAAAGTGCATAAATATACAGAAATAGAATATGACAAAAAATACAAAGCAGACGTATGTCCTAAAAGTTTTTATTCTTGATTTTATAGATTGAGTATCCCTTATGCGAAATGCTTTGGACCAGAGGCGTCGCTAGGGGGGGGGGCTACTGGGGCTATAGCCCCGAATCTCCAGTGCACAGCCCCGAATGGAGACTCTGGGGCTAAAGCATACTTTAGCCCCTAGACTCCAGGGCTATCACTTTTTAAAAAAAAAAAAAAATCTCCCCCGCAGAGCTTTCCCCCGTCTGGGACATAGTCCCAGAACCGGAGGTTTCTGCTCGTGCGGGGGGTGAGGAGGAGAGGCGTTGCTGCTGGCCCCTCCTCCTGGAGGTGCGGCCCACAGGCAAGTGCCTGCGGTGACCGCACCTCCTGGCCATACTGACAGCGCGACGGGAGCAAGCTCCGTCCCCGTTGCACTGTGAGTCTGGCTGCGCGCCGGATGGGCAGAAGAAAGTGAGTGCCCCGTCCTCCTCCCTGCAAACAGAGGTATTTAGCAGGGAGGGGGACCAACGCTATAAGGTTTTTTTTATTTTTTTTATTTAAATATTAAAAAATGTGTGTTAGTGTCTGTGTGTAAGTGTGACTGTGTGAAGCAATGTGTATAAGTGTGTGTGTGTCAGGGTGTTTGCATAAGTGTATGAGGGTGTGTGTGTCAGGGTGTTTGCATAAGTGTATGAGGGTGTGTGTGTCAGGGTGTTTGCATAAGGTGTTTGCATAAGTGTATGAGAGTGTGTGTGTGTCAGGGTATTTGCATAAGTGTATGAGGGTGTGTGTGTCAAGGATGTCTGTGTCAGGGTATTTGCATAAGTGTATGAGGGTGTGTGTGTCAGGGTGTTTGCATAAGTGTATGAGGGTGTGTGTGTGTCAGGGTGTTTGCATAAGGTGTTTGCATAAGTGTATGAGGGTGTGTGTGTGTCAGGGTGTTTGCATAAGGTGTTTGCATAAGTGTAGGAGGGTGTGTGTGTGTCAGGGTGTTTGCATAAGTGTATGAGGGTGTGTGTGTCAAGGATGTGTGTGTCAGGGTATTTGCATAAGTGTATGAGGGTAAAATATTAAAAAATGTGTGTTAGTGTCTGTGTGTAAGTGTGACTGTGTGGGTGAAGCAATGTGTATAAGTGTGTGTGTGTCAGGGTGTTTGCATAAGTGTATGAGGGTGTGTGTGTCAGGGTGTTTGCATATGTGTATGAGGGTGTGTGTGTCAGGGTGTTTGCATAAGTGTATGAGGGTGTGTGTGTCAGGGTGTTTGCATAAGGTGTTTGCATAAGTGTATGAGAGTGTGTGTGTGTCAGGGTATTTGCATAAGTGTATGAGGGTGTGTGTGTCAAGGATGTCTGTGTCAGGGTATTTGCATAGGTGTATGAGGGTGTGTGTGTCAGGGTGTTTGCATAAGTGTATGAGGGTGTGTGTGTGTCAGGGTGTTTGCATAAGGTGTTTGCATAAGTGTATGAGGGTGTGTGTGTGTCAGGGTGTTTGCATAAGGTGTTTGCATAAGTGTAGGAGGGTGTGTGTGTCAGGGTGTTTGCATAAGTGTATGAGGGTGTGTGTGTCAAGGATGTGTGTGTCAGGGTATTTGCATAAGTGTATGAGGGTGTGTGTGTGTCAGGGTGTTTGCATAAGGTGTTTGCATAAGTGTATGAGGGTGTGTGTGTGTCAGGGTGTTTGCATAAGTGTATGAGGGTGTGTGTGTGTCAGGTTGTGTATGTGTAAGTGTGTGTGAGAAAGATATAGACGCTGTGGGAGATATAGACGCTGTGGGAGAGAGAGAGACGGAGAGTGGGAGAGAGAGAGACGGAGAGTGGGAGAGAGAGAGACGGAGAGTGGGAGAGAGAGAGACGGAGAGTGTGTGAGAGACGGAGAGTGTGTGAGAGAGAGAGAGACGGAGAGTGTGTGAGAGAGAGAGAGAGAGACGGAGAGTGTGTGAGAGAGAGAGAGAGAGACGGAGAGTGTGTGAGAGAGAGAGAGAGAGAGAGACTGAGAGTGTGTGTGAGAGAGAGAGAGAGACGGAGAGTGTGTGTGAGAGAGAGAGAGAGACGGAGAGAGTGTGAGAGAGAGAGAGAGAGGCGGAGAGTGTTAGAAAGAGAGGGAGAGAGACAGGGTGCGTGAGACAGAGAGAGAGAGAGACGGGGTGAGATTGTGTGCGACTGTGCTCATCTGGGCTCAAGCCCCTGATCATTTGTTGACCTAGCAACGCCCCTGCTTTGGACAATAAGTATTTTTGAGAATGGATAACTTTCACCAATAAGATATATTAAAGCCTCTCACCACTCGTGAAATACAGTACTAACAATGCAAGTACTGTATAGCAAAAATAACTCACTTTTACTGTGATGTAGCTGTGATGTAAGGCATCATGGGGGAGCCTGCACTGAGCGGGTGGGGGGGATTTGAGCATGCACCGAGAAGCTATATTGATGCTTAAGGGGGCTGGACACTGAATAAACTGTTGTGCGCTTACATTCTGACAGGTATGTGTGGGATTTGCAACCTGTGGTGGAATCTGGAAAAAAATGGGATAACGGATGATTTTGGATAAGGGATTTTCAGATAAGGGATTATCAATCTGCATGTGGAAAATGTGCTTCTAAATTCATTGTGACTCTATCATTTTACATTGGGAAAGAAAAACAAAAATATTTAAAGAGGAGCTTGTACAAACTGCCAATAATTAATCATGTTAATCTGTAACTATTTATCAAATAGGCTTCCCGAATACGTTTAATTAAATACTGAGGATCAGATAGTTGTCTGTGATTTGAACTCTTGTACTTTGTAGTTATTTTGGGCTCAACAAAAATCTCAAAACTGTTGCTATCATGAACATCACCATGGAAACTGTCACTTCAGGCAAGACAAATACTGGAATTTTATAAACAGAGAAAAAAATCATGAGTAAATTGTATAAGATTGGTACATCCGCTTTTCAGATTACCAAGGCAGGTGTAAGTACCCATTAGTGAGTCGTCGTCCCCCCCCCCCCCCCTCTTTCTCTCTCTCATGCTCTGTTCTTTGAACATGAAAGGTATCAGTTTTAAGTTTGCCTCCAATACTTTAGGGTAAACTTGCCAATTTCTGTGATTTGGGATTAGTAGTAACAATACTGAAATTGAGTTCATAGTGCAATTAAAAGTCTTTGTTTCTGTGTAGGATAGAATTTTTTTATTTAGCCCATGAAGTTAGTCAAATTTTTTATTTAGTTGCTTTCAGTGTAGTGACTGATCATGGGGTTTGTTTCACTATATTATACAGAGCTGCACAACTCTCTTGGGTCTATTCACTAATAGGTGATTTGCAGGCGAGTTGAGGTGAGCTCAATGCCAGTGGAAGGATTTTTTGCTACACAGGTGAAAGTGCTTTTTGGTCCCCCCCCCTCATCCCATGACTCTCCCTCTCCCCATATCCCTTATCTATCCTCCCTCTCCCCATATCTCTCCCTAACCCCATATCTCTTATCTCTCCTTCCTCATATCTCTTTCCCTCTCCCCATCTCTGTTCTCCCCCCTTCTCATCTGTTTTCTGGATCTAACCAGAAGCAAGGTCCGCCCCTCCTCATGAAGCAGAGCACTGCTCGTGCTCCCCATGCTTAGTGATGATGCAGGGCATCGGATATCCACAAAGCTCATGCTGCTCAGCTCCCCATGAAGCAGAAGCCACTCTGCTTCATGGGGACGGGGTGAACCTCGCACCCGGTGAGATCCCCCCCTCCCAGGGTGCTCCACTCTGGCTGTGTAGAGGGCTGGTGAGGGGAGATAATCTCCCCAGCCAGTGTCTCTAATGGTATCCCCCCCCCACCCAGCCTCTCAACACTGGCGGCGCCCAAAGGTGGGTGAGTTGATTATGTAGTGTCACAGGTTTAGCTATACATTGTGTAAGGATAACCCTGGTGTGTTTGCTGAGCAGGGGAAACTGCATCCGAAATAGCCACATGAAATATTAGACTAGACAACAATTAATTACATTTCTCTTTTGCTCAATATTAATAAATGTAACCTAAAATTGCTACCATATATCTGCTGTTTATAGATTATAGGGTCTACTCAACAAAGAGATAATTGCAGGGAACTGAGATGGGAATTTCAAACTTTAGGTCAAAGTAATCGATTTGAAAAAATTATTCATGAAGCTAAATTGGCCTTAAGTTTGAAAACTCTCATCTCAATTCCTTGCAATTCTCTCTTTATTGAGCACATCCTATAATATAATTTCAGTTTTGTAAGTTGTATGATATCCGGGTATTGTCTTTCCCTTAAAGACCTATCAATTATGGGGAGCGGCTGGCTTCCTCCTTGCAGAATCCTATTCCCTCTATTCAGGCTCTCAGCTCAGTGCTGGGGATATGATTGGCCCTGTGATGATTGATAGGCAGATACCTGCTGTTTCTCACATGGCGGCTCCCTATAGCAGGTAGCACAGGAAACCCCCCCCCCCTCCCAGGTGGGAATTGAGTTCATATTCTAGTATTGGAGAGCAAAACTGTTTAACTAAATGCCAAAAAGATAGTGTTTGAGAACATATCCACATATTGTGTAATAAATCAGCTTTTATACATCCATATTTTTATACAGGCATCTTTATTGGTTATACCCATTTTCTTAGCCATTACTTAGGTAATATAACAGCAGTATAACAATTTGTATCAAATCCTGAAAATATGAAACATTAGGTTTTATGCTAATAAATGAGAGAGGCAGACAACTTCACAAATGTAAATGAGAATATGCTTTACTCACGATAGGTGAATAGTTTTGTGGACGTGTAGTTTAACACTAGTCAGAAAGAAATGGCCTGTCACAATGTATTGGAAAATAGTTTTAAAATGTATTTTATCTAGTATTTCAGATGTAATATTTATAATACTCTAATCTTAGTAAAATTATGTGATGACATAATACCTCCGAAACATTGCTTCCTAGAGTCCCAATTCACGGGGGGCAGAGCCTGGGGAGCCAAGTGTCAGCGCAGAAGAACCGTCACTATACTATAAATCAAATATGTATCCACATAAATGACAGAATAACCATATATGCATCCACAGAAATATCAAAATCAAGACTTTTTAAATACAAGAACACAACACCCCAAAGTTTCTGTTGATAGTCTTCACCAATTCCTCCTCTGATTATTCTTTCATTTATGTGGATACATGTATTTTATTATCTTGTGTATGGCATTTTTGCCTATATTGTTCATGGGATTATTTTATTTTTTATTTTTGATGCAATACATTTGATATATGTATTTGTTTTCTACTTCGTGTGTGCAGCATCTTTTCATCTAGCTGTGGGGAAGGACACAAAAAAGGAGGTGGCTTAAAAGAATACTGCTCAGATAGACCTCTCTTTGTAACCCTCTGAACAGTGAATCTATATTCCATATATATGTGCACTTGTTGAAAAAGATGTCAGTGAATAATAGACAGTAAATCTGGTCATCTTACTGGCATCCCACTATGTGGCCATCTTTAGATCCCATATTTTATTCAAGCCAAAATATCAAACAAAAAAGCAAATAAAATATAATGTTTGCATATATCAACATAAAAGCTGTGTCTGGAAAAGGCCATATTTCAAAGCTGCTTGTTTTTCAAACACACAAAATAAGATAAATGTGATCCCATAAATACATTACAGTTTTAAATAAATTAGGACTTACAACTATATTGGTATAAATCATATATTATATGGGGAATGGGTAACTGTAATATCAAGAAATAAATATGCATTACAAGCACTGCAATGTTTTATTTTCACAACCTTGAAAAAGCCGTTAAACATAATGTCAAAATAATATAATAATATTTCATCCTACCGCAAAGCCTTCTCTTACAATAAAAGCAACTTAGATTTTAAGAAAACAAATGGATACGTTTTACAAAAAAAAAATTTGGGTATTTTTTTGTTGACGTTGGAGTTGAAAAATAATTAAACCCTTAGCGAAAATGGGCGTATATATATGCGTCCTGTATTTCCCTACAATTGTATAAAAGACTTTTCAGGTCAAGCCAGTGATTCTTCTTACAACATTACCCACTCTGATCCATTCACTAAAAACAAAAGGGCGTTCAGATTGGGAGCCAAGTTAGACTTTGACATCTAACCCGCCTGCCACAACCCATCTCCTTTACATGTGGCAAGTTGAATACCAAATGAAACCCCACCTGGGGGCACCCAAAACACATATAGGGGACCAGGACAAGTAGTTTAAAATTCCCTGCATTTTCCTGTGTTTCTAACATAGTATCATAGGAATTTAATTTAAAAAAAGATCATCAACCCATCTACCTATCCTTCCTTCTTTTGATCCAAAAGAAGGCAAACCCCACTAAATAAGCTATTTAGAATTTGCCACTTAGGAGGAAAATGTTGCTCCAAAAGGCAAGCAGATTTCTATCTGGATCAAGAAGCTCTAAAAATTTTAATTTTATTATTAATAGCCCTGTATGTCCTGCTTTTATTTTATTATTAATAACCCTATATGTCCTCCATTCTCAGGTGATAACCTTGTTGTAACTTTTTGTACATTTCTGTTAATGAACATGTCACTGGAGAGTTCTTTATATTGGCCCTACACATATTTATATAATGTTATCATATCCCCACTAAGATGTCATTTCTTCCATATATAGATGCAACTTTTTTAGTCTCTCTTCATAACTAAGGTCATCCAATTCCTTTATTAATTTTGTAGCCGTGCTTTGCACATTTTACAGTTCCATAGTATTCTTCATAAGGACTTGTGACCCAAATTGTACTGCATATTCAAGATTTTACCATTGACTTGTACAGAGGTAAGATGATATCTTCCTCCCATCAATCAATACCCTGTTTTATACATGCCAATATCTTGTTGACTGTTGCAGCTGCTGACTAGCATTGCACAGTGTTGCTAAGTCTGTTATCTAGTAGTTTTTCCCAGAGAGAGGCCATTTAAAGTATATGTGGCATAACTTTACATTTGTCTATATTGAACCTCATTTACTTGCTTTCCCAGTCCCCCATGCTTGGATCTTCATGCAAAGAAAAAATATCAAGTTTAAAATGGATTTTCTTGACTTAAGACAGACCCCTAAAGTACTCCACTTAATACTTAATACGCTGGTCCAGTCTAAGGATTTTCCATAATTAAAAGTTACGGAATAGTTTTATTTAATACAAAGGCAATATTGGCAAGTACACAGTAGCTGTGAAAATGTATAATACACTGTCAACTTCAGTGTGTCATGGAAATGTTTGCAATTGTAAAATGAACAGCTACATGCTGTTTTACTTACAGTTTTACACAGGGTCTTTAAATAGTATTTTACAATGAATTGAAGTCTTACAGATGATCAGCATGTTGCACAAGAATGAGTGTGTGAGGACTTTATATCTGACATAAGATTATGCAGTAACTTCACAGCAGGATTCCTTATAAAACCCCACTTCAGAAGGTTTACTGAAACTATATGTATACATCTACATCTTAATATATATTTCTGAAGTGGTATTTTATAAGAAGTTCTACTGTGAAGTAATTGTGGATTCCTGTTTTATGGAGAGTGGAAATGCATTGTGTGCCCATATTAACAAGCTCAGGGGTTGGGTGTATGCAGAATATAGTAATCAATTTACCTCCTGACAAAGACACATTCATCATACAGTTGTAGCCACAACACCAGGACAGCAGTTAGATACATGCCTGCACTGAATATCAATCTGTGTGAACCTTGTGAGCTTGTAGATACATTCTACTACACATGGGCATTCGTTTTCAGATTAATTCATATTTGGACGAAAATCATTGTTTTTGTCCCTTCATCCAATTTACGAATGCTAAGCTGAATAAATAAATGAATATTCAATGAACTAAAATGTAATTCGTTCACTCATCCATTTGTTCATTCAGATGCGGTTTACATCACACATAATCACTAATACATGCTCACACTAATACACACAAGCACATTCTCACACAAACACATTCACTAATACGTGCACTCCTTAATGCACACAAACACAATCACTAATGCGCACACACACTCACACTAAATTAATCACTAATGCACACAAACACACTCTCACACATAACACTCACTAAAACACCTAACCCCTAACTAACTATATTTCAGCCTTCATTTTCAGATGAATTCCTTTTCTGAAAATGTGTAGCTCTTTTGTCGAAATGTGTCAATGGACAAAATTCAGTTCAGAAGAGCTGAATTTTTTTTTCGTCTGAATGCATTTGGTCGAACTGAAAATTTGGGTGGTCCCCTAGACTATATTCACCCCATTATGTTAAATAAATGATTTAAAGTCAGGAACTCCATCACGTTCTAGTCCCCCACTCTAGGCTGGTTCTGTGATATAAAATGTAATCTAGTATGTCCCAGTTATTGTAAATATGCATTTATTTGTTATATTTTATTAATGTACATATGTGATGCACTATGTTGAATTTATAAGTTGTTTTTTACATGTATATTGTTTGGATGGAAAGTGAAAGATAAATCATGATCGCATTTAAGTATCACCTTGATTAACATTTAGTAGTGGTTCATCGTGATGCCCTACTTGTGCAGATTGCATATATTATTTAGATTGGTTTAATTATTGTGAATGTAGAAAAACTTACCACGGTTTATTTCTGCAACCACACATTAGTGCATGTCTTCTCTCTACTTGACTTATGAACTGTTGTAAAATCCAATGGGAGCTACCAATCTGACTGATTGAAATTGCCATTGTGTACCACTATGCATTTTTTGTGAGGACATCATCTTACTTCTCTGTATCATGAAATCTTTTAGTTTGAGGCCAATTTGAAAATCTTTAAATAAGATGTATTAGAGACCGTAGAAGATAAAATAATGCTCCAGGAATTAAGAGAGCTCAGTAGACAAAGCAGTTCTGTTCTTTATAGAAGTGCTTTTATACCAAACAGTAGGACTGGGAAACTGAGAAGAGGTAGCCATAAATATTAGACATTTCTGTTTAAATCACAGTTACAGAACACATGGCACATTAGGTGAAGGTAAAGGAGAAAAATGGCTAACATTCTTAGAGCACACTCAGAATCCACTTCATTTAATAGCACTGAGACCAATAAATTACACAATCAAATCACTTTTTCATTACATATAAACAGCAAGCTTCCGTAAATGTAATGATTTAACTATTTGGGCATCTGATTGAAAAGGAGACATGGACTTGGATTAATAACATTTAAAAAGAATAAAAAGTCATATTAAACCAAACTACATTTCTATTATTTTACTGACTGTCAATTTGTTGGCAATGTATTGATTCAAGTCTCAGATGAGACAGTGATAATGTTCATTATATCCTAATGTATGAAAGTCAGAGCTCATTATTTTGCCAATACAGAAAATGTAAACAAATTGATTAACTGCACTAATATAATAACCTCATCAAGGTATATCGAGACTGACCTCTAACATATGATGAGTAACCAACCTTAGCAAGTCTCTGAAAGTTATAGGAATCCATCTACAACATTTTGCAGAACATAAAAAAGATTCCATACATTTTACAACTCATAACAGGACCAGCCGGCAACCCTATTTATTATGGAAAATGCACAGAATGCTAATCAGAGGGAGAATTGTGCAATCCCTTAGACAGCTTTTGCTTTTAAAGTTTTCTTGTTCAATGCATAATCAACAAATGCCCTTGTGTTCCAATGTTCAGTACATCACAATGCTTTCAAATTATATGAAAGAACATGACAAAGGTCAATGTAATCCCCAAATGTATGAGAATCACACAACATATCTATCAGAGAGACCATTACAAATGTAACTTAAGAAATAAAATAGTTGATTGTGACCCTGTAATGCAGAGATTGGAAAAGTATGGGATTTTGGATACTAATTTATAAAAGACACAACTGCAAGTTAAAGGTACACTCCCACCAAAAACTGAAAAGGTTTTACTTTTTTTACATTTTGTATTGTTGATTTCACATATGTATTTTGTTTTTCTTATTTGACTGTATTTAATACAATATGTTAACTAAATAAGTGTAACTTGGTGCTGCCATTCTGTGAAATATAGTGTTTTTAGGTCAGACCCCTATTTGGCTGAATTCAATATGGATTTTGTACAAGCTGGCGAATATTGAATTTTATTCTGTTTTGTTCTGGCTGACTTGATCCAGGTTTAAACTAATGAAATTACGAGCTGCAATATGGGATTTGGTGAATAAACCTCTTAATATTTAGGAATATTTCAGCTGCTCCTCTGGAGAACATGAAGCAATGCTTCATTTAGAAAAGTATGCAATGTAAATAAATGCAAATAATAAGTCTATGCTTTTAGAATTTTAATTTCACATCAGTTTTTGAAATCATGAATGAAAACGGAATCACCTAAGAGCTTGCAATGACTTTCTTCTCAGACAGAAATGTATAAGCCCTAGGCACTTAACATAAACAGCAAATTAGTCATACTTCGTTCTAATTAAATGCATGACACTATGCTCTTTAAGGGTGGCTGTCTGAAATAGTTTGAAAAACAAATTGCTTCTAAAATACAAAGGATATTTGAATATTGTATTGAGTACATTAACCACTAGTTGAAAAATCTAAATTTGTAAAATGCAGAACATATATTTACAATGACCATGGCAATTTGCAATAGCTATATTTTTAGAATTTATGTTAGAGGCATCACTAGAGAATATTTTCATATTTGAATACTCCTACTGTTTGCAAATGTGTACATAGAGTAATTGAATAATGCAAGAAGTAAACATACATACTGAGAGAGAGAATAGTTACTCAAAAATGTTTTAATAATCATTAAATGATTACAGTGCAATGTCTTGAAACACTACAAAATCTAGCAAAAAAATATGTATATATATATATTTATATATGTGTGCGTGTGTTTAACTACAATTTGTGGACATCTTGTTGTGTTTATTGTGTGTATTTACACATTTGGGATTTGTGTTGCTGGTTTCCTACTTTTTTCTTGTTTTACATTTTAAAGGATATTTTGTCATCGTAAAATGAGAGAGCCCCATTCAGATAATGAATACATTGTAGTCTATATATTTTTATATAACGAAATGGACAACAGGTAAATTGACTAACTGCTATTAATTTCTGACCTATATGTTACTAGAACATGCATATCCTAATGCACACAATCAAAAGTTGATATCGTCAGTATAGAATCAATACTCCATGTAATTTGTTTCATAACCAATGCTCTTAAAGTAAAACAGAAAACAAAACAGAAAAATTAAGCTTACCTGTGTAAACCCATGCCAGTTTGTTTATGGTTTTCACACTGATAGTCTTCTACAACTCTTTTGTTTCTAGCACTGACTCACTTTATGTAAATCAGGTGGTACATCACATCAAACAAAATGATGCAAATAAAAATACTTGTATAGGAGAGTAGGATTTTTTTTTTTAAATGGACAATGTGAGCATTGGGCACAGGGCCCACAGCCAGGTCCAGTTTTTCCCTGACCTTGGTATATAGATATAACAAACATTTTGGGAAGGAAGAGCGGCAAAAGGAGCTTCAATTGAAGTATGGACACAAATATTTCTAAACTGGGGTTAAGAATGGATGTAAATGTGTGGGTGGGAGGATTTTTTTTCCATAGGAAGCAGGCAGCTGTCTGGTTGGCGACTGTCCATTGTTTTTGCATGAGATCAGCAAGGGGACCTTAACTAGGTCCCCCTGCTTATCCCATGCAAAAACGCAGGTCTCTTGCTGTGCTAGCAGCGAAAGACCTCACATTCAGCAGTCAGAGTGGGGCGAGCCCCCACTCTGTTTGACTGTGTGCATGCTGACATTTTTTAGCGCTCGACAACCAGGAACTGCTGTGTCTCGCATGTGAGACACAGCAGTTAGTAAACTCCCGTGTAACTATTAAGATACACATCGGGTTTACTTAATTCTACCGCACACGTATTGGTAAACCCTTGCTTCCTTCAAGGAAGCAAGGGTTAAACAACGCTTTATGTTCCTTAAACAAAGGCATCTTAGTTATGCTTATTTGTTAAACTAAAACATTTTCCAAATGTTTGTTAAAGTTACTATTACTTCTATATTATCTTTGATGCTATTTGAAAGACAATTTTACATTCAACAGAGCTGAATATTATGCAGGAACAGAAAATATAATTGAAGTATACATGCCATAGATTAGATGTGTCAAACATTGAACATTAGAAATGATTATCTGTATATTATGGTGTTATGTAAACTACTTTTTTTCAAAACTGTCTATTCTTTTTCAAAATAAGGTAATCTGCCTTAAAAATTCATGAATGTCGTGCTTTATAAAGTATATGGCCGAATAATTTTATTTTTTGTCACCAAGATGATACCACATGCTAATCATAAAAGAGAATCCAATAAAATGATGTTCTGTTCCCATTATTAACACCAAAAATCGAACATATTTTAAATGAAATGACTTGTGAGTTAGTGGTCATTGGAGAGTTATTCTAGAGCTGACTCTATACCAGATCTAAAGAAGACATTGCCTTAGAAAAGTTACCAGCTGTCTGTATTGTATATCAGAAAAGAAAGGCTATGAAGGGATTAGAGTTAAAAGGAAACACTGCTTATGAAAATACCACAAAAAGATACAATTTGAAATTAAAGGGGGAAATACTAAAAGTAATGTTATGAGATAAAATGGTATAATCTTTCAGTTTCAAGGTGGCCCCCTTTACCAAACTACAATTAAAATATGGGCTGAGAAATACCGATATTTTTACTTACTTTCGATTAAGATCCTTTTTGACAAAAGTCCTAATTACGCAAAAGGGACCTTTAGACCATCTATTAACTGGCTCCCAAACGAAAACGACCGCTAAAATCAGGAATATACTAAATAAATCAAAGAACTTGGAAAAAATGTCTACCATCGCTAAATGGGAAGATGACCTGGGTATCCAGTTTCCATTAACACAATGGCAAAAAGTATTTGAGATAGTAAGAAAACAAATACATTGCATAAATATTCAAGAGACCTTTGTAAAACTTATTCATAGGTGGTATATGGTCCCAGTGAGGGTATGTAAATTCCAACCGTTAACAACCAACCAATGCTGGCGCTGTAGACAACACATAGGCACATTAAAACACATCTGGTGGGACTGCGCAGCCCTGGATACCCTAAAAAAACAAGTACTGGTAACCTTTGAGACTCTGGGGATACCTATAACCAACCTTACACCGGCGGGTTTCCTCTTCCACCTGGACTTTCCCAAAATATCCAAAACACATCTGGCCTTGGCTATTCACGTACTCATGGTGGTTAAGCTTTGTATAGCCCGGCGATGGAAGAGTGAAATCCCACCAACAATTGACGAAGTAATAGTGCAAATAAACTACCAAGCCACAATGGAGAGGGTATCCTTTCAGGGAGACGATAACACCCAGACGTATAGAGATATTTGGAGCATTTGGTGGAACAGGGAGTGAGGAGAACCCCTATGAGCATTCAATGGAGCAATTAAATCTGACACCTATCTAAAATACATCGATTGTTAGGCTCCCCCCCCCCTCCCCCTTTCTTTTTCAATCTCTTTGTTTCCGTTCTGACCTTAAACCTAGCCAATTGACTCATGAGTAGACAGTGTTAGGCCCCAGCGGGGCGGTCCCTCAAGTGGCAAGCAGTGGTTGTAATATTGTATGTTATTTGTAGTATGTTATATGAGAATAAGTCTGTCATAATTGTCTTTATTTAAATTACTATTATAAGACTACTTGGTATGCAGAAAGTATATATGTATATTCTTATATGTTAAATAAAAAAAATAAAAAAATCTTTCAGTTTCAAGAATGCCTGAGTATTTAAATGACCATCCTTAATAACAAATGCATAAGTGAGCCTAATATATTGTCATGAGCATCAGAAATTAACTAGTTAGTTATGTTCTATTTCTATTTCTGTTTTCATGACTTTTAAAACATGGTAACAGTTCGGAAAGTGTTAATGTTACCACACAACACTGTGTTGAAGCAAGTTTATAAAAGGGACTAAACCCTTAAATGTTTCTTTTAATGAGGCAGAAGCCCACTCTTGCCTCATTGAAATTGTAATTTGAATGGTACACCAATTATGCACCCTCCAAAAGTTATTCACCTCTAGTTTTTGCACAAGCAAAAACTAGGTAGCCACCATCTTGTAGTGGCACAGAGAGAGGTCCAATTGTCATTGGTGCTCTGCACAGTCAGTAGCGGGGACGGTTATGAGCATCTCCTCCCTTGCCCACCACACACTAATCATGGCTGACCTGTCATATCTGTCAGTTCCTCAACATGGTAGCCTAAAAGTCTATGTTTGACTCCCAGAATAAATTGGAATTCCTTTGAAACAATACTCAATAGAATCATTGTTCAAAAGCCTTTTTAAACCGACCTAAGTACTCTTCTGTCTGATTAAAAGCTTTATCTTGAGGGTTTAGTCCCTGTTAAACATAACAATGCAGGTAGACACAACATATCCTACTGCCCTTAGGTTAAAAGGTGCCTGTTGATACTTAGCCACTAGCTTTCTCTTTCATTAATTCAGCATTAAGTGTCCGTTATGTCTTAGCGTGTTGGTACTAACATCCAATGACTTTCTTGGAAACTGGTGTTATCCTTCAAAAGCATTACTATTGAAGCAACCCTGAATCTTTGGGTAGTAACGATGAACTACAAATTGTGCAATAGCTTTGATTAAGTACGCATTGTAAAGTTTAAGATTTTTAGTAAATATGAAGGGTAATCTTTGCATTGAAACAATACTGAACCTAAATGGAAGGCATGTTATCTATAGACTTTTAAAATATAACCCTTACCCCCAAATGTACTGGTATATATATTTAAAAAATCATGGCACTTGACGACCATGAGGACATATATAAAAATATACATACATCCAAACTTCATTGAAACAGCAGGGATCATAGATCGCTCATACAGCAGAGAGCAGATAGAAGGACACAGAGCAGCAATAGCTATGACAGGATGTCTGCCACAGTGCAGCTGTATACTTCTGGCTGCTGAGACCACTCTCAGTGGCCTCAGCTTGTCAGATTTCACACGACAGTGTTCATAATGAGCAATTCTATATATAATAGGATACCCCTAGTGATATAGTCCTATGCAAATATCAAATTAGCTGTGGGCTATTCAAAAGAGCATCAGATGGACAATATACTCTCTATATATTTTGCACATAATCTGAGGAAATAAACATTGCTTAATTGCTATAAGAACAACATTTACTTGTAATTATAAAGACATATTCCAGCATGCCTATTAACAGCATGCATATATCAGCAGAACATTTAAAAATAAGCATCATATGCATCATACAGAATTGGAATGGGTGGCAGCTCCTTTAAATCCTAATATTATATGTAATGTAGTTGATACTCATATTTAAAAATTTTCCAAATATTAATGCATATTAATGGGCTTTCAAAGTACTTTAAAATGCATGTTTTACATTTTGCATTGCTTAAAATATAAAATAAGTAAGAGTAAGAGTCAATTTCCTTTTTTTTTTTTATTTTTGCTGCAGAAACCAATGATAATAATTTCATTAAAATGTATGGAATATCCTGTTTCTCTAGTCATGTAATCAGACATTGTGTTGCACTATTCACAAGTAAAGGCTATCTGCAAAAGCAAAAAAAAAAAAAAAAATGGCCACTGGGCTCACTGATACAGAGAGAGAGGAAAGATGTATAATGTCCCAGAAAATAAATAAAAATAAAACAAAAACAAAAAAACACTCTTTTTTTGCCATTTTTACACTATTTAATTAAAATGTATACAGAATCCAAAGGGTTAAGTAAACAAAATTATCTCAAGTGATATCCCTATCTGTCCTTAAAAAAAAGTATATGATATGGGGGCATGCACTTTTAACCCCTTAACGACAGATGACGTGCCAGGCACGTCACGGCAAAATGAGGACTTGCCGACATGTGACGTGCCTGGCACGTCATGGACTAAATCAAGCAAAGAAAGCGATCTAGAGTCGCTTTCTTTGCTCTTTCAGTGTTGGCACAAAGCCTCTATGTAGAGGCTTTGTGCCACACTGTTCAAATGTGCAGGGGCGCCGTACGATCACCCCACGAGGTGATCGTATCCGCCATATTAAATATGGCGGCGCCGCCTGCACAAACGATCTTAGGAAGCGAACAGCGTTCGCTTCCTAAGATCAAAAGGTGTTGCTGAAATGCCTGGCCGTGTAGGCATTCAGCAACACCTTAAAATCGTTGGTGTGATCTTCGTGGCCGCTCCGATGAGCGGCCACATCCTCACGATGGAAGGGCAGCGCTGCTGTAAAGATGGCGCTGCCCTTCTGCTGGAGCCGGCAACGGAAGTGACGTAATGTCACTTCCGTTGCATCAGAGGGGGGGGGCTTCACTCGGCAGACCCTATCAGGGTGCCGATTAGAATGGCAAGTGCTCAGATGAGCACTTGCCATTCGTTGTCAAAGGCAATATTTACAAATATTGCCTTTGACAGTGTTAGATCTGCCTCCCTCTCCTCACTTGCGTTCTGGTGAGGGAGAGAGACAGATCAGTATTGTTATAGTCAGTTATATTAGTTATTTTCTATATTTTAATAAATTGTGAGACCCAAAGGCTTTTTTCAAAGCCATTCCCTGTGTTTAACCCCTTCCCTGCTTTTTGATCACTGTGTAAAATAGTGATCTTGCACACCAGCACATTTTTGCTGTCTGTGCAGTTTTTTTTAGAGGTTAATATTTTTTTACTGTATTTATTACAGTGCTATTAACCTCTTCTTTGCCGTAGATCATTGCTTTTCATTGATCCGGCTTGCAGCAGTACTTTTTTGCTGTCTGTATATTTTTTTTTTGAAACCCGCTAGGGGCAATTGAACCCGCTAGGGGGCCACGTAAAGTAAAATTTTAATACATTTATATTATTATGTCTGAGCGCATGTACAGCGCTGAGGAGGCTTATGCCATCCTCGCCTCAGATTCTGAGGCCACTGACACAGGGTCAGATTTTGACCCTGGTCAGTTTACCGATACATCTTCTAGTGATGTATCAGTGGCTGCTGGGCCCCCTGCCACAAGGAGTCGTGAGACTCCGGATGGCAGTGCTGCTGAGGAGTGGATAGTGCCTAATCGCTATAGGCCAACTATCCCTCCTTTTACCCCAGTTCCTGGCATCAGTACTGATGTTACAGGATTTACTCCCCTCCAGTTTGTCCAAATTTTTCTGGGGGATGATATACTGGGGGAGATTGTCTCCCAGTCTAATCTATATGCCCAGCAGTTCCACGCTGCTCACCCAACTTCATTTTTGGGAAGGCAGCAATGGGTCCCCATTGACGTGCCAGAATTTCTAAAATTCTGGGCACTAACAATGTTGATGGGTATTATAAAGAAACCCTCCATTCGCTCCTACTGGAGCACAAGCCCCATCTGCAGTACCCCCATTTACGCCCAGTCTATGGGCAGGCAGCGGTATGAAATGCTTCTTCATTTCATGCATTTCAATGATAATAGCCTGTGTCACCCTAGAGAGCACCCCCAGTTTGACAGGCTATTTAAAATCCGCCCCCTGATTACCCACCTCTCTGCCAGGTTTGCAGAGGCTTATACACCTAAAAGGGATATATGCGTGGATGAATCTCTGATGAAGTACAAGGGAAGGTTGAGATTCAAGCAATATATCCCTTCCAAGCGCTCCAGATATGGAGTGAAGGTGTATAAGCTCTGCGAGAGCGAGAGTGGGTACACTCAGGCCTTCCGGGTATATGAGGGAAAAGATAGCCATCTTGACCCTCCAGGCTGCCCAGAACATCTGGGAGCAAGTACCAAGATTGTGTGGGACCTTCTCCTACCCCTTATGAACAAGGGGTACCACTTGTATGTTGATAATTTTTATACAAGTGTACCACTGTTCAAGTTGCTTTATTGTTTTGAAACAGTGGCTTGCGGTACTATTCGTTCTAACCGCAAAGGGTTCCCACAGCAATTGGTACGTACCCGGCTACAAAGGGGGGAGACCTCAGCTCTGCGCCAAGAAGAGCTCTTGGCATTAAAATTCAGGGATAAAAAGGATGTGTGCATGCTCAGCACCATCCATGATGAGAGGACTGTGCAGGTTGCAGTCCGTGGCAGAGCTGAGGTCATCCAAAAGCCAGTGTGCATCAGGGCCTATAATAGGTATATGGGTGGAGTTGATCTGTCAGATCAACTCCTACAGCCCTATCTTATTATGAGGAAGACGAAGGCATGGTATAAGAAGGTCGCAATTTACCTGCTACAAGTTGCGACCTACAATGCGTTTGTGTTGCACAAAACAGCAAACCCCGGAATTAAGCTGTCATTTTTACAGTTTCAGCTTCAGATAATTTCGGGGATCTTATACCAAGATGCACCTGGTCCCCGGGCGGTGATTGGGGGAAACAGACTTGGGGCTACCCATTTTATTTTTAAAATTCCCCCAACTGACAAGAAGCAGAACCCCCAGAAAAGATGCAGAGTCTGTTATAGCAGGGGACAAAGAACGGATACAACCTTTTATTGTCCTGACTGCACTGGGAAGCCAGGACTCTGCATCGGTACCTGCTTCAAAGTGTACCACACAGTTGCCCATTTTTAATTTTTTTTAGTCCTTTATTTTTCTGCCTTTTATATTTTTAAGTTTTACTGCTCCAGATTTTTAGTTTTTATGTGTACTGCTCTAGAGTTTCAAATTTTATAAACACTCTCAATTTCAATCCAAATTACCACATCTTACAACTGACTGAACCTTCCCAAAAATCCTGGCAAACCTATGCATGGGGGGCATGGATGTACTCAGGAGGCCTGGCAGAAAACAAACTGGGGTGTTTTCTTGAAGTAACTTAGAACAGGCTCTCCTAAATCACAGTCAAAATGCAATGTATGTGTAAAATATTGTTTTGAAAAAAGACCACCAAACACTTCCAACAACTGATTTTGCAAACATGGTTGCATCAAAGACATCAAAACACCCCATATGCAATACCTTGGGGTGTCAACATTTCAAATATATACAGCTTTCTGAAAATCAAACTAAATTGGGGTATGCAATGGGCCCCAAACTAAAGATAGGCCTATCAGAACATATACGCTCAATTTAAAACCAAATGACCAAGTTCAATAATTGTGACTGAACCTTCCCAAAAATCCGGCAAACCTATGCATGGGGGGCATGGGTGTACTCAGGAGGCCTGGCAGAAAACAAACTGGGGTGTTTTCTTGAAGTAACTTAGAACAGGCTCTCCTAAATCACAGTCAAAATGCAATGTATGTGTAAAATATTTTTTTGAAAAAAGACCACCAAACACTTCCAACAACTGATTTTGCAAACATGGTTGCATCAAAGACATCAAAACACCCCATATGCAATACCTTGGGGTGTCAACATTTCAAATATATACAGCTTTCTGAAAATCAAACTAAATTGGGGTATGCAATGGGCCCCAAACTAAAGATAGGCCTATCAGAACATATACGCTCAATTTAAAACCAAATGACCAAGTTCAATAATTGTGACTGAACCTTCCCAAAAATCCGGCAAACCTATGCATGGGGGGCATGGGTGTACTCAGGATGCCTGGCAGAAAACAAACTGGGGTGTTTTCTTGAAGTAACTTAGAACAGGCTCTCCTAAATCACAGTCAAAATGCAATGTATGTGTAAAATATTTTTTTGAAAAAAGACCACCAAACACTTCCAACAACTGATTTTGCAAACATGGTTGCATCAAAGATATCAAAACACCCCATATGCAATACCTTGGGATGTCAACATTTCAAATATATACAGCTTTCTGAAAATCAAACTAAATTGGGGTATGCAATGGGCCCCAAACTAAAGATAGGCCTATCAGAACATATACGCTCAATTTAAAACCAAATGACCAAGTTCAATAATTGTGACTGAACCTTCCTAAAAATCCGGCAAACCTATGCATGGGGGGCATGGGTGTACTCAGGAGGCCTGGCAGAAAACAAACTGGGGTGTTTTCTTGAAGTAACTTAGAACAGGCTCTCCTAAATCACAGTCAAAATGCAATGTATGTGTAAAATATTGTTTTGAAAAAAGACCACCAAACACTTCCAACAACTGATTTTGCAAACATGGTTGCATCAAAGACATCAAAACACCCCATATGCAATACCTTGGGGTGTCAACATTTCAAATATATACAGCTTTCTGAAAATCAAACTAAATTGGGGTATGCAATGGGCCCCAAACTAAAGATAGGCCTATCAGAACATATACGCTCAATTTAAAACCAAATGACCAAGTTCAATAATTGTGACTGAACCTTCCCAAAAATCCGGCAAACCTATGCATGGGGGGCATGGGTGTACTCAGGATGCCTGGCAGAAAACAAACTGGGGTGTTTTCTTGAAGTAACTTAGAACAGGCTCTCCTAAATCACAGTCAAAATGCAATGTATGTGTAAAATATTTTTTTGAAAAAAGACCACCAAACACTTCCAACAACTGATTTTGCAAACATGGTTGCATCAAAGATATCAAAACACCCCATATGCAATACCTTGGGATGTCAACATTTCAAATATATACAGCTTTCTGAAAATCAAACTAAATTGGGGTATGCAATGGGCCCCAAACTAAAGATAGGCCTATCAGAACATATACGCTCAATTTAAAACCAAATGACCAAGTTCAATAATTGTGACTGAACCTTCCTAAAAATCCGGCAAACCTATGCATGGGGGGCATGGGTGTACTCAGGAGGCCTGGCAGAAAACAAACTGGGGTGTTTTCTTGAAGTAACTTAGAACAGGCTCTCCTAAATCACAGTCAAAATGCAATGTATGTGTAAAATATTGTTTTGAAAAAAGACCACCAAACACTTCCAACAACTGATTTTGCAAACATGGTTGCATCAAAGACATCAAAACACCCCATATGCAATACCTTGGGGTGTCAACATTTCAAATATATACAGCTATCTGAAAATCAAACTAAATTGGGGTATGCAATTGGCCCCAAACTAAAGATAGCCCTATCGGAACATATACGCTCAATTTCAAACCAAATTACCAAGTTCAATAATTTTGACTGAACCTTCCCAAAAATTCTGGCAAACCTATGCATGGGTGGTATCCCTGAACTCAGGAGATGTTGTAAAACACAAATTTGGGTATTGTTTGGCAGTGACATATACCAAAATCTCAGAATACATGCCTGAAATACTGTGTGTGTGGAATAACAACACAAAAATAAATACTACCCAAAAGATTGACAAAGGCTGGTGGTAGAATTAGTGTATGGAAAGTGTAAAAATACCACCATTTGAAATACCCTAGGGCGTCTAATGTTCAGAAATATATGGTTTGATGGGGTAAAATACACAGGCTGGCTTCAAAAATGTCCCAAATAGGACAAGTCAAAAATCCAATTTGGAAAACCAGAATGGACAAATTCCAAATGTGACTTTTAAACCCCCAAACAAGGTGACAAACCTATGCATGGGTGGTATCCCTCTACTCAGGAGATGTAGCTGAACATACATTGAGGTGTTGTTTGGCAGTGACACATACCAAAATCTGAGAATTCATGGCTGAAGTACAATGTGTGTGAAAAAAAACAAAATTACTATCCAAAAGATTGACAAAGGCTGGTGGTAGAATTGGTGCATAGAAAGTGTTAAAATACCACCATTTGAAATACCCTAGGGTGTCTAGTTTTCAAAAATATATGGTTTGATGGGGTAAAAATATACAGGCTGGCTACAGAAATGTCCCAAATGGGACATGGGTGCAGGTTGTCTGCAAGTCAAAATTCCAAGTTGGAAAACCAAAAAGTGCACCTCTCAACTGTGGCCTTTTAGCCCCCCAACAAAATGACAAACCTATACATGGGTGGTATCCCTGTACTCGGGAGATGTTGCTGAATACACATTGGAGTGTTTTTTGGCCGTGACCCATAGCAGGAGCTTTGAATTTATATCTGAAATACAATGTATGTGAAAAAAAACACACAAAAAAGTACTACCAAAAAGTTTGACAAAGGCTGGTGGAACAATTAGTGCATGGAAAGTGTTAAAATACCACCATTTGAAATACCCTAGGGTGTCTAGTTTTCACAAATATATGGTTTGATGGGGTAAAAATATACAGGCTGGCTTCAGAAATGTCCCAAATGGGACATGGGTGCAGGTTGTCTGCAAGTCAAAATTCCAAGTTGGAAAACCAAAAAGTGCACCTCTCAACTGTGGCCTTTTAGCCCCCCAACAACATGACAAACCTATACATGGGTGGTATCCCTGTACTCGGGAGATGTTGCTGAATACACATTGGAGTGTTTTTTGGCCGTGACCCATAGCAGGAGCTGTGAATTTATATCTGAAATACAATGTATGTGAAAAAAAAGTACTACCAAAAAGTTTGACAAAGGCTGGTGGTACAATTAGTGCATGGAAAGTGTTAAAATACCACCATTTGAAATACCCTAGGGTGTCTAGTTTTCAAAAATATATGGTTTGATGGGGTAAAAATATACAGGCTGGCTACAGAAATGTCCCAAATGGGACATGGGTGCAGGTTGTCTGCAAGTCAAAATTCCAAGTTGGAAAACCAAAAAGTGCACCTCTCAACTGTGGCCTTTTAGCCCCCCAACAACATGACAAACCTATACATGGGTGGTATCCCTGTACTCGGGAGATGTTGCTGAATACACATTGGAGTGTTTTTTGGCCGTGACCCATAGCAGGAGCTGTGAATTTATATCTGAAATACAATGTATGTGAAAAAAAAGTACTACCAAAAAGTTTGACAAAGGCTGGTGGTACAATTAGTGCATGGAAAGTGTTAAAATACCACCATTTGAAATACCCTAGGGTGTCTAGTTTTCAAAAATATATGGTTTGATGGGGTAAAAATATACAGGCTGGCTTCAGAAATGTCCCAAATGGGACATGGGTGCAGGTTGTCTGCAAGTCAAAATTCCAAGTTGGAAAACCAAAAAGTGCACCTCTCAACTGTGGCCTTTTAGCCCCCCAACAACATGACAAACCTATACATGGGTGGTATCCCTGTACTCGGGAGATGTTGCTGAATACACATTGGAGTGTTTTTTGGCCGTGACCCATAGCAGGAGCTGTGAATTTATATCTGAAATACAATGTATGTGAAAAAAAAGTACTACCAAAAAGTTTGACAAAGGCTGGTGGTACAATTAGTGCATGGAAAGTGTTAAAATACCACCATTTGAAATACCCTAGGGTGTCTAGTTTTCAAAAATATATGGTTTGATGGGGTAAAAATATACAGGCTGGCTTCAGAAATGTCCCAAATGGGACATGGGTGCAGGTTGTCTGCAAGTCAAAATTCCAAGTTGGAAAACCAAAAAGTGCACCTCTCAACTGTGGCCTTTTAGCCCCCCAACAACATGACAAACCTATACATGGGTGGTATCCCTGTACTCGGGAGATGTTGCTGAATACACATTGGAGTGTTTTTTGGCCGTGACCCATAGCAGGAGCTGTGAATTTATATCTGAAATACAATGTATGTGAAAAAAAAGTACTACCAAAAAGTTTGACAAAGGCTGGTGGTACAATTAGTGCATGGAAAGTGTTAAAATACCACCATTTGAAATACCCTAGGGTGTCTAGTTTTCAAAAATATATGGTTTGATGGGGTAAAAATATACAGGCTGGCTACAGAAATGTCCCAAATGGGACATGGGTGCAGGTTGTCTGCAAGTCAAAATTCCAAGTTGGAAAACCAAAAAGTGCACCTCTCAACTGTGGCCTTTTAGCCCCCCAACAACATGACAAACCTATACATGGGTGGTATCCCTGTACTCGGGAGATGTTGCTGAATACACATTGGAGTGTTTTTTGGCCGTGACCCATAGCAGGAGCTGTGAATTTATATCTGAAATACAATGTATGTGAAAAAAAAGTACTACCAAAAAGTTTGACAAAGGCTGGTGGTACAATTAGTGCATGGAAAGTGTTAAAATACCACCATTTGAAATACCCTAGGGTGTCTAGTTTTCAAAAATATATGGTTTGATGGGGTAAAAATATACAGGCTGGCTTCAGAAATGTCCCAAATGGGACATGGGTGCAGGTTGTCTGCAAGTCAAAATTCCAAGTTGGAAAACCAAAAAGTGCACCTCTCAACTGTGGCCTTTTAGCCCCCCAACAACATGACAAACCTATACATGGGTGGTATCCCTGTACTCGGGAGATGTTGCTGAATACACATTGGAGTGTTTTTTGGCCGTGACCCATAGCAGGAGCTGTGAATTTATATCTGAAATACAATGTATGTGAAAAAAAAGTACTACCAAAAAGTTTGACAAAGGCTGGTGGTACAATTAGTGCATGGAAAGTGTTAAAATACCACCATTTGAAATACCCTAGGGTGTCTAGTTTTCAAAAATATATGGTTTGATGGGGTAAAAATATACAGGCTGGCTTCAGAAATGTCCCAAATGGGACATGGGTGCAGGTTGTCTGCAAGTCAAAATTCCAAGTTGGAAAACCAAAAAGTGCACCTCTCAACTGTGGCCTTTTAGCCCCCCAACAACATGACAAACCTATACATGGGTGGTATCCCTGTACTCGGGAGATGTTGCTGAATACACATTGGAGTGTTTTTTGGCCGTGACCCATAGCAGGAGCTGTGAATTTATATCTGAAATACAATGTATGTGAAAAAAAAGTACTACCAAAAAGTTTGACAAAGGCTGGTGGTACAATTAGTGCATGGAAAGTGTTAAAATACCACCATTTGAAATACCCTAGGGTGTCTAGTTTTCAAAAATATATGGTTTGATGGGGTAAAAATACACAGGCTGGCTTCAGAAATGTCCCACATGGGACATGGGTGCAGGTTGTCTGCAAGTCAAAATTCTAAGTTGGAAAACCAAAATGCGCACCTCTCAAATGTGGCCTTTTAGCCCCTCAACAACATGACAAACCTATGCATGGGTGGTATCCCTGTACTCGGGAGATGTTGCTGAATACACATTGGAGTGTTTTTTGGCAGTGTCCTATAGCAGGAGCTGTGAATTTATGTCTGAAGTACAATGTGTGTGAAAAAAACCACACAAAAAAAGTACTACCAAAAAGTTTGACAAAGTCTGGTGGTAGAATTAGTGCATGGAAAATGTTAAAATACTCCTATTTGAAATACCCTAGGGTGTCTAGTTTTCAAAAATATATGGTTTGATGGGGTAAGATACACAGGCTGGCTTCAGAAATGCCCCAAATGGGACATGGGCACAGGTTTTCTGCACATCAAAATTCCAAGTTGGAAAACCAAAAAGCGCACCTCTCAAATGTTGCCTTTTAGCCCCCCCAAAACATGGCACACCTATGCATGGGTGGTATCCCTGTACTCAGGAGAAATAGTAGAATCTATTTAGCAGGTTTTTTCATTGACATTTGTAAATGAGTCAAACATTTTTCAAATAAAAGTCAGAAACTAATTTTTTTTTGTTATTTTTCAACATATTTTATTAATTTTTTTATATAATATTATAAGATATGATCAAAATTATGGTATCTAAAGAAAGCCCTTCTTGTGCTGATAAAAACAATATATAATTTTTGTGGGTACAACAAATGACAAATGAGAAGATTACAGCTAAACACGAACAGCTCAGAAATGTTAAAATAGCCATTGTCCAGAATGAGCAAAAATGTTTCAAAGGCTCTGTCCTTAAGGGGTTAACTAAGTTATGAAATAGCTATTGTCCATAATGGACATCAAAACAAAGAAAAACATTGTCCTAAAGGGGTTAATGAACAGATCCCTCTCTGTTTTGTACTAAGTTAAAGAAATTGTATTTTAGTAGAAAAACTAAAGGACTGATTTTGTTGAGTATGAACTGTGTGGTAGAGTGATTACAGATTCCCATCTGTAGTCAATAGCTTAGTGTGTCAATGAGAGTGTCATTAGTGTTTAACATATACTATTGCATATTTCACAACATGTAACAAAGATAGCAATTAATCAACAAGTTAAAACAGTACTATTTTTATTTCTACAGGATGGCATGGGAAACTTAAGAATTACAAAGAAAGGAGTACGACTCGAAGGTGTATCTGAATTTCTCCTACCTTTATATGTGAAAGAAATTCATTCTAGAAAGGTAGGTGTAAGATCTAATTCATAAAATGTACAGGGCTACAAAAGGTTGTGTCTGCTCGTCTTGCCACTCTTTGTATTTTAGCAACCAGGCCACACCATAACATGGGTGTACAATTTGGTGTTAGATTTGGTGTTGGAGTGGCAGATTGAGAAAAAATATGAGAGCATACTATTTTTCTAAAACAGTAGTAAGTACCAGAATAAGCTTATAGTGAAAGTAGCTAGAGCTAATACTGTAAGCGAATTGAAGAGTAACTAGGATCTGCATAAAGCTACACTAAACAATATTAAACAGTTTCCTATTTGGCCTCATAATATTTGTTTCTGTGAAAAAATGTTTTTTGCCATGAACGCTTTGTCCTCCTGTTTAAATACAATGTGTGTCTTTAACCCCTTAGTGACAAGACATTTTCACCTTGACTTTCCCTTGGTGACAATGGCTGTTTTGACATTTCTAGGGTGTTTGTGTTTAGCTGTAATTTTTTTCTTTCTCACATACAGTACCCACACAAATTATATGTTGTTTTTATCGTCATAAGAAGGGCTTTCATTAGATACCATTATGTTCATCATATCTTATAATTTACTACAAAAAAAATCATAAAATATGATGAAAAATTTTAAAAAACCCACTTTTTCTAACTTTGACCTAAAATATAATTTACACAAATAAAATCATTAAAAAAGACCCCGTCTAAATAGTTTCTAAATGTTCTCCCGAGTGCATGTTTCCATATTTTTCGGTAATTTTTTGCGAGTTATGGGGCAAAAACCAAAAATAGTGTTTTTTGTTTTTTTCCTATATTGATCTTTGACCCCAACCCGAACCCAAAATTTAACCCTAACACTAAATTTAACCCCGACTCTAATCCTTATTATATCCCTTAATATTTTTTAACTTTAATTTAATTTTAACCCTATCCCTTATGCTAAAAAATATTTAATTTTAACCCTATAGATTAATATAGCTAAATAACCTGTTTTTAATTAATTAAATATGTATTTTAAATATTTTCCATTGCAATGCTACTTGACTACCACTAGGGGCAGTCAAGTAGCATATTCAGAGCGACGGAAGTGAAGTTACTTTCACTTCCGAAGCTCAGACCGGGAGAGGGCTTAGCCATATTGACGGAGCAGCATGCTCCGTGGGGCGATCTTGGGGGTCCCAAAATAGAAATTTCGGTGCTGGCTATTGCCTCGATGTCGAGGCAATAGCCAGCACTGTTAAAGCTTCATTCACTGCAGGACGTGCCAGGCACGTCCTTTGTCGTTAAGGGAGTTTCTTTGTCATCAAGGGGTTAAATGAGCAGTGCTCATTGTGTTGGCAAAACATATTTCCTTGCACAACTACTGAATAACTAAACAACCCCGCAAAAAAATGGTTGCATTATTCTCAACTTGCAATTGTCTGTAAATAACAATAACAAATAGTGTTGTATTGCAGAGGAAGATTTAACAGTGAACCCGTTTAGTGTTTCCTCAGTTGTTCTTGCATGTGGGCTAATGACATGGCTCATGTAAAATTAATTTTACAAGAGATAATATTCCAATCAATATCATTGATGGAACAAATAAGCATCTATCTATACAATGGAATAAAGGCCAAAAGGTGCTAACTCCCAGTAGTTGAAAAAAATAGTTATAGTTATTCCATGATCTTCCTTTGCAATATAAATACATGGCAGGTGCCCTCAGATCAAAGAGAATGAAAAGGAGCTTGCACTCTGGATAATCTGTGATGAAAAGATCAGTATTTAATGGCAAAATAATAAAATCATGTACAGCAACAAAAAACCACGTGGGGAACCACACTTGAAGCGTTCGTATTCTGTTGAATTACTATAGAGACACAAATACTTCAGTGAATCAGCAACTCTTCTCTATGAGGAAAATTTGGGGAGTGTGTTTAAAAAACTTAGGAGTGTGTTTAACTGTGATCAGTTTCCTTCCTTTTTATGGCCCTCATTTAGTTTTTCTTTAACAGATTTTTTTATTTTTACAATTTATAAAGTTTTTTTTAATAAATAAAGGTAATTTTAATATATTTATTTAATAACATGTAACCCCTGCATGCCTGTTGCATGATTTTTACTGATCTGACATCGCACTCTTCAGAGTTTTTTTCTGTCTTTTTTTGTTATGGGGGATTTGGGAACCAATATTTTTCTTTTTTATTAGTTAGTTAAATAGGGGGGATAAGTGGGTTAGTGTTATGTAGCTTATTATTGGGAAAATAATGGGGGAAAACTTTTTTTTCCTCAAAAATACTAAAATGTAAATCATTTTTATGTATAGGGTATCAAAAGAAAGCTCTAACTGTCCTTTAAAAAACAACATATAACTTGTATGGGTACGTTAAATGAGAGAGGAAAATTATGTTTCAAAAACCGCGTATTAAAAATTGAAAAACGCTCTGGTCCTTGGCCCAGGAAAATCCCTGGTCCTTAAAGGGTTAAATACAATATATCTTCTCTGCATAAAATAAAAAAATCCTGCCAGCAATTAATAGCAATAATCACCAATATTAATCTGTAAAACAGTAAATGAGGTCATCCAAAATCTCTGGCAGATATATCTTATCCTCCAAATAAGATGATCCCTGGCAAGTGTGCATACATAACACAGCAAATTAAGATCTCAATTAATCTAATATTTAAAATAGGCAATTGACAAGTATGCTACAAGAAATATGTATTTTCTTGGTATGAATATGATTCAATATTAACAAGGTTTCAGGCTGAAGAAATTAATAGAATTCAATATACTCCTATTAAATTTGTAAAATGAATGGAATATAGTCAAATCACCTACCTAGATAAAATAAGTACCACCATACAAAGTTAGATTTATTAATAAAATAGATAGTTTATACTTTACCCATAGACAAACTTTTGCAAGTTCAGAAGAATTTTTGGCTGAGTAGGATCTGGTTTTGCCGATTTATGCAAGTAGGGTGTTTGGTATGAATAGCCCCAGTGTGAATTCTAGTGAGTGATCCCTTAATTTCATGTCTATGTTTTGTAAGCTTGCTTTAGGATGATTATTTTACATGTGATAAGCAAAGATGTAAATGTTTTTGACTCTTTTAAACTTTTAAATTAAGATATGTATATGGACAAAAACATCTCTTCATCACTGAATTCAGGTGTTGCAATCAGATCCATGGTCGCAGGTGTATAAAATAAAGCACCTACCCATGCAGAATGCATTTGCAAAAAGTTCTTTAAAAATGGGTAATTGTGAAAAGCTTAGTGAATTAAAGTGTGGTAATCTGAAAGGATAGCATGTTTGCAATCAGTCCATTTGTGAAATTTCATCCATGCTACATATTTCATGGTCAACTGTAAGTGGTATTATTGGAAAGTGGCAGCCTTTAGCAATGAAGGGGAAGTCACAGAACGGGGGTAAAAAAATGTGCTAATGCTCTGCTGATTCCATAGCTTAAGAGCTCTGAAATTCCACTGGAGGATCGTGCTGCTCTGCAATATGGCGCCCACAATCACCTCTCGGGGTGGTTGGGGTGCCCTGGTGGTGGGGGGATTTTGGTGTTGATTGATGCCTCGATGTTGAGGCATCATAGCAACCTGTCAAAGCATAATATGTGGGAAACCCACATAGGCAGTGTCCAATGATCACTGCGTATGTGGGTTCCAAACATACAATACAATTTTATGCATGAGGGCTCTTAAATTGTACATGGAACACGAGGCAACCTCTGACAATAACTCAGGAATACATGATACATTAAAACAGAGATACAGGTACAGCTTTTCTTTTTACACCTCAAATGCTGAACCTTTCGAAGGTCACACTTTAAACCCTTTTTAGGTCACACTTTAAAACCTTTTTGTGATCCCAACTTCTGGTAATTCTTAGACTGTGGATCCATCTTTATCATATAGTATTGTTTATTATGAGTATATAGATAGTTATTATACTGCAGATTTATTAGGATATTACTATATCCATGCAACTCATTATACATCTATAAATAAAAATGAGTCTTTGACTGTTGAACACTCAACAATATTCCTGTTTTTTTAATGTCTACATCTGCTATTCTCTATTATGACTCAATATAACTTTATTATAAAAAAAATAAAGTAAAACACAGGATGATAAGGACCATCCTTGGCAGGACGTATGTACACGTCCACATGCATTAAGGGGTTTATATATCTCAACTAACACCTATAACAATTATGTTAATGTATGCTACATAGATATAATTCTCAAAATAGCATAATTGTATTGATCCATGACCCTGTGAGGCACATGTACGAAAGGAGTCCAGGTGCAGTTGACTACTGGTCACCTATGCAAAACCAATCTGGCCAGAGGATCCAGATTCATGATGATAACAATCTGTCTGGGAGGAAACCAGTAGGCACGATTAGTGAGCCTAAAAACACTGTACCTAAGGATAGTCCAGAGAATAAAATAGAAGGGAGCCAGTAGGTAAAATTATGCCAAATAACTGGGGATGTAATCCTAGAATAACAGAGGGCCATTACAGAGGTAATGCTGGCTGTTATAGTAAGAGCCGAAAACTGAGATGGCAGCGGTATGTTCGGCAATGTCAGTTTTGATGCTAAAATCTGTCTGCTCTATACTCGCGGTTCTGCTACATGGACGAGACATATAAACATGGTGTCTGGTTTATGTGTAGAGATTCACCTGAGCCTGGAAAATGATGTGAAGTTCTTCCTGAGGGACTTGGTTAGAGCAGGCTTGAAGGTAACTCCCTTCTCAAACTTTTGTAGTTGAAAAATATGACATAACACTAATATTAGTTTACTATTCAAAGCATATTGCAGAATGATAATAAACTTTAAGAATTAGCAATGCAATATTATGGAATAACACATTTAAAAAAAGTTAAACTACTTTTTTGGTTTGGACATAGTCAATATATTGTTCAGGAAGTGTTGGAGAATAAAATGTACCTGTTAAGCTTTAAGTTTGATTACTTGCAATTACCTCTTTTGTGAATAAAGCCCTAAGACATTTATTCATGTAGCATATAAATAGCCCCAAATTGGCACAATTTGTGTAAAATAGAATTGTGCAATTGGCTATGCAGTGTCACTGATTTCAACTATAATTTAAGGATCTTAAAGTAAAGGATCTTGACCTGAAAAAGTATAGAATTCTTATGTGCCTATGTGTTTGTTTATTTGATATTATTTTATTATTTAGATCCAACTTTATTACCCATGATCAAGCCCTCATATGGGTGAAATGCGTTGGACTTGTGAATCTTTGTGCTTTTTAAACATCTGTAAAACAATAAATTTTATACTACTATTGTAAACTTGTCTGGTATATAGTCTCATGTTTTTTGGATCTATTTGTATTAGATTGTTATAATTATATTTTCATAATACTATCCAATTCTTCTTCATAAACAATAGATGCATACACCTGAAGTCCAGAGGAATGAAGATTCAGTGCAGCGACCCACCGGAATATGGTGTTGTAATCACAGTAGTTTGCAGACCCCAAAGTTCGACACAACAATTGAACAGATGTATCAAGGCATTGTAGCAGGGTATAATATAGTTGTATGGGGTACCACAGTTCGTATAAGCAATAAACAAATGGAAAGAACAGAAGCATATACTTGTAACAACTTTGTAATCCACATAAATGGTGGCTACTTTCAGATAGCCGATGATAAAGGTATTTAAAACTATAGCAGCTAAGCGGAAGCAGGATGATAATGAATTGCAATTTGATGAAATGCAGCTTATGTGATGGATGATAACTAGTTTTGAGAGAACCCGAACCGCACTGTTCGGGTTCGTACCGAACTTTACGGTTTTTGAGCCCCCGACCCGAACACGGACATTTCACTGTATGTCCGTGCTGGAGTTCGGGGTTCGGCGATTACATTGTATGTAATGCTATTGGCTTTCTATAAATCGAAATAGAGTCCCCATTCATAAGAAATTCTTATGAATGGGGACTTTATTTCGGTTTATATAAAGCCATTAGTTTTATAGGTATTCCATAAGCCGAAAGTCTATAAACCGGAAGACATTCTGTTTATAGACTTTATTTTTATAGAATAGCAATAGCATTACATGTATTCTATAAAACGAAAGTCTATAAACCAAATGTCTTTTGGTTTATAGACGTTCGGTTTATGGAATACATGTAATGCTATTGCTATTCTATAAACCGAAATAGATTCCCCATTCATAAGAATAGGTCAATTGACTTTTTCTTATGAATGGGGACTCTATTTCGGTTTATAGAAAGCCAATAACATTACATGGCTATTGGCTTTCTATAAATCGAAAAAGAGTCCCCATTCATACGAATAGGTCAATTGACCTTTTCGTATGAATGGGGACACTCCCCCACATTTTACTTCATTTTGCAGCCCTCTAGCCCTTTCCAGGACATTTGGGTCCCCATTGACTTCAATGGGGTTCAGGTTCGGGGTCAAGTTCGACCCCGAACCCAGACTTTTTTCCGAAGTTCGGCTGAACCCGCCGAACCAGAACATCCAGGTGTCCGCTCAACTCTAATGATAACAATAAAATTAATTGATACCTGATCACAGACACACTGAGCAAGGTAACAAATATTCAGTCTCAGTCCAGGTCAGGGGCACAAGCAGAGGTTCAAAACAATAATACAATCTGAAGTCAGAGGCATACGCACAGGTTCGTAACATAGAAACAATCCAAAGGTCAGCAACAACAGGAAAGGTACAAATAAAGGTCAGGCGGAAACCATGCGAGAATCACCAGGCACAATCTGAGGAGCTCTGTTGTGGAGCCTGACACAATGTCAGTGGTGCATTTTCCTGTAATTTCCTGTCAGTTAATCTGCATTAGACAGTGTGGATGCCAACATAGATTTTCAATGCAAATGACAGGGTATCTATACATATATAAATTAGTTAGGCAGGGCTGTGACTACAAACCACTGGGCTATGGTAGGAAAATTGTAATATGCCCCCAACCTTGCAACTTATCACCACACGATACCATCATTGCAATACACACCCACAATACCAGGTTTGTCCCCAAATCACTTGAAACAAGATAAGATAAAGAGAAATTTGAATTGGGAGGAAAAATAGAGTGCATGATAGAAGGTAACACCCTTGAGGAGACATCACAGACACCTTGAAAACACACGTTTCTCTCAATTTATGAATTTGCTTACAGTTTTGTTAATACCAAGTATAGATAGTTTTCCTTATTTTTTATGTTCTGTTTTTACAATGTAGTTTTTAGGTGATTGAGCCCATTTGACAGATGGCATCAGACTATAGTAAAGTGGAATGTTTGTGTTGAAGCTTCCTTAACTTTACTAATTTAGTAAAACTTACATAGGTCACAATTATATGTGAGACAATGTCAAATTCTCTATATTAGACTTCGACAAACACTTTGAAATCATATTGTGATAAAAAGAAGTGTTTCCAGCAGTTGATAAAGGCAAGATTTTTTATTCCTTAACCTAATCTTAGAACCTAATTTGTAATATAGGAAGGACAATACTGGAATGGGTGAATTACCTTAAAATGCTGGTGGGTTACATGTGTGAATATGTAAATTGCTCATTTATGAATTGGGATATGGAATGAGAATATGTTAACAGACTGAAGGTTTAATTTCTTAGTGCAGCACAATACATGCCTATCACGTTAATATGAAACATAGGCTAGTCTGTGTTTATTATTGACCAAATGGGTTTTTATTCATACTTAATGCTTTTTTAAATTAGCTTTTCTTACTTCTTGTCCTTAGAAGAATAAAGTTAGTAGCTATGATTCCTTAGAGACACTCCCCCGAATAGAATATCATCAACTATTCACGAGTTACAACTTTTCAGATAATTTTAGCTATTACTAGAGAGCACAGGTTAAAAACCCCATGAGAAAGTTCTACATGAAGTACTTTGAAAACAAAAGAAAAGTAAAAATAGCACATATGACAACTATAATGCTAGTTATTAAAAAATGATATTATATATATTGTTTTAATAGTTTTTCATAAAATGCCTTTTTTAACCCCTTTTTTGGCTTGTCCGACGCTTGGTGACATGGGCTGTTTTAACATTTCTGAGGTGTTTTGCTGTAATTTATTTCTGTCTAATTTAGTGTACCCCCACAAACTATATATCGTTTTTATCGTCATTAGAAGGGCTTTCTTTTGATACCATTATTTTGAAAATAGCATATAATTTGATGTAAAAAAAAAAAAAATATGGCAAGAAAATGAATATTTTTTTATGACTTTTATTCGTATACTCATGTACAAGAGACAACAAAAAAACACTGCTAAATAGTTTCTAATATATGTCCTGAGTTCAGAAATAGCCCATGTTTTATGTTTTTGTGCTTTTTTTATTCATGTTACAGGGCCAGAACTATAAGTAGTGCAAAGCTATTTTAAAATCCTTTTTTTCAAAATTAGCGATAGTGACATTGTAACACTGATATCTGTACTAAATCCATGAATGACCTCCAACATGTACATATTTTTGAAAATGAGACCACTCAGGGCATTTAACTTGGGGTATTTTGACACATTTCATGTAGCCATTTTACCACCAATCTTTGCCAAAGTTTGCAGCCTTTTTTTATTTATTTTTTATTTTTCACATAGATTGCAATTTAGGTAAACATTACCTTAAAATGTGAAGGGGTATTTCCAAATAACACCTCAATATGTGTTCAGCAACATCTCCTGAGTACAGGGATACCACCCATGCATAGCTTTGTTGGTTTGTTTTGGGGCTAAAAGGCCACATTTAGGGGGTGCGTATTTTGGTTTTCCAACTTGGAATTCTGACATTCAGAAAACCTGCGCCCATGTCCCATTTGGGATATTTTTGAAGCCAGAAAGTGTATTCTACCCCACAAAGCCATATATTTTTTAAAACTAGACACCCTAGGGTATTTCAAACGGTAGTATTTTAACACTTTCCATGCACTAATTCTACCACCAGCCTATGTCAATGTTTTGGATAGTAATTTTTTTTCACATACATTGTACTTTGGGCATGAATTCACAGATCCTATTATGTGTCAGTGCCAAACAACACCTCAATATGTGTTCAGCAACCTCTCCTGAGTACAGGGATACCACCCGTGTGTATGTTAGTTAGATTATTTGAGGGTTAAAAGGCCAAATTTGAGAGGTGCGTTTTTTGGTTTTTCAACTTGGAATTCTGACATGCAGAAAACCTGCGCCCATGTTCCATTTGGGACATTTTTGAAGCCAGAATGTGTATTTTACCCCACAAAACCATACATTTTTGCAAACTAGACACCCTAGGGTATTTCAAATGGTAGTATTTTAACACTTTCCATGCACTTATTCTACCACCAGCCGTTGTAAAATTTTAGGTTAGTAATTTTTTAATGTTTTGTTTCCACATACATTGTACTTCGAGCATGAATTCACATATCCTGTTATGTGTCAGTGCCAAACAACACCTCAATATGTATTCAGCAACATCTCCTGAGTCCAGGGATACCTCGCATGCATAGGTTTGTTGGGTTGTTTGGGGGCTAAAATGCCACAATTGGGGGGGGGGGGTGCATTTCCAACTTGGAATTTTGACATGTAGTCAGCCTGCGCCCATGTTCCATTTGGGACACTTTTGAAGCCTGTCAAAGTATTTGACCCCATCAAACCATATATTTTGGAAAACTAGACATCCTAGGGTATTTAAAATTGTGGTATTTTAACACTTTCCAAGTACTAATTCTACCACCAACCAATGTCAAAGGGTTGGGATGTCATTTTTTTCCCACACACATTGTAGTTCAGGCAGGAATTTTCAGATTCTGGTATTTGTCACTGCCAACCAACACCTCAATATGTATTCAGCAACATCTCCTGAGTACAGGGATACCACCCATGCATAGCTTTGTTGGTTTGTTTTGGGACTAAATGGCCACATTTAGCGGGTGCGCATTTCCAACCTGGAATTTTGACATATAGTCAGCCTGCGCCCATGTTCCATTTGGAACATTTTTGAAGCTGTCCAATGTATTTTACCCCATCAAACCATATATTTTTGTAAAATAGACATCCTAAGGTATTTCAAATGGTGGTATTTTAATAATGTATATGTACTAATTCTACCACCAGCCTTTGTAAAAGTTTGTGGTAGTACTTTTTTGGGAGTTTTTTTTCCACATGCATTGTACTTCAGGCATGAATTCACAGATTCTGGTATATGTCACTGCCAAACAACAACCCAAAATGTGTTCAGCAACATCTCCTGAGTAGAGGGATGCCACCCATGTATGGGTTGGTTAGGTTATTTGGGGGTTAAAAGGCCACATTTGAGAGGTGCACATTTTGGCTTTCCAATTTGGAATTCTGACATGCAGAAAACTTGCGCCCATGTCCCATTTGGGACATTTTTGAAGCCAAAAAGTGTATTCTACCCCATCAAACCATATATTTTGGAAAACTAGACATCCTAGGGTATTTAAAATTGTGGTATTTTAACACTTTCCAAGTACTAATTCTACCACCAACCAATGTCAAAGGGATGGGATGTCATTTTTTTCCCACACACATTGTAGTTCAGGCAGGAATTTTCAGATTCTGGTATTTGTCACTGCCAACCAACACCTCAATATGTATTCAGCAACATCTCCCGAGAACAGGGATACCACCCATGCATAGGTTTGTTGGCTTGTTTTTCATCATCACTAGATGATGTATCAGGAAGCTGACCTTAGTCAAAATCGAACCCTGAGTCCAAGGCCTCAGAATCAGTGCCTAAGCAGTGATCTCGAGAAAAGAATGGGTTAATAGCTCTTAGAAGAGCCTATCTAGTACTGTAATACATTACAGTACAAAGAAATTAATCCATAAAACAGTGCAGACAGCAAAACATACTGTAGCTGTGCAAGATTACTGCTTATACAGTGATGAATGGCAGGGAAGGGGTTAATACACAGTGAATGGCTTTCATAAAACCTGACAATTTTATTAAATGTTATTTTATATCACTAATACTGATCTGTCTCTTTCCGTCACAAAAATGTATGTGAGGAGAGGGAGGCAGATCAATTTTTGTGAATATTGATCCGACCAATTTTGATCTGACCAGGGAGAATGGTGAGCTTATTCGAGCAGTCACCAAACCGCCTTTGCCACTAATTCGCTGTTCGCTGTAAAAAAAATGTTTTAAAAATATGCAGACAGATTAAAATTGCTTAAGCAGTGATCGAAGGCAAAGAAGGGGTTAATAACTCTTAGAAGAGCCTTTGTAGTACTGTAATAAATTACAGTACAAAAAAAATGAACCCCTAAAAAATGCACAAACAGCTAAAATAAATGCGCTGATGTGCGCGATCACTGCATAGGCAAGATCAGTGGCAGGGAAGGGGTTAAACGCAGGGAATTGCTTTTATACATTTTTTTTATTGTTTTATTATGAGTGTGTTGTGTATTTATTATTTTTTTGTACTCAAACTTAGTTATATAACTTTGATCTGTCTCTCTCTCTCACTAAAAAAAATTTGAGGAGTAGGAGGCAGATCCTAACTGGTCAGATCAATATGGGGTTAATATTGATCTGACCAGGCAGTGGGGGTGCTCTGTGAAGAGGCAATCGTGTGACTGCTTGAAGAGCACACGAAGCAGGTACTTCCTGCCTCCTGTGCTCTTGCCCTTAGAAGGGCAGCACCATCTTGGTCACACAGTTACTGATTGTCTCGACTTGTGAGTCAATCAGAAGCACTTACAGAGCATAGGAAGCGATAAAATTCGCTTCCTATGCTCTTTTTTAAATGCCCGCATTTTAAAGGCACTGTGCCTTTAAAACCGGCATTTCAATCGCTCTCCGGAGCGATCGAAATGCCAAAGGGCATTTTTTTCAGTATTGTACGATGCTTCCATACGGAAGCATCGTTACAATACCGTTTCAGCACTGAAAGCAGAAAAACTCCGCTTTCAGTGCTCGTTTTCGACACAGGACGGACTAGGTCCGTTCTGTGTCACTAACGTATTGCCACACAGGACGGACCTAGCACGTCCTGTGTCGGCAAGGTGTTAAAAATAATGCATTTTTCAAAGTTATTTATTAACATTTTTCACAAACATTAAAATATTCGAATAATCCATGTTTGCTGGTAATATAAAAAGTACTACTGGAAAAAAAATGAAACCTTAATTAATGAGACTTGAAAACAAAATAAATTAATATAAGAGGAAGATACCATTAAGAGCAAAAAAAATATTATTTGCAGATTAGTGCTTTGTAACAATGAATAGATAAAATAAACTACATAAAACAATCAAATTAAGTATCTTGAATGAAAATCAGGGTTAATGCATACAAAAATAAAAAAATGTTTCAGACAGCGCACTAATGTTAACTTTTTTTCCTATGTTAAAACCCAGAAACTATCCACTTCAGAACATGGTAATGTATTAACTGGTCGGTTAATGGTCTTCTAAGAAGTCGCTCTAGTAGTGATGTACCCAGTTGAATGGTCAAACTACCACGGTATACAAATCTTGATTGAATATCAATCAACCAGATCTTCTTGTTCTTAGAACATGGCCAGACATCAGGTTCAACATGCATATCAATCAAAGGTGCAACTCCACTGGACAGAATATCAAATATTGGTATAACTAAATTAGTGGACACCTGTGAAGGAACATTGATCCACTTCTATAACAAGAGTATGAGAGATGTTATATATAGAATAGCTTTAACATCCACTTACAATCTTAAAACTCAATTTGTTTTGATAACCTCATTAGAAAGATGAAATGACCAAAATGTAAACTCAAAACAGAAGACAGAGAAAACCCAATCAAGATGATAGTCACTCTGATCAATAATGCGCAAAATGATCAAGCATGCATAATTGTGCATACACTAAGTGGCAAATTCACTAAAATCTGAGATTGGAGGTCAGATTTGGCACTAATCTAGACCTCCAACTTTAGGCAAACTTGACCCCTTCCTCAGATTCTTCATCTCATCCTCGCAAAATGGCATTCACTAACCATTTTGCAAAGATCAAGACATGATGAAGCCTGCCAAAATGAATGGGAGCAAGATGAAAGTCCAACTGTCCTTCCCACATTAAAAAAGAATTAAAGAAACCAAGTCCTAAAGAATATAAGAAACATGTTCCCAGGGACTACAAAAATGACCTCAGTGAATTGTAACAAATATGGAGGGGTAGAGCAAGTTGCCCTTCTTCCCACCTGTGACGGACTCCCTGTGTCAGGGTTTCTCTGCTGGTTCAAATAGAAACGCTTTCCTTCAGTGAGTTAACCAGCTAGTATTAACAAACAGAGCCTTTCAATATTGTTACCATGGTTACTCATCTGGCTGCTATTGGCCAGCCCCTTTGCTGCTCAGAGCAGGTATTTAAGCAACTAGTCTCAGTAGCTCATTTGCCCTTGAGTTGTTTCTGGTTTCTGAGTGCAGTTCCTGGTTTCCTGTGATTTCTGTGTTTCTGACCTAGCTCAGCTGACTTCTCTTCTGGTTATTGATTCCTGGCTTTGTTCCTGACACTGCTGATCTCCGTTCTCCTGGCTCTGGCTTGTCTACCCGCTTTGGTTCCTAGATATTGCTTTTCATTCTTACTTTTTTTTCTTTTTCTTATTAACAGAAGTATTTTGCCTCTTACCTTCTGTCCCTGTCTGGTTCCTGGTCCCTAACACCCTGGTACACCTGCCAGGTACCTCTGTCAAAGCTCTGGTTCCTTAGACTGGAACTCCAAATAGCTGAGAAAGACCAGAGTAGGAATAAAACCTTTTTTTGAGAAACACAGTTATTTATGTAGGAACAAATCAGATAACCACGGGTAATTACATTTACAGTACACAATGGACATAACATGATTAAACATCACACCTTGCAGGTATATACATCATGACTTTACACAAAGACAACTGGTGACTCACATAAAGACAGGAGGACACTTAACTCCTGGATATGCAACACCTTTTAACAGTAACACAGAGTAATAATAACTTGGAGCGCCCCGGACATACATCCTGTCCTGGGCACCCTGTTGTTGGAAGTCTTGTTTTTAGCGAATAGCAATTTTCATTGTTTTTCACTAAAAAGAGTTTGAGATGGGGAAACTAAATTTACATTGACAAGCTGGGGAGAGGGATGTTGAATTTATTTTAATGAATTGCATAAGGAGGTAGATAAGATTCCCTCCATTGACGCCTTTTACCAAACACCATATGCACATCAGTGTCCAACAGTAAAATATCTATTGCCTCCAACTTTAAAATTCTCAGTGCAAAGCCTTTGCCCAAAATATTTACCCTATATAATTATGTTATAAAAACATATGGAGTGGCACACCCAATGTAAGAAAGCAGAAATGCATTATTCATCATTAATAATAGAACGATCCAAGAATACAAAGATATACCCCATAAACATAAAAATATATAAAGAAATATAGTTTGACATGGTGCACCTCTAACATAAAAATGTTAATCAAATAATCGATTAACAAAAATGAATTAATAAATCTGCCCTATATGTAGAGTAGTTTTTTTTAAACACATTACATGCATTGCAATTATGTACTGTCGCTATAGCATTTTGTCTCTGTACCTTAAATTATGTTCTGAAATATTTTATAACCTTGTTCGCAGATCTCTTCTATGTGACTTTCAAAATGTGGAAGTCATTGGATTTAACAGGGAAATAAATAATACAGAAACTTTTTAACACACGTTTGAACTGGCTGCTTGATATTTACTTTATTGATTTGATTAAACAACCTGACACCATTCATCTAAAGGAACCTGTGTAGATAAAATCTAATAGCTCGGCTGACTAAAAGGTCTACCATACATTGCTGACGTCCACCCAAACATTGAATTTAGTTTTATTTAGTGTATGAAACCAAATGTAATATTTTACTTTTAGATGTACTATTGTCTTGTTGAAAGTCTGGATGCTAATCTAACGGTTTTCAGTATATATAAATTAGAATGAATACACTAGTTTAGGAAACATTGAAAAACTGCCGCACTGAAACAGTCTTAGATGATTTAGGGAAGCTATTCTAATTATCAAACAAAGCTAGAATCATTGAAGAGTCAAAGGACTTAATAGGGAAATAAGTGTTTACTGTAAACGAACTGCAAGAAAGAAAATTAAATTCTAAGCATATGTGTTAAACCTTTTTAGCATTTCTTTTTCTTTCTGTCAGAACTATTTACAGGCAAGTTTCTTAGTTATATTTTAGAAATAAAAGATGAAATGGGAGACAGGTTTAAGTACTCAAAAAAAGTATCAAGGTTTTATAAACTATAGACATCTAAAGATAATATATTGTTTAAATTGATTCCTAGTACATTGTAAGACAAAAAGAAAGAGCATTATTTTGCAGAGAAAAAAGATACATAAGGACTTTATAAGTTAATCATCCCAAAATTGACAACCTTCGGGTAAAATAGTTGAATTTTGCAATATATCTATTCTGTATAGTGCATTTCTTCCACATTTTGGTTATTTTATCCTAATCATGCCCTTCAATGTGTGGAATTTTGAGGATTGCTTGGTGTGAAAAAATTTAGGAAATACATGCACAAAACAAACAAAAATGCAAATACTTCCATGAGAATTTAAACAATAGCACGTTGCATACAATACCCCCAAAAATACTCCCAACCTACTACCTTCAAAGTGGACTATCAAACCATGTAAAGCCCTCTAGATATAGGAAATGCCTTTAATAATTATTTTGTTGGATGTGCCAATACGATGAGTGCTAAGTTACTTCAGATACAACAAATGTCACCAACTTTTCAAAGACCCCATAACACATAGATATAAAATGTCAGGCCTGTGTCTGTTAGTGTCATAAAGAAATGTTGTAATAACTTAAAATTAAGTACCAATCTGGATCTATTCAAATCCCAGAAGTATTGCTAAAGCTCAGTGAGCCAGCAATTGCTCAACTGGTCGCAACCCTAATCAATGAATCCATGGCTGGATACATACCAAAATTCTGTAATACTGCTAGAGTAGTACTTATCCATAAAAGTGTTTACAATACTCTTTGTATTGACAAAAATCTTGGAAAAATGCATGACATATGTTATCAGCATTCAAACTCTCTAACGCAGGAGACTGATGCTTCCATTCAGATCCCTTCAAAACATTCTATTGCAATAAATTAAAATCTAAGGTACTGCTGATCATTGACTAACCTGGCTTCACTCATATGTATCAGACTGATAACATTATGTGTTCATAACTGACACCACCTCCTTCCCTCTCCCAGTAACATGTGATATACTCCACAATACACGTCCTCTTGCTACCCACATTATTCATAAATGATCTGCTTAATGCTTGCAAAGCCTCAACTACACATATGTATACAGACAACACCATAATTTATACTTACAAACAAAATCTGTCACAGGTTGAGGCTGCACTATAAGACAATTTTATAGAGGCACAAAGTGGATCACAAATAACGTTTCCTTGGCACTGAAAGTGAATGTTAATAAAAATGGCCACTTAAACGCGCCCAATCACTAAGGAGATACAGTGTCCTTGAAATAGTAATAAAATACTTTTTTATTTCTACTTCCTTTATTACTCCCACTACTGTACATCCTTTACTTACATAAATTACTATAAGTGGACAAAAAATCTGTGGTTTTGAAAACAATTTTTCAATAAGGTTGTCTTATTTTCAGGCCTTTTCCTTTTTTTTCTTTCATGTTGTCTTATAATCTGATAAATACAGGACATAAATAAAATACTCTAGGATGTACAGAACTAATCTGAATTCCAAATAAAAGGAACACATTTTGAATAAAGGTATCCCCAATTAAGTATATTAACAATTTGAATGCCATTGGATCATAACTTATTAGTGAAATCCTTGATGTGTAAAGGGTTAAAAGGATTACACTCAGTATTTATTGATAAACATTATCAAAGCATTTCCACCATCAAATAACAATAATCTTCTTCATTATAAATGTGACTCCTCTGACAACTAAATTCTTGATCTTGCCCCAGGAGATGATAATAAACACAAAAACAAAGCAGAGATTTACAAAGAAGGTATTATATGAAGTGTACATAAATGTTGCCATCTGTTTCATCAACTTAATTCGTTTGGGTCTGTTTATCAAAGTTTCTTAGTTTCAAAAGTGAGCTATAACTACAATGCATAATGAATCAGAAGCTAAATGAATATTGTAGTTTGATGTCACACTGTGGGATTCTGGGAAATTCCATGATATTAGAAGTTAAATTGGGTCTCATCCAAAGAGAGAAATAAATAATGAGCTGAAATTGTGATTTTTAGGTACAGCACTGTTACATAGTTACACTAGTTTAGGTTGAAAAAATGACTTGTGCCCATCAAGTTCAACCCTTTGCCTAACTCATGTTTACAGCTGTTCATCCAAAAAAAGGCAAATAAAAACCCCTTCTACAATTTCAAATTCTGCTTATAGTGGGGGAAAAATCCTTCTTGACTCCAAATGGCAATCAGATTTCTCCTTTGATCAACAAGCACTAAAAAAATATTGATGCCTATAATAACATGCATAGCCCTCTATGCTCTGGCTCATAAAAAAAAAGTATCCAGGCTGCTTTTAAAGGCATCTAACGTATTTGCCAGAACCACTTCTTCAGGCAGTGAATTCCATATCTTAATGTCCTTGCTGTAAAAAAATCCCTTCCGCTGTCTTAGACTAAATCTCCTTTCTTGAAGTCTTAGCTGGTGACCTCTTGTCCTTTGTACTGTTCTGTTAATGAACAGGTTTTTAGAAAGCCCTTTGTATGGGCCCTGTACATTTTATAACATAATCATATCCCCTCTAAGCCGCCGTTTCTCTAGCAAGTACAGATTTAACTTTTCCAGCCATTCTTCATAACAAAAACATTCCATTTCCCTGAATAGTTTTGTAGCCCTCCTCTGCACTTTCTGTAGTTCCATAATGTTTTTTTTTAACAAGTAGTCCAGATTTGAACTGCATATTCAAGGTGAGGTCTTACCATGGACCTATAGCATCATAATATCTTAACATCATTTAATTGTTTTAACACTTTTTCTTGTGTCATCCAATCATATGCTTGCTGTGACTGTTCTATAAAAGTTGCTTGCAGGTGCTTGTCGATCTGTTCTTCCTTGGTACAAAACAGAAGAAAAAAATGATTTAAACGATCTGCTTTCACTTTGTCTCCACTGAATATCTGAACCATTTCAAATAACAAGGACCTAACATTTTCAGCCTTTCATTTTTTGCCATTTATATGTTTAAACATTTTTTGGGATTCCTTTTGCTCTCCTTGGCAATATTTTTTTCATTCTGCAATTTAGCCAATTTAATTTCCTTTTTACAGTCTTTGTTGGCTTCTTTATATTTTCCAAATGCCTCTGCTGATCCCTCAGCTTTATAATGTTTAAACACTACTTTCTTTTTATTTATTTCCTGATTTACCTTACTGGTTAGCCACATTGGTTTTAGTTTGCTTCTTTTACATCTGTTACCAAAGGGTAAACATTTATATGTATGTTTTTGTAGTGTTAGTTTGAAGGTACTCCACTTGCATTCTGTGTTTTTTCCCAAAAATAATCTATCCCAGTCAACAAGACAAGGTATGTATTAAACCTTCTAAAGTTGGCCTTTTTATGCAGTTTTTTGGTGGGACTCATGCCAATTTACCCTTTTGAATTAATCTCAAAGGATCCAATGTTATGGTCACTATTCCCTAAATGCTCCCTTTCTTGGATTTTAGAGATAAGCTCCTCCATGTTAGTGTTTACCAGATCCAGGCACACTTCACCTTTGGTTGGTGTCTGTACTAGCTGAGACAAAAAAATGTCATTCAATAAAGTCAGAAACTTACTGCTTTTAGAAGAATTAGTGGTTCCATTTTTCCAATCTACCTCTGGGTAAATAAAATCCCCCATAATGATACTACACCCTATTTTAGAAGCCTTTTCGATTTGCATTAGTAGCTATGATTCTTCAAGTTCACCAATATTTGTCTGTTTATAACAAATATCCACTAATAATTTCCGGGCAGTTCTACCCCCATTGACTATCTCCACCAACAATGATTCCACATGTTCAATACTGTCATCAAATATATCTTCCCTCAAATGAGCAATAAATGCTGGTGTGATGTACGGACAGACCCCTCCACCTCTTTTGCTTGACCTATATTTCCTAAACAACATGTAGCCCTCCAATTAATTGTGTTATTCCTTTGACACCATATTTTGGAAGACAATTAAAGTAGACAATTTCCCTTCAATTTTAGTCAAATTGGTGATATGAATTGTTCTTTAAAATGAGCAATTCTTGTATCACTAAATTGTATTCGAACTGACCTGAATTGACTCAGATTCACTAGAAAGCACCTAAAATCTACCGAAATGGCATAACATTTTCTCAAATGTTTCTTTTTCCATAGTAGAATTGACTTGAATTGCCTTAGCCAATTGGCCCGAAATGCACCAATTTCAAACATATATTATAAAATATTAATACATTTATTAATATATATTAATATAATGTAAACCTATATGCTAAGAAAAAATATATATGTTATAGTAATATATATAATATAATAACATATACAATTAAATAATAATAAATAATTTAGCATAAAAACCAAATACATCTAAATCATACATTCTAAATTAATAAATATATACACCAATCAGCCATAACATTATGACCATTGACAGGGGGAAAGCCAGCGGAGGCAGTGTGATGCTTTGAGCAATGTTCTGACTGGAAACCTTTGATCTTGCCATTCATTTGGATGTTACTTTGATACGTACAACCTATCTAAACATTGTAGCAGAGCATGCAGACCCTTTCAAGGAAAAGGTATACCCTGATGGCATTGGCCTCTTTCAGCAGGATAAGACGCCCTGCCACAAAATCAAAATTAGTTCAGGAATGGTTTGAGGAATGTAACAATGAATTCAGTCAGTTGACTTGGCTTCCAAATTCCCCAGATCTCAATCCAGTTGAGCACCTGAGTGATGTGCTTGACAAACAAACGATGGATGCCCCACCTTGCAACTTATAGGACTTAAAGGATCTGATGCTAACGTACGTCAATGCACACCCCACTTTCCACAGTAGCTACTTTGTCCCCACATCACTTGTCAAACTACCAGTTTTGCCCCAACACCATTTGTCAGTGCAGTGATTACATATTTAGCAATTTCCTTGTCAGCTTACCAGCTACAGAACAAGATCCTCACATTTTGCGTGAACAAAATTAACAGTGTCAATTTGGATAAAATAATTAAAATGCACTATATAGAGTAGTCAAATTGCTGCTTGTATCACAAATTGGCTATATTAACCAAATCCCTATAATCTGTGGGCAATTCAGAGGTTTATGAATAAACATCCAAATGTTTTGAAATTACAGGAGGAGATCTATCAAGGACAGTGACCACTACAAAGGAACCAAATAATTAATTTTAAAAATCCAAAGTTAGAATAAATGATACAAAAAAAGCTGGTATATGTCAGATGAAGTACTGCATTTCAAATGTCTCTTGTCTGAAGTAACACTTCACCATAGGCACAGAATGAACACACACATATATATATATATATATATATATATATATATATAGATATATAGATATATAGATAGATATATAGATAGATATATAGATATATATATATATATATATATATATATATATATATATATATATATATATATATATATATATATATATATATATATATATATATATATATGCAGTCTTATTGGAAGATCAAAATATATCACAGGTGGTTCAATGAAGATAATTAAAAATAGTACCTGATTTCTCATTTGATGGTATCATAATTCAAGTAAAAAGTAACTCTATGGTGTACTGGTGGTGGAAATACAAGACTTATACCTCCAAATAACAATGAATCCCCAAAAGACAAAATGTAGACTACTATATATAAAAATAACACAGTGTGAAGTAAAAAAGAAAATAAAAATCTCATGGTCTATTCATGGAAAGGTGAGTTGGAATTATATGATGAAATGTCAGTTTTGTCTCATAGACCATCTAACCCAATATTTTAAACATGTTGTCCTCATTTCTATTTAAATGCCCAAACTTGATGCAATCTTTTCAATTCAACAGAACTTAATGTTTGCCAACAGAGAAAAGACTGAACACGTAATTGGAAAAAAATGCAACTGTTCATTATCCATGTTCATGTGAAACTCACTAATTTTGGACCTGCACAATGTATAGTTCCCTCTTCAACTCACCTGCAATTCACCTTTTAGTGACTTGACCCTAATATATTTAAATATTTAAATATAGCATTTCAGCATTGGCCTTTTGCCAGCTAATATTTTTTTGGATTATTACTTTAACTTACATATATTTTCAGAAGACAGTGGGAATGTAATACAGTGAAAGCTAAATTTAAAAAAAACATACAGAAGATAGTATTTACCATAAGTGGTAAAAAGATAATACCGTATTTGCTCGAATATAAGACAAGGTTTTTTTCAGAGCAAATGCTCTGAAAAATACCCCTCGTCTTAAATTCGAGGTCATCTTATAATCTGACCTCAAATCGAGGTCAGACTATAAGACAGGGATCCAGGTCCCCAGCAGAGTTGCAGGGGACCTGGATCCCCCTCTCTAACAGGAGGGGATCCAGGGAGGGGAGAGATATAGACAAGGAGGGGGGACAGAGAGAAAAGGGGAGGGGGGATAGAGAGAGACAAGGGGGAGAGAGAGACAAGGGGAGGGGGGAGGGGAGAGAGATTAGTTTGGGGGGAGGGAGAGAGAGACAACGCTGGGGGGGGGGGGGGAGGCCGCATTGGCACATAAAAGGAAATAAAAACAAGAAATGCATTTGTATAATATCAATTTTTTATTAAATATTAAAAAGCAATTTACATATATACAAGTTAAACTTTTTTTTCCTATAGGGTAGTCTTCTATTCAGGCTTTTAGTTTTTTTCCTAAAGGAATATACAAAGTTTAGGGGGTCTTCTTATAATCAGGGTCGTCTTATAATCGAGCAAATATGGTAATTAGAGAACACAGATGAATACAAAGTTCTTCACAGGTTATAAGAGCAAAATGTTGTTTATAAGGATCAAGTAGAATCATTAATAAATCATGAGGATGTCCATCAAACACAGTACCAGAGCAGGAAGTAGACACCAATTTATTTAAATCATTCTTCACACTTTGTAACAGATACATTTTCAGCCTAATTGTTTTGCTTTACTTATATGTTAACAATGAGAGTCACTTTAAAATGATATGACTAGCTAAATAAGTACAGTCTCTTACTGAGTTAAAACCCATGAAATGTACTCAATGTGGATTGGAATTAAACTATTTGTATATATCTGGAAGCAAAGGAAACAAACTGTCAGTTAGTAAACATCACAGTAACAGAACACATGTAACGAGAATGCAAGAGACAACTAATCTTCCAATTCAAGAAAAATCTATCTTGTGCTGTCAGAATGATCCTGTTCTAAATCTCAAATAGAATATTTTACTGCATATCACTCAGGTACTCTTTGTTTACCAACTGCAGAGCTCCCATTTCACCTGTGCTTCTATGTGCACTTTTAACTGGTGCTTCGTAAATAGAAGCACAAGTGAAAAATACAATGGTTATAGTGTCAGGATAAACTTGTTGATAGTACATGCCAGTTTACACTCTGACTGACATCTGCAATGCTACCCTGGGAAGCAGGCAGCCCAGTCCAATCCTGTTGGTTACCATCTCTCTCTGATAGTGCAAGATGGTTTACAAAGTACAGAGCTGGTGCAAGGATTTTTCCGCCCCACAGGCAAAACGTGTATTTTGTCACCCCTTACTTATTCCGCACTCACTTCCTGTTATTCCACTATAAATCAAATGTTATACATCCAGAACAATAAACTGTGTCTCTTTTGACCATTTTGTTTACTAGTGGAAAATAATGTGAAAAGTATAAACCAACATTAAAAACCATCTCAGATCCACCTATTATTACTCATGATACCACCTTTGAAGTATTGTTAATTATAAAATGATTTTAGTTTGATGGGTTTATCAAGTATTTGCCCGGAACGAGTACCTTTTTCTCTGATCTACAGATCTACAGATATTGAAAATATATAGCTAGATTAGAGCTAAAGGTGACCTTTAAAAAACATAATATAAAATCTCTGGTTTATATAACATACACTGCATCTTCCAAATGTTAATGCATATTAAAGTACATTAAAACTACTTTACAAAACATATTTTGCATTGCTTAAAATATGAAAATCTTACACTTAGATGAATTAGTGAAATTACAGAAGTTTGCAAGAAACCAGGACTGCCCACACGAGTAAAAGTAATTTCCTCTTTTTTTGCAGGAACCAATAAAAATAATGCTATTCAAATGATAATAATGATAATGGAATATCATGTTTCTCTAGTATTATCATCAGACAATGTGTAGCACTGTTAACTGAGATCCTACTGTGTACAAGAGCACGCTTATTACATTCCACACAATGTATTCTAATCCAGCAGCACAGGAAGTGACTAAATGAAAAAAAAGTATATGCTCAGTTATTATATAATCATTTCTGCAGCACCTGTAGTATACATGCAGTGTAATCACTGGGGGTTGTGCTTGAATAAAATATTTAAAATGTGAGTTATGCAAAATGCCTGCATCAAATCACCATGGAAAAAACCCTGTGCACTATACATGCAGTAACCTTCAACATGCACCAAAGTCAGTTTGGTGACTAGGCTGTCCCTTTAATGGAAACTATTTTAAAACTCACAGTTGTCGATTATTGTTTTTTTTTGTTTGTTTTTTTAAAGAACCCACACTGAACTAAAATAAATATGCTATTATTAAATAATAGATACCTTGCAAGTTTGTATTTGTTATAAAGTTAAATGTTTCCTTGTCTTACAAAGGCATTTCCTCCACTCCTTTCTCCAGCTGTGATTTGTGTGATACTAATTTATAAGAGACAGGTTTTTTTTTTAGGAACATTGTGATTGAAAGACAGCATGACAAAGACTCTCCATTTTTATAATATTAGTTTGTCAAAAGATCAAAGCGTCTTTGCAAGCAGAAATATTTGAAGATAAAAAAAGTCTTTGTTTATTTAATGCACTTTCCGTAGAGCCAGAAAGATCATTTCACAAGTGTATTGTTTTGTGAACGTAGTTTCGGCTTCTATGATTACACATTTTGTCATTTTCTTGGTCTTTAAACATTAAAAGAGGATTCATAAATAGAAAGAAGATAGAAAACTAGGACAAGGTCAGTCTTTCTGTGATGAGACTCTTCGTGAATGCATTTATACATTTTTGAAGGCAATATCACAGTTTCTGAAAGTGAAACAAATAGGCAGACAGATTCTACAGTTGGGTGACATTAAACAGAACAAGGACGTACCTGAAAAAAAAAAGTCCGCAGGAAGTCATCTGGGACAAGGAGAACATTTTAGCATTCTATGGACTATTCATCTCAGCAGGGCTAGTACTTCAATGAGAAAGACAAATTCCAAAATCCAAACCTTTCTAGAGTCCAGTATCTGTTTTGAAAATTATTTACAAAATGACCTTTAGTTTGAAATGTCCGTAGATCCATTATCAGGAATACTTATACTGATTGATTTTGTCTGCAATTGCAGTGCCCTGCTTTTTGCTTGAAAAGATTAATTCAAAATTCAATTTAAAAGAATCTGTTTTATAATGATGTTTTCTTTGTGTCACATTGTACTTCTTAGCTTTCATTTGACCTGAAACTAATATTTGTGTTATTCATTAAAGCTCCAAATACAATCTTTCATTTTGGCATGGTATAGGTTATGTGCAATAACCATACCACAACTGACACATCCACTGTCCAAGAGTGTATCATTCAAATGCCTTTCACTTGTCATGTGACTTTAATGTCAATGACAGTTGTGAATTGTGTACTATGTTGCTTTATATTGTGCTATACTATTTTCAAGCACTTAAAATAAACATTATGTTCATGGATGATTTTAAAAAATGGTCTAGAGAATACTGTAAACATCACAGTTGCACACACGATGCCGTGCTGTATTTCTGTCTTTTTGAACATAAAAAAATATGTGAAGTAGTATCTAAAAGAAACATCCAGTATTTATCTATAATTCACAGAGATGTTGCCAGTGTCAAGAATATATCTTCCTTTCCCTTATACTTACTCTAGAGACGTGTTTCCCAGTGAACAATGCCATTCATTTTGTACATTTAGCTTTATCAGATCAATTCATTTTATCTGGCAAATAACATGTGATTGTAGAAGGCAGAATATTACAGGTTGTTTCCCTATGGTGATTTTACCTACACAAAAAAGAAAATTATTCCACTCAACATCAGTCCAGCTTGTAGCTTATATACCCAGAACTCTCCAGCCATTACCTCCAAAACAGCACCCATCTGCCACTAGAAGGATAATGCATAAAATATACTTTTAGTGTTATTATTCAGGGATTGACAGATCTTTTTAAAACCCTGTCTAATCAGAAAACAGGATAAGATTAACGTGCCAATTGGAGAATCCTCAGGTGTGGATTAAATTGGATAATGATAACATACTTTATTATTGTTATTAATATATCAGATTTTAGTATCTGTGTTGATTGTGATACTACTGAGGATACACCAGTACTAATCATTAGTGAAGTCTGCTGTAGAATTACGACAATATTTTTATATTCCACTTATTCAAATACAAAGTTAAATGGACACTGTAGCTTAAATCTTTTTTAAAATGGACCAATACATGAAATATAGTTTTTAGTTGCTTAAATATTACTTTAATCATTTGTATCAGTATTGAGGAACACACTATCTTGGACTGTTGGACCTGTCTTCCCAACCTAAGACTATGTTGTTTTTGTTTTTTTTACAGCTTACTGCCATGTAACATATTTCTTGCATTAAATTACGTATTTAGTTACTACTGAGTTCATATGTCTATTCCTCTTTTGGAGGTCTCTCTAGGATCAGATGAATCATCTTGTACCTTTCATGTGAAAGTAGATCCCATCAAGTTTACCTATGCATTCAAGGTACTGATTACATCTACCTTTGTGAGTGCATTGGGGGGATATATATAGTACACTTAGTGTTTCTTGTTATCTTATGTTTAACATCTACTATTTCTACTGCGTCCTGTCTGGAGCATAAGAGAAAGATTTGTTCATTATACATCCTGATGTTATCAAATATCAAGATATATATAGAGCACTCATTAGACTCATGTTTCATTGTACATCCTGATATTATAAGGTTGTATTTCTCCAATAATCAATGCTTATATGGTGGGGACCGATATGGTTACATGTGGTCTGCGGTTTTGAGGCCGATGGGATGTACTGCCAAATTCTCTGAAACACCTTTGCAGACGGCTTATGGTAGAGAAATGAACATTCAATTCATGGGCAACAGCTCTGGTGGACATTCCTACAGTCAGCTTGCCAATTGCACACTCCCTCAAAACTTGTGACATCTGTGGCATTGTGCTGTGTGATAAAACTGCACATTTTAGAGTGGCCTTTTATTGTGACCAGCCTAAGGCACACCTTTCCAATAATCATGCTGTCTAATCAGCATCCTGATATGCCACACCTGTAAGGTGGATGGATTATCTCTGCAAAAGAGAAGTGCTCACTAACACAGATTTAGACAGATTTGTGAACAATATTTGAGAGAAATAGGCCTTTTGTGTACATAGAAAAAGTCTTAGATCTTTGAGTTCAGCTCATGAAAAATGCGGGCAAAAACAGAACTGTTGCGTTTATAATTTTGTTCAGTGTATATATATATATATCTACAGTGGATATAAAAAGTCTACACACCCCTGTTAAAATGTCAGGTTTCTGTGCTGTAAAAAAATGAGACAAAGATAAATCATTTCAGAACTTTTTCCCCCTTTAATGTGACCTATAAACTATACAACTCAATTGAAAAACAAACTGAAATCTTTTAGATAGACGGAAGAAAAAAATTTAAAAATAAAATAATGTGGTTGCATAAGTGTGCACACCACCCTTAAACTAATACTTTGTTAAAGCACCTTTTGATTTTATTACAGCACTTGACTTGGCAAGATTTGCCCACTCTTCTTTGCAAAAACACTCAAAATCTGTCAGATTGCGAGGGCATCTCTTGTGCACAGCCCTCTTCAGATCACTCCACAGATTTTCAATCGGATTCAGGTCTGGGCTCTGGCTGGGCCATTCCAAAACTTGAATCTTCTCCTGGTGAAGCCATTCCTTTGTTGATTTGGATGTATGCTTTGGGACGTTGTCATGCTGAAAGATGAAATTTCTCTTCATGTTCAGCTTTCTAGCAGAAGCCTGAAGTTTTTGTGCCAATATTGACTGGTATTTGGAACTGTTCATAATTCCCTCTATCTTAACTAAGGCCCCAGTTCCAGCTGAAGAAAAACAGCCCCAAAGCATGATGCTGCCACCACCATGCTTCACTGTGGGTATGGTGTTCTTTTGGTGATGTGCAGTGTTGTTTTTGCGCCAGTCATATATTTTGGAATTATGGCCAAAAAGTTCAACCTTGGTTTCATCAGACCATAACACCTTTTCCCACATGCTTTTGGGAGACCTCAGATGTGTTTTTGCAAAATGTAGCCTGGCTTGGATATTTTTCTTCATAAGAAAAAGCTTTCATCTTGCCACTCTACCCCATAGCCCAGATGTATGAAGAATATGGGAGATTGTTGTCACATGTACCACACAGCCAGTACTTGCCAGATATACCTGCAGCTCCTTTAATGTTGCTGTAGGCCTCTTGGTAGCCTCCCAGACCAGTTTTCTTCTCGTCTTTTCATCAATTTTGGAGGGAGCACCAGTCCTTGGTAATGTCACTGTTGTGCCATATTTTCTCCACTTGATGATGACTGTCTTCACTGTGTTCCATGGTATATTTAATGCCTTGGAAATTCTTTTGTACCCTTCTCCTGACTGATACCTTTTAACAATGGGATCCCTCTGATGCTTTGGAAGCTCTCTGTGGACCATGGCTTTTGCTGTGGGATGCGACTAAGAAAAATTCAGGGAAGACCAACTAGAGCAACTGAACTTTATTTGGGGTTAATCAGAGGCACTTTAAATTATGTCAGGTGTATGCTGACTCCTATTTAACATGATTTGAAATGTGATTGTTTAATTCTGAACACAGCTACATCCCCAGTTATAAGAGGGTGTGCACACTTATGCAACCACATTATTTTATTTTTATATTTTTTCTTCCCTCTATCTAAAAGATTTCCGTTTGTTTTTCAATTGAGTTGTACAGTTTATATGTCACATTAAAGGTGGAAAAAGTTCTGAAATGATTTATTTTTTTACAGCACAGAAACCTGATATTTTAACAGGGGTGTATATCCATTGTATATATATATGCACTTATACAATTTTTCTATGTATATTACATCATCTCTTACAATGCTGATGAGTAATTTGCAATATTTTTCATAATTAAAATACCTGACAGACTATTAATCATTTAATGTTCTCTATTCATCCCAAAACTTTTTACAGAATAAATAAAAGGCATTTAGAATAACTACCAAATATATAGTGTACTAGTATTTTTTCCACTAATGTCATATATTGATTGCATCTGCTTTTATGTTAATGAAAAGTCCCATGTAATAATAACAGAAGCTAAGGGTTATATGGTGACCTGCTGTGTTTATATTCTACAAAAGTCTTATTTATTATGAATGCATTCTGGGGATATTACTACACCCCACCACCTTTAGCAAAATTATGTCTCAGACATCTTTCAATGTCAGTGCTATTTATTTAGTTGAAGTTGTGATAAGTCTATGGCTGGTTTTGCTACAAAAACAATGACCTTTATAATCCATGTCCAATTTATTATATTCCGAAATAGAAAAAAATGGCTTTCATTATTGCAGCACTGTAAATGAAAGAAATGGAAAAAGAAAGTTCAACAGATCAAAAGTCTTGGTTGAATGGCAAGACATCATGCTACTTGTTGTTGATCAAAAAAGGCATACTGTGCCGAAGATTTATTTCTTAAATAGAGATTTATAAATGAGTAAATATAGCACTGTGCATTGATTTTGATCCAGACCTTATCATTTGCACACCAATTCAGAATTCTATTTCATGTTACATTTGCATTGAATTGCCACAACCACTAGCTCTTTTGTTTGAGAGCTGATATGCAGGCTACAGGAAACTATTACATAATTCATGAAATCTTGATTCAAAGAAAGCAAGTCTTTGATACGGAACAGTACTGTGCTGGATAGGCATTGACAGTATAACTGTAATGCCATATAAGTACATAATTTCTGTTTCTACTTAAGGTTTCCATTTAGACATAAAATTCAAATCTAATTAGATTATTTTCTGGAAGAACACTTAGATGTATCTAATAGCAAGAATAGTGCTTCAAATTGTATGTTGCTGTATAGATGCTTTTCAGCAAATATTGAGATTAACTATTGCTATAACCTGCATGTGTGGTGAGTGTGCAACATTTTATATAAGCTATGACATCTGCGGTCGATGATCTCATCTGTACCGAACAATACATTACATTTTATTTAATAAGGAAAAGAAAGAAGGTTTTATAATAGAAAGCAACCCAGATTAGTGCAGTAAATTCAAACGCCATTACTACAGTTACTATTTATTTATAAAGCAACAAAATGTTACGTAGCACTAACAGTAATTGTATGTCTCAATATCTTTCTATCTTGAGAGTATGTGGGCAGATGGATATGTTTATAATGAATAATATCATTAATAAATGTTATATGTGTCCTCGTCAATAACAATAGTAGATCAGCAAAAGATGTTGGAATTTGACAGTGCTGCTTAATAGTATTATACAATTGTGCTATACTGGGTATATACAGAATTACATATATGTCATATTGTTGTACCCTTATCAGGGAGCTTAAAATAATACAATTAATTTATCACACAATTACAATTTATCCTCACAAACATAACAAACAATACCAAGGTCAATTCTGATAGCTCCTAATTGGGCTGAATTTGGGCCAAATCCTCAATTAAGCTATTCAATATGCTTTTTGACAAATTTGGTGAGAAATTTGGGTTCGGGAGAACTTGGCCTTGGGAATTCATAGGATCGCCCAATGATTTTAGAGTGTCAAATCCCCTTGCATTTTGGCCCGGATTTGGTGAATTCAGGCATTTCAGTTCTCTTTTTGGATAATTTAAATTAAGTGGTTAATTTTTATTGAAATTTGAAGTGATGATGAGGGTGTGCAAGATTAAAAAACAATAAATGTAACGGATCCAGTACTGTTGTTGTCTTGGTTGTACATGATATTCACATGTGAAAGAAAAAAATGGTGCCAGACATAGTGCAGACTGTTAACCATTTATAGTCTATTTATATGTATTTTCTAGAACATAAATTATTATTTTTTATATTATTCTTTATGGACCATATTTTCTTCTTTTTAAGATAGTTACAGTTACATAGTAGTGTAGTTTGAAAAGACTTGCATCCATCAAGTTCGACCCTTTTCCTATCCCATGTTACCCACTGTTGATCCAAAAGAAGGCAAATAAAAACCCCTTTAGCAATTTTGAATTCTGCTTTCAGATTTCTCCTTGGATCAACAAGCACTAAATAAATATTAATGCCTATACTAACATGCATAGCCCTCTATGCTCTTGCTCACTAAAAAAGTATCCAGGCTGCTTTTAAAGGCATCTAAGGTATTTGCTAGAACCACTTCTTCAGGCAGTGAATTCCATATCTTAATTGTCCTTACTGTAAAAAATCCCTTCTGCTGTAGTAGAATAAATCTCTTTTCTTCAAGCCTTAGCGGGTGACCTCTTGTCTTTTGTACCATTCTGTTATTGAACAGGTCTTTAGAAAGCCCTTTGTATGGGCCCTCTACATATTTATGTAACATTATCATATTCCCGCTAAGCCTTTCTTCATAACGAAAACGTTCAATTCGATTAGTTTTGTAGCCCTCCTCTGCACTTTATCTAGTTCCATTATGTTTTTTTTTTTTTAAAGGCTCCCAGAATTAAACCACATATTCAAGGTGAGGTCTTACCATGGACCTATAAAGAGGCAGAATAATATCTCCCTCCCGTGAGTCAATACCCCTTTTAATAAACCCCAATATCTCATTGGCTTTTGCAGCTGCCAGCTGACACTGTGCACTACTGCAAGTCTATTGTCTACATCTACTCCCAGATCTTTTAAACTATATGTTGCATTTTTATTATTGTATCCAAAATGCATAATTTTACAATTACCCAATTACCCAATTTGTCCAAAACTTCTTGCAGCAAAGATACATCTAGTTCAGACTGTATTACCCTACCTAATTTTGTGTCATTGGCAAACATTGAGACACGGCTCTATATTCTCTCTGGGAGATCATTAATATACAGATTAAAAAGAAGAGGACCCAGAACAGAACCCTGAGGTACTCCACTTATCACATGTGTCCAATTTGAGAACTTCCCGTTTACCACCACCCTTTGCATTCTGTCTCTCAACCAATTGGCAATCCACAAAAAAACCTCTGGCCTTAAGCCCATGTCCGTCAATTTGTACAGTAACCTTTTATGCAAAGTCTAAATATTTGATATCCACTGCAACACCCATATCTATATTTTTACTCATCTTCTCATAGAATGTAATTAAGTTAGTCTGAAAAGATATGTCTTTCACAAAGCCATGTTGGCTCCTGCTAATGAGATTCCTGTTCAATATGAAATATTGAATATATTCCCTTGCAACCCTTCAAACAGTTTCCCCACCACACATGTCAAGCTTTCAGGTCTGTAATTGCAGGCTGGGAGTTTGATCCCTTTTTAAATATGGGCACCACATCAGCTTTTTACACCAACCTGTGGGCACCATGCCTGATATAAAAAAAATGCATGAAAAAAAAAAAAAATGGTCTGGCCAGGACCTGGCTAAGCTCTTTAAGTACCAGTGGGTGTGTACCATCCGGCCCTGGGGCTTTGTCTATTTTAACACCATTTAATTGTTTTAACACTTTTTCTTGTGTCATCCAATCACATGCTATGACTGTTCTATAAACGTAGCTTGCAGGTTCTTGTCCATTGGTACTTCCTTGGTAAAAACAGAAGAAAATAGATTATTTAAAATAGTTTTCAATAAAAAAGACTTTAAATGGTTAACAGCTCCAGTTGAGATCCCAACATTTTTTATACACAAATTGGTTTAAGTGGATTATAGGCATGGCAACGGTTAACGGCAGTATAAATTTGGGAAGGAGGGCAATAGCAGCAACCTCCTGGAAGAGGCAGAAATTTGTGTGACATAAGGGCGAGGAGCTACACCATGTGTTCCAGAAATGGGGAGACGGAGTTCTCAGAAAGAGCTTCAGAAAAGTCATACAACATCTTGATGTGCTGTTTACAAGAATTGTAAATGTAAGCTAATGCCTCTCTGTTTTTAATTAAACCACTTGCATTCTAATTCAAATATTTGCTTCTCCTCCATATTGTTGTCTATTGCCTGTCTGAAACTTCCCGCAACTTACTGGTTTTGGGAACCATTCTGCCATTTTACCCTATGCCTGTCATCCTGAGCCTGGATCTGTAGGCTCTTCCACAAGTGAGTGGAATCATTCAAAGTAAATTATAAAGAAATGCATAAAACAATTCCAAGATTTTACTAAATTATGACATAAAGTCATGATTTATAAAGACACGGAGGCGAGCATTATGCAAATCTCTTTCTTTAATTTTTCCTAAGCAGCAAAGAGAAAAACATAAACTTGAACCAATCAGAACACATTATTAACTCTCTCCCCTCCCCTATATTTAACAGTCTAAACACATCCTCTTTCTTTGTTAAAACACACAATTCTTCAGTATAACATCATCCATCATAAAACGGTAAAAGAGCAACCAGTCCCAAAACAGTCCAAAAATTGCCAAGAAGAACATCCGACAATCCCCAAATGGTAAGTTAAGGGTCATCCAAATCACCTTCTCAAGGTAGAAGGAAACAAAGAAAATGGACAAGAATAAAAAAGTGTGTATAATAACACCTCATGAAACATGCAGGAGGTCATATACCAGTAGAAAACATGATAAATAAAATATCAGTCATATGAATGCAGAAACATCAGCAAATATCAAATCCAATACATCAAAATTAGAGCATGGGTGGGCAATGTAAAAAACACATCATAATGAAATACATAATGAAAAACACATAACATAGAGGTGGGAATAATGCTCGCCTCTGTGTCTTTATTAATCATGACTTTATGTCATAATTTAGTAAAATCAAGGAATTTATAAAGACACAGAAGCTCACATGATGCACGTTCAAAGTAATGCATTAGAAGTAAAACAGAAGTAAAACATTAGAAGTAAAGTGAGTACTAGGTCTAAAGTAAAATTCATGAAATGTAGACTCTCGTGACCAATCAGCAGCTTTAAGCAAATCTTCCAGTCTGCAACCCAAAGAGTCAGCTTTGGATGCAGTCGCACCCCTAGTAGAATGAGCACCAAATATAGAAATGTCTATCCCCGCTTCTTGAAGCACCCATTTGACCCATCTGGCCAAGGATGTGGTAGACACTGGGGAATGCGGTCTCCTAGTAGCTGAAAACAGTTTGGGGCATGAAGCATCCCTAAATGAAAGCGTCCTAAGTTCATATTGTTTAAGGCAAGATACGGGACACAATTGAGGATTGTGTGGAAAACATGGGTAAAAGACAGAAGTGATAGCTGTCTTAGTCCTTCTGGTGAAATAAAAAAAACACACCTTCCTGGGTAAAAGAACAGGAAGAAATATCCAAAGCTCTCACATCAGATACTCATTTACAAAAGATGAGACAAAAGAGGGTGGTCAATTTAGCCGATAGTTGCTGTAGAGACAGTTCTTCATTAATTGGCCAAGATTCGAACAGATGAAGAAGTACATTCACATCACACAGGCTAGAGTAATGTGGCCTTGGAGTCCTAGACAGCCTGATGCCCTTCAAGAGGCAACACTAAGGCTTGTTTACCCACTGCACATAAACTGAAACCCAGATGACCTGCCGAAATATAGACATTGATAGTCCCATAAGCTCGACCCAATTCGAACAGAAAAGTTAGAAAAGAAAGTAATAGAATTTACAGGATATGGGATCCAAGTGTCGTCCCAAGCACCAATTAGACCATGCATTCCAGGCATGAGTGTAGGATTGTCTAGTTCCCAGGGCCCAAGCTCCTGCCAGGAGTGCCAGAGTTGTAGACAAAACATCTGACACAAACCAGGGTCCCCGGAGAGGCACCAAGCTAGTAGATGGAACTGAATGTTCAATGACAGAGGATGAGGGTGACCATGGAGATCTGCCAGTAAATCTGGAAGGGATGGTAGTAACCTGGGTAAATCCACGGATAGTTCCAACAGGAATGGAAACCAAGGCTGAGTGCCCCACCAAGGTGTTATCAAAATCATTGCAGCTTGCTGCTGTCGCAGGTAATGCAGCGTGCTTGGAATCAGACAGAAAGGAGGAAATCGATTGGTACTAGATGATCGTAGGTCAGCCCATCTGATCAGCAACAATCTGTTCCACAACCTCTGGAGAGCGTTGTAATGGAGAGGGACAGAAAAGGTAGCCTGAATGGACGTGGAAAGCAGACAAATCATCTGATTGAGGTGGCCGAATCGTGATGGAAGGGAAGTGCACCATGACAGGTGGAGGCACAGAGTAGACGGAGCCTGGGACATGATTAGAATGTCGTCCAGGTAAATGATCAGTCTCACTCCTCTCCTCCAGAGGTGGGTGACCACTGGTTTAGGGAGTTTGGTGAAACACCATGGGGCTGAAGAAAGGCAGAACGGCAAACATGTGACGCACCAAGTCTGCATCTCCCAGACTAACTGGAGGAAGTCTTGATGGTCTGATGCAATGGTTACAGTGAGGTAGGCATCTTGAAGGTCCAGTTTGACCATCCAATCTTCAAACAGGAGGAGGTCTCTTGGGCAGATAATGCCGTCCATCTTGAAATGCTGGTAGGACATGATGGCATTCAATGGATGGATATTTATGACCAATCGTACACCCCCACCCCATGGCCATGGGGTGAACTGATAGGATAGCCCCTTTGTCTTGGAGGTTCGATATCTCCCGAGATAAGAGAACTCTGTCTGGACCTGAAAACTGTATAGGGTGAGGGCAGCAACTTTGACAGGAACTTGACATGAACTCCATAGGGTAGCCTTACTGCTTACTGCTTGTAAGACCCACAATTCTGAGGTAATAATGGCCCATGCCTCTGAAAAAAGAGCAAGTCTGTCTTCCACCCCTGGATGGGAAGAAGAATGAGTTACCAACTTTGGCTCTATTTTCAGTAAAATGGCCTTACGCTGTTCTGTGGCAATGGCCGTATTTGCATTGCTGATAAGGCAGATAGCCCTCTGGATCCATCCTTTTACAGTGGGTAAATCCAGTTGGGATTTGTCATCCATGGCAGACACGATCATTTCAAATAGTTTTGTACAGGGGCCAAGCATATCAATGATTTTATCCTGACAATTCTTTAATTAAAAATCAAGGCCTTTCTTAGCTTTCCAGCCAGACTTGCCCAGGAACTGGGCTATTTTAGGATCGACTTCATGGGTGGTACACACCAGATCTGGCACTGTGAGCGTAGGGCACTCCGCCCGTAACTTATTCCTAGTGGTTTTATCTAGTGGTTTGAGGACCCTGAGTGCAAGATATTTGCCAATATGCTCTGATGGGAACCACTCAGAGGACTGAGGGTTTTGGAGATGGTCAGGGTCAAACACAGGGTCTACTTGGGGGTCCAGCAGAGGGAATGTATCTGTCTGCGCAACCATTGGGTTAGAGCTGGGGTTCATTAGGGTCACAAACCCGATGCCATCCTCATCCAAGGTATCATGGTCAGATTATTCTTTTGCCTGTTTCCAATTGCGAGTAAATTTTTGCCCTATTCTGGGCCCTTTAAGTGGTAGTACCACTCGATCTGTGGCCAGATGGACCATTCCTGATTTAGGAGTTTGGGAGGCATGTATATTATGCGTCTTTTGTGACACTTTGCGGCCTACAGTGACATGGGCTGCTGCATTATCATTGGGGATACCCCAGCATGAGAACCTGGGTTCTGTGATGCCAGGATGGCAGATGATATAGTCTGTGCAATTGTAGCGGACATCATGCCCATGGCTGAGTGCATAGCCTGTGCGACAAATTTGGACATTGTAGCATCCATCAACAAATGGAACTCCTCAGAGTTCATAAAATCTGCTGAGGTGTCATCACCTCTGAGGAAGCAAATGTCCGCCACAGCAGCAGGCATGTCAGGAGACAAGTCACCAGTATTAAGGGGTTGGGATAGAGACATAATAACAATACCTAGTTATCAGAGTAGCAGCAGCAACAGGCAGATATGATTGTGCAAAGACAGCAGCAACGGGCAGGAAATGCAGGACTACGTAACTAGAGAGAGGTAAAACGCTGTGAAAAGGGCATGTACAATGGCTTCCGCAAGTGTAAAAAGGTTCCCGAATAGAAACAGGCTCCTGTAAAATTAGCTGGAGTAATAAATCTGAGTAATAGAGGTACTAAAGAGGCGGACTCAGCAGAGTAAAATGAATCACTTAATAATATCAGTAAGACAATGCACATTACTGTATATAGAGGAGGGGAGGGAGGCAATAATGTGTTGTTATTGGTTCAAGTTTATGTTTTTCTCTTCTTTGCTGCTGAGGAAAATAAAGAAAGAGATATGCATAATGTGAGCCTATGTGTCTTTATAAATTAGTATTAATTTGTTGACTCAAATTGGCTAATAACTTGATCACCAAATTGCCATAATTAAATTCAGAAAAAGCATTAATAGCAAGTGGTCATTACACCAGTACATAAATATTTATCCATTGCAACATTGTCTAATTTAGCAGTTAGGCTCACAATGACATTGAAAGGTGAATATTACTTGAAGAGTAACTGTATATAATTGGCAATGGTGTGTGAACAGTTAGAAAACGGGTCACTAAATTATGGTCATTATTATTATTGCCTCTAGTGCCGCCACTTTATTACAGTCAATTTGTAGTCATCCTAATGGACATAACGATGTTGAAAATAAAGATTATTGGTGATCAATGTCATGCAGCACAAGAGTAATGGTGTCAGTGAATCAATTAATCAATATTTATGTGTATCTGGAGGAGGTGTTGAAAATAGGCAGCAAACCAACATTAATTTCATCATGTGTGAGTATCATTAATACTAATGTGCTTCCATTATACAGTCTATAGAATCTTTTTTGTGCTCACTGTATATTAAAATGTATTTTTTAAGACTTGTAATAAATCTTTAAACATCTCAATATTGGATATGTCTTAAATATCTCTAGTTTACAAACTGGTTAAATAAAACAATTATGTTAGAAAGTAAACAACTACAATTAAAATTAATATATATTTAAAATATTTTTTTCCCCACAGAATTTGTTCAACTAAGCAATTTTAATCTGTTCTTTTTTTAAATAATCTGCAGCTCATTTCTGAAAAATACTAAAAAGTCAAATGATCATAAATCAATGATCTTAAAGAATATATTTTAAAATAGTTTTGAGTTTTAAATGATTGTTTAAACGTTATATATGTGTTATAGTTCATTTTTTAAAGATGAAGAATTTAGCTACTGATATTAAGTCTCAAAGGGTCTTCCAAGCAAATTATTTCAGCAGCACTCCCTCTCAACTAAGGGTAGACAATAATAATTGCTAGACATGTGCAAAACTAAAATTTTCGTTTCGTTTTCGTCCATTCGGACGAAAATGTTATTTATTTCGTCTAAAACGAATTTCGTTCATTACTGCATTCGTTTCAGACGAAATTCGTTCATTATTTTCGTTTCGTTAATTTTAATTCGTTCGTTTTATAGAAATACAATGTAATACTATTGGCTTTCTATAAACCGAACGAGAGCCCCATTCATAAGAAATTCTTATGAATGGGGCTCTCGTTCGGTTCATAGAAAGGCAATAGTACTACATGTTTTCTATAAGCCGAAAGTCTATAAACCGAACGACTTTCGGTTTATAGACTTTCGTCTTATGGAATACATGTAATCCTATGGCTATTCTATAAACCGAACGTTCGGTTTATAGAATAGCCATAGGATTACATGTATTCCATAAGCCGAAAGTCTATAAACCGAAAGTCGTTCGGTTTATAGGCTGTCGGCTTTTAACTATACGGAGACAGAGTCTCCATTCATAAAATTATGAATGGAGACTTTGTCTCCGTATAGTTAAAAGCCGACAGCCTATAAACCGAACGTTCGGTTTATAGGCTGTGGGCATTTAACTATACGGAGACAGAGTCTCCATTCATATGAATGGAGACTTTGTCTCCGTATAGTTAAAAGCCGACAGCTTATAAACCAAACGTTCGGTTTATAGGCTGTCGGCATTTTACTACACGAAGACAAAGTCTCCATTCATAATTTTATGAATGGAGACTCTGTCTCTGTATAGTTAAATGCCGACAGCCTATAAACCGAACGTTCGGTTTCTAGGCTGTCGGCTTTTAACTATACGGAGACAGAGTCTCCATTCATAAAATTATGAATGGAGACTTTGTCTCCGTATAGTTAAAAGCCGACAGCCTATAAACCGAACGTTCGGTTTATAGGCTGTGGGCATTTAACTATACGGAGACAGAGTCTCCATTCATATGAATGGAGACTTTGTCTCCGTATAGTTAAAAGCCGACAGCCTATAAACCGAACGTTCGGTTTATAGGCTGTGGGCATTTAACTATACGGAGTCAGAGTCTCCATTCATATGAATGGAGACTTTGTCTCCGTATAGTTAAAAGCCGACAGCTTATAAACCAAACGTTCGGTTTATAGGCTGTCGGCATTTTACTACACGAAGACAAAGTCTCCATTCATAATTTTATGAATGGAGACTCTGTCTCTGTATAGTTAAATGCCGACAGCCTATAAACCGAACGTTCGGTTTCTAGGCTGTCGGCTTTTAACTATACGGAGACAGAGTCTCCATTCATAAAATTATGAATGGAGACTTTGTCTCCGTATAGTTAAAAGCCGACAGCCTATAAACCGAACGTTCGGTTTATAGGCTGTGGGCATTTAACTATACGGAGACAGAGTCTCCATTCATATGAATGGAGACTTTGTCTCCGTATAGTTAAAAGCCGACAGCCTATAAACCGAACGTTCGGTTTATAGGCTGTGGGCATTTAACTATACGGAGACAGAGTCTCCATTCATATGAATGGAGACTTTGTCTCCGTATAGTTAAAAGCCGACAGCTTATAAACCAAACGTTCGGTTTATAGGCTGTCGGCATTTTACTACACGAAGACAAAGTCTCCATTCATAATTTTATGAATGGAGACTCTGTCTGTGTATAGTTAAATGCCGACAGCCTATAAACCGAACGTTCGGTTTATAGGCTGTCGGCTTTTAACTATACGGAGACAGAGTCTCCATTCATATGAATGGAGACTTTGTCTCCGTATAGTTAAATGCCCACAGCCTATAAACCGAACGTTCGGTTTATAGGCTGTCGGCTTATGGAATACATGTATTCCTATTGCTATTCTATAAACCGAACGTTCGGTTTATAGAATAGCAATAGGAATACATGTATTCCATAAGCCGAAAGTCTATAAACCGAACATTCGGTTTATAAGCTGTCGGCTTTTAACTATACGGAGACAAAGTCTCCATTCATAATTTTATGAATGGAGACTCTGTCTCCGTATAGTTAAATGCTATTGTATTCTATAAACCGACTCTATTTCGGCTTATAGAATGCAATAGTACTACGAATGGACGAATGAACGAATGATTTTCGTTTATTAACCATTCGTTCATTCGGCTTTCGTTAGCTTAGCATTTTCGTTCTTCGTTTTTCGGACGAATGGACGAAAATGCTATTTTCGGACGAAAATGCATTCGTCCGAAAACTAATGCACATGTCTAATAATTGCTGCACAATTATTTACCTTTTAATAAGCATTAGAAAGCTAAATAGATTTTTAAAAAAGGGTATAGTTCTGTTGGTTTTTATCTATTCCCAGTGTTATTAAAATTGTTCCCGTAATGCTTACCATTTATTCTGAAATGCAACAAGGAGGGTCTGTGCCTCCTTCACAGTGTTTCCACCGGAGACCGGGAAAAACACCAATGACCCCATGTCCTTAAATGAAATGTATATTAACATATATATAAACACAATTACAAACACAATTACTTAAATCATAAATATGTTAAAGTTCCACTTTTTGAGGAAATATTCCTTATACAGAATTGCATGTCTGGTGCTTCTTCAAAGGTGTAAAAAAATCTGGATTGAACAAATGACCTATAATACACATGCACAAAAAATGTAAACGGTTTATTTCTATATTAACTCATACATTTTATTCTTTATCCATAGAGTAATGGAGTTTGATCTACAATTTTTCTTTTAAGTAATCACCATCTAATTCTTACAAAATATTCAGAAAATATAATAGAAACATAGAAACATAGAATGTGTCGGCAGATAAGAACCATTCGGTCCATCTAGTCTGCCCAATTTTTTTTGGAGTACTTTTATTAGTCCCCGTTCCTGGTCTTATAGCTAGGATAGCCTTGTGCCTATCCCACACATGCTTAAAATCCTTGACTGTGTTTACCTCTACCACTTCTGCTGGCAGGCTATTCCATACATCCACTACCCTCTCAGTAAATAACTTCCTGATATTACTTTTAAATCGTTGCCTCTCTAATTTAAGACTATGTCCTCTAGAAAATATAAATATCTTCCTTTTCTCTCCAATTAAAACAAGCACCTTTAAAAACCACCACAGTATAGAATATACGTGAATAACTTGCTTATTATAATAGCATCACTTTTCCATGGAAACCATCTTTAGCCAAGGAAAACTTGTAAGGAAAACAAAGGACAACCCTCTAGACCACTTAAGTTATATAACAAAATGCATAATTTGATTTACATTTTTCCTTTAACACTTGGTACTAGGTCCACTGCAAAAATGCTACAAATGAATTAGTCCATCCTCCAAACCCAACTGAGAAGCAGTAGTCTTACCTACAATGCTTTATCTTCCAAAATGACTTCATTTTTCCCCCCATTGTACTCTCTATGCCACCTCACCGAAAAATGTTTTGTATACACCTCTAGATTACTGCTAAAGTTGCACCTGATCAAATTAGCACTCAAAAAAAAGTCAGGAGCTAGTACAATTAACTGGCAGTGAGTGTTATAGCTACAAAGACCAATCAGGTGCAGACAGTACTAGTAAAAATTAGTGTTGTTTGAATTTTGCTTCATCATGCTTTAGTCTAAAGGATAAACACAAGTGTTTGGGTCAAACATTTCACTATTCCATTTCACTATTCCACTATTCCAATAAACATTAATCAGAGTATTAACAAGTAAGCATATTTAAATTCATTGTATTACATACATTTTTTTTTTAGTAACTGTGCAATATTATATATATCTATATCTATATCTATCTATCTATCTATATATATATATATATATATATATATATATATATATGTAATAATATATTATGTAAAAAGAATTTAAAATAATGTATTCACACATTTTCAAGTTGTGCTTAACAAATTTAACATACAAGCAGAGTATACAATGTTTATATTTATTTAGGATTACAGAAGTTTATTTTAACCATTTTCAATACTTTAATCATGCTCAGTGTATTTTTCTGCCATAATTAATAACGACACTCATTTTAAATACCAGTTTTGTTGATTGTGTTTTATTGCTATGCATTATAGATCATATATCCAAGCAAGTTTATTTGGATATGCTTCATTATCTAAGAATAAAATGATTCTTGAATACTCACTTTTTTCACATCAAGGAAGAACTGGGGATAATGAGCAAGATTATTTGGACTGGACTGCATTAGAGTACATTAGAATACAAAATGATATTAAAAAAAGGTGCCATTATAAAGAAATGGGATACAGATTTTGTATCTTGAACACTCCAAGAGGAATGGTATAATGGCTGAAATAAAATAAACAAAAAACTCCATGATATTTCATTTCTAGAGACACAATTTAATGTGGTTAATAGGTGATATATGGTCTCAACAAGAGTGACCCATATGCAGCCCCTGCAATCTAGGATTTGTTGGAGATGGAACCTAGCCGAAGGTAGCTATCTGCTTATATGGCGGGGTTGTTCAAAAGTCATAAAAAATTGTAGAACAAAGTGAATGATTTTCTTAAAAGAAATATTGGAGTTAAGCTGTCAAAGGATCCAATAATTGCCCTTCTGCCTATGGGTTTTCCACAGATGGAAAAGATTCAGACCTCTATAACTATTAGTAGTTTATTAAGATAATAGCTAGAGGATCAATCAAAATTACAACTTTACATGGCAACAGAGACACACATTTTATCTTAACTGGGAACGGTAAGAGGGGTTTGCTGGATACCTGTTCCTCAGTTAAAAATGAGACAGATGTGGGAAAAATGTGTAGACATAATCGAGAATATTAGAGTATTATTGTCAAGATTTCCCAAAATACCCTTATTTGTTTTTCTTTCCTGTGAGGATGTGGTTCTAAATTGTGATGCCGTAGGTCTACAAAACCTATGTATATATATATTTTGATGTATTTTTGTCCAATTCACATATGAATAATTCGGATACAAAAGTATTTTTTAATGTTTTATATTAAAAAAGAAAGCAATATATATTAAAAAAACATTTACATCTCTGACAAAGCCCCAGAAAGCAGGAAAATGCATTTAGTGTATATTAAAGTGTATATATTCCTTCTTTTTACTTTTTATCCTGGTCCATGTACAGGGCCATGTATATTCAGCATGGGTTGTGCTTTTTTTTTTTTTATACTAGAGTCTCATATTGTTCCTCACTGTCTGTGTGTTCCCTCATACTACAGTGTCACACTTCCCAGTTGTTTATATGAGCATTTTCATACAGTTCACATCACATTCACTCTTGATCCCCTGTCATCTTTCCTAACTATTCTCATTAGTATTTGCATACATGTTCATATTTCCATTCACAAATACTTCCCTTCCCTTTCATTTTACTTGTTTGACTCACAGACATACCACTGTGAGTGTCCTGCAGTCATTGGACCATTTCAAGGAAGCAGTAGCTTCATGAAATGATTTCTACAAAGTTTTGGGGGTTTTTTGTTGCTAAAGACTTTTGTATATCTTTTGAATGGGACTTTACAGAATTGCCATTCTAAAACAAAGTACATCAGGGAGAAATGGCCTGTCATTTAAGAAAATATATTTTGGGGTTTACTGCTTCTAAGTTGTGTTGACAAAAATACTTAATTTTACTGCACGTGGCATTGTGAACAACATAAAGTTATTGTTTCACTAAATACCAGACAAATCTAAGCCTGATCAAAGACTATATTGTTAAAAACTGTACCTTCAATAAGGTATACTTCCAGCTAGAATTTAAAGTAGTACTTCAACCTGGCTTTTTTTCTAGGGGTTGCACATATTTAATATACAACATGTACCTATTTTTACTTTAAAACAATGTACAGTTCAACCGTAGTTCTACACTGAACATAATTGCACAGGTACCTCTAAATTTACTGACACCCAAAAAGGATGGCTTAGGGTGATAGGCAGAACTGTTGCTATGCAACAGCAATACATCTGTTACACCTTTGTATACAGTATACGTCCGAAAAACGAAGAACGAAAATGCTAAGCTAACGAAAGCCGAATGAACGAATGGTTAATAAACAAAAATCATTTGTTCATTCGTCCATTCGTAGTACTATTGCATTCTATAAGCCGAAATAGAGTCGGTTTATAGAATACAATAGCATTTCACTACACGGAGACAAAGTCTCCATTCATAAATTTATGAATGGAGACTCTTTCTCCGTGTAGTGAAATGCCGACAGCCTTTAAACCGAACGTTCGGTTTATAGGCTGTCGGCTTATGTAATACATGTAATCCTATTGCTATTCTATAAACCGAACGTTCATAATTTTATGAATGGAGACTCTGTCTCCGTATAGTTAAATGCCGACAGCCTATAAACCGAACGTTCGGTTTATAGGCTGTCGGCTTATGGAATGTCGGAATTTTATAGGCTGTCTCCATTCATAATTTTTTTTAAAAAAACCGAACGTTCGGTTTATAGAATAGCAATAGGATTACATGTATTCCATAAGCCAAAAGTCTATAAACCGAACGTTCGGTTTATAGACTTTCGGCTTATAGAAAACATGTAGTACTATTGCCTTTCTATGAACCGAACGAGAGCCCCCTTCATAAGAATTTCTTATGAATGGGGCTCTCGTTCGGTTTATAGAAAGCCAATAGTATTACATGTATTCTATAAAACGAACGAATAAAAATTAACGAAACAAACATAATGAACGAATTTCGTCTGAAACGAATGCAGTAATGAACGAAATTCGTTTTAGACAAAATAAATAACATTTTCGTCTGAATGGACGAAAACGAAACAAACATTTTAGTTTTGTACATGTCTAGTGATGACTTAGAGTAGGTGATTTTTTTTCTTATCACCCATTTAAGCTGTTAAAAAATGTTTTTTTAACTATACCACTCTCCAAATAGTAGAATGGAAGGGACTATTTATATCATGGATGGGGAGAATGAATGAAGTCCGCTCCTACATATCCCATGGCTATACCTACTCCAAATGCTGCCAGTAAAACTTCCAATATACTGGATATAATAATTTTAAAGAACCATAGAATGATTCATGCAGGCAAACCCAGGATACCAATTAGGGTGTTATATACTCATCAAAGGAAGGGAGGTCTTGGACTGCCAAGCCTGGAGAGATACGCCATGGCCACCATGCTAGCGCATTTACTTGAATTACAATATTCTCAAAGTAAATCAGAGGATTGGTATTATATTGAACAGGGTCTAATAGGCTTACCCTCCCTGGAATGTTTGCTGTGGCTACTTCAGGATAAAGCAACAAGGCTTAAACAAATGGGAATGCCATTAATAGTGGAACAAATCACCTCTGTATAGTTTTACTTTAGATAGAGAATTGGTCTTAAAGATTTGTTTATTTAATACAACACCACTAGAGATAATACCATGTAACATAAGTCATAAGTCATTTTTATAGTGGCAGGGTTACAGGGGTGGTAGGATTATGGTTTTTCCCTCAAGTAATGAAGGAGCTCAATCTACCTCCCACCGAGATGTTTATAGCAAGTAGGATAAAATACTATATAGGTACACAGTAGAGAGGTTGAAGATAGCAACAAGATTGGCTTGGCAGAGAGCGATGGAGGTTCAGACTAGTGAGATAATCTGGCAGGAATTCATAGATATACTCACTGTTTAAATATGGTAGAACTCCATTACAAACTTATGTTGCATGGGTATTTGACCCATAAAGGCTAACTAAGTTGAATATGGGCTTTATGTCTTCATGTTGGAGATGTGGCAAGGGTCTTGGCTCCTTCCAGCCTATATAGTGGGATTGTGATATGATAACGGATGGATACCCAGAGACACATTTTTCAAATTATCTGTAATGTAACAAATACTATCATCCCACCAACCAAAGTTAGAGCCCTCCTCCATCTGGATCTCGAGATGTTTGCTCTTAAAATTAGATATTTTGTTATACAATGTTTATTTACAATAACATTGTGATTGCCAGAAGGTGACATAAACAGGGGACGATACACATTGAATTTGTTTTGCAGTAACTGCGTTTACAATGTGAAATGGAGAGGATATTTCTCCATGCATAATAGGATTGATACCTTATTTGCCATATGGCAGAATTGGTACAAATGTATTCTGAACAGAGATGCTTTCTTTCGTTCTTTTTTTTTACAACTAGTGTCATATCTGGGATTTATAAATAAGGTAGTATGTGTTGTGTTTTGCAGTGTCATAGTGTTGTTTGTTTTTATTGATATTTGTCCCCCAAGTTATTTTTAGGATATGGCTGATAATTAATAGGTAGCCAAAGCTCTTACGCGATGATGAGTCCAGGTATTTGTATATAAATATTTACACTGGAGAAAGAGATCGTGTAGACAAACTGTGTAATTTATGTGGGGTCTGACTGTATCAATTACTTATAGATGTTTGTAATTTTTCGTAGTTTTCTTTTTTGTATATTGTACTTTTATATATGTCCTTTTTTACACTTGGAAGTGCAATAAATAAATACATAAAACATTTCACTTCAAAATCCCATTTTTGACATTTGTCTAATTGTAGTAATCAGATTGTTGTTGGTTCACACAATAATTTCATAAAAAAATCCAGTATGAACTGCTATCAGCAAATGCTGTTATGACTGCACGCTGAGGTACATAAGGGGAGCATTTTGCACAAAATAGACACTTTTTAAATATTATTTGCCTTAAAAAAATTGCCCTAATTAAACATATATGTTTTTAAAAAAGATTTCAATATTTTGCTGAGTAGTAGTCTTCTCTCTCTAACTGTACTAGTCTTTTTTGGTGATATCAAGTATGTGTATTTTCTTAACCTTCTTTTATATGTCAGTTTTATAACCACTATACCCACTATTTTGTTAAATTATGAGTAAGGCATCATAAATATTGTTTACTATTTCTAAAATTTGTTTTACAGGACAGTCCACTGATGTTACAATCAGATAGGAATGTAACAATGAATGCAAGAAATCAGTATGGACAACTAACGGGTCAATTGACAGTAGGTAAGTTTTTGCAAGAAAAGATTTCAATAATGGTATTTTGTGCCTTCTTTTCTTAAAATTCATGAATGATAATGTGCATAATAATAATTCTGGGTGTTACTGTAGAAAATTCACTAAATAACACAACATTGTTAGAAATGTAAAACATTTACTATTTCCATCCTCATAGTGGGTTAAAAAAAAAAAAATTAGATAATGAGACAAATGTGTAGCTCCATCCTAGTGAACAGAAACAACAATTTCTTGGATCTACAGCCCTGTTCTTCATCCATCTTTGAATTGAAAAATACAATTCATGAAATAATGTTTTCCAGTTAGTTACGTTATGGGCATTCCTAATGAATATATCTTAGTAATTAAAAAAAAAACTGCCCTAGTTTTTCCAAATGTTTCATGAAATAATCACTGTGTTTTCCAGTTAATTTGAGGGCATTGCAAAAGTACAAGTGACAACAGAATAAACAGCTCAACTAGATTAACCTCTTCGCAACAATGGACGTGCCTGACACATTCTGCTGTGAAACAAGCGTTTTTTGTGATCAACGATTGCGAAAACGACCATGACGGTGCTGCTCTATTGTCTCAATGTCAAGTAAATAGCCAGCACTGAAATTTCGGCTCTGGGGAACCCACAATTGCTCCATGGAGCGATCGTGGGCGCCATATTGCCGGAGCAGCATTCTCCGTCAATATGGCTGTGCCCTCTTCTGGTCAGAGCTTTGGAAGTGAAAAAAAAAAATTCACATCTGATGCTCTGAATAATTGCAAAAAAGACTTAATTAGCTTAAATCTAGGGTTAGGGTTAGTATAGCAGCTAGGGTTTTGGTTGGGGGTGAAAAGGTCAATATAGGAAAAAAAACAAAAAACACTATTTTTGGTTTTTACCCATAACTCGCAGAAAAACATGGAAACATATTTCTGAACTCAGGACAACATTTAGAAACCATTTAGATGAGGTCTTTTTAATGATTGTATTTTTGTAAATTATATTGTAGGCCAAAGTTAGAAAAAGTGTTTTTTTTATTTTATCATCCTATTTTTTGTAGTAAATTATAAGAAAATGATGAACATAATGGTGCCTAATGAAAGTCCTTTTTATGATGATAAAAACAACATATAATTTGTGTGGGTACAGTATGTGAGAATGAAGAAAATTACAGCTAAACGCAAACACCCCAGAAATGTAAAAACAGCCCTTTTCAACAAAGGAAAGTCAAGGTCAAAATGTCTTGTCACTAAGGGGTTAAATAATGGTTGAAATAATGCAGTATTATAGGTTTGTATCTTTTATATGTAGCTCTCTAACAAGGGAGTGATTTCCTCAGAACTGTGGGGGATGAACGCATATATCTCAAGAGTCCAAATATTAAATTCTATTGAAGCAATACTTACACACTCTTTCACAGTCAAAGTTTAATTACAAATATGTATTATTTTTAGTTCAATTTAGTATATTGAAAACCTTTGGTGGGTTATTTCGGAAACCTGGGAACATGAGAATAATTTTGGAAATGATCATTAAGATACACAATCATGTTTTAATTAGGTTAATTATACCCAGTGCTGTTGGTAATTGAGCACACTAGAACAAATCGCTCATGTTTTTTTAATAACATAATATTATATATTTGTTTTGTGCACTATTATAGCTAGTGCACTTTCCCATTAGAATAATAGCATCACACCATGTGCTCTTTGTATATACTGTAAATATGTATAGCAATATGTATACAATTACATGGAAAGGTAATTACTTGAATTATCTCATTGTTAAGGAAATATATGTATTCTAAGTTACTATTAATATAGAAAATTATTTTCTGAAAGAAGTCTTTACTGAATGATTACTTTTTATGTACATGGGTACATAATGGTGTATAAACAGGTAGATCTGGTTAGTTTTTAAAATTTCAGACATTTAAACACTCATTAATTTAAATGGTGAACTCTAACTTGAATTGAATGGTTGAGAGACATAAAACAAAATTAGAATTTAATAAAATAACATTTTGTAGATTTAATGTCCTACATCTAAAACATTTAATTGAAATTGAAGCATTTATACATTTACTGTGCTTTATTGACAGCAAATTTACATTCAAGTGAAGTGCAGATGCTTTTAAATAGCAACTTTTTTTACAATTTACTATGCGATTTTAACATTTAGATTTCTGTTCGACGCATACATGAGTATGTATGTTGGATGTACGACCCAAATGCTCATTGTATCCTTATGTATGCCAATATCCATTATTTGTTGTTTATTTAACCCCTTTGTGATACATGGTACTTGCACCAAAACAACATTTTTTGCTCCTGGTTTTGACAACAAGGTGATCAGTAGCCAGGGGCACTGTTGCAGAGACCTGATCATGTCTTAATAGTCCCTGTGGTATAGAAAGAGGTAGACAAACTGCTTTCCTGCTCTAGACTTATTACTTGTGAGCTAGACCCCATGCTATATAGCTTTGTATGCTCTCTATTCTCTCTTCTCTGCCAAACTAAAACCCACCTCATTAACCTCTTTTTGTCATCTGGAATATTACTGTCAACCTTCAAGAATGTCCAAATCATACCTGTACTGAAAAAATACCCTCCTTAGATCCAACATTCCCAACAGTGGAATGCTTGCCCCCTTCCAAGGGATCGCCTCCTCCAATGTGATGTATAGGAGAAATGAAGAGCCTCTTGATCCAACCGGGGTATATAGTAATGATTTATTCCACAGAAAAAAAGATATAGTGGAAGAAATCCACAATAAAAATCCATCACGAAATAAAAAAACACTCAGTCACTTGCTCCAGTTATCCGTGCGCCTCGGGGCTGGATGCAATGTTCGGGTATTTGATGAACAGGATAAATCCACTCAAACGAATATTGTGGTTTTTAAAATAAGAACAAAGTTCACCCAACGCGTTTCGTCCTTTCGACTTCTTCAGGGCGATATCCCCCTGAGGATATTTTTTTGTGCACGTTCACACAGTTTTTTTGAAGCTGTCTGTCTTTTAAGTTGGGCTGCTGGTTATAGTGGACACCTGGTATATATACAGTTTTTTTTATTATATTTGATAGCACTACTTTTGCTTGTCCTTCCCTTTCACTTTTTTTAAACCCTTACACTCTACATAAACAGCTTACACTAGAGTGTCAAATAACTTACTATCTGCAAATCTAAATGCCACTTATGCATATTGATTGGCTTAGATAATTCTGCTGCCTTTAACATTGTTCACCACCACTTCCTTCTTAGTCAGCATAGTTATTGTGGCTCTCTCTTGGATCAAGTTTTATCTTCACTATGGAGAGACATAAGCACTGGTTCTGGTCTCTGTTAGTGTTTCACAATGGTTGTGCCTTAGCTCTCCTCTGTTTTCCCTGTACACTGCCTCTCTAGGAAAATATATCAGCTCTTTTGGCTTCCAATACCACCTGTATCCAGATGACACCCAAAGCTATCTCTCCTCCTCTGACACCACTCCCTCTGTCATGTCATGTGTATAGGACTGTCTCATGGTCTTCAAGGACATGGACCATGAGGACATATGTAAACGTCCGATGTCTTGGTTTATTTTTTGTCTTGGGTCTCTCCTTCGTTCCCCATGTTCTGTCTCTAAACAAATCATTCAAATTTCCTCAGTGAAGAGACTGCCAAAATCCTAGTGAACTCACCTGTGTTATCTCACCATGGGTACAGTAACATCCTGCTGACTGGCCTACCTGGCTCATTTTTCTTCCCTGCAATATATTCAAAATACAACTGCCAGGCTCATCTTTCTCGTTCATCATCCCAATTTGGCTGCTCCAAATTGTATATTTTATCTACAAAGCTCTCCAGTCCTTTACCCCTACATACATTGCCTCCCTCATTAACCAATATGTCCCTGCATGCTTCTGATGGCCTGCCACCTGTCAGTGGTCATAATGTTATGGTTGATCGGTGTACGTCGTCATTGTGCTTAAGGTCATGGACCATGAGGATGTATGTATATGTCCATTTGAGTGAATGGGTTAACTACTTTACAGTCTGCAGGACAATGTCTTACACATTTTCTACAATACAGTGCTATCTTTCACAAATGTTGAAAATATCTAGAATACAAGCCTAATATCATCATGTCATACATCCTGGAATCAAGGCTTTTAGCTCAACATCTTTTAAATAACAAGTTGTTCTCCTGCATGTTTACAAGTAAGAGAAAATCTAAAAAAAATAAAATAAAAAAAAAAAATAAAAAAAAATATATATATATATAGATATCAAACAGAAATGTCATGCTGCTATAAAAATCACCTTGAATGTTGCACATGTCAAAAACGTCTTATGTTGTAATACTGATACTATTTTCATCCATATAAATGTAAATATATACTGTGCCAATATTTGATGTGAACGTGAATCCTATTTCAAAGTCTATTTAATATTTAAGGTAAAATGCAGGTATTACTGCACTGTAGGTGGAACGAGTTGATGTAGTGACAAAAGGTCACTGAGAAATATAACCTTGTAAAATATGTAGTAGAAGACGTAGGAAGCAGAAGAAACATTCTGTTCAAGTACTCTTACACTAGTTAAGCTGGAATAGCATTTACAGAAACAAAATGCATTTATAGTGTATAAAACAAATACCTAAACCACTTCATGCCACTTCATGCATCAATTGCATAAGAACAAGTTGGCACAGAGCATAATATTGGCGCATAAGCTAGAGACCAATGTGTTGACGACCTAAGGTGAATTTAAATCTGCCATGGTGAATAATTCACATGACCATCATTTTTTTTAAATTTAGAGTCAATTCCAAATTAGGTTGGCATAGAATGTCATGCATCTAACAGCAGCAGGATCTTACTTATTAGATGAGGCCACTTGCAATTGTGTCCATGGCTACAGATCACCTTGTGATCAGGTCCAGGAACAAAATGTGGCATTATGGTGGTTGCGTCTTCTGGGACCAAAAGGTTAATGGTTGGGCCAAGTTAACTGATTACGTTTTTAAAGTAGACTATTTTTTTAATTATATTTTCTGAAAAATAATGAAATGATTGGTTTAACATTACAACAATCTCTCAACAAAAGGTAGTACATTAAGCAGAAATGCAAAATACATACATTATAACTAAAGGAACTTCAACATATATAATGCTCAAACTGTTTCTCTTGTTTCTTTTTCTTAAGCGCTTTATTTCAGTTTTTGATACCCATCATCATTTTAATAATTGGAAAATTACATGACTCTTTAATATAAACTGTTGATAGGCAGACAAACATACAGACAAGTGTCCATGAAATAAAGAGAAAATTACAGGGAATTGAGAGTGTAATTTCAAGCTTAAGGCCAAAGTAGCCAAGTTGGAAACATTTTCACATGCAGCTGCACTTGAGAATTGTTCCAGCTCAGCTTATTTGGCCAAAAGTCTGAAATAACCGCGTTAATTCCCTCTTTATTGAGTAGACCTGTATATATATATATATATATATATATATATATATATATATATACATACACAGTGGATATAAAAAGTCTACACACCCCTGTTAAAATGTCAGGTTTCTGTGCTGTAAAAAAATGAGACAAAGATAAATCATTTCAGAACTTTTTCCACCTTTAATGTGACCGATAAACTGTACCACTCAATTGAAAAACAAACTGAAATCTTTTAGATAGAGGGAAGAAAAAATATAAAAATAAAATAATGTGGTTGCATAAGTGTGCACACCCTCTTATAACTGGGGATGTATCTGTGTTCAGAATTAAGCAACCACATTCCAAATCATGTTAAATAGGAGTCCGCATACACCTGCCATCATTTAAAGTGCCTCTGATTAACCCCAAATAAAGTTCAGCTGCTCTAGTTGGTCTTTCCTGAAATTGTCTTAGTCGCATCCCACAGCAAAAGCCATGGTCCACAGAGAGCTTCCAAAGCATCAGAGGGATCTCATTGTTAAAAGGTTTCAGTCAGGAGAAGGGTACAAAAGAATTTCCAAGGCATTAGATATACCATGGAACACAGTGAAGACAGTCATCATCAAGTGGAGAAAATAGGGCACAACAGTGACATTACCAAGAACTGGAGCTCCCTCCAAAATTGATGAAAAGACGAGAAGAAAACTAGTCTGGGAGGCTACCAAGAGGCCTACAGCAACATTAAAGGAGCTGCAGGAATATCTGGCAAGTACTGGCTGTGTGGTACATGTGACAACAATCTCCCGTATTCTTCATATGTCTGGGCTATGGGGTAGAGTGGCAAGATGAAAGAAGATTAAAGTTTTGGAATGGCACAGCCAGAGCCCAGACCTGAATCCGATTGAAAATCTGTGGGGTGATCTGAAGAGGGCTGTGCATCTGAAGAGATGCCCTCGCAATCTGACAGATTTGGAGTGTTTTTGCAAAGAAGAGTGGGCAAATCTTGCCAAGTCAAAATGTGCCATGCTGATAGACTCATACCCAAAAAGACTGAGTGCTGTAATAAAATCAAAAGGTGCTTCAACAAAGTATTAGTTTAAGGGTGTACACACTTATGCAACCACATTATTTTATTTTTATATATTTTTATTCCCTCTATCTAAAAGATTTCAGTTTGTTTTTCAATTGAGTTGTACAGTTTATAGGTCACATTAAAGGTGGAAAAAGTTCTGAAATTATTTATCTTTGTCTCATTTTTTTACAGCACAGAAACCTGACATTTTTAAGGGTGTGTAGACTTTTTATATCCACTGTATATATATATATATATATATATATATATATATATATATATATATATATACACACACACAGAGACAGATATTTTAATACACTTAAAGCATACCTTTTGAGTTAAGAGCTGATAGATACAATGGGCTTGGTTCAATGGCACCTGCTAAATTTGGTAGAAGTACATTTTTTTAAAACTCGCATTATTTTGATCAAACGGCCAGTATTGAATCAAGAATGCCCATTAATTTACCGCTAATACCTATTTTCCATTTACCATCCAGACCAACATCTCCAGGAAATGATTCCTCTTATAATTCATCAAAGTTTTTTTGAGAGAAACAAGAAAATAGAAGTGATCATTAGCCAATATCATCCAGTTCATCTAATGAACTAATGTGTCCTTAAACCTATTAGCACATACAACTTTATTGTTCTCACATTTTACCCTACATGTTGGAAGGGACTTTGTCAGAAGCAGATGACCTAGCACGTTCGGAAGTTGATGAGCTATCGGAAAGCTCCAAATCGTGTAAGTAAAATAGAGTTGAATGTGCTAATATGTTCAATATGGCATCAGGACACATTAGATGGATAGTACAGAATAAGTGTCTACTGATCCATCTCGAATTGCTTTTTATAAGAGGAATTGTTTCCTGAAGGACATATTACAATCATGTGCAGACCTCTAAATAGAGGCACCTATAGGTTTGAATGAATATACACTATTTAAGTATTTTTTTTAGAAACAAAGTAACATGTATGGAAAAGATATACTGCCCCTAGTAACAGTATGAACATTTCCTTCTTGTACTCTTTATTTTAAATATGTTGGGGTTCCCTTTTTCAGTTCCCCCTGCTTCAATAACTTGCACTAGTGTAATTTTAATATATGAAGGACATTTGGAATAAATATATATATATATATATATATATATATATACTGATTTTAATAATAGAGGATTTTTTAAAATTAAATAAATCAGTAGTTGGCTTGTTGCAGGCAGGAAGGTAGTTCCCGAGTTACAACATCTTATCTGTAGTTGTAGGTCATCTGACGGGTGGGATCCAGCTGCAAGTCCCTGGAGGAGCCGCAATGAACTATTTAATGCTGTACATAATATACTGTCCCAGCGTCTATTAATCATTGAAAACCAGGACTGCATAGTACATCATAGTGTCAGGAAGGGTTTAAAGCCTCATATTCCTGAGTTTTTTCCTAAAACATTGTGTGTGGCAGCTTTACTCCCTATCCAAAAATCAGTTTCTCCTCTGATCCCATCCCTTTCTATACCTCCAGTCTCAAGTTATCAACCAAACCTTATCTGAGAGTCACATCCTGTTTTCTGTAACTTTTAGCCAATTAAAAGTGATGGGTGTGTTTATTTTAAAGGAGATGATGTCATGATTAGAGCTATATCTGGATTGTTAGTATAATTTAATATATATATATATATATATATATATATATATATATATATATATATACACATCCAATAAAAGAAAATACGCACTCACAGGTCTTGAAGATCAAAAAAAGTTCATTGTGTTTAAGTCGATACTCCGATGAAACATGTGTAAGTAGTCGACGTTTCGGTCCACGTTCTGGACCTTTATCAAGACTTGGACCGAAACGTCGACTACTTACACATGTTTCATCAGAGTATCGACTTAAACACAATGAACTTTTTTTGATCTTCAAGACCTGTGAGTGCGTATTTTCTTTTATTGGATGTGTATATAGACTATGCTGTACAGCACCCAGGCAATTCACTCCACAGTGGACGTTTGAGCTGAGTGCACCTTTTTTGGAAATATGTATATGTATATATATATATATATATATATATATATATATATATATATATATATATATATATATATATTATAGTAGATATTCTTATCATGCAACATTAAATTAAAACTCATAATAAAATGTGTATGTGAGATTCAAGGATAAGGAGCATAGTGCAGGGTGGCAGGCAGAGAAAGTGTCACAGCAAAGGGTTAGGCAAAAGAGTAGTCTGTTCCAGTCCAAAAGGTCGAGGCAGGCTGAAAAGGGTTAAAGAGGGCAAGATAGGGGTACAGCAATTCGGGTAGTCCAGGGGAAGAAGTCAAGGTAAGTACATAGGAGGGCAGCAATTGATGGGATGTAAATCACCAAGGAATGGGACTGAGAGCAGACACCACAGCTCAACAAGCAAGCAATGAATAATGTGAGTGTGGGGTTTATATAGGGCTGATCAAGGACCTCTCCCCTTTACACTATGTTGTGAACAGGGAGAAGGAGTAGAGACTCTCCGCCCTCTTTCCTCTGCCCCCTTAGTATCAACCAATCAGGCAACGTTTCTCGCAAGTAAGACCCACCCCCTAAACCTCTTGGAAGTAGTTGCAATCACCGTGAGTGGGTGGCTAGCAACTCAAGGCCAGGGATTTGGCCTACCTCGCGGTCACACTAATGCACAACGGCTGCAAACATGGACAGAGGATGGGTCTTGTTGTGAGGGTCCCCTGTGGAAGTTAAGTGACAGTATACCACACTAATAAAACAATAAAAACAATGTTCTAATTAATATGTAGGATTAATTATACTTTACATATTTATGAGTTAAGGTGTGATATATAATTATATTTTTTAGTGAGTGATTTAAACCAACTAGGTGTGTTTATAATAACCCTATTAGATTCTTCAAATCTAAGATCCAAATAATCTCAGTGTGTCTAAGTCTGTCAGTTTGGGTGGGCTAGCAAGCTAAAGACCAGCCCCATTCTCTTTTTGTATGTATGCAGACACAGCTGACAGGTCATAAACCTACCACTAACAATGACCACCTTATCTGTTCCAGTCTGAACATCTCTACCATTCTTATCAGTAACAGATTTAGTCTCAGGTAACAGAGTTAGGAATGTGGAAGACTTTCATCTGTCCTCTGAGACACAGAATATGATTTGAACAGACAGAAGAATGCCCAAAAACTGACACAAAAACTGACACACAATGGAGGCTGCTGGCATCCATCTTGTTATTCTTGGTTTCTGCTTTATTCAGATGGACCAGACTCAAGATTGCTGTTCAATTCCTCTGACAATACAAAGGTTTTTAAAACTTTGTTCCACAGCTGGTCTTTATACAGTCTGCATTCTTTCCACATTTTACATGGTCACAATTAATATATAAAGCACTAAATACATTGTAGCAGCATACGTTACTGCATTACATAGTCATGGTTCTTCGTTAGTTTTAATTTAACATATTCTTAAATTATATGTTCATAGATTTTTTTTTGTTTTGGAGACATTGTGGCTCTTTTTTTAATATAGACTAATTGAACAATACATGTTAATATTCAGGTTTTATGCATATGTCATCAATATTTGATGATTGGTAGAGAGCCCTTCTGTTAATTCAATTTACTGTCCATTAATTCAGAACATTTAAAAAAGATTTATAGAGTATACATCAATTCTCAAATCCCTTTCAACTGACGAACTAGCTTAGAATATGGCATTTGTTAACACACTCATAAAAAATGCCTCATTAATTTGTTTTGGCTCTTGAATGTTACCCAGTGTAAAATGTCCCTTGTTATCTGGTGTCATAGCATCTGGTGTAGAACGCATCAATTATTTAGGAAGAAAATTTTAACAGTGGACACTGTGACTATAATGACTATTTATATAGGCTAGTGTATTGCATATCTGTCATACATAGATCATTGCCATATTGGCTTTTATTTATTGCTGCTGGGAATTAAGTAGGCCAGATTTACTTAGCACAGTACATTAAACATGTAATAAAGTGAATAAATATACAAACTATAATTATAATAAACTTTGTCATATTTACAATGATATTCTTAGAGACCATAGCATTAACTTGTTATTGGGAAAAGGCTGAGTATTTTACAGACACGTACACAAATAATACATAAGGCTTTATACTTAATTGTAAACACATAGAGAGCAAAAGCTCTAATTTATAAATATTTATACAGATGCATTTGATGTTGTATAATATACGTTGTTTGCACTTTTTAGTTGTAGAATAATTTGTCTCCTTTAATATATGTTGTAATACCATTTTCTTTAATAGTAATATAAATGGGCTTTTTCAGAAAGAGACCCAAATGCGTACAATATCCTAAGGTGGTACCAACACATGGAGAAGTCCATTTAATTGTTCAACTCAGCATTGTCTGCAGGTTAAAGGAGCAGCAGAATATTCCCACTATTGGAATAATAATATAATGTTTAATTTATTGGAAATAAGTACAGGCTATTGAATTTAATTTTTGAAATGCGTAAGGTGTATTGAAACCATTTTAATAGATGTTTAAGTAGTTGCATTACTCTTCAAACTGCAGTCAATCAATATTAATAAGACTTCTCAGCACTTTGCTAAAATATTTTATTACAAAATTCGCATTCATTTTTTATATATTTTTTAAAATTTATATGACATAAGAAACATTCTGTAGCAAACTGCCCCCAGTGTTAGAATACTCTGTAAGGCAGATGCCATTGTGTCCTTTAACCAGTAGGTTCCAAGATTCCCTGTGACACTAGTGTAGTCAGAGACCCTGAAACTTTCTACATAGGAGACCCTAACTAGCAGCCTGGATGTAAGCATCTGTCAGCTGATCTGATTTGAAGAGCAGGGGTTGATACTGTCAGTACCCACCAGCACTGAGATCAGCTCAGCTGGGAGGCAGAGCTAAATGTAAATCTGCATGCATATATAAACATCAATTTTACATGAGCTCTGATATTTTAACTTTTCCTTCTTGAAAAGAAGCAAACGTTAAGAAAACATATAGTGTCTGTTTAATGCACTAAGATTGCTTTAAGCAAATGAATAACCCGAACACATTTTATAGAGGATAATAAGAACATCAGCAGGCAACTGTATTCAAGGTTCTTAAACTTTATGGAACATCTCTTAAGACTTAAAGTCCTTGCTGAGCTTAAAACTGGAACATAAGTTCATGGAAGTTAGTGTGACAAAAGTACGAACAAATAAATACAATAGTGTGTTACATATAATGTAAGTATTGTAATGAAAATATGTATGATGAATTATTAGTATACTTGTCTTTTTGAAATATTAAGGGTTGCTACAAAGTAAATGCTAGACAATTTTTGTTGTGTAAAAGAATGTAGTAGATAGCAAACCAAATGCTTTACACATTGCATCAAATATACTGTATGTACATGCATGGGAGTAGAGAATTCTGTAATACATACCAATGCTAAAATCGTTGAACTAAAGTAGTGTACTGGAAATTCAATATAAGGGATGTATGTTGCAGATGAGTTGAGGCAAGGACAAACCTAGTGAGTTAGCTTAGTGAGGAAATATGTCAGGTTTGACAATGTATAGCTAAATTGGTGAGATGAAATGTTTAGCTAAGACAGACATGTACAGATTGATACATAAGGTAAAAACAGGGAATGGTTACATATTGGATTCGTTTAGGGTGTATTGTTTGGATTTTTAAAGCCAGTTTATTGGACTTAGTTCTACAATTGTTATCAAACCACAGCTATAGGGAAAATTATGAGATATACTAACATAAAAATATTGTCAGTAACATCTATATGTCATACACTGTATATATGTATATATTGTATACACATTTGTCTTTCCAGATAAAAGGCACTTAATGCTTCCAAGTTTTTTCCCCAGGTGCACTCTTGGGTCTTTTTAAGCAAATTGGATTTATTTATTATTTAGGTATTAGTGATGAAAAAGCCAACATATTAAACATTCTTGAAATATTCCAACCAACCCCTGGTTATGCAATGGCCAAGGTGCCAAATTTCTTTGGTTGTCTTTATTAGAGACACTGTTTGTTTCTATAAATGATAATCATTTGATATTGGCATATTTGAACCATAATTATGATTTGAATAATGAATAGTTATTGTGGCTATAGCAACACATTTACAAATGAGACTGGTGTGTCTTACTTTGTTTATCGTATTTACAGCTAATGTGTATTGTGATGTTAAACCTCATCCACTAAAAGAGAAAGAAACATAAGTAGGTTTGATTTGGATCAATTGTGCATTCAGCAAACTCTGAAAAGAAGGAAGATATACCGTGGAGACAGTTGATTATGTGAGAAAGAAGAAGGATAAAAGGTTATGTATGGATTTGCCTGCAGTATAGAAGTGGTATTGAGCCAAGAAGCATTCCATATTATGTAATCCAGCACATCACAAATGACGCTGGACATAAGGTTACATATTATTAATGCTACAGAATAATAATTAAAAAAATATTTTAGAAACTATTTTATATGCTATCAAATAACAATTTCTAAACAATAAGATGTTGTTCACAGTAAAATATAACATTTAATATCTAGTATGTGTTTTCTGTTCCATGAGGGACCAGTGAGCTACATGTATTATGGGATCACTCTTGCCTATGTAGCTATAATATCAAGACATTAAAAATTAAGTAAATAAGATTGCTAACAGATTGCAGCACCTTATTGTTTTGGAAAATGGCATGAAACTCTGTTATTCATTTGCTATTCTCTTTCATGTCTTGTTTTTCTGACTACATTATCTTCAGACCTGTGAATTTGTTTACATTGGGAAATTTTCAGTGTTATTGTTCATTTTCAAAGCTGGAAAATCAAGTTAAAAATAAGAGAATACGTGGAAACATTTGAAAGTATTGTAAATAGCATTCACACTGTGTTTGAAGTCAGATTAAGGACATTGCTAGTAAGCAGTCAGTTGAGAGTCGCTGAGTTATTTTCAAAATCAAGATTATGCAATGCAGTTATATTACTTTACAAAAAGAAATAATGCAATTATCATGTCTCACATTTATAATAAAAAAAAACAACAACAATCAGCATGGGGGCTGTTCACTAAAATGTATTGTTGGAGAAAGGTGGTTGAGTTGGTAGGCCGAGTTTAACTTAATCTCAAAATTTAAACTATTCACTAAACCAAGCTTGAACCATCTTTACTACAACTCGAGCGGCCACATCTAGAAAGCATTAGAAAATTCTATTCACTAAAAGTGAGGCTGAGTTGGACTATCAAAAATGACAGGATTGAATTTGTTACCACTTAAGGTATTTTTTTTGTTACGGGTCTGATATTTTTTCAGGTGTGGTATAATCATTAAAAAACAATAAATAACACTAATCACCTCCCCTCCCAAGTCCAACTGAACCGGCCCTGCATTTTCTAGAGGTCAAGGTCGAGATGGGAGCTTGGATTTTGGCGAGGTGTTCAAGTTGAGGTTAAGTTGGAGGTTGAGTTTAGTTAAGCAAATAGCTCAATGTTGTCAAATTAAGAGTTCAAATTCAAATTTGAGACTGAGTTAAATTATCTCCCAACTCGACCACCTTTCACTAAGAATTTTAGTGCATAGACCCAGATGGATTAGGGAAATATTGAGAACTGTACGACCATGCATTTTTTGGAACTGTTTAGAAATGTAAAAAAAAAAAACTGATAAAACTTACCTCCTTCTTTTTATTTACTTTTCATGATAAATTATAGTAACAATATTTTTGGGAAACTGTTGATGGATCTGCAACTTTAAGCTGTAATATCCTTTGCCACAAACATTGCAATTTGAGTATTAAGATTTTTGGAAAGTGATTGACACCTTAAATGGTTTGATTTATTGATCGATTCAGTATATCATCTAGAATTTTTTCACCCATCTAAAATGTATCGTAGTGCACATTATATTTCTGTAGAGATCAAACTACAGTATTACCAAAAGATAGTTGACCATTACACTGTTCTGCCTTCAAATTACATCTCAGGCTTGGTATTCCACTGTGTGACGGGAATTGCTGTCACAAAATGACTTTTGGCAGTTAGTTCTTCCAGGTGCTGAAAATCCTTTTAGCATTTCATTTATCCAACACTTGTGTCAAAAAGGTCATTTTAAATTAAACCCTTGGCGGTGTTACTGCTGATGCACCCTGTCCATATAGTTTATGCAAAGAAGCATGAAGAGGAAACAGCATATGTCAATACAGGTTCAGGATAAGTTGGTTTGACACTTTTTTTTGAGGGATTATTTATATTGTCATTTTGATAGGTTGCTGTAGGAAAACAATTGGTTACTTACCACTGACAGCAGAATAGAAGTAGGAACAAGAACCAGAAAATGATAAAAAGTTGGGTGAAACTTGGCAGTAAATAACACAGATGGATCTTTTTCAATGTAAGCCTGTTCTAAAATAAAAATTGCATAACATTTTTTCATATAGGGTTACAGTGATATTTATATTTTACTACATATGACTGGCTTAATCTAACAAGTTTAACAATTCCAGTGACAAAGTCCTAGCCATATACATAGCGACATATCATTTCTGAGCTTCATGGGAAATGTAAACACTGATGGTGTTCCAGAGGCCATGATGGATAACCATATGTGATACTATTATTGTATATCTGAGCACTGTGAAAAATGTAGTTCACAACAGTAGCTGAAAATATACTGAGTGTAAGGAAAAATGTAATAAAAAACATTGGGAGCAGTAATGACCAACCTTTAGCAATCCTACTGTTAATTACATTTCTTATGTCTGCAGCAACTGTAGAATTCTTTAGCTAGCATCGGTGAGAAGAAGTTCTATCACAACTCTAGCTGTTCTAGCTTGTGGCACATAGAATATGGCACGTAGAAGTTTTGATTTGAAATTTAGATATCAATATTTTTTGTCCTTTGTTGTTATCTTGCATGCGGGTGATAATGTGGGTCAGCTTATATTTTTATATCTGTAATTAGGGTTTAAATGTTGGAATTATATAGGTGAACTGCTAATGAGATTTCTGCTGGTTGAGGCACAGATCTCTGATCCCTAGTGCTATAGGAGACAACAGGGAATATGGGTAAAAAGTCACATTTTTTAATTACCTTCCTGTGCCCCTCTCTACCAGTGGCCCTGGTGAGGAACACTGTATGTACCAGTGGTTGTTCTATCCCTGAATGCATTTGTGTACAACACATGTTTGACAAGATATATAATGTGTTAATATTAATAACTGCGTCTTTTATTTTTCCATTTAGGGGCTGATGCTGTGGAGGCACAGTGTAAAAGATTTGAAGTAAAGTCACATGAAGATGGAAGGATGCTGTTTTCAGCTGATGAGGAAGAAATCACCATTGGTGCAGATAGACTCAGAGTAACAGGTAAAAATCAGAATTGGAATCTCAACCAAACAGAGAACTTTCCAGTAGAGCACTATTCTTTATGCATTTCTCTTGTCAAAACAGCTTTGCTAAGTTGGTGGTCTAACTGAGTTGCAGATCTAATGATAATCTCTTATAGATTAGAAAAAACACCATCACTAACCTTCTTCTGGAACTCACTGGAACTGGTTCTGAGTTACAGACAGGGTCAGACTGGCATGCCAGAATGCTGGGAAATTTCCCAGTAGGGTGCCTGCACTTGTGCTGCTGATAGGATGCCACTGTGTTGGCTCTCACTGGTCACCCATCACAGTAGGTTAATTGTTTTTATCCACTTTAGGCACAATAATCATATCTAGATTTTAATTTGATATGTTTAATTATATATATAATATTATATATTACAATATTATTATAATATTACATTTATTTAGGTGGGGGGGTTGGAGGCTTGGGCTGTGGGAACTCAACCAGCCTGGATTGCCTTGAAGGTTAGGCTATTGCACGCTCAGTATTTGCTAGAGCACACAGAGTCCACACCCATCCAGCACCCTCAAGCCTGACAAAGACGCAATATGGTTGAAATGTTGTCACTTTGAAGAAGATAAACACCCCACTTGATTGAGTGCTGTGTTGTTAATGTTTTCAGGGGGGTGGGGTGGGATTTATTGTAGAGGACCCGGCGTAGTCCCACTCCCGGCACCATTTGAAGAGTGAGTGCTGATAGACCTTATTTGTTTTTACTGATATCTGTAGACATAAGCTGGACATAACTGGGTTGTGCCTAGCTTGTGGCTAGCAGGCTATGCTATTAGCTGGATTAATGACACACCTGTGACTGACAGACTGTATGCTATTACCTGGATATTGACATGCCTGTTACTGGCAGACTATATGTTATTACCTGAATTTTGACACACCTGTGGCTGGCAGACTGTATGTCATTACATCCATTTTGATATACTTGTGACTAGCAGACTGTATTTTTAGCTAGATTTTAACACACCTGTTTTTTCACTTTGTACAAGCATTTTTTCTTTATATGCACACCCTTATGCATATCTGTCATATTGATAAATAATAGACTTTTCAAATATTCCTTAAGATACATGATGTGTTCTTTTATGAACAATAACATAATGATGCAATGTTATGGTGCTGGTATTATGATGCCAGTCTGTGGGGCTGATACACAATTCCCAGTCTGGCCCTTGTTACAGAAAGTGAGACAAAATCACATTAAACAATGGATTGTACTGCTTTTTTGATGAAGTAGGATCCCATCAACCATGATTCCTGTTTATTGTAACTGTTAGTAACTCAATATTTCACTATAAAATGAATTTTGACATTGTTCCACTTCATGTTGGAATTATGAAACTTAAATGCACCATTTTAAGTGTCCAAAAAGCCTGATTAGTAAAAACAGCAGTTGCACTAATTCCAATCAGCTTGCACAGAATAACTCATCTGCTTCCAAGAAGAGGTGTGCACCTCAAACAGTACCTGAAAGCAAGCCAACTGACTCGTGTATCAGATTCAGATATCTTGTTGGCTCAAACCCAAGTGAGTGCATTCCCATCTGGGAGAGGATATACCAACATTTATTTATAACCCCACTATGGTGTATTTTGGATCTCTGTGTTTCTCTGTTCCATGTGCTGAATTTAATATAAGCTGTTAAAGATTAGTTTCTTAATATTTATATTTGCGCACCTTCACCAGTTACTTCATTTTGGTGGGATATAAGGGGGTGCACCACTTGAGTGGTTGCTGCACTTTTTATGTTACTAGAGTGCCATCCATTCCACAATCTCACTATTGTAAAATAATAATTCCACTCCACCATGGTTTCATAAAACGCTGGCTATTCAAATGTTTCTGTAACCTTTTAATGTTGTTGTTTTTTTTGTATATGAAGAAAGAAATAAATACTAATAAAGTTCAAAATAAGAGATATGCCCCAAATTCTCCCAAACTGTTTGCACTTTAGTTGGACACAGCTATCTATCATGTATGTGTTGAAAATCTACAGTCTCTGCATGTATAAACCAATTCTGTGCAAATAGCGGGAGTTTTAATTAACTGGAACTGAGGCAAATCACTTGTAATTTGCAAAATGTTGGTGAGTGTTTAAACCCCTCACCATGCTAACATGCACATTAAAGTCTGATGGAATAAACAATGAATATTAGTAACCTGTATGTCTGTATGTGAAATTTAGATTAATGAAGGCATTATCATATAAAATTGCAATTTACCAAAGCCATTCTCTCCCTTATATAATGTGTCTTTTGGAGCCCGATAGCTCAACTTGACTTTCAAAAGCACTGTAAAGGCCTGTAATTAACCTCCTGATAATGTATTAATGCTGCTCTCGCTACAAGTTTATAGAACACTAATGTGATTTAGGATATATGAGTTAATTTACATTTACATATATTTTAGACTAGCACAGCATGTTTTATCATTATTGGATAGCACACAGATACCATTCAGTAAAATGCTGCATATAGCGATACTGCAGTACTAAGGCCAGTTAAGAGCTACCTTCGTGGAGTATTTATGAATGTTTTCCATCTACTTTGTTCCAGTTTATTATTTCTATTTTATGCACTTCTTTAATTTATTCCAGTTTTATTATACCTGTTTTCATATCAGATTTTTTTTTTTTTAAACTCTTCCAATATATCTATGGAAATGTAGTCCAATAAATCACATTAAGAGGGACTATGGATGTCATCATTCACTCTTATCTCTTCTGCTACATTTTAAAAATAGATTTCTCAACAGTGACATGAGCCCTGAAATTACAAATATTCTAAAATATATCCTGCTGTTACCTTGTGTCTTACATAACTCATTTTCTAGCATCCAAATTGCAAGCTATACATTTTAAAAAAAGTATGATTTGGGGAGTTCTTTAACTAGAATGTCAATCTCTGTCTCCAGTTAACGCAAAATGTATGGTAATTAGTGGGACAAGATTTTGGCTAACTGTAAAATAGGTGAACAGTGTGGGGGATGTTCAAAAATACTTTGACAAATTGGAGCAATGCATAAAAACATAGGAGCTTAACCTGCTGAGGATATTTAATTATTTGCAATTCTGGATAAGTCTGCTCCACTAGGGCTAAAGAGGAAAGGAGAAGAGGTAGAAAATACTGGAATGGAAAAACAGGAAACAGCTGCTACGTACACCCATGAGCAGTTCCCGCTGCTCTTAGAAGGACAAAACCAAATATGGAGAGATTGGTGTGAGTGTTGCTAAGAGAGAATTAAGAACAATTGTAATAAAAATATGCTTATTTTAATTGGTGCTAATAAAAGACGATATACACAACAGTAAAATTCACATGGCATAATACAAGGATTCAGATGTACAAATATTCATAAAAACACAATCAGTTATCAAAATCTGGTCCGAGAACATAACATTTACGTTCTGGGATTGTGTAGAAACGTTGTGACTCAACCTTATCCGTTTCGCCATACAAGCCTTCATAGAAACATAGAATGTGTCGGTAGATAAGAACCATTTGACCCAGTGTGCCCAATTTTCAAAATAGTTTTATTAGTCCCTGACCTTATCTTATATCTAGAATAGCCTTGTGCATATACCACACATGCTTAAACTAGGTATTCATCAGAAGTATGTATAAAAGATAACAAGCTGTCCAGAAAGAAAAGGAGAGAGGAAATGCGTAAATAAGGTAAAGAGGTCATAAAAAGTACTGTAAGAGCTGGACTATAATGGTGTATAGGTAGACAAGGTAAAGGTAGCAAAAAATGGTAGCTAAAAATCATTATTCTCTGTAGAATAACATACTGCTACTGTTAGACAGTTATTAAAAAAAAAATATATATATATATATATATATATATATGTTTATTAATACCTGTCTATAACAGTTGCAGTATGTTATTCTTCTACTGGTAAAATGTAAGTGTATCTGCTTTAAAACCAACTTATCTAAATATATATATATATATATATATATATATATATATATATATATATAATAGGTGGAAGAATTATGTTCATGTAGATAAGTTGGTTATAAGGCAGATACATGTACATTTTACCACGATATGCAGTGGATACTGTACAGAGTAATTTTCCATACTGTAACTGAAAGCTGTAGATTTAGGTTTAGCATATGTGGTAAGGGATTAATCCTGATAAAATAATAATATGATAATTGAACTTCTGTTTTGGTTAGTGTCTATAGTTTACACAGTAAATAAATGCAATAAGTGTTAGACATTTTTTGCCATATTTGCGTAGGTATTTTATATGTACATGATCATTGACCTATGTAAGAAGTGAGGTGTATCAATAACAGTCTGTATAAAGGAAGTTTCCTTGACACAAGTAGTATTTAAAGTATGAGTGCAATACCAATCAGTAGTCAAAATCTACAGCTTTAAGTTACAGTATAGAAAATTACTCTATACAGTATCCACTGCATATAGTGGTAAAATGTACTTGTATCTGCTTTATAACCAACTTATCTACATAAATATAATTGTTCCACCCAATATATATTTATATATATATATATATATATATGTTGGTTTTAAAGCAGATAAACTTACATTTTACCAATATATGATCATTAATCAATTCTAGAGGACCTACTAATGGCCTGATTATACAATGCTCATTAGTAGTTAGGCAGATTTCTTCAGATTAAGAGGTTTATTAAGAGGTTTATTATACAAGTAGTTCAGCAAGAGCCATATGGATAATCACTTGTTTCATGAGACTGGTAGATGAAAAAGCCCTACATATCTCTCTCTCTCTCTCTCTCTCTCTCTCTCTCTCTCTCTCTCTCTCTCTCTCTCTCTCTCTCTCTCTCTTGATAGAGAGCGCCCCTTTTTTTTTTTTGATAGATTATCAATAATGGATTGGGTTTTAATTTTGTTTTTAATATTTCTAGTTTGTACAATGTGCTAACAAAAATACCCAAAAACACAAAACAGTTTGCACTATCATAGCTGGAATTCCATTATCTCTACTAATATAAGCTCTTTATTTTTAGAGCTTTACCGGATAGATATACAAATAATAACCAGTTTTATATTTCGCTAATTGAGAATGGAGAATCGATAGACATGAGACTACGCTTGCAATTCTTAGCCATTTGTTTACTGATTTACAAAACATAGCAGTGTGAGGATGACACGAGCAAAGTAGAGGTACACTTTAAAGAGCAACTGTCATGTTCATTGTAAAACATAAAATAATACGTTTTATTTCATTGTTTTACAGTTATTTTTTTTTGTCTGATCTGACTGATGGGGGGATGGAGCATTCCAGTCACTGTGCATGATGGGGGAAAACTAAGCAATGTATACAGTTAAAAAAGAAAATGCTAAGTTTAATCTTTTACAATTGCCCTTAAAACTACTTGTACATTTTCTGTGTGTGAATCATATATCCATTTTGTCTACCAGGGGGTCCTGAGAATCCGAGCTGAGCATACAAACATAATCTCTATTTAAAAAAAAAAAAAAATTGTAGAAAGACTGCAATCTTACAGTTCATAGTAAGTTTCAGAAAAAAAATATTTTACTAGCTATGAAATAATCGGATTCATAAACATTTATCAAACACTCTGCTGGATATGTAGCTGCACACAGTGTTTATCACAACGGAGTTACAGTGAGTGATGATTCACAGCAACTACTGTTAAAATGGATTTATTTTTCAAGATGTATGCTGAAACTTTTAGTATTTTGTGATAGTCGTCTTATAGATTTTAGTGCTTTTTCCCACATTTTGTGATTAAAATGCAGCCCATTATATATTTAGAAGTCACCAGTGAGAAAGTCTCTATTCCTTCTGAAAGGTACTTTAAGGAGAAATATCGGGCAGAGAAAGAGAACTGCACTGTCTATTGCAAGTGACACATATGCAGAAGGTATCACATTTTCTTTACAAGTCTTTCTGCTGAACAGTGCACTTTGTATAGATAGACACATCCACATCTAACAATGCACTGCACTTTAACCATAGTCACAGTGAAACGCAACATTTTATAGAATAGAGAGCATGATATCATTGCAATAATATACACATGTTTAGTCGTGTTTGTCTGTCTTTATGTTTATGATTATGATACACAGGCTTAAAAACAAAGCCTTTCACTCTGCGAGAACATTGAGTGACAGTTGGTGACAGGATTCCATTACCCTATTTTCTTCAAATTGAAGCACAGAAGAACCTGGTATTGTAGAAAACTACACATTTCTTTTAAAGTACCTTTTTTTCCCCCATAGTCAGCTCAATGTACAAAATAACTCTTCCTTCTATTAAAGAAGCAATCATAATTGATAAGGTTAGTTACACTTTAAACCAGGCCTTCATGAGCAAAATGATACAGATTTTTGAAAGCATGCTTGCATTATAAGAAACATTTATAAAAAGAAAACACAGCAAACTGGGTACGGGGACATTTGTCACCTATTTATAAGTAGGGGAGGGCAAAATGATCACAGGAAGAGAGTTTAATGATACAGAACCATAGAAGAAGAGACTAATATCTCTATTAACATTTTTTTCCAGAGGAAGTGTGTTGTATTCTAATCTTCCGCTCTGCTGCACACAACTCAAGTCTGTCAAGTGACTTATTGCCTCACATTTACTCACTTAACAAGTTCCAGGCAGTTCAGTCCAGATACTGCATTTCTTTCCAAGTGTATTTCACCTATATTACTTACACTAAATAAAGGAGGAAAATAAAATTGTCTGCTGCCTGCAAAACAATAAAGCGAATCTGGGAGCCAGCAGACACTTGACTATGTAGAAGCACATACTTAGAGGAAAATAAAAAATCAACTAACTTAAATATTTCTTCATCTCTCAGTTATATTATTGAATGATTTGTTTAGAAAATAGCTAGATGCAGGTCAGTTGAATCTGCTTTATGTATTTGTACAGTGACAAGAAACGTAATGTAAACCATTTGGAATTACCTGGTTTTCTGCATTAATTGGTCATAAATTGGTGATCTGGTCTTCAGTCACACGTATAGAGAAACAAAATGTGCTTAAACTAATAACACCCACACACAGTCGCACATTTTCATGTCTTTGTTGAACACTCCCATTAAACATTCAAATTGGAAAAAACACAATAAAAAAGTAAAAAAAACAAAAAAACATTCACAGTGTGGTGGAAAAAGTAATTGAATCCTTGCATTTAATAACTGGTTGCACCTCCTTTGGCAGCATTAACCTCAAACAAGTGCTTCCAGTAGCTGCGGATCAAACTTGTACAGAGCTCATGGGAATTTTTTACTATTGCTCCTTACAGCATTGTTTAAGCTCAGCTATATTATTAGGATGTATGATGTGAACAGCTATCTATTGGTTTAAGCTTTGGCCTGTGACTAGGCCACTCAACAATGTGGATTTTGTTTTGTTTTTTTAAAAGTCATTTTGTAGTGGATTTACTTCAATATAGGGTCATTGCCCTTCTGCACCATTCAACTTCTACTGAGCTTCAGCTGGCCAACAGCCAGACATGATCCTGTATGATATTTTTACAAACTTGGGAATCCATTGTCCTCTTGATGATGGCGAGATTTCCAGGCCCCCCAGGCAGCATTGCTCATTTGATTTTGAACATACTGAAAGTGAAAGTGAGGTATTAATGTGTTTTAAAACATTTTTTCCATTTAAATGCATTCTGTATTATTATTTTTTACTTCTTATGCATATATTCTCGTATCTGTATTTATTTTGATTTCCTTCTTCTTTTCATGTTTATTCATTTTTATTATCTATTTTTTTTTCTTTATCTCACCCAATATATATTCTTTTGTATCATGTTTCTGTGATTGTTATATTTTTACACATTGTGTTTTCCATGTACTGTCATGTCATTCTGCATCTTTATTGTACTATCCAAGTTTTTTCAATACTTTATTGAAAACAAAATGTTGGATGGTACAGATGTGGTCACTGCCAGCCCCTGATGAAGAAGGTAGTGACCTATGAAATGCTTAGGATTTTACATTGCGAGCAGACTCCGTCATAGTATCAACTTCTATGCATCACTTATGGTTTATTAGGCTCTTCTGGTTTGCATTCCACCTTTGTTCCAAGCCAGTCGTGATGTTTGGGTAAGTGGTTGTCGAAATCTCTGAACCTCTCCTGCCATCTGTATATTGTTACCAGTCATGTTTTACTCAGACTTCCTATAATTAGCCCATTGGGGCACAAGAGTTTTGTATCTTAAATAAATTATTACATTATGACAACATCCCTCTTTTTTGCTCTTGTTTTAAAGACATCATTCACACTGTTGCAGGATTGGGGGATTATCCAGACACAGGTTGCATTAGGTTTTCATTCAAGTACTATTCATTTATATGTGGACTCGTTTTTACTTTACTACCTGCTTTGGTTGGTTATCAGCTTATTTGGCCAATTGAGTAGTGCCAGATCATTTTGGAGGCAGATACAGCCAGGAAATTGGTGTATTTTCAGTCACATACCCCTGTTCATGTGTATGTAATTTAAAACAAAACTGAGGTAAAAGATCATGAACTTAAACAAAAGCGTATTTCCACAATATTTTCTGTCTCATTGATATACTTGTAAATTTTTGATAAATAATCTGGCTTCTTTTTACAGAAACCCTTGCCAAATGTTTGGGTAGACAATAGCATGTTGATTTATTATATTTTTTGTTAAACTGAAAACTGTCCCAACTGCAAAGATGACTTTGGCAAGAGCTTACAAAATATGCGCCATATCTGAAGATTCATTAAGTGCTAACACATATTAGGTGTATGAGAAAATGTTTTGCATGTCAGTGTGGATTGTGATTACTGCCACATAAGGAATCTCAGCCTCTGTCTTACGGTATTCCGTGATGTCGATAAATAGAATCTTTCACCAGAGTTTTGTACAATCATGTTTAATTTTATTAACAGCCACACTACTGTGGAGGATTGTATTGTGCCATTCATAACTATTTGTATAAAATACAAGTATATGAATAGCTATTTTCCAATTGACCTTACCTTATTGTCAAGTTTTGGATTTGTGCTAATTTCTGGCTGTTACAAATGACTAGCTAAACCTCATGGGACTGCCGAGGTTAGCTGTTATTGAATTGTTTGGCAAAACAGGTAACTCTAAATATTGTTTTAATAGTCTCTAGAAACAGAAAGATGTGAAGACTTATGTAGACAATATTTTATCAATTAAAAATAATAATAATAAAAATAATTAAATATGGGAATTTACATAAATGCAACTTTTACTATAAATGAGTACCTTACTTAGTTCAGAGTCCTCCTTTTGATTTTATCTGCTTGCAATTTGGAAAATCCCTACAAACTACCACTTTTTTGGAAAGCATATCAATCCCTACAATAGATTTCTACAGTATGGTAATATCTTTGACTAATAAATTTTTTATTTTCTGAATTTTGATTTTACACTGGCATTGTACCGAGAGTACCCACTACCTATTGCACATTTGACTTCTTGTATAATTGCATCCCTACTTTCTTTTAGATTATATGGCCATTGCAGCAGGCCAGAGTCCTTCTTTTTGTTCCAGTTTATATAATATTGTGATGCAGCCATTTATGTGTATACTATGTTTGCTCATGGTTTAATACTGTTGATTATGATGCTGCTTACCCCCTTCCCACTTGTAGGATGTTCTATGCTCTCCTACTTTTTTTTAATAATAAAATTTTTATTATTTTCTTGTGTTTTTTGAATAACAGTCGTTTAGAAAAAAACGCAAAAAGGGGTACAGAAAGAAAGAAGGGAAGGGTACAATATGCAATTCACACCTGAGAATAATCATAACATTTGTTTGTTACATAACACAACTCGAATATCACTACAGCCTGGGTATTACAGCACATTTCGTGCATAGGAGGACCAAAAATCCCAGATTCTATACATTTTCTTACATGAATTATTTGAAAAACTAAATAAACGTTCGTTCTCATAATTTGATTGAATGAGTTGAAGAGATTCTTTAATAGTCGGAGGAGTTACACATTTCCATTTTCTTGCTATTAATGTTAGGGTTGCTATACAAAAGTGAAGGATTAATATTCGTTTATTATAAGGGATAGTGAGGGGTATCATTCCCAATAACCCCATTTTTGGTGTTGCATCAACTTTTAATGTTAGACATTTATTTAAGTGTCCAAAGAGGGATGTCCACAGAGGTAACAGTAGTGGGCAATCCCACCACACATGTAAAAGTGACCCAACTTGACCGCAACCTCTCCAACATAGTTTAGAATATCTGGGATGTATTTTGGATAGAATGTAGGGTACTCTGTACCAGCGGTATGCTAATTTTTTATAAAGTTCTCTATGAGAGGTGCAGTGAGAAAATTTGGAAATTGGAGTGGACGCATTTTTCCATTCTTGTGGGGAGATATTCTGTCCCAGGTCTTTCTCCCATTTTTCCATATATGAATATGTAGTCTTAACGTTGGGACTATTTAAAATATTATAACAGAAGGAAATTGATTTATATGACGTTGGGGCCTTTAAGCAGTGTTGTTCTAGTTCCCATAACTGGGGATTTGGTCTCTGCATAGATTTAGAATGATCATGTTTCAGAAAATGAACTATCTGCATGTATGAGTAATAATCTGTATTATTCAACAGATAGTCAGTTTTCAAGACTTCAAAATCTTTTAACTGTTCTCCTATATATAAATCTTTAAGCTGGTGAATACCTCTTCTTTGCCATCTAATATAGTTAAAGTCTGGGATATATAGATGTAAGCAAGAAAGTGGGGTTACCATACTGGTATGTGAAAACCATTTTTTTGAACTAAACCCTTTGTCCCAAATTTTTATTGAGTTTAAACTGGGTGGATAATAATCCCTTTTCTTTGGTCTAAGTGAAGAGGGGGAACATAATAAGGTTTGTAACGTATCTGGTGCCAATACTTGATTTTCCATATCAAGCCACGTCTTAGTATTTGGTGGAGAATGCATGACCACAGATTGGGCTAAGGAGCAGGCCAAATAATAATACTGTAGATTTGGAACTCCCATTCCTCCTTTGGAAATAGGTAATTGGGTGATATTTTTTGCAATCCTTGATTTTTTAAATCCATTAATAAACTCGGATATTATATTCTGTGCTTGGGTTAGTATTGAGGTCGGAATGTGTAATGGTATAGTTCTAAAAATGTATAAAAATTTAGGAATAATTGACATTTTTACTGCAGCAATTTTTCCTGACCAGGAGAGGTTATATGTGTTCCAAGAGTATAAATCTTGTCTTACAGTTTTTATAAGTTTTTGTATATTAAGAATAGCTGTATCCTCTGTATTATTATAAATTCTTATTCCCAAATAATCAATATATTTAGATTTCCAATCATATTTAAATTGTTTTTTGTATTGCTTCAAATGAGTTTCAGGAATATAGAAAGGCAGTGCTTGAGATTTCTGAACATTAATTTTATGATATGATATTTGACTAAATGTTTCTAGTTCATAATGTAAATTTTTTAGGAACTGTTGTGGATCTAATAGGGTTAAGATAATATCGTCTGCGAAAAGGCAAATTTTTTGTTGGTTAGAATTGGCCATTTTAATACCGGTAATGTTAGAATTTTGTCGTATCTTAATTGCAAGGGGTTCTAGAGATAGAACATATAACAACGGGGATAAGGGGCACCCTTGTCTTGTACCATTAGTTAGAAAGAATGATTTGGACAAAAACCCTGATGTGATTACTCTAGCAGAAGGGGAATTATACAGCGCCATTATTGCTGATATAAATATCTGGGGAATTTCAAATCTTAGTAATGTTTCATTCATATACACCCAATTTAGACGATCGAATGCTTTTTCTGCATCTAGTGATAGGAAAATACCAGGTGTTCTTGTCTTCTCTAAGAAATGGGCTAAGTTTATTAATGTTCTTGTGTTATCTGAGCCTTGACGTGATTTTATAAATCCAACTTGATCTTTATTAATTAAAGAAGGTAAAACTGTTGACATACGATTTGCAAGAATTTTAGCATACAATTTAGCGTCTGAATTTAATAACGAGATCGGTCTATAGTTTTGGCATATATCTGGGGGTTTTCCCGGTTTCGGTATAGTTGTTATGTGTGCTTCCAGCAATTCTTGAGGAAGTTTACCTACTTTCATACATGAATTAAAAAGAGTATTTAAAAATGGGGATAGTTCTTTACTATATAGTTTATAATAAATATTGGAAAAGCCGTCCGGACCTGGTGCTTTTTTTAAAGGGAGAGTTTTAATAGCAGAGATGATTTCTTCTGTATTTATAGGGGCATTTAATATATTTTCCTGTTGTTGATTTATTTTAGGTATAGAAATAGAAGATAAGAATTTTTGTATACATTCCCTGGAGGGTTGAAATGTTGAACCATCATTTTTAAGATTATAAAGCTGTGCATAATAAGACGCAAAATAATTAGCAATGTCCTGAGGATTAATTATTCTGCCTTGTGGTGTAGTCATGTATGCTATTTTTTGTAAAGCTGTTTTATGTCTAAGGCGTTTAGCTAACATTTTTCCTGATCTATTACTTTGTGAGTAAAAGGTGGCTTTCAACCTCCTAAGCATGAATTCTGTTTCCTGTGCTCTTAAAATTGCTAGTTTAGACTTAATTTCTTTCAGTGTTATAAGTGTTAAAACAGATTGATTAGACTTATGAATTGAATAGGCTTTTTGTAATTGTATTAAAAGATCAGTTTTGAGTTTTAAGTGCTGTCTTTTTTTTTGGGTAGAAATTTTTATTATATGACCTCTTAAAACGGCTTTATGAGCTAACCACAATGTGTTAATATTAATGTCAGGGGTGTTATTATCTTCAAAATATTGTATAATGCTTTTACTTATAGATTTTTTAGTGTTCAAATCGTTAAAAATAGATTCATTAAGTCTCCATGGATTAGATATATTCATAGGATAATTTTCTGTTAATTCCATGCTTATTGGAGCATGATCTGACCAGTCTATTATATCAATATTACAGTTATTAATAGCATGAATTAGCGATTTGTCAACAATAAAATAATCTATACGAGAATAGGTATCGTGTGGATTAGAATAAAATGTATATTCCTTGTCATCTGGATGAAGCAATCGCCAAGAATCAAACCATGAATACTGGTCCAGTAATTAGTTTAGCTTTCTCCCTTTCTTGTTTATTTGAGATGATCTTTTTGAGTGTGTATTAACAGTTGTATCCATTGATGCGTCTATAGCCAAATTTAAGTCTCCTCCAATTATCACTGGGCCAGTCTTCCTAGTCTGAGTTAAGGAGAACATTTTATCCAGGAATTTGATCTGATGTTCATTAGATGAATAGATATTTACTAGCGTAAAAGGTTTATTATTAATAATACAATTTAGAATTATAAATCTTTCTTGGGAATCTATTTTTTTTTTTATGAGGGAGAATGCCGTATTTTTATTAATGAGGATAGATACTCCTGCTGTTTTGGTCTTTGCACATGAATGAAACATAGTAGGAAAATGTTGTGAGTAGAGCGGTATATTATTTTGAGCTATAAAATGGGTCTCTTGAAAGAGGCATACATCTGCCTTTGATTTAACTGCTAGGTCTAAAGCTAGTCGTCTTTTATGAGGGGAATTCAGTCCCTTCACATTTAAAGAAATAATTTTAAGTCCCATATTATGTATTATTTAAGGGTGTATATCTCAGTTTTGTTTGATATTTTTTTTTTTTTTTTTGTAGACATACATTAGTCAAAGTGGCAGCTTTCAAGTTATAACATCTTTGAACATTAATGTCGAGGAGCAATGTTAAAAACATATATTCTAATATGGTGTGTGTGCATGGTAAAATAAAATAAAAGTAACATACGTACCAGAGAACATTAATACCAAAAAACAGGTAATAGAAAACAGTAGATCCCAAACGGGGATCTAAAAATGGCATTAATTGCCAGAAAATCTCGAGGCTCTGCATTCTAGGTACAGAGTGTTGAGATAAGGCTGGGGGAAAGATCCAGCCTACTCACTAGTATAGTGAGAGTGTACTGGGGGGTGGGGATGAGTATTCCCATCCGGGGAGGCATTGAATTATTATAAACATAACTACATAATATTTTATGTATTAATGATATGTTACTTTCCATAATCCTTCAAAATATCTCCTACTATATTTTTTTAGAGATATTTATTAGGATCTTTAGCTTATATATATAGAGTATATCAACATAACATACAATTATAATGGGGTATTCGATTCCATAACAATATTACTACATGTTATGATGTTACGTTACCCTTGCAGGATATTAATGGGTCCATTCATATATGAAGTAATTGAATGTCCACAGATCATAACATTGTCCAAGCTGAAAGTTAACTTTCAATCTTAAGTTTTCTTTTTCTTCGAAATCCGGTTCCATTCTCTGTTGATCTTGGATGGTGAACTCTTGGTTTGGGGTTCACGATCAGTGAGGGATTTATTCCATATTTTGATGAAGTCGGCTGCTTGATCAGGCGTGTGTAAGATCTTCTTTTCCCCGTCTTTATGAACGATTAGCTTCACCGGGAATCCCCAGCTGTATTGGATTCCGATTTCTCTCAGCGTCGCTGTATGAGCGGCAAATGCTCTTCTTTTCATTAGAGTGTATGCAGACAAATCAGAGTAGATTTGTATGTTTATGAAGGGATCTGGTAGTTTCTGAGCTGTTCTTGCTGCTTGTATAATCTTTTCTTTATATTTATAAAAATGGATTCTTACAACCACATCTCTCGGAACATTTTCAGATATATTCCTAGGTTTAGGAATACGATGAGCTCTGTCAATGGCTGCCTCTGTTTCGTGGGTAGGGATCACCAGACTTTTAAAGAGGTTGGTCAGATACTCTTCCAGATCTTTTTGGGTAAACACCTCTGGTATGCCTCTAATTCTCAAGTTGTTTCTCCGAGAACGATCTTCGGCATCAGCAATTTTGGTTTTTAAGGCATCCATTTCCAACTCTAGTGCATTATGCCCATCCACCAATTCGTTATGTGAACCAGTTAGTTCGGCCATCTTTGATTCAAGGTGGTCTGTTCTCGTTCCGATTTCTTGTAAATCTTTTTTTAGGTCTTCAGTGAGAGCTGAAATATCTTGGATTCATTCTTTTTTCATATCTTTCAATAGGATTTTGATTTCTTTTATCGAGGCTGGACCTCCCGAATACATCGAGGGACCTTCTGTATCAGACGTGTTGTCGTTTGCGCGGGAAATCTTCCTCGCCATGTTGTCATCTAGCAGATCAGCTTGGGATTTATGCTTTTGCTTCTGATTAAAAAATCCCGAAACTTTGTCTGCGTGTTTGTCTTGTTTCGACGAAGCCATACTCTTTCTTCGGGTTGTATTAGATGGATTTAACGGTCAGCATCCCCGGATGGATACACCGCATCTCAGGAGCTTCAACAACCTGCGACCATCTTGCTGAAGCGTCAGGCCACGCCCCTGCTCTCCTACTTTTAAGTGCCTAGAGGCTAGTCGGACGGCATAGAACGTCCTGCATTAAACAGCTAATCATGGCTCCCCGTGATGAGCTGTGCAGAGGATTCTGCTGCAGGGACTTGCAGCAGGATCCCCAGTGTCAGATGAGGCCACTCTATAGATACCCTGATCAGGTCCCTGCTTGGATGTTCCTGGCCGCTGATCACAAAGTGATCAGCGGCCAAGAACAAAAATACATCAGTTTGGGGCTTTGGACGTTAAGGACCAAAGTACCATGCGGCTTGAAGGGGTTAATAAAAGCACATGATAACATTGATTATATGATGTATAAGAAAATAACATTTTGACTAGACAAGTTAAAGTAACGTTGGAACAATAAGGTAATTAAGATTTGTCTTGTCAAGAAATATACATTATTGATAGGTTAAATTTAAGAAACTATGTTCAACTTTAGCTGTGCAGTAATTGTAAATTAAGTTTCTATAATGCAAAGGCTAGGACAGGTGGCCAGGCAGGATTAAAACAGTGGGTAAGATGTTTGATCCAAAGGATAGCCACCATTATTATGCCAATGAAATAGATTGTTCTGAGGTAGATAAAGTGAATCACATTTAATTAAGTAATAGTAACATCACCTGAATGTTGGGTAAAAGTAAAAACCCTGGGATGTACTTAAAAACCATAGAATATTAGAATGTACCATTGCTGGTTAAACACTTTATTGTTATTAATATATGGCAAAAGGAAGAGGGAGGCCTAGGGCTTTGTCCAACATCTGTAATAGTGTAAACAAAACAAATGGATTGGAGTGTAAAACCAAACATTTTAGGAGCAAGCATACAGTCAGTGAATAGTCATGTTCAGTATTTATTTTTTATTAGCAAGCCTTTAAATTCATACTATACTGTCTATACATTTATTTGTTGCAGGAACTGAAGGAGCAGTTTTTGGACACTCTGTGGAAACACCGCATATAAGAGCAGGACCTTCTCAAGACCTCAGGTATATAATTTTTACTAAATGGGCATATCGAGAACTGTGATATAAAGATGGTAAATATGAAGGTTAGTACATATCAGAAGGTCATTCTCCTTGCAAAGCCGTAAGTCTGTAATTTACAAGACTTACATGATAACATCACTTTATACTGACTGCGATATCACACTTACTAAGGCATAGAGTTCTAAGGTTTCACAGTGTTTAATATATTGATATAATTATTAAGTTGTATAGATTTATTTTTGTTAGCTGTTGAGATTAACTTTTTACATTTAGAATTGTGTTTGTTTTTGTTTATGGTTTTCTAAAATACATTAGCACAGGGATATACGTGCAAAAAATAAGGCATCAACATGGTTATATGTTGTAAACAGTGAGTTCAAGAGCTTTCAGTAAATTAGTGATTTAGCCAAACAAGTGAAACACAAAGATTGAATGAACTATGCAATATCCTTAAATAACTTATGAATATAGATGGTTGGTAAGAAACATATATCATGACATTGGTACAGAGTATGTCCGTATTCACGATTAATCTACCATGTGAGACAGAAGGATTCGGATGGCCCACAAACTGTGGGGAGACGACAGAGGGTATATCACAACAGATGATATAAGGGACCTGAAAGTTAATTATGGAAACAATGGACAGCTAGGGATGGCAGCTGATATCAGCAAAACATAAAATATGGGATGAAACATGGTGTCCTAAAAAGATTTAGATGATTTGGAAATTGAGGACTATACTCAATGGAAGTAGACTTTGTGACATGGTTGGATGATATTTAGCATGGACAATGCTCTTATAAATAAACTGAGCACAATATTAAATAGGCTTTGTTGGAGAATACTAAAATGTGTTTGTGTACTATATGTATATATTATATAAACTGTTGGATTATGTTTTTAATTTGAAACAGATGTCTAAAACCTAAAATTATAAAAACAGTGCTAAATAAAATGTTAAAACCAGGTTAAGGAAAAGTAATGATGAGTATTGATCCCATGATATTAGTTCAGAAGAATTATTTAGGCTAACATTAAATAATATATATTTAGAATAGTGCAAATACACCTTTCTCTAAAGAACTAAATACATTGTATTTTACCTATGATAAATAAGGTACATTGCAGATAATACTAACAATTAGCTTGATGCTATCATAAAACAAAACAAAAAAATAAATACATATGTACGAAGACTTCATTGAATCAGAAGTATTGTGCTTTGGCCTGCAGGGAGCTATCTGATGAAGAAGATAAAACAGGGAGGTGCAATTTTTTTTAACACAAATACAGCCTAAAGCTCATAATTTAATACATTAGAACTGTACATATTTTCTGCAGAGGAACTCTTTGCCACACTCCTATTAAAACTATGATAACATCACTCCACCTACTATGTTTTAATCTATGTATCTTTAATCTTCCTCCATGCTCTGCTCTTCTTTAACGTTACTGTTCCATCAGAATTTAAACTCTCTGGATGCTTCTGCTTCCTGAAGCCCCCTTTTGCAAAGTGTTTGTGGAGACCAACTGCCTACAGCTGGGTAAGAAGACTTCCTATACTGAAAGTTTCTTAAAGGGACACTGAACTATACTTTTCCCTTGTGCTTCTAATATTGAAACACAAGTAAAAGGTTAGTTGTCCCTAGTGTGAGAATAAACTGGCATATACTTCTAATAGTACACGCCAGTTTATCCTCTGACCGACAGCTGCCATGCTTCCATGGGAAGCAGGCAGCCATCTGGTCGGCGACTGACTATCTCAGCTAGTACAGAGAGAGACCATAATTTTTGCATGAGAACAACAGGGGGACCTTAACTAGCAACTAGAGGCGAGTGACCCCGCATTCTGCAGACCCTGGTCAGAGGGAGCTCCCGCATTCTGCAGACCCTGATCAGAGGCGAGCCCCCACTCTGATTGGCTGTGCACGTGCTGTCACTCACAGTGCATGACAACCTAGAACTGCTGTATCTCAGCTGTGAGATACAGCAAAGAATAAACCAACATGCATCTATTAAGAAACATGTTCGGTTTACTCCAGACCAGCATGATTTATTTTTTTAACCTTTACTTCCTTTAGGGACACAATTAGGAATATAAAGTGAAATCTACATGCAGTAATATAATGACCACTGCCATGACTTGCTTTTGAACCACTTCCAAATGTTTAGATAAGCCATCCACTTGCCGATGAAACACAGTGCCTAGTAGTATATTGGCAAGCATTCACTTAAGTAATATTGTTGTTTTCTTGACTACTGGAGAACTCGGTTGCTTAGCACGTTCATTACCTATATTTCCAACTTCTAGTAGGCCTTTGCTACTATTTACTACATGTAATGATTAAAAGGCTCTGCAGAACCCCTTGCTAAAAAAAAATACCTATACAAATTTAAAGGTGGCAATGATCAATACATGCTTTTGTTTTTTGTATGTTTTTTTTTTCCACCTTGTTCTGTCACTCATAGAAGAAATACCTTGTGAATGTTAACTACTATCTGCTTTTTCAATACAACTAAAGAGACTGTGTTTATTTACAAAACAGTCACGAATACATGCCTACTCTGAGGTCCACATTTGTAATTGCATAATGATAATGTGGTTGGAAACATGATTGGACCTCTGTGAGACAGAAGAGAACCATTCCTGGATGTCTATTCTTTTTTTCTTTCTAGATCATATTTGGTAAATTAACCTGCACATGAATATTTTTCATGGAACCTCACACATTAACATTTTTAATTATCTTGTACATGCCACACACTATTTAAACATCTTTTAATTCTCTTTGAACTTTATGGAGTCAATTCACTAACGAGAACATTTTGGTGAATTGAATGGGGAATAATACAAATCAGGCATTAATAGCGGAGTTCAGAGGCATGTTGGAAATCTCAGCTCTTCTGGCCTGATTTTAAGAATGCCCTTCTCATTTGATCAAAGTAAACTGTTAAGTAAATTGATCCCTGTCTATTTTAAATGGTAATTGCATTAGTATTCCTTTCTATGGAACATTATGAATACAATGTAACAGTAGAGGATCTACTTTATCAAGAGGAACTGAGAAGGGAAATTCAATCTTTAGGCCAATATAGCCAAGTTGGACAAATTACCCAATGCAACTAAATGAGATAATTTTTCCAACAGAGCTACTTTGGCTTTAAGTTTTAAATCCCTGTGCCAATTCCCTGCAAACTATTGAGTAGACCCTATTGTAATCATATTGGTAACCATTTTAACTTAATCAGTATTTTTAATTGTAGGTAGATTGTTAGGTTGGATCCAAAATACTAATTGCAGGATATATTTATTGCAAAAAAAAAAAAAAAATAGTTCTCATCAGTAATTAAAACTGAGCAAATTTATTTTCTTCAAAAACATGCAAAATTAAATATTTTAACTGTTAATGCTCCTTAAGTCTCCTCACAAATGGTTAGTTAAACTTACTTTTTTAATATTACTTCCATTCAGCATTTGTGATACTTTAGGAGCTTTAACATGGTTAAATGTGATATTTTCTGTTGACAAACTTGACATTGTTTACTAAAATAACATATAGTAAAAATTGATTGTTCCAACTCACAAGTACATTTCTGAAAGGACAATTGAAGTTTTTTTTTTTTTTTTTTAACCCTCGTCCCCCTTCTCCATATTAGAAGCACAAGTGAAAAAAAAAGTTTAGTTGTTCTTTAAGATGACAGTTAGTGTTGCAGCCTTGAATTCCACTTAATTCAGCATACAAAATCTGATTAAAATGGCTTGAAACAAATTGTAGTGATTATTTCACCATGCAAAATAGTGCCAATGTTTCTGTATAGACAACATTAATAAAAGACCATTGGACCATAAAGCTGTCTATATGTTACCTACTGGAATAAATAGCACTAATTAGATCAAGGTCTTTTCACTAAAATTCAACTTTGGAGGTCGACTTTCATTTTGAGACTAAGTCAAAATCGACCCCCCGAGTTTGGCTTAGAAAAAAACAAACAAACCCTGGTTTGAATCTTCCCCACTGAATGTAATAGGAGGGCATATGATCAAAGATATTTTTCAGACTAAGTCAAACTCGGGTGCTGAAATTTACTTTCAAAACGAAAGTCAACCTCTGATTTGCATTTTCAGACCTAACTGTGTCAGTCTTCTTTGTTATAATACTAAGTTACAATAGTTACAATAAAATATCTGTATAACTATGGAAGCAAAATAATTAATACACATTGCTATATATATATATATATATATATATATATATATATATATATATAGAGAGAGAGAGAGAGAGAGAGATATATAGAGATATATATATATATATATATATATATATAATAAACATATATATATATATATATATATATATATATATATATATAAACATAAATTTAATAAAAACAAAGCAGATGAAGTACAAAATCTGTGTATTTCATGAGTTATATATAGAAATAAAAACATTAGCTAGTACACACATTTACATATATCTACTTTTTTGGGACTTGAAAAATTAAAGGGATATGTTTAAATTATTTTAGTGACATGGTCTACATGTTGAATGTCGTTTTATTAGAGATATAATAAATACAATAGTATTTCTTACAATACTCTCAATATACCCATGTATTTGTTGGTGTCCATATCATAAAAAACATATACATATGTGTATTTCTACTTATATATGCGTTTTTGTTTAAACTGTATATGTTACTGTATTTGCATTGTACTATGTTTTGAATGACACGCTTACTTAATATTAATTAGTGGTATTTTACATCTGTATGGATTTGAAAGCAATGTAAACAAACTGCATTAATACACAATGATACATAGTAGGATAAAAAGTTGTTTAGGTACCGTCTACATATCAAGTAAGGACTAACAATAAAATAACTAAGATGCAAGAACTTTGTTTATTATGAGAAATGGGAAATGAAGGACAAAATGTTTGCTCATGTGTTATTCATGAAGGTCTAAACAGAAATGTCAATCTAAGACAAATATTCACTGGATTACCCTCCAAAGAATTGTCTGCATCTTTCTCCAATGCATTTCAGGTATATAGGCAATAATTTGCCATACACAATATTCTCAATGTCACTTTGAGGTTGCTGCATGGTTCGAAATATTTGTACATCAGTAAATAGTAAAGGTCATAAAGTTAAGTAAAAAGTTAATCCTACTCAAAGATTGATTTATGTTGGAACAAAAACATCTTACTCCAACACAAACTTTAAAGGGCTGTTTCTTTGCTTGGAGCAAGGCAAGTAATCTGTTAGGAATGGTAGTTAACTATTTAATAATGCCTTCAGGTGTTTCTATGTCAAAATTGTACTTTGTTTTAGCATCCACAGTTCAGCATGAACAGCATAATACAGTGAATATGCAAATATTTAAACATAGAAAACAAATTAATGTAGATATTTACCTCTTGTGGATTTAGTATTTATATAGTAACTCTTGTGTCTCTCATGGTCACCTGCCATTGTTCAAAGTACAAATGTAGAAGACTTTAAGTGAAAATATAAAATGTTTTTAGATTTAGGGAGAAAATCAATGCATATATATACATATTTGTGGGTGAATATTTAGGGGTTGATTTGTTACTACCAACAAATATGATATGCGGGTGACATTATACCTTTAAAAAGTACTGTGTTTGAATCAATGTGTGATACACATTTTGAAATAAAATGGAAATAATCCATCCTTGTCTGTTAACATGACTGAGACTTTTACCTTCCTTAACCCCTGACACAATGAATGTGTCAGGCACGTCCTGGCGGGAACTCTGTTCTCGACAAGGGACGTGCCTGGCACGTCTTGCGGTGAAATAAGCTGTCTTCGCGATCAACGTTCGCGAAAACCGCTGTAACGGTGCTGGTCTATTGCCTCGATGTCGAGGCAATAGCCAGCACCAAAATTTCTCTCTGGGGCACCCACGATTTAGATGGGGTCTGTTTTAATCATTGTATTTGTGTAAATTATATTTTAGATCAAAGTTAGAAAAAGTGTTTTTTTTTTATTTTTCATCATATTTTATGATTTTTTTGTACTAAATTATCAGATATGATGAACATAATTCTATCTAATCAAAGCCCTTCTTATAACGATAAAAACAACATATAATTTATGTGGGTATAGTATGTGAGAAAGAAGAAAATTACAGCTAAACACAAACACCCCAGAAATGTCAAAACAGCCATTGTCACCAAGGGAAATTAAAGGTAAAAATGTCTTGTCACTAATATCCCAACTCCCAATATACAAAATATACATCTACTTTAAAATAAATGTTACATCAATAACCTTATTTTTAAGCAAAATAAAAATTGAAAACAATCACATATACAGTGCAAAAATTCAGCAAAATTATATATTATCTATACTGCAAAAAGGAAGCAAACAGCTACATGTTGAAAACTCTGGCCTCAATCACCTTCTTAATAGAGAGGTAAATGATTGTGTTGTTGTTTTTCACCCTCTAGGCTCATAGGGAAAAGACAAAGATCAGATTTAATAGCTTTTTTCGTACATGTCAGTGCTCGCGACAATGTTCGAAAATGCCAGTGAGTTTCAGATAATGACTACGAGATAATCCTAAAAAGCTAATGCCAGATAATGAGATGGAAATTGTTCATGCAGCAAAGAATTGATAGGATGTTCATGAGAACCTCTTTTTTAACTCAGACATCAACGGGAGACTCACAAATTGTTCACAATCTATCTCATTTCTTTTCACGTCTATATTAAAGGTCGTCATTTTATTAAACAGAAAAACTAGCCAATTTCATAATCAGTAACATTATGCATAATCCTTTAATATTTAAACTGGTTGAAAGATTGTAAAGAGTGTTATGAAGCGTGAATCTTAGCTTTGTTTATTTTGCAATGAGATTATTATCTCATTCTTTTTTTAGTTCTAGTTTAGTATTTTCGTACAATGTGACCTATATTGTTGCTGATGTTGCACATTTTACGACATGCCAAGAGCATGTGAAAGGGGAATGGAATTACAAATCGTGTTTAACTCTTAAACACATAAGAGACTGTCATAGGTTTTCCTCGGAGAGTACTTTTCCTGCTTCAGTTGAACATACAGCTAAGAGAATACAATACAAACACGCATATACACAACATGTGGAACACAATTGAGCTGGAGATAAAACAAATTTTTACGAAATTATGAAACTAACAGAGCAATTCTGGAAATGAATCACAATAGAGCTGTGGCAGATGTAACTTGGTGCACTTTTAAAGCTGTAATGTGAGACTTATTCATAAAATTAGCCATGAAAAATAAAAATAAAACAGGACAAAGCTTAGTGGTTTTGCATATTGTATTGGCAACAAAAACAGAAATGGCGAAGTAGACAGATCATTTAATAACAAATTAAAATGCAAATAGAAAAAAAGAAATAATAAATTAAAAAAACTTGTGGTGGGCAAAATTTGATTTGAAATAAGATATCCCTTATTCACTTGGACTTGCCAAAAAGCCGAATTATGTTTAGCGAGAAATTGGAGAAAACAGTGAGAACATACACAGTAAAGGAATTTAAGCATGCGTGGGATGGGTACAAGGGTATCCGAGATATAAGATAAGAACAGGGCTAATAAAAGTGTTCTGAAAATTGGTCAGACTAGATGGGCAAAATGGTTCTTATCTGTTGACCCATGTTTCTATGTTACCCTGGGATGTAATGAGATCTGAAATGTATCTTCAGTGTGAACTGGAAGTATGTTTCTTTAGCAAAAATGGTAACCATGAAGGGTACTTGACTGGCAAAGAACAATAAATAATGGTATTCATAAATCATTAAATAAATTCACTAAAAGGTGATTTGAGATGAGTTGCAAGACTGTTAAGTAGCTTACATTGCGCAGGGACTAAATTTCTGGTAAAAAATTTTCATCTTACCCCAGCTTACCTGCAAATCATATATTAGTGAATAGTTCCCATAATGTTTATTAAAACAACAACTGTCTTCTATGGGTTTTCCCTTTCCTATATATAGATTAAATATATTCCAATAATAAGTAAGCCCAAATAGTGATTTTTTTTGAGAATGCATTTAAAACTTGATCTCTAATTTAAGTGTAAGTTTTGGACGTTATTGTAGGAATTTTGGAATTCATTTATTATGAATTTATTATAATAAAAAAAAAGCTTTTTACAGTAATACAAAATCAATGTATGATTTGTATTTGGATTACATGAAATTGAAGGTTTTGTGACATTGGGTATAAGATAAAACATTTTGTTGTGCTTTCAGTATATTTTTAACTTCTGTTTACTGAGCTGGGAACTAAAATCATATACGTGTTAGCCTTTTCTTTTCTAAAAGCTACAGCTATGTCTTATTATGCTTCTCTAATTCAGCCAAGGTTTTAAACAGAAATCAATGAGTCATTACAGATGTGTAGATTACACACTTTATATGTATTGTAACAGGTATGGCACATTTTTTCTAATTGTTATTATTGTTGTACTGCACCAAGATAGTCATGCCATTCAACACAAGAGTAAGCAAGGTGAGGCACTAAACAATAAAGAAAAAAAAATCAAGGAGTTACAAATTTCTGTAACAAAGTATTTGATTTTATATGTGTATTTTTGTCTTCAGAATTAAAAGAAATCTATGTAATTTAAATACATTTAAGTAGTAATATGTAATTGGTACTAAGTTTAAGTGATCTTGCCATGAGAAAGCAATTTAAGAGCAATTTATTTAATTGTAGGAATCAGCAGGATAAAATTACACAATTTCAAAAGATTTTATATTTTTAAACTTATGAATATTTCCTTTTATTCTCAGACTTGAATCGCCAACAAGATCCTTAACAATGGAAGCACCAAAGGGAGTACAAATAAGTGCTGTTGCAGGAGAATTTAAAGCCAGCTGTAGAAAAGAATTACAGTTGCAGTCCACTGACGGTGAAGTAAGTATGAGTTGAATAAGAAATAAAAAAAAGACACATGTTTCAACGTGAAAAAATAAATATAAAACTGGAGCGCTAAAAGTAATAAGTGTATATATAAATAAAGAACTAAATATATAAAGAAATACAAGAATACTTATACGCAAATGGGTTTCTTGGAATTGAAGAGTCTTCTTTTTGTTTCAACGTGATTCAGGATAGATGTATTTTACTAAAAATAACCCTTTAAAAATAACCATATACATTTAGTATTATTTATATTTGTATCCTAAATGTCAAAGATAAAAACAGAATAACCAGCTTATATACAGTTTTTTTTTTATTGAAAAGTAATAAATAAAAACCTTTAATAACATTTTTTTTTTATGTAAGTTGTTTCTATTGTCAGCAAATTTAAAAAGTCATCAAGAGGTCAAAAGTTGTGGGTGGCAAGTTCTGATTCAGGTAGGTTCATGATCTACGTGTTTGCTATACCTGAAAGGAACTGCTGCCTTCTGCAAAATGGTTATGCCAATATGGCGTTGGATCCAGAGGGGTGTGCATCCAGCTACCCCCAAACAGCAATGTTGGAATCTTAGAGTGCCTAGCATGTGAGTGTTACATTAGAAAGACATAGAAAGTTAACTTTTTAAAAATATTTCTATACATGTCCTATCAAATTGTAAAGTATACTTTAACTCACAACACACAAAAGCATGCTGTTCATGACCATTTATATGCTTGGCACGTCATCTAGTGAAATGAGCAGAGAAAGTGATCAACAGTCTCTTCCTATGCTCAGCTGGTGTTGCTGGAATGCCTCCATATCAAGGCATCCAGCAACATTTAAATTCTGCTCTAGGGCACAATTCCCCAGAGCGAACGCAAGGGCCATATTGAAAGGCAGCATTTAATTTTTTTTTGCGTAAATAGACCAAGAATTGAAGTCAACAGTCATTTTGCACATTGCAAGCTGGGCTAGTCCAAGGTGCAGTGGGGGGCAGGAAACCTTTGGCCTGGGGGCCAAAAACTATATAGTGACCCACAGTGCAACATCATCAGCCAACCTGTTATCAGAAATAGACACAGATAGTCAGGCAAGACATAAATATACTGACAGATAAAGTATAGAGATTGATAAACAAAGAAGACAGTTGAATAGAAAGGTTGGAATACTGGGGAATTTAGAAGTGACAAGTGATGTAACCCCTGCCTATTGAGTTAGGTTAGATAGCAGCCTGGGGAAATTGCTCTCTTGCCAGCCATTCTCTGCCAAAGGGACAATTGGGGAATAAGAGAATCCAAGGGGAAATTAGAGAACTCGGACAGTCCATTTTACATACAAAAGTGAATTATAAACATGGAAGCTAGCTTGGCACTGTTCACCAGTTGTGTTACATACCCATGACATTAACATGTATTTATCTGTCACTGGCAATTTACACAAAGCTTAGTACAGAACTTACCATGTTGTTTTACAAACTTTATTAGACGAACAGAAACAGACTGATGCACAAGGCAGGAAGAACCTGCTTGTAAGTTTGAATCCTATTCTGGTGAGAGCGGAACATACTGTCATTTGTTTGCTTTGCTTTCTGGATTCTAGAGCACTGCTAAATATATGGTGATGCTGTGTAACTAATTATAATTAAAAAAAAGATATTTAGACAGGAAAGGGAAGTTGAGATATTCTCTCATTTGTAGGTATGTCCTGGGGGTGTTACTGTTGCCCAACATCCTAGGATGTTACCGTTGGCCAATTTAGTAATGTTCATGTTATGCATCTTGGAAGGATGAAGGTCTGAGTTAAATAATAATGATAATAGCAACAACAGTTAACATTGCATCTGCATTTGCTTTAGTCATTTATAAAGTATGCTATATGCACTGCCCATACATTTTTCCCTCTTACAAAAGTATCATTATTTTGCTTTCATTGCAAGCAACATTTGCTGCCATAAGCAAATACATAGGTACATTTACTGACAAGTCAAAACATGAAGATATTTAATTGGATTTTTATAACATCATAGACAAGATGATATGTATGTGCAATAGAATCATTCAAAGGGAGCTATGTTTGCCAGATCAAATATATTAACCTGTTCATTGGTGTATATGTAATGTAGTTTTAAAATCTTGTTTATTTGGGAACATTGTGGAAACCAAGATGCTTTAAGTGTAAGATCTTTGTTAGATACTATATACATTAGTATTTCAATGAATAAAATAATTTAGGTTTTGTTCATTAGAATGTTTGTCTACAGTATGTATACAATTTGTATAAAGTTTCAAGGTATGTTGGCAATTTTACTATGAGCAATTGAGTATTTAAGAACATTTAAGTAATAGCAGAAATTGAGAAAGTAGAAGGAGAAAGTATAGATAAATTAAGATACAAATCAAGAACTTCAGGTAAAAATTAGAGGACAGTGTCGACTACATATCTTGTATCAATGCAAGACTTGAACTTGTTCTATTTCAACTGATTGTGGACCTCTTCTTGTAAGAGTAAGTTATACATGGCTTATTGTAAACTGACATTTAACGCTGAAGGCTTTGTGAAAGAGAGACAACAGGCCATGAAACTGCACTCGAGAAACATATTGAAGAGCAGAATCTGAAAGCAATGAAATGCCAGCTACCCCAGGCATAAGCAAAGTGTCTATACTAGGGTAACAGCGTCCATGGCAGAGTCTGGGAAGATCATTAGAACATCATTCAATTATTCATCACAAAATTCAGAAATGGTCCACCATGAGCAATGCTGGTGCCTATCCCTGAGCTTTGTTTTGGATAGGGAGAAGTTTAAAGTTATAGGAAGGGCTACATTAGGAAATCCAAAGGTAAGTGTACTGGCACACTACTAAAAGTTACCCTAAAAGTCCAAAAAGGAAAAAGTTCAATTCAGGGACTTATTTATATTTAAATTGAGTTTACAGAGTATTACTTTCTAACATAACATTTAAGTTGTAAAATGATGTTCTAATGCAGCAAACCAGAAGATTTCCAATTTGGGTGAAATGTGCTCAGGTTTAAACATATTACATTCTTTATAAAGCCTGCAGAAAGTAGCCTTGATTTGAAATCAGGTATAAACATACTTAGTGTCAACAATGTAGGAGAACTCCTTTAATATAGCAGAGAGTGATGGAGAGTCTACCACATTCCACTGCCTTAAAAAGTAGTGTTCCTCTCCCAATTGCTTGCTCGGAGTAATCTAAGGATACAATTTGTAAATGTCAGTTTTTCATAACCAGCAAATGAAACATACATTTCCTTAGCAATTCACAATAATTTATATATTTTATAACTGTTATACTGTAAGGAACGACACAGCAATTTAGGCAATACGTTCTTGGTGAAAAGAGTACTTTCCTGTTTGTTTAATGCATTGAAAGAAGAACTTTCAAATACATGTAGATTGTACTAGTTTGCCAAAAAAATATTTTGGCAACAAATGATGATGAGCAGGATTGGATTTCCCAAAATGCAGAGTACAAAGCTATATAAAGGTCATGGACAAAAGGTTGCAGAGCTTTGCAATAACCATGTCTAGATTAAAAGTTTAAAGGGCAACTGTCAGCCAAAAACCGAGTTATGTTTAATTGAAAGATTACATTAAGTGAAGGCATTATAAATACTAATGTTTTAATGAAGAAATACAAAATAAGTACTTTATTGGGCTCTGTTTGCTTGTATGGTTCTATTAGGGGACAGACATGTTGGAATCTTGGGTCATATGGGTCAAATAAAGGAAGGTATGACCTAACAAGTCTGCCACCTAATAAACCTATACAATTAAAGAGGGCTTTATCAAGTACTTTACTTTTATTATCTTTTTAAAGTATGTCTGTCAAATGCATACACTTACAATTCAATCATTCTGTTAAAAATAACTTGTTTAAAGGGACACTACTACTTACAGAAGATGTAACTATATAACCTGGTCATTTAAAACAAACACCTATAAGAATCATATGCCACTGTGTTTTTTTATGATTGAATTAACTGCATATAAAAGGAAAAATAAAATGAGGTGTTTATCTCCTGGCTCCAATTTGTGAATATTTCTCATGATGCAACATCGTCCAAAAACGGTCTCTCAGCCAGTCTCATTTTACAACTGTGGCTAAAGCCTGCATGATGATATCATAAGATACCCTCCTGCTCTCTTACTGGCTCCTTTGTATCATAATGGGCAGGACTGGGTGGCTGTGTACAACTTTTTTTTACCTTCTAATAATAAACAGTATATATATATTAATAACTGTATTTATTTATTAAAATAGCTACACATGTAGATATATACATGTGTATAGCAATAACAATCCTGGAAGCTAGTTTCTTAAAACAAATCTCCAGGCTTGTTTATTATTTTTATTTTTTTCAAAGGAAAATGTCTGTCTAATTCTCATCACTGGTCCAGGGTTTCACTTCAGCAGACATCACAACTGGAGCATTTAATATAACTTTTTAAGTGATTATTCGAATTGCAGTAACAGGCATTGTGGGGAAAAAATAGACACAGGAGTTTTCTTTACTGTACAACCTGCAGCTAAGGGATAACAACAAATCATTTTATATACATATCATATTCCATTTTCAACAATGGTCATTATTTTGAAGCACTCTCAAAATAAAACAGAATTGTAAAAATCCAGTTTATACTGCAAATGTTTTCAAAGTGATGGTTTTGAAAAATGCATAATATTTTGTAACATTTTTATATGAAAGTATATGACTTTTAAAAAAAGTTATTTTGATTCATCTGCTCCAGAACCATGGAAGACATATTAAAGTTAATGGAATTTAAAAAAAACCTTAATTAAAATACTTCACTGTATTAACCTCTACCACTTCTGCTAGTAAAAGCTATTCCTTGCATCCATTATGCTCTCAGTAAAGAAATACTTTCATTAGTCCCTGGCCTTATCTTATATCTTGCATATCCTTATGTTTATCCCATGCATGCTTAAACTCATTTACTGTATTAACCTTAACCACTACCACTTCTGCTGGAAGGCTATTCCTTGCATCCCTTATGCTCTCAGTAAAGAAATACTTTCATTAGTCCCTGGCCTTATCTTATATCTTGCATATCCTTATGTTTATCCCATGCATGCTTAAACTCATTTACTGTATTAACCTTAACCATTACCACTTCTGCTGGAAGGCTATTTCATGCATCCACTTCCCTCTCAGAAAGTACTATTTTCATTAGTCGCTGTCATTATTTTATATCTATGGATAGCCTTATGCTTATCCCATGCATGTTTAAACTTCTTCACTGTATTAACCTCTACCACTTCTGCTGGAAGTCTATTCTATGCACCCACACCCTCTCAGCAAAGTAATATTATGTTTCTGACAACAACAAAAAACATTAAAATATTAAAATATTAAATATTTCCAGCCTTTTCAAAAGCTTAAGGTGAACCCCAAATATATGTATATAACTAGCTGCATTTATACTTATATGAACTTTTTAATATTATTTTCAACTATTTTCATTTGTAATAAAAATGTAATTGAAAAAATGTTAATTTCTTGTTTTTATTTCCTTCCTCTGCACCCACATTGCACCTAAAGGACTGAACACAGCACCATACAGTACCCACAGAACTTGGCTTATACTCATATTGCACCCACATGATTTGGCATGCCACAGTGTCAATTTGTCCACCAGAACATACCACAGTGTCACTTTGCCCCACTGAACTGCCCCTGCAGAACACGCCACAGTGTCACTTTCCCCCATAGTACATGTTATTTTTCTCCACAGAACATGCCACAGCATCACTTTGACCACAGTAAATGTTCCCATTAATATGCCACTATTAGCCTGACCATTAATATGCCACAGCCAGATTGCAAATTAATATGCTACAGCCTGATTGCCTACTAATATGCCATAGCCAGATTGCCCGAATTATGCCACAACCTGATTGCCCAGTAATATGCCCAGCCTCATTGCCCAGTTATATGCCACAACCTGATTGCCCAGTAATGTTCCCAGCCTGATTGCCCAGTAATATGTCACAACCTGATTGCTCAGTGATATGCCAAGCCTGATTGCCCATTAATATGCCACAACCTGATTACCCAGTAATAATTCAACACCCACCTTCCGCCTTCCCCAGTACTCACCTGCTCTGTGTCCCTTACCATATCCTCTGTGCACTGTCATTTGTAAAAATAAAGTTTAAAAAAAAAAAAGTTTGTTGCGATGATGCCACTGGCTGAGCTTACATCAACCCAGCCCTAGCACATGCGTCCTGCCTGCTTCCAGTCTGCTACTAATGCAGGCTGATGTGAGCTCAACTCACACAGACTAACCTGCGCTGGTCATGTGGCGTCACACAATGACAGCCCCATGACTTTTTATCACACTAAAACTGAGCTTATTGCCTTAACTGTCCCGGGGATAATAATTCCCCGGGACAATCTTGGTTTTGACAGGACTGTTCTGGCAAAAACGGGACAGTTGGCAACTTTGGAAATGGCATGTTTAATTTTCACCCATAACACATTATCTTAGATGTTTCTTAGACATGCACTGAGACAAATGCAAGCAATTTAAATCATGTCCAAGTTGTGCTATGTGCTGTTTTCAGCAGAGGTATTTAAGTGTAGCAGGGACTGAATGCATGGACCCACAGTCATTCCAGTGGCTATTAAGTGTTTGTTACTTTAATTATTATGGTCAAACTGCTGTTGTAAACCATGGTGGAAATGTATAGCTAGGACCTTATACACCAACCATCTTTTTTGGCTAACCAAAAACCTAACCTTTTAATCAAATGTTGCAGCATAGTAATTTGAATTATTTTTATCAATGCAGAATGTGTTATGTTACTAAACATTATGTTTATTGCTGCAAATACTTGAATATAGGAGTTCATTCTCATCTTGCATGAGTATATCCAATGATGAACCTATGCTATATATTACTTAGACAATGCAGAAGATTACAAAAATTACTCACATCTTAACTAAACTGAGAAGTTTTGTTACCCCACTCTTGCCTCGGTTTAGACACAATATATATTTCATGTACTACTATTGATACTACTAATAAGCTATAGAGGACGGTCACGGTTCAAAATTGTTAAAGTAGTCATACACAACAACTACTTGTATATACCTCTTCAACTCAACAAGTATGTGACACATGCCAGTGCCCAAAGGTATGTCACAATATAGAAGCACATAAAGAATATAGAAGAATAAATCACACAATGACAGTAATAGAAAGCATCATCAATACTGGTTTAGCTAGCACTGAATGAAAGATATTTCTAATTCAAGAAGTGTTATCCTTCTATAAATCTGTCTTATTAAATCATGCCTGGAGATAAGGCAGCACAATGAGATTTTCTAGAAAACTGTAGACCTCTTGTCACCAATGCAGCAAGTAATCTCCACTGTGTCATTGTCACTCACTGCCCCAATAAAAGAGCACTGCTAAATACCTTTACTAGAGTGATTTCTGCTCTACTGTATGTTAAAAATATCATAGACAAAATACTTTCTAGATATTAACTATTTTGTTTTTTTTTTGTTATACAAGAAATAATAAGCTATGTTAGCATGATTGATATGGCATTTTAGCTGTTCATACCGAAAATGACTGATCCAAATGTACTGCTGATACATTTTATTATTACCTTAACTTAAATAAAATTGTAGGCTTGAGCTCTACATCAGTTTGTGAAACAATTATATATTTTCTAAACATGATGTAAAACATTCTAATTACCATATTTGCTCGAATATAAGACGACTCTGATTATAAGACGACCCCCCCCATAATTTGAATACTGATTTAGGAAAAAATATAAAAGCCTGAATATAAGACTACCCTATTTAAAAAAGTTTTACTGGTAAATATTCACAAGTAAACTGCTTTTTCATAAAAAATATGACCGAAAAAAATGCATGTCTTATCTTTATTTCCTTTTATTTGCTAATCTGCACCCTAGACTTAGCCATCTGGCCCACCGACTTAATCAAAGCATCCCCCCACACAGCCATATGCCTGCCAGACTTAGTCAATGCATCCCTCACACTTATTCAGTGCATCCCCTCACACAGCCATCTGCCCACCAGATTTAGCCAATGCATCCCCAACACAGCCATATGCCCCCCAGACATAGCCAATGCATACTCAACACAGACACCTTCCCCCCAGACTTAGCCAATTCTGCACTCAAGACTTTGCCCATGCTGCTCCCCCAGACTATGATGCCCCCCAGACTTTGCCCTTGCTGCTCTCCCCCACCAAACTTTGCCCCTGCTGCTCACCCCTCCAAAACTTTGCTTCTGCTGCTCCCCCTCCCCAGACTTTGCCCCTGCTGCTTAAACTCCCCCTGACTTAACCCCGACTTAACCATACATCCCTGGTGGACTCTGATGCTGCCCGACACTTTCCGGGTCTTTCATGATAGACCTCCGTCAGAAGTCCCGCAGAGGTGCCGGGCAGCAGTGGAGGATGTCAGCGCACATCAACCAGACATCCTCCGCTGCTGTTTGATACTTCTGCCGGGGACTTCAATGATGGACTGCCGAAAGGTCACATGACCTCCCGGCTTCTGTCATAGAAGTCTTGGCGGAAGTGCAGGGCAGCAGCGGAGGATGTCAGCTTAAACAAACACTATTGTGAGTTTTATTGCTCTTGAGTGATTTCACTTCATTAAACCAAAAATCCTGAGCTCCCAGAAAAGAGGGACAATAAAAAAGTAAACAATTATATGTATACACAAGTCTCTTTAAATAATCACATTAAAGTATTACCCAGAGAGTAGCATTAACACATATTGTACATTTCATACAGGGAGAAAAACAAATAGTGGCAGAAAAAATATTTCTACAATTATAAAAATATATAAGCATCTGTGGGTTTTTCTATGAACCTCTTGTGCCCCCCAAAAAAAGCTTATATCTTGGACAAAACCTGAAACAGGAAATGTCTAAAAATGCGGCCTGGTTTCTATATTCTTTCTTCAGGCTTTAATCGTACGCAGACGGAGGGTACGCTTCAAGCCAGAGGAAAGAATATATAAAGTAGTCCAGCACACATTTTTTTAAAATGTTATATCCCATATATTTTGAGCTTTGTATTCTGTCAATTATCTATCCTTATATCTCCTCTTCCTCTAGTTCACACCTGCCAGTCCCCCTTTGCCGATTTCTTAAATCCTCTATTACATTGTTCTTAGCCCCCATTAGGGTGTAAAAAGGACTTTGCCCAGTGATAATTTTTTTCCTACACTACATATGCACAGTGCATTGTATAATTATTTGTATGTATGTTTGTGAGTACCACTCTACTGGTCCAGTAGCTGGGGTGGCACACTTTGCTGTGCCAATGTGTGCAGGACATACCTGCTCAGTCATTTCAATAATATTCAGAACCTGGTTTTAGCATTTTGGAAGATATTAAATACTGGATTCTGTGATCATGCAAGTTGTTTAATAGTAACATTTTTAAGAGGACTGGGGGAGCCTTTTATAAAGACCTGGTCTTGACTTTATACTTTTTAAAGAGCCACTCAACTTTTTTCACTTCTGGTTCTAGTATAGATATATACTTTTTAAGGAACATGCCAGTTTATACTCTCACCAGCATACCATGATGTTCCCCTCTAGGTCCCCTCTAATGATGGCATGTAAAAACGAAGGTCTCTCTCAGTACTACCAAAGATACATGTCAGGTTTAATCTAGCTAGATCGCATATGATTTTTTTACTTTTGTCTTCATTAATGAAGCCAATAGTTTTAGAAAAACTTAGTGCTACTATAAGCATTGTGTATAATATAATCTGTTTTGCAGCAGTATGAACGAAAGCTCTTTAAAACTGTTTTAATTGCTTGCACAAAGCTTTGTATTATAATCAGTACCTGCCCAATGAGGCTGATAAATGAAATGCATTAGACATCTTAGTGTATCTGTGAACAAAACTACATGTAACAAGAATGCAACGTGAACTGAAGATCCACAACCAAAGGTATGCATATGTGAAACTCATGAAAAACATATAATGGTTGTGCAAATAGTTTACTTTAAATTATATAGGAGTGTATCTGTAAAGAGCAATTGTGGTGTAAAATCAGATCAGTTGCCATATAGTCCAGTAGAATGTTCATTCTGAATAATCTATTTCCAGAACTTTAAACAAGATTTCCTGTCTATGCATAATTCTGGTAGTATTTACATTATGTTTATTTACATTGTAAGAAAAGTGGGTGTACGCTTCACTCAAAAAAAAGGAGAGACCAAAGGGTGGGAAAAGAGAAAAAGGGGAGGTACTAGGAGGAGCAAGCTGCTAGTTAATATAGGGATGGTTGCTGTCCACCCTAGAAGATAATCTATATCTTGCTCTTGACATGAGAGGGATGGAATTGAGAGGAGAGTAGTTTCAAGTGTAGTTGTAAGTAGTCTGAGGGTGGAGTTTGACAGCAGTCTTTGCAATTGAGTTGGGGGTTAAAGTGTAGTAGTAGTAGTAGTAGGTTGAGGTAGGGCCGGGTAGAAGGTTTGAAGGTAGTGGTCAGATGAAGGAAAGGAACATGAGATAAATTAGAGATGGTACATGACTTAGTGAAAACTAAATGTTTGAAGGAGCAGCTAATAGTTGTGTTTAACTATTACCAATGGCTAGTCTCTGTTACCTTTAGTATTGACAATAATGTTGCTAATTAGTAATACCAAAACAGGTTTCCTGTGTCTAAAGAAAACATGTAGTTCAGTACTTACCTCCTTGCTGCTCTCTGGCCATTTCCTCCGTGCAGTCTAACATCCTGCACGGAGAAAGGAAACTCCAGTCGCTTTTTAAAAAAAACTTTATTGAAGTCGGGCAACTTCAATAAAGTTTTTTTTTTTTAAATGCTACCGGAGGTTAGACTGCACGGAGGAAATGGCCGGAGAGCAGCAAGGAGGTAAGTACTGAACTACATGTTTTCTTTACACACAAGAAAAACGATGGCATACTGAGTGGCTAAATCCTGGCATATTGAGGGGCAAAATCCTGGCATATAGTAGCTAAATCCTGGCAGATTGAGGGGCAAAATCCTGGCATATTGAGAGGTAAAATCCTGGCATATTGAATGGCTAAATCCTGGCATATTGAGTGGCAAAATCCTGGCATATTGAGGGGCAAAATCCTGGCATATTGAATGGTTAAATCCTGGCATACTGAAGGCCAAAATCCTGGCATACTGAGGGGCAAAATCCTGGCATACTGAATGCAAAATCCTGGAATATTGAGGGGCAAAATCCTGGCATATTGAGTGGGTAAATCCTGGTATATTGAGTGGCTAAATCCTGGCATATTGAGTGGCAAAATACTGGCATATTCAGTGGTTTTCTTGTTTTCCTCCTCTAAAAACTAGGTGCGTCTTATGGTCAGGTGCATCTTATGGAGCGAAAAATACGGTATATGCTGTGCATACTCATGAAACTAAAATAAGGAATAGAAACGAATCTGAAGTATATTTGTATTCATAACCAGCATCATATTTAAATTTATATCACAAATGAAAAAGTTAATTTGGTTTCAATTATATCATAAATTATAGTCACAACATGTAGTGGCTTTTTCTAATTATTCTTGAAAGTCATCATGAAACATATTTAAATAAACTAAAAATAACACACAAGACCTACTTTAAAATAACATAATTTCAAATTGAAGACACTTTGAAAAAGTTAACTTTTATACTTAGTGGTATGACTCTAAAAATTAATGATGACCTAAATTGCATCTTTTTAATCCGACTACTAAGTTAAAGAAAATAATAAAACCAAACACATGTTTAATTAATTTTGAAAGGTATCATAATCTACTATAATAATGTGATCTTTGCATCCATGGAATATTTAAAATATTTAAACATTGTTAGATCAAGTTATTTGAATGTACCAATTCAAGGATGTTGATTTTTGTAAAATGCACAACCTGGCACACACTACTCAAAGTACTATAATTTATTTTGTGATGTCTTATGTTTATGACATTACCTTGCATAACAATCCACAAGGGGATGTCATAAAATGGAAACAGCACAGACACTGTTAGATCACATTCTTCTTTTAATGTCTGTATTTGCTTACTCTCTTAATGCTTAAATGGTAAAAACAAAGTCAACTGACTTTTTCATGTGAGGCATATGATCACAGCTATCAAATGCCCCAGAAGGAGGGCATATGGCTCATTTCAAGGCAAAGTCCTGGACCAGTGCATCTGCTGCTGATTTAGATTGCATGCATATTCACGTCAATTTTTCTCATGACAGGGTGACCATATGTCTCTCCTATGATTATCCCTCCATGTGTGCTGTCTCTCTCCTCTCACCCATGTCTGTTGTCTTTCTCCTTTCCTCAATGTCTACTGTCTCCCCCATGTCTGCTGTCTCTCATCTCTCTTCCCCATGTCTGCTCTCTCTCTTGTTCTATCCCCATGTCTGCTGTCTCTCTTCTCTATCCCCTATGTCTATGATCTCTCTCTTCTTTCCCCCATGTCTGCTGTCTCTCCCCACGTCTGCTGTGTCTCTTTCCCCAAATGTCTGATGTCTCTTTTCCTTAGCTTGAGGAGCTGCGGGCAGCATCAGGTAACTGTGCTAAACTCACTAAGACCTCTGTCAGTGCTGCTTGGAGCTCCAGATGTGTAGTGATTACTCAGGGCATCATGTTTCCAATGCTCTGAACTGGTGCAGTGAGAGTGAGGCAGCACTGACATAGGTATGCGTGTGTTTAACACACAGACCTGATGCTGCCCAATGGCACCCTTGTTCACCAACAGCAGCAGCAGCCCCATGCTCTAACAATAATAATAAAAAACACTTATGGCTGAAGCAGCCCCATCACAAAAACTGGGACATTTTTGTATTGACAAAAAAGTTTTTCAGGATGCATGGGCAGGCTTTTCCAAAACCAAGACTATCTATGTAAACTCAAAAAGTCTGATCGCCCTGCCTATATATAGTCCATTGGTGGGAAGTTCTGTGAACACTGTGTGAATGCTTTTTTAAAAATATTTCCATTCACAAGTTGCCCTGAATATATTAAGAAAGTATCTATTTTTGTACTTCTGCTCCATCAAATTTGTATTTTCTATTACCTTTGCACAGGCAGTATGGTATTTAAACTGTGAAAGAGCTGTATAGCCTAACACAAAAAAATAGCTCCAATCATCTGGTATCCGTAACACCTTAGGGTTTGTCCCTTTGCATCCAAGGACCCGCTGCCAGAAAGATTCCAGGTATATTCACAACACAAACAATGTTTAGGTAACAGAGCTCTTTGAATAAAAAATACATATTTTCAGTGGCAATATAAATGCTGTGTTCTAGCCTGAAGTTCCCTGAACCTCTGTTAGGCAATATTCTAACATTGTATGTGCAAACATTGCTTCACTGGTATGTTTACAAAGCGGAGCTGTTCACAGTGTTGGTGTAAGCAGTGTATTCTATTCAATACAAAACAATGTTAACTAAATATAGAAAGCCAAATAATACCTGTTATGCAGATATTTCCACACTAAATATTTTTTAGATAAAAATAATGTAACCATTTCTCTTTAATTTCTGCTTGTTTTGCTGATCCACTTTTTTTTTTTTATTTCTTTTCTGTAGATATTTTTAAATTCAGACAATATAAGACTAGGAAATTTACCACACGGTTCCTATTCCTCGTCATTGCCAAGCTCAATAGGACCTCGACAGACTGTCTACGAGTTGTGTGTGTGTCCCAGTGGAAAACTGTATCTTTCTCCAGCTGGAGCTAGTTCCACATGTCAATCCAGTAGCAATGTATGCCTATGGAGCTGAAGAGACTCTGTGTTTACTTGCACCAGAATAGCCTTTTGCTACTATCCCTCTGCTTCACAGTACTGCTCAGTTTCCCTTGTGGTATGTCAAATTCTTCAATGGCCTGCAGAGCCTCTTCCAGTGTATGCAGAAATATGATACTGCCTTCTCCTGTGTTGTTGGTTCAAATCCAGTATATTGGTGAATGGCAAATATTCCGACATTAAATGCAGCATTCATCAGGAAACCTGGACAACCACATCATATTTTTGTCCGAGTGAATTACACCGGTGCCTTTGCTACATCAAGTGAAGCACATTGATCTTGAAATTGCAGGATCCTGGGGAAAACAAAAACAAAACAAAATAAAATACGAACAACTATGTAGGACACAAGAAACTTTGCTGAATACTTACTGCAAAATATAACCTTGTGTAAGAAAAATGTCAACTGTTTTAAAGCACAATTTTCCATTTAATATTTTTGGATGTATACTTTTATCCCACAAATGAAATAAAAAATAAAGTATTATGTGATATTGCCTTTACTAAACAATTAAAAGCAACATTTTGTTTCTAAAAATTAAAGGCTGGCTTCCTCCTGGACGATCATGCAGAAAATGAAGATTTGTATGCCTGATTCCAGTGTCGTTAGATTGGTGGTGAAAAGATGAGTTGATAAATATAAAAAAAAAAATACTGGCCTATTTTTTACATATTTTTTAAAAAAATGTAGACATTTAATTTATGTAGCAATATAAACAATATTAAGATTACATATTGTTCATACTGAACGGAATTTTTGTTACACATAACAAATGTGTCCATGATTTCGACTCTCATAACCTATTGGCTAATATGGATGTGACATCTCTATTCTGTGACTTGAAAAAGTTATCTCTGGTCATGCAATAACATAGACTGTAATAGAAATGTTTGAGTGAAAAATACTGATAAGCAGTAGCGTAGCGGAATAGAGCCCAATACAGGTTTTTTTTAATACTAATCATAAGCAATGACGTTCATTCCATTGTATTAATAAGCAAATGATCAATGTCTACTCCTATTAGTGTATTATTTTTTCATAAATTTAACTCATGTAGGCATATTATTTCTAGAATATCTTCTCACATGCTTGTTTACAAATGTGTTTACATGTGTGTGTGTGTGTGTGTGTGTGCATGTGTCTAGTGGAACACGTAGATACAATGTTTAAGTTGTACTTTGTATTTTTTAGTGCTTGAATGATTATGGCTTTCACTATTTTGTATTACTTAATATACAAATATTCCTTGCATTTCATTTATATACCAAGAAAAAAGTAATACTGCAAAACAAGGAAGCCAAACACAGGAAAAAAAACCAATACAGTGAATGTTTCTAGATAATATTTTAGTTTACCCATACAAGTTCATTCATATATAGGCAAATATATTTATTGAGTTTTTTCATTTTCATAATATCACCAATGGGTAGTATACCAAAATGCTAATATTATCATTGTTACAAAACATATTCAAATGTCATGTACAGTTACTAAAAAATTATTACTTTTTATGAAAACTTTAATGAGATTCTGTGTGCCTTTCTTTTTTCATATATGTGAGGTATACTAAGCTTTTTAAGATGTGTTAATTAGTTATATATATATATATATATATATATATATATATATATATATATATATATACAGTGCCTTGCAAAAGTATTCACCTCGTTGGCATTTTCCGGGTTTTGCTGCCTCACAACCTGGAATTAACATGGATTGTTTGAGGGTTTGCATCATTTAATTTACAGAACATGCCCACAACTTTGAAGATTTTTTTTTATTATTGTGAAGCAAACAACAAATAGGACAAAATTAAAAGAAAAAGTCAATGTGCATAACTTTTCACCCCCCCTAAAGTCAATACTTTGTAGAGTCACCTTTTGCAGCAATCACAGCTCCAAGTCGCTTTGGATAAGTCTCTATGAGCTAGCCACATCTTACCACTCCTCCTTGCAAAACTGCTCCAGCTCCTTCAGGTCTTTAAGTCTGACCACAGATTTTTTATTGGATTGAGGTCTGGCCTTTGACTAGGCCATTCCAACATATTTATATGTTTCCCCTTAAACCACTCAAGTGATGCTTCAGCAGTGTGTTTGGGGCCATTGTCCTGCTGGATGGTGAACCTCCATCCTAGCCTCAAATCACGCACAGAGTGGTACAGGTTTTGCTCAAGAATATCCCTGTATTTAGCATCATCCATCTTTCCCTCAACTCTGACCAGTTTCTCAGTCCCGGCTGCTGAAAAACATCCCCACAGCATGATGCTGCCATCACCTTTTTCCCCTGTGGTGATGGTGTTCTTTGGGTGATGTGTTGGGTTTGCGCCAGACATAGCGTTTTCTTTGATGGACGAAAAGTTAAATTTTAGTCTCATCAGACAAGAGCACCTTCCTCCATGGGAGTCTCCCACATGCCTTTTTGCAAACTCAAAACGTGCCATTTTGTTTTTTGCTGAAAGTAATTGCTTTCTTTTGGCCGCTCTGCCATAAAGCCCAAGGGAGCGTCCGGCTTATTGTCATCCTATGTACAGATACTCTATTCTTTGCTGTGGAACTCTGCAGCTCCTTCAGGGTTACCTTAGGTCTCTGTGCTGTCTCTCTGATTAATGCCCTCCTTGCCCTGTCCTTGAGTTTTGGTGGGCGGCCGTCTCTTGGCATGTTTGCTGTTGTGCCATGTTCTTTCCATTTGGTTATGATAGATTTGATGGTGCTCCTGGAGATCATCAAACATTTGGATATTTGTTTTTATAACCTAACCCTGACTTGTACTTCTGAACAACATTGTCCCTTACTTGTTTGGAGAGTTCCTTGGTCTTCATGGCAGTGTGTGGTTAGTGGTGCCTCTTGCTTAGGTGTTGCAGCCTCTGGGGCCTTTCAAAAAAGGTGTGTATTTGTAATGACAGATCATGTGACACTTAGATTGCACACAGGTGGACATCATTTCACTAATTATGTGACTTCTGAAGGTAATTGGTTGCACCAGAGCTTTTTATGGGCTTCATAACAAAGGGGGTGAATACATACGCACATGCCAATTTTCTGTTTTCGATTTCTAAAAAATAGTTTTATGTATATATTTTTTCATTTCACTTCACCAACTTAGACTATTGTGTTCTGATCCATCACATAACATTTAGATTAATAAAACATTGAACTTAAGGCTGTAATGTAACAAAATAGGTAAAAAGTCAAGGGGGTGAATACTTTTGCAAGGCACTGTATATACACGCATATATGAGGTACATTCACTAAAGAGTGAACTGTGGTGAACTGACAAGAGAAGTTGGAAAAATATCCAGTTAACATATTATTCTATTTTGGCCTGTTTTTGCCCTTCTCTTGGTAGTTTACTGTTTATTGAATAGACCCTATACAATATTAATGTGTGAATGAGAGACACTGAAGGAAAGGATGCATGCAAACAAATGTGCATAGTTTATTTTATCGAAATTATTAGAGGTATGTTGATAATATGGATGACAGAGGGATGTTATCAAAGAGATTTAGGGTTAAAAACAATAATGAAAAATCCCAGTGTTGAATTCTTTTACCTCAGCATGTGAGTTATAATATAATATAACTTTAAATTCTACTAATTTAAATATATAAGTAAATACACTATATTGTAAGAATATAACTGTTTCAATAAAATCCTTGAACCCATATGCAATAAACAACGTTAAATATACAATACTGCATTACACCACTTATTAATAAAACCAATTTCACCATTTTTATTTTACATACTATATCACTGTTGTTTAAATAAAACTGTTGAAGGAAAAATCTTACTGCTTTCATTGTAATCTACTACATTTTACATATAAAGTCCCTATTCATTTTACTATGCCAAACAGTTGTTCAACATTGTAAGCCTGTATTCATTTTTAAAATATAGATGTATTTTAAATAAACATAACACATCTGATAAACACTCTGTATTAGTTCTAACAGTAAAAACAAGAATTTAAAATAATAATGTGGGGACTATAAGCTTATTCTTTCTTGATGTCTTTGGCTATCCTTGATGTGACTGATCAAGATGTTTCATTACATTTTGTTGCAATCAGAAATATCCTATGTTAAAGTTATGATTCCATGTTTTAGTTGTTCTATTTTTTTCAGCTACTATTCTGCTAAGAAAGAAAAACATTTGCATATCCATAACACCTTTCCTAAAACAAAAATAAAAAAATACATTCTGCAGCAACTGAAGCAAAAATAAATAGTGTAAAATAGCAATTCATGCAGTCATGAAAGCCTGTGATGGTATTCTTCATACATTTGCTTCCAAAAAAAATCAGATGTAACATTCACCACACCCGGTGTTTGCTTCGAAGTGCAATAAAAAGTTTTAACTCAAATAATATTATTGGATTAAACACTGCAAATAATATTTACGATTTCACAAATGCATTGCCCTACAATTATTTTGTGAAATATTTATTTCAGGCTTTGCAAGTCAATTTAGTTCCTCCTACAATCTCACCTGGTGACCTTTACTTATCTTCATGACCATGGCATAATGTTCCAAGAGGTCCTTATCTCAACTGTGCTTGTTTTGCATTTAAGAAATTTCACAGACAGTTCTGTACCCTCTATGAGTTACTCATTCCCACTTTGTGACAGTGCTTTGGAAATTTTAGAGTAAACTTTATTTTATAGAGACCTCGGTATCCAGTTACTTCTAACATGTAAGTTTCTATTTGAGTGTAGAGCAGTAAGTAAAATGTAAAAGAATTTTTATGTAACACTCTGATTTAATTTTTAGTCTGTTTTTTTATCTCTTCATTGTCTTTTGGAAAATGTTTAATTGTCATACTGTGCCTAAAACTGGTAATATTAATAGTAGCATTAACTGTACTATATTTTTTTCATTTTTGTCTCTTTAAATATGGGATCTATTCGCTAAACATGTGAATTGTGGTACTGACAGTTGAGATGCAACAGTAATCCAAAAAAATTTGGTATATTCTTTTAATCTATTTTTTTGTAACTTAAAAACATCAAACATGGACAGCACTTTTGTAATCAAATATTAAATATACTTTGTTCCAAAAATTGCTAAGACACTATATGTATGTGAAAGAATATACAATGTATGTATGTATGTATCAGGCAATTAATTTATGTATTTCTGTATGTTAAAGAGTAATTGTTTTGTACATTGCATATATTAGATATTTATCCACTATATACACCATACATGTGGAAACAAAAACACGTGCATGCATATATCATGTAGAAGGCAATACAGGAAATATTTCCAACTCATATATTTACAAAGAAGTAATCATAAATGACCAAAGGGAAAAAAAAAGTAATAATTTAAGAAAAAATATAGTTACTAAAAAGAACTGAAATAGCATAAATAAATGAAACACAAATCAGCATACCGCATAGCTGGCATGGTGGAGATCTAATAGGATCCTGTTGAAGGATTAACCACAAAGCATACCTTCACTGTAGCGGCATGAACAAAATCATCTGTTCAGATCAAAAGCAGCTAATGTAAGAAGTCTGAAGCTGCTAAAACAAAGTCTCCACTAAAGAATGTATCTATACTGAAAAGAAAATACCAATAGTAAAGGGACAGTCTAGTCACCGAAGTCACTTTGGTGAAAGTTGGACATTACTACTTATATGGTTTTGCGATGTGATATGCATTCTGCATAAACCACATTTTAAAAAAAATTACTGAGGGCCTTGTCCAGTGATTACTCTGCATGTACACTGCAGGTGTGGTAGCACTGCACTGTTTTGTTTCATTTAGTCACTTCCTGTGCTGGTGCAATAGAAAGCAGTGTGTGGAATATAGTAACCTCTAGGATGCTCTCTGTGCTGCTTCAGGTCTGATCAGCAGCACTGATTCCTCCTTTCTCCCTCTCCAACACTTAATACCTGACTGAAACTAACTGACTGCCAGCTATGGACAGTACTGAAATATGGACTGGCAGACAAAGGTAACCCATTCATAGCCAAGGATGGGGCCTTATTTCTAAAGAGCAACTGCATATGTAATATAGAGTTAAATTGACTGACAAATACTTAATGCAGAGGTACAGATAATGTCCTGTGAACTATAATGCCCATCATCCTTAGCCAGCTGGCATTTATGTGAGCGAGAGACTGAATGCCTATCATCCTCAGCCAGCTGGTATATACATGAGAGGGAGAGATGGAATGCTTTGATACCATTCCTGCCATTATGAAGTGACAGGGAACTAGTGCAATGCATTGTCGTGTGACATCAGTAGGGAAACAGGAAATCCCATTAAAATTAGTATTGTTTTCTGCTGGAAAAAAATACTCTAAGAAGTCTAAAGCAGAGAACCTGGAAAGGGTCCATCCTGAACGTCTGCATATGTGCAAGATGTGTAATATTTTCATATTTAAAGCAATCCAAAATGTAAAATATTCATTTTAAAGTACTTTCCTCATTTGGAGGAATCATTATTGGTATACGTTTTCTCCTTTTCTTATCCAGAAAACTATTTCCTTTTCAATATGGATATTTAGTATTAGCAGCTTGAGACTGTTTACATTCGCTGCTTTGGATCTGAACAGCTGATTTAGTTCATGACACCACAATGATGGATTGCTTTGTGGCTCATTCTTCAGCAGTGACCTATCCGCATTATGCTATGCCAGCTACACAGTTTGCTGAGTTGTTGTGCTGCTGGGCATCCTTAGCAACACGTGATCATGAAGGCTGTCTTCTGAACAACTACAGGTGTTCCATTTTCATCTTTTAAAAGATATTTTTTTTGCGAGGGTTGTTTTGTTGTATACATTTCAATTTCTTTACTCCTTCATTCAAACACACTGCGGAAACGCATTGCTGTGGGTCTGAGATGGCATGGTTTTGATACATGGCAGGCTCTCTCTGTAGTCATAGTAGATTTATTGTTGCTAAATTAAAGGCTCCTTTCAAATATATTGTACAGTGTTGTGTATTTTTTTTCTATACACAATTCATGTGTGGTCACAGCACTTATTGATTACTTTGTGTTCTTTATCTATATCATTTTACTAGTTTGTGTGTTTTTTTCTGGTTAGTGTGGAAGCATATCCTGTGTTTTGTCACACATTAGTTTGTGGCATTGTTTTGTTTTTATACACATTTTCTGTGTGTGTGTATTTAGACAGGTTCGTTCACTCCATCACAGTGTGTTGATTTTGGGATTCACAGTGTGTTTTTCATTCCTAGATCTTATATTATATAGTTTCCATAATTTGAAGTGTTCTACACTGTGTGCTCTGTTTTTTCTTGTTTCCACAATTTTCTAGTCACAGTAGAGAGATGTTTGTGACTTTGTTCGGAGCTGTCAGTATATTTTGGACACATTTATTATAAAGTGAATTTAATTTTTTTTGCTCACCTTTTTGCATATAGTTCACTATTACTTATCTGGAAGTGTATATTTATGAAGGTATTTTCATTTTTTTCTTTTAGGTATTAATATATATTTTAACTTTTTTTTTTTGTACTGAACATTCTTTCAATAATGCTTAAATATTATATTTTTTCTTAAACCATAAAGTTTTTTCCATGATCTTTTATGATTATTCCTTTCAACTGACATAAGTTGGAAATATTCACTCTATTACATTTATATGATCTATACATGCAAATGTTTTTGTTTACACATGTATGGTGGATAGCATATCTAATATATACTATGTATAACTATGAAAAATTTTACTTTTTACACATACATATGGTGTCTAAGCATTTTTTTGCAACATAGGATATTTAATATTTGATTACAAAAATGCTGCCCATCTTTGATGATTGTTGTTCTTTCAGCTTAGTGTCCAGGTTGCTAATTACCTACGACCCAGTGTGGGATACAATTTTGGCATTAGTCTGGGGTGTTGTTTAAGGATATGATGTTGTTTGATTTGTTTGTTTATGAATTTATACATTATTCTACTGAAAGAGTTTGTATCATTATTTCATAAATGATGTTTCCCAGTGGTGATTTTATTTTAGCACGGCGCTGCTTCTTTACTTATACTTGTAAAGTGACAACAGTCCACACTTTCATCATTTTATAAAAATATTTTTTTTTCTTTTTACTAATTTTTTTTCCACAGGTTTTAATATTTGAAATGTTTTGCTTTGATGCTTGGTACATAACTGCAATGCAGTCATATCTAATCACTGTTTGGTTCAGCTTATCTGAGAATTTTACTTATGCTATGCTCCATTATCGTTACTGTATATTCTGGTTTTGTCTTTACCACCTGCTATATATTTTGTAATTTTACATGTACTATCACATTACGTTAGTATTTACTATATGCTTTTATCCACATTAATTGACACTGTAATTCACTTATAATGTAAGACACTCTGTCTATTAACTTGGCACAATGTGGAAATTCTATATACATTTTTTAGTTTGTTTGCAATGCTGAATTGTTTTCCAGGTGATGCATGTAGCGTCAGCACTGTACATTGTTCAATGCAGTGATTTAGCTGTGTTTTCATATCTACATATGTGTTCGGCTGAATATTTTAATTCTATTTCTAAACAAAATTAATGTGTCCTTTTATCTAGGCTGAGCAGGCATAGCTAGCATTTTTACAATAGTAGCAGTGGCTATAATTATAAAATGGAATATTATATACACTTGCGTGTAGTGCACAAGTCTTGAATTGTGACATAAATCATATACAGTATATTAAATGGACTCTTGGGTCTATTCACAAAATGTGAGAATAGCTGGAGGAGGACAACTTTCATTTTTAGGCTAAGATAAATAGATCCATCTGTCACCAAACATACAAGAGTAGTGTAAGCAATTAAGATAATATTAAATTGAAGGTATCTGTTATTTTAACACTGATACAAAGTCTGTAAGTAAGCTATCTTTAGGCAAACATTCAGCAGATGATGTCAGGAATCATCAAGACATCTGTACCTTGTGCTGCCTTCGACCATTTCAAGGTTCGACAAGCTATTAATTTGCTCATAATACAATGAACACCTGTGATGCTGCCCAGACCTCCACCTTATTTCCACTACAGTGCACTCCATGGGCTTTACTGTCCTCCGACCATTACTCTCCCCCAAACAAAACAGTGAGGTCGCTGCAGGGTGCACTTGAGAAAATCACTGTATTACCTGGTAGCATAGCTGTCCAGCACATTGGAGTGGAATATCAACATCCAAATCCTCCTTCCATGGATCCTCCCAGAAATGTGGCTGCTCACATGCTTATTTCTGCATAATGTATGTATGGCTCCTATTCTACTTCTTGCACTTCCTATGTATATGTTTACATGTATTACAACAGTTGATTTTGCAATGTTCCAATGAGTCCCTTTAACATTTATTTATATAGTGCCAACAATTTATATAGCACTAGGTACAGAGCATACAGGGGAGCAACATACTAAGTTAGATGAACAAGGACAGACTGATACATGAGGTAGAGAGACCTGCACAGGAGTGACTTTGCAGGTGAAGGTGTTTCATGAAGACTAAAAAATATTTTTTTTAGACCTGACAAAACAAGTGATGGGTAGGAGCGAGATGAGCCTCACTGGCCAGGGATACAGCAGTATAAAGTCTATGTTCACTGCTATATTTTGTGTTAGAGATCTACACTATATGTTATCTTTATGGTTCTGATCTCTCTCTAAATTAAGAATTGTAGTTGGAAATGTTTCTGGACTTTTTTATTTATTTATATAAATGCATAATCAAAAGGCTTCCCTGTCAGACACATTTGGACAGCAGACATCAATGTCTTATTTGCCAGAGAATAAAATAGACCATATAACAAAATCTCTGCCAGAGAAAAAGACCTACAGAAGTGATTAAGAATTATTCCAGCTTTTGATGTGTCAATTTCAAATCTCCACATTTTTCTTTTTTACTGCTACTTGAAAATTGATTTCAGATCTGTTACTTTCAGCTCTTTAAAATAGCAATATGTCTAGAAAATCTTTGCTATAAATTGATTGCCTTCAGAAGAGTTGATTAACATTTTGCTTTTCAGGTATTCTTTATTTATTATTTTTTATATCCTCTGCTATTCACTGCTATGATTTAACTTACTGTTAATAAATATTCTACATTTTCACACCGTCCCGCGTCTAAGTGTTGGTGTAACCCGGTACGGAATCTCATGGTGTCACCCCCCTGGATTTCCTCCATACAATGCCAAACAGATTCCTTAGTAATGCCAGTTAGATGGCCTATTAACTAGGCCACACACAGGAGCCCCATAACTATGCCACACACATGAGCCCAATAACTTATGCAACACCAGAGCCCCATAACGTATGCAGCACCAGAGCCCCATAAATTATGCCACACCAGAGCCCCACTATTTATGCCTCACCTCTGCCCAATTAATTATTCCACACACACAGGTGCCCCATAATTATGCCACACACACACAAGTGCCCCATAATTATGCCACACACACACAGGTGACCCATAATTATGCCACACAAAAGAGTCCCTTAATTACGCCACACACACACAGGTGCCACATAATTATGCCACACAAAAGAGTCCCTTATTTCCGCCACACAAAAGAGTCCCTTAATTATGCCACACATGGGGCCCAATAAATATGCCACACACAAGTGCCCCATAATTATACACACATGGGACCGCCATTAATTATGCAACACACAGGAGCCCCACAAGGTGACAATCTTACAATTATAGATACTAGTAATATTGTGCCATTCAGATCCCAGAAGTATTGTCCCACTCAGAGCCCAGTAATATTGTGCCACTCAGAGCCCAGTAATAGTGTGCCAGTCAGATACCAGGAATATTGTGCCATTCAGAGCCCAGTAGTATTGTCCCACTCAGAGCCCAGTAATATTGTGCCAGTCAGATACCAGGAATATTGTGCCATTCAGAGCCCAGTAATATTGTGCCAGTCAGATGCCAGTAATTTTGTGCCAGTCAGAGCCTAAAAATATTGTGCCACTCAGAGCCCAGTAATTTTATGCCAGTCAGATACCAGGAATATAGTGCCACTCAGAGCCCAGTAATAGTGTACCAGTCAGAGCCCAGTAATATTGTGCCAGTAAAAGCCCAGGAATACTGTGCCAGTCAGATACCAGTAATATAGTGCCACTCAGATACCAGGAATATTGTGCCAGTCAGATACCAGGAATATAGTGCCAGTCAAATACCAGTAATATTATGCCAGTCAGAGCCCAGTAATATAGTGCCAGTCAGATACCAGGAATATTGTGCCAGCCAGATACCAGGAATATTATGCCAGTCAGGGCCCAGGAATATTATGCCAGTCAGAGCCCAGGAATAGTGTGCCAGTCAGATACCAGTAATATTGTGCCAGTCAGATACCAGTAATATGGTGCCAGTCAAAGCCCAGGAATAGTATGCCAGTCAGAGACCAGGAATAGTGTGCCAGTCAGAGCCCAGGAATATTATGCCAGCCAGAGCCCAGTAATATAGTGCCAGCCAGATCCCCAGTAATATAGTGCCACTCAGAGCCCAGGAATTTTATGCCAGTCAGAGCCCAGTAATATAGTGCCAGCCAGAGCCCAGTAATATAGTGCCAGCCAGATGCCCAGTAATATAGTGCCAGCCAGAGCCCAGTAATATAGTGCCAGCCAGAGCCCAGTAATATAGTGCCAGCCAGATGCCCAGTAATATAGTGCCAGCCAGAGCCCAGTAATATAGTGCCAGCCAGAGCCCAGTAATATTGTGCCAGCCAGATGCCCAGTAATATAGTGCCAGCCAGATGCCCAGTAATATAGTGCCAGCCAGAGCCCAGTAATATAGTGCCAGCCAGATGCCCAGTAATATAGTGCCAGCCAGATGCCCAGTAATATAGTGCCAGCCAGAGCCCAGTAATATAGTGCCACTCAGAGCCCAGTAATATAGTGCCAGCCAGATGCCCAGTAATATAGTGCCAGCCAGAGCACAGTAATAAACTGCTCGTTGTAAACCCCCCTCCTCCCCCCCTTCCCCATCACTTACCGAATCGCTGCTTCTCTCTGCTCCCGAACGGACGCCTCCTCCGTGCAGTCTTCCCTCCTGCACGGATGAGGGAAACACAGTCACCGGATGTGATGTAACGTCACATCCGGTTGCTGTGATTTTTTTTTTCTCTTTTTTCCGGCGGCCGCGTCCAGCAGATGCGGCTGCCAGAAAGAAAAAAAAACTTAAGCAGCGCGATGCGGAGGGGGGGGGGGGGGGTGGGTGCCTTCCCCGCTGGAGGTGTCACCCGGTGCGGTCCGCCCCCCGCCCCCCCCTCGGGACCCCACTGATTCTGTCCCAGGGATGTCTGTACTCTGCTGTCTGTTGCACCTGTCTGTTAATAAATTTGGATATTCTTTGTAGCCCGGTATTATCAATTATTATTGGAGTATGAGAAGTCCGTTTGTTGTACTACTTTATACTGCTGTGAGCATAATGCTCACTTACGTTTTGTCCAAGTGGAATAACAAATGCAAACGTGCCTGATATTTTGGTGTACAAGAGTTTTGGAGGTGCATCCTATATTTTTTTCACTTTGCTGTTGCCGAAGACCATTTCTGCCTGATTAAAACTGCCTTTTGAATGGTGTTCAATGATTAATATATTTCACTATTTATAAACACACAAGGGAGAAATGTAGGTAGGTAGTGAGGTGACACAGAGCTTGTTCCAAGTGATACACAAGCTGCAAACTGTCTGGCAAGTACCCTACAATAGCCCAATAATAAATACAAAAAACACAATACAAAGTGACAGTGCACTAAGGTACAAATGAAAGCTGTATGACCTGATATATTTCTAATATAATGTTCTTTACCTCCTTGGGCACATATAAATGACAAAAAAGACATACAAAACTACAATGGTTTGTATGATCATATAAAAGGGGAGTGTGAGATATGGAACAAATTTTGCTCTCACACTTTCCTCCACATAATGTAAGCAGAAAAAATGTGTCTTCTGTCTGGGTCTGATCTTTAAGATTGCCCTCAAATGATGAGAGAAAATGCAGTGTATCTCATCTACAACATTTATTTTGGAAAATATAAAAATACCTTACACTTAGGCATCTGGAGTAGCAGAACAAAAACATGATCTAGTACCAAGTAGAAGGTGGTCTCATTCCTGCTGAATGTTGTCCATTAACGCGTTTCACCCACTATACGGGCTTTCTCAGAACATTCATGGGATTTGAGGCCATATAAATATACCAAAAAATTAGATAAAGCGATGGACACAAGAGAGAAATGTTTTATTTCAAGCAGATGTATTTTCCAAGCCGCAGTTGTCATCAAATATAATAGACTGTAAACATCTTCTCCAGCCAGATCCTATATTTCAATAATGCTGAGCATCCAGATGGAAACTCAGAACTGTTATTGATCTCAGTATTACAGTTTATAATAGGAACATACTGTAAATGTATAGAGGTTTCACCACATGCTTGAGAGCACTAAAGAGGAGTCTGGGATCACACACTCCAAAATGGGAAAGTAAATATCTATCATTAGGAAGAAAGCCCTGCAAAAGTTACAAATAAACTTCAAAAAGATACATAATTGATGAATGCATTTTTAAAGAAGTTTTTCTATGAATTCCTCCTTTCTTATGGCTGGAGTGTCCTTTTAAGCTGTTTAATTCAACAGCTAGGTTTGCCACAGCTGGTATTTTACCGGCTGGCCGGTAAACAATTGATTTAGGTCCAACTTAGATAGCACTGATTTTTCCTGAAATGGGTTTGGGTCAGGCACAAATCTCTGAAATGTGGCCACTCACACCCGAACACCCTCCGAATTCAGGATAGAAACGTGGAATTTGACCATTTCAATTCTCCAGATTTTAGGAGAATTTTATAGAAAAGCATAGAAGAATTACAGTTAACATATTTTAAACACAAACATTTATATATTAATGTTACATATTATAATAGTATATTTACATTAACCCCTCAGTGACAGGACTGTTTTTAAATTTTTGACACCTTCGTAATAATGTTTTTTGCAAGTTAAAGGGCAGTAATCAAAAATGGCTTTTTTTGTTTCCTAGCCATTTGCTCCTACTGTGACTTTTTGACCCCAACCCTAATCAGGACCTGAAATATAACCCTAACCTTCATTCTAACCCATCTGTAACACTAATGCACTAGGGAAAGTCAGGCAACAGAGTGACAGAAGAGATTTCTGATCATTTCTATCACTCTTGCCAGCTACAAAGCAGTGCTATATTGGAAGGGCATAATGCTTTGATATTGAGGCATCATAGCAACAGGCAAATTACAAAAAAAGAACAGGTGTAACCATGCACCCTTGTGCAGACTTATCCAGACTGTATCCAGGATTTTCTGTATCCTTCTTGTTTTGCTTTCTTATTCTTTATGCTTAGTCCTGCCCTGTATACCTGTCCTGCCCTGTATTCCTCTCTGCCTGTCCTTATGTTCCATTCCAGGTTTTCTGATTAACTCTGTCTTGTCAGTTTATTACTTAAACCAAACTTGTTTCTGTTCAGTCCTTTGCAGCAGTCTACAGGTATTTTCTGTGTGTTTAAGTTTAATGCCATTTATGTGTTTAAAATTCTATTTATGCTTTGCTAATATTATGTATTAGTTAGGGACTTGCCTAATGTGGGGTACCTTGACATGGTTGGCAAGCTAACATCTAAATTGGCCAAATTGTTGAACCAAACCCGTACCTTTACCATCCTTAGTGTTAGGCTAGTTCCTGTATTTATGTTTGTTCCTTTGCATGTGCCTTTTGGGTTTCTTAACCCCATGCTTTGTATTGCTTACCATCAGTTTGGTTTCTGCTTTATATTGCTTATGTTATCCCTCTGTCCTGCAGAGGCGTCGCTAGGGGGGGGCTACTGGGGCTGAAGCCCCGAGTCTCCACTCCATAGCCCCGAGTCTCAGGCACTGCTGTTAAAATTATTAACAGCAGTGCACAGTTCTTCATGCTGGCATGCCCCTTAGCGTGGGTTCCCTGAGTGACAGGGAGCCCCACGCTATATGCGTGCCTCAGTGCCAGCTGTGGCACGGCAGGTCTCTGTCTCTTCTAGCAGAGACCTGCTTCTAATAGAATATCCCTGCCCGATGTCAATCAGACGCGGGGGCAGGCTTAACCCCCGTGACCCCGCCCCCTCTACCGAGCAGCAGGAAGGCAGCATGGAGGGAGCTGGTCTCTGGCAAGAAGAGTTCAGCAGCTCCCTCCACATCCTAGAGTGCCAGGGAGAAGCCAGAGCAGACCCCCCTCCATCAAGGTAAGGGACACTAACATTAGTTTATATGTTTGTTGTGGACCACCCTTTCCATGATGCTCAGCCAGCATTATGGTGTGTTTTGGCTGGCTGAGGATCATGAGAATGGTAGTTCACAGCTAACTTTGTATGGGCTGTTGACTAAATGTCTCATAATGCTCAGCCAGAATTGCCTGGCTGAGGATTATGAGAAAATGGGTAACCGAATACACAATAAGAGGTGTTAGCTGTGAACTACAATTCTCATGATACCAAGTCAGCCAAAAAATGCAAATTGAGATATTATTATTCCGAAAAGAAAAAGCTACATTAATTACATTAGAGTGTGAGCTTCATTGGCGGGTTGATTTACATTACAGTGTGAGATTTATTGGCAGGCTGAATTACATTAGAGTGTGAGCTTTATTGGCGGGTTGATTTACATTAGAGTGTGGGCTTTATCAGCGGACTGATTTACATTAGAGTGTGAGATTTATTGGCAGGCTGAATTACATTAATGTAATTCAGTCCGCCGATAAAACTCACACTCTAATGTAATTCAGCCTGCCAATAAAGCTTACACTCTAATGTAATTCAGCCTGCCAATAAAGCTTACACTCTAATGTAAATCAGTCTGCCAAAGAAGCTCACACTCTAATGTAAATCAGCCAGCCGATAAAGCTCACACTCTAATGTAATTCATTTTTCCAATAAAGCTCACACTCTAATGTAATTCATTTTTCCAATAAAGCTCACACTCTAATGTAATTCATTTTGCCAATAAAGCTCACACTCTAATGTAAATAAGTCTTCCAATAAAGCTCACACTATAATGTAATTCAGTCCACCAATAAAACTCACACTCTAATGTAAACCCGCCAATAAAGCCCACACTCTAATGTAATTAAGCCTGCCAATAAAGCTCACACTCTAATGTAATTCATTTTCCAATAAAGCTCACACTCTGATGTAATTCAGTCCGCCAATAAAGCTCACACTCTAATGTAAATAAGTCTTCCAATAAAGCTCACACTCTGAAGTAATTCAGTCCACCGATAAAAAAAAACTCACACTCTAATGTAATTCATTTTCCAATAAAGCTCACACTCTGATGTAATTCAGTCCGCCAATAAAGCTCACACTCTAATGTAAATCAGTCTGCCTATAAAGCTCACACTCTAATGTAAATCAGTCCGCCGATAAAGCTCACACTCTAATGTAAATCAGTCCGCCGATAAAGCTCACACTCTAATGTAAATCAGTCCGCCGATAAAGCTCACACTCTAATGTAATTCATTTTGCCAATAAAGCTCACACTCTAATTGGCAAAATGAATTACATTAGAGTGTGAGCTTTATTGGCAGGCTGAATTACATTAGAGTGTGAGCTTTACTGGCAGAGTGAATTACATTACAGTGTGAGCTTTATCGGCGGACTGAATTAAATTAGAGTGTGAGCTTTATCGGCAGAGTGAATTACATTAGAGTGTGCGCTTTATTGTCGGACTGATTTACATTAGAGTGTGTGCTTTATTGGTGGACTGAATTAGTGTGAGCTTTATTGGTGGACTGATTTACATTAGAGTGTGAGCTTTATTGGCGGACTGAATTACATTGGAGTGTGAGCTGGGTGCTGGGGTAAATTGTGGGTGCATTGTGGGTGCAGAGGAAGAACGTAAAAACAAGAAATACATTTTTCAATAACCTTTTTATTAGATATAAACATATAGATATATCCATGTATATCTATAGATCCCCAGAATTGACTCTGCATCAAATATTCATCAACTCACCAACAACTTGCCTTTCAGTGAATAGACCACTGTGTGTGTGTCTGTGTGAGACACTGTGGATGTATGTCTTCTCATTGGCATGATATACAAAGATTATGCATTTACTGATCATTGGCATGATATACAATGTTAAAGCATTTTGGCAAATAAAAAGTTACAACCCACTTATCTCAGAGTAGAATTAGAAGAGGCCTATGTAATATAGTACTAATGTTACTGAACTCTTGGGAACATCCAGAGCTGTCAGTGGCATAAATAGAAACTGCTGAACCCTTATTACATACCCCCAATAATTTCGATATTTAGTTCAATATAAAGTCTTGCATATAAAGTTACTGTTCATTGGTATCATATACATAATGTATATTTTATTGCTCATTTCTTATATTATACCTTTTATATATACCTATTGCTCAGTGTCATTATCATATAAATCATGTATACATATGCATTTATTGCTAATATTATATATATACCAGGGCTTGACAAATTAATTTTAGGAGCCAGAAAAACAAAAAATATAGGAGCCAGACAATGGCACATACACACAATCACACAAACATATACACACACAATCACCCAAACATACACAAACATACACACACACAATCACACAAACATATACACACACAATCACATGCAGTCATACACACAATCACACACACACAATCACATGCAGTCATACACACAATCACACACACACACACACAATCACATGCAGTCATACACACAATCACACAAACATACACACACACAATCACACAAACATACACACACACAATCACACAAACATACACACACACAATCACATGTAGTCATACACACAATCACACACACACAATCACATGAAGTCATACACACAATCACACAAACATACACACACAATCAAATGCAGTCATACACACAATCACACACACACAATCACATGCAGTCATACACACAATCATACACACAAACATACACACACAATCACATGAAGTCATACACACAATCACACAAACATACAGACACAATCACATGCAGTCATACACACATTCACACACACACACACACAATCACATTCAGTCATACACACAATAAAATGCAGTCATACACACATTCACACACACACACACACACACAATCACATGCAGTCATACACACAATCACACACACACACACAATTACATGCAGTCATACACACAATCACATGCTGTCATACACACAATCACACACACACAATCGCATGCAGTAATACACACAATCACACACACACAATCACATGCAGTCATACACACAATCACACACACACAATCACATGCAGTCATACACACAAACATACACACACAATCACATGAAGTCATACACACAATCACACAAACATACACACACAATCAAATGCAGTCATACACACAATCACACAAACATACACAATAACATGCAGTCATACACACAGTCACACAAACATACACATACACAATCACATGCAGTCATACACACAAACATACACACACACACACACTTGCAGTCATACACACAATCACACAAACATACATACACACACACACACACACTATCACTTGCAGTCATACACACAATCGCATGCAGTAACATACACAGTCACATCCATCCATTCACCCAGTCAGTAACAGTTTTAATTTTTTTTAATACTATATATCTTATTTTGGTTTATTTAGGTTATAAACGTATGTTCTAAATATTACGTTGTACAGACAGATACACACACATACAGTCAGTAACATACAGACACACACATACAGTTAGTAACATAGAGACACACAGGAAGCTGTCGGTGCACACACTTCTCCCTTGTGCTCCACTGGATAAAACAAAAGGGGAAAAAATGATCCCAGCAGCGAGGGCACCATTTGGGAACAACAGTACCCGGACGCCAGGTCTAATTTCAGTCAAATCTGCCATGGGCTCCAGCTCCAGGTCTTTTGGAGACCTAGCAACGCCCCTGCTGTCCTGTAGCCCTGCACTCTGTATTTTAGTTCTGCTATCCCTCAGTCACTTTTCTGTTTTAGCTCTACTTGGCTATCACTTCATTTCCTCTCTAGCCTGGGACCTGGACACAGTAGCTGCTTCACAGAGCCTGGTTGTGGCTGCAAAGACTTGGGGTCCCAAACCTCCAAGCGATTGCACTTACCCAGCACCAGGTCCTGTGTCTCCACCCTGCAACGTAGCTTTTTGATATGCTTTCCATCTTGTAAGCACCAATATATTAGATCAGGGGGACAGTGAGATTGAATTCTTGCTTTCTTATGGAGCAACTCATTGATCTTAGGTATCAATGTTCAATAGATGTTGCTGTTGCACTAGATCAGAATATCCTTCCATGAAGCACACCCCAGGTACAAGCCGAGGAGAAGAGAAGCATCTTGTAAGACACATTACTGTTATTAACAATGACCATAAAAATAATACCTGCTTTCATATAAAACTGTAAAACTCCAGCTTGCTTGTAACGCCACTTTTAAAAGACAGTCCCAGTAACAGAGTCCTTAGAAGTAATCTCAAAGTGCTTACTCTTGGAACCCTAATTCCCCTTTTACAGATCAGCTACCGTGCCCGCACACTATGCATTTCTCCATTCCAGATTCTTCAAGGTGCAAAGCATAGGCAGCAACTGTTGATCATTGCCTATGTGGGTTTCACCAAGGGACGTACCAGGTAGATCCTCTGTCATTAGGGGACAGGTGATCAATGGTATGTCCAATGTCCAGTGTCGTAAAGGAGTGAATATATATATGCATTTTAAAATAGTTTATTGTTCATTTACTTTATTTTTATGTATCTAAATAATGTTTCATGTTTTTTACATTTTAAGTGTAACTATTTTTTTTTAATTATACTTTAGGCCATTTCTGGAGGACTTCAGCTATTTCGGCACCTTTAATGGCCACAAAATAAGTCAGAGTCCTCCCCATAGAAGTCTACCATTTAATTTTGATGCATTTTCGACTGAAATTGGTGTTGAGAGATATGATGTCCAGATTGCGGACATATTCAGAGGCACATCAGTAGCTCAAAATTCTGATAAAACGCACTGGGCCTGGGATGGAATTAGACCCTGAATGTCCAAGATCAGGAGCTACATTGTAGGTGTGAAGAGACAGGGCCCGGTGCTGGGTAACTGCACTTATCTGGAAGCTTGGGGCTCCAGGTTTTGTGCATCCACATACCGGGTCCCTGTGGAAGCAGCTGCTGTATTTAGATTACATGGCTAGGACAGAATGAACTAAGAGTGCAAGGCTACAGGACAGAGGAAAACCAAGAAAGATAACGCAGAAAACAAACTCAGGATAAACAATACAAGGCACAGGGTTGCAGATTAAATCATAGGAATACTGCAGGACACAGACACATACAGAATTTAAGGGGACAGGCACAGATTTAAAAATACTACATACAGAGGACAGAGCTATGGAACACAAGAAACATACAAAGGAACAAATATAAGTACAGGAACTAACCTGTCATTAAAGATAGTAAAATGGTGGGGGTTTGGTTCACCTATTGGCCAATTAGATATTAGCTTGCCAACCACATCAAGGTACCCCACATTTAGTTCCTAAATAACAATATTAGAACATGAATGACATGAGCTTAAAGATTAATATTTCACACAAACAGAATACCTGTAGACTATGCTGCAAAACAGAATAGGGTGTGGTTTAAATAGAACCAAACTAACAAGGAAGAGGGAATCAGTGACAACCTGGAATGAAACAGTGACAGGCAGAACAGAAAAACATAAATGGATCAGAACAGAGAACAAGTGAAACAGCAAGAAGCAAGAAGGAAACTGACATGCCTGGATGAGCCTGCACATGGGTGACTGGTTATATCTGATACCGATGTGCCAGTCTATGGAGGAAATAGTATTGTTTTTTGGGGGGTTTTTTGGAAGAAAAGGTGGAAACCTTGGGCCTAGCTGGGGCAAAGATAGATGGTTAAGAATAGCAAAATACCCTGGACTTTAGCCTCAAAATGCCACTGGATTAAAAGAAGAAAAGATATAACAAGTTAGAGGTTTTACCACATAAGTTCAGTTCCAAGTGAAGGTACTTTAAGAGATCCTATAAAAGCAGACCCCTCCTTTGTGAAGCCAAGTTGCCAGTATGAAAAAAATGTTAATAAATGGGATTGTAAGATCCAAAATGAAATCAATGTTCTTGAGGCTGGACCTTAAATAAAATAAAATGCTTATTTAATTTGTTAAAAGCAGAAGGTTGGATATAAAATAGATGTATACAAAAACCAGAACACCTGTCTGCCTAACACGTTTCACCTTCAGAATGCAGCTTAATCATAGGCACAATAGATGGACAATAAATATATGGACTTAAAATGCAACATATGAAAAATAAGTTTAACAGATACTGGTCTAGGAAAAATTGTGAAAAAAGGTGGATTTGTTACTGAAATGTTACTACAATAATCTGTTATACCACCTTGAGCAACATTGCTCAATGCCAGTCAGCAACTGTAAGGGTCAATAAGATATTGGCATGTATAAAATGAGGTATTGATTCACAGGAGGAGGAAAATGTCATCTTGCCTCTTTACAAGTCAATGCTAGACCTCACCTTGAATATGCAGTACAATTCTGGGTACCCATCCTTAAAAGGGATATTATTCAACTAGAATAGTGCAAAGAAGGGCTACAAAATTAAAAAGGGGATTGGAGGATTTTAGTTATAAGGAGAGACTTAAAAAGTTGCATTTAAATACGTTAGAAAAAAGGTGTCTCAGAGGGGATATGATAACATAGAAATGTACAAAGAACAAGAGGTCACCCCCTGAGACTGGAAAAGCAGAGATTTCTTAGACAGCAAAAGAAGAGATTCTTTATGAGAAGGACAATAAAGTTATGGAACTCACTGCCAAGAGAGGTGGTGCTATCAAATACAGTTGATGCATTTAACCCCTTCGCGACAAAGGTCGTGTCAGGCACGTCCTGGGAGAAACTCCCTTAATGACAAAGGACGTGCCTGGCGCGGTGAAAGCAGTTTTCGCGATCAACGATCGTGAAAACCGCTTTAATGGTGCTGGTCTATTGCCTCGATGTCGAGGCAATAGCCAGCACCGAAATTTTTATTCTGGAGCACCCATGATCGCCCCACAGAGTGATCGTGGAAGCCATATTGACGGAGCATGCTGCTCCGTCAATATGGCTAAGCCCACTGCCAGTCTGAGCTTCGGAAGTGAAAGTAACTTCACTTCCTTCGCTCTGAATATGCTACTTGACTGCCCCTAGTGGTAGTTAAGTAGCATAGCAATGGAAAAAAATGTAAAATAAATATTTAATTAATTAAAAACTGGTTATAAAGTTAGATTAGCCTATAGGGATAAAATTAAATAATTTTTAGCATAAGGGATAGGGTTAAAATTAAATTGAAATTAAAACATATTAAGGGATATAATAAGGATTAGAGCTGGGGTTAAATTTAGTGTTAGGGTTACATTTTGGGTTCGGGTTGGGGTCAAAAGGTCAATATAGGAAAAAAACAAAAAACACTATTTTTGGTTTTTGCCCCATAACTCGCAAAAAAATACCGAAAAATATGGAAACATGCATATTTTTTTAACTCAGGACAACATTTAGAAACTATTTAGACGGTGTCTTTTTTCATGATTTCATTTGTGTAAATTATATTTTAGGTCAAAGTTAGAAAAAGTTTTTTTTTTTAATTTTTCATCATATTTTATGATTTTTTTTGTAGTAAATTATAAGATATGATGAACATAATGGTATCTAATGAAAGCCCTTCTTATGACGATAAAAACAACATATAATTTGTGTGGGTACTGTAAGTGAGAAAGAATAAAATTGCAGCTAAACACAAACACCCCAGAAATGTCAAAACAGCCATTGTCACCAAGGGAAAGTCAAGGTGAAAATGTCTTGTCACTAAGAGGTTAAAAATGGTCTAAATGTTTGTTTTTTTGTTTGTTTTACAAAAGCAGGACATACAGGGCTATTAATAATAGAATAAGCATTAATAATAGAGCTTCTTGATTCAAGTAAAAATCTGATTGGCCTTTGGAGTCAAGAAGGAATTTTTCCCCCTAGGAGGCAAAATTCAAAATAGGTTCCTTAGGGCTTTTTGCCTTCTTTTGGTTCAAAAGAAGGAATGTTAATATGTTACCTTCCATGCCTGACTCATAGGCTAAGCTGTTAATTCTATGCAGAATGCAGATATCTCTACATGAGATTCAGTGGAACTTGTATAAAAATTACTATCTGAATGAGTGGATAAATCAATGACATCTGTATTAGTAATATTATTTGCAAAATTCTTTTTTATGGTTAGAGTGTGAACAAAACTGAAAAAGTTAGATTACCCAGGGGGTGGGGACTTGCATGTGCTGCTGTGTCAAGGGAGGTTTTAGGGATTTTTCCTTTAGAAACTTGGAAGCCCAGAGGTCTCAACTTTGAGTGGGATGTGGGGTATTTCATCAAATAATTATAGCATGTGGTTTTTTTTTTTTCTTCCTCCCTCTAGGCCAGAAACACATTTAACATCTGGTACCAGCAAACAGTAATTGTATCTATAATAGGTTACAAGGTCTGATAGTCATTATCAACCTGTTAAACTAATTGTTTCTGTGTTTTATTTTAAGTCCATATATATATTTGTGTTAATATGAATTGTTTTGAATTGTATTGTATACATATGCAATGGATAACACCCGTGAAACAGGTGTGCCTATGATTAAGCCACATTCTCAATGTGAAACATTTTAGGCAGACAGGTGTTCTGCTTTTTGTATACATCTGTTTGATATCCAACCTTGTTCTAATAACAAATGGAATCAAAGTTAAATTTGACTCAAGAAAATTTATTTTATTTTGGATTTAACAATGTTTGCATAAAAGAAGAAAATAGTACATTTTAGAGTGAACATAAATATTAGTAAACATATTATTCCAAAATGTTTGAACATTGCTATAGATAAAAAGTCAAACACATAAAATAGACCAGATGAAAAATAGACTAGAAAAGTAAGATGTATAATATTGCACAATACATAAATGCTTTTTTTCTGCCTCAATATTTAATCAGAGATTTATTTTGGTGTTTTTTTATGTGATATTTTGTAAAGCAGATTTCATTTATTTTGTGTTTGTTCAGAGTTGTCAAATTACCTGTTTTCAAACACAAGACACAATAAAAATGACTTGATTGCTCTTGAGATTACTTTAAGACAATAGTGTTTTGAAATGAATCCAACCAGATACTTTTATCAGAAGCATACATAATTTAAACTGTGTTATTTGCACATGGCCTGAGCTGAGTAACAGAATGTATTTTGTATGGATTAAGATGTAGCCTTTTATTAAGTATTGATTTAAATTACAGTTGGAGGTATGGGAGAAAGTCACAGTGGAAAAACTGCGCACATTGAATATTATATACAGTACACTGAGTTTACTTTAAACTTCAAAACCATTATCTGGGTTACTGAAGATTATTAAGCATTGAGACTGTTGTGATTTGCTTTTCCTTCACTGTATAAAATTAAGTTTGGGAGAAGGAAATATATATGGCTAACATTTGACATTAACAGTTTGAGTTCTAAAATGCTAGCCACATTTATTCATGGCTCAATGATAGAAAAAATACGTCTTTTTTTCTGAAAATACATGAGTATGTTTTAACAAAATTGCCATTTGCAAGATATAGAAGATTTACTCAATGGAGAAGGGAACTGAGATGTGAATTGCAGACATTAGGCCAATGCAGCTGAACAGGAACATTTTTCCAATTCCGCTATTTTGGCTTTAAAGGGACTATCACCTAAACATTGTTTTTACTAATGTAAAGAATAAAAAAAAATATTAAAAATGATCTGTACATTTTGTTAGCACAATTGCAAGCAAATTCCTATATTATGAAAAAATGGGTTTAAAATGTATCTGTGGAATTTCACATCCCCTGTGGCTTAATATGCAAATTACACATTTCCCATTGAAAACCAGTTAATTTGCATATCAAGCCACAGGTGATTTCATATTGATGCCATTGGCCCTCCAGATGTTTTGGACCACATGTCCCATAATGCTCTTGCAGCCATTATGCTGTCAATGCATCAAGGGAAATGTAGTCCACAACATCTGGAGTGCTGATGGATGACTACCTCTGCTCTACATTCACAGTAAAAAGTTTGTTTAGGTGATTAAGTTTCAAATTCACATATCAAGTCCCAGTAATTCTGTCTTTATTGAGTAGACCCTTAAATTGTTCACTATGTATTTCAAATCTCCTTTTGCCTTTTTAGTATAATTTCTAAAGCAATCTGCCGAGCCAATGTTTAGTAGTAATGCATAGGAATTTAAAAGTAAATGTATTTCTACAGAACTTTTAAAAAAAATCCCGATGATCAACAGATTCAGTATCCAAACACTAATGGGTATTTTTTATGTCTGCATTGCATAGTGTTGCCATGTGAACATAATTATTGTGATAATAGAAAAGTAAAAGAAGGATCAGAAACCATTAAGGATGCTCATTTGTAACCTTGGGGAAAGATTAGGAAAAATGCAGCTACAAATAATGAATGTGAAACTATTTTTCATTTATTTTGGTTTCAGGCTCAATTCTGTCAGAAATTGTTTACTGTTTGCTTTGTCTATATTTGTACTGGGCTAATGTCTGTTTTCCTTTTCATTTTTTTAAAGGTTGTATAAACACGGATTGTTTTTTTTTTTTTTATACAAGGAAATTAAATAGTATATGATGGAAGAATTTAGAACAGAAAAATATCCTCGACAAAGACGCATGGAACCAAACTACATATGCCACAGGTGTTATAGACAACTGGTGTGTTACGGATACATGCTAATACTGCTAAATCCACAGGAGTAAAAGCCCCTGCAAAGAGATGAGATCATACCTACCAACTTTGACAATTTATATCCTGGTTTCTGGAACTCAATGCATTAGTGTTTAGACTGTGGATGTCTCATAGAGCGCAATGCACTGTGCACAGGCGGTAGCTATACCAGGAATCAGAAATGTTGGCAACTATGTAGGAAAAATATAGAAGAAATTGCAATTCTTTTTCCCTTTCTGATACTTTTCTGAGAACTATATTTATACATAATTCACATGGTCTATACAATAGGATTATAAGTGGAAAAGCATGAATTATTTATTGTTTTTAAAGCACCAGTTAATACATCTGAAGATGGTATAGCTCAGTAATGATACAAATTTGTATATGTTTGGGAACTACATACCCATGTAGTTGAGCCTAAGGCTCACAGGATAGTATAGAATGGGATATGTACTTTATCTTCAGTTAGCCATTACTAGTAAAGCTGTTTCTGCTGCATCTCATTTTCATTGGTTGTGATAGCACCCTTAAAATAATAGAATTTAAAACCCTGAAACAAAGGCTTCTACACATTCCAACAAGGTTTATTTTGGCAGTGAGTGGGTGACGTGACCACATGCTGCCGGAAGAGGTAGAAAAAGCTACCTGCGAGGAGCAGTGTCGGGTCTGTATTCGGGAGCGAAGACCAGGGTACAAACAACTGTGCCACAAGGATGGTGCAGATAAGCAAAGGTTTAATGCATGCAGCGGAGATGCAAAAGAGAGACAAGCCAGAGTCGGGGCAGGTATGCCTTGGTCAAAACGGGAAACAAGCCGGGTCAGGATTCAGAAGGTCAAATCAAACACGGAATCTGGGAACTCTGGAAGGAGTAAGGAACTAAGCAGGAAGAACCACACTTAGCAGCTCAATATTCAAGCAAAGAAGGAAGTGTGTGAGGGATTTTTATAGGGCTGTCAGTACAGGCCTTGCCCTTCAGCCCAGGTAGCACCCTTCCCTCTCCATAGGTCTCTATGGGGCACTTTGGGGAAGTGTCAGCCCCCTCTCCCGCTTCCCCTGTGTCCACCAATGCAAGGATGCCTTCAGGTACAGAGACACGCCCCCTCTGCAAGTGTAACACGGAAGCACGTGTTACTCGCGTCCTGCGTGTAACTAGAGACCGGGGATGCAGCCTACCACGCGTAGGCGTGATTGCACAGCAGGACACCAGAGAAGCAGGGTACCCTGGAGATGGTATGTGCCCCCTGGGCAGTGGGTGAGAGGGCCCAGGATCCTGACAATCAGCCTGAGCAAAAATGCCATCTCCGCTTATATTGAGGTGTGTCTTCCACCATGCTGAACCCTGTAATGGAAGAGCACATCTAGCGGTTTCACTACCTAATGAACAGCATGTGTAGTAACTGATGACTGTTAGTGTGCACCTAGATTCTGTGCTAAATTGCATTATGGAAGAAATAAATCTCAGTTCTGTGGGAATAAGAAAATGAGCAGAAAACACTGATGGAGAAAATAATAACAGCCAAAGGAAAACATAACTGCATTAAATAAACAGTGCTCTGCCCTTAAAAATGTGAAAGAAGATTTAAAAAGGAAAATGGAAAAAATTGGAGCTTAATCGCACAGATGTGGAGGAAAGGTCAAGGAGAAAAAACCCAAGATTCTGTAATATACTTTAATCAGTAGAACAAGGACAACTCAAAGATTTCTTACAGAACTTCTCTAACCCCTTCGCAACAATGGACGTATCAGACACGTCCTGCCGGGAACTCCGTCCCTGACAATGGGCGTGCCTGGCACGTCCTGCCGTGAATCGCAAAAAACGCTTTAACGGTGCTGGTCTATTGCCTCGATGTTGAGGCAATGGCCAGCACTGAAATTTCCAATCTGGGGCACCCATGATCGCCCCACGGAGCAATCGTGGGAGCCATATTGACGGAGCAGCATGCTCCGTCAATGTGGCTATGCCCTCTGGTGGTCAGAGCTTCGGAAGTGAAAGTAAATTCACTTCTGCCAATCTGAATATGCTACTTGACTGCCCCTAGTGGTAGCTAAGTAGCATAGCAATGTAAAAAAATCAAAAAATAATATTTAATTATCTAAAAACTAGTTATATAGTTAGATTAGCCTACAGGGTTAAAATTAAATAAGGGATAGCATAAGGGTTAGAGTTGGGGTTACATTTAGTGTTAGGGTTAATTTCAGCTAAACACAAACACCCCAGAAATGTCAAAACAGGAAATTCAAGGTGAAAATGTCTTGTCACTAAAGGTTAAAGATATGGGAATAATATTACAAGGTCAAGAAACTGTAATAGAAATATTTCAGTGCTTGTCAAAACCAAAGGCATTATTAGAGACAGCAAGAGATGTTATCGTCAGTTTTCATTCTTTCTAAATAAAAGATCGAATATGTAGAGCAAAAGGAGACAAAAGAAGTAAGGACGGAATCTATAAAGACATACTTATTTTCAAGATCTGTCCTACCAACTAAGACCATAGGGGGACAACTGTGGTACAGTTAAAGAGAGATTGAAAATGCTTCATATCAAATACAACTGGGGCATTCCATCAAATCTGAAAATCACATGGAATGAACAACCTGAATTTTTTGGATCACCAGAGCAGGTGGAAGACTGGCTGAAACAGATGAAGATGGCGGGATGAACTGCTGCATTTAGTCAAAGAGGAGAAGAAGGAACTATTTTTTTCTCTACCCCCTCTCTGGAAAATTGATAAATGAACAGAATAATAGAGAAAAATAATGGGTAGAATAAAAGAAAAATAGGTGGGGAGATTTATATCGCCCAACTGACTTGCTCACTCAGGCCATATCATGCACATTTTATTAGGATGAATCTAAATAGTAGACAACACTTAGTGCACTAGTGGCACTCTTGTAGGAGAGTAACGTATATTTTTTTCTTTTGTTATTAAATATCGTTATAAATAAATGAGATCGGACCTTATTGGTCACTCTTTTATTTGGGGTGTTATAGGGTCCCTAACCATAGGCACCTGAATGTTATATGTTGTTGGTAAATTTGTGCTGGCCAGGGAATGGGGAATACCTCCCAATTGCTATGGTTAAGATAATGTTGGTCAATGCATAAAACTTCTCAAAAAAGGTATATCATTTATAACTATTGAAGGGAAGCAAATGTGGATGACTGCTTCTTACAAGAAATGCATTGGAGACAGGATGAAGAGATAAAAATAGAAGGAAAATATTTTTCCAAAGTGATCCATGCTTCAGATAGACTAAAAAAGAAAAAAGATGTAGCAGTAATATTTGCACGCACGCTTCAGCTGAATATCCTCCATCAGGTGTTATATCCTGAGGGCTGCTTTTTGATTCTGGTTTGTGAAATTGTGTCCTAGATTAAAAAGACCCCTAAGGACAGAAAAATTGATAGCAGAATCATAAAACAGGCCAAAGCACTCAAAAACTGCCTCAATATAAATTATTTTTTGATATTTGGCATACCTTTTACCAGTATCTCTCTCTCATTTTTATGAGAGATAATAAAGGTGCATAACACTTCTTCTAGGATAGATGATGTGCGGAGACAGTATGATGGTCAAAAAAATAGGTAGGATCACCATAAAAGGATCACCAGAAGTGAAAGACAATTACTCTCAAAAAGGTAGAACAACTTGGAGAATGAACAATTATATTCTTAAAAATGAGAATTGTAAGAAACATCTGATAGAAATAAGTAATAATTATTTTAAAGAAAATACTTCTGCAGATATCTCCTGGCCAAACAATTGGTGCTCTTTTATGGCTGTCGTTATAGGGCAACTTATCAAATGGAAAAGCAGACTCAAAAAAGAACAAGGGAAGCAGTTGAAAGAATTACATGTCTTATTTGTAAGATATCTAGAGAGAATAAAAATTATCCCTCAAAGAAGGCAGCCCAGAAATTGAAAGAAATTCAACAACATATGAATCAAAGGTTGGCTGAAAATATGATAAAAAAAATCATTGAGAAACATGCAAATTAGATACTATGCAAGAGGCAATAAAACAGATAAAATGCTCACTATTAGGTTAAAAAACAACAAAGGACTGCCAATAGGATAAATAAATTAATAGATGGAATTCAAGTATACATGACACCAGAGAATATCAGTAACTAATTCTAAAGATTTTACAAGTTACAAGTGAGGAAGCGTTAGATAAATATTTTGAAAGAATAACAATGCCCAAGATATCAATGGCTCAGAAGGAAGAACTAAATATCTCTATTGCCAGTAAAGAAATCATCCAAGATATCACTAGATTAGTAATATATTAGACTCAAAGACCAGATGATCTTAGAAATATGCTCTACCACGGAAGTGTGATGACGTAGAACGTACGTCGCGTATGGGAGGGGCAAGGTTGGAGACGTGAGGGAGACACAGAGGAGAATACGGACGGATGAATTCCTGATTACCTCTGGTGAAATTAAAGCACCGAAGTGAGAAGTAAGGACATGCTTTAAGGCATCTTGCACCCAAACCTGCACCCAAATCTGCTGGAGATATTCCCAGAGTCAAGAGTGGCAGAAAGAATCAGGGAACCGCGAGCCACGCACCCTATACATCTGGGACTTCCCCGCTCGCTGAATAACCGGCTTCAACTTATCATAAAGAGGTCTGGAACACACACCTACACAGACAGACGGTGGCCTGCCTGAGTGAGTACTGTATCCCCCCCTTTAAAGCTATAGTTGATCTATTGTACTCCCTCTACTCTGCATTTTTAACCCAACGACTATCTCCGGGAAACACTAAGGGTGAATTGCATATGACTAAGTGGGATCAAGATCAGCGAACTTAAGTTTGTATAGACTTTTAGATAATTCTGCCTGAAGGAAATAGAGGGTTATTTTGCTTTCCCCCTTGCCTTGCTTCTCGCCTTTTTTCTTTTTTTTTCCTTTGTTTTTTGGCTGTTCCCTCTGATACATTATTACTAAGCTTTCAACCAACGAGCATAATGCCTCCAAAGAATGAAAAAATGGAGAAAGCTAAAAGCTCTAACAAGACAAATAAAACCCAGTCAATTAATGCCTACTATTCACCTAAGGGCCAAAAAAATGGATCAGAGTCAATGGATAATACACTTTCGGATCAATCCCCTAATGAAAGCGTGTCAGACCTTCCGGGGTATATAACTCAGGGAACTCTCATGTCAGCTCTGTATGCACTGTATTCTAAAATTAAGAGCGACCTGGACAAAAACCTAGCGGAGTATAAAGAGGAAATTGCACATTTGCAATCAACTATATCTGCCCAATCTAAAGAAATAGAACTACTACAAGAAAATATCAAGAGGCTAAAGGCCCAACACATAGCTATTAATGTGGATATGGGAAAGCTGACCGTCAAGTTGGCTGACATAGAGGATAGATCCCGCAGACAAAACTTAAAAATTAGGGGTATCCCAGAAGACATTTCTGACCTCGACATCTATCTCAGTGAATTACTACGGACATATCTTGACCCCACGGTTCTTGACGCATTCCCTATTCAAAGGGCCCATAGACTCCCAAAGCCTGCACATCTTCACCAATCTAACACCCCACGGGATGTAATAGTCAGCTTCAATAACATTCGGATTAAAGATGCACTTGTGAGTGAAATGAGGAAAAATCCTACCAAATCCTCCAAATTTGCATCACTTTCCACCTTTGCGGACTTATCATTGACAACACGCTTGGCCAGAAGAAAGTTTGTCGATATAACAACCTTGTGTACAAGAAACAAGAGAGAAACACACTGCGCCCAATTGTGGTGGAAACAGCTGCAGCAAATTCTACCAGTGTCTCACTCCTGGCAATAAACAAATCAAAACAACACACAAGTGAAAACGTGCGCTGTGACCCAACACTTCAAAACACACAACTCAGGAAAAATAAATAATAAATTGTTACCCTTAAAGTAAATCAGCCTTAAAGTAAATCAGCTCAATATTCAATCCGAAGGGAAAAAAAATAAAACAAAACAGAACAGAAATAATATAGTGTAGTATATCACATAAAAGTGCTGATAACAAATAATAAGTGAGAACACACTCACATCTTCCTGAGCAGAGATCTGCTCAGTCTATACAGCATCCAGGGAGCCCACTAAGGGGTTAAAGATCCAACAGGTTCACAGAGGAATCCTAGGCAGCTTATTCAGGGTAGCAGACCCAGAAGGTACTCCCAGCAGTAGTATAAGAGAGGGTAAGGAGGAGACTATTTAGCTTCAACGATTTTAATACCAATAAAAACATATAAAAAATCTTACATTCAAAGATCCACTTGAACAGTACATATATAGAGTCCCAGTAGCAGTCTCCTCTTGTCCACAATGCGTTTCACCCCCAAAGTAGGGCTTTTTCAAGTGTCACAGTGTTTCCTGTCCTTGCCCTGTAGTCCTGTCCTTGCCCTGTAGTCCTGTCCTTGCCCTGTAGTTCTGTCCTTGCCTTGTAGTCCTGTCCTTGCCCTATAGTCCTGTCTGTGCCATGTAGTCCTGTCTGTGCCCTGTATTCCTGTTATGTTTTTCTTTCTGCCGGTCCTTATGTTTCATTCCAGGTTTTCTGATTCCCTCTGCCTTGTCAGTTTACCTCTATTTAAACCACACCCGTTTCTGTTCAGTCCTTTGCAGCAGTCTACAGGTATTTTCTGTGTTTACGTTTCAATGCCAGTTATGTGTCTTAGATTCTATTATTTATGCTTTTGCTAATATTTTGTCTTAGTTAGGGACTTGCCTATTGTGGGGTACCTTGATGTGGTTGGCAAGCTAACATCTAATTGGCCAATTGGTGAACCAAACCCCCACCTTTACCATCTTTAGTGTTAGGCTAGTTCCCGTATTTATGTGTGTTCCTTTAGTATCTTTCTCTTGTGTTCCTTAACACAGTGCTTTGTGTTGTTTATCTTCAGTTTGGTTTCTGCTTTATCTTGGTTTTGTCCTGCCTCTGTCCTGTAGCCCTGCACTCTGTATTTCAGTTCTGATCTCCCTCAGTTACTTTTCTGTTTTAGCTCTGCTTAGTTGTCATTAGTTAATTTGCTTCACAGGGCCTGGTTGTGGCTACAAAAATATGGGGTCCCAAACCTCCAAGGGATTGCAGTTACCCAGCAACAGGTCCTGTGTCTCCACCCTGCAACGTAGCTCCTGATCTCGGGCGCTCAGGGTCTATTTCCATCTGGGACCCCGTGCGTTACAGATGGAGTCAACTTAAAGAATGTTTCTTAGCTGCTTTAAATAAAACTGAACTGGGCATATATAGTGCCTCTAAAGTAGAAGGTTCTAGTTAAAACTGCCAAAGTTGTTAGAGAGTGGGATGAGGTTTAACACCCTCCCCACAGATTTTTTTTGGGGAAAAGCACTGTGAAATAGAGCTGACAGAGTGAAACAAGGCAATATCAGAGGTAACAAGAACTATTCATTGTGGACATCTATTGGAGACCCAAGATTAAGTCTACAATTATAATTGCCCTAAATTGGAAACAACCCTCAGCCCCATTATGGTCTCATGTTTTAGAATAATTGGGCTTTCAGATAAGAATGAAAAAACTATAAGTTACCCTTACCTAAGCTATTCACAGGGCTACAAAATATGGTGTAGCCATAAGATTGAATTTACATCTGACTAACCCTGTGCATTTCCTTTCGATTTTGACTGAGGCTTTTAGTTCGAATATTCCTCTGTGACCCGCACTATACTTGTTTGTGTTTATCTGTAAATTTTACACGAATGAGTCATGGATTTTGGATCATTGTTTTTATATTGTATTTTTGTACCATTTGTGTTTTAAAAGATTAAAAATGAACATGAGCTACCTGCTTGCCATACAAATCCTCTGTGATTTATCTAGATTCTGGCAATGTTTGTACACCCAAACCACAGGGCTAGGAAAAAGAAGGAGCTAATTTGGGTTATACTTGTGAACAACCTTAAAATACTTTAAATAAAACACCACTTAAATAAGGCACCACAGAGCTAGTTCCAGTTCAGTTTATTAGTGTTTAGTAGAGTGCTTATCACCTCTACAGGACATGCACAGCTGGAGGACAGGTTATGTGTCAGATCAACTATATGATCAATAAGGACAATGCACTCCTGACTCACATGGCCCCTATTGAGGTCATGCTGTTAAATATTGCAATCTGTTATCATGTACCTCAGTAGTTTACAGATATGCATCCTGAACTATCCTTGTAAAATTTAGGCTAGTCGTTGTGTGTGGTACTTATACCGCCAGCTCCAGCAAAAAAATTGCAATTGAAGAATCAGCTACAGACCAGAGCACACACAGAAGTCTGCAGTGATAAAGAAAAATCATGCATATTCCTCAGTGTCAAAGAAATATGTTAAATATTGCACAGAATTCACAACAGTCATCTCCCTGAGCATCAGAAGGACAAGCAGAAAAAAAAAAGATAATGAAGCAAAAACTGAAAGAAAACAAATTATGGTTAGTCTATAGAAAAAACATCATCATCATAAATAGGCTCCGTAAACTTCTGTTTCATAAAAAATAAAAGCAGATATAAAAATGATGATGAACTATAGAGGAGCAGATGTTTTATTGGTTGTGCACATTTATATGACGGTCTGGTAGAATTTTTACTTTATTTGCATTGGAATTTGTCTAATTGCATTTTTACATTAATGTTTTACATTTGAAATAAACAAAACAATTATAGATTTTCAGATGTGGGCTTCTGCCACATTCAATAGCTGAAGTGCTTGAACGCTTCACATGGGTAAATGGGCGCAATGCATATTCTGTGTTGTTATACATTTCAATTCCAGTAAATAATATTGTTTCACAAATGACTGTTGCAAATTATTTACGTTCATATTGGACTTTTGATATTTTGTTGAGAGAGAGTAGCAGCTATTCTCAATTAATGTTATATCAACCAAATCATCATATCTTATAAGTACACATTTACAGCCATTGACTGCATCTTTCTCTTTGCCTTAAAGGACAAATAAACCTTTTGTTTCACTTGTGCATTTTGCCTTGAAGCACAAGTGTAAATTGAATTGCCCCTAATATGAGGATACATGAGACTGTCCTTTTTTTAGTACATACCAGTTGATCCTCTCAATGGCAGCTGTCATGATAGGCAGCCGGGAAAGGTTGCCTACTATCTCTCTGTTGTAGAGAGACCCTCATTTCCACAGGTCCCGTCTGCTGATCCCCTTTGAAAACACTGAAAAACCAATCAGATGAGCTGAAAGAGCTAGCCTGCAGAATGTCACTGCCTCAGTTGAGAGTAAACCTGTATGTGGATACAGGTGTATCTATGCAAATATACTGCAAATAAAAAAAGCACACATACATATTAATCAAATTCGAATATGCAACAGATTAGGCTATTTCCCATCTTCCTTATTCCCTCATTCCCTCCTTACACAGACCCAATTAAACACTAAGCGTAAAAATAGCACAAAACTGGCTTTCACTAAATACCGTATTTGCTCGATTATAAGACGATCCTGATTATAAGACGACCCCCCAAACTTTGGATATTCCACACTAAAAGCCTGAATATAAGACTACCCTATAGGAAAATAGTTCAACTTTATATTCACATGTAAATTGCTTTTTTAATAAAAAATTATGATATAAAAAAATGCATTTCTTGTTTTTATTTCCTTGTATGTGCCAATGCTGCCTCTCTCTTTCCCTTGCCCCCAGCTTTCTCTCTCCCCCCCCCCTTAGTGTTGTCTCTCTCCCCCTCCCTTTGTCTCCCCCCTCGCCTCTGCCTCTCCCCCCTTGTTTCTCTCTGCCCCCCCCTCCCCTTGTTACTCTCTGTGCCCCCCCTCCCTCCCCTTGTCTCTTCCCCCCTCCATCCCCTTGTTGCTCTCCCCCCCCCTCGTTTCTATGTCCCCACTTGTCTTTCTACCCCCCTCCCTCCCCCTCATTTCTCTGCCCCCCCCTTGTTACTCTGTCCCCCCCCATCCCTCCATCCCCCTCACCTGTTTCTTTCTCCCTGGTGGCTAGTGGGGGCAGCCGGGGGATGTCTGCACGATACTTGCAGACATCCTCCATGCTGCCCGACACCTCCGTCTATTACAGGCCTGTGGTTACCGCACCTCCCTATCACACCAAGCACAGCACGTCGGCTGCAAACTCCGCCCCGTCGCGCTCTGATTGGCTGCAGGAAGGAGGATGGTCTCTGCAGAGGCAGACACCGGCATCTCGTTTCTTCTGCCGGATGTCAGCTGTCAGCAAAAAAAAAAATCTGTTAAGCTGGTTGGCGGCTGTGAGGGAAGCGTTGTGCGAGAGAGAGAGAGAGAGAGAGAGAGAGAGACATTGGGTATGCGTGGAGAGAGAGACAGACACACATTGGGTATGAGTGGAGAGAGAGAGACACACATTGGGTATGAGTGGGGAGAGAGAGACATGTGGGTATGGGGAGATAGAGAGATACAGACAGACATGAGGGTAGGGGGAAAGAGAGAGAAAGACATGTGGGTATGGGAAGAGACAGACAGACAAGTGGGTATAGGAAGATAGAGACAGACATGAGGGTATGGGGAAAGAGAGAGAAAGACATGAGGGCATCGGGAGAGAGAGACACGTGAGTGACTGGCATGGTGGGAAATTATTTATCGCTCCTTGTGTACTTCTTTTCCAGTGATGCTCAGCTAGACTTTGGCTGGTTGGGCATCATGGGAACGGTAGTAAAAACTCATTCTGCTAGCCAGCAAAAACTCTCCCATGTTGCTGGCTGAGCATCATAGAAATAAATAAAACCACTTCACAGTATTATGGCAAGATATATATATCTTTATTTAAAATAAAAGTTTGTGTTGGTCCTTTACATCAAAATAAAGTTTGTGCTCTCCTCCCCTCTCCACAATAATGAAATGGCCGTCTGGAACAGACATGTCTAAAGGGGAGGAGTTCATAATATAACCACGCCCACCTTTGGGCGCCAAAAGAAAACCTGCACCCAGGCGCCCGTGACCCTAGGATCGGCCTTGGGACATAGTCTAAAATTAGAGGGGCAATGATTTAAAAGTATTGTTGGGAAGTATTACTTTACTGAGAGGGTAGAGGATGTATGGAATAGCCTTCCAGCGGAAGTAGTAGAGGTAAACACAGTCAAGGATTTTAAGCATGCGTGGGATAGGCACAAGGCTATCCTAAATATAAGATAGGGAACTAGGGACTAATAGAAAAGTATTTTGAAAATTGGGCAGTCTAGATGGACCGAATGGTTCTATTTACGAGTTATAGGGCAATAACCAAAAACAGTGTTATTTTACTTTCTAACCATTTTCACCTGAAGTGAATTTTTGATTGAATATCAGCTTGGTGCATTTAAACCCACTGACATAGATTTCCCAAGAGCTTATTTTGCTTGCTTACTGCTATCAAAACTGAAAATCTCCCCTATGTTTACCTTTTGCTATGTGTTGTGTTATCAGTCAGTGAGTTTGTAAAAAAAAAAAAATGACTGACACCTCAGACTACTGAATAACATAATACTGATACAGATCTACTCACACAAGATAAATGACACAGTTTGATAAGACTGGGCTATTATCTTCTTTTGATGCCAACCGATGACAATTACATGACTAGTGATATAATTAGACAAGTGAACCTAAAGTGGGCTGATCACTTTCACATAAAGTTAAATAATGTTATTAAACATAATTATAATTATTAATTTTCAGCATTTGCTTTCAGGTTTTATCATTTTTTTTATGTATTCAGCTGAATTATATTTTCCTGCATACAATACTCCAAGTGAGGTCTCACCAGTGCTCTGTAAAATGGCATGAGCTCTTCCCTATTTCTACTGCTAATACCTCCCCCTATACATCCAAGGATTCTACTTGCATTTCCTGCTGCTCTATTGCATTGCCTACCTACCTTTAAGTCCTCTGAAATTATTACTCCTAAATCCGTTTCCTCAGATGTTGAGATTAGGACTGTATCAAATATTCTATATTACTTTGCTAATTCCTTTCTGTTTCCAGTTACAAGAGATCGTTTCCTTTGCCATATTAATGAGCCTAATAGTTAAAGAGTTTCTAAAATGTTCAAAAGGGATGGTAGTATGAAGAAGTAATATTAATTATGGTGTGATCGAAAGATTTTTATTTTTTTTATAATTCCCTCTTTGAAGTTCCATAACGGAATTAACAATGAGCAATTCCAGAAAATGTACATCAAATCACCCTTCGCTAAATCACATCTCCAACATTTATCACTTATTTCAGACAAGAATCTATGGAGGTTGGCTGGGACGCTATACCATCTTGATAATAGTTTGTATGGAAGTTTTTGTTGTGTGGTGGCTTTAGAGCAGGCTTTAACTAATTTAAAGCACCTGACCCACTCTTCTATATTTAGGGTCATTCCTAGATCTAGTTTCCACTGTCTACAAAACTAAGGAATCTCCAGCCCTTCTGAAGTGATCAGAATTTTATAAATTGTCCTTTAAGATAGAAAAATATAATGATGTTACATGAAGCACTTAAAGGGACACTACCACTTACATAAGATGTAACTAGATAACCTGATCATTTAAAACAAACACATAAATTATGTGCCACTGTTTTTTTTTTTGTGATTGAATTAATTGCATATAAAAGGAAAGAATAAGTTAGGTGTTCATCTCCTGGCTCCATTTTGTGAATATTTCCCATGATGCAACATCTCCCAAAATCTTCCAGCCAGTCTCACTTTACAACTGAGGCAAAACCTACATGATGATGTCATAAGATACTCCCCTGCTCTCTTATTGGCTCCCTATATCATAGTGGGCAGGACTTCCAACATAAAGAGAGGAGAATAACCTGATCAAACAGGATGATAACTCTGCCCCCTTGTGATGCAATAGTTACACTACCTTCCCATTCAATGCAATTATATTTTCAGAATTCTGACTTATAGACTGCATTCTAAGTCCCCAACCCCAAAGTGAGAAATTTGTGCTGTAAAGTCACTAAGGGTGGCACCCAAAAACACTATATTTCACAAAATGGCGGCACCCAGTCACACAAAAGACATATCTGCAATCAACAATACAAAATAAAAAACATCATTTTTTGGTGGGAGTGTCCCTTTAATTATGCAATAATAGCATTGATTGTTCTTAAACTGTCAGAACTGGTGTGATGGAAATGATATGAACATTTTGTAAATAGTTTCATGGGGATATGATATTTTTAAACTTTTTAACAATTAATTGTAATGGATGTTAATCGTATAATCACTAGATGTTTACATACCTCCGCTGTAAGTTGAGCTCAGATCTCTAAAAAACAGTGAACTGTGTGGTATTGCCAAGTGAATGACAACAATCAAATAACAACTCGTGATCCAATACCTATGGAAATTTGCTTGATAACCAATTTAGATACATAACTTCACCTTTAGAAAATCATTGTAGTATACAAACCATGCAAGATTATAATAACCTTTTTTTCAGAGGGTAAATAATGTGAAGAGGGATATTATTTTGAATATTCTGTGAGGCTCTTCTTATTCTCTAAGAAGCAGATCCTTTTTATTCTGCACGTATAGATTTCCAATTTCTGTTAACATTTGCTTAACTACTACAGCATGATCTCATGCATAGTCTTCGTATAAGAGTTATACATTCAGTTCAAGTAAATAATATTGCTTTCATGAAATGACTATGTCACTGTATAGTAAGCAAAATGTTCATTGTTGCAAATCATTTACATTCATATTGTGCTATTTATGTTTTCTTTTTGGCAATTTAGAATCTGTTGGAACAACACAGTATAGAATTTGATACTGTTTAGCATCTGCATTGAATTCATTTTGAGCAGATTTTGAGTAAATGACTCGTAGTAAATCCTGCATTGGTATTCAGATGCGCTATTTAATAAAACAGTAAAAATGAAAACTAAGAACAATGTCAAGTAAAACTGCAATCACAAGTAATATAATCCAGATTCAGATTAGATAATGGTTTAACAATAAGAATGCCACATATATATAGATTAATAATAATTAAAATGTTTTAAAAACTTTAATTTGTGACAATGTGAGCCATTTTGGATCACTTTTGGTTTAAAATAGTAATTAAAGGGACAGTGTAGTCCCCAAACTCACTTTGGTGCAAGGTGAAGACTCCTGCTTTCTGCATAAATCACATTTTTAATATTTGACTCAAGCCCTCCCCCAGAAATTATTCTACATGTATTCTATAGGAACAACAGTATTGATTATATAGACACTAAGCACACTAAGTTTTGTTTCATTTAGTCACTTCCTGTGCTGCTGGAAAACAATGCATTGTGTGGAATCTATGTAAGCTCTTGTACATGTAGGATCTCTGAACAGTGCAACACATTGCCTGGTGACATCACTAGAGAGACAGGAAATTCCATTAATTTGAATGAAAGTGTTCTCATTGGTTCCTGCAGCACAAAAAAAATAAAAAAATAAGAGGAAATTCAATTTTACTCAGCTATTGTGGGTAGTCCTGGTTTCTTACAAACTGTTGTAATATCACAATTTCTTCTAGCTGTAAGTATTTTACATTTTAAGCAATGCAACATGCAAAACATCAATTTTTAAGTTCTTTGAAATCACATTAATATGCATTAATATTTGGAAGATGCATTTTGGGCACCAGACATCCCTTTAATGGTCATTTTTGTGGCTACCGATGATTAGAACAATATTCCCATTTTAAATCAGATTCAATAACTTCATTAAGTACGTACTTATCCTATCTAGGTTAGATTGGTTTACAAACAGCACATCGATTTTGGCAGGGCTAAAAGTTAGTAAGGGAAGAAATGTCATTCTAGAGTTGAAATAAAATTAACAAAATTTGAATCATAAATAAAGCGTTAGGGCTAGGATTCCACTTATGGTTACAAATGCGTTAGGGTTACAATTAGGGTTAAGGTTACAGCTAAGGTTAGATATAGGGTTACTGTTAGGGTGATGATTAAGGATGGGATCAATAAGGTCACTGTAGGAGAAAATGGTTAGGAAACAAAATACACAACATTTATGTATTGCCCTATAACTTGCAGAAAAAAACAACAGAAAAACTTGTAAACATGCATATTTCTAAACTCAGGACACAATTTAGAAACTGTTTATGTTGTATATTTTAATGTTTGTAATTGTGTAAAATATTTTTCAGATCAAAGTTAGAAAGTGTTTATTTTTATTTTTTTATTTTATGATGTATTAATAGTATATTATGATGAAAATAATGGTATGTAAAGAAAGACCCTTTTATAGCAATGAAAACAGTATATATTATGAGTAGATACATTAAATGAAAAAAAGGAAAATTACAGCTAAACATAAACATTGCAGAAATGTTAAAACTGTCATTGCCACAAAGGGATCAATCATTTCAAAACAGTTCTATCACTAAGGGGTTACATGAAATATTAGTAAAATATATAACTTTTGTTTTGTGGATGATTACTTTCTGTAGCATGCCTTTTCTTACCCATTTATCTTTTTTTTTTTTGTAAAGTAAAACAGAAATGTTCACATTTTGCATTGCAATCAAGTGGAAATTGGTCATTCCTCTAAAATCATTCTATGAAGCATATATTCTTTAGAAATTATATATAGCCAATAAACATTATGAATTTTCTGAGGTTTGTAATTTTTGTGTTGGGGGGAGGAGAGAAGGAACTCATTAAAAATAACAAAATGTCAACAGTAAGATATGTGGTTCCAAACTATACTGCAACAAACATGACATTGCCATAACACCAAACTAAACATATGCCCAGTATGACATAAAACACATTTGTGGTTTAGTTAGCAGAGCAATGTTGACACCAACACAGACAGACTATCTAGTACATTTATTCAATGCTGAAAATATGGCAGAATGTATTTATGTAAACCACAGCAGACTTTTATTGGAGGTTCTTTTTTTCAGAGAAGGAATTTATAATATATAGTATGCTTGAAAATAGCTCTGTTCCGCAAGCAAGAATAATCTGACTCCGAAGAAAACTGCCAAAAATTTATCTTGGATAAAATGAATCGCTGCTTAGTTGAACTATACAATATTTATATGATGTACATATGTGTAAAGCAGATTGGCCCTCTATGAGAGATCGACTGATAGCAATAAAAAACACAGTTGATGCAAAAAAGCTAATTTAAAGATTAAATATATCTTCTTTAATTTTCTTCCTGGGTGATACTCCTTTCATCCAACTTCAGTAATGCATGTTGCTCCGCCCCAGAACGCAAAGCACATTGCATTCTGGGATAGTGCCTTGCGCAGCCCGCTACACCAACACAAATGCAATTTATATAACAATACTCAAATTATAAACATATATGTAGATATCTTAAACCATAAAAAATAGTATTTAACCTACAGATTTTTCATGAACAACCATAAATTGAATACTGTAAAAGATAAATACAAATGTGCAGCAAAACAGTGAACATTTTTAGTTTGATCTGATCCTGGTTTCCAGTAGAATAATTTCACAATATTATTTTCTAGCCATGCAATTTAAATTTAGATATGCAGATATGACTGCTGTCAGCATGAACACAATTGCATCATGTCCTACTCAAAGTCAGTTACAGTTTTAGCATAAAAGTTGGAGTATAAAAACTGGGATTTTTTTGGTCTAGTTAAGAGCTCTCAACATTCCACTGCTCGCGGGTAAGAAATGATGCAAATGTCCCAAGGAAGTGAGGGTTAGTTTTCTTCATCAATTATATTTAAAAAAATGAAATGACCATATTTATAAGTAATCAGCACTAGGATAATCAATACTACATAAGTGAAAATTAAGTTATACTTTAATATTTTATTATATCTGGGATCACATATATTAGGATTAATGTTGCTATTGTACAAATAATTGTATTTTTTTTTTGCAGTAACGGTTTTTAAAGCTGTTACTTTGTTACATACGTACATATTTTTATTCATATATTGCACCATTTCTAGAGCTGCATCTAGAGCTATCAGTTTGTGTACACAGGTCAGGCTTGTTTTACATCCACTAGTTTACCCAATTTCTACACAACAGGATATATATTGTAGGTTATTTCATGTTAACTTGCTACCTACAATATCCTGAGCAAATCAGTTAACTGTCAATTTTGCCAACCTTTCAAATCCAGCTGTTAGTGTCTTATTCTTGCAGTTCACCTGTCAGTTCACTGTTTTATGAATATACGTTAATCCCTTTGCAACCGATGACGGTCTTCGACCATTATGGCAAACATTTCCTTGGTGACCAATGACGGTCCAGGTCTGTCAGGCACATCTAATCGTGTCAAGCACACTGGCTAGTAAAACTGGCATGGCTAAGTACCGAGGCACTTCAGCCATGTCTGCCTAGGCCCCAGGGAAACATCTGATCTCTGTGACAGCTAATCACAGTGATAGGATGTTTATTGCCGTCAAAGCTGTCGGCACAAGTGCCTGCTTTGACAGCTAGAAGAACAGTGACATGTTAGGATGGTCAGTGGTGCTCTAGGGATATTTTATTAAAAAAAAAAAAGACTGCATTAGGTAGGGACTGCAGCAGCTGTATATATCATCCATGCAACCGCAGGGTAGCAAGGATAGCAATTATGTGTGCTTCCTACCATAAACTACATTTCCAATGATGTTAAGGGGAAAAAAATCAAAAATGAAAACTTATTATGGAAGTGTATGGTTGTAAAATGATTGCTTGAAAATTGTCAAAATACCCTATTGAAAAAATTGTGCAAGTGGGAGGTGATTTAGGGATTCATGACAGATATACAATGTGACTATCACTAATTTTGAGTAAATCAATGTATTTGAAATAGCAATGAGCTACTTGTACTTATTGTCCTGTAAAACAACAGAAAAACATGGAAATATTGACTAATTCTAACCGGAGGACAAATATTAGACTCTATTTAGAAGGTTTTTTTTATTAGGTTTGTTAGATGATTAAAAGATTTTTCAAGAACAAGTCAGAAAAGGTGTTTTTTTTTTTTTTTTAAAAAGCCATTAAGTCACGCTAGTATGACAATAGCATGCAATTGCATCCTCTCACCAGCAGCCTCCATGCTTCCCTGTGAAGCATGCACAATGGTCAAGTCATTGTCTGTCCCTCTACTATTCTAGGTTATGCATATAATCAATAAACTAAACCCTTACAAGGTCAACTGTACTGCTTATATGCAAAGATTAGGGTTTCTCTCTGCAGTTTCACAGTTGCATAGAGAGACTGTCAGCTATGACAGACCCCAGACAAGTGCAAGTGCCAATCTGCAGCTCTGATTGGCTAAACAGATACTGACACTATCAGAGTGTGCCAGCACTCATATCAGCTCTGCCTCAGCTGAGAGGCACAGATCCATGTTAAACCATATGTATCTGCAGTGACACAAGTCAGGGTCACACAAAAAAGGGTTACTGCAATTTTAATATTTGCTTATTTTCCTAGTTTGTTTTATAATCAAATATCACCCTATTCAGTGATTCGGTGATGGCAGTGACATATAGCATAAACTAATAAACATTCAAATGTAGCTTGGCTAAAATGTTGTATTACACCCTCCCTAAGATATAATATGCAGGGCAATGAAGTAGCATTGTAAGAGAACACCAAGGCCTTTGGACATCAAAGTTCTATTTAAAAACAAGAAACAGGTATATCATGGCCCAAATTGGAAAAAAAACGCATATTTTCTGTATGTCTCAAGTGTCAAACTCAGGGAAAAGCAATACAATCTTCACAGCATGTACTGTTGGAAGAGTAAGAAAATCCTTTTTTATTATAGCTTTTACATGTAAATGCTAAAAGTAAATAGTTTTGAAATTTCTCTTTATAAGATGACAAATTGAGTCAGATAAATGGCCAGAAAAGTATAGTATGTGATGGTTTTTCCTTTGAAATGTAAGTCATGACTTTGACCTTTTTCTCCATTTATATTGGTTTCTCAGGGTATCATTAAGGTGCTTGTGGCTTTTCTTTTAACCTTACTACTGACAGTAAAGGTGTGGTATCAAAATCTGTTTGTAAAGAAAATATATATTCTTAATATCTGAACCTTGACTCTAAATGCTTTGTAAAGCCAGAAAAAGGCCTGCTAAACTATCATTTATATATATATTTAAATTATATATATATATATCATTTAAAAATCAGTCTAGTCTGGTTGGTGCCTGACTCTCTCTGCAGAAATAGAACCTTGTGTTTGCACAGGATCACAGAGGGGCCCTTAATTATGTCCCCTCCGTTGATCCCATGCAATAACAAGGGTCTCTCTCTGCTCTAGCAGATAGTCAGGTGCTGACCAGACTGGGCGGCCCTAGCAGAGCGAGACCCCGTGCACACTCCAGACCCCAATCAGACTAGCAGGGTGAGCAGTGTGCACGGGGTCTCATAATCTTCCAATGAATAAATGAAGGACTCCAAATACTGAGCGATTTTAAAAAACTGTGTGCATGCATAAATATTGCCTAGTAGTAGTGCAGTAGTGCAATTTCTGCTTCCACATATGTATAATAACAACGTCCTGCAAAAATCGATATTTTTTACTACCTACACCAGTTCAAAACTTCCTAGATGCTACAGCAACCAGGTTATTAAAACAATTTGCAGAAATATGGTTACAATTGCGCAATTTCAGGTACAAAAAGTGTTGGGGTGCATAAAAATGTGCAGTCGCTATTATAAATATGACCCTCTGTATGTAAACATTAATCATGGTTTATCTAATTTGTATGCCTAAGCTAAGATGTGGAAGATATTGAGGTCTAGATTTCAGATTGACACAGAACTCAACGCTTTTGTGCCCTGCAAAACTTTTTTTGCATAACAGTGTGAGGGAAGAATCTCCACCAAAAAATGATTCATGGAGGTTCTCTTACACTAATCAGGACTTTTCAGCACTGAGTGTTGGCACAACTCAGAAGCGCAGGAGTCTGCTTTATACATACGCATACATGCGGATAGAGCCACTATTTGCACCATGTTTATACATCATCCCCCATTGTGTTAGAGAATGTAGTTTATAATAAACTGATACAATTATGGAGGTAACCTATCAAAAAAATCCAAGACAGGTGAAGCAGGTAATCTGTTGTCAGTACTCCAAGTACGTAAGGTGAATTATGTCAGTAATAAGTCCAGCAGCAGTAAACCTCTCAGTTAAAGGTTGGACAGATCATGCCACAGAAATACAAATCCCATGAAACTGGTGAGTTTTGTTCCTAAACTAAAATGTAAACCTTGAGAGTTCAAAACCTAAGTATTCCATTATTTAATCCAGTGGGTCTGGTTAACTGGTAAATGTTCCAGACTCTTAAACCTCTTGAATGTCAGCATTGCAGGTATAATTCCCAGAATTGTTAACTCAATATATTACATGAAGTAACTATAATCAAACTGTCTAATTAGCAAATTCTGATTAGGATCACACCTTAACAGCTACAAACAGAGAGTGACCAGATGAGGAAAGGAACCATACTTGTAAACCTTCTTAGTTTTGTAGTATTTGCCTGGCAATTATTTGAATGTTTATTCATGCTAATTTAATGCTAATTTAAATATTCCATAAAAGAAGAGATGAGACATCCAAAGATAACCAATTTAACAAAATATATAATTGTTGTCAACCAAATTTTGTAAAAAGTAAACAATACTATGTATCAATTAATAATCCACATATTTAACTATGTCAGCCACACTATGGGACATGCCTGAGACGACATTTGCATAGACAATCTAACATTACACTCAGATCTACCTATCTAGGGAGTAATATGCTAAGAAGATTATCAACACTTTCCCTATTCAATTAAAATGTTATTGTTTGACTTTTACATCAAACGCAAAGTTTAATTTTCAGGTACAGTCAAACGCTACACATTAAATTACCACTTTGCAAAGAAGGAAATGAGACATTGGTCCCAAAATAGGAAGCTTAGGATATTTATTAAAGTAATTCAGTTGGGTGGAGTTGACTGGAAAGACTCATAAGGTAACTTGCATTTGGTATAAACAGGTGTCCTAAAGTTGGTCACATAAATTGTTAAGTTGTTAGTAGTCATGTCAGTAATAACAACAGAGTGTTTGGGCAGGAAAGGTACATTCAGACACATTCACATCTGGTTTACAAGTACATCCTGGTGTAATGATACTGATGTTAGCAGGTTTTGGAGTCCAGCAGCCAGATCAGCAAAGTATACTGACATAAGCAGCCACTCGTCACCCAGGTGGTTGAGTCCCTGAGCTTTGAGTGACAATCTGGTCTTTAGCAGAGCTGAGAGGCTGGAACAAAGAGTAACAGCATAGGTCAGTTGGTAGGAGAAGACAGAGTAGTCAGACGGTCCACAACGGTAACATGTACAAAGAGATCAGTAGAAAGCTTGATTATGATGTAGGCAGGAACAACAATAATTGGGCAAAGATACAGTGACAGGAAGTGGCTTTTATAGGCAGTCATGAGTAAGCACATGACTAGACACAGCTGTGGAGAGTTGACCATTAAAACAAGGATTGTAGAATCATTGTTACTAGAACAGAGGCTATAATTTAAAAAACAGGCTGGTGAACAGGTAAAGAAGAAAGCTAGGAACATCCCTGCTATAAGCTGTGCTTGGACTCCGCTGCAGGGACTTGCAGAGGGATCCTACCTGTCAGATGAAGTCACTTTTAGGGGCCTCAGTCTGACAGGGGAAATGTAGCCGATGATCAAAGCCAGCACTGGCTACATTTCACAAAATGTCAACATGCCCGAACTTTCAGGTTCGGGGATGGCTCCGTGACATCACACATGACTTCCTAGAATGAGCTGAAAATGGTCGTGGAAACAAGTGGACAGCTCAGTTCAAAACGTGGAAAATGTGTGACTGTCAGTACAAATGACACGAAGTGGAGAAAGAATATTTGAACCAGGAAGTGCAGGAATTCGAGTTACTAGGCTTTAACATTTGGCAAAATTAAGTAAAAGTGAAGTTTTATGCAAAACAGTAGAATTTGATTTAACCTATTATAAACAAGGAATGACCTTATCGGCTGACCTATCATCAGATTATAATATTTTGTTTCCATAAGCAGAGTTAAACAAATTAATGGGGGACTTTTGAGCTATAGTGATGTTGCTGATTAAACTAATTCTTCCTCTTGTTTACAGGAACATGATAATGAGCTATAAACAAAGAGCAATTTGTAGAGAAAACAACATTTAAGGATTTGTAATTTAATGAAATATGACGGTGAATTAGTTAATAAGAGAAGAGACCTTGGTGAGTACAATATGTTATACAAAGTGTAAAATATTATACAGTTAACATAATACATATAATACATTGAGCACGCATGAAGCTTGTAAAGTCAAATATACCCACTATGTTATAATAGAATATAAACACACTGAGAATCCATGAGTAATGTGTATTCATATTTTGTGGAGAACAGATCTTTAGGTTCTCATCAAGAAAGCAAGGCTTGCATGGAATATAGGCAAGAATTTCAAACATGAAACGTAAGTAGCTGAGTTGGAAATAATCTTCCATTCAGCTGCATTGGAGAATTTTTCCAACTCGACTGCTTTGGCCTAACAGTTTGAAATTCCAGGGCTAAGTGTCAGTGTTTAAACAGACCTCAGTATGCGATGTTGAGACCCGCACCTAGATCACACTGAGAGCATGCTGATCATTGTTACCAAGAAACCAAACATTGCAATATTGCAGTAGATTTTTTTTAGCTTATTTTTTTTCTAAAATAAAGAGAAGCTAGGGAAGAATGTTGACATGCATGTCACTGAATTAGGAATGCTGGAATCACCTGAGGTTTAGGTGACATGAAGGACCTTTTGATCAGGACAGAAAAGTTAGAAACTCACAACTGAGACAAAGAGATGAAGAGGAAGCGGATTTGAACTTGAGCTTAAAAAATGATTCAAAATATGCAGAGCCTCAGTATTGACAGGAGAATGTATAAAATGATAGAAGAGTCTGTTGATCCCAAGGTACTTGTATGAGCTTCAAAAGCAAAAAAGGAACAAGGTAATGCAAAAGAAGGCACCGTAAAATCGACTATAGTGTAAATATAGTAGAAAATGCATTATAAAAAAAAGAAGACATATTCAGATTTTTTACTGCCATGCAGAGTCTGTGGAAGAATAAATTTATTTGTTTTACAATGAATTTAGAATGCTAAATAAAACAAATGAAGGTGATTATTCTGAGGACAATATGTGGTTGTGGTTTTAACTAAAAGAAACAATTGTTTATGTCACCGAATAGAATTTATTGAGATGGGACTTTGTGTCACGAGAGATTGCAAACTGAGGCCTTTCTATCTGCTAAATAGGAGCTTAAATTCACAAAACACAAACCTGTTATTGACTGCCGGTATTAAATTAATTTCACAGTGGAGAAACCAGCAGCAACTTGTCATTGGTTTCCACGGTGATTATTTCCCTTCGAAAACTTTATCCCCAAATTACTCTTCATAATCTCCAAAGATTGTAATCCAAATTGTAGTCCATTCACTTGTTTTCATGAAATTAATTATTTAGAAGATACAAAACAGGCATTTAAAAAATGTAAAACTAGCATAGCAAATATCGCACGCTGTGCTCCTAGGACATCCATCATGGTTTTTATGAGTAAAGTATAACGTTATCAGCATGATTTGACTAAATCCTTAAATCAATGGCATTTATTTACAAAAAAAACAAACATCAGTTATAGAATGTTTCCAGATCCAATTTTTTATCTTAAGTTTTATTGTTATTATTTAATGAATAATATTACATACTATTTTGTAGTATCCATAACGAATGGCGATTACGTCTTTTTTTTTTTTTTCATTTTATTGCAGGTTTTTATATATATATATATATATATATATATATATATATATATATATATATACCCCTTCCCCCAATTTGTGCTTAAAATGAAAACACATCCAAAACAATGAAGAGTTAATTAAAAAAAACAGTGTTAATTACTACTGGCCAAATGTCACATACATAACTGGCACGTAATAAAAATATGTGGTGATGCGTGTATGAAATTACAGTATTGTTGCAATTAAGCTTGAAGCGTGTTTATGATGTGTCAGACCATATACTATTCAAAATGCAAAGGTACATTTCTGATGGCTCTGTTCAAGTCCTTATACAACAATATAAAACAATGATGAGAGAGCAAAAGAAGATAGAGTAGAGCTTTTAGCTTTAGAACATGTGGCTGGGAAATCTCTCTCCAGGAAAAATAAACAGGGCAGGCTTTGTCTACCGATTATAAAACAGTATTATGAAGCAAGTATATTGAAGCATAATTATGTGATGCAGGTAAAATAAATGGTTAGTGAATGGTGGTATATCTTAGAAAGTTCTGTCATTAGTCCTTGAATAACCTCATCCCTTTATGGATAGGTATAAGAAGAAAGTTAGGACTGAAAGGTAAAGTCCTATTTTCAGCAGATTTAGGAATTATAGAAGACAATGTAGAGAACTTGAGACTTTAAACAAATGGAGCAAAATGAGGCATTGAGAAAGTGAAAGATCTGATGAAGGAATCATGTTAAAGCCTATGCCCAATTGGAAAGTGATTATGCAATGCCACCATGAGAAAGTTTTAACTGTTTACGAGTTAAGGATTTTTTTATAGGACAATGTATATAAACAAAGTTTGAGAATTCAAGTCTACTAGAACAGCTTTTTAGTACAAAGAGGGTGAGAAAAGTGTAGGATAAGTGAGGGGGGAATGGAATAAGGCCATTGAAGGAGGTCCGCATTATAGGAGTGAGTTGGCAACCCTTGCAAAAATGCACCCTAGGCCGGTGCCAACTTCGCCTATAGGGGGCGCCAGCCCTGCACGTGTGTGTAGTGCGCCTATGAGGTCTGCATGGAAGGCCAGAATATGGATTCTAACCTCTGAGCTTTTTATCTTATTCTATTGATCCCAGCCAAAGTCTAATTTATGGAGGATAACTACTTAGCATATAAACCTTTGGCTGCGTTCATTTAAGAGTAAAAATTGTTGCAGCACACCCATTGAATAACGTGGCCCCATCAACCCTTCTCAGCCCTCTCTTGAATATTGTAACCCTGGCATGGCATTGTTCACATATAATGAACTGTTTTAAAAAAGCAAGCACACAAAGGTAAAATTGATATATAAATCAGCCATAATAGAAAGCTTATTTTCTAATAAGTGAGTTCAAAGCGCCATACAGTGGCAGAAGGCAGGTTATAGTTGAACAGGCTCAATGAAGTATATAGATTATTGGTAGTGTCATGCACATAAATTCCTTCAACGTATTCGAGATTGCTTTTTGGTCTTATAAATACTTTATTTAAAAGGACACATCACATAAACATTATTTATCTTATGAATGTAGAGAATAGAAAATGAACACAAATTATCTATACATTTTGTAAACCCAGTTGCAAGCAACTGCATAAATTAGGAGACAAATGTGTTTTAAATGTGTCATCTGTTTGTGACATCAATTCATATGCAAATTAACTACTTTTAAAAGGAAATGTGTAATTTGCAAACCACAAGGTGATATAAGCAGTATACACTACAGTCATATTTTAAATATATTTTCATATATATTTCTCTTAATTTATGCATTTGCTTACAATTCTGTTTACACGTATAGATATTTTGATCCTTTTGTGTATTCTCTGCATTCACAGTTTAAACTGTGTTAAGGTAATGGTCTCTCTTTAAAATAATCATGTGAGCATTATAAAGGTTGGGAATGTGAAATGTTTGAAACAGAAAAAGCTAGCCACAGACAGCTCCTGGAATCTTTTGAAATCCTTTCAGTGCAAGGTAGGTTTTTTGATGGTTCATGCTGTTCATTACAAAGCATTATAATAATGGGAAAAAAAACTATCATGGTCATCATTATCCTCATACCATACAAAACCATTCATAGAACCTCTTCCACCTTTGCTGTAAAATTCAAATTAGTAGCTCTTTGGCATTTTCTGCTTTGCACGATAACACAAGTCTCATAATTCCATTTCTTTGTCCTTTGTATCCTTTGTTTGATCAACCTACAAATTTTGCTTTCCTTGCTCATTAAAAGAATTTATGCCATAGCATGTAAATGAATTATGAGAGTTATTCTGGTTTGATCTCCTGGGTTGACACTTTTTACAGACTTTATATGAATCTTCTTTCTTTTAATAAATTGCTTATACATCATTGTATCCCTGATGCTATTATTATGTATTTTTGCTTATTTTGCATATTTGTTAATTTTAGCACTAGTGTGTCACAGCACGCCTGTGTCAGCATTTGGTGGTAATAATCCATTTATCTTAAAAATGTTATTCTCAGGCAAATGTTATATTCAAAAGAATATTTTATTGTCCTAATCGTTTTCTAGTTTCTTTAGAAATTTTTGTCTGCATTTTAAAATATATTGGTTAATACACATGGAATTTATGAAACCCCTATTTCGTATATTAAAAACTTGCCACCAATACATAACAATTAAAAACATATATAGAGTATGTATATTGAAAAAAAAAAAAATATATATATATATATATATATTATCAATAGCATTAATTATGCATATGCTATTATTGAAAGTCGGTCAGAAAGCTCCATTGGTAAATGCTCCAACGAGAGAACCTGTTCAAACTTCAATGTCACAGTTTTGATTCCTGGCAGAGTCAACTCATCCTCCATCAGCTAATAAATGAGCATCATGCAGTTGGGTAAAAATATAATTTGTTATCAACTGCTGATTTAGTTCAACGTAAATCTCTTAAACGGAATTAAAATTGATCTATACATTGTGTTAGTTTATAATTGGGAATTGGGTAATTTGCATATCAAGCCAAACGTGATTAACAGGAGACACCACAGACATATGCAAAACACATTCTCTAGTATAAACAACATAAAAACATAGAAACAATGTTCAGATATCAGAGTCCCTTTGCAATATAAATACTATTCACTGTATTTTCCTATATCATTTATTTTTTATTTTTTATTTTTTTATTTTATTACTGCATATAAAAATACAAGTATTTGAAGAACAAATTGATATATAGGTTCATTAAACAATAAAAAGTAGACAGTATAATATGACTGATTTGTCTAAGAGTAGTAATATCATTTCTTTTATAGATTCTTTCCATTCAGATTATTTGTAATATAATTATAATAACTGTTCAGTTTCAAACTGAACACAAAAGCAATGCCAAAACTATAAATACATCTTAAAAATCTAAACAACTGGTCAAGTATATCTGTTAGAGTTGTCAACTTTTCTTCAAACAATACCAGCCATGATGTTGCCTCCATAGAATTAATATTGGTCTCAAGCCATTTTTTTTTGCCAGCCTGCTGGTAAAATACCTGCTGAGTGGCAACACTAATATGTTATCACTTTGTATACTTTCGGCTTATGGAATACATCTAATCCTATTGCTATTCTATAAACCGAACGTTCGGTTTATAGAATAGCAATAGGATTACATGTATTCCATAAGCCGAAAGTCTATAAACCGAACGTTCGGTTTATAGACTTTCGGATTATGGAATACATGTAATACTATGGGCTTTCTATAAACTGAACTAGAGTTCCCATTCATAAAAATGTATGAATGGGGACTCTGTTTCGGTTTATAGAAAGCTAAGAAGTTGAACGAATGAATGAATGGTTTAATATAAACGAAAATCATTCGTCCATTCGTGCTATAGTATTGGCATTACTATAAACCGAAATAGAGTCGGTTTATAGAATGCCAATAGACTTACACGCATTCCATAAACCGAAAGTCGTTCATTATGTCAGTTTATGGAATGTAGTGTACTATGCTATTGTATTCTATAAACCGACTCTATTTCGGCTTATAGAATGCCAATAGTACTACGAATGGACGAATGAACGAATGATTTTTGTTTATTAACCATTCGTTCATTCGGCTTTCATTAGCTTAGCATTTTCGTTATTCATTTTTCAAACGAATGAACGAAAATGCTATTTTCGGACGAAAATGCATTCGTCCGAAAACGAATGCACATGTCTAGTCTCTACCTAGTATTCCACTAACGCTTTTTTCTTCAGTATTTTACTACAGATACAATGTTGCTAGTACTTTAAAAAGACTTGGTTAACTGATTTACCTTCATAATTGTTGTTAATTCTTCTTCTTTAAGATGCTGCTCTATAAAGCAATAAATAATATGCTTCCTCTTTATTTTGTCAGAGTATTGAATACTGCCCTATATGTCATCTTCGTAAGATCACCTCATTGGCAAACATTCTTATACTAAATGCTGACTTTCCAAATTGTCTATTTGGCAATGATCTTGTGAATAAATTGCTGATGCTAATAAAAAGTCAGGTTAAAGGATTTATGGTTACAAAAAAATCTCTTATTACATTATTTATTGCCTATGCTACACAGGTCTTGAAATCTACATAAAAGGGGAAATAATATGAAACACTCATTTTGTTTCAGATATACTGATCGAAGCTACAAATAATTGGAAGAGAGGGTCTGTATGAAAATATTTATACTGTATTTCATTTGTTTTTTTTTAAATAGCATAGACTGTTATTTGTTTTCAACCATATTTTTTCTATAAACACACTTTATTTGATTTGGTTCTTTGGCATACATTAATAATATATCATTCTTTTTTGTGTGTTTTTGCAATACCTAAAGGGCTACCATTGACTTCTATGGGAGGACTTTGTCTTTTTCCGTGATAGTCGAGATCAGGGCCGGACTGGGAACAAAAACCAGCCCTGGAAAAAATTTATATACCAGCCCCATCGCATAAGATTTTTAAACCAGCCCATAGCATAATATAATTTTTTTATTCATAGAAGGGAAAATCATGCATTTTAAAAAGCACATCTGAACAGTGTATTATTTATAGATAAGACTGATATATAAGCCTGTCTAGGGCAATATATATACCTCCAGTATGTACACAGAGTTAAATGAATTGCCCTGTGCAGAGGTATATATCAGGGCAGTGTGTGAGACATATCCTGTAGCCTGTCTCTCGCATATCTGTAGCCTGTCTCTGTCTGTCCTTTCTGTGGCGTCTCTCTCTCTCTCTCTGTCTTTTCTGTGGCGTCTCTCTCTCTGTCTTTTCTGTGGCGTCTCTCTCTCTGTCTTTTTTTTGTGTGGCGTCTCTCTCTCTGTCTTTTCTGTGGCGTCTCTCTCTCTGTCTTTCTGTGGCGTCTCTCTCTCTGTCTTTCTGTGGCATCTCTCTCTCTCTGTGTCCTTTCTCTCTCTCTCTGTCCTTTCTGTGGCGTCTCTCTCCCTCTCTGTGGCGTCTCTCTCTCTCTCTGTGGCGTCTCTTTCTCTCTCTCTCTCTGTGGCATCTCTCTCTCTCTCTCTGTGGCATCTCTCTCTCTCTCTGTGGCATCTCTCTCTCTCTGTGGCATCTCTCTCTCTCTCTCTGTGGCATCTCTCTCTCTGTTGGGTATCTCGCTCTCTGTGGCGTCTCGCTCTCTGTGGCGTCTCGCTCTCTGTGTGTCCTTTCTGTGGCATCTCTCTTCCCACCTTTCCCCTTAGTGTCTTTCACCCCTTTCCCCCTGTAGTCTTTCACACCCTCCTCTTCCCCTGTACAGTCTTTCACCCCCCCTTCCACCTCCCCCTGTAGTGTCTTTCACCCCCCCTTCCACCTCCCCCTGTAGTGTCTTTCACCCCCCCCTTCCACCTCCCCCTGTAGTGTCTTTCACCCCCCCTTCCACCTCCCCCTGTAGTGTCTTTCACCCCCCCTTCCACCTCCCCCTGTAGTGTCTTTCACCCCCCCCTTCCACCTCCCCCTGTAGTGTCTTTCACCCCCCCCTTCCACCTCCCCCTGTAGTGTCTTTCACCCCCCCTGTAGTGTCTTCCACCCCCCCTGTTGTGTCTTTCACCCCACCCTTCCCCCTCCCCCTGTAGTGTCTTTCACCCCCCCTTCCTCCCCTGTAGTGTCTTTCACCCCCACCCTTCCCCCTCCCCCTGTAGTGTCTTTCACCCCACCCTTCCCCCTCCCCCTGTAGTGTCTTTCACCCCCCTTCCCCCCCTGTAGTGTCTTTCACCCCCTGCCCTTTATGTCTCACTCACCTTGCGTTCTCTGCTCCCCATCCCGCCGCCGGAACTGCTGCTGGCCCACCGCCGCTTTAAGCAATTCGGCGGCCGTCGCCGCTTTAAGAAATTCGTCTGCTGCCGCCGGATGCTGCAGCAGCCGAACTCTTAAAGTGGCGGCCATCGCCGCTTCACTTTAAGTGGCCAAGGCGGCCCCGGGGCAGGCGGCCCACCGGGATTTTTCCCGGTATCCCGGTGGGCCAGTCCGGCCCTGGTCGAGATCCTCACAAAATGGCCCCAAAATAATCCAAAGTTCTCCCCATAGCAGTCTATGGTAGGATCAAGGCTACCATTTCGGCAGCCAAAATCCGAAGGAGTCCAGCTTCCGAAATGTTGGCACTGGCTGATTTTCATGCCCATTCAAGATCACTTCCATCTGTCTGTTTGTCTGTCTGTCTACCTGTTTGTGTCTACCATCAAGCTATCACACAGACAGATAGACATACAGACAAATGAACAGATTTAAGTATTAACTAATAAAAAAAAACATAATAGTCACAGTTTCACTTGTCTACATATATATCTTCTTGCATATAGTAATAATTATAAATTAGACTTTTATAATTACATATGATACATATGAGCCTTCCAATAATTGGGATGATTAAAACACCCTTGGCATTTTTAACAGATGCAAAGCACATGTAATCTTACGGTCTAGTGCTTTGTGTTGTTATGGATTTATCTCACTTGATGTGATTTAGAAGTGACCGTTATACTGTGTGCGTTTTAGCTACTTGTCAATAGATGGTATTCAGTGACAGGATTTCACATCAGACTTCCGCAAGGCATATAACAGATCTCTTGTTGTAGGTCACTAACTAGAACAAGTTGTCATGAATAGCACACTCATTTTCTGTAGCCAGGGTTACAAGAAAGCAAGTTACACATCTCTGGTTCTTACAAACAGCTTGGCATTATTATTAGACAAAATATGACTGTGTTAAAACATGTTCTGTATTTGGTAATATATAGTAATGGTTTGTAAAATGAGTGTCAACACATTCAGTCAAATATGCTGCCATGGAAAATGTACCATTCCTTAAACCATCACACTGTCATTAATAGTTTGTGGTTCTGAATGCTTGGGAACAATGCCAACACTGCTAATCATTTAATAATGATGCACAATCTTCCTTCGCACTTGTCACTGCTCACAGATGCTGGTCAGCTCAGGCACATGGTTATCGTAATACAGTTCACTGCTTATGTACACTATGTTGTAGTCAAAACTTCAGCATTGAAACTTCTAGGTAGGGCAGACAGATACTCCTTTAGCAACACATATGCATGAATATTTGAACCTACATGTTGATAATACACCCTGAATGTCTTTTACATGTCTTATTTGGGCTTCTGGTTTACTTAAATTAGTAAAAAAAAGAAAAAAAAAGAAACTATGACTATTTACTTGCATGCTTCTTTCAATTGAAAACACAGTCTGGACAAACACAAACTTCATAGAACTTACCCTTTTTTCTGCTTTATAAGATGAAAAGAACATTACACAAAACCCAAAAGCTGAAAGTTGTCCTAAAACATTTATTTTGCTCACATTTATATTTTTCTTACACATTCACTGTTATGTACGGATGGCTAAGTACTCTGATAAGCATTAGATGTTACCTTCCTGCAATTTTTGTTTATGTTGCAACCAAGTGCTGCATCTATTTTTTCGTTAACCCCTTCATGATGCATGGTGCTTGCATCCCAGATGACGCAAGCACCAAAACACCACGTTAAGTTCCTGGCCACTGATTACAAGGTGATCCTTAGCCAGAGACACAATGGCAGAGACCCGATTAGGGTCTTAATAAACTCTGTTGGTCCCTGCCAAAAGATTGTGAGACCTCCCGACGTCACGTGTGACTTCTGGGTTCGGGCACGGTGCAATTTTGCAAAATGTAGCCGGTGCTCACTTTGAGCATCAGCTACATTTTCCATGTCAGACTGAGGCCACTCAAAGTAGCCTTATCTGACAGGTGGGGTCCCTTCAGTAACATCCAAGGACAGCTCATTGCGGGGAGCCTCAATGAGCTGTTTAAGGTGGATGTTCTATGCCATCTTAGCATCTTTTAGGATCATTAAAATTAGGACGGCATAGAATGTCCTAACATCATGTAGGGGGTTAATAGATATTTTTTGTTCCTGATACAAGGACACCAGTTTACTAGCATTTTAAGTTATACTGATTCTGATTGGTTGGGACACAAAGAGTAGTGCTTTCCAGTATGGATTGATTTATGCTTGCACTTACTCCCTGCTATGGTCTTCCTACTGAGGATACATGTTATACCATGCTATACCGCATTTGCTATAGTAGAAAAGAGTCACGCATCTATTGAAATTGACTTAGTAAATTATTTAGACAGCTGATAGCATTAGAATTAGGTAACACTTGATAGACCAAAACATTAGTTTGTAGGTGCTGAAGATATGCTTCATGGGGTCTTAAAGAGATATGTTTCATACTGCCCATTTATTGACAAGTATCTATTACCCTTAACCCCTTCGTGACCGATGACGGTCCTGGACCGTCATCGGTAAAAACACACTTAGTGACCGATGACGGTCCAGGACCGTCATGCAGGTCTGATCGCGGTATGCACGCTGGAATACCGCGATCGCGCTAACAACGACATGGCTGAGTGTCTCGATACCGAGACACTTCATCCATGCCGGTTGAGGACCCCCCGGGAACATCCGGGCACAGTGACAGCCAATCACAGCGCCCGGATGTTAATAGCTGTCAAAGCAGGTGCCGGTGATCGTGGGGCAGGGAGAGACTAAATATAGTGTGTCAAATCTCCCCCTGGTCCCCCCCAGTAACAACCAGCCCCCCCAAATGTTTTTTTTAATAAAAAAAAAAAACGTTTTTTTTTTGTTTTGTTTTTTTCCTATTGTGCTAATCCTAACTCTTGGGTTAGGGTTAAAGTTCATCAAAACCCTAATCCTAGAGTTAGAATTAGGGTTTGTACTAACCCTAACCATAGGGTTAAGGTTAGAGTTAAATAAAAATAAAAAAATGTAAATAAAATTAAAAATTAAATAAATAAAAAAATTTAAAATAATAATAATAAATTGTATAAAAATAAAAAGTTATTCCGTAGAGGACCAATGACATGTTATGTCTGTCTGTGGTCCTCTAGGGATATTTAAAAAAAAAAAAAAAAGACTGCTAGTGGGGCCAGTGCTTTGCATTGGCCCCCAGCAGTAGATGGTGGCCCACAGCAGCTGGATATTTGATCCATGCAGCCGCAGGATAGCAAGGATAGCAAAAATCGGTGCTTCCTACTATAGACTACACTTCCTATTCTGCTACGGTAGCTTTTGGCTGGCTGAGCATGATAGGAAATGTAGTCACAAGTATTACATAATAAATACACGTTTTAAAGCTGCAATAACCATATCCTAAATTTTGCCCTATACCTGCCACATAAACCTAGCAAACCTATACATGTGGGGTACCGCTATACTCAGGGGAAGTTGCTGAACATATATTGGGGTTTTGTTTGGCAATAAAATAGACGAACCCCTTTAAATTCATACCTAAGTTTCAAAGTGTGTGGAAATAAAACACACAAAAAATTACTACGTCAAAACTTGTCAAAGATTGGTGGTAAAATGACTGAGTGAAAAGTGTCAAATTACCCCAAGTTGAATGCCCTGGGAAGTCTACTTTATAAAAATGTGTACATGTGGGGGGTTATTCAGCGATTTATATCAGATATCGGTGTTACAGTGTCACTAACGCTAATTTAAAAAAAAAATGGTTTTGAAACAGCTAAATGCTACTTGTATTTATTAACCTAAAACATGCAAAAAAAAAGCAAAAAAACATATAAACATTGGGTATTTCTGAACTCAGGACCTATAGTCGAATCTATTTAGCACGTTTTTTCATTAGCTTTTGAAGCTTAGTAAAAGAATTTACAAAGAAAAGTCAGGAAAAGTGTTTATTTTTTTTAATTTTAACCATATTTTACTATTTTTTTACACAATACAATAAATTATATGAACAAAATAATGTCATGAAAAGAAAGCCCTTCTTGTCCTGAAAAAAACAATATATAATATGTGTGGGTACAGCAACTGACAAAGAAGAAAATTAAAGCTAAACACAAACACCTCAGAAGTGTTAAAACAGCCTCGGTCACTAACGCACAACATTCCAAAAACAGTCTGGTCATGAAGGGGTTAAGAAAACATTAGAAGTTTGATTTATCCAAAAATGATTCTGCTTTGATATATAATAGCAAATACCTGTTGAGTATTTTTTTATGGAAAAGTATAAAAAAAAGAGAATGACTGTAAATAATGTGTAAATAAGAAAAGAAGGGAGGGGTGCAGGAGGGAGAAGAATATAAATACAGGAAACACTTTTGGATGGTGGAGAGGAGGGGCATGAATTGATAACACACAAATTGAATGGTATATATATATATTATAAATAGCATAAAAAAACAGTAAAAAAAACTGTGTGGTAAGCAGGGATTAATAGACTCTTCTTTATGTCTCTGAAAGGGGGGTATATGGTTATATCTTATGGGTATATCTTATTGAAAAATAAGGATGAAGAGATCTTAGTATTTTTGAAGGAATCCATTTAGGTTCCAATCCTTAGAATCAACAGGATGTTTCTAAATGTGGAGGCTGATTAGGTTTTTTTAGTTAAAGAGCCTCCCAGATGCAAGGTTCAGAGTTTTCAGCAAACAATTTTTTTTCATGAATTCCTCCCCCCCCCCCCCCCCCCCATGTATTCCTTAACTGTGTTTTGCATTTACATACCCTTGTCAGATTTTGTAATGTTCACTTTAAAATTAACTCATTGAGTTTAAAAACCTTATACTTCCTTTGGAATAAGTTATAATGAATTCAAAGTGATTCTCCACCTGTTAGAGGACAGAAAAAAAGAGAGCATAGCATAGAAAGAAAGTGAGTATATTGTTAAACCTTTCTGGAAATTATTTAAGTGATATTAAGAATTGAGGTAAACACTAACAAAAAAGGAAGAGACCTCCCCCCCCCCAAAAAAAAGGGAAAAGTCTCAAGTTGAGAGTGAAAATTAGATCTTAAGTGGGCAGGAGTGTGTATAGGTATACTACACAATACCTAATTAGCGAACAAAATAGTGAACAACTAGGATAAACCTGGTATACACAAAAACACACTCCCAAGCTAACACACAAAGAAAGAGCAAAGCAAAATATAGCAAAAGAAAACAGGTTTGCAATTGTTAACAACAAAGAGTAATGTGTGCATATGTTACAAATCTCCTGAAGTAAGTACCGCTATCGTTATCAGAGTTCTCTAGCCCGCACAAGGATGCTGACCACCAAGAGCTGAAGCAATCAAAAGATTGATTAGCAGAACCTTTGTCAACTAAAACTCCTGCTAAGTATTTCCTGTAGTTTTCCAGTGAAACCTATTTGTCGTGTTTCATTGTTAACAGCCTTACTTTTTTAAGCCACATCTAGATCAATTTATAAATTAAACCTGCAAAAGTGTGTAAAGCTGAGTGATGCACACATTGTGTACCATCCATTTAAACCTTTTCCAAGTTCATTCACCTCCATTTAAAGAAATAATACAATAGGTTCAAATCCAAAGACCTGGTAGTCAATAGGAGACAATTTGAAAGTGTTTTGTAGTCTTACCAACTATTTCCTCAAAGTATAGAGTTAGTTATGCCTGATGTGTATACATTTAAAATCTGAGTGTCTAAAGGAAAGCTGTGAAAATGTTTTAATATATTTGAATTCTGCAAACTAATGTACATGTTTTCACACTTCTTTTAGTGTACTTATTAGTTTCTTTTCTTTTTTTTTTTTGTAGAATAGCTTTATGTGCCACCTTACTGTTTTTTGAATAACTTCATTTTAAGATATAATCTCCATATTATGTGAAAAATTTAAAAAATATGACGAGAGGAAAACAAAAAGTAAACAACAAAAAGCAACAACATTGTTAAGCACAGAATAAATATGAACAATGTTCATAGCGGCTAGCACAATACAGACCAGGAATTCTTTTGTTTAGTCACTGACAGCAATGCCTTGGCATGTAGTAGTTAAGCTGTCATATCCTCAATTGGATTTTTCCAAGCACATTTATTTCTGAATGACAAATTATATTTAAATAGTTTATTGCTATGCTCAAGGTATTTGGGGAAAAAAATGTCCCAAAAGAAAGAAATAGTAAATATTTGCTTGTAGAAATAATCTACAAATAACTAGTGCTGGTACTGATTGCATTTATCAAATATGTCAAAATCAAATATTAATAATGATATTAGCTAGCTCATCATAGGTCATATTGACTGTATTCATCTTTATTAATATACCCCCACAATAACTAAATTTGGGGGATTTGTTATTATTGGGAGACATCCATCAGGCATGATGTTCGTACAAAACTGCTTAGTGTTTCATTATATTGGTATTATAAATATTTTTTTTTAATCTTTAAATAAATTTCATTAAGAAGTATTGCCTTTTCCTAATGTACTCACCTTTTCTCTTTTCTTACCTATTTAGTTTCAGATTTGCTGTGTGATTTTGAAGTAGAATTGCAGGTAGGTCCCTTTCAATAATGATAATATTAAAGTCAAATTTCTTTGAGAAACCTTTGAGAATCACAATTCAAGTGAAATGTCCAATATGGGACATTTCTGACACAAAACAAATATGGTATAGTATTATACTCACCACAGCATTTAGTCAATCGCGTACAGACATAGGACAACATTTCCACCATCAGAATTTAATTGAAAAGTAAGAAACTTACTGGGCATCTTATTCTGTGCTCCCTTTATTGCTAAGGCAATGGAAGTTGTTTAAGTCTCACAAGAGCAACCTTTGAATCTACAATAAGGATGTTTAAAAGAGGGAAGATGATGTTAAAGCAAGCACAAAGAAAGGAGCAAATAAAATCCAGAAAAGAAGACAGTGGTTTGTGGTGAACACAGGCTACGCAATCTACTTGGAGCTGCCCAAAAATGCAGAGACCATAATATGGAGTGTTTTAAGTAAAGTAGATCTCTTAGAAAATCTCAAAAGTGTATATACTTAGCAATCCACTAATATTTGGTACCAAGCATCAAAACAGGGGATGCTTGCTTTTTGTAAAATCACACACAAGGGTTAGGGGAGTCGGTGACTGTTAGGGTGCAAAAATCATGGACAAAAAAGACAAATATTAGGGATCTTCTCTTTGCTCTTAGACCCATGGAAAAAGTTCATAACCTTCATGATTTTCTGAGGAATTTTGATATAAGAAACTATTTGCAACGTTACATTGATTCAAATCCTCTTCTAGCTGCTGGGAAGAAAATGAAATAAAACCAAAAACAATAATTTTTTAACATAAGATGTGTTTGCCCTGTCAACAATTGACAGTTCACCCTTATTGAGAACCCAAGGGTCAAATCCACTTTGAAGTCTTATCATAGCCTATGTTTTTAGCTGCATCACAACATCCATAATTTAAAAACAATCTGTCCTACAAAGAAGAGAAATCAATACATTTGAAAAACAACTTAGCCAAGTAGTGTTTAATGAAATGGAACACTTGTTAAATCTGCTTAGCCTATACCACCCAATCCTTCTAGATATTGTCTGAAGCCTTTCCAAATTTATGTTCTTGTGTCAGTCAGTACAACTCTTTTCCAAGTTGTAAAATTGTGGCAGAAGCACTGACAAAAAGTAGCTAGCGTAAGATAAGACTTTTTTTTTTACTAATTTGTTTTTTAGGAATAAATGTATGGTTAGATCGGAGCCACATGACATTCCTTTGTAGGTTGTTGTAAAGATTTCTAGAAACGTATACTATGGTCTACTTTGAGCTGTGGAAGCCGGGAGACATCTTTTAAATACAAGCTCCCTTCTGTATCAGTTTTTTTTTATGGTTATATTTATTCTATACATTTATTATATAAATGAAGAACCTTTTTTCATGGGTGTTATGACATATTCTGGAACTCACTTTCACCTGATGCCTAGCTCTCACATTCCCTCTCAGCCTTTAAAAAGTCTCATGACAATTCATATCTTGGAAGAAACTGATCTGGGTTTCCTGACAAAGCCCTGCGATGTATTTTGTGCCACCACATTCTTTCATGTCTATTCCAATAAATTAATCCATCTTTTTTGTATACATTGTTGATATCTACTAGACATAGTTAAGCTTGTTATACCCTTTATGTTGTGCTGAACACTATTGAGAGCAAAATCCTGGCATATTAAATGGCATATTGTGGGGCACAATCCTGCCATATTAAATGCCATATTGGGGGGCAAAATCCTGGCATTTTGAATGGCTAAATCCTGGCATATTGAATGGCTAAATCCTGGCATATTGAGTGGCTAAATAATCCTGGCATATTGAGTGGCAAAATAATCCTGGCACATTGAATGACTAAATCCTGGCATATCGAGGGGTTAAATACTGGCATATTTTAATTGGAAAAGTGATGCTGTGGCATGGTCCGTGGGGCAAAATAACATGTACTATGTGGAAAGTGACACCTGCTAGTTCTGTGGGGCAATATAGGTGCATGGCAAGTTCTGTGGGCACTGTATGGTGCTGTGTTAAGTCCTTTAGGTGCAATGTGGGTGCAGAGGAAGGGAATAAAAAATAGGAATGCAATTTTTCAATAACATTTTTATTAAATAGAATATAAAATAATTCAAATAAGTATAAATGCAACTAGTTATAGAGAGATGTCTGTATTTATAGATATGTATTGTTTTCGAATTGTACAATTGTCACCTTGTGGGGCTCCTGTGTGCTGCATAATTAATGGCTGTCCCATGTGTGGCATATTTATTGGGCCCCATGTGTGGCATAATTAAGGGGCTCTTTTGTGTAGCATAATTATGGGGCACCTGTGTGTGGCATAATTAAGGGGCACGTGTGTGTGGCATAATTAATTTGGCTCCAAGGTGAGGCATTATTTACGGCGCTTTGGTGTGGCATAATTTATGGGGCTTTTGTGTGTCATAGTTATGGGGCTCCTGTATGTGGCATAGTTAAAGGGCTCCTGCGTGTGACATAATTTGTGGGGCTCCTGTATGTGGCATATTTAATGGGAAATCTGACTGGCATTACTAAGGAATCTGTTTGGCATGGTATTGGAGGAAATCCAGGGGGGTGACACCATGAGTTACCGCACCGGGTGACACCAACCCTAGTGATGCCTCTGCTGACCATTACTCTTCTCAGAGTTTTGAGTGACTAAAACTAAACAATACCTAAATAAAAACTAAGGTAATAGGGCTAAAACTATGATTAACATCCACTGCAGTTTTCTTCAACTGGCTAAAATGTTATCGAGGGACTATTTCATATACCTATTTTGATTTTTGGACTCTTCAACATGCGCAAATCTAATCACTCTTTATTAGCATGACCGGAAAAATGCACGCTAAATAAATATAAACGGAAGAGGCACAAATAAGGGAAAACAAGTGCAAAATGTTACAAATAGTGACAAATTGCTCCTTACCCATGTTTTACCTACTTTTTCCCCCACTGCACTTGTTTAGTACATGACCCCCCATGTTGACTAAAACTAGCCTAAAACTAAAACAATTCAGATGACTAAAATATGACTAAACTACAATGGCATTTTAGTCAAAAGACTGACTAAAACTAAATCAAAATTAACACTTGATTCTCAGCTGTTAATCAGCAGAACTGCAAAGTCCACAGGAAACAGTCTGAGGTAGCTACCTACAAATCATGCAGTCATGGGGTCATGAAGCTGCTGTGCAGAAAACAAAGGAATTTTATTCTGGTTATATCTACTTCGGTCATAATATTTAATGTAAAGCTTTGAAGACACTACAAGCTTTCTGAGTAAGTGGGCATGTTGAGAACAGCATCCAGGTCAAATGTAAAACAGGAAGTAACATCTAAACAGTATAATAGTATAACATGAACAGTGCTAAATATATAACTAGGGTGTCCAAATTTTCAGAGTCATTATCAGAAGAAGCATATTGCTAGATAGGCATTTTCAGAGAACTTGACACCTCTATTGCTAGATGGGCCCTTCAGAGGATGTAACCCCTCAATTGGTAGATAGCTATTTTCAGAGGACTTAGCTCAACTATTGCTAGATGGACATTTTCAGATGACTTAACCCCCTTTATTGTTAGATGGGCAGTTTCAGAGAACATAACACCTCTATTGCTAGCCAGGCAGTTTCAGAGAACTGAACCCCTTTATTGCTAGATAGACATTCTCAGAGGACTGAACCCCTCTATCATTAAAAGGTGATTTTTAAAGGACTTGACCCCTCTATTGTTAGATAGGCCATTTCAGAGAACTTAACCACTCTATTTCTAGCTAGAAAGTTTCACAGTACTTAACCTCTATTGTTAGATAGGTTTGTTCAGTGGACTGTACCCCTCCATTGGAAAATGGACATTTTCAGAGGACTTAACCCTTATATTGATAGATGGGTATTTTCAGAGGACTTAACACATTTATTGGTATATGAGCATTTTCAGAGGAATTAACATTTCTCTTGCTAATAGACATTTCCAGATGACTTAGACCCTCTTTACTGACTTAAAATGGGCATTTTCAGAGGACTTGACCCCTCTATAGCTAAAGGGCATTTTCAGAGGGATAAGCATCTCTATTGCTAGGTGGGCATTTTCATAGGACTTAACCCCTCTATTGCTAGATAGATATTTTTAGAGGACTTAACCGCGCTATTTCTAGATGGGCATTTTCAGATGACTTAACACTTTTATTGTTAGATGGGAAGTTTCAGAGAACATAACACCTCTATTGCTAGCTAGGTAGTTTCAGAGAACTTAACCCCTCTATTGCTATATGGACATTCTCAGATGACTTAACCGCTCTATTGTTAAATGGGCATTTCAGAGAACTTAACCCCTCTCTTGCTAGATAGGTATGTTCAGTGAACTTAGCCCCTAAATTGATATAAGGCCATTTTCAGAGGACTTAACCCCTTTATTGCTAGTTGGGCCATTTCATAGAACTTAACCACTTTAATTCTTAGATGGGCAGTTTCAGATAACGTAACCCCTCTATTGCTAGATAGGCAGTGTTAGAGAATGTAACCACTTTATCCATTACATTCACACACACACTCACAACCAAAGTCTCAAATAACATACACACACACATAGTAACTCTCTCTCACAGACACACAGAGTCTCTCACTCACACATACACAGACTCACTGTCAGAGAAACTGATAACTATGGAAATAACCGTGGTGTGATTTTTTTAAAATGATTTTAATATGTATTTTTTGCATTATATGTACACACCGCTTATTTCACTCTTGTATATGAATAAAATTAAGAAATAAATATTTTACCACTTGTTTTTTTGCAATCTGGGATAAAGGCAATATAGGTTTAAAGATTAAAAATAAAAAAAAATCTTCTCATATTAGAAAAAAAAAGCAAAACCCATCATCCACTAAAGTGCTATTTTGACAAATAGTAAGAAGTCCAAGAGATAAAAAAAATATGATTTTGAAAGCTTATAGATACTGTTTCTTCTAGAATTACTTTATCGCTTATTGCCAATGTTCTGTGCCTGAAGAATAATATATATCTCATGCTTGAAGAAAATTTGATGGCAAATAAAGCAATTGCTGGTAAAACAATATAGAAGATTACTGTATTCCTCTATATGGCAGATTTGAAGACAACATGTAACAACTATAAACCAAAGAGAGTTGTCTTTTCTCGATAGAAGCTAGGATACAAATAATCCTTCTAATATAAAGAAAAGACGGAACTATGATTCTTAAAGTTTGCATCTTCACAGCATGAAATGATTGCTTTCTCAGTACCACTTTTACAAGTGATGGGGATGAAGTTAGGTAGTATTTTAAATCATTAAATTGAGTAGTTGAGAGAAAGAGCTCTGAGTTTTTTGGGTTACTCAGTCACAGCTGATTTTCCTCTTAAAATAATTGCGCACAACAAGATATAAAAGAGCACAGTTTAAAATATTTGTTTAAGTATATCACTGAATAAGCAATTACGCTTTTAAACTATTGTTGCTACATGTTAACATTTAGGAAGGGATGCTGTAAATGTCGGTTTTCAATGGAATATCGTGTCCGCAAGTGAATTAAAACAAAAAACAATATTTAATATAAAAGGACTAAGACAAAATCCTTCAACACAAAACACAAAGAGGCGAGAGACTGTAACAGATGATGATAATTAGTTTGGGAACATTTCGGATCTCTCTTGAAAATGTATTATGTAAGTTTTGTTATAAACACATTCTTGCCGCTGAGCACATTCAAATTGGTAATCAAGTCTCTAAGAAACTAAAGTTTATTATTGTAATAGATTATTTTCTGCATGAAGCCTTTTGTGATTGAGAATGTAACACAGAAGACTCTCCATGTTATATTTTGTTGATCACTGATTATTCACAAATACCATACAACCATGCACAAATTGTACATCTTAATCAAACAGTAGCAGATGTTACATGGTTGTATACCTGCTGACATGATGTGTTGTGTCATAAAAGGTCTTTAATAAAATCAATGTACCATATTGATCCTGGCTTCTGTAAGAATATTTGTTGTGTTCCCAATTCACAAAAGACTGGATTTTTAAAAAAATGTGTTGCTGTCTGGGCTTCATGGTAATTGTTTTTGAATGCAAAATATCAAACATATACTCTATACTGCACACGTGTACTGTTACATTCTAGTTTTTCAACCTATGTTGATAAACTATAAGTGTTCAGGCAACCAACAGGCTTAGAATTACAGTTGAGGCTGAAAGTTTCACAAATCTAGACTAAATACATTTCAACTCAAGTTTGTGTCACCCTTCTACCACAATATCCTGGCCCCTGTATATTGTATTCAGGCTTCCACTTCGGCCTCTAGTGGCAGCCAATCTAGTGTTTCTATTCTTCTCCTGTTGGTACCTCTTCTGCTTAGTGGTTCCATTTCAGTACCCAACTGTCAGAGGCGTAACCAGAAACCACAGGGGCCTGGTGTGAAAAGTGCCCTGGGGCCAATCATTCATCTTCCCCCGCCCCTCCATTTGTATAACACATACAGATACATACATGGACACACATGCTAATACACAGACACACATAATGGCACACATTCAGATACACAGAATGACACTTCCACAGATAAAAACACTGAAACACATGCGTATACAAAGACACACATACAGACAGACACAGATACAGAAACACCTGCAGATGCACGTACACAGAATGACATTCATACAGATATAAACAGTGACACACATACAGGTACATAGGGTCACACACTGACACACATGCAGACAAACAGATACACATACAGACAAACAGATACACATACAGACAGATACACATATAGACACGCATGCAGATACACAGACACACTTAATGACACATTTAGATACACATACAGACCCACATGCAGACATACAGATATACACACATACAGACACAGACATACCACACACACACAGACATACCACACACATAACGACACACACCCAGACTTACACACACAAACACATACATACACACACACATACAGACACACACAGATATACAGATTCAGACATTCTCTGACACACACACAAAAACTGTTAAAAAAAATTAGACGTCATCACTGGGTCCCGGTAGTGCTCTCAAAAGCGCCGTAGCCATTAATAAGCCACAGCCAATTTGCCAAATAATATGCCAGTATTATTTTGCCATTTCATATGCCACAGCCAATTTGTTCAATAATATGCCAGTATTATTTTGCCATTAATAAGCCACAGACAATTTGGCCAGTAATATGCCAGTATTATCTTGCCATTAATAAGCCACAGCCAATTTTCCCAATAATATGCCCGTATTATTTTGCAATTAATAAGCCACAGCCAATTTGCCCAATAATAGGCCAGAATTATTTTGCCATTAATAAGCCACAGACAATTTGGCCAGTAATATGCCAGTATTATCTTGCCATTAATAAGCCACAGCCAATTTTCCCAATAATATGCCCGTATTATTTTGCAATTAATAAGCCACAGCCAATTTGCCCAATAATAGGCCAGAATTATTTTGCCATTAATAAACCACAGCCAATTTGCCCAGTAATATGCCAGTATTATTTTGGCATTTAATATATGCCAGTATTATTTTGCCATTTAATATATGCCAATATTATTTTTTCCTTTAATATGTTAGAATTATTTTGCCATTTAATAAATGCCAGTATTATTTGCCATTTAAGATATGCCAGTGTTATTGTGCTCATTGTATATATCATTGTCCTCCTCCTTCTCCAGTACTCACCTCCTGGCTGCTTCGTGTCCCAGGTTGTCTCCTCCATGCAATCTTCCTTCCTGCACAGAGGAGGGAAACACAGCCACTGGATATGATGTAAGGCCATACCTGGTGTCAATGATTTTTTTTTACTTTTTTTTCTGGCTGCTGAATCTAGCGGATGCGGCTGCCGGAACTAAAAAAAAAGTTCAGAAGTGCAATGCATTGCGGGAGGTTGCCAGCAGCACGGATGTCACCCCTGCTTAAAATCCAAGAGCTCTTCAGAATGACCCACAAATGTTTGTAAATGTAGAATGCATGGCTAGATTTTATACACCTGTGGCAATGGGTCTAATTCAAACACAATAGATTCAAAAGTAATGTGTTCCAATACTTTTGTCCATATAGTGTATCTAAGTTGGCAATTCAGAAAACAAATTGTATTGTGATATTCTCTTTTAGCATATAGGAAAACATTTTATATCAGCTTTTATAAATGGGTCACTAACTAAAGGGTAAGGTTGAGGTAAGATTCAGGGCAGGCCAGATGACACCTCCAAAAATCTAAATATAGGCATAACGCTCTAGAACTTGTTACTTGGATCCTGCCCTTACATATTTCCTCTTAACAGGCAAAAACATGTTTTCCAATTTGAACTACAATAGTGTTGCATTCTGTAAGAAGGTGTACATTTCCCAAACCCCCAAACATTACAAACAATAATAATAAACTGCCTTAAACTCATGGGATTCCGTCACTCAAGTGAGATAACAGAGGGTTCAGAGATGTACTAAGACACTCAACACTTTAAAATAGAGGCTTTTAAAAAAAAAAAAAAAGAGCAAGCGAGACAAAATATGCAAGCCTTCTTCAGAGGATTTCATACATTTCAATTACATCTTTACAAAACATCAGATCAAATACGTAGTTAGGACACAATCTATTATATAACATTCTAATAACGTATGTATTGTTTAATAAAATGTTTTAGTGGTAAGTCCTAGTGCTAGGGAGTAAGCATCTTTAATAGCTAGGTCGGCTCTTTGAAGCAAATATAGACACAGTTTGCATGAAAATAAGATGGAGCCTCTTTTGCAATAGTCAGTTCCTAAAAATAAATCCTAATGAATATTTCTTCGACAATGGATTACATGACTCACTCATTCACTGAGAGCTGCTTGCTACAACCTGTGTGTAGGGGAAGGTCAATACTATATTGGAAAAATATAATGCAGTCAGAAAGATCTTTATAGGAAATTAGCCTGGGTGGGAGGGATCTAGCGCACTTGCTGTTTGCTGTTAATGGATTGTGGTGATGGGATTCTCGTGCACAGATATAATTTCCACACCCTTCCTACTTGCATCATAACATCATAACCACTTAAATCTATTGCAAATTACATAAATGTACTTATCCAAAATACTATTCAAATATACACTTAACCAAACAAAAGAAATTCCAAATGTATCCATTACATATGACAAGAGGGTTGAAATCACCCCATAGGAGGTAGATGCCTATTTCAAGACTCTAGTTATAGAGATATAGAACTTTAGATTACAGTTATCACATGTGATCACAAAACAAACTGAATATTGTTAAACATTGGCTCAGTTTATGCTACCGAACGTTTGCCATTTTTGCCATTTTTAAGCTTTTATTAAAAAGTTTTTTTTAGATTAATTTAAGTTCTGTTACCCTCTGCAGGCTGTTGGTCTGATGGCTGTTTTATGCTTCTTTTTTTGGTTGAGAACCTTGGTTTTTCATTTTGTTGGGATACGTGGATTAGTGTTGCTCTAGTTGTGTATAAAATAATTGGGAAATTAGTGAATAAACATTTTTGTTTGTTTTTTTCAAATTTGTAAATATTTTAGATTATTTCCAAATGTGTATGTGTGTGTATATATAATATAAAATCCAAAGAAAACTCTGTCTTTTTAAAAACAACATATAACTTGTATGGGTGCATTAAAAATTACATGTCAAAGAGGAAAATTACATTTAAACAACCACATATTAAAAATGGAAAAAAACATTGGTTTTTGACACACTATAATTCTGGCCCTCAATTTAACTCTACATTCATCAGGTTTACACAGTTTAATTGTTGCATTTGAAATTATTTGTAGGCCTGCTATAATGAACCTACTGGACCATGTGCGGTAATTAAGATGATCTTGCAAATAGAATAACAGAGCCTCTGTGAAAAAATAGAGTGCAGCAATTACATATTTTAACATATGTCACATATTCAAAAAATACTAGCTCCAGTATTGGCTCCAGTAACTTAACATTGGGCCTGAGTCAATTATTTACCAAGCTGCCAGTAAACTGCTGACTGGATGGCAACCCTACTCACTTACTAATTTTAATAAGCCATTCTTGCCAAATGGCCACTAGTGTATTCACATATTAAATAGTCCATTCAATTAGGTAATTTTTTACAATTTTAAATTAAACTCTTCTCTTTTTAAAATGTGTTGTTAGATTAAATCCACTTGTAAAATCCTCTTATAATTTTTATATATCCCAGCAAAACCCTAAAACATTGCTAATTATAAAACCAAACTATTTGTCCAGTATTGGACCATTATTGTCCATATATAGTACTTTCCAATGAATATGTAGATATGTAGGCAGTTATGGATGACCATTCCATTGTCAACAATATACAAAGATTACTGACCATTTAAATTGGCTATAAATTGCACTTTTGCCAACCACTCTTTTAAAGGTTTTCATGCGACAAATTTTATATAGTACACATATCTTTACTAAAATCACAATATTTTTTATCTTCACTCTGGAATAAATACAGTATGATAGACAGCAATATATTTAATGCAAAAACCGGAATACTGAATTTCTAAAATGTAGCCCTTCTATAGTTCTAAAATGCAGTGGATCATGTGTAGCCCCGGGTATTATTAAGTCCATGTTTAACACATTTCTGGGTTGTTGTTACTTCTATGAGTAATGCTCTGAAGAGATATTTTCTAGACTTGACCACATTATGTTAATAAAACCTTTAAGTGAAAAAGACGCAATGCTGCCTTAGATGACTTCTTTATTTGATAATGTCATAAAAAGTTTCCCGTTTCATTAATCTCCATTCCTAAGTATTCATTTATTTTTTTATTGCTTTTGCTATGCCGTGTGTCTGTTTTCTTTCTCCACAGCTCCCTTTAAACTCACATTTTGTTTTTCAGTGCCTTTCTATGCTTTTCACATTAGTCATTATCGACTGTTTCCTCGCACAATCTGAAATCTTTTTTTTTTAAGCAAAAGGAAATTCTCCATGTAACTAGTAGGACTTGGCCTTCTCTTGTTAAATTAGGTAATGGAGTGAAACAGCTCATGCTTCCTGATTTCTCTTCCCTCATATATCAGCATTTAATTAGCATTTCAAATTCCATTAAATATAAGTAACTGTCACGGAAGGCGGGAAGATTCATTATTATCTCTATGACATTGAACAGCAAGGAAACTAGAGCAGACATTTATTATGACTGGGGTAGTCTAAGTAATTATAGAAAGTTCTGTTTCTTCACTAGGTAGTGAACTGACTTCATTTTCTTTTTGCGACTTCAAGCAGAGCTAAGGCTCATATCAAATTAAAACGGACTTGTTTTTCGGTATACTAAAAGGAATAATAGGATTTAATCTGAGATCTGCCAAAGGACAATGCTTCCCGAAAGGTATACTATTTTACACAGAAAAAAAGTAACATTGAAAATATTTAAAAGTCTTGTAAACATAAGAAATAATTTTATTCAGTCCCATAAATATTCAAAAACATGAACATACAAAGCTTTCTTAACATAAAGAAATATGGACAAATGCCAATTTGTCCATGTAAATGCACTGTACAGTTTGTTGCAAGCAAATATTTTTAATTTCTAAAATTGAGATGACTGATGTCAGGATTTCTTTAGATGTTTTAAATAAGAAGAAAATACACAAAAGTGAATTGTATTTTTATTTTTAGCTTACAACCTTTTTTCACACTATCAGTCACAACTGTCTTAAGTTATTAAATTGATATTACATTTTCATCACCAAACAGATACTCCACTTGGCAAAATTAATGAGTAATGAGCAATAAATCAAACTGACAAATAGGTAGTAAACCCAACATGAACAAAAATCAAAACAACAGCAATTGGGCCAATGGCTTTATTAATTATTAATTTACTTGATTATTCATTTATTAAGTCTGTTTTGTTTTGTATGACCTCATTACCACCTTATTCTGCTTGACGAAAAAACTTCTGAAAGTGTAGGAATGGCCAATTAACTGAAGATGAACTGACTCTATTGGGTTTTGTTTCATTTGGACTGTTAAAAGTTGGATTGCTGAGGTATGTTCTATAGTGTAATAATTCAGTTATACCATATGATTAAAGTTACTAAAAAAAAGTGACTGAAAATACATGATGACACCATGACGCACTGTTTCTGTTGTTTACCAAATTAAAATATACAACACATAAATATATTAGTATTCTTATTAAAAGGAATAACATCTAGACAAATTGACGGTGATGTATAAAACTGCAGACTTATTCGACTTTGTCCAAACCTTGTAAAGTCGTAAAAGGAGGACCCTTTAAAAAAATGGCGGTTGACTACGCACTTTCAAAATCTTCACGTTTAAATACAGGACAATCTATTTAGAACATCTAAGCCTAGAGCAGCCATTGATAAAGCTGTGTTATTATTATATTGCAAAATGCAGAATATATATAGACTAGCAAATAGATACTACAATTCATACAATGTAATGTACAATTTTATATTAATTAAATTACCTATAAAGCTAACTAAATGACTGTGAGCTACAAGAGTCCAAGGGATCACTGAATTCCTTACATATACAATATAACATCTTCCAACGGGAGTCTCTTATTTCAATTTGATGGGAACTCCTAAACCTACTATGTTTAATATGATAAACAAAACATCCAGTTCCTAGATATTAAACTGTTTAAAAGTGGTGACAAACTGGAATATCCCTTGTACATGAACCTACAGTTCACAGTACTATATAACATGCTTCAAGTTTACCATGATTGCCATTGTAGCAGTGATCTTTTCCTTCTGGATACTAACTGTTTTGCAGCCCTTCTGAAGAAGACCCTAGTGGGCAAAACGCATCAGGTGTTTCCCACTAATTGTTTTTTTTTTGCATAGCAAATCCAATGACTAATGTTTTTATTTGAACAACGCAGCTACTGTTTTAACAAATGTTTGTATGCACATTGAAATTCTTTTACAATAGATTTTCTATATCATTTCAGAAACTGACTGTATTAAAATTAGCATTCTAATTTATAATAGCGCTATACTACCCTTTCATGTACTCTTTCTAACAACCAGCGCACGGATCAGTTGCATTACTTTTTCCCAGATGCAAACTGCCAAGCGTTTCAAATTTTCCCTCTCGGTACCAAAATAGATTCAGTATCACTTGTGATCTATTTGATCTGAACTGAATCCTCGAGATCACACTTGAACTCACCTCTCCTTCATAAGAAAGGGTTTTGGAGACCAGAAATAGGACATACCCCTGACTATGTTTTACTTGTTAAACATCAGTTGCTCTCTTTAAAGGACTGCTGTCACCCCATAGCAAGCTACATGTCAATAAGTCATCCAACCCTTCTCTACTGTCCAGTGCCCATGAATGCCAATCTTTTCTATGTAAAATCTCTACTTTTTGAACCTTTATGCTTGCATCTCCTGGAAGTGATATATAACTGATAATCTGACCCAAGTTTCTGAAAGTCCCATATCCTCATTGCGTGAGCGTGCTGTTAAAGACAACCCTGCACATTGCTCAACTTATATACTTATAAGAGGCTTGCAGGATATATCCCTGCATGGAAAAGATTTGCATTTAAAGCTACAACACAGTAGAGTAGTGTTAGAGGAGTTATTAAGCTGTAACTTGCTATAGGATTGACAGTTGTCTTTTAAAATCTATTGCAATTATGCATATTTTTCCTTCCTCTTTTTTCGATGGTAACCACCAAGGAAGCTTCTTGTGAGAGAAGTTTTATGCATTAAAACCCTAAATGAATGTGCCCCTGAGGGATTAAACAAATAAGTCCTGTACGCACAATTCCTTTGAACTCCATTAGCTCACAGAACCTTTGGTCTGTTATACTTTCCAATAGGTCATTTAATTAATATTCAATTATGCACTACATTTTTACTATTTCTTTGCTATGCAGCTCCAAATTATGTGAGCTTTGTCTTCTGACACTTGCTACTTTGATTTTATTTCATGTTTTCAAGCAACAGTTTAATTTCCACTATCACTTCTATTTCTTTTTCTTACAATATGTCCTTCACTTTTTTTAAGACATAAACCATTTATTTGCTTATTAATATTTACCATGATGAACAAAAAATGTGCAAGGAATATGGTATGATGGATAAAATGAATGAAAGGCATGCTGTGCTTCTACTAACCACCTGAACCTGAGTCATAAACCAAAAACTTCTCTACTTAATTATATTAAACACCAGAAAAATTGCAAAGCTGACATCAAGCGAAACCTCAATTTTTGCTTCACTATACAGCATTTGCTAACATAAATACTTTAACAGTAATAACGCACGTGAGATAGCAACACAACAGTGTTTTTGGTTTATCTTGCTAAAAGTATAGTGACATTGGGGCGTGTCCTGGCTGCCGAGCTGCATGGACGTGTAAGCTGAGTGCTCCTTAAGCTCCGGTGTATGAGCGGCCAGTACAGACGTCCAAACTGACAAAGACATCCTGAAATAAAGGGAGAGGCGAGAGGGAGAGTGGGAGCATGTAAAGCAAAAACAAAAAAGCAACACAGAAAGTCTCCCAATACTTTCCAGGCCGAGCAATATTGTCTGATCAAGCCCAAGATGGTGACGGCGTTTCCATTTGCAAGTCCGAGAGACTGAAGGGGAAGAAGGTGCAGTACAGAGATCAATGGTGGAATTGCAGCCTGAACTAGCCGAGGCAGAAATTGAACCTGAAGTGACACAAAAGGTCATGAATTGGATGATATGCAGGGATCAATAAAGGATACGCTGAAGGACTTTATGGCTGAAATGAGGCAGGAGGTGAGGCAAGACCATAACGAAAAACGGATGGAGGAATTTGCTGGAAAATATAATGAATTAGTGGATTGACAAAATACATTGGAGGAAGAAGTTGAGAGGCTACTGACAAAAGTCGCTGATATAGAGGATAGATCCAGAAGAAGCAACAGCCAGGTGAGAGGTATCCCCGAATCGGTTATCCAGACAACACTACTGGAATACCTCCAAGCCAAAAGGCATGGCTGATAATATGCCAAGGGATGTAATAATAAAAATGCATTCCTTTCATGCAAAGGAATCCGTAATGAATGTGGCACGTAGAATGCGTTGTCTACCAAACCCATGTGAGAATATACACCTGTTCACAGGCCTCTCAGCAGCTACTTAAGCAAGAAGCAGAGCATCCTTCCAACGACAAAACTGCTGAGACAGAACAACATTGTATACAAGGGGGGATTCTCAGTTAAACTTCTGGTACTAAGAAAAACTGAGTACAAACAATATTAAGAACACCAGAGGAAGGCATGCAAACAATGCAAAAATGGAACTTGGCAAAGGAGACCAATAATGTACAACATCTTACACCAAAAAGGCCGCAGAAGATGGCGACAGAATGGCACACAGTAAAAATGACACAGAGTTTGGTGGTGAGACGTACAGCAACAAGTCCATTGTAGGAGAACATGCCATAAGAAGTGAATATAATATTGGAGAAAACAGCAATGGGACTAACAAAAATAAAACAAACTCTGCTCAGATAAGTAAACTGTTACTGCAAAAGTGAAGAAATAGAAAATAAGAAATTGGATATAGAATTGCTTAACTAAGAAGGAATTGTGGGGGGGAGCAGGGAGGTGGGGGAGGTGGGGGAGGGGGGGGATATCCTGCTGCTAAAGTGCTAGCATATAGGGGTTAGATGTTGTTGTATGGGGTCGGGAGGGGGGGAGGTAGAGGTTGAGGAAAGAGCTAATGGAGAAAGTAGAATATTTATAGAGGATTGAAGTTAGAGTTTGTCTTTAGTCAAGTGCAATACGGGAAAAGCAAGTTTTATAGATATAGATTAATAATAATAATGCAATAAAGGTATGTATATTTGTTGTATTTTGATATGATAAAAATGACTTGATGGGGCAAAAAGGATGTGAATCTGGGAGTGGGGGAAGGGAGGGGGGAGAGGAGAGGAGAGGGGAGGAGGGGTTTTTAAAAAAGGTTTCCAAAAAAAATTGGGGACAGGGCTTTCAATAGTAGTTAGACATTGTATATAGATAGAGAAATTTAAACAGATCCAATATGGATAATTGTTTTTTGGGGTTTTTTCACTCTTCTTAATTTTGTATAATATATATAGGGGTAAGATATACATAAAAGCACTATATTCATGTTAAAGAATGATATAAGTAACTGAAATGCAGAATATGAGGATAAGGTAATAAGAAAAATTACATGTCAAAGAATAATAGAAGTAATTGAAATTTAGGGAAGACGCATTAAGAAATTGAACACAGTTGGATTATAGTTATTTTTCCCCACACACTGTTGCCACTCTCCTTCAATCCCACCCCCCTTCCTTCTTTTTTTTTTCTTCCATTGTTCATTGTTTTTGCTTGAGAAGTAAAATATGATGAAATGCTGAACACGGAGGTGATACAAATACAAATGGGTTATTATATTGACAAAGAAAGATGTGAATAGTTTGATGAGATAGCAGTTCCCTTCCTTTCCTTCTCTTCCCCTCCTTCCTTATATCATGGAGAGGACACGTGTATGATAGGTTATAAAGTGTAAAATATGAGAATGACCACTGCAAAGGTGTTTATAGCAAGGGCCTGGAAAAACCAGGAGCCACCAACTTGCAATGATATAGTGAATTCACTGAGTACTAATAGGCTATATGAGAAAATGGCACACAGAATGGCAAATACAATGAATCATTTTAATGAAATATGGGAGCCATGGGATAGATGCCAGTATTATAATATGACTGTTAATGGAATAGCTGGGATTATGAGGCCAAGGGATACAATCTGGAGGAGGCAAGCTCTAAGGATAATATAATGAATGGAAGGGAATAGAAGGTAGAACATATAAAGTATAGGGCGTAAGAAAAGCTTAAGTAATGGGTACATAGGCACAAGATAATATGAAGACCTAAATAATTGAATAAAGGAGTTAGGAATAAAAAGTGTGGTCGTGGATGGGATATATGTCTATGACTGTTGATGTCTTTTTTTTGTGCTTGTAGTTTTTTTCTTTTATTGTCCTTTGCTCCTAAGTAGTAAATTCTTAAGGTCCGAGAGAAATGTGGAAAAAACTGTTAATCATCAAGTAAAGTCAATAAGATTATATTGTTTTGTAATGTACCTGCGTAATATAAATAAATTAAATGATAATAAAGAAAGATCAAAGTAAAAAAAAAAAGTATTTTAACATTATGAAGGTAGTTACAAAGTATGAAGAGGTGCAGGATAATAGCACAAATAGTGCAATACTAAGGATTTGAAATAAATAACTGACTGCCTGTACATGTATTAAAAGGACACTACCACTTGCTTAAGATGTAACTAGATGACCTGGTCATTTAAAACGAACACATACAAAAATCATATGCAGCGTTTTTTTTTACTTTATATGATCAAATTCATTGCAACTAAAAGGAAAAATAAAATTAGGCTCCTGTGTATCATAGTGGGCAGGACTAGGTGGCTTTTTTTTTTTTTTTACCTGTCTTCCAACACAAAGAGAGGAGATTAGCCTGATCAAACAGGATCATAACTCTGCCCCCTTGTGATGTAATAGTTACATTACCCTCCCATTCAATGGAAGTCTGTGTTCAGAAATCTGACTTATAGACTGTAGTCTGTGTCCCAAGCCCCAAAGGGAGAAATTTGTGCTATAAAGTAACTAGGGGGTGAAACCCAAAACCACTATATTTCACAAAATGGCGGCACCCAGTCACACTTGTTTAATTACATATTTTATTAAATACAGTCAGAGAAGAAAAAAAAAAGACACATCTGAAATCAACAATACAAAATAAAAAGAGTAAAACCTTTCATTTTTGGTGGGAGTGTCTCTTTAAAATACATTATTGCTTGAAGGATGTGGGCAAATCTAGAATAGATAGCATATACAAATTGTTAATTGTGGAAATGATCATAAGACCGCCCAGGTGTTATTTTTACTTGCTCTGGTCGCCGTATGTCCACCTCTTCTGCCTACAAATTGTTGGTGTCAGATTGATAGTGGAAACAAGACTTGCGTCCATCAAATTCAACCCTTTTCCTATCCCATGTTTACCTCTGTTGATCCAAAAGAAGGCAAATAAAAAAAACCTTCAGCAATTTCGAATTCTGCTTTTAGTTAGGGAAAAATTCATCAGAAATGTCATGTTGCAGTATATTTAAAATAATTGCACAGGGGCTCTAAATTAAGTGAAATCAGTGAGATTGAGTACACATGAGGGTGGGCTGACTTATTCTGCATTAGTTTTTATTTACCACTCTGAGAAAATGTTGTTATTCATTATTACTATGGCATCTGCCTCTTTCTGTTGCACACAGCTGTTTCAAGCACTTGGAATCTATTACACTTTAAAGGAAGTTTTTAGTATAGGAAATGCTGGGGGGGAAAGACATATCTGTATTAATTTTACATCATATATCTGTTAGTGCTAATCTTTTTTTTATCTGCATAAGCAGCAATCTATGCACAAAAATGGCCTACATTTTATAATAATCCTTGTAGCTACACAACCAATGTTCAACAGTAAAAACAAAATCAATGACCCTCTGACCCTTAATTAAAATGAATGACCCAACATATCTGTACTTTTGCAATAAGGAGCAAACGTTACATGTTTTCTTTCATTAAACCTTGGGCCTTAATGAGGTATAATAAAGAAAAGGCCTAAATATAAGGCAACACTATAGGAAAATAAGTTTTGGCAGTAAATATAACTTTAAATGTAACTTTTTTTATATTTAATTAAAAAAAAATAGAAAAATGCAATTCTTGTTTTTACTTCACCTATGTAGCACCTACAGTTCTTTTCACTGCACATATATAGCACTCACAGTACTTGCCACTGCAACCATAGAACACCCACAGCACTGGTCATTTACATTCTGTTATTACTAGCCATTGCAACATAAGAGCACATACACAGTCCTTGCCAATGCTCCCAAAGAGCACCCTGAGTACTTGCCACTGCACCCATTAGGACTTACAATTATTTTGACTGTGCAGCTATATTGCTTGTGGCATCTATTTATTCATGTAGTGCTTGTTGTGTGTTTTCTGTGTTACAAATTTTAACAAATTCAGTACAATTTATATATTACTAGACATTATTTGTGTTCCGCTTTATATTTGTATTGCTGACATTGTTCATTAGTGGTTGCTTGGGAATCCCTTTGTTGCTGGCACCCTGTTCATATTATGTAACTATCCAGCATTGGCCTCCTTCATTGATTCATTGATTATAAGGTTAACCTCCAATAAAAGGCTTGGTTTTTTTTCAGAGAAAGTTCTCTGAGGAAAGCCTCACCTTATAGTCAAAAATGGTAATTTAAACTTACAAGGATCGAACAAAGAAGGGCCCACTGCTGCCTACCTCAAACTTTACTCATGTCTAGTACTAAATAGTATATTTGGTACAATGGAACAGTCCATTTGTTTCCCCAGTGATTGCGCTATATTTTAACCCTTTGAACCATAATTGTTCCAGCTTTGAGTTTCACATTTCAAAGAATCGTGTTACTTGCCACCACAGCACAGCAAAGAGGTGATCTTTTACCGTTTTAGTTGATTGTATTTCACCTCGAGCTCCAGTTTACTCTGTTGAATGACTCTGAAAAGTTATTTTTGTATATGAATACATTTTTATATTTATCAGTTTCCTTTTGTTCCCAGGGCATCCTATCTTCACAAACCATTAAGTTTCACATTGTGCTAAAGCTTCCTCTATTCTTTTATTTATCATAAGTAGTTTCTATCTAGTGTAATCTAAAGATATGGTAGGATAAATATGAAATACATTTAGGTCATCCTTCTTGAAATAGCATTCTAAATGATACCCATAGGGACTATGCTTAACAACTAAAAAGTACAGTTCATAAATAAACTTTTTTTTTTTGTAAAAGAAAAACTGTATACTATAACTATAGCTTGTCTCCTGCCTCCAGAATGATAGCTCATCCCCACAATGTCCTTATCGTGGCTCCCCAAGGTCCAAAAGTGAAGAACAGAAAATAAATAATGAACACACACTGTGAGCTAAAATATCATCATTTAATAAACATTGAAAATCTTTTTAGCAGTCTTATAGTAATATAATGCACAAAACTCAGGATTTGTATTTGAAGATGTTTAAAAACTCTGAACATCCTGATTTATTTTTTCTTTCCACACTCTAGTGCTGTCTATTATGTTACTATCAGTGCAAACCCTAACATAAATATGCAGGGGAGGGTTGACAAAGTGGGCAGAGGGGTAATTGCCCCATGGAGTGTCCTCTACCATAGCTCAATGTCCTCTACCCTAGCACGACTTTTTACTTCCAAATGCCCTAGCCCAGAATGTATCACTTTATATATACTTGTTTTGTTTATTAACCTTTGCTCTTTATCTGTCAGTACATCTGTCCTGCTTATCTATCTGTGTATGTCTTTCTGCCACTCTGTACCTTATCTACCATTATATATGTCCTGTCTGTCTATTTGTGTCTGTCTGTATTGATAAAAAGTGGGCTGATGAAACTGCAAAAATGTGTGATTATTGCCATCCAGGCCTCCCCTAAAAGTATCGATATAAAAATGTATTTGTGATACCTGCCATTGTACTCTTGAAATGTATTTATTTTTCGTGTGCAAAACCAGTAAAGGGGCATGAACAATGTCAAAGGACAGTGTGTATTAAGTTTAGTTTTGAGTTAATATTTAAAAGAAGAGAATAGTTTTTTAGAAGTATTGTAATGAAATCTGATTTTTAATCTTTCCTCAGTTCATCCTTACAATTCAACATATGTGTCATGTTGTGTCATGTGTCTACCTAACCCTTCATAAAGAGTGGTTTAGTGCTGAATATTCATTCAATGGAGGAGGATAGTAACTTACTGGTGATTCTTAAAGTGGTATTAAACCCTAAAAAAAAAATTGCCATGTAAAAAAGCTTCCTTTTAAGTTTACCTTTTATCATGGTTTAATGGGCTGTAAAAAACAACCTACCTAAAGATCTTCAACAAGTTCTGAGCTACATCTTATACTACAGTGCTTATTTGCATGCTCCCACCATACAACAGTTTCATACTTCTCAGTTGTTCACATAAGTATTAGCACACAATTTCGCATTCACTCCTGATCCACTAACGTCTTTCCTAACTGATCGCATTAGCATTAACTTACACGTATGCATTTTCATTCCCATTCACAAGTACTTGCCTCCCTCACAGTTTCTATTATAAACAAACAAACCACCAGGCTGTTCAATGAAGCAACTTCACAAAATGATTTATCCCGAATGGAATATCTTTTGCATGGTACTTTGCTGAAGTTCCATTAAGAAATTAGATCAAATTGGGAGAAAGGGTCATATATAAAGAAATACATTTGGGGGTTACGTCCCTTTTTTGTGTTACATTTCATACATACATACATTGATTTCAATAATTATATTTTAATACATAGTTGTTTCATTCTGAACATTATTTACATTCACATTACAATAATCAAATGTACGTAAGAGATCTTGTTCTCTAATGATATAGAGTTGGATACATATCATAGATGATAATTACCCACTAATGCCAAGAAGATGTCTGCCACCTATCTATGTGAAAGTTGTTTATTTAATATGATAGGTATACACCTTCCAGAAAACATGCCCAAAACAATAAAGACATGACAAACTCAGTGATTTCAAAGAGCTGTGTATAAGTGACAGAGTTACATAAATATCACATCCAGTGGCTTGTAGGCCGCAGCAATGGCTGCTAAAAGCCACAGCTTTATGAAGGCAGGTGACTGACATACAGTGGAGGAAAGTGGTAAAGAAAAAAAAATAGTACAAAACAGAGGAAACAGCAGGGAAGGAAAATTGTAATCTATATATCTGGGTGGCAGAGTAAATAAAAACATCATTTTACCAGATCCTTATTAAAACTTTGGTATATCCATAACACTTATTAAAAGGCCTTTATTTTGAAAAGCTCAGTAATCAGCTCTAGTTCCTGAAACAAACACTGGTAGCATAATTTTATACATATAGAACCATTCTCCTATACAAAATGTAATGTGCAAACATGTATAGCTGTTATTCTCTTTAAAGGTTATAGAATACTATTGTGCAATGATATTTTTGTGCTAGAGGTGTTGCCAGTGATTTTGTTTTTTGTAAATTCTGTTTTATGCAGGAGTTCTTGTGATACTCTGGTTCTGAACATACCATTCCCCATACAATTTCCCTACCTTTTAATAAGGTGATCATTTCTCTGGAAAATGCTTACAAAAAATGGCCTCCAGCACTATCTGAGAGACTTACCAATTATAAAAGAATTTTCTATACAAATATTACCTTACCATTACCTTATAAGTGTCCCCTGTGTGAATCATCCAACTATCATGCAGTACTGTGGTATATTATTATACATAAGTACATGTATAAGCATCTACCACATTGACTTGGAAAATTGATGCTTCATAATGGAAAAGGTAATCACAAAACCATAAGTGTTGTATGACTTAATGGACACTAATTTTTTTTTTAGGGTCCAACCAGTTTGCAAAGAGCATGGTGGAGAGAAATATGAAATCACGGGTTAGAAATAATACTGCATGTATTGCTGATGCTTTTATCAGTATTACTGGATAATTATAAGAGCAATGCCCACATAAATATGGAAATATTACAATGTAAATGTTTCTACTATTAATATATATATCGATATAGCACTTGTCAAAAAAATAAAAGTTTGTTAAACATGATAAATCATTTGCAAAAACTAATAACAGACGATCTTATGATGGAATTAAAAACATCCCTCTTACTAAATCCATAAAACATATATATTAATATGAAGAAAATGATATGCACAGTAAATAATAGTGACAATATAGCTGTGCAAAAATGCAGTTTATTATAATAATAATATTATATAACCGATACAGCAAATACAAAAACAAAACACAGTATCAAAATGGATGTGAAGAAAAAGTTTATATAAATAAATGTAAGAGTATTAATTCAATATTACTGACAACACAAGGTATACATAAAATATAAATTACCATGTGGTTACAATAATGGGACCTTGTACAAGAAGCCTTACAACTTACAAAATGGGAGTTACAAACCAATTAATTTAGCTAGGTTTATCAGATATTCCGCTGCTTAAACAAACTCTCTCTTAACTGACATAAAAATTAAGATAATATTAGTGAGATACCAAACCTAAAAGAGTGATACATTGTATGCATAAGATGAATAACTTAATATATAGTATCCTCTACTACTAAAATAATGGCATACAATATCTCTAGCCATAGATTTTCTATAAATGAATATATTTAATAAATAGATGAGTAGAAAATCTCAATAATAGCAAGCTATTATATAATAAATGCTGCAGCAATTATACTTAATTATATTATAATAATATGCCAGCCTAGCCTCTACAAGATGTGGGTATTTTAAATGATGCCACCCAGCTAGAATTGCTGATATACTTACAAATAAGTTTGTGTGTGCAAGTTTGCTTGAAATGTGTTAGAAAGACGTTAAAATGAATTCTTTGAAAAAAGAATGTGTGCAAGTGAGTCTTTGGAGTCTATCCTCGAAACGCGGAGTTACAGGTGAGATGAGTTGTGATGAGATGAACATTTAATCCCACCATTTTAACTTTACCTTGTGTAGGGACAAACCCGGTGAGTTTCCCTTACTAAGAAAACACACCAGGTTTTCCCCTGCACATTGCATATCTAAACTGGTGAGATTAAGTGTTCATCTCACTTTATTTCATCTCAAATCACCTTTTAGTGAGTCAAAGAGATCATGTGATAAGACATGTCCCCACCTGGGACATCATGGTGAAACCAAGTAAGCTCTCTAATAATTCTCTGGTTCTGGTTAGTTGCTCATTGAGCACATGTTTACTGTTATATTCACACTCCACAACATACGCCTTGTCCATAGTCTATTGTACTTGTAATATTGTGTTCACACCTGCAGCTCTGGGTTATTTACCTCTCCATATTATCTATGCCTACACCATAGCACATCATGCCTTTCCAGTAAGTGTACCACCATGCATTCTGTATAGAGTGTCTTTTACATTTCATTTTTTTAATTCCTATGTTTGATACTTATTTTCATTTTTATTTTAATTTTTACCTTCACTTTTCCATTTTTTTATTTTTCACTTTACATTTTTTTTTGTCAGTTGGGGCTCTCTTTATTTTTATATGTTTTTATCAGGTTTTTATCTATTTATTTATTCTCCATAAGTATATATATTCTTTCTCTATTTTCTTCTATTTTGTGTCTATTTTTCTGATAATTTTTATTTGTATCATATGTTGTGTGCTGCTTCTTGATTTACTGGGATGGTCTGGGAGGACTGGTACCTGTGTGCACAGCCTCAGCCATGCGCATGTGGAAACTGTTTCTTGACAAATTGCATCCTGAAGCATGAACTCCAGTGGTAGTGGTACCCTGCTTCCACCACAAGTTCTTAGTACAAGACTGGTGAAAGCTATCCTTCTTTGTAGAAATACCTATGTTAGGTTGTTATGTTAGGTTGTTATATATACCATATATACGTTTTTGATATATCTTTTATCGTTATTGCCAACATACATTTTGCTAGGCTACTATCACCGATTTTCTGACTTTCACATTGAAGTTAATATTTGGGACATTTTGTACTGAAATTGACATTATTTTTTTATTGTTTATATTACAGTGTTTTGGTGATAGATATTTTTTTCTTCTGCAAGTCATCCAGACATGGGATATTTTTTGGAAGTTATCTCCACCGACTTTGTACTACACCGCTATTTTTTGGACAGTTGCTGGCTGTTTATGATATATATATATATATATGTGCACAAGTTATACTAGAAATCTAAATTTTAAAATATACCTTTGACTAAAACTGCCTTGCAATCTCTACTTTGTTTCTGTATATGACATTCTGGTACCCTAAAGCCTTACCTGTTGTTCACTAATTTTCTTATTTAAAAAATTGTAATACATATACATATATATATATATATATATATATATATATATATATATATATATACATAAGAAATGGGACAATAGTTGTCAAAATATGCATCTCAGTGCTAGTTAAACTTATTAAATTGTAATTTTTATCTTTAAAATACACTTACAATGCACATTCTTTGCAAAAATAATTATTATGATTCAAGCACTTATATTCTTCCAACAACTATTAGGAAGACTGTAACTGCTTGAATTGTAACACACTTTATTGAAATGAATGTATCCTACATTTTAAAGAAAGAAAAGTTACACTTTAATATGTTCTAGCCTGTGAGAAGCACATTTTGTTTACTCCTAAAGTGCCAAAGTGATGTTTTTTTGTTCACAAAAAAAATCTGCTCACAAAGAAACATGAAATTCATCTAATCTCTAAATATATGAACATTTGTAATTCTTCCAACCTCAAAGAGAAAACTAGTGAAGGTTCCATAAAACCTTAAAATATTGCTGCTTTATTGCGAAATGCATTTCCAGCATCATTTAGTTGACAACCCTTTTAGGCCCCGGGGTTTCACTCTGAAACCACATTTTCATTATTATTCTGAATTAATGTAATTTTGATTTCATGGACCTCAATGGGTTAAATCAGGGGAATATTTCATTGATCCAGGTAGATAAATATTTCCCAGTGCTCAGTTCCTGGTAAAATAATTAACTGAAGTATGTAGGCTCTCCATTTGGGATGCTAAGGAATACCAATAAAATAATGCAGTTGACATTTTGAAGTTTTGTGTGTATTTTTTATACTGATGCTTCCTGCTTGGTTTTACGTCTCTTTCCTGTTGTCTCTTCACACCTGTGAAAGAGGAAACATTTGTAAGCAAACTTGTTATCCAGAAAACAGCCAGCCAACTTAATAGACAGGCGAATGGTTTTAATGACTTCCTCTCAGGCACAAAACTGGTACTGGTCTATTAGTTCCAAGGTGTATAGACCAAATGTGCTACATTTGGTGAAAAAGTTATGTCTTCTACTACCAACTAATAGCAATATACAGAATAATAATAACACAATGTCTATAAATTTAAAATCAATGTTTATATAAATTCTTGTACATTATTAACATTATAATAAAGTCAATCAATTTGCATGAAGATGAAGGGGCTGAAACTCTTTTTGTAAGGTGCTTGGGCTCAGGGCCGGCCTTAAGGGTTCCGGCGCCCTGTGCGGGATTCCCCCGTGGCGCCCCCCCCCCATGTATGTATCTCTCTCCCATGTTTGTCCCTTTCCTCTTCATTGCCCTGTCTGTCTCTCTCTAACTTCCCCATACCTGTTCTCTCTCTCCCTCTGTTCTGTCTCTCTCCTCCCCTTCCTCTCTTCTGTTTCTCTCTCTCTCTCCCCCCCCGTTGTGTCTCTCTCTCCCCCCCTTATGTCTCCCCCCCCCCTGTCCTGTCTCTCTCTCTCCCCATTCCCCTGGTTCTGTATTTCTCTCCCTCCGTCCCCCTGTCTGTCTCTCTCTCTCCCACTTCCCCCTGTTCTGTCTCTCTCTCCCCCTTCCCCCTGTTCTGTATCTCTCTCCCCCTTCCCCCTGTTCTGTCTCTCTCTCCCCCTTCCCCCTGTTCTGTCTCTCTCCCCCCTGTTCTGTCTCTCTCTCCCGCCCTGTTCTGTCTGTGTCTCTCTCTCCCCATTCCCCCTGTTCTGTCTCTCTCTCTCCCCCTTCCCCCTGTTCTGTCTCTCTCTCTCTCCCTTCCCCCTGTTCTGTCTCTCCCCCCTCCCCCTCCTCCTGTCTCTCTCTCCCTTTCTCCCCCTGTTCTTTCTCTCTTCCCCCCTGTTCTGAATCTCTCTCTCCCCCTTCCAGCTGTTCTGTCTCTCCCCCCCTCCCCCTGTCTCTCTCTCCCACCCCTCCCCTGTTCTGACTCTCTCCCCCCCCCCCCTCCCCTTCCTTTGCCTTTAAAAGTTGATACAGGGAGGGGGCGGAGATAACCGGCTGACCGGTTTAGCTCCGCCCCCATCCTGTGAAGCAGAGCAGCGTCTGCTTCACTGGGAGCCCAGGGCAGCAAGAGAAGGTGCTGCTCGGCTCCCCATGCTTAGTGCAGGCATGGGGAGCCTAGCAGCACTTTATCATGCTGCCAGTGGCTCCTCGTGAAACAGACGCTGCTCTGCTTCACAGGGTGGGGGCGGAGCTACACCTCTCAGCCATTTAGCTCCACCCCCTCCCCAGATCCAGAAGAGCTTGCCGAGTAGAGGGCTGGTGAGGGGGGATCTTTTGATCTCCCCCAGCCAGTGCCTCTACCGGCTTTTTTTTTTACTTTTTTTTTTCCTCGGGCGCACACCCCTAAGGCCGGCCCTGCTTGGGCCAGGCTCCATCAAGTTCCCAAATGATACAAAACAATAAAGGATGCTCAGCACTCCAAATGTGTGATATACATTTTTCTAAATGGCGTGTAGGGCAAAACAATTGACCTCACAAATTTAGAGTGCTGAGCATGCTTTATTGTTTTGTATTTTCTGTATCTATATATTCACTTATGATCCTTTTTGATGTGAAGGTGTCCCCTTACACTATTAAGGTGGAGTCCAGTAACTTGAGGTCCTCCCATAATCTCACAGTTCTTCCATATGAGTGGGCAAGGGTCATTTGTTTCAGATCCTCAGTTTTCAAGAAATCAAGTTCTTATCATGTTCTACATGAGTTCTAACAAAGACACTGAATTTATCAATGTTTAGTAAACACTCAGTATAATTCATTCCACCCAATACCTTCTCCAATACCTTTTTGGAAAATGGAGCTAAAGTAACACAAAAATGAAAAATGTATTGGGAACTCTCATTTAACACCTTGTGGCTTTCCGGTTGATTGGTAGCATCCCAGGGTAAGGTGAAAGCACCCTCCTCCTGATTTTCTGTTTCATAGGTTCCATGGTGACTTTTGACCATGTCTTTCCCTTGATGACTTGGGCTGTTTTGACATTTCTGGTGTGTTTGTGTTTAGCTGTAATTTTCTTCTTTCTCACGTACTACACCCACACAAATGATATACTGTTTTTATCGCCATAAGAAGGGTTTTCATTTGAAGTTCATCATATCTTATAATTTAGAACAAAAAAAAACATAAAATATTATGGGGAAAAAAATAAAACCCTTTTCTATCGTTGACCAAAAAATCATTTACACAAATACAATCAGTAAAAAAATACCCTTACTAAATAGTTTCTAAATTTTGCCCCGAGGTTAGAAATTGTTGTTTGTTTGCTTGTTTCCATAATTACATTCATAATGCTGCATTATGAGTAAATGGTCTGCTCACTAAGGTAAAAATATTGGTATCAAATTATAATGAGATTTAAGAGTAATTAAACAAATATACTACAGCAGATGTATTGCAACTTCATTATTTCCTTAGAATCTCTTAAGGGTATGGACAAACCTTGGTACACCCATAGCTATGAGTTTCCCCAATGGACTTTATTATGCCACAAACAAAATAAAATGTAGCTCATCTCTTCAGTGGGTGCACACATATGTAAATGCTTTTATCATCATATGACCTGATAAGCTGATGTCATAGAAAGGGGGAGTTACAGACCAGTAATTTGTAGAAGCTGTGAAAAAGATAGTGTTAAGACTAGTCGACTCCATTAACTTGCGTCTAGCTCTTTATTTGCGCTAAGCCAAATATTCCATGGGCTCCAAAGTTTATAGAAATTTGGAAGGACAGGAGAGTTCCTGAGCACATAAAATTCATGGGTTTTCCATTAATCTTTGATAGTTTATTTGTGAGGAGATGTCCATCCAGGAAGGGATACTCCTGGATCTCCAGTTCCTTGCTAAACACATTTTTACTGCTGTCAAAATGTGGACCAATAGATGTTTCATGGGGTAGCTAATTTTTGAGGGTTCTAGATGGAATAAAAAGAGTTGCAGCATTAGTTTCACTTCTGGGAATCCCAGTCTAATGAACATTTCAGCTAACTTTTCTTTAAGGTAGGATAAACGTTTGCAGTTCCACCAAATATGACTATGCGTTCCGATCTCCTTCTCACATCTCCAGCAAAGATTTCCTGGGTTGGGTTGGAACTTTGACAATCTTGCTGGTACTAAGTACCATCTATGGGTAATTTTTAAGTAGTTTTCAAATAAAAGAATGCTATGTATGGTTTTGTTTGTGAGTTCGAAGGCCTGGTTCCATTCTTTTGCAAGAAATTATTTTCCCAGCTCTTTTTACCACTTAATAATTCACCCAAACTTTTCTTCTTCTTTATTATTTTGCAAAATGTTCCTTATTGTAGCTATCAGATGTTGTATTTGTAGAGTTTATCCATACTCTCATTGGTATAGTTCTCATTATATATTCTAATTTTGGGATTAAGTATGATCCAAGAGCATTAATCCTCCCTAGCCAGGAAATACAGATATTGCCCCATTTATTTATTATTTGTTTAGCTTCCTGGTATAGCGTATTATAATTGTTGTTGACTATATTATACCAATTGAAACTTAATTTAATTCCTAAATAGTTCAATTTTTGTTTAGACCAATTATTGGAGTATTTATTTTTTAGAGCCTAGAGTTGATCTTGTCTGATATTGTAATGAATTATTTGTGTTTTTTTCAGGTTCAGTTTATAGTTGTAAAGACTACTGAATTCTTTTATACATTTAAGTACTGAGCTTAAAGACTTTGTTGGTTCTGATATAATCAAGACTACATCATCTGAAAATAGAGAAATTTTGCACTCCTGGTCTCCTAATTTAATTCCTTCTATTTCTCCTTCCTGTCTTATATGCTCTGCCAGTGGTTCTATTGAGAGTGCATTTAACAATGGATATAGGGGACTTACAATACAATTTGGAAACCTTGAAATGTGGCCTCGGTATAACCTTATGTCCACCGCAACCCCCTCACCCCCAGTACCCTGAGAAACAGAACTAGAATGAATGGATGTATGATTAGGAAAGGGAAATTCTATGTTGGGAATTTTATATCACAGTTTAACTCACTAAAATAATGACGACACAGAAGGAATTAATTAAAAAAAAAAAATTTAAATGACAATGGGAAATTAAAACGGAGAGAATATAATATAATCAACTTTACACAACAGTATCATACAGTTGGATAAAACAGTTAGTGTAATTAACATGTAATTGGTGTTCATAGTTAATGTTGTGTGAGTGTGTAAACATACTTAAATGATTATATCTTTGTATATTCTCTTATTGCTTACAAAAGCTAATTATATATACAATAACCATTGTTTGATTATTAAAAAATAATAATCTCATTCTCAGGTTTCTCTCTCCTGTGCTGATTTTTCTTTGACACCCAAATTCCAGTCCCCCTTATTCTCCAGTTTTTAGCGACTACCGGCATAATAGGTAAAGGAGTAGTACCGTGTTAGCCGTTGAAAAACAGGAAACAAGTAGGATTAAAATTATACCATTTATTGGCTAACTGAGAGTTTGGTTACAAGCTTTCAAGTCCAAATGGCTAGGTCCTTCCCTCGGGCATAAAAATACCGGCAGGTCTCACTATCAGATAATGCCTTCATATCAGATAACAATGCATGTGGCTTTATACAATCCCCCTCCTTATCAGCTGGAAGAATTTGGTTTCAGATAATAGTCTGATTTTTACATAGACACAGCGTTCATTTTAAAATGGTTTCTTAACAAGATGGTTAATGGCATTCATAGCACAGTTCTTCAATTCAGTCAAATATATATCGGCTCAGAAATTCTGACAGTCTCAAGGAACAAGAGTTTGTCATCCATGGCATGTGATAAGTCATTCATATGGTTCAATAGGGCGTCAATCAAGTAAGAGGCTTCTCTCAAGTAAGCTCGTAAAACATCTCATACCATCTAACTGTTAGAACCAAGTATATTGGAGCTTGAATGTTATCGCCTGTGTGGCAACAGTAGGGATACAGGTAGTAAATAGGCAAAGGAAGAATAGGTAAAGAGCGAGATGGAAAAAGGGAACCAAAAAATGCAGCAAGGGTGAGAATAGTGCACAAAAGCAAACAATAGTGAACAGTAAAAAAAGAAAACCCTGCTCAAATAATGAAAGCCAAAATATAAAAGTACCTATTAGGAGCTCAAAGAAAAAATGTGAACACTTACTAAATAAAAATCTACAGTCTGTATGATGCTGCACTAATGGACTTTATATAAACCCCCCAAATAAGATAAAAATAGTGCAATATTGTAAATTAATTAAAAATATAGACATGGTAGTGAATGGGTAACACGGCTCCAGTATATAATGGAGCATTTAATGCACATATAAATAACGTGGTAGATGGATTCCTGGGTCGCTGAAAATTAAAAGAGCTATGAAACACTCAATGTGTTAAATGGTAGCGATGTTTTAATAATAGATTATAGTCAATGAAAATGTTTAAAAAGTGGAGATAAAATAGACAGAATGCTGGTACATTGTCCCAGAGTCCAGGATCAACTGAGCCTTCTTTGGTGTGGGTACACTCCCACATTGTAGCGAAGCATCACAATGTTGTTGAAATTACATTGGATGCCAGCAAGTCCGTGTATTCATGTGACGTCAGTGCTACGGTACCGAGATGAACAAAAAGCAATCCAAAGCGTTTCGACAGGGTTTGTCTTCCTCAGGGTTTGATGCAGTCGTGTTCAGAGGGTATATATATATATTGCAGATGACTGAAGATCAATTAAGAACAATTAAGAACAATTAAGAACAATTAAAGTAGTTTTACATATAGATAACGTGGTAGATGGATTCCTGTGTCGATGACTTTTGCACTTTTCTCAGGAGTTTGCAGCCATGGAAGTAATGTCAGATTTAAATCTTTGATATGCATGCCAAACGAAACTTCCAGTGGGATGATTTAGAATGTGATATCTCATCAGCACTAGATCCACCTGTTGCTAATGGCATGGTGGATTTATTTGATGAACTAGAGAAAGTCTTAATATCAGATACCAAAAAATGGTTAGATATATTGTACCTAGGGGCCTGAGATTACAAAAATTGATTACAAAAATTGCCCTCTTATTGCCTCGAGGGTCAACTTTCATTAGCGAATGGACCAAAACTTTGGATCGATGTTCCATAGCTCTCATGAAAATGTTAGCAATTAAACAGAAAAAGGAACAGGCTAAATTATATTCTAAAATGGTAGAAGTTAAAAGAGAAATTGGCCCCTTTTTCAGAACAACCGGCATTCAAAGATTATGATCTTAAGTTAGAACACACCATTAAGGAATTAGAAAAGAAAACTCTTATTTATATATATAAAAAAAATATGAGATCAGGCTGGGGGGAATAGATACAATTAGAATAATCAAAGGTATAATAAATATGGGGCTTTTCATGAATGCAAAACAGCATCATGTAATACAATTTCCAATAACGTATTATCCTATCAGGGAGCAAGCCCTAAGGAGCCTTATGTCAAATATAAAAACAACTCATGCCATACCCAGCCCCCCTCTTCCCCTGCCGTGCCTCTTCTTTTTTAGTTTGGGCCCCCCTGACTTCACATCATTGGAGGGAACCAGTCCAGAGCCCTGGCTGTGGCAAGAGGAGTACCTGGTCGCCATGGCAGAGAAAAAGGAAAAACTTTCTTGAAAAAGAGGACAGAGAGGTAAGAAGAAGGGATTTATAGAGACCAAACCCCGACGCACAGATGTTTTTAATCTAAGTGGCAGAGAACTTAGCCACTTGAAACTTCGTCTTTTGAATAAGGACCTCATATATGGGCCTACACATGTATCAAACTCATTTAATTTGTGTGTAGACACATATAAGCTTATGAGAAAATTAATCATAAAATGGTTCTTTATGAAAAAGAAACTTAATGATACTGTCTACAAACCTATTCCTTCGATAGATATATCTTCCACTTGCCCCATAGTCGACCCAGATAAAACTGCTCCTCTGTTTCATTGCTAGTCATCATTTTCAACATACAGGCCTAAAACCTGTCAGACTTTATTCCACCCAATGATAGGAGCATATACTTTTTTAAAAGTTTTTAGAGATTGTGTTCTAAGAGACTTTGAAGTCTGAACACACCTACAAAAACTAAGAAACCCAAGTGGAACTTAAGTATTGCAGAAAAATGAGCTCTGCAAGGATTAATAAAGGACGATGCCTTAATTATTAAACCTGCCGATAAGGGTGGTGGTATCGTGGTAATGAACAGAGACTTCTATTTAGAATAATCGAACCATATACACAATGATGAAAATACTCATAAACTTCTGGCACATGATCCAACAATAGGATTTGGTTTAGAATTAGTCTCCTTGCTGGAATAGGGAAAATGAAACAATATTTTAGATGAAGTCGAATTTAAGTTTCTAAATATACTGAATCCCAAAGTCCCTTACTTTTACTTCCTTCCTAAGATCCACAAAAGTGTTATGAAACCACCTGGTAGCCCCATCATTGCAGGCATTGATTCACTTACTTCCAACATTATCTGGATGTTCTCTTACAGCCATTAGTTATAACTTTGTCCTCATACATCAAGGACACAATTAGTGTCATATCTTTGATGGAACAAATCACTTGGGACTCTTCATATCAATGGGTGACAGCTGACATTTCATCCCTATACATCTGCATTAATCATAATCAGGGCATTCATGCCCTGCATCAGATTTTGTCAGTCTCTGATTTCAACTTCAAGCAAACACAATTTATGTAGGATTTAACTTTATCTTAACACATAATCATTTTTTCTTCAAGGGCCAGTTCTTCCTACAGGTTTGTGGTACAGCCATGGAGACCAAGTTCGCCCCGAGTTATGCCAACATATTTATGGGTGAGTGGGATTCTGAAGTTCTCAACCCAGAGCGTAACCCTTTTGTGGTGGCTTTGGTCCTCTGGCGGCGTGTCATAACTTACCTCGCAGCAGATCCCCAGAGTATCCTCTCCTAATCGCGCACCCGGCTGTACCTGATTACACACAGCCGGGGACGCGCGTTTCTCCACTATCGGAGCTCAGGCGCGCCCCCGATGACGTCACACCCGACGTCAGCACGCGACTAGCGGGAACATTTAAAAGTGCTCCTCACAGTAATACCTGTGCTTGGTGATTCTCGTGTTTTTCCCTGAACTCCTGGCGTTTTCCTATACTTGATTACTTGTTGCCGATTTGGATTGTTCCCTGGATTATTCTGATCTTCTGGTTTCCCTACTCCTGGTCTGTTATCCGTTTTTCTGCTTTTCTGTGTATGACCCTGGACTGTTTAACGTTTATGAAGATTGCTGATTCCCCTGATTCTGGACTGTTTACGTTTATGAAGTTTGCCGATTCCCCTGATCTTGGATTTGTACCCGACTATTCTATTTTCGCATACCCTGGTTTATCCTGCATAGCGGTCTCTCACTCCTCCTTATATCTGATTATCACATAATCACCAAGCCTCAATATGGAGGCCGCAGGATTAGCAGAAGCACTTACCGCTCTAACTCAACAACTGGCGACTATGACTCAATCCATCCAAGAGTTACAAACCGGACAGACCCAATTACAGCAACAAGTGCAACATCTGCAAACTGCTCGTGCTAATGCACCTGAACCTGCCGCTGCATTCCCGGTACCTCCCCCAACCCCAGTATTACTGGACGGGGCCACTGCATCAGAACCCCAAGTGGTACTCCCTGATAAATTTACAGGTGACAGAAAGAAATATCGCACTTTTATTACTTCCTGCCAGATCCTCTTTGCTCTACGACCACGTACATATGCTTCAGACTACGTACGTATCCACACCGTTATATCCCTACTTACAGAAGAACCCCAGTTATGGGCTCATCATCTGTTACATATTAATAGCCCATTATTGGAATCTTGGTCTTCATTTCGACAAGCACTGGACTCCTTATATGAAGACCCTTTCCGAGTTGCATCTGCCACCAACACCCTTCGTACCCTTAGACAAGGACGCAGACCTGTGGAGGAATATATAACGGAATTCCGTAGGATAGCACTGGAGACTACGTGGAACGAATCGGCCTTGCTGGACCAATTTCGACTAGGGTTATCAGACTCATTAAAAGATGAACTAGCTCGAGTTGGTATTCCCGCTGCCCTGGATGATCTCACCAGACTGGTGACACAGATTGACAGAAGATTAAGAGAGAGAAGAGCGGAAAGGAGCACTTCACCTCAAACTCATGTTCCTGTGTACAATTACCCTCACTCAGAAAACAACACTACGGTCCCCACCTCCACAGAGGAACCAATGCAAATTGGACTAGTGCGGGGTCCCATTACTCAGGAGGAGAAGAATAGAAGGAGGAGTCTTAATTTATGCCTATATTGTGGTAAACCTGGACACATGTATAAAGAGTGTCGTTCCCGACGACCACGCATGGACGGTAAGACTTCCTCCACCTTTTTTGAACCCAATACCATATTCCCTTCTTCTAGTTCACACCACTTATCCATCCCTCTCTCCATACAGGGAACTAAAGGATCCATCTCTCTGACCGCAATGATTGACTCAGGAGCCAGCGGATGTTTTTTGGATACAAAATTGGCCAAAACTATGGACATTCCTACTCGGTTAAAATCCGCCCCAATGCATATCCAACTTGTTGATGGCAGTTCCCTAAAGACCGGACCCATCACACATGAGACCCCACCAATCATTGTCACCATCGGCGAGGGGCATCAAGAGACACTACAATTTAATATTGTACCAGCTCCTGTCTTTTCTATTATACTGGGACTCCCTTGGTTACGCAAACACAATCCTGTGATTAACTGGGAGACCGGCACCCTGTCTTTTACCTCTCCCCAATGTGTGAACCACTGTCTCACATCATCATCAGTATGCCTCACCTCTGATTCAAGCACGATAATCAAGGTCCCTGATCCCTATCGGGATTTCCATGATGTATTTGAAAAGAAGAAGGCTGATACACTTCCACCTCACAGGCCTTATGATTGCCCTATTGACCTGCTCCCAGGGGCTCCTATACCTTTTGGAAGAATATACCCATTGGCTGAACCCGAACTAAAGGTTCTGAAAGAGTATATTGAAGAAAACCTAACCAAAGGATTTATACAACCTTCCACATCACCAGCAGGTGCAGGAATATTCTTTGTTAAAAAGAAGGATGGAGGATTAAGACCCTGTATCGACTACAGAGAATTGAACAACATCACTACTAAGAATCGTTATCCATTACCCTTGATCTCAGAATTATTGGATCATCTACGTACAGCCAGTATATTTACTAAAATTGACCTCCGAGGAGCCTATAATCTTGTCAGAATTCGGAAAGGAGATGAATGGAAGACAGCCTTCAGATCCCGCTATGGACACTTTGAATACAAGGTAATGCCTTTTGGGTTATGCAACGCCCCAGCCACGTTCCAACATTTTGTAAACGATATTTTCCGCGATGTTTTGGATCAGTTTGTAATCATTTACCTCGACGACATCTTGATATATTCTCCTTCCTTAACATTACACCGTGAACACGTCAAAACCGTCCTTACTCGTCTAAGACAACATCAGTTGTACGCCAAGTTGGAGAAATGTGTGTTTGAGACACAATCCGTGGAATTCTTGGGATTCATTTTATCTCCTTGTAATATCCAAATGGACCCCAAGAAAGTGGATGCAATCCTACGTTGGCCTACACCCACAGATAAGAAAGACATACAACGGTTCATAGGATTCGCAAACTTTTACAGAAAGTTTATCCGTAACTTCTCTAAAGTGATCCAACCCATTTCCTCCCTAACCTCTAAGGACAAAGCATTCGTCTGGACAACTGCAGCTCAACATGCATTTGACTTACTAAAGACTCGATTTACCACGGCCCCGATATTGATTCTCCCTGAACCTTCCAATTCATTTACCCTGGAGGTGGATGCCTCAGACACGGCTGTAGGAGCAATTTTGTCACAACGACACCTGAAGGACGAACAATTGCATCCGGTGGCCTTCTTCTCTCGAACCCTATCCTCGGCAGAAAGAAACTACGATGTGGGTGAACGTGAGTTGTTGGCAATCAAGCTGGCCTTAGAAGAATGGAGACACCTATTAGAAGGGGCTAAGTATCCAGTGACCGTCTTCACGGATCATAAAAACTTGGAATACTTACGTAAGGCTAAAAGACTACAACCAAGACAGGCTAGATGGGCATTATTTTTTACACGATTCCAGTTACATATAACCTATCGACCAGGTTCCCGCAACCTCAAGGCCGATGCTCTCTCTCGTATGGCAGAAAAAGAAGACCAATCTCTCAACACCCCGGGTAATATTCTACCTGCTGGAAACTTTTTGGCTGTCACACAAACCATTTGGGAGAACATACGGACACATTCTTCTCCCTCCTGTCTACCAAACCAATATCCCGTAACCCCAAGTCAAGGTCTTTTTTATTATAACAATAGAGTTTTTGTTCCACCTGAAGCACGCTTACAGGTTCTCCAGTTCTATCACGACTCTCCAGCAGCCGGCCACGGGGGGGTACAGCAAACCAAAGACCTCATCTCACGCATGTTCTGGTGGCCTAAACTACAGGATGAGGTATATCGATTTGTCAAATCCTGTGCCGTCTGTGCCCGAGCAAAAGAAGATCACCACAAACCATCAGGTCTTCTTCAACCTCTACCTGTACCTACCAACCCTTGGACAGATATAACCATGGATTTCATCACAGACTTACCAAGCTCCGGACATCATACTACCTTAATGATTGTTGTAGATCGATTCTCTAAAATGGCACATTTCATACCACATACCAATCTTCCTTCTGCCAAAGAGACCGCCGAACTTTTTATACGAGAGATCTTCCGTCTGCATGGACTTCCTGAAAATATAGTTTCCGATCGAGGTTCTCAATTCACATCTCGATTTTGGAGATCCTTTTGTACAGAATTACATATACAGCGTGCTCTCTCCACAGCTTTTCACCCCCAGAGCAATGGTCAAACAGAACGTACCAACCAGACCTTAGAGCAATACCTACGCTGTTTCGCGACCTATCTCCAGGATGATTGGTTCAGATATTTACCCTTGGCGGAGTTTGCTTACAACAATCACATCCATAGTTCTATTAAGATGTCACCTTTCTTTGTCAACTATGGGTTTCATCCGTCTATGCTCCCGGGAGCCCCTATTCCCAGTGTTGTTCCATCAGTCACGACCCATGTCAAAGACCTCACACATACTTACTCCCTACTTCGAAACACCCTAACTCAGTCACAACTACGATACAAAACGTTTGCGGATCGTCATAGGCTTATTGCACCATCTTACAAAGTGGGTGACAAGGTCTGGCTATCAACTAAACACTTGAAATTGACATGTCCTACCAAAAAGTTGGGTCCAAGATTCATAGGTCCTTTCGTAATTACACAAGTTATATCACCATCTGCCATGAAACTCGACCTACCCTCTTCTATGAGGATACATCCCGTGTTCCATGTGTCCCTACTCAAATTCTGGATAGAAAATACCTTTCCCGGTAGATTCGTGTCACCCCCTAAACCTATAGTCATAGATGGCGTGGAGGAATATGAGGTGGAACAGATCCTGGATTCCAGGTTGTATCGTGGACAGTTACAATATCTTGTTCATTGGAAAGGGTATGGTGCTGAAGACAGATCCTGGGAACCAGCTAGAATGATTCACGCTGATACTTTGATTCACGACTTTCATGAACTCCATCCCGATCAACCAGGTCATTGGCGAGTCCGGAGGTCTCGTCCTCGGAGGGGGAACTGTCATAACTTACCTCGCAGCAGATCCCCAGAGTATCCTCTCCTAATCGCGCACCCGGCTGTACCTGATTACACACAGCCGGGGACGCGCGTTTCTCCACTATCGGAGCTCAGGCGCGCCCCCGATGACGTCACACCCGACGTCAGCACGCGACTAGCGGGAACATTTAAAAGTGCTCCTCACAGTAATACCTGTGCTTGGTGATTCTCGTGTTTTTCCCTGAACTCCTGGCGTTTTCCTATACTTGATTACTTGTTGCCGATTTGGATTGTTCCCTGGATTATTCTGATCTTCTGGTTTCCCTACTCCTGGTCTGTTATCCGTTTTGCTGCTTTTCTGTGTATGACCCTGGACTGTTTAACGTTTATGAAGATTGCTGATTCCCCTGATTCTGGACTGTTTACGTTTATGAAGTTTGCCGATTCCCCTGATCTTGGATTTGTACCCGACTATTCTATTTTCGCATACCCTGGTTTATCCTGCATAGCGGTCTCTCACTCCTCCTTATATCTGATTATCACACGGCGCTACATAGATGATGTCATCTTTTTGTGGAGCGGAATAAAGATTTAAATTCATTCAAATCTTACCTCAACATGAATGATAACATCACTCTCACTTTCGAATCTGATAGAACAAGCATCAATTTCCTAGATGTAACTTTTTTTTATTGAGAATTCAAAGGTCAAAACCAAGACCTATTTTAAAACTGTTGACAGCAATAGTTACATTGATAGACAAACCTGTCATCTGCTCTTATGGCTCAACAACATCCCCAAAGGACAATGCCAGGGCATTAGGAGGAATTGTAGTGATCTCAACAGTTTTAGAGAACAGAATATCACTCTTAGAAACAGGTTTCTGGAAAAAATATATCTAGCCAATTCACTTGAAACAATTGAGGAGGAAGTGACCCTGATTGACCGGGACTGCATGCTTCTCCTCAAACAAAAAGCTACCCATGTCCCAGACTTCCCTCTATCATAGTACACAGTATAATATTAAAGCTAGGGAAATCACTAGAATACTGGAAAACACTGGCATGTGTTAAACATAGACAACATCCTAGGCCCGATAATTCCCGAAAAGCCTTGTATTATTTTCAGAAAGGCACCTAATCTCAGGTAAAAACACTCCCAATAATCAGAAACACTTTACAACTTTTGTAACAAGAGACCATCAGTTGTTTTTTCATCAGTTGTAACATAACTTATGTTATTTATTTAATTTCATGTAGCTGCCGCACCCAATACATAGGCAAGACCAAAAGACCTTTAGAGGTCTGCATTCTTGAACACATGGGTCTGGTTTCAGCTAGCAGCTTTTTTAAATTCCCTTACTAAGAGATCTTTCACATAGCAATTGTTAAACCTGATAATTGTATCTCTCGGGGCTTCTTGATACTTAGGGTCTTTTTTCTTGATCAATCTATGAAATCTTTCCATAGGCACAAGGCAAAGTTGATTTCCTTCTATATAGCATCCCAGGAAGTTTTGTAGGCAGGACTCTAATTTTTGTGTTTGTAATTTCCTCCGGTATGCCTCTTATTCTCAGATTTTTTCCTTCTCGATCTATCTTCTAATTGTGCCACTTTGACTTCTAAGGTTTGGAGATTGAGTTTAAAGGTCTCATTCTCCTGTTGAAAACTTTGAAGGTCTACTTGTAAGTTCTTAATCACTTCAGATTGGAGAGACACTTTCTCAGAAATATTAGAGATTTCTTCTTTTATCATTTGTGTATTCTCCTTCATTTCTGCACTCAGCTTCTCATATAGATGCCATTCTGTTCCCTCTTATTTCTCACATTGTCCTAAGGGGGGCCCCAATAGTTTTAACTCTATGGCTATTGAACATATGCCATCTTCATGGAAGAAAGGCAACAGAGCTAAAAAAAACTTCACCAAAGAGAAGCATTTTGGATGCATAAACTTAAAACGTTATATCCTCATGGCCTAAATAGATTTTCCACTCAAACCTTTTTTATAGATACTTTGTAAGTATTTTATAAGTACCCCATTTTAATTTATTCCTTTTCTTAATATTTTTCATTTTCTTTATATGAAAATATATTTATATCCTCTGTCTATTTAATCTCCACTTTTTAAAAAATGTAATTTATTATAACATAGTATTAAAACATTGCTACCGTTTAACACATTGAATGTTTCATAGCTGTTTTCATTTAAGTGGATCTTCACTGACACAGGAATCCATCGACCACATTATTTATATGCGCATTAAATGCTCCATCATATACTGGAGCTGTTTTTGTGAGTACCCATTCACTACCATTTCTTTATTTTTAATATAGTTACAATATTGCACTGTTGTTTTTGTTTTAGATACAGTCCATTACTGCAGCATCAGACAGACTGTAGTAAATGGGCAAACAAGGATACAAGGACAATAACCAGTACCAGCACGGTGGAAGAGTGGGGCTTTAAAGAGCTGAGGCGTGATGTCATGCGTGATGCTGCCAGCACCACTTCTACTACACTCCCCCAACAGAGGTCTTAATGGAGGGGCACATGGATGCAGAGGGTTGAGGTGGTGCATGAGACAGCCACCATATAGGGAGGGACCCCACCACACACTGCAGTCAACCCCTTCAGGGTAAATGAGAGGAGAAGGCACACCTGCCTCTGAAGGGCATCCTGCTGCTGGGCACACCATAGCTTCAATATTCCTGATTCTCACCATTCCTTTGTTCAACTGGGGAATATCAACCTAAACAACTTTCTCTTCTGGATTTGCATTAGGAAGCAGTCCCCAAAGTCGTATCTCATCAAAAGGCTATAGCTAAGGTGATGAAACAGTAAATGACAGTCATGTGGGATCATTTAATATCCCAAGATTTGTGATATGCATATCTTCCACAAAGATGAACTGACTCTGGGGTTAGCATCCTGGACTTGTTCTTCTGAGTTCTGGCTCAGGTGTAAATAGGTTTATGTCCATTTGCTCAGCTCCCGTAACTCTACTCGCTATGAACACTTATTCCCATAATGACCACTTTGGTAACAACATACTAACATTAGAATTTAGGTGTCAGAGTTTGATGTTTTGGAGCGTAGAGCAGGGGGATGCTATCTATTGCCAGTAACCCTTACCAGGTGGTCCAGACATGTATATAGGCAGAACACCCTGGTAAGGAAAGGAGCATGAGAGTACCACAAAATAATAAAAGGTAAATGGAAAAGCGAAGTTAACAACAGTCCAATAGATCAGGACAGGCAGTGGTCAAGAATAGTAGAATAATCCAAGCAGGGGTCAGGGTTCAGGCAAACAAGGTAATCCAAGAGACAAGCCAAAGATCAGATAACAGGAAATACTGTAACACAGCAAATATAGAATCATAAGAAACTGAAGTCCAAGGACAAATAGGAACCCAAGCTCTAGAACACTGAAGCACTTTGGTAACAGTTTGAGGGGTTTTTTTTAGGGCTGTCCACTCCTCCCCTCTGTTTGACAAGCCCCTCACTGGATTGGATGTCAGAGGGGTGTGCTTCTATAGCACAAACCTCTCTGTCTCTTTCCCAGAAGACTATTGGAGCTTTGGTGATAGGAGAGACAGGGTTTACCTCCCCTCTTCATGTGTAAATAGATCCCCCTTGATTGGGGTAAACTCTGGATGATGTTTTCTGGACTGGTACAAACATTTGGTCCGGGTTTCAGACTACCACGCTACCACGATCGCAAGACGGCACTACTACAGGACCTGGCTATGACCTACTCTGCTATCACAGAGTAAATTGAATTCATTAATGGAAACAGGAAAGTACTGGCATTGCAGGTAAGGGTAAGAGGGGCATGATATTAGGATTATTTTCTAAACAACAGATCCCTTCTTCAACTGAATTATACTATAATAACTATATCATTAATATCAATGCCATGCTGGCACTAAAAAGGGATTGTGATACTAGAAAATGTGGATGGAATGGAGTAAGTGTGGTTGTGCAGTTTTGTGACCATATAACTATACTACCCAATAAATTGTCATATGGAAAATAATAACAGGCAAGCAACTAACATTCTCATTGTAGAAGATGTGCATGATTAAATTGATTGCTTCTTTTATTGCTCACGTAATAGTAGATTAGCAAACATTGTTCTATAGTAATGATAAGGAAAACATTTTTAACAGTAACAGGTCCAGTATATACTTGTGAGATGTTCCTCTTGGTTTTTATATTTCAAACAAATGTAGAAATCTGGATTAGCAGAAGGAAAACACAAACAATTAAAAATAGTAACAATAACAGTAATAAAAAAAAAGCTTTTCATGAATGTGTCATTTTATATTTAGCAGATGGTAATGATACAATGCATCACTAATGTCATACTACGTACTTTGAATAATATGCAAGAAGGAACACAAGTACTTGAATACACTTATTTCACATTGCTGCTTATAGTAAATGGTCATTCTTAGATGCATAATACAGGAAAGTTTAACATTTTATTATCATAGATAAAGAACAGATTTTTAGTATTTCTATGAATTCTGTTGAAATTTGCTTATATACCCTGGTTAAAATGTCCCATTAATAACATTTTGTTGTGTTTAAAGCTATAATTGCATTAAATTATTCTAGTAACAAAACAAAATAGTAAATTGGTTCTTTCATAAAAAAAAAAACAAAAAAAAACAGCACATTTAAACCACATCAACTATATTAGAAGTATTTTTGTGAAGTTCCTGTTTCCACTCATTGCCATTCTGTATGGTATTTTGAACCACCGGCTATTGACACTTTGGCTTCCCTCTTGGGTACTGCTGATCTCTCCTCTCCTGACCCCGGCTTCCCAAACTCGTTTTTGCTACTTATCTGCCTGCCTCGACCCTCTGGACTGCCTTTGACCTTGTCTTTGCCTAATCCCTTTGTACTTTTGCCTTTGGATTTACCTACTGCTGGAGCTCCCCTGCACTATGCTCCTGACTCCCAGCCTCACAGTTAGATTTACATTAGGGTTAGAGTTACACTGGGGTTAGCATAAGGGTTTGAGATTAGGATTAGAGCTAAGGTTATATTTAGGGTTAGCGTTATGACTGGTGTCAAAAGGTCACTTTAGGAGAAAACAAAAAACACTACTTTTGTTTTTTGCCCTATAATGTGCAAAAAAACAATAGAAAACATGTAAACATGGCATATTTTTATACTCTGGAAAAAATTTAGAAACTATTTTGACATGGTATTTTTTACTATTTGTAACTGGGTAAAATATTTTTCTGGTCAAATCTATAAAAATTGTGTTTTTTAAATGTTTTCATAATATATATATATATTTTGTAGTAAACCATATGATTAGAGTTGAGCGAACCCGAACCGCAAAGTTCGGGTTCATAACGAACATTACGGTTTTTGGACCCCGGACCTGAACACGGACATTTCACTGTATGTTCGGGTTGGAGTTCGGTGTTAGGCGATTTAATGGCGCGTTTTGAAAGGCTGCAGGGCAACCAATCAACAAGCGTTTGACTCGATTGCCCTTAGAAACCATCACAGCCATGCCTACTAATGGCATGGCTGTGATTGGCCAGTGCAGCATGTGACCAAGCCTCTATATATAAGCTGGAGTCACGTAGCGCCGCACGTCACATAAGTTATTATTAGTGTAGTGAGAGGATGCTGCAGCTGTGAGGGACAGATTAGGAAAGAATTCTGGTGTTGAATCTGCAAACTACAGCGATTATTTTAGTGGGTGCTATACTACATTTTTGTACATTGCCCTGAGCCCAGTGCCACAAAGAGTACAGTGCACTTGCAACTGCATGTTTGCCAGGCACATGCCTTTAATCCTGTTCTGGTAGCTCAAAGGGCAACATCTAGGCATTTTTAAATACAGCAATTTTTTGGGTGCTAAATAGTACATTTGCGTACTGCATTTCTTGCAGACTAATAAAACCCTTAAATACTACTGTTACATTGTTCTTTTAAAAAATCACACTTTTTTGTGCTAAATAGTACATTTGCGTCCTGCAGTGCACTTCATATCTGAGAGTCAAATAGAACTGTCAAATACTGTGGTTACACCGCACTTTGAAAAATTCTAATAGTTTTGGGTGTTAAATAGTACATTTGCGTCCTGCACTTCATATCTGAGAGTCAAATAGAACCGTCAAATACTGTGCTTACAGCGCACTTTGAAATATTTGTATAGTTTTGGGTGCTAAATAGTACATTTGTGTCCTGCACTTCATATCTGAGAATCAAATAGAACCGTCAAATACTGTGCTTACAGTGCAGTTTGACCCATTAAAAATTTTGGGGTGATAAAAAGTTAATTTGGTGTGTGCACTTCATATCTGAGAGTCAAATAGAACCGTCAAATACTGTGCTTACAGCGCACTTTGAAAAATTCTAATTGTTATGGGTGCTAAATAGTACATGGGGCCTGTGGTGCATTTCTTGCAGTTCAATAAACAAAAAAACAAAAATACAAATAAAAATTGATGACTATTGGCGGTTATATTGTTGACTGACTTAAATCATCTGTTACTTTGGTGGGTGAACGCAAAAAATGAGGAGAGCGTCAAATAAGGGACGTAGCCCTGGTCGTGGTGCTGCTGGTGTTGGTGGAGCTCCTGTTGCAAGGAGAGGACGTGGTCGATCTGTGCCAACTACACACACAAGTGAAACACCTTCCTCAGGTGCGAGTACGCGACAGAACCTTCAGCATTATTTGGTAGGTCCGAATGCCGCTCTTAGAATTATGAGGCCAGAACAAGTACAGGCGATAGTAGAGTGGGTGGCTGACAGTGCCTCGAGTTCCTTCACATTGTCTCCCACACGGTCCCCTGCTGAAAGCTCAGAGTTGGCACCTGCAGCCCATGGCCATCTGTCATTCACCTCACCCCCTTGAAAATCAGCCAAGCAGTCTGAGCCACAAGTCATGCAGCAGCCTCTTATGCTGGCGGAGTTTCCATGGGCCATCCACCTAGCCCTGCCCCAGAAGTGGAAGAGATTGAGTGCACTGATGCACAACCACTAATGTGTCAGGATGTGGACATGCGAGGACCACTGCAGCACGTCTCTGATGATGACGAAACACAGGTGCCAATTGCTGTGGCTTTCGGCAGTGTGCAGACCGGCAAGGAGGGCAGGGTTCAGGAGTGGGTGGAAGATGATGTGGAAGATGATGAGGTCCTAGACCCCACATAGAATCAAGGTCATGCGAGTGACGTGTCCAGTTTGGAGGAAGAGGCGGTGGTCGCACAGAGGCACCAGCACAGCATAAGAGGGAGCAGGGTTCAAAAGCGGAGCGGCCGTCCCCTAGACAGTATGCCTGCTACTGCTCACCGCACCCAGGGACCGAGCACACCAAAGCCAGCTCCAAGGAGTTCCCTGGCATGGCAGTTCTTCAGACAATGTGCTGACAACAAGACACGAGTGGTTTGCATGCTGTGCAATCAGAGCCTGAAGCGAGGCATACATGTGCTAAACCTGAACACAACCTGCATGACCAGGCATCTACATGCAAAGCATGAGCTGCAGTGGAGTAAGCACCTCAAAAACCAAGAAAGGTCTCAGGCTCCTCCTGCTTCCTCTTCTGCTGCTGTCTCGGCCTCTTCCTCCACCTCTTTAGTCACAGTGGCACCTGCCACCCCGCCACCACATCCCCAAGCATCTCCACACTGTACCATGAAAGCGTTCAGCTGTCCATTTCCCAAACACTGGAGAGAAAGAGGAAGAATGGCCCTATCCCTGGCCTGAATGCCAGCATTTCAAAATTCCTGGCCTTTGAAATGCTGTCATTTCATCTGTTGGAGACGGACAGTTTGAAAAAACTGATGGCGGTGGCTGTCCCACAGTATGTGGTTCCCAGCCGCCACTACTTTTCCAGGTGAGCCATCCCTTCCCTTCACAACCAATTGGCGGACAAAATCAGGTGTGCACTGCGCAACGCCATCTGTGGCAAGGTCCACATAACCACAGATACGTGTCCAGTAAGCACGTGCAGGGACGCTATATCTCTCTAACTGCACACTGGGCAAATGTAGTGGCGGCTGGGCCTGAGGCGGATAGCAGTTTGGCGCATGTCCTTCCGCCACCCAGGATTGCAGGGCAGTTCTCTTTGCCTCCTGTTGCCTCCTTCTCCGCTTCCTCCTCCTCTACCACCTCCTCATCCAGTCTGCGTAACACCTTCACAACCAACTTCAGCACAGCCAGGGGGAAACGACAGCAGGCTGTTTTAAAACTCATATGTTTGGGGGAAAAACCCCACAGAGCGCAGGAGCTGTGGATGGGCATGGAACAACAGACCGATGAGTGGTTGTTCCCACTGAGCCTCAAGCCCGGCCTGGTGGTGTGCGATAATGAGCGAAATCTCGTAGCAGCTCTGGGCCTAGAAAGTGCATGCCGTCTGTGCGCGCTTTCGGCATTCTCACCTTGCTTCTGCTTGCCTGTCTGTGCTGCAGCGTAACTATGGCCTTCCCGCTCACCGCCTCATATGCGACGTGCCCACGAGGTGGAACTCCACCTTGCACATGCTGGAGAGACTGTGCGAGCAGCAGCAGGTGATAGTGGAGTTTCAGCTGCTGCATGCACGGGTCAGTCGCTCTGCAGAACAGCACCACTTTACCACCAATGAGTGGGCCTCCATGCGAGACCTGAGTGCCATTTTGCACTGTTTCGAGTACTCCACCAACATGGCCAGTGCCGATGACGCCGTTCTCAGCCTTACTATCCCGCTTCTATGTCTCCTTGAAAAAACGCCAGCATCTGATATGGAACATCTAAGCAGGAGGCAGCATTTCAGCAACATGGTGGGACAGTACATGTGCACACGCCTACATGTACTGACTTATGGGTCTGCCCCATTCAACTTCTGGGTCTCCAAATTGGGCACATGGCCTGAGCTTGCCCTTTATGCCTTGGAGGTGCTGGCCTGCCCTGCAGCCAGTGTATTGTCTGAACGTGTGTTTAGCACGGTAGGGGTCGTTATTACAGACAAGTGCAGCTGCCTGTCCACAGCCAACATGGACAAGCTCACAGTTATTAAAATGAACCAGGCATGGATCCCACCAGACTTGTCTGTACCTTGTGCAGAATAGACATTTATAGCGGCCTCACTCAGTCATTGTTATACTCAAGTGCATTTATTCTTTGTTTTCTTTTTTATATGTCCCAAAATTTTGAGGGCTACCCCAATTAAAAAAAACAAAATACTGTTGGCTACTGCCTCCTCCTCCACTGCCGCTTCCACCTACACCGCCACGGTCACCACCTCCTCAACCTCTGGGTCACTTAGTATAAACTATGTACACAATAGCAGAGGCTTGTGAAGGCCTTTTCTCCATGTATCAGGAGTTGAGCTCAGTTTGAAAAAGAGAATACCCTGCACTCCAATCCTCTCTCAAATGGATAATTCTGTTGATCCTCCTGGCAGCCCTGCTTTAGATTTTGATTTTTGTTCTTCCAAAGCTAAAATCAAAGATTCCATCTAGTGCTATTTTATAGCTCAGCTGTATTTTTAATTTTTATGAATTTTATGTTATTTTAAGTTATTTCCCTATCCACATTTGTTTGCAGGGCACTTGTCCTACTGTTACCCCCATTTTACTTCCTTTTGCAGCCCTCTAGCCCTTTCCAGGACTTTTTTAGAGGCATTTTAGTGCCCAAAAGTTCGGGTCCGCATTGTCTTCTATGGGGTTCGTGGTCAAATTTGAGGTCAAGTTCGAGCCCGAACCCGGATCATTTTTTTTGAAGTTCGGCCGAACCCGAACATCCAGGTGTCCGCTCAACTCTACATATGATATGATAAAACCAATATAGACCAATGTTCAGCTTTTGCAATGTATCATTTGACACCAAGTTCCAGATTATATTTATGAAAACTTGTATCTTCATTGATTGTATTCTGAGTGAGCCGCCAAAGTGCTGAAAAGTTTATCTCCACTAAAAATGTTAATTAATGTTCATCATACCACACAAATGAATCTGCATTTGTGTGCTACTTATACAATTTATCAAGAAGAATAAAGCAGATATTCCATTTGCTTTTGACACATACACCTGCTATCAACAGCACTGCACTAGTAAAATGATGGCAGATGTACTGAATTGTTGATGATTCTTGTTTGTCCAGCAGGTGTTTGTCCAGCAATTACAGGTGCAATGTTAAAACCACTATAAACAAACAACAATAAGACAAATATAAAACAGCAAAAATAATAACAAAAGTCCAACCACTTTTAATGCGTTGACACTAAAAAGGTTAAAATGTGACTATGGTGATAGTAAGATCTTTTGTATCGCTGATTTTGTGAATAAAAATACAATTAAATTACATTACATTACCATTTATTTACATAGAGCCAACAATTTACACAGCACTTGGTACATAGCATTTAAAGGGAGTTACATATAAAATTAGACAAACATATTCAGACTAGCAAGTTTATAATCATGACCTACCCAGGTTTACTTAATACAATAAAGAGACTGCTAGACGCCACACAGGGTCGCGTTTTGCTTCTTCCTCAGCTGGTATTGGCATCCAAAAACTATCGCCTGCACAGGGTGAGGTGTGTACCAATATTAATATTATATTTTGTTGTTGTTATGGTGAGCAGTAGCTCCTGGCATCTTTATTAGAGTTGTCTCATTTATGGATGTATATCCTGTATACCTTGTTCATTTTAATGAAAGGCTTATAAGTGGCATTCATTATAAGGAATATATCACAAACATATGCAAGTAATAACAATTTGTCTAAAGAACATTTTCTGTATGTGATAATTACCAAACAGGAGAGCAGTGCAATATTTGTTCCCTGGTAAGTAATACATATAAAGAGATTAAGCCCCAGAAGCAACAGTATTTAGTGTTAGGACCCACCAATATTGGAGTACTTTGACGTAGTGGTGGGCTTAGCATGATATGGCCATATATGTGACTAAATCTCCAATTTTGTTATCTTAGTAAGACAGGTGTTTTTAAGTAGCTTTATTTAAAACTATAGCTTTAAGAGTTTTTCTCCTACCTGCTTTGAGGTGAGTGCGCTGATCTTTGGATTTTGTATAAATATTTGGTCTCAGCAGCACCCCGTATAATATAATATATGCTAGTTTAGGTGAGTGCATTCCTTTTGGATTTGTTTGTATAGTAGAGGCTATGACCAGGCCTCTGGTTTAGCACCCCTCCCCATCACAGGTGCTCCATAAGTGGTGTCCTGACCTATAAATTGCAGGAGTGTCTCTGTATTGTACAATAGGAAGGCCTTTTGGTCCCTGGTAAGCAATACACATAAAGAGATTAAGCCCCAGAAGCAACAGTATTTAGTGTTAGGACTCACCAATATTGGAGTACTTTGACGTAGTGGTGGGCTTAGCATAATATGGCCATATATGTGACTAAATCTCCAATTTTGTTATCTTAGTAAGACAGGTGTTTTTAAGTAGCTTTATTTAAAACTATAGCTTTAAGAGTTTTTCTCCTACCTGCTTTGAGGTGAGTGCACTGATCTTTGGATTTTGTATATATATCTTCACTAGCCATCCCTCACTTCAAAAAGGAAGCAGGTCGAGGTGCGTTCTCTTTCAGAGCTCCTCATATGTGGAGAATTCTTCCTGTTTCTGCCAAATCATCCTCTAGTCTAAAATCCCTGAAAATAAGTGTCTCCCAAATCCTCAAAACAGATTGTACCTGTTATTAGTTTACAAACTCCTTTGTATACTGTACATGTTGTTCCTTATTTGTATCAATAATGATTTACCCTGTATGTTCTCCTTCCAACTTGTTTAAATATATGTATGTATGTATCTATTTTTAATCTACTGTTAAATGTGTGCTCTGTGTAACTCCATTCTGGACTGGGTCCCCAGGACATACTTGAAAACGAGAGAAATCTCAATGTCTTCTTCCTGGTAAAAACACTTTCTAAATAAAAAAAAAAAAAAAATACAGTATATATATATATATTTATTTATTTATTTATTTTTTTTTTTATTTATTTATTTATTTTTTTAAATTATATATATATATATAATTTTTATGTCATTATTTATTTGAATTTCATTCATTTGTGTGTATGTTTCTGTGTCTGTAGACCATAACTGTCTATACGGCTCAATCACGCAAATGTAGACAGATCTAATGAGTGTAAAAGTGGGAGTAACATATTTAATTTAAAAAGAGCACTATTTCTCTTATTTATTACATATCTGTGTTTTATTGTTTGTCAAACTCTGCAGACTGCAGTAGCCCTTTAAGTTAAACTTAGAAGATAGCATAAAACTAAACGGAAGAAACAGGACCAAATTGAGCACCTCCCTCTCAGTGGGAGACCTTACATGTCTAAGATAGACAACAAACCCTGGAAGTCTGCAAGAATTTATGAAGAGATACTGGGCTCCGATGGGACTATTCACTAAAATGAAAGAATAGCTTGAGGAGGTCAACTTTGGAGGTTGACTTTCATTTTGAAACTAAATAAAATAGTAATGCGAGGCGAAATGGTCAAAGCTATTTTTGAGATTAAGTCAAATTCGGCACTAATTTGGACTATATTGTAAGAGGCAGCCTTCTTACCCTCACATAATTGCTGATGAAAGCAGATTATCTTGGAAAGAGAGAGAGAGAGACAGACAATGTCTCAGGACTATTTGAAAATAATTACTAATGACCTGTAGTTATAGCAGTCAAAGTACTGTGAATGCCTTGTATCCTGCTGTTCAGGACAGTTACATATTTCCCAGCCGTTAGACTAAGTATTTCAAGTGCCTAGTGACTTTTTTTGTAGCCTCTACATCGTTTCAGGATTGAAAGCTTCTGCATCACCCAGGTCACTGGAATTAGGAAGAATTACAGCAGTTTGTCAAATGAGATATTGCCAAGATGGGTCGAAAACTCATTAAATTATTATTATGCACTGAATGCCACATCATCAATCCTTCATTTGTCTGTTCATTTATAGTAGGTCCTGTTAGCCTTTACTGCATATTGCTATGAGCTAAAATTTACACCCAAAAAGACAATGGAGTCTAGTGACTGGAGGCGAACTGCAAGTGAAATGTAGAAATCAGGCATCAATGACTTAGCTGGAAACATTCTCAAATGTATTTATTTTTTACATTTTATTTTTATATCTTTTTACTTATTCTTTATTATGAAAATTTTAGATTACAAATCGATGTATATATCTCAGCTTTTGTAGAAAACAAAACAAAAAAGGCAAAAAAACATCAGAGGTACTTCCTCAAACATACAGACATACAACACATAAAACATTTGGCTGTTAGAATATTATAATACAGTTTTAAGATACATTAAGGTTGGGTTTAGGGACATGGAGGAGACACGTCTGCATTTAACAATGTAATCTACTAAACTATATTTACCAGGGAGCAAAATCGCTTAATTAACTTTGGTTGAACTTATTCTTCCACTATTTCCACTTATTCTGAAATAATTCCCAAGTTCCCTTTTGCCTGGCAATTCCTGGTTAAATTCAATTAAGTTTGGTATTGAAATTGAACCTGGTGGAAGATCTGAGTACAACATGGAGGAGTCTACAATGGCCAATTTCTGGTTATGGTTATCTTAGTAACTATTAAAACCTGAGTGACCAGATTTTTTTTTTTTTATATATATAGTGAGAGAGAGTTGTGAGATTAAAGTGCAACAATGCCCTTTCTGGGGAGTTCTCAATATTCTCCCCTATTGTCCAATGTTTCAGTCTGTCTAATGTCTTATTTTTGCAGTTTGTCATTTTATCACAGTTTGCATTTTAGTTAGTAAATTAAAAATATCATTATACTATAATATGATTTCCCATCAGTATCACAGCTTAAGATTAATGCCATGTTCTTCCCTGTGCAGAGACATCCTCGACTGGGTTGTGACAACAAAACAGTCTCTATCTATCTATCTATCTGTCGATGGATCGTACAATATTTGCCACACATCTTGGATTTTTTGGAACTGTTTGTTCCGGATGTCTACCGGTCCAGGTACAATAAATTAACTCTTGGACTTTAAAAATGTATTTAATTGAAATCTGCAAAGAAATGGTTAATGGGCAACAAAAAAACACATTTGACAATGGCATTCTCAGTTCCTGGATTTTATATATTTTTTAAAACCTTTAAGTGAACAGGGTGGTCTAAAGGGGCAATCCAAAGTATCTAGACAGATTGTGCATGGAGTAATGTCCTAAAATCACCTCCAATATGTTTTTAACGATAGAGAAAGGAAGTTTGTAAGTATAATAGTTTGGTGCCAATAGTTTTGTTTGATGGCAGCTAGACAAAAAGACAGACAGACAGACAGAAAGATCTCTAGTTAAGCAAAATAAAGTAATTTATAACCTTATGTAATATATTTTGAATTTTTTATAATTCTTGTTTTTGCAACATTGATTTGGTAAAAGAAATGACTCATATAATAAACACATAAAATCCCTGAGGGACATATGTCATCAGCTTATTGTGGTGTTGGCTACATCATTTAAATAGGGGAAACCTATAAAAATGCTACTGCGACAAGGTGCAAAAGACTTCACATCAAAGAGGAAGCGGCAACACTGGAATTACAAACTACTTTGTAATGTTTCTGTACACAGTAGAGATTATTGTGTTTAGATGTCAAGTTTCCCTCATGTCTTTTTTGTTTATTCACATTCATGGAAACACAAAGAATGAATGCAAAAACATAAGTAAATGTGTCCTCAAACAGCATTTGTTATAGGTATGTTTTAAATCCACATTTCACCACCACTGAGAACTATATTTGTACTGGATTTTTATGTTAGTAGAACCATCAGTTGTATCCACTTCATTTTGTCTTTTTCTCAGCACCATTAATTGTTTACTGTATGTCCATTCTTCATTATATGACATCATCAGGCTTTGTCACTAAACAAAAAGATTACATGCCAAGTTAGGTACACAAATAAGTGGTTAGCTCTAGGGCTCACTCGGTCTCTTTTCAGGTAAAAGCAGTCTTAGCATTCACTATTCAGCATGTGGCTCATGTTTTCCAGAGTTCAGTTACTTTTGACTTTAGTAATATGAGGATACAGTTATAGTGCTCACTGACCTCAGCTTAATGCCATCTTGTTAGGCCCTGTGGTTTGTATGAGAAAACTGTACTTAAGGCACTTAATTGTTGGCCTTGATATTCTCATGTGAGTACGTAAGTACTTTCATAAAATCATGGGGTTTTCTCTATGGGTCAGCCTGCCTTCTAACCACCTATCTGTTTATTAAGTGTTGACATAACAATGTTGAAAAAAATGTTGAACATAACTAATATAAAGTTCTGTGCGGAAGCGTTATAACTTTTTTTTTCTAACTCTAGTGAGGAGAGCAGTAAATACTGTCCTTGGAACTGTCCCTAGGGAGCTTACTAAAATTGATATTTTTCGTGTAATAATTTCAACAGAGGCTTTCAAATAAATCTTTATTGGTTGATGGTTTTAAAAATAACCTAAAGCATTAATACAGTAAATGAAAATAATTAACTCTTTAGGCATTTCATGGCATGATTCAACAAAAGTAACTTGTGCTTAGTGAAGTATGTTGGGATCAACATATTGATCACGTTCTCTGAAGTTAACGTTATTAAAGCAAGGATTTATGAGCTCAGTACTGACTTAATAACAGCTTGCATTTTATATTTACTCTCACTATAAGTCTTTACCAATTACAATTATACACATTATATTGAACATTATTTCAACATGTCTTATATATTAATAGCTTTGTGTTTAAAACCAATTGCTTTTTCTATAGCTGTTTCAATTTGTTTCTGTTTTTTTCTTTTTAGGTCTATTGACCCATTTAGACTTTCGAAATTATGGACACAAAACACGAGAAAGATTCCTCAACTCTAAGATAATTCCTGCTTCCTTGACATTTCTATTATCGCTACTAGCAGATTATTTATATTATTTGCCACTGCTTACCATATCTGTCAGCCCTTATCTTTTTTACTATTGCCTCTCATTTACCCTGACCTTGCATGCAGTCAAGCGATAAAAAAATGAAACAAACCAAAGACAATGGTGAGGGACACAAGTTTACATATGGCAAATAGAGCTGGTAAACAACATCTTTCATTGTATAAAATGTTACTGTTAATTACTCTAAAATCCTTTGCATATATTTTGTCACTATATCAACAAGAATACCTACCTACAGTCAAGCTGCATGTTCAGTATATAATTGTTTGGTTTCTGAATTTATATTATTTGAAGTACTTAAATACTTTTAATAGTTTACATTTGTTACTGCAGATTAATTTGCAGTTAGACTTCATTTGATTAGTAGATACTAACACAGTGAGATATTCTGTCATTTGCAAGTGATGTTGCTTTTAGACAATTTAATGGTACTCTGTTTATCTACCTTGAAAAGATGAAGGGCTGAGGTGACAGTGACAGGAATTAAACAGGAAACTTTGAGGACTGAATGGAAAACTCAGTTTATGTATCAGTCCATGGAGCTACTGTTAGTTTTACAACAGGATTATGTAGAATTATTCCCGATGGCATGGATTCTATCCATTAACACAAAAAGTGCAGTTAGTGGTAAATTAACCCATTAGTGACATGACCATTTGACCTTTGTCTTTCCTTTGGTGACATGGGCTATTTTGACATTTCTGGGGTGTTTGTGTTTAGCTGTAATTTCCTTCTTTCTCACATACTGTACCCACACAAATTATATGTTGTTTTTATCGACAGAAGAAGGGCAGTCGTTAGATCCCATTATATTCATCATATTTACACAAATACAATCATCAAGACCCTTTCTACATAGTTTCTAAATGTTGTCCCCAACCCTAAATGTAACCCTAACCCTAAATGTAACCCTAACTCTAACCCTTATGCTAACCCTTAATTTATTCTAATTTAAATGTAATTGTAACCCTAACCATTATGCTAATCCTAATTTAATTGTAACCCTAAACAGTATTCTAACCCCAACCCTAGATTTTTAGCTAATTAAGTCTTTTTAATTGCAATGTTGCTGACTAGGGGCAGTCTAGCAGCATTAGAGCGACGGAAGTTACATTTTGTTTTGCTTCTGATGCTCTTCCCAAAAGAGTTCAGCAGCATTATTAGAGGAGCATGTGCTCTCCAATATGGCATCCGCAATTTGCTTCCATGGAGCAATCGGGGGGTTGGATTTCACTGATGCATCATGCCTCACTCTTGAGGCATAAAAGCATCACCATTTCAGCAGTGTGTGTGATTTTAGTAGAAACACTACATACATTTGTTTTTACAATTTAACATTTCCATTTGAATTATATCATTAGAAAACACAAAAGATAAAGAGAAAAAACATGGCATAATAATTAGGAAACCTTAAGTACAAGCTCTGTGGGCAGGGACCTCCTTTTTTTTATCCATCTTATTAGATTATAAGTTTTGCAGGCAGGCACCATTATTCTCTGTGTTGTATTAACAAGAGTTAGATTTGGGTATTAGGGATATTTGTCTATGTATGCATACACTCACACCTAGTCTTAGATGGTGATACATTTTGCCAGGAAAGAGTCCGTTTTCATCTGGTGGAAACAGTAATCACATTGCGGTGTGATTGCAAATGTAACTCCTGTTTTAATTGATTTCTGTGGGCCATTTCTTTCTAGCTGTCTTATTTTTAAGCCCTGAAGCTGTGTTAGCAACGTTCGTGTTTTTAACCCAACTAGTGTGATAGCAACTTTCACTAAACAGAGGTGAACTGGAACAGGATTTATAGGCTAAGATGGCTGAATTGCAAAAAATCTCACACTTGCCTTTCTTTCGTACTTAATCATTTTTTGAAACTCCTTTGTCAGTTCGTTGACCTCAAATTATTTAGAAACCCATCGCCATTAAAAATGAATATGTGTATTGTTGAAAATAAGACCGTAAATAAACCAATATTTCCAATACAAATAAAATGATATGGTGTCTTATCATTCATATTATAAAACATGAAAATAAATGTAACCCTTTTCCACAGAAGTATAATTTTGTGCATAAATATATCTCAAATTGAGGTCTTCGGGGGCTCAGCATTTTTCCAGAAATATTGAAGATGATTGAATTTAAATACACTACAAGTAGAAATGCAGAAGCTGCCTCAGGGTGTCAAATAAATAATCTAATCCTAAATCCATGTCAATGCTGTGACTTGGAAGCGCTTGCATTATAGCTATTCAGCAACTTGTATACTTAAGATACAGGATAAATATTTTGTTTGGAGACTGGCTTGTTTGCATTAACCCACGAAGTGTCAAAAGATGTGGCAATGCTGTACTAATCCTTCTACACTTTGGATTGGCTGTGCTGAAGTTGGTGGTGAAGGTGTTACGCTGACCAGATGAGGAGGTGGTAGAGGAGGTGGTAGAGGAGAAGGAAGAAGCTGAGTAGGAGGATGAGGCAACAAGAGGCAAAGAGAAATGCCCTGCAATCCTCGGTGGCGGAAGGACATGCGCCAAACTACTATCTGCCTCATGCCCAGCTGACACTACATTTGCCCAGTGTGCAGTTAGGGAGATATAGCATCCCTGCCCGTGCTTACTGGTCCACGTATCTGTGGTTATGTGGACCTTGCCACAGATGGCGTTGCGCTGTGCACACCTGATTTTGTCCGCCAATTGCTTGTGCAGGGAAGGGCTGGCTCGCCGGGAAAAGTAGTGGCGGCTGGGAACCACGTACTGTGGGACAGCCACTGCCATCAGGTTTTTAAAACTGTCCGTCTCCAACAGACAGAATAACAGCATTTCAAAGGCCGGGAATTTGGAACTGCTGGCATTCAGGGCCAGTGTTCGTGGGTGGGTAGGGCCATACTTCCTCTTTCTCTCCAGTGTTTGGGAGATGGACAGCTGAACGCTTTCATGGGACAGTGTGGAGATGCTTGGCGATGGTGGCGGACGTTGTGGCGTTGCTGCCACTTCCTCTATTTGCTCGGTGGCAGGTGCTACTGTGACTCCAGAGCTGGAGGAAGAGGCCAAGACAGCAGCAGAAGAGGTAGCAGGAGGAGCCTGAGACCTTTCTTGGGTTTTTAGATGCTTACTCCACTGCAGCTCGTGCTTTGCATGTAGATGCCTGGTCATGCAGGTTGTGCTCAGGTTTAGCACGTTTATGCCTCGCTTCAGGTTCAGATTGCACAGCTTGCAAACCACTTGTGTCTTGTCGTCAGCACATTGTCTAAAGAACTGCCACGCCAGGGAACTCCTTGGAGCTGGCTTTGGTGTGCTCGGCCCCTGGGTGCGGTGGGCAGTAGCAGGCGTACTGTCTAGGGGACGGCTGCTATGGTTTTGCACCCTGCTCCCTGTTATGCTGCGCTGGTGCCTCTTTGCGACCACCACCTCTTCCTCCAAACTGGACATGTCACTCGCATGACCTTGATTCCATGTGGGGTCCAGGACCTCATCATCCTCCACATCATCTTCCACCCACTCCTCAACCCTGCCCTCCTTGCCGGTCTGCACACTGCTGAAAGCCACAGCAGTTGGCACCTGTGTTTCGTCATCAACAGAGATGTGCTGCGGTGGTCCTCGCATGTCAACATCCTGACACATAAGTGGTTGTGCATCAGTGCACTCAATCTCTTCCATTTCTGGGGCAAGGCTAGGTTTGATGACCCCGCCAAGCAGAGTCATCAAAAAGCAAAAGAGACTGCTGCATGACTTGTGGCTCAGACGGCTTGGCTGATTTGCAAGTGGGTGAGGTGAAAGACAGATGGCCATGAGCTGCAGCTTTCAGCAGGGGACTGGGTGGGAGATAATGTGAAGGAACTGGAGGCACTGTCAGCCACCCAATCTACTATCGCCTGTACTTGTTCTGGCCTCACCATTCTAAGAGCGGCATTCAGGCCTACCAAATAACGCTGAAGGTTCTGTCACGTACTAGCACCTGAGGAAGGTGTTTCACTTGTGCGTGTAGCTGGCACAGATCGACCACATCCCCTACTTGCAACAGGAGCTCCACCAACACCAGCAGCACCACGACCAGGGCCACATCCCTTGTTTGACGCTCTCCTCATTCTTTGCGGTCACCCACCAAAGTAACAGATGGTTTCTGTCAGGCGACAATGTAACCGCCAATGTTTTTTTATTTATTGGACTGCAAGAAATGCACCGCAAGACATAAATGTACTATTTAGCACCCAAAACAATTAGGATTTTTCAAAGTGCGCTGTAAGCACAGTATTGGACTGTTCTATTGGACTCTCAGATATGAAGTGCACCTCAAGACACAAATGTACTATTTAGGACCCAAAACAATTAGAATTTTTCAAAGTGTACTGTAACCACAGTATTGGACTGTTCGATTTGACTCTCAGATATGAAGTGCACCGCAAGACGCAAATGTACTATTTAGCACCCAAAACAATTAGAATTTTTCAAAGTGCGATGTAAGCACAGTATTGGACTGTTCTATTTGACTCTCAGATATGAAGTGCACCGCAAGACGCAAATGTACTATTTAGCACCCAAAACAATTAGAATTTTTCAAAGTGCGCTGTAAGCACAGTATTGGACTGTTCTATTTGACTCTCAGATATGAAGTGCACCGCAAGACACAAATGTACTATTTATCACCAAAAACTATTAGAATTTTTCAAAGTGCGCTGTAAGCACAGTATTTGACGGTTCTATTTGACTCTCAGATATGAAGTGCAGGACGCAAATGTAATATTTAACACCAACAAATTGCAGTATTTAAAAATACCTAGATGTTGCCATCTGAGCTAACAGAACAGGAATAAAGTCATGTGCCTGGCACACATGCAGTTGCAAGTGCACTGCACTCTCTGTGGCAGGGTACAAATATGTAGTATAGCACCTCCTAAAATAATCACTGTAATTTGAATAATCGCTGTAGTTTGAATAATCACCCTACACTAAGAAGAGCTCATGTGATGTGCAAGTGCGTGTACGTGACTCCAGCTTATATATAGAGGCTGGGTCACATGCTGCACTGGCCAATCACAGCCATGCCATTAGTAGGCATGGCTGTGATGGCTTCTAAGGGCAAACGAGTCAAACGCTTGTTGATCGGCTGCCCTGCAGCCTTTCAAAACGCGCCATTAAATCGCCGAACCCCAAACTCCAACCCGAACATACAGTAAAATGTCCTTGTTCGGGTCCAGGGTCCAAAACCGTAATGTTCTGTACGAACCCGAACAGTACAAAGCACCGTTCAAATGAAAAGATCAGCTGCATAAGTTAGTTGACCATAATATACGGAACTAAGCCGTGCAGTAGTATAACAGTAGTATAACATTAGGCATGTAAGTATGGCTAAACAATACATTCAATACAAATGTTCCAATAGTGGACAATACAATTGTACATCTTCAGAACTTTAGTTTAGCATAGAAGTCTTGTCTCTCCCATTATAATAGATAAATGAAAACTCTATATTACACAGCAAAATGCACTAGTACATGTGAATTGCATACTACTAATAAAGAGTGGGTGAAGGTGATCACATTTAAGCAGGCTCCTGTATTATGTTGATATTTTTTACATATAGACACGGTAAACAAATATATAAAATGATTAAGATCAACATTTGAGCCCAATATCAATTAAATAGCGGTTATTATACATGATGTAACCTAATTCACCTTTAAAAAATTAGGCAAAATAATATAAGTTTCTTAAAAATCTATGACCCCTATTGATGCATTGGAATTTATGGTATGAAAGCATCATGCTTTTGTATAATACATGACTTTTAAAAGGTATGCTCATAAATGAACATTCAGTAAATGCATAATATATTTTACATATAGTGCCGCCCATTCATAAAGCAGACTCCTGACAAACTTTGGGAGTCAATGCCGTCTCAGATAGAAACTTACTTCTGGGACTGTTTGGCAGAGGTAGTTCTCCCGCACTGCAAAGTGTCTGGAGTTATAAAAAGGCTCAATTGCTGTTATACATAACAAACAGTGATTGCACATTTTTATAAAACTCCTGACACTTTCCAGTGTTGAAGTATATATACATAACCCTATAGGTGTCTAGCTTGTACATGTGAAGAAAAAAAGTGGGGAAAAAAGGATGACCTGCAGGGGACCTGGATTCCCTTCTCAAGCAGCTGGTGATTATCTGCGCAATGCGCGCAGATATCCTCCGCTGCTGCCCGGCACGTCCGTCGAGACTTCTATGAAATAGAAGGCAGGTAAACGATGAACAGTCCAGGATCATCAACAAAATATATATCCATAAAATTCCAGGTACACAATTCACAAGAATCACCAAGCGAAGTGGAGAGCGCAGTGATTCCTTTCAAACCTTTGTGGTAAATAAGGGGGCATGATGTCACTGTAAGCACGCATGTGATGTCTGCTTGCGATGTGATCATCTCACGACACGGAGGCTGGTGTATTAAATGGACAAACGAACACTGACATATTAATGGCAAAATAATACTGGCATATGAGTGGGCAAATTGGCTGAAGCATATTAATGGACAAACTAACACTTGCATACTGATGGCAAAATAATACTGGCATATTAATGGCCAAATTGACTGTGGCATATTAATGGCAAAATTAATACTGGCATATTAATGGGCAAATTGGCTCTGGCATATTAATGGTAAAATAACACTGGCATATTAATGGACAAACTAACATTGGCATATTAATGGGCAAATTGGCCATGGCATATTAATGGCAAAAAAATACTGGACTATAAATGGTCAAATTGGCTGTGGCATATTAATGGCAAAAGTAATACTGGCATATTAATCTGCAAATTGGCTGTGGCATATTAATGGCAAAATAACACTGGAATATTAATGGCAAAAGTAATACTGGCATATTAATCGGCAAATTGGCTGTGGCGTATTCATGGCAAATTAATACTGGCATATTAATGGGCAAACTGTGGCATTTTTTAATAGTCAAACTGGCTGTTGCATATGTTAATGATAAAGTGACTGTGGCATGTTAATTGGTACCTGAGAGTGGCATATTTTAATTGATGCTGTGGCATGTTCTGTTCTGCAAAATAACTTGTACTATGAGACAAAGTGACACTGTGACTTGTTCTGCAGGGGCAGTTCCATGGGACAAAGTGACACTGTGAAATGTTATGTGGGGCTAATTGATACTGTGGCATACTAAATTTTGTGGGTGCTATATGAGTCCATAGCAAGTGCTGTGGGTACTATATGGTGCTGCGTTAAGTCCTTTAGGTGCAATTTCGGTGCAGAGAAAGGGAATAAAAACAAGAAATGCAATGTTTCTATAACCTTTTTTATTACAAATGAAAATAGTTGAATATAGTATTAAAAAGTTAAAATAAGTATAAATGCAACTAGAGATAGAAAGGTGTGTAGAGATATTTATTGTTTTAAATTGTAAAATTGACACCTTGCGGGTCTCTTGTGTGTGGCATAGTTAATTGGCCCTTGTATTTGGCATCATTTATGGGGCTCCTGTATGGCATACTTAATTCGCCATCTTACTGGCATTACTAAGGAATCTGTTTGGCATGGTATTGGAGGAAATCCAGGGGGGTGACACCATGAGTTACCGCACCGGGTGACACCAACCCTAGTGACGCCTCTGTCTATAACTTCCTTTTGATATGTGTAGATGTTACTGCTGAATAAATCACTTATGTTTGAAGCAGGTGTTTCACACATATAGCTGTTCTCTATGGTAAGAACAATAAAGGTATAGAATTCACTCCCTTTTTTTTATAACAGAAGATAGAGGTTATCTATGTTAGTAAAGGCATTAATTTAGTGCTTGTTGATCAAAGGAGAAATTGTATTGCCATTTAGAGTCAAGAAGGATTTTTTTCCACATTGAAAGCAGAATTTGAAATTGGTTTAATCATTTTCTTTCTACTGCTTTTCAACAGCGGTAAACAAGAAATAGGGAAAGGGTTGAACTTAATGAATCCAAGTCTTTTTTTCAACCTAAACTGCTATTAGTAGAGAGAGACAGTGATCCCATCAGACAAAAATTTGATGGAAATCCCCTGCACTGCTCAGCGGAGTGCACGCTGACAGTGTCAGCATACACCAGCATCCAGCTGAGCTCTGCCTCAGCTAAGAGGCAGAGTTCAGTGTAAACCCGCATTTATCTTTAAAGTTACACATCGGGATTATTTGACAAAGGGGGGCACTATTTTTTAACCAAAGGGTAAAAAATTCCTATACTGATTGCACATTTTCTGATTGTATGAGAGGTCAATAAAGAAGGGGATTGGATATGTATCTGTTGCTGGCTCTGTAGCAGAGCAACATGCATGGAGACTAAGGGTCAAATCTTGCCAGAAGATGAGACTGACAGGCTGAATTATGACAAACTATGGTCAACTATACTGCAATTATAAGCAATGAAACATTGGGTTATAATAGACAACATTTTAAATTACATATCTCATATAATTGATGTTGATGACGATGTGTAACTTCATCTACATGCAAAATCTCATCAATATATCACTTCAACCATTGCCTTATCCAGATGCACCTGGCCTATGGTGAGAACTAATTATTGTTCAAATAAGAGCATCCGATGACAATCAACCCATAATTAAGTTGCAACCTGGCAACAAAAGCAGTTTTAAACATAGAGACATGGTCAGACTCAGACATATTCAAAAGAGATAAATACATGTTAAAACGTCTCGCAAGAGAGGATACATTTTACTTCCCCACTATAAAATACTAAGTGGGGCTGTAAATAACATCTGCAATATTGCTCAGGTTAATGAGAAATATAATATGGACATTCATTAGTAGAAACAGTAGTCATTTGTAGCCAACGGCTAGTTTATCAGTAAATCCCTCATAAAATAGTGACACCATGCAGTACTTTCATTTAATTAGACAGCTCATAAAAGGTAATACTGCAATTAAGATATGTAATTGAAAAATAAGCACAATGTATAGATCAATATTGACAAAAATCTCATTACCTCTAAGGAAAGAAAAAGGAAAGATGTGTCATAATTTGAGTGCTGCCGTTCTAATTCAATTATTAAGTATGTCACTCTTAATAAAATGTTATTTTAATTGTGCTTCATTAAGACCTTCTTTTCTCCATTGTGAGCAGTTTTTTCATTTTTCCTAACTTATTTACACTGTGTTATTTTACTCAAAAAGTAGAATACTATAGGCAAGCTCACTGGAAATTACCAGCACATTTATATTTAGGTTTTGTGTTTTTATTCCATTATATATATATATAGATGCTTGATAAAGGGCTTAGCAGCCTGAAACTTCGCTAATAGTGACGCTGACGGATACCTGAATTAAATCCTAAATGACTGTCTTCAGAAGTCCTGTGAGTGCATTCTTTACCTTGTTTGGATTTTGTATGTATTGATGCGAATTGCACCCAGGCATGTTGTATACTGATGACTAACATTTTTTTCCTAAAGGAATATCCAAAGTTTGGGGGGTCGTCATATGGTGTATGTATGTATGTATATATATATATATATATATATATATATATATATATATATATATATATATATATTTTATTGTGCGATGTGCAGCAGCTTACTGAATAATCAAGTAAACTTTTAATCTTAATCTTTGCTTGTATATATTGATCTGGGGGGTTTTATTATAAATATATTACAAATATTTATATTTTTCCTATCATTGAGTTGTTGTTTATTCTTTCCATTGGGTTATTTTTGTATTATGTGATGGAATCCCCACCGTCAGAGTCTGCTTCCTTGGGACAGACAGTGATTTAACCCTGGGATCTCCTGATCTCTCCAGCCATCCAAATAACTAGCCGAGTTGTAGTGCAGGATGATAAAAAATAACACTTTTATTGAAAACAACACAAACTTATATACAGATAGGATGACATCAAGCAGGAACTAACATACAATACACCAGGAACAAAAACAGCTGGAGACAAGGGAGCATTATAATTGAAAGACCACAGCAGGAATGAGTGTGACATGTTTCAACCACAGGTAATTAGGTTCGACAGTACACAGTGGACATAACATCATATCACACCTTAAGGTACACACACCTGCAATTACACAAAAACAATAGGAGTTTTCACAAACAGACAGGAAACACTTCATCTGGATATGCATCACAATACATCACATCATGGAGGTAGACACCTCCTGACTTAATAAAAGACAAGGGAGAGACTTAAACAGGAACATGTAAAAATATAACTGACCAACAAGCAGAAAATACCAAAATGAAAATAATTCAATAATAACAGGGCCAAAAAATCTAAATAAAGTCTATACACACTTTTTTGGCAATATTAATTTTCACATGAGAAATGTGTTTTCTGCACGCCTGGTAAATGTGTTAGCAAACCCAGTGACGGCAGTATATTGTACTCCTTCTCAGGGCCATAGTCTATTGGCAAGAGGCCGGCAATCGCTCCTCTCCATGAGCCCCAGTGACGGGGGGTTCCGTCACAATTTTCCCAATATGTAAAATTTTTAGCACTGTCCATCTTCTCTGTTATTTCATTAAGAGTATAACAAACCTTCCAATTTGTCGATGCGCATTTTTGAAAAATGCTTTCGTTGTTTCCCTTCCTATGCCCTCTTCACTCCATTTCTCCTTTCATTATTTCCCCTGCGGCACCTGATACAACTTATCATTCTACCACCTTGAACCCACATGTCCTGCCACAGCACCAAGATAGCACACATATGATTTGCCCCAGCCCTCATTCCACTCATAGGATTTTCTTTAACTAGTTTATCCCTAACTGATGTATTCATAAGTCAACTTATTTCCTTCTCCATTTTTACTGCCACATGAGTTGGTTCTTTAGTTGTATCCAGAGGAATGTGCTGTTCTGCTTCCATTCTCTTGCGATGAAAATCTTGGTGGCTTCCAAGCATTGAATAGTCCAGTAAAACTGCTCCAGTACCAGTTTTGGCTAATGATAATCAAGCAGGATTTTCTCTGGTTTAAATTCTAATCAGTATTAGCTGCTCTTTTGAGCAGATCAAAAACCATACTCCACAAGATATTTTGATGTCCTCAAAATATCCAATACTTCTGGCACACCATTAATGTTGCAACCTGTGCAGAGGTTGCTCACCCGTTAAAGCTGGCCATGAACACACATAGCTCATACAACAGAAGTTTGCTATACATTGGTGCACTATAGTGGCAATATTACAATGTGTGATACATAACCCAAATAGAGCGCACGAAAAGTATATTTCTTTAGATATTCTTTGTGAAGTGTAAACTGTATTATTTTACTCCAACCATATAGAAACAGTCATTTATTAAAGTTTTACTAGAAGAACAGTAATTTAATTTAGAAAATACGCATGTGCATCCGCAGAAATTTTTTCAGGGGGGGGGGGGGCATAATTTTCCTTTCTGCGCCGCACCTCTTTTTGACAAGTTATCATGAATTGGAGGAGCTTTGTCATTATCAGTGTAGGCATGCAAAGGGTTGATAAACCCTGCACCAGATACAGATCCACAGCACCAGATATAAACCAACCACACTAGATATAGCCTCACTGCACCAAATATAGATCCACTGTACCAGATATAGACCCACAACAACAGATATTAACCCACGGTACCAGCTAAAAAACCCATGACACAAGATATAAACCACAGCACCAGATAAATATCCAGAGCTCTAGCTGAAACTCCACAGCAACAGCTAGAACAACATAGCAAAGATACAGGTATAACCCCATAGCACCAGATACAACACTATAGCACACAATATAACCCAACAGCACCAGATACAACACTATAGCACACAAAATAACCCAACAGCACCAGACACAACACTATAGCACACAATATAACCCAACCAGGGCAGGCCTTAGGGGTGTGCGACCTCTGCGAGCCGGTAGAGGCCTGGATTGGGGAGATCAAAAGAGAGATTTCTGAGCTCTTAGTCAATCAGGATAGTCGAGGAACCCTACTGGCTGAGACCTGATTCACATTGAAAGCGCTCATTCATGAACTCAGCTAGGCGAAGCTGGACAATCTGACGTGGGTTCTGTGGTCACCCTACAACCTCCCCAAGCTAAACGTCTGTAGGTTTGCGGCCCTCCACATTAAAATGTTGGACACATTGCTCTAGACACTTAACAATCCTGAGTTCATTAAATTGTATCTAGATGTTTATTTTTTTTAAATGTGCTATGATGGACCATGACAATTTATTGAACTATTATGTAATAAACAATCACTCAAATGCACAAAATACACTATGAATTTAAAAGTAGTCTAGCTAGAACACTTTAAAGTGTCCTGAGACATTATAATTTACAAAGGGAAGCTTTGATAACTCCTTTGCGACAATGGACGTGTCAGTCACGTCCAGCTGGCAACTATGTTGCCAACAAAAGAAGTGCCTGGCACGTCCTTTGGTGGAATAAGCAGTTTTCGCAATCAACGATCGTGAAAACTGCCCTGGAGGTGCTGCTCTATTTCCTCGATGTCAGAGCGATTGTGGCCGCCAAATTGAGAGCAGCATTCTCCTCCAATATTGCTGCTGCCCTCTTGTGGGCAGAGTGTCGGAAGTGAAAAAAAATCACTTCTGTCACTCTGATGCTGTTGCTAGACTGCCCTTAGAGGACTAATTAAAAACTTAATTAGCTAAAATGTAGGGTTAGAATTAGAATAATGAATAAGGTTACAATTAAATCAGGGTTAGCATAAGGGAAAGGGTTACAATTAATATAAAATTAGAATAAATTAAGGGTTAGCATACGGGTTAGAGTAAGGGTTAAATGTAGGGTTCGGGTTGGGGTCAAAAAGTCACTGTAGGAAAAAACCCAAAAAACACTATTTTTGGTTTTCGCCCTATAACTCAAAAAACTACAGAAAAACATGGAAACAAGCATATTTCTGAACTAGGGACAATATTTAGACACTATTTAGAGGGGGTCTTTTTTAAGTTAGTGTAAATTAGTGTAAATTATTTTTTAGGTCAAAGTTAAAAAAAAGTGTTTTTTTTTTTTATATTTTCATCATATTTCATTGTAATAAATTATAAGATATGATGAACATAATGGTATCTAATGAAAGCCCTTCTTATTACGATAAAAACAACATCTAATTTGTGGGGGTACAGTATGTGAGAAAGAAGGAAATTACAGCAAAACACAAACACCCCAGAAATGTCAAAACAGCCCTTGTCACCAAGGGAAAGACAAGGTCAAAAGGTCATGTCATTAGGGGGTTAATATTGAATGTAAACATGTTTGTTTTTTTTGCACAGGTTTGTTCTAATTTAATAGTAGCCATTCCCACCAGGCAGTGTTTTGGGGTTGTCCATGTTCTCAATCCACTATTTTCACATTGTATATATTCCATGCAGAACTGTAATTTTATATTATCATTGATATATTCTCTGGACTGTGGATTATATTTCCTAGACTCCAAAGTTGATAAAACCAAGGTAAATTTCCCCACAACTGCACATGACCAATTACCAAATCAAGTATTCTATAAATATAACCCATTCGTTTTAATCCTACTAGGTTTCAATTTGCTGAAGTTTAATGTTATAAAATGTTATTAGCATTTCTCATTATTTCAACAATGCTGAGTTTATAAAAATTTGAGGTTTCAGCAACTGAAGTATTTAAACATCATAAAATTTATTTGAAAATTTAAATATAGTCCTCCCCCTGGGGCAAGTGGGGAGGACATTGGCTATTTGCACAATAGCCAAAGTTTTCCATATGTGAGTATCTATCCTCCCCATAGAATTCTTTTTTGGTTTGACGCATTTCAAGCATGTTCTGGTTGCTTTCAGGTTTTGTGTCAGGGGTGTTAAAATCGGAAAGTCTTAGAATTGAGAAAAAACCTAAGCCGCTTGTACTTACCCTGCTGTAAGACCTCAGACGCGACTATCCCCTCCAATAGGATGACATGTCATCCAGCACGAAACTCCTCCCTCTGGCATGTCAGTCCAAATACGGATCTCGGCTGACGAGAAAACCTTGCCTTCTGAGATGAAAACCATGTCTTACATTTGGCAGCCGAATTTAGCCACAGAATTTAAAACACCATCAATTCTAAGACGCAACCCTTTCCCAGAGCTGTTAAAATTGGTGCAAAAGTGAGTCCTAGAATTGACTATAAATCGAATATAAATACAGTATGTATACTTCCACGCAAAATATATACGACACGTTTAATGTAATATGTATATTTTAAATCTGAAATCTATAAGATTCCTAAAGTTTTCTTTTCTTTTGTATGATACAGATAATATGTATATTATGTGTATAAGATGTGAACATATAAATCAGTGTGTATATGATATTATGCAGTATGGTTGTTGTTTTGGATTTTTTGTCAAATAAAACATGTGTAGGACTTTTAGCACCTCATTTTTGCATGTGTATTTATAGATTTAATTAATTATAATGTAAAGTGTGTTCTACTGTCCTATAGCTGGACTCAAAGCTGAGCTTAGAAAACCATGACATAAGTGTATTTGTAATCACAAATGTGTTTATTGATTCAACAAAGCACTGTTTAGTTTTACGTTAGTCAATAGACAGATCTCACTGTAATAAGTTTAGATAAACACATTTTACCTGATTATTTTTTCATTGTCTTTTGCCTTTTTTACTGTTTTCTAATGCTGTTTTTATTATTATTATTATTACTATCTGTGCCAGCAGTGTATGGATGTTTTATTATTCCGGCTCCCATTAATTTATTACCAGCTTCATGGAATTTCTACAAGATATTCAGAATGAGTTTGTGCTTGAAATTAATTCAGCTAAAATGTAAAAACTGAAAATGCACATATATATAACATACACATGATTACAAGATACAGTGAGAACATATAATACATATTAGTGTATCCCCCTCAAGTCTCATGTTCACAAATCTATACTGCATTTCATGGAAATCATAATTAATTAATTCCGAGATAAAATGCAAGGGCTTGTTGTTTTCTAAACAAACATCTGTATTTCAGTTTATTCTCAGGAGCAAACAATTGCATCATTATTTATTAACTTTCAATTGCTTGTTATTTCAGGTTAGCAATTTAAGTACACTTCCATTTTCAGCAAATGCTTTCCCAGTATTACACATGAATTATTATTGTGGGCAGTTTGGGGTGACATATCATTAAATGTAAATAACAAGATCATTTTATCCCAAGATGTTCATTAAAGGAAAAGTAATATGTAAATTAAACTTTTGTAACTTTCAAGACCAAGAATGCCAAAGATCCTCACAAAGGACTGGAACAGATCCTTCATACATCACAAGACAAACTGCTTGATACCTAGGTCCTCCTGACAAATGTTCCTCGTGGCAGATGAGGCTTTGATGGGGGGGCACCCCACTGAATGCCCAGCTGTCCTAAAAAGGGGCAGAGTGGGCAATGCTAATGTGGCTCCATCAGCAGAACAGCGTAAGGCCACCCTTTACAAATTGGATGTCAAGCTGACTGAACTGGCCACCAAGGAACTTAGCCAGGAGGCCAATGGTCTATTACTGTCCATATATTTTTCTCGCTAAGCAAACTCAGACATCAATGAGGAAGGTCTTCTGTGAGGATTTTTCTTTTTCAGGGCTGGCCATGCCACCAGCAGAGTCAACTTCTATGGCAACAGGCCACACTACTCAGAATCTATGATGCCCTACCATTCACTGTCTGATTAGGGTGCATCATGAGGACATGGGTCATCCTCCTTCTGGCAAGATCAACATCTGTTATGGGGTACCTCTCATTCTCCCATACAAACCTATCGCTGGCAGACCTCATCATTTTCTTTCCCATTGGTTCACTGTCACCAAAGACCCCTCTGTACTTCAAACAGTGGTTGGATTTGACTCTCGACCATATCAGCTCTCTCCTCCATGACCCTTAAACATGTCTTGAGATGCTGTGGCCCTAGTACAGAAAGAACAATCCTCTCTTTAGGCCTTCACAAACTTGGTGGGTTCTTTGTCTCACATTTAAAATGTGTCTGAATCAGGGAATCTGACTTTAGTGTATAACACATACAACTATGCAAGTTGACCAAAGAAAAATACAGGTGACACTGGAATTAATACACAGACATTGCCACTAATCTGGACCTTCGGTCCATCTAAACTATAATTAATTTCTGACAGTAGTTCGGTTTGGTAATTAGATTACCTATCTTAATTACCTTTAACTCCAGTGACCTTAGAATCTGCATCTTTTTTGTTATTGTGTTCTTGCTCCAACTCTGTGAAGTAATAATTTATATTATATCTGTATTATCACATATGATAAACAAAGTCAGAAATTGTGACCTTCTGTTGCATACAAATATTAATATCTGCTACTAGTATACCAATATTACTAAAATATTACATGATCATTGCTAAAGGAAAATTAAATCTTAAATGGTTTTAAGTGTGGAATCAAAATAAGATTTTATTCAAGCTAGTACTCTATGCTGCCTAGGAGTTCCAAAGACAAAGTGCTTTCAAGGATTCAGGATTTACAGAGCTCCCAATGCAGAACCTTGACACCACAGAGAATGTACAAACAATGGACACCCAGCACTTAATACAAACGTGAGAACTTTATTGATCAGATGCAGGCAACATTTCAACTCTTGTGAGTTTTCATCTGGCCTGACTCCATTGAGTTTGAATGCTGTTAAGATTTGGGTAACATCTGCATCCTGGAGCGCTAAGTAAGAACATGTGTATTTACGAATTATTATTGACAACCCCAGAGAACGTGGCCTAATGCATGCACACACCATTGTGTTCACATGCTTCTTCCTCTGGCATCAAGTTCACTCCCTCAATCTGTAATGGATAAGGATATAGACAAGCAAGCTTTTGGCACCAGATCTGTGTGAAACGCATCACAGGGTTCTGAACTGGCATCGGTTTTTAAAAAATATCAATTAACAAACCTGATACGAAGAATGCTTTAATATATTAATATATTTGTGCCTTTTGATTCTGGATGTGAAATGCCACTATGTCCATGAGTATAATAGAAACAAAGTACAGTTAGCAAGCATGCTAGAGATAGATATTTGATTTATTTATTCGTATGACTTATTATTTTTAGTACATATATATGAATTATGTGTTTCATCATTGCCGTATAAAATGTGCATTCTTTGAGCTTGATATACGGCTATAATTCTGCCCTAACCAATTTTGAATTAAATTATATGTCCCTGATTCTAAATGACAAACAATGATTGTTGGCTGCATTTTAAAACATCAAAATATAAACACTTTTTAAATGTACTGTCACGAATCTAATGTTTCCCATTTTCTTCACATCTTATCCTCACTTGCAGATACCTTTGATGATTTTGATCACATTATGGTTCTGCATTACCATAATTTTCCTGACTTCTTAGAGTGTCAATTCTTCAAATAATAATCATGCAAACATTCACACAGAATTATCAGATTTGAAGTTCTGAAAGAGGAAATCTACAAGGTTAGAATCCTGCTGTGGACAGAATGCACAAATATTGCTCTAATGAAAAGAGTAACTGTTAGAAGACAAAGGGTAACACTTTCCTTCCTTTCTTTTTAATTTGAAAATACAATTTTATGCAGACAAAGGCACAACATACTTAACTGTAGAATAGATTTCTTTTCCCTTTTTGTTCTTTTGAAGCTAGACTGGAAACAAAGCACAGCTTGATTTACTAAGGTATTCACCAGGAGTAGGATTAGAGCTGTGTGATGCTCAGTTGATATTTACCTCTTTTCATGGCAGTTTTGTTAAGATCGGTCACCTCTGTACTGCTAATAGTGTTGATCTGAAAATTATCAGTGACAAATACAATAATACTGGCCACATAATGCTGCCAACTGAACTGAACATAAAAATATGTTTTACTGAAAGATTGCATAAAGTGTAGGCATTTTAAATTGAAATGATTTAATGAAATAATACAGATAAAGCAACTTAATTTGCACACTCAGCTTGTGAAGCACTATCAGGGGCAGTTTGCCCACTGAGGGGAAAAAAAGTGCAATTCTGGCTACTGGGATAGGTCTTGAGTGCATATTTTGGTGCTTGAGCAATCCTGAGTGCATATGTGAGTTTGGTTTAGGTCCTGAGTGAAAATTTAGGTACAGGCTCTTTGAGTTCAAATCTAGGTGCTGGGGTAAATCATAGGTGCAATTCGGGGGTTGGGAAACATCCTTTGAGTGTAATATGTATGCAACCAGGTGCTTTGGGTGCAATGGCAAGGGATGTGTGTACTGTAATGAAACAAGGGCAGGAGAAATAGTGTAAATGGTACACATGTGCATTCGTTTTTGGACGAAAATAGCATTTTCGTCCATTCGTCAGAATAAAGAATAAAGAAAACGAAAGCCTAATGAACAAATGCTAAATGAACGAAATTAATTTGTTCATTCGGATTCTGAGAGCCACTCTGATATGTTGAATTTTAATTTTGTCTCAATTTCGGCTTAAGTTATTGTATGTAATGCTATAAGCCGAAATAGAGTTGAAATTGAGTTGAATTAAGCCGAACTGTCCACAAGACAGAGTAATCAGACATTCAGTATTCATATCGGATTAGTTTTTATTCTGCATAACATTATGCTATGCAGAAGAAGACTGATCCTAAATGAATAATGACTGTCTTGTGATTCTGATCTGGCCAGTGGAATTCGTCCATTTGGCAGTTCAGCTTAATTTTGACACGTCAAAGTCAGTTCTTTATGTAACTAAAGTGGATCTATTTCACTACAATCCGAATAGGCTCAATTTCAACAAAAAGTTGACTCACTTTTGACTTTATTTGTTGTATTGTAATGCTATTAGCATTAGATACAACATCCTAAAAGCCAAATTGAAAGAATGAACGAATGGACGAATTCCATGGCTCTCAGACATACTACAAGTGTAAGGTTGGGGAATTGCTTTCAGTTTTATTTATTTTTTTTATCTGATAACTATAAACACTGCCTGTGACTGGGCGTCTGAACATTTAAGGCCGGCCCTGGTCCATTGCTTTAAGATTGTGGGATGAGGAGTTCTGCCTCACTCTCCAAAATGTTAAAGCTCAATTGTTAAGAAATGTTACTTCAACGGGGAAGCCACACAAGTGAATTAAAACAATGAAACAGCGATGCATTACTTCCAACAACAAAACATAGATAGAAAAAATCATTAAGAAAAAAATAGAAGAAAAAGAGCATTCGCCAAACAATTTATTTTTGTCAACAGTTAACTACCCAGTGGGTAAGAACAATTGTGCATATAGACCTCAGCCATTCCATATCATGCAGAGGGCTGCCCCAATGGCCCTGCACATTATCCTAGGACTTTTGACCTTTCAGCCAATGGGAGAGTTGGCTGAAATACAGCCAGGACTCTGTACAAAATAACTTATTTGAAGTTGAGCCAGACCACTGCTGAGATCGTCCTCCGTGCAAGTTTTTTTTTTTCTTTATTGAAAGCAAGTTTTATATGTTTGGAGACAATAAAAAATGTTTTATCAACATACTACACTATATCTTCTCTCCCCACGTTTCCCTCACGTGATCACTCCACATCCTTATATTGTCCTGGGACTGTAGTGGCTGCCTGAGATTGGTGAGGTCACAAACCTCAATCTGCGATCCATACTAGAGCTAGTCTTATAGGCTATGAGAAATGTGAGTTAAATACCAGTGGGTTCTCTGGCTTTTATTTTTTACTTTTTGTGGTTTTACAGATTTACACATATGATTATTTGTTTCCTTGTTCTTGTTTTATGTATATGATTTGGGTCTCCCCAGATTTATGTTTTGTATAATTTTTTTTGCGCTACACAATATTTTTTGCCACTGTTTTGCTGTGTTATTTTGGGGATCAAAACAGTATTTTAGATGCACTTAATATATATAGATTTAATTTTTACCTATTTAAGCGCATGTCACTTACCATTCCCTATTAGAAGAAGTATTCTGCCTCTAAAATTCTCAGCTGTGGATGGATGCTTGTGGCTACTATCAAGTTGTATTTAATCTGGATTTTTTAGGTTGATCATTTTTTGGATTGCCCCTTTGAAATGACCTGAACCTGAGGATTTCAGGCCATTGGGGAACATTGAGGGACTTTTGATCAGGTACTTTTATTTCACAGGGTGGGCCCTGGCACCGCAGTTTAGGATTTTTGCACTAACAGGCATCATTGAATCTGGTCCAAAAATACTTTTTAACTACATAAAATTGAAAAGCACAAAAATCCAGCAGCCACACTGGACTGTCCTGCATGTATGTATTATTTAAAAACAGTATAGTTGAGAAATAAAAATAGTAAATAATGTATTGTTATGCTCTATAGAATAAAAACAAGCTGAAAATGAAAACACTGACTGCTATAACTTCCTGAAATATTCAAGCAAAATTCTCTGCACTTATTCCTGATTGTTTTTTATGTATTGTCAGTGTCAGAAACGGAATACTTATTTAACAAGGTATAGGCTTTTTATGTTCAGTATTTTGTTTTGTTTTTTACAGACATTATTAACTCTGTCAGACATTTTCCTAGATGGAAAACTGCTGAAAAAGTAATATTGCGGAGTATTATTCTAACAACAAGTTCCAAACCTGCCAGAAAAAGGTCACAATGAAAATGCAAATTTGCTTAGTATGCGAAAGTTTGGCAAATCAATTTATATCATAATGTAAAATGAGTGGTGCCTGGGGATGATACCTATTTACAGACATGTATTACAGGCATGTATTGACTTTTTCTGTAGCAAATTTAATTCCAAAAAGTACCACTCCCCAAGATACCTGTTTTAGTGTATGTAGTAATTACAGTACAAGATTAAACAATGTTTTATTCATGATTTGTGACTTAATAATTGTTTTCATTAACACAGAACATGTAGTGTGACAGATGGATATGTAGATTGAATAAAGGAAAGATGGATGGACAGATGGAAGAATGAGATGGACAGGCAGACAAACAAACATATGCATAGATAAAAGAATGGTTTCAAATTCTGTCACCTAGAAAATCATGAATGTAATCTGTTGACTGTTGATTGGTTTAACAAAATACTAAAGGGTCAGGCCAATTTAGCCCTCTCTGGTCCCAAAATGTTTTCGGATGAGTTGCAAGCTAACCGAATTTCAGAAATCTCCAAAATCTGGCTACTCAATATCATTGAATTTGTGTCCAATTCGACTGGTTGAACAGTTCGGAAAACAAAGCATTGGAAGCATTCAGATTGGGAAAATGTTGTTATGGAAAACATAGATATTCAAAAACCCAATATGTTCCCGATCATCCCTGAACATGCTAAGAATTCTGGAAACATGTACAAATGCCACATCTATCAATTCTCCCAACTTTTATGGTAGGAATTTGATTGCATTCATAGTAGCTGAGTTACTCCCAAAATGTCCCTGAAATAAGCCGAAGTGCTCCCCATTGAAATCTATGGGAAGGACCAAGGCTACCACTTTGTTTCAGTGCTTTTCGATGTCAGTAGACATCGTTGTGGAATCGCCTATACTCTGCGAATTGTGGACATGCTTGGAAGCACACCAGGGCTACCCGAGTATCTTAAAATTCAGGTATTTTCGTGCCAACTGTGTGATCCGAATATGTCTGGACTTTAGAACTGAAATTTCAACCATATAGCTTGCAATTCATTACAGGCTACGTTAGTTTAGTCGTTTCTAGTTTTAGCATTTCTACAAAACAGGAAACAAAGCAAAACTGTGTAACAGACACACAAGGATGATAGTCATTATGAAAGTTGCTTATGCAGTGCATTTTGACAATGTTAGTTGAGGAGGTAAAATAATTTTCATGAAAACATGGGGAGTAGGGTTTATTCCCACTATTCCCCTTTTCTGTTAGCGGCTTTGTCAGTTGTTGCCATAGTTTAGTAATGTCATAGACAGAATCTTGTTCAAAGGTAGAACAGGAAAATACTAGACACCCGTGCTTTATGAACCAGGGAGATTTGGGCACTACAGGGCATTGAGCTCTTGGAAGGGAGTTGGAATGGAGAGAGTGGGAAAAAAAGGGGATAGGGACAGACAAGGAGGGATGAAAGAGAGAGAGACAGCAAGGGTATTGTAAGATGAAAGAGATAGACAAGGGGTATGGGAGGGAGAGACATACAGGGTGAAGATAAGAGAGAGACAGATAAGGGTGGATGCAAGGGAGAGATGGAGAGGCAGATAAGGATAAGTGGGAGGGAGAGATAAATACATTTGAAGATGGGGAGAAAGATGGACAAGGAGTCATAAAGGGAGATACAGAAAATGGGATGATGGTGAGAGCGACAGACAAGGGTGGATGGGAGAGAGATGTACATAAAGAGATTGGGGGGAGACAGACAAGGGGGTGATACTTAGGGAAACTATGCAGCACCAACTTTATGTCTCTGGCACACTGTAATCTTGGGAAAGCCAGGTGACACTATATGTATGTTTCTGGCAGACTGTTTATGTAAGAAACATAGGGGTGTTTAAAGGAAACTGTGTTGGGGGTTTCAAAGATAGGATTTGCTCTTGGTGCCAGATACATTGGTTATGCCTTTGTGGATCTCTTATCATTTCCCAACAAAGAGCTCTTACAACAAACAGGGAGTCATCATTATACAAATGTTCATCACAAAATATTAACTGTAGTTTTTGTGCTAACAATTTTTTTTTTTTTTTGCTTACTTAAAATTATTATTACTGTCCGTGTAAACTACATTAAATATTTTTAATGTATTTCCACCTATTTCCATCTTCAGCAGTCCTGCATGCATTGAAATTCGGTTATATTTTGGTTCTCGCCTTTGTTTGATCATATAATCTGAATCAAGAGTAGATGTCCCTTTGCATGTGCTCTTAGCGCATGTGCAGTGAAGCCATTTGATGGTGCAAAAGCTAGTACTGTGCACTGAGCATGACCTTAAATAGTTTTACAGCATGTGTTCAGTTGTACTTTAATAGAATATCACACATGGCAGACTATTAGAGCATAAAACTACAAAAGTGTAAGCAAGGGCTCCATCAGAAATGTTGGGAACCCCTTGCAGAACAAATGGTATGGACTCCTCCTCTCCCACTTCATTTCTCCTGCACTCCTTTCATTATTTCCCCAGCCAGCACCCCATTGCACACCCAGAACTTACGTGCAGTGGCAGACTGGCCAGAGTGTCAGCTTGAACAATGGCAAGTGGGCCCCATCGACCCGTGATGAAATGAGCTCCCTTAGTCCTTATTTAAGCTGCTCTGTTCAGGGCTGCCATCAAAGGGTGATGGGCGATTCACTCATCACGGGCCTGCTTGGACCCCGGCCATTTAAAAAAAAATGTAAATAAAAGCATGGGCAAAAGTGGTAGCTGCCCAGGACACGTTCACTCCTGGGGGCCTAAAGCAGCTGCCCAGTGGGCCCCCGCTGCCCGTTTCACTGTCTCACATTGAGAGAGTCAAGTTCGGGCAGCAGCCAGCAGTCCGCATCCAGCTGAAGAAATGCTGTGGGGGAGACTGCAGGGGACGAACAACATCCAGGGAAGTCCTGGGGAAGGGAGGAGGATTTTTTTGTTTTTTAATGGACAAATTGTCACTGGCATATTAATGAGCAAATTATCAGTGGCTATTAATGAGCAAGTTATCAGTGACATATTAATGGACAAATTATCAGTGGTAAATTAATGAGCAAATTATCAGCAGCATATTTATGAGCAAATTATCAGTGGCATATTAATGAACAAAGTAATAATGGCAAATTAATGAGCAAATTATCAGCGGCATATTAATGACCAAATTATCAGTGGCATATTAATGAGTAAATTATCAGTGGCTATTAGTTAGCAAATGATCAGTGGCTATTAATGAGCAAATGAACAGTGGCATATTAATGAGCAAATGATCAATGGCATATCAATGATCAAATGATCAGTGGCTATTAATGAACAAATTTTCAGTGGCATATTAATGAGACAGTCTCTTGTGTACCTTCTTGACATGTCTCTCCTCTCCTGCGATGCTATGCTACTGATGAAACCCTCTCACCCCAGGCAACTCGCCGCCCAACTTGGACATGACCCCATCCTTTCGAATAACGGAGATTCTAATCCAAGAAGATGGATCTACAAAAGGTTAACTGTATACAATTTCTGTATACAGTGGCAAACCCATATTTGTGATATATTTGTAGATTTGTTCTTACTTTCTTTCTTTAGTGGATTTGATATACATGAACCCAGGTCTGTTTTTATTTTATCCAATATATGGTGATGCAGAGCAGTGGAAATCTATAAATAGTCCATTCTTACTCTCCCTACAGTAAATTTATGTTTAACCAATAATAGACACTGCAATCATTCCTTAACTAGGTTTTTCTATATTTGAGTTATGGGGTTTTGGCCACATTTAGTCTGTAGTAGATATTTTTTACCATATATACAGACCTGATATATGTTATCATAGAGGTAAATGTATGTAATTTAAATTTTATATTTGTATGTGTAAATTTATAAATATAGGCAATTTATATGCCTATTTTTGTATATCTCAAGTTCCAGTTTATTGAAATTACAATATTTTTGTTAAAGTAGGATGTGACCATATGTTATGTAAAAACGTGAAATATAATATTTGAATGCTTCGTTATTTATGTTTCAAAACCTTGAAATGGCAATTGTTGTACTTTTAATCACAAAAATTGTATTGGTACCTTTTTACCACTTTTTCACTTTTCCAATGTTTTTTTATTTATTATAAAAAATAAATTATAGCCTAATAGTTGTTGGTGGGCCACTTCTGTCTCCTGGCAACCAATATTTTTAGACCAAGTCCACCACTGCACGCATGTCTGGAGTCTGATAACTGGTAGGTCACCTGACCCCGACGCACTGACCTTAGAAGACTCACGGGGAGTGAGAGGCAGCCTGGGAGGATGTCTGTGTGCTTGAGTAAGGCTGGTAAGGGGAGAAGCACTGGTAGCTCCTTGCCAAGTTTATGCATGGGTTTAAACCAAAGAAACATTTTCTTAACATATATATTGTTAGATTCCAGTTGTACACATCATAAAACTTTATCATTTATTTAGCATTCTCAATATATATAAAAACACACAAAACACAACTTTAATTTTAACTTTCTAAATTAACCCCTTAAATGTAAGCATTGTTAACTCTTAACACATCAGCAGAAATTAATAATAAGAACAGAATAGAGCCAGATCACACAAAATCTTACAATTTGTTAATGTAAGCAGATTTGCATTTTTTATAGTAAACTTGAAGATTGACTAAATATTTCAATCTGCTGTACATTAGGCATTAACAATATTACCATAATTGGTCCATCCCCTCCATAATCCTCTGTGTTGTCCGCTTACTGTGCTGACCATTAATTTGCAAGGCATTTTATCAAGAATGAATACTGATACACACTAAGAATCTTATGCTACGGAATGAGCAGAATGTTCATTTTCATTTGCCTTTGTTTGAATATCATGCTTCTCTTTGGATTTGGCACGTACAGGATGCCCACTGATACAATCTATCCTCTGGCTTCTACAATAATTGATCATAGCAGGAATACTGTTTAGAAAGCACCCTGGGATACCAGGTCACTGTGTAACATAAATACTGTCACATCGTAATTGACAGCACATCTAGATTTCCGTGCTCAGTGGGAAGGAGAAGTTAAGTCTTTGACTCGGTCATCCCTGTAACCTTGTGCTACAATTAATATTTTTCACAGATCTCTTGCTCATAGAAGTAGAGAGATTGTAGCTAGCGTGTCATCTATCAATTTTTCAACTGTGACCACTCTCTTCTATCAGTTGCCTTACCCCAGTTGTGCTATGCACTTGCCAAATTTTATAATATTACTTACTTTATAAAAGAAAGTATTGTACATTTAAAGTGACTGCATAAATATATGTATAGGACAATCAATAAACATAACAAATGCATATTAAAAGAGATGGTTTGATAATGGTAAATTCCCAGAATAAAAAATTACCAAATAATTGTTTGGCTTACAAAATGTAAAAAAAAACCAATTTATTTAATTTAAACATGTCTGTGCATCTCATTCAGTACATATTGTTTCATTCTTCAGGATAAATCTTCAAGGTCTTCAGACAGTTCAGGCTTCCATCATTTAATGGCTTAACAGCAAATAGATCAATGAGCAGCTCATTCATGTTGATAGCTTCACGCATGCTAATGACAAAACCTGATCATGTAAGTGCTTAGAGAACAATCTGCACAATAAGGAAATCCTAGCGGTGGCATTGAATTGCTTTCAAGACAAATAATATAAGCAATATGTTTGCAATGCCAGTTTTCAGGCCAATGGTAACATATGCACACTGGAAAAAATCAATATGCACCAATTATCAGCACCGAAATCGGAGCTCCGAGTTTTGGATCAATTTGGATCACTTTGGTAACTCTGATCTCCCAATGTGATACACCACAGGTGAAAAGTGTTTTTCATGTTTCCATGTTTTGAGCAATATATATATATATATATATATATATATATATATATATATATATATATATATATATAGTGTTCTGGCTCTACAATATTCCTATCTCCTCTTGTTTTTTAATTTATTGTATTCATGTGTTACACCACAGGTGAAAAATGTTTTACAAGTTCTAAGTCTTATTTCTAACATTAATGTACTTGATCTATACTGTTGAACTATACGTGAATTGTTGAACTACTGTATGGCCGCTGTACAATTGCCAGTAACCGCCAGGTGGCACCAGAGTTATATATTAGCTAACATACTCCCTTTCTCCATTCACTTTAATTCATTTTGACACAGTAATATACACATTTGAGAGGTGAAACAGCTCTCATTCACTTCTAGACAGTATTTTCGTGTGAATTTAGATTCGTTTATTTTCGACAAGCTCATCCAAATTCACTTCCCTTTACTTCAGGTGCTTTATTTCGGATGAGCGTTGTCACTCAATCTTTATCCGAATTTTTCTCCTATAGCTAATGTAATGAGAAGGCTAGGCAGCCTGATGTTAATTCTCATTTTGTAATGGATTCAATATCTCCTCAGCCTAAGTCCTTAGTAATAGAGTATCAGCTTCTTTGCCAACCCCCTCGACGTCAACCAGTAGTTTGCGGCTCTGTTTGGTGACCAGGAGCTCTTCCCCCTGGTCGCTGACTTGGCTGAGAACCGGTCCTAGTCCAGACATGGAGGCGTTTGTGTGGACCAGAAAGCGGTTGTTAAAATTTGAGGCGGCCAATACTGGGGCATCTCCCAGGGTGTGCTTCAGTTTTTCAAATGTCTCGCTGCACTCTGAGGACCACCTGACAGTTCGTGAAGGGATTTCTTTGTCACGTATGTCAGGGGTTTAGCTATGGCACTGTACTGGGAAACAAACTTCCTATAGTAGCCGGCTGTCCCTAGGAAAGCTAAGACCTGCTTCTTATTGACAGGTATGGGACAGTTAATGATGGCCTCAATCTTAGCCAGCTCTGGCTGTGGCTGCCCGCAACACACTTTGTGGCCCAGGTACTGAACCTCGGCCATCCCCAACTGACACTTGTCGGGTTTTATCGTAAGCCCTGCTTGTTGTATTTTGGTCAGGACAGTGTCTAGATGTAGGAGGTGCTCATCCCAGGAACTGAAGAAAATGGCAATATCGTCCAGGTAGGCACAAGTAAAGTCTTCAAGTCCCTCCAGCAGCTGGTCGACCAACTGCTGGAAGGTAGCCGGGCGTTCTTCATTTCGAATGGCATGACCTTAAACTGGTGGAAGCCAAAGGGGGTGATGAACACCGACTTAGGGATAGCATCAAGGGTCAGGGGAATTTTCCAGTAGCCCCAGCTGAGATCTAGGGTAGATATCCAAGCGACGCTAGCCAGTTTATCCAGGAGGTTGTCTACTCGGGGTATAAGGTACGTATCCATTGTGGTCTTATCATTTACCCTCTAATAATCTTCACAGAACCGTGTGGTTCCATCCTTCTTGGGGACCAACACCACCGGGGGATGGTTCAATTACCCCTAGGGTTCACATCTCCTGTAATTCCTTATGGATATGCCCTTGGACAGCTTCAGGGACTCGGTAGGCAGGTTGCCCTGGGGTGTCTGGGGTGGATGGCAAGGGGCATGCAGCTGGGCAGTGCGGAGAACATTGCGGCTCGGGCCTCCAGGACTGCCTGAAGCTGTAAGTGTGTCTCGGGGCTTAAGGAGGAACCTATATGGAGCTGATCCAGGGTGCTGGGGCTTTTAGTGTCCCCAAGCAGATCGGGGATAGCCTGGTCTCCTGCCTTGATGGAGGAAGGGGTACAGACAGCAGCAACGGCGGCCTCTCGGGTAAGATAGCTTTTAAGAGTATTGATATGACAAAACCTCGGGTCTTGTCAGGGGCTACCCTTGGACATAAGATTCACCTTTTTCGCTCCAGTATTTCATATGGTCCCTCCCAGGCAGCCTGAAGCTTTTTATGCTGCGTGGGATGCAGCATGAGGACCTTCTGTCCTACCACAAACTCACGGGGCTTAGTGTGATGGTCATACTGCTCTTTTTGTTGGCTGCTCGCAAATTATTGTGTGCTAGCTCTAGGAGCTGAGAGGGCTTCTCCCACAGTTGCACCACATAGGTAACCACTTGGGTCTCAGTAGGGTTGCACTTACCCTCCCAAAATACCAGGAGAATATCTAGGGGGCCCTTCACCCACCTGCCATATAGAAGTTTGAAAGGGGAAAACCCTGTAGACTCTTGGGGAACCTCCCAGTAGGCGAACATTAAATGGGGCAAACATGTTTCCCAGTCCTCGTGCTCGGCGATGAAGATTCGGATCATCTGCTTGAGGGTTCGTTGAACCTTTCACAGAGTCCATTAGCCTGGGGGTGATAGGGGGTGGTGTGTAATGCTTTTACTCAGGACCAAACCTGGGCTAGCAGCTCAGACATGAACCGAGAGAGAACCTCCGATCAGGCGTCTGCTACGGTTTCAGAGGTAATGTTAGGGAGAGCCACCGCTTCAGGGTATGGCAAAGTCTACCATGGTCAGGATGTACTTTTTGCATGACTGGCTGGGTTTAGCGAGGGGTCTGTTGATGTCGACTGCAACTCGCTGGTAGGGTTCTCGGATGAGAGGGGTGGGCTGCAGGGTTACTCTGTGGGCATCCTATCGCTTACATATACGTTGACATGTGTCATAGGTACGACAGTAAGCAGTTACATTATGCGAAATGCCGGGCCAATAAAAGGTACGAGTAAGCTGTGGTGTATTTTAGTGATTCCCAAGTGGCCAGCTAATGGGGCTTCGTGGGCGAGGGCTAAGGGATTGGGGCAATATTTGGCGGGGACTACTAGCTGGAGGTTGGTGACTTCTATGGTCCCGTTGGGATTGCCTGGGGTGGAATGGTATAGGAGACCGTCCTTCCAGATGCTCCGTTCAGAGTAGGGACCTATCTCCCCAGTGGTTGCCCTTTCCCTGTACCTCCGGAGGCTTGAATCACTGATGGTCTGGTTTTTAAAGTCATCATGGCGCTGCCAAGGTATGGGGTCAGTCAAGTCATGGGGAACATCATCAGAACTTACCGGGGTCCCAGGTAGAGTGGTTTGGCTCCCGGTGATGGCATTGCAGGCATGCTGGGTGGACACAGTATAATCCAAGGGAGGGGTTAAAAACTGTCTCTCGAGCCTCAGCAAAACATCAGTGGGTAGTCCTGGCATAATCCCAACAGTGTGGTAACCTTCCCCGGTGCCCCAATCCAAGCAGACACAAGCTAAGGGAGGCTGGGGAACAGTCCCACCCGCAACCCGTATATCGACACTGCAATCAAGGAGTCTCTCCAGGGGAACTAGCACTGGTTGAACGAGGGTTAGGGTAGCTGCAGTGTCCCTTAGCCCTTCTGCTGGTTTCCCCTCAATTTTTACAGGTTGGCAGTGATGAGCCCGGTTGTCTGCATGGGGGTGATGGATTAGGGCTCTGTCCTCCAGATACTGCCAGGCCAACTGCTCCCAGGAAGCCATTGATTCAGGGGTGTCATAGTAGTATTCCTCGGGAGCCATGGTAGGGGTGGTGCTCACACAATGAGCATGGCAAAGAGGGGGTCATATTTGGTGCAAGGGCATCCAGGGAGCAGGTAGGGCAGCCGGGTTCATAGGGAAGGACAATTTCACTTCGTGTGCCCGGTCTGCCCACATTGGTGGGTGGGGCAAGGAGGTCGAGGAAGGGTGGGGCCCACCGTGGGACCCACCCTCCCGGGGATCACAGGGGCAAATCGTGGGGGGAGCCTGTCAGGCAAATTGCAGCTTCCTCACAACCCCCTGGACGTCAACCAAAATATAGTGATCCCCAGAAGTAGACACAGCTACCAAGGTTTGTCACAAGCAATAAGAACAGTTTATTATAGACAGGACAGCAAATTTATACAGTAACATCTTGATAACAGGGGATACTGAACAATACACGTAAAGGGATTAACTTTCACACAATGGGTAATACAATTAAATCTGGCACCAGTCTGGGAGGTGGACCAATGAGAATACACAAGCATACACTCACAGTTTAACACACCTTTCCCAGCTGGCTTCCAGAGTCACGGTGTTTCGTGACAGCTAATTTTGACATTACGGAGTTTATCTCCATTCAGTTTTTTATTTTTCCAGTGCAGGCTCTTCGCCAAGTGACGTAATATGATACAGGGACAGTCACCGTATTTCTCTAATACAGCCTTGTTTATACTTCAGGCACTTTTGATAACATCATTGTTCCGTTCAACTAAGCTTGAATTGTCCACATTTGGGGGGAGGGGGGTCATCTAAATCATTCCACCTGCCTTCAGAATCCCAGCACTGGCATTGGACAGCAGCCCTATAATCTGTAAGTACTTTTTTTATTATGTGTATTTTTTTAATTATGTGTATTTTAAATGTGTATATATATTCGTTGGTTTTGTGTGGGGTTTCTTTTGTGGGACAGCTTTAGAAAGCACCTTTGGGGTGTGAAATGTGTTAAGCGTGGGTCTTGTGTCAATCTCCGTGTTACTCCAGCTTTCATTGTCTCAAGTCTTCATTTATTTATCTATTATGGATCACTTCAACTGTGGATGTTTTTTTAATTGTGGATCAAGATCCCTAATAAATTGTATTTTGTACTTTTTTGAACATACTGTGTGCCAGACCATACTTTTCTTTTTTGTCTGTTTATGGAACATGCTTTATGCTCTTTTTATGCTTTGGGGGTCATCACTAGGTTTTGAGCACCTTATTTGTTCAAAGTGTGAAGGCTGCAGATGTTTTGGATGGATATGGAGTGTGAGGAGAGCCAGCATCTTTTTATATGTCTGATCCCCCTGTATGATAACCAGGGCTGGGAGCCAGCCAAATGTCTCCCAGCACCCATAATATATTTCAGTTTTCCAGTTTTGTCACTGTTTTAGATGATTTCGGGTTTGTTCAGGGGATTTCGACCCATATTGAGTGGGTGAATCCAAAGGACTGAATATGGGCAAATCCGACGGCAGCAACATGGGCTGTATTGAGTAGACAAATTTCTGAATATTCCAGAGTTCACCTACTTTTACTTATCTGGCCTCATCTTGGACTAGATTGGTCTATACTGAGTAGAACCTCTTAAGTTTAATTTAACAAATGTACATTTAATGGTCTAAAGTGGCAATGAGATATTATAATGAAAACCACCAATTAGTCCTAGCTTTGGGACTTAAATCATAGATTTTTCAAAGATATCCCATCTGACTAGTGACTTAGGAACATACAGGTTAATTTGTGCACAATGCAACCTATGAAGTGTTTGTACCCATGGAATCTTTACAATATCAGATTGTAGCTGTTTGTTCCTCTGTGTGTCATCTCAGCATATAAACCTGGAAGATAGGACCTGATATAATAACATTTCTCATGAGTGCCCAATGCTTCCTGAATGTTTTTAATGGCAGGTTATCCAGGAGTCTAGCAATTTATGACAAAGATACACTGATCAGCCATTACATTATGACCACTGACAGGTGGCAAACCGGCAACGGTAGTGTGATGCTTTGGGCAATGATCTGCTGAGAAACCTTGGGTCCTGCCACTCCCTCTGTCTCCCTCCTCCCCATATCTGTTCTCTCTCTCCCCCTCCTCTCAATATCTGTTCTCTCTCTCCCCCTTCATTATCTTCTTTCCTCCCTCCTCTGTTCTATTCTCTTCTTTTTCCCCCTTCCTCTGTTCTCTCTCCCCCTCCTGTTCTCTTCTCTTTCCCTTATTCTGTTCTCTCTCCCCCCTTCCTCTATTCTCTTTATCCCCTTTCTTCTGTTCTCTCTTCCCTCCCTTCCTTTGTTCTCTCTTCCCCCTTCCTCTGTTCTCTCCCCTTTCCTTTGTTCTCTCTCCCCTTTCCTTTGTTTTCTCTCTCCCCCTTCCTCTGTTCTCTGTACCCCTTCCTCTGTTCTCTCCTCCCCCTCTGTTCCCCCCTCCCATTCTTACTTATGGTGAGGGGGCGGAGCTCACTGGGTGAGAGGTGTAGCTCTGCCCCCAACCTGAGAAGCAGAGCAGCGTCTACTTCACGGGGAGCCGCAGGCAGCATAAGTAGGTTCTGCTCACTCTCCCCATGCTTAGTGATCATGTAGGGTATCTGATTTCCAATACCCTGAATTATCACTGCTTGCAGGGGAGCGCAAGCAACACTTACTTATGCTGCCTGTGGCTCCCCGTGAAGCAGATGCTGCTCTTCTTCACAGGGTGGGGGCGGAGCTTTACCTCTCAGCCAGTGATTTCCGTCCCCTCCCCGGATCCATCAGTGCTGCCGAGCCAAGGTCTGGTGAGGGGAGATCTTCTGATCTACCCAGCCAGTGCCTCTACCATAAAACTTTATTTTTCTTTCTGTGGCGCCCCCTGGGGCACTGTGCCCTGTGGGCTCACACTGGTCTCACACCCCTAAGGCCAGCTGTTATCTAAATATATTTTTTTTAAAATGAGCTTTTAAACAATATAGATGTATTTGGTTGGGAGTTAAGGTTGTTAGATAATACCTGTGGTCCTGTGGCAAATTTGGACTAGGTTTCTCAAATGTTTACACTGTCTACAATCTACTTATGTGTGCATTAAAGGACAACTGTCTAAAAAAATATTAAGTTATGTGTAATTAGAAAATGTCACCAAGTATAAGTATTTTAAATAGAAATGCTTTTAATGAAAGAATGCAAATAATTTACATTTACAGAGCACTCTCTGCTTGTTTAGCTCTATCAAGGGGCAGACATTGTTTATAATCCACTGCTAGAGGTATCTGAGGGATAAATCTTGTTTATTCTTGTTGACTACAACAAGAATAAACAAGGTTGATAGAGGAAGGGAGAGTACTTTAAAATCAAGAGTAGAAATACATTAAGCCAGTCATAAAAAATATACCAAGATTGCTTCTATAATCTAAACCTTTACTAAAGTATTGCTTAATTATTTATTTCGATATTGTTAAAATAAATACAAATAAATATTAGTATAACTTAAATGGAGCTCCATTTCCTTGTGTTTTTAAAATAATTATTCCTAAAGTTGGCTACAAGAATACATTCTACCCAAATCTCTTCTTGAAACACCCCAACTCTATTCTATTTCAAGTTTTGTAACATATACTGAATTTGGCAAATTTAACCACCAGCCCACCTGATTCAACTCAATAAGATACTAGTTAGTTGAACTAGTAAATGATGGTTTAATTTGCAGTACATAAAAACGCTGGGTTTTAGACAAATGCATATTTATAGCCTTCTCTGTTTATTTACTGGAAACAGTGGGTAAATTAGATCATCCCACTTAATTATTTTTAAACACTGCTAAATAATGAATATGATTGGCTCTCTCTCTGAAAACAAATTAAATATAGCTATGTAAACAATTCTCCGCTAATTAGTGAAGCTTGATTGTAAAATGATTCTAACCTTCTGTGGCATGCCTTGCAGTTACACTTGTATTGCCCATTATTAATTCAGACAGATATGTAGTATTTTCTCATTTTAAAAAGTAGACAGTGCTGAGGTTTTTTTTGTTGTTTTTTTATAGTTGTTTTTGTTTGTTTTTTTCTTCTGCAAAACAAGAGCATGTGAAATGTTTGAAAACAATCATCCAAATACCACACCAAGTTCAAGCATGTTTCTGCGGGCCCTCTAGGGCCCTTGTGAACAAAAAGGTAGAGTAAACTTAAAAATAAGTGGAAGTAAAATCCTTTAGGGGTTCACTAAACGTCAAGTTCTGGACCCCTGTTATTATCCTACGTCTCAGAGTTTTCCTGCTGAGGAAAGTCATTAAATGAGGTTGTAGCTGTCATAACACGTCAAAGCACTTTCGAACCAATAAAAAAATAAAAAACAACAACAGGCATGATGCATTTCAGTCTGATTAAGTGCTACAATGCATATGCTATTTAGACTAAAGATCTATTTCTAGGCATATATGTAAGATCTATTAGTCAATGAAAAGCAAAGAAGGAAACAGCTATTTACTAAGCAGCTTTTGGTTTCTCTCGATCAAATTTCACATCAGGGTCTATTTGATAACCTGAATTAATTTATTTCATGTCTCTGAATCACATTGACTGCAGAAGTAAAATTTGAGTTAAAAAAAACAGTAATAAGTGATATTAAGCATCAGTGAATCATGAGAGACTCACAGGGCCGTCTTTAACGCGGGGCAAACGGGGCAGCTGCCCTGGGCCCAGTTACTCCTGGGGGGCCCCAAGGCAGCTGTCCCGTGGGCCCCCAGCCCCTGCTTGCCGCGTTCACAGCGCATTGCGCGTGTGAGCGCTTTTTTCCGGCAAGCCGCATCCAATGGATGCGACGACCGAAAAAAAAAAAAAAAACTGACGCCGGATGTGACTTCGCGTCACATCTGGTGACTGTTTCCCTCCTCCGTGCAAGAGGGAAGACTGCACGGAGGAGACATCCGGCGGGGGACACGGAGCAGGATCATGTAAGTACTTGGGAACGGGGGGGGGGCTGACTGGCACTATATTACTGGGCATCTGGCTGGCACAATATTACTGGGCATCTGACTGGCACTATATTACTGGGCTCTGGCTGGCACAATATTACTGGGCATCTGGCTGGCACTATATTACTGGGCATCTGGCTGGCACAATATTACTGGGCTCTGACTGGCACAATAATACTGGGCATCTGGCTGGCATAATATTACAGGCATCTGGCTGGCACTATATTACTGGGCTCTGACTGGCATAATATTACAGGCATCTGGCTGGCACTATATTACTGGGCTCTGACTGGCATAATATTACAGGCTTCTGGCTGGCACTATATTACTGGGCTCTGACTGGCACAATAATACTGGGCATCTGACTGGCACAATATTACTGGGCATCTGACTGGCACAATATTACTGGGCATCTGGCTGGCACAATATTACTGGGCATCTGGCTGGCACAGTATTACTGGGCATCTGGCTGGCACAATATTACTGGGCTCTGACTGGCACAATATTACTGGGCTCTGACTGGCACAATATTACAGGCATCTGACTGGCATAATATTGCAGGCATCTGACTGGCACAATATTACAGGCATCTGACTGGCACAATATTCCTGGCCTCTGACTGGCACACTATTACAGGCATCTCACTGGCATAATATTACAGGCATCTGACTGGCATAATATTACAGGCATCTGACTGGCACAATATTCCTGGCCTCTGACTGGCACACTATTACAGGCATCTGACTGACATAATATTACAGGCATCTGACTGGCATAATATTACAGGCATCTGACACGCACAATATTCCTGGCATCTGACAGGCACAATATTCCTGGTATCTGACTGGCACAATATTACAGGTATCTGACTGGCACAATATTACAGGTATCTGACTGGCACAATATTCCTGGCATCTGACTGGCACAATATTACAGGCATCTGACTGGCACAATATTCCTGGCCTCTGACTTGCACACTATTACAGGCATCTGACTGGCACAATATTACAGGCATCTGACTGGCACAATATTACAGGCATCTGACTGGCACAATATTACAGGCATCTGACTGGCACAATATTCCTGGCCTCTGACTTGCACACTATTACAGGCATCTGACTGGCATAATATTACAGGCATCTGACTGGCACAATATTCCTGGGCTCTGACAGGCACAATATTTCTGGTATCTGACTGGCACAATATTACTGGTATCTGACTGGCACATTATTACTGGGCTCTGAATGGCACAATATTGCAGGCATCTGACTGGCACAATATTACAGGCATCTGACTGGCACAATATTACAGGCATCTGACTGGCACAATATTACTGGGGTCTGAATTTCACAATATTACAGGCATCTGACTGGCACAATATTACTGGGGTCTGAATTTCACAATATTCCTGGTATCTGACTGGCACAATATTCCTGGGCTCTGACTGGCACAATATTCCTGGGCTCTGACTGGCACAATATTCCTGGGATCTGACTGGCACAATATTACTGGGCTCTGAATGGCACAATATTACTGGGCTCTGACTGGCACAATATTACTGGGCTCTGACTGGCACAATAATACTGCGCTCTGAATGGCACAATATTACTGGCATCTGAATGGCACAACAATTATGGCATATGTGTGTGTGTGTGGGGGGGGTAACATTGCGATGGATGGCGGGATTGCATGCAGGGGAGGGGGCAGGGTCCAGGGGGCCCAAGCAAATGCTTGCCCAGGGTCCAATCACTATTAAAGACGGCCCTGGAGACTCATCATAAATGTTGAGCTGTTTGGAATATACAATTTACTTGGAACTTGTAACGTTCAACTTATCACCTCTACAGTTTACTTAGTCCACAACTGAGCTTAAGGAACAAACCCTAACTCTTACTTTTATCCTAAGATGTCAAAACTCATAAATCATTGATACCGTCATAAGCAAAATAGCTTTTCCTTTTGTATGTTGTACCAATTACAATGATTGCTTGTTATATTAGAAAATAATTAAACAAAATAATTACCAGAGATGAATCCGCAAGCTACTTTTACAGAACAGTCACCACAAGCATGTGTTAACACAAGAGAAAGTGTTAAAACAATTAAATGTTGTCACGGTAGACAAAGCCTTGGGCTAGATGTTATACACCCACGGGTACTTAAAGAGCTAAAGGTCCTGGCCAGACTGTAATTTTTTTATTTTCATCTATTATTTTATTTCAGACATGGTGCCCACAGATTGGCATAAAGCTGCGCAATCACAGACCTTTAAGTTCAGTGGTGGGGAAACTGTTTGAAGGGTTGCTAAGGGAATATATTCAAGATTTCATATTGAAAAGGAATTGTATTATCAGGAGCCAACATGGCTGTGTCAAAGACTGTAATGTCGGGGTCTCTTACCAGATGGGAGTGGAGTCCAGATGCAGAAGACAATAGGCACTTATGTACAAATAAAGACACCAACCAGAGTTATGGATGATGGGAACAACAACTTGGTTGGTGAGTTGGTGCACAAAGGCGGTAATTTCCAAAGATGAGGTACAGGAGGGCAGCGCAGGAATCAAGGTCAGGCAATCTTGGGTCGTTGGATGGCAGCTTAGGGTCAAAGTCAGGAACAGGCAAGGGTCAGGACATGCAGCTCACAATTACAGTCAAAAGGGAAGCAAAAGTTCGGCAAACAAATAAATCAGGAAGGCACAAACAGTTGCAAATAACACTTAACCAACTGACAGCTCCAAATACCAGAAGCAATGATACTCAGGTAAGGGGATGTTTATGTAGGCTGTAGGTAATGAGCTTGAAATTAGAGAGGTGTCAGAAAGGAAGCTTGTGATGTTGTTATGGAGATCCGTTTTAGACACACCCCTTTGAGTGGAATCATCGGTTGGTGATTAGGAGGTGTTCCCTGGAGGTGAGGACCATATTGGATCTGTTATCGGCGACATAAAAATGTCCACCATTTTGGATCCATAACCGCAATTTTTTGTAGTTGTGGCCACCATCTTGCATCTTCCATGTGGCGGGACTATCGCAGAGGTGCAGCTGGATGGTGCTGAGTGACGGGGACATTGTGGGACACAGCAATAAGTGTGACAAAGAAAGATCTTGTCAAACTAACTTAATTACATTTTATGAAGAAGTCAGTAAAAATATAGATATGGGTGTTGCAGTGGATGTGATATATTTATACTTTTCTAAGGCATTTGATCCACACGAAAGGTTACTATACAAATTGAGTGAAATAGGCTTAGGGTAAAATATGTGTGTATGGATTGGCAATAGGCTGAAACTTAAAGAGCAAAGTGGAGTGGTGGTTAATGGGAAGTTCTGAAACTGGACAGATCGGATAAGAAGAGTACCTCAGCGATCTGTCCTGGTTCCTCTTATTTTTTATTTGTATATTAATGATCTCACAGAGAGCATAGGGAGCCATGTCTCAGTGTTTGCCAATCACACAAAATAAGCAGAATAATACAGTTTGAACTTGATGTATCTTCGTTTCAAGATGATCTGAACAAATTGGTTAATTGGGAAGATAAATAGCAAATGTGTAGACAAGTGTAAAATTAAACATTTTGGATACAATAATAAATAATGCAATTTGTATTTTACATGGTGTTTACTTGGAAATCTACTAATGAAAAATATTTGGGAGTAGTTATAGACAACTGACTTTGCAGTAGTCCACAGTGGCAGCTGGAACGGCCAATTGAGATGTTAATCCAATATTGGGATGTATGAAAAGTGATATTAACTAATGGGAGAAAGATATTATTCTGATTCGTTACAAGTTCCATGGTAAGAACCCACGTTGAATATGCGGTTCAATTCTGGGTGCCTTTTTTTTAAAAAACAAGACTTTATAGAACTAGAGAAAGTGCACAGGAGGGCTACAAAACTAATAAGGGGAATGGAAGGTTTTAGTTATGAAAAAAGGCTTGAAAAGTTACATTTGTACACGCTAGAGAAACGGCGGATTAGAGGGGATATGATTCTGTTATATAAATACGTACAGGCCCCATACAAAGGGTTTTCTAAAGACCTGTTCATTAACAGAACAGTACAATGGACAAGAGGTCACCTGCTCAGAATTGAAGAAATTATATTTAGTTTTTGACAACAGAAGGGATTTTTTACAGTAAGGACAATAAAAGGTACTGGAATTCACTCCTTGAAGAGGTGATTCTAGCAAATATGTTAGATGCCTTTAAAAGACCAGAGCATGGAGGGCTATGCATGTTAGTATAGAATGTATAGGCATTAATATTTATTTAGTGCTTATTGATCCAAGGATAAATCTCATTGCCATTTGGAGTCAAGAAGGAATGTTTTTCCCCACTGAAAGCAGAATTGTAAATTGCTGAAATAAGGGATTTTTATTTGCCTTCTTTTGAATCAACAGCTGTAATCATGGAATAGGAAAAGGATTGCCAGTCTTTTTTAACTTAAACTACTATGTAACTAAGGATTGAGATGGCCCCTTGTGAGATTATCCAAAGGCATCAGCAATTCATTCCATGACAATTCACCCCTTATTTAAATGTATTTGATGCAGCTAACCCCTGTGATTTAAATTAGCTCTACTTGCCTAGTGAACGTTAAAAATAAGGACCTGGAAATTAAAGAAATTACAAGACACAAAATTATTTTCCTGGCAAAAAAATAAAAAAAAGTAATCTCAAAGCCAGTATTGAAAAAGGGCAACTATCTGTAAATTATGATTTGTAGGAGGTGAGATGTACAGCTAGTAGTTGTCATCTCTTATACTGAAGTATTGGTGTTTCTAAATCTATTAAATATATTTAATTATTATTAAATTAATAATGCATCTTTTGTTGAGGGTGGTTGAAAGAGATTTTTTTTTTTACATAAAACGTTTGTTTCTTTAATAGAAGAAAAAAGTTAAAAACTCACTCAAGGTGGCTAAGCATCACCATCATATAACTCTGTCCACAGGAATAGGTACCAACACTTTTCATGGTGGACATTTGATGGACATTGTAAGACACAATTTAATAATTTTCTATGGACATTCACAAACCTTGCCACAAGCAATTTATCTATCCATGGTGCCTCTCCACAAGGGAAACATGACAGAGCCTGCACACTGAGGTCATGTTAAGGGGCTTCCCAGCTCCTCCCAGACTATCTTGAGACTTCCATCAGGACTAGATGAGTGTCAGAGACGTGAGATTAGACGCAAGGAAGCCAACACGGAGAGATTTCTGGTGTCCCCAACAGTGACCCATAAGAGTAAGTGATGGTCCAGTTGGGTGCCATGGAATGCACAAGCCACTTGTCACTTCTGTCTAACTGAGGTCTGTCGGGTCCAACTGTCTTTTCTCTGCTAATGCAAATAGAAACCCTCATGTTTATATCAGTAGAAGGGATCAAGTTAGGGTAAGTGATGACTTGTTCTTCAACACCTTTAATAAATATACAACATTCAGGGACCACGTCAGTGCATTAGTAAATGAATGTGATAGCCATATCCTTAAGGTTTTACATAACCAAGTGCATCTTATTTATGGAATATGATAGTTTTTTAATACCTAAATATCTACTGATAATAAAACTAAAATCCACGGTGCATCAACCGAACAGCAGACTCCACAGCATGTCAGTTTTAAAACTTCAAAGATTTATTGGCACATGTAAAATAAGCACAAAAAACACCTAAATATCTAACCTCACCATCAATTTAAATAAAGAAAATGTGATGTGCATAATTACATAATTTAGTTCATATTTTGGGGGGATCTGTGTGTAAATAATTGACATATTTGAAGTTCTAGAATCATAAACGGAGCGCAGGAAAATCTTTTAATACTGAGTTTAAACAGTATACCTTCAGGTATTTCTAATATAACATAGATGTGGCCAAACCATTATGTTAGCTACATATACAGTATGGTAATAAACATAACTCTTTTATAAGAACAATTTCATTTTGTCAATAATATGCTCTGGGCCAATTGTAGTTTTGTGACAACTACACAATAAAAAACAAAATCAAATTAACAATAATAAACCGAGCCTGCAGTTTTGGACAAATGTATTTGGGAATTTAATACATCAGGCTTAATGGTAGCAAAAAAGAAAATTAAACTAAACCGTCAATCTGCAGAATGCATGCCTTTTATTACAAAATAAAAGTCATTTACATAAAGCAGTAGACATTTTATGTCATAGGACATATCTCTTCACAATATCTTGTTACTAAACTGCAAACAGGAAAGGCAAGTGGGGACATCTAGTGGTTGAATTTCAGTATACAGCTTACACTACAATACAATAAAACATTTTGATACTGAAGATTTCTGATAGGACCAGAAGACAAAATGTCTTTATCTTTTTATTAACAATTGTTACCATTAATATTATTGGACTAATACTGGAACCTTTGCTTCATAAGATAATACAGATTGAGAGACCTAAACCTTAGCAAGAGTAGAAACAGATCATTACATTGTGATGAAACAGTAGTGCTTCACTCTTGACTGAGATGGTTAGCAAGTCTGCACACATTGGGACCAGAATATCCAGGAACCAGAATCTAGTTAAGCTGAACGTAGAACATGGTACAATAGGAAGTACTAGGCACCACAAACTCCAGTGCTGTCTATACAGATGCATCACTCAAACAAACCCACTATCAAGTCCATGGCGTTTTATGGGGTATCTCTTATAGACAATTTGACCAGTACTGATCTGGACTACAGGAATTACCACTGTAGCAGAAACTATGGTTCTGAGGGCCTCCCACCTTCTGCCCCTGGCCAATCAGGACACACACATAGTAGTTCTGTCACTCAAACTGACAGCACTCCTGCTTAACATGCATGGAGTCCATGCCTGCACAGAAACATAAGGTAGTTTATTTCAAACATCTACTGCAGCCAGGGTTAGTTAATCCTACAGCTTTTGAGACTGTAATGGTGTAAGCAAGTAGAAAAAGGTGATGCCCTCCCAAATAGGTACCATCCTCTAGGATAGGCTATTGTAGTGCTGTCCATTCTCAGTGAGTTTTTACTCCCACCCTCTTTTTTTGTCGCCATAAGTTATCAGGATGTGTCCAAATGGCAATGGGCTTGCTGCACCTACCGGGGCATCAGCCATACCACACTGACTAGGCCATTGTAGGCTGAATTGTACATCTGTGGTTTGCTGTGTTCCTCGCACAGAGAAGACCAGCCATACATTTCAGGTCTTGACTGCCATTATGGGCAGGTTTCATTTGATATGCTAATGGAGTTGTTTCTTGTAATGGTGTAATCAAGCAAAATAACTGTGATGCCCTCCCAAGTTTGTACCATCCTATAGGACAGGATATTGTCCGTGCTCCCACCTCCTTTTTTTGTATCCATAAACTTTATATTTCATGCAATGATTTTTCATTTAAATGCACAGGCTTTGTATACCATACCAATAAGTTCTTTTTTTTTTTTCTTTTCTTGACACTCAGACTCCAGAACACATATGTTTAGGTTTATTTATTTATACCTTTTATGTGTTTTCAGATCATCCTGTTGTCTGTTTTCTTTTGTCTTATTTTATTCTTTTTCCATTATATAAATTTATAAAAACAGACATCTTGGACGACTATATCTTTGGGTCTCCAAATTATTCTTGATCGTTATACTTTATTCTTTGAGTAGGAGCCCAGTTCCCATAGCGAAAGCAGACAGAACAATTACGTGAAACACTGAAGACAGACAACAGACTTTGCAAGATGTTATATCGAGAGAGGACGAGAGGGAGGAGAACCCTTTATATTTGTTATTCGAGGCTTTTATTACAATCAGTTATAAGGCAGTTCTGTTGTTTCATGGTGGTTTTAATCTCCGTCTGATTAAAGATTGCTTTACATTTTATAGATATCTGGTTCTGTGTGATACCAGTATTTGTCCAGATAACATTTAACACTCAGATATTTGAAGAGTTATGAGTTTCCTAATTTATATTCCTGGATGAGGTGTAGGAAGGGTTTGATTGATCCTTCTACCATCAGCTGTTCAATATGGTTTATACCTTTTTTCTTTCCATGATTTCACATTAATCTCCTTGATATTATGTTCCAATTGATTTATATGCAGAAACTCATACATTTTGTTATTCAAACCCATCATCTTTACTTGGTCCCACCTTTTCAATATTCGATTGGTGACCATATTCCCTTGTCACCTTGTCCTACTATAATTAATATTTGTGGTTTCCCATAATAATCAGGAGAGATCTTGGTTTGATATTTCTTCCCTATCTATCTCATACCAGCCTTCTTCTTTTGAATTAAGTTGCGTGTGCTATAATGCTAGCCAAATATTTGTTTAAATTATGGGAAAGAGGGTCCACCATTTTCTGCTTTTTTTGGGATAATAATAGGTGGATCATTTTTTCCCCTTCCATATATAAGCAGATATGCTAGATTGTAGCATTCGCATACCAATAAGTTTTAAATGCATAAACATATATATTATACCAATGAGTTTTATTTGTATAACTTTGTATTATATGCCAATAAGTTTTAAATGTATACACTTTGAATATTATGCCAATGAGTATAAATACCATAAACTTGTTATCATGTCACTGAGCTTCAAATAAATATAAGGCATTAGGAAAGGAAACAGAATGTGGGATGGACATGAACTGAAGAGACAGCTACAGTTACAGCAGCTCTAGTCATTCATGCCGTCCTCACAATTATTTTTACTCATTCCCAGTTTGCAAGCTAGATGGTAGGCAGTATAGAAACATTTAGTGAGGAGTGTCCTGCTTCCCTAGCAAGTTAGAAACACATAAAACCTGTGAATTTGTTTTCTCAGCCATGCTGGGTTGCCATGTGCAGAACCTACAACTTGGACGATAGAAAGACAAAAACGTGTTTATCTATGGACAGTAGCATTTGTGTTATCGGGCTTCCACTAATCATATTATTGTACCTAGCCTATCACCCTAAAGCCTAAAGATTTCCTAAAGATTGAAATATCTGTATTTTAGGATTTTAGTAAGACTATCAAACGAAATTGTTTATGATGTGCTGCTTTTTAAACCTATTTTGATTTAAGGATTATGTCTTATGGGATCCTGCTTACAGTCGTTGCAGTTTTTCTTTTAAGTTTTGTTCACTTTTCCCAACCTTTACAGACGGAAAACTCTGACCTTAAAGAGGACCCACTGATTGGAAACAAGGTGTGCTTTACTATTACTATCCCGTTGAAAGTTTTGGTTTCACCCCTTTAAAGGTATTAACAATACATCTTGAATATAATTTAAAAGTCAACATGGTTTTGTGAAAGAGAGGTCTTGTAAAACCAACGTAATAGCATTCTATCAAGTAAAAATATAGATCTAGGTATTGCAGTTGAAGTGATCTATCTAAGCATTTGATATGGTTCCACACAAAAGGTTACTATACAAATTGAGAGAAATAGGCGTGTTGCAAATTAATTACATGGATTGAAAATTGGCTAAAAAATAGAATGCAAAGAGATGTTGTAAATGGAAAATCCTCCAATTGGACAAAGCATTCAGAGTATCTATGGGGTCTGTGTTAGACATTCCTCTTTTTTATTTGTTTATTTATGATCTCCCAAGTTATTTTGAGGTAACATACTTGATGTTTCTCCTTTGCAGGAAGATTTAGTCAAGGTGGAGGACTGGGCAAGCAAGTGGCAAATGAGTTTCAATATAGACAAATATATAAGTTATGCATTATGAGAAAAATAATAACAATGTAACATATATTTTATATTCTATTTTCCTGGGGAAAACTACTAATAAGAAGAATTTAGGAATAACTGTAGACAATAGACTACAGTGCACAATTCCATTCAGCAATTGCAAGAGCCGATAATAAAACATGGGAAGAATATATCATCTTACCTCCTTACAAATCAGTGGTAAGACTTCATCTTGAATATTCGGTATAGTATTGAAATGGCATGCAGCCTCTCAGTATGGCACTTGGGATCAAATTTAGATGTTGCTGGATGCTTCGATATCAAGTTGTTTCAGCAACACTCGCTGAGCAACAGAAGCGACTGTTGAACACTTCCTATGCTCATTTCACCACATGACATGTCATCATTTGTCACTAACTGCTTGCTTTTGTGCGACGTTCCTAGCACATCGATTAATTCAAAGGGGTTAAAATGTCAACCCATAATATGTACAGATTAGAGAACGGTAGGGCTTTTAAGGGGATACCATTATCATAATTTATAGAATTACTACCTAAGCATGGCCTATATTGGGAGGGGGGGGGGGTTATGTGTGGTTTCTTTTATGCTTGGAACCCTGGATAAGTTTTGGTGGCCCTAGTGTAATCAGGTTGAACACAGAAATAATATCTCATGTAATACATCTTTCATACACCAACAGCAACATAAGTTGTAAAGATACTTTGATATCACAGAACTATGCACAGGGGTGTCCATCATAGAATCATAGAAACATAGAATGTGCAGATAATAACCATTCGGTTGTTTTAGTTTTATATAAATGTACTTTATTTTATATGTTTTTGTTTACATTGGTCCTTGCCTTCATCTATCCTAAAGATTTTGGTATTCATATGTAAATTGTGAGGTACAAGGCTTTTTTATTGGGGGGTAGATTTTTTCTTCTTCTACCGCCTAAAGAAATTTAATATGACCATGTTTCCATGTTGCTTACTTATGGAGAGCCTTCCTTTGTACTCATACCTACTGGAATCATGGAGCAAGCCTCATGTTTTTTCTTCAAGATTAGACACTGAAAATAAATGGGGAGACTCCCTTATCTGTTATTGAAAACTTAGAGTACCTTCCCCTACTTTGGTGGGAGATATACCCTCCCAGGCTTGACCTGGCAATATCCCCTTTCAATCCCTTCCTGCTCCCCCCAAGTTTCCCTTATCCCCTAGAAATGTACGCTACTGCATAACGCTTAAACGTAGTTGTTCTCGCCTACCACGGTTGAATTATTAACAAAACCAACACAGTATCATTTGATTGTAGGCAACTGAACTGTGTTAAGACAATGTTTACGCTTTCTCCCAACATATTCTCTCAGCTCTAAAAAAGAAAGTAGCATTTAAACTTTATAAAGCTAAGGGATCAGCAGAGGTATTTGCAAAATATATAGAACCCACCAAAGACTGTAAAAAGGCTATTAAATTGGCTAAATTGCAGAATGAAAAATCAATTGCTAAGGAGAGCAAAATGGGTGAGATAGTCAGTAGAGACAGAGAGAAAGCAGATAATTTAAATAATTTATTTTCTTCTGTTTTTACCAAGGAAGAACCAATGGACAAGAACCTGCAAGCTACGGTAACAGAACAGTCACAGAGATGTAACATGGAAGTAGATAGGATAGTGCAAATGCTAAAGTTAAAAAAGGAGTATAGCTTGAGTTAGGATATGGATACATATCTGTAGGTAACCCTCTCTATCCTTACTTGGTTAATACCACTCAATGAATAAATATGGATAGAGGAAGGGAAATTTATTAACTTGTTAATATTTATATGTATATTTGTTGTTTTCTTCTCCTTTTTTTTCTCTCCTTTCTTTTCTATTTTTTCTTTTTTTTTTACTTATAGGGGAAATAGAGAGGATTAACTAGCATTTATTTATATATAATATACTTGATGTATATATGTGTATTCAACGTTTTTTATGATGTAATTTGTACTTTCTCAAATAAAATATGAAAGAAAAAAAACAGAACAGTCACAGCAAGCATGTGATTGGTTGACACAAGAAAAGGTGTTAAAACAATTTAATGATGTTAAAATAGACAAAGCCCCAGGGATGAATGGTATACACCCACGGGTACTTAAAAGGCTAAGCCAGGTCCTGGCTAGACCGTTATTTCTGATTTTCGTAGATTCTTTTTTTTCCAGACATGGTGCCCACAGATTGGCGTAAAGCTGATTTGGTGCCCATTTTTAAAAAAAAGGATCAAAATCCCAGCTGGGCAATTACAGACCTTGAAGCTTGACATCTGTGGTGAGGAAACTGTTTGAGGGGTTGCTGATGGAATATATTCAAGATTTCATATTGAACAGGAATCTCATTAGCAGGAGCCAACATGGCTTTGTGAAAGACAGTCAAACTAACTTAATTACATTCTATGAGGAGGTGAGTACAAATATGGATATGGGTGCTGCAGTGAATGTGATATATTTAGACATTGCTAAATCATTTGATACAGTTCCACACACAAGGTTACTGTACAAATTGACTTAAATAGACTTAGGGCCAGAAGATTGTTTGGGGATTGGTAATTGGTTAAAAGACAGAATGCAAAGGGTGGTAGTAAATAGGAAGTTCTAAAATTGGACATGTGATAATTGTAGTACCTCAGGGTTAGCAGTAGTGCACAGTGTCAGCTGGCCGCTGCAAAGGCCAATAAGATATTGGGGTACATCAAAAGGGGTATTAACTCATGGGAGGATGATATTATTCTGCCTCTTTATAGGTCCATGGTCAGACCTCACCTTGAATATGCGGTTCAATTATGGGCACCTTTTTTTTTTTTTTAAAGGACAACTAGACCTGAAACTAGAGAAAGGGCAGAGGTGGGCTACAAAACTAATCAGAGGAATGGAAAATGTTAGCTATGAAGAAAGGCTGGAAAAGTTCATGCTAGAGAAATGGCGGCTTAGAGGGGATATGATAATGTTATATAAATATGTATAGGGCCCATACAAAGGGCTTTCTAAAGACCTTTTCATTAACAGAACATACAAAGAACAAGAGGTCACCACCTAAGGCTTGATGAAAGGAGATTTAGTCTACGACAGCGGAAGGGATTTTTTACAGTAAGGACAATTAAGATATGGAATTCAATGCCTGAAGAAGTGGTTCTAGCAAATACTTTAGATGCCTTTAAAAGTGGCCTGGATAGGTTTTTAATGAGCCGGAGCATAGAGGACTATGCATGTTAGAATAGGCATTAATATTCATTTAGTGCTTGTTGATCCCAGGAGAAATCAGGTTGCCATTTGGAGTCAAGAAGGAAATTGTTTCCCCCGCTGAAAGCAGAATTCGAAATTGCTGAATGGGTTGTTTTTTTTTGCCTTCATTTGGATCAACAGCGATAGGAAAAGTGTTGAACTTTATGGACGCAAGTCTTATTTCAACCTAAACTACTATGTAACTTATCAAACCAATTTTTTTGCCACTTTTAGGAAGACCCTTGATACAAGAGATGTAGGAGAAAAAGGGGACTTTTCCATCAGAAATGCTAGACAAATGCCACAATCTTCCCCATATTGAAGGAGGGGAAAGAACCACACTTTCTATCCAGATATTGACCCATATACTTTATCAAATCCAATAGCAAGATACTCTTGAGTTACAGACCAAATGTATGCAGATCAAGCAGCGTTTATTTTTGTAAGTTATTTATGAGTAAGTTCTCGGTGTTGTGTGAAGTTGCACCGGTTGGGGAATAAACCACTTTTATGCTACAAAGATTTTCTGTATGCAGCTTATTTGATGGAAGTCACCAGGAGAGGAGTGTTGTTTTTTTCTGTTTAATTGTTTTGTTGTAAGATCGTGTGAAGATAATATAAGGAAAGTGTTTGACTTAATGACAGAGATCCAGTGTTGTAAGGTTTCCTCTGCTGTTATGACCCTCGATGCAGAGAAGGCCTTTGACAGAGTGGATAGGTGCTTTTTTTCATCCACTCTTCTCATTGCTCTTTGAAAACTTCACAGTTTTCCTTTATTCTTCCCCTATAACCAAAACCTCAGGGTCTTACCAAAGCAGACACCTCTTCTCTTTGCCTTGTCAATTGAACGGTTGGCCATGTTTTCCGCAAGATAACTCTATGCACTGATAGTGTATTACTCACCCTTACATCACCTGAGTCCTCATTTCCAGAGGTTTTCTCCAAGATTAATGAGTTAGTGAGATAACCCGGGTACTGTTTGTTCAATTGGGATTCACCCACCTAGAATAAATGGGTGGTTTCCAACGCCATATCTGGATGACACAACTATCCTTTAATAAGCTCTCGTAAGTATGTTTGTAAAAGTCAATAAGTATTTTAAAAATGTATACAAACTGACATTTTCATATTTCTGTATGATGTCTCTTCTCTTGTTTTGTCTATATTTATTGGTTTGCACTGTTTAATATTTTTAGATTACATATAAAAATAATATATTTAATTAAAATGGTTCTGGGTTATGCCTAAAATGTAATCTCCTGTTAAGTTAGTTTGTCATAACCTTTGTAGTATCCCTAACCCAAACTATATATTAATTTGATCCGTATCTTGCATCAGTGTAACTTTTTCTGTTATAGGTGCACTGCCCTTAAGTCGCTTATTTCCGTTACTTTCAGGGATTAACAACAGCTATGTTTTTGTTAGACTACTTTGCATATCTCCCCTGAGGAGCCATTGGAAAGACTGAAGAGTCTGTTTGCATGGCCACTGCTGTCTTACTGCCTTGTGGTCTGTGCTTTCTTTGCTGCAAAAAGAAATTGAGCCTATAGTAATCTTGTGTGTTCCTATGGACTACACATATACTTTCTTCTTATTGAAGACCTGACCTGTTTAGTATCCAGTTAATCCTTACGCAACAACGATATTATGTTGCTGATGCCAATTTCTTTCTTTTTTTTTTTTTAAATAAAGTATCAAAAAAACATACATGTAGATAAAACATATAAGGTATAAAAAAACAAATGTGCATTACACGTATTAAAAGGATACAATTATGTTACTATGTGGTAGGATATATTACTCTCTATTTTATTACTTAGGCTGAATAAGCAGTGCTAATAAAGTTAGGGTAGAGTAAAATCAGAACCCTCTTTTTGGCTGTTATCTCATATACCTTATAACAACACACATACTACATACAAGACTTACAAATTGGCAGAATTTTTTGGTGTGGTCGGGCTGTCCAGGGGTATCCATTGGTATTTCAGTACCAATGAATAAAAATATATAGAAATATTGACTCTGGGACTTATATATATATAACTACAGTTCATTAGGACACTATTTAAGATTTATTTTACATACCGTATTTGCTCGATTATAAGACGACCCTGATTATAAGACGACCCCCCAAACTTTGTATATTCCTTTAGGAAAAAAACTAAAGGCCTGAATATAAGACTACCCTATAGGAAAAAAAAAGTTTAACTTGTATATATGTAAATTGCTTTTTAATATGTAATAAAAAATTGATATTATACAAATGTATTTCTTGTTTTTATTTCCTTGCGGCCTCTCTCCCTCCCCCCTCCAGTGTAGTCTCTCTCTCTATCTCCCCCCTCCCTCCCCTAGTCTCTCTCTATCCCCTCTCTATCTCTGTCTATCCCCCCCCTCTCTCTCTATCCCCCCTCTCTCTCTCTCCCCCCTCTCTCTCTCTCTATCCCCCCCCTCTCTCTCTCTATCCCCCCCCTCTCTCTCTCTCTCTATCCCCCCCCCCCCTCTCTCTCTCTCTCTCTCCCCAGCTGCCCGCTTTTCCCTGGTGTCTAGTGGGGCAGCAGAGGAAGTCTGCGCGATGAGCGCAGACCTCCCCTGCTGCCGCCCGACACGCTCGCCGGGACTTCTGTGACGAAAGCGGAAGTTCCCGGCTTCTTCACAGAAGCCCCGGCGGTCGTGCCGGGCGGAAGCAGGGGAGTCTGCGCTCGTTGCGCAGACATCCCCTGCTGCTAGAGAGGGGGATCCAGGTCCCCTGCAGCTCTGCTGGGGACCTGGATCCATGTCTTATAATCTGACCTCAATTTGAGGTCAGATTATAAGACGACCTCGAATGTAAGACGAGGGGGATTTTTCAGAGCATTTGCTCTGAAAAAAACCTTGTCTTATATTCGAGCAAATACGGTATATCTTTTTTATTTTATTTTCTATTTCTTCCATTGTTTTATATTTTATTTTTATTTCTTTTACTCAGGACTCCTGAAGAAATAACTGCCTTTTCAGATCATAGAATGTTATATAAGCATTTCTAAAAAATCTTACTTAATCATTGGTATAAAGCACTAAACAATTGTTCAAATGGAGCTAAAATGAATGGGGCACATTGTATGTCTTTAATGTAAAAATACATTCTAGAATAATGTACCTATAAGTATAACACTTGAAAGAGTCAGATTGATGAAGTACATTAACTGCGGTATATTCAAATTCCTTGTAATACTGTAATAGCTCCCAGCTGCAGAAATATGTATGGTATACGACTTGCAAATATGTTTTAATTCTGAGTTTAAAATTATAATGTACCATAATGTTCAGTTAAAATAATATTTATTATAATGTATTAATGTGTGTCTAAACATCCTGGTAATGAGAATTAATTATGCTGCTATTGTTAACAAAATTACCTAGTTTAATACTAAACTAGAGCAGAAACACAGAAACCAAAACATACCTGTAGCTGGACAAACTAGGGCAGGAGTAGGCAACTTTCGGCACTCAAGATGTTGTGAACTACATTTCTCTGCCTTGTCAGCATTATGGCTGTAAAAGCATTATGGGAGATTCAGTCCACAACAACTGGAGTGCCAAAGGTTGTCTAACCATGGACTAGGGAATACAAGATGAACACAAGTGCGTGGGGCACATATAACAAGGCAGGAGAAAATAAAGAAAAACAGGAATGGAACAGGGCAAGTAAATAAGAAAAACAAGGAAGGGGCAAAACAAGCATAAAGTATAACAAAGTAATCAAAGTAAGAATAGAAGCAAGAAAGCACTGCATTACGGCCTGGATGTGCGGTTACATGGGTAGTAATATGACACCTGGGGTCTTGCATCAAGTTAAACTTTCCGTTTTCATTTGCAAATGGAAGATCCCTTGGGGATGCTTTGTCCTACACAGAGCCTTATACCTCATTATACAGCTCCAATTTATTGTACACATCCAATTAACCATCCTCCCCCAGTCTATTCTTGTATGTTCAGTTTTTACTGTGTGATTTATATTCAACCAGGCCAGGTCTAAGAACTCAGCATTGATCTATCTAAATTATCAAATTAAAAATGGAAGTGCACAAGTACATAGATAACTACCACTATGTTAAAGCTCTGACCAGCACAGACTACTAATAGTCTATATCCATCTGCACAGAAGATGGTCAGACAACCTGCATTGTAAAATACTCATTAGTTTAAATTTCAGATCTGTCTATTGCAAACCCACACCAAAAAAATATTGTATGTGTTGTGATAAAATAATTTAAAACACTTTGTTAGTTCCAAGTGTATCAAAATATCTATTACTTGAGACACAAACATATATTTTTATTAAATAAAATGTCATTATTTTTGTTCATGACATTGTTTTTTAACTGGAAAATAGCTCCTAGATACGGATTAGGTTGTTTTTTTCGTTAAAGCAAACAGCATGCTGTGCACTTAATACACACATCACATGTAGGTATCTATATTTATACTTTTTTAGAAGTGAACACAGTACACATTGAGTTTTTTTGTGATTGATACAGACTTGTTTTTTTTAGTACCATTTTTAAACAGTTTATTAGTATATTTTACTTTGTCTTTTTTTTCTTTACACTTTATTATTATTCATGAATGTGATAGTTGATAGTCGTATATTCTTACATAAAAGCCAAGATAGAGAGGCTCACACATTGATAAGTTAATTACAGAATGAGTTTTGCAAAATCTATTTATTTAATAGTATTTGTTTATTATTTGCAGTGGTTCATCACAAACATGATTTCATTATACATGTTTGATTTCCATGGCTGTAAGTTTTTTTTTTCACATTAATTAAGTAATTAAGGTATTAAATGTTAGATTCCTGTTTATGGAGGTAGTTTATGATTAAAGACAGCAGTCTGAAATGTGTAAAGCAGTTTGCTGGTTGTTTGCAAGAAAAATCTTGAAAAGCATCATTTTTAATTATGCCTGAACACTACGTTCATACAGTACTTATTTTTTGTATTGATCCCAAAGCTGGTTGGATCCACCAGCAGTACTTTAATGCACCAGAGTTTGGCACCCATGGGGAAGCTCATCAGAGCCCATTGATATGGCACTGACAACATTCAGCTTATTTCTCTCCAGATGTTATGGGATTTAATTTACTGCGATTTTCAAGGACAGCCACTAGATGTCGGTATATCTACGCTAATATAGTAGAACAAACTACTCAGCAACAGCAAATAACCTTAAAAGTTGCTATATTTTCTCATAGGCCATCTTCTAGAAATCATTTATTCAGTTTGTTCATTTTATGAAATGCATTCCCAGTGGCACATTCAGCACTATACAATTTTGTGTGTTAAAAGACATTTCACGATCAAAGTCATGGAGAACAAAAATGCCTGAATCATTTCTTTGTTTGCATTCTGTTTCTATATCAACTGAAAGGTGAGAGCTAATTATGGTATGAATTAAGGAAACCCATTTTTATCTAAAACTATCTTTCAAAGGTTCCTAAATGCACTCCAAACAAATGAGTTAGTCAGACCTGTTTAATTGGGCTCAATTTCACCTTTTGAAATATTAATCCTCATATTTTTTCAGACAATTATAAATGATAATAAAATACCAACAGTTGAAACTTAGATGATATCTGTTTTATTAAAAGAAAATGCAATACAGAACATATTATTCTCTTTATTTGATATCTTGTCATTTATAAATATTACCATGTTATGATTTGTTTTGGTGTTTATGTTTTACAGATTTTATATACATATCTATTTAACCTGTTCATATCAAAAGAGCATGTTGCTTTGACATGTTTAAATACCCATATAAAAGGCAAATTGGTTATCACAGGGAGCATATTACCTGGAATTGCTGCAATAAGGTTTCGGGAAGACTGATGCTTTTTGAGGCAAAGGATCCAGCTGGTGCAAGCACATCCTACTTGTTTAGACTGGATATATATATAGCTGATCAGTCTGCAAGGCCATTTTTTTTGGGGGGGATAAATTTATATATATACATATGTAAAATGAAAATCAATATATTTAACTAAGCAAATAGGTCTGGAGTTTCTGCAGTTGGCCCAAATAATGAATATACTGAATGACCATCATTATTCCATCAATGGATTTTTTCTTCCCTGATGGCACGGGCATATTCCAAGATGATAAGTCTTGCGACATTGTAGAAGCTTATCAAAACAATGCCACACTGAATGTGTGCCGTAATGAAAGCTAAAGGTGGTCCAGTTAAATATTAGAGTGTGACCTTTGTTTTGGTGGCGGCTTTTTTTTTGGCCAGGCAATGTGTACACACACACATGTCTGATTGTGGTAAGGGGTTGTGGATATGCATGAAAATGAGAGAAAGGGCATTTATCCCTGACAAGAACATTATATAAAAAGATTGTACAATTCATATAAACGAGTTAGTGGTAGCTAAGCATCTTCTGTCTGGTTCATTTAGACAGTGCGTTACTGATAGGAAGTGAGGTTGTGGGTTTTTTTTTTTACCAAGAAGTGATTCCATGTGTTTTCAAGAAGGTCATGGAATCTGCATCATCATTTCTTGCATAGAAACACTAAAATAGGCTCTTTTCAATAAGCAAAAAAAGGTTTATTTTCCACTACTTAAAGTACTAATACTTGTTTTTGGAATTCAATTGAAGAAAGCAATAAGTAACAATGTTGTTAAGTGTCTTCTTGGGGAATAAATTTATTTTTTTTACAGTATGCATTCTTTAGGTTGATTTATTATAACGTAAACACTGTGAATATTTAATGCTACATTTAACTGTAGAAAAATAATTCGATCTGACATAAAAAATATTTGTTGGCATAATACAAGTCCACATTTTTTGCCAAAATGGGTTGTCGTTATATATATTTTGCTGCCTGCAGCTGCATTGTAAAGTCCTTGTAAATGTTATTACTCATGTTTTTGAAATGTGTGACAGGGCCTTTGCTGCCAATATTTCCACCCTTTTCATTGGAATCATGGGTGTAATGGCACAAGTTATAACTCAGAAATGTGTCCCAAAATGATGGTATGTGATGGTTATGATGGATAAACTAGAGATACAAATAATATCCTTTAATGTCATTAAACAAGAGAAAATTCAGTCTACCACAACATCTAACATACTTCAACTAATAAAGCAAGTACAGTCGATGGAATGCTTTTTATGAAAAAAAACCTTTTCCATCAAAATAGAAAAGATAAGAAAAAATATATTTGTAGGGATATGAAGGAATATAGTGTCAAGGTTGCCAAAAAAGATATCAGAACTATGGGCATCTACAGGAACTAAATCCAACATATTGCTAATTTCTCCTTTGATGTGGCTGGAATTCCCTGTGCCCTATTTTGCCACTTTCTCTTTTGATGCCCATTCTAGGAGAATACATAGGTATCATTATCCAATTTGGTGGAGTGTTAAGGATGTTACTCATTTTACATGGGTTTAAGTTTGCAGTATACCATTTTGTAAGGTATGAGTTATTTTAGAGTGGTGTTACTGTGACTGTAAGCAGAAGTGTAACTAAAAAATCACAGGGCCTGGTGCAAAAATTGTCCCAGCCTCTCTTCCCTCACCCAGTAACACGGTCCACAGTGCCAGCTTTGCCACCAAACAGTTTTCAGTGCTATCTTAGCCCCACGCATTTCTCTGTGGCATTCCAAGCCGTTTATATGGGTCACCCAGGTCCTTGTGTGCCAAAATTGTCCCTACAAAGCTTCTCTGCCCCTCCATTGTCCCAACACAGCTTTTCTGTGCCATCTTAGCCCCCAAATAGTTTAGCTTTGCAATATGTGTCCCGAAATAGCTTACTAAGCCCAAAACAGCTTCTCTTTGCCATATTTGTCTCTAAACAGCTTTTCTGTCCCATGGTTGTCTCCAAACAGCTTATCAATGCCACATTTATTCCCAAACAGACTCTGTCCCTTCATTGTCCCCAAACAGCTTACAGCTACCATCTTAGCCCCAAACAGCTTCTCTTTGCCATATTTGTACCCAAACAACTTATATGTGCCATCTGTAGAACAAAATAGCTTACATGTGTCATATTTGTTCCCAAACAGCTTTGATGTGTCATCTCTACCCCCCCCCCCCACTTATTTGTGCCATCTCTGTCATTGTTGTCCCCAAACAGCTTTTCCAAACTGCTTTACTATGCCATATTAGCCCTCCAAACTGCTTGTCAATGCCATCTCTGCCTCCAATCAATACTCATACTGGTTATTCCAAAACAGCTTGTCTGACCCATCTTAGCCTTATTCCACTTCTGAAGATGCATGTTGGTGAAACATTTTATATATATTTTTTATCTGTACATTGTAATAAAATGATACTCTGTATTGCATGATTCCAGTCTCTTAGCTCTATATCTATTTATCTTATTAGCACTGTCACCAATTTGTTTTTATTATCCAGTATGATACCTTTTGACACATTTAGGAATATTTCCTGAACAATTATACCTTAGTTTCATCATAGACTCCATGCCTGATCAATGTAGTTGTTACTCTAGGTTTCTTTTTTTACCTCACTGAGCATTCTGCATTGTGCCCTTGGAGTCATCTTGGCTGGGTACCCACTTCTAGGGAGAATAGCCACAATACTGAATCATCTGCATTTATAGACAATTTGTATAACTGTGGACTGATGAATATGTGAACTCTTTGAGATTACTTTGTAACCCTTTTCAGCTTTATAAAAATCAACAATTCATGGATCACATCATAAGATACTTCTTGTGAATAATAACTGATTTTTTTTTTTTATAAATTAAAGTAGCTCTAACATAAACCTCCAATCCTAATACAATCCTTTTGTGTTATTCATTAAAACAGATTATGTGTGTACATAATTGCAACTTTTTTTTCTGCAACATTTGTATTTATTTTCCTAATGGAATGGATATATGTTTTAATTATTTTTGGAACAAAGCTGATTAACAATCACATTTTCCATTCAAATAGTATACTATCTTATTTTAATATTTAAGAAGAAATAAAACTAAAAAACACTAAAAGATAGAATATAATTAGTAAAAGTCAACATGGTTCTGTGAAAGACAGGTCTTGTCAAACAAACTTAACCCCTTCATGACGCTAGGACATTCTATGCCTTCCTAATTTTACTGGTCCTGTGATATGCTTTGCTCGAATCCTGCTGCAGGGACTTGCAGCGGGATCATGCCTGTCAGATGAGGCCACTCAATGTCTAAGTGAGCAACGGCTACATTTTGAGAAATCGCGCATCTTACAGGTACGGGCACGCCTCCGTGAAGTCACACATGACGTCAGGAGGTCTTGCAAACTATTGATCGGGGTTTCTGCCATTGTGTTCCTGGCTACCGATCACCTTGTGAACGGTGGCCAGGAAGTAAAAGTGGCATTTGGTGCTTGTCATCTGGGATGCAAGCACCATGCGTCACAAAGGGGTTAAAAACCTTGTATGAAGAAGTCAGTAAAAATATAGATCTAGGTGTGGCAGTTGATGTGATCTATTTGGATTTTGCGAAAGCATTTGATACAGTTCCACGCAAAAGGTTACTCTACAAATTAAGAGAAATAGGTTTGGGGGCAAATGTATGTATTTGGATTGAAAATTGGCTAAAAAATTGAATGCAAAGGGTTGTTGTAAATGGAAAAGCCCAACATTTTTTCAGTTTTGGGCCCTCTTCTTTTGAATTTTTTATTAATGATCTCCCACGTTGTGCTGAGAGCCATGCCTCAGTGTTTGCTGATGACACTAAATTAGGTAAGGTAATAAAGACTAATATTGATGTTTTTTCTTTGCAGGAAGATTTGGACAGAGGCAAAATTCGAAATAGCTTCCTTAGGGGTTTTTGCCTTCTTTTGGATCAAAAGCTGGAATGATTTGTAGAAGGGTTGAACTTGATGGACTTGTGTCTTTTTTCAACCTAAATTACTATGTTTCTAGCTCTAAGTGTAAGTAGTCAACTGGTAAGATTCAAAGTTATTAGAAAGTGACCTATAGTGACCTATAACTAGGGGGGCATGGCTAATCAAAGCCCAAGATGGCCGCACGTTGAGTGCTCTACTCACCTATGCCCACTCTTAAGCAGTAACACTACAAGGTAGGGCTGAACCACTAACCAAAATTTCACTGGACCAGTATTCCTGGTAGTTACAGAAAAAATGCCCAAAAAAACTGTTTTCTCAGATATTTTCACCCGCCGACTGTAGCTGCGTGTTTTTTCTGCTAAATTAGCTGATGCAGCTCAAGCAAATGATGAGATCAGTCAAAAAAGACCTGCAAGACCGCTACCGACTGGTCCGGAGAGACATCACTGACATTAACTTCCATACAGACACTATCGAAAAGTCCCAGGCTAGTCAGCAAAAGGACAAACACAGAAAGGCCATAGACATTGAAGCCCTGCAACAAGATCTGGTAACCCTCAAAGATCCACAAGAGGACTGAGAAAATGGGTTGTGCAGTGGAAACATGAGACTAAGAGGAGTACATGAATCAGAGACAGAACTGGATTCCTTTTCATCATGTCTATTTCATCAAATTCTCCTAAATGCTATGGAAGGACATCTTAAACTTGAGAGATCACATCGATCTCTGAAGCCCAAACCAATGAACGCCACAGAGACATGATAGTCAAACTATATGACTTTGGAGTCGAGGATAATAAAATGTGCACCTCAGAGCAGACCACAATCTATATTGATAACATCGAAGTCCAGGTTTTTGCCAACCTGTCTCAAAATACGTTGCCGTGAAGGAGGGATCTAAAACCTCTCATGGAACACCTTAAGCAACCTACTGATGGAGATTCCTTTTTGCATTGCAGGTATCTCTTGGTGATAAAAAAAAATATGCTTCGACAACTATCTGAGGCGGCAGACCTGCTACAACACATGGAGCTACCATTTTTGAAACTAGGAAGGAAAAGAAACCCTCCTGGTCTGACTGAACCAGAAGACTTTCACATAGTACCAGGCCCTCCCCAAGACCACAACAACCACAGACCTCAACTGTAGCTCCACCCTGAGTTGAGAGACAAATTCTGCAGCTGACATCCGAAAGGTAGGATGGACTGGGGCAACAAATCCCACACTGATATTGATGCCCCATTTGGTCACTACAGTTCAAGATTGTTCAGTGTTGGTGAGATATCAGCCCCCTGTAAACTCTAATCTGTCTTCCCCACCATAGGGGACCTCTAACACACACACAATTGCCCGCAATGAAGAACAATTATACTTTATGCAAAGGTACTCCTGGATCATGAAATAGTTCCATAATTCTCACCCAAGTTAGTCGCCCACACCTAGTCCACCACAGAATTTGAAAGTACTGATGGGATGACCCGCAAGGACATTTAACTGCCTCCCACACTTAAGGCGCATGTAGGGCACATGCTCTGTGAGAATTTTACTTTGTGCATGCTGACCTCCCATTTTGAATGCTTGTGGTCCTTGAACTCACAAAATCCAAAGTAGTATTACAGGGGGACACAGACAAATATATTGTGGGGGGTTTTCTCACCTCTCCTACCTTTATAAGATACAGCTACCAGTTCATTGACCCCTGGGTCTTTTATGCAACGTTATTGAAAAGTTTTTCTTAATTTCATGATGAATGGTTAGTATGTTATAAGGTTAATATGAGCTGTGAGGTCGTATCGTTGTTACACTTGTAGTCCTCATACCCCCAATTGCCAAGTATGGCATACTCTAAACCTGATCAGAATGCCCATGATGTGCTTGTTAAGACCTTTTCCAGATCAGGACACTGTTCCAGAATCAGGCTATCAGTATTAGCTGGTTTCTTGACCTCCCTGCATGCCTACATAACAACTATCGTTTGTTCTATGAATGTTCTATTAAGTTTCAGAACAGGAATATACACATCGCACTTATCTAACCAAAATTATCCTTTACCCTTGGTGAAAGATGCTCACCACTGGAGATTGGCTGCCATTTCAGCTGAAGACGGTGCTGAAAGCTATGTACTGCCCACTCCTAATTAATTACTGTGAGGGACGGGGTCCAGGTGAGACTAGAAACAGAATGCCCATTGATGGAAAACAGGAGAGCAATATGCAAAAAATGGAGTAACAGGGTCTGGTGAGGCAGGTAACAGTACTCCCCTGAATGCTTGAGGCCCCAGGTTATTCAGACACATGCCAGGGACCCTGTAGCAGATGCTGTATTCAGGACGGAAGAGCCAAAAACAGAAAAACCCTGCATACAGCCTGTAGCAGGCATGGAGGATAGCACTGGAGAGTAGAATGTAGAATACTGCAGACAGGCAAGCTAAACAGAGTGATAGCAAAAAGGAAAGATGAGATAGGACAGAACAGAATACATAATAGAGGTCTAAGGAGGAACAGGGATCATAGGCAAGAACCAAAATAAGAGTACTGAAGCAAAAGCAAAACTAAAACATGCAGAAGCAGGGTGTCAGGTTCTTCCCTGCAGCAGCTCCCCTGAGTACAACCTCTCTCCCAGCCGAGATCCGTCACACGCGCTTGCCAGCGCGTCCACGTCATCACGTGATCTTTCTCCATGGAGGCGCGCGCCCGATGACGTCACGCACGTCGCATACCCGCGAGGCGCGGAAGATTTAAAAGCCAGAATCACTAAGCAAACAGTGCTTGGTGATTCTCGTGTATTCGATAGCCTAGCGTTTCCTCATATTTGATTGTTACTGAACCTGGATTTCCTGACTACCCTTCTGCCTGCCTGTGCCCCTTGATACCTGGACTGTTTCTCGTCATTCTGATTCTCTGGTTACCTGACCCCGGCTTGTCTCTCGTTTTTGCTACCTCTCTATTGCCCCTGATCTTGGACTGTTATCGTTTTGCTTATTATCAGTGTGGATTACAACTGCTGCAAGTTCCTGCATTTAACCCCTGTCAGTGTGGATTACAACTGCTGCAAGTTCCTGCATTTAACCCCTGTCAGTGAGGATTACAACTGTTGCAAGTTCCTGCATTTAACCCCTGTCAATAAATATATCTGTATTGTACCATCCTGCATTTTTGGTCTTCATCCAGTATAACTCTCCTCACACAGGGCAAAGCAGAAACCAAACTTAGGGTAAGAAATATTACAGAGCACAGGGCCAAAGACAAACACAATACAGTAAATGGACAAATAGGGCACAGACAAAGTGCAATGCTACAAAACTTAAAAACATAAATAAAAATAAAATAAACAAAGAGCAGGGCTAATGTAACATAACTAATATACAAACAGAACTACAGGAAGTAGCCTAAAATGTTGTGGAAATGGTGAGGGTTTTGTTACACCTGATGGCCATAAGATGATAAGCTTGCCAACCAGAGTCAATGTACCCCACATTAGGCAAGTCCCTAACACTAGAACTAACAACAAACTAGTAATTACATATAATAACTGAAACAATATTAATGAACTAAACAGACACACCGGAATTACCTGAAGGAGGATTGCACACTGGGAGCTGAACCACTGAGCAGAAACAGCTGGGGCACTTTATATAGGAGCAGAGAAATAAGGTAAAAGGAAATCCAGGAACGGATCAGAGGAAGAAAAATAGCAAAACCACCATAGGGTAAAAGCATAATATGGAGGGGACACAGCAAGCATAAGGGGACACAGTGAAAATAAAGGAAACTAAAGTAAGCAAGGAAATACAGAGAGAGGCAGGGAGAGACTAGATACAGAATAATCAGCCTGAATGAGCCTTACATAGCATGTAACATGGTCAAGTCTAGATGAGCTTGACAACTATTTACCAGAGTACTTGCCATCCATCAGAAGCATGACTATACCTTTGTAATCAGGGGAAACCTGTCATCTGAAAGTTATCTCTCACAATGTCCGAGGTCTCAATAACACTTAATAGAGATGCCAAGCAATGAGTTACTATGCTTGTCTGTGAGGTGACATACTTTTTCTTTAGAGAATACACCTGCGAACTGCAGCTTCTAAGCACTACTAGGGTAAACATTTCTCATCATATTACCATTTGACACACTCCACACAGAAACTCAATGGTGTCAGTATTTTTCTGAACGATAATCTGTATTTGTTCAAATTGTTGGTATAACTCTCTTGTGAAGCCGGAAAATACAATAAACAGTTTTATGAAAGAAAAAAAAATGACTCATAGTCTTTGTGAAACTCTTTTCCTAAAATTGGTATTTTAATATAGAACCTTAACCACTGTTCCAGTCCTCATCTAGGTTGGCAGAATAAAGGAAACAGCGAAAGCAACCACACAAGGGATTTCTCCCTCCAAACTTCTAAATGGACAAGAACTATACACCAAACAACTCTACTTCTCCAGACAGAAAATTATATGCCCGTGTTATTCTTTATAAAACTAATATTAACTTTCTAATGTGAGGGGACCACAGACCAGTTGAATTCTGAAATAATATTAAAGGCAGAATGATTAATGTCTTCCCAGAAGTAAGAGACAATTTACCAAATGTAATTTTCTTTATCAAACAGCACATTCCTCATACAATGGGCTCTGTTGTAACATGATTAGGAAAGAGCTATATTCTGATCACTAATGGATTTGGTCTCTTCCCGCTGTTATACAAGAACAAAATACATGTCAGATCCAGTTTCTCTCCCATTGCAACAAAGAAAGGACCTAAATTAAATTAATTTAACTTTGAATAAATGACCTTAATCAACCATGCTATTTTCTATTAGTATAATGAGGAAAGTAGAGAAAAATAGTGAGGCTGTAATTTAATGTAAATCCTAAACACGACTAGCAGATAAAACAATTTGTAACAATATAAAATATCAAACACTGGATTCTCAACTAGGTTTGTTTACAGTCCAAGCAAATCAATAAAATAATCTATAACACTACACTGAATACGTAGTTTTTACTTTTTCCAAATCCAATTTAGCAGTTAGATATACAAAAGAGGAGATGCAATCGTTTAGGTTAAGGTATGGAATAAACTGAATGCACAGCTGCTTTCTATAGTACAAATAAAAGAAAATAATCTTCTTTTTCACTCTTTTACGCACGCCAATATGTACACCTCAGTAGCTCCTTCCTCTTGCTGCTGAAATGAAGGAAAAAATTAATTAAACTATCCTGACCATGATTTCATTACTTTCTATTCCAAGGCAACTCAATCTGAAAGCCCATGTCTAAATCAAGGCATGGTGATCCAAATTCTTCCATGGATAATAGTCCATAAAAGTTAATTACGGTAACTGGGCAAAGCCATTTGCCCTTTCCCTGGCCAACCATGTAGAGCTGGGTAATATCTAGGCTGTGATACAGAAATGGTCAAATTCTGCAAGAAATACTCAATTTATTACTCAAGCGACCTGCTCTGTCGGAGGGGGGCAATCACTTATGATAGCTCTTTGAACCATTCCTTTGCTCTGTGTAGTTAAGCACATAAGGCATTTGACAGGTTGAAGGAGTGACAACAAATATCTACACCTGAAATTAATTCAGCAGATCAGGAAAAAGGCTGGTGAAGATGCAATCGGGGTTCCCTTTAGAAAGAAACTGTCACATGTTGTAAGATTATGTTGGCCTCCTGAATGTATGTGTGACGTTCTACCACAAGGAAAGAACTGAAAATGTGATACACATTTGTGTAAGGCGACTGAAAGCAACAGAAATGGCTTCTTCAGATAATGTGTAGTGCACATCTAGTCTGCTAAAAGATGAAGTTATATACATCCCAGTGAGTAGTTGCTGAGGAGATCAACAAAGCACATGGAAGAAGCTCTCAAGTGAAACGTGTAGTGCATGTTGATGTTGAGAGGGGGTAGAGCCATTAGATCCGGTAGATGCTGAAATGTTTTTCACTGTAAGACCGATGCTCTGGCTCAACATTTCAAAGATATTTAATATATTTGTTACTGATTAAAATACGCTATTATTAACCCCGTTGTGTCGACATTCTCTGTTTTCCCTTATCTTTTATCTGCATTGTGATGCAACCCTGGGCATGGAGATACCTATATCCTAAGCTGTCACAGAGGTTACTCATGCTTGTAGTTCCAGAGCAGACATTGCTCCTTACAATGTAAGTCTTCCATTCAATTTGATGTCTCATTTGAAATACAAGACTGACTACACTATAAGTGTATGTTACCTCTCTTTGTTTCTTTTGAGATATTGATCTCTACAGCAACTATTCATTTGGGAAATAGATAACTACCTTTTAGTGACTAACACTTTATTTTTTATTAATTGTACACTGTGGGACAATTGTGAGGATTGTAATTACTTCCTGTGTGTACTACATTCAATCAGAATACTATCTGTGAGTATACATCTTTAAAGTGAACCTTCTAAAACATTGCACTTAACAGCACGTTTTTTTGTAATAATAAATAACAGATTTAAATTGTTCAACAGAGTATCCACACAGAGCCTAAAGTACTGTATGTAAATCCTAGTCAGTCCTGAATCGTTAATAAATCCTCATCACAGCTATCATGAAATGAACCTCTACATGATCTCATCTGACATTAGTTAATGTTGTACGGTAGATTGTTACCTCGATTGATTGCACACTGAGGGCTATGTCCAATCCTTCTTTTGCAAGACATCTGAAACAGGTGGAAAGAATATCTGATTTTTCTTCAGGATCAAATCCTGTAATATGCTGCTAAATAAAATTTGGGACTCTCCGTAAAGTATGATTTTGGGTGCGTATTTGGGAAGGGGATTCCATTGTTGCGGACAGAACTCAACTTATATAAATGTTAAAAATGTGTTGTTGCAAATGTGGCGCTATGAATTTAGATTGTGCAGACTATAAACACATATGTAGCATCTTCATTAGATTTCTGTGTTAATATTATAGCTACATGATATGTAAAATCAGACAATGTAGACACATACTTTATACAGCATGCTGGACATCGAGTGAGCGTGTTAAAAGCACAACAGTAAATGTGATGCAATTGCAAAGTACACAAATCTGTATTCTATGTGAATGCCAACGTGTTTTTCCTGGATAAAGTAACTAAATACAAACAAATACACAAACATAACAAAATAAACGAATATAAAACCATATGGAGATGAAAGACCATATCCACATGTGACTGTTTAATCCTCACATGGTCTTTCTTATTGCCAGTTCTACAAATCACGTCTGTTAAATGAGGTTTTCCAGTCCTTATGGTTTGAGCTAGATACATATTTGAAAGCAATGTAGTAGGACTGATTTCTACAATACAAAGATATTCTGGGATTGGGGTATATTCGAGTGTTCTTTTGCATTTCAGTAGCTTTTATAAAGGATAGGCCAATCTGTTAATATCTTCTATAATAAGATGATTAGATTTCTACTTCAAGAAAATACAATTAGAATTCACAATAAAGCATTGGGGTTTTTATGCCTACAGCAGCGTTGATTATTTATCTCAATGTGCTGATTTGGACCCTGAGGACCTCACTGTGAGGGGTTTAAGCCAGGCACGGATGCTCCATATGTGTTGGGTGTGCGTCACCCCGAACAGCCACGCTGTGTATTCACAGCTGCCGTCGGCCCCTCCGATGTATCTCGTGTATTTCAACACGAGATACATCGTGCCCCTGAGTGACAGGTGTGCTCCTGACTGGCAGCATGCCTGGCACTCTGGGGCACGAGACGCCCCTGGTTTAAACTGCATATATTTTTAAGTGCACCTTACAGAATCCCACTAATTCTAATGCAGCTCTGCAGAAGGCATTTTCAATGGACATTATCCCTTAAAGGACAATTGTAGGCAAAATAACAACTCATGTTTAATTTAAAGATCATATCAAGTGTAGATGCTGTGTATAAAGATGCTTTAATGAAAGAATACAAATAAAAGCCCTTATTGAGCACTCGTTGCTTCATTAAGCTCTAACAGGGGGCAGACATGTTGTATAGAATCTTGGGTCAGATCTGCATTAACCTTCATGCAGATGAATGAAGATATGCCCCATGATTCTGTACAACATGCCTGCCCCCTGTTAGAGCTATATGAAGCAAAGAGTGCTCAATAAAGTATATTATTTGTGTTCTTTCATTAAAGCATTTTTATATAAAATGCCTAAACTTGATGTGATCTTTCAATTAAACACAAGTTAATTTATTGCTATAGTTGTCTTTGAAGAGGTCACCTGTTTACTCTCTTTTTTTGGATCATGAAAGTATGGGGTCATGAGAAAAAGTATAGGAGAAGAGAATTTGTCACACTCTAATATGTCTAATATAAAAAAAAGGGTCTGTCGACATCCCAAGGTTTTTATAATACAACTTTATATTGTATAATACATACTAATATCATCCTTCATCCATCTAAACACAAGGCTCTCCTACATTAGAAGGATTAATGGCATCCTTCATCCATCTATAGACACAAGGCTATCCTAGCTATAAGAACGGGAACGGGGGACTAAAAAAAAAAAAATTGGGCAGACTAGATGGACCAAATGGTTCTTATCTGCCGACACATTCTATGTTTCTATGTTTCTATCTATTTATTATTTATGCCAAAAGTCCCGCATTTATTTATGAATATATATTAACTAAGTCAGTGAGAACTACAGCCAAAACATGACATCATCTCTAAACCATAAAAAATGTACTTAATAAGCCTCAGTGCCTACATATGTTGTTGGCACTAAGACGTGTGAACTTAATGTAATGCTACATTTGGGTGTGCCTAGTACAGACTACAGTTTGGTGTTTTATAGGAAGACATTGGTCATCAGATAGAATTGTTAATCCAAACATACTATTCTTAACTACTTATATCACTAACATAATTATGAAACATGTATGTTCTGCCCATTTTGGAAATATCAAATCAAATTTCACTGTTATCAGAATAAATTGATGAGAGGTTGTGTTTTCTGTTCTATCTGTAAATTTATTTTTGACCAACTCTCTGTGGTTGTCTCCATTGAGCCTCAATGTTTCTGGAGGACAGCTTATCCAAAAACTTCTTGGTTCACACCTTGATTGAGTCACAGCTCTAAATGCTGCAGGGATGTAATCGTCCTTAATAAATATTTGGACAGAAAGAAAAAAGTAACACATCTATGAAAGAACTCAAACCCGCCAACATTTTTATTCATGTGCAACTTTTCATTATAACATTTAGAGCAACATTTATTTACCAAACATTTCCGAAAAATAATTCAAACTTAAACTAGATTGTATCCAAGTAGTAGATTAAAAAAAAAAAGAATCTTTGGAAAATCTAATCCTCAAGGAGATAAAGCATATATTTAAAATAATTGAGGTTTTGTGAGAACAGTTAAAGAGCCAACATAAAAATATGTTAATATTAATATTTTAATATTTCCTTCCCAGTGTTTAGAAAATATTCATCTTCACTAAAACACCAAGTTGAATCGCACCATTTGTTAAATGTATCACCCCTCTGGATTTAAACATGAGAAATGGGAAAGAAGCAGCTGGATTGGGGTGGAGGAATAGCCCTTCTCGCAACATAAATGAAAATGTTTCCATAAATGATTTAGTGTAGAGGGACTTGAAGCACAGTAAATGTATTACAGCCATGGTTGCGATGTTTACTTGGTCTGATATGTTAACTAACAGGTCACAATGAAGGGAGAAAAGAGGCGGAAGTCAAGCTGAAAAGAGAAAAGAGTTAGTTAAAGCCGTGTTAAAACTGTGAATCTGTGAAATCTACATTCACAGTGACATTGAAGGAACAGCTAATTCACAAGTAGGCATGGTTTGAAACTCTGCAGATTCATTGCAAGTGTTGCCAGCCAGTGGCTGTGGACTGGATACAGGAGATTGTTGGATCTCTGTAGCTCATTGACAATGTACCAATGTGAGTGTTAGTGATACATGGCATTTTATTGATTAATATATCTAATACAAATATTGCACATGAGTTTAATATAATCTAAAGGTGAGAGGTCCACTTGAATTGGCCAGTGAGTTGTTTTGATACTTGATACTTTGATGTACATGTAACATGTTCTCCACCAGTTGTTACTTCTTTGCAGTATAGTATAGACTAATGAAACCAGGGCCGGCCTTAAGTGTTCCGGCGCCCTGTGCGGGATTCACCCATGGCTTTTGATCTCCCCCAGCCAGTGCCTCTACCTGCTTTTTTTTTTTTTTTTCCTTTTTTTTTTTTTCTTTGGGCGGGAGGGCGCCCCCTGGGTTGTTGCGCCCTGTGCACTCGCACAGGTCGCACACCCCTAAGGCCGGCCCTGAATGAAACAACCATACACAGTCATGGGAAAAGAAAGTACACCTCTTTGAATTCCATGGTTTTACATATCAGAACATAATAACAATAATCTGTTCCTTAGCAGGTCTTAAAATGAGGCAAATACAACCTCATATTACACCATGTCATGATTTCTTTAATAAAAATGAAGCCAAAATAGAGAAGCCTTGTATGAAACACAAAGTACACCTTATGATTCAGTAGCTTGTAGAAACACATTTAGCAGCACTAACTTAAAGTAATTGTTTTTTTTATGACTTTATCAGGCTCTCACATTGTTGAGGAGGAAGTTTGGACCAGTCTTCTTTACAAAGTTGCTTCAGTTCATTGAGGTTTACTGGCATTTGTTTATGCACAGCTCTCTTAAGGTCCAACCACAGCACAGTCAAGTTGAGGTTTCTACTTTGACTGGGTCATTACAATACCTTGATTATTTCCTTATTCCACCATTCTGTTGTAGATTTGCTGGTGTGCTTGGGATCATTGTGCTGTTACATGATCCAATTTTGGTCAAGCTTTAGCTGTTATACAGATGTCCTCACACTTGACTCTAGAATATTTTGGTATACAGAGGGGTTCATGGTCACAATAGGTCACAATGAAGCTGCAAGTTGACTCAATGACTACAACATTCCCCTCCACTAGCGTGCTTGACAGTTGGTATGTGGTGTTTGTGCATTGTTTTTTTTTTTGTCAAGGGTGGCACTTTGCATTATGGCCAAACATCTCCAATTTGGTCTTGTTTGTCTAAAATACACTGTCCCAGAAGTCTTGTGGTTTGTTTAGATCCAACTGTGCAAACCTAAACCTTGCTGCCATGTTTATAGAGAGAAGGCGCTTTCTCCTGGCAACCTTTCTAAACAAACCATGCTTGTTCAGCCTTTTTCCAAGTGTAATGTAAATATGTAAATATAGGGTTTTTTTTTTTTGTTTTTGTTTTTATTTATTTTTTTATTATTATTTATTGTTTTTTTTTTTTGTTAAAGTGTTTGTTTGTTTTTTGAAATTTCTCTGGGCATTGGATTGTCTGACCTTGGGGTGAATTAGCTGGGATGTTCTGTCTTGGGACCTGTCTATTGGCTTGAATGTTTTCCACTTTTGAAAAATCTTTCTAACTGTAGAATAATGGACTTAAAATGTTTGGAAATAGCCTTATAACACTTCCAAGTTTGAAGTTCAGCAATAATTACTTCTGTATGATGATTATTTAAATTAATATGCAGCATTAAAATGTTTAAAGTTTAACTCTATGATCTAACGACCACAAAATAAATATAATGTTTGAAAATACAAACCCCTAAAATGGACAGAATTAAATAAATACACAATGATGGTCCCTGATGCAATTCCCAGGTGTAATATTTATAACATAGACTTTAGCTGCTAGTGAAAAATCTGCAGTAGAATCTCTACTGAAGAAAAGAATTAAAACTGAAATAAAGAAGTAGACTGTGCTATTTTTTTATTAAAAACAAACTTCTTAATAATATATACATTTTAATATACATGAAATAAAATACAATAAAGTAAAAGAAATAAGAATTATTACTTAAATATATAGACTCTGCTAATATTGTACTTATAGGTGGCTATGAATACATTCTTGTATAAATAAATACTGGCTATAAATACATTCCGTAGTTAAGTAAGCAGGGTAAACAGGTGCTAAACATACACCTAAATACATGTATTTACAATTAACCTTCTGCCACCCAATAAAAACCACATACATAATAATTTTGCACAAAAATATTAAATATATGTAAAATATGCACAGATATGGTACACACCTCGTTCTTTGTTGGACTCTGACCTGGCCAGGTACAAATAAAGTGCTATCAGGCACCACATGGGATGCATTTCAGATACTTCCTCACCCGATATTGGTGCCCAAAACCAATCATTGTATTTTTTTTTCATTTTCATTTCTTCCTCATTGTATTGTATTTTTATTTTATGTGTATTAAAATGTTTATATTATTAAGAAATGTACCAGGTATTTTTGTTATAAAATCTACTTCATATTTTTTTTTTTCTAAAATCATTGCTTCACCAAATTCTTTTGGCATAGCCACAATCCTAGCAAGAGTTTGGATCTATAAAAAAAAAAGTACAATCCCTTTGATATATTTTTATAAGACCCCATAAATTGCACCATTTTCTTCCTTTCTGACACTTTTCTATGACCATCTGATACATATATATGTGTGATAACAATAACATAAGGGGAGATTTATAAAGGTGTCACGAACAGATATTAAACTCAGTAGTTGCACAATCACAGTGTGTGCCAATGTATAATGCTAATTCCCAAAAGTAGGACAGAGTTAGAGTTCTGCGGGACATCGGGACAGAGCCTCTAAACTGGGACCGTCCCTCACAAAGGAGTAGGAGTTGGGAGGCATACTGTCCCGAAACTTCAGGTTGTTCCAGTGCAGGTTAAACATTGTTAAACAAGGCTAAATAGTTAGATTGTCTTTGTTTCAGTTTACAGAAAGCATTGCATGCATCATAACTGAAACAGTCATAACAAGCTGTGTATGGAAGGTAACACAAAACGTGTACTACTGCCACATGGAAATCTATTTTTCACACTGATTTTTCTACTGGCCGATTTATGTGAGTGACTGTCACTGAGCCAGCCTGTTAATATACTAAACAACTTTAGTGCAAGATAAGTATTGGAGTATTGAATTGGACTATTTAATTAGCCCAGCACATGTTGATAATGTGGTGTACAGTAATATTAGTGTAACATAACCTGGAAAGACTGTCTCACTTACTTGTTCAGTCAGTACTAAGCAAAGGACACAATTAGGAAAGCAATCAGTTAAAAGCTGCTGGTAATAACATTAAAGTGCCTTCCATTTATGTGACATCATTATCTGAAGGCATGTTCCTTTATGCTCAAATCTCAGTACATGAGAGACCCACCCATGTAAATGCTGAGGATTCACAACGTGATGTCTTGGAAGTAGCATGGAATTGAAGTGACGTTCTGAAGATACATTTCCTAGCTTACTACAGTACCTGGCACAGGTAAGCTTCCCCCATATGTTTATAATAAATGGAGCGTTCTGTAAAGTTACATGTTTTTAAGAGGCTTTGAATCTCTCATTCTGGAATGGAGTCTATAAACTATTTCCAATACTTCAGGGGATACAGATATGCTCAGCATTGTCTAAAACAGCAACAACTATTATTTGGCACTCTGTCGTTGTGGACTACACTTCCCATAATGCACAGCTAATTGGCTGGCTGAGCATCATGAAACATGTAATACACAACAGCAAAGGTCATTCATCACTAGCTAGAAATGTATTTTTCCAATACAGAAAGACTAAGTAGTGGCACCCTTTGGTTACAAAATCTACATGCATGTTACATGCTCCTTCAGCTCTCAAAGGGTTAAGGAAACATTTAGAAATGATAGTGAATCACAGTTACAATCCTAATATGTAAGTCTTTTTGTTGGATCCTTGCATTGGAATGTCATATACACTCTGTACAGCGAATTTTGGGGCAGTTTTATTTCAATCACAAACTCCTACTTATATGTATTTATACTATTGTGTACTTTACAAGGACCGGATGGGTCTGTTTGGCTAGTGTAGTAGTTTATTTGTAGGAGGCTCTGTGATATCTGTAATAGCATTTAAAGGGACTCAGTCGACCTAAACATTGTTTATACTATGGATGTAAAGAATAAAATATAAATAAAATGTATGTATTCATTGTGTTAGCAAAACTGCATGAAATTCATAAAATAAGAGACATATATGGTTTAACTGGAACTATGGTGTCTCCTGCTAATGACATCCCTTTGTGGCTTGATATGCAAATTACACTTTTCCAATTGGAAATTTAAATATCAAGTCACAGGTGATGTCATCAACAGGAGACATGACAGACACATTTAAACTTTATATTGCCATTATGTTATGCATTTGCTTGCAATGGATAGATCATTTTTGATATTTTTTATTCTCTACACACAGTATAAGTAATGTTAAGGTTGACCAAGTCCCTTTAAGGTATAGAATGCGTTTATGTCTGTGGGTAATTAGTTGGAATTACACTTAAGGACTCTGTTTCCTACCTTATTTAATTGCTCTGCTTTCTTATTTTCTCCCTGTGGCATTGCTGCCTTTGTTATGATTTACTATCCTGTTTTTGTCTTTTTTGTAAAGCATGAGGGGAAAATGGTTTCATCTACCACACTAATGCATTAATTTGTGCACTGCCATTGTGTTAAAAGGACTCTGACAACCTCAACATTGCTTTTTTTCTGTGTATGTACAGAATACAAACTATATGAAAAAGTATCAATATGGTGTATTAGCAGAATTGCAAGTAAAGGCATAAATTAGGGGACACTTTTTTTAACATGAAAAAAGCAAAAAATGCAAACGGATGCCTCACAATAATAAATAACAATAGTGACAGATAATGAATGGAGCTGCAAACACTAAAAGTGATCCCTCACACCAGTAGCATAAAAAACAATTTAAAAAGTGCTGTGCTGATACTTGTGCAACTTAGCTTCCATTTTGAGTTGTGTCACCCCCGGAGCCTTTAAACTAGAGCCAAGTTATAGGGCTCTGGTATATGTGAGTGCAGCACAAAGGGGGGTGGTCCATATTCTTAATATTTCTCTGGCAATACTACACGTGTGTTTGCTTTTCTCTTTTTCCCCTTTTTATGTATGCATTGTAGAAATACTTTGCTGCGCAATTGATGATAAGTATTAGAACATTTTGTTATACACTTTTTGCACAATTATCTGCGCAGCTTTTTTTATTCTTTTTTTTTAACATGTCTATGGTATCTCATGTCTATGACATCATCTGTGGATTGGTATGCAAATTAACTACATTTAAATGGGAAATGTGATATTTTGCATATCAAGCCACAAGGCGATGTTATAAGTAGGAGACATAACAGACACATTTAAAAAACACATTTCCCTCTTAATATATGCGTTTGCTTGCACTTTTGTTAAAACAATCATTTCATATAAGGTTTTATTCTCTACATTCACAGTATAAGCTAACAGAGTCACTTTAAGTAACATTATTTATATATATATATTTTTTTTTTATTTTTTTTTTTTAAGTTAAAGTTTTTTATTGAGTAGTCACAGATACATAACATGACATCAAATGACAGTTAACAGCAAATATCATATCAATTCTTGCTTACAGTGTAGTGAAATGTTTTAGTAGAGTAATATGGGAAGGAGCATACAGTACTTAGTGCAGATAACAGTAGGGATTAAGGATACAAAATATACCTTTAGCCTTAATCAAACAAATAAATCAAATAAAACAATAACTTGTGAATCAACTATCACAGGTATCAATGAATAAGTGGGTTGGCATACCCGTCCAGGGGCCGTACTTCGGCAAATGGTCGCTGTAGCACAAACTCATGCTTAGTTTAACATTCCTATACTGGGTATTTTTCCTAAGGTGCTGGGTAATGTCCTCTTCTAGATGAATACAGCTTAACACCCAAAAATGCAATTTTACCAATGTCTATTTTGCTAAACCATCTTAATATACAGAGTAAAAAAAAGGCTTTTGACTTCTACTGGCCAAAAAGTTATGGCATATCAAAGGTTAATGTGAAACCGATATTAGTTCCACTGAGCACCATACTCATATTTCAGAAAAAGAAAGTAACCATTAGGAATCAGCATATATAATATTCATTATGTTTAAACAAAATATCATATCATTTGCACTGTGGATTTAAGAAGAGAAGAAACTGAAAAGGTTAAATAGGAAAGGGGGAAGAAACACAAGGGGAGTAGAATATCCAAAATAGGAGAGATCATTAGGGGAAAAGGACCCCAAGAGAGGGTTATTCAGCAGTACTAGAGAGCACTGCAAAAATAAGAATGTGCTTTGGTGCTACAAAATGTGGGCCAAGAAAAAATAGTACCCCCATTCTGCAGATGTCATCAATACTTGTCTAAATTGTCTCTATTGCCACCTCACAAATGGAGGAGTATGGTGGGGTGTTCTGGGAGGGGGGGGGGGGGGGGGGGGAAGGGGTGGTTTACAACATTATATGGAAGATTATAGATTCAGCATTCATCAGGGCTCCCGACATGGCAATCTTGAATCTGGGAGTTGCCAGTAGGGTTGCAACATAATTTACCATCCACCAATACATTTAGATGAAATATTACTCACATATTAGCTGTGGAAGTACAGAAAGCACTATGGTTTGAAGAACTGACTTTGTTGCAAGCTTTCAAGACTGGTTGCTACATTGCTTCCTCCATTAATGTATACATTTGACTTGTTGCTGATCAGCATGTTTGTATTAAATCCTGCCTGGCCGTATTCAGCATCTATTTTGGAATGGAAGCTAAGGAGTTAATCTGCATAGTTGCACTGAGAACCCTGATGTATAATTAAGAGTGGACCAACCTCTGGGAGCAGTTGGTGCCAAAACTATAATTGAAAAACCTATCATTACGACCTTGTGATTTAATCGTACCTTATATTGAACCATATCTGTACAGATATTTGAAGAATGTATAATGTGATCATGTTCTCTTGATTATGCTAAAGTTATAAAAAAAGGATGAAATAATCATGATTCTTCACTCTCTTTTTAGGTTTTGTTTCTAAAGAATGGAATTAACTGGGAATAATAAATAACTGTAAATGAACCAGACTGAACTAGGTTGCATTTGAGCAGTGCTTATGTGGTATAGGGAACCATTTACTCTGAGGCTGCATAGTATTGTAGGCAAATAGTTCTGTTTCCATCTCTTTTTCCCCAACACTCATTTAAGAAAATCATTGATCAGACTAGAATACTATCTCCCGTTGTATATGAAGTGGTGTTGGTGTCTTTGAGGGCTATCCGCTAAAAGTGGGCTGCAAAGATCCAACATTACTAGTTGAGTTGGAGCATTTCTCCATCTATCAAACTCATCTACTCATGCCTGATGTTTAGAGTTCACTTGTCAGTTGTGAACTCATGTGGCTGTGTTTTGTAGCATTGAGTGGGTAATGACGAAGCTCTGATAAATCTTGTATGGGAAGAGTAACTGGACTAGCAAGTCAATCCTTTTCTAAACTCCATACCTCTTACATAGAAAGACCCACTTTTTTATTTTTCAACTTCTGATATTCTTTAACAGGGAGACATTTTATCATCCATTTGTGTCCTACGTGCTGCTTGACCTCATCCGCAGTTGGGTGGCCAACTTGCAATTAAGATGTACTGTGAAATTGACCGGCTTCGCCATAAGGTCCTGACCCCGAGCATCCCAATTACAGGGCGATTCATGTTGGAAAGTATGATACGATAATAAGCTGCAAAATCACTCCAAACATCTGATATCTGCCTCAGTGCGTTCTAAATCAAAATACATCTCAAGTAAAGCTTAATATATAACTGACTTTTAAAATGTACATATAAATATTTTATTTGTATATGTTCAAATATTTTCCTTTTGTATTGTACATATTCTCCAGGACATCCAGTTGACAGCAAAACAAATCACACTGTAATATGTCTGGTAAAACACTTTCTAAATGAATTGATAGGTAAGTTCCTTGAAAGCATTTCTCTGGAATGGAAATGGCCTAATGTGAAAGCTGAAGCTTGAATTAGCCTAGGCCTATTTATCAATGTTACAGACCTGCATTAGCTAATTATCTGAGTTGTGTAAATAGCGAATGCTACGACATGGGGGAGTTGTCGGCTGCTATGAGAGCCCCTTTATCAGGGAAAAATGTTGCCTGTTGTGCAGAACAGTATATCAACAATATGTGTGCCTACAAAAATTGTGATTTTATAGTTAAATACTATTTTCTGTTCATTTATTCTGCTCTGAACTATAATAGTTGATTTTCATACCTTCCAACTTCTGACTGGTCAATCGGGATGCCGCGGTGGGGGCTCAGCTTGGGAGGTCAAGTGCCAGTGCCCTAGTCACCCGAGAATAAGTTTGGGACTGCATGATTGCTATCCCAAATAGGTAGAGCTCGACAAGACAGGTAGAGCTCGACAAGACATTGGAACAGAGCCTCTAAATCGGAACTAATCGGAACTAATCGTGACTAATCGTAAATATATTTATTATTTTCTCAGTTATACTGCTGGACCACCAGTTTTTTTTTATATTTGGGACACTTGCAAAATGTTTGCTTGTATATTTTGCTTCTGAGGTGGCAGCAGAATACCGTTATTGCAGCATATTAATATTCCCTTCTTTTATATGCATTTTTATACAAATGAGAATGGTATTTCTGGGGTTTTAGAACCATCAATCATGTCTGTGGAGCTGTGCAAGTAATTGCTCTTCATGGCTTGTTGCAGAAGATCACTATCTGGCTTTAGTGATTTAAAAAAAAAATGATTTCCATTTATTTTACCATTACCAAAAACTACCATAGCTATTTAATATGATAGAGCTTTAATATATCATGTGCCTTTGTATAAGGCTAGGTATGCCATGCCTTGAAAGTAAAAGGACCTCCATAAACGAACGAGAATTAAATCGGAAATTCAAATAATTTTAAGTATAACATGGACCTGGTGGGAATCAATGGTTGTTAGCTGTTTGTATTGATTTAATTGAGCTTCCTTATGAAACGTGATTTACTGTTGAATTGACATGCTGGGTCAGGTAAAAAGACTGTGCAAAGTGGTAGATCTGTTTACTATAAACTCCCTCCAGTTTTGGTTCCACTTATTTCTGCCAATATTTTGCCTTGTTTTGGGACATGCACTGCAGCTTACCACTTTAGGTTATGTTCAAAACACATAAATGTATGTTTTTGAAATGTTTTGTTTTAGAAAATATCATTGCTTAAATAGGGTTGAAAACAGAGGACTTGGCCAAGCAGAAAATATTGAGGGAGTCAGAGCAGGAATGGCTGCCATTTTAAAATTGTATAATAGCAAGGCAAGTTGTCCCACTCTACATGGGTGAGAGGGTTTGTTACAGTTTAGGAAGGCTTACATCCTGCCAAGAGATGGATGGTTGGTTGCAAATCATCCAGCACCCATTCCGCTCCTTCCCTTGTGTCTGCTTTGTAGTGGTAGTGGACATGCCAATCAAGCTAGTTTGCCCATCCCGGTGGGAAGCATTGGACATGGGCAGGTGGTCAGAGTTCCTATTGAAGTTAGGCCCTAATTCAAGTAGTCCTGTACATTTCACATTTGTGATTTATTTATTTATTCTCAACTCTACATTGACTATATAACACTGAAAACATACAGTACTTTTTTTTAAAATGGGTATATGTTTGTATATTCACATCTAGCTGACTACTGTATTATCTAAAATGACCTTCTGTCCCAGCATCATGGAGGTCTGTTGATATTTTCTTTTGTTGGCCCTGCTGGATATAGTAAAAAGGCAGGTGTAAAGGGACATCCACGGCTCACTGATAATGCAAACGCTCCCTTAAATGCGCCTGAAAAGATTACAAAAACTGCAGGGCTCCCATCAACGCTAGGCATTCCAGCCCATTTTAAATTAGTAAGCAGAGACGGGACATGGAGAGAGCCTTCATACAGTTTAGTATATGAAGAAAACCAGAATTTATTTGATGAAGAGCCACTGTGGCACGGAACGAGTAGGGCATTAATTTCACTGATTATTCCATTGTTTGTACCCTCTATACATTTCAAATAAATGCTGGTTTCTTTCATATACAGAAATATATATATAGTGTGGCTCAGGAGGCTCATCATCCGATACTTTCGTAATGCGGGTGATGGTAGCGTTATCATGGCCAGCCTAGATCCTAAATGGTTCTCTCTGCCCACTGGATATACAGTGCGGCTCAGGAGGGTCATCATCCAATATTTTTATAATGCAGATGATGGTAGATGTATCATGGCCAGCTTAGATCCTAAATGGTTCAGTGCCAGGAACCTTCTTTTGGCAATCTTCATAGAGGCATTTATTGACATGAGACATGAGCAGTCAGAGGCATGAGCAGTCAGACTATGAGCGATGACATTTTTTATAACAAGTAAATGTCAGTAGTCTTTCATCAGCCAGGGAATGGAAAACAAAGCTCTCCTAGGTTCTGTGTGATGAATGAGAAAAAAACTACACAAGAGAAAGCACAGTGGCAGTAGCAACATTGTATAGGTCAACCCACCTAGGTACAATTCTGCAGGCAAGCACATTCATCCAGAGAGTACTCAGTCCTTATAGTTTCCTAGAAGGGAAGGACAATTGTGAGATTCTGGGAAAAAGTCATATGCATACTTTTTAAATGAATAACCCACTGCTTATTATCACATACTTGGTGGTTGTAAGATATACCACCGAATCAGCATTTTTTTGAAGGTGGTCTTAGTGATTCATGGATATGAAGCAAACGGAATTTTTTCTTGTACCTAGTAAAAAAAAAACATGTGTCATAGGCAATGAGCATACTAAAGTAAACTACCTATATTTAGCAAATATAAATCACTATACCTCCAATTTTTCATACAATCCAGCCGTGTTAGGTCTTCAGCTTAGTTGTTTGCAAATGTTATAAAACAAACTACAAAGGATTCAAAAAGACAAAATTGACAATATAAAAGAAAAGTCCAAATGCTGGAAAATATTATGATGTCAGCACAAACGACATTGAGCTATAGTCAGTGACCTGAGTAATCACTTTTTGTTTTGTTTTTTATCTCACAATGTTCTATTACATGGTATCGGATTCAATGCAACTTTCATTTGGGGTTATGTGTGTAAGTGTTTCTGTCAGAAAATATGTTGCATCATAAGTAGAGTTGAGCGGACAGCTGGATGTTCAGGTTCGGCGGGTTCAGCCGAACTTCGGAAAAAAGTCCGGGTTCGGGCTCGAACTTGACCCCGAAACCCATTGAAGTCAATGGGGACCCGAACTTTTGGGCACTAAAATACCTCTAAAAATGTCCTGGAAAGGGCTAGAGGTCTGCAAAAGGAAGTAAAATGGGGGTAAGAGTAGGACAAGTGCCCTGCAAACAAATGTGGATAGGGAAATAACTTAAAATAACATAAAATACATAAAAATTAAAAATACAGCTCAGACATAAAATAAGACTAGATGAAATCTTTGATTTTAGCTTTGGAAGAACATAAATCAAAATCTAAAGCATGACTGCCAGGAGGATCAACAGAATTATCCATTTGAGAGAGGGTTGGCATACAGGGTATTCTCTTTCATTGTTCAAACTGAGCTCAACTTCTGATGCATGGAGAAAAGGCCTTCACAAGCCTCTGCTATTGTGTACATAGTTTATACTAAGTGACCCATAGGTTGAGGAGGCGATGACCGTGACGGTGTAGGTGGAAGCGGCGGTGGAGGAGGAGGAGGTAGCCACCACTGTATTTTATTTGGTTTTTTTTTTGTTTGTTTTTTTGTTTTTTTTTAATTGGGGTAGCCCCCAAAATATTGGGACATATAAAAAAAAAGAAAACAAAGAATAAGTGCACTTGAGGATAACAATGGCTGGGTGAGGCCGGTATAAATGTCTATTCTGCACAAGGTACAGACAAGTCTGGTGGGATCCATGCCTGGTTCATTTTAATAAACGTGAGCTTGTCCACGTTGGCTGTGGACAGGCGGCTGCGTTTGTCTGTGAAAACACATGTTCAGACAATACACTGGCTGCAGGGCAGACCAGCACCTCCAAGGCATAAAGGGGAAGCTCAGGCCATGTGCCCAGTTTGGAGACCCAGAAGTTGAATGGGGCAGACCCATCAGTCAGTATGAGTAGGCCTGTGCACACGTACTGTTCCACCATGTTGCTGAAATGCTGCCTCCTGCTAAGACGTTGCATATCAGATGGTGGTGCTGGTTCTTGTGGCGTGCTGACTATTACACATTTCGGACATGCTAACCCTGCCTTCTGAGGTGCTGGCGGTGCCAATTTAAAGAGGCCAACTAGACTGGACACCCAGAATGAATGAAGATTGTACTTCTGCAAGTTTATTTTTTTTTAAACCACTGTATACAAAAGTTTATATTTTTGTATTTTCACTACAATTTTGGCACTTGTTGTATTTTTGCACACTTTTGATACAATCACTGTAGAAAATGTAAATCATGAATATTGTCTGCAAAGGACGAACAAATTGGGTATCAAAAAACTTTGTTTTCAGGCAATAGTGGCCTTGTGAACTGCTGACCTACCACTTGGTTTCATGAGTTAAGGGTCCCAGCACCCCAAAACACCAGCACGTATCCAACTTTGGCCCTCTGGCTGCCGATGGATTAAATCCCATATACTCCTGACCAGAATATGGAAGTTCTAGACCAAAAGGAAGGGCTGCAATTTTTCACCGTTGCAGAAAAATACCAAGAATTTGAGAATGCTACAAGCATCTATATTGCAAGATCTCTTGAATAGCGTTAGTGCAGGAGCACCATTTATATTTGATGTAAACCGATCTAGAATCTGGATATGACTGCAGTGTCAGGATGTATTCTGCAGGAAGTTTACTAGACCTATTAAAACGTCCAAATTCCAATGTATAGCTTTCTGCTCCCAGTAGACCCATCTATTATATTCTGGCATTTTGTAGAATGTGTGGTTACCTATAGTAACAGATGATGGCTTCCAACACTGCATTAATGGTTTGAACAGATGATTGAAATTATATACAGTGGGGCATAAAAGTCAGCCACCAATTGTGCAAGTTCTCCCACTTAAAAAGATGAGAGGCCTATAATTTTCATCATAGCTATCTTGACCTTGGTGACAATGGCGGTTTTGACATTTTTGGGGTGTTTGTGTTTAGCTGTAATTTTCTTCTTTCTCACATACTGTACCCACACAAATTATATGTTGTTTTTATCGTCATAAGAAGGGCTTTAATTAGATACCATTATGTTCATCATATCTTATTATTTACTACAAAAAAATCATAAAATATGATGACAAATTAAAAAAACAAAACTTTTTCTAACTTTGACCTAAAATATAATTTACACAAATACAATCATTAAAAAAGAACCCATCTAAATCGTTTCTAAATGTTGTCCCGAGTTCAGAAATATGCATGTTTCCATATTTTTTGGTATTGTTTGCGAGTTATGAGGCAAAAACTCCAAATAGTGTTTTTTCCTATATTGACCTTTTGACCCCAAACCTAACCCTAAATTTAACCCTAACACTAAATTTAACCCCAACTCTAACCCTTATGCTATCCCTTAATATATTTTCATTTTAATTTAATTTTAACCCTATCCCTTATGCTAAGAATTATTTAATTTTAACCCTATAGGCTAATCTAACTATAATACCAGTTTTTAGCTAATTAAATATTTTTCTTTCTTTTTTTTAAACATTGCACTGTTATTTTTTGCCTCTATGGGCAGTTGAGTAGCATATTCATAGCGACGGAAGTGAATTTTCTTTCACTTCCGAAGCGCAGACCTCAAGAGGGCACAGCCATTTTGAGCATGCTGCTCCGTGGGGCGATCGTGGGTGTCCCAGAGAGGAAATTTCGGTGCTGGCTATTGCCTCGACATCAAGGCAATAGACCAGCACCATTAAAGCGGTTTTCGCGATCGGTTATCGCGAAAACCGCTTGTTTCACCGCAGGATGTGCCAGGCGCATCCATTGTTGGGAACAGAGTTCCCGGGAGGATGTGCCTGACACATCCATTGTCGCGAAGGGGTTTTAGAAAAAAGTTATTATTTATAAATGAATAAACAGTGTCATAATGCCCCACAGTAATTGCCACACTGTAACCTTTATCCCACTGTGTGACAGAGGGCACAAATGATTTGCACCAGCACCCAGATGGCACTAAGACTTTTCCCAGCACCCAGGACTTACCCCAGCTCGCTGATTGAACTCACAGGACTCACCCAGATGGCACTCAGGATGTAGCTGTGAGCTCCATTCACAAATGTGGGGGGTGTATTCTTTTGATCACATTCTACAAATGATCACCCACCCCTGTGTTGATGGCGCTGAGTATCTTAAGTCCTCCAGGCTCATTATATAGAAGACCTGGAGGATTTTGGAAAAGCAGCCGCCCGGCATGCTAGCAGAGTGCTGTGTCCAGATAGCACGAGGATAAGTAGGTGAAAGCTCATTCAGACTGGCACCTGTCCTTCCTCCATAATGGCAGCCTGTGGGGGTGGTGGCGCTCTGGGAGACTGCCCCCTGTGGATGTTGCTTGTGCTTACCTTGGGTACAAATATGTGTGCAAACCCTATATTAGTAGTAACTTATATTTTATAAATCATATATATATTTATAAATATCATATAAGTTACACACCTAAAGATACCTTCCCAATGAATACTGCTAATGTGAAAAAACCTATACTCTGAAGTCCTGGATTAAAACAAATACAGTCATAAATTGAGCATTAACTCTGTCTTCATGACACATCTATAAACGAGGGTACTCTCACTGTAATTTTCCTGGTAAAACCCTTTCTAAATAAATTCCCCAGCCCCGTCGGCAGTATATGGGTTAATAGGGCTCTGTACGTAGAACAAAAGCGGGGCGGTGTATATCTTCGGAAAGAATGAGTTGTTCTGTGCTTATGAGTAATTCTGCAAGTTTGACCTTCCTCTTGGAATAGTCCATTATCTGATGTAATGTATGGGCTGGAGAGTTCAAATAGTTGGGATATACTGTCATAGTCCTTTCCAAAATTGTGGTCTAAACATATATTTTACATTCTAAAACTAGCTGTTTTCCATCAGTACTTTTATAAAAAGATCACATCAGCAAGTTAGCTGATAGTTTTTTGGATACCATAAGTTGTCTGGCAATAAACCTGTGGGTTTTTCTTTTCTTGTGGAAATAATTATGTATTAAGGTAGAATAAAATAAATTAGTACTGTGCGTGTACTAAGGAAATGTAGACATACTACCTTTAGTTTTAAGCAACCAATTACATTTCCATTTTATAAACTCACTTTTGAGCTAACTGTACTTTCTCATGGCTGAATAAACGTGTACCTAATGTGACATTACTCGTAGTTATGCAGTTTGTGTGATTGATTGTTTGAATTTACTTAAAAAGTTATGAATGTCTTTTTAAACTCACTTATGAAATGATTTTGCTTTCTCATTCACTATCATTAAGACTGAAATGGTGTTTAAAGGACCATTTCAAGTTAAAAATGTACCTTATAACGATTTACTATGAAAAAAATCTGAATTCGTTTTTCACTTTACTGTTTTTTAAATTGGTTAAGTCTACATAAAGGCAGTGGCGGATACGGGGCAGGGGGGGCTATTGCTCCATTGCCCAGCTATCAGATGATGTGTACGGTGTCCCAAAGATGGTGGTAGTGCTGCCCACGTGGGCAGGCTAATAGCAGTGGTGGATGCTCCATATGTGCTAGGTGTGCGCCGCACTCCTAACATGGAGCACCTTGCGCTTGTATTTCTGGGGTTAGTGTGCTCCGAATTTTTCTATACTTTTCTTGCTCACAGAGTGAGTGACTCTGTTGCGAATTCAACGCAGGGTCGTCTTTCGGATGACGTCTCGGGTATTTCCGGGGGTTTGTGTGCTGCCTGTTCTCAGCACACAAACCTCCGGAAATGCCCGAGAGACGTCGTGCCTCCGAGTGACAGGCGTGTTCCAGGCTGGCAGCACACCTGTCACTCAGGGGCACGATACGCCCCTGCCTAATAGTGGAATATTGAGGGGCAAACTAACAGTGGCATATTAATGGGCAAACTGGCTGTAGCATATTAATGGGCAAAGTAACAGTGACATATTAATGGGCATACTATATTAATGGGGAAATTGTCTGTGGTATATTAATGGTAAGACGAATAGTGGCACATTAATAGGCATACTAACAGTGGTATATTAATGGGCAGACTAATAAGGGCATATTAATGGGCAAATTGGCTGACAGGGGAGAGAAGAGAACACTGACGGGGTAGAAGAGAACACTGACGGGGTAGAAGAGAACACTGATGGGGTAGAAGAGAGAACACTGACGGGGAGAAGAGAGAAGACTGACAGGGGAGTAAAGAACACTGACGGGGAGAAGCAAGAACACTGACTGGGAGAATTAGAGAACACTGACAGGAGAGAAGAGATAACACTGACGGGGGAGAAGAGAGAGCACTCACGGGGGGAGAATAGAGGTTTGGGGTGGGGAAGGAGAGACATACATGGTTAGAGGGACAAAGAGACAGTTATAGGGTGTAGGAGAGAGACATGAATGGGAGGAGGGAAGAGGAGAGAGACAGATGTGGGAAAGAAGATGAGAGAGAGACATGGGAAGGGAGAGGAGAGAGACAGACATGGGAAGGATTGGAGAGAGACAGACATGGGAAGGGATAGGAGAGAGACAGACATGGTAAAGAAGTGGAGAGAGACAGACATGGAGAGGAAGAGAGAGAAAGTAGGACATGGGAAGAGAGAGGAGAGAGAGACAGACATGAGATGGTAGAGGAGAGAGGAAAAGACAGATGGACATGTGCAGTGCTCCTCCCAAGACCAGACTCTGGATCCGCCCCTGCATAAAGGTTAAACATGCACGTTATCTATGTATATATGAGCATGTAAAAGTATACATGCTTTATCCAGCATATTTCACAGTATGAAAAGGGTAAGCTTCCATGGCCCTTTAAGATTTCTCCACTGGAAGGAATGCAATATAGCTCAGTTTGCAAAGTTCTCCAATGCAGCTGAATGGGAGAATTTTTCATTTACATTGGCCTAAAATTTGAAATTCCTATCTCAGTTCCCTGCAATTGTCTGCAATTCTCTTTTTATTGAGTACACCCTTTAGTTTTCTTGTAGAAACATAAAAACAATTCTATTTTTTAACTTCATAAAATACATCCAAAAGAGCAGCAAAGGAATTTATGCAATAAAAAGTAAACTTTAATTGTAACATGTACTACTCCAGTATATTCATCAATAATGACATAAAAGGAATTCTTCACCAATCGATTGTTTGTTTGTTTATTTGCTTATTTGTTTGTTTATGCGTAAAGAATACAAAAATATAAATAGGGATAAATCTGGTGCTGTGCACAATAGGGTGACCACATGTCCCAGATTAACCAAGATAGTTAACAATGCAGAGTCCTGGAATGAGAGCTCAATGTTAAGAAGGCTTCTCAACTTTCCTTATTGGTTGAGTATTTATATGCTCCTCACATGGTGCTCAGTGTACGCTACAGCAGCCTGCTTGCTGTAGGAACCAGGTAAGAAACCCATACTGTGTGTGTTTCACCTTGTGAAGGTGTGTACTTTACTTTTATAAACACATACGCAGAATCACATACCCCTGGGGAGGGGGGTAATTTTATTAAATGGGGACCAGGGCAATTTGTATATTAATTTAAATGCTGAGAGCCGTATTGCTGGCTCCCAGCCTCTTTTATTCATTAAAGTCCAATTCACTCCCAACTTGAACCCTTCACTTTTTAATAAATATAAATTTTTATTGCTTTGTATAAAGGTTGAGTTCGAGATCCGAGTCTGAGTTGGACTTTGTTGAGGGAAGTTGAATTGAAGGGCAACTTTATTTTAGTGAATTGCTGAAGGTGACCTAGTTGGAAGGTTTAATTCAATTTTGATACTAAGACAAATTCAACCTCCCAACTTGACCACCTTGAGACAAACTCAAATTTTAGGGAATAGACAATCCATAGTATTGGTATTTCAATCTGACATGTTTAATTGATCATTGGCGCGTAATTGAAGGTTAATAAAATGCAATCAGTCCACCTGAGAGGGGAATGGCTACATAAAATCAAACCCCAAAATTAAAAAAATACAGAATACGGAAAAAGCACAAAAGTCTCCAAAAAGTAACAACAGTATAAATGTTTTCTGAAAAACGAGCAAGTTTTTATTGGTGTTGGAAAATTTAGGGTTTTCACAATATGTACCGATTGGTTCTGAAATGGATTCGGATTGGACATAATAATTTAATTGAAGGGACCCCTGAAAATTGGCTACACACATGCCACAAGTCTGATCTGAAAAAAATGATGAAGTAATAAAAATAAAAAGTAAAAATATCTATTAAACTAATAAAAAAATACCTATAAAAAAACTGCCCCCCTTAAAATTAGGGTCAGAAGTAGTCATTAAAAGCCTATCTGTGATTCTGACTCCTAAGATCCTAACACTTCTCTCTCTTTCATTTTTAGCTTAAAGTATCTTAACCACTTAACGCATATGGACGTATATATACGTCCTACAAAGCATGGTCCTTGAGGACCATGAGGACAAATATACTTCCTGTGTTTTCAAGTAGCATTGCTCTCCTTACCGCAATTCTACATGTCTGCAGTTACTCTTAGAGGCTGCTTCAGATGCAAAGCAGCCTGTGAGAGTGCCTTTTGCCTTTCACCCAAACCCCCCCCGGTGAAATGATCTCCGCGAATATGATCGTATGTGTTTTAAACTCACATAGGCAGTGATCAGCTTTTACTGCCTATGTGTGCCAATCAAGGCATCATAAAACACCTTCTCTGCCCCCCAGGGCACCAAGATCACCCGGTGATTGCGGGTGCAGTATTGGAGGCGATGCTCCTCCAATTCAACGTGCCCAGCAGAGAGCGACGGAAGTTAACTGGGAAAAAATCTCTTCTGTTGCTCTGAAACTGTTGCTTGACTGCCCCTAGGGGCAGTCAGCAACATTACAGTTCGAAATTTTGTTTTAAACTAAATAAAAGGAAAAAGCTAAACCCTAGATCTACTTACCCTAGACTAGGGTTAGGGTTACAGGTGGGTTAGGGTTAGTACAAGGGTTAGATTAAGGGGTGGGGGTAGATTTAGGGTTAGGGTAAATTTAGGGTTAGGGTTAGGGTTGGGATCAAAACAAAGAAAGTGGTTAGGAAACAAAAAACACTAGTATTGATTATTGCCCTATTACTTGAAATAAAACATAAAAAAACATGGAAACATTGGTATTTCTGAACTCAGGACAAATAATAGAAATATATAGATGGGGTCTTTTTTTACCACTTGTAATTTTCTTTAAAAAAAATCAGGTCAAAGTTAGAAAAAGGTTTTTTTTTTGGCATATTTTCATCATATTTTGATATTTTTTTAATAGTAAATTATATCATATGATAGAAATAATAGTACCAAATGAAATCCAAATCCATCCTTTAAAAAATGATATATAATTTGTGTGGGTGGACTGAACACAAAGAAAGAAATTCACAGTTCAGCAAATATATGACAAAAAAAAGCTAAGGAGGACCTGTCTCTAGATGAAAGCCTGCACAGCAACTATTGCAGCAACTGTGATAAAAATCCAAATACCGTATTTGCTCGATTATAAGACGAGGTTTTTTTCAGAGCAAATGCTCTGAAAAATCCCCCTCGTCTTTTAATCGAGGTCTCTTATAATCTGATCTCAAATTGAGGTCAGATTATAAGACATGGATCCAGGTCCCCAGCAGAGCTGCAGGGGACCTGGATCCCCCTCTCTAGCAGCAGGGGAAGTCTGCGCAACGAGCGCAGACTCCCCTGCTTCCGCCCGGCACGACCGCCGGGGCTTCTGTGAAGAAGCCGGATACTTCCGCTTTCGTCACAGAAGTCACCCGGCGAGCGTGCCGGGCGGCAGCAGGGAGGTCTGCGCTCATCGCGCAGACTTCCTCTGCTGCCCCACTAGGCACCAGGGAGAATCGGGCAGCTGGGGGATGTCTGCACGATACGTGCAGATATCCTCCATGCTGCCCGACACGGCAGACTATTATGACGGACAGCTGTCCGTCATAATAGACTGCCGTGTCGGGCAGCATGGAGGATGTCTGCAAGTATCGTGCAGACATCCCCCGGCTGCCCCCACTAGCCACCAGGGATCAAGGTAAGGGGAAGGGAGGGAGGGGGAGCAGAGAGACAGGGGGAGGGAGGGGGGCAGAGAGACAGGGGGAGGGAGGGGGACAAAGAGACAGGGGGAGGGAGGGAGGGGGACAGAGAGACAGGGGGGACAGAGAGACAGGGGGGAGGGAGGGGGGCAGAGACAGAGTCAAGGGGAGGGGGTTAAGAGACAGAGACAAGGGGAGGGAAGGGGTTAAGAGACAGACAAGGGGAGGGAAGGGGTTAAGAGACAGAGACAAGGTGAGGGAAGGGGTTAAGAGACAGACAAGGGGAGGGAAGGGGTTAAGAGACAGACAAGGGGAGGGAAGGGGTTAAGAGACAGATACAAGGGGAGGGAAGGGGTTAAGAGACAGAGACAAGGGGAGTGAGGGGGTTAAGAGACAGACAAGGGGAGGGTGGAGAGAGAGAAAAATGGGGGCAAGGGAAAGAGAAAGGCAGCATTGGCACATAAAAAGAAATAAAAACTAGAAATACATTTTTTGATATCATAATTTTTTATTAAAAAAGCAATTTACATGTGAATATATACAAGTTTAACTTTTTTCCTATAGGGTAGTCTTATATTCAGGCTTTTAGTTTTTTTCCTAAAGGAATATCCAAAGTTTGGGGGGTCGTCTTATAATCAGGGTCGTCTTATAATCGAGCAAATACGGTAAGTTAATTATTGCAAGAAACCCATCAGTACATGCAGTAACCCTAAGGAGAAAACCTGCAATAGATTGATCTTCAATAAATAAAAAGCAGGGCCTAATTTAATATGCTTTTACTTGTACAGAACAAGTACAAGGACTTATTTGGGTTAAAAAACTGATCTCATAGCAAGACTCAGACTGTAAAGTACAAAGAATGCTTATTGCTATATCGTGATACTCTGTATAATTCACTGCTTCAGGAGAATGCTATGTAATAGTTATGTTAGCCCACCACTAAGCATATGGATTATTTTTAATTCTAGCGAATTTAACATTTTGACCGTAGCAAGATTAATCAGATTAAATGTATTTTATTAACTTCATAGCCAGCGGTTAGCATACTATATGCTTCATAGCCAGCAGTTAGATACTGTATAGGTGCCCAGCAGAGCTACTAAAATATGAAAGGTGTATTGTTGGATTAATCACATCGTTACATAGTTGGAATTTAAAAAAGCTGTGAAAACAGCCGTTATCATTGTCAATCTTGCCGTTTTTGAAAGGCCTATATTCTATGGTTTGAACAATCGTGGCAGTCAATGTAAGAAATGTTAGAAATATGAGTGAGTAAAAAGTACTGCTCAGCAAAATTCTGCAGAAAAACTGCAGAAAGACTATCAGTGTTTGCCAATGAAAATACTAGGCTTTAAAAGAGGAAGAAGGCATTGCTTAGGTATGAATAGAATATTTATTCTATGTTTCAAGCTAGCGGAAGTCCTTTATGTTTATATCTTGCTAGGTATCCTTTTTGCCATGGTGGCTTTCAAATGTCGTTCTTACCACATTTTGAAAAGGAATCTAGAATGTACAGTTATTGGATTGTTTATGTCTTCCTATAACATGTCGTTTAATGCATTCATGCAAAAATGCTTCACAAGAGCAGACCATTTTGCGTTTCATTAAACGGACTCTGTGAAGCAATACTGTGACTGTATAAAAATTTTTAAAAAATATCTGTACCTTGGTTGCAGAATTGAATAAAAAAAAAATATATATATATATATATGTTATAAATGAATCTTTGCTGTCTCCATGCAAATGAACAGATTTTAAATTGGAAATATGTAATTTACATATTAAGTGTCAAGGTGATGTCATAAACTGGAGACACCCTATATCCATTTAAAACATATATTTCTCGTATTTTATGCTTTTTTGTGCAAATTTGCTAACACAGTATATAGAGCATTTCTCATCATTTGTAATTCTTTATATTCACGGTATGTAAAAAAAAAATATATCAACTTGCTGAATGCCTCTTGTTTTGGAACACAGAAAACATTTATTACCTTGTCTTAGATTTTCTGTCCCTAAACATATAAAAGAGACATTTCAATTGGAATATCAACACATTGCTTGGTATAAAACAAATGTTGTCTTTTATACCAAGCAACATGTCTAACATGTTTTCTTAGAGAAAGCAAGGGTTAAAAAAAAGTGTGTGCCCTTGTGCCAAGTAAACCCAACATGTGTCTTTAGAGATACACATTGGTTTATGCTTGGCACTGCCTCAATCCTGAGGCAGAGCAAGTGGGGGAGGCTGGTGCTGTACACACACAGCCAATCTGAGTGGGGGTATTTCCTGCCACTTAATGTAAGGGAGATTATTCACTGATTCTGGCTATCATCAATATCAAACAAAAGAAAACAAAAATCAAATTCTTGCTGACAATACTATTCTAGATATCTATGTCTCTGCTTGTATCCGTTCTATCAGAGGCTAGATATGTTGTTTAGAATCAGATGGTTCAGATTCAATTCTAAACATGTCTGGTAAACAGAGGACTCACTAAGATACTGTTATTTTTATTCTTTCATTAAAACATTTCTATTTAATATGCCTACACGTGATCTAATATTTTAATTAAACATAATTAACTTATTTGCCAACAGTTGTCAGTCATTTCAACCACAGCCTATTTATTCATACACTTGGACTAGCTTCTGCCTTCCAAAACAGAGAATTAGTCAAGTTCAATATACAGCTGTGTATTATCCCTCACAATTGAACTGCAACAAATGTACGTAAACTAAACCACTAGTGTTCTAGCCCCTTTCAGAAGATTTATCTAGCATTTCAACAGCAGGGGTAGATGTCAGGGCAGAGTGATAGTCCTATAAGAATGTGTATTGCAATCTTCCCGTTCCAGTAAGTTGAATATTGTGGACTTATGTAATATATTAACTTTCCTGCTTTTGACAAAAAATACACACTTTTTAAATAAAATTACTACAATTCCTTTACAATAATGAATAATGAATCAATGTATTGCATTTTATTTTACATACAAACATTGTAAATGCCTATGTTTTATGTGTATATTTTTACTCCAGTCCAAAAGCTACACCTATAAAAGCACATTTTAGACAGTTCAAAAAATCGGAAAAAAATAGAACTGTAAAAAAAAGCCTTATGCCATGGATACTGTATTATTACACTGTTTGGAAAAATGTTAATGTTACACTAGCAGATATTTTCCTGCAATAATTATTAGCTTGATCTTGTCGCTAAATTTTGTCCATGCCATTTAATTTTCTTGCTTACATCTGAACATCTAAGAAACAGACTGTCTGGATTTAATCAAAACCAAATGGGATCCAAGTTCTCAGCCCAGACAAGAGCAGCCAGGAGGAAGTCATTGTAGGGAAAGAGAGAAGGGGGAAAAAAAGATAATAGTTGACAGTTTTACAGTGCTTAAAGAAAAAGAGAAGTTTTTCTACTAACTTGCTTCACATATTACAAGACAGGGAAAGATGTCAGCAGGCTTCTAACATGATCAATGTAAAGTCATTGGCTGGTGGTTGCGAAGTGCTGGAATAATGTGACAGAGGGTCTCCAAGGAGAGGTAAAGTAATACATGTATTAGAAGCTTATGTATCAAACTGAATTGAGAAACCACTTTCTTGTTCTTGCAGCTAGAAATGTGTGAATCGAATCTTTGGTTGTTAAATAGAAGATTGTATTTGTTTCTGTGAACGATAATCCTGCAGTTTGTCAGGGCTGTGTGTACTTTACAGACGTCAAACCTTAATGTGTTCTATCAGAATAAAATGGTATGTGTCTACTACACGTAATGATGGTCTCCACTATAATTATTTCTTATGGCTAGGAATTATTTCTTTTTCTTTTGGTTCTACTTAAGCTAACATGTAGGCGTAATCACTGCAGTCTCCTAAATCAAAAGCTGGAGTTAGGAGAGATTTTTTTTTTTTTTTTTTTTTTAACTTTCCTTCTATTTTGTTTTTACTGAGTTTCAATTTTTAGTTTCTATTTTTTTTCCAGCATGTAACTTTTCTTCAGTACATGCATATTTCTTCATGGCAGGAAATACTTTCCAGGAGATCTAGGCCTGCTTGTTGAGGGCCCCTTTTGCAAAACAGGATTCTCAATTTTATAGACAGAAGTCACTGTGAAAAAGAGATTTCATCCAAGCTCTATCTTTTCGATCTTCTTGAGAGTCCAAAACAGCATTCCCTGAGACTGGAGACTTCTTGGCAAACATTAGAAGTCTCACAAATATGTCTGCTACTTTGTAATGAACAATTCCAATCATTGGAAGATGGCTCATTTATGCCCCCAGAATAATAGGTAAGGCTCTTTAATTATTTTTATTAGTTTTTCACTTTTCGATCATTTTTTTTTTAACAGGATAGAATGGTCTGTGAGACATTACAGATTTGACAAAGTATCCTGATATAGATTAATATAAAAAATATATATTTTATAATTTGTTTGTTTTTTTCTGTTTGAGCTAATAGTGTTAATGTGGTTTTGCAGATTCATTCCACGTGTCTGTTTTGCTGTGTTGTAATACTGGAGAGCTACCATACATCCTTGCCAAGTTAGATATCTATGTTTTCTTTGTTTTCATGATTGAAGACAGTAACGTGATTGTCTTTCCTATATGTAGTGAAATAAATGGCACAGTACAGCTCTTATCAAATGTTCCCTGTGCATATGTTTATATGCATATACCATACCTTCCCACTTCTGCCCACTGTGAATCGGGACACCGGGGGTGCGGAGCCTGGGAGGTCGAGTTTCTGCGGTACTGACCATGCACGGTTTTACTGCACATGGTCAGTACGTATTCTCTGGTGTCATGGAGAATGAGTTTAGTCTGCAGGGTTGCAATCTCAAATCCTGCAGTCCCGCAGAGTTCTACCTCTGTCCAGAAAAGGGGGACAGATTTAGTATTACATCACATTACATTACCATTTATTTATATAGCGCCAACAATTTACGTAGCGCTAGATACAAAGCATGGAAGGGAACTACATACTACGTTAGACAAACTAGAACAGACTGGTACGCGAGGTACAGAGCCCTGCTCGCAAGCCTAAAATTTAGAGGGAATGGGGTATATGAAACACATAAAGGAGTGAAGAGGACAGAAGGAATGTAGTTGTAGTAACATGTATGACGAGACAGAGCTTCCAAGCCTTGACTGTCCCTGCTAAGTGAAATTATTTTAAGGACACACATTGAGGAGGTCACACTTCACCTAAAGGAAGTCCAATTCAGCTGTATGGAGCTTACCAAACAATAATCTTTCTCTGGAAGTTGATCCTCCAGGTTGTCGTGATCACTGAGATTCTATAATCCCCCAGCACAACAACCAACATCTGATTCATTTTAGAGATCTGTTGGTCTGCATTCAGTCCTTGCTTCACCTCTCTTATTTCCCATTGCACAGTAAATTTTGGATTATTATTATTAACCCCAAAAGGAACATCAGAAATGCCATTTTGGCAAAAGACCCAGGTTGGATTGGAGATCAATTTCACATATTATGTCGCCATCAGAAATAAACAACAAGAAAGAATAGGCATCCAAATATATAACTGACTTATAACAGAAACCACGTTATAAACACATTAAACTCCTATTGGCCCAAAGTTATTTTCAAAATAGAAGTATGTTAAAAATATAAATGATTATTTTTTGTAAGAGATCAAACCAATCCTCTTCCATGCCAGACTTTGCAACCTGTGTATTGCTCCAAAAATTAAGAATGAAAACGTATGATGATATCTGCTGTCACTTTATATAATCAAGTCTGAGAAAGGGTCAGAGACCCAAAAAGTTGGCCAGATGTTTTTGTTAGTATATGTGAAAGCTGCTTTGTATTCATTGTTAAATGATTGAATGCCTTTGCACAAAAGACACCACTTTTTTTTTTTTTTGGGTGTCTTTGCAACAATTAAAACGTTTACAAGTTTTTAAAGAATGCCACACATTCTGTTACAATTTTTCACTCACTTGATAGGCTTTTTGAAAAAAAAGTGGATGGCACTGTAATATAAAATATACAGTTTTGTACAATGGTGTGTGTGTGTATGTATATAAAATACACTGTATATATTAATTATACACACACACATACACAAAGTGGAACTGATTATTATATATATATATAATTGTTATTAAAATGTGTTTTTTACAGGTCTGTATTGTAGGCAGTGGGATGGTATAGCCCTTTGTGCCCTGTCCTTCCTGGCCTGCTCCTAGCACCTTTAGGCAATAAACATCCATCAAGAAATCTGTAACCTATTCAGGTTAACTGGATTTACCTTGTCCCGTATAAATGATATACTTTATAAACTTTAGTCATCCATACTTTTGCCATTCCCAGACCATGTAGCCCTTATTCTTCTATTATACTTATCTGGCCCTGCTACAGAAGCCATACTTACTCCCATGGCGGTACCCACATGTATTAACCAGCCTTGACTGCCAGAGATTCTGGTGCAAGTCTCCTTTTTATAAAAACTTTATGAATAGGTTCAACACCTTTTTCCATAAAAATACAGGCCTTACTATTGCTGCCACAGTCTTAACATTGGCATGAAGTATTTTTTTTACTGGCCTGCTCTTTATGCATGACATTGCCATATATGACTGAATGTACAGTTAGTTTTATCTCCACTGACACTTATTTTATTGGGTAAAGGCATTAGCTACAACTTTATTAACAAATACTTGACCAGCGTGACAAACCATAACAATCTGCTGGCTGCTAGGCCATAAGCTTTCACCACCAGTTCTCCCAAAGTTATCTTCAGTGCCGGACTGGGAATAAAAGCCAGCCATGGAAATACTTCTATACCAACCCCATAGCAGATCAGAATGCACTCAAAGGACTTATCCCAGCTGCTAGATTGCACTCAACAATCTGCTGGCTGCTAGGCCATAAGCTTTCACCACCAGTTCTCCCAAAGTCTTCAGTGCCGGACTGGGAATAAAAGCCAGCCATGGAAATACTTCTATGCCAACCCCATAGCAGATCAGAATGCACTCAAAGGACTTATCCCAGCTGCTAGATTGCACTCAGAGAACTTTCCTCAGGACTTAGATTGCACTCACAGGGCTTACTCCAGCACTTGAACTGCACTCACAGGACTTACCCCAGCCATCAGATTGGACTCACAGGACTTGTCCCAGAACTTAGATTGCATTCATATGATTTGACCCAGGACCCAGGACTTACCCTAGCAGTTTGATTGCACTCACAGGATTTACCCCAACACTTAGATTGCACTCAAAGGACATGTCCCAGTACTTAAATTGCACTTACTAGATGTGCCACAGTGCTCAGATTGCACTCACAAGATTTGCCCCAGTTGTTAGATTGCACTCACAGTACTTGCCACAGCCAATAGATTGCACTCACAGGACTTACCGTATGCATCAGATTGCACTTAAAGGACCCTCAGCTGCAAGATTTCATTCACAGGACCCCCAGCCCGGGCCGCCATCAGGGAGGGGGGATGGACAATACATGCATCCTGGGCTCGGGCCCTGGCCCTTAAAAAAAGATCTGTAAAAGAAAAAAAATTGTGGCCAAACAGGGCAGCAGTCCAGGGCCCATTCATTCCTAGGGGCCCAAAGCAGCTGCCCCCAGCCATTATATTCCACTCACAGATTGCCCCAGTCTCCTACCACCCAACCAGGACAACCAAACAGTCACTGGTTCTCAGGAGGAAAGCTGCCTACCTGGAATTTTCCTGGTATCCCAGTAGGCCAGTCTGGCCCTGATTTTGTTACCATGAACTCTAGTACCTGGAGGTGTCTTCAACAGCCATCCGGACATGGATCATCAAACCTAATTTTGGGCAGACTTGATGGACCGAATGGTTCTTATCTGCCGACACATTCTATGTTTCTATGTAATTCAGTAAATTACTATTCACTGAATTCAGATGTAGTGCTATCAAGGGACTTTACCGCTTTGTCTTCAAGATAAAGAAAATAAACAACGGAGGGAGGGGAATACACTTAATGACGCTTTGCCCTTGTTTGTTAAATGGAGGAAAATGGAGAGAACAGAATACAGGCACATTTATAGGGCTATACCATGTATAACAATATTAATGTACTATCACCATTCATCGAACATGACTATTATGCAGGGGTTATTATTAATATGTAATATATATATATATATATATATATATATATATATATATATATATACATACTTATCAGTCATAAAATTATGACCACCCGCCTAATATTGTGTAAGAGGTCCACCTTATGCTGCCAAAACAGCCCTGACACGTCAAGTCTACTAGACTCCACTAGACCTCTGAAGGTGTGCTCGTGGGCCTCTGCGGATCAGACTTGTTTGTCCAGCACATCCCACAGATGCTCCATTGAATTTACATCTGGGGAATTTTGAGGCCAAGTAAACACCTTGAAAACGTGATTCATCAGACCAGGCCATCTTTTTTCCATTGCTCTGTGGTCCAGTTCTGATGCTCATGTGGCCATTGCAGGCACTTTTGGCAGTGGACGAGAGCTAAAATTTTGGAGATGCTCTGACCCAGTCGTCTAGCCATCACAATTCGGTTCTTGTCAAAGTCGCTCAGATCCTTACGCTTTCCTATTTTTCCTGCTTCTAAAAGATCAACTTTGAGGATAAAATGTTTACTTTTTGCCAAAAATATCCCACCCACCCACAGGTGCCATGATAACGAGATTATCAGTGTTATCTCACTTTCTCACTTGTTTTATCTTGATAAAGTCCATACTTTGGATTGAAAAAACAATCCCACTAAAGTATGTGGAATAAAACACCACAATTCCTGTGATGTTTTATTTTTGTTTGGATCTATATATCTATCCATCCAAATCATTGTATGCTCCCCACTGTGTTTTTTTCTAATAACAGTACAGAAATTGTATTATTATTTTTTGAAATCTACTTTTTAATATTTTGGAAGCTTCATAGAACCAAAAAAACATAATCACCAAGACGTATTAGTAATCAATGGAATCTGAACCATCTGCAGAATGTTTTATATCATATTGGCTCGATGCAATTCCTCAGGCATGTGATTTGTCAGGAGGTGGCCAATCAGTCCATTCTGGGTCATTTTAGTTCACAATAACAAAAGTACATAATGTAAAGCAGAAGTTCATTTTAGTTTTATTTTATTCACTTTTTAGCATTTTGTTTTTTTTAATACATTAAAGTATTGCAACAGAATAAACGCATAAAATATATTTCATATTACAAAACATTACGAATTGTAATAAAATCTAATTAAAAAATATATTAGTGTGCTCTTTAATTAGGAAACTTTTTGTTTTATTTTTTAGGAACCTTTCTTTGCTTTGTCACTGTCTGTAATCATGATTATTTAGAGCTTTCTTCTTGTGAAATTCTTGAGGACAAACACACCAATGAAGTGATTTTGTGTTCGTAGACCTGATCACAGCATTAATCAGTTGCCAGGTACACAGTAGAGATGGTGTGAGCCTATGCCAAAAAGATTGCATTATCTTGTGAAGCTCGGGCTGAGAGTGATTGGGTGGTCACTTTGAGTCTTGGTTACATTAAGGCTGTCAGATTGAGGCTACTGTTTAGGGTTGCCATCTCGCCAGTATTTTACCCGCAGGCCGGTAAAAAATTGGCATCAGGCCAATGTTAAGTCTATGGAGACGGTACCAAGGCCGGTATTGTTTTTGAAGAAAAGGTGGCAACTTTATTCCTGTTGCAGTTACGTGCAGCCTTCAGGGGGATTCTTAGCTTAGTGCATTATGGGGGGCCAGGATCTGGTACTTTTCAGAGCATGTTCTATATCATCCTTATTTAAGGACAGCATAGAACAAACTCCTGCACAAAGGAGAGGTGACAGTACCAAGCGAATCAGATGAGGGAGTATCCTCTTCCTCTGCAGTTTGCAGGGAATTGTTCCACGGGGTAGTCAGGCACAGGGAGCTTGTGTCTCAGCCTATCCAGCTGAAGATAGTCAGTGGACTGGGCTTTGGCAGAGATCCCTGGGAAGCAGAACCAGAAGTCCAAATAGGTAAATGCAATAGTCCCTCCTAACATTTTAGTCAGCTGACGAAAATTGCAATGGATGTTTTAGTCCTATTAACTTAGTTTTTAGCCTAGTGCACATAACCCCTCCTCTACCCTGCGTGTGTGTAAGTGTGTGTGCAACTGTGACTGTATGTGTGTGTGTTTTTGCAACTGTGACTGTATCTAAGTGTGTGTCAGTGTGGCTCTGTATATAAGTGTGTGTCAGTGTGGCTCTGTATGTAAGTGTGACTGTGTGTAAGTTTGTGGGTGTAGGTGTGACTCTGTAAGTGTGTGTGTGTGTGAGTCTATGTGTGTGTCAGTGTGACTCTGTATGTGTGTGTCAGTGTGACTCTATATGTAACTGTGTGTGTGTGTGTGTCAGTGTGACTCTGGATGTAAGTGTGGTTGGCCAAGTACTGTGTGTATGCAAGTGTGACTGTATGTAAGTGTGTGTTTGTTCAAGTGTGATTGTATCTAAGTGTGTGTACATGTATGTGTGGCTGTGTGTGTATTTGTGTACATGTGACTGTGTGTGAATGTGAAGTGTTTTTTTTACTGTAAGTTTTATTGCTGTGGAGTTGTGATGCACTCACATACTACACATTACATATATATATATACAGTATATAAATATATACATATACATAATTTTCTCTGAATGAAAAATGAATTCAGCCCATGCACGCATACATTTTTGGTGAAGTGGCCCCTAGTGTGAGTTTCTACTGCTAAAAGAATTCATTAGGCCCTGCATTATCTCCACATTTTAATCTAACACAGGTGCTTTGTATAGTTTTGATCCCTTAATGACTTTTGATACCAGAACACCAGAATTATGAGTTTGTGACACAGAAGCAGAGTCCTAATCTTTAAACAACCTGTTGGTCCCTAAAGGACGATGCTGGGTAAGTTATTTATAAAATTAAATTTATGAAAGTGAATCATTCACCATGTAAACCAATTAAATGTTCCTGCTGATTGCTCCACTTTTACAATGTCCCCTGAATTGCTCTGAATAATCACCATTGTGTTTCAGCTTATAGTCAGTTGTGACTTCTCTTCGATTTGTTTGAGTCGTACCTGTTAGAAATAAAAAAGTGCTCTCAATAACTTGTGTAGCATTTACTGTTCAAGCTTCTTATTATTTAACATTTAAGTCATGTCTTGGTTAGTGCATTATATATTACAGAAGATATATTCAAGAGCACTCCTGCTCATCCAAAAAATTTGATCACAATCTGGGACATTATCTTATTTTCTGAGCTGTCACTTGGTCTTGGTTTTGTTTTAACTGGTGGTTTTTCTAAGTACTCTTGTGTGTTGGTATATTAGTTCATACTGTTTTTGTGTATTTTATCTAGCTATTTCACAAATTCAGGTTCTCTTTGCATGTGTTACATTTAATTTACTCCTCTTCCAAAGTGTAATGTGTAACCTTTTATCTGGATCCTCCTATGAGAGTAATAAAATAATTGCATAATGTCTGTAAAATTTGGATTATTCTCAGGAAAGCTACATCCAGCCATTAGCCCTCTGTATAATTATAGTATGTTTACTTATTTTATAATGTGATAGTTCTGAAATAATTAAATCTGTGATGTGTCCAAAGATAATAATTCATGTATATTCTGCTGAATACTTTAATTAAATTGACATCAATCAGTTATGTACTGCCACAATAAAATCATAGGCTGAACCCTTCATATTTACACAGTCATAAGACTTTTATAGAATTCAGATGCATGAAATTCTCCAGTGACTAAGAAAATGAGACTTATTGTGCAAAATTTGGCAAGCTGGTATATATGTGATTGTACATGCTTAACCATTCTTTCCTCAACACAAGCGCTACTGTATTTATTTGTTAAGTTTGTCAACATGTATTTTTCGTAACTTAGACACTTGAGCTATAATGTGGAATGCAGCATAAAGTAACTGATTTAAAAAGTAAAGTAACTGATTTTCTTGCTTTTTATAGACGATGACTCTCCAGAACAATAAATGGTCTCTGTGTGGCTTTAATGCGATCACATGCCCAACTGTCTGCAAAACTTACCCAATAGATGGTTTATAAAGTACTATTATGACATGTCTGTGGTCATTCAGAGGAGAAGCTGGGAAGGTCATGAAGCTCAGTGGACAGGATTGTCTACAAACATTGCTGTTTATGATGCATTGTGTTGCCGTGGACTTATAGGCGATAATTTAAACCAAGCGATGGAAGAACATGAAGTCTTGCTAGAGGAACAAAATGAGTCCCATTCCTACTCTACCGAATGTTGTTCAATTTTAGATCGTAATGAATTTTTTGGAAACCCAGAACCAGAACGGAAAGAAGTAGATGAAAATGATAACCTAGATAAGGATAATGTGCAAATATCACAAAGCACAATTGTGGTTGTGGTGAATGTTTCTGTAAGCACTCAAGAACCTAACGTTCGCGATGCACGGAATCCAGAGGAAATCTCTAGCATTGACGTAATTTCAGAACAAGAAGAGCCAAGCATGGAATGTGATAAGACTGATAAATGTGAAGCTGTCAATATCTCTGCAGAAGAAAAGACGGATTCTGAAGATGAGAAGTATGTGAATGCCAGTGGTGAAAATAGCCAAGACAATTTGAGTGTTTTAGATTTCACATCTGTAATAGATGGAGCTGAAGAAATATTATGCAGTGGTACAGATGTAGAGGAAATTGTTATGCCTGGTGAGCAGCTGCTCCAGTCTGCTGTAATTGCACAACAACGAAGAAAATCCGAAGCTTCAAAAGATGCGCATGGAAAACGTATTTGTGATGTGCTACTTGATGATTATTCTTGTGGTCCATTGTCTTCTGTTTGTGGTCAAATGTCTTCTGAAACAGGTATCCAATACTTTAACCAGTCTCATCTCAGTTCAAATGGAATCTTAAAAGAAAATGGTTCACAGAATTTTGAAAAAAAAAATGGTGTTTCCAATTCTTCAAAAGAAAACGTAAAAGTTGGAGATCCAATTGTGTCTACCCAAAGCTTACAGTTCAAGGATAATGGAAAGACTTGTGTTTCGGAATATGAACATGTTCGACTTAGAAGAAAAAAGGTATGAAGCAAATACTAATGAATTTGAGCGCATTTATAATGTATATTACAGCTGATTTAAATGGTCAGCTAGCATTTATTTAAAATTGAATTTGTTATAAGCCGTGTCATTTTAGATATCTATTTTAAAATGAACTTCTGTTTAACTGAAAGATTGCATAAAGTATAGGCATTTTAAGTAGAAATGTTTTGATTAAAGCTTTCAAATAAAGCCCTATTTGCTCTGTACAGCTATATCAGAGGATGGACATGTTTAGAATCTTGGATTATATGCATGAAGATCTGACTCAAGATGCCTGTACCCTGATAGAAGGGTGCAAGCACAGAGGGCTCAAAAAGCTACTTTATTTTTATTCTTTTAAAGAATTGTATTTAAAATACCTGCTCTTGATGCAATTTTTCAATTAAACAGAACTTTGTTTTGTTGTTGACAGCTGTCATTTAACTGCATCTAAAGAAACCCATTTAGATCTGCCTACATAGATTTTTTTTTTATTGCTCATATGTTCAAAATAATATATGATGGGGATATAAAAGCATATATTAGTTTTCAGTAATCTCTGTTCTTTGGGAAATCTTGGGAGGTATTGGATATCAAAATTAATCATACCTAATATTATCCATACATTTCATATATAATGTGTAAGATAGAGAAAATATTATTTTGACAAACAGGACGTATATATTGTAATATCTTTATAACACAGTTGTTTATACCATACATAAAATAAGATAATATTTGTTGGGGAGAAAACAAGTGTGTTCTGGAATTGTTCATATGGTCCAATGGAATACGGGGACCCCTATATGTGTATTTTAATTATTAACAGATGTGTCAATTTGTTAAACACGTTAATCTAGTCCATTTTGAAATACACAACATTAAACAAAGTATCTATTTCTTACAGTAGTAATAACTAAAGTAACTCATCTAAATACTCCTTACATTTTTTAGGCAAGTTTTTAGGCAAGTTTGCAGATAAATGTGTAAACTGAGAGTTAAATGGGTCTAGCAGGGCTGGTCTTTTAACTCTCCCACAGGAAATAAATGCAGGTAGGCTCAATGCTGTCTGTGCCAGGATTGTTCCAACATTGCAACCAATAAAGTATCTGCTGGGAGGTAACCCAACCCTCTGATGCTTATTCAGAAGTATGGATGCAGTGAGTAATGAGGCAAGTAGTCCACAAGCAGTAAGACTGCCAAAGATTAGCCATCACTACATGAAGTTAGTGAATATGAAATTACTAAATAGAAAAATATATTTCGGGGGGGGGGGGGGTTCTTACTAATGATTACATTATAATAAGTGGCATCTCATTAACACATTTGTGGAGCAAAGAGACTTCAATGCCGGTAATTGGGAGTTCTGAAGTCTCTAATCTATGATGTAAAACGTAACCTTTATTGGTTTTTTTTATTAATAAAACAAATATAATAGACCAAACATTAAAATTAGAAAAATTTGCAAATTGGTGGAACAAAAATATAAAAACACATTTTTATACAACTCTTATGATTATATTATCATGAATTACCAGCTAAGTATCATGACAGACCGTCCAATTAAGTGAAAATTGTAATCACATTGAAGTCAAGTTTAGAAATTTTATTGAAATATTCACAGTGGACTGCTGTACAAAAAAGGGTAAAAGAACATTGATTCACTTGAAGCAAACTTTGTTTAGCACAAAGCAGGACTTTCTAAAAATAAATAGTTTTCAGTACAGCAAGAATAAAATATGCACTATAGTCTAGAGATGTTAAGAGTTTGATTTAATATGTAATGTCAGCTATTACACATGTAAATATACCAGCATAGAACACACTTCAAAGTTATGTTTAATAATATTAATAATTTGTAATTTTTATAGCGCTTTTCTCCCTGTGAGACTCAAAGCACTTTACAAATATATAAGTACAAGTATGTAAACAGACATAAAAGTTAATAGTTTCTTATGGTCAAATGAGCTAAAAGAGGTGGGCCCTTAGCTTAATTTAAGAATGCTGTAGGGATGGTGCCTTTCTGAGAATTGAGAATGGCAAAGAGTTCCAGAATGTGGGGGCAGCATGGCGGAACTTGAGTTTGTCCTCATTCTAGGCACAGATAAGAGGTATTCGTTGGCTGACCAAAGTGAGTGAGATGGAATATCCAGTGTCAGGAGCTCTTTCAGGTACTGTGGGCCTTGATTGTTTAAGGCTTTAAAGGTCAGCAGGCCAATTTTAAAATATGTTCTCCATTTAATTGGAAGCCAATGAAAGGAATGGAGAACAGGTGTTTTGTGACATAATCGAGGTTGATTGGTCAATAATTTGGCTGCTGCATTCTGTACTGTCTGTAGGTGATGTAGTTCTTTTTCTGGGAAACCCAAGTAAAGCATAAAACTGTAATCTAGACGCAAGTACACAATTGCATGGATTAATGCTGGCATATCTTCTGGTGGGATTAGGTCATGAATCCTGGCTATGTTTCTTAGATGAAAGAAGGCAGATTTTATAACAGCATAAATCTGCTGTTTGAATGACAGTCCAGATTCAGTCAGCCCTCCGAGATTTTATTTCTCTGTTGAACTAATGAGTTCAGTGTCTCCAAATTTCAGGCCAGCTAGGAGCTCATGCGATATTATCGTTGCCCGGGGACCCCTCACCAAGAGTAACTCTGTTTTGTGTGGGTTTACGTTTAGCCAACTAGCATTCATCCACTTTTTGATATCTGCTAAGCACTCTTGATGAGACATGTGTGGTCTAAATAAGCTTAATTCCAATAGGAAGGTGTCTAGACCAATGATGAATTAGTTAAGGTAGTATATTAGCAATATCAATATATTCTGTGTGATACTTAGTATTTAAATATGTTTTTACATTATAGCGAAAACAATAAGATGTATATTATGTGGAGTTAATTTTAATTAATGGCTTTGTTAATAAATAACATAGCCCAAACCATTGTGAAAGATACAACAATATGCTACTTCATCAATATCAGTAATAAGCAATATATTGCTTAAACAGTGATTGGACTAGTAGTTTAGCCAGTGTTGGTCAACGTATTGCCTTGCTGCAAAATGATATTATAAGAATAGACACTAGATTGACTGGCACCACATACACTGGTCAAAAAAGCTTAAATGCTGCTTGGAGGTTCGAGGGATTGTTTATTTATGACCAAGCCCAATGTGCATTCCACCAGAACAGTGGCTTCGTCATTGTGGTGGAAACATGATCAATGACAGAGTTTGGGACATGGTGGGAGATTTTTTCCAAATTGGGATTTTTTTCCATAGAGCGTTTAAATGCAATGCTGCCTGTGCCCAGGTTAATGCATTGTGCTTAGGCAGTATTAATGCTAGGACAGATCTGAATTTGACAGAACTGTCCCGGCAAGATCGTGAAGTACTTTACAAATTAACAAATCTCGAAAAATAGCCAAAATAAACAAAATCTCAGCTCTTGCTCTGTAACTCAGATTTATATAATAAACCACAGCGCTAATATGATCACTGAATACATCATTAAATATGTACAGTTTCCATAGAATTGGCTATTTATTTATTTTGTTGTAATAAAGTTATGTAAAACTATTTATAGCACTTTAATATTCCCTTGAAATATGTGTTCTAGGAATAAATGCCAGAATATTGTAATACTGTAAAAATTTTTGAATGTTGCCAAAAATGTATAGTTTCTAAACTTACATTAATTTAAAACTTTCACAGAATGCCAAGATTGTCTAGACTACCTCACTGCATCAGTTTCATATGCCTTAAATGGAAATAGATAATTTATATTGTGCCTATAACCTCACTTGGGGTTAGCATAGTTTATAGCCATTTTCTTGGAAAATAGAAAGCAGACTGTTTTTCAAAAAATACAGTAAATATTTTCTAGTAGTAAGTATCCCATGCATATTCTGTAAGGGATATTGGAATGTACAACATATTCTTTTGCAATAACTGCAAATCTAATGTGTTAGTAGCTGTTTAAAAATAAGCAACATCCAAATAAGCAGTACCTATTTGTTTTAGATTAAAAGTCATGATAACAAGAAAAGACATCTGATTCTAAATAGCCTCATTGGAAGCTGTACTTTTTCCCACTGACCAAACCCAATGTCTTGGGGTTGGCTTTGGCTCTCTGCTTTGTCCCCCATATTCAGTCCCTTTACAAATCACTTGCACCTAAAGAACATTGCATACATTCCTCAACATAGAGGCTGCCAAGATCCTAGTACACGCTCATGTTATTTAAGTAACCTCTGGTGAACTCCCCTCCCCCATCCCCCACTGTCCCACATTACACTGTTACTACCATAACCTTCTCCTCTGTCCGTTTCATTTACCTTATGTGTCTCCTGTCCCCTATTCCCTCAAGAATGTGAGATTGAGAGTAGGGTTCTCTATATCATGTGCTGGCATGTCTTTGCTCATCAAATCTTGATTACAGACTTGATAAAGACCTTGTGGTTGAAACTGTGTGGCATAAAAAAAAATCGCCTAAAGTAGTGTTGAGTTTATATTTTTTGTTTTGTTAATTTAACCCCTTAGTGACAAAACATTTTCACCTTGACTTTACCTTGGTGACAATGGCTGTATTTACATTTCTGGGGTGTTTGTGTTTAGCTGTAATTTTCTTCTTTCTCACATACTGTACCCACACAAATTATATGTTGTTTTTATCGTCATAAGAAGGGCTTTCATTAGATACCATTATGTTCATCATGTCTTATAATTTACTACAAAAAAATCATAAAATATGATGAAAAATTTAAAAAAAAACCTTTTTCTCTCTTTGACCTAAAATATAATTTAGACAGATACAATCATTAAAAAAAGGCCCCATCTAAATAGTTTCTAAATGTTGTCCCGAGTACAGAAATATGCATGTTTCCATATTTTTCGGGTTTTTTTGCGAGTTATGGGGCAAAAACCAAAAATAGTGTTTTTTGTTTTTTTCCTATATTGAACTTTTGACCCCAACCAGAACCCAAAATTTAACCCTAACACTACATTTAAGCCCAACTCTAACCCTTATGCTATCCCTTAATATATTTTAATTTTAATTTAATTTTAACCCTATCCATTCTGCTAAAAATTATTTAATTTTAACCCTATAGGCTAATCTAACTATTTAACCAGTTTTATACTAAGTAAATATTTATTTAATTATTTTTACATTGCTATGCTGCTTGGCTACCACTAGGGGCAGTCAAGCAGCATATTCAGAGCAACGGGGGTGAAGTTACTTTCACTTCCGAAGCTCAGACCTCCAGAGGGCATAGCCATATTGACGGAGCATGCTGCTCCATCAATATAACTCCCATGATCGCTCCGTGGGGTGATCGTGGGTGCCCCAGAAAATACATTTTGGTGCTGGCTATTGCCTCGACATCGAGGAGGCACATCGACGTGTCTGACACGTCCATTGTCGAGAAGGGGTTAATAGGTCTATTTGGTCTCCTGTATATAATGATTGGCTGCATGGATTACTGAAAGAATCATGAATTCAATTTATGGCTGAGATTCTATAACATACTGCAATTAAATTAAATCATTTTGGGTTATAGATTTTTTGTAATCATAGCGATAACTGTTAATTATGTTCTTTATATATATATATATGTTAGTAAGGCAAATGATCAGTTTACTTCTATATTATTGTATCATTCTCCCTTATTTGTATCCTGTATGCATATATTCTGTATGCTTTAAAAAAATGATAAAAATTGATTTAATTTTTTTTTTTAATTATATTGTAAAAAGCTGATTAATATCTGTGTGGCTAATCTGACAAAGCTACTAGTAGTGGTAACTGTTTAATAAGCACAAAAATACTCCTCCTCCAAAGTACAAAGGTCAAAGTACATTGGGTCCTCTACACCTGGAATCCCTACAAATGTCAGTACAAATGGCCATGCCATGCTTCCACACACTGCGTCCCGAGAAGGGTGCGGGGGGAGCCGACCCACACCGGGGGTGACACCCGTGCTGTTGGATGAGCTGTGAACTTTTTTTTCCGTCAAGCCGCTCAGCAGCACATCCGTCAGTGCAGGTGTGCCACTGGGTGTTTCACATTGTAAAAAAAAATTAGTTCCACCGGATATGACTGTATTTCCCTACTGCACAGAGGAGACAACCAGGGACACGGAGCAGCCAGCAAATTGGCTGGGACATAATAATGGCAAAATAATACTGGCATGTTGCTGGGCAAATTGGCTGGGGCATAATAATGGCAAAATAATATCGGCATATTACTGGGCAAACTGGCTGTGGCATAATGATGGCAAAATAATACTGGCATATTACTGGGGAAATTAGCTGGGGCATACTAATGGCAAAATAAAAGTGGCATATTACTGGGAAAATTGGGTGGGGCATAATAAGGGCAAAATAATACTGGCATATTGCTGGCAAATTGTCTGGGACATAATAATGGCAAAATAAGACTGGCATATTGCTGGGCAAATTGGCTGGGACATAATAATGGCACAATAATACTGGCATATTATTGGGCAAATTTGCAGTGGCTTATTAATTGGCAAGCTGGCAATGGCATATTTAATGGACAAACAGTGGCATATTTTAAACAGCAAACTGGCTGTAGCATATGTTAATGACAACGTGACTGTGGTATGTTATTTGGTACCTGACAGTGGCTTATTTTAATTGGCAACGTGATGCTGTGGCATGTTCTGTGGGGCCAAATAACATGTTCTGTGGGGCAAATTAACACTGTGGCATGCAAATTGTGTGGGTGCAATATAAGTGCAAGCCAAGTGCTGTGGGTACAATATAGGTACATGGCAAGTGCTGTGGGTACTGTGCGGTGCTGTGTTAAGACCTTTAAGTGCAATGTGGGTGCAGCGGAAGAGAATAAAAACTATAAATGAAATTTTTTCAATAACATTTGTATTACAAATTAAAATAGTTGAATTTAATATTAAAAGGTTCATATAAGTATACATGCACCTAGTCAGGGAGAGAGATGTGTATAGATATGTATTGTTTTAGAATTGTACAATTGTCACCTTGCAGGGCTCTTGTGTGTGGCAAAACTATGGGGCTCTTGTGTGTGGCATAACTATGGGGCTCTTGAGTGTGGCATAACTATGGGGCTCTTGAATGTGGCATAATTAAGGAGCTTTTGTGTGTGGCATAATTAATGGGGCTCCTGTGTGAGGCATAATTAATGGGACTCCTGTGTGAGGCATAGTTATGGGGCTGGTGTGTGTGGCATAATTAATGGGGCTCCTATGTGTGGTATTATTTGAGGGGCTCCTGTGTGTGGCATATTTTGTGTGTCTCCTGTATGTGGTATAATTTATGGGGCTTCTGTATGGTATATTTAATAAGCCATCTGACTGGCATTACTAAGGTATCTGTTTGATATGGTATTGGGAGAAATCCAGGGGGGTGACACCATGGACACCATTGGTGACACCGCACCGGGTGACACCAACCCTAGTGACGCCTCTGCTTCCACAGAACTTTGTTGCATAGTTGTTTGGACTTTTGTAAATACACCCCAAAATAAAATGGCCCATAGCAGTAAATTGGTTACTTCTGTAATGATACAAGTTTATCATAGCATATAGTAGTCTCCTAATAATGTTACAGCAGCAGTGACTATATTAAACAAACAGTGTTTTACTTGCCAAAACTTATGTTGAAAATAAGTGATGGAAATTCTGGCAGTGATGATATAAGAGCAATTTGTTTCCAGCAACTGTTTCTTAAAGCCAAAATGTGATTACCATCTGCAAAGACCTCAGTATTTTCCATTTTAACCAATAGCCTTGTAATGCACACGTTTATTTATTCTCCTTACAGGTTGTAGTTTTTAAACTGTTTTGGATGATTATATCTATAATTTAAAATGCCACCTACAATGTGAAAATGTATAAGATAACCTAAGTTGCAAACGGTTTTGGATGATTATATCTATAATTTAAAATGCCACCTACAATGTGAAAATGTGTAAGATAACCTAAGTTGCAATCTGAGGGGGCTATTCACTAATAGGTGAGTTGAGATGAACATGTCATCTTGCCAGTTTAGCTATACATTGCAGGAGCTAATCCCAGTGAGTTTGCTTTGCGGGGAAAGCTCACCAGGTTTGTCCCTGCACAGTGTGTAGCTAAAGCAGTGAGATGAAAATGTTCATCTCACCGTAACTCACCTGCAGCTCATCTTTTAGTGAATAGACCCCTTCCTCATGAAGGATAGACTGGAAGTTCCTAAGTATTATTTTACAAGAAAATCTGTATCTTTCACTATCAATATTTTCCTACCAGGTGCCAGAACAAATACACCCTGTTCCAAATTATTATGCAAATTATATTTTTGTCATTTACCTAAATAACTGATGTAAATAACAGTCAGCATAATTCTCATGTTATCAACTATTAAGAGTACAATTCAAATTTATTTATTTATTTTTTTTTTTTTTTTTGTGTGACACTCAGTTGTAGTATATCATTCATATAGATATGCAGACATTATAACATCCTTGTGTCTTGTAGTTATATACCTGTTTTTATATATTTTTTTTTTTTTTTTAAGTCAATCAATTAAGATTCGCAAAAACCTCAATTCTATTACATACAATAGAAAAATTTACATACACTGGTAGGAAAGTAATTTCGTACCTGACGAACATACAGATAAACATGTGGTGGTCAGTTTCTCATTTAACCTTACATCTCGTTAAGCGTATTATCACTGACATCAACATACCGCGAGCATGGCTTTTGTCACCATAACGGGACTTACACTAGCTTAACCTATAACAAAGTGGCATTTGTTGCCCAGCCTAGGGAGAGGGGGGGGGGGGAGAACATGCGAGTACAGCCTGTCAACTATATAATTCTGCAGGCGTGCAGGGGAGATGCTAAACATATCGACGGACCTTTTTTTCCCATTGATCCCAGATTTTTTGTTTTTCCTGACCAAATTGGGCCCAACCTATTTCTTTTTCCATTTGTGCCTGGAATAGGAGTTGGTTCTTAACAATGTCCCAGAGAATTTTACCCTGCTTCTTCCAGTTTCGTGCAATAGTGATCTTAAGTGCCATGAATGTATGGGTTATGATCAGTCGGGATGCCAGCGGCATTCTTGGCCAATTGAGATGGAGTAGTGCCATGTTCGGTGTTTTTGTCAATTTCAAACTAGTAAAAGATTCTATTAAGTCGAAAGCCCTCTGCCACACCTCTTGTATCTCTTTACAGCCCCACCATATATGTAAGTGGGTACCCTCCACTTGGAGGCATCTCCAGCAAACCGGAACTATTGATGGAAATATTTTTTTTAAAGTTGAGGGAACATAATACCATCTGTTAATTATTTTGTTCTGAGTTTCAACCAGACTGAGGCATTTAATATCTTTTGAGAGATTGAGGAATGAGTTATTCCACTCTTCAGTGTTTATTTTAATCCCTAACTCTCTTTCCCAAGCGCTTATTGCCGGGGGGTCTATAGTGTGTTCCTGAGTTCTCAGGAGTTTGGAGGCTTTAGTGAATATTTTGCTCACTCCCACACCATCAAAAAATCTGTTTATCTCATTTAAGGTATTTTTATCTTTAATCAGGTGTTGGGATATGAAACTGTTGAGCCTCATGTAGCTGAATAGCTCTCTATCAGGCATGGCAAATTGCTCTTTGATTTGGTCGAAAGGGATCAATTCATTTGTTTTTAACACTTGTTGGATGTCTTTGATTTCCCTGCTTTTCCACTCTCTTAGATTTAGGTCAGCTAGTTGGGATTCCAAATATTCCATACTAATATTGGAAGGGATACTGTCTCTATTCAATTTTAGTAGAGATTTTAACTTAAGCCATTCAGGCATCAGTTGTTTGTGGACCAGAACTGGAGATTTGATTACCTTGTGGTGTGTCTGCCAGACTAAGCTATTTAAGTCTTCTACTTTACATGCTTCGGCCTCAATGTTGTACCAACCTTCTTCCCTATTATCTTCTATTTGGCTTGCATGTATGTGGCACAGTCTAGTGGCCTGGTATACTCTTTTTATGTCCGGGAAGTTTAGACCTCCCTTCTCCATCCTTTGTGCTAGCAGTTTGTTCCTTATTCTAGGCTTTTTTCCTCTCCAGATGAAATTGCTTATGCTGCTCTGGAGCATGTCTAACCAAGGTTGTGAAACCCTAAGTGGGACCATTCGCATCAGGTATAACCATTTCGGGATAAGATAAGAGTTGACTGCGTTCATCCTACCCCACCAAGAAATTTCTACATTCTTTCTTTCTTTAAACCAGACATTTGAAAGTCTAAGTAGGGACAGGACATTTGTCTCCATCATTTTGTTTGGATCTCTAGTAATTTTAATGCCAAGGTAATCTATATATCCCTTGGTCCATTGGAATTCAAACCGGTGCTGGATTTCATTCCTGATAGTAGGATCTAGGTTGGCGTCGATTATAATAGATTTGTTTATGTTTATTTTATAATTAGCTACTTTACTGTAGCTCTTGATCATGTCCATCATGCTTTCTAAGGAATGCAGGGGGTTGGTCATAGTAATCATTATGTCGTCAGCATAAAGGGATATTTTCATATGCTTATCTTTTACTTGCCATCCTGCTATATTTTTATTGTTCCTGACGCTTATTGCGAAAGGCTCCAGAGAAAGTACATATAGTAGAGGAGACAGAGGGCAACCCTGTCTTGTTCCATTATTTAATGGGAACCAATCCGCTGAGATGTTTGGGCCCTTCGTTCTGGCAGTTGGTCTATAGTAGAGTGTCATTATGGCCTTGAGAATCCAGCCCGTTATTCCAAACGCACCAAGAGTGAGCCTCATATATTCCCAGCTGACCCTGTCAAACGCCTTCTCTGCGTCAATTGACAGGGTCAGAATGGGAATCTTTTTTCTACCGGCATCATCCAATATGTCTATTATTCTTCTTATGTTATTAGTGGAGGACCTCTTAGGTATAAAGCCAACCTGGTCTGGGTGGATAACTGCAGTCAAGACCTTTTTTAATCTAAGGGCCAGTATTTTAGAAAAAAGCTTCACATCCACGTTAATTAGAGATATTGGCCTGTAATTTTTCACCTCAGTTGGCTTTTTATTCTCTTTCAAAATGGGGAGAATATTTGCCCTCAACATCTCAGGAGGAAATTTACCTATCTCAGCCGCTTCATTAAACGTATCGGTTAAACAGGGTTTTATCTGATTTTTAAATATTTTGAAGAAAAAATTTCCGAATCCATCTGGCCCTGGAGTTTTGGATTTCTCCAGGCCATCGATAGCCACTTGAACTTCAGATTGTGTAATAGATATGTTTAGAGACTCTCTCTGTGCGTCTGAAATACTCGGTATATCTATATTATTTAAATAATGAGATATTTCCCCCTTGTCTGGTAGGGGGAGTATGTTGTACAGCTGCTTATAGTATTCGTTAAATTTTTCTCCAATTTCTTTAGGAAGCATATATGTTTGGTCCTTAACTATTAACTTATGAACTCTGTTAACAGCAGACTGTTTCTTAAGTTTATTAGACATAGTTTTATTTACTCTATTGCCTTTTTCGTAATATTTCCTTTTTAATTTGTGCAAATTATTGATGTTATTTTCCATTAATTTATGGTTTATTTTTGCTCGGATGTTTTTTAATTCCTCATACATAACCTGAGTTGGGCAGGTTTTATTTTTTTCCGCTATTTCTTCCAGACGCACATAGAGGGTGGCCAGACTGGCTCCCTGTTCTTTCCTCCTCTGAATTTCTAATTTTATCAAATACCCTCTTATGACCGCTTTAAACGTACACCAGTTATTTAAATGGGATGTGTCTAGTGGGTTATTCTCTAGCATGAATAATTCGATCAATTTTTTTATCTCCTCTATATTTTTGTTGTTATGTAAGATAAAGTCTTTCATTCTCCATGAGGTATTCATGGTCTTAACTTCAGAGGCTATTTCCCAGGCCACTATGCTGTGATCCGACCATGGATTTTCTACTATAGTGATCTTATGGATTTTATTGACCAAATTCACATTTCCCCAGACCATATCGATTCTCGAGTATGTCAGATGGACTTTGGAAAGGTGGGTATAGTCAAATTCTTTTGGATGGAATATTCTCCAGATATCGAACATGCCATATTTATTTTTTATATTTTTTAAAGTTTGGGCCTGTCTAATAATAGATTTGTCTATCCTATCCCCACTCTTTAGTCTTTTGTCCATCTCTGGGTCCAGGACTAAGTTGAAGTCTCCCGCCAATATTATACATCCAATTCTGCTCCTTTCTATTTCCTCCATGATTTGTTTTAAAAGTTTAGTAGGGTGTTTGTTGGGTAGATACAGATTAACCAGTGTATATGCCTCGTTGTTTATCTTACATATCACTATCAGGTATCTGCCTTCTGGATCTTTTATTCGGTGGAGTATCTCTAAATGTAATGAGCTGGAGAAGATTATCGCCACTCCACATTTTTTCTTATCCCGGTTAGATGCCTGTTCAATGGTGTTATAATTTTTGCCTCCCCATGATTGTCTATCACTCTGTCTCCAGTGTGTCTCCTGCAGGAAAGCTATTTGTATATGTTTTTTTTGTAGGTGTTGATATACCACTGATCTTTTAAATGATGTATTAAGCCCCTGCACGTTTACAGACATCATCTTAAGCATATTACCCGTGTCCTCCCCTCTCCCTGGCTGTTTTGGGTCTCGTTCCGTGAAGACATACTGACACACATATTGACAAACAAAACATAAAAAGAGGGAGTAGTACTCCCTAAGTAAGTGGCTACCTGGAGCATGCTCCTGGTGTCCTGAATAGAGTAGTTGACCGCTATCCTATTCCTGTGTCCAAAATGGGCACACGGTGGGGGGGGGGGGGAGCCATCTTTGGTCGATCGAATTTAGAAGCTGTTTGGTATTTGGTGTCTATTTCTCGCCTGCCGGTCCATTTTTATTTATTCAGATACATGATCTATGATCTATTCTTCTTCTTGTTGTTCTCTACCCCACCTTTCATTCTTTTTCTCCCTTCCCCCTTGTTCCTTTACTCTACGCCATTCTCTGAGCTAATTAGAGGCTCTGGCGCCTATCCTCCCTTCCTCTCCTTCCACGACTCAGATCCCTTCTCCCGTCAGGTCTTCCCCCCTCCCCCCCCCCCCCAAAAAAAAAAATTAAAAAAAAATTAAATAAAATTAAAAAAAAAAAAAATAAATAACGCTCTAACCATGGGAGAGGGGTATATACGTACCAGTATTGTGCTAATATGTGATTGTGTTCATAATTACTGCAATCTCTTTAGATTCGTGCTCTATTCTTATGTATGTCTGTAGCTTACTACGTCCCCCTCTATCATTCTATTAAGAACCAGTGTGCATTTCTTCTATTATCTAACATTCTTTCCTATTCACCCAGGTTGACCATGGTTACTCTTATTAGATTTTAGATCCCTACCCCGAAAGAGGGAATACCTTCTCTCTTGCTTTATATATCTTCCTAAGTATCCACTCTGTGCCTTCACCAGTAAGAATATTAATAATATGTGATCGTTTATTCTTGTGGGGGGGCGAGTTCTGCAAATCTAGTGCTTACTGCGAATTTTACCTCGTGATCATTATAAGTGATTCATATAGGTGATTAATCTTACATTGTATATAGTGGTTCTGCATTTATCTACACTGTTATCTATGTTTACTAATTTCTACCACCCTCCAATTTCAATATTCTCTCCTCATTTTAGGGCTAGAATTTGGAAAGCCTAAATTTGTTGTACGTTGAATCTAAGTCTTTGTCTTTGTTCCCCATTTCCCCCCTGTCTCTCCCCCCCTCCCAGTTCTCCCCTCTCGGGTTGACTTTCAAAATAATCCAATCCTCTCCCCCCCCCTCCCCCCTCCTCCCATTCCCTTTCCTCTCTCTGAGATCTGACGCTTCTCAAGTAAGCACATTATACGTTTCCCCAGCATCATGACTTGACTTATACTTATTGCAGTCTCATCCTTCGCAGGACTAGACTGGAGGGGAGAGTGGGAGAGAGAAAGGAAAGAAAAAAATAAAAAAAAAAGGGTTCCCAACGAGAGTCTATTCACTGGATTAAGTGATTTTTTCCGGATCAAGCCTTATCTTGTTAGATTGGATCCAGATCATGAGATTGTTTGCTGAGTCAAATTCTTCTGATGTACCGTTCCATAGGATTCTTATTTTGGCAGGGTATCTCCAGTTAAACCTAATGTTGTTGTTGCGTAGGATGTTTAGAGCGTCTGTGAATGTTCTCCTCCATGCCCTGGTTTGATAAGAAAGGTCCTGAAGAATCCATATGTTTTCATATTTGGTTCCTTTCTGTGGGCTCGTTTTAAATGATCGTATTAATTTATCTTTAAATTGATAGGAGTGAAGAATGACTATTACGTCTCGAGGAGTTGATTCCGGTATTGATTTAGGTTTATTCAGGCGGTGCGCTCGTTCTATCTGGATGTCATGAGGATTGGCCTCTTGAACTATAGTTTTGAAGAATTCTTTTAAGAAATCCATTAGCTTGTCTGCAGTAATAGTTTCTTCAATGTTTCTGAGTCTTATGTTTGTTCTGCGTGATCTATCTTCCAGGTCTTGTATCTTGGCCTCTAGTTTCTCCATTTTTTGCGTTAGAGTTTGGTTTTCTTGTTTGAGATCTTCCTGCACTGTATCAATTTTGGACTGTTTGGCTTCCATAGTGGTGACTCTCTCTGCTATTTCATTAATTGATATTTTTATTTCTTTGGAATTATTTTCTAGCTCTTGCATGATAGATTTAAGTTGTGTATCCAAGCAGTCTTTTAGAAACCCCTGGGAGATCCTTGTATGGTCTTCTGTCTCTGCAGAGTCTTCTCTTTTGGAGTCAGAAGACTCGTTTAGGGCCTTTGATTTCTCTTTGGCTGGTAGTGGGGAGAAAAACCCAGAGACTCTTTTCTCTTGGCTGACGTCCTTTTTTTCTCTTTTTTTGTCCCTTTCTCTTTCTGATGCCTTTTTTGATGCCATCTTATCAGGATTCTATTGGATCTGTTGTTGTAAGATTTGGAGCGTATATTTAGGACTACTGGTATTTTCTCTTCCTTCCTGGTGAAGTGTGCAGCAGGCAGTGTTTCCAGAGACCCGAGATAACTAATTACATATGTCTCTCCACCAGGGGGGTCTTCATTATTTAGCTGAAGTCTTTGCAGCTTTAATTATTGTTTCTTTGACCTTTCCAGGATCCAGATTCCTTACCCAGGTCAATGTTACGGTTTCTTGATTCTCTAAAGGTCGTGACTATTGCAGATTTACCAGTGAGGGAGCATACAACACTTATCAAATATCGCGACCTTACAGTATTAAAGTTGCACACAGTTTTTTTTTCGGCATACAGGTTAACAGTACAGTTCTTGACTGTCTGGATTGCATCCGAGATATTTACTTTACTTTAGAGGAGCTAGGCCAAACAAGGACTTATCAGCTATCACAGCTGAGAGGATTAGGATTCCCAGCGATCTTGCAACCAGATACTTTAGCAATATGTTTTTTGGCAGTATTAAGTTGTAGTGCAATTAATCCTTTACATTTGGCATTGATGAAACATACATATAATTAACAGATATAACCACCTATTCAATTGCAGCAAAGGTGTTTCATTAAGTTTTAACGGTGCGCACATAAACAAGTATTTATCTGGAATTGACACCTATGGGTGTCGATCTTTCCCAGGGTTGCTCCCTCTAAGAATTACTTTTCTTGCCTGTCTTTAACTAGCGGCAGAATCAAATCTCCCACCGTTATCGATGAGATATAAGTTACATACGCCAGACAGTCAGTATTAGACTTTCTTACCCTTCTTTGCCCAGATTATTCAACAATATTCAATGATTATTCAACATTATATTTTTTTGGACGATTTTGGATTGTAGTGTAATTATTCACGTGAATTGAACAGTGAGGAAGACATAAATACACTTATCTGGCATTGCAGCGGCTGTGCCAGTCTGTGGTCAGTGATTGAGTACAGGAAGCAGTGTGGAAAAAAAAAGAATGAAAAATGTGAAGGTGAGAGAAGGTCAGTCCAGAGAAGGGACACATTTAAACTGATAAAATCAAAGGATAAAAGCCATCAATCGGCAACAAAGACCTTTGAGTATAAAGGTGAAGGATTTATTAGCCTCCGGCAACCTCACCCATGTCACTGGATTCAAAAAGGACCAGACACAAGTAAGCATTATTACTGAACCACAGATAAGCCTGAGCTGGGATAGATTTCCCAGAGTGGTGTTATCCCCATCTTGTGGTGGGAAGTATAAAGCACACCTGACCAGCCTATGAACAGGGATATCACAGGTATACAATACAAAATGACATGTAATAAAGCAATGACAAAGAAGTAATACTTTTGCAAATCCCACATGTCTTGAGTGGGACGCTGCAGCATGACGTCTGTCCCTTTAAGAGTCCTCCCCGCGTCCTGTAGTGCAGTCGCTCTGTTTGATTGCATTTAGGGAGCAACAGGGTGGAAAGACATCCTGCACTCCAAGCGACGTGAACCTGGCTTTATGTAGAGTTCTTGTCCTCTACCAGGAAGCTTCCTCTTGTGGGCGCCGCTTGTATATTCTGGAGGGCTCGTCTCTTCTAACGGGGAGGGAGCCAAAGAAGGGCTTAGGCGAGATCTGTGGCGAGTCTGGCAGACATTAGACTCTCAGCTCCGACGGCACCCCCCGCTCCACCTCTCAACGCGCGCGTGCACGTGTCACGTCACGCATCGTTCCGCAATTGGCTCTTTTCTCAAATTTATTTTTAAACATAAAAAACTTACAATGCTCTGTTCCAAATTATTACGCACAGTAAGTTTAAAAACACTTTATAGGTTGTAAAGAACTGCATATTTACTGAAATCAAAAGCTATTTCAATCAAACTTATAACAGTATTTTAACTTTTTAAACATTTTAACAGGTCAAATTACATTTTAACATAGGACCCCTTATTTGATAGCAGCTTCACAAGTCTTGCATCCATTGAACTTGTGAGTTTTTGGACAGTTTCTGCTTGAATTTGTTTGCAAGATGTCAGAATAGCCTCCCAGAGCTGTTGTTTGGATGTAAACTGCCTCCCACCCTCATAGATCTTTTGCTTGAGGATGCTCCAAAGGTTTTCAATAGGATTGAGGTCAAGGGAGGATAGAGGCCACACCATGATATTCTCTCCTTTTATCCCCATAGCAGCCATTGATGCAGAGGTACTCTTTGCAGCATGAAATGGTTCATTGTCATGCATGAAGATGATTTTATTACGGAAAGCATAGTTCTTCCTTCTGTACCAGGGAAGAAAGTGGTCAGTCAGAAACTCCACATACTTTGCAAAGGTCATCTTCACACCTTCAGGGACCCTAAAGGGGCCGACCAGCTCTCTTCCCATGATTCCGGCCCAAAACATGACTCCACCACCACCTTGCTGACGTCACAGCCTTGTTGGAACAGGGTGGCCGTCCACCGACCATCCACTACTCCATCCATCTGGACCATCCAGGGTTGCACGGCACTCATCAGTGAACAGGACTGTTTGAAAATTAGTCTTCATGTATTTTTCTGCCCAATGCAGCCATTTCTGCTTGTGAGCATTGGTTAGTGGTGGCCGAATAGAAGGTTTATGCACAGTTGCAAGACTCTGGAGGACCCTACACCTTGATGTCCGTGGGACTCCAGAGGCACCAGCAGCTTCAAATATCTGTTTGCTGCTATGTAATGGTATTTTAGCAGCTGCTCTCTTGATCTGATGCATGGATCTGGCAGAAATCTTCCTCAATGTGCCTTTATCTGCACGAACCCGTCTGTGCTCTGAATCAGCCACAAATATCTTAATAGTGCGATGATCACGCTTACGTTTTTGTGAAATATCTAATGTTTTCATACCTCGGCCAAGGCATTGAGCTATTTCACTCTTTTTGGCAGCAGAGAGATCCTTTTTCTCCCCCATATTGCATGAAAATGGTGCTCTGCTTAATAATGTGGAACACCCTCCTTTAGTACTTTTTCCTTAAATTTGGCTCACCTGGCAATCTAATTATCACAGGTGTCCGGGATTGTTTTCAGTGATCAAAACATAGAAACATAGAAACATAGAATGTGTCGGCAGATAAGAACGATTCGGTCCATCTAGTCTGCCCAATTTTTTTTGAATACTTTTATTAGTCCCCCATTCCCGGTCTTATAGCTAGGATAGCCTTGTGTCTATCCCAAGCATGCTTAAAATCCTTGACTGTGTTTACCTCTACCACTTCTGCTGGAAGGCTATTCCATACATCCACTACCCTCTCAGTAATGTAATACTTCCTGATATTACTTTTAAATCATTGCCCCTCTAATTTAAGACTATGTCCTCTAGTTGTGGTAGTTTTTCTTCTTTTAAATATACTCTCTTCCTTTACTGTGTTGATTCCCTTTATATATTTAAATGTTTCTATCATATCCCCCCTGTTACGTCTTTCCTCCAAGTTATACATGTTAAGATGCTTTAACCTTTCCTGGTAAGTTTTATCCTTTAACCAATGAGAAAAGAGCCCTGAGACACAATGTCCTCCATGAGTTAAACTGAAAAACAAAACATTTAATCTTTCTGACACTTAAATAGAATTTGCATAATAATTTGGAACAGGGTGTAATTGTATACATTCTGGATTTGTTGGTTATGTTGTAAATGAGAAGTTACTGGATAACAGAGAAGGTATAGCAGTAAACTTTACTTTAGTAAACAAAACCATCTAACATAACAGAATATATATCAAAAATGCAGACATGCATATAGTCTGTGCATGTAGGTATATATTTATTAGTAAATAACAATGTGCAAAATACAGAAACAAGCCTGTGTTCCATTTCCTAACCTTACAGCTGTTCTATTATCCAGGGTTTAGAAAGGAAGATATGATAAATAAAACCTAGCATTGTGTTAAAAATAGAAGAAACATCTGCATGAAAAACATCTGCTTAGATCTTTTATACTTTGTTTCCTAGCAAAGCAGAAAAGTAATTTTATATACAAGTTTTACACTATGGGCTTTATTCATGAAAGTTAGAATTGCAGGGACTTTCCAACTCTACTACTTTCTCCTTAAGTTTCAAATTCCCTTCTCCCAGAACTGAATATAGAATAAGCAGGAGGGTTCAGAATGTGCAATTGTGGTAATGAAGTCAGTCTTTCTTTCTTTCCTCCAATCTGTCTGCAGAAGAGAACGGTGTTTAATCTTAGGTTGATAACATTACGTTTCATTTTTTTTCTTTGTGTGCCAAAACACAAATGGCAATTATTTCTTAGGTTTCTATGGAATATGTTAGGTATTAACACAATGGAAAAAGGGATTGTTCTCGATTTGTAATGCAGAATAAGTATTGTGGAAAATGAGAGGAATCGCACATTTTAATCCAGAACTTTCAAAGTTTAACTGCATAAATGATAGAAGTAAAATGTGATAAAAGTTGTGAGACCCTGGATTTTGGAAAGCATCACTTGGTTACTTATGTTTCCAATTGTATCTTTCATTCATTTCCTCTTAAAGAGGATTCAGCAGCATCATCTTAATATCATTTCCCCTCAGAACCTTCTAACACTCTTCCACGAATCTCTGGATTTGCTGTCTATATACACTCTCTTCCATCAACCATAAAGGGACTGCCTGGGGCCCAAATGCATCTTCCAAATGTTAATGAATAATAATGTGCTTTCAAAGTACTTTAAAATGCCTGTTTTACAATTTGCATTTCTTAAAATATAAAATACTTACAGCAAGATGCAATTGTTAAATTACAGCAGTTTTCAAGAAGCCAGGACTACCTACACTAGCTGAGTAAAAGTACATTTCCTTTGTTATTCTTGCTACAGGGTCCAATAAGAATAATTTAATTCAAATGAATAGAATATCCTGTTTCTCTAGTGATGCCTTCAGACAATGTGTTGCACTTTTAAGAGATCCTACATGTACAAGAACAAGTCTATTATATTCCACACAATGCAATGTATTCCAGCAGCACAGGAAGTGACTAATTGAAACCAAACTTTATATGTTCAGTGTCCTTATAATCAGTGCTACAGCACCTGTAGCATACATGTGATCATTGGGGGAGGGCTTGAGTCAAATATTAAAAATGTAATTTATGCAGAATGCCTGCATCAAATCACACTGGAAAAAAAGCCTGTGCAAAATAAAAGCAGTAGTCTTCAGCTTGCACCAAAGAGTGTTTGGGGACAAGACTGTTCCTTCTCTTCATAAGGCATAAGGCATTGTCTAACTCCTAACTTATTTATAGTAAAGGGATCAGATGTGTTTATTGACAATTGTACAAATATATTTACATGTCACAGTCTATATTTGAATCAGTTTCCTATCGTTGTGTATAGATGAGAGTGTTTGCTAACAATATTTAACAATGACCTTTAGAAAAAATATAATAGCTTTACCTCTCATAACATAAAACAAACAAACCATTTTGGTCTAAATTCTAACTAATATTTTCCACAAGCCTAAACACACATAATTCCATATGCACGAGCACTGCATGGGTGCATGAGATGGGAACTCAGACCCATATTCCCATAATTAAACAATTATGGGGAAAATCCCACTTGCTCACAGTAGGCCGCAGTCCAGCCTGCCCCTAGTTTAACATATATATAGGAATTGGCAGACCCCGGACATTTAATCTACCACACGTTATTCCTGAAGGGTACCGTATAAATACCACAGAACAGTGTTTTAATGGTAGTTTTTTGCTCGCACCACTAGACCTCCAAAGTGTGGAGGGTTTTAGAGGGGAGTATATTTTTTAACAGGTGTGGAACCACATTTTCATAATTAAACAATTATTGGGAAAATCCCACTACATCACGTTAGGCCACAGTCCAGCCTGCCCCTGGGTTAATATACATAGGAATGCCTTTGTTAATTATGTCGGTTTTAGTTTGTAATCATCTGATTGACAAATTGATCTTTTTTTTTTTTCCAGGGTCATCAAAGAAGTATTATTTTCCTGGTTTTTAAAATTAGTGAAGATGGCTCCAGAATTGATTTGTTTGGCTTTCAAAGTCTAATAATACTTATCAAGCCCTGGATTAGGATGCATCTTCACAGTAATAACATTGTGTCTTCTGAATTGATTTGTTGCATCCATGCAATAACAAGATACATTAATTTAAGTGAACCAAAAAGCAGACTTTTTGAACGTATAACATCTGGAATATTTGTGCTGTAAATGTTTTGTTTTATTTTTCATTGTTGCTTATGATCATGCTTTCCAACATTTGTTCATGGTCGGGCAAACACAGCTGAATATATAGTCCGTAAAATACCACAGAACAGTGTTTTAATGGTAGTTTTTTTTACTCACATCTCTAAACCTCCAAAGTGTAATTTTTTTAACAGGTGCGGTAATGATATTACCGTGCTTGTTAATGGTGCTAGTGGTCGGAATTGACCATCAGTTTTTACTTTAAGGGGGGGGGGGGGGGGGGTGAATCACATTGTGTTCATGATTTTCTCTGGACAGTATGAATTATGGTTTTTTTATAATTATTTGCTTGAAACTTACCTTTGGAAACACACTTATTTTCAAAACATTTGAAACATTCCCACAATTATCTCCAGCATTGCGCTATGCATGAACAGTTCTGAGTGTACAGCTGCACACTCAGAATTGTCAAACACATGCCAGTGGGTGTTGTCAATGTAAACTTCCTTATTTATATATTTATTTAGTAATACATGCAACCTCCTCGCACCATACGCATCTAACCTGGTGTTTGACCTTTGTGTTGACTTGGCACCTCGTTGGTCTTGTCATGCCGGAAGAGTCAGAGATTCAGGTCTAACTAAGTGGGGTGGTAGGCTCAGATGACTTCCTAGCTCACCATTGAACACCCCTCTTGAGTCAAAAAAGTGGGTAATTGGGAGAAGAAAAATGGGGTAATCTCCCACGATTATTGCCACTAAATTGATTAATAATAACTGTTTATCAGCTAATAATTTGGTACGGGTGATCTAAACTAAAGCACTGTGTCTTTTTTTAATTATATTTGAAGAAATTGAACTTGTAAATTAATTTAGGGTAAAATCCAAATTTTCAATAAGATCTGGACAATTTTATTTAAAATTTTATACAGTGTTCAACTGAGTAATCAAATCTTGCAAATAAATAACCAACGCTATAGATTTATTAAACAAAACTAAGCTAAAGTGTCATGCTTTGAAATTTTTAAATCAATGGGGATGTTACAAAGCCTAAAATATGACTTGCTTCGCTGTAAAATCAACAGCTCCGTACTAAAGATGAAATAAACATAAACAACTATAGTAACTAAAGCCACAGCTGCTGAGTTCATTGGGAAAACACAGAGGTGAAGAAACAATTGTTACAATTAGTAACATTGATCAACACCTGGGATCCATAAATAATTATGGGAAGGAAGTAGGATAGTTATGGTTGTGTTTTTGGCCCTTACTGTACAAGTAATGAAATTCTAGGGCTTTAAAACAAAGCATAGATTGTTTGCTAGGTTTCAGTAGTTCTGTTTTTATATTGGAGGAAAAACAAAATCAAATGGCAGAAAAACTGTAAAATAAAAATAAAATAAAAAAACAATGCTTTTCCATGTATGGATATTAAGGATGACCACAAATTCATACATTTAAGTAATTTAAATCAGCTGCTGTGGATCTATAATTCACATAATACTAAGTGAGCATCATGGAAATTGCATTTAAGCATCAGTGAGAGAGGGACATATTGCTCATCCTTCAATTAGAGGCCTATAATTAAATAACATTTTAATATTTGCCCTCATATATCTTAATGTATTTTAGAAATATTGTAATTGCAGCTTTGCAGACTTCTATACACCCACAATATATCCCACCTTCTGTGACCATTCATGACTTATTCTTACCAGATGTCCGTGTGTGAAACACACCCTGCTACAGGAGGTAGGAAGACATGCCTGTCTACTTAGCTCACTGGAGTAGCTATTAAGATAAACTTACAAAACCACACTCTTTAAAGTTGTAATAACTATAATTTATAGAGGTCAACTCCTTTCATGCAAATCTATATTTTCAGAAGGTTTTCTGTGCAAGAATGAATAATGAAAAGATTCACTGATGTCCATATTGAGATGTTATTGTCTTTGTTAAAGGGACAGTCTAGTCCTCAAACTCACTTTGGTGAAGACTACTGCTTGTATAGTGCACAGGATTTTTTTCTAGTGGGAATTGATGAAGGCATTCTGTATAAATCAAAATTTTAATATAGCACTCAAGTCCTCCCCTAGTAATTACTCTGCATGTATACTGCAGGTATACTGCAGGTGGTGCAGCACTGATTATATAGACACTGAGCATATCATGTTTGGCTTCATTTAGTCACTTCCTGTGCTTCTGCAATAGAATACATTGTGTGGAATATAAATTACCTTGTTCTTGTACACAGTAGGATCGTTAACAGTGCAAAACATTGTCTGATGACATCACTAGAGAGACAGGAAATTGCTTTATTCTCATTGGTTCCTGCAGCAAAAAAAGAGAAAAGGGAAATTACTTTTACTCAGCTAGTGTGGGCAGTCCTGGTTTCTTTAAAACTGCTGTAATTTCACAATTTCATCTAGCTGTAAGATTTTATATTTATATTTTATATTTTAAGCAATGCCAACTGTACTTTAATTTTAAAGTACTTTGAAAGCACATTAATATGCATTAATAGATGTATTTTGGGCACCAGACAATATCTTTAAAGATGAGTGAATAGAGTTGTCTAGAAATATCACTGTTGCATAGAATAGTTATGCAACCCAGAATCAGATTTTTTGTTGTAAAATATATTATTACATTTTTATTGCAATATACATAAATTGCAGCAGTTGTGAAAACATTTATAGATCACATTTACATGCTACAAAGCTGCATATAACCAATAACCAGTAGATGATAGTAAAATATAATTTGTAAAGATCCAAATAAAAAAAATCAGGAATCCATTTTGCACCAAACCCTAGGAAAATACAAACAGCGTAATGATCCTGAGCTAATATTGAAATAACACAAGGTGTATTAAGCTAGTTCTGCTGGTTCCTAAACAGGAAAATACCAGAGTGGAGTGCACATGCACTAACCAAATACACCAGCACAACAAGAATATGTAAATATAATTTTTCTTATAAAATTATTTTGGTTTAAAAAAGGTATCAATCTAATGATACCCCAATATAATTGTTAGAGTTACAAATAATTGGTCTAAGGTAGAGTCTAGTACAGCTCATATGCTAAGTGCCACCTCAGAAGCTCCCACGTGCCGGAAGTGGCACCCGTTCCATAGGTTCACCATCACTGGTTTAGTACATCACTTGATAAAAAGTATCTAAGAAGAATGAAAAGGAAGTTAGCATTAAATGAGAGAGAGCACATAGAAAGTGATAGTAAAGGTGGGTGAAGTGGAGAGGAGGCATAGAATAGTGCATTGAAGGGTAGTCCAAGTAAGGAGCGACCAGTGACAACAGAGGTTCTCTGCTGCAAATATGGGCTAAAAAAGAACCACTAGCGCTATGAAAGAGTAAGCTGTGGTGCTGGCGCATGGGGGAGATTTGTAGGTACAACCTTACTATTTAACTGGGCAGAAGCATCAAACATCACAGCCAAAAAGTTATTTGAATGGTTAAGTTAGTGGCCAACAATAAAAATGAAAAATTTGTCTGTGACCAAAAGAGACCTTCCATGTTCAGAGCTGTGAGCCACGATAGGTATAGGACCCTCTGTCTCAATGGAGTTGGAAGCAGGAAGGTACCATATGATAAACCAGAATGTTGAGTAGAGACAAACAATGGTAGTTTAATCATGTAAAGGATAACGTTTATGTTTATGCATCTTTAACAGTAGGCCTGAGAGGGAGACGGGTTAATTCACCAACCCTTAGTTTGCAGATTAATCAGTACAAGTACCACTGTGGGCGAAGAAGTGCTGGGATGTTTAAACCAAGGAGGAAAGCGGGGCTCCTGTGGGCGCCTCGATCATCAATAGCTTATCATCTTTCATGACAGATAGAGTTTGCAGAGGGCCCAACTCGCATTTGACATTCATTGCTATTAGTGGTATCGCCAGATCCTGTTTTGTTTTGTACTGGACACAGCCAATGCTACCTCAGGGCCCTGGTACGTGTTTGCAACAACCTGGGGGGTAAAGCCCTCAGGGGAGTGCAGTTACCCTGCCCCTATCTATGGGCACTCTGGGTCCTGTGACAGCTGGAACCTGTCCCTGACAGTAGGTTTGGCTGTCATAGTTTACTATGCTTTGCAACCTGAGTTAGGGTATATTGCTGTTGGACTGATTGATCCGATTGTTCTTCAGGGCTTTACTGTTTAATACGAATAGCCTCTTATATCATATTATAAGGATGTCACCTTAGTCTGAGTTGCGATGAGCTCCTTTCGGATGACCACCGCCTCGTTCTTCCACATTGTTTGTAGGTCATTCCAGAGGGCCTTGATATCACCTCTAGTGGATGGGGTGTTGTAGCGGAGCTGCAATATTAAATCCCCATATCTCCGCTGGTAAAAGAAGGTAATCCAAATAAAGCGCTGGAAAGTAAGGCAATATCCCAAATCCCCCAGTAACCGGACGAAACACAGTTCTGGGAGTCAACTGATTACTTTATTCACAGCTCCAGCATTTATGCAATTCCCCATGCAAGGGGTTTACTTAATCCCCTTACAGCGGCTATACAATAGTAGATTACCTGGGAAGTGCAAATACAGGACATTTCTCCCACCATGAACTGCTGTACGGGAGGGGCACTCACACTAGATAATCCTGTTAAGTGGATTATCCCTCAATACAGCAGAACCTGGTTTTAACATAACAATATATAACTTTGACATTAACATGAATACATTTTTAGACCAGGTTAACACAGCTATTTCAGACAACCTTTAAATGTTCTGCAATAAGTGGCTAGGTTTGCCACAATGCTCCCCCAGAACCAAGCCGGCATACACAGTCTGATCCAAACGGATCGGCTTGGGGATGTCCGGAGGAGTACTCACAGATCACTTCTCAAGGTCAGTCTGTCTAGATAACCCGTCGGCGTTACCGTTTTGCTTTCCTGGGCGGTAATGAATAGTAAAGTCAAAAGGCTGCAGCGCCAAACTCCAGCGCAGCAGCCTGGCATTGTCCCCTGCCACACGGTTCAGCCACACCAACGGGTTGTGATCTGTGAGTAGGGAAAAAGGTTGTCCATATAAATAAGGCTGCAACTTTTTGAGGGCCCACACCACGGCCAGGCATTCTTTCTCAATGGCGGCGTAGCTCACTTCACGGGGTAATAACTTTCGGCTTAAGTAAGCTACGGGATGTTCTCCGCCATCTGCTCCAACTTGGCTCAGCACTGCTCCCAATCCAAACATTGAAGCGTCTGTGTGGACAAGAAATCGTTTAGTTGGATTAGGAGCAGCAAGTACCGGTGCATTGGTTAACGCAGTCTTGAGTTGTTGGAACGCCTGATCACACTCTGGGGCCCAGATGACCTGTCGCGGAAGGTTTTTGCGGGTCAAGTCAGTCAGTGGTTTGGCTAGGGCACTATAATTGGGTACGAATTTTCGGTAGTACCCTGCAGTACCCAGGAAGGCTAACACTTGGGTTTTTGTCCGGGGGGTAGGCCACTTAGCTACTGCCTCAATTTTTGCTGGTTCGGGCTTTTGCTGTCCACTCCCTACCCGGTGCCCCAGGTACTGCACCTCTGCCATCCCTATGTGACACTTGCTGGGCTTTAGCGTCAACCCTGCCTCTCCGATACGGTCAATGACTGCTCCAATATGTCGCAGGTGGTCTGACCAAGTCTGGCTATAGATGGCGATATCATCCAGGTATGCACATGCATATTCCTGGAACCCATCCAGTAGCCGATCCACCATCCGTTGAAAGGTAGCCGGAGCGTTTTTCATCCCGAATGGCATGACTCGAAACTGATACAAGCCAAACGGGGTGACAAACGCCGACTTAGGGATGGCATCCTGGGCTAGTGGAATTTGCCAGTACCCTTTGCATAAATCTATTGTAGTAAGGTACTGGCCTCGTGCCATTTTGTCTAGCAGCTCGTCTATCCGGGGCATCGGGTAGGCATCAGACACTGTTTTGTCATTTAGCCTCCGGTAGTCTACACAAAAGCGTGTTGTGCCGTCCTTCTTGGGTACCAGCACTACCGGCGATGCCCAGGGGCTATCGGAATGTTCAATAACCCCTAGCTGCAACATTTCCTCAATTTCCTTCCTCATATGTTCCCTGACCGCTTCCGGGATACGGTATGGGGTCTGCCGCATAGGTAGCTGTCCGGGTGTCTCAACTCGGTGAGTAGCTAGCGGGGTGTACCCTGGTAAATTGGAGAAAGTGGCTCCCTTAGCCGCGATTAACTCCTGTACCTGGGCACGCTCCTGAGGACTTAGCCGCTCCCCCAGCTGAACACCTGTGGAGGCCTCTGCCTGATCTTCCTGCTCTAATAAGTCAGGGAGCGGAAGATTCTCCTGATCCTCAGAGGCTGAAGCGCATATCGCCGCCACGTCCTCTATCCTCTCGTGGTAGGGTTTGAGCATATTCACGTGGAGCATGCGTCTCTTCCCTGTCCCTGAGCAGGGGCCAATCACATAGGTGGTGTCACATCTTTGTTCCACCACCTGGTATGGGCCTTGCCAGATGGCCTGCAGCTTGTCATTGCGAACAGGTTTTAAAATCAAAACTTTCTGTCCCACGTGAAAGCTGCGGTCTCTGGCTCCCCTATCATACCATCGGCGCTGGCGTTGTTGGGCCGCCTGGAGGTTGGTCCGTACGGTCTGGGTTAGTGCCTCCAAGCGGTCCCTGAACTCCAGCACATATGGTACAATGGGTGTCCCATCTGTACTACTTTCCCCCTCCCAGTGCTCCCTAATTAAATCTAAAGGTCCTCGCACCCTTCTCCCAAACAGTAGTTCAAAGGGAGAAAAGCCCGTGGATTCTTGGGGTACCTCTCTGTAGGCGAATAGCAGATGTGGTAGGAATCGCTCCCAGTCCTTATGGGCCTCTCCAAAGGTACGGAGCATCTGCTTTAACGTCCCATTAAACCTTTCACATAACCCATTAGACTGCGGGTGGTACGCAGAGTTCACAATAGGCTTAATGCCACATATTCTCCATAGTTGGTGGGTCACCTCGGCCGTGAACTGTGTACCCCTATCCGATATGATCTCCTGGGGGAACCCCACTCGGGAGAATACTTTCATTAAGGCCTCGGCCACTGTCTCGGCGTGGATATTAGAGAGGGCTACTGCTTCGGGGTACCGGGTGGCGTAATCGACTATGGTCAAGATATATCTCTTGCCGGAGGGACTGGGTTTTGGTAAGGGCCCTACTATATCTACGGCCACTCTACTAAATGGTTCTTCTATGATTGGCAGTGGGCATAATTTGGCCTTGTGGCGGTCACCCCTCTTGCCTACTCGCTGACAGATGTCACATGTCTGGCAGTACTGCCGCACATCCTTGGATATACCCGGCCAGAAAAAAGTGTGGGTCAAGCGGTATCTGGTGCGAGTCATCCCCAGATGCCCAGACAAGGGGATGTCGTGAGCGATCCGAAGAAGTTCCTGTCTATATTTCTGGGGGACCACTAGCTGTCTAGTAGTCACATTCACAGATCCCCCCACTACCCTTTCAGAAATGCGGTACAGTAACCCCTTTTCCCAGGTATACCGTTCTCCCTCTAATCCGGCCTGGTCGGAGATCACCCTATCCCTGTATACTTTTAACGTGGGGTCTATCTTAACCTCAGCCTCAAATTCAGTTGGGGTATCCCAGGTAACACGGGTCGTAGGAGGGTCACTGTCTCTTACCTGAGCCTCAGAGTGCGTTGCTGGAGCCGTGGTGCGAGCCTGTAGCCTTGTGGTTACTGGGTGGGCCTCTTGAAGTGAAGCTTGAGGAATAAAGGTGGAGGTCATTCGACCCAGGTCGTTCCCCAATACGACATCCGCTGGCAGTTTCTGCATCAGGCCCACCTCTACCATGCCCTCCCCAACACCCCAATTCAAATGTACTTTGGCGGTGGGTAATCTGTATACCGCTCCCCCTGCTACTCGCACTGCTACAGATCCGCCGGTGTGTGCGGAGCCTGGAACCAAATGAGGGGCTACCAGAGTCAGAGTGGCTCCCGAATCCCGGAGCCCTTGGACCTCTTTCCCTTCCAGGGTTACTAGCTGGCGATGGTGTTGCCTGTTGTCTGTGGCTTGTACCGACATCACATCGTGTAGTATCCCCAGGGGCTCTTCGGTCTGATTAAACAGTATCTCCTGTGTTGCTGGCTCCGCTTGGTAGTGGTGGGCGGCTGCACGTGGTGCTGGGTTCTGCCGTGCCTGGCTCCATGCTTGGCGGCTCCGGTTCTGGGTACACTCTCTCGCCATGTGGCCCCATTGTTTGCACGTATGGCACTGGATATTCGCTCTGCCATTATATCTGGATGGTGGAGTGTGCCCCCCCGGGGTTGGCCGGAATGAGGTCGCTGTAGGTGCAGTAGGGGTAGCTGTGTGAGGTTGAGCGGTGGGTCGAGGGTACCCTCGGTTGAGGTTACCGTGATGCCTCCTGGCGTCATAGTGCTGGTCGGCAAGTCGTGCAGCTTCTATTAGGGTGAGGGGTTTTCTATCTCTCACCCATTCCTGTGCCTCTGGGGACAGGCCATTGAAAAACTGTTCTAACAGCAGCAATTGCCGTAACTCCTCCATGGTGGTTGCTTGACTGGCTTGTATCCACCCCTGGGAAGCTTGGTCCAGTTTGTGGGCATACTCTGCGTGGGAATCTTTCTCTGGTTTGCGCAACCCTCGAAACTTGCGCCGGTATGCCTCTGGGGTAATGGCGTATCTTTCCAGTAAAGCCTGTTTCACCCGGGCATAATCTTTGCTGTCCTCCCTGGGTACAGCCCGATAGGCTTCTGCTGCCCGACCTGACAGTTTGCCCGCCAGTAAAGGTACCCACACTGCCTGCTCCAAATCATGCAAGTCACATAGCCTCTCAAAGTCTTGTAGATAACCCATCAATCTCGTCTTTCTCTTCACAGAACATTTTAAACGCATGGTATGGGATCTTAGGCTTTACCTGGCTGACGACTGAAGCAGTAATAGACTCTGCTCTGGGAGGAGCGTCCTGCGGTCCGTGTGCCATCACATACTCCTGCACATCCGCCATCAGTACTGTCAGTATTTCCAGGGGTACTGGCTGGGGTAAAAATTCCATCCTGGTCCTCATTTCCTTTTGGAAGGGGGTTTCCTCCATGGCTGGTGGGGGTGTAACGCTGCAAGCTCTGTCTCCCTCCATCAATTCAGCAATCAGCACAGCTTTTGGCTTATTGCTGGCTATCTTACCCCTGGCTTCCAGTAGTTCCTTTAACGTCTGCCGTTTCAATGCAGTGTAGTCTGTCTCCATTCACCTCTGTGTTCGGTTCTTTGTTGCATTCAAATTGCCATTCACTTTCCTGTTCGGTAGTTTCAATTACCCGAACACCGCTTTTCGGCTGTAAGGTTGGATCCCGCCGCTGCCACCAAATGTAGCGGAGCTGCAATATTAAATCCCCATATCTCCGCTGGTAAAAGAAGGTAATCCAAATAAAGCGCTGGAAAGTAAGGCAATATCCCAAATCCCCCAGTAACCGGACGAAACACAGTTCTGGGAGTCAACTGATTACTTTATTCACAGCTCCAGCATTTATGCAATTCCCCATGCAAGGGGTTTACTTAATCCCCTTACAGCGGCTATACAATAGTAGATTACCTGGGAAGTGCAAATACAGGACATTTCTCCCACCATGAACTGCTGTACGGGAGGGGCACTCACACTAGATAATCCTGTTAAGTGGATTATCCCTCAATACAGCAGAACCTGGTTTTAACATAACAATATATAACTTTGACATTAACATGAATACATTTTTAGACCAGGTTAACACAGCTATTTCAGACAACCTTTAAATGTTCTGCAATAAGTGGCTAGGTTTGCCACAGGTGTCTTCCAAGAGTAAGTCTGTTGTCAGTTTGGCGATATTATATCTTCCTACTCAGAAGAGGTCTCCGTGTCCATATGGGTGGCTTAGGTGTGAGAATTGCGGCCTACGCGACCTCGATAACAAGGTCCCAATGTCTGGGGTCTGTGGCTTTTTGGCCTTCTCTGATTCTTAGGCTTTTTCCCATGTCTTCTGCACACTGTGGGATAGTTTTGATGTTTAGCCTGTTTATCCATGTAAAATGTGCATTATAAAACTTCAGCATGGGAAGCTCAGACAAAATAACATTTTATGCCAAAATAGTTTTTTGTCCTAGCCATACATTTATGTAGTTTTCCAAAATAAAAAATAAAAAAAAAATTGGGACATATGTGTTATTTTTTTTATTTGCCCAAGGCAAAGATATCTTGAAAATTTGTAATTTGCATATCAGCCTACAGGTGATGTCATAAACAATAGAAAATATTCTTAATTTAGGCAGTTGCTTGCAGTTTTGCTACCACAATGTGTAGATCACTTTCAATATGTTTTTGTTCTCTACATGGACAGTAAAACATATTTAGGTGATATAGTTCCTTTAGCCTTACCTGATATGTTAAGGTTTTACCTAAAATCAAGTAGATTAAACATTCAATGGTCAACTCAATATGTGCTGATTTTTGGCTCTGAAATGGATCCCCCAAAGCACTGGTACACAAGCTGTGCATAAATTAAGATTGGATTATAGGGGCAGTAGCAGAGAAGACATGCCAAAGGATGAAGTATGAACTTGGTTGTGGACACAGTGATTGCTGTTGGTTCAAATAATAGGTCTAAGAATGTGGTGAAGAAAAGGTAAGTGCACACTGAACTAACACACTTGTAGTTGATGTGTAGGTGTAAAAAACAAAAAACACAAACAGAAAGATATCTCTCATTAAATATACTGAAATTCACATTGTAAACAGATCCACTTTGTTTCTTCATAAAGGGACCACACCGTATATAAAAGACCCATTGTATCACATCACATGGATAATCTGCAAGAGTTGGTAAAGAGAACTGTAGCTGTGAAGTGCATGTTAGCTGGAGAGGTAGTGAGCAAGAAGTAACATGTACAATTGAATGCTGCATGTAGCTAAGTGCCATGGGAGTTGCAGTACAAAGTAGCAGTGCATATCAAAGTCTGTGTATCAGTAGAACTAAACATCTGTGTTAACACATGTACGTAGGTATGTCTATATAGATCAATATGTGCACACATACATGTAGAGAGAGACAGATATATATATGTAAATGGGATAACATGTACAGATGATTAATGATAGTGTACCAATAGCAATGTTCTACTGTTATATTTTAGATATTCCAAAATCAAGAGTCAGATGAAAAGGAAGTTATCCAAGGCAGCCGCCGCTGATGATCCTGCTTAGCCAGCAGACCTTTTGGATTTTGAGGAGGAGCAACTACAGGTCATTGGGCCTGAGACAGTCACAGAGGTTGAGGGGACAATTGATATAGACTTGCCTAGTCGTAAGTATAGAACATCCATTGATGTGTTATGCATGCCAATTCATATGTATTAACACTGTTCTCTCACTTTACTCCTAGTATCTGCAGCTGTGGCTCCTCAAATCCCAGTACCATCTGGGCCCTGCACCTCCTTTCAAACTTCAACAAGTCTGATGGCTATGCTGGCTTTGGTGGCAGCTTTCTCTTCCTCTGTCTATTGTAAGGCAGACATACCAAATGTTTATGTGAAATATACTGCACCCAACAATATAACAATATTAACAATACATCCTTCTTTATCTCCAACAGACCTATATTAACCATTTCCAGGACAAGGTTCCTCCCACCAACTGGTTCCGCCCCCACCCTGTAGAGCTGCGCAGATCCTCGGTGGGGAGACGCAGGCAACATTGGTTAAACACACTCAGAACTCAATCAATGCTGCCTCGCACTCCCTGCATGTAGTAATGACGCAAAGCACCGATGCTCTGAACCATTACTAGGAAAAGAGACAGACATAGGAGAGAGACGGACTTGGGAAGGCAGAGAGACAGATTGACACCGGAAGGTAGAGGAGAGAGAAAGGCACATATGGGAAGGGAGAGGATAGAGACAAAAGGACATGGGAGAGAGGAAAAGAGAGAAGGACATGGGGGGAGAGGAAAAGACAGGCGGACATGGGGAGAGGAAAAGACAGATGGTCATCTGCAAGGCCCCGTCTGAGATCAGACTCTGGACCTCGCGGGACCAATTGCAACATTACGAGTTTGTGGTGACAGCTAGTGCTGGGGCCCCTAGCCACATTGCCCCCAGCAAGCCCATACAGTTAACCGGTAAGGTATTTTCCTTTTTGGATTTTTATCAGCTAATTTGTTGGTTTTATTTCAGATATTTTTAGATATCTATGTATTTTGATACTTTGTTGGTAATCTATGCATTTGCTAGTATATTTGTGCCTGAGAACATATGTTTATGTAATTATATTTGTCATATGTTTGTGTATATTTTTATTAATTATCTTTTTTTATATATGTATTACATTATTTTTTGCACTTTTGAATCATTAGAAATTGTCTTTAAGTTCTGTCTGGAGTTTTTTTTTAATTCTTTTACAGGCCTTCTTTTTTTAACAAGGATTCTATGTTTCAGCACTGGCAGCTATACATTAACTGGGAGTATATACTGGCTGGTACTTTATACACACAATATTGGTGATTGGATAACTTTGATTTTATTTTAATTATTTTAAATTATTGTTATTATATAGTGCTGTATTTCTTAAATATTAAATTCTTAAAAACACACAGCGGGGTTGTGTGTATTTGACTGTATCTGTGTGTGATTATCTGACACTATGTTTTATGCATGGGCGTGCATGACTGTGAGTGTGGGATTATGTATGTGCATGCATGGGGGAGAGGAGGCAGAATTTTGATTCTTGACCAAAGCAGCACAATGTTTCGGACCTACCCTGGTGAGTGCTTTTTTGTGTTACACAGCGTGCTTGGTGTGTGTGTCTGTGACTGCGAGAGACGGCATGCTTGGTGGGTGTGTCTGTGTGTGACAGAGTGCTTGGTCTGTGTGAGACAGCGTTCTTATGTGTGTCTGTGTGAGACAGCGTGCTTCTTATGTTTGTCAGTGTGATACAGCCTGCTTGTTATGTGTGTCTGTGTGAGACAGCCTGCTTGTGTGTGTCTGTGTGAGACAGCGTGCTTATGTGTGTCTGTGTGATAATGTAAGAGTAAGACAATGATAAATATGTATACCACAAAAGTTTAATATGATGGACTGCAAAGACAGGAATGTTATAAAAAAATAGAGAATTTATTACAAGGAAATATAAATATACAAGTGAATGACCATATGAAATATACAGCAATATAATCTAAATTCACAAAATAAGACTGAAATTATATAAACAAAAATACAATGATACACTGAATAAAGGGCCCCAAATGGGTGCAAAACAAAAAGAAAGATTTTTAAAAATACATAAAAAATACAAATAGAGCCAAAGATCCCTTACCTACTGGGTCTGTTCGCCTGGCCAGGTCTATTGAACAGTTAGGATATTGCACTATATAGAAACACAGCTACACCCCACAGGACGCGTTTCTAATTATCTTCCTCAGCTGGTGGGCGGAAGTGCAATATTATGTTTGTCAGTGTGATACAGCCTGCTTGTTATGTGTGTCTGTGTGAGACAGCCTGCTATGTGTGTCTGTGTGAGACAGCGTGCTTGTTATGTGTGTCTGTGTGAGGCAGCCTGCTTGTTTTGTGTATCTGTGTGAGACAGGGTGCTTGTTATAAGTGTCTGTGTGAGACAGCGTGTTTGTTATGTTTGTCTGTGTGAGACAGCCTGCTTGTTATGTGTGACTGTGTGAGACAGCATGCTTTTTATGTGTGTCTGTGTGAGACAGCGTGCTTGTTATGTGTGTCTGTGTGAGACAGCCTGCTTGTTATGTGTACCTATGTGAGACAGACTGCATGTTATGTGTGCCTATGTGAGACAGACTGCTTGCTATGTGTGTCTGTGTGAGACAGCATGCTTGTTATGTGTGTCTGTGGGAGAGAACGTGCTTGTTATGTGTGTCTGTGGGGGAGAACGTGCTTGTTATGTGTGTCTGTGGGAGACAGTATGCTTGTTTTGTTTGTCTTTGTCTGACGGTGGGGTGTGTCTCTCACAGGCCCATACCATCTTTGTTTCAAGCCCTGCTGAGCACACCCTGAACTTGGACACTATAGTGTGGTGCTCCCTCGTGCTTTTCTGGATAAAAAAAAAAGATCCCAGCAGTGAGGGCACCATGCGGGGTCAACAATACCCATGCGCCAGATCTAATTTTCTGGTCGCCATAACGACCTGTCTGGGATTTATCAAGCCCTGATATATACCCATATCTACCTATTGTTCATTTGCATCATATATATCCATCTGTATGCCTGCCTAAGCATGTGAGCTTATTTACTCCACTTCTATCAAATCTGCCACGGGCTTCAGCCCCAGATATTTTACCAACACCCCTGCACATGTCTGATGTTGATGCAATTGTAGTTGTCTACCTCTGGAAACCAATCTATGTACATACTACTGTACATCATGTACAGTAACATGTAGATATGGTTGTTCAGTTGTATGACATCTAAGTACTTGCACGCTACAGTGATATGAATGTTTAACCCCTCAATGGGTCAATCACTGTAACAGTGATTATTAATTAGTATTAGGAATTTTAGTTTACCATAGTTCAGTATTCAGATGAACATGCATGTGAACTGTAGGTCAATGTGATGCCTACATTATGTATTGCAATGTTCTAAACACATTCTTTGTCTGCAGATACATCTATGGGAGGGACTAGAATCCCTCCAGGGCGGTCGATCCCAGAGGTTGTGATCAGTCAAGCACATCAGGATCCCCTCCACAATCTTCTACTCTTCCAGCAATGACGACATTTGATGCTGCAGTCCATGGTCTAATTGCTGGTACCCAGTGTGATGTGGCACACATGAACCAGCACCTGACCATGATGGTGGGCAACCAAGAATGGTTCTATGTCTATAAGATGGAGAAGCTTGACTGACAGTTCTTCACCCTTTGGAAACTATACATCAACACCTTACCAATTAATTTGAAAACTCAACTCAAACACATATTTCAGACTACACCTTGGTATATGTCACAAATACTCATCAACTCTGATCCAATTCATATACAGATATCATGATAGAACGAACAAAGTGGGTCCGATGCAAAACATTTTAATAAATATACAGAACTTAGGAAGAGGCAATCCATAGTTTAGATACTAAAGCTTCCAAAAAAATTAGTTTGATTACCTACATCAAATGCCGTACTTATTAGTTAATTAAAAGTTATTTGTTTATTAGGTAAAATATTAAAACAATAGCTTAATAAATATACTATACTAGATACATATAGCAGGAAAAGTACCTTCTATAAAACATAAATGATTAAATAATCCTGGATTGAATACAAACCAATCAGGATGTATTTCCCTTGAGGGCAGAATCAATATGCATATAACCCTATTAATACATTGTCCCAAATAAATCGTATCATACAATAATACATAGAAGGCTGGTTTCATATATAACTTTAAATATTCTATTATATACATACTGTTTATGTCATGTAATGCAGTTCAGTACCTTTTAATATTCAAACTTAGGAATTGAAAATGTTTAAAAATTGTTGCATACTATATAGTGATGTTTATAATGTATATCTTAAACATATATCTCAACACATTTACTATCTTGTAAAATAATACCTAAACATATTTATCATCTCTGTAAAGATCATCTCATACATGTATCTAAGTATATTTTATGTCTTGAAATAAAAAATAAAAAAAGAAGCTTGATCTGATTGCTAGTCCATTAGCTGTGGGAGTTGCTGTGCAGGTGCAGATGTGAATGATGATACAAGCATGCCAGATTGGAAATGCAATGTTCTTTCTTCGAGTGTACCGCTGTTTCTGTGGAAGTTTCTGTGCCTACCATCCCTCCATCAGCACAGGTGCTTGAATGTAAGGCTGGTAAGGTGGATGATGGTACTGACATGACTGGACAGTTGCCTGGTATATCCTGCTTCTCCTCATTTGATGGTGGTGAGCAAATCACACTGTAGCATCTTGTTAGTAGTAATGGAACCTTTGGTTACTTACCATTCCTATTACCCAGTTGATCTCCTCCTGCACCCTCCCTTTTTACTGCCCCCTTCTTGTCCTGGGCTTGTAAATAAATATTAAAGTTCTACTAAAATCCTGAGAATTGCAATAGGGGAATTTCACCTGTTTCACTAATTCCTGAATAGGAGAAATAATGTTAACATTGTGTATCTGGAACTGCATAAATTAACATAAAACGTGTTCTAAATGTATGTGGTATTTTTTTTTTATTTCAATTATATTTGCTAGTTATGTTCAAAATATAGTTGTAGGCCTGTTCTTTTTTTATTTTTTATAAACCAACATGTATTCTATCCACTCTATCACTACAATTGTGCTACTACAGAACTTCTGTTTTAGAATTTTCCTATTTTTCAACCTATAAAATATAGCATGACACTCCTAAAACCATTCATTCCGTTAATAACATTGCATACTTGTAATCTATGATTTAGAATTTCTCTGACTTCCCTTGAGAAAGTAATAAAAGAAAAGCAATGCATTTTAGGAGGGCCAATGAGATTCACTGGGTTTTTAATTTGCTTTGTTCAGTTCGGTATACACCTAATTACAGAGTTTGACTCAGTTATTTGTAGCATGCAAGAGACTGTCTTTTCTTGTGGTGTCTCTGGTTTTAATATAGGGCTTTAGTCATGAAAGAGAGAATTGCAGGGAAATGAGAACTTAAGGCCAAAGTAGCTGAGATGGAAAGATTTAGCTGACTGGAAGGATTTTCCCAACTCTGCTACTTCTGCCTTAAGTTTCAAATTCTCTTCTCAGTTTCATGCTAGATTCCTGAATTTGGGTCTGAATTGGCATTAGGGTGTACCGTTTCCATAAAAAGGGTGTACAAGACCTGCAACAGCGCTTAGGTAGGTGGTACGTGTCAAAGTAACATCCACATGAATGGCAGAACCCAAGGTTTTTAAGCAGATCATTGCCCAAAGCATCACACTGCCTCTTCCATTTGCCACCTGTCAGTGATCATAATGTTATGACTGATCTGTATATATCTATACCCTAAACTGCATGAAATGTGTTAAAATATGGTGTTATGTTAGTATTTATTTAAAATCATTTCTAATGTCACAGTGTAACAAGCGCTTCTTAAAAATGCATGCCATTTTATTACCATACTTGAACATCTGAACTCTTAACTTGTGTTTTTATGCATGTGAAATTAATTATAAGACATGGGATTTCTTCAGAGAACACTCAAACAAATAGGAAACTGCCAGTCAGTTGTACACAAATACCCAGATTCAAATAAACACAGTGAAAAGTGTTATAAGAATGTCTGGCATGTCTACAATCATCTCTGTGGAGATTTATGTTTGAGTCCATATGTCATCTTCTTTGAGTTGAACACCTGGATACCAAATAACATATAAAACCCTCTTAAAACTGGTTTTCTAGATCCTTTTTTCCCTTACCTTATGTGAGTTTAATCCAGTTATTTTTCTCCTTATGTAATATAAAAAGGATACTGAAAATAAAGCAAATATTATCAGCCCAAGAATGAATACCAACTGACTAACTTGCTTGGTTGCATTTCTGTTAGAAAAATAAAGTTGCATTTAGACTAGGAAGCTGTTAATGAAAATCATGTTACATGCCCACTATAAAGGCAGAGCTGTAGGTGTATCTATATCCAGAACCTGTAAGGAAGAGTTGGGGAGAGAAGGGGGTGTTTATAACCTACTATCTGGCAAAAGTCTGGACTTCTACAGTGCATTTTGTTTGTAAAATATAATTCCATTCTAGTTATTTCCTCATACAAATAAGAGTGTCTCACTTTGACTTTTAGAAATTAAGAGATGAAAAGGATCGGTCAAGACTGGACTCAATGGTGCTGCTAATAATGAAACTGGACCAGCTGGATCAAGACATAGATAATGCTCTCAGTAGTCCGTCTCCGAGCAGTCAATCAAAATGTAACCGGAAGCACATTACACATGTGAGTAAACCTCTAGTACTATTACAAGGTTTTTAATTTGTGAATGAACAATCTACTTTAAATGTGGTAACTGAACCATTAGGTTGATGAATTAAGTTGATGATTAATTTTAAATCAATCCTACCTAAAAATAAAAAATAAAAGAGATATCTGCAAATAGCTGAAAATGTGTCAGACATTCAAAATGTTGTATATGCTATTTTATTTGTTATTATATTGCATCTATTAGCTATTTTATTTGTTGCATTGGTTCATGTGTTTGAACTTATTGACTTGCATTTATGAGAGGTGAGCAAGAAATCATATACCGTATTTGCTCGAATATAAGACAAGGTTTTTTTCAGAGCAAATGCTCTGAAAAAGACCCCTCGTCTTATATTCGAGGTCGTCTTATAATCTAACCTTAAATCAAGGTCAGATTGTAAGATTGGGATCCAGGTCCCCCGCAGAGCTGCAGGGGACCTGGATCCCCCTCGCTAACAGCCGGTGGATGTCTGTGCAATGCGTGCAGACATCTTCCCCTGCCGCCCGGCATGACCGCCGGGACTTCTTTGATGAAGCCGGGTCCTTCCTCCCCTGGGGGGAGGGAGGGGTGGAGAGACAGACAACATTGGGGGGAGGGAGGGGTGGAGAGACAGACAACATTGGGGGGAGGTTGGGGGAAAGAGAGAGACAACGCCGCTGGGGGGAGGGAGTGGTGGAGAGACAGACAACATTGGGGGGAGGGTGGGGGAGAGAGACAGACAACGTTGGGAGAAAGGTGGGGGAGAGAGACAGACACGCATTGGGTAAGTGTATATGAAAAATCAATTTACAAGTGAATATTTACAAGTTAAACTTTTTTTTCCTATAGGGTAGTCTTATATTCAGGCTTTTAGTTTTTTTCCTAAAGGAATATCCATAGTTTGGATGGTCGTCTTATAATCAGGGTCGTCTTCTATTCGAGCAAATACAGTACTTCAAGCAGGGCAACATGTAGCCTACCAGCTGATGCTGAACCAGAACTACAATTCTCCAGGTTGCCAAGTCAGCCATTTGCCTCATTAGTATTATGGAAGTTTTATTTCAACATTAGTCATAAGGATATCTTCTATTTAAAGGACCACTCAAATTGGAAAATTACCTAACTTTTTTCATTCAATTAAAAGTTATAAGAATAGTTCCAAAAAATGTATGTGTTCATTAAATTTTGAATATCTATTTTGCTACATATGTATGATTTAATAATTAATAGCAGGTGGGGTGTCCACAGACCTTCCCTGTGAGTGATCTAAAAAAAACAATTCAAATGATCACAATACTTGCAATTAGTGTTGAGCAAACCCGAACCGCACTGTGAACATAATGGTTTTTGAACATTACGGTTTTTGAACCCCGAAATAGAGTCCCCATTCATAAGAATAGGGACTCTATTTCAGTTTATAGAAAGCCAATAGCATTACATGTATTCCATAAACCGAAAGTCTATAAACCAAATGTCTTTCGGTTTATAGACTTTCAGTTTATGGAATACATAGGTCAATTGACCTATTCGTATGAATGGGGACACTCTTACCCACATTTTACTTCATTTTGCAGCCCTCTAGCCCTTTCCAGGACTTTTTTAGAGGCATTTTAGGGGCCAAAAGTTCGTGTCCCCATTGACTTCAATGGGGTTCGGGTTCAGGGTTAAGTTCGGGGTCAAGTTCTAGCACGGACCCGGACATTTTTTAGAAGTTCTGCCGAACCTGCTGAACCCGAACATCCAGGTGTCCGCTCAACTCTACTTGCAATGTGTGCATATAAACATTACACAAAAGCCTGTACAGAGCACACATACAGATAACAAAATGTAAATGAAATGACTACAATAAACCAATAAAGCCAGTATGTGAAAAAAAATAAGAATAAAGGAGAATAATAATTTTCTAACAGTTTTTCCTGGACACACACAACTTGTACCTGCTCTCATGGAAAATGGAGAACACAAGTGTGTGTCCAAAGGGACAGTCCATTAATCAACAAGTAGATCCTATAGGAGCTACCTTGATTTAATACATTGATTACCCTTTGAACTAGGGCCAGTAAAACATTGGCATCAGGCCAATGTTAAGTCTATAAGAAAAGGTGGCAACCCTACTCTGAACCTAAATCAGTTTTACATTCAGCAGGGCAGCATGTTCAAGGTGTAAGTTAAGACAGGATATGTTCAGGATAATATCAATAAAACAGTAGAAATTATAAAAGTGTGATGGAGAGAAGTTGCTGCTTAAGGTACATGTAATAAAAAGTGAAGAAAATGTATTGGCTTGAAGTGGGGTTTTAAGAAACAAACTGAACATTTTCTATTGCATACATAAGCCGTCTTAGTTCCCTACTTGTGTTTTGTAATAAAATACTCCACCCTTTCTCGAACCCCCAACCAGATTATAGTATTAAAGATTTGCCTCTAATTAAACATCTCTGTTCTGTTTGGCAGATGTCGATGGATCATATGATCTTTGCAGCATCTTCCAGTTAATTATCATGCTATGTGTTCAGTTTTCCCATGAATTTTCTTCCAGGACTTCCCTGCCTAAATCATCATAAGCCAAACTGATATTTGGAGTCAGATTTTGTTAGGTACATGAGAGCTCTGTGCAAATAGTCATTACTTATATTATGACATTACGTTGGCAACAGACACGTTGAGCTGTCCTAATATATCATTACAAGCTTGCAAAAAAAAATGTTTTCTGGCTGCAATATTACACAGTAAATAAAAAGATTTAGGCAAAACGTTAGAAGGAAGCTGTGATATCAATCTTGTGGCATCTCTTGGCATTAGAGTTCAAGTCAGGGAGTAATGCACCAGGAGGCCCAACAGAAAAACATGGGCCACCAGCTATGATTTGTCTTCTCTTGCTGAACCACATTCCTTTCTAACCACAAGGGCCTGCTGGTGCGATAAATCTGAGTAGATCTAGTTCTCAGGTTCTGGAACTTATACCATGTTTCTCATATATCCATTTAACTTTTTTTTTATTTTACTTGTGCTTCTATAATAGGCTTATGTTGACTTTGCTGACCTGACTATGGTGTGCGATTTAAGATTTTGTCAATTACCATAAATTATGGCATTTTAAATATTTGGAATAAAAGTAACATTTTACTTATTTTGTGCTGGCTGTCCCTTTCTATTTGGATTTTCTATAATCTGATAGAAGTGCAAGTTGAAGTATAGTGACCCTAATAAGAGGAAAAAATTACAGGTATCTTAAAAGTACATGCCATTTTACCCTCTTTTTATGGCCATTATGCTTCCACTTGTTCTTCTATCATAGAAACATAGAATGTATCGGCAGATAAGAACCGTTCGGTCCATCTAGTCTGCCCAATTTTCTAAATACTCTTATTTTTATTAGTCCCCAGTTCCCTATCTTATATCTAGGATAGCAGTGTGCCTATCACACGCATGCTTAAACTCCTTCACTGTGGTTACCTCTACCACTTCTGCTGGAAGGCTATTCTATACATCCACTGCCCTCTCAGTAAAGTAATACTTCCCGATGTTACTTTTAAATCTTTTCCCCTCTAATTTAAGACTATGTTGTATAGTTGTGGTAGTTTTTCATCTTTTAAATACACTCTCCTCATTTACTGTGTTGATTCCCTTTATGTATTTAAATGTTTCTATTAGACATGTGCAAAACTAAAATTTTTGTTTTGTTTTCGTCCATTCGGACGAAAATGTTATTTATTTAGTCTAAAACGAATTTTGTTCATTACTGCATTCGTTTCAGATGAAATTCGTTCATTATTTTCGTTTCGTTTAGTTTTATTCGTTCGTTTTATAGAATACGTGTAATACTATTGGCTCTCTATAAACCGAACGAGAGCCCCATTCATAAGAAATTCTTATGAATGGGGCTCTCATTCAGTTCATAGAAAGGCAATAGTACTACATGTTTTCTATAAGCCGAAAGTCTATAAACCAAACGTTCGGTTTATAGAATGCCAATAGACTTACATGCATTCCATAAACCGAAAGTCGTTCATTATGTCGGTTTATGGAATGTAAGTGTACTATGCTATTGTATTCTATAAACCGACTCTATTTCGGCTTATAGAATGCAATAGTACTACGAATGGACGAATGAACGAATGAACGAATGATTTTCGTTTATTAACCATTCGTTCATTCGACTTTCGTTAGGTTAGCATTTTCGTTATTCGTTTTTCGGACGAATGGACGAAAATGCTATTTTCGGACGAAAATGCATTAGTCCGAAAACGAATGCACATGTTTAGTTTCTATCATATCCCCCTGTTATGTCTTTCCTCCAAGCTATACATGTTAAGATGCTTTAACCTTTCCTGGTAAGTGTTATCCTTGAACCCATGAACCAGTTTAGTAGCCCTTTTCTGAACTTTCTCCAAAATATCAAAATATCAATTTCCTACTGGAGATACGGTCTCCAGTACTGCGTACAATACTCCAAGTGAGGTCTTACTAGTGCTCTGTACAATGGCATGAGCACTTCCCTCATTCTACTGCTAATACCTCTCCCTATACGACCAAGGATTCTGCTTTCCTACCTTTAAGAAATGATTACTCCTAAATCCCTTTCCTCAGATGTTGAGGTTAGGACTGTACCAAATAGTCTATATTCTGCTTTTGGGTTTTTACGCCCAAGGTGCATATTCTTGCACTTATCCACATTAAATATCAGTTGCCACAGCTCTGACCATTTTTTAATCATTTACCATTTGGCTTATCCCTCCATGAACATCAACCCTGCTGCAAATCATCAGCAAAAAGACATACCTTACCAACAAGTCCTTCTGTAATATCACTAATAAAAATATTAAAGAGAATGGGTCCAAGTACAGATCTAATATACTCCATTGACTACAACCCACTGTTGCCTGTCACTCCATTCAACAATTGTAACTATCCACCTGGATTCGAACCCTGACTCCTGTGGTTCCTGTTCCCTGCTCCTGTTCCAGACGCCACCTGCTGGTTCTGTTTCCTCATGTAGCAGTGGTGGCTATCTCTCTGACTTTGTCTTCTTGTTTGCCTACCGCCCAGGTGTAGGTCCTTGTAATAATGAGCCCTGGAGCTATATAAACCCCTTCCTCCCAGCAATCAGAGCTGGTCCATTATTTTCTGTTAGCTTGTGTTTTTGATTCCTGTTCATCGTGTTCCTGACCATCCTTGTTTTCTCCAGTCCCTTGACCTCGGCTTGATTCTGACCATTCTGATTTCTACAGTAACCTTGACCTCGGCTTGATTCTGACCATTCTGATTTCAACAGTCCTTTGACCTTGGCTTGTTCCTAGTCCCTGCTTTGTCCCTGCCTGGCTATGACTCTTGGGAAACCAAACAAGGCCTCTGCATGTGGGCATTCAAAGCCTGGGGCTCCACCCCATGTGGAGAGTGCTCACCCTGCGCAGGGCCTTGAATCGCCCACTACCCCTGCACCGCGACTCCAGACCTCATCGGCACAGCCGACCGTGACAACAATATTGAAATCCAAACTCAAAGATTGCAGTTTATTGATAAGCCTTCTACGTGCGACAGTGTCAAAAGTCTTACTAGAATCTTGATAAGCAATGTCTACTGCACCACCCTGATCTACTATTTTAGTCACCCAATCAAAAAATGTATGTAAGTGTCCCATATGTATGTGTCACTTTGTGTATGAATGTGTGGGTGTGGCTTTGTATGTGTGGGTGTATGTGGGGGTCTGTGAAAGTGTGAGTCTGTACATATATGTATTTGTGTGTGGCTGTGTATGTGGTTGTGTCTAAGAGGAGCCTGTGGCTGTGTGTGTAAGTGTGGATCTACGTTTGTGTAAAGTGTGACTGTTTATTTGTGGCTTTGCCTGTGTAAGTCTCTATCTGTGGCTGTGAATGTGTGTGTGTGTGTGTCTATATGTAAGTGTGTGTGACTGTGTATTTAATGTGAGGTTTTATTGCTGTAGAGTCTAGTGCAGCGTGTGAGTGCATCACAGACTCCACAGCAATAAAACTCACAGTAATGTGCTGTGTGTGAGTGTACCCAGGGCCGGCGCTACCGTAAGGCAGCACAGGCGGTTGCCTTAGGGCGCACCAATGGGGGGCGGGAAAATTGCCCGCTCCTCCAGGCCCGTTTACTTACTTCCATGCCGCTGTTCATGTCTGTGGCTGAGAGGGAAGCGCTGTGCGCTCCCATCAGGCCGTGCGCATTCAATAAAGTGTGTTGAAACTTTTTTTTCAACACACTTTATTGAATGCGCACGGCCTGAGGGGAGTGCACAGTGCTTCCCTCTCAGCCACGGACATGAACAGCAGCATGGAGGTAAGTACTGGGGTCTGGGGAAGAGGGGAGGAGGGAGGTATAACGAGCATCTGACTGGCATAATATTCCTGGGCTCTGACTGGCAAATATTCCTGGGCATCTGAATGGCACAATATTACTGGGCATTTGACTGGCACACTATTCCTGGCATAATATTGCTGGGAATCTGACTGGCATAATATTACTGGGCTCTGAATGGCATAATATTACTGGGCTCTGAATGGCATAATATTCCTGGGCATCTGACTGGCATAATATTACTGGGCATCTGAATGGCATAATTTTCCTGGGCATCTGAATGGCATAATATTACTGGGCATCTGAATGGCATAATTTTCCTGGGCATCTGACTGGCATAATATTCTTGGGCTCTGACTGGCATAATGTTCCTGGTCATCTGAATGGCATAATATTCCTGGGCATCTAAATGGCATAATATTCCTGGGCATCTGACTGGCATAATATTCCTGGGCATCTGAATGGCATAATATTCCTGGGCATCTGACTGGCATAATATTCCTGGGCATCTGAATGGCATAATTTTCCTGGGCATCTGACTGGCATAATATTCCTGGGCATCTGAATGGCATAATTTTCCTGGGCATCTGACTGGCATAATATTCTTGGGCTCTGACTGGCATAATATTACTGGGCTCTGACTGGCATAATGTTCCTGGGCATCTGACTGGCATAATATTCCTTGGCATCTGACTGGCATAATATTCCTTGGCATCTGACTGGCATAATATTCCTGGGCATCTGACTGGCACACTATTCCTGGGCTCTGACTGGCATAATATTACTGGGCTCTGACTGGCATAATGTTCCTGGGCATCTGACTAGCATAATATTATTGGGCTCTGACTGGCATAATATTCCCATTGAAATACTGGTAAGTTTGTAGATTTAACTTTACTTCATTTTAAATATTGTATTTGTTCCCGTTTTGTTTCTTCACTGCAAAATAAGATATATGCAGTGTGCATAGGAATTTGTTCATAGTTTTTGTTTTTACTATAGTCCGGCCCTCCAACGGTCTGAGGGACAGTGAACTGGCCCCCTGTTTAAAAAGTTTGAGGACCCCTGGGGGCTAAATACTGGCATATTGAGTGGCAAAATAGTGGGTCTGTGTGTGTGTAAGTGGTAAGGGTGTCTCTGTGTGTGACTGCAAGGGTGTCTTTGTGTTTAAGGGTTTCAATGTGTGACACATTTAGAGCATGCGAGTTGAATATTTAGATGTATTTATTTTCTACACTATACATTATTCATATATATATAATGTAAGGAGGCTTAATGGTGTGGGAGGCGTGGTGGATCAGAGCAGGGGGGCACCAAAATGCACCTTCGCCTGTGTAGACGAAAATCCTTGCACCGGCCCTGAGTGTACCCCAGATTCCATAGCAATAAAACTCACAGTAATGTGCAGTGTGTGAGTGTATCACAGGCTCCAGAGCAATAAAAGCAGGGGAGGGCTGGCAGCCTTAGGCCTGGGGGGCAAATCCAGTCAAGTGGCCCATTGCACCATCGAATTGCCTCCCCATCCACGGCCATCTTTTCCTTGTTTTATAACGAATATTGCCAGGATTTTCCCCCACAATATGCCAGGATTTGCCATTTAATATGCTAGAATTTTCCCTTACAAAATGCCAGGATTATGCCCCTCAGTATGCCAGGATTATGCCCCTCAATATGCCAGGATTTAGACACCCAATATGCCAGGATTTTCTCCTCAATATGCCAAGATGATGCCCCCTCAATATGCCAGGATTTTCCCCTAAATATGCCAGGATTATGCCCCTCAATATGCCAGGATTATGCCACTCAATATGCCAGGATTTAGACACCCAATATGCCAGGATTTTCCCCTCAATATGCCAAGATGATGCCCCCTCAATATGCCAGGATTATGCCCCTCAACATGCCAGGATTTAGACACCCAATATCCCAAAATTTGAGCACCCCCCCCCCTACCCACGTTGCACACCTACGACATGACCCATAACCCACGTTGCACACCAGGACATGCCCCATCACCACATTTACATGCATCCATCACCCCATTACATACACATTTCCAATATTATTTGCCATTAATATTCCCCAGCCAATTTGTCCCATAATATGCCAGTGTTATTCTGCAATTTAATATGACTCAGTAAATTTGCCCAATAATATTCCAAGGTTATCTGCAATTTAATATTCCCCAGCTAATTTGCCCAATATGCCAGTGTTATTTGCCATTTAATATTCCCCAGCCATTTTGCCCAATAATATGCCAGTCTTATTTGCCATGTAATATTCCCCAGCCAATTTGCCCAATAATATGCCAGTGTTATTTGCCATGTAATATTCCCCAGCCAATTTGCCCAATAATATGCCAGTCTTATTTGCCATGTAATATTCCCCAGCCAATTTGCCCAATAATATGCCAGTGTTTTTTGCCCCCCCCCCCCCCCTTACCCTTTTCCCTGGTGGCTAGTGGCTGGACTTCCATGGTGGCTAGCGGCAGGAGGACAATTAAGACACGTAGGCATTTACTTGCAATTCAGCAAAAAAATGACAGAAGGTTATTATATTGCAAATAATGTTTGGGTGACATTTAATAAACATGTACCAGATATTATCTAAGTTCACATTTTTCTCTCAAATAAAAAAAAAAGTATTGCTATTAAAGGTACACATGACATGGGAGAAAATATAAATGATCTATATAAAATACCAAAGATAGAATTACTTTTAATAAAACTACAGAGTGGGAAGTGGTTATAACAATCAGCCCCTATTACATGGTCAAAACTTTTCTCTTGGCAAGAGCGCAAAAACACAAAATTTCACTAGAGGGCGACATCAGAAAAGGAACGAAAGCTTCCCACCAGAAAAAGTCGATATTCGGAATAGTGTAAATGCCACATAGGCAGTCAATTTCATTACTTCCTTTGCTAAATAATGTGATTTTTTTTTTTATAGAAAAAAGTTTGCACATATTTTATTTTGTCTAGATGTCTACACTGTTTGACATATGTATGCAATGGCAAATGTATTTAAATTCTATTGTATTTATAGTTAGCTTGTGTCCCATATTTTTTTTTTATTAATGTATTTATTTATTACTAATAAAGGACAACTATCATACCATAAGTTACTTTGTCTGAAATAAACAAATAAGCCCTAATATATAAGCTGTGCCATTCTTGGGGAAAAAAAACATTCTTATTATATATTCAGGCTTATTCATTTATTTCAAAAACAGTTACTTATGGCATGACAGTTGAACTTTAACATGTTTCAAGTAGCCCAAGTTAATTAAGGATTTTAAATGAGTAAGTTGTCACATTTGAAATATGTATGTAGCTTCTGACTTTAAAATGTTGCATAAAAAAAATCTGCAAAGGCTATATTTATTTTTATATATGTCAGATGGATTAAAGATACTTATTCATGTATTTCCTTTTCTAGTACAGATAATTTAATTCATCCCTCTATTGGGACAATCCATAATTTGCTTTTTTACATTATTTTTAATTCATAATTTCAATTAGTCCCATTCTAAAAGGCACTGTAGCCTATGTGTAGTTGCCTTTAGCACACATATGGACGAATATTAGGTTCCTACAGCCACAGATGTCTTAAGGATGACATCAGTGTACATCTCTAATCCACTACAGATGTTTCAAGAGCTTGTAAACACTTCACAGGTTAATAAAAAATTACAGGAAACATGAAATACCATCAGAAGGATATTTAAATCATCTAATTTTCCTTACATATAATTAATTCCATACACTTTAGAATGACCGCATCTAGGGGCGTTGCTAGGTCTCAAAAAGATCTGGGTCTGGAGCCCGTGATTGATTTGATAGAAGTGGAGTAAATAAGCTCACATGCTTAGGCGCCATACAGACTGATAAATATGATGCCAATGAGCAATAATTATATGTGGGTATATATCAGGGCTCAACAAATCCTGCATGGAGCCCTCGCCGCTAGGATAATTTTATTTATTTATTTTGGGAGCAATGTGTGCACTGGCTGCACAGTCTTCCTGCTCCATCCCCACATGCACCGTACTATAGTGTCCGAGCGCTGAGTTTGCTCAGCAGGGCTAGAAACAACAGCAGGCCACAAACCAGGCTTGAATGAGGTATAACAGCCAGGAGGGGGACATATTGATAGATGCACTTTTTTTTATTGTAAACAACAACAAAATTGCTGATTTGTGTGTATGTGTATGTGACTGACAGTGTGTGTGTGTGTATGACTGACTGCATGTGTGTTTGTGACTGACCTTGTGTTTATGTGACCCACTGTTGTTTTACTTCAGCTGTCTAAAGTAAAGACAGATAAGTCGATGGGACCTGATGGGATACATCCAAAGTTATTAAAAGAACTTAGTGGTGTACTAGCAAAACCGTTAACAGATTTATTTAACCAATCATTGTTAACGGGAGTAGTTCCAGAAGATTGGAAATTAGCTAATGTTGTGCCCATTCACAAGAAAGGCAGTAGGGAGGAGGCGGGCAACTATAGACCAGTAAGTCTTACTTCAGTAGTGGGGAAAATAATGGAAACCTTGTTAAAGAATAGGATTGTTGAACATCTAAAGTCACTTGGATTTCAAGATCAGAGACAGCATGGGTTTACTTCAGGGAGATCATGCCAAACTAATTTTTTTGATTGGGTAACTAAAATAATAGATCAGGGTGGTGCAGTAGACATTGCCTACCTAGATTTCAGTAAGGCTTTTGACACTGTCGCACATAGAAGGCTTATCAATAAACTGAAATCTTTGAGTTTGGATTTCAATATTGTTGAATGGATTAGACAATGGCTGAGTGACAGACAACAGAGGGTTGTAGTCAATGGGGTATATTCGATTCAAGGTCTTGTTACTAGTGGGGTACCTCAGGGATCTGTTCTTGGACCCATTCTCTTTAATATTTTTATTAGCGATATTGCAGAAGGTCTTGTTGGCAAAGTATGTCTTTTTGCTGATGATACAAAGATTTGCAGCAGGGTTGATATTCATGGAGGGATAAGCCAAATGGCAAATGATTTAGCTAAACTAGAAAAATAGTCAGAGCAGTGGCAACTGGCATTTAATGTGGACAAGTGCAAGATTATGCACCTTGGGCGTAAAAACCCAAAAGCAGAATATAGACTATTTGGTACAGTCCTAACCTCAACATCTGAGGAAAGGGATTTAGGAGTAATAATTTCAGAGGACTTGAAGGTAGGTAGGCAATGCAATAGAGCAGCAGGAAATGCTAGCAGAATGCTTGGTTGCATAGGGAGAGGTATTAGCAGTAGGAAGAGGGAAGGGCTCATGCCATTGTACAGAGCACTGGTGAGACCTCACTTAGAGTATTGTACGCAGTACTGGAGACCGTATCTCCAGAAGGATATTGATACTTTGGAGAGAGTTCAGAGAAGGGCTACTAAACTGGTTCATGGGTTGAAGGATAAAACTTACCAGGAAAGGTTAAAGCATCTTAACATGTATAGCTTGGAGGAAAGACGTAACGGGGGGATATGATAGAAACATTTAAATACATAAAGGGAATCAACACAGTAAAGGAAGAGAGTATATTTAAAAGAAGAAAAACTACCACAACTAGAGGACATAGTCTTAAATTAGAGGGGCAACGATTTAAAAGTAATATCAGGAAGTATTACTTTACTGAGAGGGTAGTCGATGTATGGAATAGCCTGCCAGCAGAAGTGGTAGAGGTAAACACAGTCAAGGATTTTAAGCATGCGTGGGATAGACACAAGGCTATCCTAGCTATAAGAACGGGAACGGGGGACTAATAAAAGTACTCAAAAAAAAAAATTAATTGGGCAGACTAGATGGACCGAATGGTTCTTATCTGCCGACACATTCTATGTTTCTATGTTTCTATGTTGTGTGTGTGACTGACTGTATGTCTGACTGTGACTGAATTTATGTGTGTGTCTGTTTGTGACTGACTGTATGTGTGTCTGTCTGTTACTGACTATATGTGTGTGTCTGTCTGTGACTGACTGTGTGTGTGACTGACTGTATGTCCTCCTGTGACCGACTGTATGTGTGTGTCTGTCTGTATTTGTGTGTGTGTGTGTGTGTCTGTCTGTGACTACCTCCACAGCACTAAATCTCACAGTAATGTGCAGCGTGTGAGTGTATCACAGACTCCACAGAAATAAAACTCACAGTAATGTGCAGTGTATCACACACTCATGCTGCACATTACTGTACCACAATACACAATAAGACCCACAGCACAAAAAAACTCACATTACTCGAAGTTACACTTATACACATAAATACACAGCCACAAATACACACACATACACATGCAGCCACACATACATACACATTCACACTTGACAGTCACACATACATACACACACCCTTACACACAGAGATACACAATCCCACTTACACACTTGTATGTGAGCAAATTCCCATGAATAACTGAGCATACAAAAATATGTGTACGTTGCATACAACATTTACCAGACTCTGAGAAAAAAGTTGACCAACAGTCTCATAATATGCCATAATATAAGGGATATCACACACCACCGACACACACACAGACACCCACCTTACACCCCCCCACATAGATACCCTTACATAGACAACCTTACACTCACACACTGTCTTACACACACACATCCAGACAACCTTACACCCAGACACCCTTATACACACAGATGGCCTTTCCCACACAGATATTCTGCCACGCAGACATGTGTGTAAACCTGTAACTCTCACACGCACATCATAAATATTTATTTATTTTTTAATAAAAAGGGTTCAACAACCTGGGGAGAATAGCCTGAGATATGCTCCTTCTACCAACCTCATAAAAGAGAGAAGTGCAGGGAACTGAGATGGGAATTCAACTGAATGCAAAAAATTTTCCAACTCTGCTGCATTAGCCTTAATTTTAAAATTCCCATCTCATTTCCCTGCAATTCTCTCTTTCATGAGTAAGCCCATAATATAATGAGCAGCACATTCATTCATAATGTATGGGTTTAATACTATAACCAGGTACATGGGATTTTTAATGGAGGTTCAGCCCATGTAATGCCTGCAGCGTTAACCTCTGTCCACAGGTCCTCACGTCTTCACGAGCAGTCCGACACTGCACACATCGCCCACCGGAAAATGTGATTAATTACTATTATTGATATTGAATGTGATAATCAAGTGTGAAAATAAAAATAATATGAGATGATAGCATTGTTTCACACTTGATTATCACATTCAATATCAATAATAGTAATTAATCACATTTTCCGGTGGGCGATGTGTGCAGTGTCGGACTGCTCGTGAAGACGTGAGGACCTGTGGACAGAGGTTAACGCTGCAGGCATTACATGGGCTGAACCTCCATGTCCACTGCGTCGCATTGGAGGGGTATCAATTGGTGGTGTGTGCAGGTTTTCTATTAGACCCTGGTCACCCCAGCAAGTGGCACCCCTCCAATAATTGGCATCCAGAGCGGACCGCCCCCCTTAGTCTGCCACTGGACCTTTGCATTATGACTCATCAAACTCATGGGAATCGCTGGCAGAATCGGAGGATGTCTGTATGCAGTGCACAGACATCCTGGGTCTGCATTGAATAAGACTGTTTTTCTCCCATAGCAGGCCCTCCATGGACAGTCTGGCCCTTTTCTAGGGTACTAGTGTTACCTCCCTTATGGCGGCACTCCTATGGCTAGAATGGCCATTAAAATGGCATTTTTTCCACCTTCCAAATAAAAGTTTACATGATAGTTTTTTGAGTTATCTTTAGAAATATTTAGAAAATCACATGTTCTGATAGACATGTTATTTTTTTCTTGTTTGGAGATTGCCTCTGGTTTCCAAATCATGCTCTCTTCTTTGTGTACACTTTTAACCACATGGTGATGACCAGGGAACAGGATATCTGAAATATGGTCGTTGCTTCAATTTAACACCTACAATACAATGTTATTCCCCCCTGACAATCTGCCCACTATAGCTGACACAAAGAAAAGGCATGAGTTATCTTACAACCACAATATCATGCCCAACAAGTTCAATGCTTCACAGTTAAACACATTTGTACAACATAGAAACAAAATATAGAAATCTATTTTCAATGCTCCCTTGCAGTGTCTCCTTTTGTGGATCAAAAAATGCTGTCAATCAACATGTAACCTACGCTTTAAATTAATTTCTTAGAGCTTTACCTATTTGTTTATATGAAAAAGTGGCTTTTTAGTGTTAAAGTTAAATTTTCAACAAATTGATTTCTGTATAGAGGAAAAACCGACTTGGGCCTAATAATAAAAGTGTTATATACTCCATTTTAGATTCAGATGGGGAATAAAAAGATGCAGTAAGTTTGATGTTTTCTAAAACAAGAATGCCAGTCATTGAAATGTAGTAACTGTAAATAAATCATAATTGGTAATGGAGTTTACCTAGCTGTAAAAAACTGCTTAACAGTCCAACGAAATTCCACTTTTAGTCAATAAATAAAATAAGTCTATAATTTTGTAAAAGTTACACAAAGGAAAGACTGTTAATTAGAAGTAACAAAATAACAATTACAGCTTCAAGTGTGAGACATATTAGGTTGAATATTAGCAGTCCTCCATCTGGCACTGGTGGATTTGCTGGGGTTTAATCATTTCCCATGTTATTGGTTCTGAAGATTGTAACGGACCGTCTACCGGACGAAGTAGACCCTCTGTCCGTTGTGGGAAATCACCTCCTTAGCCCCCGATTACAGCTCAGCATTCACCCAGCAAGTCTTTCCTGGACCCTTGCTCTTTTTACCCAAATAGACAGGACATCTAGCAGTTAGGTACAGCAAGATTGAACAACTCTTTTATTTGTGTAACAACACAGACTTATATAAAGACATACACATGACATCACAGACATTAGTATACAATGGGGGGGGGGGGGGGGATGGAACTAAACATAGTTCTCCAACTAACTGGGGCTAGGAAAACATTAGACATTCAGACTGCAAACCAAATAGGAATTAACATAGAGTGAGTAGACCTAATTACAATACACACAGTAATGTACACAACATAATTAGTTTACCAGTTAATCCAGTTAATCCAAAACAATGGATGTTGGAGTAAACTATTGAAGTCACTGTCACATTATAAACCTTCAGAGTGGTCTACTCACAGAATTAAACGTTACACATAAACAAATACACTAACAGAATATAACTAACTAACAATTTTAACGTATAGAGTTATGGTACAAAAGCCAGGCTCCATAATCTACAGGGAGGTGTTTGGCCCTCAGGCCCCTCCAAGAACCCCAGTCAGGCAGGCTGTCAGAATTCACTTCGTGACAAAGATTTCCAATTCTTTGCTATATTTAGTTTTGAGGTGCATCAATAACTGGAGATTTTGTCTATGGGTGTCTGGTAAGTCAAGATGTAGCAGGACTTGTTCTGGTGTCAGATTCCATAAATGGCCAAACCTTCTTATTAACATGCGGGAAAGCTTATTCTAGTATGTTTGATGATGGGACATTCCCACCATATATGCAACATGTCCCCTCTATTATTCTCACATATCCAACAAGTTATAGCTACACCTGTATACATTTTAGCCAACAAAACTGGGGACAAATACCATGTATTCATAACTTTTAATTGGTTTTCATTTAAATTTAAACAGTGAATATTTGCATAGGTCATATTCCAATATTGCAATAGTGACATATTCCAATGTTTGATATCAATCATAATATTTAGATCTGTTTCCCATTTTCTTAAAGCTGGCGGTGGACTGCTAGTTGTGCTGTATCTAACTAGGTTCAGAGCTGAAGAAATGAGATGTTTATAGTCGTCTTTACCCACTAAATTGGTTATTATGTTTTTTTATTTGAAGGGGTTGTTCAAAATATAAAGTCTGTAAGTCTATAAACCATAGATACTTTAACACTTATTAGGTGGCAGGCCAAATTCCTCTTGGAGTCCAAAGAATGTTTTAATCTGTGAGTTTTGAATCAGATCTTCAATTTTATCTATTCCTTTATGTTTTCAGCTATCTAATGTAATATGTTCTATGTTGTATTCAGTCACATTTAATGAGACAAATTGCATATTTTTTTCTCCCATTTCTAATTTTTTTTTTTAACTCGTACCAATTTTTCAAGACATTGTACAATACGCTAAGGTAATCCCTTAAATAAAGATAGGATCTTGTTCGAAAGCCAAAAAAGGGCTAACCTTTTAAAGTTCCAATTCATACCAGTCCTCTTTTGTGGTGGATGGTTTCTGGGACATTATTGCCTGGCCAACCATTGCTGCAGTAGCATATTCCTTAATAATGGGTGTAAGGTTCTGATATAGGGATAGGATCCGCGATGCAGAAGGTATGACAGACACACTCCAAATAGACAATACAGATAGTGGGGATGTTTCACTTTATTGATAACTCACCCTTGGTTGAGCAGCAGATGGTTAGCCACAAAGGACTTAGAACCCCACACACTGAATGCTAAAAGGAGGTCCAAAATGAAAGTATACAATAGAACAACAGGAACGCTGGAACTGTAGACTGAACGGAAATTCGAGGCAAGCTGAAACCAGGACAACCGGAGATACGGGAAGGTCAGGATGACAGACATGGCTGAGGCAGGCAGCAAATATAATAGTCAGGATAAGTTGGGTCAGAACCCGTAAATCAGTACAACTTGAATAAGGCAATCAGATTGTCAGGAACAGGCAGAGATCAGGACGGGCATCGAACGATAGAATGGTCGGGATACAGGCAGAGGTCAGCAACAAATAATCAAAACAATCAAAGTAACGCTAGTGAGGCTGGAGAGAGCACTATCACAGACAACTCCTATTTGGCAGACTGAGGTTTAAATATACCTCCTAGAATTGATCAAGCCCATGGGCTCTTGTGTGATCCAGTCTCAACACAAAAAGTTGTGAATATTAGAAAGATGCAATTTTTGTCAGGCTTTCTTTCGTAAATTACTTGTATCTAACATCAGCGCACAAAGGATTTGTTTTTTAAATGTGTGTAAATATGTGTAACAGCATAATCGATTTACTCCCCAGAACATATTTAAAAATGAGTAGAATCTCAGTAGAATGAGTAGAATCTCACACTTTATATATGAAATAAGGAGCACAAAACCTGGAGTTAATACAGTCTGATGAGAACATCCTGATGGGTTTACATTTGGAGAAGGTCCAAGGATACCGCCAACCTTTACAAGAGTAGGTATACTCTATGGCATCAATACAGAAATGGATAAAGGAATGCTAAACACATCTATGGCCTCGCCAATCACCAGAGCATAGGGTGCATAATTGTTTTGCACCTTTTGGTCTCACTAGGAACACACAGTTGTGGGTTCCTAGGACAGGACTGAAGAAGGGTTAGCACTGCTCTGACAGAAACTGCTGGCCCTTTTCTTTATTAATGTATGTCACTATATTGTTAGGTGTTTCTATTACAATGTCCGATTCCTGCAATCCTACAGTTTCAAAACCCCTGTATATAAAATACTCCTTGTTTGCTTGTATTCCAGCAGTGCATCCCGAATGATTGTGAAAGTGCAGCTGGTGCATCTGTATGCCGCTCGAACAAGAGCATCTCTCAGGTTTCATATGCAGATCGTGCAGCAGGTCAAGGATTTGTGTGTGGAGCCAAGCCAAAGATGTTGGTGAGTGTTAAAAAAAAGTTAACGTCTCAGTCTTTAAACCTTATTCATCATAAATAACAGTGATTTTATATGAGATTCATATGATGATGTCAATGAGCAATAGGTATCGTTTAGATGTGTGTATATATATACATCCAAATGCACTCACGGGAATTGATTAAGCAAAGTTATTTGTCAAAAATGTTGTAGATGTATTTTCACCAGGGACGTTGCTAGGTCTCCAAAAGATCTGGGGCGGGTGCCCATAACAGGTTGGATAGAAGTAAAGTAAGGAAGCTCACATGCTTAGGTGGGCATATGAAGGATGTTTATGATGCCAGTAAACAATAGGTATATACTATATATATAATATTAAACTATAAATATATATTAATGATTTATGATGCATTGCATTTGAATACACATTCTTCAACACATAGTCAAGGATGTTTTTTGCAAAATATACACAAGGAGACAATTAAATGATGTTTTACATGGATATGTGGGTATGCAGTATACAATCCCCGAATCGTTGGCCAGAAGTTCTGATTAATTTTTATATACATGGGTTTTACACAAATACCGTTATTGCACTCTAGAGTGTAAAGGATTCCCCATCCTAATGCATAATAGCACACAAATTTCAGCCATCAGATGCTTACGCAACAGAGCATTTTGTTCTAATTCATTTTGTTTTGTTATAATTAATATTAACAGCAATGCTAATGGCTTTCCTTCTGTATAATGAGGCACACTAGCGCAAGAAACAAACATGCAATATCCCCAGTGAAATTGAAAATGTATGTATAGCTAGGGCAGCTAAAATGGTGGTCACATATTGCAAAATGACATGTGGCTCCCCTCTTGTAATCCACATATGTCATCACGTCACTTTTAATCCTCCTTCCTCCAGACACACTCACTCACAGACACTCTCAGCCAGCGCACCCTCGCAGACACACTCAGCCAGCACACCTTCGCAGACACACTCAGCCAGCACACACTCAGTAAACAGACACACTCAGCCAGTGCACCCTCGCAGACACACTCAAGCTTACACGTCCCAGTCCGGAAGAAGGAAGAAAAATGCTGTGCGCGTGGCTGGGGGAAACAAAAATTAAAAATAAAGCAGGACAGCAGCCTCAGAGATTCGGGGCTATAGACTGGATATTCGGGGCTTTAGCCCAGTAGCCACTGATTATCACATAATCAACTTTTCGGTCCGCAACGCAAACCTTTATCAAGACATATATATATATATATATATATATATATATATATATATATATATATATATATATACATATATATATATATATATATATATATATATATATATATATATATATGTATATATATATAATGTAAGCAATGAGTAATAAATACATACTTATATTTATATGACACCAATGAACAGTAGGAATATATAAGTAATGACAAATAAATATATATCTAAATGATGTGTTTGATGCCAGTGAGCACTAACTTCATATGCAATGATTTATGGAAATAGAAATTTCTAAATCATGTATATGATGCCAATAAACAATAAGTGCATAAATAAACTTTGTAGATGATGTCAATGAGCAGTAAATTCATACACTTTGTACACGATGCCTGTGAGCAGTAAATACATTTATTTTGTGTATATGCCAATGACCGGGAGACGCATACATGTGTAAAAATGCCAAAGCATTTTTGAATTTGGAGACTCACAGGCAATTTTATGCAGTTTAACTGGAAGAATTCATCAAGGAGCATAAGCGTGGATAAAGGTTGTCTCTTGTTCATTTTTTACACAGAATACTTGTTTGTTTGTGAATTAATTTACTTCAATACATGTTTTGTCCTATTGATTTGTGTATTTGGTCATGAAAAACTTGTTAACATACATACAATGTTTGAGTCTGTACTAGTTCCCCATCTATTTGCCTGTTCACAGTTATGAATCACATACATGTCATACCTTTGCTGGGCTGGACTGTGTAAACACCTTGTGGAATGTTTTGCATGGAATGTTACGTCTGTTTTCATATTTTCTTATAGTTCTGTTGCAATCTACTTTTAAATGCAATACATTATTAAAAAAAAAAAAAAAATTGAAGCAAATAAATCAATTTGCTATGAACACTTAGCATGTCTGCATAACTCCAAAATTTCAAATGGTTAAAGAAGGACATATATTTTAGAGCAGGGATATCAAACTGCGGCCGTCAAGCTGCTGGAAAACTACATTACCATACTCCACTGCCAGTCTCACAGCTGACAGAGTATCATAGGAGATGTATGACATCAGCACCTGGAGGACCTCAGTTTGATACCCCTATTGGAATAAGATGCAATTGAATGACAACGGATAATGCAAAAATACACTGCGCCAAAGCACAGGTATTGTAGTAAGGAGGAAATAATGGTGATTTGTAAAAAAAAAACAAAAAAAAAAAACACTGTTATTCCCCCAAGATGAGTTAATTTAATGCTATGGTACTGAGGTGTAATACCCTAGTTCCCTCCACTCCCAGAAAAACAAATAATACTAGGACTAGGAGATGGCACCTCTAGGTCCATTAAATAAAATATCATAACATCCCTTCCCACCCCCTGTCCTTGGGCCAGTGGCTGGGCCATAAAAAAAAAAAAAAAATAATAACTCTGGCCCCATAATTATAACATTGGACTCCTTAGTAGGGCTAGTAGAGTCAGACAGTCAGGTGCCTCCTTTTTCCATTTGAAATCTAAGCCCTGCCAGGTTTTTATATTATTTTTTTATTTATTTGATTTTTGCCAGCACAAATACTTTTTTGAGATAAGTGGATTCATTTTTATTTTTGAATGGCCCAGTACCCTGGATGGGAGGCTCAAGAGAATCGCAGATCTTTGCGGGACATTTTTCAGTAGAATAGTTTTATCCACATGGCACCCTTTGTGTGCCAGGAGGATAAGCATTGCTTTTTATGGTACTCAAAGTGCTCATGGCACGCAAAGGGTGTTTTTTCTTCAGGGGTCTTCTTTTTTTTTGTATTGTCTTCCCCTACCTGTCATAGGTTGAGGGGGGTACAGGTAGGGGATTTTTAGAATAATTTTCTATATTTATTTATTTAATTGTACAGGACCAGGAGCATTTGAGCAAGTCCTTTAATATTTTTTTTTTTTGCCTAGGGCATTTTGCCAGCCCCTGGCCTCAGGGTGGCATTAATTTTTATTGTACGGGCCAGCGACATTCCTCTGGCTGCAGAGGGCCAATTTTTATTTTATAGGGCAGGATGCATTGTGCCAGCTCCCCAGGGGGCCATTTTTGTTTTTAACAAAATTAGCAGGACCAGGGGCAGTTGGGCAGGCCCTGGTTCTGATAGTACTTTGGGGGGTAATCTCTGTGTTCCATCCTATTATTGGCAGGTCTTCAGTTACAGGACATTCAGAGCATCTGCAAAGAAAACAATCTGGATGGGAGTTAGTTTGTTGTGGACATTGTATATAGTTAAAAGGATGGAAAACATATTGTTATCATTAATATGCCAATATAGTATATTTGACACTGAATTTAATCATGGTTTATAATGCTTGATTACATTTGAGGCTTTTTAATCATCCATTTTTTCGTCAAACTCTTATTAGGCGTTGTATCTGTTTATACCTTTGCTTAACCTCTAAATATTCCAAGACTCCTTTCCCCATTTCACTGAACCTCAACGTCCAACCTTTACCCTTCATCATTCTCCTGACACTCCTACTTATCCAACGTCTACTGAAACAAAACAACTGCCCTACTCCTTACATCTTATTTGCATAACTTCCTGTACCATTCATCATTATCTGCTCTTTAACCAAGATTACAGTGTTTTTGGTTGGTTATTTGTGTATTAAGTGCATTCATATTCCTCAGCACTGAACAATGTGAAAACAAAATATACATATAGTAAGAAACTAAAGTATACAAAAATCAACAAAAGGTAATTAAAGAATTAAATATGTAAATATGTCATATCCTATGATTTTTATTTATGTGCTTTACTAGAAATATTATATTGTGATTGCTCTCATTTTACAGTATGACTCTGAAAGTATAATATTTGGTATATAATATTAGGACAATCAACTGCCTCATTGCATTTTAAATAATACAGATTTATCAAACAATCCCAAATAGATGACATTACATCTGCAAAAATCTCTATTTCTAACTGTGTCTGATGCAAATCTTGTTAAACAGACACCACTGACCAGTTTATGTTCCAATGACAATTTTATTTTATAGCTTACTTTATTTCTCTCAGGATCAAAGACAAAACCATTTACAAAGGGCACAAATATTTGAACTGCATAATATGTTTCATATAGAAGCCTCTCCGATTCTAAGGTTACATAATCCACAGCAGGAATTAGTCTCCAGCTCGACATACCTGCTTTGTTCTTGCTCTCACCGAGACACCACATTATACCAAATTACGCAAGCTGGCAAGCACCTTAGAAATACGAACCCTCTCCTCTGTTGGGTCGTCTCTTCACATTTCACTTGAGTCAGATCATGAAGAGGTGAATTATCTCAAGTACATTGCAAACACCTTCGCATTGGATAAAAACATTTTTCGAATAATTGTGTTCTGCCACTTTTTTAATAATTAATCCCATTTATTCGCAACATTTCACAAAAGAATACATTGTTTTGTTATCTTTCTTTCAATGATTGTTGTGAGTTATGTCAAAAATGTAGTTGGACGCCTGTGGCTTTTTATAAACTACTATGTTTTCTGTTGGTTATATGTCACTAGAATTCTACATACTACTGAGTTTCTCTTTTTTTGGATATTCCTTTTTCTCAACATAGATGATTTAGTACGACACATCAAGGTGTGTTTAAGCTAAACTTTTCCGTGCTGGTGTCATCAGTTCTATATGGTCTTGCTGTCATTTGAAGGGCGTTAAAGAGCACTTTTCAAAGCTGTTACATCTGTATCTGTTATTATATAGCTATCAAAAATGGAGAAAAAGGGCTGCAATAATAAATAACAGATACATTTTTGAGCACATGCAGTTGTTATAAGGATATGTCATCTCCAATTTCTTAAAGGGACACTACCACTTAAGATGTAACTAGATAACCTGGTCATTTAAAACAAACATATATAAATAATATGCTACTGTTTTTTTTTTATATGACTGAATTAATTGCATATAAAAGGAAAAATAAAATGAGATGTTTATCTCCTGGCTCCATTTTGTAAATATTTCCCATGATGCAACATCGTCCAAAATCTTCCAGCCACTCACACTTTACAGCTGTTGCCAAAGCCTGTATGATGATGTCATAAGATACTTCCCTGCTCTCTTACTGGCTCCTGTGTATCATAGTGGGCAGGACTAGATGGCTATGTACACTTGTTTTCTCACCTGCCTTCCAACTCAAAGAGAGGAGATTAACCCGATCAAACTGGATCTTAACTCTGCCCCATTGCAATGTAATAGTTATATTACCCTCCCACACAATGCAAGTCTATGGTCAGAATTAAGACTTATAGACTGCATTCTGTGCCCCCAGCCACAAAGTTAGAAAGTCACTGGGGGGTGGCACCCAAAAAACTCTTTCATGTGAATGTCCACAAAATGCCCAGTCACACTTGTTTAGTTACATATTTTATTAAATACAGTCACATAACAAAAACAGAGACAAATCAACAATACAAAATGAAAAAAAATCAAACGTTTTCATTTCTTGGTGGGAGTGTCCATTTAAGTATAATTACAGTTTTTAACAGAGACATATACAATATATACAGTACAAAGAACAACAGAAAGCAGCAGGGCCTTCTACCTCTTGTATTAATCTGAAAATGTTTTGTCTAATCTTGTTTGTAACACCCTTATGCTCTGTACAAAGCGCTGTGTAAATTTGTTGGCGCTATATAAATAAATGGTAATGTAATGCAATTAATTCATAATAATCTTATAATCCTACAGAGTATGTGTCGAATAGTAAACTACGGTTGCAATATTAATATATTTTTACAAATTGGCAAATAGTTTGTTTTAAATACTTTTTATTAGAACCCAAAAATGTAAATATGCTTACTGTTAGATTTTCTTTTTTTAAATATATATAAGGAAGCAAAGAAATCGATCAGTAAAACAGGACTTTTCATAAATAAAAATGAAAACAAATTTATAGATATCAGAAGTGTGATCCTTTACTGATGCTTTGTGCAAGGAATTAAAAAAAAACATGTAATCCATTCTAGCAGGGTCAAGGCCATCCGATGGGTTTCTCCTCAATCTGTATTTCTTATGTATGGGGACTCTATTTCAGTTTATAGAAAGCCAATAGCATTACATATAATGTAATCGCCGAACCCCGAACTCCAAAACGGACATACAGTGAAATGTCCGTGTTCTGGTCCGGGGTCCAAAAACCGTAAAGTTCAGTACGAACCCGAACAGTGCGGTTCGGGTTCGCTCAACACTACTAATGAGGAATACATTGTGGAATGGTTAATAAAACTATAATAATATTGGCTCCAGTCTAGGAGCAGCAGATGTATGATAAAGACTCCTCAACCTATGGGTCACTTAGTATAAACTGAAAGAGAATACCCTGCACTCCAACCCTCTCTCAAATGGATAATTCTGTTGATCCTCCTGGCAGCCATGCTTTAGATTTAGATTTATGTTCTTCCAAAGCTAAAATCAAAGATTCCATCTAGTGCTATTTTATGACTCAGCTGTATTTTCAATTTGTATGTATTTTATGTTATTTGAAGTTATTTCCCTATCCATATATAATTTGCAGGGCACTTGTCCTACTCTTACCCACATTTTACTTCCTTTTGCAGCCCTCTAGCCCTTTCCATTACTTTTTTAGAGGCATTTTAGTGCCCAAAAGTTCGGGAACCCATTGACTTCAATGGGGTTCGGGTTCGGGGTCAAGTTCGAGCCCGAACCCGGACTTTTTCCCGAAGATCCCGCCGAACCCGAACATCCAGGTGTCCGCTCAACTCAAAAAAAAAAACAGATAATGCCCAACATAGATATCCAAGATAAATGGAGAGCTTGCACATAGGGAGAAAAATAAAAATAAAACAATAGTGTAGATTGTTTCCAGAAATCTTTACTTGTAGTATGGTAAATATTGCACTCACAAATAGCACAAGAAGGTAAGGCTATACATATTAGTATGTTCATATGATCACCAACGGCAAGGCAGACAAAATAAAGAAACCATGGCACATTTTCACATAATCAATGCAATTCGCAACTGAAAATAATCAATTGTTAGTGTTTATTATCGTAATGTGAATTGCATTGAATTGAGTGTTGGCTTATTATCCAATTTGTGAGTCTTACAACTAAAGATTTCTGGAAACAATCTATACTATTGTTGTTTTGCAGTTTTTTTTTTTCTCCTTAAGTGCAAGCTCTTAGTACATACTTATTTTATTAGGAAAACACCTCAGAGTGGTGAAACACATCATGGCATCACATAAGTGCTTTCTATAATTACTTGAGAGCAAAAGCTGACTTTATTATGCATATTATGATAGATAGACCAATAGCAGAGCTCATCTGGCATTGACAGACCCCACCAATAAACTTGTAAGTACGGATATTATCAATACCAGTCAAAAATTCTTAGAGCCAAGAAAGATAACAGTGTGCATTGCAAAACATGGCCTCAAGAAAGGTTAATGGTTTTTGGAAAGAGTAAGATGCGGCACTGAAGAAAAAGTTCCCTTTGCTTTGATTTACTGTGGGAGGCTTTGGAGATTTTTCAACTAAGTTCTTGAGTAGCCGCCAGTGCTGAAGGACACTACACTAGATATGTGGAGATTGAAACACTAGTTATAAAATATACAATTCCCATCATGCTTAGCTGCACTAAATTGGAGCTCAAATGTTTTTTTTCTGCACAGCTGTATTGTTCTGTGTTGCTCTGATTTTAGTGGTCAGCTAGTTAACTGAGGCATTTCTCTTCTCGACCCACTATGGGACACAAGTACTTTTTGGGATTTTTTTTCTTTTTTCATTTTGGTATCCATTTTCTTCTATGAGTCAAAAATGTGTTGTGTAGGAGTGCTATTGAGCTTCAATAGATGTTAAACATATGTCTATTTAATTAGTTTAAATTGAAAGTTTCAGAATTGTTTTAAATTATTTAATAAATAGTAAGAAAATCAGTCATTAAGTCACCAGACAATGGTAACAATGCACATGCAAAAAGTATCCGTCTGACTCTTTGTATATGAATAGTTGAACCAGGGGCATACCTAGAACATTTGGCACCTGGGTGGACCCTGTATTTGGCACCACGACCAACTTTAAAATGTAAAAAACACCAACACTTTTGTATGTTTTCAACAACTTTTTTTTTGTTTTGTTTTATTTTAGTAAGTAGAACATACAGTGCTAAAAATAATAAATATTAATATTTTAGAGCTTTTTGATCCAAGGAGAAACCTGATTGCCTCAAGAAGAAATGTACCCCCCTAAGTGTCAAAAATTAGTTAAATAATTACTGTTACAATTATAGTTTAGTTGGAAAAATTATGCTACTTGCCTATCTTTCCAACTCAACTGTTAATTACTGATTTTTAGCAGTTTACTTGTCATTTCACTTTAAGTGCATATCCTCCATTCTGTGTGATAAATCTAATGCACCATGGCGTATTGGACTAGTTTGTAAACTACAGATGATAATATCCTTGTACTAGGTGGTTAGTGAGCTGGGGTTCAAAGTTCAATGGGTATTATTTGGCTAGTCTGTGAACTGCTGGTCAGAAATTATTACTCTTATTTTCTACTGCAAAAAAGGAGAGACAGTGTAAGGGTGAGACAGCGCTAAATATATATATATACAAAGACAGTTTAATGTAATAGACTGCCCACCAGCTGATGAAGATAATCTTACACGCGTCCTGTAGAGTGTAGCTGTGTTTCTATATAGTGAAATATCCTAACTGTTCAATAGACCTGGCCAGGCAAACAGACCCAGTGGGTAAGGGATCTTTGGCTTTATTTTTATTTCATATATTTATTTTTTTTAAATTTGTTTTTCATCCATTTGGGGCCCTTTATTTTATATATTATCATATATTGTACTTTTGTCTATTTATTTCCATGTGATCACTGATTTATTTTGTGACTTTGGATCATATTGTTATATTTTTTATATGGTAATTCATTTATGTATCTATATTTCTTTGTAATAAATTTATATATTTTTATATCTATTTGTCCTTGCTGTCTATTACATTAAAATGTCTTTGTATATATATATTTAGCGCTGTCTCACCCTTACACTGTCTCTCCTTTCTTGCAGTGGATTTTTCCATTGCATTCCATTATAAGACTAGCTGCTTCCATTTTTTATATTCTTTCAATTGAGTCATTTGCTACTCCATACATTATCCGGGATTCATTTATCTCCATCTCGTACCTTCCCTGCCTCCAGTGGTCAGTACCGGTTTTATTATTTGTATATTCCTTTGGAGTGAAGGTCACTATATACACATATCATTATTTATTATTCACCATCGCTGTGCCTCACCCTTTTCCTTTATTTTCTACATGGAGTAGCTTTCAATGCACTGATTTCTACCCTTACTACTAGAGCTGCTTCTCATGAGGTAACCTTGGAAAGAAATGTGTACCATTGAGAAGACAAATCTCATACTTTAAGTAACAGACTAAAATGTTTATCACACATAGCCAGCCTCTCAAATATTTAAGAGGCACACTTCATCTCATCACTTTAGATATACATTGTGCAGGGACAAACCTGGTGAGTTACCCCCTCTGAGCAAACTTTGTAAGTTGTTTAGACATACATGAGGAAGGCACTGCTCTTCTGAGCTTGCAGTCTAAAACAAGTGGGTGTGAATTCACACAACAGGTAGAAGTGCACTAGTTAGAGTGGTCTGGCCATATTGTTTTATTCAGACATCATGAGGTGGGTGCACAATTGAGGGGACAATGGTTGGGTGACGCAAGTGTAGAAGGCTACAATGACAGGAGTTGGTGTGTTAATTAGTATATGACCCTAAATAAGTGCATTTCAGATATCTTTACAATTTTGTCAAGTCTGGTAGGAAGCAGAAGTAGAAATCTATGGGGACGACTGAGGCTAGTAGTTCGGCAGGGAAGCTCCCCACATTGGCCAATTTTCATGCCTATTCAAGATCACTTCAGTGATCTCTGAGTAACCCAATTTTGAGGGCTATACAGATCACCAAAGTGATCAGTTGGGTCCAAAACTCAGAGGTCCGATTTTCTGAAAGAAAAGCTGCGCTACCTGAGTTGACCATTTAGTGTAGGCATTATAAGTGCTTTAATGAAATATTACAAATAAAGCACCTTGTTGAGTCATCTTTGCTTGCATAGCTCTATGCAAGCAAACTCAAGACTAAACAACATGTTTGAGAGAGCGATGAAGAGCAAAGAAGGGTCAGTAAAGTACTTTATTTGTATTCTTTTAATATAACATTTCAATTTGAAATGTCTACATTTGATAAACTCTTTCAATTACACGGATCTTCATTTTTTTTTCTAACAGTGATCGTTTAAATTATCAAAGAAACGCATTTTGTTTTTAATGGCCTTTAAAAGGATATAAGATTGTAACCATATATGGATTGTGTTCCTAATTACAGGCAAACATATATTAACATTGACAATAGCTTTTCCCCTATAATTAGTCTCATTCTATAACCCCCATGAGATATTGTACAGATGATGTAAATATTTTGCAAATGGAAATGTATACATCTGTTTATTTTTAGTGTTTATTTGTAATAAATAGATGACATTTTATCGTAATTCGAAAAGCAGACATAGCATGACACTGTGTCTTTATTGTTGTTGGCCTTTGTGCTGAGTGAGTAACTGGACCCCACAATCACTGACTCTTGTAAATAACTAAATCATGTTCATTTGGACAATGAGTCAGTGTCCTGTTTCCATCTTAGACCACTACATGGAAATTAGGTTTCAGTCAATTAAGCTCCAACAAAAGAACATTTAGTTCCAACAGGCAACTCTAAAGCCCATTACTGATCCGCATATGACACAACTCATAAAGTGACGGCTCCTGTATTGCAATTAAACTGTATTTCAAAAGAGCCAGTAACATAAAAAAACAAAATATTTCATTTGTATTTTGTAACGTGTGTGTGTGATCTAAAAACTATAATAGTTTATTTTCTAAAATGTACCCATTGCAATAAGTGATATAATCTCCTGCTGATTGCACATATAGCAAGAAGTGGCCTAGGGGTGAAGGCCATCCATCTGTCTCTAATTATTTTAGCAGTGACCCGTTTTGGTCAGGTGTTATGATGCTGAGAGAGAACAAATGCAAACACTACACTATTTACAATAGTGTTCATTTAACACCGTATATAATCTTAAAACATCAATTCCACATGCTGTATTACAGGACATCTCACATTTGTTTCAAGATTTACAGATAAGTCCCTTGCTACTTTCTCTAATTTTGGTTTTCCATGTCAACTTCTGCAGTCCGCCTTTGTGCACAGTATTACGCTTCCTATATAAATACTATAAATCCTGGTATCTAATAATCCAATTCAATGCCACCCCTATGTGGTTATTGAGCATAATCCAATATTCTTCTCACCAGGCAAAATAAGAACGTCCTAAAATACAACCTATTATATCATCAATGCTGCAAAAAGGTCCACAAAATCAGAACATAATAATTAATAATTAGCAAAAAACAGTTTTCCTTTAAAATGCAATACAATTATCTGGAAGGATTAAGCATAATGGAATGTATCTATTTATTTATTTTCATCCTAATTAACTAAATAACCAGAACTAATACAAGGTCAATATGTATTAGTTATGTGTCTGTCATTTTATTTTTCTTCAAATGTACAAGCTGTTAATAATATTGGTGAAATGGATAAATGGGCCCTTAATTCATAAAGAAGGTCAGGTTGACCTCAAATTTGGCTTTTGGAGCTATTAAGGATCAACATACTAATGCTCTGAATTGTCATAACACCGTTTTAGCCTTCTGTGAAATTGTATCCAAGGAGTTATTGAAGGTCGGCTGTATCAGTCAGCATACGTTCCCTTGGTACCAGATACAAAGCGTGGTAATACAAACATGCAAACCTGATAACTTTCTAAATAATTTGCTGACCTTTGAAAATAATGGATATTTGATACATCATTAAGTTGCTAAATGTAATGATTAATCAGTGAGCTAACTGGCCAACAGAATTTTAAAAACAGCAAATTGATTTGCCAGTTCCATAAGACATGTACCATAGTATCAAAATACCCAAAATGCTTCAAATGATTACACTGCTGTAGAACAGTAACTACTGTACTAGCTCGAATATAAGGCAAGGTTTTTTTAAAATCAATGTACCTTTCGACAAAAGAGAGGTCTGATTATAAGGCAAGAACCAGTTCTGCTGCGGTACTGTGTAGATTTATATCCACTTAGTTTAGACTGTAAATTGTGGTGTTATTTCCATGATCCAAAAACAGGTCTGTGAAGAACCACTGTGTAGAGTAATGTGTGCTAATGAGGAATACATTGTGGAATGTGTAGTAAAACTATAATAATATTGGCTCCAGTCTAGGAGCAGCAGATGTATGATAAAGACACCTTTTATAGGACATCCATTTGCTCAGAGAGGTTGAGAATTGGGAGATGTCACCCATAGACAAAGTAACTAAAAAAGAAGTCTGGAAAGTTTGGAAAAACAGCAAGAGTTCAAAACTAAGAATTAAGAAAACATAATGGACAGTAAGTGTCTTTTGTCAGATTGCATTAATGAAATATAATGTTGCATGTCTATGGCCAGATAAGTATTTAATGTAGAATGTCTCAATATATCATCAGGTATCAATGGGAAAAATGTGGTTTTATAAGTTATGGAAATACATTTTACAGACATAAGTCAGAATATATCAGCTAAGTCGCATCTCTTTTACTGTGTGGTTCAGAATCTCCGCGAGTGTTTAAAAATGACTTGAGGAAGATTAATACCTTTCACTTTAGTTTCCTAAGAAATCTACCACATTTTATGGCCAAATAAGACATGCAATGGCAATATCTATAAGTAGAATAAATGCCAAACTGTGGTGATCAAGGTAAATCCCACACATATTTGATGACCTAAGTATGTACCGACAATGCATGAGGATCCCAAAATTACCACTGAAACAGACTCCTCCAGGCAAACAGAAAAAAGAAAGGCCCATTTTAAGGACAGAGCTGAAATTGGGCTACATGGGGTTGAGGCATAACAGAGAAAATACAAGTTCAAATTGGAAAAAAAAATGATGTACAGGTGTGGATGAAGTATAATAAGTAAGTGTATTACTACCTTAAAAGTAATTCTACAAGTGTTAGTGTGCTAGCCTTTTCCCACATTTATTACCAGTTTTTCATAATAGCAAATTGTCTGTGTAAACAATTATTTAGGATACTATATAAATGGTAAACATATATGTTTCAAATAATGCCTTTTTTCCATTTCCATTCAGTTTATAAGATGCTTTCAACTGAAGTAAATATTTCTGTTACAATTGTTCACTCACCTGTTACCCTTGACCCATGAAGGCGTTGAACATAATGATTGTATGGTTTAATAGGGAAAAGTTCCCCAAAACAGTAATATGAATAATTTCATTAACTACAAACGTGGGAAAATATTAAACAACTCTTTTAACTTTTTCTTCACCAATAGAAGTAAAAGTTGAGAAGTGCATGTATCTTTCTATTTACATTCTGGTTTACTCTCAGTTCTTACGCGTTGGGCCAACATTTGATTGATTTCCACTGAAATTGAGCCGACACACACAACATGGCTGTCTTATCAAAACTCATGTGCTTTGGGGTTTGGGCTCTGATAGTTGGCAAAGGTGAGGTCAAAACAAAGATCCCAGGACACAAATACTGTACACCCTTGTTACGGGATAAAATAAAAGTGAATGATAGTAATAATAAAGACAGTGAGTGGGTCCAAGAAGAAGTGCACATTTCTGTTGCTCAACGTCACACAGGGCATGCTCCATGAGTAGAAATTCATGCATGTGTCATTGGAGAACAATATAATCTTTAATGTAAAGTTCATTAAGAAGCAGTGTGAATGAAATTAGGCTACAATCTGCTTGGAGTTACAAGGCATGTAAAATAATTGTTATATTTAGAATGCTTAGATTAAAAAATGGCTGCATTCCTGCAGCAAGGAAGAACCCGCCATTCAGTCTGTGCCCACAAAATGAACTTCCTGTGGTATTTTCAAATGAGTAACCGTTGACCAGTGCCCTTCTCATTCTCATCCCTGAGGCGTCAGTTTTTTAGCATTTAAAACTGCAAACATCCTGTCACCTCACCTTGCTAACCTTTTGTTCATTAAATCTTTAATTTTGTTTTTAGTGGATCAGAAATGTTTTGGCATCCCTCCCAACATCTGAAATGGCCCAATAATGACAGTAGGGTTAGTGAAAGCAGAAGTCCATTTGCTCGCATTCCCCAAGCTCATTGTGATGGTAACTGTGCAAATAATAACAATCTGCGTTATTTTATGTTACGGACGCCAGATCTGCTGGACTTTCTTTACTCATTAATTTCCACTGCTGACAATGAGCAATAACACACGAAAGCTGGCAGATGAAGTTCACACACTACATGAACCCATGCTATTTTAACACACCTTCATTACAATTAATGAGTAAGTTGTAAGCTGCATTGCTGCTGTACACGGTAATCTCCTTATTTACACAAGCAAACCTTGAGCAAGAATTCCTTTATCTGCTAGCCCGTACAGAGTGGCTAAAGGCTTAATGCTCAAGTGTGTATGTATATAATTCTGTATCTTGACTAATCTTTCATTTACTGCTGCAAAAAAAACATGTATTTTTAAGAATACAGACTTCATATTCTTCAAACATTCTCTTTCATTACTTACTGTAATAATACTGTATATCTTCACAACCATATCCATGTGCTCATTAGAAAATGTCTGATTTGTTAAAATAACCCCCTGAAGTCCCCATCATCCCTTTATCTTGTTTCATATAGCCCACTTTGTTTTCCAGCTCTCCGGTGATCAGGGCCTACTTTAAGGAAAAATTCCTACTGCATGTTAAAGGTCCTGGCCTGCAAGGGGTGGGGCTAAATATACCTGTCCCCACTGGACAAAAGACTGGAAAAAATATATCCACCCTGTAAGCGGGGGGAGTGAAATTTACCTGCTGCCCGCAAACGGGGGAGGAAAATAAATTACACTTACAAGGAGCAGAGGCAAAAAGGATTTGTCCTTTTTGGCCCTATCCCAGGCTCTATTTTACAGTGAAATTCTCACTGCATGAGAAGTAAATACATAAACATTGCATATCATGACAATCACGAGCAGTAAATACATAAACATTGTATATCATGCCAATAATGGGCAGTAAATACATAAACTTTGTATCTCATGCAAATAATGAGCAGTAAATGCATACATATTGTATATCTTGCCAAGCATGAGCAGTAAATACATAAACTTTGTTTATCTTGCCAATCATGAGCAATAAAGTAGGGTGACTCTTATAACAGGCTGGCTCATCCTGTGTCCTCACTCCACATTTGGTGCTGCAGACAGGTGGGCCAATGGTGCATTCACATCATCAGGAAATGATATTCACATGCAGGAATCATGGAGTCACGGGTGAGTTCACATCCTCAGTTACACTGTGCTGATGCAAAGCTTGTCAAGTTACCCACACCTCCATCACACCCCTCACTTTATTACTGTACCCACTTCTCCCAGTCCTCTCCCTTCCTCTTACTCTACCTCTTATCCTATCCCCCTCCTCTTCCCCTCTCCTAGTTTGACCCCTGTCTCCACTAAGCTCCCCATTGTCACCCCTGCCCCTGCTCAGCTCCTTAGTGTCACCTCATTCCCTTCTCAGTTCCCCCTTGTCACCCCTGTCCCTGTTCAGCTCCCCAGTGCCACCTCTGTAATGTGTAATGTCGGTGCACTTTTATTAATTGAAAGTTGAATATAATAAATAAAAGTTAATATAAGTATAATAGTTTATATATATATATATATATATATATATATATATATATATATATATATCTTGTATAAGCACTCCACTTAGATATGGTTATGATGTCCAGGTGCCCGGTTGCTGATCTGTCTATTGTATATTTGTATATATATATAGTACAGAGATTATACTTTTTTTTTGGGGGGGGGGGGGTGCCAAGTATAGGTTCCGTCCCAGGTGCCAAATCCTCCAGGTATGATCCTGATGGTTTAATTTCCTGTAAAGCTAAAGGTTCATTATTTATCTTAAACTGAAAATTAGAAATGGTCATTTTCAAACATCATTTGACTTCCTTCTTCGCAAAATCATAAAAACCTTTATTAACAAGGGCTTTGAACTTCAAATTTTTGAATTTCATGGTAATAAAACCCCTTGTTTCCATTGCATAATTGCTTAGATATGTGATCTTTAAAAATAAAAGCAATTTAACATTCCTAGTTAGTAAAAAAAAAAAAAAATATATATATATATATATATATATATGTATATGTGTGTATGTAATGCATGGCCATATGACTGTTGATATATATAAATGTGCATTCTATAAACAGAATGAATACAAGTCCGTAAGGTGCAAAGCAGCACAAAACACCGTAATCGTTCAAGTAAACTGGCTTTATAACTCTTACTTTCCCCTTCTTACGGGTGTTGAGCTATTTTATCCAGTCTAAAGTTGTGTTTCCTCAGTAACAACACATTTTGTAACTTGGATATCGCTGCCAAATATGAGCTCACACTTCTACCAGCCCTACTAGTCTGTTTCTAAATGACGCACCCCGTGCATAGGAATGTGACATGCCATTAACAGGAGCAATGCTTTCATCTTATATCATGCTAACTTATAATGGTCATTACACTATTCAGAAAAAAGCAAGAAATGTTTGTGGGACTCGAGTCCAAAATTTTATTCCCTTTTCTGGAAAAAAAAAGTTGGCTTTGTTTGTAGATTATTAAGCGCTGTGGAATATCTCAAATTCACAGCTTGACAGCTCAGATCACTGTATGTCTGACTGATGAGAAAATGATGACATTACAATCGCATTCAATTAAATAGATTGGTAACGTCCATACTACACATCGAGTCCTCACCAGCACCCAAGTGTCGGCAGTCACAGTCATCCCTTTTTACAAGGTGCTCTTTAGGTCAGCATAGGTAGCCTAGTTACACAAGAAGGTGAATTAAATGGCACAGTATCCCAGTACCAAACTGTACTGGATTTTACATGGGCTACCTCTACCAAACATGGGGGTGTTATGATCTATAGGCTCTTATCTAGGTGCAGTGCATTGTTCAGTTTGATGAGCCCACTGATGTTCATTTGCCTCGGCCTAAATCATGTCAAAACAAGTGGTTCTTAACAATTAAAACCTGGTAACCACCCACATATGTCCCATCTTTCCCTCTGGCAATGTAGGCTGCTCAGAGGTGTGGCTTGAGTGGGGGCATGTGAGCTCAGGTTACCAATTAAAGGTTTACAATCCCAATTTGGGACCACTGTCCTGCGGTTCCAATATTCATTCTCTTAAAAGTGCTACAGTTTGTGGATATGTAGCCACTTTATAGAAATAAGCAGAAGCACGATTTTACAAGATGTGCCATTGGCAATTATCAAAAAGACATCTGAACTGTCCTGTTATTAACCTTCCCTATGTTATGTCTTTTCTACAATATTCTTATTTTTGTTTGATTTTTAATGCCAAATATTATATTGGTTTATATGTTTTCTTTCACTAATAATAATTAACATTTATATGGCACATTCTGCAAACCTGATAAACAACATTAGTTGGTCAAAGTTTAAGGATGCAAAGAAAATGCTTTAATTTACACTGGTGCTCAAATGGTTACTAACATTCCATTGTCCCTTGCACAGCCTCCTAGGGGACACACAAAATCCTTGTGTAAATATAGCAAAATATTGTTGTCATGATCACAGTTAACCCAGAAGGTAGTTAAATTACTGATTAATGCCTATCAGATGATTCCTTGTCACTACAACTAAACATTATTCAGTCGTTTCTCATGGGAATAACTTTGACTCATGTTGCACATTTCCCTGTATACATATTTTAACACAAACATCACATTACACACTAAAACAGCTGTATTGTAGGATGAGTGTGCATTCAGACTGTGTGGTATCATGTATACAAGAAATTCTAACATTGTGCATGAGTGTGTTAACTTTTGTAAATAACAGATCATTGAAGATTGTCCAGATGCATAACAATAGTTATTTATCATTTAAATACATTGTTATTGTATGTTAAAAGAATCACAACCCCCACATTCCAACTAAAAAAGTCCAATGATGGCAAAAATGTAGATTTGTACTCTTCCCCATTCATTCTATGGTATTACCACATTCCATGTAGTCTCTACTTGGTCTTTGCTCTTGCTTCTTTCTTCTTCTATGACATAGAGACACCTTCCATTCTACCAGGTGCCCAGGTTCATGTTGCACTTCAAATGCAGGTACAACTTCCTTAACAGTCCCACTAACCCCTGCCCACCGCCTCTGGATAACCCACTGATCTGAGTATGAGGGGTACAAGATCATCACTCCCACTGGGGTGCATTTGGTAGGAAGAGAAATGCCTGAATCCAGTTCCCCATATCCCATAGCACCGTCATCTGCATCACCAATAGTACTGATTTTGACATTATCAGCTCATGAGCTTTGACTGGCTTTGTTCAGTGGATAAAAACCTTGATTTATAAAAGTAAGATAGCAAATATGCATAGAAATGATGTGTGACTCTTAGAGACAAGTGGATGATATTCATCAATAGAGTGGGTAAAAAGTTAATTTTTCTTGTTTTGTTTTACTAATGTGCATGACTGTCCTTTGAAGAACTCATACCACATGAATACACTTGGCTTCTCTTTCATTTGTCGCATGTAAATATGTTTCCTTGACCTGCGATAAAGATCTAGTGACAATCTCTGAAGAAACCGGTGTTTAAATTTAAGTGTTTACATCTATTTTGCCATTGGCATCATATTGGGAACCTTCAGCCTCTGTTTCTCTTAAAACATGTGACATGGTGTTCTGTGTAGCAAAACAATAGAGAGCTCTGTTAATGATTCACTAATAAGGTTGAGTGCCCTTTTCTATTGATCTCTGTACTTACATCCATGACCTACATGCTTAATTGAGCCATATGTATCGGGTAACACCTATATGTGGTCCTGAGAGAGAGAACGAATGAGAGAGAAGCAATGGTATAGAATTCAGACAATCAAAAATAAGGCTCTGCAAGATCAGTAAAACATATAGAATACTGTATAGACTATAAAATCTTTATAACCCTGAAACCCATCACATAACTGTGATTTAGAGAAAAATATACATTATTATGATGGATTCCCATGAACAAAAGGATATTTACTGCTCGAAATAACAACATTTAGCAACAATTACTCCTGATTTTGTTTGGCTCTCCATCCCTGTTTACATCTATGGTGGCACTGTCAAAATGGTAGCCCAAAACTGCTCAAGAAAAATGGCAACCTCACCAACATGGCTTTGTTTTTTTTGGGACAACCTGAGGAACTCATAGAGATTAACCAGAGACATTGTGACATAAGAATATAAATTTGATTAACTGTTTTTATTATGTATCTAGTGGCTTTTTTATTATCTATCTAGTGGCAGTTAGAGGGCCTCTGTCATCAGTGGAGCATTGCAAAAGCAAGTATGGATCTGTTGTAATACATGTAAATATACATAGGTAGTAATGTGCAAGATACAATATGCAGTAATATTTCTGGGAGGTTGCACCAAGGGAGGAGTTAGGATGTTGGTTTTCCACTCCTATGTGCTGGTAACCAATGCTAGCAGGTTGAGGAAACAGTGATTTGCTCAAGTGCACCCTGCAGAGACCTTGTTGTGCTTCAAGCAACATTTGTTTTGTTTGGGGGTGATTATGCAGGCAGGAAAGTATAGTCCATGGAATGCACTATAGTGGACATAAGGTCTGGGCAGCATCACAGATGTACCCTGCATTATGAGTAAATGAATAGCTTGTCAAACCTTGTAATTCTCCAAGGTGGCAACTAATTTGAAATCTGTCCCTTTCACACAATCTGTACCTATACTGAGCTTTTTGGTTGCCAGGAGATAAAGTGACATCACTTCCCCTGCTTGTAGGAAGTGCTTAAAGCCATTTACCAGTTTGTGGGCATATCTCTCCAACATGTTCGGAGGGATTGTGTTCTAAATTAGCATATCAGGCGACACTTTCCTATTGGTGGCCACAATTATGCAAATTTATGACATGGTCTCATTCATATTTTTGCCTGAAAATAGTTTACTTACAATAGTGGTATCAGTGTTAAAAGCACAGATACCTTCAATTCAGCATTTTCTTCATTGCCTGCACATCTGTTGTGTGTTTGGTGGAGTCCCTCTAACCAAAATTCACTAATGAAGAATGAGACTAGATGGGCCAAATGGTTCTTATCTGCCGACACATTCTATGTTTCTAATAAAAACTTTCAATGCAGAACATAAAGTGACACCACTAATGCTATGAATGACTTGTTGAATAAATACACAAATAGCCATACTGAAAAGGAAATATGCCAGACTTCAAAAACTAAGGAATAAAAATAACTAAAATTATCTAAATAGTTGACGTCAAAGTCAGTTGAGCATCTTTAAATATCAAATTTAAATATACTTGAACACAAGCATATTACTTACTCTTTGACCGTAGACTTTATTAATTTATCCCAAGAAATAGTTGGTGAGTCGATGGGTCTGTGTATGTTCTGAAATGTTTTGCCCCAGATTCCAAATGTTTATGTTAATATCCTTTTATTTTCCACTACAGCCGTGGGAGGCAAAGTTCAGAGCATCCAGATGTTCAGTCCTCAGGAGCCACATATAGACAACTATTTTGAAGTGGGAGGGAGTTAAGGACAGTGCTTGAAAAACTAAACAATGTGCAAGATTTTTTTTTCTTTTTTGAAGTAAAAAAAAAAACCGAAAGTCTAGTCTGACGGGCGAGTGAACATTTGACATCTTTCATCACTTTTTAATTTTTACAAATTGACTTAAACAAGCAGACATTTTTATTTCCTCAGCATACATAATATTTGGGAAACATAAATATTGTTAATTTACATGAACTGGAGCTCCAACGTTTCAGCTAACTTACTGTGTGATCGTGTTAATGCAGGGACTCTTTTAAACCAAATTATCTTTAACCCCTTAGTGACATGACTTTTCGGGCTTGTCTGATGCTTGGGGACATGGGCTGTTTTAACATGTCTGCAGTGTGTTTTGCTGTATTTTCTTTCTCTCTCATTTTGTGTACCCACACAAACTATTTATTGTTTTTATCGGCATAAGAAGGGCTTTCTTTTTATACCATTATTTTGATAATAGCATATCATTTTATATAAAAATAATAAACTTTGGCAAAAAATTGAAAAAAATGTATTATGAATTTTATTTGAAAAATCATATACTCATCTACAAAAGACAACTGCTAAATAGTTTCTAATATTTGTCCTGAGTTAAGAAATAGCCCATGTTTTATGTTTTTGTGCTTTTTTATTCAAGTTACAGGGCACGAACTATAAGTAGTGCAAACACATTTCAAAATCCTTTATTTTTTTTTTCAAAATTAGTGATAGTGACATTGTACAACTGATATCTGTAATTAATCCATGAATGACCCCCTACATGTACATATTTTTCTAAACTAGACAACTCAGTGCATTTAACTTGGGGTATTTTTCCACTCTTCATGTAGCCAAGCTATACATGCACCCAGACAGCTTAAAAAAATATATATATATATGTATATATATAAAAAAAATTACTTTACACGGAACCCCCAAGCAGATGTAAAAAAAATAAATATCAAAATCATTGCATAAGCAGTGATCTACGGCAAGAAAGGGGTTAATAGCTCTTAGTAGAGCCTTTGTAGTACTGTAATAAATTAACTCCTAAAAAATGCCCAAACAGCAAAAAATGCACTGATGTGTAAGATCACTGCTTTCGCATGATCAATGGCAGGGAAGGGGTTAAACACAGGGAATGGCCTTTATAAAATTGGGTCTCAATTTTTTAATTTTTTTTTATTGTATTTTTATTATTTTATGTTATTGGAAACTTACTTTTATTACTATTATTGATCTGTCTCTCTCCCTCGCTAAAAACAATGTGAGGAGAGGGAGGCAGATCCAAAGTGGTCAGATCACTATATTACAAATATTGATCTGACCAGGCAGTGGGGATGCTCATCTGAGCATCTACTGCCTGACAGTCAGCCTGGCAGTCACAGATTGCCTTTGTGATGAGGCAATGGTGTGACAGCCTTAGAGCACAGGAAGCAGCTACTTCCTGCTTCTTGTGCTCTTGCCCTTAGAAGGGCAGAGCCATCTTAATCACACAGTGACAAAGATCCTGCTTTTTTTAGTGTTGCTTATTGCCTCAATTTGCGAGGCAAGTCAGCAACACTTACAGAGCCATAGGAAATTATTACATTCACTACCTATGCTCTTTACTGCCTGTCGGTACTGTGCCTTTAAAACCAGCATTTCAATCGCTCTTCAGGTGTTTTTTTTTAGTATTGCACGATGTGTCCACATGGAAGCATCGTAGCAATACCACTGGTGCATTGAAAGCGGAAAAAAATAATTTTTCTGCAGGGCGGATTAGGTCCATCCTGTGTCACTAACACCTCGCCACACAGTACGGACCTAGTCTGTCCTGTGTGGGCATGGGGTTAAGAGCTTCGGATGACTAAAATGCAATTATCTCTTTAATCACACTATTTCAGCCTTGAAAGTGTCTTTTAAGAGGTCCTCCTATATGTAGGGTATGTATGAGACGGGACTAGGGTTGCCACCCAGACGGTATTTTACTAGCAGGCCAGTAAAAAAATCGGTGCCAATATTAAGTATATGGAGGCACCAGCATAGTCAGTATTTTTTTGTAGATAATGTGGCAACCCTAGATAGGACTGCCCTAGTTGACGGCACTCAACAGATGCAGTCTAAGGGCAATATTGATGCTTCCACTGTTCCTGTCTTGGGGGGAGGGGATTGCCAAGTGTTCCAGAAGCGTTATGTGTCAGACACTATGTACAGATCTTTATGAAAATAGTTCTGATTTCTTTACAAACACTGCCTCAGTGATGTCCAAGCAATTCATTCGTTAGAAATTATTTTTCATTGTATAAATCCAGATTAAGGCAAACCGACCAGTGCTGCTAAAATGAATGCCTTTAGTGGCAATTCATCACTTGCTCTAAAAACAGGGTGGGGCCTATTCACTAGGCAATGACCTGTGTACACTGACAAGAGTTGCAAGAATTCCAAACCACCTACTATGCCAAATGGGGAGCACCTATGAACTGTTTAGCGCTGGAGGTTCTCTGCTCTCCTCACGTCTTCTAGGACCTCTACAATTAGGACATCATAGAACCTCCTAGCATCGTAAAGGGGTTAAATGAATCCTTAAGCACCCTCAAAATAATGAAATTTCCCTGTATTATTTCCATTTCTACCCATATACTGGAGAAACCACATTCATTATGATCTATGCATTTTTCACAAAGCTTTTGTATTCCAAGATTTATTTCTCCAACATGTTTTTACCTGTCTATTTGTTGTGTGTTTTATTCCCATTTCATGTAATAATTCCTTTTGTATCGGTGAAACTTTAAGAAGATTAAAGTTAGCCTTTTTAAACTTAAGTGCATTGGTTAGTCTTGCTGGAGGCTTTTTTTTAATAGGTGAAAAAGCATCCAGAGACTATCTAAATAAAAAAAGTATGAATCTTTATTAGCATAATAACATTAAAATTCTACCTGAAATTCCAATCATTATAATTAAAATGAGAATGAAGCTCTCAATTGTGTTGACTTGTGGATTTTGTTCTCTTGTGATGTGTTAAAACTAAATCTAAACGATTATTCATATAGAAAATAATAATATTGTATATAATTCCAGATGAAATGTGTCCTAACCTGTATACATAAGAAATAATATTTTTGAACCCCCAATATTAGCTTAGAAACATTGAAACATAGAATGTGTCTGCAGATAAATATACTTTTATTAGTCCCCAGTTCCCTATCTTATATCTAGGATATCCTTGTGCCTATCCCATGCATGCTTCTCAAAATAAAGTATTCTATAAGAGATGATTAACTTGTAGTATACTGTATCCTCTAGATTGTAAGCTTACGAGGAGGGTTCTCTACCTCATGTACCAGTCTGTACTAGTTTGTCTAACTTAGTATGTAGTTACTTTCTATGCTCTGTACCAAGCGCTACGAGAATTGGTGGCGCTGTACAAATAAATGTTAGTGTAATGTAATGTAATACTGACTCTGATTTATATAAAATAGCTGAATGAATTAGAAATGTAGCACTTAAAAAATTAAATGGTCGACCTCTGGCACAGCACGTCATGAAGTGCAAGAGCTAAGACCCTCCCCCACTTCTGTCTCGTCATGCCGACATAGCCCTATACCATCTTCCCTGACTCTCTAGATTTATTTTCCTTTGCTATAATTTATGTAATACATTTACATGTTGTGAAGTGATTAATGTCACTTTGGATACCTATATTACCTATTACCTATATACCTATTAAGGCATCATGGACATTTGTTGACTGCAGTAACTGGAGCTACATTCATGGTTACCTACACATTGAAAAGAAAATATCTTTATACATGGTTTTAGTTACATTTTAAGTGCAAGGCAATTGAATATTTGAGCTATGTATTGCTTTAATTGATACAATCATTTCAAATGCTTGGAAGTCTATCTAGTGAGATGTAAGCAAGACATACATAGCTATACTAATGAAGTTAAATATAAATTAAGTGGACATGTGTATGGTTGAACGTGACAGTTATTTTTTTTTAAAGAAACCTAATTTATTATTATTTATTCATTCCTAATCCTTGTTTTATAGATGGAATAGATAAATGAAATGCATGAATGTACAGTGTATGACCATAAAGCAGCTATATCTGTTATAGAAACAATTAACTAATAACTTCTCAATGTTTTGTAGGTTATGCCAGTCATTTCAGAAAAAGAGAAGGCTGGTAAGTAGAAAGTTTAAAAAAAACAAAAATATTATAAATTTACCTGCACACATCCCCACTGTATACTGTAACATTGTTTAGTTTTTTTGTTCATGAGAGCTGCCAGAGTTTGTTTAGGCAGATAAAAAATGTAATGGTTAACATATTGAATGTGTCTATCTTAGTGTGTAATTGTGTATATTATAGTGTCTTTTGTAATAAGCGTGTAGCTTTATCCTGGTATTGTTATGCTGGTGTTACAGAGACTGGAAGTAAAACTTACATTTTGGAATCTTTTCTATGATAGTTTCATGATAATGCTGTGACGACTTATAATAATAGTTCCAATTGTCAATCCCCACGTAGATTTGCACAATCTGTGCATGAACAGAGCACCATGGTGCAGGCAGTGTTGACATCTTAGAATACAATTTGCAATGTACATGATCACCTGAGGCTATTAGATATCTGCTTCCTGAAGCGTTGTACATTATTTCTTGAACTCTGTGTCTGGGCAGACATCATTCTCTCTGGCTTTACCCAACACATTACACTAATGTGCAACTTTGTTATTGAATTGTAATAAGTACATTTTATATTGAAAACTCTTACATCAATGTTGAAGAACAACAGATGTTAATTGGCTGAAACATTGGTAATGTAAGACTTTGTATTTAATATGATTGCCCATATTTTAGAATGATGCTCGTGATATTTTATGATGGCTTGAGGTAAATGTAATATGGTTTGGCAAAGTCCATTGTTAATCTTCTTAATCATGGCATATTTCCATGTTTGTATTTTTTTTTTGTTTCACTTTTTTTCACCCAGTCAAAAGTTAATTTAGACTGTGAATGTACTTCCAGTAATAGCACTAAGCTACTATGGTTAAACCATCTACAAAGATAACCGCGGTCTTACTCCTCATACCGCTACCGTACCATTCATTAAAATGAACAGGAGTGTATTTAATTATGGACAACTAATAAATCCCTCACATCTTTTACCTCATACCTTTTCATTTCCAAGACAATAACCCAATAAGCCAACTAATGGCTTACTCTTAGCAGCACTCCTGTCCAACAGTTAGTAAACACACATGTGAAGTGGTTTGTCTTCCTTAAAACGACACAGGATGAAGATTTTTTTTTTTTGTATTTTAGCAACCACTCACAAGCAATCTCTTTTTTCCTCTGTTGTAAAGGGAAAATGAGAGGGTGGATGAGCTTCAAGACCTTTTATCTGTAAAGTATCTGCACTGTAGCCGGAGTCTGTACAGCAGCACACTACTCAAGAAGGACAATCCTTTTTCGAGAGCACTGATCCTCAGTGCCGATTTCATCCTCTAGTGTACCCGACACCGGGTAATGAATCTTGCACATGCGCAGAAGTCTATGACAGTGCCAGTGCGCGGTAGTGCAGACACTCCCCATAGCAATGCTACGACCCCCTTGTCATATGTTAGTAGTTATACAGAAGACATAATTACTAGCTTAAATATAGTTCGCCTTCAATAATTTGTCTATATTTGTAAACAATGATTTGTTCGGATTATCTTATTGTTGACCTCTATCCTACTTATATCTGGCTGATATTTTCATTATGAAAGAAATTACTGCTGTAATAATCTATTCCTTTATTTGCCAAAGAGAAAGTGTCACCTCAGGGCACAAAATTAATTTAGAAACTGAAAATTATCCAAAAAAAGCAGCTGTTCCATGTCAGGACTTCATTTACTATTCCATGTGTTGGCCTTGCAGTTTCCAGAACTATCTCTAATGTAAACATTATTTAATTGGGGGGATTGGCAGGAGGAGCCTGTTTATCTAAAGTTCAGTTTTCTTTTCACTCCATCAAAAGATGTGGCAAACACATTATTTTTATTTATTTATTTTTCATATTATTTAATACTCTTTCAAATGTGTAACCCTATGGATCATGCACTCCACAGGCCCTAAAAAAGTGTTTATATAAAAGCACAAAAAAATACTTACTCTTCACACTTTTAGCATACATTACATTACAATAACATTTATTTATATAACTCCAACAATATACATAGTGCATTTAAGTAGTACAGAGCATATAATGGAACTACATACTACTTTAGACAAAGAGACGGACCAGGATCCATGAGGTAGAGAGACCTGCTCTCAAACTTAAAATCTAGAGGCAGCGGGGGACAGAAAGTCAGTGAAAAGGGGATGATGTTGTCATCCCTTTTGTGATGTCACAAAATCTAGAAGGTGATAAATAAATGTTTCTTTAGGATCACTCCTAAACTATTCTTTTGCAAACCACAAGACAAGATAACATACTAAATATGCCGAATTATAACTGGTATGAGTCTTTGGACCATGATATCACAGATTTCCAGGATAGTCATTGGGAATGACTATTTATGGCTCTTTTGTTCCTTGTTATATTCTTACACTTATACTCACTGTGTCTGCATGGTGTGCAAATAATTGAGATGTGGACAACTTGTAGTCATTTTAAGAAATTCAGTATTAATTTGCAGCAACAATACAATTCATACGTTTTTGAGAGTACTAAGACATTCCAAAATTCTAAAGAAAATTTTCTGCAGAGGCCCAGACAAGCTCTTTGCATTACTCAGGTATTCCATGCATACTTATACAGCTGCCCATTTCAAGAAGAGATGCCAGGAAAAAGAATCAATATTTACAAAAAGGAAACCGAACACAAAGTAAGCTTGTTTCTGTTTGACTTGCTAGCCAAAAGACTATTTTTCTTTTTCTATGTACATTTTACACTACAGTGTGCATACCATTCAGGCGTGATGGAGTTAAAACAAAAGCCTAATTAGAAACATTTGTACAGGAAGTATAGAGTGCAGTGTCATGGAAAAAAAACGTCTCAATTCGCCTGCAATGTATGCTCTAAAAGGCCTATTCATATCAGCCTAAAACTAGTGTTTATAGCTACAAATAATGTCACGCTTTCAGCAAATTAAAAAGAAAGTCACCCAGACATCTTAGTAAATATCTTCAAATACACCCATAATATTTAAACATGCTTGAGTCATGTCTAAGGTATTAGAAGTCCCAAGATGCTCTGTGTTTTTATGACTCCATGCTTCTGGCACGCTTCATTAATACAGTAACAAAATACAAAATGTAAGAGAGATGTCTAGTGAATGATGCAGTCCTTTCAATTACTGCTATATGTGTATATATATATATATATATATATATATATATATATATATATATATGTATATATATATATATATATATATATATATATATATATATATATATATATTACATCTTTTATTTTCTAGCTATTTTCTTTATTAGGTTTTAGCATTCCAATCCCACCCTTTGTGAAATTTGTGAAATATGTGTTAATGTTCCTTTTTAATGATCAGCCACACACCTGTCACCAAATAATTCTACAGCCAAGTCATTACCTGCCTTTTACATTGGTGGAGGTTGTTGCTTTGTTCGTACATAAAGTACCAAATAAACATTTTTTTTTACCAGAGTTTTTCTGCCCTTATAACCTCCATGCATTATGTTATAGTGGAAGTTTGTTTGCAGTTATTTTCTCCCCACACATGGATTATAAAGTAATGTGTTTTAATTTGACAGGAGGAAAAGGGGCTGAGACAGATCCTTGTCTAGAAGTGCCTGGGACTTTATTCAGGAGCCCACAGGGCTTTATTCATAAAAGAGGGAACTTTTTCCAAACATTGCCTTAAGTTTCAAATCCCCTTCTCAATACCCTCAATCCTGTCAAGTCAGCTGAATTGGAAAATCAGCTGACTTGGCTACATCGACCTTAAGCTTGAAATTCACTTTTCAATTACCTGCAATTCTCTCTTTCATGAATTGAACTCGTAGTTATGTGGAGAAGATATCACACTTTCTGTGATGCTCCTCCTTGTGATATATTTAGGTTTTGTGCTTACCAAGGCCTGACTAAACTGTTACACTCCATAATCTTTAATTATTCCACCCTTCCTGTCCAGGTCACACCTCTTCCCATTTAGGATCCACCATCATTGTCTCTAAACATCATACCAGTTCCTTATTTGTCCCCATCACCTTCACAGCACTATATTTGTCCCCAAAGACCTTGTCAGCACAACCATTACCCTCAAACACCTTGCCAGTGCCATATTTGTGCCCCAAAACCTTCCCAGTGTCATCTTTACCCCCAACGCCTTCCTACTGCCATATTGTACCCAAACAAATTCACCGTTACATCTTTGTCCCCAAACACCTTACTATTGTAATATGTGTCCCCAAATACTTTTCCAGTGCATCCATTTACCTCAAAAACCTTGCCAGTGCCATCATTGTCCCCAAATACTTTGCCAGTGCATCCATTACCCCCAAACACCTTGCCAGTGACATCATTGCCCCCCAACACCTTCCTAGTGCCATCTTTGTCCCCCAACACCTTCCCAGTGCCATCTTTGTGCCCCCATTCCCAGTGCCATCTTTGTGTCCAGATAACATCTCAGTGCCACCTTTGTGCCCAAAACATCTTTCCAGTGCTACCTTTGTCCCCCAAACATCTTGCCAGTGCATCCATTACCCACAAAGACCTTGCCAGTGCCATCTTTGTTCCTCAACACCTTCCCAGTGACATCTTTGTGCCCAAACACCATCCCAGTGCAAGCTTTGTGCCTAAACTCATTTCCAGTGACACTGTTTGCCCAAACACCTTCCCAATGTCATAGTGGTGCCCGAATAGCTTCCCATTTCCACTTTGTGCCCAAAAAAGATTCCCAGTGCCCCCTTTGTGCATAAACACATCTCTATCACCAAAATGCCTGTCAACTTACCTGGCTGAAGATCTCCTTTGCTCCGTCAGCATGCGGGTTGCAAAAAAATGGAGCAGGTACACTGCCCCCTGCAAAGTACTGCTCTAGGTCTTCGCCGTGTTGGCCTCTGCCAAGATATACTCCTGACTCCTCCACAAGGGAAGCTAGGTGTTCATGAGATAGGTGAAGCTGATATGCACCACTCACAAAGGGTTGAATCTGAGGATCAACCTGGCAGTGCTGAACCTATGGAGGATATTATAGAGATATTTGGGATACAACAGCAGATTTTGTGTGAGCTGCTTTGATTTCGGATATTTTACAATGTTTCTATCTAAGTTAAGGTAGCCTGGAGACTCTTGGATGTCTGCTTGGGGCCCCTCACTGTTCTGCAACACACTTACCATTATATATTTATGCTATTTTTTTAATAGTACAGTCAACATCCTCGGCTCAATATCCATAATCTGGAATAGGCTCCGTGACCTAGGTTGTCTTGATTTGCTCTGTGGGCCCTTCAAGCTGCTCTACTTATATATCCTAAAGAGGGATCATGGTTGCAGGTGAAAGGCTGGTAATGAACAGTATTAGCAGATTCATTATATTCTTGTTCTTGGCCCAGTCATGCTTGGATGACGCTTAATGTCGACAGTAACAGAGCGCTTCTGCAAACCTTACTGTGAAAAAAATGTGCATCACACCATATACACAATGCAACTAAATTATATTTAATGGGATAAATTCTATAGCCCCCGTTTGTAAGGAAAATGGAGTTTGTGCTAAATTAATGATCATTTTTTATTAAAACTAGAGTTGAGCGGACACTTGGATGTTCGGGTTCGGCAGGTTCGGCCGAACTTCGAAAAAATGTCTGGGTCCGTGCTCGAACTTGACCCCGAACTTGACCACGAACCCCAAGTCAATTGACCTATTCATATGAATGGGGACTCTATTTCGATTTATAGAAAGCCAATAGCATTACATGTCTTCCATAAACCGAAAGTCTATAAACCGAAAGACATTCGGTTTATAGACTTTCAGTTTATGGAATACATGTAATGCTATTGGCTTTCTATAAACCGAATCTCTTTCGGTTTATAGACTTTCGGTTTATGCAATACATGTAATGTTATTGCTATTCTTTATTTTTATTTTTTTTTACCTTTATTCTTTTTATTAATTATATTTTTGAATGGAAAACACAGACAACATCTTATAGAGGAATGTCCTCATCCCACAGGACTCCCTCCAAGAATATAATACAATTATATGGGTCACAGAAACAATTAAACAATATACATCACAATTCAAAATTAACACACTTGTATGCAGCTCGTCCTCCGCTCACTCTCAGTTTTTCCCTTAAAAATAACTAACTGTTAAGAGGGTCTAGCTTCCTGCTATATATTCTATCCATCTTTCTCTCGCCTGACTTGAGGTTATGTTAGTATTTTTCTCCATTTCGATCTGGTAATCAATTTGCTATTCTATAAACCGAAATAGTGTCCCCATTCATACGAATAGGTCAATTGACCTATTCGTATGAATGGGGACTCTATTTCGGTTTATAGAAAGCCAATAGCATTACATTCAATGTATATGTATGTAATGCTATGGGCTTTCTGATTGGCTGCCCTGCAGCCTTTCAAAACGCGCCATTAAATCGCCGAACCCCGAACTCCAACCCGAACATACAGTGAAATGTCCGTGTTCGGGTCCGGGGTCCAAAAACCGTAATGTTCGGTATGAACACGAACAGTGCGGTTCTGGTTCGATCAACACTAATTATAACGTAACAGGGGGTATATGATAGAAACATTTAAATACATAAAGAGAATCAACACAGTGTGGTAAACTACCACAACTAGAAGACATAGTCTTAAATAAGAGGGGCAAAGATTTAAAAGTAATATCAGGAAGTATTACTTTACTGAGAGGGTAGTGGTTGTATGGAATAACCTTCCAGCGGAAGTGGTAGAGGTAAGCACATTGAAGGAGTTTAAGCATGTGTGGGATAGGCACAAGGCCATCCTAGATATAAGATAGGGAACTGGGGAATAATACAAGTATTTAGAAAATTGGGCAGACTAGATGGACCGAATGGTTCTTATCTGCCGACACATTCTATGTTTCTATGTCTATAAGCTCGCTGATAACACCACTAACAGGTCGAGTAATAATATTAACGCACTTGTTAAAAAATTAGTGCACCGGCTACAAACAGGAGGTTAAAAAAAAAACACTGTTCTGTGCAGTAGTTCCTTTTTATTTTTTCAGAATTTTTGGCCCATTAATTTAGCCCCCAAAAAAGGACGCCTTAAATGTGCATTGGCTGCTTAATGCAGCCAATATATGCACATTTTAACCATTTCAGTGCTGTAAGGAACACAAACAGAGCTCCCCACAGCCCTGGAAAAGTTATCCTAAAATGTAAAAAAATATACATCGTGTCCGTAGGGGGGCACCTTTTTTATTTAATAAGCCCAGTGCGTTACCGTTGGCCCCCGGGGGGGGGGTACTTAAATTTTGTTTGAGGGGAATGCTAGAGGACTGGGTGTGGCTATTACACCCCCAGCATACTATTAACAGGTAAAAAGGGAATAACGTTATTTTGTGAGAAATGATGTTACTCCAGTATATAAAATCTTTAACTTTTGCCGGCCTTAGAATCTACCAGTATCTTCATTGCACAGCTCTAAAAAGAAATAAAATCTTCCTACAGGTACACACAAATGTTTCTCTTTCAAAGAATATGTAGACACTGAACAATGGGATATGAAACATGGATTCTGTTTAAGTTGCTGAAAGTAGAACACAGCAAATTCCTTACTAACATCTAAATACAATGTGACAACGTCACAGCTCTCTTGGGAAAATATCTTTATGTTTGTTATTGCTTTACTGGCTTCCTGTAAGAAGACTGTGACGAAACTTAGACTTTCTGTCTTGAGTTTTACGTTCTACGATTGTCTCTTCTCCCAATGGACTTTTAATGTGGGAATAATAAAAGACAGTCGGACTGCTGGATATTTCCCCATGATTCATTGTAAAGTTGAAAAGCCATGGTTCTCTATATTGTGGCATGTTATTGAGAACATAAAATTCATTTTGTGATGGAAGGAAGGGCAGACATCATTTTCTGTTCCTCAACCTTTAGAAACAGCCATACTTCAAAGGCCATATACCAGAAGTGGATTAAATAGAATTCTTTTCATTCTTATTTAATTGGAATTTCAAAGAAGGCTTGTGTGTTGAAAGTCTAAGGCTCCCACAGAGCAAAAATGGCTTGTCTATATACTAATCCTTTATTTGTATCAATCTTTTAAGTGTATTAAATATTAAACAATTATATTCCACAAAATAATTCAGAGCTTTTCCTACTAATATGATCAAATACTAACATCATCAAAGTATCTAGTTAAAATCATGGCATTTATTTGAAATACTGCCTTAAAAATATTTGTTGGAAAGGGAAATCATTTAAATATGCCTTCTTATCTGCAGTGCGTGAGACTAAATCTAGAGACTATTGTGGTTTGTGAGGGTGGTGTTTGTTGTTTTGATCATTGAGGATCTCAGAAATGTAACATCTTAAGTACTGGAGAGGGTCTACAAACTAACTGGCCTAAAGTTCAGAAAGATTCGCGGTACATCTGGGTCATATCAGATGCCGAATTTTGAGCTACACAATATGCCCCAATGTGACCATGAATAGCCTCACAATTCGAACACCGTGGCTGAATAATTTCCAAAGCAGACCAACATACACTAGCCTCCATCATCCCCATAGACTTTCATGGGATAATCAAGACTCATTCTGGAACAAATTTGGCTATTAAGGACATACCCGAATTCATCCTAAAAAGGAAAAAGAAAAGAAAAAAGGAAAATTAAAATACATTTTTTTTAAACTTAGCCTGATAAGACATCTAAAAATACAAGATGGGGACTCCCCTTATAAAAAAAAAAAATGCAGCTGGGAGTCACCAAAATGGCAAACCATTTTGCCAGTTTTGCTGGTTCCCAGCCCCGTTTATTATAATTATTAGGTCGGCCATGGCTACTTGCCCTTGTCCCCCTAATTTTTAATTTTTTTGGTAGGAGGGGAAAGATTTTTTTATACATTTTTAGGACTTTTATTTTTATTATTTTATTTTATTTATGATGTTTTTTTATATTTATTAAAGTTGTTTATTTCAATTTGGAATGAATCTGGCTATATTATGTAGACTCTACAGTGTGTCATCTAATCTATGTGGGGTTTTCTTTCTGTGTAGAAAGATCACATAAAATAATGGCTGCAATATCACATCCATGAATATATTAATGGAATCTTAATGCCATTATTTTTGCAGTTATCTAGCATTGTTGTTAAACTCAACATCCACCCAAAAAAAGCACACAATCAATAATGGAAAGTGACCTTGGCCATATCATTCAGAACATTCACATATTGAAGCAGTAAAACATGGATTTTACTTCTCTATTTAAAAGAACATGTGTTCTAATTTGACAGCAGGAAACAGGGCTGAGACAGGTCTTTGTCTAGTAATATCAGTCGTTAGAAGCAATCCTTTCTAGTGCCAGACATTTAATAAACATCCAGTCCTCTGTTTAACCGTGTAACCTTAAAGAGATTCTGTTGACCTACTTTGCTCATAAAATGTACAATCAAAAATAGTCTTTTATTTAAAAAAAGTAATACAATCATTTTTTGAATGCCCTTTTACCATGGCAGAGAGCTCTGTCATATACATTCTTGTATCTTTAGAAAATACACATATGTCTAATCTTTTTCAAAATGTTATTTTTTTCCCTAATGTTTGCCATATGGTCATTTAAATTTGCAGTATATTGATCTTTGTTTAAATCTCCCTTTTTTTTCTAAGGTCACTTACCAATTTAGACCCACCTTTGATTCCACTCTCCTTTTTCTTTAATATTTTACATTGGGGATTTATCCATAGTAAGCTGGCTGGCAAAACTTTTCTAAACTCTTATATTGATTTCTTTCTAAAAGATTTTCCAGTCATGTCTTGTTTAAATACTAAATCTACTGTTCAGCTCTTTGTATTAGGAAAGCTATATACACTGGGAGAAAATACGTTATGTCTCTATAAGATTTTAATAATATAATAATCTGTGTCTCTCATTTCAAATAACACAATATAGTTACAGCCGCTGAAAGAAAGCAAAATAAGTTTTGAAAAATGTTTTCTCAGTCTCCTATAGGACTAATTGCCTGAAGTATTTGTCTATGTTCCTTCAAAGTCCCACTCTGCGAGTATAAAATTCTCTTTCACTGAATTTCTTTGAAGTTGGTCTTTCTCTTCATGCCCATTTACATTCCTAAAGTCCTTACACAGGCCTTATTGACAGACGCCATGAGAACTCCTCGTTCCAACATGCACGTCTACCTGGACAAGCACTTTCTCATTGCCATGTAACATTTTTTATTCATGTGAGTATGTGTTTCCTAGGAGAATGTTACGCCATCTGAACGATTGGTAAACATTGTATGTGTGAGGCACAGCACCTAACTCTATTACAGTAGTATTTAAGAATAGAGATTAGAAACATTACATTTGTTTTCAATAAGCTTGTGATTGGAAAGGGATTGTTGGGCTGCAGGCAACAGTCTGTAGCATAAAAGCTGGCAAGAAAAGTAACTAATTGGTGTGGTGAAAATGTTTTTTCCTATAAAATACTCATCCTGTTGGCTGTGAATTATTTTCATGCAGTCGTGTTGAGTATGGGTTTTTAAACACATTCCAGTATAAGAATTTTGGTTACCGAACAATGGGAATTCTGACATGCTAAGCTTGTTACAAGCCCAATTGTACATGTATGTGTTACAATGTGTACTAAACCTGTATGAACATGCTCTATCATGTGTTATGTGAGGGCCAAAACATCTCTTTTCTGTTGTATTGGTACACTTGCCTATAATCAAGTAAGCCAGCATCACCCAAAGTGAAAATACTAACAATACTTACCTAGTATAGTGCAGCAAAATGGATGATCAGAAATACAGTGTGATGACAAAAGAAGACAAAGTGCTTTCAGGCGCTACCAGGACTAAATTATAAACACTCAAAAACATCAAAGGTGTGTTTCCCCTTAGACACCTCTTAAGTTTAGATATAATACATACAAGATGGAGCGCTAGATATTGCAAGATTGGTAACTCAGTGTTTCAAAGAAAAAACACTGCTATACTTAAATGAGTTGAGTATGTGGGGTATGGCTTCTTCATAAATAAATCAGATGACTTTTCTCATATGATGTGTCAACTAGACATGTGCATTCGTTTTCGGACGAATGCATTTTCGGACGAAAATAGCATTTTCGTCCATTCGTCCGAAAAACGAATAACGAAAATTTTAACTAACAAAATCCGAATGAACGAATGGTTAATAAACGAAAATCATTCGTTCATTCGTCCATTCGTGCTATTGGCATTCTAAACCGAAATAGAGTCGGTTTACAATACCAATAGCATTGTACTACATTCCATAAACCGACATGAATGACTTTCGGTTTATGGAATGCATGTAATGCTATTAGCTTCCTATAAACCGAAATTGAGTTCCCATTCATACGAATAGGTCAATTGACCTATTCGTATGAATGGGGACTCTTTCGGTTTATAGAAAGCCAATAGCAGCATGTATTCTATAAGCCGAAAGTCTTTAAAACAAACGACGTTCGGTTTATAGAATACATGTAATGCTATTGCTGTTCTATAAGCCGAAAGACATTCGGCTTATAGAACAGCAATAGCATTACATGCATTCTATAAACCGAACGTCGTTCGTTTTAAAGACTTTCGGCTTATAGAATACTATTGGCATTCTATAAACCTAACTAGAGTCCCTCCTCATTCATAAGAATTTCTTATGAATGGGGACTCGACTCTAGTTCGGTTTATAGAAAGCCAATAGTATTCTATAAGCCGAAAGTCTTTAAAACGAACGACGTTCGGTTTATAGAATACATGTAATGCTATTGCTAAACTATAAACCGAACGACTTTCGGTTTATAGAATAGCCATAGGATTACATGTAGTACATAAGCCGAAAGTCTATAAACCGAAAGTCGTTCGGTTTATAGGCTGTCGGCATTTAACTATACAGAGACAGAGTCTCCATTCATAAAATTATGAATGGAGACTTTGTCTCCGTGTAGTAAAATGCCGAAAGTCTATAAACCGAACGATCGGTTTATAGACTTTCGGCTTATGTAATACATGTAATCCTATGGCTATTCTATAAACCGAAAGTTCGGTTTATAGAATAGCAATAGGAATACATGTATTCCATAAGCCGACAGCCTATAAACCGAACGTTCGGTTTATAGGCTGTGGGCATTTTACTACACGGAGACAAAGTCTCCATTCATAATTTTATGAATGGAGACTCTGTCTCCGTATAGTTAAATGCCGGCTTTTAACTATACGGAGACAAAGTCTCCATTTATAATTTTATGAATGGAGACTCTGTCTCCGTATAGTTAAATGCCCACAGCCTATAAACCGAACGTTCGGTTTATAGGCTGTGGGCATTTAACTATACGGAGACAAAGTCTCCATTCATAATTTTATGAATGGAGACTCTGTCTCCGTATAGTTAAATGCTATTGTATTCTATAAACCGACTCTATTTCGGCTTATAGAATGCAATAGTACTACGAATGGACGAATGAACGAATGATTTTCCTTTATTAACCATTCGTTCATTCGGCTTTAGTTAGCTTAGCATTTTCGTTCTTCGTTTTTCGGGCGAATGGACGAAAATGCAATTTTCGGACGAAAATGCATTCGTCCGAAAACGAATGCACATGTCTAGTATATATTCACATGTAAATTGCTTTTTAAATAAAAAATTATGATATAAAAAAATCTTGTTTTTATTTCCTTTTATGTGACAATGCTGCCTCTCTCTTTCCCTTGCCCCCAGATTTGTCGCTCTCCCCCCCTTAGTGTTGTCTCTCTCTCACCCTCCCTTTGGCTCCCCCCTCGCTCCCCTTGTGTCTGTCTCTTCCCCCCTTCCCTCCCCTTGTTTCTCTCTGCCCCCCCCCCCTTGTTATTCTGTCCCCCCCTCACCTGTTTCTTGCTCCCTGGTGGCTAGTGGGGGCAGCCGGGGGATGTATGCACTATACATAATAGACGGAAGTGTCGGGCAGCATGGAGGTTGTCTGCACGATTCGTGCAGACATCCCCCAGCTGCCCGATTCTCCCTGGTGGCTAGCGAGGGAGCGGAGGATGTCTGCGCGATGAGCGAGACCTCTCCTGCTGCCGCCCGGCATGACCGCCGGGACTTCTATGATGAAGCTGGGTACTTCCGGCTTCCTCATAAAAGTCCTGGCTGTCGTTCCGGGCGGCAGCAGGGGAGGTCTCGCTCATCGCGCAGACATCCTCCGCTCCCTCGCCAGCCACCAGGGAGAATCGGGCAGCTGGGGGATGTCTGCACGAATCGTGCAGACAACCTCCATGCTGCCCGACACTTCCGTCTATTATGTATAGTGCATACATCCCCCGGCTGCCCCCACTAGCCACCAGGGAGCAAGAAACAGGTGAGGGGGGGACAGAATAACAAGGGGGGGGGGGCAGAGAGAAACAAGGGGAGGGAAGGGGGGAAGAGACAGACACAAGGGGAGCGAGGGGGGAGCCAAAGGGAGGGTGAGAGAGAGACAACACTAAGGGGGGGAGAGCGACAAATCTGGGGGCAAGGGAAAGAGAGAGGCAGCTTTGTCACATAAAAGGAAATAAAAACAAGATTTTTTTTATATCATAATTTTTTATTAAAAAAGCAATTTACATGTGAATATATACTAGACATGTGCATTCGTTTTCGGACGAATGCATTTTCGTCCGAAAATTGCATTTTCGTCCATTCGCCCGAAAAACGAAGAACGAAAATGCTAAGCTAACTAAAGCCGAATGAACGAATGGTTAATAAAGGAAAATCATTCGTTCATTCGTCCATTCGTAGTACTATTGCATTCTATAAGCCGAAATAGAGTCGGTTTATAGAATACAATAGCATTTAACTATACGGAGACATAGTCTCCATTCATAAATTTATGAATGGAGACAAACGTATAGTTAAAAGCCGACAGCCTATAAACCGAACGTTCGGTTTATAGGCTGTGGGCATTTAACTATACGGAGACAGAGTCTCCATTCATAAAATTATAAATGGAGACTTTGTCTCCGTATAGTTAAAAGCCGGTGTTCTGACAAATTTCTGGAGCAAATTCTCCTGCGCAATCGCAGGAGAATTTGCTCACTGCGCATGCGCATAAAGTTACAGCTGATAACTCAGCTGTAACTTTGTGACCACCGTGCATGAGACAGCTGCGCAACCCACCTCCCGCCCCCCTCACACCCGCCTCATCTTGATGGGATTTGTGATCCTCCTGCTGTATTATTGATGCAGCAGGAGGATCACAAATCCCATCAAGATGAGGCAGCCCTCACCAGGATGCTTGCCCCCTTATGTCCCGACGCCCCATGTTACTTACCACCTTAAGAACACAACAACGGACGCGCACATTCCCAAACGGCTGGATAGGCGTGCGCATGCGCTGTGTATCGCTGTGGTCGATGATCTGGTAAGAAGGGGTGTGCAGGGGGTGTGAGGGGGCGGGAGGTGGGTTGCGCAGCTGGCGCATGCGCGGTGGTCACAAAGTTACAGCTGAGTTATCAGCTGTAACTTTATGCGCATGCGCAGTGAGCAAATTCTCCTGCGATTGCGCAGGAGAATTTGCTCCAGAAATTTGTCAGAACACCGGCATTTAACTATACGGAGACAGAGTCTCCATTCATAAAATTATAAATGGAGACTTTGTCTCCGTATAGTTAAAAGCCGGCATTTAACTATACGGAGACAGAGTCTCCATTCATAAAATTATGAATGGAGACTTTGTCTCCGTGTAGTAAAATGCCCACAGCCTATAAACCGAAAGTTCGGTTTATAGGCTGTCGGCTTATGGAATACATGTATTCCTATTGCTATTCTATAAACCGAACGTTCGGTTTATAGAATAGCCATAGGATTACATGTATTATATAAGCCGAAAGTCTATAAACGGATCGTTCGGTTTATAGGCTTTCGGCATTTTACTACACGGAGACAAAGTCTCCATTCATAATTTTATGAATGGAGACTCTGTCTCTGTATAGTTAAATGCCGACAGCCTATAAACCGAACGACTTTCGGTTTATAGACTTTCGGCTTATGCAATACATGTAATCCTATGGCTATTCTATAAACCGAAAGTCGTTCGGTTTATAGAATAGCAATAGGAATACATGTATTCCATAAGCCGACAGCCTATAAACCGAACGTTCGGTTTATAGGCTGTCGGCATTTTACTACACGGAGACAGAGTCTCCATTCATAAAATTATGAATGGAGACTTTGTCTCCGTGTAGTAAAATGCCCACAGCCTATAAACCGAACGTTCGGTTTATAGGCTGTGGGCATTTTACTACACGGAGACAAAGTCTCCATTCATAATTTTATGAATGGAGACTTTGTCTCCGTGTAGTAAAATGCCCACAGCCTATAAACCGAACGTTTGGTTTATAGGCTGTCGGCATTTTACTACACGGAGACAAAGTCTCCATTCATAATTTTATGAATGGAGACTCTGTCTCTTATTAGTTAAATGCCGACAGCCTATAAACCGAACGACTTGTGTAATACATGTAAACCTATGGCTATTCTATAAACCGAAAGTCGTTCGGTTTATAGAATAGCAATAGGAATACATGTATTCCATAAGCCGACAGCCTATAAACCGAACGTTCGGTTTATAGGCTGTCGGCATTTTACTACACGGAGACAGAGTCTCCATTCATAAAATTATGAATGGAGACTTTGTCTCCGTGTAGTAAAATGCCCACAGCCTATAAACCGAACGTTTGGTTTATAGGCTGTCGGCATTTTACTACACGGAGACAAAGTCTCCATTCATAATTTTATGAATGGAGACTCTGTCTCTTATTAGTTAAATGCCGACAGCCTATAAACCGAACGACTTTCGGTTTATAGACTTTCGGCTTATGTAATACATGTAAACCTATGGCTATTCTATAAACCGAAAGTCGTTCGGTTTATAGAATAGCAATAGGATTACATGTATTCCATAAGCCGAAAGTCTATAAACCGAAAGTCGTTCGGTTTATAGACTTTCGGCTTATAGAATACAATTAATACTATTGCCTTTCTATGAACCGAACGAGAGCCCCATTCATAAGAATTTCTTATGAATGGGGCTCTCGTTCGGTTTATAGAAAGCCAATAGTATTACATTGTATTCTATAAAACGAACGAAAAAAATGAACGAAACGAAAATAATGAACGAATTTCGTCTGAAACGAATGCACTAATGAACGAAATTCGTTTTAGACGAAATAAATAACATTTTCGTCCGAATGGACGAAAACGAAACGAAAATTTTAGTTTTGCACATGTCTAGTGTCAACATGCAGAGAAAAGAATGAAACAAAACAGTAGTGCTCTCTGTATATACTTAGTGGTAGTAGGGTCCCCCCCTTAGATTGGTAACTCACTCACTTTAGAATGGGTACTGCTCACTTTAAGAATATGTATATTCCTTTGTGGAGTTCAGAGGTCTCCAAGTCCCACCAGTGTTGCGACACTGTACCTCTTTAAGAGATGATTCAACTCGCATGTAACAAATCCATAATGCTCTCATAGTGTAAAAATGTTTTTAATAAATGTAGAAAAAAGATCTTGATATATAAATTCAGGAAGTTCTGCATTCATCAATGGCGGTTCAATCTCAAATTCCCTCTATCATTAATGACGTCAGATGCCTTTCGACCCACCCATGGCTTCTGCAAGTGACTTCTGATTGGACTGCCAATACCTTGTGCTAATATAGTGTATTGCATTAATAGCACTAATCATCTAATAAAACACACCTTCTCAATTTAACCCTTCACAGGTAACATATCATTACAATTTGTTCATATACAGAAGAAATACACAAAATAGATATACACACTTAATTTACAATAATAGCACTAAACGTGTCTGCACTTGCGATTACTCCATTTTTTTTTTTTTACTTTGAATGCATTTTGGATACAAACTTTATATTCAGTTAATCTTGGGATACTCAATGCTGTAACTTTCCTCTAAACGGCACTGCGACACCGAATATTTCTCCAATCAGATCTACTTTCACTATTTCGTATGACTTTCATAACTTTTTTACTACTGAAAGCTGAATGCTGTTTTTTACGCCTCCCCATTGGCTTGGGAAAAAGTAATTTTCCCAAGCCATCAACTAGACATGTGCAAAACTAGAACGTTCGTTTATAGAATAGCAATAGGATTACATGTATTACATAAGCCGACAGCCTATAAACCGAACGTTCGGTTTATAGGCTGTCGGCATTTCACTACACGGAGACAGAGTCTCCATTCATAAATTTATAGACTTACATGCATTCCATAAACCGAAAGTCGTTCATTATGTCGGTTTATGGAATGTAAGTGTACTATGCTATTGTATTCTATAAACCGACTCTATTTCGGCTTATAGAATGCAATAGTACTACGAATGGACGAATGAACGAATGATTTTCGTTTATTAACCATTCGTTCATTCGGCTTTCGTTAGCTTAGCATTTTCGTTATTCGTTTTTCGGACGAATGGAAGAAAATGCTATTTTCGGACGAAAATGCATTCGTCCGAAAACAAATGCACATGTTTACCATCAACCCCTAAGCAGTTCTTGTTTAAAAGTGCGGTGTAATACTCTTACAGTCTAGCCTCAATATTCATAAACTTCCTAAACAATGAATTGGTGTCAAAAGGGGATCTACCCAATAATAGGCAGATGGCCATAATGTTATGGCTGAGCGGTGTAAATAGGATTAATGAAAAGTTTAACGGTGAATCTGAAATATGAAAGCAAATGCTGGTGGAACCTGTTATAATGTGCTGGTGCAACCTGTTATAAGGTAGTTCCACTTCTAGTGCAATGGGTTCCAATATTTCTTCCAGTTCAATGTGGAAGCAGAGTAAAGGTCTGCCTCACTGAATGACGACATTCAAGAATCACATCTACTGCACCTTTGTAGCCTAACAGTATTAACAGTATTTCAATCCAATTATATTTAGTGCCAGGTTTCAGTTTCCAGATTCGTCTTCAGTCAAAAAGCAAATACTTAAATCTACATACCAAACGCCAAGGGGTAAAGGGATTAACCTCAATCCTACTCAGCTTTCCATGCCTTCTGTTTATTCCTGTCCAGTTAGGTATTTATTATTATTTTTGTTTACAATTAATTTGTTTGTACTATGGGTGAATAGTGTTGTTTGCTACTTGTTATAGCTAATAAATAAATATTGCCAGTCACACCAAATATCATTAGTGGAGAAGATGAATGAATTGTGTAAATATATAAACTCTGTTTACCATACTTCTAAGAAGTTAGCAAATGTATGATGCCTATGGACAGTGCTCCCCCAAAGGAAAGCGCTAACAATATCTAGTACTTTAAAGGTGCATTAAACATTGTTTACCCTTGCTTCCTTGAAGGAAGCAATGGTTAAACAAAACATGTCCTGGGACATTTAAGTAAACCCGACGTGTATCTTAATAGATACACGCGGGTTTACTATCTGCTGTGTCTCACATGCGAGACACAGCAGTTCCTGGTTGATGTGGGGCTCGCCCTGCTCTGACAGCCAAATGCGAGGGTCTCTCACTGCTAGCGCAGAGAGAGCCCCTCGTTTTTGCATAGAATCAGCAGGGGGGACATAGTTAAGGTCCCCGTGCTGATCTCATGAAAAACTAGGGTCTCTCTCTGCACTAGCAGAGAGAGATAGTCGCTGACCAGATGGCTGCCTGCTTCCCATGGAAGCATGGCAGCTGTCGGTCAGAGGATAAACTGGCATGTACTATTAAAAGTACACACCAGTTTATCCTCATACTAGGGACAACTAAAAAAAATATTGTGTCCCTTTAACTACCCATGGGTGCAGCTGCCATGGTCCTTATGGTGTGCACTCATCCCTCTCTATCCACACATTTTCAAACTAGCATGCTTAAAGGGACACTACCACTTACATGAGATGTAACTAGATAAACTGGTCATTTAAAACAAACACATATATAAATCATATGCCACTGTTTTTTTGTTTTTATATGATTAAATTTATTGCATATAAAAGGAAAAATAAAAGTAGGTGTTTATCTCCTGGCTCCATTTTGTGAATATTTCCCATGATGCAACATCATCCAAAATCTTCCAGTCAGTCTCACTTTATAACTGTGGCAAAAGCCCCAGTTTCCGGTATCATAGTGGGCAGGACTAGGTGGCTTTGTACAACTTTTTTTTACCTGCTTTTCAAGACAAAGAGAGGAGATTAACCTGATCAAACAGGATTATAACTCTGCCCTTTGTGATGTAATAGGTACATTACCCTCCTATTCAATGCAAGTCTATGATCATAATTCTGACTTAAAGACTGCATTATGTGAGAAATGTTTGCTGTAAAGTCACTAGGGGGTGGCACCTGAAAACATTACATTTCACAAAATGGCAGTGCCCAGTCACACTTGTTTAGTTACATATTTTTTTTTAAATACAGTCGCATTACAAAAACAAAAGACGTACCTGGATGAGGGAGGCTGAAGCTGAAACTTGGAGGGTGACTCAAAATCACGCAACATTATATACCCCAAACCCCTTTGCCTCTGCCCCTTGCATCCCGGAACCCTGTTTTTCAAAGTTCATGTTTAGGTATTAAAATGGGTGTAGATGTATGGACAGGAGCATTTCAGATTTTTTGTCCATTCAGGTGTCATGATAATGAAATAAACGGCAGAGACCTGGAAGGAGGCACTGTGCTTTTATTTCAGTACAAAACAAATCTAAAGTCATCTATGTCAAACACCATTGAGTATTGTGCACCATAATAAGCTGAATACACTAAAAAAAAAATATCCTGTGCCTTGGATGTAGCTGATTCTACATATTCAGGAAGGATAAGGTTGCTGATCCCATAAAAATTTATAACAATAGTACTATTTTTAGATGAACTAATGTGCACTTGAAAAAAAAAAAAACCTTTTCTCTTTTAAAGAAAACAGGACGGAGGTAAACTAGAGTCCTGGGAACTGCTAGATTCCAGCTGAAAACTTTAAACACTTTTCAAGTAAAGACTTTCCAGATGTGGAATCTGAGAATCTGAAGCACCGTGTTAGCTCAAATTATGCCAGAAAGGACAAGACATGTTATTTATTTAAATGTTGTATTATTTGCCAACTAATATCCAAACATTGTTTAATTTAGACTCTTTGTCATGTCCAAAACAACCTTTTTTATTCTTTTTTAAGCACACCACTTGTGTGTGTTATAAATATTGTCCATATAAGATAACATTTTATCCAATAGCTAACATAGTTGTCTTTCAAATAATTTGTGAATTCCAGTGCTCCTTTTTAATTTTATAGATGTGTGAGGTAATTAAAGGGAAATTGTATTCAATATGACATGAGGTAAAAAAGTATTGCTTGTTTGTTTATTTGTTTGTTTTATAAAAAAAAAAAATTCACACTGTTAAACAAAAGATGATTGTGGCAGGTATTGATGTGGGAATGGGGTGCAGCTCCCTTATGCTCCACTGCTTTATAGCAGTGGGAGATACTGTTCTGTTTCATTTAATGTACAGTGGATATAAAAAGTCTACACACCCCTGTTAAAATGTCAGGTTTCTGTGCTGTAAACAAATGAGACAAAGATAAATCATTTCAGAACTTTTCCCACCTTTAATGTGACCTATAAACAACTACAACTCAATTGAAAAACAAACCGAAATCTTTTAGATAGAGGGAAGAAAAAATATAAAAATAAAATAATGTGGTTGCATAAGTGTGCACACCCTCTTATAACTGGGGATGTAGCTGTGTTCAGAATTAAGCAATCACATTCCAAATCATGTTAAATAGGAGTCAGCATACACCTACCATAATTTAAAGTACCTCTGATTAACCCCAAATAAAGTTCAGCTGCTCTAGTTAGTCTTTTCTGAGATTTTCTTAGTCACATCCCACAGCAAAAGCCATGGTCCACAGAGAGCTTCCAAAGCATCAGAGGGATCTCATTGTTAAAAGGTATCAGTCAGGAGAAGGGTACAAAAGATTTTCCAAGGCATTAGATATACCATGGAACACAGTGAACGCAGTCATCATCAAGTGGAGAAAATATGGCACAACAGTGACATTACCAAGAACTGGAGCTCCCTCCAAAATTGATGAAAAGACGAGAAGAAAACTGGTCTGGGAGGCTACCAAGAAGCCTACAGCAACATTAAAGGAGCTGCTGGAATATCTGGCAAGTACTGGCTGTGTGGTACATGTGACAACAATCTCCCGTATTCTTCATATGTCTGGGCTATGGGGTAGAGTGGCAAGACGAAAGCCTTTTCTTATGAAGAAAAACATCCAAGCCAGGCTACATTTTGCAAAAACACATCTGAAGTTTTCCAAAAGCATGTGGGAAAGGGTGTTATGGTCTGAGGAAACCAAGGTTGAACTTTTTGGCCATAATTCCAAAAGATATGTTTGGCGCAAAAACAACACTGCACATCACCAAAAGAACACCATACCCACAGTGAAGCATGGTGGTGGCAGCATTACAGCTTTGGGGCTGTTTTTTCAGCATGACAACGACCCAAAGCATACATCCAAATCAACAAAGGAATGGCTTCATCAGAAGAAGATTAAAGTTTTGGAATGGCCCAGCCAGAGCCCAGACCTGAATCCGATTGAAAATCTGTGGGGTGATCTGAAGAGGGCTGTGCACAGGAGATGCCCTCGCAAACTGACAGATTTGGAGTGTTTTTGCAAAGAAGAGTGGGCAAATCATGCCAAGTCAAAATGTGCCATGCTGATAGACTCATACCCAAAACGACTGAGTGCTGTGATAAAATCAAAAGGTGCTTCAACAAAGTATTAGTTTAAGGGTGTGCACACTTATGCAACCACATTATTTTATTTTTATATTTTTTCTTCCCTCTACCTATAAGATTTCAATTTGTTTTTCAATTGAGTTGTACAGTTTATAGGTCACATTAAAGGTGGAAAAAGTTCTGAAATGATTTATCTTTGTCTCATTTGTTTACAGCACAGAAACCTGACATTTTAACAGGGGTGTGTATACTTTTTATATCCACTCTATACAGTTTGTTGATGTGTTTCCTTTTGAGGGAGGTTAGAGATTTCCTATTTAATCACAGCAAATGGGGGTGGGGGGGGGGGTCTTCATATTCTGAGCATGTTCTCAAAGGAATCCACCTTAGACCTGCTCATCATCTTACTTTTATTCAAACTTTTATTTATATTTATACAAAATCTCGTTCTCTTCAGAAACTGGGCCTACATACTGGATACACTATCATGGTTGTACATGCATTCTTTATTCCCTATTTGAATCAAAAATCGGGGTACGAACTCAAAATATACGGTGCTCGGCACGAAGAGGCCACCCAAGTCTTCACACCATACAAAACAATAAACACCCGGCACTCAATTCAATAGTGAGAACACTACTGAATCGAGTGTTGAGCAGTTTTTGTTTTTGTATACTTTATTCCCAAGGCCTGGCAAACCTATGGCATGGGTACCACTTCCAGGCAGTCAAGCATCTGACTGCATTGTCACCACCTTCTATGGAGGTGGCGAATATGGAGACACTGAGATGCAGCAACTAAGGGAAAGGAAACAAAAACAAGGTAGAAGGGGAAACGAAAAGGAAGAGAGTCTGGAATAAAAATGCACTGGTATTGAAGCCAGCCTGGCAACTGGGAAATAGTATTAGTAGCAAAGCTAAAATAGACCAGAGTATGGAAAGGGGGGGACAGGAAAATATTGTCTAATGAATACCTCTGTATCTGTGTGAGGGGGTACACAACAGCATTGCAATTTTTGACAGACCTCTATGTTCCAAAGTTTTTTTTGTCAGGTACTATAAAATCTAGTGACCAGATAAAAGAACATATTTAATGACAATTTTTAAAAAAGATACAGAGATTAAAAAAACATGTGGCTTATTGTATAGGTAGAAAAAGTAGAAACTAGGTTCTGGAAAATATTAAGGAAGGTTTTTGACAGTACCATAAAGTAGCAGTATTTTAGATACATTATTTGATTAACTCTTAGACCTGTTTGGTAAGAACAATTCTTTTGATCTTACTTGTCCAACTGCTATAATACAGAAAAGTGTTCTTGAAGTAAGTCCTCAAGGGCAACCAACATGTTATATATGTTAACATACTGTGCAGATTTTTTTTAAATAATGGTAAGAATTAACCTTATGGTAAGGTAATGACAGGTTAAATAAAGAAAGCTATTTGCATTTCAGGAGTAAACTAACGGCCGATCCCGTAGGTCAAGGTACACGTTTGAAAGATATATCTTATTTCTTGGTGTCTGCAAAATATCATTAGAGTTCTAACAGAGCGCTAGAATTATAGGGTCAATGGTACTTTCCAAGTAAGTAATGTTCTGGAATATGACAAAGATTAAACAAATTAAATCAAATAATCAGTATGGCTTTAGATCTGTACGTTATATACAAATGGAATTTGGCTGGGAAGATTGCTTAATAATTTTAGCTTGTCATTTAACATTCTGGTGATTGTATTACATTCTAGTTAAGTTTTTAATGTGTATTAAAATGAACCAGACTTGGGGATGATGAAGTCTGCATCAAGGAGGTATTATTTTTGTGGAAAAAAAAGTATACAATGGTGTATTTTAACTTAGGCCTAGGCATATGTCCACCTGCTCGCTGATTCACCTGCCTGCCAGCTCAACTGCCACTGCGGAGAACAGGTGAGTGCAGAGAGAGAGGTGGAGTCAGACTTCATGCTCCACCCCTTCACGCTTGGACGTTTTTTTAAAGTCTGAGTGCCAGATGTCAGTGACATTTGGTGCTCATATCCTGCAGGGGAGGGACATATGTTTGGACACATATGGCAGGGAACAGCTCTTTGGACACAAATATGGCACAGACCAACTGTTTTGGAAAGCTGTTTTGACTGCAATGGCAAGCTTTTTGAGACAAATATGGCATCGACACACTGTGTGGGGACAAAGCTGGCACTGACAAGCTGTTTGGGCACAGAGATGTTACCGCAGTTGTTTGATGGCAAATATAGCACAGATAAGCTGTTTTGGGGCAAATATGGTACTTACAAAGTTTGTGGGGACAGAGATGACACCAGCAAGCTGCTTGGAGACGGAGATGACAGAGGTGGAGAATGAGGGGGTGGGTGAGTTTAGTCAGGCTTAGAGAAGCACAAAACCTAAATACACCACTGAAGGTACATTTGTAAACCTGTGAATAGTAAAGCGACACTTAAATACAATACAATGTATACGTTATCTAGTAACCAGGTAAATGTGTACATATTGCACTGATCAAACATAGTGCATTTATTCGTTTTTGAGATGTAGATGAGCCCAGTGGTCGGTGCTAATGCTCTTTGAAAGATGATTTTTTTTTTTCTCACAACCATTTATATATTGTGAAATTAATGGAAATACTGCACAAAACAGCACCACAGCCATTAATACCTTTTCACCAGACAACTTTACAACTGCTGATGAATATCTTTAATAGCTCCTCAACATAATAATGAAGACTGGTATTTCAAATACTTGGTATTTTTGAATTAATAGTGTCTGAAATGATGTCTAAAACTAGACAAGGACACCTGATTTCATATCTATTTATTTGTTTTAAAGATTTTATCGCATATTATTGCCTAAAAATGATACATATTTTCTCACTGATATATGACAGTATACATGTAAATTCATATAATATGAGATGATGTATGAATGTTACTGAAAGAACATTGGAGCACATTTAATATTTTTATATTCCTACTCATTAACATAGCCTGGAACCAGACTGCAGTCCATGGTTTTAACACACAGCACATATGAATTCTCAGGGTGAGAACCAGATATTTCCTTGCTATTATTTCTGCTGGAAATTCAGAAACACTATTGATGGAAGATACACCTTATTGAGATACTTCTTTTCTCTTCCTGTAGTGATTTGACTAGGGAATTTAAAAGTAAGCAATTAATAGCAAAGTTGGAAAGATTAGTTAATGCGTCTGTTATTCCAAAACTGCTATTTTGACCTCATTTATCCAAATCCCTTGCCCGTTCAGGCGCCTGGATGCAGGATTTTTTGGGGCGCCCCCCATGTTGGGCATGGCTATAATACTAACTCCTCTCATTTACAGATGTATTCAAGAAATATAAAAAAAAAAATTAAAAAAAACTTTATTATAAATTGTTTTAAAAAATTAGAAAAGTAGAAACCCAATGTGATTACTAATGGAGAAAATGTTTAATCACTATCATTCATACTGAATGTGAAAATCAAGTGTGAAAATAAAAACAATGCTACCATTTCATTTTATATTTATTTTCATATTTGATTAGCACATTCAATATGAATAATCGTGATTAAACACGTTTACTCATATATGCAACAGTATTATTTAGCACATGCCAACTAACAAGTTAACCCACTAAGAAACTTTGCTCAGTAGACAATATTATGTCTTATTAATTAAATGGATGGAGAAGGCACCGCATGGCAAACCTCCATCACATTAATATTGGGGTATCCATTAAGTCAGTCTAGGGCACTGTTAGTTTGCGTTCACCCATCGCCTTGGAATTAAAGACAAGTAAAAATACTAGGCTTAAACATAATAACATTCATTTACCTGTGTCTAGTTAGCTCAATCAATGTCTGACTGGGATTGCTGTTTTTTGTGGTTTGTGTCAACTGGACAGTGGCATCTCCAGGAGTATATTAGGGGTGGGGGGCAAGATGTAGGGTGACCACGTGTCCCGGAATGCCCGGGACAGTCCCGAAATGGGACTTTATGTCTCAGGGAGCCTCAATTGGGTATAATGCAAAGTCCTGAATGAGAGCGCTGATGGAGGTAGGTCTCAGCCAATCAGGTGAGACTTCTTAACTCCGGATTGGCTGAGAGTTCAGAGGCCTCTCCTGATTGACTCAGTTCCTCCTTCACACGGAGCTCAAAGCCGCAGCATCCTGCCAGCACTGGGTACGTAAGGCAATTACTCTGGTATGTGTGTGTATGTGTGTGTGTGTGTGTGTGTGTATGTGTGAGTGACAGACTGTGTATGTGTGAGTGACAAACTGCCTATGTATGTGGGATTGACAAACTGCCTATGTATGTGTGAGTGACAGACTTCTTATATCTTTCTAGCATTGCAGGGGTTCAGTCCACTGACCCTGCATATATCAGTCTAGCGTTGCAGGGGTTAAGCCCTCTAACACTGCCTATGTCTAAATAGCAATCCAGGGGTTAAGTCTTCTGACACTGGTTATATCTAGCTATAAATCCAGGGGTACACACACATTATATATACATATATATCACATACTTATATATACACAAATACACAGAGGCCTAAATAGAAATTACTGGGCCCCGGTGCGAAGGTTTCCACAGGAAAAATGTAAAACTATCACATGCTATACATACAAACACCAATAGCGACCACTTGCAACCATGAAAAAAATGCCACTGTATATGAGTGTGTATTAGTGAGTGTTTTAGTGAACGTTATGCGAGTGTGTGTTTGTACTTGTGTATTAGTGAGCATTTATTAGTGTGAGTATATGTTAGTGCATGTTATTGTGAGTATTCACGAGTGTTATGTGAGTGTGTATTAGTGTTATGTAGGTGTTCTAGTGAGCGTTATGTGTATGTGTATTAGTGAGTGTCTATTAGTGCATGTTATGTGAATGTATACATACTGGCACACTAACAGATAGTCACTCACATATACACACACACAGAGGCGTCTCTAGGGGGTGGCTACTGGGGCTGAAGCACCGAATCTCCAGATCAAAGCCTTAATGGAGACACTGCGGCTAAAGTATGCTTTAGCCTCGAGTCTCCGATACTGTTTTTTTTTCCTCCCTACACGCCGGATATGATGTAAGTTCATATCCGGCGCGGTGATCAAGCCCTCACGCAGCCCTGTGTGTGTTTGGCTGCGTGTAGGGCAGAGGCATCAAAGATGCGGCCAGAGCCCGCCCTGCAGGCGGAACTTGTAATTCCCCTCTGAGTCGGCACTTCCCCAGCGAGCCGGAACTTCATGCAGCCCTCACTGCAACACGTTTTTTTTTTTTTGCTCTTTGCGATTCTCCTGGACCGCACGCTTTTTACTTCAATGAAAGAAGTCTCTCCCTGCAGCCCTGATGCTCAGTGAGCAACTGGTAATTTATTTAAAACAAAATCTGCTGAAGTGTGACTGCTGGCTGTGTGTCTGTGCTGGCTGAGTGTGGTCTGGTGAGTATGTCTCTGAGTGAGTGTGTGCTGCCTGAGTGTCCATGTGAGTGTATGTGCTGACTGAGTGTCCATGTGAGTGTGTGTGCTGGCTGAGTGTCCATGTGAGTGTGTGTGCTGGCTGAGTGTCCATGTGAGTGTGTGCTGGCTGAGTGTCCATGTGAGTGAGTGTGCTGACTGAGTGTCCATGTGAGTGAGTGTCCGAGTGAGTGTGTGTGTCTGTAAGTGTCTTACATGCTGTTTGGGCTCAGATGGCACAAGGCCAGTTCCCTGTGGGTACAGTATTAGAGCAGTTGCAAAGTCGGGCGCATGCAGCAGAGAATAGCGCAAGGGGTGCATGCTCTGCCCCCTCACGCTCTGATCCTGTAGGAGCACCGGAAGGCATGGGAACTTGTTGATAGAACACCAGCTGCAGGGATTGGAGGAAAATAAATCTCTCTGTATGTAGGTGGGTGTTTGTGTAAGGGTCTGTGTGACTGGTGTATGTGTGGCTGCGTATATGTTTGAGTATTTGTGGCTGTGTAAGTATGTGTATAAGTGTAAGTAATTAATGTGAGTTTTTTGTCGTTGTGAGTCTTATGGTGTATTGTAACATAGTAATGTGTGATATACTCACACAATGCACATTACTGTGAATTTTATATATGAATATAAATAACGTAATTTTCTCTCGATGAAAAATGAATGCGGCCCATGCACGCATACATTTTTGGTGAAGTGGCCCACTACAGAAAAACTTGAACACTCCTGCCGTAGGGTGTCAGCCAGTTTGGAGGAGGAAGCTGTTCGGGTCACCATGGTGACCAACATAGCAGCGCTGGCATAATTATTTTGCTTACATAATTAGGAAGTCCCAAGCCAAGCCGTTAGGGTAGAATGATGGGCTCTGTGGTTTCTAGTTCCGCCACTGCTTGCAATAGTGAGAGCCGGCTGCTTAAAGTGGGGTCCCATGATGTGTTAGGACTGCACGCAACCTAACCTAATAATGAGGGTGTTTTGAACTGCCACCGTGCAAGCTGCCCTGTGACACACGGCACGCAAAAAAAAAGCCAGGGTAAGTGCTTTCCCAGAAGCACTGTGCAGCCAGTGGGCGCACGCACCTCTCCTCACCCCCTGTAGGCTATACTTGCCATCTTTGTTCCTTGTGGCCTGAGCCTTGCTCATCCTCACGGGACCACGTGCAACGTTTCCCTGGAGATTGTGGTGACAGCTACTGCTGGGGCCTGTGGCCAGATTTCACCCATGGAGCTCATACGGTTATCAGGTAAGGTATTTTCCCTATTTGCATTTTTATCATCTATTTTAGTGGTCTATAGATAGTGTTTTATATATCTATGTATTTTGATGGTCTGTTGGTAATCTATGTATTTGCTAGTACATTTATGCCAGAGAACATATGTTTATTTAATTGTGTTTGTCAAATTCTTGTGTATATTTTAATTTATCTTTTATTTATATGTATTAAATTATTATTTGCACATTTGAATCATTAGAAATTGTGTATATTTAAGTTCTGTCTGCAGTTTTCTTTTATTCGCTTACAGGCGAATCTTTTCTAAGCAGGTATTCTGTTACTGCACTAAAAGCTATTCTTTAATAGGGAGTCTATTTAACCCTCTCTATACTGTTTGGTATTTTATACACACAATATTGGTGACTGGATCACTTTGATTTTATATTTATTATTTTAAATGAATGATTTTTCATTTACACACTTAATTTATAGTGTTGTATTTTTTAAATATTACAATTTTAAAAACACATTGCTGGATCACTCCTGTGACTCTGTGTGTGAGACTATGTTTTATGTAGGTGCGTGCATGACTGTGTGTGTGTGTGATTGTGGGGGAGAGCTTTTCAATTCTTGACCCCGGCAGCACAATAGATCGGCCCTGGTGAGAAACTGTTTGTGAGAGAAAGTGTGTCTGTATGAGATTGTGTGGTACAGCGTGATTGTGTGTGTGTGTCTGTTGGAGACAGTGTGTGAGACACGTGTGTGAGAGAGAGCAACAGCAGATGTGTGTGCGTGACAGCATGCTTGTGTGTGTCTGTGTAAGACAGTGTGTTTGTTATGTGTCTATGTTAGATAGAATGCTTGTTATGTGTCTGTGTTAGATAGAATGCTTGTTATGTGTCTGTGTGAGACTGCGTGCTGGTTATGTGTGTCTGTATGAGACTGCGTGCTTGTTATGTGTGTCTGTGTCAGACAACGTGCTTGTTATGTGTGTCTGTGAGACAGCGTGCTTGTTATGTGTGTCTGTGAGAGACAGCGTGCTTGTTATGTGTGTGTCTCTGTGTGTGAGAAAGACAGTGTGTGAGACAGCGTGTGGGTACTAATGTTACTGAATCCTTAGGAACATCCAGTGCTGGCAGAGGCATAACTATAAACTGGTGGACCCTTTATTATATACCCCAAATCATTTAGATATTTATTTTGGTGTAAAGCCTTGCATATACTGTTCATTTGCATCATATACATCATTTATGTTTTATTGCTCATTGCTTATAATATAACTATTATATATACCTATTGCTCATTGGCATAAGCATATCAATCATGTATAAATATGCATTTATTGTTAAAATTATATATAACAGGGCTTGACATATTTAACTTTTAAGGAGCCAGCAAAAAAATCTAGTAGCCAGAGAACAACACATACACACAATCACATGAAGTCACATACACAGTCAGTACTATACAGACACACACACACACACACACACACACACACACACACACACATACAGTCAGTACTATACAGACAGACACACACATACAGTCGGTACTATACAGACAGACACACACACACATACAGTCAGTAATATACAGACACACACACACATACAGTCAGTACTATACAGACAGACACACACACACATACAGTCAGTACTATACAGACAGACACACGGAGTTAACATTGGCCTCACACCAATTTTTTTTACCAGCCTGCCGGTAAAATACCGACCAGGTGGCAACCCTAGTCCCCCCCCCCTCCTTGCTACTACATCTCATTCCAGTCTGGTCTGTGCCTCTCACACAGGATCAGACCATCTTTGTTTCTAGCCATATTGTTAAACCTATTTTTTATGATATATATATATATATATATATATATATATATCTCCGTCTGTATGCCCCACTAAGCATATGAGCTTTTTTTTACTCCACTTCTTCAAATCTGACATGGGCTCCAGCCCCTGATCTTTTGGAGACCTAGCAACGCCCCTGCACACACACATACACAGTTACTCACAGACACACACAGTCACTCACAGACATACACTCACCGCTACCCAGTCACTCACAGACATACACTCACAGATACACAGTCACTCGCCGACATACAGTTACAGATACACAGTCACTCACAGACATACAGTTACATATACACAGTCACTTACAGACATACAGTTACAGATACTCAGTCACTTACAGACATGTAGTTACAGATACACAGTCACTCACAGACATACACTCACCGATACAGTCACTCACAGACATACACTCACCGATACACAGTCTCTCACAGACAGACACTCACCGATACACAGTCACTCACAGACATACAGTTACAGATGCACAGTCACTCACAGACACACACACCCATGCACAGTTGCTCACAGACATACACTCACCAATACAGTCAAATAGACACCCTTACACATACACATAAATACACCCTTACACATACACATACAGACACCCTTACACATAAACATACAGACACCCTTACACATAAACATACACATATAGACACCCTTACACATACACATATAGACACCCTTACACGTACAGACACAGACACCCTTACACGTACAGATACAGACACCCTTACACATACACATATAGACACCCTTACACATACACATATAGACACCCTTACACATACACATACAGACACCCTTACACACAGATGTACTTTCTTTTTTTTTACCTAAAACAAAAATGTTATGATGTTTGTCCCCCTCCCTGCTCATTTACCTTTTAGTTGCGGAGTTGGGAGGGACACTGTCATGCTGTCTGGTAATTCTCCTCTTCTGAGCGCCAGGATGTCAGCTGCCATCCGGGCGCTCTGACAAATCTGAGCGTGAGGGGGCGGAGCATGTCCCTCGAACTTAGATCAGTCCACGGAGGTGCGGTTACCACAGACAATCACACGCGGGCCGCATCTCCTGTGTTTGGCCGCATGCTTTGCTCCCGTTGAAAGAGGATCACAACGCTTTCATCTTTTGGAGCTTTACAACGCCTGGACGCGGTGCACCGCGTGCACCCGCCCAGGATCGGCCCTGTTTTCTATGATGCTCAGCCAGTCAGGTTTCACATTATGAGAGGTGTAGTTTGGCAACAGCTGCACTAGCCAGTGGTTTGCCACCCCTGGGTTAGTGATAGCTATCACAGTTTAGCACACTGGTGTTCTGATAGCTCACTGATTGCTTCCATCTTGTAACAAACTGTGTTAGATCTTCTAAACAATTTACAACTCTTATTAGGTAAAATGCATGACAGAGACAGATATTTTAGTGTTTGGTATACTAATACATACACTGCACAGCAAGTGTGTTAGACATGGATACATGGTACGAATCTAACAGATCCTATCTGCCCCTCCCTATCACTAAAGGCTGCACTAAACACCAATGGTGGATCCCCTCAACACCATAAATACAAATATAACACAATAGAATGGTGCCACTTACAAACAGTAAAACAATTATAAACAGATCATAAAAATAATACATTTACTTTTGTATATTGCATGATAAAATCAACAATAATAACAGTATAAATATAAAAAAAAAAAGAAAGAAGAATGAAAGGGTGTATTCACTAAATAATCTTACCTTGAGGAAATATTTTCAATCAAATAAAGGTGTTTACGTTATCGGAAACATTTCCTCAAGATAAGATTATTAAGTGAACATACCATATATCATTTTATCTTGCGGAAATATTTCTGATCAAATAAAGGTGTTTATTTGGTCGGAAGTATTTCCGCAAGATAAGATTATTAAGTGAATATACCATTGTATTCTTATTTCTGTTTTATCTCTTTTATATACACTGTTATCGTTGTTGTTTTTAGCATGTAATAATAAAAAGTTACTGTATTTGCTTTACAATATGTTTACAATTGTTTTACTAGGCGCCATTGTCTTGTTTTATATGGATATGTGGTACTGTGTACAGTATTCCTGGATAATGCTGCTCACATGAGCAGAGTTACTGACTGACCTGAAAATGGATCCCTTAACCCGATTAAATGGAAACAGATACCTCCCTTTTAAGATGCTCTGTATTTGCTCATGACAGATGGTTTGAGTGTCCAGGTGTGTAGCACATTTGCACCAAAGCTTACCACATATGTTGCTGAGCTCTGCAAACACAGCTCTTTTAATTTAGCTTTCAAATCATTTTGTTATGGGTAAATGCATTTAAAACCATTAGAACATGATCCTCAACATCATTTTTTTTTTTTTTTTAAAGAACATCAGATAAAGCCATTGATTTTTAACTGTGGGTTTAGGTGAAGAGGTGGCCTCAAAAATGAGACATTCTATGAATGCAGCATGTTAAACTGACAGGAAGATTGAATTAACTCTCTCAAGAAACTCTTGAGAGGGGGCAAAGCACTCACCCCAGGAAACAAGCTTTACAAAAGAAATATGTTGGGCAGAAAAGCCTTCCAATTAGAAGGAATAAAAGAAAGCCAGAAAATGTTGCCTCTTCATGCAGTTTTTATCCGGCTGTTGATTTTTTTGAGAAGTAACCTTTTCAATTGTTGACATGAGTGGCTTTACAATGATCTTTTGTGAATGAAAACCACATGTTTCTTTCGGGTGGCCAAAGTGGCTTTAAAAGGGAATTGTAATGAAAAGGTAATGATTTCTCCCTAATTTTTATTCATTTATTTTCATTATTTTTATTATTTATTTATATGTGTATATGGCTTGTAGACAGAGAACACTGACAGGAGCAGTGGGCAGAACTCGCTATTACGTGTACCGCTCCAGAAAAATCTGTGACACCCCAAGTTACTCTAGATTACTTGAGGGCCTTCCACGGGCAAAATACCCACCTACCCTAAGTCTGATGTTTCTCTATACCTCTGTGTAAATATATGATCGAGAACCTAGATCTTTTATTCATCCCTTTATAAGGAATTGTATGGATTCAAAAGTTTTGATATAAACATGTTATTTTCATTTGGAACCTTTGTCTGTTATGAAGTGAATTCCATTCTGGATCGTAGAGTGTAATCATTGGTATTTATCTATATCACTGCTTCACTCCTTATCTAGGTGAGTATCCTTGATATAAGATTTGGCAAAAAGCTTTTTCATGGGCTCCTAAACATGTATTGCTACTAATTTCTTTTTTCTACAGCCCAGGGGTCTTTGCCAACTGGAAGGCCTCCGTCTGGTTTTGCAGGTCTGTCCTGCTGTCCTCTACCTCTGTCTTGCTGATTCTCCGGTGTCTGGGACACAATAAAACTCACACATTTTTTAAAACTGTTTCCTTATTTGAATGTCTTTAGATCATATCACGATTCATGACTATGTAGAATGTAGAACATTTGGACACTGAGGAGAATTTTTATATAATATCACTAATCAGGAATTTTATACATAAATATGGCGCAATTTTTCTCTTTTATTCCTATCCCCCATCATCTCAAGTTATTCACAGGAGCTCAGACATGCCTATTTTATGGACATTTAATACATAATAGGTATGTTGCTCAGAATTTAAAACAAAATGTGACCCATACAGAGGAGCATTAAAAAACTGAGAAATGCTCACCAGATGATTGCTTCACAAGACAACATTCCTGCCCTCCCTTTTGCTGTAAATCAAGCCTCTATGATAGAAAAGATCAGCAGTGAGCAGAAAATATCCCTGTAAACTGTCTGCATATCTGTAATATGCATATCTGCTGCTGATCCCCTAGTATTTGAATGTAAAGAATATTTTACTTTAAACGATTTCTGCAAAATGTTTTAGTTTTATTTAAACGAGCATATCTTCTGCCCTTTGTAAAATATTCCAGATGTACTAATAGTAATGGACTTGGCAGCTTGTCAACATTTTGCCTGCAGTATGAGCTATCATCCTGTGTCTGCAGTGAGGACTGCAATGCCTGACTCCTGAAGGGTAAGGCTTTGGCTCTCAGTGACTATTCTAGGACTATTTGACACTTTTGACTGCTATAGTCCAGGGAGGATCAGACAGTGAACTGATATATAGCTTGATGGGAGCGTGTGGCATTCCTTAGGATGGAAAGGACCATCAAAGCCCCTCTTAGGAGGTCATTCAGTGACCATATCAGAGGTTCTACTGCCAGGGCTCTGGATGCCATCTGGAAAAATGCAAGAGAGAAACGTCTGGCAGGTGAGTGTTTTAAAAACCCATTGAAACAGAAAATATATCATTTGATGGTAATCATTTAACCCTTTGCATGCCTGAAGGGGGAAAAAAAAACATGGATCAACATGCACATGCAATGAATTAACAGATTGATATCAACCTTGTTTCTTTGCACTGCCTTATCATAATACACAATGTGTTTTAATATAATGATACACAGTGAATGTAAAGATATGTTTCAGTGCACTGCAGGCTTACTATAGAAGTTAGGTTATCTTGATCAGATACTGAAGTGCTTGAGAAAGACTTACTGTATGCTGTACACTGTAGTGATTTACAACTTGCAATAACCCAGCTCTGTTTCACTGCCAAGGAAGGTGTCGCTTGGCATGTCTGAGCTATGTAGTGAGAAATTGCTGGCATTTCCTCTGGCGCAGACCCATTGCTTTGAATTTGCCAAAACCAATCTTTTATAAGAGACCAGCATTATATTTAAAGCTATTACCTCAGAAAGCTACATCTTAGAGGCAACCAAACATGACTAGAAACATAGAATGAAGTCACTTGATTACGGATACTGCTTGCAGTAGAGCTGGGGTAAAAAACAACAACAGTTTCTTAAAGTCAATAGAAAACATCTGAATAGAAAATATAGTGAACATAGCCTAGAAGTGTCCTTTCATTTCAATACCGTCGCATAAAAGAATGTTTGAAAAATACCCTATCGTTGCCAAGGGCTTGGCCTTTGCACCATTTTGGCTAGGTGTCAGTGTGAGTTGTAAAGGTAAACTATATATCATGCAATAGTCTGCATATTTGGCCTTAACTAACAAATAGTTTGCCATAGGAATATTTTTACAGGCTGTTCCCTTTTCCTGTCTGCGTAAATATATATTTTTTTCTTTTTTCATATATATTATCAAAATATCACCAATGCAAAACATTATATTTCGTAGCTTTTGATGAAGGTTTACTATTCAGCAATATTTTAAATTCGGTTTTCTTTTTGCATCGACTTCTGTATTAAAAAGTATTTTTCTTAAAAGAACCACGTTTAGCTACAGTCATAAGTCCGGTTACCAAGTACCATACGTTCATTTTTATAGAGTTTAGGGTATTTATTACAATCCACATAGTGCAAAAAAATGCTGTGTTTTTTATATACACCTGACAATCTAGTGGATGTAGAAAACCTTAATACTGTAAAGGAATTGAACAATGTCTGACATGTACATAAGGTTATCCTGAAGAAGGAATAAGTCGTATAAGATAGACATTTCTTTATGGGCAGACTAGTTTCTTACACCATTCTTGCATTTAGTAAGCATAGAAATATATACTGCAAATATCTTTTGGCTCATCTAAAGGGTCCTGGAGAAGTCATCTTAAATGCTTCTGTTCAATTAATTCAAAGACCAACAAATATGTATGTATTAAAATGATACTGGTGCAGCTATGCATCATTCATATTTAAGCTGTATTATATATTAATTCATATTTAAGCTGTATTATATATTAATTCATATTTAAGTATGGGGAACATCTCTTGCATAAATTTCCCAATTTTGATTTAAATTACTTGATGAGAAACACTGATGTTGGGTCTCTTTCTTACATCAGACAGCCCTGCCTTGAGTGAGTGCACAGTCTAGTACCACTGCTGCGTAGTGTAGTTTCCATTTTTTAGGGGCCCTGTGGCAATTGGTCCTTTGGCATCAAACTGAAGGAAAAAAACTATGGGAGAAAATTATGGGGAACTGCACAAGCGGATACAAATTTCCTCCCAAGGAACTTTTTTTTTTTTTTAGGATAATGTTTATGGGTACATATTGTAAGGGGATTTTTCTGTTTGGGAAATTGGGTAGGGATTATTTGGAATAACAGGGATCCCTAATGTCCGAATACAGACAGAGTTTCATGTTTAAAGACACTTCACTATGACTTCTCCAATAGAACAGAGACGGTTGCCATCCTCCCCTCTTAATTTCCAGAACCAAAGCTCTGGATTTGTCGCCTTTCAATTTATCAAAGATGCTGTTGAAATTTATTGTGAGCAATCTGTCTGTATTCAAGTTTATTGGATGTGGAGTTTTTAACTGAAACTTGCAAAATATGTTCAAGGATAAGCATGGCTACTTTAAAATGGCAGGTATGAGAAGAGATCATACCCAAAAGCACTTCTAACTAACATTCCTGCTTTTTTAAATTTAAATTAGCAATATAGAAATGAAACTCCCTGGTTCATTTTCATTTTCCTATCATGCAGTTATATTCTAGTCTCTGCTGTATCCACTATTAAACATACATTACAGGTGCACCAGATATTCCTGGAAGACTTCCAGAGATATACCAAATCTTATGAGTAAATTGTTCTCTAAATTCCGTCATGTCCTGGGGTGCTGGGTTGAGTACTGACAATGCAGTGTGGGTGCTGGGGCAGGGGATGGGACTCTTCATCCCCGCCGACTCTGCAGCACAAGACAGATCGTCGCTGGAGATTTCATCGTGGGACACTTCTTCGCTAAAGGTAAGTATTTTACCTATTTTCGTTTAAGGGTGGTTAGAATTAGGGTTCAGGGGTTTAGAATTAGGGTTTAGGGGGTTCATTTTAGTATCAGGGTTCGGGGTTAATTTTAGTATTAGGGTTTAAGGGGTTCATTTTAGTATTAATGTTTAGGGGGTTAGTATTAGGGGTCGGGGGTTAGTATTAGGGTTTAGGGGGTTAGTATTAGGGTTTAGGGGGTTAGTATTAAGGGTCGGGGGTTAGTATTAGGGTTTAGGGGGTTAATTTTAGTATTAGGGTTTAGGGGGTTAGTATTAGGGGTCGGGGGTTAGTATTAGGGTTTAGGGGGTAAGTATTAGGGTTTGGGGGTTAATTTTAGTATTGGGGTTAATATTAGTATTGGGGTTATTTTTAGAAAAGGGGTTATTTTTAGTATTGGGATTTGGGAATCATTTATTAGGGGGGGGTTATTTTCGTTTTACTTTTACATTTGTAAGAGCTGACAGTTCAGCGCTGAACTGTCAGCTCTTACATAGCCGCGGCCGAGATGAAACGGCCGCGTTATTCTTCATTGCTGACAGTTCAGCGTTCTAACTGCCGCGCGGAACTGTCCGCGATGAAGATGAAGTGTCCTAGACCCGCTGGGGCATGTCCTGGGTCGGCTAAGTGGGTGCTGGGGCATTTCCTGGGTGTGTAATGTGAGTGATGGGGCATATCTTGGGTGGGCAATGTCAATGATGAGGCATGTGCTGGGGCATGTCAGGTAGGTGCTGGGTCATGTCCTGTTGATACAAAGTGGGTACTGGCTGGGGTGACTACTGGGAGTGCAATGTGGGTCCTGGGGAATGTCCTGGGTGTACAAGGTGGAGCTATGGTAAGGGATGTGGGGGCAATAATGCAAGGTTAAATAAAGTGGGGGAGGTGGAGTGCTTTATCATTTGGTCTTTAAGGGGCCCCACAATTTCTGATGGTCCCCTCCTCACATCTATAGAGACTGTGTTATATTCCAAAGTTTACTTTTCACATCTGAGTAGATCATGGCTACAGAGGCCCATAATAACATTAACTTGAACTATTCAGAAATAATGCATTATCCATACTGTTGCACATTATTACATTGTCCATATTACCCTCAGATGATGGAACAAACTAAAACATTGAGGTATAAACTTTACATTGCTTTAGATTAAAGGAAAGAGATCTAATAATATAGCGTCTGGGCAACACAAAATCGTCAACAACAAATGAGGAATTTCCTAAAAAAATGGTATGTACACATTACATTTTTAACTGCATAATAGCTATTTTAAATTCTACTTTTATGCCTAAAAAATAAGGTACAATGAGGTATGTACAATATATTAAGATTCCTTTCGCTATTATATACACTACTAGTGAAAACCTGTTGCAGAAACGGTATAAATCATCAAAAATAATTGTTTCCTTTAGTTATTAGGGATGTTTAAGTGCAGCCTGCTATCTTTCTGAAGCACTTAACGAAAATGTGCAATGTGTGTTATTTTATACAACTTTTTGATTGGTTGCCCTGCTAATTTGTCACTCTTGGCAAAGGGGCAAAGGAGTGCAGGTTAAAGGTAATATTGGTATTGCATTTGTTTATGTTCACTCACTGGAATGCTGGTTTAATAGAATCATGCTATTAAACATGTACAATTAATGTAAAAAAAAAAAAAATATTCTAGCATATATACAATCAAGATGAGAGAAAGAGCCTGTTTTAATTTGAAAGTTTTAGAAATTTATGTAGCAATAAAAATGAAATGTTAGCATTCTCCAGGTGATAGATAAATAAATAAAACTGATATTCTATGTTGTAGTCAAAAATCCATAAAACCAATGGTTTAAATCACTTGTATCATGTGATTATTTTCAGGCTTAGGTTCCTTTTAGGAAGTCAATAGACCAAGTTTGGCTTTTAAGTTATAGACATTACCGATGTATTCTATATGACTTGTTAATTAGTTTATCATTCTTTTATGAGTATTATGCCGAAGGCATATTCAAGCTTACTCTAATTATCCATCATGCTTGCCAACCAACACGCTCCTATATATAAGAAGGATACATTCTCTTACGGTATCATTAGTGTGGACTGCAACTTAGAACAGAACAGGCCTATTACTATCTTACGTTTTATCTTAATTTAGTTAATACTAATTTAGTTAATACTATTTTAGTCTATTCCATCTTTCTTACATTGTATTATATTTCAATTTCTAGTGAGAGTACTCTGCAATGTTTATGTTAGTGCAATTAGCATACTTTACATATTTATGTTAGTGCAGTTGGCATGCTTTACTTCTACTTTAATTCACATTTCAGCATTGTTATGTTTTTCAGCTGTATCTTTCCTTTGATACTATCAAATTTAATTCGGGTATAATTGTAACAGTTTGCTAATTTCAACTGAATTTATGTGGGCGTATATTAATGCATTTAGCATATGTTTTCATTTATTTATTACATCGCTTCTATATCTCGACATGTTGTTTTGCTTTTGCATTTCCCAATGGGTGTAGTTTTCAGCTGTTTTCACCAATTAAAACTTGTGTATTTAAGTATTATGTTGATCAGTTTGAGGAAGCATCTACTTGTGTAAGCACAAGCGTGCAACCCTCGTCAAGCGCTCGCTTTCCTTTAGTATAAATGGGATTGACTTCTTCTTTTTTGCACTTTTGTTGATATTTTGGATTTCTGACTTCAATAAAGAATAATTTTTTATAAGTGGACATCAGCCTTATTCACCTATTTCAGAGTAAGTGGATATGAGTTTAATGTCTGCACACCCAGTATGAGGCATTTCAAGAGAAAATAAAACTATTACTTAGTAGACTGACCCTGTATATGTAAATATTGTTTAAGAATTGCTTTAGATACATCAGCAGAGAAATTATACATTTTTACATTTGATACAGTTAATAACTGTGAGGGTCGGTCCTGGGCATCCTAACTTTGGGGGTACTGACAAGGTGGTGAGAGGATCAAACTGTTTTTGACCCCTGGCCAAAAGTTGCCATCACTACTCTGCCTAGCCCTGTTACCAAAGGGCATGGACAAACCATATCACCCACCATTATACATAGTCGATTGTGCCTGAATCACCCAGAGCTCATCCCCTCCTTTAATACAAAGGAGTGCCCTCTTACCCACCATTTTTGAGCATCACTGGCACTTTGTAATGCCATAGACACTTAACAAGCAATTTGGCCGAAAATCACCAACCCGGACTTGAGATTTTGTTTGCATTTGCAATTATTTTATTTTTCTAATTTGCTTCTCTTCATTGTATCAGACTTTAAATTCAGGCTATAAAAAAAAATGTGTCAATCTGAAGTAAACAAAAAAACAAACAAATGTTGATGAATGAAGGTGAATGTCTGCGAACAACAGCTTGTGTAGTGAATCATCCCAAATATTTCTTATTGGTGTAAAAGGTGAAGCATCATGGCGGGAATGTTCATATTTAAGCATTTAAATACATTGGTACATTTAGAAGTGTAGCACAAAGCAGATAAAGCACTGGTAGCTTTATTTAGTAAACTGCAATCAGAGATAACATCAAAATGTACTTTATTTTAATTCCATATTAAATAGCCATTAGCATTTTACCTCCGTGCTTCTAGAGAGGCGTGTTTACTTCACCTGACTAGGTCTATCTGTTAATACTCTAAAGATTCTCTGTGATCTTCCTCCTGTTCGCAACATTCCTCAGTGACTGTGCTAACTAAGTAAGCCAACAATTTGCTTCCTGCAGAATCTAAGATATTCTGATGTGTTAATCCTCCTAGACCTCTTTTCTGTATTTGCACTATATTATCCAGCTCCATTACCATTCTCATCCTACTTTTCCAGTTATTCTTTCCATTGCAGTCAATTTCTCCATCAGGTCTCTCACTTTCTGGATTCTTTAAGGAATTTCCAATAGGTCACTGAGTACCCTAAACTGTATGAAAAAAAGTCAATCCTGAAAAGCTTACAGATAATCTGTTAAGGTGTAACTAAACAACCCAGAATTGTCTTGTCAATGTTTCTACATTCTCTGTATTTCCAATGTTAGCCAATCCATCGAATGTACTACTTTATCCCCTCTAACCACATTACAGTTAAAACTATTTACTCCTTAGCTGCAGCACTTGGAATTTAAACATTGAACATTAACCCCTTTCCTGCCCCAAGGACCTTCTGTGCCATCCTAAAATACTGTCATCAAATGCCCCTAGGACAGCATACAATGTCCATTGCTCTGTAGCTCATTTTGGTGGGATCCCATATCTTAGATGAGGCCATTTTATGTGCTCCCAGTCTGACCGGTTAAATGTAACCAATGGTCAAAGTGAGAGAAATCCGCGATGTCCAGAATTTTTCCGCCGGGACAGATTTTGGCCACATTTGGTTCTGAGGGCTCTTAAAGGACCGGCCTTACCCTGAAGCCAGCCTGAAATTGGCAGAAATTGCTGAATTTAAGGAAGTTCAATTTGCCAAATATTAGCTGTGGAATTAAAACTTAAATGTTAATAAAAAAAAAAAGTTATTGCATAAATGGTGCAATTACCATGTCAATGAACACATCATGTAATATAAAATGCACATATCCCATACATTATTTAGTAACCCCAATATAAGTTAGGAAATGGCCATGTATACATATGTATATACATTATCATATAACATGTTATACAAAGCCATTGCAGCTCTTTTGTTATAACAATGCCAATGATGTTATTCTAGCTATAGGTTGGGATCTGGTCACCAATTTTTGTTCACCCTCAACAGCTATTAGGATATACCCTCCTGCCAGCAACATGTATCACTGTACCATTTCATGTCCACAGTGGACAATGGTGCACAGGCGCGGTACATGTATCCCGGCATCAGGCAACAACGATTAAAAAAAAACATGTACATGTAGCTCTGACTAATCGGGGGGGGCGGGGGCGGTCTAGTGCTGAGGTGAGCGGAGGTGCCAGTTCGGCAACATGCAGGGAGCAGGCACTACATGGGAAGGGAGGGAGCCCAATAGACATGGGGAGGTAACATAGTAACATAGTAACATAGTAATTTAGGTTGAAAAAAGACACAAGTCCATCAAGTTCAACCCTTCTACCTATCATTACAGCTTTTGATCCAAAAGAAGGCACTAAACCCCTAAGGAAGCTATTTCGAATTTTGCCTCCTGGGGGAAAAAATTCCTTCTTGACTCCAAGAGGCAATCAGATTTCTCCTTGGATCAATAAGCTCTTTTATTAATGCTTATTCTATTATTAATAGCCCTGTATGTTCTACTTTCCTAAAAAAACATCCAAACCATTTTTAAATGCATCTATTGTGGTTGATTGCACTACCTCTCTTGGCAGGGAGTTCCATAACTTTATTGTCCTAACCGTAAAGAATCCCTTCCTTTGCTGTCTATGAAATCTTTGCTCTTCCAGTCTGAGGGGGTGACCTCTTGTTCTTTGTACCTTTCAGTTAATGAACAGGTCACTGGAGAGCTCTTTATATTGGCCCTGCACATATTTATATAATGTTATCATATCCCCTCTGAGACGCCTTTTTTCTAACGTATATAAATTCAATTTTTTAAGTCTCTCTTCATAACTAAGATCTTCCAAACCCCTTATTAATTTTGTAGCTCTCCTTTGCACTTTTTCTAGTTCCTTAATATCCTTTTTAAGGACTGGTGCCCAGAACTGTACTGCATATTCAAGGTGAGGTCTTACCATTGATTTGTAAAGAGGCAAGATGATATCCTCCTCCCGTGAATCTATACCTCGTTTAATACATGCCAATATCTTTTTGGCCCTTGCAGCTACTGACTGGCATTGGGCACTGTTGCAAGTTTGTTATCTATAATTATTCCTAAATCTTTTTCATTAGTAGTTTTTCCCAGGGAAAAACCATTTAACGTATATGTTGCTTTGTTATTATTTTTCCCATAATGCATAACTTTACATTTGTCTATATTGAATCTCATTTGCCACTTTACTGCCCAGTCCCCCACTCTGTCCAAATCTTCCTGTAAAGAAAAAAACATCAAGATTAGTCTTTATTGCCTTACCTAATTTAGTGTCGTCCGCAAACACGGAGACATGGCTCTCAGCACAATGTGGAAGATCATTAATAAACAAGTTAAAAAGAAGAGGGACCAAAACAGACCCCTGAGGTACTCCGCTTAATACCCTTGTCCAATCTGAGGATTTTCCATTTACAACAACCCTTTGTGTTCTATCTTTTAGCCAATTTTCAATCCACATACACACATTTGCCCCCAAACCTATTTCTCTCAATTTGTAGAGTAACCTTTTGTGTTGAACTGTATCAAATGCTTTCGCAAAATCCAAATAGATCACATCAACTGCCACACTTAGATCTATATTTTTACTGACTTCTTCATAGAATGTTATTAAGTTTGTTTGACAAGACCTGTCTTTCACAAAACCATGTTGACTTTTACTAATTATATTCTGGTTCAAGATGTATTTTTGAGTGTATCCCTTTAGCAATCCTTCAAAGAGTTTCCCCACTACAGATGTCAAGCTCACTGGCCTATAATTACCTGGCAGAGATTTTGATCCCTTTTTAAATATTGGAATGACATTCGCCTTTCGCCATTCTGTTGGCACTGTACCTGAACTGAATGAGTCCCTAAAGATCATGAATAGTGGTCTGGCCAGAATTATGCTTAACTCTCTAAGTACCCTTGGGTGTATACCATCTGGCCCTGGGGCCTTGTCTATCTTAACAGAGTTTAATTGCTTAAGCACTTTTTCCTGTGTCAGCCAATCCCATGTTTGCGGCAAATGTCCCATAACTTCCTGTAGCAGGGGCTCGTCCATCTGCTCTTCCTTAGTATAAACAGAAGGAAAAAAAAGTATTTAAAATGTCTGCTTTCTCTCTGTCCTCACTTACCAAATTTCCCATTTGGGATAACAAGGGCCCAACATTTTCCCTCTTTAGCTTTTTTCCATTTATATATTTATAAAACATTTTGGGGTTAGTTTTACTCTCCTTGGCAACCCTTTTCTCATTTTCCAATTTAGCCATTTTAATTGCCTTTTTGCAGGCTTTGTTGGCATCTTTGTACTCTATAAATGATAATGCTGATCCCGTGTTTTTATAATGTTTGAATGCCATTTTCTTGTTTTGTATTTCCTGTTTCACGTTACCGGTAAGCCACATTGGTTTTGATTTGTGTCTTTTGCATTTGTTTCCCAAAGGTATATATTGGGATGTGTACTTTTGTAATGTGTGCTTAAAGGCATTCCACTTGTCTTCTGTGTTTAGTCCAGAAAACAATCGTTCCCAGTCTAAATGTTCAATCGATGCCCTTAGTCCATCAAAGTTGGCCCTTCTAAAATTAAGTGTTTTGGTGGCGTAGTTACCAATTTGCTTTTTTGCATTAATCTCAAATGAAACCATGTTATGGTCACTATTCCCCAAGTGTTCTCTTATTTGGATGTTTGAGATAAGCTCCTCATTGTTTGTTATTACCAAATCCAGACAGGCTCAGGTAGGGAGGGAAAGAGACACCAGACATGGGAGAGAGGGAGGGTAAGAGACAGCAGACTGGTGGGGGGGGGGGGAGAAACAGCAGACTTGGGGGAGGAGAGAGATATAGACAGGGGAGAGGAGAGATATACATGGGAAGGAAGAGACAAAAGAGGGGAAGATACATGGGGAGAGGAGAAAGGCAAAATAGGGGAAGATACATGGGGAGAGGAGAAAGACAAAAGAGGGGAACAGATGAATGGTAGGGGGAGAGAGAGATGGACAGGGATTACATGGGGGAGACATACATGAATTGCGTGTAGGGAGAGCAGGACAGACGGGGATGGCGTGGAGGGAGAGCAAGACAGTCAGGGATGGCATGGAGAGGGTGTTCCCAACAATAGGATCACATTGCATTTGTGAATATGTGGCGGAATGTGACATTGCGTGTGTGTGTACATGGGCCTGCATATGTATGTGATACTGAAAGTGTTACTGTGTGTATGTAAATGCCTGAGGGCAGGAGCATAAAGTCTTGCACAGGCCCTGATGGTGCATTGCCAAGCAAAGCCGCCATGCATATGGACATGAAATAATGGTGGGAGGTCACGTATGAGCTTACTGATGTTGAGGGTTAACAGTAACTGGTGATGTGATGCTAACACAAAATATAAGTATAAGCAGGGCAGACCCTTTAATGGGGCAGACTGGGGCACCTGCCACAGGCGGCACCCTGTCAGAGGTGGTATTTTTCTGCTCCATGCAGCGTATTTTTCTTTTCTTTTTTTCTGTGTCCGGGGAAGCTTGATTGAAGGAGGTCCCAGCCAATCAGATGAGACCTCTCAACTCTCCTGTTTGGCTGAGAGTTCAGAAGCCTCCAGTGATTGGCTCAGTCCCTCCTTCACACGAGGAGCTCAAAGCAAGAGATACCTGCTCCAAGTAAGTTAAAAACTGACAGTGTGTGTGTCAGTGTGAGTGAGAGTGTGTGTCAGTGTAAGTGAAATTGTGTTTGTGTGTGTGACAGACTGCCTGTGTATGTGTGTGAGTGAGTGTGTGGATAAAGGGGTTAACTCCTCTGATACTGCTTATATCTGTCTAGAATTTTGTTTTTCGCCCCATGCAGCACAATATCTTGGGCCTGCCCTGAGTATATATTTTTTTACATGTTTCATATTGAATTGTTTTAAATCTTTTAAGATATTATTAACACTACGATAATTATTGTCATCTGCTAACCGTCATAGTGGTTTATGATCATTAATTCCAGATGCATCTATTTATTAATGGCTTCAATAACATTTCTCAGATTTCTCTTATCTAACGTTTTCATTTTCCTTCATTTGTAAATACCAGCTGTTCACTAAAAAAATGTTAACACACTAGTGCAAGATACAAAGTCCATTAAAGGGACACTACCAGTTACATAAGATGTAACTAGATTACCTGTGCATTTAAAACAAACACATATATAAGACATATACAACTGGTTTTTTTTTTTTCTGTTTGAATTAATTTCATATAAAGGTAAAAATACAATATGGTGTCTCTCTCCAGCATCCATTTTGAGAATTTTACATTCTCCAAAATCTTCCATCAAGTCTAACTTCAAAACTGTGGCCAGAGCCTGTATGATGAGGTCATAAGATACACCCCTGCTTCTTTACTGGCTCCTGTGTATAGGGTTGCCACCTGGCTGGTATTTTACTGGCAGGCCGGTAAAAAATTGGCATCAGGCCAATGTTAGGTCTATGGAGACCAGGGCCGGTGCAAGGATTTTTGCCGCCTTAGGCAAAATAAAATATGCGCCCCCCCCCCCCCCCCCATTATCATATTATTTTCCCATATCATGACATCACATGTTCCACCCCTTTCTCAGCATTTAAATTAAAAGAGAGTTAACAGAGTTACATGTTGCAATAAAGCCCCCTATTAAGAATGGTGGAGAATAGGTACCATAATTTAAGCCTCAATATGCCAGGATTATTCACCTCAATACCACAGGATTATGCCCCGCAATATGCCAGTATTTAGCCACCCAATATCCCAGGATTATGCCCCACAATATCCCAGGATTATGCCCCGCAATATCCCAGGATTATGCCCCGCAATATCCCAGGATTATGCCCCTCAATGTCCCAGGATTATGCCCCTCAATATGCCAGGATTATGCCCCTCAATATCCCAGGATTTTGCCCCTCAATATCCCAGGACTTTGCCCCCACCATATGCCAGAACTTTGCCCCCACCATATGCCAGGACTTTGCCCCCACCATATGCCAGGACTTTGCCCCCCCCATATGCCAGGACTTTGCCCCCCAATATGCCAGGACTTTGCCCCCACAATATGCCAGGACTTTGCCCCCACAATATGCCAGGACTTTGCCCCCACAATATGCCAGGACTTTGCCCCCACCATATGCCAGGACTTTGCCCCCACAATATGCCAGGACTTTGCCCCCCCCATATGCCAGGACTTTGCCCCCCCATATGCCAGGACTTTGCCCCCATAATATGCCAGGACTTTGCCCCCACCATATGCCAGGACTTTGCCCCCCCCATATGCCAGGACTTTGCCCCCCCCCATATGCCAGGACTTTGCCCCCCCCCCATATGCCAGGACTTTGCCCCCCAATATGCCAGGACTTTGCCCCCATAATATGCCAGGACTTTGCCCCCACCATATGCCAGGACTTTGCCCCCATAATATGCCAGGACTTTGCCCCCACAATATGCCAGGACTTTGCCCCCATAATATGCCAGGACTTTGCCCCCACCATATGCCAGGACTTTGCCCCCCAATATGCCAGGACTTTGCCCCCACCATATGCCAGGACTTTGCCCCCACCATATGCCTGGACTTTGCCCCCACCATATGCCAGGACTTTGCCCCCCCCATATGCCAGGACTTTGCCCCCCCCCCCATATGCCAGGACTTTGCCCCCCCCATATGCCAGGACTTTGCCCCCCCCATATGCCAGGACTTTGCCCCCCCCCCCATATGCCAGGACTTTGCCCCCACCATATGCCAGGACTTTGCCCCCCCCATATGCCAGGACTTTGCCCCCCCCCCATATGCCAGGACTTTGCCCCCCCCATATGCCAGGACTTTGCCCCCCCCATATGCCAGGACTTTGCCCCCACAATATGCCAGGACTTTGCCCCCACCATATGCCAGGACTTTGCCCCCACCATATGCCAGGACTTTGCCCCCCAATATGCCAGGACTTTGCCCCCATAATATGCCAGGACTTTGCCCACATAATATGCCAGGACTTTGCCCCCACCATATGCCAGGACTTTGCCCCCACCATATGCCAGGACTTTGCCCCCACGATATGCCTGGACTTTGCCCCCACCATATGCCAGGACTTTGCCCCCACGATATGCCTGGACTTTGCCCCCACGATATGCCTGGACTTTGCCCCCACCATATGCCAGGACTTTGCCCCCACCATATGCCAGGACTTTGCCCCCAACATATGCCAGGACTTTGCCCCATGATATGCCAGGACTTTGCCCCCACCATATGCCAGGACTTTGCCCCCACCATATGCCAGGACTTTGCCCCCACAATATGCCAGGACTTTGCCCCCCCCCCCATATGCCAGGACTTTGCCCCCCCCCATATGCCAGGACTTTGCCCCCATGATATGCCAGGACTTTGCCCCCCCCCCATATGCCAGGACTTTGCCCCCATGATATGCCAGGACTTTGCCCCCCCATATGCCAGGACTTTGCCCCCATGATATGCCAGGACTTTGCCCCCACCATATGCCAGGATTTTGCCCCCACCATATGCCAGGACTTTGCCCCCACCATATGCCAGGACTTTGCCCCCACCATATGCCTGGACTTTCCCCCTTCCTTCCCTTACTTACCTCGTCGCTGCTGCTCTGTCTCCGGTGCTGGGGCGCCTGTGGCTAAGAGGGAAGCGTTGTGCGCTCCCCTCCAGCCAATGCGCTTTCAATAAAGTTTGTTTAAAAAAAAAAAACTTTACTGAAAGCGCATTGGCTGGAGGGGAAGCCACAGGCGCCCCAGCACCGGAGACAGAGCAGCAACGCCGACGAGGTAAGTAAGGAGGAGGATTTTTTTTTGTTTTTTTGACACAGGGTTCCGGCGCCCCCAGCCAAAATGCGCCCTAGGCAGCTGCCTAGGTCGCCTTACTGGTGGCGCCGGCCCTGATGGAGACAGTACCAAAGCCGGTACTTTTTGGAGAAAAAGGTGGCAACCCTACATGTGTATCACTAGCGGGCAGGACTAGGTGGCTGTGTACAACTTTTTTTTTACCTGCCTTCTAACACAAAGAGAGGAGATTGACCTGATCAAACAGGATCATAACTCTGCCCCCTTGTGATGTAATAGTTACATTACCTTCCTATTCAATGCAAGTCTATTTTCAGAATTCAGACTTTTAGACTGCTTTCTGTGTCCCCAGCCCCAAAAGTGAGATAATAGTGCTGTAAATCCACTGGAGAGTGACACTATATTTCATGAAATTACGATGCCCAGTCACACTTGTTCAGTAAAATATTTCATTAAAAAACTCACATAACAAATGGCATATCTGAAATCAACAATACACAATAAAATAAGAATTTGGTGGGAGTGTGCCTTTAAGTTGTCACCATTGGGTACTGAAGTAGTCTGTACTTTTGTTTCTTCTCTGATCTAGGAAACCCAGATAATCACATTACATATCATTTTTATAGTGTCAAAAATTTGCCCAGTGACAGGTACATAATATAGAGGGCATTATATTATGTACCTGACCATTAAAAGCTTTATACATGATCATCAGCGGGTCTAGGACTCTTCTTCGCCGCATCTTCATCGCTGACAGTTCATAGCCGCGGCTGACGGCCGCGTCTATGTAAGAGCTGACAGTTCAGCGCTGAACTGTCAGCTCTTACAAACGTACAAGTTAAAATAAAATACCCCCCCTAATAAATTAATCCCCCCCCATGTGCCCTCCCAAACCCTAATACTAAAATTAACCCCAACACCCCAATACTAAAATTAACCCATAAAACCCAATACTAAAATTGACCCCGACCCCTAATACTAACCCCCGACCCCTAATACTAACCCCCTAAACCCTAATACTAACCCCCGAACCCTAATACTAAAATTAACCCCCTAAACCCTAATACTAAAATTAACCCAGAAGCCTAAAAACTAATTCTAACCCCCTAAACCCTAATTCTAACCACTCTTACTAAAATACTTAGCTAAAATACTGAAATAAACTTACCTTTAGAGATGAAAAGTCCTGCAATGAAATCTCCAGCGCCGAGCTGTCTTGTGGTGCAGAGTCGGCGGAGAAGCGGCTGCGCGGAAGCAGCCGCGATGAAGTGTCCCATCCCCTCATCAGCTACTACAAAGTCATTATGAACTACTGCTCTGTCTGCTTGTAATTGACAAGCACTTATAAGGGTCTCAATCTACAGATAAACAACCCTTTTATGCTTTTTTATTTGTACAATTGTTTGCAGTGTATCAGTTGAAGGGTCTTTTTTATTATTTTCTCTATAAATCTCCCAAACTTAGGCTTAAACTATACTTAGATTCAGCATTCTGACAATGGAATTATAGAAACTGTCTCTATTGCAATGTGATGCTGGCTTTTCTTCTTATGATTTCACTTTTCCCGCCCTATCAGCGGATGCTTTGGCACTCTCATCTGGATCAACTCTGCCTGCATTTTATCTGATTTGCTAGCAAGTTTGGAGCTCGACCTGTCTGAGGGCAATTTTTTTTTCTACAACAAGTCCATACTCTGAAATGCATGTTTTGTTTTTTTTACTTTTCTGCATTTGAGTGCTTGGGCACATATCTGGCAGGGTCCCTTTATGTTTATGTTTATAGTTATTTGTTTTTATGTTTATCTCCTTCACCGGGGCAACTCCTCGTACCTAGACTGGGATTATTGAATCTGGAGACCACATGGGATGGTCACCTTGAATATTTTTTGAGTACTACGTGTGGTGGATTGTATACTATATTCTACTATGTCCTGTTTTTCCCTTCTTTTTCTTATCTTTCAGTTTTCTTTTTCCATAAATTTTTGTTCTCGCTACCTTCTTTGTTGGATTATAGGTTGCATTGTGATCCGGGATTACTTTTACTCATTCTTCTTTCTCCTGGTCCCACTTTTAGCTTTCCTCTTTTTTATCTTCTTTACACTATGTTATCCTTAAATGTGACTTAAATTGCCCCTAGTTTTAGCACTTATTGTTATAATTGCTAACTCTTTTTTACAATGCTGTTGAACTGTAATATCGGTTGTTTACATGATGGAATTTATATTGATTTAAGCAACTTATAAGTGAATTCTAATTTCTGAAAATGTTTTTTATATTATTAAAAATAAAAAGTCCAGTTTTACGCCATTTTTAAATCTAAATTGCAACAATTTTAACACGCCATGATCATTTAGACATTTCATTTTCATTTTTTTTTTGTATCTATCATTTTTTTATTATTTATTCATTTTTCGATCACTAATTTAGTAACAACCTATGTATAAAGGATTCAAATTACATTTATACATATAATTATGATTCTAACACAAAACATTACTTTTTATTCTGCCACACTTTTTTTTATACACAACCCCCAATAGATTTGAGTTTGCTATCATTTTTAATAATGGTGTCCTTTGAATTGGCTATCATGTGAGTTTGAAACTATTAAACATTAGCTTGTTACAAAAAAAAAGAAAGACAGAAATTATAACATAGACACCTCAAATTAATCCAAGGCAAGGTCTCTGATTTTGGCAGCTTTCCTAATAGTATCGTAGAAACTACAAAATATAAACTACAATCTGTCTTGTCAAATGTTGCTTTTGGCTTGAAGTGTCTTATCATGATACAGCTGACAAACGTTCAGTGCTAAGTCTTCAAGAATAGGTTTAACGATTGTGCTGGGTACTTATTTTAACTATTGTTAAATTTAAAAAAATGAACATGCTGTTCCTTTTATGATTTATAAAGATTATAGATAGGCTTGTTTGAGTACACTGGAGTATAAATAAGTCCATGAAGCAAAGATAAGCTTAGATTTAATTTCCCTGTAGACGGAACAATGTAATCTTCATTTGCTTGGAATGAAGAGAAGAATTTCCTCAAATAGGAAACATCATCCACACATGTATTTTCATTCAATTCTTCAGTTTCCCTTCAATTATTTTTCTCATTATACCTGATACGTTTTGATTAGGGTAATGATTTGCTTTTACAGAATCCAACTGGCTACTGACACATTGCTGGACCCTCTGGGCATATTATTTTTCATGTCAATTAGTTTGGAGTAGGAATGGTGGGGTTGCAGTTTTAGAACAACATGACAAATGCAGTTATCAGCTTTGTTTTTTTTCATTATGTCAAATTCCTTTTCTTAATGCATGTGAGATGCTTGGTGAACTCTGTATGTTGGTTTTGGTTTTCAATATTTCATTACTATGTGTTATTTTAAATGTTAATGTGAACATGTCTTAAAGACGTATACTTTCTTACTTTTATGTGGTAGATTTGAAAAGGAAAGAAACAAGAAAAAATCAGAGCCAGTTTAATGCAAAAAATGCTTATTCTGAAACAAATTAATGGGACGGTATCACCTAAATATTGTTTTTACTGTGAATGTAGAGAATACGAAATTATTGAAAATGATCTACATGGTGCCCTGACTACGGATAACACTGGCAGTATCCACCTGTTCATTGTTCAATTGGTCTTACGTATCAACCCATTTATAGGCTCATCCAGGCTGTATCCAGTCATTCCTGTATACTTTTTTGCTTTGCTTACTTGCTTATGATTTATTCTGGATTCTGTCTTTTGTATTCTTGTATCCCTGTATTTTTCCCTAGTTCTGCCACAGAATGGCACCTGCATGGTCCAGCGAAAGGGCAGCATCTGGCAAAGTCGAGTCATTGACCGGTCCCTGCCCAAGTCTAGCTATTGTTTGGCACCTGTCTAAGCTTTGCCACAGACCGGCACCTGCCCAAGTCTAACTATTGCCCAGCACCTGCCTAAGCCTAGCTGTAGACCAGCACCTGCCCAAGTCTAGCTATAATTCGTTATCTGCCCTACCCTGTGCCCTGTCTAAGGGCATGCCCTGAGCCCTGTAAAAGGGGCTGCCCAAAGTCCTGTAAAATGGGCAGTCCTGAGCCCTGTAAAGGGGCTGTCCAGAGCCCTGTAAAGGGGCTGTCCAGAGCCCTGTAAAAGGGTCTGCCATGTCTTAGAGCCCTGTCATAGATTTACTTAGAACCGTGTTAGTACTGATCCATGATAAAGCGTTTCCCTGTCCCATGCTTCTTTGTTCCTTTGTTCTTCTGTTGTGGTCCATTTCTGGTTTTCCTGCTGTTAATTGTTCCGTTTCATTCCAGGTTTTCTCTGTTTGCTTCTGTGTTGTTATGTTCCTCTCTTTAAATACTGCCATACCCATTTAGTTTGTCTCAACTGTTAGTTTGTGCAGTCTTGTACTTTGTATTTAGTTTGTTTGTATTCGCATGTCCTTCACTGCATTAAATGATCGCGAGGAGCCCGGCTCATTACTTCGATATTTTGATATTAAGAAGGTTTGTACAGCAAAGTGGACCTCTCTCCTTTTCAATAGTTCCTTTGATTAACAATTAATAAAGATTGTTTTTACATAAAGAATGTAATTATGTGTAGGTTTATCTATGGGTTTATCCTGGCCTGCCAAGTTCATAAAAATACAATGATAGTTTATTTGAGACAATGGACATGTTGGTATCAAAAAAAATTGTGTCCAAGTAAAATTGGGAAAGTTAACATACTTTATGGCTAAGCCTTTCCAACTGAGCCACAGTTTAGGCCTCCCTTCTCTGAAGGTACACTGCGGATTAAGCACTACAATTGGCTATTCAGGAAGAGCATTGGAAATGTACTGGTTCTTACTCATTTACTCTATTTCTAGGCCTGTTGGTAAGCAGGGATGTGTATGTTGAGATGACCTTCACTGAAGAGAAAAATAGTGATAATACAGTTTTATTTTTAAATAGGATTTTCACCTTTTCATAGACTTAATATTGGCATCAGCCATTATTTACCAGCCTGTTTGTTAAATACCAGCAAGTAGTTATTTTGTTTTTATATGGCAATAATATGAAATATTCTTGTGCCCTTCATAGGACTTTAATTATTATATGTTGCAATAGTTTGGGATGAATTATAAGATATGTTATATGAAAGAGACATTAATTGTGGTTTGTGCTAAATGGAGTGTGAGAGAAAGGCCCACTCTAGCGCTAACAGTGCCAAATATCCACTGAGACATCTGACCACAAGTGGATCTGTTACTGGCTTTGCACTTTGGCTGCCACATAACATTGGTTAATACATATTGTGCTGCTTGACAAGCAGTCAACAAAAAGTGAAAGCAGCAGTAGGGGGGGGGGGGGGGGGCGGTAACCAACTGTGACTCCTAGCTTTATCACTTCTTTAGGCAGTTCCTAAACCTGTCTAAATAAACACACTTCCCTAATCTTACGTTTATGGTTTCTGAACTGCTATAGCATACAATTACATTAGAAAACATAATTTGTCCTTATAAGTTACTGATCTTTAATCTGTTATTTGCATTGTGTTTGTCTTATGTTTGTATGTTACAGAAAAGTGTTTTTAGCCAGTTGAGTAAGCAATAAAGATTCCCTGTATGGTTGGCTTGTATCCCAGGCTGCAGTGTCAGCATTTTCAGGTCACGTCAATAAAGATTATGTTGTTCTTGTTCTCTGTAAATCAATTTCTACTTGTATTTTCAATTGTCACTTGTTGGAGTAAGAAAGATTAGAGTCAAGGTCTTCCAAATTCCCCCTACTCCCTCCCCCACACACAAATTTACCTCAGGAACCTGCATAAATGTAATGTAAGTTCGCACATGTGAATATTAAACTCAAATTCTTCAATTTTTGTCATGTAAAAATGATAAGGTATCACTTTAAATGGCATAAAAGATTTCTATAAATGGTGCTAGCTAAACAAAACGTCTAGTAATCTTTTTTTTTTTTTAGGCATTTAGTTTTTTGCCTTGTCTCTGTGTCTTGACATAGAACCTCTCTGCCAAAGATATAACATTCATCTTCCAACAAAGCTTAGCACACACCGCCCAGACCTCAAGCACCGTGGGATGCCAATGTCATCATTTGGGTGCAGACTCATGTGGGGTAATTTTTTTCGTCCCCATGTTGGTGGATCCAGTCAGCCATGCAGTGTCAGTGCCACAAAGGTAACTATGTCTCTTTCATCTACATCAGCGCTTTTCAATATGGAGGGAATGTAGGGCCGGTGGGCATGGGACATCCTAGCCGAGCATTTTATATACATGTTGTTTTATAGTTTGATTAACAGGTTTTCAAACATAGATGACAAAGTGTCAAAATGAAAGTTCACCTCCAAAGTCAAATTTAGTAAATACACCCATAAGTCTCTGATAAGGATGTGTTTTTGCTTAATGTGGAACTTTATCCAAACCTGATTTATTTTACTTTATTTTAAATTATGTTAGTAATTCTCAGTTAATGCAAGGTCATTATGCAAGGGGCACAGCCACCTAGTGCTGCCCACTATGATACACAGGAGCCAGTCTGAGAGCAGGGGTGTATCTTATGATATCATTAGGCAGGCTCTGGCCACAGGTGTAAAGTGAGACCTGCTGGAGGATTTTGGAGAATGATGCATCATGGGTAAAATTCTCAAAATGGATGCTGGACATAAACACCTAATTTTATTTTTACTTTTATATGCAATTAATTCAAACATAGTTAAAAAGTCATATGTCATATATATATATATATATATATATAAATATATTGTGTTTTTTTTTGTTCTTTTTGTTTTTTTAAATGCACAGGAAATCTAGTTACATATTATCTAAGTGTCCCTTTAAGCTGCATTGTGCTTCTGTTGTTTAGTGGTTCGTCGAGAGAAAAGGCATATGTTTTTGACAGAGCCAAAGGAGAAATTGCTTTCACAGTTAAAATAATGAATTCACTGTTGTAATTGTAGATTCTCTAATTTCAGGAATATAAATAGTTTAGGTGTAAATTTTTAGTTGTTGGTATGGTGTACAGGACACTGGTGTATACATTTAAATATGATGCTCACCACAGAATCAACTTTATTTAGTTCATGTTTTATGGACTGTAATATGATATCTGCTTTTTAGATGTCCTAAAATAGGATTAAAGAATAATTTATGCGTTGGTCGAAATGTTGAGTAGGAAAATATAAAGTTGGCCACCACCACAAGCTGAAATAGAACCTTGACATGTATAAACTCTCCAATCTGTAGGAGGTTACTGACTCCAAAAGTAAAAACAGCCTTATCTTTAGCAAACTCTTCAAAGCAAATAATGGGAAAACAAAATCTGCAGCTTATTGTAACTTGCAAACCAAGTCACAAAAAAACCAAGTTAATATAAGTGCCACAACTGTGTAACGATTGTTATGTGACACAAACATATACCCTATAATTGGAAGATTGTTTTGTTATCATGATAACACTAAATATTATTATACTTTATCTCTTTTTACTGATGCCCAAAGCAGAAAAAATGAATGTATCTATAACAACCGTCAATGTCCAAACAATGTCCTGTAACCCCTAAATAGGTATCCAAATACATTAGTCAACTCTTTATGGTAGAAGGGGTTGATATGATATACTGGACCTTTGTCATGCTAATCTCATATTATATGTCCATAGCTAAACATGTTTGTTTAGTATGATATATGTTTATGAAATAAGTTATACCAAGCTATATTATTATAGGTTAGAAATCAAGCATTTGACACTTTCCTTCATTGCTTGCATGGCCTGTCAGACTGATACTACGGCATTAGAAAAAGCTTGTCTGTACACACCCATGACACAACATTAATATCTCAGTCAGGAAGGAGTCAAAACTAATTTGTTAACATGTAAGGGACAATTATACCCAAACTAAAAGTAGACCTCATCAGCTTATAGTGTGGTGTGTGGTGTTATCTATCTATTGTGATATATTAATATCCCAGTTTATACAGTGCACAGGTAGAACTTCATTTAAACAATGTATTTCTTTAAAACATACAATGTTTATGCTGGCACAAAAGGCCAGTACCTGTACCAGAGAGGCTGGAGCCCAATCCTGCCTGGTCTCTCATGATGTCATGCAGTGTCACATGACCCTGCCACTTTTTCTTTACTCAACAGCATGTTGGGAATTTTTCCCAGTATGTTGATAGGTATGAAAGTCAGGGAAACACCCAACTTCTAGCTGATTTTGGATGACAGAGGGGGTGGAGCTTGGGAGGTTGGAGAGACAGAACTACTGAGCATGCGGGGCACTGTTGTCACTCAAGTTGGCAATGCCACTGCTTATGCTCAGAATTCTGCCCATGCTCAGTATTCATTCTCCGTCATCCTAGACACCAGAGAATTAAATCAGGACCACACTGTTGTGGCCCTGGGTCCCGCTGTACCACTAAGCTGCAGCTCTGTCCGAAAAAGCGGGACAGGAGTAGTGCTCAGTGGAACAACAGGACATAGTCCAAAATCAGGACTGTTTCGTGTAAATTGGGACAGTTGGGAGGAATGGAAATAAGTCATCAAATAATTCAAAGAGCCATCTTAATTGATGTATTTCTGTGCTTTATGCAAAACATAATGCATGTATGGATTTTATTGTTTATATCTAAAACCTAGGACCAGCTGAAATATATCAAAACAAATGTTTTTATACAGTAAGTTAGTTATATAGTTACAAATACACATGTCTATATAGATATATGCATAGAGGGGGGGGGGGGGGGGACATGTCATTTTTTTTACAGGTCTAAGGTTACAGGATTTATTTTGTTTTTCTTTCCTTTTTTTTTCAACATTTACTCATAATGGATCAGGCCCAGCTGGCCTGAAAGCTGATGCTGTAATGTGAGTTTTGAAAGCAGATGTCTTTAAACCACTAATTGCCCTCAACAAACATGTCTTAGTAGATTTTAAGTGTAATTGTCCTGTATTAATACAGGAACTGGCTGCACAAATTGGTAAATGGTTAATTTTCTCATCATAATTTCATTTACTTTTCTGTAAAACAAACTTTTAGATTGGCTCGTTCATATTCATCATATTCATTTTGCAATTCAGTTTGCAAAATAGTTTTTAGTAATGGTACTTTGTTATAATGTCACATAAACATAATTGGTGTTGTTGTTCATTTTTCATTGTGTGTACCTCCTACCCTATGAATTATGGAAAATAAAATGTGGTGTCAATAATACAGTATGTTTCAAATAATTTCTCATGGAATCTTCCAAATTATAATGCTATTTATCCAAGTGAATAAAAAATAAAGAGAAATATTTTTACTCAATAGCCTTTGCTTAATATCAACAAAGCAAATAGGTAGTGGGAAAAGAAATGTTGTGGATAAGATAGTTTTGTAACCAACTTACTTTATTTTGACAAAAGGCTGATGTTCTAAGAACCATGAAATTAGTTCTTAATAGCATAGCTGGCATTGTGCCTGATCAATTTGAAAAAAAGTGTTCAGTCTTCCATCAGCATAACCTCAGTTGCTCCACAACATGGAACTCATCCAACTAGTTGCATTTAAACTCTATTTCACTGTGTGTACTATAATTTATCCAACAAGCAATACAATCTAATAACATCACTCCATCTTTTGGCAGATTATATATATGGTTGGTAGTGCTGCATGAAATATAGTCAAGAGCAACCATGAAAAAAAACATTCTGTGACATAATGATATTACTAAATATAAATCCATTATTGTTACAGTTTCTTTTCAACATGCTGTTAAAAGTATGAGAGTATATCTATTTTTATTGTGTAAATCTTAGACAAACATTAATCTGTAAGATTTCTGAATTCCAGTCTTTGTATCCTTTATCTAGCATTTCCAAGCTCAGGTGAATACTCTAAAATCTTTAGAAGAGGTTAGATGTTCCAAAAACCCTGGGGGTGTTGAAACTGCCTGTGGATAAGAATAGATCATGAAAAATTGAACATTTTACTAAGTTTATTATCTTAGCTTACAAAAGTAATGAACACAAAATTCAGATACATCCAGTGGTGTATCTTGGTTTTGTGCTACCCTAGGAAGACAAAACTCAGGCACAGCCCCCCCCCCCCCCCGCCCCGCCCCCACCCATCTTGCACACCTGCGACATGTCCCATCACCCACGTTGCTCACACACAACATGCCTCCTCACGCCATTACATGCCCCATCACCCACATTGCACATACATTAAATACCCAATCCCCCCATTACATTCCCCATTACCCACATTGCATACACACTAAATGCTCCATCACCCCCACTGCATGCCACCATCACCCTCATTACATACCCCCACCATGTCCATTACATGCCCCCATCACCCTGATTAATTGGAAGGAGCTAAAGCTTGCTGAACAGTGGGTGATTGAGTGAAAAAGTTTGAAGCACCAGAAGTGTGCTTTAACACCCTCTGGCAAAGTGCCGCCCTCTGGAAAAGTGCCGCCCTAGCTGAGTGCCTTGTTTGCCTTGTGGAAGATATACTACTGGATACATCATCACATCATGATGTGTAGTTGGTGCTGTATTTTCTGAATTCTTCAGCACATATATTTTAAATCATTTTACATCAGGATGCTGGCTCCTTCCAGAGACATGCCCCACAAGAATGGGTTAAACCATTGACATATTATTGCAGCACAAGCTGTCTCAAGGTCGTAATTATGGATTGTCTGTGGCACTCCAATAAAAAGATAATGACATCAGCTGCTGCCTAGAAGACAGACATGTAAGGAAAAAAACCAAAACTGGACTCTCTTCCACTCACCCCTTGTTTCTAGGTGGGCATTGCATTGCATTGCTTCCTTCACATTGTAATATTCAGAAGTGCTATACTGGAGTGGCTACTGATGATTTGTTTTATGGGAATCACCTGCCAATATGAGCTCAAGTTATTTTTATATTTTGTACCCAGCTGTCTCTTCCAGGAACAATGTGTTTCAAATGTTTCAAAGAGTATTGGAAACATTGGATTAGCTGTCAAGGTGGTGAAAGCTGGTAATGTGGGGGTATTTGTACTATCTAAATTATTCATGCCCAGGTATTTGCCAGATAACTCCCCTTATAATCAAGATTGCTTTTTTATCGGGTCTCATATCAAGCCCGTACTGTACCCCCTAAAACACCAAAATAATTGAACACGTTGGTAAAACAAAAAAATTGTAATATCCCTTGCAGATGTTTGTTATGGTCACAAAAACTGTCGATTTTAACTCTTAAAAGTTATTTTGTGATAATGGGAAATTATAATTGTATTCTGAATATGACATGCTATTTTATCAATAGCTGTGAAAATTCCTTTTTTCTCATCCTTTTATCATTTGCCTTTAATAAATGTTATAATGGTTAAATGAACCCTAAGAACGTTATCCTATAATGACAATTAACTGGCAAGGAGTGAATGAAAGGCTTTATTACTCAATGCGTGTCAGGGATCAAAGGGTTTTCCAATAGAGCATTATTTTCACCCACCCTCATCTGCCCAGGACTCGGTGATTACAATAACCTAAGGAGCCTCATTAGCATCCACAACAGAATTACTGGTGTCTTTAGGAGCAAAAAGAGCAGTGACTGTGGCAAGAAGGATCAAAGGTTTTCACTACTGATGATGAGGCCTGTACATCTGTTTGTTTTTGATCCAACATGCTATTTTACTAGTTTTTGGAACATCAAACAGTTATGCTCTTTACCATTTCCCTGTTGGCGTAAGCAGAGTATTATTCTGCAGCAGCTCCTGTAGCAGTGTAATGAGTGTTAAAATAATAGTGTATTGTTTGTTTGGACACTGGTCAAAGCACATTAGGAAAGAGGTGGGAGGAAGCTGGAAGGCATTACTATGTAATATAGGCATTTAGGCCTTCAAATAAAGCTTTTTCATGCACTGCTGAAGTAGTAGGAATACTCTGGCATAGTTGACTAGCTAAGGGAGTATAACATAAAAAGTGATCAGCTTAAAATGGCAAGTGTAATGTAAAATGAGCTATGCAATTTTCAAATGAGATAATTGTGGGTACAAGTAAATCTGCCATCTAAAAATAAGTAGGTTCACCATAAATATTTACTGCCGCTAATGCTACTTCAACACATCTTCCAGTTCTCCTGCAAAGCTTCTTCCATACTCCAATATGGTGTAGCTTCCTGAAACAGGCATCGTGGGTAGACAACACAAGAGAAAAAAATGTGGGTGCACAACACAAGGTCACTAAACCTGTTCAACAGAATGTGAGTGCTTTAAAAACTATGAAGGGCTGACTCAATAATCCCCAATCTGACCCAAAATGGGGCAAGATTGTGGCCTCTAGTTTTATTACAATGTCCACTGATTTCTGCCATGTTCAGTTTGGAAAGCAGGGAAAAAGAGGCAAAATCCCCCAAAATTGCCCTGTGTGTTACAAACTGGTGATATGAATCTCAAAGTAGTGAAAGATAAATTATTTATCAAAATAAAAGGATTTTTACATTAACAGTTAAAAATTACTTTAAATGTACTTAATTTTATTTATGTATAAGTATTTTATTAATGTATCACTTTTTTAATTTTATTTTACTTTTATGAACTTTTTATTCTTTTTAAATCAGCCCATTTAAGGGCTATTTTTGAAGGACTTTGTGACCGAAGTGATCTGACCCAATAGTCTATTAATTTGCTAGAAACTTTGCCTGATTGTTTGAAATATATTCTCTGAGTTTTTAACAAAGCTCACTGCCATGTTTCTATAGGAATATGTGCATGTAGGAAGTGAATAGCGTGGTTACATTTGCAAGTTGCAATACCAATTAATGGCTTAATTTTAAAGTAGCAGTGAGCCCTTAGTACCTTTTTTGAACACTGCATGAATCAAAATGACATCCTTATCCATGTCATTCACGAAAGGGTGTAGTCTGTCATTTCTGCACCCAAGACTAGAGACAGGCTTTCAGCTTTTGGCCCTGGGGCAAAAACCCTTTAATGGCCCATTGGTGCAGCTTCACCAACCCAACCTTTTTCATCAGAGATAGTAATGATAGACAGGCTACACTGTGCTACACAGATATACAGACGGTATAGTGACAGACAGACAACATACTTGGATAGAAGGCATAAATGACACATATAGATGGATAGAGCAGTGTTTGGTCCCCTATTGGTATGTACCCATTGTCCCAAATAGCCTTTTGTAAACCTATTTTATATGAATGGAGACTCTGTCTCCGTATAGTTAAATGCCGGCTTTTAACTATACGGAGACAAAGTCTCCATTTATAATTTTATGAATGGAGACTCTGTCTCCGTATAGTTAAATGCCCACAGCCTATAAACCGAACGTTCGGTTTATAGGCTGTGGGCATTTAACTATACGGAGACAAAGTCTCCATTCATAATTTTATGAATGGAGACTCTGTCTCCGTATAGTTAAATGCTATTGTATTCTATAAACCGACTCTATTTCGGCTTATAGAATGCAATAGTACTACGAATGGACGAATGAACGAATGATTTTCCTTTATTAACCATTCGTTCATTCGGCTTTAGTTAGCTTAGCATTTTCGTTCTTCGTTTTTCGGGCGAATGGACGAAAATGCAATTTTCGAATAAAAAATTATGATATAAAAAAAATCTTGTTTTTATTTCCTTTTATGTGACAATGCTGCCTCTCTCTTTCCCTTGCCCCCAGATTTGTCGCTCTCCCCCCCTTAGTGTTGTCTCTCTCTCACCCTCCCTTTGGCTCCCCCCTTGTGTCTGTCTCTTCCCCCCTTCGCTCCCCTTGTTTCTCTCTGCCCCCCCCCTTGTTATTCTGTCCCCCCCTCACCTGTTTCTTGCTTCCTGGTGGCTAGTGGGGGCAGCCGGGGGATGTATGCACTATACATAATAGACGGAAGTGTCGGGCAGCATGGAGGTTGTCTGCACGATTCGTGCAGACATCCCCCAGCTGCCCGATTCTCCCTGGTGGCTAGCGAGGCAGCGGAGGAAGTCTGCGCGATGAGCGAGACCTCTCCTGCTGCCGCCCGGCATGACCGCCGGGACTTCTATGATGAAGCTGGGTACTTCCGGCTTCCTCATAAAAGTCCTGGCTGTCGGGGGGGGCAGAGAGAAACAAGGGGAGGGAAGGGGGGAAGAGACAGAAACAAGGGGAGGGGGGCAGAGAGAAACAGGGGGAGGGAACGGGGGAAGAGACAGACACAAGGGGAGCGAGGGGGGAGCCAAAGGGAGGGTGAGAGAGAGACAACACTAAGGGGGGGAGAGCGACAAATCTGGGGGCAAGGGAAAGAGAGAGGCAGCATTGTCACATAAAAGGAAATAAAAACAAGATTTTTTTTATATCATAATTTTTTATTAAAAAAGCAATTTACATGTGAATATATACTAGACATGTGCATTCGTTTTCGGACGAATGCATTTTCGTCCGAAAATTGCATTTTCGTCCATTCGCCAAAAAAAGAAGAACGATAATGCTAAGCTAACTAAAGCCGAATGTACGAATGGTTAATAAAGGAAAATCATTCGTTCATTTGTCCATTCGTAGTACTATTGCATTCTATAAGCCGAAATAGAGTCGGTTTATAGAATACAATAGCATTTAACTATACGGAGACAGAGTCTCCATTCATAAATTTATGAATGGAGACAAACGTATAGTTAAAAGCCGACAGCCTATAAACCGAACGTTCGGTTTATAGGCTGTGGGCATTTAACTATACGGAGACAAAGTCTCCATTCATAATTTTATGAATGGAGACTCTGTCTCCGTATAGTTAAATGCTATTGTATTCTATAAACCGACTCTATTTCGGCTTATAGAATGCAATAGTACTACGAATGGACGAATGAACGAATGATTTTCCTTTATTAACCATTCGTTCATTCGGCTTTAGTTAGCTTAGCATTTTCGTTCTTCGTTTTTCGGGCGAATGGACGAAAATGCAATTTTCGAAAAAAAAAATTATGATATAAAAAAAATCTTGTTTTTATTTCCTTTTATGTGACAATGCTGCCTCTCTCTTTCCCTTGCCCCCAGATTTGTCGCTCTCCCCCCCTTAGTGTTGTCTCTCTCTCACCCTCCCTTTGGCTCCCCCCTTGTGTCTGTCTCTTCCCCCCTTCGCTCCCCTTGTTTCTCTCTGCCCCCCCCCCTTGTTATTCTGTCCCCCCCTCACCTGTTTCTTGCTCCCTGGTGGCTAGTGGGGGCAGCCGGGGGATGTATGCACTATACATAATAGACGGAAGTGTCGGGCAGCATGGAGGTTGTCTGCACGATTCGTGCAGACATCCCCCAGCTGCCCGATTCTCCCTGGTGGCTAGCGAGGCAGCGGAGGATGTCTGCGCGATGAGCGAGACCTCTCCTGCTGCCGCCCGGCATGACCGCCGGGACTTCTATGATGAAGCTGGGTACTTCCGGCTTCCTCATAAAAGTCCTGGCTGTCGGGGGGGGCAGAGAGAAACAAGGGGAGGGAAGGGGGGAAGAGACAGAAACAAGGGGAGGGGGGCAGAGAGAAACAGGGGGAGGGAACGGGGGAAGAGACAGACACAAGGGGAGCGAGGGGGGAGCCAAAGGGAGGGTGAGAGAGAGACAACACTAAGGGGGGGAGAGCGACAAATCTGGGGGCAAGGGAAAGAGAGAGGCAGCATTGTCACATAAAAGGAAATAAAAACAAGATTTTTTTTATATCATAATTTTTTATTAAAAAAGCAATTTACATGTGAATATATACTAGACATGTGCATTCGTTTTCGGACGAATGCATTTTCGTCCGAAAATTGCATTTTCGTCCATTCGCCAAAAAAAGAAGAACTATAATGCTAAGCTAACTAAAGCCGAATGAACGAATGGTTAATAAAGGAAAATCATTCGTTCATTCGTCCATTCGTAGTACTATTGCATTCTATAAGCCGAAATAGAGTCGGTTTATAGAATACAATAGCATTTAACTATACGGAGACAGAGTCTCCATTCATAAATTTATGAATGGAGACAAACGTATAGTTAAAAGCCGACAGCCTATAAACCGAACGTTCGGTTTATAGGCTGTGGGCATTTAACTATACGGAGACAGAGTCTCCATTTATAAAATTATAAATGGAGACTTTGTCTCCGTATAGTTAAAAGCCGGTGTTCTGACAAATTTCTGGAGCAAATTCTCCTGAGAATTTGCTCACTGCGCATGCGCATAAAGTTACAGCTGATAACTCAGCTGTAACTTTGTGACCACCGCGCATGAGCCAGCTGCGCAACCCACCTCCCGCACCCCTCACACCCCCCGCACACCCCTTCTTACCAGATCATCGACCACAGCGATACACAGCGCATGCGCACGCCTATCCAGCCGTTTGGGAATGCGCGCGTCCGTTGTTGTGTTCTTAAGGTGGTAAGTAACACGGGGCGTCGGGACATAAGGGGGCAAGCATCCTGGTGAGGGCTGCCTCATCTTGATGGGATTTGTGATCCTCCTGCTGCATCAATAATACATGCAACTAGTGAGAGAGAGTGAGATGTGTATAGATATTTATAAATATATATGAACATATTTACGTGCTCTCTAATATCTGTGTATATTTCTGTCATTTGGGTAATGAGTAGTTGTAGTGCAGTGTTGCATAGTAAGATGGTATACATATTGCAGCCATATATACACATTTTGTATCCAAAAATACAGTTTATACACTGCAATTATACACATAAAATGCACATTTTATTCAATGCAATAAAAATACTCACTGCAAGAAAAATCATGTTTGTGCTTATTTTTATGTTTTTTGTGTGTGTGTGTGTGTGTGTGTGTGTGTGGGGGGGGGGGGGGGGGGGCGATGGATGGAGTGATTACATGCATGGAAGGGGGCAGGGTCCAGGGGCCCCAAGCAAATGCTTGCCCAGGGTCCAATCACTATTAAAGACGGCCCTGCCTGCATCGAGGCATTAGAGCAACGCCGCCAAAGCGGTTTTCAATATCGTTGAACACAAAAACTGTTCGTTCCACTGCAGGGCATGCCTAATTTAGGCATTTGCCTGCAATTTTGCTAACACAATGTATAGATCATTTTCAATCATTGCTTATTCTCTACATCCACAATAAACCAATGTTTAGATATAGTCCCTTAAAGACCTATGGCTCTGTCAACACGGAAAATATAAGATTCCACAAAAGTATAGTGGTTAAAAGAGTAACTCTTATTCATGTAACTTTGAAGAACAACACTTTTTTAATAAATGGTAATGTAATATAATTTCCTGTGTTAAATCTTTTGCGTGTTGGAGGGATGAGGCATGCAGCACTTAGAAATACATTGCTCAGCCCTTGGCACTTATTTATGATTATACAAATTTTGTTGATAGATTCCATTAACATTCTTCTGTGATTAAATCAGTGACAGCTGTTTGAGAATAGTGTGAAATATGTAAGAATTCAATACAATATTAGCCATTGCAAACAATAAACACAATAAATGGGTTTTTAATAAACCTTAAAGCACACACAAAAAAAGAAATAACAGACAGCAGTCCGGACTAGACATGTGCAAAACTAAAATTTTCATTTAGTTTTCGTCCATTCGGACGAAAACGTTATTTATTTCGTCTAAAACGAATTTCGTTCATTAGTGCATTCGTTTCAGACGAAATTCGTTCATTATTTTCGTTTCGTTAATTTTTATTCGTTCGTTTTATAGAATACAATGTAATACTATTGGCTTTCTATAAACCGAACGAGAGCCCCATTCATAAGAAATTCTTATGAATGGGGCTCTCGTTCGGTTCATAGAAAGGCAATAGTATTACTTGTATTCTATAAGCCGAAAGTCTATAAACCGAATGACTTTCGGTTTATAGACTTTCGGCTTATGGAATACATGTAATCCTATTGCTATTCTATAAACCGAACGACTTTCGGTTTATAGAATAGCCATAGGATTACATGTATTACATAAGCCGAAAGTCTATAAACACATTGTCCATCAATATGCCAATATTATTTTGCCATTAATATTCAGTATTATTTTGCCATAAATATGCCACAGACATGTTTCCCATTAAAATGCCAATATTATTGTGCCATTCAGATACCAGTAATATTGTACTATTAAGATGCCCCAGCCAATTTGCCCATTAAGATACCAGTATTATTGTACCATTAGGATGCCATAATTGTTGTGCCATTCAGAGCCCAGTAATATTGTGCCAGTCAGAGCCCAGTAATTTTGTGCCATTCAGAGCCCAGGAATATTGTGCCAGTCAGATACCAGAAATATTGTGCCAGTCAGATACCAGGAATATTGTGCCAGTCAGAGCCCAGGAATATTGTGCCAGTCAGATACCAGGAATATTGTGCTAGTCAAAGCCCAGTAATATTGTGACATTCAGAGCCCAGTAATATTGTGCCACTCAGAGCCCAGTAATATTGTGCCAGTCAGATACCAGTAATATTGTGCCAGTCAGATGCCAGTAATATTGTGCTAGTCAGAGCCCAGCAATATTGTGCCAGTCAGAGCCCAGGAATATTGTGCCAGTCAGAGCCCAGGAATATTGTGCCAGTCAGAGCCCAGTAATATTGTGCCCCTCAGACCCTACTAATATTGTGCCAGTCAGAGCCCAGTGATATTATGCCAGTCAGAGCCCAGTAATATTGTGCCCCTCAGACCCCACTAATATTGTGCCAGTCAGAGCCCAGAAATATTATGCCAGTCAGAGACCAGTAATATTGTGCCAGTCAGAGCCCAGGAATATTGCGCTAGTCAGAGCCCAGTAATAGTGTGCCAGTCAGAGACCAGTAATATTGTGCCCCTTCAGACTCCACTAATATTGTGCCAGTCAGATGCCTGTAATATTGTACCCCTCAGACCCCACTAATATTATGCCAGTCAGATGCCTGTAATATTGTTCCCCTCAGACCCCACTAATATTGTGCCAGTCAGCTGCCTGTAATATTGTGCCCCTCAGACCCAACTAATATTGTGCCAGTCAGCTGCCTGTAATATTGTGCCCCTCAGACCCAACTAATATTGTGCCAGTCAGATGCCTGTAATATTGTGCCCCTCAGACCCCACTAATATTGAGCCAGTCAGATGCCTGTAATATTGTGCCCCTCAGACCCAACTAATATTGTGCCAGTCAGCTGCCTGTAATATTGTGCCCCTCAGACCCCACTAATATTGTGCCAGTCAGATGCCTGTAATATTGTCCTCCTCAGACCCCACTAATATTGTGCCAGTCAGATGCCTGTAATATTGTGCCCCTCAGACCCCACTAATATTGTGCCAGTCAGAGCCCAGTAATATTGTGCCATTCAGATGCCTGTATTCCCCCAACACAACCCCCCCCCCCCCCCCCCAGTACTCACCGATTGCTGCTGTTCCGTGTCCCCGGCCGGATGTCTCCTCTGTGCAGTCTTCCCTCCTGCACGGAGGAGGGAAACAGTCACCGCCGGAAAAAACGTTCACAAGCGCAATGCGCTGTGAACGCGGCAAGCAGGGCCTGGGGGCCCACGGGACAGCTGCCTTGGGCCCCCCAGGAGTAACTGGGCCCAGGGCAGCTGCCCCGTTTGCCCCGCGTTAAAGACGGCCCTGGATGCAGGGTTACATTTAGGATTAAGGTTACATTTAGGGTCAGGATTGGGGTCAAAAAAGGTCACTTTAGGAGAAAATGTTTAGGAAACCAAAAAACAATACATTCAGTTGTTACCCTATAATGTGCAAAAAAAAAAAAACAGAAAAATATGTAACATGGCATATTTCTAAACTCAGGACAAAATGTAAAAACTATTTTCTAAAGTATATATAAGAAGACCCTATAGGAAAAATGTTTTCCTAGTAAATATTCCTTCACATGTAAACAGTTTTTTCATATTTAATAAAAAATTATTCAAAAAATGTATTTCTTGTTTTTATTTTCCTTTTATTTGCCAATGCACCCGCAGACATACGAATGCTCCCACAGACTTGCCAGTATGCTTCCAGATTTACCAATGCACCCCCAGACATACTAATGCTCCCCCAGGCTTACCAGTATGCTCCAGATTTACCAATGCGCCCCAGACTTACAAAAATGCCCTTAGCCTTGAAAATGTATCACCAGACTTGGCAACATGCCCACAGACCAATGCAGCCCCGAGGACATCAGTGCCACCAGAGGATTTCTGTACGCTGCTCTGTAATAGAAGCCACAGCAGAAAATGTCAGGAAGCATCAGAATATGTCTGCAAATATCATCCTGCAGCATCCTAGTCTTATTGTCAGACCACAATTTGAGGTCTAATTATAATATAAACTCAAATATAAGAAGGCTCTATTTTGCGCCGAAAAAAAAAACGTATTTTATATTCGAGCAAATAGAGTAATTGCATTATAATGAGACACAACTCTCTAAGGAGAGGGGCAATTATGTAAAGACTATAAATGTTCACCAAACTGGCCTTATTAAACTCAACAGAATGACAAAATATTTGCATTCAACAGTTGCTCCAGCACTCAGATTTGCACTCAGGACTTGCCCCAGCAACAGGCTGCATTCTCTGCACATCTGAAGTTTGAGCTCTGGCAAGTCACATGACCTCTGATGTTTGGACAGACTAAGAGGATGTTTGTGCACCTGAGCATCAACTAGACATCGGCTGGCTAACCTCTCCCTCCCCCCATTTATATTAGGAGGGACATATTGGGAGGCTGAATTTAATGTAGGTGGGGCTCATGGCCCCCTCTGGTTCCCCCAAGAAATGCCACTGATCGTCTTGATAATTTCAGCTAGATTATGTCTCCGGCCAGTGGACGCAGAAACAAGGAACACTCTTCCCTCTTCAATCACACATGCACCATCACTATGCACTTAAACATTTTCTTAAAATGGTCTAAGACAGGGGTCCTCAAACTACGGCCCGCGGGCCACATGCGGCCCGCCGAGGACATTTATGTGGCCCGCGGGGGGTGCTGCCGGCACCCACCCCGTTTACTTTTTTTTTCTTTCTGGCAGCCGCAAAGGATGCGGCTGCAGGAAGAAAAAAAAAAAAAAAAATTCACCGTGACCGGATGTGACGTTACGTCACATCCGGATCCGGTAACTGTTTCCCTCCTCCACAGGAGGACACCGCGCGAGACGTCCGGGGACACAGCAGCTGGAGGTAAGTGATGGGGAAGCGGGGGAGGAGGGAGGGATAACGAGCACTATTCCTGGCCTCTGACTGGCATAATATTCCTGGGCATCTGAATGGCAAAATATTCCTGGGCTTCTGAATGGCATAATATTACTGGGCTCTGACTGTCATAATATTCCTGGTCATCTGACTGGCATCATATTCCTGGGCATCTGACTGGCATCATATTCCTGGGCATCTGACTGGCATAATATTCCTGGGCTCTGACTGGCACACTATTCCCATTGAAATACTGGTAAGTTTGTTGATTTAACTTTACTTTAAATATTGTATTTGTTCTCGTTTTGTTCAAAATAAGATATATGCAGTGTGCATAGGAATTTCTTCATAGTTTTTATTTTTACTATAGTCCGGCCCTTCAACGGTCTGAGGGACAGTGAACTGGCCCCCTTTTTAAAAAGTTTGAGGACCCCTGGTCTAAGACATACAGAGGGAGAGCGCTATTTACATTTACTTAGCAATGTTACGGTCCTAATTATAGCAAAACTGGCTTTTGTAGCTTTTGTAATAACGTGACAGCATAAAATAATATGTTGGAGAGTTCAAAGCGGTAATGGTATTGTTTTTAAACACTTGCCACCAACTTTTGACGTAGGTGTTGTGTATGTTGTTTTTTTCTTTTTTTAGTAGATGATATTTTGTTAATATTAGCTTCCCTTTAATCATATGAGTGCCAGAGGGTTGTTTCTAGGAACCCCATGGTACTGTAGGTTGTCAGTTCTTTGTGTGGTCTCTTCATGAAATTATATCCACACAGCCTGAGGTACCTGGATAAAAAATAGCATTTCTTTGCAGAGTAGACAAACTATTTGTTTGATCACTTGGGTGGCTTTTTCTGAAACAATTTTGTAATTTTGTTTCACCATTTACTGTGAATGTGAATAACTGGTAAAGACGTAAACAAGGTAAATATGGCTGCATAAAAAGACTCATGCCCATTCATGCCAGAGTGATGTCTGGCTTTTCTCAGAAAAATGCCCCCAGGACCCACATTTTCGATGGCTTAAGCAGCCAAGCCTGTCTAACGGACTTCTATGCCTTTACTAAACTTTCCAAGTGAACTGCAATATTTACATCCACAAATACCGGAATACAAGCACCACTATATTGTGTATGAAGCCAGTCTGTAACAAAAAATGAAGACAATCTGGAGCAGCATTTGTATAGTCTTTGTATGTAAAGGCAATCTGGAGCAGTGCATGCATATTTCTTTTTATATATGAAAGCAATAAGGAGCAGTTTATGCATAATTGTTTTATATGAAGGCAATTTGGAGCACTATATACAGAATCTTTATATATGAAGGCAATCTGGAGGAGCATATGTTTAATCTTCGTATATGAAGGCAATCTGGAGCAGTTTATGCAAAACCTTTTATATATGGGGGCAATCTGAAGCAGTATCTGCATAATCTTTGGATATGAAGGCGAGCTGGATCATATACTTACCTCCTTCCACCCAGCTTGGCATGCAGATTCCCTCTCTCACTCTTCCACTATTCAGCACACCATCATCATGCCACCTAGTGTTCCTTGTATTCTCATAGGTTGATAAAGGGAAATTTGATTATAAAAAGTGGCCCTTAAAAACATAATGCACAAACATCTAATTTAAGCAGTAATAAGTTCTCTTACTGATGTGATCATAAAATAAGTCACAGATCAGTAGAAGCAAGAATTTAGTTGGAAAGATCATTCTGACCATTGATACAAGAGACCAGTTATTCCTTAAAAAAAAAAAGTTACCCTCAATATTTTACAATTAGGAATACATACTTTATATTTTTACATTCATCTATATGTATATAATGAATTTCTTGTATTCAGAAGCTTGGCATCCAGAAGCACTTAATCCAAAAATATCGACAGAGCAATTTTACTTTTAGGCTAGACTGGTTGAGTAAATACTTGTTTTAAAGCATCATAGATTAGGGAAGGTTTCAAACCAGGTTTCTGCACCACTTGCATCCATAAATGATGGATGTGATTAAATTCTGTTATATGGAGTGTCTTTTTGCAAAAAGTTTTTTTTTGTTTGATGAGTTTATAATATGGAGAAAAACTTGTTTTAATATGTTGTTTTTTATAATATACTTTTATAATATATTTTTCCATAATAATTTTCTATAAAAACTCTTTACAAAGATCATGTATTTTATAAGCCATAACGAGAGCTCCAGCGAAAGGCGTAAGACACCCGCATCTTCTTCTGTGTCCACCTTTCTGCACATTGTTCCCTGCTACCACGGGTCCTGTTTGTGAGTGTATCGGATACCTTCCAGCCCCGGTGGATTTTTACACTGCCCATTTGTTTTTATATCTTGTGAGTCTGTTTTCAGCAGGGGCCGAGTATTTTCTGTATACCAACAGTCCTGCACATGTATGTTGCTTTTTTATGTGTTTCAGATGTAATAAAACCTTTTTTTGGAGAATCCAATTTACATCTGATACTCCCATTCAATCACATCGGGTTTTGAGTGCATATATTACCTCATATCCACTGTTTTTGTGTGGTTCAAACAATATTGCACTATTATTGGATATATTTGATGTAATTTAAGGTACTCGAGATTCAGCGCCATTCGGGTTGTGTCTATGTATTGTATGTAAGCGGTTTGGAGAGTGCTCCAGAGGGTTGCTTTTCTTCTGTGTGGGACCGCAAGTATCTCAATCAATAACAGTGTTGCACTTTGTTTTTTACACGCACCAATCACTTCATTCTCTTTAGAAAAGAAATCCATAACAGACCATCTTTGCAGAAAATAAATAAATAATTTAAAAAAATGTCAAATGCAGTACATATTCGACCTATACCTATTGCTTTATGTAAGGATTTCATTTACATTTTGAAATGATGGTATTCATAGAGGCTGTATGCCAAAATATTTGGGCTTTTAAGGGTGATTAAAAAAGCAAATGTAGATACCATTCCCATAAAAGGTCAGACTTATAACAAATCTTTACAGTAACCAAAAAAATATATGAGGCATTTCAGCATTTAACAGACACATGTGTTTTAGCAATTTGGCTATCAACTTTAACTTTCTTTTGTACTGGATGTAATGTAACTGTAATTTCCAAGTACTGGCCTTATCAGGGAATTGAAGAAATACTTCACAAATTTCTTAGGACTAATAATACATACAGTTTCTGAAAATTGTAAATTATACAAGCTTATTTCTTCTCTTAGATGTTCGATCTTTCTTGTTCCATATTCACAACATAAAATATATGTCACTTTCAAAGAAATTAGGACTGTACCGGGCCCCAAAAGTAGTGCTGGGGGGTGAATGATGGGAAGGATACTGCCTACATAGATGCTATCAACATAAATATACTTCCAACTGTACTGACTTCTTTCTTAGTAGTCTTAATATTTGTAAAGCTTGTAAAGATAGCTTGTAGATAACCTTGTAAAGATAGCTTGATGCTCCCTGACAACCATGCCAACCTACACTAAATGTACTACTTGATCTATTGACCTAACAACAAAGTGTACCCATTTTTAAGGAAATTGGATGTTCCTCTGGGACACCATGGGTTAAGTCCCATTGCCGACATTGGATGTGCCTGGCACGTCCTGGCACGTCTTATGGTGAATCAAGTAGTGGGACGAATTGGTGACCATTCACACCATTTAAGCTGTGTTGTTGGACTGCCTCCGCTCCAAGGTATTCAACAACAGCCACGATGGTTACATGAAAGGTGTCAAAACACCCTATATGCAATACCTTGGGGTGTCTACTTTTCAAACATATACACTTTCAATTTACTAAATTACAGTGGCATATGCAAAGAGCAACCCCCCCGCCCCCCCCCCCCAAATAAAAAGATATGCACAGCATAGCGATATGTGAAATTGAAAAATTACATACACATGTCCCAAGTTTGCAATCTTCCATGTCTGCTCATCTACATATATACATTAAATATATATTGTGTGTGTGTGTGTATATATATATATATATATATATATATATATATATTTATATATAATTTTACAGATAATGCAGCAGAAAAGGCACACAGTGGGGTTGCTTAAAAGGATTCGTGGCATTGCACACTGTGAAAATCTGGAAATGTGTGTTGGCAATAAATGCTTGCACTTTTTTCTATGTGTGGAGTGGATCAGGGGCGGATCATGCCTCTGAGTGACAGGTGTTCTGCAAGTCCGTGCCAACAGCCAGCACACAAACCCCCGGAAATACACAAGATATATCCAAGGGGCCACATTGTTTGGGAGTCTTATCCCATCAGATTTTAGATGGCCTTGTCTTGCCCACAGCCTATTCAGCATTACTTTAAAACTCTGTATGTCTTTACATAGTCTAAACTCTTAGGCAGTGAGCTCCAGACACCCAGTGCATGTACCAGGTAGACTGAAGCTCAATCTTATGTGGCGCAAATATCTTGTGAAGGTCAAGCAACGTCAAGTGACAGCACCTTCTTTGGCCCCTCCCCTGGTGCAACTCCGAACTAGAGTTGTTTTGTCCAAACCAAATTCCGTCCACTGATGCATTAGTTAGTTATTTTCAATTCAGAAAGAAGCATACTGTTAGGGGATTCGGATAAAAGTGACGAATTTTGACCAAATTTAGTCCGAAAGCAAATGTAGAGCCACATGGCACCTCTTGAAGTTCTGCACTGGCAATAAATTAAATTGGATAAAAACAATTCCTCAGGATGCTAAGCAGGAAGTGCAGGTTGTACAAAGAGGTGTGGGAGGGAAGGCAATCTGAGAGGGAAGTTAAGGGTCCTGTCCACAGTTGTATTATTAAGCAGTTATCATCAAGTTAATAACCAGTGTAAAGCACTATGGAATATGAATGCTTTATAAATACAAAAAAGCAACAATTTAAGGGAACAGTAACAAACCAAAAATGCCATTACCAAGTAATCACCCTACTTTGTAAGGTTTTGGGATGAGTTATCAGGGTAAGCCCAGATGTGGGTTTTGGGATGGGTAAATGGAACATTCCTTAGCTGACCTCCATTACATCCACAGATTTTAAGACATTTTTTCTGGATGCTAGTTTTCCATTTCCCATCTGTACGTGTTACTATGTCCATTTTAGTTTCCTTCACATCTGGATTACCATTATTGACACTGATGATTAACACACCTTTGCTCTGTTTTTTGTACACTGATCCCATTAATAGTCCTTCACATTTTGCCCGCTTCATGGGTCAGAGCCTAAGGGGAACGACAGATGGTAAAAATAAGTCATCTTTTATGAGTTGTAAAAATTTACAAGGTACATGCAAAACTTCATGACATGCAATTGCATCATGACTAGTCTGTAAATAAAATAAATGAAATTATATTCAGTAAGAGTGTGCCCAAAAAGGTACTCTCTAACTAGAGAAACTGGTAGGCCTGGGAAAGAAGGGGTCAGTTAGCACAAAAGTGGAACACGCATCACTTATTGTAAAAAAAAAAGACGAAAACTGACTGAATAGTGATCCCCTTAAATAAAAGGGAGTCACAAAAAAGGGAGTAGTTGTGCACTGACAATTACAACCTGAGAAGTGCACTCATTGACGTAAAATATAATAAATATGAAATAAAACTATAACTGATCAATCTAATATATGACAACATGTATAAACAAAGAAATAAGGAAAGAGCAGAGACACAAATATTATGTATAAAACATAAAACAGGCATAAAGAGCAACATCAATACAATAAATATATATAATAAATACCACGGAAAAGGCAGAAGAAAAAAATGCAATATAGCTGTGACGTTTATTCTATTAAAAATGCATGGCAACCGACTTGGAGCTTCGTTTCTTCTTTATTATATGGAGGCAATCCTCTACCCTTCTTCAACTCTATGATCTTAATGTTGGCAGGAGTGCTGAGAGGGGTGGCCAGCCCTGCATAGCAGACGTTGCACAACACAAGTCCAGCTGATTCCTGTGTCGTTTGATTTAGGCAGACACACAACAAGAGGGTGACAATCAAAGAAATGGAAGCCACATCTCTCTCTCACCAGGAACGGATGGTGCTAAAATAGCCAACCATATACAATGTAATCTACTGGGGAGGGGCATCACTGTTTTCTTTGCGAGTTTTCAGGAAAAGCCCAGGCGTGGGTCCTGGCTCACTGCACCTAGAGGGACTCCAGCCATACCATACTGAGGAGGTCTATGGTAGGCTGAAACATACGGCTGTGTTCCTCGTGCATCTAAGGCTTGCCATGCATTTGGAATCTAAACTGCCCTTATGAGTGGGATTAATCTGGTATGTTAATGGAGAGGTCTCCTCTGTAATGGTGACCATGAGCAAAAAATGGTTGATTCCCTTCCCAAGTAGGCACCATCAGATAGGACAGATTATTTCAGTGCTGTCCATTTTTGATGAGATGTGGTTTCCACTGCTTTTGTCTCCATGAGTTGTTAGGATAAGTATAAAGCTGCTCTACCCCCAGGGCATAATCCTGCCCTTAACCAAACCAGCATCCGATAATATCTGTTATTATTACCTAGCTTAATAGTTCCTATTCTATCTGCCTCAGAACGATGAAAGCATAAGTTGACCCTGTCAGTAATCGAACCTGCAACTGTCAGGGGTAAAAAAAATATATTCCTCAGTGCCTTGTAAAAAAAAAAAAACAGGGAAATTCTCATTTGTATAATTTGCTCAGATAAAGTACATTAGTCAAGCTAAAAACTGATAAGCATTAAAAGCATGATGCATGTGTGGGCTTTGGTCTGATGAACCAGAGATTTGTTTGCTCATTAAAATAATAAAAATACATTATTATATTTGAAACTGGTTGGCTAGTTTATACCAGCTAAGTGCCAGCTGGGAATTCTAGTAATCTGAAAACAAAATGTAATGATATTTTCATGATATCATTGGGAACTTGACAAACATTTGCACCTTCCTGAAAGATGTCTGCTTTCTCCATAATAATTGTCAGCTTTGTAAACTGTTACGGTTGATTTAAGAAAAAAAAAAACGTAATAAATATTTTATGTTTTTAATTGATTTACTGTGTCATTTTGGTGATTACAGATCTGAGACAGTCAGTTACCAATTTTGCAATTGCTTAATGAAAAACTCAATACGTATCAAGTTTATTACAGATAATAAAGAAGCGCAGCACTATTTTAATTGTACACGGACTTTCTTAAATCACGGTTTTAAGATCTGTTTGGAACATTTTCATACTTAGTTTCCAAATTTATGTTTGTTTAAATAAAAAGACAATGTTAATGCTTCTCAGCACCAGCTGTGCATAAAGCTGCTTTTTTTTGTCTGCATTAAAACCAGACACCTAAATTGCACATTTGTTGTGCTTTGGCTGGAAGACAGCAGCATGTGATTTGTGTTATAGCCTCCTTGTGGAATGTTGACATATATACAGTAAGTAGGATTATATCTTCAACAAGAGTGCTTATAGATTTATAAGAGGATAAAAATTCAGACTTGGCTCGAATTTTTACTTCATATGGGAACACTTCACTCGGGCTGCAAAAAATTTGTCTTCAATATAAAACTCTACTCATGATGTGGAAAATGTATTGTTCATGAAAATAAACATCTTGCCTTTCCAGATAATAGGGGTTTATTAAGGCCAAGACTACTCCCATCATTATAGAAATGGTATATTGTGGAATCGGTTAGTAATAACAATCTTGTGGAAAGATTTGTTTATCTGTTATTCTGCTTCAAATTATATGTTATTGCTTTTATGGTATGATTATTTTTCATCATATTAGAAGGCCATCTTGAAAGAACAGGGAGCAGTCATGTGCAAATTAGCTATCTCAATTCTGTAGGTAAATGAATGTTCTGTTACACTGGATAGACAGCAAAAGAAAACTGTATATCCTTTCTAAAACAATATCGGAGAGTGTTATTTATACAGTGTATTGCTTTATCATGCCTAGAGTTAATTCGTAAGTAGTCAGGCTATTAGTATTTTATGTGTATGAAACAAAAATGTATTTTTGTATTCTTTTTGTATTTGCTTGTTTTATTTCAACAAATATCTGTAAAAACAAATGTTAAAAAACACTTTTCTGATAAAGTATGCATACCTCCCAACTTTGCCCACTGGAGAATCAGGACACTGAGGGGCAGAGTCTGAGGAGGGGTGGGACACAAGAGGCGGAGTGTTGCGAGGGGGTGTCAGTGCTACTGCTCATGTGCGGTAACACTGTCACCCATTTTTGATCCTGGCTTCCGAAGTCAGGATCGCTACTGCGCATGCACAGTAAGCATTCTCTGGTGTCTGGGAATGCTTACTGTGTCAGACAATGTGTCAGACAGTGTCATTCAATGGGAACAGGTGTGTCAGACAGTGTCAGACAATGGGAACAGGGCTACGGGTTTGCGGTCCAGAGTCCTGCTGTCCCACTGAGCTCTACCTCTGTCCCGCTTTTTGGGAAAAGGCTCCCTAATCGGGACAGTCCTGTACAAAGCAGGACAGTTGGGAGGTATGAAGTACATATGTATGCTTTTTTGCTATCTGGTGGTAAAAATATGAATGTGTGCTTGACATAGATTGGCAATACTATCGTCTGCTGACCATAGTAGACAGATGGCACAATGGTGAAGGTATATTCAGCAATGGACACATTAACACTGATATAGCAACAACCACTGACACAGTGCTTGGTACAAAACTTAATTGAAATTTGCAAACTAGAGATGACACAGAGAGACTGATAAACAAGGTCCAAAGAGTCCTGCTTGTAATCTAGAGGTCAGTTGAGGTGAAATGAACATTTCATCAAACTGATTTTGCAAACACATAGTGAGTTTCCACCTATAAGTAAACTAGGTTTGGCCCTGCTAAATGTATAGATAAATTGGTGAGATTGAATTTTCATCTCACCTTAACTCAACTTTCAGTGAATAGCCCCCAATGCGTTGGAAAAGGCATAGAACGTAGACTACCAATTGCAGCCCACCAGCTGTTTCCCTACTGCAAGTACCATAATTCTTTGCCATGCTAGAAAGTTAATGGAGAGTTATTAGATTTGTAGTTCAGCAGCACTGAAGTGGCCTAGAAGAAGGTCACCACCTTTAAATGGGTATTTTAAAAAATTAGCTTCTTTAAATGGTTTAGTTTGGATGGACATTTTAAAGGTAGGCAGGATGGGAGAGACATGAGTTCCAGAGATGGAGGCTGCTCAAGTGAAGTATGTCAGATGTTCTGTGATGAGGGAGAAGCCAAGCCTTAGGCTACATAAGTCAGGCAATATATATTGACCAGGAAGAAAATATATGTGGGAATCTTATTTTGGAGGGATTTGTACATTAGAGTTCGTAGATTAAATGTTAGCGGGATCAGTAAGGCAGTGGAAGGCTTTAGAAAGTGGAGTAGCAGATACAGTTATAGGGGCAAACAATTGATAGACACCATTACCATAAATATCTTTTTAATGTTGGTCTTGGCTAAGGTTAAGCTAGGGTTAGGGCTATGGTTACGGTTACAATGCCCTATAAGTAATCCTAAAAAAATGGTTAGGAAAAAGCAATGTGCTACTTAAAGTTATTTCTAAAAAAAATGACATATAATATAATCTTTTAAGCAGATTTTTCAATTGTTTTTGCAGGTAAAATATTTTTCAAGTAAAAGTTAGAAAAAGTGTTCAACTCAGGTAGCTCTGGTTATCTGCACCAAAATGGTGCCTCCAAATTGTGTTGTATTTAATTCACGTCGGCTGCACAATGATACCTGAATTTCCAGCTTCTCAGGAAGCTCCAGTGTGCCTCAGAATGTGGCCGTCAAATGAACATTCCCCACCGATATCGCCCAACACTGAAATCAGCCGAAATACACTGAAACATAAAATATAAAATATTTTTTTCATAAAAATGTAAAAATTATTCTGTTAATGTAAATATACTATTATAATATGTAATATTAATATATTATAATTTTATATGAATATTTTTGTGCTTAAAATGGTTTTACGTTAATTCTTCTACACTTTTCTATTCAATTCTCCAGCTAAAATATGGAGAATTTATATGTGTGGATTTCGTATATATATGTTTCCCAAATTTGGAGCATGTTTAGGGGTGATCAGTGTTCATTGGGTAGCTGAGAATCCATCCAAGTGAAATTGTCCCAATCCGAATGTTTCCAATGTTTCAGTTTCCGAACGGCTGATTCAGTCCCGAATTCAGGAATGGGAATAAATGAGAGATAGGAAAATTATAGCTAAACACAAACACTGCAGAATTGTCAAAACAGTACATGTTACAAAGGGTAAGACATGGCCAAAAACTCAGGTCACAAAGGGGTTAAGCTCATCACACCTTGCCCAAAAACCCATTGACCTTTTGTTTAGATGACAGATTGTCTTGATAAAGTACTTTTTAAATGTCCAGAACGAACAAATATTTTTAAAATGTCCAGTCATAAAGAGGTTAACTATTAGATTTTATGAAGAAAAACATGTGACAAACCTAATGTATAGGATTGCTAATACTACCTAAATATTTATTAATATTTGCAATAATGTTTGCAGTTGTGTTAAATGCTTGTTTATTGTAAAAGAAAAAAAAAATATACAGTTTAGTAATTAGAGATCTTTTTCAAACCTGCATAGAAGAGAGGTGCCTGAAATAAATTACGCAAGTTTTCCATCCGCAATCTTAAAATATTGCTCGGAATGTGTCCTTATGGCAGCCTTGGGAACGAATTACAAAGATCCTTTGACAACATAAGATGGAGATTCCTGCCATCCAGTGTAGGTCATTTTACTGTCTCAAGGCTAATACAACATGTACTGTACTTGTTTGGGACGCAATGTCCTTTTTTGTACAAAGTAAGGGTGTGCGTAGCTTTAACACTCTAAAAGGAAGGATTGTATATATAGTATGTCAGGCTTGGAAATATCTTCATTACATAATACAGCTTTTTCCCCACAACCTTCACAACATCCCATAACAAAATTGTTTGCATGCTTTCTCAGCTTACAGATCTATGCAGCTTCTTTGTGTAAGTGTCTGGGGTACTCATCATTTTCAGTAATTCGAGGACAGACGTCAAATTTTCCAAAAGATTTGTCAGTGTCGAAAATATCAGGGCCTGAAAAAAGGACATTTAGATTCAAGTAGCATGTGTACAGAACAAGCAATGTCAGGAATTTAGTGACATTTGTTTTTATATATATATTTAATAATATAGCCATATAGATATATATAGATAATAATTTCGTTTTTCAGCTTGATATATGCTAATGTGCATTTATTTATCTTCTATAAGTAAATATGGGTAAATATTAAACATTAGACACATATACATCAAAACAGGATGAACTTTCTAAATGCGACAACCTTTAAACTTTGTCATAATTAAATTAAACATTTAATAGAATATTAAAATTCTGTAACTTGTGAAGGGATTTAACCAATAGTTTTTAATTGTGTTGTTCACAAAAGTAAAGATTAAAACATATTATTTATTCACCTTTCATCAAGCAAGTAACAAAAACTATGCTCATATATCATGAAATCTGTGTACAATGCTACCGGGTTGACTCCATTCTCTGTGGTCCTAACAATAAAGGACTTAAACCAATTATTGTCGGTCAAACCTTAAATGTTCCAAAGTAAACATTATAGGTTTTAGTACCAGAAAAAATATTTTCTGATGTTCTTTATGTTCCATAAGTTCCAGTTTTTTCAGTGTGAAATGAATCACACATTTTCTCACAATTCAATTATTACTTTAATTGTACATTTAATATTGAAATATTTAAATGTATAATTAAATTGCGGGCTTAATGTATTTTACAATCTGATATCCAAGCACTGAGACATATGTGTCAAATAACTTGTGATATGGCTTCTCACTACACCAAATCACATCTCTATAAAGGTTTCTTGACTCTTACAAATCATACTTACAGATTCTGTATCTACGTGTATGTGTAGACCTGGACCTGTGTACTTCCCTTTGTTCTTCTTCTTTGTACTGTACTTCTCACCAGTAGCCTGAAGCTACTTCTTTGGTATATCTGCTTACATTTGTATATATCTGCAACAGAATAGAACAGAAAGTGACAAATCAATGACCTAGCTAGTATTATCTTGTAGTTTTATTATTATAAATGCATGTGTATTTTTTGAGTGTTTAGATTTTCTAGTTTTCTCACAATATATTAACCAACTTTACCCTATGGAACGACAGGGACAAAAACCCAAGTTTTCCATTAAACACCTGTCACTTGACATTACTTGTCATTTTATGATTTTAATATTTTATTAAAAAAATGATGTTACCTTTAGAGTTTATTCAATACATAAAGTTAAGTGTTTATGAAATATACATTTCATTAGTACACAAAGATATCTTAGTAGACCAAAGTTACACATTTTTGTTGGATTTATTGATTGAAACATGAATTGACAAACAATTTGCAAAATTTAGGGCAAAATAGAAGAATTAGATAAATACTCCAAATTCACTTCTCAGTCCACAACAATATATATTTCAGTTAATACATTTCTCTGTGACATGTTGTATTGCACTTTGTTTCTGTTTTTCAAATCAAAAGCTACCATTGATTATTCACCCAAAGTGGCCTCAAATCATCTAGTTGTCTTGTCATAACATTACTTGGAATGAATTGGAGAATGGTTCTGGGGATTGAAAATTATTATGAGCATTGGATTTTTCATTGTATTAAGTTATGATTCATATACAAACATTTGAGTCTGCTAATAAGGTACTTAAATATACAACATTTCTTGTTTAGATTTTTTGAGACACTGGTTGGTTTTCAAAAGAAGCCATGTGAGATTGTTCGTAAATTCCTTTCACATCTTTTGCTCTGATCTGATCAACTATTACATGGGAAACTGTGTTTATATCCTCTGCATCCCTATTTCATGTTTCCCTGTTTGGATCAGGGCAGGTGCATCCTATAGGCGAAGTAGGCGCTGGCCTAGAGCACAGTTTTGCAAGGGGTGCCCGCACGCTCCTACTTTTATGCTACAATGTGGCACTGAGGGAGGTGGACCTCACCAGGGATGATGTGAAGGTCCACCCCCTCCCTCTATCGGAAAACATGTTTTTTTCTGAGGAGCAGCAGGCAGTACCAGCTCGCGCTCCTCATAGAAACATAGAATGTGTCGGCAGATAAGAACCATTCGGTCCATCTAGTCTGCCCAAAAAGCAGCCTCCTCGAGCACACTGATCATTCAGAGCATCGGAAATACAATGCCCTGCATTATCAATGTGCGTGAGGAGTGAGGGCAGCACTGTCTGAGCTCTGTGTGCATTTAGCTGGTACTCGTAAAGAACGCGCTCCGATAGAAGGAGGGAGCAGATCTTCACCTCGTCCCCAGTGAGGTCCGCCTCCCTCCTTCAGGGCCACATCATAAAAATGAGGGGACAGAACACACACACGGGAGAGAGGGAGGGAGGGGGGGGGGAGACCACACACATAGGAGTGGGGAGACCACAGATATGGGAGGGAAGGTGGGGGACAGACCACAGACATGGGAGGGAAGGGGGGGACAGCCACAGACATTGGAGGGAAGGGGGGGCAGACCACAGACATTGGAGGGAAGGGGGGGACAACAGATATGGGTGCAGAGAAGAGAGAGGCATGGGAAGGGAGAGAGGAGAGAGACAGGCATGGGAAGGCAGCGGAAAGAGAGACAAACAGGCATGGGAAAGGAGAGGAGTGATAGAGAGACCAGCATGGGAAGGAAGAGGAGAGAGACCAGCATGGGAAGGGAGAGGAGAGGGATAGGCATGAGGAGGGAGAGGAGGACACATAAAGAAATGTACTTTTTCTTTAACAAGAAAAAATCTGCTTGTTTGTGTATTTGTGACTGTCTCTGTGTGTATGTGTGAGATTGTGTTTATGACTGTGTGATTGATGTGCTGTTGTCTGGCTGTTATAAGTAGGAGGGGTAAGGAGAGGGGCAAGAGGTAGAGCCAAGTGGCGGCAAAATGAGGGCTTGTCTAGGGTGGCAAAATTCCTTGCACCGGCCCTGGTTTTGATAAATGGATGTCTTATAAATGAAGCATAAATAAACAGTAAGACTCCTACAGTAACATTCCTGCAGAGTCTAGTGGGAAATCGGAGCTTGATTGCAGGGTGCCAGTCACAGACCCCTCAGCCAAGCATGTTGACATCATTAAATGCTTCTCATTTAACTTTAACAAAACGTGGGGAGAAAAATTGGAAAAACCAACAGTATGTAATAAATGCTGAAACTAAGTCTGAAATTGTCTTAATATTTAGGAAAAGGGAAACCTGAAAGCAGAAATCGTAAACCTTTTCAAATGGAAGTCTTCCACAAGTGACATCATTTTTGTTTCAGGCTCCCACCCTTCACCAGATGCATGATGAGCCCTAGAGAGCAAAACACAACACCTCTGTTCTTACATCTCTGTCTCTTATGATTAAAGTGGAAGCCAGCAAAGAGAAGGCACATGGTGTTATAGACTTGTATTAGAATATATTAATATCATATTCCTCCATGACGTGTCAACAAGGACAGTCTCCAGGATGCTCTGGTTACACAATTGTAATGTTTCTTGCACAAATGATTCAAGGTCACACCTAAATTATGTTACTATGCATTATGTATAATTGCCGAAATATGAGTCCAGCATATCGTCTGTCATGGTTATTGTAATTCCCAGAGTCTTACAAGTACAGCATCAAGAAACCTCCACTTGACATAGCATTTTGCTTCATGTTACACAAGTATTAGGGGTTTTATTTTGTTTCTAATAGTAGTTGGTACTGAACAACTAAAGCAGAGTGCACTACATCAGAATAACATACTTCTCAATTGTCCCGCTTTTTGGACACTCCTGATTCAGGACCACTTTCCCACATTCCTGATGTCATTCTCTTGTGTTAAGTACATCAGAGAATAAATGCTGCACATGTACAGAGGCTGTCAGGGTTCTACCAGTCAAGGATTTTAAGCATGCGTGGGATAGACACAAGGCTATCCTAGCTATAAGACCGGGAACGGGGGACTAATAAAAGTACTCAAAAAAAAAAAATTGGGCAGACTAGATGGACCGTATGGTTTTTATCTGCCGACACATTCTATGTTTCTATGTTTCTATGTTTCTATGTTTCTCCTGACACATGAATTTAAAAGTCCAATTTTTGTGCTTGTTTTCCTCCTTTACCTCTAGTGGCCACCCTACCTTTGTATTACTTGTATTTCTTCTGGAATTGTTAGCTGGTGCAACACAGCATGTTAGATACCTGCAGTTTATTGCAAACTGGGATTTTGCATTGATGTTGGTTAGCTGACTTCTGAGATTGGTTCTTAATCCTCTGATACAGATGAATTGTACCTCTGCCCTGTCCAGGAACTTGGAACCCTAACCTGCAGGGCTCAGTCAGCCATCTGGCTACAGCATAATTACTACAGCTAAATTGCCCTTTCTGGGGCCTATTCCTGATAAGCTGCCCTCACTCGGAACTATTCCTGCTTAGTTGTCCTCTCTAGGGTTTCCTGCTTAGCTGCCCTTAATCACCCTTACCTAAGGCCTCACCTTCCTTAGATATGGCATATATGCTTTAGAACAGTGGTCCCCAACCTTTTTGTCAACGGGGACCATTTCCATTGACGGAAAAATGTTCACGGCCGGGGGGGGGGGGTGTCTCTGTATACATACATACAGAGACATACATACATACAGAAACATACATACACACAGACAGTCACAATTACGTACCTACCGGTCCCTGGGTTGCATGCTGTTCGGCTCTGTGTCCTGTCTTGCAGCGCCAGTGGGGTATGTAATTCATACCACGCCCCCTCCACACAGCCTGCTTAAGACACCACGGTAGGAGGGTCCTGGGCCGCGCTGAGGGGGAGGGGCTTACGCTCAGCTATGCTTCATAAAGTAACCGGCTAGAGGGGAGCGCAGAGTGCTTCCCTCACAGCACATGGCCTGGCTGACAGAGGCCATGGACCGGTGCTTGGCCGCGGTCCGGGGGTTGGAGACCCCAAGGCTAGGGTGGGAAGGAAATAATTAATGTCATGAGGGCTTGTCAGCAATGATGTGGTCACACAAAAAACCTTAATGGCCACATCTGGTTTAGGGGCCACCAATGGAACATCAGTGCTTTAGAGGATTTACTATTACACATCTATGTGAATGGCATGCTTCCAAGGAAACGCGGAAACTTCTTTGCGCACTGAACTAGAGGTCTTTAAAATAATCACCATTTCTATAAAACAGCTGTTTGTGGTTTCACTACTTTACGTGTATTCCTTTGTCCATAATATTTACATGACTGGAAGGAATTACATTACTTAAGCGCCATATTTTTGTAGAATAACAAGAGTGGAAAATGACATAACTAGTCTGGCAGCTTCATTTTACATGGTGTATCAAATTGCTCATCATTTGAAGCACCTGTTATTCTCTAAATGAAATGGTTCACATAATAATGCATGTAACATAAGATCAGTCTCCCGGACTAGTTACTATGGCAGCATTCTTTTACATTACTTACAGCAAGTGTATCTAAACACTACTCTGTCACCATTCCACCACTTGTCTATTTTTTATTTATTACTATAGAATAATATGCTATGTGGTCAAAAGCACAACTTTTAATTTAAAATGTTCAGTATGAATGCTCAGTGGTTGATATACTCACTCCTTGCTAGGCTTGTACCCCAGCTGGTATTTTACCGGCAGGTTGGTAAAAAATTTAGCTCAGGCCCAATGTTAAGTCTATGGAAGCAATAGCATGACTAGTATATTTTTAAAAAAAAAATTTAAGAAAAGGTTGCAACCCTACTCCTTGCACAGAAGCTTTAAATTAAAACTATTACACCAGATCATCCACATTCCTTGTGGTACAATGAAGAAAAGTCCCATCTGCCTCTGGGTACCTCTCCTATATTTAACAGATATAGGGCAGAACATATGTTCAATAAATCTTGAGAACTCAGGGACAGGTTTCCATTAAATATACCAAGGAAATGAAATGTTTGCCCCCAGCCACCTCCCCTCCATTGCAATATATAACTAAACAAATTCCGGAAGCCATGTCCTGTTTGAATTACACAGAAACATGGAAGTGCCACCCCTAATGCCTAAATGTTATTAGTCTGGCTCCTGAATTGGTCTTTTTGACTCTTAAGGTCTTCTAGCATTTGTCAAGCTAAATCTAGTGTCAACATCTTTTCTGTCTCCTTCATTGTTGCACTCCTCAGCTAGAGTCAGAGTGCCGGCATATCACGTGGATTACAGCATGTTGCCTCTCAGCATCGGGTGCCACAGACCCAGTCTTGTTACATTGCCCTTTCACACTGTTAGGACTGTTGGGCTGATTAGAATAGCCTTCACCCCAACCAGCCCAGCATTATGTAACTAACAAAGACTATCAGTGCCTCCTCTAACTCCTCTAAACATAAGATCTTGTGCACATTGCCAGTGTTAAACACTGTGTGTCGCTAAGAACATGTCAGATAAAAGATTGATAAAGGTTACATGTGTGTTGTTTATCTGTGTTTATGTGCTTATAATATAATATAAAATCTTTAGCAATCTATGATTCAGAATGTTCTTTACATTTATAGGAAAAAAACATTTTGATTTTACCCTGATTGTGATTAGATTTTAAATATATTTTGAAATCTTTCTTCATACCTGAGATTGTTCCCTGACTCAGACAGGAATTTGTATCTACTCCAGTGTAGTGTTCTTGATTCTACTGATAAACCAGATGAAAATAGCTGTAAGATTACATAAGGCTTTACTGTTCCTACGAAAACGTTTGCTGATTCCATGGAACAACAGCACTAAAGCACATCTCAATACACGGTTACAAACACCCTTTAAAATGTGCTGTAAACTTTAAATACATCTTTAAATACCAGCTTGAAGGCAGAGAGTTGTTATGTGAAACAAGCTTTATTATGTTTTCAGTAGGTGGATACTCAAATAACATAATCGTGAAATATGAAGAAAATATTCCTTAAAGCTGGTACGCGTTGAATATACTTTTCTTTAGTCCATTCAGAAGGAGAACAGGTTCTCCCTTAAGCTACATCTGTATCCCGGCCAATCATCACAAAGAAAGCATTTAATTCTGTTACTCAAAGACCCACATCAGCTCTCAAATATTTCTGACGTACTTACAGTCAATTTGAATCTCTGCAAGCAACTTCCCTGAGCATACCTGCAGGATTAGTCAAATCGACTGTATTCTAGAAATATGTAGTGCATATATTTATATGGAAATTCTTTATAGTCACTTTCTTCTTTATGAATAGAGGAAAAAAGAAGCACAAACCACAAAGTTATGGTGATGGAAAAGGTGATGGAAAAACCTCTCCGTTTAAAAATAAGGGGGTAGCAGATGCATTATTAAACACAAATCTACACACCAGACAAGCCAGAAGACTTACTTTTTCCACAGAAATCCTAAACTTGCAGTGCTCACACCTCTGCAAGGGATTCTGGGTAAGCATACGAAAATAAGGTTAGCAATGACCTGTACTATTAGCATCATGACTGATGTTTTGTGGAATATTAAGATACTTTCATGGCATCTCTAATTTTCGATCACTGATTCCGGTGGACCAGAGTAGTTGAGCCTGAAAACTTACAGAGTGAATAATCTAGCATATTATGCATTTAAACCTAAAACAATTCATGTTATGAAATGCCTATGAATGCTTTGCATTGTAACTGGATACACACAACATACTAACTGCCTTACAATTTAATTTGTATGTATTTTTCAAACAAAGAAATGTTTATAGCTATATAAAAATTCCAAAAATGTGGTCCTACATTTTCTATTATGTGTCATTGGAGTATGGAGTCCATTAATATGTGTGGGAGTACAACAAGTGAGCTGGAATCCTAGTATGGGAATATTAAACAGTCAGATTGTGTGCCTTGTATATGTGCTTTCTTATTGTAGTGGGATATCATTTAAAGTAATATCATTATTTAGTAAGCATATAAAAACCCAATGCAATATTTTTGTGCTGTGTAAGATATTGGACAGTAGTTTATATTATTTGTTAATTACTCTGGATACTTAAGTCTATGGTGCATCTATTCATACTGAAGAATGCAGGGTAACTACATTAACTCCTTTGGACATGCTTTTTTTTTTCTTGGGGTTAGTTCTTCTTACCACTTTCTGTCTAAATAAAACCAAATATCTAAATGTTGGGATATTGGCATTGAGACACCTATTATAAATATACAATACTTCATTCATTCTGCTTATCTGCTTCAGTGTACTCATGTATTCATGATTGATCCTATTGCCTGGTCAGTGGCTTTTCACTGGTATCTTAGCTTCCTCAGGAGTAGTATGATGATATCCAACACTTGCTTGTATTCAAAGAAAGACTTGTTTGCATTCACACAAATTGGATGCAAGATTTCGATGAAGACTCTTTCTTTGAATACAAGTGCTTCAAGTGCTCTATATCTTCGTACTTTCTCCTGAAGAAGCTGGAATACCAGTGAAACGCTTTGAGGGACAGGACTCTTGGGACTTCCTTGCTGCTGGACAGTGGATTCCCAGGACCTGTACTATTTTGCTGCTACTACTCTGTGCATTTTTTCACATACTTTCATTAAGTGTAATATATTTATCACTGTTATAAGTGGTACTGTGCCATTGGTGTTTTTATTTTATGTTTTTAGAATTTTGGGGTATTTGAGAGCACTGGAGAAGTGCTCAGTTGGGTGCTGCAGTCGTGTTAGGAGAGCAGTTACTAGAAGATCACAGGAAGTGGCATAAAATGACACCTATTCGCTTGCATACTTGTCTGTCGCACATAATGGGGAAGCACAGTTTGGGCACAGACTTCATGCTCCGCCCCCTCGTGCTCAGATTTTTTATTTAAAGTAGGAGGACCAGTTGACATCCTGCACTCATAGTTTGTTGGGGGGGGGGGGGGGGGGCAACAAAGATGGCACTGCAAGCTGCTTTGGGAACAAAGATGGCACCAACAAGCTATTTGGGAACAAAGATGGCACAGACAAGCTGTTTGGGAACAAAGATGGCACAGACAAGCTGTTTGACACTGGTGAGCTTTACGGGGACAAAGATGTTAATGACAATCTGTTTGGTACAAAGGTAGCACTAACTAGCTTCATGGAGATAATGATGGCACAGACATGCTGTTTGTGGACAAATATTTCACTGACAAGCTGTTTGGAGGCAAAGATGTCAGGGGCAAGTTGTTTGGGGACAGAGATGGTGCTGTCAAGCTGTTTGGGGATGGACATGACAGAGGAGGAGCCTAAAGTGGGACCCAATAAGGAAGGAGGGGATTGTTAATAGAAATAGCCGGGACAAACCTGGTGAGCTTGCTTAGCTGGATAAACTTCCTGCACAATATATAGCTAAATTGGTGAGATTAAATATTCATCTCATCTGCAACTCACCTTTTTAGTGAATATACCCCACTGTTTCACTAGTGTGTGGAGAGCATCATTTATTCACCTACTGAATGGGATATTTACTAATTTAAATATAAATATCATTTTTGTAAAGAATTAGCAAAAATTGCAGTTTCCACTGCATGGCAGATGCAGAAAACTGTGTGTAGAGATTGTCAGCTGTGTTTTCTTCCACCAAGACATCCTTTCTAGACACAGTTTGTATTTTAAGCCAAAGATATTGTGCACACCAGCTGTAAACCACAGCCTGAGGTAAAATTGTCCATATTTAAGGAGCCTGTAGCACTCTCATTACCAGGTGGCAATATATTGAGCAGCTGGACACGGACATAATCTCATCAACTTCAACCACCCTTAGGTACACCTTCTGTTGATTAAAAAAAAAAAGATGAAGTTACAACCAACTGTCCTTCAGTAAGGCATTAGGGTTTATTGTGACTCTTTCACAGGGTTACATAATAGTAAAAAAAAAAAAATCCATAATCTAAAGGATTATTCATATAACTATTCACACTGCATAATAAATCTGTGCTTAAAGTACCCAAAAACTTTTTTTTTCCACCTTTGCTTCTAATACCAAGCGCTTTCCATGGTTGTCAATGCTGCCTGGTCACAGTGCAAAGGAACCCCCGAATTGATGGGACAAGTAGAGACTGTTAGCAACTATGACTGTTAGACTGCCACAGTGCCACAGTGAGTGACCATACTACTGTCTCAAGTCACTGATGGAGCATTTTGTGAGGTATGTATTAGGCGGACCCCTTTTCTTCGCACCTGCAGAGATTTGTCTGCCCTTCTTTCTTTATATTTTATTTATTTTTTGCTTTAATTCACTTTGGTTTGTTAAATTAAGTGATATATATTTAGTTTCCCCTCTTTAGCTCTTTTGTTTTGACAGTTGTGTGGGACCACGTTTATTAATGTTGATTTAAGTCTGTCAATGCCACTCTTTATACTAAATGCTTGTCAGTGAGGTGGAAATCTGAGTCTGAAGATTGGCAGACTGCCGCAGACTTTAACTAAAGCTATTTAAATTCTGCACAAAATCAGTGGAAAGAAATTCCTACTATCCGCTGGAATTTCCTTCACACAAGGGATGAAGTTAGGTTTGATTGCGTCATCCAAATAAAATGTGGTTCACGCCAGCTAATTTTTGTTTTGTTTAATTTGTAGGTGTGTGCTCTGTTATATCCATGCTTAATGCATACCTTTTACATAACAGAGTCTGCAATCAAATAGGTATTCCCAGACCTTATCTGCAGATTCCAAATCACAGAGAATTTCAATGCATTTTTCATAATTACACTGGTTTTTAAATAGCATAGTGATATCCAAGACTGTATTTTTTTATTTTCAAAGTATCTTGGTCTGACTATCATTTAATAAAGCACATTATATAATACAATTCACTGACTAAAGTTAAAATGCCCTTGGTGCTATTGTCTCTTTGTTGCCCTGCCCCCATCTCTCTCTCTCCTACAGGTTTCGTCTTTGATGAGGCATTGTACCGCCTCCTTCATCCCTGTCCTTAATCTTTCTCGGTCCTGTTTAATAACTCTGATTGAACTCCCTCTACTGCACAGCACCTCTCTCTTATCCTTCTCACAAGGTCCTATGGCCACAACACAATGCACAATGGTAATCTGTTTAACTAGGTGGTACAAATCTGTCAGGTAGCAAACATTGGGACTGAGACACCTGGTACAATTTGTCTTTGATGCACATGTAGCCACGGAATCTGCACTGAACTGTAAAAATCAGGCATTAATAGCCGAGCTGGAAAAATTCTTTAACACTGCTATAAATTCCTGTTTTTCGCAGTTTACATTTAGTAAACAACTCCAGAGGGTCAGTTACTGTATTTTATTGCAAATTGTAAAACAAATGAAATCATTATATATATATATATGTATAATTATTTATTTTCTTCTGTAGAATAATAATAACAAAGGGATAACCATGAAAGGTACATTCAGATATTCTCTGGTTTCCAAGTTCTCTTTGGGGATGTTACTATTACCCAATTAGTACCCAATACTCCTTTTAAATGAGTAATAGTACCCAAAACTCATTTTATCTACCTCAGAAGGATGAAGGGCTGAGTCAACCCTGCCAGGAATTGAACCTGTGACCAGATCTGCTGATGAAGCATTAGCCCACTGAGCTATCTTACTAGCATCAAGCTTTGTATTTGAACTCTGTACAGTCCTCAGTTACAAGTAACTCAACTTACAGCAGCCCACAGTTAGATAAGCAATGAATTATGTAAAGTAAAGAAAAATAAACTGACTTATCTTACCAGATTTTTCCTCAACTCTTTCTGCTTCTTTGCTGCCTTGGTTCCTGGACAGCTTGACATCGACATTAAGTTTATCAAGGTATCATACAGGATAATGTCAGGGTGACCGTCCGCCATCTATAGCTCAGTAGAAGTTGGTGATCCAGTAGGACACTGACCCAATACATTCAAATAAACTTGCTAAAAAATGACTTAAAAAAAAAATCTGACTTTTGGAGTGGCTCAGTCACAGCTTAACCCAAAAGAACTGTTGCGCAATGACCTTAAGCTGAGCTTAAATAGTTTGGTAAGAAAGCATGGTGCAAAATTCATCCTGAATATTGTGCAGGTCTAATCCCAGCCACTGGACGGTCTTGTTTGCAGTAATTACTGCAAAAGGAGGTTTGAGCAGTTATGAAATCAAGGATTCACTTACTTTTTTTTTCCAACACTGTGAATATTTAATGAGTGTGTTCAATAATGACATAAAAGATTAACATTGTTCCTGTGTTATTAGCTTAAAGTACCAAAAAACTTTTTTTTAACTTTTGCTTCTAATACCAAGCGTTTTTCATGGTTTGTGAATGCCCAGCTGACGGAGGAGATTGAATCCAAGTGGCCTGCAGGACTGAAGCTCTTTACCTGATCGGAGAGTCCCAGGGCTCTCCATTTTCAGTGGACTGTTCCATTTATTGGACTTTGGATGCTGCTTCACTGGGGTCATTTATAGTTCTTGCATTAAAATAGCTATTGGAACCTTATCTATGCTTGACTACATCCTTTGGTCAGACTTCTGACACAAGTGCTTTGCTACGCTCCATGCTCTCCTATGGTGCTCCACTTGCGAGTGTGATTATTTATCACTTTATTTCTCCTTTACAATACATACAACTGCACTATACTATATCTTATTTTTGCACGGTACTACTTTCAAGTAGTCAGGTACAGACTATAAAGGTTTTTGTACAGAATGCACCTTCAGTCTATTATCAAAACCTTTGTCAAAAGCTCACCTGTGTGTTGTCTATTTGTTTATCTGTTGTTCAGTAAATTAGACTTAACCTCAGTTCTAAGCATTTCCTGTTTAAGAATAGTCCATTATATGATTTGAGACAGTCAGCAGCTGGAAAGGGCAGTAGATAACATTTCATCACGTCAGTGCACATGGACAGGAATAATACATGTTTCTTAATAATAATCCTAGGCGATTAATTGTAATACCAGTTATGTTATTTATATGATCAGCTAGATTTGTAGCAAGAATTATATAAAACGGTAAGACCGATATGAATTGGTTCCTTGAAACATAGACAGAGTATCTTTTCCAAGTATGATAAATATCGTAACATCTGCATTGCACAGGATTGGAAAACTTTGAAATTATGGGTTTGGAACATATCACATTATGTATGGATTCTGGAAGAAGATTTAGACAGCTAATAATCATATTCCATATATTAGCTGCAAACTTTTATATCCAGAGGGAGTAACTGATAAGCTTGATAAATGTGCCTGTGTTCAGTCAACAGGTTTTGGTTTTAAAGATGATATGTGCAGTGGTGTATCTTGGTTTTGTGTCAGTTATGTATCTTGTGTCTTTTGTGTCAGTTGTGTCTTCTGTTTATGACATCACCCATGGCTTGATATGCAAATGAACCTCCTGCAGTGTGCAATATGTAAGTTGCATATCAAGACGCACAGTATTGTCATAATACTTTTATGGGACTTTCGGCTAGCATCATTTTTTTTGTTTTGAAAATGTTATTATTTCAAATCTGCATAATACAAAACAAATTTAGCACATTAAAAACAATTACACTGGTCATTGGATTAGCAATAATAACAACAATATGCCATCTAAACTCCTGTTTTTGCACCTTTTAGTTAAAAACATTTGTCCTCCGAGAGGGTGATGGCAACCTCCCTTTATTGTTTGTATTGAGTCAGGGATCCAGTAGTTACAAACATTTGTTCTTCTCTAAATTCACAGTATATATAATATATGAAGCAATGCACCTGTAAAACGGCAAAAAAGCTAATCTAAGGGTGTAAGGGTGTTTTTTCCTATCTTCCATTACAGAGCCTGAAGGTATTAAAGGATTGCTCACATGTACCTGCAGGAGTTACCTGTACAGCACACACGGAGCATGTCATGTCAGTGTGAGTTACACTGTGTAGTTGAAGTTGCTCCATATCACTGTAATGGAATGTGCGTATTAACGATCTGTCTCCATGTTTGCTTGTCTGTGTCAGATGGGCTGACTGAGGTGATTGCTGAATAGCTGTGGTACATGAATAAAACGAGAAACATGCTGTAGCACATGTTATATCACTCTAACTGATATGTGCAAATCTTCAGTTCTTGGAATCATGATACATTTCTTTGTTAGCATTACATTTATATGTGGTGTTAGCCAATGTTTCATTTAACCCTTAGGGTATACTGGAAATGCATTGCAGGAGATATGTCAGCAGCTTCCACAGATGGCTAATTTTAGCTGAGAAAGTAGCCAGATGGGGGGAAATTCAAGGTTGTCACTGTGAACACAGATGGTTTAATGCCGTGAGTATTCTAGTATTCTGTTATTATTCAGCTGCTTCCTATTAGTACTGAGTGTATATACGCTGCATACTGAGCATGAATAAAGGAACTGTGAACATGTATGCATACAAATATGGTCTGTAGCATAGCTTTTCTGGATCATTTTAAATATGGTGTTCAACCCTCAGTGTGCAGTGACTTATTTATTAAGAAGTGGCTGCAATTCCCTCTATCATGAATAAAGCCCCTAAAATCAGTGGAGATAATATTAAGTCAAAATCTGCGCAATTTGTCTCTGAGCAATTATTATCTGATCATCCACATTCACCCCAACACTAGTCCCAGGCAAAATGGCATCCCAGACAAGGAACATCCTTAGGTGCCACTGTCTGGGGTACGTGCATATGAGACATTCCCTCGTTAATGAGGCAGGCCGTTAGTACCCTAAAGCCACTGACAAAAAGTTCCAATGTAAGATAATTGTAACATAAGTATGGAGAAAGGATGTTAGCCCAGTCTGTCTGCTGCCTTTGAAGTCTGCTGACGAATTAGTGATTTGTGAACACTTTAAACACTGGAGTCTTAAATCCACTAACCCCTGAGTTGTACCTGTGGAGTTAGGGAGCTAGTGCTGTGGTAGAGATCAGACTAGCTGGCTTCAATGAGTCCTTGGCTGGTGAACTGACCGTGACCTCCCAGTTAGGCTTTCACTACTCCTTTGATTTGTAATTTTTGCTCCACCTACTCTGAGGAATTCACTACCTCACTGTGCCAGTGTCTCACCCATATTTTCTAGATTTAAAGATATCACAACTGAGCCACTAATTAGAACTTTATCCTCAATCGGGTCAGTTCAGTAGGCTTCCTCACCCATCTCACTTAATCATGGTAATTTACCTTCTACCATGATTCTTGCCTTAGGATGATACCTTGCACGATGACCACGATGTAAGCTCTTCTAAACAGAGCAGTCAAAATCAGTACGTATATTAGTGTAATTATTGTCCTTTTTGATATATCAAATATATATATATATATATATATATATATATATATATATATATATATATTTAAATACACATGTGTGTGTAATATCTTTGTGAATATGTAATGAATATGTGCATGTGTGTATGTGTGTATATATGTGTGTGTATGTATATGTGTGTGTGTGTGTGTATATATGTTAGATCTATTTTGTAAACTGTGAACTGATAATCAAACAACAAAATAAGGCCACATCTGATTTGATTTGAACGGAAGAGAAACATTGTGCTTGTTAGAGATAGAGGACACTTTTTCACAAACATGACAATTAGAAGAACCTTGACATTTATCATGGAATCTGTATATGAATCAAAACTGAAGTTGTTACAAACATGATCCCCAAGATATAAGTACTTGCCATAACTCCTCTGAACTGACCTAGTTGTTAATGAAGATATACTGAATCACTGTTTAAAAAAGATTTGTACAAGTGATCTAAATGTGTGTTAAGAGCCTACAGCAAGATCATATGACATCCAATTTTATATATACTTTTAATAAAAATTAAATTAAATGTATTAATATATTTTCTTCAATGGAGCATTACTTAAAATAACCTGAATTGATTGTTCCCAGGACTATATACAGAGTTTTCTGTCTTCATGTAATCATCATTCATTCTGACTGTATAATAAACATGCGTTCCTCACTCTTCCAGATCTTGATTATCAAGCCAGACAATATTCTCTCTTCACCCTTTTTGTTGGGACTGCTGTATTAAAGCTATTCATGTACCATATTAATGTTAATTGCAGAGTTACCCCCTCTCTGTTCATTTACAGTAGCTATTTCTGACTGTGCTGCCCATACATATCAAACGCAGATCCAGAGAACACAAGGCTTTTTATAATGGACTCCCAGCAAGTTAAGCCACCAGGCCATCTAATAAAAGGATTTCTAATTAAAGTTGCCGTTTGTTCAGGGATCTTCCCCCAAACCAAAATCAAAGCAGCATGGCATAGTTCACAAACCATTGAACTCCAAAGAACAAGTAATGTATGATTCATTAAATGTCACAGACACATGCTTTGCATTTTCCACAACTCTGACAATCAAAGGGTTAAATATTAAAAATTGTGCTTTAGCTTTAAACATTGTTTATACTGTGAATGTAAATAATAAAAACATATCTATTCATGTGTTAGCAGAATTGCAACCAAATTCCTGAATCAAGAGAAAAATGTGTTAAATATATCAGTTATGTCTTCTGTTTATGACATCACCGTGGCTTTATATGCAAATGAACTACCTGCAGTCTGCAATATGTAATTTGTATATCAAGGCACACATTATTGTCATAAACAAGAGACACCACATTTCAATTTATATATATATAGCTGCAAGTTAAGTATTTTTTACCTGCCTGGTTAAAATACATGTAACGGATATAGGTCCAAGCAACTGGTTAAATCCAAATGTGTAATATTTTGTTTATAAATAAAATGACTATCTGCATTTATATACAGTATGTATGTGTCAATACTTACATACTCTATAGGGTCTACTCAATAAAGAGAGAAAAGCAGAGTATTGAGACCGGGATTCAAACTTTTAGGCCAAAGTAGTCGAGTTTAAAAATGTCTCCAGTGCAGCTGAATGGGAGAATTTTTCTAACTCAGCTACTTTGGCCTTACATTTGAATTTCCTGTCTCAATTCCCTGTAAGTCTCTCTGTATTGAGTAGACCATTATACACCATGTGCTTGTTTGTCTGTTTATTTCCTGCCTCATTTTTGGCGTTGTGTTTTGTGATATAGTTACTGCATGTATTTGTGTGTATAAGTTGATACTCAATGGACTGGCATCTGTCAGACCCATACAGTACCGTTGATGTTTGTGTGGGCAGCCTGCCAATTCATTGTTAAACTGCCCTGGAAAGGAAGAAATTTGCTGTATTTTTAATCGTTCGTTTTTTGTAACAATGCTATTCTATTTTAATTGTTCCTGTTATGTAAGTGAAGGGCTGACACGCTCCAGACAATTCATTATTACATTCTATTAAATTGTGAATGTCAGAGACTTGCTGCCAATATAGGAAGGGTGAGGTGAAGGGTTTTTTTTTCAGAGGTGGGGATTAAGGGGCAGAGACAAAAGAACCTCAAAGACAGATACAAGACACTGTGTCTTTTGTTTTTGGTTCCAAGATGGAAATAACAGTCTCCAGTTCTGATGATAAGCTGTCCTTTTGATCTCCCTTTCTTATAATTAGTGATAGACACTAGGCCATTTTATGCAGCTGTTTTGATTCAAAGTTCATGTTGTTCTAAGCTATGCAGAGGGCTTAGATTTTTTTGAGTGGGGGTATAGTTATTCACCTTTAACTCTCCCTGACCTGACCTAATTGTGTAGCTATCTGTTTTGGTTATATTGTGTCTGACACTGGTGGCAGTGATTTGAAATGTACTTCCTGTTTACCTCACAGCTAATTTTTATTTTATGGCTTATACACAAAGTAAAATATATTGTTACAAATAGAAATTCAACTACAAGGAACACTCAATGCTTAAATCAAACCTTACATTTTAAGAAACTGTACAATCATTATTATTATTTTCAAGAAAGTACTTTGTGTGTGTTTCCCAATTATGCTCTATCTTTTGCAACGTTTCTGCCTGACAGAATTGTCCTTGCTCCCTGGCCTCCTCCTCTCAGCCAGTTATGATATTTCTAAAGTGTTAAACGTGTACACTCTTGCAATGGTTCAGGATCTAGCCTTCCTCTGCTTTTGTTCCAGAAGCTGCTAGAGCTACTGATTTCATGGTGGGCTGGATCAATCCCCAGAAGAAAACTTGCAAATGATTTCATGTTAAGGATTGCATTGTATAACCCTATTCATTTCCCTATAGTTTTCAGGTTATAAATCCGTTTGCATTGTATATCCAATTCTATAGAGAGTTTTTGGGATTTACAATGCATGTGAGCTGCATTCATATATATCGTTACTAAGTGGGCATCATGCCTATCACCAGACTAAAGAGTGAGCAGCTGTATGCTCATATTTACAAGAAACAATCTGATGATGGAATAAATACATTTATTTAGTTGCCCTTTATTTTTTACACATTTAATAACCTGCAAAATTTTCCAAGATACAAAGATCAGGAAACCCTACAGGAAAGGGAGTTCAAAGTAAACCGGACAGTTACAGTTTGACAATTGCTGTAACACTTTGCTACTTGACACGCTACATAGCATTTTGTCCTTTGAAAGAAAGTTAAATGGCAAATTATTTAATTCTATTGAACCCAATTTTTATGCAATTTACCAACTGACATGCTTTCCAGTGTAACAGGCTTTACTGCAATAAGGAATAGTTTTATTGCATATGTAATTTCCCATAAGGCTTGCAGAAATCATATTTAAACAGATGTACAGAAAAAAAAGTTTAAATCCTCTCACCTCCCAAGTGCAACATGTAATATTTGTAAAAGCTTGCATAGCTAGCGTGTCAGATAAATAATAGTATTATTTCTTAGAAATTTCCAGTTAATCCATTCCAGTTGGGTTAACAGCGTTAACTACCATGTTCTAGGGATGGTCTAAAGTTCTCTGTTTTTTAAGAAGTTGAAATTGCCAGACTATGTGTTTTTATTTCCTTTTGCATCAGCTGATATTCTAAGTAGCAGATAGCTCATGTCACCCCATCTAGACAGGTCTATTTTGGACTGTTCTTTACGTTTGTCCTCTTTAGACGTTGTGGTCTCACTTGGAAGGGAGATATGTGCAGTGAGTCTTGTAACTCTTAAAGGGTGGTATGAGCCACCATGGAAACTGTCGACCTGATGTTTGGGTAAATGTGACTTCCGTATTGGTAAAGTAGGAAGGCTACTGATGGGCAGTGGGAATGTAGAAGTTACACATTGATAAAGGAAAATGCAGGTCTGAAAGGTTGGTGTTCTATAAGTTCTCTCTTTAAGGGTACCTCAGGCCCTTAAGACATTTAAGTAGAAACCAAGACCTTTTTAAGCAATTTCCCACCACTGGTTCTATAATCATGTGGGTCTCATATAGAGCAATATGGACCAAGGACTGGGTTGCAAAGAACATAGCATAAAACTGTACTAGAAAAAATACAGATTGATTTATTGTAGAAATAACACTCACACGTAAAATATGCAAAATGAGACCAGCTCAGTTTTGCGTAGTTATCTTAAAAACAGTGGTGGTTTACCCAACACGAGATCCAACTTGGCCCTATGGTAGAAAGCTGTGCAAACTTGCATCAATAGTTTCTCCTTTACCGATGTCAATATGGACAGTTACAGATGGAACCAGCAAGTCGACTTGCAGAAATGGAACAAACGCTGAATTCGTGGAGGGCATCCAAAATCACAATCACCAAATTATGGATACAGATAAGAATAATAAGTAGGAGATCGGCAGCCATATGCGTTTTGTTAGGTGATATATTAACTTCTGAAAACGATCCTGGTTTTTCTGGATATGGTGTTCTATGTCATTTGTCATATTAAATATTGATTGTTGGAACTATAACCTGAGTTTAGTTTGGAACCGCAGTGTAAAATAGAATCCGATCCTGTGACGTTTCGAGCTGGGCTAAGTTAAAAGAGCGTTAAAATCTTTGATGGGCTGGGATGATAGTGGAACATCCTATTCATTTATGAATTTGACTATGTTAACATGAGTGAAGCTGTTACAAATTGTTTGTTAGGGATGACAGTGGATGTCCTGTCACCCTCTCAATTGAAATTCCTACTGTACGACTGTATTTAAGTGTCTGTTTTTGATCTTTGTCTTAAACTAAAAGAAAAAGTAATTTATATATTTATAAAAACAAAAGCAGAAGTCAAAATTACCAATTCATCTACAAACAATAATTAAACCTACCATAAACTTTCACTTTTTGTGATTCTGTGATTTGGATTTAATCTTGAATTATTTATTTATTTATTTAGAACGTGTTTTTCCAGGTGTTTTCACAAATTGTCAAGTGTTTCGTACAATATATTTTGCCTGTAAATTCAGCATGTAACTGGTGTAATAAGAAGGTTTCACAAATTATGTCACATACAGGGCACAGGGGTATACGTGTGCCACATGACAAAGTGAGAGTATATATTTTCGTATAATGACGTTTTTGCATAGTTTGTTTCCATATCAAGTTAGACTAAGTCTACAATTCTGTTACATCTTAACTTCCAATGACGTTTATACAACAGACAGCTAACAACTCGGAGAGAAAAACATTTAATCCACCCTTCCTGTATTTGTGTGCTTGTAATCAAAAAGGTTTTGTACTCTCAAGGAAAGAGGAGAATCTTGATTATGCTGTGCCTCTGGTCAGGGACCAAGAAGAACTTTTGTCTAGACAGAAATTAGACCTAGCATAGATAGTATCCTTTGTCAGTGTACTGTTAAGAACTTGCTTCTTATAAGGAGATTCACGTGAGAGGGCCCTGCGAATCCGTTCTGAGTGTGTTCTGCTGAATTACTACAAATCCCCTTCTTTTTAAAACAACTGATAGTATTGTCCTCAGGTTTGTACTTTTATATGCACCAGACACAGCTACATAACGCAGCCAGGCTCTCGATAGTGTGATGAGAACTTTGAGATATGGCAAAGCACTGTGGGTTTGTTGAACTGGTTTTGTTTAAAGGACATCTGTACCAAAAATTGAATTTCTGTTTAACTGAAAGATTGTATCACATGTAGATGATTTATAAAGAAATTATTTAATGAAAGAATACAAATGAAGTGGTTTATTAAGCCTTTACTTAAGTAAAGTAATTCTTTACTCAATTTAGTTATCTCAGACATGTTGTTTATAATCTTGAATCAGATGTTCACTCACCTTGGTTCAGATGAACAAAGATCTGACCCCTCTGACCAAAGATTCTAAACAAAATGACTCAATAAGGTACTTTATTTGTATTATGTTATTAAAGCATTTCTATATAAAAGGCCTACACTTGATGTCCTCTTTCAATTAAACAGAATTTCATTTTTTTCTACAGTTGTCCTTCAGTAGGCTGTCTGTGTTGGGTGTGCTTCAAATCTGAATCTGCAACTCCTGTTTTTCCAACTGCCATGTACTTGACCTATTTTTTGTTGCCCAAGAAGGCAAATAATGAAAATGTTACAAAGTTGTAAATTAAGATTATTCATTAGATTTGTCTGCTGCTATACAATAATGTACTTTCAATAACTACTCAGAACTAAGCTTACTTATTTCAGAGGCATGGCTATCTTTTTCCATAGGATAGTTTCCAAGACCCAACCAGCTAACAATCTTGGCTACTGGACTCACTAAATTTGGCATTTCCATTTTAGAACACACACCCTTGAGAAGGGTATGAGATCATAGTTAAAATAAAGTAAAATAAATAGTTTCTTGGACTACCTAACAATGATTGCAAGCTCCTTGGGTTAGTAACCAATGTACAAAATGTCATGACAGTCAAGAGCTTGCAATCTAATAGGATCCTCTTGACATGGTGACCAAATATATATGGAGATAGACATAAGTTGATAACATCTGACATTAAGTAGAGTTTTTTTCGGATTGGTAAAGGGCCTCCGTTAAGTGCAAGGTTTTAGGATGACTTTAGAAAGCACAGTTAGATTCAGGTTTTTTTGGCTATACTAAAACATATAATGGTCGGTAAGTTGGTACATGGAAAAGATAACCCATAACTCAAGCAACCACAAATCGAAAACATTTGGTGTCATAACTATTAACTTTTATGCCTAGGAGTGTCTGTAGGCTCCATGTTGAACAGATGACTGCTAATCACACAGGAGGAGTGCAGAAATCTCTGTGCAAAGGCCATTCGGGTATAGACTCCCCTAATACCCTCTGGCTCTGTACCATTTTGGTTAGTCCCACTTATCTGTGGGCAGGGCCGGCCTTAAGTGTCCCGGCGCCCTGTGTGGGCTTCCCCCATGCCCCCCCCCCCCCTGTCTTTCACCCACCCGTCTCTTTCACTCCTTTATGTATGTGGCCCTTTCCTCTTCCTTGCCATGTCTGTCTCTCTCCCCCCTCCCCTGTTCTGTCTCTCTCGCCCCCTCCCTCTGTTCTGTCTCTCTCCCCCCCTCCCGTCTCTCTCTCTTCCCCCTTCCCCTGTTCTGTCTCTCTCTCCCCCCTCTCCCTGTTCTGTCTCTCTCCCCCCTCCCCCTGTTCTGTCTCTCTCTCCCCCTCCCTCTGTTCTGTCTCTCCCCCCCTCCTCCCCCAGTTCTGTCCCTCTCTCACCCCCTGTTCTCTCCCCCCCCCCTTGCCTGCAAATGTGGATCCAGGGAGTGGGCGGAGCTAACCAGCTGAGCGGTGTAGCTCCGCCCCCACCCTGTGAAGCAGAGCAGCGCCTGCTTCACTGGCAGCAAGAGAAAGTGCTGCTCGGCTCCCCATGGTTAATGCAGGCTCCCCATGCTTAATGCAAGCATGGGGAGCCGAGCAGCACTTTCTCATGCTGCCCGTGGCTCCCCGTGAAGCAGACGCTGCTCTGCTTCTCAGGGTGGGGGCGGAGCTACACCTCTCAGCCGGTTAGCTCCGCCCCCTCCCCAGATCCAGCAGAGCTTGCCGAGCAGAGGGCTGGTGAGGGGGGATCTTTTTTTTTGAGCGGGCGGGCGCCCCCCCCCTAAGAAAACACACAGATTGTTCAATACACACATCCCTATATAAAATCATCAGCACGTAACAAGAAACTTGCTTTATTAATGTCATCGGAGCTTTATGATTTCTGTTTACATTCAACATTGTCTAGTTTGTTCATGGATACAATTTACAACATTTGCCTGTACAATATTGGTTTATTTATCCCTCTGGCACTCAACATGTTAAAGTTCAGCAGCTAATAAAGGCAAAGTGTTGTGCTCGGAGATAGCATGCTTTAATGAGCAATTGGTTTAAAAAGATTTCATCTTATTTTTAGTCACCCCCCCCCCCCCCCCCCAAGCCTGGGTTAGGGATGCTTATTTGCGTAGCTGGAAATCAGTTTAATGTGCCAAACTATAACGCTGCAGGCCTCTCCATGGATAAGTATTATACACGATAGGTTGGTTTTCTCTCCAAACAAATCGGTTCCTTTATGAGGGAAACTAAAACGATATGCGTTTTGTACAATTTTGGTTTTTCAGTGTTGTATTAATTATTCCTAAAAATGCTATTAGCATACTGTTATTTACTAAGATTTAGAACACAACTGGGACACCTACCAAGGTATCTTAATTCTGCCCACATGTGCAGACTCTCACCTAGGGCTTAACTCACATTCGCATGCATCTTTGCTTGCTTCCATGGTCTGTAAATCTGCATTGTATCTGTAAACACAGAAAATTGGGAAGATATTCAGTCACCCGACTTAATAGTAATTGGTAGCTGTTGGTGAGTATGTAGCGCTTTGGTGCAGTTATCAGAGTCATCTTTTAAAGGAACTGCAAAAACAGATCTCAGACAGCTGAATAATCAAATCTCCAGAACATCTCATACATGGGTGAGAGGGCCGAATCCGGGAAGATATACAGTACCTACAAAGGTAGACTTCTCGGCATTGATGACACAGGTCAAAACTGACTGCTACTCAGCAGTGAATGCAATCTGCTGGACCATAAAAGAATAGCTGAAGGACCTTCATTCAAACCTTTAAAAGTAAGGCCATCACCTTGAGGCTGTTAGGACTGATCAGACCCATCTGGCCTGTGTGATGACTGAGATAGAGGCTAAGCTTTGGGAACAATGTACAGCACAAAGATAAAGTCATCATTGAAATGTTTAAAATTATTTTTGCAATGTGACTCCAGGATACAATTGGCCAACTTTTCAATCATAGATAGATTCTTCAACATGTCTATCTCAGTGTGGACCACACTTAAGTCAGCGCTCTTTTGTATACACACACACGATATATGGAAAACACCTATCTCTTACCATTATGTTAATTTGCTCACATGCTATCTGAGCCTGGGCACATACAGAACTGGAGACCAACCTTAAAATATTTGAGCTACACCTTATGTTCTTTGACAGATGGAGGGATCCAAGGGCAGATTATAGCTTGACACCATGACCTCACATTTAAAACCCACCTCTGAGGGTTTCGCGACCTTATGTTGGCTGCATTACCTGTTGCCCCTCTATCATCAACAGCCTATTATCTTAAAGTGCATCTGTCCATGCTCATATGTCGAGGTTCACCTGCTTACATGCTCGGCATGAGTTGCTTACCACGGTATCAGTGTGTATGCTTATTTACACACCATTTTATCCCAGAAGTAGGCAGAAATAGATCTACTTCCTATAAATGGACAATGGATATTTATTGTCTGGGTGTTTTGCTGTCCTGGTATTTGGCAGGAGTGCAGATGATCCTTTTCCTACTCCCCTGGAGTCATATGGTCTGCTTTATTACACACAAGGCTATATAGTGATGGATCACCTGGACCACAGGAAGAATTCACTGTAATTTGATATGTCGGCACACATCAGAGCATGGCAAATGTATATTCGAGAGTGCCCCATACGCAGATTTACAGCATATGGGGTTACAATCTTGGCTCCCCTACCTTAACTGTAATGTTATTATATAACTTGTTTACTGTACATATTGTATTAAAAACAGGTAACATAGGCCCTACATTCTATACAACATGCTGACACTTGCATACAACACCCGAAATTAAAGACTACACGTATAGACCACGTTTTTTTTATCTCGCACAGGCACCTGAATCTATTGACTCATTGTACAACTGGAGTGACCATGCCCCAGTCACTACACAACTCACTATCCTGACTTTAACCACACAAAAGATTAACTGGAGTCATAACAAATTACTTCTAAAGAACCCAGGGACCTTAAAATCCTTATGAGAGACACTACAAAATGTTTCCCCTGACCTCCAACAGTCTGGGGACCCATAAAACTATTAGTAGACGCTAGTTGGAGAGCATGGGTGCATACCAAAGGAAACAACAATTAGCTGTCATGACTTTAGTGGGAGAAATGTCTAGAATAGAGACTAGACAACTCCCCCTGAAACCATCTACCAACCAAACTCACTCTAATATCCCAGAGCTCTCAACCAATATTAGATACTCAACTCCCATATGAAATCAAAACTTTGTGTGGACTTTGACACAGAAATAGACTCTCCTATTACACCGGAAGAGTTGGCAGCAGCTTTAAAATTCTTCCCAGCTGGTAAAAGTCCTGGTCCCGATGCACTTGTTACCATTTAATATAACATTTTTGCTGATATGTTATTCGTTTTTTGGTAGAAGTAACTTCTTATCACAAAACAAAATGGGCGCCATAAACTAGGAAGGAAACTGATCATAGTAACAAGCTGTGATCTACAAGGAATGGGAAGGGTTAACTTTTTTTACAGGAAATCAGCATGTGAAGTACAGGGAGTGAATAGGAGACAAGGTCAATGCATATAGATATTGACTTTCCAATCTAATTTGCATGTGATCACCGTGATCACATGGCCGGAAACCCTCCAATCGAGTCCAGGAACATTGCATCTGGTGAGAGACAGACTCCTGGACCCGATACACACCGGATGGCAGTGCGCACGGAGCACACCGCCAGCTTACCTGCATAACTTGTCATAAGGTCGCGAACCCTGCAGGACTTATGACAAATTGACTCGTCATACGATTGTAAAGGGTTTAAACACTGTTATTATTAAACATGTATACATAAACTGCAAATTGTCCTCATGTTTTATTGATTATGAGCACATACATACCTTTATGTGAAATTAATTAATGAGGCTACTGGTTTAATTGTTCAATTTACCACAAATTACAGTTGGACAATCCTTTACCAGTGACAGCTAATCTCCATGTTGAACTCAATGATGATGTGATGTTACATAGAAGGGGGAGGCAGACCTAACCTGCTAAACCTTATGTTTTCTCATCAAAGGAACAGCCACACTATTTTAAGGGCTTTATTGTGTATTTATCTCTGTAAACATTAGTGGATGGTTTACACTTTTTTTTCCTGTAAACAGGAAAAGGGTTGAACTTGATGGACACAAGTCTTGTTTGAACCCAAACTACTTGAACTATGTAACTATATTAAACCAATTTAACAATTAACTATTTCTCAATGAACCAGATAATATACACTGCCATTCTGAAAAATGAATTGGTCTATTACATAATTAAGTGACTCTGGTTCAGGGGATTTGCTATGAGCATTTATCCCAGATGAGTTCTAATAGTAATAATTTGTTCAATGAGTTTATTTGAAATGAGGCCTGTAAAGAGGGTTACCACCTTTTCTTCAATAAATGCCAGCCATGCTGTCACTCACATAATCTTAAAGGGACTCTATCACCTAAACATTCTTTTTACAGCGAATGTAGTCCATAAAAAAAATCTATAAGTTGTGTTAACAAAACTGCAAGCAAATGTCTTTAGAGTCTCCTATTTATGACATCAGCGGTGGCATGATATGTAAATTACACCTTCCCCATTGAAAAGCAGTTCCTTTTCAGATCATGCCAGAAGTGATGTCATAAACTGTAGACTCCACAGACATTTAAATCATATTTTATTTCTAATTTAGGCATTTGCTTCCAATTTTGCTGACAGAATGTATAGATCATTTTCAATCATTCTGTATGACCTACGTGCCCATAAAAACAATGCTTAGGTGATACAGTCCATTTAACATTGCCCTCAATCCAATAGATTGCCAGCTGGGTGGCAACTCTACTTGTAGACTAATGTGATATGGAAATTGATTTATATTAAATCCTCCAGATCATAGGTGTTCCACTGCAGCCCTCTGGTTGTCCTGTACCATAACTTTCATAATTTTCTGGCACTGTAAATGGCTGTTGTGGGGTTATGGGATTTGTAGTTCAGCAGCAGCAGCTGGAGGGCCGCAGCTGGACACTTAGCTTGAAAGCAGGACTCTGTACCTCATATATCTGTCTCTATTCATCTAACGTAGTCTGCAGTTCACTTTTATTCTCTCTACCAGGGCTGCCTAAATTGTTGGAGCAATATAAACAAAAGCTAATGTAATGAAATGTCCTGGTGGTGTCTCTTCAGGTGGCATTTCTGACATCACATTTTAATTAAATGATCTCTACTTTTATTTGTTGTAGTCAAGAGCCGGTCATTTATTCCTATAGCAAAAAAAAATATTTTATGAACCACACAAGGTGGTAATGCGGTTATATAGAGAAATGCTATGATTAGATTATATGAAATAAAAATGTGCTTTATGGATATAAGATATAATATCTTGTAAATAAATAAAAAATGTGCTTTATGGATATAAGATATAATATCTTGTAAATAAATAAAAAATGTGCTTTATGGATATAAGATATAATATCTTGTAAATAAATAAAATATGTGCTTTATGGATATAAGATATAATATCTTGTAAATAAATAAAAAATGTGCTTTATGGATATAAGATATAATATCTTGCAAATAAATAAAAAAAATGTGCTTTATCGATATAAGATACAATATCTTGTAAATAAATAAAAAATGTGCTTTATGGATATAAGATATAATATCTTGTAAATAAATAAAAAAAATTGTTTTATGGATATAAGATATAATATCTTGCAAATAAATAAAAAAAATGTGCTTTATGGATATAAGATATAATATCTTGTAAATAAATAAAAAATGTGCTTTATGGATATAATATCTTGTAAATAAATAAAAAAATGTGCTTTATGGATATAAGATATAATATCTTGTAAATAAATAAATAAAAATGTGCTTTATGGATATAAGATATAATATCTTGTAAATAAATAAATAAAAATGTGCTTTATGGATATAAGATATAATATCTTGTAAATAAATAAAATATGTGCTTTATGGATATAAGATATAATATCTTGTAAATAAATAAAATATGTGCTTTATGGATATAAGATATAATATCTTGTAAATAAATAAAAAAAAATGTACTTTATGGATATAAGATATAATATCTTGTAAATAAATAAAAAATGTGCCTTTTGAGTATAAGATATAATAATATATATTAACAGATAAAATTCAGCACAGAATAGTAAAAATAATAAAATTAAAGAGGAGGGGGTTAATGATTAATAGATATTGGAGATTGTTTTGTTATTTTAGCCTTGTAGTTCAGAAAAGCTGACAAAAGCATTGCAACAAAAAAAACCCACACATGAACTTTCACCCAGGCTGATGAAATCTAGAATTACACAAATATGTTCTATAGTATCTGTGAAAAAAAATAAGGGATATTTGCTCAGTTCAGCAGAATGGGAAAAACTATGAAGACAAGATGCAGAGACCGCAATGAATACCTTACAAAATATACAGGTAAATACACATTTCTTGATTACCTGCCCATTCTGAGACATCTGGGGCTCTCTTAGTGTATTGTAATGGTACGTGCACAATAGCTGGCTCATGTTTTGTATCAGTACATTAGGAGTTTTCAGACCGTATGGTGCAGAACTGCATGACTATTATATGTGCACCACTGTCCTAACAAGTTAAAATAGACCCTTATTGCAGTGGATAAGAGCAGTGGAGGGCTGGCAACTTGCGGCCCAGGGAGCAAAAACTATTTAGGGGCCTATAGTTCAATTTAACAGCTCATTCATTATCCTCAGAGAGAAAATACACAGGAAAACAAATATGCTTCAATAATATTAAAGGGAGCCAAAAAGAGTGACATTCACACATTCATGTTCCCAAAGTCTTGGCGGTGGCCAGGTCTCCACGGTTAGTTGCACCTTTTGTGCAACGGAGCGGACCGGGGGCGCCGGGGGGGGGAGGGGCGATTAGCATCCCATTGGGGTCTAAACTCCCAAACTCAAGCTTTATTTTTTTCTGAGTTAGTGTATCAGTTAAAGTGAACATGATATTAAGGTGCAAGTGGAAGCGAAGGAAGGCTGCATTCTCCATTGCTTGCTGAATCCCTGCTGACATGAATAAGCGTGGAGACACGTGAAACGCGTAAGGCATCTGTTTTATCTGTTTGTTATCCCTGATGTTCGTGATGTTTCCTTGATTTAATACAATCCTTTATCATTCAACCTACTCCGGAGTGCGTGTCCTTTTGTTGCTCATTTTCATTGAATCCCTGCTGTGGCTTTCTTGCAAGGTCTCTTACTTTAGAGTACACACTATAGGCTTCCCTTATGATTTCCTGATAGCCAATTGGGTAGGTGGATGTGTCTCTGACGATGAGTATTGCATGTGTGTCTGTGAAAAAAAAAAAAAAAAAATATATATATATATATATATATATATATATGTATATGGAAACAAGATAAATAGAACTGTTTAAGCTTCAAAAGATGGTGTTGAGTGGCTTATGCTACTTAAAACCATACTGACACCTTGATGTTAAACTTGAGGGCGAACTTACATTACCCTCCCATTCAATGCAAGTCTCTGGTCAGAATTCTGATTTAAAGACTGTATTCTGTGTCCTCAGTCCCAAAAGTGAGATATTAGTGCTATAAAGTACCTGTTTAGTTAAATATTTAATTTAAAAAACTCACTTAACAAAAACAAAAGACATATCTGAAATCAACAATGCAAAAGAAAAAAATAAACCCTTTTCATTTTTTTTGGTGGGAGTGTCCCTTTAATCCAAAAACAGTCCAGGGTTTTACAGTTTCATCCTGCCAGCACAGTCCATTTAATTAGACAAACAGATCCACCTGTACAGCTCATGCACAACATGGGAATCTTTGGGAATATCTTAAAAAACTAATTGTTGCAGTATCTTGGACTATGGAGAATAATGGTATAGTAGACAGAGGTGGTGCCATCTGTTTTTATATGTCTTTTAATAATATGTGAATAACGTTTATATTTCAATATAGTAATTTTAGACTTGTTATAGATCTTTTGAATAACATTGTCTGAAATGTGCTATATGCGTTAGACAATATTTGAGCAGCATTTCTTGAATAATACAATTGAGATCCCACTTCTAGCCAAGGTGATAGAGTTTCTGTAAAAATGAAAGTGTACAAATATGATTACTTGATTCAGTTACACTGCATAGATTGTAACCTTGTGAGCAGGGATGTCTACCTTATGTATCAGTCTGTTCTTGTTCATCTAGCTTAGTATGTTACCCTTCTGGATGCTCTGTACTTAGGGCTATGCTAAATGTTAGTGCCATATAAATAAATGTTAATGTAATGTAATTTCTGCTGTATTTGAGGATTGCTACATGTCACAAAACAACGCACAGGTTCCACTGATAGACTATCATGAGTGACTGATCCCTATTAAGAAAACTCTATACATGATATTATATAAAAAGGGAAAATATCGGTCATATTTTTCTTCCCATCACATATACCATTTAACTTGCTCATCCTTCATGTACTCCTGGCAATAAGTACATAGTCTGTCTACAAAATAACAAACAAAGACCCAAAAGCAGGAATGGTAGGTGCGCTAAGTAAACCCCACCAGCAAAAAGTGATAAAAAAGGAAATATGATAATTGTCTGGAAGGACGGTCGCTCCTTTGTACAATATAAGGGTGGTCTTGAATGTCTTGGAATATTTATAGATAGAGAGAGAGACAAAGATCATAGTACAGTACAGCTTGCAAATCTAGAATAGTGCAGTGGGTGTAAACAGAAGCACTCACAAAACTGTCAAATACATAAGGCTCATCTGTTGTATTTTGGTGCCTCCCCTCCTCCGATGATCATGGGTGATGAGAGAATACAGGGAGATAGAGTGAATATATTTCAAAGTGCAACATTTTAATATAGAAACAATAGTATCTTATATATAAGGTGCAAGGCAAAGAGCACGGCAGCTCTTCACAGAGAGGATCTGGCAGCCCGATGTCCCGCAATAGTACATAAAAATAGCTATAAGCTCAGTATAAAATGGAGAAAAGTCCGTGATGAAGCCGAAAAAATGGCTTAAAAAAAGCAGCAGCAGTGCAAGTAGTCATGCTATGTGTTTCGCCTGTTTCTAGGCTTCCTTCTGGCGTGTGACTACCGTACTGACTCAGTTCCTTAAATGTTCAAATTTTGCGGTGTGAACTTACGGGTTCCTCCTCCAATGATGTCATCACGACTCCGTCACATCGGTAGATTTTGCGAGACCGTCCTTCCAGGCAATTATCATATTTCCTTTTTTATCACTTTTTGCTGGTGGGCTTTACTTAGCGCACCTACCATTCCTGCTTTTGGGTCTTTGTTTGTTATTGTTATTCACGTGTGTGTCCAGAGAAACACACAGGTTGGTGCTGCTTAGTTATAGATTAAGCGCTACAATTTATCCTTTTTTGTACATATATGTCTAGAAAATGCTTCCCTTTGGCACTTTCTCTACAATTTCTTTGATCTTTCTTTTATTCTTATTTTTTTCTCTGTCAGAATCAATAACGTTTTTAAACTGTTTTATTATTAAAGTAGACATACAAATATATTTTAGCACGCACATTTGGACTCCTCTAAAGTCATGCATAACATGTGGAAGAGGCTGCATTACAATTCTCCATTTTTAGATCACATGGTTGTTTGAGCAATGCTCTCCTGATATGTCTAAATGATACCTGTAGGTCTAAATATTTTTCATGCTATTTGTATTTTTTTCAGTGTGGTAGCTCTTTGTAAATAAGTAATAACTTAGACTACTTTATCGTTATTCACGAAACATTTCATCATGCTGTGGTTTGAATTGGAACTATGAATATAATTGTTTTTATTTGTCTGTATAATGCACTTACAGTGAAAAAATCAGACTGGCCTCAGGAGATGTGGCTATGTTTCTAAACATTGGGGTGTGGACCGTATGTAGTTTAGCACCCCCAATGTTATAAGCTTTTTATAAGGAGCTGTGTTTTTTAACTTATTATTTTGTTTTAAATCACAGAGCATTATGCATGTATGAGTTGTGTGTTTGTGTGTTTGTGTACTGCGAGTTACCAGGATCATTTCCTAACCTTTTACTACTTTTTAAAGGAAAGGATACAGTATATATAATTTCTTGAGAAACATACATACAGGATTAATTTATTGCACATGGGAAGCTTTGGAAATAACAAAGAAGACCGTCTCCGATGCACTGTCAGATTGCATATAACATTTAATCAAAATGAAATAGGAAATAATAAATGAAGAACTAATAATAGTAAAGTTTTATTCCATGTTCATGTAAAGTTCATTCAGCATGAACCTGATTTAAACGGTTAGAAATGCCCAATGATTTGTAGGTGCTGTGACTTGTCAGATTTATATAGTGTTGCACTACCGGGTATCTAATTGGCTGGTATTAGCTGGTGCCAAAAAGCAAAAACTGCACTTCTCACACTTTCAAAGTTGTCAACAATTCTATAAACATAATAGGTGCCATGCTGTTTTATTCTATGAAGATTCGCCAAGGCCTAGTGTTTAAAAGAATTCTTATTCTCAGATGAATGTTCTTATAACTGGTGTACTGAGAAGCTGCCCAGGTGCCAGGCGGAGGAGGTGACTGCACTACAGTTTACATCTATTACTAATTTGTCCTATTTGTTATGTATCTAAATATGAGGCATTGTTGAAGTAGGGAAAAGTCGTGGGCCAGGCCAATAGTGGCGGAACGTGGAACAAATACCAGATACCTGGGGGTTAAGGTGGAACAGTGTTCTACACCGTTTTAATGGGTAGTGACTAAGTTTGGGCACTCCAACTGTTGTAAGCTACATTTCCTATGATGCTAATCCAGTCACATGGATAGCTGTGTATCATGGGAAATGTAGTTCACAAAAGTAGCAGAGCCAACAGTTAGCTCTTATTGATTTAAAGTGCAACATGCTGGCATTCAGCAAGTGGTTACAGAGGGGGGCAGGGCTTTGGTTTATTATGCTACAGTGCAACATGTGTAACTATTTCTCTCTAGCAGATACTTCTAAAACTAAATAAAAAACTTAAAGCCCTTTTAATCCCTGAAGGAAAAACAAGATTCACCCCGAGGACACATAAATAATGATGAGTTATTTAATTAGCAGCATCTAATAGACCACACACATTGTAACTGTATTGCTTATTGAGGGTTCCACACCAGTTGGAGAAACACTTCGAATTTAAATGTTAGACCTATTTATACTGCCTCTTTTTTCTCAAAGTCAACAAAAACAACACATTAGACCCTGGTGTATTGTCCCTTTTGTTATTTCAAGTCATTGTGAAACACAATTGTGTGAACAGAACCCAGCTTCAGTGGCAAGCCTAAAACTATTAAATGCAGTAAACAAGAATAGTAGTCTGATTAAGAACCCTATAATTGTGTGTGTGTGTGTGTGTGTGTGTTTGTATGTATGCAGAAAGAAGGAAAATAAATAAAATTGGTTCTCTAGCATGATTTTGACAGTTTTGTTTTTTTGTAATCATATTTCTAGCTCAGGGTGGAATAGTGTCTATACAGCTATTGACAGAGAACTCCTACTACCTATAGCCACAAAAGAACTAGTGTGATTCATTTCCCAACACCAGGTACAGGCAGTGCTGTATTTACCGCGAGGCATCCTAGGCGGATGCCTAGGGCGGCAAATTTTGGGGGGCGGCAGCGCCCCCCAGCACTGAAGAAAAAAAAAATTAAAAAAAAAAAAAAAGACCGCGCTGGCAGGCACAGACAGAGGTGAGAGGGGATCGGAAGATCCCCCCTCACCATCGCTCTGCCTGCCAGGCTGCACGGGGAGCCGAACAGGCAGCACAGAGAAACCTCCGTGCTGCTTGTTCGGCTCCCCGTGCAGTGTGCCGACACGGAAGTGCCGACAGTCACGTGACGGGCGCGCTGACGTCATACGCGCGCCCGGTCACGAGACCTGACGGCACAATCGCCGGGAAGCCGAACAGGCAGCATGGAGGGACCATGCTGCCTGCCTGCCAGGGAAAGGTAAGTGCTGATGGGAGACTGTGTGTGTGTGTGTGTGTGTGTGTGTGTGTGTGTGTGTGTGTGTGTGACTGAGTGTGATGGGAGTCAGAGTGTGTGTGTGTGTGTGTGTGTGTGTGTGTGACTGAGTGTGATGGGAGTCAGAGTGTGTGTGATGGGAGACTGTGTGTGTGTGTGTGTGTGTGTGTGTGTGTGACTGAGTGTGATGGGAGTGAGAGTGTGTGTGATGGGAGACACTGTGTGTGACTGAGTGTGATGGGAGTCAGAGTGTGTGTGATGGGAGACAGTGTGTGTGATGGGAGTCAGAGTGTGTGTGATGGGAGACAGTGTGTGTGACTGAGTGTGATGGGAGTCCGAGTGTGTGTGATGGGAGTAGGAGTGTGTGACTGAGTGTGATGGGAGTAGGAGTGTGTGACTGAGTGTGATGGGAGTGTGTGTGTGATGGGAGTATGAGCTTGATGTGAGTCTGAATGATGGGGCATGTCTTAGGTGTGTAACGTGGGTGTGCAGCTTGGGTAGGGGGGTGCCCGGATTTTGTCTGCCTAGGGCAGCACAAAATCAAGATACACCACTGGGTACAGGACGCATCAGATTTCAAAACCTAAGGAATTAGTAAATTAGCTGACCCTGAGGTCTTTCCAAATTTTCACATTTTAAAAACTGTGGTATCCAGTGAAGTATAAACTCCAGTTCTCATGTAAATCCTAAATGTATGTGTAGACAGTGGTGTATCTTGGTTTTTTGCTGCCCTAGGCAGACAAAATTCTTGCACCCCCCACACCCACGTTGCACACCTATGACATGCCCCATCACCCACATAGCACACACATTAAATGCCCAATCACCCCATTACGTGCCCCCATCAACCACCTTGCCTACACACTAAATGCCCCATCCCCCCATTACATGCCACCATCATCCCCATTACATACCCCCACCACATTCTTTACATGCCCCCGTCACCACGATTAATTGGAAGGAGCTAAAGTTTGCTGAACGGTGGGGGAGGGAGCGAAAATGTTTGAAGCACCAGCACCCTCTGGCAAAGTGCCGCCCTAGGCGAGTGCCTTGTTTGCCTTGCAGAAGATACACTACTGTGTGTAGATATCCTTTATCCAGTGACCAGCATTCAGCCATGCATTGGGCTATATTAGAAGGAAAAATACTAACTGGGTGACTTGAATGTCATCAGAAATTTGTGTACATTATAAAGGTGTCTGTTTTAGATGCTGTGATTATGAGAATCTGCCTGCTCACCCAATTATCATATGTCCTTATTCTGGATTGTTCACAGCTGTCATGTCTGTATAGGCCATGCCTATTACGCCACATTGTGCAAAACACGGGATGACTGCTATTACCAAAACACTATGGGCTGGATTCATAAAAGCTGAGTGAAATAATAGAAAATTGTATATATACTTTAACATTAAAGAATTTAAAAAAAAAAAAAAAGTTGAATGAAATAATTTTTCCAACTGGGCTAAAGTGTTATATAACCTTTTGAATTCCCTACTATTCTCTTATTCATGAATAAAGCTCCTAAGAAAGTTCTCTGCACATTTCATCTTAATTTTAATGAATCAGTTAAATTGCCTTCTGGTAACCAGCAGCCACATCTTAAGGGAAATGCAAACAATGATTTTAATTTTGTTATATTTGCAAAGATCTCAAGCACAAAAAAAAATGCCTTACACTGTGATCTCACCTCAATAAAATTGTACAAGTATATCTAATTATAGTAGAGATCATGTCAGCACATTAGTACTTTAGTGTGTACTTCAGAAGATGTATAAAGATAGCTACACAAAATGAATCCTGGATTAATGATTTAGTGATCATTTTTATAACCTTTTATGATGGTGTTATAAATAGGCATACAGTGAAACAGTGTATTTGATTTAAACTTTCTAACTTAGGGCATCTCCATCGCTTAATTTTGAGGGATGCTAATGAAAAAATGCATGCTTCACAGCAGAATTTGTTAAAATGAAAACTGCAGTCTGGTCTGTATTAGGTATAAATTTATCATAAGCATCCTTGAATATAATGGCAATGTTGCTTGAGAACTACATCTCCCATATTCCTCGGCTAGCCAGGAAATTCTGGGAGTTTTAGTCCAGGGTACCTTTATTATTAGACCAGACACCACATTAGAGTAAAATCATGTAGATGAGAATCTACTTTAAAATATATCAAACATGATTTTTTTTTTTAATTACTGGGAACTGAATACTCTTCGGCATGATAAAAATCTATATTTGTATAATAGATTATCTCCCATTTAAACCCTTTGATCCTTTCAATGACCTTTACAGTTAACTATAATGTTTTTTCAAAGACTTAGTGGAGACAGAGCAGCTCATCCGCCAAGGTCTCTAATCTGTCTGGGTAATTTAATTACATTCTTGTTTTCTTTTTTTCTGCCATAAATTTTCATTTGGAAATGCATTGTTTTAAACTATTGGGACACTGTTATTTTATTTTCTATGGCACATGCATGTTTGCACTGCCCTTATGGAATAGACAGTCATAGTTTTGGTAGCCATTTTATTTAACTTGAAATGTTGGTACAAGGGTATAAGGCTATAATTTTAATTCATTCAGTTATAGACTGGTGTAAATCTGGGGTGTAGATATGAATTTGCTCAAACCTGAGGAAGGGTATCAGCTGTTGTTGGTTTAGACAAAATGATGCCTTCCATGATATTATATTTTGCACTTTCCGGTATGTAGACTGTTCATATTACAGTACTACCATCCATTATACAACTGCATCCATTAAAAACAACTTGTACCTCCTTTTGTATAGGTGATCTATAATGAAATGTTACAACGTTTATTGTAGAATAACCAACTCCCTGAATTCATACTCACACAACCCAGAAATATAACACTACTGTGCCGGGAAAACTTTCTAAACAAACTCCCACTGAGATTCTACAAAAGAATAAGCCCCTAATAGCCATCTATAGAGATTATAGTAAATGTACTGACTTGACAGATGTGGTTTTAACTAAGTGTTTCTAATTCCAGTCCTTGTAGAAATCCTAACTTGTCAGACCTTAAAGATATCCTTCATTAAGTCAACCGTAGCAAGAATTTCAAATATAACATACAAAGTAAGAAAAAATGCTAATTTGGTGCGAATCATATGCAAGTCGGAGACGTTTTTCACTTATCTTACCAATGCCTTAATTTTGAAGATTACTTGGTAGTTTACTTTTTATTGAATAGCATCTTCACTGTCACCATACCTCAACGGGAATCCTATATAATCCTGACTGTAAAAATTATTTTCCAATATTTGTACTCGTGCATGTAAAATTAATCAAGGGGAAAAAACACATTTGTGTCCATGCAGAGGAGTTTTGTTATTTCTTGTATTGGCTTCTGCTTTTGTGTACATTTCCCCCTTGTACAAGTGCATACTCCAATGTGTCCCGATTTAGTGAGTATTAGGGATCCAATCTCTCGGTCTCTCTTTTCAAGGAGCTTGATGTGTACAAGTGTAACACTCAGCAATACTCTCTTATATAATGTTTAAAGTGTGGCAAATATATAGAGATATAGAGATAGTCTTACACCCTTGTACCAATGTTTCAAGGTAAGTGAAATGTCTTCCAACACTAAATATGCAATTGTTTTATTCCAAATAACCTACGGATTTACATAGATGACTTTTAAATGGCCATAAAGTTACCAAAACTGTTACTAAAATCATGTATGATTGTAAGGGTTCAAGACCCACTTGGCCACTGCTCAGTGGACCGTTACCTCCAGTAGCAGCTCTCCCATCCTCTTCTACCTGCCAACGGGAGCTATACCACTCCGCCGGCCTACAGTAATTCGAGTGCCACAATATGCAAGCACTTCCTTGTTGCAACCAGTGGGGAGGACATAGGGGAGGAGGGGGAGAAGGCTGGACACTACCCTAGCAATGTCCATGTGAGCTATCTGATGTAGGGTGTTATTCTATGGCTGCTAGTATCTCTGCTCTGCTCAGTTCCCGGTATCCTTTGGTATTTCCCTGTCTGCTGTTATTGTATTCCCAGCAGTGGTGGATGCTCCATGCACCGCACACCTAACACAGAGCATCCACACTGTGTATTTCTGGGGTTGTGCTTGTGTACTTTTCGTGCTTGTTGAATTGGCAACAGAGTGAGTGACTCTGTTGCCGAATTCAGTGCAGCGTCGTCTTTCAGATGTAACAACGTCTCTCGGGTATTTTCGGGGGTTTGTGTGCTGGCTGTTCTCAGCACACAAACCCCCGGAAATACAAGAGAGACGTCGTGCCTCCGAGTGACAGGCATGCTCCAGGCTGGCAGCATGCCTGTCACTCAGGGGCACGATCCGCCCCTGATTCCCAGGGCCTTTTTACAGATTATTCTGCTTGTTCCCTGTCCCGACCTTGGCTTGCTATACTGTACCACGCCTACACTGCCTGTACAGACCCTGTCTTGTTATCCCGTACTGCCTGTAAGCTGCCTGTCCAGCACTTGGCTTATTATAATATTCTGATTCACCTCCTATCTTTTTCCGTTGAACTTCATTTGTGGTCTTCTAGTTGTCCTCCCTGCTAAATAGCTCCCAACACCAGTCTGACGATGATTTATTTGGACTTGTCCTCAGAGCAACATGGCCAGATTGTCCTTCATCACTATTGATTAATAAAACTCCATCATGTTACTCTGTGATGTAAAATGGCTGAACAAAAGAGACAGATAGTAATATAGCAAAATATAATCAAAGGTGAGGCTTGAAACATCTGTGCAAAAGAAAGAAACTTAAAGAGAGTTAAATAAAAAATGATAAACATATTTGACAGTTTTGAGGTTGTTAACTGCACAATAACCTCTTTTGCCTGAGGAATGATTAGAGGTGGATAAACTCCAGTTTAAAATATATTAGTGGTCATTTAAAGTTCACCAAGGGAATACAGCATTTTGTCTGTTCTCATTCTAGAGTACTGAGAGTGCTGGCATGTTTGCTCATTGCTTGGCACTGAATCACACTGTTCCTGTAGATTCCATGTTGCTGTATCAGAGCCCTCGGGCTTATTGAGGAGTACTTTACATGTTTGCAAGTTTAAAGCATATCAACTCATTTCCCCTTGAAAATCGTAGGATTTAGTATAAAGACACCGAGCATTCAGAGATCCTGTACATCTGACAGAGTAGAATTCCAGGGATAGGTAACTTCTGCCACTTGAACTTTTGTGAGTTTATTTTTTATTTAATCAAGCTTAGCCAGCCAAACTGGCAAATGCCAGAGAATGGGAATAATTTACACAATAGATATAATCAGAAAACACAGTAAAGGTTGCTTTTAGAGTTTTAACATTAATTAGTTTAGCAGAGCATTTCTTGACTCAGACTCTAATTGGTCTATTCACTAAAATTCGACTTCAGAGGTGAACTTTCAAGTCAATTTTGGCACCCGAGTTTGAACCCAGGTTCAAATCTTCCCTATTCAATGTAACGGGAGGTAAAATTATCAAGGCTATTTTTGAGACCAAGTCAAATTCGGCACCTGAGTTTGACTTAGTCTCAAAAATAGCTTCAATCATTTTGCCCCCCTAATACTTTCAATGGGGAAGATTCGAACCTGGGTTTTTTTCTAAGTCAAACTCGAGACTCAAACTAAAAGTCGACCTGTAAAGTCGAATTTTTGTGAATAGACCCATAAGCGTTATACCGCAATCTCAGTTGCATAACCTGTTTACTTTGCATTTAGAAACAATTGGTACATTGTCAATTTGCCGCAATATGTCACCACAGTTGTTTTAGCTCCATTGATGTTGTTCAGATCTTTGAAGGCAACAAAATATTTCTGCTGATCTTTACTTTTAGAGTGTTGTCCTAGAAATGCCTAGACTTGATCAAATCTTTGAATGACACATCACTTAGTTCTTTGCCGATTTGTATTTTAAATGACATTTTCATGTGACACGTTCTGAGCTTTAATATTGTTCCACTAAAAATCGTGATCTGACACTATCATGCAAACTATATCCCTTTCTGTGCAGCCAACACAGCTGCAAATCCTACTGTTATTGAAGACCTCTCCTGAAACAAAGGAATGGATTAGCATTCAAGTGGAATTTGCATTACCTAACACAAGTGCAACAACTAACAGCCTGCACTTAGTTTTGTGTCAAATTCTGTTATATCTCATCTAACTATATCGCTAACAGAGCTTCATTTAGTATATTTAGTGAGTCTGAAGCCTCTTGCCACGCATTGCTAGGTATGATAAATTGCCTACATTTATGACCTCGAGACAAGGAAAGCCACACATGCTATTCTCAACAATTAAGGAACCTCATTAGTCTGATAATGACAGTAGCAGTGAGTTCATACACACGCGTCTTGCTTCACATAATGGTCTGTAGGGTATAAAACTATTAATCTGTCTGCATTTCTTTTTATATCTTATCTACTAATTGACACTTTCATATCTGACTACATGCCGCTAATACAATTTTACTACCTCTTAACGAAGTTAATAAAGGTTTCTGTTGGTTTATTTAACTAGAAATTTCGAAAGGAGGTTATGTAAAGTAGTAGAATCATGAGCAGCAATTAGAACTTAGCACAGGTGGAAGTAAGGATAGGCAAACTAGTGTCCATTTGTAGAACCGCGTTAAATTGTCCATCACGATGTCCATTAAATGGCCACAACGAACAATGGTGGTGCCTACACCTGGGTAAAAGTAACCTAAACATTGATCTACAAAGTCTCTACTAGCATAGAAATTCAGATTCACTGTTGTAAGTGGAGGTGCTCGAGGCAAGATGACACCCAAGTCCCCAAACAGCAAAGAAATAATCACAGCCTCTTAAAGAATACTTGCGAGAGTTGAAACGTTGCCTTGCGTCTGAATAAGATTTCACCATTCACGCAGTGAATAACGTAGACGCTGAGCGTCTGTGGTTATTTATTTTCTGTAAACAGAGAAGCATAGGCAAGTATAGAAAAGATGTATTGTTTATAACATTGGAAATATGAATATTGCGTTCTTAGTTTGTAAATAGTTCAATTCTTGCCTATGGAATTCTCACCTCTTTCCAGCTTTTCCAAACATTGTTGTTTTATGACCCTAAAAATATTTTTTTATTTTTAGGGAAAATTATTTATTTGATTTATATTTATAATGTATTTTATCAGGAAGGATGCATTGAGGTTTTTGTCGTTTCCAAGTATGTCCTGGCTTCATGAACATTGCATTGTAAATGTAACTTAGAACACAACCAGGTAAAAGCAAGTTAAATACAATCAACCATGAATACAGGTGTATTTTGTATTGAGCTATATTGACAAAGATCTCTTAAGTGATTTTATCCTGGAGGAAGATCTGATGGTGTCCGGGAAGTTATTCCACAGTTGCGGTGCTCTGTAGGAAAATGAGTATCGAGTCGCTTCTTTTTTGTATTGTGGAATATTAAATAAAGTGCTGGCACTAGATCAGAGGTTATAGGAGGTGGGAACAGCTGAGGAACGCATTATACTCAGGTAGGGTGGGAGCTTCCCAGAAAAGCTGTTAATGACAAGACTGGAAAGGTGATGGGTGCGTCTGGATTCCAGAAATCATAAAATAAAAATAATTGTATTCTCATTTTCCATTTCCTATAGCAGCTTAACCATAGCTACAAAACATCACTGTTCCAATGTAAACAGTACCTGAGCCTTTTGATGATCATCATGTGACACACTGGACTACTGCACAGTCTTGACCCATTATCCGAAAAGAATAGGTGGTGTCAGATTTCCAGTGTTTGGGAATTAGCGTTTTCGCTGCTATTAAAATATGTTTGGTCACTGAGCGCTTAAATTTACAAAAGGACATGCCTTTAAGGAATCGAATGGGTGAAGGGATATGTGGCACAGTGCAGTTTAATGACCATTTTATGGATGTGGTACCAGAATTTTTGAATGTTGGGGTAGCTCCACCATATAAATCAAATCATTGCCTGAACTGTTTTTACATCTACAGCAGATGGGTTTGGAGTCGGAAAGCATCAATAGAGACTTTGGGGGGTCATATTGTAACAAGTTTGTTGCTAATTTCATGGCACTTAGTTGCTTTGGTGCTTTTGTAGAGAGAATATCTGAATCCTGTCCCATTGTTCATGTGTGAATTTGGGAAATGAGATGGGAATAAATATGTGATATTCTATGGTCCAGGGTGGTACTGAATGTGCAGATGATTTCCATTCATGTCTCAATTCAAATGATGTGGTCGGAAGATCAGGGAGTGTAAGTGTGTTTTGAATAAGAATGGGTATTGCAGGGTGTGTGATCGTAGCTTCTATGTCCGTCAAATATAGTGCTGTATGAGAAACAAGGTTGATTAGGTTTGGGGATTTAGTCTCTGTAGGAAAGTCAGGGTTACCTCTTAATGGTGTCAGTGATGAGGGTAGTGATTGTGGTTCTCAGTGTGATGTGGAGTGTTTGTAAAGAATGGTGAACTATGAAGGCAAGGACTTAAATATGTGAGGGGTCAGACACGGAAGGCCTTCATGGGGTCGTGAAAAGCTGCATCCTCTAAATAAACCCAGTTTTTATACAGGGTGGGGCTTCATCCAATTCACAATTCATAGCAAGTGAATGGCTTGTTAATATGTATGAGCCATTCCACAATCTCACTTCAGGAGAGCAAAACTGAGTCTTGATGTGCAAATTCACTCAATTTATAATTTGTAAAATATGTGTTCATTTGAAATCTGAATTGGGTGACTGCATCAATTAAAGTAGTATTGCCACAATCTCAGTGACTAACTGACAGTGTTTAAACTGCATAAAATATAAAGTGACAAATTGTCACATACATTATACATTATGTTAAAAGTAAGCAAGGTACAGAATTAAATAAAAATGTAATTTGTATAAAAAAAAACTCAAATTATGTCAGTGAAGCACTACTTCATCTCTCCAGACCAATCCAGCCCCCTGGGAGCTGGGGTACCTGTTGGAGTGGGGCCTGCAGAATAGGGGAGACTCCTTCCTTTTCTTTGACAGGTAGTACACAGGTAGAGTGGAGACTCCCTCCTTTTCTTTCCCAGGTGGTACACAGGTAGAGGGGATACTCTTTCCTTTTCTTTGCCAGATGCTGAAAAAGCATTTGACAGAGTGGACTGATACTTCCATTTTGCTGTGTTGTCTTTGGCCTCTCTGCTTTATATAAGTCATTTTAGATCCAGATGAATTACAATATCAGGAGAGATTGGAATTGCAACAAAATGTGGTCGAGCCACACCAGTGTAGTGAAGTCGTGCAATGTTCACCCTTCAAAATAGAGATGAATGATTACAAAAGCCTTATTCAAACTGTAAAGGTATATTTAATATGAATTAGATGAAATAGGGATACCATGTGTCTCCCTTTCCTACTATAAAATTTGATTTAAAAAAAATGTTTTACAATACAATTGAAGGAAAAGGGAATTTTCTTTCATGTTAGGGACGGGGCATGGATGGGTTTTGTCAAGTTTGATCTGCTCTATTTGGACATCTCTTCTCTATTTATGCATTGGAGTTATGTATTTGATGTATGAATGGAGTGAAGAACTTGTATTTTGTCAGTGTCTGTTTGTAAAAATGATAATAATAAAATATATTCAAACACGTAAAAAAAATTTTTTTTACAGGTGACTGCCCCATAAATTGTGGGTATAAGATTTTGCGCAATGCCCTATAGTATCTCAACTGGAGCCCACCAGGGTCCGTGCTCTTCCCTGTGTTGGATGATTTATAGCCTCTTACAACTCAGATGCCGTAATAGGATGTTGAAGGGCCTCAATCTCTTCCTTAGACGCATCAGAGTGGATGAAAGTGGAAAGTTGGTCCATTTTTAATATATTCTCAATATTAGATCATTTTTGTGCACCGGCTGAGGGGTGAGTGTTAAGGTTTTTGTATTTGTTGTACTTTAATGTGAAGTAGTTTCTAACATGGAAAGGGCTAGAGCTTAATTTGTCAGAAGAATTCAGTATAAGGCTCTGTTTTGCTTCAGTTGTGATGTAACCTCTTCTCATTCCTGCTGCCTGGGAAAGCCAACATCTTCAGACCATGGAGGAAATGTAGGACTACCAGCAATGTCTGCAAAGCTACATTTTAATAATACAGTATTTGCAAAAAAAAGCTTTTGCAATAAGGATAAACACATTTTAAAAGTTCTGATTCTTAGTGTTAATATGTATTTAAAAATATAAAAAAGCACAGCTTTGTGACTGTCTAAAACAAAATGGCATTTTTTAACTTGCTATCCAATTCAAGTAAGTATAGGTGTTTATTACTGATGCATATTCATACATTTATTATAAATAAATATGGGGTGGGTATGTAAATGAAACAAATAGGTGGTAGATTTTTAAAAGCGGGGCTGTCACCTTAGATCACAATGTACCACTTCTTTTGATGCCCCCTCTTTGCCACATAATCATTCTTTATAAATAACCCCCACAAGACTGACCATGGGAAATCAACTTTGTTGTAAACCTGTTAGTTTTTCTGGGATTAGTGACATTCTCTCCTTCCCTGGCATTTTCACTTCACATCTATTTTACCTGGCTGATTTTCAGGACTAGGTACTATGAAGGGACAGAGAACAACACAACCAACATTATGGGCTTGGATCAGTAAAGAGAGAATTACAGGGAAGTGAGATGGGTTGGAAGAATTATCCCATTCAGCTGTACTGCCTCCATCTTAATTCCCTGCAATTCTCTCTTTATTGAGTAGACCCTTATATGTATGTGGAGTCAGAGTTCAAAGCTGAGCCATTGCAGCTGCTCTTACTTGCTATCAGCAATATTTCCTGGGAAAACAGGCTATGACGAAAAACTTACACAAAAGGAATTTGCCTCGCTGCATACGTTTTTTCTTCTTAAAACACCCTGTAGATTTATAGATTTGGCTAGCATATGGCACAATGTTTAATATATCATTTTGCAAAATTGCATATGGAATTTTCCCTTGCATGCAGCAAATTACTTTTAAATGGCATTGTTTTCTCAATTATGATAATCACGGTAAAAGTATGGCTCTTGTGCATCTTTCAGAGAGATAGATATATATATATATATATATATATCAGGCATTTTTTAAAGTAATTGAGATTTATTCGTATTCCACATAGTGCTTAAAATAGTATTTTGCTTAATTGTATAATGTTCTCAAATTCACACTATTTGTAGTTTTTTTTTCTCACTCATAGAACATTGTTGAAATATAATTTAGCAAAATCTCAAATACATGTATGTTGCTGTTGAATTCCATTTTTATAATTGTTTATCTTTTATAATGGCTCTACATGTTTAACATGTATTTTTGCAAACCCTCTAAAAATTAAATAAAATGTTTTATAAACATGTCCTTTGCAAAAAATGGTGTCTCCATCTTTTTTGATTAAATGCTTCAGGAAAGTGTTTTAGGAATAGGGTTGCCAACTTTTCGTCAAAACTATTTCAGGCATTCTGTTGACTAAAAGAACAACATAAATAATTATGTTTAATTGAAACATTGCATCAAATATAGGCATTTTAATTAGAAATACTTTAATGAAAGAATACAAATAAATTACTTGATCTAGTTAGGGCTGTCAACCCTAGGCCCAGTCTTCTTCTCTTGTTTAGCTCTATTATGGGGCCGACGTCTTGGGTCTGATGAAGGAATATCTGACCATGCTACAGCTATACGGAGCAAAGAGGGCTCAATAAGGTACTTAATGTGTATACTTTAATTATTTTAAATGCCTACATTTGATGCAATCGTTCAAACACTCATAATTTCATTATTTGACGACAACTGTCTTTTATCATTTGCCTCAAGTCAATTTTTATCAGCTTCTGGTAAAATGTTGTCTCCTTGTCAACTCTAATTAGCAGTCTCTCTCGGTGAAGTGGCATGGGGGATTCACTCCATGTGTGAACAGCTGTATGGCCTATTACCATATTTATAAGACGACCCTGATTATAAGACAAACCCCCAAACTTTGGATATTCCTTTAGGGAAAAAAACTAAAAGCCTGAATATAAGACTACCCTATAGGAAAAAAGTTCAACTTGTATATATTCACATGTAAAGTGCTTTTTAATAAAAAATTATATAAAAAAATGCATTTCTTGTTTTTATTTCCTTTCATGTGCCAATGCTGTCTCTCTATTTCCCCTCCCCCAGCGTTGTCTCTCCCCCCCTTATTGTTGTCTGTCTCTCCCCCCAGAATTATCTCTCTCCCCCACCCTCCCTTTGTGTCTCTCTCCCTCCCTTTGTGTGTCTCTCTCTCCCCCTCCCTTTGTGTCTCTCTTTGTCTCTGTCTCTTCCCCCCCCTTGTCTCTGTCTCTTCCCCCCTCCCCTTGTCTCTCCCCCCTCCCCTTGTCTCTGTCTCTTCCCCCTTCCCCTTGTCTCTGTCTCTCCCCCCCCCTCCCCTTGTCTCTCCCCAATCCCTCCTCTTGGCTCTTTCACCCCTCCCTACCCTTGTTTCTTTCCCCCCTCCATCCCCTTGTCTCTGTCTCTTCCCCCCACTCCCTTTGTCTCTCCCCCCTCACCTTGTCTCTGTCTCTTTCCCCCCTCCCTCCCCTTTTCTCTTTTCCCCCCTCCCTCCCCTTTTCTCTTCCCCCCTCCCTCCCCTTGTCTCTGTCTCCCCCCCCCTCTGTTTCTTTCTGCCCCCCCCCCCTTCCTCTTACCTCTTCGCTCCCTGGTGGCTAGTGGGGGCAGCAGGGGGACATCCTCCATGCTGCCCGACACTTCCGTCTACTATCGTGCAGACATCCCCGGAGGATGTCTGCACGATACGTTGCTTCATCATGGAAGTCCCAGCGGTCGTGCCGGGTGGCTGCGGAGGATGTCTGCGCACATCACGCAGACATCACCTGGCTGCGTGAGAGGGGGATCCAGGTCCACTGCAGCTCTGCGGGGGACCTGGATCCCAGTCTTATAGTCTGACCTCGATTTGAGGTCAGATTATAAGACGACCTCGAATGTAAGGCGAGGGGTCTTTTTCAGAGCATTTGCTCTGAAAAAAACCTCCTCTTATATTCGAGCAAATACGGTAGTACTCAGAGGGCACATTTGCATAACTCCCAACATTGTAATTGGCCAAAGAGGTGTGGCTATAGGCGGGGCATTTGTAGGTGACTTTATGGAGCTATTTATGTAATTTGGAAAAATTATTTAGCATTTTACTTACAAAAAAACAATATATAAACACAGTTACTTCATTTTAAACCCATTATTATGCTTTATAATATGCTTTATTGCTCATACATCTAAAATGTTGTCCTAGAAAATAGGCACACCAGTGGAGGAAAGAGGGACAGAGGTATTTGGGGTAAAAATAGGGACACTTGAATGGCATGCATTTATGACTTTTCCTACATTAATGACCAGGACATACTTGAAAATGAGGGAAATCGCAATGTATGCTTCATGGTAAACTACTTTGCTCAGGAACTGTAAAATTGAGCATGAAAAAAATAGCTCACGTTTAATTTAACATTTCCATCAAATCCAGCAAAAAACTTGGACTAAAGTTTTAATTACTAATGTTAATATTTCTTGCTGTTGATGAATATTGGAAGCAACACAAACTGGGGATGTGCCTTACATTCCAACCACTTTCTAGTCATGCCCCATACAGAAAATGCTAAAGAACCAATGTTTGAAGCAAACATAATCAAACCCCTGTAAAATGACCACATAAACGAGTTGTTTTTTTAATTCACTTACATTTTTTCTTCTCTGCACAGAGACAGACGTAGTGTGTTCCTCTGCTTTTTAATCGTCCTGAAGGTGGCGCTGAATATATGTCAGCAGATCTCAGGCGTCATTCAGTCCCACACTTCAGGAGGGTAGGGCTTGGAGAGGCACGCCTAGTGGTGGGATAGTCTGGGATCTTTTACTCAGCCAGTCTGAGTAAGAGGCTGGCAACTGGTTGGAATATTGCCTTGGAGCACTCTCATACTAGTCCTCACTCTCCATCGTCCCATTGCATTTTGTGGAAAGCATAGAGGAATCATGGCTCCTTTCTGTCTGGGAGGCTTTTATTGGACTGTATTTGTCGTTTAACTGGTGGATCATCCTTGCACCCCTTTTAAACTGGATCTACAAAGTAATATCTGGATGTGGGACATCTGATTCCTGAGCTCTGACTATTTGCAATGAATAGTCCAAGTGTGAGATCCTTCACATCGCCAAGGGAGGAATAATAAATAATCCACAGGAGTTATAGTTTTTCTCTTACTATTGCAACAGAACTGGATCCACACATGTGTAAAGAAAAGCTGGACATTATGATTCTCACACGTAAGATCGTACTTGCTTTTTACTCCATGAAACGTGTAGACTGTGGCTGCTGTGTTACTACTTAGCCGTATGTGTGTTCAGCTCCTGCAACGTGTGTGTGTGTGTGCTCTGTATTTTTGGGAGATGGAGGGGTGGCAGTTTAAGGGTCCCCATACTCTTCTTTACTAGGGACAAAAGAGGTGGTTAACCTGTAGCACGTCAGCTGGTGTAAGACTGCCCTATGATGCTCAGCCAGTCCACAACTACTGTGGACTGTTTTCTATTTTAAAAAAAAAAGCATAGTCCACAGCAGTTGTAGTGCTTGAGTCTAGTACCCATCACTGCCTATTACTAACTACTGCTATTTGTTTAAGACGTACTGCTGAATACTCCCAGTGTGTATTAGGCTTTCAAGCGTGGGAATTAATATGTGGAGTGTGGTCCCCAGGCTAGGAGAGGGGCAGCACTTCATTAAAAAAGCTGCTGGAAGCTATGAGTCAGGTATTTTCATTAGTGGGAAGCAGAGCTACCTTTTTAATTATTTTTGTGTAATCTAAGAGAGGGGCCGGCTGCTGGTTTGGTGTGCTGCTGTGTATGGCGTGGAAGGGCATTGTGTGTCAGCAGTGGGTCCCCGTGGCTGCTGTGTGGGAGCGTTGTCTGTTGCACGTTCTGTATCAGATCCCCCATCCATTTAGTGCTGTCAAGGCTGTAGGCGTCTCAACTATTTTCACTACCACAATTCAGGGACAGATTGGAATAAAAATATAAATTGCCTATAGTCATCACTGGGTCTTTAAATATAATTTACAACATGATCCCTCCGTAAACCACCAATTTCATTTCAATTACACCACTTTTGTTTTACCCTCAAATTTGGACTTTAACATTTTGATAATCAGGATAAAACTGTGACTATAATCAGGATAAAACGGTCTACCTGTTGAAAACTGCATATAATATTTATTAACAGCATTAAATCAGGTCTTGCTTGTTTAAGTATAAAAGTGTAGTGAGGAACATTACAATTTATATCAAATTTGCTTTGTTGCTGTTTATTCACAGTCTGAAAATCTATTACAGAACAGATTTAATATTGATTTCACACGGTATTTCCATAATGATTGTACAGAAACTTATCTCTATGTTTGGAGGAAAGTGTTGAGATTAATATTTGGTGAGTGATCAGAAGAATTGGTTATTGTAAAGGGTAGCACATTTTTTTTATTCTCATCTTTATTAATGTTTTAAATAACCCAGGATAAGCTAAGTTTTGAGAGACATACATATAAAAAGTCAAAATAATTTGACAGCATATACACACACACAAAAATATTTTAGACGTGTTTGTTTATAAGTGATGTTATAGTTTTTTTGATTAACACTCCAAAAGTGTTGTTTCATTGTCGAATACAGTTATCTCTATGTCTTAAATGTTGAGTGACATGTTTCTTATACTTATTTTTTTTTAATAATGTCTATATTGTTTTCTAGCATAGGTGAGACTAGAAAATTGTATAAACCATGTATTTAATATGAAAGACCTGTGGCTTTGTTTATGGCTATATTACAATATGTGAAGCCTTCAGATGCATCTCCTTTTAAAGTTCTCGATAATTAGTCTGCTGGCTTTTAGAAACCAAATGACCCCCTCCTGTGCTCTGGTGCCCATGATGTCATAGTTGGGCTTTTGATCCCTCCCCAGAAGCAAGAGTCACATCTATATCTTGCACAAGACAAACTCCCCTTGTGTTGTCAAACTTCCATGCCTGTTTGGCTTCCTCCAAGTGTAAACATGAGGGTCTGCTGGTGCTAAAATATGCAAGAAAAGCCAGAGTATTGCATTTCAGTAGGAGAACTATCACATTTGTTAATAAAATTCCAGGGTTAACCATTTGCAGGCCAGAACGTTGTTCAATGCAGTCCTAAACATGACAGTTTGGGCAGTGTAAGGGTTGTGCAAAATCCAAAGTGGCAAACTTCTGATGGTTTGCTAAAAAGATACACTAGAAAAACGAACCTATTTATGTAAATTCTCATCTTTTCCTTATATGACTGCAAAGTAACAGAATGTAGCAAAATACTGAAATACTTTTTTTATTGAAGAGTATTTTGGAATAATATACTGTAATTGCAATAAAATAAAAAGCTATTACAAAATAACATAATGTTGCAGAATCTTGTATCTGCATCACTGGACTAATACTGCTACTCCAAACCACAACCTTCTATGACTACAATGTTACAATTTCTCTTGGATGTCTTTTACCACTCAATCAGATCTGATTCAGATTCAAGTTTTCACTTTTGTGCTAGTGTGTTTTATTGTAACCATGGTTTCTGAATTTGCTGTACATGTACCATTTATGGTACTTTTATAGGGAAGAAGTCTATATAGTGTGATCACTACAGGGAGCTGTGCTGACCATCAGCCTAGTTAATGGTACTTGATAATATTGCTAATGGCAGTGATGGCTAACCTCGGCACTGAAGTTTGGGAACTCCATATTATATAGTGCTTAGTCAGTTTGTAGTCTGGGCATTATGTGATTTTTAGTCCCCAAACATCAGCAGTGTCAAGGTCAGTCTTCATAGGTTTATAGGATACATATCCAACAAAAACTGGATTTGGCTGGAAATATTGGTTACAGATGCTTGAGCTTATGAATTGTATTGTCCATAACAATATACACTTGTTAATATCAAGGGTATTTTTTTTTATCAACTACTATAGATTTAGCTTTTAAAATATGCATTTGTGTTTTGGTGATCACCAGCCATGTAGAATGGACTTCAGTTTTAAAATGGAGAATGCCTGTCAAAGTAATAGTGCATGTAATTATGGATTAGTTGTTCTCTTTATAGAGGCTCACAAACAGAATACATGTTTCTGACAGCTCCGCAGAGTGGTGTGAACCGTTTCATATGACTAAACTCTTCTGTTGCTAATCTTATTGCTGCTGTGGATTCACTAAATGCCTTATTCAGAGGAGAGTTTGAGGCAGGAGCTTGTCAGATCCTTTCTGTGTGCTTCAGCTGAACCAAGGAAAAAAATAATAGCGTAGCAGATTGGAGAACAACTTCAGAGTATAAATCTGTCAGCAACTCAGGAAGGGTTATATAATTCAGCGTCCATCTGGCCAACAGGCTATTGCTCATCCACAGCCGTAGCTAATAGGTGTTAGGTGATGTCTTCAATTTACTTACCCGGCTCTGCCACGCTGTCTCAGGCTTTGTAGCAGATGGAGGCTCAGTGTGTCACCTGGCCAGACTTCCCAAAGATCTAAGTGACAGATCTAGTATTTTAAGGTTGGATGGAAAATGACCAGCAGATGTGCTCATAACACATCATAAGCATCACTTTTCTATGTCTGTAATCCACAGCGAATGTTTGAAGTCACATTTATATTTGCATCGCAAAACTTTATTGCACTCTTTTTCAGTTACAAAATCAATATTGGATTTGCACTCGGAACCCCACATTACGAAATGCTGACATCCAGGTTTTTATACAGAGTACAGTGGAATAAATCATTTTTAGGAGGTGGTGAAACCGCTCTCCTCTTCTCCGGTTTAGGAGGGCTATCTCTCTTATATTGCCATCCCATATTTAGTTGTGGTTGGATGAACGAACTAAATTGCTGCCTACACAACATCCGCTATCTTTGCGCTGACTCAGCCCCAAATGATTCTGTGTTTCTAAGGAATGCAATGTATTGACCATAAAATATGTGGCATGCCTTGTCCACCGTGTTATTCAGGTAGGTAGTCCTTGTCTCTGGCTACTGTGGGTATAAAACCCTGGAATATTTAGGCTTCTAACCATTGATGATTTTGCAAATTTTTGGTGTACTATTTAGAATTTGTATTTGCATTTTGAATTCAAACATGGCTAATCCTGCTATCCACAATGCATTGTGTTTTGCCACCTCTAAGTGTTTTGACACTGAAATTAATGTTATTGTTATTTTGGTGGGCTTGCACTATAACCCTTTTTTTTTATCTATTATTGTTCTATTTTGGCTTGGATTTGAGGATACTGCTTTGAACAGGATGGTCAACAGAAGTAAATAAGAGTTCTCATGCTTATATCCTCCCTGCAACAGGAAGGAGGAAATGAGGCAATGCCTTTGGACTCCTAGAGGCTCCAGACAATACCAGACCCACCCTGACGTGCAATGTATATTACAAAAAAAAGCATTCTAAACATAATAACTTCAGATGTTTCCTCTTCCTCTCGTTGTATAATATGAATTCCTGCCAGATCGGAAGATCTACCTTGCCTAAAACTAAATTTAAAAAAAAATGTATCTTCCAGAATCTCGGGAGTATGTTTGGTAATGAAAAGTTGACCAACTCATTGGGCCCCTCTAAACAAAGGCTCCCAAGGATGTCCAAAACTTTGAGTTGCTTACATTAGTTCTGTTGTTTATGTACACTGGGATAAAACCATAAAATATAAATCATTTTGTGCATTAAATAACGGTGGGGTGTTTCTGCTCCTTTATAGCTGGGTAGCAGTCAGGTTAATGTTTTACAGTGTGCTAGATTCAATAAATGTTGATGTGTGTATATAAATGGGTAATCTCCGTGAGCTTAGTGGGGATAAAGATTTCACTTTAACATGGTCGCCATTATGAGAATATTCATTGAAGAATGGCTAGGTTAATAACTCAAAGAATGGTCACTATTTAGCGGTTTTAAAATAATTCCAGGCCTAACCTACAGCCAGTATTAGCCCTTTACTAGGCTGTAACAATAAATGTTGTCCAGGTCTATTACCTTTAGCATCTTTCAACACTCCAGTTTACTAACTTAACAGGTAATTGTGGTGAATTGATAGCAGTAGTCACAACTAGTGGTCTGTGTATTGTAATGCATACTTTATGCTAAGCTTGCCTCATTCAATTGGAGACATGTATTTTAATTAAATTCTCGCAGCCCATAGCCCACACTGTCTCATGTAGGGAGGGGGTTGGAGAGAGACCCCTAGAATGCTCTAGCATGCAGCCTGCTCAGAAATATCACCACTAAGTAGTACAAAAGTCTTCAGTACATATTTGTGTTTCTATTTATGAGTAAATTAGGATGATTTAGTGGGTGCTGGGTATCTCTAAATGAGGGATATGTTCTAATCAAGCTGCTTTAAATATTTACTGTAGGAATATACAAATAGTCGGCGTGCGATTCTTAAAGGGACAAATTAACTTAAACATTTGTTTTTATATTGAATGTAAAGTATAAAAAAAAGGGAGGAAAATGGTATTTTATTTTATTTATTTATATGTGTGTGTATGTATGTAGGTATGTATATGTGTATGTGTGTGTGTGTGTGTGTGTGTGTGTGTGTGTGTGTGTGTGTGTGTGTATGTATGTATATATATATATATATATATATATATATATACACACACACACACACACACACATTGTTTTGCATATAGAGCAACAAGGTGATGTTCTAAACAGAAGAATCCATTGACACATTTAAATTATTTAAATTACATTTTTCTCATAATTTAGACATTACTGCTAATAGTATATATGTATCACTATTTTTTTTTTTTCTCTACAGTCACAATAGAAATAATGTTTAGGTTATACAGTCCCTTTTAAAACATATGCAGTGACCTTTTGGAAGTGTTTATGTAGCTCATAATGGAATGTAATTTCCCCTCCTCTCTCCATATCGTTAATCTTTGTAGTCGGCCATTCCAATGAAATTTCTTACTTGCTCTTAAACCTTGACATCCCGAACCACACACGTGGTTATTTACAATTCATTCCTGCTCCCAGTCTGTCAGGATTACCTTTCTGTTTGTTATGTTTGACCACAAGGTTGACGAACATGGAAGTATTTGAAAGGCTGTGAGATGTTGAGCTAACAAGCAGCTTGGCTTATGTTATTTAGTGTGAATGACAATACACTGCAATATGTGTGATTATAACAATACATATTCTAACACTTTTTTTTTTTGTTTTATTTATTTACTAAATTCAGGCTTACGTGGTCATGAGAAAGCTACTTACAGTATATTCTTGTTCAAGTTCTATTTTGTTGTAATTCTCTGTTTGCAGAAGCAAACTATGGCAATTAACATTTATACCTTGGATATCATTAGTAACTCTAGCACAGAAATAGGTTTGCTTGGCATTTGACAACATTATGAACATTTCTGCTCCTCCCATTGTGTTAATGCTAATTATTCTATTTTATTGCTAAATGACTTTTATAATTGAGCCTATTCTTGTGTGAACTACTTTCATAAAACAATGATTGTTTTCAAGATGTTGGTCAACATTCAGGATCCGTTCTTTTCACTCTCATTCATTTGTGTTGGATTCAGAACTCCCTCGTCTTTTTCAGGAACCTCTTAATTCTAAACACCTGGCTCCTCTTAGTCTGGGTAGTCACTCTCCTCTAGCAGTGTTAAGTCTGGCTCTAAAAATAGGTGTATAAGGTCAAACTTGTGTTTATTTATCTGTAACCCCCTCTCACTTTGAGAAAAACATTGGTAGGAGAATGTTTCAAATCAATAAAATCAATTAATTTTGCTAACAATCAGAATAGTCTTCCCTAAATGTGGAAATATTTTAAAATCATTTGATGTGGGGTATTTTACTTTTGCCATATGGAATTGTGGAAAGAGATCACCTACATTTCTAGAAGAAATCCCACGGAATTATTGAATTAATGATGATTTTGAGATATATCATCATTAAGGGATCTAGGTAACCCTAAAGACATAACTTTGCAAATGAAGGTATATATTTATTGAGAAATTTGGACATTTACATGAAAAAAAAATATTATTTGCTCAGTAATCAATCTTTTAGTATCTTCCTAAGTCAATTCAGTCAATGCTGACTGAATAGAAAAGTTATATTCAGGTTTATATGCTATTGAAGATTTTTTTTGTGGTAATACTCTTTTTATTTTATTTGGGCCTAGGGTTGCCACCTGGCCGGTATTTTACCGGCAGGCCGGTAAAAAATTGGCATCAGGCCAATGTTAAGTCTATGGAGACAGTTCCAGGGCCGGTATTTTTTTGAAGAAAAGGTGGCAACCCTATTTGGGCCCCCAATATCTCTCATACGACCTAGTCAAATAATTGGGAAGAGGCTACATATTCATCTATGTTTATAGGTTTCTAAAGTGGCTTTCATGAGTGACTTTATGAAAAATATTCCGAAATGCAACATTCCCTCCAATGAATATGGAGCCTGTTTTTGTACAGTTCTCTCATAGAATGGTTCATTGGGTGATGCTGATGTTCTCTATCCTGTGATTGTGTGGTATGTGAATATTTTATCACATTTTGGTATGTAGCATGACTTCCTTTTGTCCAATTTCCACTGTACACGTACAGTCTTGCAAGAAAGCTTTAATCGCCTCTGTAGTGTTTGAAAATGCCAACCCTGCATACAAAGCCCTAGTCAGTGAGGCAGATGAAGCAATTCTTAAACTGTCATCACGTTTCTGTGAAAGGGCTTGCATGCTTTTTTTCCTTCTAGGGATCATGTTGTTAGAGAGCGGCTTCCTTTTGCAGTAGCTGGTTTTGCACATCTGACTCTCAAAAGAGTACAAAAGCTTCTGTATTGTAATAGTTAATCTCATCATAAGTATGCTCAAGTACAAAGGGATAGAAGGAAATGGGTAGGAAATGGAAGAAACCTAAAACAATGCAGGCCTTTTAGTAAATTGATTATGTTCCTAGCGGCACTACCCAAATTATAAAACAAATCAGCCCTGCTATGGAAGAGAAAGCACACAAAACACTCCAGTTTGCAACAGAAGCAGGAAAGTACTCTTCCATGACAGATATTTCAGATTATTTTCAACTTTTTTTACTTGATGGTGGGAAATCTCAATTCATAAATTTCACACTTTTTGATTTTATTTTTATTATTCAGATGGCAGCATTTTTTATTGCTCACAACTGAAAGTTATTACAGCAGATGTGCACTACATGTATATACGTTAAGCAATGGTTAAGAACACTCTACAGGAGAAAGCCCACATCTCTGAAATTTGAGACCATTAAATATCATGTTCGTTATGTTTGTGGTCCTGAAAAATAGGTTGTTTAAAACAACATAGGAAATAGAGCGCTTTATCGCCTGTTAGTGAAAATTCCCACAGAGTTGTTAGGCTATCTAAACTGCTTGTGGAAACAGTGACACCTAACACTAATTGGTAGCCATATGGACCCACCATTCATGATTGGGAGTTGACTAGTTCATTAAGGAAATGTTTATCTTGCAGGTCCCTTATGAATGACAGGTCTCTTATGATCAGAGCTTAGTGACATGTCACAGGGATATAACCAGCATCTTATCTCTTAAATTGCTGCATGTCTATCATCTGACTGGCTCTATTGGTCCATATATAATATACATGCTACGAAGAAAAATAAAATACAAAAACTAGTTAGATACTTATGTTCTTAGTCTGACGACTCCTGTTTAAAACTGTTTTTTGTGGATGTTTAGTCCTTCTTTAATTAGGTTGCAGTAAACACCATAGTACAGAGACTCCTTATGATCTAGGCAGCAACCTTAACTTCTAAAACTAGTTGTTTAAGGATAAAGTGAGCGGGGTAGAGATTACACACCCATTATCTAGTACAAATATACCACGTTTGGTTAGATCCTTGCTTCTACTGCCAGGAAGTTAGGCTTGTGGGACACTTATCATAAATCCTTGCCATAACCTCGTTTTGCAGGGGTTTATTGGCGAATGTGTCTAGGAAGAAGCTTCCATGTCCCCCCATGTTATGAGAAGTGGCATTCTGACTGTATATAGAGATTTTCACTGTGTGGTGCCTGAAGCTGGTTGATATTGGATTCTTTGTAGCACTTTAAACCATACCTAGCAGACACCTTGGAATCATGGGGTGTGTTCTGAAGGGACAGAGTTGGGTGTATTTTATGGAGAGGCATTATGCAGTAAAGCTCAAACACCTGGCAAGATTTGCTGATATTAAACAGCACTGGTTCTGTTCTTCTTCACAGCAGCTGGGAAAACTAGCATCCTTGACAGAGCCAGGAGTACTGATAAGCAAAGCTTCCCCTGCTGTTCTCAGGAGCCAAGATGACAATAAGGATGTCTGAATTGGTAGGGTAGAAGGCCATCTGTTTGCTGTGGCTGAAGTTATTTAACCCTATCAATGGCTGTTGGCTTCTCCCAGGTGTAACATGCAGTGGTTGCATTGTACACATAGATCAGTTATTCTGGGCACTGACCTATTTTCATATTGATGGTTATTGACTTAAAATGACTTAAAATGTCTCCTGTTGCAAATACTTTAGGAAAACTAAACTAAAATCACATTTTTGAAAAGTGATGTAACATATAATGACAGATCTTCTTTAATTTGTTAGTGTTATCATTTTTAAAATATTTTTTTTTTTTTTTTGCTGCTCTATAAAGTAGGTGTGGGGATTTTTTTTGTCTGTGTTGCTTATAATTAGTTAAAAACTGTTTGGGTGTAGACAATTTTTTGTCTGCTAAATCACAGGAAGCATGTAACTCCCACAAAACTGCTATATAACTTTCTAAGCCTTGTAATGCACATTTCATCCCTCTTGCACTCAGAGGGTTAAACAGGCCAGGCTAAGAAACAAAGCTGTTTCTAATTCAAACTTCCTGTTTCCTTCCCCCTCCTGTGCATAGTGCAGGGTTGTTCAAATAATGCATCACAATAAAGATTTCCTGCTGCCATAGTCTGTGCATCTACTGCATTTCTTCAGACCAGAATGAGGATTTGAAAATCTTCCATATTTTGGAACATTTTGGTTTTTCATTCAAACTAATAATATATCCATCCATGCCATAATTTACATTTTTCCTCTTACAGTGAACTGTTAAGCAGGGTCTTTAAACTGAAGGACAGAAACAAAAAATTCAGGATCAAGAATTTAAACTTTCAAACTCATGGCAAATAGTTAGGCGCTGAGGAATGTTATCAGGGATTGACAAATTTTCATTTCAATTTAGGAGCCAGTATGAAAATTTAGAAGCCAGACCCACCAGGTTTGCGTGAAAAAGTACAGTGTCAACTTGCTAACCAAGGAACTCCACGTGTCCTGAAATAAATAAGATCACCCAAATCCAAGACAGGTTGGTAACTAATAAATCGACTTGGTCAGCAACGCGGTACAATAATCTAACACAATTTATTAATAGGGCTGTGAGGAAGAGCCTAATCTGAGGCTGAGCATTGGGCTTTTTTTATACATTGAAAAATTGTCTATTTTTAATTGTGTTGGATTATTACAGCACATTGCTGTCTCGGTCATTTAATTTACCATCCTTTCTTGGATCCTGGCTATGGAAATTCAAACACACCAGTTTTGGGGTGTTACCAACCTACCTTTAGTGCAAAGGGGCTTCGGCGTGCCAAAGCTACCAGTTTCTACCTCCACGGTAAATAGCATCTTCTCAAATTTGATTCCTCCCTCACACCCCTGTAAGTTCCTGGAATTTCTAAGAGATATAGTCTACTTTGTTTTAACACAAGCTGATGAAAGTGTGAGAGCTATTTCCGATTTCTTAGGATGTAGTAGTAACCAGAGAGCCTTTCTTCTTTATCAGCTACTCTACTATAACATTTGGCTGCACTCCATAAAATCCTTTCTGGTTTCTTTCCCTCCTTTCACGTTTGTGCTCCAAGCGGCCTACATGAAATTTGGGAGTATAGAATAGGTTTCCTGCCCTGATTAGCACTGTGCATGTGGTAGATGTACGTGCTGGACTTCATGTGATGTTATAACCCTAGGCAGAAGTAAACTCCAGGCAACCAGCTTTGTAAATACTTGTCTGTCATTGAGTCCTTCCCCTCCCCATTTCTTTTCCGTCTAATGACTTGATCAATGTGTAAATGATTATCGCTACAAAGCTCGAGTGCAATACTAGGGATTATGTGAATTGTGCTGCAACATTTTTCTACATTTTCAAAAACTCATTTCACTAATTAGACCTGCAGGGTTAAGGGCAACTGCTCTTCATTGAACCTATTGTACATTCTATAGCTGTACAAGTCAGCTGACCTTGACCTGACCATCATTACAGATTTTAAGTGTTAAACTCACAGGGTCAAATGTTACAGGTTTTTTTTTTTTTTTTTTTATGCTCTTATTTGCTTTATGCAGGAGTAGATTAAGTCTGATTGTGTGCTTTGCAGAATGGGTAGCAATAGTATCCAATCCAAGTAGGTGGTAAAATTGTCTAGTCAATTGTGTCTAATTAATCCTTTTTGTTCTGGCCCATCAAGAAGGCTGAATGCCGTCAGGGCTGGATAAACATTGAGAATTTGATTGCACACCACCTGCTTGCTTGATTAAGCAAATGTGAAAGAGTCAGTGCACATTTTATTTAATTGAGTGGCTTTTACACAGTACCCCAGAGTGAGCTCTTTCAACATATTTCCATGGTTTAATTTCAGTTGGAAGAGTTATAAAGCAGTATTTAACATTTGTGCCATGTCTCTGAATCCTTATTCCAAGCAGCTGTTGAACTACAGCCCCCATGATCCTTTGCTACCCCACAGTTGTTGAATTTTAACCAGTGGAGTTTGGCTAACTATTTACTTAGTCGACTGCCATTTGAGGTTTGTAGACGGTGCAAGTTTCAACATGTTATTGGGAAGAAATCAGAATATATATCGAGGTCCACAGTGATGTAATTGCGACAAAGTTTGTAACTAGGTATGTAAGTGTGGCTAAGAATTTGTTTGCCGAACGTGGTGTAGAAAAGTGACTTTCTCTCCCCTCCCACACAAACGCTAAAACGTTATGTAATATAAACAATGGAAAATAAGCTCCTTCCACACGCATCCTTCATTCACTGTCATTTCCATTGGCCTCAAGTCAAATTTCCACCAGCCTTGTGGATGCCAGCCCCACCTACGCTGTGAATGATGAAAGACACGTGTGTAGAGCATTTGATTGCCAGGGGGATTGCAGAATGCATCTTACATTTACTGTAGGCGGTTAAAAGGTGATCAACAGTAAATGAAAGGAAGCAATCCCCTATTTGCAAACAAAAAAGAAGTGCTTGAATGACAAAAGTAGAGGATATGTGCCTCTTGTTTGCTGTTTAGAGGGTAATCCTGTCTCCATAGAGAAGGGGAGAAATGCACCAAAGATCTTTTTTACTCTGCAAATGACTAACAGTAGGGTGTCTGGCTTTTCTTCTTTTCTAGAAATTGAGGCGAAGGAAGCGTGTGATTGGCTGCGAGCTGCAGGATTCCCTCAGTATGCTCAGCTTTATGAAGGTGAGGTAGAGATTTGGGAAACCAATGTTATTGCTGATTAATTTGCAATTCTTGAACACAGATATGTTGAACTTTTTGTTTTACCCAATTTGCGCTGGACGAATTGGTTATCCAATTCCTATTCTCAATAAACACCTGAATCCAAGTAGTGAAATACTGGGTCTGCTTGTATTTGCAATTTGCATCTGACATTTGGGAATCCGGTAAAGAATAATGCTTGCTGGTATAGGAAGTACTGAATGTCAGTACCATGAGTTTTACATTTGTGCAAGTTATTTGTGCACATATATATCCAATTGCATGAAGTTGCACCTCCCTCTGACATGAAAAAATCCACACTTTCCTGAGACATTCTGAAACGTTGTTTAAATTCCAAATAATTTCTTGCTCTATTGTTACATTATTGATTACAAATAGGAGTTTTACATTTCAAATTAATGCTGCACAGTTACAACTGGAATAATTGTAGCTTCCTGTCAAGTCAAAATGGTTTAAAAATAAGTCTGCAAGCTATTCATTCTTTGTACTTTTACAGTTATTAAAAAAAACAAAAAAAAAACATTAAATGGACTTTGTCACCCAAACATTGTTTAAACTGTGACTAATTAGATAAGAAATGATGAAAAATGATCTTTACACTGTGTTGTCAGAAATGCAAGCAAATTCCAAAATTAGGAGAAAAATGTGTTTTAAATGTGTCTGTGCACTAATATGAACATGACTTATTTCCCATTGAAGTGTAGTTCATTTGCATATCAAGCCACAAGTGACATCAGAAACATAAGACTTTTTAAATACATTGTTCTACTAATGTATGCATTTGCTTTCATTTCTGGTAACACATTATATAGATCATTTTTCATATTGTTTTTATTTTTTACTTTAATGTGACAAACTATGTTCAGGTGACAGTTTCCCTTTAACAGAATTATTATATAATGTAAGTAAAATCACTTCTAATTACTGGCCTTCGTGTCAATTTTTACATTCCTTCAAAATCGTAGACACTTGTTTAGCTATCGTGCAGGTAGGTATTTCCTGGCCTTATCTCTGTTTTGTCTATCGTACATGTCTGCTGTATATCCTCCTCGTACAGATCGATGGGTGGTTGTCCGTGATCATGGTGTTTCTCAGCGGGTTTCACAAACAAAGTTTCCTATTATTATTATTAATTATAACCTTTTAGGAAAATATGATTTCTAAACACAAAAGACGGAAATCCTCATTGAAGTTGCTTGAAATAATTTAAATACATTTAATTGATGATCTTTTCCCAAACATTATCATTTTATAAAGCAACTGCGCATTTTAGACACTCCTTTCAAGACACATAATTAAAGTGCCCTATTTGCAAGATCTTACAATCTAGTAAATGTGGATGACTAGAACACTGCCCTCCTCCAAATATAGGTCATATGGCACAGTTTGCTATAAGCCAACCTGATTCTGTCATCTTATTGTAACTGCAATTACCAGGAGCGTTCAATTACAGCCTTTAAGCTGCTGATGGACTACAACTCCCATATGTCCTTGCTATCCTTTCAAAGTGGCATAACTTTATAATAAAATCAAAGTTGAACCTTCTGGCCTCTATGTTGGAATAATTATGCTCCTGACTAAATTGCATTTATTCTTCCTAATTAAATGCTCAGTACATTTTCAGCATAAACAAAATGCTGGCAATGCTTTCTTTTCCTTTTTTAAAAACCCATGTTCCTGATCCCAGCTATGTGATAATGTGCTATACATTCACATGGATTTGGTTACATTTGAATTGCAAAAAAAATATAATGGCCTGAAGATCTTTGCTGCTGGGAAGAGTTTAACAACTTCATCCAAGCCAAGAATAACTGAAATGAGATTTGAACTTGGAGATGTAGGTCAATAAAAGCCATTTCCTGAAGAAGCTTAGCTGTCTGACTTCTCATTTATTGCCCTATTGTTAAATATAAATCTCTGGAATTCCACTATATCTATGGTGATTTGAGCAGGCTATTCTCTTAGCTAGGTGAATGGTGCACCGTGTTTGACAAAATAAATACTGTTGATTCAGTGGTGGAAGTTTATTAAGAGCATTAAAAGGTCTAAAAGTTGGGCAATCAGCTGGAAAGTTCTATTGGTTCACATGGTAACTGCAGCACTCTGTGTGTGTGTGTGTGTGTATGTGTGTGCATGTGTATGTACCACTTCTGGAAATAAAACTCAATTTGCACATTTTACTACATATTAAAGATTCAAAACCAATATATGTTTAAGAAAGGCACTTCTGTTTGACCAGTTAATGTTAATTGGGCAGACTAGATGGACCAAATGGTTCTTATCTGCCGAGACATTCTATAAAATTGGCATCAACATGTCTGAATAGACACTTCAGTACAAGTCTGCTAAGCAGTCTGCTAAGAGTTAATTTTGCAGAACACTGTGCATAGGGAGGTGTTTTTTTCCCAAAGGGTGAAAGGCTGGAGTAAAACTGGTATTTGTAACCTATATGTTTGACAGATGCTCAAACCAGCTGTTCCAAGCTTTAGTTCCTGCCAATATTTGCAGCTCAAAGCTCATTCCTGTATGGGGCCCTCTCATCATCCCATGGCAGATGTACAAACGTACAAAGTGCATATACAGACCTAAAATAACAGAGCGGAAGATATAGCTGGATGGAGATGGAGGCGTGGCTCAGTCATGTAGCATAAAGAGCAGAACATATTCTGTATGATACTACCTGAATGCTCCTTTACCTATGGCATAGCTGCTATCCAACAGACTTTGATGCTATTAAAGTGAATAGGGCCTGTAATGCATTGGGTGCACGACCATGGACACTCACCATGCATGAACATATAACCTTGAATGCATGATGGCCCGAGTCTAATGAATAGGAAGAAGCATAGTGATAAGAGATCTGTGCAGACAACTTAGTAATGAGAGACAGATGATGATTTGCCTCATGAATACCTGCAATAACAATGTGTGTTTTGTACATCTAAGTGCTTCCATACATTGCCTTTACTTTGATACCACATCTAATGTACATGGAAATGCTGTGCACTAAGGTGTATGTCTCCTGTCCCTCACCCCCGCTCCATTGTAAACTTGCGAGCAGGGCTCTCATGTATCAGTAATGTAATAATATGTAGCTCCCTTCTATGCTCTGTACCAAGAGTACATTTTTGGCGCTATATAAATAAATGTTAATGTATGTAATCTAAAATATTTTATCTTCTCAACGAAGTGCTGCATATTCTATAAAGATATGTTTATTCAGCAATCCAGAGAAAAAGCATTAAGCGTAAGAGTTAAATAAAAAAATATATCCATAGTCTGTGGGGTCTATTCACTAAAATGCGACTTTTATTTTGAGACTAAGTCAAGTTTGGCACGCGAGTTCGGCACGCGAGTTAGAAAAAAAGAAATTAATTTGACTTGGTCTCAAAATCTCAACCCCCAAAGTCGACCACCTCAAGTTATTCTCGAATTTTAGTGAATAGACCCCGTGTATATATAGTACAGTTATTTACGTCAGATGGGTTGATGACTTATACTTATTGATATTGTTATTTATATAATGTATTATATTACTATATTTAGTACAATTTTATGCATTGCTGATATTGTATAACATTATAATATATTATTAATTATTTTTTTTATATATATATAATGTAATAATAATGATTTGAATAATATATAATATAAGTTATAATTCAAATTTAAAAATAATAAAAAAAAAAAAAAAAAGATGGGTTGATGACTTCTCCCTTTTATCTCTACTCACTGTTTTCTATACGTTGGCATACATAATTGGCAATAAAGGAATCTGTGTAAATGAATGGTACTTATGTGATCAGTAGCTCATATGAGGCTAATTATCTATCTGTCTGAAATGACAGACCAGTCATCCCTCTGATCCGAACCTTTTCATATAATTATATGGCTTCCTATCCCACCACTTTGGCCAAGGGTACACTAATACTCCAAATAGGCTAGATAACATGGCAAATAATCTGCTGCTAATCTTTCAGTTTTGTAAGGCTATATAAACATGTGTTCTGAAAGGGCAAATATTTATCTTGAAATAAGGTTTTTCCAAATCATTTTCAGCTTTGATCTTTTGCAGAAGGTTTATATTCCACTTGCTCGCTCTTAGCATCTGTGCTTTTATCTCTGCCTTGCCCAGCTTTCCTGACCTTTTGTGCCTGTCCCATGTGAATTTTATCAAGGCCAAACGTCAGGGCCGGAACATGCAAAACTAACATGGCTGCAGTGTGTGAGATGGCACCAGGCGTCATTTATCTTGGAGGATTTTTCTGCTGGGTTCAGAGTAAAGTGAAGAAAATAACAGGTTCCTGTTAACCCTTTAACAGGGTTAACATTTCTAGCATTATTGCCCTGCAGATGCATTCTTTTGGAACCCAAAATGTACATGTGTTTTTTTTCTTCTTCATATTGCTCAAATAAACATCTTCACATTGTATCCAATGATTGTAGGCCAATGCTGATTGTTATTTAAGAGCAGAGATATAATCATGGTCTTACATGTTTGGATGTATCAGGGGAGCAGAAAATAAACTTTGCAAGAGAAGCCAAGATTTCAGTGCATGTATTTCAATACTAAAAACCTGTACATGGTGCCCCCAGAAGAATAGCCTGCCAGCAGAAGTGGTAGAGGTAAACACAGTCAAGGATTTTAAGCATGCGTGGGATAGACACAAGGCTATCCTAGCTATAAGACCGGGAACGGGGGACTAATAAAAGTACTCAAAAAAAAAATTGGGCAGACTAGATGGACCGAATGGTTCTTATCTGCCGACACATTCTATGTTTCTATGTTTCTATTGATACTGAATATCAATGAATTTAACTCAATGTATCATTTTTTTCATTTGACAGATCTCCTGTTTCCGATTGACATCTCCTCAGTAAAAACGGACCATGATTTCTTGGACAGAGATGCCATTGAAGCCTTGTGCAGGTAGATGTCATTGACTTTATTGTTTTGTTTGTGTCTCTTACCCACAGTTTCTGTAATAGTGAGGGGCCCTATATGATCAGTATCTTGGAACTAATTGCTATCTAAAGTGGGAACTAGATTCCTTCGTTGTAAAAATAAATTAACATAGTGGGATAGAGAGAAAAAACTTTGCATTTAGCGTTTTAAAAATGTGCTGGTTTGTATTGGGTTTTGGTTGGTTAAAACACCACCAAAAATAAAGATACATTAAAAAGGGAGTTAGACTCTGAAATGATTCTGTGAGAGAAATTATAGTTATCTAATTGTGGACAAAGTGAATTGCAGACATTATGCTACATGCATACTGGCAAACCTTGATTTATTTAGGCACTGTTAATTTCATTACCAAATTGCTCCAAAGCTATAGTTAGTCATGTGTTCAGTGTACAAATGTTTTAAGAAAGCCTGAGTAGGATTTTAGGTGTCTCATATTGAAAACCAGTGACCCTTGTCACACAGAGGCCTGAAGTATCTGTTTGGGTCTAGCTCTTGTGTAATAAATTACCATCATTAGCTCCGAAGCAGCTCTGGTTTTATCTTACAACCATTCCCGAAAGAACAACACTGCCAGGATTCAGCGTCCATCATCCTCAGCCACACCCATGGTTTCTATAATTCCCAGAAAAGAGTCCAAAGTGCCTTATCTTGTAGTTAAAGGCAATGTACTGAATATAAATAAATAGTCATCAGCTGCCATATTAACATAACCACATCACCTCCTGGTATGGCAGCTACAAGGTGCAATAAATAAACCCAGTGCAAATAGTATTTATATGCCATGGCACACTGAGAGGTTCAAATGAGTACTTAAAAGTTGTTTCAAGTTTACATGTACTCTTTCAACAACAAATACTATAAGTTGCAGTACCATGGAGGAAAGCAAAATATACATTTTCATTCACAGCTATCTATGGACTTGTAGTAAAGCCAATAAGAGTACACCTAGAATTCAAATACATATGACCGTAAAGGAATGGCAGCTTCCTATACTGTAGCAGGAGTGAAAAGAAGTGGATACAAAAGAGATTTTACAAAAATAAGAGCCCCAAAAATAAATTTGTCTTCTCAAGACAAACTGGGATTTGAAAAAAAAAAAAACACAATTTTTTATTTGCCCTTGGCAGCCTAAGCCTTAATCCTTTAAGTAGTAGTAGTAATGTTTTCCTCTGCGTCTACTGTTTGCATTTGCTTGAATTGAAAAGAGAAACTCTACCATGTGCCAGACTTGGTGGTGTCAGGGGAGACATTTTGTAATCATTGTAATACAGTAGACTAGGCAGAATATGGCAAAGGTCACAAAAGGACAATAGTTTTCACTTTTTGTCAACCCATAAAAAAACAAGTTAGTAGAAATATCTTCATTGGCATCATTTTTTTTGTAACTGATACCTTGCACCTCAGATTTTAACTCCAAATGCAAAAGATTTTTTCACATAACCACAATAAAAGTTTATCTTTTTGAAAGCGGAGCCTGTAGTATGGTTTCTGTTTCCCAAGCCAACTTTTGTTACAGTTTTGTTAAACTTGTTAAATGCAAATATGAGATTTATTTTAACGACTCAAAATTATCCTGTGCAGATCAAAGTCGGCACACAATGTAGAAGGAGTCATGTGAAATTGAATGGGAATAAGTAATGCAAACATTTTAGTCACCACATTAGGAGGGGCATGTACTAAAAAAATCGCAAATATATTTTATGTACAAAACTATTTTTGCGCTTTGCTCCTATTGCAATGTACTAAACATTTAACACTCAAATAGTACAATTAAAACGGGCATAATTGTAATAAAAACAGGCAATTTTGCAAATATTCTTTCTACCTCTATAGATAAAGCACATTGTTGTGACATTTGTGCATGTATAGTTCTGTCAGCAGACATGTTGTGTAGAATCTTGAGTCAGATGAAGGAAGATCTGACCATTTTACCCAAGATGTCTGCCCCGTGATCTACCTTTATAAAGCAAAGAGGGCTCAGTCAGGTACTTTATTTCTATTATTTAATTTAAGGATTTGTACTTAAAATGCCTACACTTGGTGTAACATTTTAATTAAACATAACTTAATTTTAAGCTGGCCTTGTCCCTTTTGTCCCTTTTACCATGTGCTGATAATGGACATGGTTAGGAATAATTACTATGGTCAAGTGCCATCTTGTTTGAATTTGGGGCTAGCTTAAAGTTATCACCTGGTGCAATTAAAGCCACAGTCCATGCAACAGACACCCCCCTTCCCCCATAATAACATACATCAAGCTGTAATCTACATATAATGCTGGTTTTGGGGGGGCTTCCCCTTGATTTGTGAATGACCTGCGGAATGCGAATACACAAAGCAGGCAAAAAAATGATTCCACCCAGCATTCTTAGTCTACATTTATAGTAATGTCTGAAAGTGGCAATGTGATCTTGTTTTTTGTGTTGCAACAAAGAAGAAAGGAGTCTTTAAAATGACATAGGTTGTGTATGTACCATGTGTAACTAGACCCTCTTAAAAGCAACAGCTCATTCTAAGAACTTATTAACTTTTACAACTCTGGCCTTGTTATCAGATGGTAACAGGTCACCAATGACAAAAAAAAAACCTTTTGTCATTTTGATACTTCCTCTTGATTACTTGATCTATGGTCATCCAAATAAAACAGTTAAATGCATTTTACCATCAGTAATGCTAGACGGTAGTTAGGGTTGTTATTTAGCAGAGAGCTAATATTTAGGGTCATATTGCTGCTGTACATGTGAAATGCATTTTTTAAATAGTTTTCAAAGTATATATTTGGCAGGAAGGAAAATCCAGAGCAGACCGCACAATTTGTTTGCTTAGGATTTAGTGTTTGGATGTGTAAATGTGGCAGAAAGAGGGTTCTGTGCTCTTTGTGTGTGTGTTTTTTTAGTACAATAGACTCTTACAACTAGGAATCAGTAAGTTTTCTAAGAAGTAACCCACCTTACATGTCAGAGAAAATTCCATACTACTTATAATGTTCTACTGTTTTCATGATACATGACAAAGTATCAACAGATTTCTCTGTATAAATATTTGTGTGCAGTATAAAAATCTATATACTATACCTCATTCCAGGGTGAAGATATGATCCTACTTATGAAAGGCAAACTGGAGCAATTCTGGTGCAAAGTACAAAATCATGAGCACTTTTTGTTCCCCAGAATTGCACCAGTTTGTTATTGTTTTTCCTTAAAAAAAATCTGTACCTGCTCTTCCACATAACTGCTTTAGTAATTAGTATGTCGGTGTTCTACCACAAAGTCCGGGAACTCAGAAATTTTCATCTGATGAACTGCGCACGATCATTCCGATCTTACCATTGATTGAAGCGCGTATGCGTGTGACTTGAGTCTGCTGCGCATGCACGGTTCACTCAATGGTAAGATCTGAGTGATCGCATACATGCGCAGTTCACCCAATGGGAACTTCGGGGTTCCCAGACTTCGTGGTAGAACATGACGTTAATGACTTGGTGTAGCCTCTCGAGGTTGGCTATACTGTGGATTGACTATGCACTTTCTCAACCAATCAGTGTGCCGCTCATGCTCACAACACAATCTCCAAAGAGTTCTAAAAACATACTAATATTTCCACTCCGGTGATACTGCAGTAGATACATTTGCTGGTCTATATTTCAAACTCCTCACTAGAGCATAAAAAAAGTTTATGCTTAGATTTTTGTTGAGCAGTTTTGTGATCCATTTTCAAAGTCTGTGATTTTTCTTTCTCACAACTAGTGACCAGACGACACCAGCTTGTTTTTCTGAACCCATATTGCTACTTTTCTCAATTTTACAATTCTTATTACTGTAGCTTAATGGCCTTTCTGTGTTTGTACAAATCCATACACACGTCTTCACCCTAATAGACGAAGTGAACAGAAATGTTAATCTATTCTTTGTATAGCTTTCAATTGGCAGCACAGTGTTAATTGAGCAGATGTGCAGATGTTTAGATGAGCTGTAGGTGTCCGTCTAAAGTTCTTAATGATTTCTGATATGATGCTTGGTCTTTCATCTTCTACAATTTATATTTTCATGTTTCTTTTCCACAGACGGTTAAATACTTTAAATAAGTGTGCAGTGATGAAGCTAGAGATCAGTCCAAACAGGAAAAGGGTAAGTGCTCCCAGCAATGATTTTGTCCATTTCCAACCAATTCTCAAGAAGAAAGCTGCCCTGACTTATTACAGACAACAGGCCAATGATAATTCATTATAGATTGCAGTTATAACTTGTTATTTTATAGGATTCTAAATGTACACCTGAATAGATCAGATCATAAATTAGTGCTCATCTTAAGCCAGCTTGCAAAATACCACAGATAAAAAGTTATATTTCCAGTCCTTTTTTAAAAAAAACAAACATATTTTTTGGTGGAGGGAGCAGTTCTGATAACAGTTTGTAACAGTGATGCTCTAAGGGTGTCTATGTGTTTTTAAATATTGCTGTAGTATCTGTAGCTGTCAGTGAATAGCCTATTCACAAATCATCATTGATCAAATGCACACCTTTAATTCACAACTGTTTGAGATAGTGTTGAACTGGCTCATGCCCTCACACTCTGCTGCATCCTCGGGCTATGCTCTTTTTGACAATGTATCAGGACTTGGGGAAGGGAGGAGTAGTGTCTAAAACACTATCTTGGTCTCCCATTTCACTTCTTCTTTGCTTAAAAGGAATTTATTGTTGGGGGGGGAGTAGACAACACTGTGCTGTTCAGTAGAAGATAATCTCTTCCCTAAATCTATATGTTTGGCAGTGCTGGTTCCTGTGTGAAACAGCATATTGCATATCATGATTTGCTAGCAGTATAATCCTATACTTCCCCTCTGTGTTTTCTTTTGCTCTGATAGACATACTACCTTACTTTACAGTAAAGTATTGTGTTCAAAACACATCTCTAGCAGTAGTGGAATGTTTGTGTGAATCACACAAGGAAGACACTGAAAAATCTGCTAAATAGGCTTTTCACTCTTTAGCTCTTTTTCACAAGGTGCTTATTTCTCTTCAAGAATAATGATATAACTCCTGCTGTAATGATAACTTCATTTTGGAAAAACATGGTACTTGACCATATAAGATTCAGATACATACGGTACACCCGCATGGAATGTTCTTGCTAAGCATCATCCTGTTACTTTTACAAATTTGAGGTTACATTACCATACAAAATGGAATGTACACTAATAACTGTATTGCTGTAAATATTGCACTGTTTGCACCAGGGCCTCATTGATTGAGAACAATTTAAGCAATATATGTGCATGGGTTAAGTGCATCCTGTCCATAGTTTGTGCCATGTTGACATGACATAATAAAGTCAGTTGTAACATGGTAGCCTTTAATTTTATTTTAAATTGGTGTTAACAGAGTGAAGATTCAGATGAAGACGAACCTTGTGCAATAAGTGGAAAATGGACCTTTCAGAGGGATAGCAAGAGGTGGTCCAGACTAGAAGAGTTTGATGTGTTTCCTCTGAGCCAGGGACCAAAGCCAACGCTATCTGATGCACACCAGTTGGCCAGTGCAGCAAGCCAAGACAGCATACTTACAGACCTAAGCGAGCAGCAGGAAGTAACCTCTATTCACAGCACTAGAAGTGACAGTCCCAGAGGTCAACTGCCCAGTGAGGCCAGCACTACAAGAACAAATTCTGTCATCAGCGTTTGCTCATCTGGAAACTTTATTGCAAATGATGACTCATTTGGTAGCCTTCCATCACCAAAAGAACTTTCCAGTTTTAATTTCAACATGAAAAGCAATGAGAGGAGCTCTAAGTCCAAAACAAAGAGCCTTCTAAAGAGAATGGAAAGTCTAAAAATTAAAAGCTCCAGCAGCAAAAAGAAGCCTCATTCCAAACTGGGCCTTATTATTAGTGAACCTGTTTTGCAAGAGGGGGTGGATGATGATAAGCTAAAGCAACTCAACTGTGTGGAAATATCGTCACTTAATGGCAACCATATTAACACACCAAAAGTGCGGAGAAGGAGCATCTCAAACTCTACACAAACTAGCAGTAGCAGCAGTCAATCTGAGACCAGCAGTGCAGTTAGCACTCCAAGCCCTATAACAAGAACGCGTAGCTTGAGCGCCTGCCACAAGAGAGTAGGCATGTACTTGGAAGGGTTTGACCCATTCAACCAGTCAACATTTAGTGATGTACTTGAACAAAACTATAGGAACCAGAGGAATTTTGGCGAGGATGCAGTCTTTTTTATCCCTGAAGACCACAAGCCCGGCACATTTCCTAAAGCACTTTCAAATGGAAATTTGTCTCCCTCAGACAGCAACACCTCCATGAACTGGAGAATGGGAAGTTTCAATGGACATGAAATGCTTAACTTTACGAGGGAAAATAGTGTCAACAGCTGCAAGAGTTCCATCAGCAGCAGAAGACGAAATTCGTGCTGTTCAGAAGGAAGCCGCTTGAGTATTTATGACAATGTACCCGGCACGCTTCTGTATTCCAGTAACGGGGATCTAATAGACCTGGAAAATGAAGACATTTTCCCAGAACTTGATGACATTTTATACCATGTTAAAGGAATGCAGAGGATTGTAAATCAGTGGTCAGAAAAATTTTACGATGAAGGAGATTCCGATTCTGCTCTGGATTCTATGTCTCCATGTCCATCCTCCCCAAAACAGATACATTTGGATATTGACAATGACTGTAATGCTCTAAGTGACCTAGATAGCACAGGAAACTCATTGAACGAGTGTGAGGAAACCATAATCCAAGGAAGGAGGGATTCGGGCGTTGGAGCTTCTCTGACTAGAACCAACAGGTCTGTAATTTTTTTTCACCAGCTCAACCAAATGACCAACTTTTATCATCTTAAATCAGTAGTTACAATGGTGTAAATGTTATGTTCTGACATCAAATTGTCCATCTTATTGGCCGTTAATGAAACTTCTACATAAATTTAAAAAAAATAAAAGAGACAATGTAATGATTTGTTAATTGAAAAGTGTAAAGAGTTTGCAACATGTTAGATATTGAAATAACTCTGGTTAGACTTTATCAGAAAGACTAGATCGGCTTCATTTAATAAGGTCTTTAGTTGAACATTTTTGTTCTCTGCTATATGCATGTAATTAACTCGGTCTCATATTACTTTGTCATCAGTAGCTGCAATCCATCTATATGTCCTGCAGCAGAATAGAAACCAGTACAAAGTCTCCATCATGATTGCATCTATTTATATGTGTATATATATAAAAACAAGATACAGACGTAAAAATGCAATATAAAAAGTTCATTGTTTTTAGGGGGCATAAAACAATATTGCCTACTATAGTTACTTTTCTGTGAATTGTGCATTTTATGTTAAGTAAGTTCTTGCTATGAACTATAAACAATAATGACCTCATCTGTACATCAGTGAGGAACATGGTAGCTCTCATTGGTAGACATTAATTCAGCCCACAATTCTAACTTTTGGACATATTGCTTCCACCTGTGTGAGGACTTCTTTAAGATCGGTCCCGGTTACAGTCTGCTTTCTATTTTTCTATTCGTGTAGGCATCGATTCAGATGGCACAGCTTCCAGAGTTCACATCGTCACAGTTCAAGCTCTGCCTCTCTGCAGATAAACTGCCAGTCTGTGACTCAGATCAATTTGCTGCAGAAGTACTCTCTCTTAAAGCTAACTGCTCTTCTGGAGAAGTACACCCCATCTAATAAACATGGATTCAATTGGTAAGTAAATAAAGACAACTTGGCAACTTTTACCACTTTATAAAAGCCAGCTGATATATCCATTCTTCTCAAAGTAACTTCTTTACACAGCCTTTTATAATGCTGGCCAGCATACATGGAAATCAAGACTATCACTCCTTTTTTCCTTACCATGCCTTATTGCATAGAGCAGAGTTAACTTGCTAACTTGTTAAATAATCCTTTTGTGGGGTAAAAACGGGAAATTGCAAGATCCAGGGTAGTTGCCCCTTTGTCCTCTAAAAAATCCACACCTAAATAAATATCTGTTTATTTACTAAAGTCATAAAATGATGCTATGTTCCCTCTGTGCAAACGGCAATATCTGAGAATTTCAGATTTGGTTATTGGTAAAGCCCTGCTAACCTTTTGAATTCTGTGGTGCACAATTTATTATGTACCTACTTTGCCATGCCAACAAATTAGGACTTTCTAATCAATCCTAGCCACTGTATAACTTGGAATGTGACTTTTGGGCACTTTGGTAATATTCTGTTCTTTTTTCTACTCTCCCAATCTCTATCGTCATCCCACCACAAGCCAAGGCACAATAAATCTGTATCTACAGCGCGTATTGTATGATCAGCACTTTGTGTACGAGGAGGAAGTGTTGAGGGAGCAGCTATTAAATGCATTTTAAATAGTTTCTGAGAATAAAAGTGAATCGCAGCACATTGTCTGTCTTATTGTGACTCTTTTGCTGAACCCTTTAGAAACGAGCATGTTTCTCTTTTATTTGCCCCTTTTCTTTCTCAAAGCACTCATTTGTAGAGCTGATGTTTCTTGCTGGCAGCCGTGAATGCTTTACACCAGCTCCCTGCTGTTCTACATACTGCTGGGTGGCAAGCCCTGCTCTCTGATTTGTTAGCTGCAGAGGTTGATGCACAAAACCTTCTTTGTTAACAAGACCATTTTTCTCAAGATAAAAGCCAAGTAAAGAAGTCACATTATTAGGGGTCATACGCAGTAGGATTTATTGACTCTCTCTTATACTTTGGAATGACCTTAATTATCCTGGTGTATAAATGTGTTAATAGACTGCTATCTCCTGCTAGCATTGATAAGTAGAAACATTACACTTCCAATATTGGCTGTTATTAATAAAAGCTTTTACCAGAATGGGCATACATCTTCAGGTCTTAAGGAATGTTAATAACAAGAAGACTGTTAAATACTTATCTGAGGTTTTGTTTTCTCCATAGGGCTGTGCCAAAATTTATGAAACGGGTTAAAGTTCCAGATTACAAAGACAGAAACGTGTTTGGTGTTCCTTTCACTATTAATGTCCAACGCTCTGGCCAGCCACTGCCTCAGAGCATTCAACAAGCCATGCGTTATCTGCGGAGTCAATGCTTAGATCAGGTTGGTTGCCTTTTGATGTGGTCGAATACTGAATTATTTGACAAGCTTTTTATCTACAAGCTCTAATTTTCTCTTGGTTTTACTTTTTAAGGTCGGTCTGTTCCGGAAATCTGGAGTGAAGTCCAGGATCCAGGCTTTGAGGGAGATAAGTGAAAGTAATTCCGACAGCTTGACGTACGAGGCTCAGTCTGCTTATGATGTCGCTGACATGCTTAAGCAGTACTTCCGCGATCTGCCAGAGCCACTTCTCACCAGCAAACTATCTGAAACCTTTCTGCAGATCTATCAGTGTAAGTTTTTTACATGTGGTTGGTTAAGTTTCTCATAACATGTATAGACTATTCATCTCCCCAATTTATGACTGAACGAGGGCTGGTTGTATATTACATTGAAAGATATAAAACATACAAACTAAAGAAATTCTTCAGGAAGCTTAACATATACTTACATTCCATATGGTTCTTGGTGTATTTATTTCCAATACACGCTATTCAGTGACTTAGAAAAACCAAATGCTTTCATATATGAGTGATGCATTTGTTGTTTAATAGAATTAGGTGGGAGAAGTCAGAGAGAATCAGCTTATTATGGGAGCAAATGAATAAATGACGCTAACTAACCTCACAGTGGGGGGTGCTGGCTTTGTTCACATTGTGCTATGTCTCGTATGGTAAGCAGTGCTGTATTTACCGCGAGGCATCCTAGGCGGATGCCTAGGGCGGAAAATTTTGGGGGGCGGCAGCGCCCCCAAGCACTGAAAAAAAAAAAATGTGTAAAAAAAAAAAATTAAAAAAAAAAACCTGGCCCTTTAAAAAAAAAAAAAAAAAAGGCCGCGCTTGCAGGCAGAGACGGAGGTGAGAGGGGATCAGAAGATCCCCCTCACCATCGCTCTGCCTGCCAGGCTGCACGGGGAGCCGAACAGGCAGCACAGAGAAACCTCCGTGCTGCCTGTTCGGCTCCCCGTGCAGTGTGCCGACACGGAAGTGCCGACAGTCACGTGACGGGCGCGCTGACGTCATACGCGCGTTCAGTCACGTGATCTGTCGGCACAATCGCCGGGAAGCCGAACAGGCAGCATGGAGGGACCATGCTGCCTGCCTGCCAGGGAAAGGTAAGTGCTGATGGGAGACTGTGTGTGTGTGTGTGTGTGTGTGTGTGTGTGTCAGAGTGTGTGTGATGGAAGTCAGAGTGTGTGTGATGGGAGACAGTGTGTGTGTGTGATGGGAGACAGTGTGTGTGTGTGATGGGAGACAGTGTGTGTGTGTGATGGGAGACATTGTGTGTGACTGAGTGTGATGGGAGTCAGAGTGTGTGTGATAGGAGACAGTGTGTGAGTGACTGTGATGGGAGGCAGAGTGTGTGTGATGGGAGACAGTGTGTGTGACTGAGTGTGATGGGAGTCAGAGTGTGTGTGATGGGAGACAGTGTGTGTGACTGAGTGTGATGGGAGTCAGAGTGTGTGTGATGGGAGACAGTGTGTGTGACTGAGTGTGATGGGAGTCAGAGTGTGTGTGATAGGAGACAGTGTGTGAGTGACTGTGATGGGAGGCAGAGTGTGTGTGATGGGAGACAGTGTGTGTGACTGAGTGTGATGGGAGTCAGAGTGTGTGTGATGGGAGACAGTGTGTGTGACTGAGTGTGATGGGAGTCAGAGTGTGTGTGATGGGAGTCGAAGTGTGTGACTGAGTGTGATGGGAGTAGGAGTGTGTGACTGAGTGTGATGGGAGTGTGTGTGTGATGGGAGTATGAGCTTGATGTGAGTCTGAATGATGGGGCATGTCTTAGGTGTGTAACGTGGGTGTGCAGCTTGGGTAGGGGGGTGCCCGAATTTTGTCTGCCTAGGGCAGCACAAAATCTAGATACACCACTGATGGTAAGTGATGTATGTTGTCCTCTGCAGATGTTCCAAAAGATCAGCGCCTTCAAGCAATCAAGGCGGCCATTATGCTTTTGCCAGATGAGAACAGAGAAGTCCTGCAGACCCTTCTGTACTTCCTAAGTGATGTGGCTGCTGCAGTGGATGAAAATCAGATGACGCCTACCAACCTTGCTGTGTGTTTAGCACCTTCCCTTTTCCACCTCAATACTCTGAAACGAGAGAACTCCTCCCCAAGGTACTAAGAGGGTCAAGCTAAAGATTACATTTCCCTAGTGGTTCCATTACTTGTTTCACTATTGTATTGCTGTATGTGGGTGTTTGTGGATTTTGCTAACACTATATTTGCAATATGTGATATTTGTAAAGCATCCAAATCCTCCTCATTCTATTGAAGCTGTTTATGGACTTCTCCAGACTGCTCTTAAAAACTTAAAGGAACATTGCACATTTTTTTCCTAACCCTTGCTTCCTTGAAGCACAGCCAATCAGAGCAGGGGCTCGCCCTGCTCCATCTGCCAAATGTGAGACCCTTGTTAGCACAGAGAGAGACACTCGTTTTTTTAATCGGATCAAACTAGGTCCCCCCTGCTGATCCAGCGCAAAAACGAGGGTCTCCAACTGCGCTAACAGAAAATGACGGTCGCCGACTTGGTCCTATGGAAGCATGGCAGCTGTCGGTCAGGATAAACTGGCGTGTACTATAAAAGTACATGCCAGTTTATCCTCACAATAGAAACAACTAACATGTCACTTATGCTTCTATATTATATCCCACAACCACTGTGCAAACATTCTTCTAAACCCCTTTGGCATCAGATGCAAGTTTGTTCCAACTGGGGAGTGGTCCTGATGTTGAAGATTTCATCTACCATTCCCAAGTGCAATAGCCTACATGCTATATAAGCAGTACATAGGCCGTGTCTAAAATACAGTTTGATGTTTACACCAGTACATTCTATATTTCTTTATGTGATAAATATAATACTTTAGTCTAATGCATGCAGGTATGGTCACAATCATTATATTTGTATCACTTTTATTTTAGGGTAATGCAGAGAAAGCAGAGCTTAGGGAAACCAGATCAGAAGGACTTGAATGAAAACCTTGCGGCAACTCAGGGACTGGCTCACATGATCGCTGAATGCAAGAAACTCTTCCAGGTACATTTCACACCTGTAACCTAAAGGACCTGTATGATAAAAAAGTGTTGTCATTGTATGAGCATTGTTTAAAGGATTCTAATGTATGCATGTGTACAGGATCTGCTATTGTGTCGAAGGGGTTAGGTGGAAGGGTTTTTTTTTATCATATAATGAACTCATTAAGTTGATTTACTCTGAGGATTGAAAATATTTTAAACATTATATAAAAAAATGTAAACTTCTCAATTGGTATCATCTTAGATGACAGGCCTTTTAATGATATTGGGTGGTTTATTCCAGTTGTTGAGTATTTGCAATTCCTACCTTCCCGCTTCTTCGCGTCTATGTAATAAATCTCAGACTCTAACACACAAATGTATATTTAGTTTTCAATCATTCAACAATGGATTATTATTAGCTGATTTAAAAAGTTTAGATCAATTTTAACTTTTTATTTTATTTTTTTAGATTCCCGAAGAAATGAGCAAATGCCGTAATTCTTACATGGAGCAAGACCTGAGACCAGTGTGCTTGGCGGAACTTGTAAATGGCGACTCACAAGAGTCTTGTGATTATCAGTCTTATCTTCAACAGAGCATCGACAGTCTGCTGAAAGATGCCAAGGACAAGTTTAAAGGATGGGTCAGCTGTTCCACATCCGAGCAAGCGGACCTGTCTTATAAGAAAGTGAGTCGATACTGAGAGACCCCTAACAGGAAATCAAATACTAATGGAATGATAAGAAAATATATGGATAAATTACATTATTATTATTACTTTTAAGGTTATTTAGCCCAAGTATGTCCACTAATGCAACTAAGTGTAATGATGACTGCCATTCAGTTTTTTTACTGTTATCTTGAGATGTTGACAACTCCTTCAGTATAGTCTTAAAGATTAAGAGGTAAATTAATTACTGACTGTATATTTTTAAACAAGAATCATCAGTAAAACTGATTTCATATTTCAGATGACTGAAGGACCCCCTCTTCGGCTATGGAAGTCCACAATTGAAATCCCAGCTCAACCAGAAGATGTTCTACAGCGTTTGCTGAATGAGCAACAGTTATGGGATGAGGGTCTTCTGGATTCCAAAGTTGTGGAACGTTTAGATGAGCAGACTGATATTTATCAATATGTAGAGAATAACATGGCCCCACATCCAGCCAGAGACTATGTTGTTTTAAGGTAATTGCCAAAAATTGACCAGCCAAGATTTTTGCCGGTACTTAACATTATATCTGAGTGACAAAAATCCTATAGGTTCTACTCTATAAAGAGAGAACTGCAGGGAAATGAGACGGGGATTTCAAACTTAATGCCAAAGGAGCTTAGTTTGAAGAATTCTCCCATTCAGCTGCATTGGAGAATTTTTTCAACTCTGCTACATTTGCTTAAAGTTTGAGATGCCGATCTCAAGTCCCGGCAATTCTCTGTTTATTGAATAGACCCCTTGTGAAGATAGATAGATTTATAGACTATATAAAATGTATAGTGCTATGTATCATTTGTTGGCACTTTACCATCAATTGATGATAAAGCAGCCTTACGAAAATATTAATTTTTCTCCAAAATTATCAACTTGCCTTTTTTGGGATCATACAAATTTTTACGTATCGATCATTTCTAATACATGTTAATCTTAGTTTATGCAATTCTGATACAAACTTTACTTTTTTCTTATACAGGACATGGAGAAGTAATTTACCAAAAGGTGCTTGTGTACTTGCACATACCTCAGTGGATCATGACAGTGCTCCTTTACTTGGTGTCAGAGTCAATGTACTCCTGTCCAGATATCTCATTGAGGCCTGTGGCACAGGGAAATCCAAACTCACCTATCTTTGCAGAGCTGACTTGAGGTAAGCAGGAAAAAAATATCTTAAAGACACAAGGATTTTGAGTTGTAACCTTAGAATGGGTGAAATAATAGGTTACCAGTGCAGGAGAAGTGTTATTGTATTTGTGTGTAACACTGTCATAAAGAAGGGAAAGTAATCTTACTGAGGGAGAGAATATACAATGCGTGGCTCCCGCTCCTTTAAGAGAAAATCAGACCATGCATTTCTTATTAACATGGGTTTGTGTGTTTTAGGGGGCACATGCCGGAATGGTACAACAAGGTTTTTGGACAACTATGTGCGGCAGAAGTGGTCAGGATTCGAGACTCATTTACCAACCAGAAAGCAGAAGGAAAAGATGGAAAGTCAAGGTGACGATTCAGGAAGTGAAAGCCCCTTTGTTCATTTACAAGATCATTCAACCCAATAAAGGACAAAATGGATCCCAGATTTTGGACATAATTTTGTATCTAGATTTAAAGCTGCTTTTATCTCTGTGTGGTGCCTATTGTGATGCCCGGGACTGGATTTCATAGGCCTCTATGTGTCATTTAATGTATGTTCTATGCCATACTGACTGACATTGCTTCTGAGAAGCAACCAAACTATAGTGGAAAATGTATATTGTGCAACGTCAATGAAAACAACACATTCCTTTATATGCTGTTTTCTTTTTATATATTCATGTCCTTTTATTTTTAAGTGTACTGAGGGGCTGGTGTATCCACTGGAATAATTGGTACGCTTCCTTTTTTTGTTTTGTTTTAAACAGAAAAGATAAATTTGCACAGAGAAAATGTGTGATTGCGTGTTGCCCGTGTGTGTCAGTGTTAGTGTCTGGTACACTAATGGATAACTGTGCTGGTTTTATATCTCAGGTTTATGTAGAAATGTCATAAGTTCCTTAATTGACCATTCATTAGACCATTCCCCTCGCCCTCCCGGTAGGGTTGTCTCCATAGACTTAACATTCGCCTGATGCCAATTTTTTTACCGGCCAGGTGGCAACCCTACCTCCCGGTGACATGTGCTATCGACCCACGTAACACAAGGTGTTATGCATGTTGTATCCCTACACTCATTACTTTCTGGTATATTATAGCGTATAAAGACATTATGCAAGCTTGTGTCTAAACTATTAGTGCTAGATTGTGCAACTCCGTACTTTGCAACATGTTACATCAACTCTGGCAGTATTAAATCTACATGGGATTAGCAAATTTTACAACATTTGCATCCATGTTCTATAGTCACCTCTAAATGAGACTGTTATTATAAACCATGTCAAAACTATATATTTGTTATGCTGATATACTATAGGACTTAGTTAATTGCTGGAGACTAGATGCCTCTTGAGGCAACATGCTAATTTAAATCAATAATTGTAGTACCTTTGTTTCACCATAGTATAATATTACACACTGTGGTGACTTGTGTGCCTCATTCAGTGTAGGAATTATTTTCAATGACAATCAGGGAAGGGCAGAGTTGTCTGACTGGCATCCTTTATAGCGATAAGCAGGCTTTCTAGACTAAAATGCATTCAGTAGTCACATATTTAGTAAAATTGATGGTTGACCTGTTAAAACTGCCAGGCATTGAGGATATAGCTTGACGACGTTAATGTAAAGCTAAGGGATAATGGCCTCTAATTAACCTGTGAATGCCAGAGGGGTGACTGCATTTCTCACACATTTGGCACTCTGAGAGTTAACCAGTGGCTCTTTGGACAGTAACTGCTATAAGGAGAAATGTGGAATGTTACAGAAGTAAATTAATTGTATGTAGATTGAAAGAGAGGCTTATTTGCTGAATGAAAGTCAAAAGTTGTATTTTATTGTTACCATTGTCAGTATTATTGAAATGCTTTTCAATGAAGAATTTTTTTTGGTCTAGCAGAATAATAGTATTTTTTTTTCCTTTTCAGGATCAGTGTTTCTATATATATCTTTAAATATATATATAAATATATATATATACCTTGTATACACAATTTAACCTTTTTTCACTGTACAAATGAATTGCTGTAAATACCATTTTAATGTATTCTTGGAATGTGTATTGTCCAACATATATAAGGCATGGTAAAACGTAATTATTTAAAATATATGTGTATTTATATATCAGATCTTTTTTTCCTTGTATCTGGATGCATTCCCTCAGTTAATACGTTAAAAATCATAGTACATAGATTTATATATTGATGCATATGTCTTTATAAAATATAGCCAAGTGCACTATTAAATGTTTTAAATGAACTTGTGTTCTTGTCTATCTCACAAAACTGGTTTGTACTTGGAATTAAAGAATTTTTTTTTTTTTTAAAACATATTTAACAAGGGATTAAACCCTGTTAAAGTCCTGTGGGTGCAGTGGCATGTCCTGTGAACGCTCTGGCAAGTTATGAAGGTGCTGTGGCAAGTAGGGTTGCCACCTCGCCGGTATTTTACCGGCCGGCCGGTAAAAAATTGGCATCAGGCAATGTTAAGTCAATGGAGACAGTACCAAGGCCGGTATTTTTCTGAAGAAAAGGTGGCAGCCCTAGTGGCAAGTGGTGTTGGTACAATATCAGGCTGTGGGGCAGAGAAAGGACATAACCACCAGAAACCACAACTAGCATTTTTTTCAGCAATGTAGGTTGATTTAAAACTTGCTGGTAAATAAGCTGTTAGGGCAGGAGTGGACTTTTAATATCATTCATCCTTATTATGGTTTTGATTAAAAATAGGTTTTCTGGTTTGATACCCATTGCCTGGTTTGATACCACTTATCGCCAACATAGCAGCTGCATATGATTTTTTAAATAGATATTTCTACAGTCTAAATCTAATGGCAATTGCCATTTCTTGTAAGCTGCCATGTAGCAGAGCCATAAGCTCAAGCAGCACTGATTGGTGCACTGGATCTGGGATACTGAACACATCTCCAACAGGGGAGGAGAAGTTCCTCTTGTCCCATGTTATTGGTTGTGTGCAGTACAACTGATGAAAATAGACGGTCTCCAGACCAGTTCTCACCGCTGCCAAGGTCACCTATTCCATGAGATGGCAGTTGAAGTTTGAATAACTTCAGAATGACAAAAACTACCTTCCTGGTATATATAGGAAAAAGTACACAGACGTATACATCATACATAACAGACCTTTGTTTGGCGGCAAAAGTACAGTTTCTTTTTTTTTTTAATTATGATTTTATTGAGTCATCAAGAAAGATATACAGTACAAATAACTGAAGGTACAGACAAAAAAGAAAAATACAAATCAGAGATGTGTATCTACCGATACATGACATATCGAATAGTACCAAAAATTACTCATTTTGATTTTTTTTTTTTGTATTGAAATCCAACAAGAGGCACTCATGGCCTCGCAGGCATATGAAGATGATGATGTCAAATCAGACTAAAGAACCTTTCATAAAATATTTCGCTTTCTCTTGTGTGGGTCAAAAAACAAAACAAAAATAAAAATAAAAAAGAACAAGAACGTAGTTGGACGTTCGGGTGCATAGGAAACATTAAAGGGCATAGATAGTAAATATATACAAAACTACTAAGTTATTATTGATAACTAGTGTCCGTATGGAGGCTACATGAACCACTGGAGCCCGGATCACCCTGTAAACTAAACCATTAAGCCTACCAAAATTGGGGCAACAGTGGCCAGTAGTCTTAGTACATGTAACATAGCCCTTAACGGTAATTTGAAACGTCAGAAATAAAAATTACCCCGTACCATATATAATATCTTGTCTACTGAAAAATATATAGAGGAACATGATATATAATGGATAGAAAGGGGTTAGGAGGAGAAGGGATAAGAGAGATTATAAGAGAAATTGATATAAAAAGGGGGGGGGGGAGAAGGGTATCCCAAGGGAGGGATACCGGTAGCATCAAGGGAGAGCTAACCAAAAAGAGGGCTACTGGACCACACTTTAGGTGGCCAGCCTAAAAAACCTCTACTCCAGATCGAAGTGAGGAGTGCCCTGTGGGGGGGATAACATTACAACCTTCTTTACAGTGGCAGAGAAGTACTGTGTAAAATGCTTAACTACACATCTCTCCCATCTCTGGGCAATTAAACATTAATGATGCATGAGAAAAATAAGAAAATGTACATATAGAAACACTCAGTGAATGTTTGTAACTGGCACAGATGATTCCGGCTCATAGGTTTTACTCCAGATTATTGGCAATGGTCCGGGTAGGTGGTGGATCCAGTGGGATCGGTGGTATGTCCAGACTTTGCAGGAATATTTTAGTATCGCCAATATCTCCAATAGATAGTGTTTTACCATCCTTAGAGACGGTTAGGCTGCATGGTATTCCCCATCTGTACTTTATATCCAAGGACCTCAGGTGTGTAGTAAGCGGACTCATCGTTCGGCGCCAAAGCACCACGGAAGATGGAAGGTCCTCAAATATGCGGATAGTAGCCCCTTCGTGCACAAACTGGTTCAGTTGGCGGTAGGCCGCTAGTAGTTCCGTCTTCATCATCCCGTTCGGCAGTTTGAGAATAACGTCCCTTGGTGCTGCAGAGGGGGCTTTTTGGGCCTTGCGCACTCGAAAAAAGTCAATTTCCTTCTGGGATGGTAAGCCACTGTTCGGGTTAATCCGGGTAAGTAATTGTATGAGGTACAAGCGGAGCGAAGTGGGCCCTACTTCCTCTGGTATGCCCCTCACCCTCACATTAGTGTGACGCATTTTGGCCTCCAGTATTACAATTCTCCTGGCAGCGTCTCCCATCTGCAGGGTTAGTGAGTTGGTAAGTTCAGTAGCCTGTGCCTGTTTCTGTGACACCTCAGCCGTTGTGGATTCCAACTCCGCCACCTTGTTTCGGACCATTAAGATATCCGCCCATACTGCCTGTATATCAGTTCTCCACGTGGCCTGAAAATCAGTGAAAAATTTCTGAATGTCTGCCTTCGTGGCATATGCCTCGCCGTGGGTACTGCGTCCTGCAATTCTTGGCTCTGGTGGTGGGGCTTCATCAGAATTGTCTGAAGTAGAGTCTGAGGCCTGACTCAAGGGAGTAAACGTTGCTGCCGCCACATTCAGCTGAGACTTCGCATGCTTGGATAGTAAAGTGGCTATATCTGATTTTTGGCCACAATGCAGCTTCTCCGGCTTTTTCCCTTTCTTGCCCATTGTGGTGGCGGGTAGGTTGCCAAGATTAATCGTCTTTGCAGCCAGACTATTAACTTTAAAGTCGGTAAATTGCCCAGAAACGCAGGGAGCTCTGAAGAAATGCGACTTGCCACCATCGTAGTTAGCTCCGCCCCCCAAAAGTACAGTTTCTAATGTCATCAACGCATTGAGTGACCATGACAACCTGACACAAACCATCAAGACAGACAGAAGGCTGGCAAAATGTATAATAAAATCATGCTAAAATATTATACTAAAATGTTAACAAAATGTGTTGAAAAGTTGGTTTGAGGCATATATTATTGATAGATATAAGTTCCAGCAATATAACAAACATCTTTCCTTATATGAGCCACATACAATACAATATATAGGGAAAAAGAGAAAATGTATTCCAATTAATGTAATTTCCCTTTCCTGGCACGATCGATGGCAGTATTAGATATGGGTAACTCCTCCCTTATTCACTGATAGGACAGGAAAACTGACAGAGGACACAAATAGGACCACTCAGTCAGTCTTAGTAACAAGCATTCAGACATGAGAGAAAGAATTCCCTGCTGCCATGGATCTTACCCAAGAAAGGAAGCTTAGGGTAGGTAGTATTTTTAATAAATGTTCATGTTTCCTGACTATCCATGGCAGCATTAAATTAGGGTAATACCCAAGCAATTGAAAAGAAGCGTGAGTCCAGAACATGCAAAGAGCACATAAACCCAACATGCTGCAAAGTACAAACTGTAAAAATTTAAAAACAATTACAACTGAGAAGCCAACTCCAAAATTCGTTAGCCAAATTGGGCTTCAGAAACAGCCCGAATATCCAAGGCATAGTGCTGACATATGTTGGACATTGAGGAGATACGTGTATGTTTGTGAATATATTCAACCATTATGTGATTAGTGTAGATCTCTGACGCCGATCACCCAACTCAATTTTATAGCAACAAGGACCTGAATGCAACAGTATATGAGTAAGAAATAAAACAGAAAAGTAAGCCAAAGTAGGAGGTTTAATTGAAGTAAATGCAGAGGCTTAAAAGCACGTGTGAGATAGTAAGTCTCACAAATTACACATAGTACACCACACTGACGTCAGTAAGTAAAGCAGCTTCCTGTAATGCCTGAAAATGTAAGGCGACCATAGACGTTAGAATGCCTGGCGGCATGCAGTCTCACTGGCAGCATGTGGATAAAGGGCTGGCTCCAAACAAGATAGGGGCATGTCATACGGGTTTCACTAAATAACAAACAGTGTTATTTCATTCAAGCACATTTATAACAGTCTTTGCATTAGACACAAAGAAATAAAAATGAATAAAAAACATTGAAAACACAAGTGTGTCACATTGTGTGTCCCGGTCCTGGAGAAATACACCAAACCTAAGCTAAGGGGAAAAAAAGAGGGGATAGAATAAATCCCAACCAAAAAATATTTTAAAATAAATTTCTTTGTTGATATCTGAACTGTAGGAACCAGAGTGAGAGACTGATGCTGAGTGGCATGGGGAAAGATCTACAAATAATAAGCTCCAAAAAACCCAACTATTTATTTCTCTAATAAAAAAAAATCATTACCTGAAATCATCATTTAAACCTGTCAGTTTCATGGAATCAAGCCAAAACAATCCACATGCCTTCTTTCTAAAGTAAAATGTTATCCTTATCCTTCTTGTTCCTGCAAGGATATTATAGCCATAATTCTCAGATGTGAGACATTGTGCTTACATGTAATGCAATTTAAGCCAATAAAGGAGGGGATTGACAAACGTTTTCCAAAATAGGGTCTTCATATAACGCCAGTGTTTTTGCATCAGGTGCTTTAGATGTGCACTTGCAGTAGAGAATCTAGAGACACAAATGGGGGTCTCTGTTTTGTCTTCTGTCGAATACTTTATTTTTTACCACACTGAGTAAACCAGAATCATATCCTCTTTTAGAAAAACAATTGCATTTTAACCACAGCATTTGAGGGGGGAAAAGGGAGCATTTTAATCAAAGAGGGAGGGTGACCTGGGTAAGGAATTCACGTTACTCCATGTTGATGGATAGATCCAAAAGGAAATTTGAGTTTTGCGCCAAACAAATGTAGAATGAATTAAGTGATTCCTTGAATACAGGTAATCAAAGACTGCAGGCATTCAGTTTCAATGTATTGAAAATATCTTGCAGTGCTGTTTTAGAAGACGTAATAATAAATGAATATTTCTTCATAGTTTTCCATGAATAAATTTGGTGTATTGGAACTGGGAAACTATATTCATTAGAAAGCCCAAAAGTACAATAATCAATGATTCCAGCGATCACCGGTATATAAGGAGTATCAGACTCATACCCCTTGGACCTAACAAGGACATATCATAATACCTTCCTAATCTCACCACTGCCCCCGACCCAGCCTGTATGTATGTATGGGAGGAAATGTGAGTGCGAGGAATAGAGACTGGATTCTTATCTCTGAAACTGATTGACATATTATAACTCCTGCTAGTGAAACACCAACTAACGGATAATATTTGGCTATGATCACACTAAAACGACACCAAACTTTATCAACGGACATTATATTCCACCCACCCACAGTCAGCTCAATTATATCTGAATAAATGATAGTATGATCTAATGCTGAACAGATGTTAACGACTGAACTAAACAGATCTATTATAATCACTTTAGAAATGTCTGATCAACTACTGTATTAAATGGATTCTCCATATTTTAACTATGACAACATATCACTGTGTTTGTATTAACCTTACACTTTTTATTGTTATATTTATATCTGAAAAAAATAAATAAGGACGATAAATGAAAAAAGAAAGTTCATAAATACATTGTACTACATGATTTAAAAAACTTGAAATAAAACATCAAGGACTTTGTCAGTTAAGTCCTCCAGTTTGTTTTTATTTAAAAAGAAAAAAGCTTGTGTTTTAAAATAAAGAGCAATGTGATCCTAATTCTTTATATAACCACACTAAAGTACCAAAGATGAAAAACATGAATATTGAAGGATATATTCTTGCTCAGCATTGCTACACGGGCCGTGGACAGAGGTCAACGCCAAGATTGTTTATGGTGGACATTTACTGCACTTGTGTCCTTATACAGACACTATGCCTATTGCCTACCCCTGGTCATAGAGGGGGTGAGTAGAAGTAACAACGAATCAAAATGGCCGAGCAGCCCATCTTCTGTTAATCATCAGCATTTTGAGAGATTGCACAGGTCTTCATGCCAGTGATCTCTTGCTAGACAGCATTATCAATCACTGATGACACTAAAATATGAGATCATGCTGCCTCCCATAATTAATAGCACAAGTCACTGAGTAGACGCAAGACCAATGGTCACTCGCTAGACTACCAACTTAACAAAGGTATGAAAAGTGGTAGGGTGTATTGTTGATGGCAAAAGCCCCCAAAATTGTTAGAAGGGTTTTAATAATTTTTATAGTTTCATCACTGCATATAAATGAAATGTTATCTTCATTTTATGCAAATTACATTTTGTGCGTGCTATTTTCATCCAAATCTTAAACGATTGACTTTTCCCCCCACTTGCATGGCTCAATCATAATCACAATACAATGAAAGGCTTGATATGGTGCAATACATTAACCCTTCATTGTGTTCTTGACATATTGCTATCACTACCGTGTATCCTTGGAGGCCAACAAACTGAGACAGAAATAGGTTTGTCAAGTTCAATGGATTTACATATGGAGGATGTTAAACTATGCTGCTCTTTGCCATATGGCGTTTCCTTTGAAATGTCTTCACAGCTGCTTTTTGTTTTAAACCAAAGGTTAAGGTCGGCCACAAGTAAAACTGATTTGCAGGGTGTGCAATGTAATGAATAAGCTACTGGTAAACTGCTGGGAACAATTCAAAGCCAAGCATTTGACCATCCTAAATATATGCAAACCAGAACCATAGAAGTAACTCTAATATTATTAAGAGTTTGCTATAAATCATGCTATAGTAACTCAATCATGTCATAGCTCAGTGATAACACTTACTTTTTTAGTTTACCAGGAAAAATGTAGAATGAAACTCATTATGGGGTCTATTCACTAAAAGGTGAGTTCCAGGCGAGTTGAGGTTAGATGAACTTTTCATCTCACCAATTTAGCTGCACATTATGCAGGCGCAAACCTGGTGAGTTTGCGAAGAAAGGGAAGCTCACTAGGTTTGTACCTGCACAATGTATAACTAAATTTGTGAGATGAAATGTTCATCTCACCTCATCTCCCCTCAACTCACCTGTAACTCACCATTTAGTAAATAGTGAATGTGTCACTTTCTTTCAAATTAGAAATTCTTTTGTTGGACTATATGATAAACAAAAATACACTAGAGATGAACATTTTGCCTCAAATCAAAAATTAATTTAAAAAAAATCCAAAATGGTCAAAGCCAAAGAATTGTAGGCTCTGCACAGACCCACCTTTTAGATGGTGATGTGGGGAATGTTATTAGAACTAAGTAGGTGTTAATCTTGTCTACTCACATTTTACTTACAATCACCATTGTCTACCTACTTATTTTAATATGATGAAGCAATGCATAAACAAACATTGCTTTAAAAGCATTGCTTCCATCCTGTGAAAGTTTCTGCATGTAAAAAATCTGTGGGTGCTACATTTGTGCGCTACCTTGATGCCTGCATGTATGTAACACAAAGCTGCCTTTTTGGGTAACGTATTAAAAAATAAATTTCTTCTTGTACATGCAAAGGGAATAGTGATGCTAAAGAGAATTAAAAAGGCTGTAGGAGACGTCAGGGGGCATAACGATTTCTTAACTTGGGCCTCTTTGTTCCTCTACTGTCCAGCCAGGATGAAGAGAGCAACTACCCAGAGTTTAATTACAAAAATATAGTTGAGGGAAGATGGGATATGAGGAGTGGTAATGATTTGTGTTTTTTTATTGAAAGTTACTTTTTATAATGCTTTGAGATTTTTATAAATTTGGGGGGAACTAAGAGGAGTGAAGGCTAGGGTTGCTACTTTTTTTTTCTTCAAAAATACCGGCCATGCTATTGCCTCTAAGTGGCCATGAGCGACAGTGGTAGAAGGTCACAGAACAAAAATAAAAACTGACATGTGAAATCAAAGCTGAATTCAGATTGACTTCTTTGCTTATGCAACATACAGTTTTCTGCTATAAAACGAAAATATCCGCGAGTAATAAAAGTAAAAAAAATAGGGACAAAGTAACGGAGTTGGAATAATTCTCCCATTCAGCTGCATTGGAGAATATTTCCTTAAAGGGACACTACCACTTACATAAGATATAACTAGATTACCTGTGCACTGAAAACAAACACATATATAAGACATATGCCACGGTTTGTTCTTTCTATGTCTGAATTAATTGCTTATAAAAGTTAAAATAAAAAAATGGTGTCTATCTCCTGCATCCATTTTGTAAATGTTACTCATTACATTCTCCAAAATCAAGCCTCCTTTTGCAACTATGGGCATGATAATGTCAAAAGACACTAGGTGGCTGTGTACCTTTTCTTTTACCTGTCTTCCAACACAAGAGAGAGGAGAATGACCTGATAACAGGATCATAACTATGCCCCTTGTGATGTAATAGTTACATTACCCTCCCATTCAGTGCAAGTCTATGGTCAGAAGTCAGACTTATAGACTGCATTCTGTGTCCCAAAGTGAGATACTAATTCTGTAAAGTCACAAAGCAGAGGCACCCAGTCACACTTGTTTAGTTAAATGTTTTATTAAATAAACTCACATAACAAAACACATATACAAAATAACCCGAGTAAAATAAATAAAAAATAAAAAAAACATTTTTTTGTGCCTTTAAGTCCTTAACTGTTTTATCTTTGTAAATATGCTCCTTCACATAAGCTGAAATTATATGTATACTCTCAGTATGTCTACTCCTAGTTATCAGCTGAAGAGCTAAAGTTTAGCATTACCTTGTAAACCAATTATAAATGTGTTTTCAATGTAACAAAATAAAAGCTTTTTATGATCTACTGATCATATAGTATCGCAATGTCTATCTTTCTAAGTCTTGCTGAATTTTTTAACAAATTGTCATGTTGCGTGTACCATATTGCGATTCTTGACATACTCCCTATGTGTTTTATTTTATTGACACAGGAAAGAACAACATTCCACAAACTCTCCAGTATGTGGATTAATCTAAACCTTGTTGTCACAGAACCTCCACAAACTGATTAATATATTTCCTTTGAATGTCAGGCGTAGAGCTTCTCAGAGGACAATATCCTGAGAGGTGCATGGGACATCCTTGCGGGATAAGTAAATGTATCTATAGCAGATACAAAAACAGCTGTAAAGAACTGTATTTCCTCATAGTACAGGGGTGTCCAAGTTTGCTCTGCAGTGGGCCACTTCAGCGTAAATCTACTTGTGCGTGGGCGCATTCATGTTTCAATGAAAGTAAATGTATGTATGTTTGTATACACATACATACAGTGCCTTGCAAAAGTATTCACCCCCCTTGACTTTGTACCTATTTTGTTACATTACAGCCTTAAGTTCAATGTTGTTTTTATCTGAATGTTATGTGATGGATCAGAACACAATAGTCTAAGTTGGTGAAGTGAAATGAGAAAAATATATACATAAAACTATTTTTTAGAAATAGAAAACAGAAAATTGCCATGTGCGTTTGTATTCATCCCCTTTGTTATGAAGCCTATAAAAAGCTCTGGTGCAACCAATTACCTTCAGAAGTCACATAATTAATGAAATGATGACCACCTGTGTGCAATCTAAGTGTCACATGATCTGTCGCACCTTTTTTGAAAGGCATCAGAGGCTGCAACACCTAAGCAAGAGGCACCACTTACCAAACACTGCCATGAAGACCAAGGAACTCTCCAAACAAGTAAGAGAAAATGTTTTTGAAAAGTACAAGTCAGGGTTAGGTTAGAAAAAAATATCCAAATATTTGATGATCCACAGGAGCACCATCAAATCTATCATAACCAAATGGAAAGAACATAGCACAACAACAGACCTGCCAAGAGACGGACTGGACAAGGAGGGCATTAATCAGAGAGGCAGCATAGAGACCTAAGCAGGGGCGGTCTGGGCCAGGGGGCAGGGAGGCAATTGCCCCCCAGGCCCCCCTAATGCATACTAAAAACGGCCGCTGGGCCGTCTTTAATGCTGGGCGCCCCAGGGGGTGGCAGCCGATGCTGGCGGGCCCAGGTCACGCCAGGAAAAAAAAAATCCCCCCCACTTTCCCAGTACTTACCTCCTTGCTGCTGTCCCCCGGTGCTGCAGGTCTGTGGCTATGAGGGAAGCGTTCTGCGCTCCCCTCCAGCCAATGCGCATTCAATAAAGTTTGTTGAAAAAAAAAGTTTAAACAAACTTTATTGAAAACGCTTGGCTGGAGGGGAGCGCACAACGCTTCCCTCACAGCCACAGATGGGCAGATGAGAGCACCAGGAGATGGAGACAGAGCAGCAGCAAGGAGGTAAGTACTCAATATGGTGGCATATTGTGGGCGAAAATCCTGGCATATTGGGGGGCAAAATCCTGATATATTGGGTGGCTAAATCCTGGCATATTGTGGGGCAAAATCCTGACATATTGAGGCTATAATCCTGGCATATTGGGGGGCAAAATCCTGTCATATTGAGGGGGCATAATCCTGACATATTGAGGGGGCATAATCCTGGCATATTGAGGGGGCATAATCTTGGCATATTGAGGTTCAAATCCTGGCAAATTGTGGGGGGAAATCCTGGCATATTGAGGGGGCATAATCCTGGCATATTGAGGGGGCATAATCTTGGCATATTGAGGGTAAAATCCTGGCATATTGAGGGTAAAATCCTGGCATATTGTGGGGCATAATCCTGGCATATTTTGGGGCAAAATCCTGGCATATTAAGGGGAAAATCCTGGCATATTGAGGGGGCATAATCTTGGCATATTGAGGGAAAAATCCTGGCATATTGTGGGGGAAAATCCTGGCATATTGAGGGGAAAATCCTGTCATATTGAGGGGGCATAATCCTGGCATATTGAGGGGAAAATCCTGGCATTTTGGGTGGCTAAATCCTGGCATATTGAGGGGGCATAATATTGGCATATTGAGGGTAAAATCCTGGCATATTGAGGGTAAAATCCTGGCATATTGTGGGGCATAATCCTGGCATATTGTGGGGCAAAATCCTGGCATATTGAAAGGAAAATCCTGTCATATTGAGGGGGCATAATCCTGGCATACTGAGGGGAAAATCCTGGCATTTTGGGTGGCTAAATCCTGGCATATTGAGGGGCATAATCCTGGCATATTGAGGGGCATAATCCTGGCATATTGGGGGACAAAATCCTGGCATATTGAGGGGGAACAATCCTGGCATATTGTGGGGCAAAATCCTGGCATATTGAGGGGGCACAATCCTGGCATATTGAGGAGGCATAATCTTGGCATATTGGGTGGCTAAATCCTGGCATATTGGGTGGCTAAATCCTGGCATACTGTAAGGGAATATTCTGGCATATTAAGTGGCAAATCCTGGCATATTGTGGGGGAAAATCCTGGCAGTATTCGTTATAAAACATGGAAAAGATGGCCGTGGATAGGGAGGCGATTCGGTGGTGCAATGGGCCACTTGACTGTATTTGCCCCCGGGCCTAAGACTGCCAGCCCTCCCTTGGACCTATGGTAACCCTGGAGGAGCTGCATAGTTCCGCAGCAGAGACTGGAGTATCTGTACATAGTACGACAATAAGCCGTATACTCCATAGAGTTGGGCTTTATGGCAGAGTGGATAGAAGAAAGCCATTACTTTCAGCAAAAAAAATGTCACCTTTTGAGTTTGCAAAAAGGCATGTAGGAGACTCCCAAAATGTATGGAGGAAGGTGTTCTGGCCTGATGAGACTAAAATTGAACTTTTCGGCAATCAAAGAAAAGCTATGTCTGGAACAAACCCAACATATAACATCACCCAAAGAACACCCCATAGTGAAACATGGTGGTGGCAGCATCATGCTGTGGGGGATGTTTTTCAGCAGCTGGGACTGGGAAACTGGTCAAAGTTGAGGGAAAGATGGATGTTGCTAAATATAGGGATATTCTTGAGCAAAATCTGTACCAATCTGTGCTTGATTTGAGGCTAGGACGAAGGTTCACCTTCCAGAAGGACAATGACCCCAAACACACTGCTAAAGCAACACTTGAGTGGTATAAGGGGAAACATGTAAATGTATTGGAATTCCTAGTCAAAGCCCAGACCTCAATCCAATAGAAAATCTGTAGCCAGACTTAAATATTGCTGTTCACAAGTGCAAACCATCCAACTTGAAGGAGCTGGAGCAGTTTTGCAAGGAGGAATGGGCAAGAATCCCACTGGTAAGATGTGGCTAGCTCATAGAGACTTATCCAAAGCGACTTGGAGCTGTGATTGCCGCAAAAGGTGGCTCTACAAAGTATTGACTTTGAAGGGGTGAATAGTAGACATGTGCATTCGTTTTCGGACGAATGCATTTTCGGACGAAAATAGCATTTTCGTCCATTCGTCCGAAAAACGAATAACGAAAATTTTAACTAACAAAATCCGAATGAACGAATGGTTAATAAACGAAAATCATTCGTTCATTCGTCCATTCGTCCATTCGTGCTATTGGCATTCTAAACCGAAATAGAGTCGGTTTACAATACCAATAGCATTGTACTACATTCCATAAACCGACATGAATGACTTTCGGTTTATGGAATGCATGTAATGCTATTAGCTTCCTATAAACCGAAATTGAGTTCCCATTCATACGAATAGGTCAATTGACCTATTCGTATGAATGGGGACTCTTTCGGTTTAAAGAAAGCCAATAGCAGCATGTATTCTATAAGCCGAAAGTCTTTAAAACAAACGACGTTCGGTTTATAGAATACATGTAATGCTATTGCTGTTCTATAAGCCGAAAGACATTCGGCTTATAGAACAGCAATAGCATTACATGCATTCTATAAACCGAACGTCGTTCGTTTTAAAGACTTTCGGCTTATAGAATACTATTGGCATTCTATAAACCTAACTAGAGTCCCTCCTCATTCATAAGAATTTCTTATGAATGGGGACTCGACTCTAGTTCGGTTTATAGAAAGCCAATAGTATTCTATAAGCCGAAAGTCTTTAAAACGAACGACGTTCGGTTTATAGAATACATGTAATGCTATTGCTAAACTATAAACCGAACGACTTTCGGTTTATAGAATAGCCATAGGATTACATGTATTATATAAGCCGAAAGTCTATAAACGGATCGTTCGGTTTATAGGCTTTCGGCATTTTACTACACGGAGACAAAGTCTCCATTCATAATTTTATGAATGGAGACTCTGTCTCTGTATAGTTAAATGCCGACAGCCTATAAACCGAACGACTTTCGGTTTATAGACTTTCGGCTTATATAATACATGTAATCCTATGGCTATTCTATAAACCGAAAGTCGTTCGGTTTATAGAATAGCAATAGGAATACATGTATTCCATAAGCCGACAGCCTATAAACCGAACGTTCGGTTTATAGGCTGTCGGCATTTTACTACACGGAGACAAAGTCTCCATTCATAATTTTATGAATGGAGACTCTGTCTCCGTGTAGTAAAATGCCGACAGCCTATAAACCGAACGTTCGGTTTATAGGCTGTCGGCTTATGGAATACATGTATTCCTATTGCTATTCTATAAACCGAACGACTTTCGGTTTATAGAATAGCAATAGGAATACATGTATTCCATAAGCCGACAGCCTATAAACCGAACGTTCGGTTTATAGGCTGTCGGCATTTTACTACACGGAGACAGAGTCTCCATTCATAAAATTATGAATGGAGACTTTGTCTCCGTGTAGTAAAATGCCGACAGCCTATAAACCGAACGTTCGGTTTATAGGCTGTCGGCATTTTACTACACGGAGACAAAGTCTCCATTCATAATTTTATGAATGGAGACTCTGTCTCTGTATAGTTAAATGCCGACAGCCTATAAACCGAACGACTTTCGGTTTATAGACTTTCGGCTTATGTAATACATGTAAACCTATGGCTATTCTATAAACCGAAAGTCGTTCGGTTTATAGAATAGCAATAGGATTACATGTATTCCATAAGCCGAAAGTCTATAAACCGAAAGTCGTTCGGTTTATAGACTTTCGGCTTATAGAATACAAGTAATACTATTGCCTTTCTATGAACCGAACGAGAGCCCCATTCATAAGAATTTCTTATGAATGGGGCTCTCGTTCGGTTTATAGAAAGCCAATAGTATTACATTGTATTCTATAAAACGAACGAAAAAAATTAACGAAACGAAAATAATGAACGAATTTCGTCTGAAACGAATGCACTAATGAACGAAATTCGTTTTAGACGAAATAAATAACATTTTCGTCCGAATGGACGAAAACGAAACGAAAATTTTAGTTTTGCACATGTCTAGTGAATAGTTATGCATATTTACTTTTTCTGTTATTTTATCCTGTGTGTGGTGTGCTTCACAATAAAAAAAAAAAAAAACATCTTCAAAGTTGTGGGCATGTTCTGTTAATGAAATGATGCAAATCCTCAAACAATCCATGTTAAATTCCAGGTTGTGAGGCAACAAAACACAAAAAATGCCAAGGGGGGTGAATACTTTTGCAAGGCACTATACATACACACATGTGTGGATATATATAGCACAGTAACGTACAGTATGTGAGACTATCAAAGATTCCCTGTAAGACAGCAGCAATAAAAAAAAAAAATCACATTAAATGCACACACATTCACACATGCACAGTCACATTTCCACACACAGTCCCACTTACATATATACACACACATATACACTTAAATACACACATCAAGTCAAATTTACACACACTCACACATAGTCCCACTTCCACACACAAAGTCCAACTTCCACACACACACACACACTGTGTCACGGTTACACACACACACACACACTGTCACACTTACACACACATACTGTCACACTTACCCATGTCATAGTACTTTACAGCACGAATAATGATCTATTTATTTAGGCAATAGCTCAACTTAACTGTTCTATAGAGAAAATATATTTCACCTGGTGCTCTTCTAAGTTGAACAACCTGCAAAGTTGAGTTTGCCAAATTAGAAGATGTTAAAGTGACCTAAACTTTTTTTTAACTTTGGATCATTCAACAATTAGGGTCTCCTCTATAGATCCTGATCTTTGAATGGGAGGCTAATGTAACTATTACATCACAAGGGGTTGGAGTTATGATCCTGTATGAATACCATATTTGCTCGATTATAAGACGACCCTGATTATAAGACGACCCCCCAAACTTTGTATATTCCTTTAGGAAAAAAACTAAAAGCCTGAATATAAGACTACCCTATAGGGAAAAAAAAGTTTAACTTGTATATATGTAAATTGCTTTTTAATATTTAATAAAAAATTGATATTATACAAATGCATTTCTTGTTTTTATTTCCAGTACAGATTTCATTAGGCATCCGTGATCCACTGTCTTTGGCGAGGCTTGCGTGTTTGTTTTTTGCTAGCACATTTTTTTTCTCAAGGTGAGTGGATTCATTTTTATTTTTTGGATGGCCCCTTTCCCTGCACCAAAGATGGCATCGCAGATTTGTGCTGGAAGGACAAGTATCCCTGTCCCACTTATTAAAAGCAGTTCTAGCAGCTGCCAAAATGGCTCACAGCAGTCCCTGGGACACATGTGAAGGGTCAGGGCAGATGGCCCTCATCCCTATTAAAAATAAGATCAGGAGCTACCCAAAGACAACACAACCAATAAAAATAATGAATAAAATAAATCCCCACCCACTTTATTGGAGAAACAATCAGCCATTCAGATGCAGTTTTTTCTTTAAATGAAATCACCACTCTCAGAGCAGGGATTTCACTACTCATCCACCCCCCGCCAGGGGCTGAGGCTTAAAGATCTGGCACTCATTTTATATTTTAATGTTTTTGGTGGCCTCTTTACCTGGGTCAAAATATGGAGATCGAGGGTGTCATGGATAGCCACTGGAACCTGGCAGGTAATAATTTTATTCACAGTTGTTTTTTTCACAGGTAAAAAACCTGTGTAGACTGTATAGTTTAGTTAAAGCAATATGCTCTACCATATGTGCCTAGAGTGTTCCTTGAAGATGGTAGACATCTCCATGACAGCTTGGCCATCGCTTCTAATGTAACTTAGCTGGAAGGCCTAAGTAGAACAAGCCACATTTTGACAAATAATACTAACATTTATTTGTATGCTGTTAAAAGGCAATCCTGAACACAGATGGTCTGCTTCAGATTTTAAAGTAAATCCTTGTTTGCCAGTGAGTTAATACCTATGGATCAGTGAAAATTTCAAAGCAGTAATTTAAGGATGCTCCTTAGAAACTGACCAAGATTTAGTATAATTTATTACAGACATTGTCAGGAAATGTATAGTTTTACAACTTTATCATATTTCCATCCTGCCTTTTGATAATTCAGACCCTTTAAACTCTAAATTATCTGTGTTCTTAAAAACACAAGGGATCTTAAAACCTGTGTGGGGTACATTCGAAAATGAGAAGTGTGTTTGGTTTAAGGAATTTTTTTTTTTTACCAGCATTTGAATTTATTTTAGAATAATGTACATTTTTTGGTGGTGTGTTAAATCACACAATTCCGTTGTTCTGTTTTGATTTTATGCAGTTTTAGTACAAGTAAATCTTTGTAAAGTTTGGTAGTATATCTAGATTACAGTAGCATGTATGGATAATGAAATCTAGTATATGTACTGTTCCAGACTTCAGTAGTCTAATCTGATTGTGTAAATAACATGCTGTATTTGTATATTTTCATTTGGGAGTGAACATCATGTCACCTCCAACCGAGTGCCATTTACACTAATAAATTGCAGTAATATGGATGTAACGTATATACTTTATGAACTATTACCACTGTGCTACTGCCAGCCAGTGGAATACTAATTTCCAGTCACAATAATTGAGTTTCCCAAAATATGGAAACCTAAACTGGTTAATATAGTATTTTAGCAGGAAACATATATAAAGACATTATGTCATTTTATAGTACATCCTTGAGATGTCAACATTGTCCACCATGAAGGTAATGTTAGTATTATCAATTCGTACTCAGTTTATCAACCTCAGAACAAAAGACTGAGATAGAACCTTACCTGCAACTCTGAAATTGTAACTAATTCTAAAGTTGGTATATTAGTGCACTGTATTTTTCCGTCTCTTGCATTTAGTTCACCTTCATTTAATGTAGAGTTGTTTTTATTTAATGCACGGGGGGGGGGGGGGGGGGGGACAGTCTACTTTCCATGGATTAGGAAGCAAGCACACTTTATTACCAAACTACACAATTTACATAAGTATCACAACATATTAGATTCATTATATCAGCATGTATTACCTGGCATGTTACACAGTTTCACTGTATACACATGAAAATAGAATGCTCCTTGGGCTGGCTCCTCAGGGTGGAAGGACACGTTCAAACAGGTTGAGGGAGCAACTTTACAACATATCAGGAAGTAGTGCTGACAGCTCAGGAAACGTGTACATTCTTTAGAGGCAAGATAACAAATTAGGGAATCTGTAGAAAATTGGAGAATAAGTGACACCTTGGATTAAAGTCAAAATAAGAGAGAATAGAATCCTAAGAACTATTTGATGGTGATTATAGCTACAAATCACTTTATCTGACATCAAACACATGAAATGTCCATGAACCTATGTTTTCTTTTTTTAATGATATAGTGTCACTCAACATCTTTCTCATTTTACATCATGTTATCTTACAGAGATGATGCTCCCAAATTGCTTTTTTTGTGTGCTCAACTGAGCATTTATTGTTCACTTAAATGTGTCACCTGTGCTTTCTAATCATACAAACAGCAATTATAATTACACCTTGGTCCCACTTTTCTATTTTTTATTGATTTTTTAAGGGATACAGAGTGTACAAATATAGGATAAAAATAAGAGAGAATGATACAAAAATATAGAAGTAAGTGATCATTTGTCTTACTAACATATATAAAGAAGTAGCCCTGTCCCTTTGTCACTTTTATAATGTATCATTAAGACTGAAAGCAAAACAGTCTTATATGGCTGATAATGTATGCCATGTATCCAAGGACCCTAGATATCGTGTATATATTTCTATGTTTTTTATAGTTCAGTTTTTTAAATAACTCTTAACACAAAATCAGGATCTCTTCAAGGCTTTCTACCAGAAGCCATAGCTATAAAAGTCATAACTTGCTATTGTGTTACCTGTTTATGAGAGTCACTGGGCGAGAGCACGAAAATAAGCAGATGAGAAGGAGGAAGTCACAGCTAGACCTGGGCATTCGTCCGAATTCCGAATATGAAGCTGAATAAAAAAACGAATGAAAGCATGCACAATGAATGAAAATGTCATTCGCCCATTTCTTCATTTGGATGCATTATACATAACACATTTGCACCAAATATAACCCTCACTAATGCACACTCACTAATACACACAAGACCGGTCTCAAACATAACACTAATACACACAAACACACTCTCACATAAACACACTCACTAATACACGTTCATGCTAATAAACACAAACACTCACTAATACATGCGCACACAAATTCACACAAACACACTCTCACACATAACACTTACTAATACACACAAACACACACACAAACACACTCACCAATACACGCTCACACTAATACATACAAATACACTCTCACACATAACACTCACTAATATACACAAACACACTCACTAATACAAGCTCACACTAATACACACAAACACCCTCACTAATACATGCTCACACTAAAACACACTCTCACACAAACAAACTCACTAATACACACTAATACTCACAACACACTCTTACACAAACACACTCACTAATACATACTCACACTAAAACACACTCTCACACAAACACACTCACTAATACACACTAATACTCACAACACACTCTTACACAAACACACTCACTAATACATACTCACACTAACACAAACAAACATAATCTCACTAATTCGTTTGCAGAGAATTGAGATGGGAATTTCAAACTTTAGGCCAATGTAGACATGTTGGAAAAAATCTCTGTTGCAGCTGAATGGGAGAATTTTTCCAACTCGGTTACTTTGGCCTTAAGTTTAAAATTCCCATCTCAGTAGAGTAGACCCTTATACACCAGTCAGCCAATGTTGGAGGGAAAAATATCTATACTTTACACATAAAATATCTGTAGATATCCACACAAATGTTTATAAAAAAAATAACAAAAGCAGAAACAGTTTTATCCAGAATATTAAACAGAAACCCCAGACATGGAATCAATTCAAAATGGTCTCTCTCTTGCATAGCATAGCAAGCAGATCTCCCTTCCTGGGGCCAGGACCACTTTTTCGATGGAAAAAGCTTTAAATTAAGAACCATTTTTTTGGTGACACTCCCTGAAGTGCTTCAGATTTTATTGGACCAATCTGTCTTTCTCCCCTCTTTATAATCCTGTTGATCTCTTACAAATGTATCATGTTTTCTTTGTATCAGTTCTATCTCCAATTTCTCCATTTTCCCCTCAAGAGTTCTAATTTATCTAGATCTTGTTTAAGTTGCTCAATCTTTGACTGTCTTTTCTAACTAGATTTTCTCATGTCAATCAGAAGATTCAGTAGCTGTAGAGAATATTGTTCTAAAGTATTATACCATTTATCTTGGAAACCTTTGTCTTCCTTCCCTATCATGGCTACTTTCTTAATTTTTCCAGGAGAAGGGAAGTGTGTGAAATGTTTTGGCACCTATACTTTCCAATTCATTTTTTTCTTTGTTTTTGTCATGCTCATCTAGGTCCCATGGAAAGGGGCAATCCCCTAAAAATATAATTTATGAGCTGGGGCAAGGGTGTCCTCTTAATAGCTGAGATTTCATTCTGCACCCAGGAAAACAAATCCCCTCCCCCAATATAAACCGGGCCCAGGGGTTCAAGAAAAGGCCAAGGGCCCCAGCACATGTGGAAGCCCAAGACAAGTGGCCTCTTACCGACCCCACATAACAAATGAAGCTGGGAAAAAGTTCCTGTAATATACATGGGGTGCCAGGGCAAGTGGTTCTGCCCCCACCTTCATAACAAATGGGGCTGGGAGATGCTCAAAGGCTCAGTTAATAAAAAAATGTTTAAAAAACTACCCAATTCTAGAAAAAAATCCCCTGTAAAAAAAAAAAAAACATCCTTTGACTGTCATGTGGGTGGGCAGTGAAAATCGTTCCCCACCCAGATTGTGCCCTGTGAAAGAAATATACATTTTAAAATATCCTACGACAGTGCCCTCAAACCTCAGCTTCAGCCAAGGCAAAGGTGCCATACAAAAATAAAAATAATCCTCCCTCCATCAGCGGCTACTTAATATAAACTGAATATGAGCATATGCTTGGGTTCCAGACCTATTTGTTATAAGAGGGCCATAGCCACTTACCCTGGCCCTACACATATATTAGTCCCTGGGGGCATTTATTGATCTCTCAGATCCAGTTTATAAAAGGGTTACTTTTTTGATTATTATAATTAATGTATTCATTTTTTTTTTATGAATGTTACTGAATTTATAGACCTGGGTGAAATATTTTTTAATGTATTGCTACAGGAGAACTATAAATTATTTTAAATCAAAAATAAGTGCATTTTACATAAATGAAACACAAAAATTCTCCATCTTTCCAGCACAACTAATAATGCAGTTCAGTTGTACTTTTTGTGTTAATAGATCCAATTATAAAGCATGGGTTTTTTTACACTAAAACACCATGCATTTATAAGAGGCTCTCGATTTGGAGATAGAGTTGGATCTAGGTATTTGCTCCTCTGTATATTAATGCATTTCTCCATCTGCTCATGGTGTAGGGCACACGCACCAGAAGTGGTGAACTGAGATTCAAAACATCTGTGGGCAGATAAAGTGTGAAGTTCTCAGGGTGCCCTCATATACTGCGTATGTATATCTTCAATAGACAATCAGGAATGTGGAGAATGTGTAAATGTATAAAACATTCTGTAATTCAGAAAGTGCCATAAATCTTCAATGGGTCTTAACATTTACAATGCAGAACACTTATTGTCAATTAATACCAAAGTATGTGGCAATTTGGAATGTGCAAATTTGCAACAAGTTAGTATGAACAGGAATTAAAGGGATTCAACATAAACATGTTTATACCGTGAATGTAGACAATACAAAAATGCTGAAAAATGATCTAGACATTGTGTTGATAGAATTACATGCAAATGTATAAAATACAAGAAAAATATCTTTTAAATGTGTCTGCGATGTCTTCTGATTATGACATCCCCTTATGGCTTGATATGCAAATTACACTTTTCCCATTTCAAATTGGTTTATTTGCAAATCAAGGCACAGGTGATGTCATAAGCAAGGCACCACAGACACATTTAAAATATTTATTTCTTTAATTTTGTGCATTTGGTGAAATTCTGCTAGCACAATGTATAGCACATGTTTCATCACTTTTTATTCTCTATGTTCACAGTATACACCTCTATCTGAAATTCAGAATACACGGTTGCATGAAATATAATATGTATCCTAAATAAACACCATAACCCAATGTTATAAATTATGTGATGATATTGTACACAGAACATCAAGGTTAATGAGCCATCCATGTGCCTACTCGCTGCAGTGAGGCTGGTGAGAATAGATCTCTTGATCTCCCCAGCTAGCGCCTCTGCAGGCAAGCTTTTTTGTTGTTGTTGCATTTTTTTTTTTTTAAGGGGCAGCGTTTTTATCAAAATCAGTTATATAGAGATCTAGTTTATATCAAACAAAACAACACAAGTGTGTGCTAAAAAAAAAAAGCACTTTGAGTCCAACTGGGAAAAAGGCACTAAGTCAATGGTACTTATTATTATATTAAACGTATAAGATGCTAAAGCTAAACATATGAATACATGGGCTGGGAACATTTGTGGGCAAGGGCTTGGGAGCTCCCAAGTTGTATAAGACAAACTCAGTGCAAAACATTATGAGAATGGTTACTAACAGAACCATACATGAAAACTCAGCATCCACTGAGTAAAAGGAATCAATCCTACTACATACAAAGTGCTAGCAATCTATGACCATGGAATACAATAAGCACACTCAAAAAACGCTAAAGCACAGCCAGAGTTGGACAGGGACAGTAGTGTAAGCAGTTAGAATTGTGTCTTGTCAGATTTCCCAATTTAGGGGAACAGATGTCTGACTCAACTGTTCCAAGTCATCTAACGAGCTTCAGCTGTGCAGCCATGCACTCCACCTAGAAAACAGAACAGAAAGAGAACCCGGGGAGGAAAAAGCTGCAGAGTGTTTTTGGAGATATAATTGAGTTTACAAGGACTGCAAAGTAAAACTAAGACAATATTGTGGTAAATTGTGTGAAAATGAAAAACGCTCTAGCAAGTGAAGAACTCATCGTTATTTCACTGGTGGTCAGAAATAGGTACTCTTATTTTGTATAACATTCTGTTATATGCCCCTGAATTGCCAAAGTATTTATCTCAGTTAGGCTAAAATGTTCTGTACAGTTGATTTCATATGTATTATCACTCATGCACATGGGTATTTAATATTGCATTGGAGCCCTTATATTTACCACTATGTGTACTTTTTTTTTTAAACATCAATTCAATAACGACAATCTTTGTACATATAAACTATCATTGCCCACTCTCCTCATTCTATTTTCTCTTTTTATTTCTATGGCTGGCCTCTTATAGGGATTCAATAGTGTAATTATCTTTTTCACAATCCTCACAAAATGTTGAATTTAGAGAACATGAAGCCCTTACAAATAAATTGATCTAAACATACCTGTATTTCATAATAGTTAAAAAAAAAAAATGTGTTAGACCATCAACTCAAAAATTGTACAAATATCTATAAAGTGTAAAAAAGAAAAAAAAAAAGAAAGAAGAAATAAACATGCAATAGATATTTGTATAAAATTGTTAATACTACAAAATTCTAAATACAAAGCTATCGGATTTAATATGTGTGGCATCTAAGTAGCAGTGCTGGGAAGGTTGCCAGTTTATGGCAGTTTATTTATATAATATATATATTGACAGGTGTCATACAGCAATAGTGCTTACACTGAAAGGGATATGCTGCAAATAAAATTATCCCTTAAAAAGCCTAACAATAAACTGTCAGAAGTGACAAGTTTCAGTGTAATACAAACTGACAATACTCCATACAGTTATTATACTCCTTACAACTTGTTACAGTCATTTCCCCTATTGCATTGTTGTTATATCAGTTTTCCCCCCATGTCATCCACTCTAGAACATTCTGTTTTTTCCCCTCTCCTCTGTTACACCCAGAAACCCCTTTGTTTCACTTGCCAGTTCTCCTCTATGTGCCAGTTTCCTTCTAATATCCCCCACTCTCCTGTGTATTTGTCCAATTCTCCCACTCTGCTTAATAGTCCACTTCTCTCCCCTTCACATTAGTCCCATACCTTACAATTCCTGCTCTTTCCCAGAAAGACGAATATATTTATGAATAAATCAATGGAACCATAGAAGTATAGGTGATGTCATATCATGGAGACATTGTATATTCTGGGTCACACATCTCTAACTGTACAAAATATAACATTCCCATTCTAGGGTACCAAAGCTCTTAGTAAGTAACCTAAGTATACAATTTTTCTACACCGTTGTGCTTGTTCTGGTCCCTGAGCAACAGTAATACATTCCTCACCATCGCATAGCTCAGATATAGTGTAATCTATAAAATGGTCAGTCGCTCTCTCCTCAATGTTTTATGGTTGTTCCACCACACTGGACACATTAAGATAGGCCACACTTTCATAACCCCACGTAATGTCATGTTTTACTGCTAAATAAATAATCAGAGACATAAGTCAGTTACAGATGCATACCCTTTATCACCCTTCTCTGCAGAAATATCTCTCTGGAGCCCACAAAAAGAATATTAACATTTATAATCACGGATCAGAAAAAGTTTAAGGGAGTAATAAAACTCAAATGCTATTGGTTTTCAACACACTAGAATTGAAGGAAAGATATACTTTTATAGCAAAGGGGAATAATACATGTGCTTCTCTGTGTCATATTACCCATTCTTTCCTACAAATCTCCTCAATAAACTTAACTGTCAGTGACTGATGATGTGTGCCATTCCTAGGAAAAGAGAGGAGACCATTATATGAGTAAGTCATTGACTCATGACTTCTTATGAAGTATCTTCAATAAATGGACATTAGACATTTGGAGTGCGTGTGTACACTATTAGAATTGGTGCTTATGAAGTATGACGTCACTCAGCAAGTGTCTTATATAGACTACATAGAGGCATTTCAGCAGTTATGGTATCACATATAATTGCCCTGTATCATGAATTGTCTTTCTCTCCTTAAAGGAAGAAGATCTCTTGCTGGTTATAGTTGCACAGCAGCAGATACATATATGTGTGTGGACTTTAGTGGTTTTAGATATGCATAAATAGGATATGAGTTGCTTCAGTTTAACAAGCTACACTTAATACATGTTGATTAGCTTACCGAGTTACAAAAATATGATTATTAGTTCTAAGACTATGAGTTATACTAGTGGTATAACATTTTTTTTCACTCTTGGTGGCATTGGGGTGCTTACCTCTCCTCCTTGTCTCAGGGAGGTCCTGTTGACATTCTCTCTAGTTGGCTCTCGGTCATAATCAGGGTGCTCAGCATGATATACCTGAGACTCACGGGTGGAAGCATTTATAACATGGTTAATCTGGATCATTGGTTCTGTCTTTGGATTCATTCATGTAGGAGGTTTGCATTTAGTATTTCAGAACAGTATTCACATTTGTTTTAACATCTTATAACATCCCTAACTTTTCTGTGGAACATTCTGAACAGTACTATAACTACAATAACAACAGCAACAACTCAGCCCCGATTCAAGGGCACATTGTCAGGCACTTACCTTCCTTCCTACAGCACGTCCGCATTGCAGCCCCGTGACACGCTCAGTGTGCACTATAAAAGCCATTGTCACTTCTACACCGATACTCAGTTTTGACTACTCGTTGGCATCACACGTTTGTTTCTTCCATCTGTGTTTGACCTAATGCTTACTGATCACCACCCAGACTGACTATCATCCTACCTGGTCCTCTGATTGGAATTACTCTACTCCAATGAACAGTACCTAAACTAACACTGAATGCCATTATTCTCATACACATACATATACTCCCAGACCAGCCCTCCAAGACCAAACAATCACAATCATCCCAAATTAATCCACACAGTAAGGACTTCAAAACAGTCCATCTTTACAAAAGACCAGCAATTCTAGAGGTGGAGGGGACTACATTATAAACTAATGTAGTTAACAATTGCTCACTCATTAAATATCTTATTAAACTATAAAAATGGAAATAATGACCTATTTTGCATCTTGTATCGTGTAGCTGATAAGGCATTCTTCTAAGACTTTGAATGTATTTTCCCCAGCACTAATATTTCCTTGATTTATGTGCGATCAACCCTTAATGACCTTTGGTTTTCTTTTGATTTGCTCCATTATTAAGGCCTGCCAAGGGGGAAAATGAAAAATCCATATTTAATGCACCATCATTTATTTTTACTACACAAGCCAGAAGCAAAATCAAATCAAATCGAGCAAGAAAGAAAAATGAAACATTGTAGTAGAACTGACAGTGGGATTAGTTGATGTTACAGTAGATCTTCTTGTGGGATGTTGTTATTATTTCCCGAGCCTATTCATACTATTTTTCTATTTCTTCTATTTATTATTCTTCTATTTACCACAGCTCATATCAAAAAATCAATACACAACCTCCACGAACACAAACAAAAACACTCTTCGAAACATACTCAATTAGCTATAATTTCATCAAGATTAATATTTTTGTACAGAACAAGAAAAAGCTTGTCCAAATGGTCGCTCTATGTTCTCCAAACATGGCAAACAGTAACTCCAAGAAAATTGTACTGAAAATAGACAAGGCTGCAGGCAGAGGGGGGACAGCAAGGAAGGGACTACACAATCAATTTTCATCAAGGAGATCTGAGTAAACTTATCAGAATGCATAATATTTTATGACACAAACAAATAGGAAGCAGCTAAGTATGCACCATACTTGGAGTTCTAGAATCACCTCTCCATTTCCGCCATGCTCTTGCGTATTACAATTGCAGTGTACGTGATGTATAATAAGGTTGTAAAAACAAATTTACAATTAAGGAAAATGTGGAGGAGACTGTTGCGCACAGACAGGGCCGGCCTTAAGTGTTCCGGCGCCCTGTGCGGACTTCCCCCGTGGTGCCCCCCCTCTCTCTTTCACCTCCCTATGTATGTGTCTCTCTCCCTTCCCATGTTTGTCCCTTTCCTCTTGCTTTCCATGTCTGTCTCTCGCTCTCTCCCTCTGTTCTGTCACTCTGTACTTTTTCTGTATAGTACTCATTCTGTACTAATGACAAAGTAAATGGTAGGTGGGGGGTCCTTAAAAATGATTTTAGGGAACTAGGAAAGAAGCTAAAGGAAAGGACCTCCAAGGTAATATTCTCGGAAATATTACCAGTACCACGCGCTACGTCAGGGAGACAGCGGGAGCTTAGGGAGATTAATGCGTGGTTGCGAAGGTGGTGCAAGCAAGAGGGATTTGGGTTCTTGGAGCACTGGGCAGACTTTGCAGTCGGCTACAGACTCTTTGGACGGGATGGGCTGCACCTCAATGATGAGGGGGCTGCAGTATTAGGGGCGAGGATGGCTATAGGATTAGATGAGCTTTTAAACTAAGCTCTGGGGGGGAGGGTCAAGATCAAAAAGAAGCAATGGTAGCTAGGGTAGATTGGAAGGTGGGTCTAGCTATGGGAGAGGAGGAAAGCAGTGGTGGGGTTAACATAGACCAAAGGGAGGTCCATATAATTAAACCTGCACACATTAAGTGTTTGTCAACTAAACAGAAAATGGGTAGTAATCTCAAATGTCTTTTAGCAAATGCAAGAAGCTTGACAAACAAAATGGGTGAGCTGGAGATACTGGTAAGTGCTGAACAGTATGATTTAATCGGAATCACAGAAACGTGGTGGGATGAGACCCACGACTGGTCAGTTCATTTACAAGGCTACTCACTTTTTAGAAAGGACAGAGTAAATAGAAAAGGGGGAGGGATTTGTCTGTATGTAAATCCTAAATTAAATCCCAGTATTAAAGAAGGTGTACATGATGTAACTGGAACTGATGTGGAGACACTGTGGGTGGAGATTAGCTTAGACGCTAAAAAGAATCACACATTACTTGTAGGTGTATGCTACAAGCCACCAAATATTAGCATTGATGGAGAAGATCAGCTTTTATTAGCCCTCCCCTGTTCTGTCTCTCCCCCATCCACTGTTCTGTCTCTCTCTCCCCCCCTCCCCCTGTTCTCTCTCTCTAGCCCTGTTCTGTCTCTCTCTCTCACCCCTCCCCTGTTCTGTCTCTCGCCCCTAACCCGTGTTCTGCCTCTCTCTCCCCCCCCCCCTCCCCTACCTTTGCCTGCAAAGGTGGATCCAGGGAGGGGGCGGAGCTAACCACTGAGCGGTGTAGCTCTGCCCCCAATCTGTGAAGCAGAGCAGAGTCTGCTTTACGGGGAGCCATGGGCAGCAAGAGAAAGTGCTGCTCGGCTCCCCATGCTTAATGCAAGCAAGGGGAGCCGAGCAGCACTTTATCTTGCTGCCTGCAGCTCCCCGTGAAGCAGACTCTGCTCTGCTTCACAGGGTGGGGGTGGAGATACACAGCTCAGCCGGTTAGCTCCACCCGCTCCCCGGAACCAGCAGAGCTTGCCGAGCAGAGGGCTGGTGAGGGGGGATCTTTTGATCTCCACAATCCAGTGCCTCTATCGGCTTTTTTTTTTTGAGCGGCCGGGCGGGGGCCCCCTGGGATGTTGCGCCCTGTCGCTCGCACACCCCTAAGGCCCCTAAGGCTGGCCCTGCGCACAGACATACAAAGAAGTCAATACTTATCTAGCAGATTGGATAATATGGATCTTGCGGATATATAAAAGACATGCAAACATATAAAAACAGGGAAAGCAGCCATGTGTAATTCTGTGGGGTAGCTGGAATTATTTCTTGGATCCCCCTGGAATTGCACTCACATGGAACAGAACCTATTTACATTAAATAATAGTAAAAACAGCTTTGAATAAATATTAAAACTTGCATGGCCGTCCACCCCAAGTGAGTGTGTAAGAGCAGGTTCGTCGGCAGTGTTGGCATCCTCTGGAGAGTTGTTCTGTATACACCTCCCCCAGCCGTCCAATAGAAAGGCATGACACGTTTTGTCTTCAAAAGCACTATGAAGAAGTCTTTTGAAGAAGAAATGCGTCACGCCTTTCTATAGTTTTTACTATTATTTTATGTAAGCCTAACCAATGGGGGCCAATAAATCTATTTTTATATTCTGGTACACTATGGTCTGCCTCTTCCACTCCTTTCACAGCACCACTACTAACTTTTAAATTACATCAACTGATAAGGTGAATGCCCTTGGTGCCTTCTGAGGAATCCCATAGGGATTCTGAGTCCCACAATGGCAGTACATAGGTTCCGTTCCATGTGAGTCGAATTCCAGGGGGGAACATTGCTCTTTTTCCTCTTTGTTATGTGTTTGCATGTTTTTTGTATATCCGCGCAATCAGGGCCGGCCTTAAGTGTTCCGGCGCCCTGTGCGGGCTTCCCCCGTGGCGCCCCCCCCCCCGTCTCTTTCACCCCCCTATCTTTGTGTCTCTCTCCCTTCCCATGTTTGTCCCTTTCCTCTTCCTTGCCATGTCTGTCTCTCTCTCTCTCCCTCTGTTCTGTCTCTTTCCCCCTGTCCCCTATTCTGTCTCTCTCCCCCCGTCCCCTGTTCTGTCTCTCTCCCCCCCCCCCGCCCCGTTCTGTCTCTCTCCCCCCCGTCCCCTGTTCTGTCTCTCTCCCCCGTTCCCTGTTCTGTCTCTCTCCCCCGTCCCCTGTTCTGTCTCTCTCTCTCCCCCAGTTCTGTCTCTACCCCCTGCCCCTTTTCTGTCTGTCTCTCTCCCACCCCTCCCCTGTTCTCTCTCTCTAGCCCTGTTCTCTCTCTCCCCCCTCCCCCCTAACCCCTGTTCTGTCTGTCTCTCTCCTGCCTGCCCCTGTTCTGTCTTTCTCTCTCCCCCCTCCCCCTGTTCTGTCTGTCTCTCTCCCCCCTCCCCCTGTTCTGTCTGTCTCTCTCCCCCCTAATCTTTTGATCTCCCCCAGCCAGTGCCTCTACCGGCTTTTTTTTTTTTTTTTACACTTTTTTTTTTTCTTTATACCGGCCGGGCAGGCGCCCCCTGGGGTGTTGCGCCCTGTGCGCTCGCACAGGTCGCACACCCCTAAGGCCGGCCCTGCGCGCAATACATATTATCCAATCTGCTAGATAAGTATTGACTCCGTTATATGTCTATGCGCAACACTCTCTTGCACATTTTCCATTTTTGTGTTCTCTGGTGACAGCACTAGTGTTTGCGGCATTTTTATATGTGTATATTCTCTTTTATTACTATTATTCCCATCCACTATATGTACATTTCATTATAATATTTCAGCTCCTTCTTTTTTTTCCCATTTCTGTAAAATCTATAATTAAACACATGAACTTTCCTAGTGTGTTTCCTTTGAATGTTTAGTGATACAAGCATATGTTCTGGCCTATCCGCGGCTCTTTTCCCAGAGCCCACCTAGTTTTGCCCCTGCACCACCCCCAATGTAGCCATGCAGAAAAAGCCTTTATTTTTTAGTTTCTGATTAGATTAGAATCCATAGACATTCATATAAGGCACTGCACTGCAACTATTCATATTATATCTATTTTGATGAATTCTCTTCCTGACGAGCTTCCCAGAACTTTATGTGTTAGCCAGTTCCTCAGCCTGAGAACAGTATCTGAACAAAGAAAGTCATGATGACATTTGGATAAATATCCCTGAACATACCATCCTCTTGTTCTCCAGTACCTCTTCTGCCCCATCAATCTTCCTTTCCACTGGAACTCTTGCAAAATCTCTGGGTTGAGAGCTATGTTTTTTTTTCTGGCTGTAAATATTACACTGCTTTCCAGATAGCAAGTAACAATTCCATTACATGCTAACTTATTATACACAGCTAACAAGACAAACAATTCTTCTGTGAAGTGTCCATTAACACTGCTGCTTGAAAACAGATGCATTATATTACTCCTTTAGAATTTCCAATCGTTTTTAATTATTATTTTTCCAAGTAAGTGACCACTATCTGCTGGGTGGTGGGTATTTGTGGTATATGTATTTATATGTTTAGGATCTCTCGGGTTTTCAGTCTACACCAGTAGAGAGGGATATTTGACACCAGTTAGACTGTAACTGAAACTCACAGAAGATTCTAACATGAAGAAATAAAAGCCTAATCTCAAGAAGCACATACAAATTCAAGTTTATAGATACTCTCCACCAGAACCGAAGCTGTGATTCAAACGAAATATGTTTTCAATCCATCACAGTGAGGATACTACAAGATACAATAATAACACAACCAAAGCACATAGGTTGCCATCTCTAGAATGCTAACTCTGACTGACACTACGAGCATTGCTGACAAAGGAAAAATGTGAATGGTTGTCGTGTTGTCATCCTTGTAATTTCCCATGTAAATGGCGTGTGTTACCTTCTTGGTAAGCGGATAAGAGAAGAATGCTTGAAGGCAAATATAGGATGTTCTATGTACCATTAAACATAAAACAAACTTACCTGGAGTGTTGTTTTTCTACAAGTGCCTTGTGATGTCAGCAAGCATAGCTCACTCCTCCATCATTTTTTACCCACAACCCCCCTGGTTTTGCATCTACTCTGCCTCAACCTTTTAATTATGAAAATAATTTCCCCCAAGAAAACATAATCAGATTACATTAATATTTTTTTTTTTTAAAGATAGGATGGTGTAGACAGAATTTGTAGTATCGGTAAAATACAGGCTACTATATATATTTTAATGCATTTTCTAAATCTATTGAACAGATTTGTATGGAACTTGGCAGGTTTGTAGTGTCTGGCAGGATTTCCTACAATTCTAGTCAATTGGTCATTTCCCTGCAAGGTTATTTGAATCTTCAGGCTGCCATTTTGCATAGAATCAACAATGTAACTTAACTAATTCTGATCCAATATTCTTTATAATGACATTCCTTAAATATTTACAACAGCAGAGTAAACCGAGTTATTTTCTGCCTATACAAAGCTAAGAAGTTGCATATTTTTAGTGCTGAAAATTAACTGTATGTGTCCTTTAGCTGTAAATTATTTAATGCAACATTATAAAAGTATTTTTGGGCTATTTGACTTTAATTTATGACACTGTGCAAAAGGGAACCCATGTATTAATAAATGGGGGGAAATGGATTGGGCAGAAGTGCTATTTTCAGCTCATAAAAGTGTCAGGATTTTTTAAAAAGGTGCTTATGCCATTATATTTATACAAAGCAGTGATTATTTTTAACTTCTGAAAACTTCAATGTTTTTTTTAATACACATCCCCCTATCCAGCTAACCTCTGAAGAGTTTCTTGCACAACACAGAGGAAAAAAAGGTTGCCAAAAATGTCGATATACCCAAATACTTTTTATGAATATTTTTGAGGAAACATACAGAACACCGTTTACATCAAAAATGGGCAACATTGAGTACAAAATACAATTTTACAAAGATTATATGTATTATTTGATCTCAACCAGTCATACATATTTACATATTGGGCTATATGATACAATCCTTGTTTAAATGACTAAAATTTTATCAAATAAAATATAAATTCCCCGACCACAGAGCCTGTTGAAACCTCAAGATTACAGGTTCAAATCCCAGCAGGGTCAAGTCAGACCTTCATCCTTCCAAGGTTGATAAATGGGTACAATCCATTAGGTGATACTAACATCTAATATCCAGCTGCCAGTTCACTTACTTCTGAGAGTGTGTGTGCTAAACAGCATGTTAAGTCCCTTGGAAGAAAAGTGCTATATAATTACTAATTGTATGTATTATTATATATACTAAGATACTGAATACTATATCTTTAATATATAGCTATAATATAAAGAAACACTATACCCATCAATAAAAACCCAGTCCGAAAGAATTTATTTAATGCTTTCTCTATGAACCTAAATTTGCACCAAACTAGACCAGGAAAGAAACAGATCATGAAGTCTTTGCATCTGATAAATGCTGGTCAGAGATATTACTGGCAAGTCCAGTGAGAGTTTCTTTTTCCAAATGGCAAGGAACCACAGAACATAAATCTGTACGCAGCTAGTTTTTTTATGAGTTTCTACAGCACCTGCCTGAAAATAGGTTTAACAGTTGGTCTGGAAGGATTTCAATGAAACGTTGGCATGTGAACATGTAAAGTTATTTCTGATGTGATCTGGAATAAATGTGTAACAGGTACATATTTAACACAATAAATAATATCCTTAGAAATATTAGGTTATCCATCACACAAGCTGACAGAATCCAGGAATGAACTGCCTTTTCGGTCTGCTGTTTGCTTTGCCAGTTGAAAGGAACTCAATATGCATTATTACCACATAATATAACCTGCCTTGTTTGTGTATGTGTGTGTGACACACAGGGGAGGAGCTGCTTAGACTTCTGGGAAGGATATTAACAGGTTTTATGGATGATACACACTGCAAGGGCTGGATTCTATTACCTGACATATGGTAGTCACTGAATGTTGTTCTGCATTCTTAGATTAATTTTAAAGTAAAGCTGGACCTTGATTTACATTGAATCGACTATGGGTATACATGAAATTAAAGAAAGATATACTAGAACAAGATGGTCTGATTTCAAGTTGGCAGTTGTAAGACCAAGGGATATTGTGAGGAGAGTAGCCAAGGCCAACATAGCAGAGGAATTTAAAAATGACTAGAATCAGCATAATGCTATAATGAAGAATAAATCAGTAAAATAAGTATGAGATTTTATTATAGACAGACAGGAAAGACTGATTCTTGTCTGGAGTCACAGCAAGTCTATTAATAAGTTTCAGAAATCTACATCATGCCCGCACAATAGATGAGTTCCATTATTCTCTCCTTTTTATGTAGAAATAAAAAAGAATAAAAACAATTATTTGTTGTGCTTGTATTTAAAATTATACTATAGGAGGGTACTAGGCAGTCAACTTAGTTTATAAGTTTCCCTATAAGAAGAGTGTCAGGCTGAACCAGGGAGCAAAGCGCTGGGGTCACAACTGCAGAGAGGTCCACAAAAAATAAAAAAGCCAATATCAGAAGTACCTGGGGAGAAGGCTAATGAGAGGTCAAATTCGGTCCGGAGGTCAAGGCAGGCAGAAACCGTTCAGGAGCGGGTAGACAAGCTGGGGTGAAATCAGCAGAGAGGGCAGCATAAACCAGGTACAGGCAAAAACAGGTCTTGACTTTATATTAATAACAGGATGAAAAAGAAAAAAACTCAAATTAATAAAATAGAGGTTTGTAATTACTTAGCTTAGCTTAATCAATAATTAGAAGATATTAGTATTAACCGATCTACCATAAGGGCTAGAAAGCCACAGTGTCCATATTTTCCGAAATGTCTTATATTTGTCATTCACAATACTCGATAGCTTTTTATTTACACAGATTTTATTTATTCTTGTAATCAGGATAGGTCTAATTTATTCCATCTACTAAGTGTATATATTCTTACACCCATACATAATGATCTAATTAATATGTTTTCATATTTTGTTAGGTTATTAATTTTTAGATTGAGTAGCGCATGTCGGAGTATGGTGATTACATTGTATGTAATGCTATTGGCTTTCTATAAACCGAAATAGAGTCCCCATTCATAAGAAATTCTTATGAATGGGGACTTTATTTCGGTTTATAGAAAGCCAATAGCATTACATGTATTCCATAAACCGAAAGTCTATAAACCGAAACACATTCGGTTTATAGACTTTCGGTTTATGGCATACATGTAATACTATTGGCTTTCTATAAACCGAAATAAAGTCCCCATTCATAAGAATTTCTTATGAATGGGGACTCTATTTCGGTTTATAGAAAGCCAATAGCATTACATACAATGTAATCACCGAACTCCGACACGGACATACAGTGAAATATCCGTGTTCGGGTCGGGGTCCAAAAACCGTAAAGTTCGGTACGAACCCGGACAGTGCGGTTCGGGTTCGCTCAACACTAAACATTTTATATAAGTATGACACATCTTTGAGTCCATAGATCCAGTGTTTTAGATATCTTTCAAAATCTGTGTACTTATCAGTAATAAGATGTCGTAGATATCTGGATGAGAAAGTTGATAAATTATTATAATTTTCCTCTGTAATGTCATTTCTATGTTTTAGTTTTGTCATAAATTCATGGTATGCCAAGATGTTATTGTTTGCAATAAAATCTTTCATTTTATAAAAGCCTTTATCAGTCAGAACTTTACTTGTTTCAAACACTATTTGCTGGTATAAATGCTAAAAGGGATGACAATTTACTTCTCAGAGAGATTAATTTTTTAGAATATCTGATTTTGAACCAAATTTTTAAACTGTGGAATGTGCTCTGGGGTAGATTTCAGTTTTTCAAGAGAGTAACTCTTGGAAGCCACATTAAAAAACTAAAACTGCACAAAAAACTATATTCATGTTCTGCCCATTTTGGAGTGAGTACAGTTATATCATTATTATCTATATGATACAAATTCAATAGGTTTTTCTGCTTGACATCCTATGTAGTAATTATAGATATTAGGTAGGTTCTGTCCACCATGTTTTTTATCCCTAAATAGAATGTCCTGTGAAATGCGTGGTTTTTTATCATTGCATATCAACTTTATGATGTTTCTCTGAAGATCTTCTAGAGTCGACTTAGTAATATTTATTGGTAAGCTTTTAAAGTAATATAATAATTTTGGAAGCAATGTAATTTTACTTGCATTTATTCTACCTATGGATCTATTTCTTACCACATAGTGAATTGCGCATGTATGTGATCACTCACACATGCATGCTCAGTTCACTCTGTGGTAAGAACTGCATTCCCAAACATTTTGTCAGAACACCGGCTTAAACTTATGGACATTTTCGAATTTTGCAAATCACCTCAGTCCATCAACAAAACGTTTGGTCCAACAGGAACTTGGCCTATGTAGTTCATGCTCACTACAAATCTCAAAACAACTATCTTTAAGTTTTTGAAGTATTAAAATATATCATTGAATACATTGAATAGCAAGTAACATTTTTAAACAAACAAGCTCACTTTGAAAAATGTTATGCAATTTCTAAAATGATAACTGTATTTTTGACAATGTTACCACAGAATAGAAGTGTTACTGTAAGAAATTCATTTTTTCTCATACTGTTAATAGCAGTCCCGGGTTTCTAGAAAACAATTATAATGTACATCTGTAATGCATGGCTTAATGCATCAAAATGCTGCAATTATACAAGTTTGAGCAAGAAGTATTACTGTACTCTCTGACCAAATGAAATATGAGTTTAACAACAGATCTTTCTCAGTCAGGACCAGCTTGCAACCATTATTCCATTACATCCTACAACTTCAAGACGGGTATAGACAATAATCCCTAGAGACACAGTTCTTTGCTAAGACATCTTTAACTGTACAATCCTGACCACATCATTCCAACATCTGAAGTAGAAAGGAATCTATTTCTTGATGTGGTAGAAAGAAAGAAAAAAAACGTAAAAAATATTACATGTCTCTAAAACAGTGTACTGAAAGCAATTTAGCTTGTACATTTCTAGGTTTTATACTTTTATAATTAACTATGTTGAAACAAAAAAGGAAATATATACCCATCTAGCATACATTTCTAAGCATACAATCTTACTTATCTACAATGTCTTCAAAAATTAGTTTTTTTTTTAAATACTTAAATAAAGTATTAAATAAACTTGTCTTGTTTTTATAGGGGAAATAAAGCCTAGTATTATTTTAATGAAGCAGAATGCCACTCTTGCTTCATCAAAACTGATATTTTAATGGTGCACCAATTGTGCACGATTCAAAACTTATTTAGCCCTAGTCTTTGAAAAATATATAGGAAGCTGCCATTTTATGGAGAATCACATGACCAAGTCTCTCCATAAATGTTGTGTGCGTGTGTCAAAAACCTAAAAAATGGAGTTACAGCATTTCTCTCCTATAAATAAAACTATGAATATTCCAAACAAATGCTTTTCTATTCTAGCAAGAAAATACTGCTTTTATGACAACCTTTTATTTTAAACAACACATTATCATTATTTTTTAATATAGTATGTTATATAATGATTGTGGTAGACAGACTGTAGTGTCCTGCCCAGAAAGGACTAGACACCAGAGCAAATATGGCAAATTGTGATCTGAATCCATTTTCCATTCAAGAAATGATGGCAGATTGTGCTATAATATGGTCCAATTAAACTTCCCCTTTAAAACCTACTCTGAAATGAACACACCGGATTTAGCAAATATGCCGCAATAGCCTCAGATTGTCCAACATAACAAAAAATCTAAATGCCTAACGAGATAATTTTAAAGTAATCAGCCTAGATAAGTCAAGATGAAAAGGGAACTTGTTAGAACAGTGTTATCTCCAACAAACAGCCTGAATAAATTGCAACATTTTCCCTCCTTTTTCATCCTTAGATAAAGTGTACTGTAATGCAGCCAAACTGCAGGAAATGATTCTTATTACATTTTTTATTTACCAATATATCATTATCCTTGTTCTGCATCCAGTTGCTTGCTGAGGATTCTTTAGGTGAGGGTAGTTTTTATCATTTGGTTAACTTTTTTTCTGTTGTAATTGTATTCAATTAAAAATAGCTGCATTTTATTGACAATGAGTTTCAACAATTATTACTATTCTTATTTTTAAGTTAATAAAGTGTTACATATTTGCTATATGCCTTGTTGAACTATAAATGCCATAGTGGATGCGTTTCATACAATTTTTAGCCTTAAACCTTACATTATTTAGAGAAAGGCCAAAGCTACTCTAAGATCTAACCATCCCTGATGTACCGCTAAAATGCTAAAATGTTCCAATATAACACCTAGAAATACCATGTCCTAGCTGTGTCAGTTCATTGCATATACTCAACTAACTGCTACTAGATTGGTCAACTCATTGGACATCCTCCAACAAAGTCATGCCTCAGACCTACCAGATCCTAAAAGGGTTAATAGGGCGATATACTTGCAGCTTTGGTTTTACTTATATTCTTTGTATGATAAGAATGATACATGTGTTTGTACGTGTGTAAGTAAAGGAAAAAGAGCCTAGATCTGTTCCGCCTGGAGTTTATCCAGAGTCACGACTGACCACTAATGGATGATATAACCCCAAGGTAAGAATCCCAAAGATTTCTATTCCCTTTGATGTAGATTTTCATTCCTTCTAATGAGATATTGTCACCTGCACTATGGCCTGAAACTATTACTGGCTGGTGGTTTGCAGATAACTTCCAACTTGAAAAGTCTTGGATATGTTTGTGCTGACTGATTCTAATCTGTAACATATGGTTATGTAAAGCTATATGTAGATTCAAACAGAAAATCCACAAGATCTTTCTTAAAGCATTGACAATACAAATCAAAAATGACATCAGTTTAACACATGTAACCAGGGTATCTCCATGGGGCCATAATTCCAAAAGCAATATCATTTTATTTAAATATTGTATATTTTTTCATTCATGTTAAATGGATATGCACAAGAGCGCATTAAGTCAACTGTGTGCTTCAAGTCAAATGTACCCAAGTAATTACCAATGGGCACAGTGTGTCATATATCATGCTGAAAACCAGCTGTGTTTGCAACTTTTGAAAACTGAAGCTACACACCCCTGGATTGGGGAGACATCAACAGTTTTTTTTTTGTTGTTGGCTTAAGATAAGGACAATTAGAAGTCACACCAGGTCCTCTATGATTCAACATCGTAAAACACTCTTTCACTAGCCATTTAATTACTTTTATAGGAAAAAAAATCTAAATGTAAAACTGATTTAAAAATGAAACAAAATTTAAAAAAAAACAAAAACAACAGAAGAAATAAAGTTGGAATTCAGTGATATTAGATAACTTCAAAATAAGAAAAAACAGAGTTAGAATGAACTAATTATGCCTTATGCCATAAATGTATGGGTAGTATATAGATAGATACTAACATCCGCTACCCAAGCTTTGCTGATAACTTTAGAAAACTATTATGAGCTGAAAAAATAAATGCATATTAAATTTGACATTTAAAATACAATTGCATTTATTAGTTTATTCATTTATTTTTAGCCTTTGAAATACTCACTCTGGAATTTTGACTTTTGAAGTCTTTCTTGTGATGAGATTCTTCCCGAAACTGTTGGGAACCATTCAAAAGGATTCCCATAGAGTTACAAGGGGTACAGCCCGTCTGCACACTCACAGTGCACTTCACGTACGCTTATGGTGTCAACATTGTGCATGCTTATTTTCAAAGAGGGAAGATCTAGAACAGGGTTGCCACCCGGCAAGTATTTTAACAGCAGTCTGGTAAAAAGAAAAATTGGCTTGAGGCCAATGATAAAAGGCATTTGCACGCAAAAAAAAACCAATGTTTAATCAAAAGATTGCATCAAGTATAGACATTTTGAATAGAAATGATTTAATTTAATTTAAATAACACCAATGAAACATTTTTTTGCATGCTTTTTTCTCTGCATGACTTTATTACGAAGATGACATGTTTAGAACCTTGGTTCACATCTAACTTTACAGTCGATCAGATAACGGAAGATCTGACTCAAGATTCCGAACAACATGTGTACTCCCTGACAGAGCTGAAGGGCTCAATATGGAACTTCATTAATATTCTGTAAATTAAGCATTTATTACACTTGGTACAACCTTTCAACTAAACATAAGTTAGTTTTTTTGCCTACAATTGTCCTTTAAGTCTGTGAAGGTAATAGCATGGTCTCCATGGGATGGAGCATGCATATTTTTTCTTAATACATACTGTTCAACATATAAGAGACAAATTATTTTAAAGTGCATACACACATGTTAACTAATATGAAAAGAGAAAAGCATGTGATAAAATAATAAGGTTGGATCTCAAATAAAATTATGTTAAAGGGACACTACCACTTTCATAAGATTATCTGTGCATTTAAAACAAGCACATATATAAGACATATACCACTGGTTTTTCTTCTATGTTTGAATTAATTGCATATAAAAGTAATAACAGAATTAGGTGTCTATCTCCAGCATCCATGTTGAGAATTTTTCCTATGATGTAACATTCACCAAAATCTTCCTCCAAGTCTCACTTTACAACTGTGGTCAGAACCTGCATGACTATGTCATAAGATACACCCCAGCTCTCTTACAGGCTCCTGTGTATCACTAGTGGGCAGGACTAGGTAGCAGTGTACAAATTTTTTTTACCTGCAACACAAAGAGGAGATTGACCTGATCAAACAGGATCATAACTCTGCCTCCTTGTGAGATAATAATTACATTACCCTCCCATTCAATGCAAGTCTATTGTCAGAATTCAGACATGTAGACTGCATTCTGTGTCCCCAGCCCCAAAATGAGATAATAGTGCTTTAAAGTCTCTGGGGATCAGGGGTGGGGTGGCACCCAAAAACACAATATTTCACAAAATGGCGGCACCCAGTCACATTTGTTTACTAAAATACTTCATAAAATAAACTCAGATAACAAAAACAAAAGATATATTTGAAATAAACAATGCAAAATTTAAAAAAATTAAAAAAAACCCTTTTCATTTTTTGGTGGGAGTGTCCATTTAAAGCATAAATTAACCTTCATAACTGAGTAAGTGCCACAGACAAATACTTTACACATATGCTTTTTTCTGTAGTATTCCATAAAAACAGCACTATGCACTGCAGAGGGGATTATACAGTTTACATTGTTACCGCCATAGAATTCTGCTGCTAGCCACAGAGACAGGTTCTACCAAACAAACTACTCATTTTGCTAAACAAATTTCAGGAGGAATTGAGAACTTGTATGACACTGTGTACACAATTCTAATATAACTCTCCTCACACCTTTGATAAGGAACAGATTCAAAATGAAAACGTTTTTTTCTGTTTTAAAGAGCGACTAAACTATTTTCTATTATAAAAATAAAAGTGAATTGTCAGTGATCCTTCTATGAGGATAAAAGGGCATATCATTTTTATGATGCATGCTATTGTATCCTCTGACTGGCATCCTCCATGCTTTACTATGGACTTTTGTACGATGATCTATTCCCAACTGTCACTCACTTCTTAAAGGACAACTGTAGCAACAAATTAACTTGTGTTTAATTGAAAGATCGTATCAAATGCAGGAATTTTGCCTAGAAATGTTTTAATGAATGGACACAAATAATATACTTTATTGAGCACTCTTTTCTTCATGTAGCTCTAACAGGGGGCAGACATGTTGTACAGAATCTTGGGACATATCTTCATTCATCTGCATGAAGGTTAATGCACATCTGACCCAAGATTCTATACAACATGTCTGCCCCCTGTTAAAGCTATTTGAAGCAACGAGTGCTAAATAAGGGCCTTTATTTGTATGCTTTCATTAAAGCATTTATGTACACAGCATCTACACTTTATGTAATCTTTCAGTTAAACATGAATTATTTTTTACCTACAGTTGTCCTTTAAGCAGCGAGAGACCCTCAGTTTTGTATCTAAAAAGTAGAGCCAGATCACGGCATGTTTACATGCTAGTAGTGGGTGGGGGAATTTTTTACATTTTGGCCTCTACTTTGCTATAGAAGTAAAAGTTAAAAATCACATATACTGCCACTTGTGCACTATAAACCCTGTAAGTATGGTGGACATAAACCTTATGTGGAGAAGAAGGAACAGATGACAAAGCTAAGATTCAGGTCCCCTTTAAAGCTGGATCTCACACAGTGTGAGGGAGTGGCGTGGAGCTTGATGTCTATGAGCTGCCCAGGGGCACAGCCATCTTCTCAGACTGCCTCACACCCCACTGCGTCATTGGAAGACAGGGTCCTAGTGACCTTCCAGCTCCCAGACTGCTCAGATGCACAAGAAGTGCAGGACAGCCTGAAAGGATGTCTGTGCACTTGGACATCAGCTGGCAATAGACCACTAGGGATGTGTTAAGTCTTGTGGGGGTAGTATGTGTGCATGGCAAGTGCTGTCGGAGCAATGTGGGAGCAGTGCCAAGACCTACGGATGCTGTTGTGGGTGCAGTCTGGTGCAATGTGGTTGCCATTTGGGTGCAATATGGATGTTTCAACTTCTGTTGGTGCAGGAATTTATATAGGCACAATCTGGTGCTGTGCGGGCAATAAAGAAAGGAGAGAAGAGGAACTGAAATTAAGAGACAGAGAGGAAGGACATACAACAAGGAATTCCTTTGTTCAATAACATTTTTATTAAATATATATATTTTTTTACATATGAAGCAGTATTTACTAGCAAACATTTTTTTACTATAGGGTTTCATTACATTCCATATATAGCCTTCAGGGTTGCCATGTTTTCGAGTAAACAAGGATCTCAAGATGCACATGCACACTGTCTATCAGATGATAAAATGGAATGTATCTTACAAGTACACACAATTTTACACGCATACTAGAATCACAGAAGCAAAAGTGGAAAAGTGTAGTTAAAAATATGTATGTATTTTGTGATGAAAAACAGTGCTCAGCAAATATTCGTATTATCCTTGCATGAAAGAAGTATCTCATGCTGATAAAATTACTTTATGTCCTTTTGTTAACTGAAATGAAAGGTGACATGATAACAGACACGAGTCTAAACAAGGGTCAGGTCAGAAAGAGGACACTTCACAAGTTTGTTAAACAGTATATTTAGAAAACAGTAAAAAAATATATTTCTTCCTTTTTCCCTTTTGTCTTTGCTCTCTGGATTGCACTTCCTCCAAATTCACTGCTGTAGGGCAAATTGTTTGACCAGGCGACTCCTCCGCTAATCTGATGACCCTCATCTGGCTAAAGGTGGTGGAAAAGCAGTAAGCCCTTCCTCTTCAAATTTTACAACATGGCTGTGAATACCACATAATACAAAATAGCAAGTACCAGTGACACCCTGTGATCACTTCCATGTGTCTTAATTATACACAATTCACTTGTCTGACAACTGTGTGGACACTGAACTATATGTATTAGGATCACTGTGCAAATCACTGTCAATGACTTGTCAAAAGTAAATAAAGGGTGAGGGGTCACTCTTGTATCTGTATGAGTGTGGGAGGTTTACAAAACATATGTATGTATTGGTTGCCATTATGGTCCACCATTAGCAGAATTTATACCATTATATACACTTTTCCATTAGTATTATGTTATGTTCTTTATAAAGTCATATCATATTCTGCGGTACAATTTAATGTAATGTAATATAAAAATAATAAATAAGCGAACAAGCAGGCCTCTCATGTATTGCTCTGCCTCTGTTCATCTAACTTAGTCTGTAACTCCACTTTATTCTCTGTACCTGTGTAAATTGTTAGAATTAAATAAAAAATAAAAATGTAATGTAAAACCGTAGGTGACAAAGTAGACAAAGTTTATCAAAAGATGGGGGACCTACCTAGAGTTTTATAGAAATAGGTTTGTATAAAATATCTGGTAGAATAACGCAAATAATATTAATATGAAAATGTGAGATTATATTTTGATGGTACTTACTATTCTAAAACGGCAGAAAATATCAGCTTAAGTTTGCTAAGATGAAATATGTTTATGTATGCTTTTTGGTTGGTGCTATGTTCTGAAAAAGAGGGGGAAAAAACAGAAAGCTATGGCAGGCCTGGGAAAGACCAAGCTCCGAGCCATAGCGTAGTCCACTACCTACTTGAATAGAAAACTGTAGCCTTGTCTGCATAATTGACCTATGAGGCTCCAGTGGTCAGATCCCGGTCTAGACTCCAAAGGGAGAACCTCCCTTCCCTCTTTATACTGAGTGATAAGGTAGAACAGATTTCCTACCGAGGTCATGATCAGAACTCATTAGGTAAAACATACACTCTGATAATTTCTTCTAATTACCTAATGGGTGACCACTTTACGACATCAACATTGACTTCATTCTAACTTGTGCTTTACCTCTTTCATTTCCATGCTCGCCACTGTTACCAATCATCTTTCCATGAAGCAATAACTGTTTTCCCCCTTAGCTTTTATCCCTATTTACAAGTTTCCCCCCCACAGATTCCACAAATGTTTACACTATGTGTATTAGTGGTGGAACAACAAGCTTTGGTAGGAAAAATATTTCAGCCCATCGGGTTTTTTTCTCTTTTGCATGTGACCGGCACAGCATCATGGGAAATGTAGTCCACAAATCTGGAGAGTCCATAGGCAGTGACAGCTAACCTTTTGCACTACGACAATTGCCAGAGCATCTTGAAAAATGTGGTGCACAGTGTCTACATTATTAAAGAAAATGAAATCTTAACTTTGACACTCTGACTGTTGTGAATTCAATTTCACATGGTGCTTAGCCAGCCAAGCATTGACTGAGCATCATAGGAATTATAGTCATAAACTACTAGTCACCAAAAGCACTGATGATTAACGTGTGTCCCTTTTACTGTTGTGGATAACATGAATCTGAGCATGAGCATGTCTGAGCATGATGGGAAATATAGTGTACAAAAGTAGTCCCTCTAAACCAGGGGTGGCAAACTCAAATTCATCGGGGGTCGCATCAGCAGTATGGTTACCCTCAAAGGGCCGGTTGTATAGGATTATGCATCTACTCTTTATTATCATGAATAATTGCCTCTGCATTCAGTTGCTACTGGTTTTAATAATAATTTAAGTAATAACTAGCCTTGAAAACAGAAGCCTAGGAAGAATAATAGCAAGCATGGGTCAGGACTGCACTAACTACACAGTGCATGGGTCAGGACTGCGCTAAGTAACATAGAAACATAGAAACATTGAAACATGCGCTAAGTACACAGTGCATGGGTCAGGATTGCGCAACGTATACAGTGCAGTGGTCAGGATTGCGCTAATTACACAGTGCATGGGTCAGGATTGCACCAAGTACACAGTGCATGGGTCAAGATTGCACCAAGTACACAGTGCATGGGTCAGGATTGCGCCTAAAAATTCCTCACATCTGTATATTGTGCCAGTCAGAGCCAGTATTATTGTGCAAGTCAGAGCCAGTATTATTGTGCCAGTCAGAGCCCAGTAATAGTGTGCCAGTCAGAGCCCAGTAATAGTGTGCCAGTCAGTGCCCAGTAATAGTGTGCCAGTCAGTGCCCAGGAATATTGTAACAGTCAGAGCCCAGTAATAGTGTGCCAGTCAGTGCCCAGTAATAGTGTGCCAGTCAGATCCCAGTAATAGTGTGCCACTCAGTGCCCAGGAATATTGTAACAGTCAGAGCCCAGTAATATTGTGCCAGTCAGAGCCCAGTAATATAGTGCCAGCCAGAGACCAGTAATATAGTGCCAGCCAGAGACCAGTAATATAGTGCCAGCCAGATGCCCAGTAATATAGTGCCAGCCAGATGCCCAGTAATATAGTGCCAGTCAGAGCCCAGTAACATAGTGCCAGCCAGAGCCCAGTAATATAGTGCCAGCCAGATGCCCAGTAAAATAGTGCCAGCCAAATGCCCAGTAATATAGTGCTAGCCAGAGCCCAGTAATATTGTGCCAGCCAAATGCCCAGTAATATTGTGCCACTCCTCCCCCCCCCCCCCTTCCTCATCACTTACCGAATCGCTGCCTGTCTGTGGTCCCGGACGGACGACTACTCCGTGCAGTCTTCCCTCCTGCACGGAGGAGGGAAACACAGTCGCCGGCTGTGACGTATCGTCACATCCGGTAGCTGTGATTTTTTTTTTTAACAGCAATTGACATTTAATGTGAAGGAACCTTCATACCATTGATTTGTGTGCATTTTGTACTTTTTGTTTTTTGAATTGCATTCTCATATGTCACAATTATGAGCTCTTGAGCAAGGATTCAGTCAGTAAATGTGTGGTCCCCTAGTTATTTTTGCTATCAGTTATTTATGTTTTTTCTTTTTTTTCTTTATGATGTTTTATTAAACACCTCTAGCTACGATTTTTGCACTGTCAAATTTTTCCTGGGTCTATGCTTCTCTATACCAGTCCAATTCTTTGTGTTTTTTGTCTCCCTTTTTCTAGTGTTATATTTAGGTTTGATATTGCCCTAAGCCTAAACGAACACTCCTCTCCATCTCAATTTTCCTCATCTTTTCCTGTCCAGGCCATACCTTTTCCTGTTTAGGCTCCACCCCTTCCTCTTTAGGCTCCACCTGTGTCCCCAAACAGCTTATCAGTGCTATCTCAGTTTCCATACAGCCTGTCAGTCCCTTTTTTGTCCCCAAACAGCCTGTTGGTGCCAACTTTGCCATTACCACAATAAAATATGAGTACCAGATGACAGTCACTCGGATTTTAATTAAATTGCCATGTGTGTGGGGTGAGGCATGAAGTATTTTCTGATTCAGCCCACTCTAAGTGGAGGGTAGGCTTCTGAGGTGGCAGGTGGTGTCCGGCTTTTTAATCCACCTCTGTGACATCCACCCTAGATCTAGTTTGACAATGCCAAAATATATTCCTGCTTTTTCCCAATTTTAATGTTTTAATTAAACTTCAAGCAAACAAGGGAATAAACCCAAAGTGTATCTTAATAGATACATGCAGGTTTACTTTCAACTGTGTCTCACGGTTGATACACAGCAAGTCTGAGTCTATTCGGGGAGTCAGAGCTAGTTAGAGAGAGACCCTCATTTTTGCATGGGATCAGCAGAGGGGACCTAGCACAAAGATACAGTCACCAACCAGACTGGGCTTTCAGCTTCCCATGGAAGCATGGCAGCTCCCCATAAGAGGATTAACTGCAATGTACTGTCAAAAGTACATGCAAGTTTATCCTCACACTAGCGGCAATCAATTTTTTACCAGTGCTTCTATATTAGAAGCTCAAGTGAAGAATTAAGTTTAGATGTCTTTTTACAGTAGCTCGCTCCGGTCCCCAATATTTGTGCATACACAATGTATACATAAATGTATTCACCGCAACTCACCTTTTAGTGAATAGCCCCCAAATATGTTAAAATAATGCATAATTGCCAAAAGTCACATTTATTGTGTCCTATCAAATTTGGGCCTGTCCCAGAATTAAAACCGTCTATGCACTATTCAAAGACAGCATTGTGTTTAAAAAACATATATAGTCTAAAGGAGGGGAATTGGCTGCAGACACAGGTATATGTACCAGTACAATGAGCACAGTAACATTGGCATTTTAATGGACAAATAATACTGGCATATTAATAGCAAAATAATACTGGCATACTAATAGACAAAATTGCTGTGGCATATTAATGGAAAAATAATGCTGGCATATTAATGGGCAAATTGGCTATTGCATATTAATGGCAAAATAATACTGGCATAGTAATGGGCAAATTGGCTGTGGCATATTAATGGCAAAATAATACTGGCATATTAATGGTAAAATTGGCTATGGCATATTAATGGCAAAATAATACTGGCATATTTATGGGCAAATTGGCTGTGGCATATTAATGGCAAAATAATACTGGCATATTAATGGGCAAATTGGATGTGGAATATTAATGACTTTGCATGTGTGTATATATGAGCCTGCACATGTATGTGACACTGAAAGTGTTACTGTGTGTGTAAATGCCTGAGGGCAGGATCAGCAAGGGGCGGCAAAATATATGTTTTCTTAGGGCGGTAAAATGTCTTGCAAGGCCCTGTGGGGGTCATGCAATATCACAGGATGTCACAGGCATGCCACACCTCCTTTTAGTCCCAGGAGCCATCTATAGAAAGTTTGCAAATATGATAATATTAGTTTCATTTTGGGGGGAGAGGGAGATGTATATTTAAAGAATGTTTAAGCTTTTTTAAGCTATTGTTCTATCAACTTTGACCTTACTCTTTTGGTTTAGGAAATGTTTGAAACAAACAATACATTTGTCTGGAGGCCTATTCAGTGCCAGATAGGAGAGGTGTCATTTGGTTTTGTCACGGATGGATGACACATTTCATTATGCTGTTTCTGTCCTGTGCATGAGCAGGATCTCTATTCATATCACTCATCAAGTACTCCAGAGTGGCTGCAAAGCTCATTTGTAATGACAAGTCCAAGGGAAAACACTAACATGATTTATTTAGAACGTTTGACAAAGTCTTGTTCCTGTTTTAAGTGATTTGGTGCAAAGGTTTCTTAAAATATGCTCAGTGCAGTCATCTTTTCCCTGAGAAAACAATGCCGGTCACATTCCAGATTGTCTCTTTGACAAGAGCATCCCTAGCTAAAGACCTAAAGGGAAATACCACAAATCCTTGTGTAACGATCCCTCTAAGCAAGACTTTCCGAATTATTTAATTATGATTCTTCCAGGGCTACAAGCATCAGACTAAACTATATGCTGATGAACAATAATGATGAAAAAATAATAGTTTGGGAAGGATAAAAACAGGAAAAGAACAGGCGACTGCTAGACTCTATCCTCACAAATTGCTTGCAGTGGCACCTAATAAACCCAAAGGATCATAGGTAGACACATTACAAGTGTGATACCTTCTGGCAAATTCCACACACTCTATGTGTGTCGGAGGGGGAGGGAGCAACTCTGATCCCTACAGCACGTGTTACTGCACATAATTTACTAAGACCTGACTGTTTTTTCATCTAAGCGTAATGGTGTTGCTCTTTAATTTGGAAAGCCCTGTAGGCAGTGCATCAAATAGAACAGGGTCATCCAAGTTTTTCATAAAGTGGGCTGCATAACCAAAATTTCAGGGCCAGAGGCCTGCTCCATCATGATGCCCGGGGTCCCTACCAGGGGCGTATCATGCCCCTGAGTGCCAGGCATGCTGCCAGCCCTGGAGCACGCCTGTCACTCAGAGGCATAATGTCTCCCGTGTATTTCCAGGGGTTTGTGTGCTGAGAACATACACAAGTTACATCAAAAAGGCGATGCAAGCTATGAATTCAGCAACAGAGTCACTCACTTTGTTGCCAATTCGACAAGCACGAAAAGTTCATGAAAATTCATATACTTTTAGTGCTTGTCGAATTGGCAACAGCGTGAGTGACTCTGTTGCCGGATTCACAGCTGCTGTCTGTCTCACGGATGTATTTTTTGGGGTTTGTATGCTCTCTGTTCAGAACACACAAACTCCAGAAATACACAACGCTGGGGCTAAGTGCGAGGTGTGTGGTACACACCTAGCACATATGGAGCATCCGCCACTAGACCCTACCTCATGCAGCATATCTAGGCTCTGGGTCGCTCCGTGGTGGAGAAGCACATTCACAGACTACGTCACATTCCTTGCCACTTGGCAAGCATGTATGTTACAGCTGGAGGGGGTTTGTCTGGGGTAAATGGTAAAGGGGGCATAGCTCGTTATACTTGTTCTCTTCACTGCATTCATCAGAAGGGGGGGAAGGAGCCTCTGACTTCAGCCCTGTTCAACCCTTGCACATACTGCAGTACTTGCTTGGATGTTAAACTGTGGTGTCTATTTTGCAGTCCTATTCTCTTTTGTTCTTCCTGCTAAAGTTTGCCTTCTATTTGATTAACCCCGAACCTGCTCACAAACCTTGGCTGCCTGCCCTGACCTTTTGAATTGTCTTTTTTTAAATTAAATATTCTTTATTTTCCCAAGATGTTTTAAACAACAAAATATCTTCAACGTCATAACCCCTACCACCTTTCTCACCCCCCAGTCTCTGTTTGTCATTATGGTCCTTAACCTGTACCCCAGGGTCAGGACCTGGGCTGTGAACCCGACAGTATGCACTACATTACCCTGAGCATTACCTTCACAGGTAGACCCTCTTTTACATAGATTACTCACCACCTACCAAAGATTTCATAGACAGTAAAGGAAGGGATTCTTTATGATAAGGACAAAAAATTTATGGAACTCACTGCCTAGAGAGGTGATGCTATCAACTAAAATAGATGCATTTAAAAATGGTCTGTTTTTTTTGTAGAAAAGCAGAACATACAGGGGTATTAATAATAGAATAAGCATTAATAATAGAGCGTCTTGATCCAAGGAGAAATCGGATTGCCCTTTGGAATCAAGAAGGAATTTTTCCCCCTAGAAGGCAAAATTCGAAATAGCTTCCTTAGGGTTTTTTTTTTGCCTTCTTTTGAATCAAAAGCAGAAATGTTAGGTAGAAGTGTTGAACTTGATGGACTTGTGTCTTTTTTCAACCTAAATTACTATGTCACTAAGACAGATTGTCAGAGAGATTACCGTATTTGCTTGAATATAAGACAAGGTTTTTTTTCAGAGCAAATGCTCTTACATTCAATGTCTTACATTCAAGGTCGTCTTATAATCTGACCTCAAATCTAGGTCAGACTATAAGACTTTGATCCAGGTCCCCCGCAGAGCTGCAAGGGTCCTGGATCCCCCTCTCAAGCAGCCAGGGGATGTCTGCGCGATGCGCGCAGACATCCTCTCCTGCCGCCTGGCACGACCGCCGGGACTTCTATGATAAAGCCGGGTCCTTCCGGCTTCATCATAAAACTCCCGGAGGAAGTGCCGGGCAGCAGAGGGGGATGTCTGCGCATATCGTGCAGACATCCTCCGGCTGCCCCCGCTAGCCACCAGGCACATTCGGGAAGCAGGGGGATGTCTGCACGATAATGAAGACATTCTCCAAGCTGCCCGACACTGCCGTCTATCATGATGTACCGGCTGTCTGTCATAATAGACGGAAGTGTTGTGCAGACATCCCCCTGCTGCCCCCACTAGCCACCAGGGAGCGACGAGGTAAGAGGGGGGGGGGGCAGAGAGAAACAGAGGGGGGGGGGGAGAAATAGAGACAAGGAGAGGGATGGGGGACAGAGACAAGGGGAAGGAGGGGGGAAAGAGACATGGTGTCCTCCATGCTGCCTGTTAGGCTCCCTGGCCGTTGTGCAGAGAGGTCACATGACCCAGCGCGCGTCTGACATCAGAGCGCTGGGCTCGTGACCTGTCGGTACTTCCCTGTCACACTGCACGGGGAGACGAACAGGAAGCATGGAGGTGCAGAAGGAAGGTGATCGGGGATTTTTTGGGGGGTTTTGTGCCGTCCCTAATGGGAAACAAGGCAAGTGCCGCCCTAGGCACTTGCCTTGTTTGCCTCTCGGTAAATACAGCACTGGGTAGGGAATTATAGGAGTTGTAGTTCTGCAGCAACTGGATGCCTTGGCTCTACAGGCTTCTATACAAATAAGCTATGTCTATGTGCATTGAACTTGCTGGGGTAGATGATGTGACAAATGTCTGTTTGCTCCACTATATCACAGCCAAGGCATCTCTTACTTCTCACCTCTAATTATGGCTTCTGCTGCTTTGGGCTAAGCTTTGATGTTACAGAATGACATTATGTTGTGAAAGTGGATCCATAGTCAGACATAGCAGGAGGCCCTTAGTCAGGGACAACACTTTTGCCATCCAGTGGCTAAATCTGCAACATGTGGATCAAAGACTGTCCTATTGTTTTCAATACTGTTTGAAAGTGGTATAGCATAGCTTCCATCATTAGTCAGACATTGACATTGGTAAAGTGTACCAGTAAGTCCCATAAGTACATGGTTAGCCATGCAAGGAGAATGGTACAACGTAGGTCCCATCAGTATTTAGTTGGCCAAATATTTATGGTGGTGAATTTCCCATCCGTATCCATTGGAAAAATCTGCTACATATTTAGAAAACATTAACCTATTGTAAAAAGGAGGAATAAAAATCCTGTTGTTTTTTTAAATATATATTTGTATTCATAAATGTATAAAAATACATAAATAGTCGACATTCCCCATAATTACAACAAATATCCCCCCTTCTATCCCCCCTTCCTTCCTACATAAATATTATTATTGCTGGTGTTTCCTTCATAGATTGAATAGATGTCCCTTTTTATATTTTACCCTTCAGCTTTTACATGTCACCTATCTGGTCTAGGCTAGGTATAAATAATGGGCTTTCCAGGTATTGTGTACATCTGGCCCATTTATTGATGTTCTATAAATATCTATTTTCTGCTATTGCTATGAGTCTTTCTATCTGCTTAGTCTGCTCTACCTCCCCTATCCACTCTTCATAAGTAGGTACTTTTTCCTGCTTCCAGTACCTCGGGATCAGCATTTTTGCTGCGTTCAGAAACACTGGGAGCAGGAAACTTCTATAGGTTCTTACAGACTCCTCTGTATGATGTAGAAGTATTGAGAATGGGCTCACCCAGAAATCTGGATCCAATACCATATGTATCATTCTAATAATCAAGTCCCAAAAGGGCTTGATTAATGGGCAGTCCCACCATATATGCAGGAAACTGACCAATTGCACATGACATCTCTAGAGCCTGTCTGATACCCTCAGGAAAATTTTACTGCAAGACAATGATAGAATCAAAACTCTCAATATACAACGCAACAACCAGCAATTTTTTTTTATTGCAGGTTGTACTAAATAATGAAAGACTAATAGATTATGAATTCCACTTTCAAAGTTCTCTTACTAAATGACTCATGTACAGTGTACCAGTAAGTCCCAATAGTATATAGTTAGCCATGCCTTGAGAATGGTACAACGTAGGTCCCATCAGTATTTAGTTGGCCAAATATTTATGGTGGTGAATTTCCCATCCGTATCCAGTGGAAAAATCTGCTACATATGTAGAAAACATTAACCTATTGAAGTCACTAAAAGGAGGAAGAAAAATCCTGTTTTACTGTTGCAGGAAACTGATAGACTCAAAACTCTGAATATAGAGCAAAACAACCTGCATTTTATTTATTGCAGGTTGTACTAAATAATGAAAGACTAATACATTATGAATGCCCCTTTCAAAGTTCTCTTACTAAATGACTCATGTCAGCCTTTCCAAGTAACTGGATAGCTTTGGAGTGGTTTCAACTTATATAGGTGTGCAGTAATGATTCAGTGTAGCTGCACATTTTTTACAACATTCAGCATTATATGAAGCAGAACATTGTCTGCACTCTTTCAACGTTAATTCCATGTGTAAGACAATCTTTTGTTAAGTAATGATGTGCAAAGATGCAATCATTAAAAGTGCCAAATATCGTCAACACACAAAGTTTCTTCTTACCCCCTTCTTGTGATCGTAAAGCTTCTTCAACAGGACAAATGGATCTTCACTTTGACAAATTGCCTTGAGATGTCAGTCAAGGAGCAATTATTTATTGTAGATAAATATCTCTAAAAAAAGCCGACGTGGGGAGGTCTTGTCCCAAACACAGGAAGCAAATCAAAAAAACAAATCTTTATTGTGCACTTATCAGATATGCACACAATAAAGATGTTGAATATTATGTTTCAGTGTACTGGGGAACTATCTAGTCTTACATAAACCACCCATCTAAGGAAATGCTGGAGGCGTAATTGAGAAATCAGTGTTTTTTGAGAAGATTGAAGTGCTGTCTATGTATGTGGATAACAAGTTCTTTAAAGGGACTACAAAACAAAGGGGTTTTGTAAATAACCAAAAAGGGAAAGTTTAGCTGGCAGGAATTAACAAAATGATTGGTGGTAATTTTGCTTAGGCATCCAATACAGAAATGTGCAAAAATCACTTTAACATGAAAATAGTACTCTTCAGGAAACATGTGAACCATGGAAATAGTGTTTGATTAAACCCTTCTCTTAAAAAAACATTGGAGATTCTGAAGACATTAGAGGGATTCTGTCTGGAATTGGAATGCACACAATGGGTTCCTGTACACTGCAACCCAGATCAGAAAAGTCCAAAAATAAAATGAAAACAGCACCTATGTATTTGCTAGCTATTTGACTAGCACAATAGGGAACATGTATAAAAACTCCTGCACTGCAAAGTGTTGGACGTTTTATGAAAAAAATGAGCAATCGCCATTTGATATGTATACGACACTTTGCAGTGAGGGAGAGAGGGAGCTCCGTCAAACTGTGTTTGGAGGAGGTTACTCCAACATCAAATCAGGCGCATTCTGCGTGTTCGCCATGTTTATACATGCCCCTAAATGTTTCAAGGTGAATCATCTAATACATGAAATTAAGTAAAAGGATGGGGCATTTTATAATCATAGAATCCTTTTTAGTGGAGTCAGTTTAATGAGTTGCTCGCTAATGCGGTGGTCGACATATCTTGATTTATCTACACAGATGAGGTATTGAGACTACCCAATGCTTCATAACTCTTTTGTGAAGTATCTGTTGACTTTGCTAGTCAGTCACATTTGGTGCATTAGCACCAAAACTTCCAAAGGAGATTAGAATAAATTATAATAAAAATACATGTCTTAAAACAATACAGCTTGCAATACTTTGCAATAGTACATAATTCTATCTTACATAATTCTAAGTCTTGAGGCGTACATACATGTTCAGCTATAAGCCATGTACTTCCTTTATGCGTATGTTGTATGTGGTGATTGAAAATGGTATTTTTTATCACTATTTTCACTTCAAGCAAGAGAAACAGCCTAATATTTGGTAACTTTCCTGAACAATCTATTTTAATATACTACTAACAACATTGTGCTAGTGAATGGATATTTTTGTTATATTAAAATGTCCTTATGGCCTAGAAGGTATTTAATATACCTCCTAAATTCATTCGCTAGCTGCAAGGTCTCATTGCTGATATTAAAAATGAACGTCATCATGTTTTACATGACAGGGTCCCTTTAATGTCATTGTTTGGCACAATACTTGCTGTTTTTTCACACATTATGTCTAATACACTTGTTTTACAAAGTCATCCCCCAGGCCGCACTAAGGCTTCTGGGACTTACAATCTTCTCCCATGAGCACAGGTGGATCAATCAGTGTCTATTTGATAGATCCATCATATGAGGAAAGCCTTAATACCTCCACAGCTGATGGTGCCTGGGGACGGACTTTGAAAAACCCTGCTTTAAGAAAAACCTGTGTGCAAGTTATACTGCTCTACAGGAAAGTAACGATGTCATTGAAATACATTTTCCACTTAACACTCACTTTATATATAATTAATGTATGTAAACATCGCTTCTATCTTCTGTTTAAACAGTTTTTTAATCTAAACTGCTCTCCTCAAGGCTGCAAGTAAGTGTTATAGACAATATAAACTGTGTAAATATCATCTATTTACTGTTGCAGCCTCACAAACCAATCTGTCAGAATCCAACCTCACTTTTCTTTAAAACAAATACCCGCCATAATATTGCCTCTAGTCACTTAATATTGGCATCAAGCCAATTTTGTACTGGTAAAATACGGGCTAGGTGGCAACCCTAGTGCCATTAAGGCCAAAAAAAGCTGTACACAAATAGGTTACTGGGACTGCTCCTCTATGCCAAGTAATATTTTAAAGGTTGTCTTGAACAGTTTACATATTCCAAAGGGGTCCATGTTTAAAATTAAAATGAAAAAATATTTGCATGTGTCTACGCAGAATCCTTAGTGGTAGTTTGAGCACTGTTTACTGAGGAAATGTAAGTGCTCAACTCACCTCTACTAACTTTAAATTAACAACTAAGACTGCTACACTGCAATTACAATGCAATTAATATAAGTTTGGACCTAAGGTTACCCCCCCTCCCCCCCCTTTTCTCCAACAAAACACTGCCCATGCTATTGCCTCAATTGCCTGAAGCCAATTTTTTTTTTACTGTACTGCAGGTAAAATCTTACTTGGACCAAACAGGAATTCTACAAATATATGATGGATTTTTGTCCATATGGATAGAGCTTTATGAAATAAGAGATGTTATCCAACACACCATGCAACCTGATTTAATTAATTCACATTTTGTATCCAATGATCTAGAAAATATTTGTGTTTTTTCTGAATATAAATAAAGAGGTACACATACCCACTCACAAAGGCACCATTTTCACATCGTCTTACACATCAAAACACAGTGAGGGTTATTTTAAAAAGTAAAATCTGGTGCCGAGTTCGTGGTCTAAGCTGCTGGAACATTCCATGGTGATTGCTCCACTTTTAAACTTTACCTTTATAAACAAGCAGTAGTATATTTTGCTTTTCCAACACACCTAAAACATACACACAGATAGAAGGCAATGATTTTGTTGTTGGTGATTGAGAGACACCTTGTGGACATGTTCCTTACTGTCTACATAACTGCATAGTATAAGCATTATTTAACACAAATCTGCACACATCAGACAATCCAATAGACACCACCACTGCAAGGGACTCTGGGTAGGCATATGCTAATAAGCTTAACAATAATCACCATTTTGCCACTATATCCACTTTATACATGGACCACTTGGAGCAACTACCCTCTGTACAAGGCAGCCTTTAAACATAGCTTGGGAAAGAGGTGCAGGAACAGATAACCAGTCATGGACAACTGGTTCATCCTTAATGGGTTCTCATCAGCATGTGCTTGGTTACAGGATTTCTGCTTAAGGCTTGGGGCAATATGAGAAGCATACACAACACAAATTATGGTGGGGGTAAAGGTGATGGGAAAATTCCTTCAATTAAAATAAAGAGGTTGCAGAGGCAATATAAAGCACACATCTACACACACCAGATTTGTGTTAATAATGCCTCTATTACCTCATGAATTTTCAGTGGTGGGGAATAATATATGTAGTGTTTACATATCTGTAGACAGTGATGTACCAACCTTCCATCTCACTAGTAAAACTGAATATTTCTATGTCATGTAATAGTTTATTCTGGGTTTTTATTGCTCAATCTCAGGGGTGATGATCTTACCACAGTAAGACACCATGCTTGACTTGGACTCCACATCTTCACTGTCAATGTCTAGATTACATTACCACAGATACAGACATGAGGTAGAGCTCCCTGCTCACAAGCTTTTAAACTAGACGACAGACTCAGGAATTATCTTTTTTTTTTTTTTTTTAATTAGCTGTAAACTATGTTACTATTGTTCAAAAAATGCCCCTAGACAAGTCAGTAAACACTAATCTCTGCATGGGGGCCAGTGAAACTCATGTAAAAGCTGGGATTAATTGATTTCAAAGTTATACTCATTTATTACCTATATGGGAACTACAGAAGTATGACATCACTGTGCTAAAAATACGAACAACTCACTGGGAACTATTCCAGAATGTCTGCCCTCAAAAATGTTAAACATGCAGTGCCAAAAAACAGAAAAATTTGGGATTTATAAAAATAATCCAGAATAACCCTATGAGAGCCAGGAAGGTCAGAAACCTACTGCAAAGCAGAACAAATTGAAAGATTTACTACCTTTCCTATTGTAAAAACATGATGAATTTTAGTGTGAACAAAAATATTGTCTTAATTGGTTCCATTGTAGTGCGAGAAGAAAATATTCATTATCCAATATTTCACCCTGCTATTGCTTGCATCTTTTCAGTGGGAATTTATTTTTTATTCAATATATTTTTATTGAAGCTTTTTCTTTTGAGCGGAAGGTGTATAACTTCCTCAAAATGGACAGAATGATTTGCTGCTATGTGGTTTTATAGTGGTGGGTTAGGGACACTAACATTAAAAGTATATATAGCTTGGAGGAAAGACGTAACAGGGGGGATATGATAGAAACATTTAAATACATAAAGGGAATCAACACAGTAAAGGAAGAGAGTATATTTAAAAGAAGAAAAACTACCACAACTAGAGGACATAGTCTTAAATTAGAGGGTCAACGATTTAAAAGTAATATCAGGAAGTATTACTTTACTGAGAGGGTATTGGATGTATGGAATAGCCTGCCAGCAGAAGTGGTAGAGGTAAACACAGTCAAGGATTTTAAGCATGCGTGGGATAGACACAAGGCTATCCTAGCTATAAGACCGGGAACGGGGGACTAATAAAAGTACTCAAAAAAAAAAAAAAAATGGACAGACTAGATGGACCGAATGGTTCTTATCTGCCGACACATTCTATGTTTCTATGTTTCTATATAGCAATCAGTCGATCTGACTATTCACTGTGCAGAAATACAATCTCACTATATCTGTTTCTTTGTAATGGAACATAAACTATTGAAACGAGAGGCAAACACATTTATAGAAATCCATAGTTTACTAGTGAACTGAGGTAACTTGTTTGGCGCATCAGTACTCAAGTTAGCTTCCAGCATCACTAGACTGTTGTCTCATGCATGTATACTGTACAGTACCCATAAATTACGGGACAGCGCCCAGAGGTAATTGTGGCAACCCAGAGCCATTAAAATATCATGTCTGTCAAAATACTCTTCACCTGTATTTGTCTTGTATCTTTGTGGATGAATTGTGAGATTCCAACAGAATCTCACATCCAATCCCCGTAGGTGGGCAGTCAAAGTCACCATACATTTTTTTTCTCATAATTGTGGAGGGGGTAAGTCCTCAAAGATCTGTATTATGACATTTTCATACATTAGCTTATGGTTCTTCTGTGCAATGTGGGAGATGGGGAATGTATTGTGGTGCAGGGGTAAGTCCTGGATGTGCAATATGGGTGGTGGGACATGTCCTGGGGTGCAAGGGTAAGTCCTGGGTGTGAAGCATGGTTGATGGGGCAAGTCCTGGGGTGCTGGGAAAGGTCCTAGTTCTGCAGTGTGGGTGAAGGGGTCGCCCGAATTTAGTATATTACGTCATATTTTTAAGAAAACTTTAAAAGAATTTTTATAACTTGGCACTTCAGATTCCATGTGATGGATCATACACAGGTTATATTTGAAAGGTTACCAGAATAAACGTAATTGCAACTTAACATCAGGTACATCTAATCACACACCAGTATTAACTTGAATCCAAAGCAAGCAGTGGGAATGATTACATAATTTGTATTATTCTGTTATCATTATTTATTATGGTTGCCCCTCAGTAATTTAAAGGGTGAGCCCATCCCCCCATTCCTGAATTAGCTTTTTGGTCTTCTCCACAGCCCTCTAGTGTTGTATCATCAGACTGCACTTTGCTGTTGCTGGTGCAGTCTCAACGTCTTACAAATAGCTTGGAACCCTTATATAGAAAGAGTAACAGGAAAGTATGTATGTGTTGTTAGTGCCTAAACAACATCTGAAATCATGTAACCCTAAAGGTATGAAGCAGCCTCTCTGGTTGGGGTTGCTTAAGAAGAACTTCTTCCCTTACATGATTATCTGAAGAGACCACCCTGGGTAATGTTGTAATAGAATCACCTTCCTGTGTACCTTATACATCTACACTACACAGGGAACGTCCTACATCTAGACCTAATTTCTGCAGGGGAATTGGGCAAAACACTGCTGCACCGGGCAGTGGTGTATCTTGGTTTTGTGCTGCCCTAGGCAGACATATTTCGGGCATCCCCCGCCCACGTGGCACACCTATGACATGCCCCATCTCCCACGTTGCACACCCACGACATGCCCCATCACCCCATTACATGTCACATCACCCACATTGCACATACACTAAATGCCCCATCACCCACATTACATGCCCCCATCACCCTCATTTCATACCCCCACCATGTCCATTACATGCCCCCATCACCCCGATTAACTTTAAGGAGCTAAAGCTTGCTGAATGGTGGGGGAGGGAGCGAAAATGTTTCAAGCACCAGCAGTGTGGTTTAACACCCTCTGGCAAAGTGCCGCCCTCTGGCAAAGTGCCGCCCTAGATGAGTTCCTTGTTTGCCTTGTGGAAGATACACTACTGACGCTGGGACCCCTGAGGCCAGAAGGAATTTCGAGCCGAGTAAAGCCTGTTACATGTATGTAACACCAACAATGTCCACAGGTAGTCACAGGAAGTGAAGATTTAGACTTTAAAAAGAATGTAAAACAGACAAAAGGAACCAGTAGGATTGGAATGGCAAGGCTATACTCAAATAGGTTTGACTTATGCACCTAAAATACTAGGGGCTTTATTCATTAAGGAGGAAATTGACAAGGGAATTGCAAACTTAAGGGCAAAGTAGCCAAGTTGGAAATATTCTCCAGTACAACTATACTTCAAACTCTGTTATTTTGGCCTTAAATTTGAAATTCCCTTGTCAATTTCTTGAAGTTCCTACTTTCATGAATAAAGCCCACGTTTAAAACCTAATCCTTCATCTTGAATTCGTTGACTGTTGTGAGTTTTTAGTTCCCATTGTATTGATTACAAAAAATTGTTCATCCCTTAGATAGGATCTCATTGTTTTTCTCCTCATGCCCCGTTGAGATCATTGGGTTTCAGGTCTCGAATAACCAGATCATGTGTTCCATCCTGAACAAACAGATAAAAGAATAGTGTACATCTCTTTTCATCACCTGTCTGCCCTGATCTCTTATATCATATAGATTTCATCAGCTTGATATACATCTGCAAAAGAGGACTACAGGTGTGTGCTTAGGTTCACTTGTGAATAGTCATTGAGTCTGGAGTGGAGTGAAGGGAAATATGCTACCTTGTCAGTGGTTAACAGCAGAATATACAATCTATACAGTACAGTATTATAATTATAAGCACGTGTATATAAGTTAAAGGTCAAGATGCTCCATTAAAATTATTAGCTCTAATTCTTAAAGGCTTTATTTTGTTATTATTGTCATTGTTTATCATTATATCATTTATGTATTAGGAGATGCCTCAAAAAGAATTGGCTATGCTACCACAATTTTAAGTTTGACACACTACACACACAGTTTATCTACTAGATTCCATCTAATTGGTCGTTTTACCTTTGTCATGTGTTGGGAAGTTAAATAGAAAACCCAAATGTTTTACTTATACCACAAATCTATCAATTGTATCTACATGCTGTGTTTTACAACTGAGAGGATAATATACAGAATAATGCAGTCACCTACTTTCCTCCACACCATCCATAGATATTCCTTGTATCCACAGTTCAACAAATGCAGTCTGCAAATCCAATTGTTAAAACTTCACATGAACACATACAGCAAGCAGCTGCACACTGAATAATGTAATGAACTCCGGCTTGCAACCTTGTATGCCCGCTTCTGCGCTCAGCTCCACTGCCGAGTATACAATGATAACCCTTAAGAGCAGAATTGGCCCCAAAGTAGAAAACCGACGAGCAGGGATTAACAAACAAAATTATTTATTGCTGATGGATCCAATTCTGCTCTTATCGGATTATCAGCTACACACTGACGCTGATTGCCAAATGGTATCAACCTGACGCGTTTCATCAAAGGACTTACAAAGGACTTATACTCGTGTTCATTTGATGTTTTAAAAGTAAGTGATTGCATTATCCTATATTTTGGACCGATTTGGAGCCCCAAAGATGTCTGCAATCCCAGTACGCTAAACCAACTGAAAATTACACATTACTGTCACACTCAACTTTTTTTCCTTGATAAGATAATATAAACAGTTTTTTGGTCTTTACAGTTTACAAGTGGTGGCTACTCTGTATAATTCTATTATTTTGAAAATGGTAGGATACTTTTGCATCATTACAAACTAGTGTAGCTGTTAAAGAGAACATTAATAGCTGTTCACTTGACTTTTTCTAGAATGACCACATCTCCTTTTTATTCAGAGACTATTGTAATAAATGTGTACTCCAGGGCTGCATGCAGTAAATTGTACATACGTCTGCACTCCTTATGCCGCCCTGAAGCATGGATTTTTCATGATTGGCCCTGAATATAAAGGCAATGTGGTTACCCTAATCTATGCTGCATTACAATGTTCTAAATTATGAGAGACTTTATTAGAGGGGAGCATGAGCAATTGTAGGTATTATGTATAGTTTGAGTTGGGAAATGTACATCTATCTGAAACAATCAAGCAGAGGTTTAGTTTTCTTCACCTTCTAAGGTGCTTCTCACTATACAATATGTAAAATGTACAATCATTTGCTTCTGTGATTATTGGAAGACAATGAAATAATCTGTTGGTTAGATCTTCACCATTTACAATTTACAGAATGAGTAGAAAAAAACGGAAGGGGTGAAATCAGCTCAGATTAAGAATGGAAAAACCCAAAATAACATGGCCTATGGGAGGGTGTCCACTCGGGAGCATAATAAATCTTATAAATAACCGGATACTATACCATAAACTAGTGGTAGAGATAATCCTACCATCCTGGCGCAGGGTAATCCGGATACTGTGAGCTGCTGGTGTAAATCCCTGTAAGTAAGTAGGCTGATTAGCTACTGCCGCCCAGGTTGGCTATACCAAAGACAGACAACCCCTGCACTAACACCAGACCTCAAGGACCCCTTGCCAAAGCCAATGTGTGTGACACCTTGCACACTATTTTCACCTCCCCACTGCCACCATTCTTTCAATTCCAGACTGGAACAATAAGTTCCATAAATCCAGGTCAACAGTGCTAAGGTGAACCCTGTCTTTGTGAAAAAGAGTGGCATCCAAGTAACAGCCCTACCACGCAACAAGTGCAATCATTAAAATAGTAGAGATTGTGCTGTTCGCTTTCTCCTGAGTGTTGAGTGAACCAGGAAAAAGTTGAGCACCCAACCAACAGAATGTGTATGTGATCTGAAATAGATCTGAGATTTTTGGAGCTACAGCCTGAGAATGTCAGCTTTTATGAAGCTGACACGTATGAGACGTTGCCTCCAAGATGGATAAATCGTGTCTGCAGATCTCCTAATCGAGCAATCTACTGAGAAATATGCACCAGAAGTCCAGACTAACAAAGGCAACGGAATCCCATCCACAAAAATACGAATCTGAGAGGCCAGAAAACTGACCTGACTACTGTCTGCAGCAAACGAAACACGTTGTGCAGCCAAAAAACTAAATAAGTTGCCCAAAATCCAGTAATCAAGAGAAAGGATCAATAAACTTACGCAAAATAGAATTCAACAATGAATTAATCAAAACACCATTTAAAAAAAAAAGATTAGATTCTATCTACTAATCCATTTGTTAACAGAGTAACCCAGCCCCCACCTGGCCACCTCTGTGACAGGAAGACAGGAAGGGTGGATTTTTAGCTGGGCAAGAAATTTGCGGGGAAAAACGAGAAACATGGAAAGCGTAAAATAGTGAAAGATTAAGACCCTTTGCAGTTTGGTCTGTCTGGACTTGCATATGAGGACTTGCACTCTGTTGTAGCAAAACTCCACCCACAATGCAACTTGCTACAAAAAGCACCCACAAAAAGGTGAGTTGGAGTAGAGTAGCTTCAAACTCCGGAAGACATAATGCTGGGAGGAGCGAGATAATGTGCAATAACAGTGAAATGTAACTGAACGTCTAGTGTTTGTAGTCCTTCCGATAAACCTGAAGTGCTGTGCGTATTAGGAATTCGTTAGTAAAATCTGACAAATCTGCAACAGAATAGACATCTTGCGATTGAGAGCTATAACTGAACATGATCCGCAAATGTTGATCCAATGAATCATAGTAATGCTGATTGCAATTCTCCATCATTAGCAGGATTGCCTCCCATTACTAAAAATATCCGGCCATTGTTTCCATGCCTTGGGATAAGCTGACCATGTGGCAGGAGCCAAGGACCAGTATAGTAGCTTTAGGGCATTACATCTCTCAACATCCAGATCCAATCCAGGAGCAAAGTTGCCTCTCTCTCCCCCTCTGAGGCCAACAGACGGAAGTGGTCAAACAGAGAACCAGCAATGTCATTTTGCACCCCTGGGACATGCACTGCCAAAACTAACATAGAGAACTGCAAACACTATGATAACTTGGTGTCGAAACAGCCCAATGACTGGCAATGTCAGGTGGCTGAAATCTTATTGATAGCCTGAACGACACCCAGTTTATCACCCCAAAACCGAATCCTCTTGTTCTCAAGATAAAAACCGCACACCAAGTCGGAGGAAGCGCTCCGAGAATGCCAGGCTCCACGTGAGGCCTGTATGTTAACTTAAATTAGCCAGTGAACCAGCAAACCTAGTTTGGCTGCGAAAAAAACTGTGCCAAATCACATTGACGATGAGGCACCAGTCCGCAAGTTCAACTCATCATTTGTAACCATTTAATCTAACAGGAAAGTAGGAACCCCAAATAGTCAAATCTTCCCTGTGGTCAGGTGAGTGAGCCCAGCCGTCGGCACAAACACCTAGCAGATGGTTCCATGCCTCTGGACAGAGAATATGGGGTCCACACTAGGAGACCTCCTTCCTGCTCTCCTTGCCTGTTGGGAGCTTGCTGTGTTGCCATGTTGGAAGAGAGGGATTATGATTGGGACTGAGGCTGAGGCCTGAAGATCCTCTGAGTGTGTGCGCACCACGGGGGAACCATGGAAGGTGGGATCATGGCTAACTTAGTCATGAAGTCCTTCCATCACTACTTAATAAGAGGCATTTTCTATATGTTTTTTTCCTAGTAGAACACTTTATAAACACATAACCATATGTGGAGTATATGGACATAGTGGCAAGTACTTTTAAGGTACATGGCATTTTATCATCTGAACATCAGCCTCCAAGACAGTCTCTCACTTGATCACTTTTTTACCATGTGCCTCCTTCCTCCATGCCCATTAAGGTGAACTTATAAATGTATGAGTCACATGTCTGAACACTCAACACATTGTTTGGATTGTCAAGGAAAACCACAATGTTTCAGAGACAATAAAAGTAGAATGAGTAAGTTATGTCTGCATTGTAGGTTTTTACCCAGCTCAGCACTTAATGGACTGTATTTCTATTTTATACAGTTTGCAAAAGATTTACTTTTTAACTTTTTGTTCAAATTTAAAGGTTATCTCTTCAAAACCCCAGGCTATTTGGTAGTTTCAGTTGGTAATGCACCTTGAAGGCAAACGTCCGGCATAATGACATGTAAATTAATTGTTAAACATTTTCCGTACTCTATGTTTCAAACTCCTGAAAAGGAAAAACACTTGCTTTATAAAATTAAAATGTAACTTTAAACATTTATCACAAAGACATTTTCCCAGGGTTTATGTTTTTTCAGGCATAATAAGTAATAATAACATCTGCACTAGTAGAATATTGCCACGAGTGTATCTGATGTTATCCTGCTAAACTCACAGTTTTTATAAATAAGTCTGATTGGAAACCTGTGATAAAGTGTGCACATCTCTATAAGTCTGACTGGGAACCTGTGATAAAGCGTGCACATCTCTATAAGTCTGACTGGGAACCTGTGATAAAGCGTGCACATCTTTATAAGTCTGACTGGGAACCTGTGATAAAGCGTGCACATCTCTATAAGTCTGATTGGGAACCTGTGACAAAGCGTGCACATCTCTATAAGTCTGATTGGGAACCTGTGACAAAGCGTGCACATCTCTATAAGTCTGACTGGGAACCTGTGATAAAGCGTGCACATCTCTATAAGTCTGACTGGGAACCTGTGATAAAGCGTGCACATCTTTATAAGTCTGACTGGGAACCTGTGATAAAGCGTGCACATCTCTATAAGTCTGATTGGGAACCTGTGACAAAGCGTGCACATCTCTATAAGTCTGATTGGGAACCTGTGACAAAGCGTGCACATCTTTATAAGTCTGACTGGGAACCTGTGATAAAGCGTGCACATCTTTATAAGTCTGACTGGGAACCTGTGATAAAGTGTGCACATCTTTATAAGTCTGATTGGGAACCTGTGATAAAGCGTGCACATCTCTATAAGTCTGATTGGGAACCTGTGATAAAGCGTGCACATCTTTATAAGTCTGACTGGGAACCTGTGATAAAGCGTGCACATCTCTATAAGTCTGACAGTGAACCTGTGATAAAGCGTGCACATCTTTATAAGTCTGACAGGGAACCTGTGATAAAGCGTGCACATCTTTATAAGTCTGACTGGGAACCTGTGATAAAGCGTGCACATCTTTATAAGTCTGACAGGGAACCTGTGATAAAGCGTGCACATCTTTATAAGTCTGACAGGGAACCTGTGATAAAGCGTGCACATCTTTATAAGTCTGACTGGGAACCTGTGATAAAGCGTGCACATCTTTATAAGTCTGATTGGGAACCTGTGATAAAGCGTGCACATCTCTATAAGTCTGATTGGGAACCTGTGATAAAGCGTGCACATCTTTATAAGTCTGACAGGGAACCTGTGATAAAGCGTGCACATCTCTATAAGTCTGATTGGGAACCTGTGATAAAGCGTGCACATCTTTATAAGTCTGACAGGGAACCTGTGATAAAGCGTGCACATCTCTATAAGTCTGATTGGGAACCTGTGATAAAGCGTGCACATCTTTATAAGTCTGACTGGGAACCTGTGATAAAGCGTGCACATCTTTATAAGTCTGACAGGGAACCTGTGATAAAGCGTGCACTTCTTTATAAGTCTGACTGGGAACCTGTGATAAAGCGTGCACATCTTTATAAGTCTGACTGGGAACCTGTGATAAAGCGTGCACATCTCTATAAGTCTGACTGGGAACCTGTGACAAAGCGTGCACATCTCTATAAGTCTGATTGGGAACCTGTGATAAAGCGTGCACATCTTTATAAGTCTAACTGGGAACCTGTGATAAAGCGTGCACATCTCTATAAGTCTGACTGGGAACCTGTGATAAAGCGTGCACATCTTTATAAGTCTGACAGTGAACCTGTGACAAAGCGTGCACATCTCTATAAGTCTGATTGGGAACCTGTGATAAAGCGTGCACATCTCTATAAGTCTGATTGGGAACCTGTGATAAAGCGTGCACATCTTTATAAGTCTAACTGGGAACCTGTGATAAAGCGTGCACATCTCTATAAGTCTGCCTGGGAACCTGTGATAAAGCGTGCACATCTCTATAAGTCTGATTGGGAACCTGTGATAAAGCGTGCACATCTCTATAAGTCTGATTGGGAACCTGTGATAAAGCGTGCACATCTTTATAAGTCTGATTGGGAACCTGTGATAAAGCGTGCACATCTCTATAAGTCTGACTGGGAACCTGTGATAAAGCGTGCACATCTTTATAAGTCTGATTGGGAACCTGTGATAAAGCGTGCACATCTTTATAAGTCTGACAGGGAACCTGTGACAAAGCGTGCACTTCTTTATAAGTCTGACTGGGAACCTGTGACAAAGCGTGCACATCTCTATAAGTCTGACTGGGAACCTGTGATAAAGCGTGCACATCTCTATAAGTCTGACAGGGAACCTGTGATAAAGCGTGCACATCTCTATAAGTCTGATTGGGAACCTGTGATAAAGCGTGCACATCTCTATAAGTCTGATTGGGAACCTGTGATAAAGCGTGCACATCTTTATAAGTCTGATTGGGAACCTGTGATAAAGCGTGCACATCTTTATAAGTCTGACTGGGAACCTGTGACAAAGCGTGCACATCTTTATAAGTCTGATTGGGAACCTGTGATAAAGCGTGCACATCTTTATAAGTCTAACTGGGAACCTGTGAGAAAGCGTGCACATCTATATAAGTCTGATTGGGAACCTGTGATAAAGCGTGCACATCTCTATAAGTCTGACTGGGAACCTGTGATAAAGCGTGCACATCTCTATAAGTCTGATTGGGAACCTGTGATAAAGCGTGCACATCTTTATAAGTCTGACAGGGAACCTGTGATAAAGCGTGCACATCTCTATAAGTCTGATTGGGAACCTGTGATAAAGCGTGCACATCTTTATAAGTCTGATTGGGAACCTGTGATAAAGCGTGCACATCTTTATAAGTCTAACTGGGAACCTGTGAGAAAGCGTGCACATCTATATAAGTCTGATTGGGAACCTGTGATAAAGCGTGCACATCTTTATAAGTCTAACTGGGAACCTGTGAGAAAGCGTGCACATCTATATAAGTCTGATTGGGAACCTGTGATAAAGCGTGCACATCTTTATAAGTCTAACTGGGAACCTGTGAGAAAGCGTGCACATCTATATAAGTCTGACTGGGAACCTGTGATAAAGCGTGCACATCTCTATAAGTCTGACTGGGAACCTGTGATAAAGCGTGCACATCTTTATAAGTCTGATTGGGAACCTGTGATAAAGCGTGCACATCTCTATAAGTCTGACTGGGAACCTGTGATAAAACGTGCACATCTCTATAAGTCTGACTGGGAACCTGTGATAAAGCGTGCACATCTCTATAAGTCTGACTGGGAACCTGTGATAAAGCGTGCACATCTTTATAAGTATGACAGGGAACCTGTGATAAAGCGTGCACATCTCTATAAGTCTGATTGGGAACCTGTGATAAAGCGTGCACATCTTTATAAGTCTGACAGGGAACCTGTGATAAAGCGTGCACATCTTTATAAGTCTGACTGGGAACCTGTGATAAAGCGTGCACATCTTTATAAGTCTGACTGGGAACCTGTGATAAAGCGTGCACTTCTTTATAAGTCTGATTGGGAACCTGTGATAAAGCGTACACATCTTTATAAGTCTGACTGGGAACCTGTGATAAAGCGTGCACTTCTTTATAAGTCTGATTGGGAACCTGTGATAAAGCGTGCACATCTTTATAAGTCTGATTGGGAACCTGTGATAAAGCGTGCACATCTTTATAAGTCTGACAGGGAACCTGTGATAAAGCGTGCACATCTTTATAAGTCTAACTGGGAACCTGTGATAAAGCGTGCACATCTTTATAAGTCTAACTGGGAACCTGTGATAAAGCGTGCACATCTCTATAAGTCTGACTGGGAACCTGTGACAAAGCGTGCACATCTCTATAAGTCTGATTGGGAACCTGTGATAAAGCGTGCACATCTTTATAAGTCTGACAGGGAACCTGTGATAAAGTGTGCACATCTTTATAAGTCTGACTGGGAACCTGTGATAAAGCGTGCACATCTATATAAGTCTGACTGGGAACCTGTGATAAAGCGTGCACATCTCTATAAGTCTGATTGGGAACCTGTGATAAAGCGTGCACATCTTTATAAGTCTGATTGGGAACCTGTGATAAAGCGTGCACATCTTTATAAGTCTGACAGGGAACCTGTGATAAAGCGTGCACATCTTTATAAGTCTAACTGGGAACCTGTGATAAAGCGTGCACATCTCTATAAGTCTGATTGGGAACCTGTGATAAAGCGTGCACATCTTTATAAGTCTAACTGGGAACCTGTGATAAAGCGTGCACATCTCTATAAGTCTGACAGGGAACCTGTGATAAAGCGTGCACATCTTTATAAGTCTGATTGGGAACCTGTGATAAAGCGTGCACATCTTTATAAGTCTAACTGGGAACCTGTGATAAAGCGTGCACATCTCTATAAGTCTGACAGGGAACCTGTGATAAAGCGTGCACTTCTTTATAAGTCTGATTGGGAACCTGTGATAAAGCGTGCACATCTCTATAAGTCTGATTGGGAACCTGTGACAAAGCGTGCACATCTCTATAAGTCTGACTGGGAACCTGTGATAAAGCGTGCACATCTTTATAAGTCTGACTGGGAACCTGTGACAAAATGTGCACATCTTTATAAGTCTGACTGGGAACCTGTGATAAAGCGTGCACATCTTTATAAGTCTAACTGGGAACCTGTGATAAAGCGTGCACATCTCTATAAGTCTGACAGGGAACCTGTGATAAAGCGTGCACATCTCTATAAGTCTGACTGGGAACCTGTGATAAAGCGTGCACATCTCTATAAGTCTGACTGGGAACCTGTGATAAAGCGTGCACATCTCTATAAGTCTGATTGGGAACCTGTGATAAAGCGTGCACATCTTTATAAGTCTGATTGAGAACCTGTGATAAGGCGTGCACATCTCTATAAGTCTGACTGGGAACCTGTGATAAAGCGTGCACATCTCTATAAGTCTGATTGGGAACCTGTGATAAAGCGTGCACATCTTTATAAGTCTGACAGGGAACCTGTGATAAAGCGTGCACATCTTTATAAGTCTGACTGGGAACCTGTGATAAAGCGTGCACATCTTTATAAGTCTGATTGGGAACCTGTGATAAAGCGTGCACATCTTTATAAGTCTGATTGGGAACCTGTGACAAAGCGTGCACATCTTTATAAGTCTGACAGGGAACCTGTGATAAAGCGTGCACATCTCTATAAGTCTGACTGGGAACCTGTGATAAAGCGTGCACATCTTTATAAGTCTGATTGGGAACCTGTGATAAAGCGTGCACATCTTTATAAGTCTGATTGGGAACCTGTGATAAAGCGTGCACATCTTTATAAGTCTAACTGGGAACCTGTGATAAAGCGTGCACATCTCTATAAGTCTGATTGGGAACCTGTGATAAAGCGTGCACATCTCTATAAGTCTGATTGGGAACCTGTGATAAAGCGTGCACATCTTTATAAGTCTGACTGGGAACCTGTGATAAAGCGTGCACATCTTTATAAGTCTGATTGGGAACCTGTGATAAAGCGTGCACATCTTTATAAGTCTAACTGGGAACCTGTGAGAAAGCGTGCACATCTATATAAGTCTGATTGGGAACCTGTGATAAAGCGTGCACATCTTTATAAGTCTAACTGGGAACCTGTGAGAAAGCGTGCACATCTATATAAGTCTGATTGGGAACCTGTGATAAAGCGTGCACATCTTTATAAGTCTGACAGGGAACCTGTGATAAAGCGTGCACATCTCTCTAAGTCTGACTGGGAACCTGTGATAAAGCGTGCACATCTTTATAAGTCTGATTGGGAACCTGTGATAAAGCGTGCACATCTTTATAAGTCTAACTGGGAACCTGTGATAAAGCGTGCACATCTATATAAGTCTGATTGGGAACCTGTGATAAAGCGTGCACATCTTTATAAGTCTAACTGGGAACCTGTGAGAAAGCGTGCACATCTATATAAGTCTGACTGGGAACCTGTGATAAAGCGTGCACATCTCTATAAGTCTGACTGGGAACCTGTGATAAAGCGTGCACATCTCTATAAGTCTGACTGGGAACCTGTGATAAAGCGTGCACATCTCTATAAGTCTGACTGGGAACCTGTGATAAAGCGTGCACATCTTTATAAGTCTGACAGGGAACCTGTGATAAAGCGTGCACATCTCTATAAGTCTGATTGGGAACCTGTGATAAAGCGTGCACATCTTTATAAGTCTGACAGGGAACCTGTGATAAAGCGTGCACATCTTTATAAGTCTGACTGGGAACCTGTGATAAAGCGTGCACATCTTTATAAGTCTGATTGGGAACCTGTGATAAAGCGTGCACATCTTTATAAGTCTGACTGGGAACCTGTGATAAAGCGTGCACTTCTTTATAAGTCTGATTGGGAACCTGTGATAAAGCGTGCACATCTTTATAAGTCTGACTGGGAACCTGTGATAAAGCGTGCACATCTTTATAAGTCTGACTGGGAACCTGTGATAAAGCGTGCACATCTTTATAAGTCTGATTGGGAACCTGTGATAAAGCGTGCACATCTTTATAAGTCTGATTGGGAACCTGTGATAAAGCGTACACATCTTTATAAGTCTGACTGGGAACCTGTGATAAAGCGTGCACTTCTTTATAAGTCTGATTGGGAACCTGTGATAAAGCGTGCACATCTTTATAAGTCTGATTGGGAACCTGTGATAAAGCGTGCACATCTTTATAAGTCTGACTGGGAACCTGTGATAAAGCGTGCACATCTTTATAAGTCTGATTGGGAACCTGTGATAAAGCGTGCACATCTTTATAAGTCTGATTGGGAACCTGTGACAAAGCGTGCACATCTTTATAAGTCTGACAGGGAACCTGTGATAAAGCGTGCACATCTCTATAAGTCTGACTGGGAACCTGTGATAAAGCGTGCACATCTTTATAAGTCTGATTGGGAACCTGTGATAAAGCGTGCACATCTTTATAAGTCTGATTGGGAACCTGTGATAAAGCGTGCACATCTTTATAAGTCTAACTGGGAACCTGTGATAAAGCGTGCACATCTCTATAAGTCTGATTGGGAACCTGTGATAAAGCGTGCACATCTCTATAAGTCTGATTGGGAACCTGTGATAAAGCGTGCACATCTTTATAAGTCTGACTGGGAACCTGTGATAAAGCGTGCACATCTTTATAAGTCTGATTGGGAACCTGTGATAAAGCGTGCACATCTTTATAAGTCTAACTGGGAACCTGTGAGAAAGCGTGCACATCTATATAAGTCTGATTGGGAACCTGTGATAAAGCGTGCACATCTTTATAAGTCTAACTGGGAACCTGTGAGAAAGCGTGCACATCTATATAAGTCTGATTGGGAACCTGTGATAAAGCGTGCACATCTTTATAAGTCTGACAGGGAACCTGTGATAAAGCGTGCACATCTCTCTAAGTCTGACTGGGAACCTGTGATAAAGCGTGCACATCTTTATAAGTCTGATTGGGAACCTGTGATAAAGCGTGCACATCTTTATAAGTCTAACTGGGAACCTGTGAGAAAGCGTGCACATCTATATAAGTCTGATTGGGAACCTGTGATAAAGCGTGCACATCTTTATAAGTCTAACTGGGAACCTGTGAGAAAGCGTGCACATCTATATAAGTCTGACTGGGAACCTGTGATAAAGCGTGCACATCTCTATAAGTCTGACTGGGAACCTGTGATAAAGCGTGCACATCTCTATAAGTCTGACTGGGAACCTGTGATAAAGCGTGCACATCTCTATAAGTCTGACTGGGAACCTGTGATAAAGCGTGCACATCTTTATAAGTCTGACAGGGAACCTGTGATAAAGCGTGCACATCTCTATAAGTCTGATTGGGAACCTGTGATAAAGCGTGCACATCTTTATAAGTCTGACAGGGAACCTGTGATAAAGCGTGCACATCTTTATAAGTCTGACTGGGAACCTGTGATAAAGCGTGCACATCTTTATAAGTCTGATTGGGAACCTGTGATAAAGCGTGCACATCTTTATAAGTCTGACTGGGAACCTGTGATAAAGCGTGCACTTCTTTATAAGTCTGATTGGGAACCTGTGATAAAGCGTGCACATCTTTATAAGTCTGACTGGGAACCTGTGATAAAGCGTGCACATCTTTATAAGTCTGACTGGGAACCTGTGATAAAGCGTGCACATCTTTATAAGTCTGATTGGGAACCTGTGATAAAGCGTGCACATCTTTATAAGTCTGATTGGGAACCTGTGATAAAGCGTACACATCTTTATAAGTCTGACTGGGAACCTGTGATAAAGCGTGCACTTCTTTATAAGTCTGATTGGGAACCTGTGATAAAGCGTGCACATCTTTATAAGTCTGATTGGGAACCTGTGATAAAGCGTGCACATCTTTATAAGTCTGACAGGGAACCTGTGATAAAGCGTGCACATCTTTATAAGTCTAACTGGGAACCTGTGATAAAGCGTGCACATCTCTATAAGTCTGCCTGGGAACCTGTGATAAAGCGTGCACATCTCTATAAGTCTGATTGGGAACCTGTGATAAAGCGTGCACATCTTTATAAGTCTGACAGGGAACCTGTGATAAAGCGTGCACATCTCTATAAGTCTGACTGGGAACCTGTGACAAAGCGTGCACATCTCTATAAGTCTGATTGGGAACCTGTGATAAAGCGTGCACATCTTTATAAGTCTGACAGGGAACCTGTGATAAAGCGTGCACATCTATATAAGTCTGACTGGGAACCTGTGATAAAGCGTGCACATCTCTATAAGTCTAACTGGGAACCTGTGATAAAGCGTGCACATCTCTATAAGTCTGACTGGGAACCTGTGATAAAGCGTGCACATCTTTATAAGTCTGATTGGGAACCTGTGATAAAGCGTGCACATCTTTATAAGTCTAACTGGGAACCTGTGATAAAGCGTGCACATCTCTATAAGTCTGACAGGGAACCTGTGATAAAGCGTGCACTTCTTTATAAGTCTGATTGGGAACCTGTGATAAAGCGTGCACATCTCTATAAGTCTGATTGGGAACCTGTGATAAAGCGTGCACATCTTTATAAGTCTGACAGGGAACCTGTGATAAAGCGTGCACATCTTTATAAGTCTGACTGGGAACCTGTGATAAAGCGTGCACATCTTTATAAGTCTGATTGGGAACCTGTGATAAAGCGTGCACATCTTTATAAGTCTGATTGGGAACCTGTGATAAAGCGTACACATCTTTATAAGTCTGACTGGGAACCTGTGATAAAGCGTGCACTTCTTTATAAGTCTGATTGGGAACCTGTGATAAAGCGTGCACATCTTTATAAGTCTGATTGGGAACCTGTGATAAAGCGTGCACATCTTTATAAGTCTGACAGGGAACCTGTGATAAAGCGTGCACATCTTTATAAGTCTAACTGGGAACCTGTGATAAAGCGTGCACATCTTTATAAGTCTAACTGGGAACCTGTGATAAAGCGTGCACATCTCTATAAGTCTGACTGGGAACCTGTGACAAAGCGTGCACATCTCTATAAGTCTGATTGGGAACCTGTGATAAAGCGTGCACATCTTTATAAGTCTGACAGGGAACCTGTGATAAAGTGTGCACATCTTTATAAGTCTGACTGGGAACCTGTGATAAAGCGTGCACATCTATATAAGTCTGACTGGGAACCTGTGATAAAGCGTGCACATCTCTATAAGTCTGATTGGGAACCTGTGATAAAGCGTGCACATCTTTATAAGTCTGATTGGGAACCTGTGATAAAGCGTGCACATCTTTATAAGTCTGACAGGGAACCTGTGATAAAGCGTGCACATCTTTATAAGTCTAACTGGGAACCTGTGATAAAGCGTGCACATCTCTATAAGTCTGACTGGGAACATGTGATAAAGCGTGCACATCTTTATAAGTCTGATTGGGAACCTGTGATAAAGCGTGCACATCTTTATAAGTCTAACTGGGAACCTGTGATAAAGCGTGCACATCTCTATAAGTCTGACAGGGAACCTGTGATAAAGCGTGCACTTCTTTATAAGTCTGATTGGGAACCTGTGATAAAGCGTGCACATCTCTATAAGTCTGATTGGGAACCTGTGACAAAGCGTGCACATCTTTATAAGTCTGACTGGGAACCTGTGATAAAGCGTGCACTTCTTTATAAGTCTGATTGGGAACCTGTGATAAAGCGTGCACATCTCTATAAGTCTGACTGGGAACCTGTGATAAAGCGTGCACATCTTTATAAGTCTGACTGGGAACCTGTGATAAAGCGTGCACATCTTTATAAGTCTGACAGGGAACCTGTGACAAAATGTGCACATCTTTATAAGTCTGACTGGGAACCTGTGATAAAGCGTGCACATCTTTATAAGTCTAACTGGGAACCTGTGATAAAGCGTGCACATCTCTATAAGTCTGACAGGGAACCTGTGATAAAGCGTGCACATCTCTATAAGTCTGACTGGGAACCTGTGATAAAGCGTGCACATCTCTATAAGTCTAACTGGGAACCTGTGATAAAGCGTGCACATCTTTATAAGTCTGACAGGGAACCTGTGATAAAGCGTGCACATCTTTATAAGTCTGACTGGGAACCTGTGATAAAGCGTGCACATCTTTATAAGTCTGACAGGGAACCTGTGATAAAGCGTGCACATCTTTATAAGTCTGACTGGGAACCTGTGATAAAGCGTGCACATCTTTATAAGTCTGATTGGGAACCTGTGATAAAGCGTGCACATCTCTATAAGTCTGATTGGGAACCTGTGATAAAGCGTGCACATCTTTATAAGTCTGACAGGGAACCTGTGATAAAGCGTGCACATCTTTATAAGTCTGACTGGGAACCTGTGATAAAGCGTGCACATCTCTATAAGTCTGACTGGGAACCTGTGATAAAGCGTGCACATCTCTATAACTCTGACTGGGAACCTGTGATAAAGCGTACACATCTTTATAAGTCTGACTGGGAACCTGTGATAAAGCGTGCACATCTTTATAAGTCTGACTGGGAACCTGTGATAAAGCGTGCACATCTCTATAAGTCTGACTGGGAACCTGTGATAAAGCGTACACATCTTTATAAGTCTCACTGGGAACCTGTGATAAAGCGTGCACTTCTTTATAAGTCTGATTGGGAACCTGTGATAAAGCGTGCACATCTCTATAAGTCTGACTGGGAACCTGTGATAAAGCGTGCACATCTCTATAAGTCTGATTGGGAACCTGTGATAAGGCGTGCACATCTTTATAAGTCTAACTGGGAACCTGTGATAAAGCGTGCACATCTCTATAAGTCTGACTGGGAACCTGTGATAAAGCGTGCACATCTTTATAAGTCTAACTGGGAACCTGTGATAAAGCGTGCACATCTTTATAAGTCTGACTGGGAACCTGTGACAAAGCGTGCACATCTCCATAAGTCTGATTGGGAACCTGTGACAAAGCGTGCACATCTTTATAAGTCTGACTGGGAACCTGTGACAAAGCGTGCACATCTCTATAAGTCTGATTGGGAACCTGTGACAAAGCGTGCACATCTTTATAAGTCTGATTGGGAACCTGTGATAAAGCGTGCACATCTTTATAAGTCTGACTGGGAACCTGTGATAAAGCGTGCACATCTTTGTAAGTCTGATTGGGAACCTGTGATAAAGCGTACACATCTTTATAAGTCTAACTGGGAACCTGTGATAAAGCGTGCACATCTTTATAAGTCTGACTGGGAACCTGTGATAAAGCGTGCACATCTTTATAAGTCAAACTGGGAACCTGTGATAAAGCGTGCACATCTTTATAAGTCTGACTGGGAACCTGTGATAAAGCGTGCACATCAATATAAGTCTTATTGGGAACCTGTGATAAAGCGTGCACATCTTTATAAGTCTGATTGGGAACCTGTGACAAAGCGTGCACATCTTTATAAGTCTGATTGGGAACCTGTGATAAAGCGTGCACATCTCTATAAGTCTGACAGGGAACCTGTGATAAAGCGTGCACATCTTTATAAGTCTGACTGGGAACCTGTGATAAAGCGTGCACATCTTTATAAGTCTGATTGGGAACCTGTGATAAAGCGTGCACATCTTTATAAGTCTGATTGGGAACCTGTGATAAAGCGTGCACATCTTTATAAGTCTGACTGGGAACCTGTGATAAAGCGTGCACATCTTTATAAGTCTGACTGGGAACCTGTGATAAAGCGTGCACATCTTTATAAGTCTGACTGGGAACCTGTGATAAAGCGTGCACATCTCTATAAGTCTGACTGGGAACCTGTGATAAAGCGTGCACATCTCTATAAGTCTGACTGGGAACCTGTGATAAAGCGTGCACATCTCTATAAGTCTGACTGGGAACCTGTGATAAAGCGTGCTCATCTCTATAAGTCTGACTGGGAACCTGTGATAAAGCGTGCACATCTCTATAAGTCTGACTGGGAACCTGTGATAAAGCGTACACATCTTTATAAGTCTGACTGGGAACCTGTGATAAAGTGTGCACATCTTTATAAGTCTGACTGGGAACCTGTGATAAAGCGTGCACATCTCTATAAGTCTGACTGGGAACCTGTGATAAAGCGTACACATCTTTATAAGTCTGACTGGGAACCTGTGATAAAGCGTGCACTTCTTTATAAGTCTGATTGGGAACCTGTGATAAAGCGTGCACATCTCTATAAGTCTGACTGGGAACCTGTGATAAAGCGTGCACATCTTTATAAGTCTAACTGGGAACCTGTGATAAAGCGTGCACATCTCTATAAGTCTGACTGGGAACCTGTGATAAAGCGTGCACATCTTTATAAGTCTAACTGGGAACCTGTGATAAAGCGTGCACATCTTTATAAGTCTGACTGGGAACCTGTGACAAAGCGTGCACATCTCTATAAGTCTGATTGGGAACCTGTGACAAAGCGTGCACATCTTTATAAGTCTGACTGGGAACCTGTGACAAAGCGTGCACATCTCTATAAGTCTGATTGGGAACCTGTGACAAAGCGTGCACATCTTTATAAGTCTGATTGGGAACCTGTGATAAAGCGTGCACATCTTTATAAGTCTGACTGGGAACCTGTGATAAAGCGTGCACATCTTTATAAGTCTAACTGGGAACCTGTGATAAAGCGTGCACATCTTTATAAGTCTGACTGGGAACCTGTGATAAAGCGTGCACATCAATATAAGTCTTATTGGGAACCTGTGATAAAGCGTGCACATCTTTATAAGTCTGATTGGGAACCTGTGATAAAGCGTGCACATCTTTATAAGTCTGATTGGGAACCTGTGATAAAGCGTGCACATCTCTATAAGTCTGACTGGGAACCTGTGACAAAGCGTGCACATCTTTATAAGTCTGATTGGGAACCTGTGATAAAGCGTGCACATCTCTATAGGTCTGACAGGGAACCTGTGATAAAGCGTGCACATCTTTATAAGTCTGATTGGGAACCTGTGATAAAGCGTGCACATCTCTATAAGTCTGAGTGGGAACCTGTGATAAAGCGTGCACATCTTTATAAGTCTGATTGGGAACCTGTGATAAAGCGTGCACATCTTTATAAGTCTGATTGGGAACCTGTGATAAAGCGTGCACATCTTTATAAGTCTAACTGGGAACCTGTGATAAAGCGTGCACATCTCTATAAGTCTGACAGGGAACCTGTGATAAAGCGTGCACATCTTTATAAGTCTGACTGGGAACCTGTGACAAAGCGTGCACATCTTTATAAGTCTGATTGGGAACCTGTGATAAAGCGTGCACATCTTTATAAGTCTGACTGGGAACCTGTGATAAAGCGTGCACATCTTTATAAGTCTGATTGGGAACCTGTGATAAAGCGTGCACATCTTTATAAGTCTGACAGGGAACCTGTGATAAAGCGTGCACATCTCTATAAGTCTGATTGGGAACCTGTGACAAAGCGTGCACATCTTTATAAGTCTTATTGGGAACCTGTGATAAAGCGTGCACATCTTTATAAGTCTGACTTCGAACCTGTGACAAAGTGTGCACATCTTTATAAGTCTGACAGGGAACCTGTGATAAAGCGTGCACATCTTTATAAGTCTGACTGGGAACCTGTGACAAAGCGTGCACATCTTTATAAGTCTGACAGGGAACCTGTGATAAAGCGTGCACATCTTTATAAGTCTGACTGGGAACCTGTGATAAAGCGTGCACATCTTTATAAGTCTGATTAGGAACCTGTGATAAAGCGTGCACATCTTTATAAGTCTGACAGTGAACCTGTGATAAAGCATGCACATCTTTATAAGTCTGACTGGGAACCTGTGATAAAGCGTGCACATCTTTATAAGTCTGACTGGGAACCTGTGATAATTCAGAATCATGAAGCTGCTGAAACACACTGTAATGTAACTGTTTAGTTATCTCACAACAAGGCAGGAAGAATCCCAAAAGAAACCATGAAGCTTGATAGTTTGATGCTTTGCTACAAAATGGTAATGAATAACATTCTGCTTCATATTTTCCAGAAGAATATTTCAATCCACGTCAACAGCAAGACTACATTATTGCTGGTTTGTTACAAAATCTTGTGCCACTGATTTTAATAAATAAGCCTCTTTGTGGCTTTGTTTTTTAATCAACATGAGAGTTGGTCGAACCATATGAATAAACACCTAATGTATCTACTAAGGTTTTCTTTAAGGTCTTAACATTGTGTAGTCCTGGACCCTGCCGAGAATAATGCATTGACAGCTGGTGTATGTTACATGCCTTGAGTTCAGGTCATGGAGACTAAACTTTGGAAGCCTTTGATCTGGTTGTCAATAAGTAAATCTACCAAGTACTAAAAGTCCAGTTCAAAAACTGAATTATGCAGCACTGGGGTTGGTGCTGAGATATTCTCATGGCCCCTGCCAGATGTGCCCTGCCATCTCCACACCAAACATAGATAAGTTTCACAATTGGAGTAGGCAACATTTAATATATATAAATGGACCTTCACAGACCTTACCATGGACACTGAACACACAAAGGGACTGTATCACCTAAACATTGTTTTCCCTGTGCATGTACAGAATAAAAAATGATTTTACATTGTGTTAGCAAAACTGGATCAAATTCCTAAATTAGGAGAAAAATGTGTTTAAAATGTGTATTTGAAGTCACCTGCTTATGACATCACCTGTGGTCTTACAAATTAAACAGTAAAAACAGTGTTTAGGTGATACAGTCATTTTAAATGGACGTTTTCCCTGTCCCTGCTTAGAATCACTTGGGGTTTAGACTTTGGTGTAAAGGACTTTTTCTCTTTTGCTCCTTGTAACAAATAACAGAGGAGAAGAGGTTTAATACTCACTATGTGAGCCAGAGGATGAGAGTGCCAGTGAGATATTCCTGGGATTAATTGCCTGTGGAATGAAACAGAGGTGTGGTGATAAGAAGTCAGCTCTAACTTCAATATTGCAGAGAGTGATGGGAGGAGGTTGTTTTGCAGAATTGCAGACATTGCTGTCAGTGAATGTTTTTAATTAAATCCCGATGATAATTGAATACCCGCTGCCCATCATTTTCTAACCCTCAGGTAACCCCACAGAGGTGTAAAACCTCACGTCACATTGTCCTGCATAATTGTGAATACAGACAGCAGAGCAGACATAACAGCATTTCCAGCACAGCAGACATAACAGCATATCCAGTACCAGCATGTATTCATTCATTTCAGCATAACCAGAGTTGTCTGACTATTCCCTTGTATCTTTCCTTTAAGACCTGGTGTACGGTTATTCTTAGAGCTCCAGTGTCTAAGCGGAGGTGTAGAAAGTGCAGTTTTCCATACAAACAATCATTGATTGGTTTGTATTTGTATGTGAAGGACAGGTCAGGATGTGGAGTTTATAATGAGGTCCAGTAGATTTAGTTATACTGTTGATCATTGAGTAATGCTTTTATTGAAAGACACTTTACTCGTTTCGCGTCTGGCAACGCTTATTCATAAGTGCAAGTGGAATAAGCATCGCCTGATGCGAAATGCATAAAGTGTCTACTACATTTTTTACAGCACTTTGCACAATGTGTATGTCTGTCTTTTAATAAAAGCATTACTTCTTGCACGGAGTGCGGGTGGTATACCTTTATTCTTTGTTCCGCTGGTAAAAAAAAATGGCTGAAGTGGCAACCCTATCTGGTGGTAAGGTTGCCCCCTATGCCATTTTTAACCACCAAGTATAACTTTTGCATGCTGCTTTGCAGTATGTAGAAGTCATATGTGTCCAGAAGGCAATCATTTAACTACTGGAAGATTGGATCCCACAGAACTACACTGATTTCCATCTAGTCACATATAACTTCTACATGTACATTCTTAACATGTATAGCTTGGAGGAAAGACGTAACAGGGGGGATATGATAGAAACATTTAAATACATAAAGGGAATCAACACAGTAAAGGAAGAGAGTATATTTAAAAGAAGAAAAACAACCACAACTAGAGGACTTAAATTAGAGGGGCAACGATATAAAAGTAATATCAGGAAGTATTACTTTACTGAGAGGGTAGTGGATGTATGGAATAGCCTTCCAGCAGAAGTGGTAGAGGTAAACACAGTCAAGGATTTTAAGCATGCGTGGGATAGACACAAGGCTATCCTAGCTATAAGACCGGGAACGGGGGACTAATAAAAGTACTCAAAAAAAAAATTGGCCAGACTAGATGGACCGAATGGTTCTTATCTGCCGACACATTCTATGTTTCTATGTTTCTATGTTACATACTTTAAGGCAGCATGCAAAAGTTATGCATGGCTGGTAAAAAAAATAAAAAAATTTAAAAAAATGGCTGGTGTGGCTAATCAATCAGGATTTTCACTTGGGCCATGGGAAGCTTGGAAAGGTCAGATAGAGGTGATGATAACATGCACCAGTAAATGCTATGCTAGTGAAAATCTCTCAGCAACTGCCTGCTTTTGGAGGATTTACAGGGAAACACAGGTGGCTGCAATGAGGTAGAATTGCTCCAACTAGTCCATGCAGAGTTACTGATTGAAATCATATGGGTAAATCATCACACTAATAGATTTAGCAAATGGTTACATTAAAAGATTAGTAATGCCTGAACATAAAATGCTTACATTAATTTTATATACTATGATGTAATTATTGGAGTCACAGTGGCTGTCGAGGTGCTCCAATGCTAGAGCATTTCTGCTGCCTCCCCTGGCATGTAGTATAAAGTATTAGATCATGATTCCATGCTTCTTCCCTCTGGCCTGCTGTAGTAGAAGAGAAGGTGGGATGCATGTCCAGACCTTTTCCCCACCCTCCCAGGATGGTACAATTTGATTATTTTACATTATGGGGGCTATTCACTAAAAGGTGAGATGAGCATTTCATCTTACCAGTTTAGCTATGCATCGTACAGGGGCAAACCTGGTGAGTTTGCTTCAGTGGAGAAACTCACAGATTTGCCCCAGTACAATGTATAGCTAAATTGGTGAGATGAAATGTTCATCTCAATTCACCTTTTATTGAATACCCTCTATGTTTTTGCTCAGGAATAGTCAACTGGTAGGTCTTTAGATGTTGTTATACTATCTGCCAGCATCTAGCTAGATACAGACACATTTAAGGTCATAGCAACTATGATATGGATTTACTACCCCTGATTTAGTTGGTACATTGCTTAAAGGGACACTCCCACCAAAAAATGAAAAGGTTTTTTTTTTATTATTTTGTAATGTTGATCTCAGATATGTCTTTTGTTTTTGTTATGTGACTGTATTTAATAAAATATTTAACTAAACAAGTGTGACTGGGCACCGCCATTTTGTGAAATACAGTGTTTTTGGGTGCCACCCCCTAGTGATTTTGCAGCACAAATTTCTCACTTTGGGGCTGGGGACACAGGATACAGTTTGGGAGGGTAATGTAACTATTATATCACAAGGAGGGGGAGTTCAGATCCTTTTTGATCAGGTTAATCTCCTCTCTTTGTGTTGGAAGGCAGGTAAAAAAAAGTTGTACACAGCCACTTGGTCCTGCCCACTATGATACACAGGAGCCAGTAAGACAGCAGGGGAGTATCTTATGGCTTTGGCCACAGTTGTAAAGTTAGACTGGCTGAAAGATTTAGCATCATGGGAAATATTCACAAAAATGGAGCCAGGAGTTAAACACCTAATTTTATTTTTCCTTTTATATGCAATTCATTCAATTATATATTTAAACAGTAGCATATGATTTATATAAGTGTTTGTTTTAAATTACCAGGTTATCTAGTTACATCTTATGTAAGTGGTAGTGTCCCTTTAAGGAAGCAAATCACATACGCAGTGGTCCAATTCAATGATGCAAATTTTCATTTATTAATGGTATTTATATTTTTCTTTTGCAGTATATGGGATTCAATGACATAAGATAAAATAACTTGGGTCATTGAATAGAACCCAATATTTTAAATGGCTTTGTAATGGACACATTGCAATCTGGCCCTAAAAAAAGAATAAAAGAATAAAGATTATGTTAAAAATGAGTCAAACGCATACCCTCTAGCACATAAGAAATTAAGAAGTAAATTCCACACCTGAAATTCTTGTGTTTAGAAGATTAAAAGCAACAATGTAGAACATTGGCATCAGTTATGAGTCATCTATAATAAACTTTTTTACATGATGAAAGGATAAACTATAATAATCTGAAATAAACATAATGCTGATATAAATAAAATCAGCAATAAATATGAGATATCATCATGTGTCATAAAGGAATATTAAGATTGCTAAACAGACTTCCGCCTAAGTGCATGTCTAAGGGAAACGGTTCAACAGACCCATCAATTCTCTATAATGGCATAATGAGGCCAACAGCCTTCATCCATAAAGGAATTCTTATTGCTGATTCGATGATTTTGATGGAAATCCAACCAGTAGGAAACTAAGAAAGGCAGCCACACTCTTTACTCTGGAAAAGTGAATGACACATTATATAGCATTACAGAATAGTTTGATATTTTATACATAAGATAATATTATTTGTGGGTAAAAATGTAAAGGAGTGAAAGCAACACAACCTCTAAAAAAATTATAAAAATCTATATGGTTAACCATTAGAATTGAGCGGACACCTGGATGTTCGGGTTCGGCAGGTTCGGCCGAACTTCGAAAAAAAGTATGGGTCCGTGCTCGAACTTGACCCCGAACTTGACCCCGAACTTGACCCCGAACTTGACAGAAATTAACAGTTGTGCCCTCTACCCACTGTATCTGTTGGAAAGTCACATCACAGGTAGAGTTGAGCGGACACCTGGATGTTCGGGTTCGAGAAGTTCAGTTTATACTAAGTGACCCATAGGTTGAGGAGGCGGTGACCGTGGTGGTGTAGGTGGAAGCGGCGCTGGAGGAGGAGGAGGTAGCCAGAATTTTTCAAAGTGCACCGCAAGAAGCAAATGTACTATTTAGCACCCAAAACTATTAGAATTTTTCAAAGTGCGCTGTAAGCACAGTATTGGACTGTTCTATTTGACTCTCAGATGTGAAGTGCACCGCAAGACGCAAATGTACTATTTAGCACCCAAAACAATTAGGATTTTTCAAAGTGCGCTGTAAGCACAGTATTGGACTGTTCTATTTGACTCTCAGATATGAAGTGCACTGCAAGACGCAAATGTACTATTTACCACCCAAAACTATTAGAATTTTTCAAAGTGTGCTGTAAGCACAGTATTTGACGGTTCTATTTGACTCTCAGATATGAAGTGCAGGATGCAAATGTAATATTTAACACCAACAAATTGCAGTATTTAAAAATGCCTAGGTGTTGCCCACTGAGCTAACAGAACAGAATTAAAGTCATGTGCCTGGCACACATGCAGTTGCAAGTGCACTGCACTCTCTGTGGCACTGGGCTCAGGGAAGGGTACAAATATGTAGTATAGCACCCACTAAAATAATCACTGTAATTTGAATAATCGCTGTAGGATTATGCCCCTCAATATGCCAGGATTATGCCACTCAATATGCCAGTATTATGCCTCTCAATGTGCCAGGACTTAGCCACCCAATATGCCAGGATTATTATGCCACTCAATATGCCAGGATTTTCCCACACAATATGCCAGGATTATGCCCCTCAATATGCCAGGATTATGCCTCTCAATATGCCAGGATTTAGCCACCCAATATGCCAGAATTATTATGCCACTCAATATCCCAGGATTTTGCCCCTCAATATGCCAGGATTATGCCCCTCAATATGCCAGGACTTAGCTACCCAATATGCCAGGATTATAATGCCACTCAATATGCCAGGATTTTCCCACACAATATGCCAGGATTATGCCCCTCAATATGCCAGGATTATTATGCCTCTCAATATGCCAGGACTTAGCCACCCAATATGCCAGGATTATTATGCCACTCAATATGCCAGGATTTTCCCACACAATATGCCAAGATTTAGACCCTCAATATGCCAGCATTATGCCACTCAATATGCCAGGATTTTCCCACACAATATTCCAGGATTATGCCCCTCAATATGCCAGGATTATGCCTCTCAATGTGCCAGGATTTAGCCACCCTCTTCCTCCCCCCTTCCCCCTTACTTACCTCCTTGCTGCAGGTCCGTGGCTGTGAGGGAAGCATTGTGCGTTCCCGTCTAGCCAATGCGCATTCAATAAAGTTTGTTTAAAAAAAAAGTTTAAACAAACTTTATTGAATCCGCATCGGCTGGAGGGGAGCGCACAACGCTTCCCTCACAGCCACAGACCTGCAGCGGGAGACAGAGCAGCAGCGAGGAGGTAAGTAAGGGGGAAGGGGGAGGATTTTTTTTTTCACCGTTCCGGCGCCCCCTGCTTAGTTGCGCCCTAGGTGGCTGCCTAGGCCGCGATTCAGGTGGCGCCGGCCCTGCCGAACCCCGAACTCCAACACGAACATACAGTGGAATGTCCGTGTTCCGGTCCTGGGTCCAAAAACCGTAATGTTCGGTACGAACCCGAACAGTGCGGTTCGGGTTCGCTCAACACTATTAACCATCTAATCATTGGTTTGTTGGACTTGACAGCAAATATAGATGACTTCCCAGAATAAGAGAGTATAAGGGATGGAGAAATTAACAGTTGTGCCCTCTACCCACTGTATCTGTTGGAAAGTCACATCACAGGTAGAGTTGAGCGGACACCTGGATGTTCGGGTTCGAGAAGTTCGACCAAACTTCGGAAAAAAGTCCGGGTCCATGCTCGAACTTGACCCGAACTTGACCCTGAACCCCATTGAAGTCAATGGGGACACAGACTTTTGGCCACTAAAATGCCTCTAAAAAAGTCATGGAAAGGGCTAGAGGGCTGCAAAATAAAGTAAAATGTGGGTAAGAGTAGGACAAGTGCCCTGCAAGCAAATGTGGATAGGGAAATAACATAAAATACATACAAATTAAAAATACAGCTGAACCATAAAATAGCACTAGATGGAATCTTTGATTTTAGCTTTGGAAGAACATAAATCTAAATCTAAAGCATGGCTGCCAGGAGGATCAACAGAATTATCCATTTGAGAGAGGGTTGGAGTGCAGGGTATTCTCTTTCAGTTTATACTAAGTGACCCATAGGTTGAGGAGGCGGTGACCGTGGCGGTGTAGGTGGAAGCAGCGCTGGAGGTGGAGGAGGTAGCCAGAATTTTTCAAAGTGCGCTGTAAGCACAGTATTTGACGGTTCTATTTGACTCTCAGATATGAAGTGCACCGCAAGAAGCAAATGTACTATTTAGCACCCAAAACTATTAGAATTTTTCAAAGTGCGCTGTAAGCACAGTATTTGACGGTTCTATTTGACTCTCAGATGTAATATATGTAATGCTATTGCTATTCTATAAACCAAAATAGAGTCCCCATTCATAAGAATAGGTCAATTGACCTATTCTTATGAAAGGGGACTCTATTTCGGTTTATGGAATAGCAATAGCATTACATGTATTCCATAAACCGAAAGTCTATAAACCGAAAGACATTCGGTTTATAGACTTTCGTTTTATAGAATACATGTAATGCTATTGCTATTCTATAAAATGAAAGTTTATAAACCGAATGTCGTTCGGTTTATAGACTTTCAGTTTATAGAATAGCCAATAGCATTACAGGTATTCTATAAACCGAAAGTCTATAAACCGAATGTCTTTCGGTTTATAGACTTTCAGCTTATAGAATACATGTAATGCTATTGATATTCTATTTGACTCTCAGATGTAATATATGTAATGCTATTGCTATTCTATAAACCAAAATAGAGTCCCCATTCATAAGAATAGGTCAATTGACCTATTCTTATGAAAGGGGACTCTATTTCGGTTTATGGAATAGCAATAGCATTACATGTATTCCATAAACCGAAAGTCTATAAACCGAAAGACATTCGGTTTATAGACTTTCGTTTTATAGAATACATGTAATGCTATTGCTATTCTATAAAATGAAAGTTTATAAACCGAATGTCGTTCGGTTTATAGACTTTCAGTTTATAGAATAGCCAATAGCATTACATGTATTCTATAAAACGAAAGTCTATAAACCGAATGCCTTTCGGTTTATAGACTTTCGGTTTATGGAATACATGTAATGCTATTGCTATTCTATAAACCGAAATAGAGTCCCCATTCATAAGAATAGGTCAATTGACCTATTCTTATGAAAGGGGACTCTATTTCGGTTTATAGAATAGCAATAGCATTACATGTATTCCATAAACCGAAAGTCTATAAACCGAAAGGCATTCGGTTTATAGACTTTCGTTTTATAGAATACATGTAATGCTATTGCTATTCTATAAAATGAAAGTCTATAAACCGAATGTCGTTCGGTTTATAGACTTTCGGTTTATAGAATAGCCAATAGCATTACAGGTATTCTATAAACCGAAAGTCTATAAACCGAATGACTTTCGGTTTAAAGACTTTCGGTTTATAGCCGAACCTCGAACTCCAACACGGAGATACAGTGAAATGTCCGGGTTCGGGTTCGTGGCACGGACACCGTAATGTCCGGTACGAACCCGACAGTTCGGGTTCGCTCAACACTAATCACAGGATAAATGAACAGTGTGAAAAATGTTCTAGGATCTCCCCTGAGTAAAGAAAGAGAGCTGCAACGATCCACCCAGCAGTGAACACAAAGAAGCCCTGACTGGATCAAGCAGAGATTGAGTTCCATGAGTCAGACTCCTCCAGAGCTTTATGAAAGAAGGCCCAGGGTTGCTCCTCATCTTTCCAAACACCCAGAGAACCAGGATCAAACACAAAGTAATATATATATATATATATATATATATCTACACAGCTCCAAAAGGATGTTAAGTACTAAAAGCATCATTACTCTCTCAGTCTGATGAAACGTAGTTTGAAGGTGCTGGTCTCTTGCTAAATCTATCAACAAGCTGCCCACTGTGGCTGAAGACATAAGCATAACTTTGGTCTTTGTAGTGCATTTGGACAAAATGCTCTGTGTCCAAAATGGTGACACCTGATCCTCATGCTGCAGCTGTCAACCACCCACTGACTTATCACGTTGCATATTGCCAAGGTGTGATACCGTTTTATGTTTTACAGAAAGGAGAAAACCCTTTGACTATGTGTGTCACAATATTACATGCTGTATCATTGATTGCAAACATTTTTGAGCTCAAGTGCCTTATGTTCCAAGTAAAAGAATCTCCCCTTTTTCAAGGCCCATTCTTCATTACAGCCTCCCTCATTCCTTGTCACTTCCCACTTCACTCTTTTTAGTTTTCCATTTTAACTCCATAAAATGAATGCAGAGAATCATTGAAGTTGTAGTTCAGAACAACTGAGGGGCAACAGTTGTACACTGATGCTGTAGTAGAATGAGGGGCGTGGGTAAGACATCACTTCCCATGCAATACATTTTGTGGAAGTGACAATGCGTCAGTAAAGTTTTATACAGGATTTGGTATTGCCACTGTTTATTTTATCTCCGCCATCCTTGGGCAAGGGAGCAAAGGTTTGACAACCTATTATAAATTAGACTTTTTACTATATATTGGGGCTGATGTGTACTGTAGTCATTGCAGCCGCCCAGTGATGGGAGTGAGTGCAGGACTTTTCTTTCTGCATTTGTATCCATTTTTTGTTTTACTCAGCCTTGTTACAATGCAGCCGCCCATCCCATGTGTTTCCTATTAAGGGTTAATAATGTATAGGGGTGTATATAAAAGATACCCCTTTCTGTCTCATTAGAGATTTTTTGCCAGAGGCTCAAAGAAGCAAGGTGAATGGTTAGAGTTAGGACCCACCTAGGGGGGTCTGCCTTGACGTTGGCAGGTGGGCTCATCCTCTCATGGCCATTGGAGGTAACTAAAAAACCTCCATTTGTTTTAAAAATACATAGGGATAAATGAGAGAGCGCAGGTAACTTTTTTTTCTTTGGTTTCTATTATAAATTAGGGCAACATAAAATGTCATATTGACATTAATATTGGATTAACTATTTATCATCTAAAAATATTTGAAATTAACAGTTAAACTACAAGGCATTACATGTAGACTATAATAATCCAGTGGCACATTCCTTTTGCTATATTCATAAACACTGTAACAGCATAGTCTGCTTACCTCTCTGACTGTGAATGCTAGACAAGCTATGACCAGCATTAATATACCATCCAGCTGGGGAACAAGCAAGGGCAAACTCAGAACCCTCTGCATGCTTCCCCGATGACTGGAAAACACATTTCTGACATCTGTATGTCACAATGTTACATTATCTGATTGTGGGAAGATATGAAGTGCAATAAAAGGCCACATTTTATATTTTTTGACAAAATGACAGCTGCTTTATTCACTTAAATAAACAGACTACAATGTAAAGGGTGGAAAAGCATCAGACATATGGTAACAGTGAGATTCACATAATGCCCCTTGTGAAGATAGAAACTTTCTTGAATGTCTCAGATTCCGTTATCTATGAATATGCACATCCAGTGTCAGTTTCATCTAGATGTTACTGTTTCATCATTAGGAGAGTTCTCTTTTAATATGTATATTTAGATTGACATATATAGTCCTCCTTGCGCCTGATAGCCTTTTAACGTCTCATTGAAGGAAGTTATGACCCAAGATTCTATCTCTGAACCCTTGAACTTTTATTTGTATTTTCATTAAAGCATTTCTGTTTAAAATGTCTACACTTGACATAAGCTTTCAATTAAACAAAAGTTTGTTTTTTGCCTGTAATTGTACTTTAGTGCAGTTATTTAGTTGAATCGTCAAAACCGGTGTGGCTCCTTACTGCTAGACCTCATGGTTGGCCTCCGTAACCTTGTCAGTTATATTCCAGACCAATATCGCTTCATACACCCGTGTTTGAAATGTGTAGCTGCTAGCATTTCCTCTGACATCAGATTTAGGATAATATTGATAGACAGGTGTGCAAAACATAGGTAGGATTCCAAGAACTCTCAGGCTTAATCCATCAATATCCTAAATGGTTAATCCTGGCCACTTCAGTATTTGGACTGGAGATAACCTCTCCTATTTTTTTTTAGAACCTCACAGTTGTATGACATCATCACTAGAGTTGAGCGGACACCTGGATGTTCGGGTTCGGCCAAACTTTTTTAAAAAGTCCAGGTTCGAACACGAACCCCATAATAATAATGGGGGGGGGGGACACCTAATGTCCCCCCCCAGGTCCCCACCCATTACCGGCGGATGGGGACCCTATAATAATAATGAGGGGGGGACCTAATGTGTCCCCCCCCCCGGTCCCCACCCATTGCCGGCGGGTGGGGGCCTTAAAATAATAATGAGGGGGGGACCTAATGTCCCATCCAGGTCCCCACCCATTGCCCGCGGGTGGAGACCCTATAATAATAATGCGAGGGGACCTTATGTCCCCCCCAGGTCCCCACCCATTGCCCGCGGGTGGGGACCTTAAAATAATAATGAGGGGGTGACCTAGTGTCCCACCCCTGGTCCCCACCCACAAGCGGCAGGTGGGGACCATAAATAAAGTGACTAGGGGTGCCCAGCCCCTAGTCACTCCACCACAATAAAAAAAAATGGCTACCTACCCCCCCCTAACCCTAATAATAGTGAGGGGGTGGGCAATAAACTAACCTGTAAAAAATAACAATTTTATACTTACCGTTTGATGTCTTCTTTTTTCTTTCTTCAGCCCCCAAAAAAGGCCAAATAAAAAACCATAATACGCGCCGCAAAAAAAAAACCGAGCGCAAAAAAAAGAAAAATCCACGGGTGAAAAATAATCCATCTTCTTTTTTCTTTCTTCAGCCCCAAAAAAGGCCAAATAAAAAACCATAATACGAGACGCAAAAAAAAACAAAAACGAACACAACACGCTCGTGGGTGGGGAATTGGGGGGACACTAGGTCCCCCCTCATTATTATTATGGGGTCCCCACCCGTGGGCAATGGGTGGGGACCTGGGGGGGACATTAGGTGCCCCCCTCATTATATGTCTGCTTCTAATACATGTAATGAATTACCAACCCGTAGAGAGGGACGAGATAGAAACCTCAGCTAATTTGTATTACAATACAGCATTTATGCGTCTATCATAATAGATCATATTATGAATGCCAATATACTAACACTAATGCATGCATGATTTTCTAGACATGGCAAAATGAGGAAGGCATAATCACTGGAAATAAGAAATAGAAGATCAGCATATCTCCCCAAGGAGGAGAAATTCTAAATTAATTAGAAAACCCAATTTACATTGTTTGAGTACCCTTTTATTGCTAGTGTTCAATTATGTAGCAGGTATTATATTCATAAATCAGTAGAATAAACATTTTCATATACGAAAATAGTAAAATTAATATGCCAGTATTTTGCCCCTCAATATGCCAGGATTTTGCCCTTCAGTATGCCAGGATTTTGCCAATTAATATGCCAGGATTATGCCAATTAATATGCCAGGATTTAGCCTTTCAATATATGTATGCTTGTTATGTACCACCCTCCTCCCCCCTTCCCCAGTACTTACCTGCTTGCTGATGTCTCCTGGTGCTCTGCAAGTCCGTGGCTGTGAGGGAAGCGTTCTTCACTCCCCTCCAGCCCCGCGGCTTCAATAAAGTTTGTTTAAAAAAAAATGCGACCAGAGTAACTCCGGTTGCATTTTTTTTTTTTAACAAACTTTATTGAAGCCGCGCGGTTGGAGGGGAGCTCAGAACGCTTCCCTCACAGCCGAGGACCGGCTTAACAGAGGAGGTGATTGGATTTTTTTTTTCCTGGCGTGACCTGGGCCCTGATGTCGGGCCTGAGAGGAATGCAGGTCACTTGGCGAATACAGTAAGGAATAGGAAAAAATCAGGCCTCTAATATATTTTTTCACTTGATTGTTCCATAAACCAGGATTGAAACTCACTGCATTTTTTAATCTATCTGGGTCTCTTTTTACCGGATGACTGATGATATTGCCAGTGTTCTAATCCAGTCCTTTATCATTTTTCATACCCACCAACCACCTTTTTCTAGCTGATGCCACCTTGACAAGCTCTCTACTCTATTACCCTCCACTCATCACCTTTTCACACCTGTTGTAAGGTTGGTATTTCTGTCCCACGACGGGTCCCTCGCAGCGTGGCTCTCAACTCCTCTCACCGCCGGAGATCCTCTTCAGCACGCACCCGTCAATGGAGACAGGCGCGTGCACTAAGAAATACTCGTTCGCTGCTATCCCGGTCGTCACTATGGCGACGGGCAGAGAGACGTGCGTCGCGTACGTCAAGCTATCTCTGCGTGGATTGCTCCTAGCTTTTCCGTAGTTGATTTTTCTGTGATTTTGTGTTACTCTGCTTTACTGGACTTCTGACCTGGCGTGTTTTTTGGATTATCCCTCTGCTTTTGCCCTTATATTTTGGCTCTCACCTGGACTCTGCTGCCCTCCGGAATCCCTGACCCGGCTACGATATTCTGACTATCCTGAACTCTGGAACCCCTGACCCCGGCTTGTACTTCTGACATTGCTTCGATTCTGGCTCCCCGACTCGGCTTATCCCTCGACTATTCTCTACGGCTGCAGCACATCCAGACCCGATCCGCGGACGTTCGTGCCTGTGGCCATCAATTGAAGTCTGCTTGCCCTGTAGTCCTCGGTATCGGTGGTGCCAGGCAAGAACAGTCTATCTGCTATTGGGGTCCCTACCTCTCGGTACGAACCAAGGTACGTTTACCTCTATTGTTGTTACAATTCAGCAAGCCTATTTCATGGACCCCGCAGAAGTCATGGACGCGGTAACTGCCCTATCCCGGCAACTAACGGCCCTGACCCAATCTATGCAGGATCTGCAAGCGGGTCATTCTCACGTCCAACATCAGCTACATGAATTACAAGCCCACCGTCAATACCCTCAGTCCGAAGGGACATCACCAATACCTGCCCCTCATCCGTTGGATTCAGCATCTGCAGCTACTCCAGAACCCAGGGTACCCCTGCCAGAACGCTTCTCTGGAGACAGGAAGAAATACAGGGCTTTCATGACTTCCTGTCAACTCCTATTCTCATTGCAACCCAGGACATACGCTTCGGATTTTGTGAAAGTACGGACTGTCATTTCCCTATTACAGGGGGAACCTCAAACATGGGCGCACCATCTTTTACATTCTCAACACCCATCCCTGGATTCATGGGCGTCGTTCCGCCAAGAGATGGATGCTCTGTTTGAAGACCCCCTTAGAACTGCTACCGCTCAGTCCTCCCTCCGATCACTTAGACAAGGCAAAAGACCCGTGGAGGAGTATGTCACAGAATTCCGAAGCCTGGCAATCGATAGCACTTGGAACGAACCAGCGCTGTTAGACCAATTCCGCCAAGGGCTATCAGAAACCCTCAAGGATGAGCTTGCCCGCATAGGTATGCCGTCCTCTCTTGACAACCTTATCCATACGGTTGTACAATTAGATAGAAGGTTAAGGGAGAGAAGAATGGAGCGTGCCTCGTCTCTCACCTCCACTTTTAGACGCCCTGCATCCTTTCCGGAGCCTTCTAGCCCTTCTCCGACCACCAGTACATCTGAAGAACCAATGCAGATAGGACTCGTACGAGGACCCCTTACTGAAGAGGAGAAGAAACATCGTTGGCTCAATAACCTATGTCACTACTGTGTCAAGCCAGGGCATCTCATTCGTTCCTGTCCTCGGCTACCCCGATCTTCTGGAGGTAAGAGTGTCCAATCTGATACATGTCGCAGTCCAGCCTTGTCTTCTGGTTCCCCTCATTTGTCAATCTCTCTGTTTCTGCAGTGGACCCATAACTCCGCCACAGTTCAAGCGATTGTTGATTCCGGGGCAAGCCGTTGCTTTATAGACAGTTCTACGGTGGAACTTCTCCATATCCCAACCCGCAAGAAGGAGAAGCCACTACACATCCAGGTGATAGATGGCACTCCCATCAGCTCAGGACCTGTTGCTCTAGAAACCCTTCCTCTACAAGTCTATATTGGCCAGGATCACGTGGAAGTCCTTAAATTCGATGTGGTGACCTCACCTCTATTCCCAGTTATCCTGGGAATGCCTTGGTTGTGTCAACACAACCCTCTAATAGACTGGTCGAAAGGCTCTCTATCCTTTCCTTCTGAGTTCTGCCAACACCATTGTCAGAACACCCCCTCTACATTACTGACAGCTACTGACCCCGTTTCCAATAAAGCAACCATCAACATTCCTGCTCAGTATTCCGATTACGCCGATGTATTTGACAAGAAGGGGGCTGATAAACTACCCCCAGAACGACCCTACGACTGTCCTATTGATTTATTACCGGGCTCTTCTATCCCGTTCGGTAAAATCTATTCGTTATCAGAACCGGAACTGCTTCATTTAAAGGACTATATCACCGAGAACCTCTCAAAAGGATTTATTCGACCCTCAACCTCCCCGGCCGGAGCTGCTATATTTTTCATCGGAAAGAAAGATGGTGGTCTCCGACCATGTATTGACTATAGAGAAATCAATGACATCACCATCAAAAATCGGTATCCACTTCCCTTAATTCCTGAACTATTGGATCGGGTCAGAGGAGCCACCATATTCACCAAGATAGATTTACGTGGGGCATACAACCTGGTCAGGATTCGCAAGGGTGATGAGTGGAAGACGGCGTTCCGGACTCGGTATGGGCATTTTGAATATTTGGTAATGCCTTTTGGACTCTGCAATGCCACAGCAGCGTTTCAGCATTTTTTGAATGATGTGTTCAGAGACATATTGGATGTATTCCTTGTGGTATATTTGGATGACATACTCATCTTTTCCAAGAACCTCCAGGAACATCATATGCACGTTCGCAAGGTACTGGACCGTTTACGTACACATCAGCTATACGCTAAACTTGAGAAATGTGCTTTTGACTGTGTCAAGATTGAATTCCTTGGATACATCCTAACACCAGGGAGTATTCAGATGGACCAACGAAAAGTCCACACGTTCTTGAACTGGCCAACACCTACTTGCAAAAAGGCGGTTCAACGATTTATTGGTTTCGCCAATTATTATCGCAAATTCATCAGAGGATTCTCGCAGATCGTTGCTCCCATCACTAAACTGACTAAATTACATATCCCCTTCGTTTGGACCTCTGCAGCTCAAGACGCCTTCAATTTGCTCAAGCAACGTTTTACTTCAGCTCCTATATTGGTACAGCCTGAGTCCTCTTCACCGTTTTTTCTGGAAGTGGACGCCTCCGAGGCAGCGGTAGGAGCTGTCTTATCCCAGAGACAAGGAGAAAAAGCTCTCCTCCACCCAGTAGCCTTTTATTCCCATCGTCTCACACCTCCAGAGTCCAATTACGATGTAGGAGACTGAGAATTGCTAGCCATTAAGTATGCCTTGGAGGAATGGAGACATCTGTTGGAGGGAGCATTGCATCCTGTTACCATTTATACTGACCACCGCAATCTCGAATACTTAAAGAAAGCCAAACGTCTTCGCCCCAGACAGGCTCGATGGTCCTTATTCTTCACTAGGTTCAACCTTCACATCACGTTTAGACCTGGCGCTCGAAACACGAAGGCTGACGCCTTATCCCGCCTTTATGATATACAGCCTGTGGAGAACCTCACGCCTGACACGATACTCCCTTCTCACGTATTCCTCACAACTCAGAGTTCTCTGATTAACAAGATACAAACTCATTCACGGTCTACCTTACCTCCTTGTACTATACCTCCTCTCACATTCCAAGGAGGATACTACAAATACCAAGACAAAATCTACGTACCCAAACCGGTTCGTTTAACAGTTCTGCAGCTACACCATGACTCTCTCCTGGCAGGACATGGTGGAATCACGAAGACCACAGAACTTGTGAAACGCCACTTCTGGTGGCCTAAGTTAATGAAGGACGTCACAAATTATGTCCGTTCTTGCGATGTGTGTGCGCGGAACAAGACCAACAGAATCAAACCTGCGGGCTTGCTACATCCACTACCTGTGCCATCTAGACCATGGTCCGACATTTCCATAGACTTCATCGTGGACCTACCTCCTTCTCAGAAATACAATACCATCATGGTGATAGTGGACCGCTGTACCAAGATGGACCATTTTATTCCGATCATTGGGGTTCCCACAGCTGCTACTACCGCTTCCTTGTTTATCACCTCTATTTTTCGCCTCCACGGGCTGCCACAGTCCATCACCTCGGATCGTGGAGTTCAATTCACTTCCCGTTTTTGGAGATCCTTTTGTCATAACCTTCGAATCCAGGTTGCTCTTTCCACAGCATTCCACCCTCAGACCAACGGTCAAACCGAACGGTTGAATCAAATATTGGAACAGTATATACGTTGTTACACCACCTATTTACAAGACGACTGGTTCCAACTGCTCCCAACAGCAGAATTCGCCTACAATAATTATCAACAATCCTCCACTAAGATGTCCCCATTTTTCGCTAACTACGGATACCACCCTATCTCGATTCCAGGTCTAGTTACAGACACTTCAGTACCTGAGGTCAAGGACAGACTCTTGCACATCTCACATTATTTGGTAACCCTACGTAAAAACCTTGAGGTCGCTCAAGATACCCAAAGTCATTACGCTAACCAGAAACGTTCACCCGCGCCAAGGAACCAAATAGGGGATAAAGTGTGGCTCTCTGCTGCTCATATTCGGTTGACATGCCCATCCAGAAAATTGGGTCCCAGATACCTGGGTCCTTACCCTATCCTAAAGATTCTCAGCCCAGTTACGATGCATCTCAAACTCCCCTCCTCACTTCGTGTGCACCCAGTGTTTCATGTGGCTCTCCTTAAACCTCACATTGCCAACCGCTTTACCGGTCGGGTTCCTACGCCCCCTGCTCCAGTTGTCGTGGAAAACCATGAGGAATACGTGGTACAACGAATATTGGACTCCCGATGGCGGAGAGGACGCATCGAGTATCTGATCCATTGGCGTGGGTAGGGTCCAGAGGAACGTTCATGGGAACCTTTGTCACACATTCATGCTCCGGCTTGTTTACGTGCATACCATCTTCGGTACCTGTCGCGCCCTGCACCAAATTGCGCCCGGAGTCTGCGCCTGGGGAAGGGGCTCTGTAAGGTCGGTATTTCTGTCCCACGACGGGTCCCTCGCATCGTGGCTCTCAACTCCTCTCACCGCCGGAGATCCTCTTCAGCACGCACCCGTCAATGGAGACAGTCGCGTGCACTAAGAAATACTCGTTCGCTGCTATCCCGGTCGTCACTATGGCGACGGGCAGAGAGACGTGCGTCGTGTACATCAAGGGGGCGGAGCTAAGCCCTTTAAATCCATAGCGCGCGCAATTCAAACTTGCTTGCTGAATATACAAGCTATCTCTGCGTGGATTGCTCCTAGCTTTTCCGTAGTTGATTTTTCTGTGATTTTGTGTTACTCTGCTTTACTGGACTTCTGACCTGGCGTGTTTTTTGGATTATCCCTCTGCTTTTGCCCTTATATTTTGGCTCTCACCTGGACTCTGCTGCCCTCCGGAATCCCTGACCCGGCTACGATATTCTGACTATCCTGAACTCTGGAACCCCTGACCCCGGCTTGTACTTCTGACATTGCTTCGATTCTGGCTCCCCGACTCGGCTTATCCCTCGACTATTCTCTACGGCTGCAGCACATCCAGACCCGATCCGCGGACGTTCGTGCCTGTGGCCATCAATTGAAGTCTGCTTGCCCTGTAGTCCTCGGTATCGGTGGTGCCAGGCAAGAACAGTCTATCTGCTAACCACGGTACGTTTACCTCTATTGTTGTTACACCTGTACAAGAATTCTCTTGACCTGTACCATACTGCTTACATTTTCCACCCCTTTAAAAAATCTGGTAAAATACCCCTTATTTCTTATCCTCTCAAATCTGCACACACCAGTAAATACTCTTCCCAAATGCAAAACATGACATGACCCAAAGATAAGGGATCGTTACAGATATATTACTAATGAAAATTGACTGTTACTACAGATAAATAGAGAAGCACGTTTATTAGAACATTTTAATGGGATACTTTATTATACAGCTATATATATATATATATATATTTATATATATATATATATATACACATATAAATATTGACTAGGCTACTACATGAGTACTTACTCATTGGGTTCTCTTCAGTCTATTTCAGGTCATAGAATACCATAGACTGCAAGAGACTGCATAGAGAGCAAGAGAAAAATCGGAGTAAAAAAAACAGTGATAAGTTCCCAAACCAGTCCTTATGCTCCACTACCATTCTAGGATTTAGAGATTATCCAGTTGTGTTTAAAAAAAAATGTAAAATAAATAAAAAAGAGCATTTAAGTTTAGAATCTAAAGTCGAGGTATTTTTGTTTGTTTTTTAGAGTAATCCCTAAATCCTGCACTGGGGAGGGGCGGGTGATCTCTGGTTTGGGAACCACTGACTTAAATGATTATATATAGAGAATAGGATTGGGTGTAGGATTGGGTGTACCAGGACACTTACCAGAAAGGTGGGGGCCAGCAAAGATCATCCTGAAATACAATGCAGAATATCAATAATTCTGTTCCCAATCAATGATAAGAAAACACTTTTTGTCCTAAAATCTAGGGAAAGTATTTTGACATTTTTAAGGAAGCAAAAAGAATCCTTCTGCTCCACTTTTCCCATTTACCACTGGAGCATAGATTTTGAACTCCGTTCATTTAACAGGCCTCCATATGAATATGCTGACACTTCAGGGAAAGTTATTATTTCAGTCTTAGCCATTCTGGTAAGTGAGCAGCTCCTTGACAAGTTATGATGAGTGATGTGATGCATAAAACAGATCCGAGCTTAACCAGCTAGCTGACTTACTGCTCGCTAATGTGTAAAAGGTTAAGTAAGGATGACAGATTTTTCTGGCAATGATAAAGCTTTTTGTTTTAAGTCATGTCAACTTTGACTGCAATGAGAACAGAAAGTGATGTCACATAAATGAGAATAAGAATTGTCAATGTCAAGTTGTGTAACTATAATTAGTGTTTGTTCTTAATTAGCATAAGTGGTCATTGCAATTCCTCCTTATAAAACACCACCGATAGACTACCCAACAGTTCTGCAAATCTATATCCCCTGGAAACATAAGTGTCAGAACTGCTGTCGCTGCGCAAATAAATAATAATACAAAAAGAGCAGTTCATTAAAAAAATACTTAAAATTAATAATATTAATTTATTGTTTTAATATATATTTAATGGTTCATTAAAGAAAAATAAAAAAAGGAAATAAAGAAAGCGAGACTTGTGTAATATTTTGTTTATTACTTAACATGCAGTACCAATTGTTCATTGTTAATTTTCTTACAGCAGCTTTTATTAACCTTCTCAATGCCAGGCAGGAGAACAAATTAATTGTTCACTTCAGTAGCGCTGGAAAGATTATAACTATACCTGAAAAAAGGAATGACGTCTAACCCTTGTGCAATGGTTTTAGTTTTACAGTCACTATATACTGGTGGCCTACTGATGGTCATCACTGTCCAACATCTTCAATTGGATGAGACATATTGCTAAAGGAATATAGGATTCTGGCTGGACAGAACTGCCTTAAAATAGCTCTGCTACCTAAACATTGCTTATACTGTGAATGTAGAGAATAAAAAATGATGACAAATGATCTATACATTATGTTAGCAAAATTGCAGCAAATGCATAAATTAAGAAGAAAAATATGTTTTAAATGTGTCTGTGATGTCTGCTGCTTATGACATCATCTGTGGTTCGATATGCAAATGAACACATTTTTGATGATGGGAAATGTGTAATTTGCAAACCAAGCCACAAGGTGATGTCACAAGCAGGATACTCCAAAAACACATTTAAAACATATATTTCTCTTATTTTATGCATGTACTGCAAGTTTGCTAACACAATGTATAGATCCAAGGCAAAATGTGGCCCGCCAGACATCGAGATGCAGCCCCCATGAGAGTGCCTGCAGTAACCGCACCTCCATCCCCTGACTACATCGGGCACATAGGGGTGAGTGCAGCGCGAGGGGTGCATGCAACGTCCCCTCGCGCTCTGAGACTGTTGGATCGCTGGGTGTCAGGTGAAGCTGAATGCCGGTGTTCTGCCCATAGGAGGCACACACCGTCAGAACGTACACATATTTTTTGTTTAAAAAAAAAAAAAAAATCTGTGTATGTCTATGTAAGTGTATCGGTTTGTGTGTCTCTGTGTGTGTATCCATGCAAGGGTATGTACATGTGTGTGTAAATGTGTAAAGCTATTTCTGTGTAACTGTGTGTAAAGCTGTGTCTGTGTTTTTGTGTAAATGTGACTGTGTGACTCTGTATTTGTGGCTGTGTATGTGTGACTGTATGTAATTAATGTGATGTTTTTTTATGCTGTGAATCATATTGTGTATTATATACAGTAATGTGCAGCATGAGTGTGAGTTTTATTGCTCTGGAGTCTGTGACACTCACTGCACATTACTGTAAATTGTATGTATATACGGTATATATACACACACACAATGTATGTAATTTTCACTCAATGAAAAATGAATGTGGCCCATGCACACATTTCTGGTAAAGTGGCCCACTTCAAAAAAACGTGGACACCCCTGATATAGATCATTTTTCATAAAATGTTATTCTCTATAGACACAGTATAAACAATGTTTAGATTCACAGAGGCTTTTTAACCCTTTGAGTGCCAGCTCCAACGTTTCGCACTCAAGAAGCTAAATAATATTGTGTTTGGACAATACAAATGGAATATCAAACAATGCAATAGGTGAAAACATGTGACTAAGTTGACAGTTACAGTAATTATTGAAAATATCCAAGAGGAATGGAGAGCCGTGGAAACATTAATGGAAAATTAAATGTGTCTGACACAGGGGAATGACAAAATACAAGGCACAAAGTCCCCACACGGTGGTGAAAAATAATATTATATGAAATGCAATAATGTTTTTTTTGTTTTCTCTGCTATAATGGTTTTAGCTTCCTCTACCAAGAACACCATAGTGTTAAAGTGCCAGGTTTTTTTAACCATTACATTAAAAAACAAAAACGAATGAAACAAATACACTATTATTGGATTTTAGATGTAGTGAAAAAATAACTATGAATACACGTGAAAAGTACTTATCTTTGTGAGAATAACCTTATGAAATATAGATTATCTTATAGAATAACACAAAGTATGTAGTTATATGGACTGATTATTGATATGAAGTGGTGTGATGAAATATGTATTGCGCCTTCATATACCTTTGTCAAGGAACTGATGTTTTTCACACTAGGTGGCCCGCCTATTGTGAATACTTTGTTCAGCTTCCATTCCGGCTGAGAACCTTAATTGTACAGTTTGGAGCTGCAAAGCTTTCTACAGAGCCCAGTGTTTTATCTGGCTTAACAGAGGGCTGTGATATCCCGTGTAAGGGGTTCATTTGGTCAAAGTGTTGCAATAGTCAAAAGTACAACATTGTAATTTTGAATTCATCCCAACAGACCAGAGTAGGCAATCATCCTGTATCCAGGAGAAACACAGATAAAGTCTATTTTGATTTCTCTCTCGTTCTGTAGGGTTGACTGATCTCCAAAATGTCAAGGACCAAATCTTATTCTGTGCAATGCGAGTGGGATTATTTGAAGCTGTTCCTCAAGAACAAACTGCTATTTTTCATTATTGGTTTTTTTTTATACATAATAATCATATATTGTTTTAAATAATAAAAACCATACATGTTCTTTATAAATAAATAAATAAATACTCCAAACTATTGCATTTCCTTTTGCACATATAAAATACCCTTTGTCCTCCAAGTTAAAATACTATAAATAAAAAAACTTTTAAAAACAATTTATTTCTTTTCTGCAATTATGCACCAGTTGCCATGGTCAAAGCATGAACTTATGACTCGAAGTTCCGGCACATCAGTTTCTAAAAGGTTACAGAGTTCACCTTCCCGAAATACATGGTAATATCTCATGTATGCGTTTGAGTCGATGTCCGTTTCTTGATTGCTAATTGCAACAGTTTCATCTAAGATGGAATCGTTTGACTCAGTCGTGGAAGTTCTCTTCAAGACTCTAGTTTGTACATTGTTATCCTTTTCATTACTGCATATGCAACTACAGTACTTGCCCTCGGTTGGGTAAGTAGTGTGTTTTGTATTATCCTGAGTAAACCCGCACAGCCTCCCGTTTTCGTGTTGCTCCGAGTTTAAGCTTATTAACCACTGTGTTTTTCTTTGCGATTCATTTTTAATAAACACCTCATCATCTTCAACACTGTGTCCCTTTAGTAACAGTCTCTGGTGGCCAAGATCCAGGCTACAATGTCTTGAAGGTTGAACGGATATGGTGCTACTTGTCCATCCACCACTTGCAGGACTAAGAGACCTTATTTTATCAATTTGCCTCCTGAATGTTGATTCATCCAAGGATCGAGAAAAAAACCAGGAACGGAGTGATCTCCCTATTGCACTATAAAGTCTGTTTTCTTCATTAGGAAACTTTAAGCAGCATGTTTCTGCTGGTACGCAATGCTCTGCACTGTGGGATTGGTTAGAATGGACAGTCTGCCCAAAGCTATTTATGCTAATGGTTTCCGACTCTTTCGTTTGTGTTTGGGTCACATCATCTATCTTAGCATTATAAGAAATGTCCACTTTACTTTCAGACTGATTGGTGTCAGAGTGTTGTCGAGAAAGCAGTGCTTTATTCCAAGGTACAAATACATCTTGCTTTTCAAACCTACGGCTCTTTTGTTCCATTGCCCAAACATACAGCATAATCTGACCACCTGGATGTAAAATTCTTGCCATCTCTTTTATTGCTCGGATTCTTCTTTGCTTAGTGGAAAAATGATGAATCACTGGGAAAAGTAAGCAGAGCTCAAGTTATTGTTTTATTTCTGGAATGCTATTTAAAACTGCCCCAGTTAGAAGATGAGAATGAAAAGCTGACATCACTGATTTTTTTCTCTCCCTCTCTGACGCACAGAGAAACAACTTAAACCATTTTAAATTCAAGGACAGAGTAAATGAAAATTGGATGTTCACCAATTGTAATTAATTAGATGCTGCTAAGGTAAACAGCGTACATTAAACATGTGAACTCGCAGCAATAAATGAAATCAACAGTCTCTGTAGTAACATATAAAAATAGCATGTATATACACCCACTTACTGCACATTAGAATATGTCTAGAGTTATATACCTTTGTGCAATGTATAGTGTTTGAACTAGAATTAAAATAAAATACAGTATTTGCTCAAATATAAGACGACCCTGATTATAAGACGACCCCCCCAAACTTTGGATATTTGTTTAGGAAAAAAACTAAAAGCCTGTATATAAGACTATCCTATAGGAAAAAGTTTAACTTGTGTATATATATATATATATATATATATATATATATATATATATATATATATTCACATGTAAATAGCTTTTTTCATATTTAATAAAAATTATGATATAAAAAAATGCATCTCTTGTTTTTATTTCCTTTTATGTGCCAATGCTGCCCCTACACCCACACTTGACCAATACTGCCTCTCTATCCCTCCCTTCCCCAGACTTACCCAATGCTGGCTCTCCCCCCCTCCCTCCCCCAGACTTGCCTAATGCTGGCTCAACCCGTACCTCCCCCTCCCTCCCCTAATGCTGGCTCTCTTGCCCCTCCATCACACTGATGTTGGCTCTCTTCCCCCTCCTTCCCCCCAATGCTGGCTTTCTTCCCCCTTCCGTCCCTCCAACACTGGCTCTCTTCCCCCCTCCGTCCCCCCAAAGCTGGCTCTCTTCCCCCCTCGCTCCCCCCAATGCTGCCTCTCTTCCCCCCTCCCTCCCCCCAACACTGCCTCTCTTGCCCCCTCCCTCCCCCCAACGGCTAGTGGGGGCAGCCGGGGGATGTCTGCATATTTGAGCAGACATCCTCCATGCTGCCAGACACAACCATCTATTATGACGGACAGCCGGAAGGCCATGTGATCTCCCGGCTTCCGTCATAGAAGTCTCGATGGAAGTGCCAGGCAGCAGCGGTAGCAGACTGGCTGCCCCAATCTCCCTGGTGGGTAGTGGGGGCAGCCGGTGGATGTCTGTGACTTTTATGATTAAGTCGGGCAGCAGCAGAGGATGTCTGCGCGCATTGAGCAGACATCCACCAGCTGCTTGCGAGGGGGATCCAGGTCCCCTACAGCTCTCGATGTGAGGTCTGATTATAAAATGAACCTCGAATATAAGACGAGGGGTCTTTTTCAGAAAAAAACCTTGTCTTATATTCGAGCAAATACGGTAGTTACATATATGTATATACAAATATAGATAATATAGTCTTCTACCACAAACTGCTTTTATTTCAGCATTTCTGATAAACAAGTGTATTTGGCAAAACACTGGGATAAATTCTTATTGGCCCCCATTATTTACTGCATTATTTACTACATCCAGGGCTATTAGACTACTGCCCACTATTCCATTTGGACTAACATACAATTCAACTGCAACTGTAAATATCCAGTGTGTTAAAGCAAAATGCCATTATTCCCTATTTCCCTGTTACATGTCTGCCAGGGGTTGGGGGTGTAATAGTCCCAGTTGCCTAGTGCACCCCCACAATAAAATTATAATTATTGGCCCCCACTGGAGCCAGTGACATCCCACTGGAACCACCAAATTTTAAAAAAAAAGGTGGCCCCATAGTGACGGCGGGTTGGCGCCATGCCCGCCATCACTAAATAAAAGTAATTGGTGGTGGAGCCTTCCCAGCCGCACATGCAATATAAACAAAATTATTGGCCCTCTGGGCTTGGGGCCAGTGACATACCCTAAACCGTAAAAGAATATATAGATATAGATATATAGAAAGTCTTACCTCCAATGGAGATGACCGTGTCGAAGCACTTGTCTCTAAATGGAAGATTCAAGTTGTCAGACACCATGACTTCCAAGTTGTTATTCCTTGCTATTTCAACTAGCGGCTCACAGTAATCACAGCCTAAATTGTATATATTACTATTCACACTGAGGTATTTCCCGGTCCCACATCCTGAAATAAAAAAAAAACACATGATATAAAACTGTTATCTTAATGTATGAATCTAGACAGGGTCTAGGACACTTGTTCGCCGCATCTTCATCGCTGATAGTTCAGCGCGGCAGTTAGAACGCTGAACTGTCAGCAATGAAGTATAACGCGCCGTTTCACCGCGGCTGCAGCTATGTAAGAGCTGACAGTTCAGCGCTGAACTGTCAGCTCCTACAAATCTAAAAGTAAAACAAAAATATCCCCTCTAATAAATGATTCCCAAACCCCAATAGTAACACTAAACACTAAACCCCAATACTAACACTTAAATTAACCCCAATACTAAAATTAACCCCCTAAACCCTAATACTAACCCCCGACCCCTAACACAAAAATTAACCCCCTAAACCCTAATACTAACCCTAACACTAACCCCCGACCCCTAATACTAAAATTAACCCCTAACACTAAACGCTAACCCTAATAGTAACCCTAATACTAACCCTAATACTAACCTCCGACCCCTAATACTAAAATTAACCCCTAACACTAAACACTAACACTAATACTAACCCTAATACTAACCCCAGACCCCTAATACTAAAATTAACCCCTAACACTAAACACTAACACTAAACACTAAACCCCAATACTAAAACTAAAATTAACCCCAATACTAAAATTAAGCCCCTCAACCCTAATTCTAACCCCCTAACCAAACTAAAATCGGTAAAATACTTGCCTTTAGTGATGAAATGTCCCGCGATGAAATCTCCAGCGACGATCTGTCTTGTGCTGCACAGTCGGCGGTGAAGCGGCTGCGCGGAAGCAGCCGCGATGAAGAGTCCCATCCCCTCTATACATATATTGTTATCTCTGCATGTGAATAAACATCTATATGTCTACTATATATGTCTGTTGAGTCAGGATTCTTTCCTTCTAAATTGCACCTTGTGATAATTATGCGGTGAGTGCTTTTGCCATTGATGCACCCACACCGATGATGTAGAAAGGCAGCCACTGCTGCATCTCTGGTATTTTTAGTGGATTAATGAAATTAAAAAAAAGAGCAAATTACTTCACATGGTGATATTTTAATCACACTACCCTAAATTTAAAAAATATATATATTAGTCCAACTTTAATTAACTGCTCCTGATTTTTTATGACGTCTGTAAGGAATACATTTATTTGTGGTCAAGTTATAGTTAATACATACAGTTGCATATCTATTCAATAGTTTTTTTTATGAAGAAATGTATAAAACATACACCACTTGTACAGAAAACAAGCACAGGCTTTTAAGTTATTTATTTCCTGTTACACAAACTAGAGTAGATATAAAAATGGGATACACGCAAGCAACAAGAGCTATTTATTTTAAAAAAAAGTAAAAATAATATGTTTTTAATAGCTCTGGGGAAGATAGAAAATTAATTCACTAAAGTCTTTTGATAAAATGTGAAATGAAAGATTCCTAAGATGCAACATTAGTGACAATAAAATGTCTTTTCCACATTTATTAATGTCATCTATTCTAAATGTGCAAGAAACAGCCCTTTTGAACAATGTCAAGGAAAAAAAAAACATAATTCCTAAATGTAAAAGGAGTTCTAATGTGACCCACAGTTTTGGATTCCCTTTTTTGGTGCTCTGGACACCAGAAAATAAATATTGCGCTGATAGAATGAGTTACCAAGCTTATGTGGTAAAATAAATATGAGAACTGACGCGTTTCGCTGCTTAAATAGTGGCTTCTTTAGTGGTAGATAGTATGCAAAAGAGTCCAATGGAGGCATTTTTGTAGTCTATGTGCTTTGGTCCGACACAGATTTAGGTGGAGCAGTAGATCCGCTGTCTCTCAGGATGACGATCTCTAGAAATGGTAATTGTAATGTTGGCAGTTGTATTGATGAACTTAAGATGTGGTTCTCAAATTGGAACCTCATCAGTGTTGTTTCGGAGTTGTCCATCTTTATCGCTTCATTAGAGGTAATGAAGTATGGCCAAATGTGATGTTGCAGGGGCCGTGCTGGAGGCCTCCAACAGCCAAATGTTGAGACAGGGCGTCAACCTGGAGGTCACCTCATCACCCCATCGGTGGAAGTGCCGCCAGGGATCCGGCCATGATTGCAGAGGGTGCGAGCGGAGGTAAGGTGGCATGTGTGGGGCACGGAGGCATTTTCCTGAGACTGAACGAGTCCATTGTCTAGAGGTTGTCTTTGACTAAGCTCTTTCCTTCAACCCCATGTTCATTTCCTGGCAACATCCTGTCATTGGCACCTTAGGAACATTGTGCACACTGGCCAATTTCCTAACGAAGCGGCTGCAAATAAATCCTAGTACACTCGCTTGTGATTTCTCCTTTTTAATATTCTCATACTCTCAGCACTGGCCATCCTCTGGTTCATATTTTTCACCTGTGTAATTTTTCAAAATGCAGCTGCCAGGCTCATCTTTCTCACTTGTCCCTCGACATCAGCTGCTCCTCTCTGGTATTTTTAACCTACAAAGTCCTCCACTCCTCAGCCTACCTCATTAAACGATACTACCCTATGTGATTTTACACACTTAGGAATATGCTGATCCTGCCATATTGATGGGTGATCATAATGGGAACCAGTTTATGAAAGTAAACTATCCTTGCGCTATCTATATTGCTTTACCATATCATTGCTTTCATCAAAGCTGTAGTCAGTATAGCAGGTTGTAATACTTACCTCTGGGTCCCATCCACGGAGGTCCGATGCAGGTGCCCCCAGTAGCGGACGCTTGCATCTGCGTAGCGCCTTGCATCCTGCTCAATGAGACATGCTTCCGATGGCTTAAGCTGTGCCGTACGGAAATGCTGTCTCCATACGGAAGCCCCATCTTGCTGTACGGCATGACGTATTCCATACGGTATCATCATCTTGCTGTACAGAATTCGTACAGCAGTAAGGGATCTTTACATTTTTTTTCCCTAGCCTCATTTTCACTCCAGCGGTGGGAAGAACTTTGTAGGGATATTTAAAGGCTTAGTCTGCATAGAACTTTTGCCTGTGATAGTTGCCTTGAGCCTATTTGTGGTGTTTATTTACTTGATTCTATATTGGTATATTTTGACTCCTGCTTGTTTTGACCATTCTGCCTCCATGTATCCCTGATTATCCCTCATTCTACATATTCTGATCCCAGCTAGTCTGACTTCATATTTTGTTCCCATTGATTCTCCTGGATTCTGACCTTGGCTCGTTAGTCCGTTTATTCTGCCTTCACCTGCCCTTTAACGCCGACCTGCTGTATCTACCTGCGTATTTATTTGTCCATTCTTCCTGTGGCATACTGAGGTCCCTGGTGGGGGGATAGCTTTGGGTGCCGCAGAGGTCTCTGGCCATCTCCATCTGCGGCTCAACCATAGGGTGCATCGTAGTCAGGGTGAAAACCATCTTGGCTACCTCTTAGTCCTCCGTTTCCTGCGGTATCAGTTTCTGCCACTCTGATTCTCCTTCACATTCGTTACACAGAGTGGCAGATGCTTCCTCATAACCAGTGATCACTCACCCAGCTCAATTTCCATGATGCAATCATCTGAAGTGCCACACATTAGTAACCACCAGCTTGTCTTGTTGTAGCCTCTAACTTGGTAAGGTCAAATGTACACAAAACCGGGCCAATATGGCAGGGCTGTCACACCGTGGGCCTTTAAATTGTATTTGCCCCCCAGATCAGAAGTTTGCAGTCCTCCTTTGCTCCTATTCCCCCTTCCTTCTAGGTCAGTGGTTGCAAACCTGTGGTATGTAAAGAAAACCACTGTGGCATGCATGTGGCGAGCAGACAGCTCAATGTGCGTGCGTTGCTCAGGTGTAAAAACATCCTCTTAGGCTCTCTCGTGCTCCCTGCTCATCTGAGCATATCTGACCTTCTTGCGCTCAGACTCCAGAGATGTGTGAGGATTGTGAGAGCATGTCTGTGTGCCTAGGCAGCTAAGGGTGGTGGGGTGAGTTCTGTTGTTGCTGGGGCATGCCCGGTGTGTACACTCTGGGTGCAATATAGGTGCTCTGGCAATACCTGTGGCTGCAAACTAATTGCTCTTGTAAGATCTGTGAATGCACGCTGGTTGCTCTGGCAAGACTAATGGGTGCAAGCTGGGTGCTCTGGGAAGGCAGTGGTTGGCTAAGGACGATATTGTGTGAATAACTCAATTTTACAGTAGCTTTGAAAGAAATTAGCAATTTTAGTTGTGCGTTGATATTTCTATGTATTGTAGTTAAAAAGGTCTGTGTAAATTATTATTAATTTTTTTAGCAGGGGTTTAAAGATATTTAAATATTTGAGAATGAAACAATGCTTTCAGATGTCAGACTCTACCTATATCCACAACGAGACTGCCAGGCTTTTGATCCAGAAGGAACTGACGAACCTTTGGCCAAGCCTTACTTTGTACTTCATTGAAGTAAGGGGCTGTGTTTTCATACACACTGTGGACATGCTGCTTCTCAAGGTGAACCGCTTCATATTCCATGCTGCAAAATAAAACAGTATACATGGATTATACACAGAATAACAATAGCTATACTTAAAGAGACTCTATCACCTACACACTGTCCTTGACAGGCAGAGAATAAAAAATGATTGAAAATGATTTATTGTTTTTTTTTAAACTGCAAACAAATGACTAAATTAGAAGAAAACGTGTTTTAAATGTGTCTGTGAAGTCTCCGGCTTATGACATCCCCTGTGGCTTGATATGCAAATTAACTTGTTTCCAGTGGGAAATGTGTCATTTGCATAACAAGCCACAGATGATGTCACAAAACAAGGAACATTAAGCACAGTTCTACATTAATATTGTAACAAAGCTGGACATCATATAAACCTCTTCATCCACCGGATATACAGATATTTCCCAAAAATGTATTGGAAGTTATACTATGCGTAGAGTAAAATAATCTACTATGAAAGAATAGAAAGATGGAGATGGGCATTATATATTTGTACACCTATTCACCATATAAATCCAATTATGCTAGAGAACAAAATAATTACATACAAAAATATATGTTATCAAATCACCCTTTTTATAATAGAATCACTGTGAAGTGTTTAACAGAGTGCAAAATCCTACTTCCTCAGATATGTTTTCGATACAGACCTTCTATTGTGTATGGCTTATACAGATGAAAATGATTGCTAGAGAAAGGCTCTGCAAGCAGTCCATAACAGCTATCACAAGATGGAACTTACAAGATACACTAGACTGATATGAAATCATATATGTGGGAAGTTCTACAGATGGGGTTATTAACAAAGGACTTAATTGCTCAAATTTCAACTGTATCAATCGTTTTACACCATTATACCTATAGAATGTGTGACCAATTCTATCTGGTTTCACTAAATGTATATCTGAGCCAAATTGGCCCCCATAATAATAATAATAATAATAAATTACAATCTATTCATGATAAATTTAATGCAATGTAATGAAACATATCATCACCACAGAGAGACCTTTTGTAACATTACTTTATTGCTTGTATGGTAATACTTGCTTATAAACCACATTTAGATTGCTATTTAATGTTTCACTTCGGGACCATTGGAACCAAATGGATAATGCAGAGCTTGTAGAAATGATTTTTCTTCTCTGCTCCAAAAAAAAATATTGATTTAATTATTGTAAAACATTTTTTTCATAATTCTGTATGTGCTGCTAATGTGTGAAATATTTCAGATCAATATCATGATCACTATCAACATGTTCTGCCTTCCAATACTGTCATTATTGTATAAAAAAAAAGGAACTCACTGACATTGTATATTCCTGGCTTTTTTTTTATTTTGCATTGTTGATTTCAGATATGTCTTTTGTTTAAAACACAAGAGCAATCCCACTTTAGGAGATATTTCTTTTAGTTAGGAAAAAAACATTGTTTGTACATCTTTCCTGGCACATCCAAATATATAGCTCTCTTGCTGGCGGGATATCTGATAACCCCAGCTGTGTTATAAGAGATGGCAAGTGCTAAGAAAAGAGCAGGGAGTTTTCTGCATGACAACACACCGTTATTAAACCTGTAGCTGCTGATAAGACTCGGTCTATTCCAAGAAATTACTCAGAACCTACATATTATTGTTGCCAATTACCTTGTATTACCGATTTTCACAGGGATATCTCCCCTTTGAGTTGTAAAACAATTGATTTGTTGTATTTTTATATTAGCAATTCTATTTGTCATAAGAACAAACATGAAAAGGAACATACCAGCAAACACAGCTGGGTCTATTCACTAAAACTTGAGAATAGCTCGAGGAGGTCCACTTTGAAGGTCCACTTTGGAGGTCCACTTTCATTCTGAGACTAAGCCAAGTTCGGCAAACGAGTTTGACTTAGGAAAAAAAAACCAGGTTTCGAATCGACTTCACTGAAAGTAACGAGAGACAAAATGATCACAGGCATTTTTGAAACTAACCTGAGTTTGACTGAGCCCCAAAAATAGCTTTGATCATTTTAACTCCTATTACTTTCAATGGGGAAAATTTGAACCTTAGTGAAACTCGGTCTCAAAATGAAAGTTAACTTCCAAAGTTGACCTCCTCAAGCTATTCTTGAAATGTTATGAATAGACCAAAGCATCAGACTAATAAACTCTTTTCTCCATTTTTCTTGCTCAATGGGTTCTTCTTATTTCTCTGACCTAACCTTTGACTTGTACCTTACCTCATTTTATTCCATCCATAACTTTGATCTCATCTTCTGTGTCTTATTATGACTCCAACTTTGACCTGCTACCTCTATTATGTATCTATTTGAGCTAGCTGTAACCAAGAGTCCCTTAGCTCTTCTCCACACTTTCAATCCTGTACTCTCTGCCTGGACACTCTATTGATCATTTTCTACTGTGACCTCACAAAGGCTGGAACTTAACCATAGAAATTCCTATTCCTGGGAGTTTTTTTTATACCAGGCATTACAGAAGATTACCATTTTTGGAGGTAGGTAGAGGAGAGAATGTGTAGAAAGATGGGGGCGAAAAGCATTTACCGTATATAATTTTTTTGAATGCTGAGACTCATAACATTAATAGCCTGTCCAGTGTTTGTATGTCCCTCTGGCACTGAAAGAGTTACAGTCCAGTGAATATTCTATACATTTGAGAAGGTGTATTTGTTTTGGCAGATGTTATTTCTTCCAGCTGTTGGCACAGAGGGGAAAGTTGTCAGATGCACAATAGCCTAAATTTAGATTCCCCTAATATCCTGCTTTTGTATTTCTCATGCTGTGATTAACCCCAGGGAGCTTCAAGGCAGACTGTAACCTTTATTTATGGATGGATGCAGCTGATTAGTGTTGTGAGGATTATATAAGCCTAGTGCTTTGTAAAAAAAAGAAAATGTAACTGTAAGAAGCATTGGATTTAAATGAATCGTAGCACGCAGTAATTGATGGTGTATCAGATTTGTCCCCCTATTTTCTGTTCTATTAGATGAGTAGTGATGATACAGACAAATAATTATTGACTACCTTCAAAGTGTTTTCGTTACAAAGTTATTATTTCACCTAAAGAGGAATTGAACACTAAAAAAAAAAAAAAACATTTTAAAAACGTTATTAATACTTTCCTTTTTGTCCTGGTCTAATGTGCTGGAAATATCAACTTGCCTTTAAATCTTCAGCATTATTCAACTACAATGACAACATTTTGTGTAAGGCTCTGGTCCCCCTCTTGTCTCACTTTCTGCCACCATCTCCCTCCTGCCTCACCTTCATTCTTCCTAAATATTCATATTAGCATTTGGATACTAGTTTGTATTCATATTCACAATACATTTGCATATGTTGTTCCATTTTCACATTTCCCTTCGCAAATACTTTTCTCATTTCCCATACATGACTGACACACAGTGTCACGCACAGGGTCCGGGATGGTATTAGACCCCAAGTGCCCGAGATCAGGAGCCCATTGGCAGAAACGGAGATACAGGGCTTGATACTAGGTAACCGTATTATCCCAGTGGTTCCTGCGGCCACATTTCAAGACCCTGTAGGAACAGCCCTTGTATTCAGTATATGCAGAAACCCTGCAGCCATAGTGGAGCATGCATGGAACAGAAACTTGAACAGGATTAGCTACAGGATGAAGCAGATAGGCTAAAGCAGAGCAGTAGTATATACAGAGAGGACAGAGACCAAAAACATAACATAATACAGAGTCCAGGATTACAGGAGCAGGGCAGAACTAAGACAGACAGGAACTCTGAGGCAGGACAGAAATTCTAGGGTCAAATACACCTATTACAGGGCTCAGGGCATCCCCATTACAGGGACTCTAAGACAGGGATTCTAGGGACCAGGTCACCCCTATTACAGGGCCCTGGGATTCAGGACTCTTGGAGCCAATCTATGCATATGCCGCTTTGGCTATAACCTCTCTGGGGCCAGATTAGGCAGGTACCAATCTGGGGCCAGGCTAGGAAGTTGCCACTCAGAACAGGAACTAAGGAAACGCCACTTCTGTGGCCGGAACTAGGAAAGTGCCACTCTGTGGGCCGAACTAGGAAAGTGCCACTCTGTGGCCAGAACTAGGAAATGGAAATACACAATGATAACTAACAGAATAGCCAAGAACCCAGGAATGAGAATAGCTAATAAGAACAGAATAGCAAAAGACAGAAGGGAAACCAGAGAAACTGAATACAAACTGAACACATGATGGAACCTGACACACATACACACCACTAGGCTCAACCAACGGTTTCTGGAGCGTCTTAGTGAGGCTGTAGTTTCACAAAGTAATTTCTGCCAAGTCTTTATTTTTTGGACAATGACTCTGGTATATTTTTAAGTGTTCTTAGCAGAAGTACCATTCAAACACGATATAACATTTCATATATTTAAAAAAATGGGGGCTTTTTAATAAACACATGTAACAAGGAGTTCCCACTACAAAACCTCTGATTAGATCTTCCCACTTTTCGTGCTGCATTCCTTTATTTTATATTCACTTCTAGCTAAACAATAAAAGGATTGGGGATGACAAATATATACAGAGCGCTCTATGCAAAATGTTGAGCTTTCCTATTGCTGTTAATCCTCTGTCCAGACTGCCTTGTGTACTATGAACCCAGATGTCGTATACATTCAGGGGAGGTCTGGCAAGTTTTGGCCCAGGGTGCAAAAACAATTTAGTGGCCTATAGTGAAGCTAAACCAACCCACCCTATGATCAACAGAGATAAACACAGATAGACAGGCAAGGCAGATATGCAAACGGATAAGGTACAGGGATGAGAGGCAGACAAGAGAATTGGATAGAAAAACAGACTGAGCAGTGGTTGATCCCCAGTCTCCACTGGCCTTTTATCATTACTTCTCTACCTCATATATGTAGAGGGGAGAGGAAGGTTATGAAGGTGGTGGCAGCGATGGCCCCTCCTTTCACACATGTAAATGCATATGAGGCCTGTATGGAATGCATCTGACCTCAAGGCTTTCTACCAGACGTGGTAGAGGTAAACACAGTAAAGGAGTTTAAGCATGCGTGGGATAGGTACAAGGTTATCCTAGCTATAAGATAGGGCCAGGGACTAATAAAAGTATTTAGAAAAACATGGGCAGACTAGATTTGTTCTTATCTGCCGACACATTCTATGTTTATATGTTTCTATTGACTTCAAACAGGGCTTCATCAGAGGAGAATGTCTGTCTTGCCTATGTGCCTCTGGCTGGGTGTATTTAGAAGTGAGAAGTATTACAGTCCTGGCTCATTAAAGAGTGTGGCCTCCCATGCCACGTTCGTATACATTTCACTTAGGATGTACATGAATTTGATTAGTTATGCCAAAAGTATCAGTGTTGGTAAATATTATGTTCTAAGAACAGGAAACTGTTAAGTGCAAAAGTGCTACTAGAAATACATGACAACCATCTAAAGTAGTTTAAATAAATAATCATATAACACAGACATTGTAACCTAAGAGGCTTAATGACAGGTCAGTCACTTAAAATTAAGTGCATCTTATACACGAAATGCGTTGTCAGGTTTCTATTTGCTGTCCCCACTGATTATAGGCAGGATACAGTTTAGCAGTCAGGCAGTATACGGTGAGTCTCATCGAAAACTAATTTTATGCTCAGCATTTAAGTTTAGTGCAACATTAGTTTAATACAAATGATCACTATTTTATTAAAGAAACAATTCATGAGACACAGATGAATGGTTTGGTTAATTAAATCAAAAAAGGTATTATTGCCTCTAAAATAACCTTGAGTTTCCTATTTCAAGTAAAGACTGTCTAAAGTGGAATTGTTTTCACTGAAAAAGAGAAGTCTTCTGGGGAATATGATTAGTATACATAAATACATTCAAGGTCAACGGAAAGGATGAGATCTATTCATTTACAGGAAGTAAAAGATGATGTCCCCCGTGTGTGACCTCCACTTTACTAGCGTAGCATGTCACTGATAGAAGTTTTACCAATTGCTTGCTACGCTAGTAAGTGAGAATAATAAGAGGCTTATACTTTACCTGTCACCGCAGCTGATCCGGAGGAGCGTGAGGTGGTGTGTGTCCCTCACGCAGGCGCTCTTCTGGCAAAGTTACGACTGATTGACAAATGTAACTTTGTGCGCATGCGCTGTGGTGCGCAATGAGTGAATTCTACTGCGCTTGTGCAGTAGAATTTGCTCCAGTTTTTTGTCAGAACACCGGCAACGCAATCGCCTAAAGAGAGATCCCCGCACCACAGAACACCACCCATACAGCAGGAGACCGCAATGAGGAGAGCCTCTTAGGGGCCTGACACTGGGCTGCCTGCTTCCTAGAGGAGAATAGCAGCGGTCAGTCAGTGGATAAACTGGCATGTGCTATCTAAAGTACATTCTAGTATACCTCCTACTGGGGCACTCATTTTATACATTTATGTGATTAATATTTATTCTCAGTACAATGCATCTTTATTGAAGCTTTTAGGTGGTGCTTAATATTTGTTGTTTTTTTAGATGAAAGATAACAATCCAGCAATATAATGGACCTTAAGGACTGTTTTGTACAGCTGTCATCTGTAAGACTTTAATTTTGCTAATACAAGCTTTGTGAAATACTGCTTACTCGGGTTAATTAGGTTTAATTACTGCCTCAGCACTACTTACACACCTGCGGTTAATCTGTCAATTGCTGGCTATATTTACACCTTCTTCTGCTTTGTTGTGGCTAGCTATAAAGATCACTCTGCACTTTCTGAGCCTTGCTTATACACATGTCTTATTCAGGTTCTAACCCTGTGTTTAGTCTTGTGAGTCCTCTGTTAGGTCTAATCCCTTTCCAGTGTTCCTTTAAAAGTGGTCTGTTTCCCAATTCAATTTCACATTACCGTATTTCCTTCCTATCTCTGTTCTGCTCTCTCCCAATTAACATTGCCTACCTGCCCTGACCTCTCACCATTGCTGTTTATGGTTCAGTCACTTAATCTCTGCCTTTAATAATCAGGCGAAAATTACTACATAACAAAAACTGAGCAATATTAATCTTGATTTATTGTTTCTAGAGTGTGAATATGGAGGCTAGCATTTGCGCTCTTCCTTACAGTACAAGATCCACTAATTAAAGAGCGAGCAATAGAACTTTAGTGTCGACTAGTTTTCTTTTTAAATTACCTGTCTGTTATATTTTATTTAAGCAGGGGAGAATCTAAAGACTAGAAGATCTGCTTTCTGGAATCTGTGATAGTGGGCGTGGTCTGTTGACTGACAGACTGACCCCCTATTTTTCTGTCAGCCTATCCGTAAAACCTTTGTCAATTGCGTTTAGTGAACAAGCTGTTATATTTTACATGGTATTACACACCATTTGGGTGTTCCTCCGGCGACCACAAGCAGACAATGGAGGAAGTAAGGGTCCTAGTGCTTGGTTTGCTTCCCTATCGTAATGAGCAACTGCTGTTTTTCCTCATTCATATATTTCAGCTAAAACAGGATTTAGAAAAAAAAAAATATAATGTGCAAGTACTTAGTCTGCATCGAAAATTCAAAAAAGTTTTTGCACTCGCAGTACTACCGGGTATTTCTAAATTTGCATTATCATTATTCACTTTAGGGCCTGTCTAAGATAAATCTCTTGTTTCTAGTACCCAAACTATAGATGTGACTGCCATATCTTCACTGACCTTGCCTGAAATGAGCTTTGTAAAACATTTAACAAATGATTAATTATTATGTAGTGTGGATAACTGTAACTGACTGTGTTGTTTCGAGTTGACCTCAAGGAGCCAAAAATGAAGGTATGGTAGAGGGTTGTCCAATGTCTCCAACTATATGAGTTGCATGCTGGAACAGCCAAACTCTTAAATGAATTCATTGATGTAGAGCCTATATCTGTCACATATCCCTGTGGTCCATTGAGAAATTCCTTTGAGAACGATTCAGTGTCCAGCAGACAGCCCTATATTAGAATTAGTATAATCAAAAACGGTTTCAACCAAACAGTAAAGATTTTCAATATCTGAGAAGACACTAGAAATAGTCCAACTATATCCATGTGGAGATGTGGCCTCCAGTAACTCATGAGGTCTTTATAGCAGCACTACTCTGTGTAAACTATCTGCTACTGACATATCAAAAGGCTGCCTGTTAACTCTCATTTGTTGTTATTGAACTCCATGTAATACAGCTTTTGCATGGTTCCCTGCAGAGTGTGTAATGCAGGTGTATTCAGGGAAACCAGTTAATTAATCAAGTAGAGGATGCCATAGGAACCACCTTGTTTGGTTAAATGATTTCCCTCTGGGCATGTATGATGTGTACATTCAGCAGGGCAACATGTAAAAAGTTCCACGGATGGAAGGCATTAATGTAACATCTATTCAGTCTAATAGCAAGAAAAGAAATAGCATTTCAGAAAGAGTGATTGTGAGGCATGTCTCCTTGGGTCTGTAGTAGGGACATATCTTTTCTTGGAGTGAGCCTTTAAAGAGGCCCATTCTGACATTTTGCACTGGACGTATACTGTAGGGTAGGCCATTTTAGATAATCCTTACCGGTTCGTACAGCAGGAAAAGTGGAGTTACCATATTGCTCTTTTATTCAGGGATGCTTATGAGAAATAAATACTATTTATCCAACTAGAATAACCATTAATTATCCCATCTAGCTCCAACTGTACCCAAATACTGTTATAACTACCACCATCTCCTTTGACCTTTTCACTCACCTTATGTGTCTTTTGTCCCCTCACCATCTAGATTGTAAGTAGGGCTTTAAACCTTGTGTATTAGTCTGTTCATCAAACCTAGTATGTAGTTCCCTTCTATGCTCTGTACCAAGTACTACATTAATTGTTGGCGCAATATAAATACATGTTAATATAATATTGGGAAGTATGCTTTACCACTTCTAAACAATAAAGTGACCTGGAGATTATAGTGACTTCATACTCACTTTGTCCAAATAGAAAGATAAGTCAACAAGCCACTGGGCATCATTGCACTGAAATAGGAATGGGGAGCAACATAGCTTCAAGTAGAGTACTGTGTCTTGATTAAATGGACGGTCCAGCATTAAACTGCGTTTTATAAGTCTAGTAGCATTTAAATTATACATTACAGTTTTATTGCTTACAAATGCTTGCCATTTCAACATTTCCTGCTATATCCCTCTTCCCTGCTGTTAGTTATGAAGCAGGAGGACTATATGTATAAAGTGGGGGGGAGCGAAAGCAGACAATTTGAGATCATGTTCCCAGATCAACTCATTTAACTGTCTTCCTATGTTGCTGTTTTTTTTGTGTGTGTGTGTGTGTGTGTTTTTTACAGCAATGATTCGGGGGTGGGATAGTTATTTGATATCACTAATGACCCCACTGATATCTGGTACAGTACAGTGGGGGATCCATAAGCATCTCTAATGGAGACCTCTGATAGGCTGGGGACTCTCATATATAATATATAATTATTGCAAAAACACCTGAAACACATGAATTCGTATTTATTTTTAATGTGTCTCAGAGATGCATTAATTTGTTGTTTTTTCAGACTGGAGTGATCCTTTAAGACAAAACAATAAAATGCTTCCTGATTAATTGCTCTGCAAACACTAGTGCTGTGGCATAACATTATGCATCAAAATAATGGTTATATCAAAGCTTGTTTCTCATTAACAAGACAAATGTGACAACACATTTCAGCCATTAAAAGCAAGCAGTTTGCTGGGTTATTTTAAATTTATTATCAAGGTCAATTTTGAAAAAACAATGTTTCATTAAGACATTTGAGTAGGCATAATTAATAAACACATTCTGCTTTCACTAACATTTCTATTTAACAATGAAAAATGCCCTACAATAATCCATTCAGTTACTTGTATGGTTTTAATTGACTGTATTACAAGAAAGGTCAAAAGGTCACCCAAGAATTCAAAAGGGGTTAGACAATAAATGGGACAGGTTGGTTTGGGGTACAGTTCCTATGTTGTGGGTGTAATAACATGCATTTTGCACTCATTATTTAGAATTATTCCATCTTTTATTTGGAGCATCTTTTTTTAATCGTTAATATTTTACAGAGAAATATGCTACAGCTATGCTATGACATACAATTGATTATACAATGTTAATTGTTAATGGCATAAATGTAATTGACATTATACCAAAGTTCTGAAAATAAGGTGAATATTTAGATAATCATATATATATATATATATGTCATATATTTCATAGCATATATATATACATATATATTTATATATATATATATACACACATATATTTCACATGCATGATACCTGTTTAGCATTATTACATGATCACTTTATACCTCTTTCCTAGTTTGCATCAAGATAATTTAATTTGTGCTGAATGAGTTCTTGCTCTACAAACTGCCTTTAATCTATTAAAAGTTAATACTAGCCTGCATACTCAGCATCATTTTAATTCTTTATACATCTTGTGGCAACTAAAACCTGTGCGTATTCCTTATAAATCATATAGGTCAGAGATCAGGTCAGAGATCACCGTTACCCATTCCCTACTGCAGTCGACACTTTAGCGGTTGTGGAGGACAGATCGACATGGCTGGTTGAGCATCATGGGGACTGTAGTTAACCATCACTGCCCAAATGGTTCATCCTAATCGCTCTCTGGCTCTATAGGTCATACAGGGAAAGGGGTGAGTACAGGATCATAAATGGGGTCCCTGTTGAATACTAGGCTCACATCTTATACTCACAGGCCATCTGTATCTGACATAAGGTGGTTTATTTACCTGCAGCCAGTGCCAGCCCGGGTCTTGGATCTGAGAGTCAGTGTATAGCATCCTGACCATGGAGATTGGCATGTGCCCCCTCCTCCTGCAGCTGATCACCAGCCTTTACCTGCATCTCCTTATTCTGCTTCCCCTCTTCTGGTACTGAGAATGAGCCCCAGAGCAGGATGAATGCAACTGCCTTATTAATTAATAGTTGTTGCTGAAGGTCATTGCTGGAGGGTCAGTTGCAGGAAGGACGTGCAGGGCTGCTACAGTACCTTGGAATGGACGTGGTTGAGATCCAGATGTGGGAGGAAGCTCAGTGCCACTGCTAGCCCCATAGGCATCAGCACAGTCAGATAGAGTGAGGCATGAGCTGCCAGTGACTGGGGAGGGGGTGGGGGATTGCTGCTGCTGAGGCTGCTCATGTGACCTTGCTTCTCTTTTCCTGCCTCTTGCTCACAGAATGAGCTTTCGTAAGGTGCATTTAAATCACAATCAATGTAACAAGTCCAGTTGCGTCATCAGTCGAGTGCATTTCTGACAGTGATTGTGTCCTCTTGCTTTCAAGACTACAATGCAAGCCGTAGTTGGTAACGGTTAATCAGGTCACTTATTGTTAGTGTTGGGATGGCTGTAGAGTGGTATGCAGTCACATAAAGCATGTATACAGTGTATTTTTGACAACCATTGTCTGAGTCATCTCAGATTCCACGTGTGACTTGTTTCATTTTCATGCAAAGCGCTGTTTCTTTCACATTTGTGTAAATCTGCTGCCAGTAAATGATTATGGATTCCCACATCTAGACTGACATGGGCTTTTTATTCCTATTATCTGGGGAGTCATTGCATGAAAACCAATCAGAAACTGAACCTAAAGATAACCATAGACCAAGAGAACACCAGAAAATAGAGGTCTGCCAAATGCAGGATCCATAGTGGGGGCACATTGAAAATAAAAAACCTGTATGATTGTAGTTCTTACATGAAAGTTTTACAAGGATGGAGAGCAGGTGCTTGGATCTGAGCAGATGCCCTGATCCCAAAAAATGATGATCTCACTAAATTGCGTCAATGGGTACTTGATAGGTGATCATAGATTTCAACTTTTTGTATAAAAATGATGAGCCAATGACAATCAGTGTTCTTAACCATGTTAACAAATTGGACAAGAGAAATTCTTGCAATAGAACATTGTTCCAGTTAATTGTGCCAGTGTTAGAACTATGTGCCAGAATAATTTTTTATCTATAATCCCCAATTACTGTTATCACTTCAACATTAAAGATGAATGCAGGGGGGGAAAATATACTGCTTAATACTGGAATACACAAGAGGTTAACCCTGATACCAAATGGAGGACAAACAATTTAAGTTTGTGAATCCCTCCATAAATATTATTATTAAAATCCAAACTTTTTTTTACGGTAATTGTTAAAATTACATACCATATACTCAATGCTACGATTTAGTCTCCAATGGTTTTTATTACAAAGCACAGTGCCAAGAGATATCAAAGTGTGTTAAGCAATCATAAACACATAAACACAATAGGGTGTTGGATGACTCTGCTGGTAAAAGGATAGAGCAGCTACAATGTTACAATGATCAACAATAACAGAATAAAGTCATTTCCCACTTAAAGGGACTGTCTAGTGCCCAAAATGCATCTTCCAAATATTAATGCATATTAATGTTCTTTCAAAGTCCTTAAGAAATGCATGTTTTACATTTTGCATTGCCTAAAATATAAAATACCTACAGCTAGATGAAATTGTGAAACCAGGACTGCCCACACTAGCTGAGTAAAAGTCAATTTCCTTTTTTTTTTTTTCTGCGGGAACCAGTGAGAATTTCCTGTCTCTCTAGTGATGTCATCAGATAATGTGCTGCACTGTTAAGAGATCCTACTGTGTACAAGTTTATCACAGTCCACACAATGTATTCTATTTCAGGAGCGCAAGAAGTGACTAAATGAAACAAAACTTAATATTCTCAGTGTCTATATAATCAGGGCTGCCGTACCCGCAGTAAACATGCAGAGTAATCACTGGGGAGGGAATGAGTCAAATATTTAAAATGTAATTTATGCAAAATGCCTGCATCAAATCACACTGGAAAATAGTCTGGGCACTATACAAGCAGTAATCTTCATCTTGCACCAAAGTGAGTTTGGTAAGTAGACCCTTTAATAACTTGGATCCCCATGGTAAAAGAAAGAGGGAACTAATAAAAACATTTGAAAGGAGGAGTCCCTAATGCAATTTGCTGGAAAGACCAGTTATTGACACAATTACATTGTAGCCGGTGTATTTTGCCAGTTAGCCTTATTGTGTCTATGTTTTTTGATGTTTTACACACATTTTGAAATCTTTTGTAATTAGTACAAAGGGTTTCACACACTTCCATTTTTTGCCCACCATAATCTGAATGGATCCTCATCAAGGAGCTTGCCTTTCAGCAGGACCTTCGAGAGTTGAGCCGTCTGATAGCCTGCACACCTACAGAACTTTGCTTACGACTGTTATCTGCAGGGAATTCTCATTACATGGTCTTGTATGTTTTCCAATATCGATGTATGTTCAGAGGTGTCAAACTGCTGATGTCCTTCTGCTGATGGCCTACATTTTGCAGAATGCTCTGTCAGGTAAGAGGCTTGTTATCAAATATGGGAAATGTAGTCTACCAACAGATGGAGGACCACAGTGTGACGCCGCCAGTGAAGATAGAGTGTTAAACTTGTCTAAGTTCATTTTAAATCAACATCACATTTCTCTGCTGGAGAAAGGCTTGTCATATGTCCATGTTCCCCGATTTAACACATTTGAATGAGTCAAGGATATCCAATAACACATTGGGGGGAAAATGGCTTTTATCTTTCCATATACAGGATGTCTCTGCTAGAAATGCAATTTAAATATATACAAAAAAGTGTTTACATCCATTTTTTTTATTTATGTATGTATTGTGTAATAACAGGTGTATGTACAGATTTTATTTAATGTAATTTTAATGTTGTTTTTGGTCGCAGGTTGTATTTTGGATTAATAGGTAAATGTGCTAAAACCAGCGATGTCTGTGTTAGCAACATCTGTGTTAGATTGCATTAATTAAGACAAGACAATCCCAGCTACAACACATAGAAGAGGTGTGTCCTTTAAAACATACAAAAGGCTGAAGCTGCAACAGAGGAGCAATGCACATGAAGAAGCCACAACAGGCGAAATGCATTTGACCCTCTTCTCCATGACTTCTATTTCCAATACCTGCAGCCTGTTATAAGTACTCTCGTATGGCTTGTTTAATGTTTGCTTTGCTTTTTTCACCAGTTTATTTCACCTCTACTCATCCTTTTATCTCAATTTTTTATTTTATTTATAGCATGTATGTATACATAAAAAATTAGATAATAAATAGTTTTATTTCATATCGCTAGCTATCTAATGCCTTTCTAAATTGAATGCAATTATTTTTGACCATTTCGATTTTGTTTTTGTTTTTTTGGAGCAAAAACTGTCTTATGGACAATAAAGTTTATTTGAATCAGAGGATGCCAGTCACGCATCACCATGACAATGGACGCTTCTTGTCACTCCATTCGCACTGTAAATACATCAGCGCACCGGTGGTGGTTTATTCTTGGGTATATACACAGCGTTTTTTATGTGCAGGTTGCAGTCTTGTCCTGACGAAGCTGAGACCTGTTTTCCGCGAAACGCATCGGGTCGGCACCTTTGTTGTTTCTTCTCCTCCATCTGCTATCTCCAACACCGCATCTCGTCCTGTTGGTCCAGGTCGTGAGTTATCCGTTCCACTTCCCATCTAGTGGACTGAAATTGCTGTTCTATTTGTGGACTGTATATATTGCTGTTCTTTATTTTTTATCCTGTTTATTTTATTAGTGGGGGCCATGCTTTTTGAAATCATCGTGGTTCTGCACATGAGCATGTTTTTATCTTTTCCAGATGTATTAAAGTTTCTGTCCGGCTTCAAAAATGTCCCAAATGGAACATGGGCACAGGCTGACTACGTGTCAAAATTCCAAGTTGGAAATGCGCACCTCCCAAATGTGGACATTTGGTGCACATTCCCGCAGTCAGCAGGCCAATTGCACGCTCCCTCAAAACTTGCGACATCTGTGGCATTGTGCTGTGTGATAAAACTGCGCATTTTAGAGTGGCCTTTTATTGTGGCCAGCCTAAGGCCCACCTTTGCAATAATCATGCTGTCTAATCAGCATCCTGATATGCCACACCTGTAAGGTGGATGGATTATCTCGGCAAAGGAGAAGTGGTCACTAACACAAATTTAGACAGATTTGTGAACAATATTTGAGAGAAATAGGCCTTTTGTGTACATAGAAAAAGTCTTAGATCTTTGAGTTCAGCTCATGAAAAATGGGGGCAAAAACAGAACTGTTGCGTATATAATTTTGTTCAGTGTACATAAAGCAAAATTATCTAAATATATTGCATTTTCTGATACATATTTGTTGAAATTATACATGTGGCTGTTGTCTTTGGCACCACAATTCAAAATATATATCACTGCTTTATTTACAAACGTTATACATTGTTCGGTGCTCCTTCTAATCTGTTTCTGAATCCATTTAAGTGGAAATAGAGGTATATTTTTCACATAGAAAGGAGCTGTGAATATATATCATTTTTTTTTTTTATTTAGCACTTAGCTAACACTTAGCCATTTCTATTTTCTATTATTCAGGTATACGTTTTTAAATATATTCATTCTATTGCAGTTTAACAAGCAAAGACTGGGAGATGATGGCATGCCACATTCATCTATTGTACAGTTATAAAACAATATATATATATATATATATATATATATATATATATATATATATATATATATATATATATATTCATACACACGCATACACATATCTCATGCCTGTATATAAACACATATATCTGTCTCTCTCTGTGTGTGTTTCTGTCTGTGTGTCTCCCTCTCATTGATAACTGGTTACATTTATACTTACAAGAACTTTAAATACGTTTAATATTAAATGCAACTATTTTAGTAATAAAAATGTTATTGAAAAAATGCATTTTTCCCCCTTCCTCTGCACCCACATTGCACCTAAAGGACTTAACACAGCACCATACAGTACCCACAGCACTTGCCATGTACCTTTATTGCACTTGGCTTGCACTCATATTGCACCCACACGATTTGACAGTGTCAGTTTGCCCCACATAACACACCACAGTGTCACTTTGCCCCACAGATCGGCACCTGCAGAATATGCCTCAGCCTCACTTTGCCAATTAAAATATGCCACGGTCAGGTACCAATTAACAACAGCCAGTTTCCCCATTAAAATATGCTAGTTTGTCCATTAAATATGCCACAGGTAGTTTGCCTATTAATATGCCATAGACAGTTTTCCCATTAACATGCCACAGCAAGTTTTTCCCTTAATTTGCCACTGGTAGTTGACTGCTAAAATATGCCACTGTTACATTGCTCATTACTATGCCATAGCTAGTTTGCCCATTAACCCCTTAGTGACAAGACATTTTTACCTTGACTTTCCCTTGGAGACAATGGCTGTTTTGAAATTTCTGGGTTGTTTGTGTTTAGCTGTAATTTTCTTCTTTCTCACATACTGTACCCACACAAATTATATGTTGTTTTTATCATCATAAGAAGGGCTTTCATTAGATACCATTATGTTCATCATATCTTTTCATTTACTACAAAAACATTATAAAATATGATGAAAAATTTTAAAAACCCACTTTTTCTAACTTTGACCTAAAATATAATTTACACAAATACAATCATTAAAAAAGACCCCATCTAAATAGTTTCTAAATGTTGTCCCAAGTTCAGAAATATGCATGTTTCCATATTTTTCTGTATTTTTTTGCGCGTTATGGGGCAAGAACCAAAAATAGTGTTTTTTGTTTTTTTCCTATATTGACCTTTTGACCCCAACCTGAACCCTAAATTTAACCCTAACACTAAATTTAACCCCAACTCTAACCCTTATGTTATCCCTTAATATATTTTAATTTTAACCCTATCCCTTATGCTACAAAATTATTTAATTTGAACCCTATAGGCTAATCTAACTATATTACCAGTTTTAAGCTAATTAAATCTTTTTTTTTTGTAACATTGCAATGTTGGTTGCTGCCTCTAGGGGCAGCCAAGCAACATATTCAGAGTGACGGAAGTGAATTTCACTTCCGAAGCTCAGACCACCAGAGAGTATGGCTGCTCCGTAAATATGGCGCCCACGATCGTTCCGTGGGGAGATCGTGGGTGCCCCAGAGAGGAAATTTTGGTGCTGGCTATTGCCTCGACAATAGCATATTTCAGTCAATTTGTACAGTAACCTTTTGTGTGGAACCATATCAAATGCCTTAGCAAAGATGCCGGTGTTAAAGACAGCCCTTCATCAGACTGTATTACCCTACTTAATTTTGTGTCAGCGACAAACACTAAGGCATGTCTCCCTATGCTCACTAGGAGAGCTGTATTAAAGAAATTAAAAAGAAGAGGACCCAGAACAGATCCCTGAGGCATTCCACTTATCGGTCCAATCTTAGAACTTTCCATTTACCACCACCCTTTGCAATTTTATCTTCAAGCCAGTTGCCAATCCACGCACAAATGTTTGGCCCTAAGTATATTTCAGTCAATTTGTACAGTAACCTTTTGTGTGGAACCATATCAAATGCCTTAGCAAAGTCTAAATATATCACATGCACCACAGCACCCATATCTATATTTTTACTCACTTCTTCATAGAAAGTAATTCAATTAGTTTGATATATCTGTCTTTCACAAAGCCATGTTGGATCCTGATAATGAAAATCCTGTTCAAGATGAAATCTTGAATATATTAGCCACCCTTCAAACAGTTTCCCCACCACAGATGTCAAGGTTACAGGTCTGTAATTGCCCGGTGGGGATTTTGATGCCTTTTTAAATATAGGCACCACTTCGACTTTACACCAATTTGCCTGAAGTAAAAGAATCCATGAAAATAAAAAATCATGGTCTGGCCAAGGCCTGTTTTACCTTTTTAAGTACCTGTGGGTGTATACCATCCAGTCCCGGGGCTTTGTGTACACCAATTGTGTAACACTTTTACTTGCATCAGCCAACGTACTTGCTGTGACTGCTTTGTAAAAGTAGCTTGCAGGTTCTTCCTTGGTAAAAACAGAAGAAAATAAATTATTTTAAAATATCTGTTTTCTCTCTGTCTCCACTGACCATCTCACCCATTTCCAATAACAAAGACCCAATATTATCAGTCTTTAATTTTGTGATGTAATATCACTACATTATTTAACTTCCACATAGATTATACTAGGTGGTGGTGTTGTTTATTTGCGTGTAAAAAAGACTCACAAATAGTGTTTTTTTTCCTTCAAAAGAATAAAGCTTTTCAAATGACATAAATAAAAGTAATGTTTTAAAGGGACAAGGTCCAATTACCGATCTTAATAGATAAAGAAAAGGCCATCATTTTTCTGGTATTACATTATTAATTATTCATCTTCTGATTTTCCCAGGGAGTTACAGATACAACTTCCTTTAATTTGACACTATTTTAATAATTTGTGAATATGCACCTCCTACGCTAACACCAACAGCTTTTCTCACATGTTCTAAGTTAAATATGTTTAATAATAGAATCCTCACAGCAGCATTTCAAGGCGTACTTAGCATGAATAGCAATAGTCTTGACTCATCAGTTCTGAACCTCAGTTAATTCATTCATCTTTAATAAACTTATGTATGTGGGATTCTACTACTATGCTACAAATTACATACAGCTCAGTCTAGAATAAAATAAGCATGTTATTAATTCAATGAACCACACCAAGAACTTGGAACCACAACAAAAACTACAAGTTTATCTTGTACATCATAGGCCGGGGATGGGACACTTCATCGCGGCTGCTTCCGAGCAGCCGCTTCACCGCCAACTCTGCACCACAAGACAGCTCGTCGCTGGAGATTTCATAGCGGGACATTTCATCGGTAAAGGTTAGTTTATTTCAGTATTTTAGCTATTTTAGTTTATTTTAGTTAGGGTGGTTAGAATTGATGTTTGAGCATGTGATGGAGGCGTACAGTGATAGATATCAAGAGAATAGGCCTTGACAACATCATGGATGAACAGGTAGGAAGGAAAGACTCTCCACACATGAGAAACAATATTTCAATTTAGATATGATGGTGGAAGAAAAATAAAGTAAATACACTTGTTTTATGGCCTCTGGAAAGCTCCACCAGTATATTTAAATTTAGTATGGCACAGGGGAATGAAAAAATAATCTGGGGGGAGGGTGGTTTGGTCATATATTTTGCAAGTTAAATCTAAAAAGGTATTCAATAAAGTTCACTTTTAGAGGATAGTCGCCTCTGTATTACACAGCAAAGTTCTGAAAATGGCAACATCCAACCATAGATACAGTCGTCACATTTATGCCCTAGTACATAGATAAATCACATGCTCTATTTCTCGTTCTTTTAAATGCCCACAGTACATGATGCATCTAAATATAGAATCCTAAATTTACAGAGGATCCTTGGAGGCAAATTAAATAAGCATCTGCTCAGTGGCAGACTAATGATTAGTTCATCTTAATGAATTGATTACTTAGAAGCAAAGCCAAGCATTGAATGCAAAATATGTCAAAATGTATTAAGGAAATGAACAAGGCATGCTAGAATTTGAGTTCCATTTAAAAATAACAAACGTATTCCAAAAAATTGGAAATCACTATGGAAAAAAACATTAATGAACAAGGATTTGAATGGTCTTTTACTATGATTATACAAATACAGGGCCTCTGTGGGTTAAATGGTCCTTGTATTATTTGGGTATACAATATTATATTTGTATCCTGAATGACACAGATTCAGTATTAAGGTATTAAAGAATCCACTGCACATATTAGGATGCAGCACATAGCTGCCAACATCAGTCACATTTTCAAAGACACATATGAGATCCACCTATATCCTATGAGACCTCCACTCTGATTCATTGTATTCTGTCTGTCCATAAATGAACACATTTTCAAAATTGCACTAGCAACTCCATAGCTAGTCCATACAAAGAAGTCCAATCCAGGGTGTCATAAAATTCTTCTAAAATTCTAACTTTTATTCTAGTCTCTGGACGATAAAATCAATTTGTAGCAGACAGCGAGTATAACCAGAGATGGTTGGAAAATCACACACCTGACGCGTTTCTCACAATAGTGTTTATTTATTAAACAAAGCCGCATGGACTTGAACTTCATAAATACTTGCCAAACATAATTAAAACAAGTAAAATCAAAACTGTATTTAACATATCTGTGAAAATGGGCAGGGGAGGTAGACTTGTGAGCCACCCAAAAGGTTCATGTATCAGACTCATTTTAAGGCAGCCTATAGTAGCTTTGAGGCAAAGAAAAAATTAAACAGCCAATAACCTGTGGCTAAACCAAGAGCACATGTATCCGTGGAAACATGAGCAATTTTTGCAACTATGAGCAGGGTATATGATAGCTGACCAACAGCTGGGTTTTGTCAGGTTAAAATAAATTGTTATGTCATAGACATGTATAATCTACATATTAAATGTTATGTATTTTGCTGTTTACCAGGTAACTCACCATTTCTTTTCTTTCGCTGTTGCTTTATGTTTTTCAATTATTGACACAGCTGGCAGTTTTGTCCCTGTGGAAGTTAACTCAATCAAATCCATCCTCTTGGGGCCTTAGAGAGTAACAGATAATTAGACCTTAAAGGGACACAATTTTTTTTTCACTTGTGCTTCTAATAAAGAAGCAGAAGTGAAAAGTCCGTTGTCCCTAGTATGAGAATAAACTGGCATGTAATGTTGATAGTACACTCCAGTTTATCCTCTGACCGACAGCTGCCATGCTTCCATAGGAAACAGGCAGCCGTCTGGTCGGCGACCGACTCTCTCGAGAGACCCTCGTTTTTTGCATTGGATCAGCAGGGGGGACTAAGTTTAGGTCCCCCCTACTGAACCCATGAAAAAACTAGCATCTCTCTCTGTGCTAGCAGCGAGAGACCCTCACATTCGGCTGTCAGAGCGGGGCGAGCCAGCAGATAGTAAAGAAACACAGCAGATAGTAAACCCACATGTATCTATTAAGATACACATTGAGTTTACTTACAAGTCCTGGGACATGTTTTGTTTAACACTTGCTTCCTTGCGACACCTCATAGCCTTTACCTAAACAGATCTGCTTCATATGATCAACTGATCTCTCTCACGGAGGAAGTCTGCATGGAACTGGATTGGTGGCTTCACAATATGGAAGCATGGAATGGGAAGGCAATTTTCTTTGTTATAGAATCAGATGCCAGTCTTTCAGGATGGGGTGCCACCTTCTCAGATCTCTCCACAGGGGGGCTTTGGACACCTTCAGAATGGACTCTCCACGTCAACTCCAGTTGATCGCAGGCTTCTTTGCAGTCTGCAGTTTCACGATTGCTCACTGACTCTGAGAATGGACAATATCTCCACTGTTGTTATGTCAATCTTTTAGGTGGTTCCTGCTCCAATCTCCTCTCGGACTTGACAAAGGAATGCTATCACTTTTGCCTTACCAGGGACATCTCCCTTCCAGCGGATGACGTCCTGGGTTTGAACAACCTAATGGCGGATTGGTTCTCGCGTCACTGGAGGGACGCCAGCGAATGGCAATTGGATCCACTAATTTTCCATTTTCTTCACCTGGCACGTGGTCCTCCTGGTCTGGACCTCTTTTCCTCCCACTTGAACCGTTAGACCGAAGTCTTTTTCAGCAGGTTTCCAGACCCATCCTGTCAAGCAGTCGATGCTTTCCTCCAACAGTGGCCAATGTCAGTAGCATATGCCTTTCCTCCTTTCTCACTGATACCTCGAACTCCTCAAAAAATGAGAGCTCTAGGGGTCAAGATCCTCCCAATTACACCTCTATGGAGGGCTCAACCTTGGTACCCCAACTTATTGGAGTTGTCGGCAGACTTCCCTCTACTACTTCCTCGGACTTTCGATCTTCTTCAAGGCCCCTCAGTGGAATATCGCCCTCTTCTTCTTCAAGATCATCTTCAACTTGTGGCCTGGACCGTTTCATGGGATCCTGGAATGTATCTGGCCTTTTGAATACAGCTAGAGAACAACTATGGGATTCCTGGGCTCCCGGAACTTGGCGTTCCTACCTCTCCTCCTGGCGCATGTGGACTAGCTGGAGTGTGAGAAGGGATACTGATCCCATCTATCTTAACATCATAATTGTCTTATCCTCACTTTTTGATCAGGGAAAGTCTTATCGTACCATCAACCTCTTTCGCTCTGCTATATCTGCTGCTCATGCTCCGGTTGATAATTCCTCCGTGGGCAGACATCCATGCCTGTAGACTTCAGTGTGGTATTCATTTGGCCAGGCCTTCTACCCCTCAATACTCTCAGTTCTGGGATGTGTGTTGTGTTTTTTCGTTTTTGGAAGCCTGGACTTCCACCTTGAATCTCACTCTTCGACAACTCTCCGCTAAGTAAGCTCTATTACTCTGTCTGGTTTCCTTCTGTAGACTCTCTGATATCAGGGCTTTTGACTTCCATGCTCTGTTCTTCACGCCTCAAGGTGTTAGTTTTTCCATTTCCTGTCGTACTAAGATGCTCTCATCATCTGTCTTCTACCCATACTTTCCCAACAAAACATCGCTTTGTGTTGCGCACTGTTTATGCCAATACGTGAGTCTCACTACTCCACTTGGTCCCCTTCAGGACCTCTTTTCCTCTCTTACGTCCGCCCTCATCAACCAGTTTTATGTCTTTCGATTGCTTGCTGGATTAGGTGGCTCCTTGGTCTTGCCGGTATTGACATCTCTTTCGGGGCCCACTCGGTCCGCGAAGCTGCAGCTTCTTCCACCTTCCCAGCGGGAGGAGTCCTTTCGGATAACTACTGACTGGTCTAGGGAGTCTACCATCCGTACCTTCTATTTTTGTCTGACTGCACATGCACTTTTTTCTCTTCTTTCGAGGCATTAAATAGCAAAATATATAAAATTAGGGATTCTTCTAGTTTTAATGACCAAATAATTTACATTTTTTTAAAGACTGGAGGCAAATATTTTTCCAACCCTTTTGTTCCCTCCCTTCTACTGGGTGTTGACTCCGCTTCTAGTTTCTGCTATTTTGTTTTTTTCTTCTACAACTTTTCCATTGTAATTTTTCAGCTGTACTGTACCTGTTTTGTAACTCATTACCCGAGTTGGGTTGCTTTCATAATGTTCTTGCAAATTACTTGCTTACATGCTTACAGGTTGTCATAGACAAAATACTTTTCACAATTGTTTTTCTTTTCCTTCTAGTGTGAGGACTCGATCTATCCTTACCCGATCCGCTTAATCCTATTCCCTGGATTTACACTGCTGAGGATGCTGTTTACATTTCCACTTGTTCCTGTTTCCTGGTTTTTCAAGTTGAAGATACTGTCTACGTTTATACTTCACTGACTTTATTTGGTGCGGCTGCATCTAAGAAAGAGGAAGTGGGAGAAGCTTCACACCCCTTTACTACTGTTATCTCGTATGTGATTGGTTGAGTTTTTATACATTATGTTAACCTCTTCTTTGCTGCTGGGAGGTTTGAGTAAAGAAAGTAAAGCTAAATATTTGCCTCCTGTCTTTAATAAAATTTACATAATTCGGTCATTAAAACTAGAATAATCCCTAATTCTAGTGGAAATTTGGACTCTTAAGCTATGGAATCAACACCATGCTCCTCAATACTCGGTGACCTCGCTCTGTAACTTTAAGTTGTCTTCTGTTTCGAGGCTGAGTTGCTTTCATTTTCCACTGATACCACTTACCAGGGGTGTTGCTAGGTCTTTAAATGATCTTGGGCTAGAGCCCAGATGAGCTCTGTCACACACACACTCTCTCTCTCACACATACACACACACTCAGTCTCTCTCACACATACACTCCCTCTCTCTCACACACACAGTCTTTCTCACACACACACACTGCATCTCTCACATACACACACTGTGTCTCTCTCTCTCACACACAACACACACACAGGGTCTCTCACTCACACACCGTCTTTCTCTCACAAACACCGTCTCTATCTCTTTCTCACACACCATCTCTCTCTTTTTCTTACACACCTTCTCTCTCTCTCTCTCCCTCACACACCGTCTCTCTCTCTCCCTCACACACCGTCTCTCTCTCACACACACCGTTTCTCTCTCACACACACTGTCTCTCTCTCTCTCTCTTACTCACACACCGTCTCTCTCTCTTTTTCTCACACACCGTCTCTCTCTCTCTCTCACACACCATCTCTCTCTCTTTCTCACACACCATCTCTCTCTCTCTCTCTCACACACTGTCTGTCTCATTCTCACACACACTGTCTCTCTTTCTCACACACACTGTCTGTCTCTCTATCTTTCTCACACACACTGTCTTTCTCTGTCTCTTTCTCTCACACACTGTCTCTCTCTGTCTCTTTCTCCCACACCGTCTCGCTCTCTTTCTCACACATCGTCTCTCTCTCTCTCACACACCATCTCTCTCTCTCTTTCTCACACACCATCTCTCTCTCTCACACATGTCTCTCTCTCTCTCACACACACACACCGTCTCTCTCTCTCTCACACACACACACACACCGTCTCTCTCTCTCTCACACACCATCTCTCTTACTCACACACCGTCTCTCTCTCTTTCTCACATACCGTCTCTCTCTCTCTCACACACACCGTCTCTCTCTGTCTCTTTCTCACACACCGTCTCTCTCTGTCTCTTTCTCACACACAGTCTCTCTCTCACACATACACCGTCCCTTGCCTTATAGGGAAACCTCGCCACAGATGAAATGTTGAGTTATTTTGTATCCATCTGTGAGTACAACTTGTCGGCTCAACACCTTTCTATTTCGGACTCCCTGGAAACCGAAAGAAACCTCCGTTTATAAGAATTCAACCTCCGTTGACAAACCTCGACTTGAACTTAACCAACAATTCTATCTTCTCCAATCCTCTGATCATCGACTATCTTACCAACGATTCTGCCTTCTCCAACCCCCAGACCTCGGATTGTATAGACAGACTTTCTTACTGCCTTAACCCTGAAGCTGCTGCATCATTGTTGCAAGTATTAACTTGCTATTACCAGTCTCCATAGAAGTGAATTACTCTTGCTTGTCAGATTCATACTAACCTGTTAATTAACTGTAGGGCTGTACTGTGCAGGGCTGTACTGTGCACCTTCTCTCTCTCTCTCTCTCTCTCTCTCTCTCTCACACACACACACACCGTCTCTCTCTCTCTCACACACACACACACCGGCTCTCTCTCTTTCTCATACACTGTCTCTCTCTCTTTTTTTCAAACACCATCTCTCTCTTTCTCAGACACCGTCTCTCTCCTTCTCACACACCGTCTCTCTTTCTCACACATCATCTCTCTCTCTCTTTCTGTCTCTTTCTCACACACACACACTGTCTCTCTCTTTCTCACACACTGTCTCTCTGTCTCATTCTCACACACACTGTCTCTCTCTCTCTTTTTCACACACACTGTCTCTCTCTCTATATTTTTCACACACACAGGCACCCTGAGACACACACACATACACTTCCGCAAACACCCTGACACACACACCTAGACACCCTGACACACACACCTAGACACCCTGACACACACCTAGACACCCTGACACACACTTACACACATTGAGACACCCACACACAATCACACTTTTCTTCTTTTTTCTTTTTTTTTTTTTTACCTTACTGTTGGTCCCCCTCCCTGCTAAATTCTGTTTATTTGTAGGGAGGTGGATGTTTTCGGCAGTGTCTGAAACTGCAGAACACTGCCATTCAGGATCTTCTGCTGGATGGCAATTAAAAAAAATGCATTTAGCCCCTCATTAAGGAGATGTAGAGAGCAGGATAGGTAGTAAATAGAAAAGCAAAAAGGACAGACGAGAAGAAAGAGGAAAGTGATAAAAACAAGTGACCGTGAGTTTACCGATGCATTCCGCACCCTGGTCACCTGACATCCGGTGAGCAGATTATCTCACAGCACGATGGGGTGGAGCTTGCACCCATCTCACTGTTCTCTGTTTGGCCAGGAGGTGCGGTCACCGCAGGCACTTGCTGTGGGCCGCACCTCAAGGAGGAGAGGTTAGGGAGAGAGCTCCCTATAGCAGCCTCTCCTCCTGATCGGCCCTCACCCCCACGGGAGTTTAATCCTCCGATTCTGGGACCATGTCCCATAAAGTATACTTAAGCCCCAGAGTCTCCTTTCGGGGCTATGCAGGGGGGATTTGGGGCTATAGCCCCAGTAGCCCACCCCTAGCGACACCATTGCCACTTACAGTTGAATGTGGAATATCTAGCACGGATGAAATTTCATGAACTGACTTATTGCAATGGTGGCATCCTATCACAGTACCACGTTGAATTCACTGAGCTCTTCAGAATGACCCTGTTTTCACAAATGTTTGTAACTGTAGACTGCATGGCTAGGTGCTTGATTTTATACACTTGTGGGAACGGGTCTGATTGAAACACCTGAATTCAATAATTAAATTGTGTGTCCCAATACTTTTGTCCAAACAGTGTATATTGACAGATAAAGTATATAGACTGATTGATAGACACATAATTAGACTATAAGTTTCATTTTAACCTTTTCATGACCAGACACACTGCTCCTTTTCTAGTATTTTGTGTAGACAAATGTTTAGATAGAACAATAAAATGCCACACTCTAGGGTATTTAGAACTAAGTGATGCAGCCCCAGCCCATTGAGATAGGATAGAGGGCAGCTGCCCCTAACTCCCTTGCAAGCCCTCCCCTGATCTTGCTAGTTGTACTCAAAGTGATTTTTAGAATATCTGTCTTTAAGGCATTCCAAGATATTTTCTTCTAATAAACAGAAAAAATATTGAAAATGTAGTCATAATATATGGCCATATTTGATTAAACAAGTTTGAATATCCCTTTAATGCTATGCAAGCTGCAAAAGCTGTTACACTTGGTAAGAATTGTATTCAGCTTGTTTGTCCTTTTGTCCTACAGCTGGGATTAAACATTTTATTCAGAATATTTTGCCAGTTGGACTGAATGAAGCCGTGGCCAACACCAATACCCAAACTATTGGTCTTGGGTTTTTTCTACAAAAAATTCACTGTACCAGTATTAGGTCATTAAGTATTTAAGTGGTTAATAGTGATGGTCTAGCATAAAATAGTATACAGTAGGGTCTACTCAATAAAAAGAAAATTACAGGGAATTGAGATGGGACTTTCAAACTTTAGGCCAATGTGTTGGAAAAATTCTCCAATGCAGATGAATGGAAACATTTTTCCAACTCAGCTACTTTGGCCTTAAGTATCAAATTCCTGTCTCAATTCCCTGCAATTCTCTCTTTATCGAGTAGACGCTACTGTATACTATTTCATGCTCGACCACCACTATTAAAGCTGTGGTGCAATCTCAGTGCTGGGACATGTCCTGTGAGTGCAATCTGCATGCTTGGGTAAGTCCTGGATCGTAGGATAAGTCCTGTCAATTCAATCTGGCTGCTGGGGCAAGTGGTGGGGCACATCTTGTGAGTGCTGGTGTAAGTCCTGTAAGTAAAAATCTGGGTGCTGGATCAAGTCCTGTGAGTGCAATCTAAGTGCTCCGTTAAGTCCTGGCAGCAATGCGAGTGCAGAGGAAGGAAATAAAAACAAGAAATGGACTCCTTTCAATAACCTTTTTATTACATATATAAAGAGCTGTGGGTCTCGTACTGAAAAGTTTGGAGACCCCTGGTTTAGAGGAAATGCAGGATGTAAATAACTGTGGTAACAATGCTTTTACTATTAAGTCTATAATGACTAACCTTACCTTGACATTTGATATATTAACAAATATGAAGTGAACAAAACTATGAGGGTGGTTAGATATACTGTAATAAAAAAGAAACTTACCCGCCGCCACGAGGTCCGTGCCTCCGCTGCCGCTGCCCCTGCAGGCAGGGTGGACGGACAGCGAAGGCTCCGTTCAGCATCTCAGCCCTCCAGGGCTGCAGACGCGCTCACCACTTCCCCTCGACGAACGCGCAACAAACCGAAACTGCGCGCATGCGCAGTACCGCTACACTCAGAAAATTAGCATAGCCTTAAAGGGCTATACTTATACTTTTTTGGGGACCTAATAGGGGCGGGTTTTACCGCCCAAATTGTATTTAAACCTTCAGTTGCTACTCAGACCTTGCCTGAGATAGTTCCTTGTGGCTTGATCTAGCGTTTATTCTTGATTATTGACTTCGGTTTTTTGACTCTTGCTGTGATTTCTGACTCCTCTGTTTGCTGCCTGCCCCGATCCTTTTGCCTGTTTTTGACCTTGCCTCCTCCATACCGTCTTTGTACCGTTGCTCCTGTTGTGTTTGACCCGGCCTGCTGACCATCCGTTCGTCCAGTATTTCCTGCGTATCCCTGCTTCAGTGTGCGGTTGCAATCAGTGTTCCAAGTCCTGGGTGGTCATTTACCTGAGGCTCAACCGTAGGGTATAATACCATTCAGGTGAATAGACACTGTCCTGCCTCCAAACCTGTTGCAGTAAGATACCAGGTCTTCGCATCGCGGATCCAGTCCTCAGATCCTACTCAGTCCGTGACATATACAACGATTATTTAACAATTTCAGAAACATGGGTAACAGGTGTCAAAATTTAATGGGACATGTATTGTATGTACATATATCTAAACATATATGTAGATAGCAAAAAACACAGATTTTTTTTCATTATTATTTCTCAGTGAGGGCTTGTGTTGAAAATGTGTATTAGGCCCTGTTATGCAACGGTGGGCATAAATAGGGACAAGTATCATAGCTCTTTAAATTTAAGGGGATTTGGTCCTTCTGTTAAATCACAGTGACTATTTCCACAAAAACATTTTCATCCCTATTTTATAAGTGCATTACACATTATAATCTCTGGCATTGTTATTATACTGTTCAAATACTGTGCTACTGTCAGCACTTTTAAGAGTTTTTCTTTTAATGGCAGAGATGCATATCTATAGCTTTCTAAAGGCAACATAAATGTTCATTCATAATGCAAATATCGAATAAACCCAGACAACAAAATGCATTAACAGCACGGAAATGTCTCTGTGTGGTATTTAATATTTTCCTCCAATATGTGGACAATGTCAATATGTTTATAGCAAAAATATATAATGACCGGCGTAAGGGGAAAAGATTCTTCACGGAATAAAAATAAATAAATAAATTAAATGGTGAGATAGCAGTTAATTTAGAGATAGGGTAACAAATTAAACATACAACATAAAGGGTGAAGAGAAAAAAGATATTTCAAAGCTGTAGAGCTTGAAATATCCCTTAAAGGGACTCTGAAAACTTTTTATACCCTGAATGTAGAGAACAGAAAATGATGAAAAATCTATATATTGTGTTAGCAGAATTGCAAGCAAATGTATAAATTAGAAGAATAATGTTTTTTAAATGAGTCTGTGGAGTCTCCTATTCATGACATCACCTATGGCTTAATATGCAAATGAACTGATTTTCTATGGGAAATTGGTACTTTACACATCAAGCCACAGACATAGTCATAAACAAAAAGACACTAAAGATGCATTTAAAACACATTTTTGTCCTAATTTAGGTATTTGCTTGCAATTCTTCTAACCCAATATATAGATCAATTTTTATTCTCTACACTCTACAGTAAAACAATGTTTAGGTGATATAGTCCCTTTAATAATTTGGAGCATGATTACATAACATAAAATATGTATCACTGGACCACCAACGTCTTCTACACTTCACTGCAGCAACTTCAGATCTCCTGTTTATAAATATGTAATGAATGTTTTTCTTCTTTCTATGGTGTAACTAGAGTTAATTTATCTCAGGCCAGGGAAGGGCTGACAGCCTTAGGCCTGGCGGAAAAGTCCAGTCAAGTGACCCATTTCGCCACCAAATCAGCCCACCATCCACTCCTCCAACTGCTCACCGCAAGGGAAGCTGTGTCGGGGAACGAAGTTCCCTACACAGAGTGGTGCTGCTGTCGTGCGCAAATCCCCTCCTCTACCCTGCGCATGAGGTCATGCTCAAGGGTCAGCGGGAGGTAAGAAGCACATCGGCAGCATGAAGATAATGGGGAGCCCACAGCCTCAGGGATCAAGGAGACCACAGCCCCGTTTAAAAAAAATAAAGCTAAAAAGACTGTTTGGTAAGTGTGTGTGGACTAAGTGTATGTATGTGAGTGTGTGTGTATAAATGGGTAGGTGTGTGTGGGGTAAGTATATGTATGTATGTAGGTGAGTGTGTGTGTGTGTGTTTGTATAAATGTGTATGTGTGTGGGGGGGTAAATGTATGTATGTGAGTGTGTGTGCATAATGGTGTATGTGTGGGGGGGGGTTAATGTATGTTTGTGAGTGTGTGTGTGTGTATAAATGTGTATGTGTGTGGAAGGGGTAAGTGCATGTGTGGTGTGTGTGTGGGGTACGTGTATGTGTGGTGTGTGGTGTGTGGGGGAGTGTGACTGTGTATGCATGTGTGTGTAGATAATGTGACTGCTGCACATTAGTGTGAAATATATATATATATATATATATATATATATATATATATATATATATAAAAGTCCAAGAGTAGGTGCACTCAGCTTCAAAGTAGTGTAGTAAGAATAAACTCAGCCCGGGTGCCGTGCAGTTCGAAAGCATAGTATGTACCATATGTGTTTATTTGTTACATAAAAGGTTTGACTGAGACATCTATTTAAAAGACCCGTGAGTGCGTGTTTTTTGGATCATCTTGGAGATACTTATATATATATATATATATATACACAAGTATATATATTATTTATTATTTTATATAGGAATGAATGAAAAATGAATGTGGTCCACGCACACATACATTTCTATTGAAGTGGCCCTCTGCAGAATAAACTTGGACACATCTGCTCTATAGGATTAAATTTAGTTGGAATAGAGCACTAACCGCCCAAAGACATATCTGATTTAATTTTACTACACAAATGTTCCACACTGGGGCTCCCTCAATAGCTGGCAAATAATTTGGAAATAGTCTATCACCACCCCCTCTGTGAATCTGTTTCCTTCACAATCTGCTGACAGAGAAGCGTTTCAGTAAATCTGAATAAACCTGCTGTACATTATAGAATAATATGGTAATTTGTGGCGAAACAATGAATAAAAGGAAACACAAGGAGAAACCCTACGCTCTAGTGTTGGATTCTATCTTTTTGTAATCCAAGGATGCTCAATGAATTATTACATAGTTGACATCAGATTATTCTCTGTTTAACAATGTAAGAACGTTCGTCTGTGTGGGTATATATATGAACCTGGAGGCTGGAGCAACTGTTCGCTCTTGGCATTGATTACATAATCAAGTATCATGTTCACCTTTTTGCAGTATACGTAGGGTTATAGTCAATAAAAAGTTACCTGGGGTGAAAAAAGCTGACAAAAAGTTCTACTACTAATCCAACTAATTTGCAAATCCCTTGTTAATACACCAGAGGCCACTGTTTAAAAGAGGCCATCCACCTATAGTGTCCGTAATGTTTTTTTTACTGTATAGTGTAAAGTAACTAAAAACAGAGCTGTATAATGTAAGTTTTTAATTATTATAAAAGCCGTTTCCAGTGTTTAAACCCTTCCCTGCAATTGATCGCTGTGTACGCAGTGATCTTACACAGTAGCACATTTTCAGCTGTCTATGCATTTTTTTAGTGGTTACCGTATTTGCTCGATTATAAGACAAGGTTTTTTTTTAGAGCAAATGCTCTGAAAAATCCCCCTCGTCTTATAATCAAGGTCGTCTTATAATCTGACCTAAAATTGAGGTCAGACTATAAGACAGGGATCCAGGTCCCCAGCAGAGTTGCAGGGGATGTCTGCGCGATGAGCGCAGACTCCCCTGCTTCCGCCCGGCACGACCGCCGGGTCTTCTATGAAGAAGCCGGGTACTTCCGCATTCGTCACAGAAGTCCCGGCGATCGTGCCGGCGGCAGCAGGGGAGGTCTGCGCTCATCGCGCAGACATCCTCTGCTGCCCCACTAGCCACCAGGGAAAAGCGGGCAGCCGGGGGATGTCTGCACAATACGTGCAGACATCCTCCTTGCTGCCCGACACGGCAGTCTATTATGACGGACCAGCTGTCCGTCATAATAGACTGCCGTGTTGGGCAGCATGGAGGATGTCTGCAAGTATCGTGCAGACATCCCCCGGCTGTCCCCACTAGCCACCAGGGATCGAGGTAAGGGGGAGGGAGGGTGTCAGAGAGACAGGGGGAGGGAGGGGGCAGAGAGACGGGGGGGGGGACAGAGACAAGGGGAGGGGGGGAGAGACAGAGCAACAAGGGGAGGGGGGGACAGAGCAGGAAGGGGGGAAGAGACAGAGGGAGGGGGGACAGAGCAACAAAGGGAGGGAGGGGGGCAGAGAGAAACATGTGGGGGGGAAGAGACAGGCGAGGGGGGACTCAAAGGGAGGGGGAGTGAGACAAAGCTGGGGGCAAGGGAAAGAGTGAGGCAGCATTGGCACATAAAAGGAAATAAACACAAGAAATGCATTTTTTGATATAATATTTTATTAAAAAAGCAATATATACAAGAATATATACAAGTTTAACTTTTTTCCTATAGGGTAGTCTTATATTCAAGCTTTTAGTTTTTTTCCTAAAGGAATATCCAAAGTTTGGGGGGTCGTCTTATAATCAGGGTCGTCTTATAATCGAGCAAATACGGTAATTTTTTTTGCTGTGATTTATTACATTATATCAAAGTCTCTTTTAAGAGCTATTAACCCCTTGCTTGCCGTATATCACTGCCCAAGCAGCTCATATGGTCACTTCACTGCCTAAGCAGTGCATATGGTCACTGCCTAAGCAGTACACATGGAGCAATCTAATCGCAAAAGGTTTTTTTTTGCTATCAGCAAAGGGGATTACGTGTATTCCTTTGGAAGCTGTTTGAATGTGTGTATAGCGATCAGTAACAGCAAAGGTCAGTGGCAAAGGTAGTTTGGTGATTGCTCAGATGAGCATCACCATTCACCTGGTTAGATCAATATTGGTAAATATTGTTCTGACCCAAATGGATCTGCCTCCCTCTCCTCACTTGAGTTTTAGTGAGTGAGAGAGACAGATCTGTATAATATAAGTTTTTAATTGTAATAAATTAAATAAAATGTAAAAAAAAATTGTGAGATCCAAGGGATATAAAAGCCATACCCATTGTATAGTGTACCCTGTGTATTAATTAAGTTGGAAAATCAAAAAAGCGCACCTCTCAAATGTAGCCTTTCAACCCCCAAAAAAGCTGACAAACCTTGGGAGATGTTGCTGAACCCATATTGGGGTATTGTTTGTCAGTGACACATACCGAAATATGTGAATTTGTGTCTAAAGTACAATGTATGTGGGAAAGCATACACAATAAAATTACTACCACAAACTTTGACAAAGGCTGGTGGTAGAACTTGTGCATGGAAAGTGTTGAAATACTACCATTTGAGATAGCCTAGGGTGTCTACTTTTACCAAATATTTGCTTTTTTGGGTAAAAATGCACTGTCCAGCTTAAAAAAAAGTCCCAAATGAAAGATGGGCTCAGGCTGACTACACGTCAAAATTCCAAGTTTGAAATGCGCACCTTCAAAATGTGGCCCTTTAGCCCACAAACAACCTAACAAACCTATGCATGGGTGGTATCCCTGTACTCAGGAGATGTTGTTGAACACATATTGGGTTATTGTTTGTCAGTGTCACATACCAAAATCTGTGAATTTATGTCTGAAATACAATGTTTTTGAGAAAAAAAAACACAAAAAAATTACTACCACAAAAATTTACAAAGGCTGGTGGTAGAATTAGTGCATGGAAAGTGTTAAAATACCACCATTTGAGATAGCCTAGGGTGTCTACTTTTAAAAACTATATGGGTTGATGGGATAAAATACACTAGCTGGCTTCAAATATGTCCCAAATGGGACATGGGTGCAGGTTGTCTGCATGTCACAATTTCAAGTTGGAAAACCAAAAAGCGCACCTCTCAAATGTGTCCCTTTAACACCCAAACAAGCAGACAAAACTATGCATGGGTGGTATCCCTGTACTCAGGAGATGTTGCTGAATACATATTGGGTTGTTATTTGGCAGTGACACATACCAAAATATGTGAATTCATGTATGAAGTACAATGTTTATTGGAAAAAAAACACAAAAAATTCTACCACAAACTTTGACAAAGGCTGGTGGTAGAATTAGTGCATGGAAAGTGTTAAAATACCACCATTTGAAATAGCCTATGGTGTCTACTTTTAAAAAATATATGGGTTTATGGGGTAAAATACACTGGCTGGCTTCAAATATGTCCCAAATGGGACATCGGTGCAGGCAGGGCCGGACTGGGAGCAAAAACCAGCCCTGGAAAAAATTTGTATACCAGCCCCATAGCATAAAAATTTTAAACCAGCCCCATAGCATAATATAATACATATTTCTGTATTGTCTCTCTCTCATTTCTGTAGCGTCTCTCTCTCTCACATTTCGGTAGCGTCTCTCTCTCTCGCATTTCTGTAGCGTCTCTCACTCTCGCATTTCGGTAGCGTCTCTCTCTCTCTCGCATTTCGGTAGCGTCTCTCTCTCTCTCTCTCGCATATCTGTAGCGTCTCTCTCTGTCCTTTCTGTAGCGTCTCTCTCTCTGTCCTTTCTGTAGTGTCTCTCTCTCTCTGTCCTTTCTGTAGTGTCTCTCCCCCCCCCCCCCCTTACACCTTAGTGGCTTTCTCCCCCCCTTCCTCCTGTAGTGTCTCTTTTCCCTCCCTTCTCCCTGTAGTGTCTTTCTCCCCCCCTTCCCCTGTATTGTCTCTTTCTCCCCCCCCTTCCCCCTGTAGTGTCTTTCACACCATCCCCCCAGGATATTGCCAATTAATATGCCAGGGTATTGCCACTTAATATGCCAGGATAATGCCAATTAATATGCCAGGGTATTGCCACTTAATATGCCATGATATTGCCACTTAATATGCCAGGGTATTGCCAATTAATATGCCAGGATATTGCCACTTAATATGCCAGGATATTGCCAAATAATATGCCAGGATATTCCCACTTAATATGCCAGGATATTGCCCTTCAGTATGCTTGTTATGCCACCCTCCTCCCCCCTTCCCCAGCCAGTACTTATCTCCTTGCTGCTGTCTCCCGGTGCAGGTCCGTGGCTGTGAGGGAAGCGTTGTGCGCTCCCCTTACTGCTACAATAAAGTTTGTTGAAAAAACTTTTAAACGTTTAAACTTTATTGATCAGCGCGGCTGGAGGGGAGCGCACAACGCTTCCATCACAGCCACGGACCTGCACAGCAGAATGGAGGTAAGTAAACGGGCCCACCGCCACTTTAAGCAATTCGGCTTTAAATTTGCTTGATGCCGCAGGTTGTTGCAGCAGCCGAATTTCTTAAAGTGGCGGCCGCCGCCGAGTCACTTTAACCGGGAAAGGCGGCCCCGGGGCAGGCGGCCCACTGGGATTTTTCCCGGTATCCCGGTTGGCCAGTCCAGCCCTGGGTGCAGGCTGTCTGCATGTCAAAATTTCAAGTTGGAAAACCAAAAACTGCACCTCCCAAATTTGGCCTTTTAGCCCCAAAACAACCCAACAAACCTATGCATGGGTGGTATCCCTGTACTCAGGAGAAATAATAGAATCTATTTAGCAGGTTTTTTCATTTGCTTTTGTCGATGAGGAGAAGATGTTTCTAATAAAAGTCAGGAAATTTGTGTTTTTTGATTTTTTTTACCATATTTTTTTTTTTTATATATAATATTATAAGATATGATCAAAATGATGGCATCCAGAAGAAAATTACAGCTAAACACAAACAGCACAGAAATGTTAAAATAGCCATTGTCCAGAATGGCCAAAAAGTTTCAAAGACTCTGTCCTTAACGGGTTAATTGGATTGTGTCTGTGTGTATATGCATCCTACATACTGCCGGGCTGCATTATGCATACTCTTTCTGCAGCATGTGGAACAAATATGTGTCCCTGGAAACATGACCGATGTTTGCAACTATGCAGTCATGTGTTCATAGCTTCCATCAGCGTTTTAATAGCCCTCTGCACAATACACCAAGTAACAATTTAAGTAATACACTCAGCAGCTTGAGCCAACGATTTTGGTGGGAAAGTGAGACACTGCTATCTCCTGCCATTAACTGCCTATAAACTTCAGAGTGGGGAAAAGCACATGAATTTTTCTAGCTTAAGGCTTTTGTCTCCAACGAATAATGTATTTCTCCTTATGGCTCTTACACCCCCTGATTAGTCAGCCATAGAAATAAACCCTGACAGAATACCACAGCGTTTTGACTGAATCGTTAAAGCTTTTAGACAGGATGCGTGTTATCCCTGCTGTTCCATCAGCCCATTTTGCCGCTATGGCAACCAAAAGTAAAAAAAAAAAGCCATTGTGAACATTTCAGAACCATGATGTGATTGGCACCTTAATAGTATCTTTGAGCATGATATGAAAAATAGCATGGTGTCCAAAAGCATAATTGCTTGTGTGCTGTATAATCAATCGCCTGATGCTACGGGGACAAATGTTAGCTTTGAAAATAATCACACGCCCATATGGTGCTGGTAACCAGTCAGCGGGAATGTTTGACAATGACTTAACAGGAAACATTTAGCATTTTGATGTGATGCACCCATAGCTTCTCTATAATTCGCATTGAACAACATGCTGGCGAAAATGTGCTTGTTTAATCAATGACACCTGGCTGGAGAAGGCAAGAGTTTATTGCTCTCAGGTTGTCCAGGAGGCTCGGTTGTAAATCAGTAGTGCTGACATAGTGTGTTTGTTTGTAACAGTTTTTCCATGTTAGTATTCCAAATAAGAATGAGCAAACAATCACAAGGGACTGCCTGGAAACAATACTCCAGTATTAAGAGCCATGTGTGCGCTTTATTAATCCCTTAGGATCATAGCTTGTGTGGTATGAACACAAAGCTCTGAGTTTGGCAGTTGTCTGAGATATTTTTGTTGTGAAATCTCATTTTTGTTGAGTTTTATACAATAAACGAAAAGCATTCCATACTTAACACTGGGCCATGTTTGGGTGAAACGAGTCGTATATGCCGACATTATTACGCCCACCTGAGAGCTGTTCTACACATCACTGGACTTTTACTAAAACGGAGCAACACATTTTACATGTAAAAATGTATTATTGTGCATTAAATGAAGTCTAAAACTTTACTACAGTCTTAGCTTTACACTTTCCTCCTTTACTATCTTATTTTGTCTCTCTACCCGCTGCCTACTTCATGTATATAGAGGAGGTCTCTCTGAGCGTGTAAATTGGAGACACATTTTCAGCTGCAGCTCTGTTTTGAATACTTGGGTTTAACTTACCAAGCTTGAAGATTTGAAGTTGCTCAGTACCCTGTGAGTCTATTTCCATTTGGGGAATTTTTATTTTATACAGATAACACTATGCATATTATTTATTTTATTTTATTCGTATGCCAACTGAACAATTGAAAGAGCATCCTTGAATATAAGTATACATTTTTTTTGTGTACACAGCACCTTGAGGAGACCCATTTTTCCATTATATGCACTGTACTTTACTGATATTTATATTCAAACATGGAGAGAAAAGAGGGCGAGTAAAGTGGAATAAGAATACCATATTGTAATTATGAACACATGATAATGTCTACTTTAACATACAAGTTCTGGATGCTACCAATGATGGTTGGAAAGAAGAATTAATCTGCAGATGTTTTTTCCTGCTGTACTTGAGAAGATGGGGGGGGGGGGGGGTTTCTCCACTTATGGTAATTTCTGGGATCGTGAGTACAGTACTAATTGGGATTTTGACTGGGTGGTGTTCCTAGTAGGCAGTGATGCAGGTGTCCTAAGGTGAGCTTAAAAGGACACCTGTTTTTTTACATGATTGAATTAACTGCATATAAATGAAAAAATAAAATGAGATGTTTATCTCCTGTCTCCATTTTGTGAATATTTCCCATGAGCATCTTCAGACAGAACAACCCCCCTTTTTGATAGCATTTCTAAAACTAGACCCACCAGCTATGACTAAAGGGAAGCAGAAAGGGTAGCACCTATTTTTATTATATGTGAAATGCACGTATGTTTTACTTTTATATAGTTTGTAGTTCTCCTGTAGTTTTATAATTAAAATAATTTCACAGGGGCCTATAAATTCAATGGCATTCAATACGCAGGGATTGGACATATAGGCAGGATGGTTGCCATTGCAACAGCAATATTTCGATTACACTTTATTTGCAGTTTTTAGGAGATAGGAGGAGTTGAGTAAAAAGAAAATAGAAAGACAGATCTGTTTCTTTCTATTTACTCTATATGATCCCTATCCAAAAAATATTTTTTTCAGATACTATGGGTGGAACTGCCCCTTTAATATTGGATAATATTCCATGCTTATATCACAAGTTCCTTTCCTGATATCACACTTCAATAATATGCTGAACATTAATAAATGTTTTGATTTTCCTAATTTTTTTCACAAGGATTGTTATTAGAATCATATGGTTAGATGCCGGTGAGAGAGCTAAGTGGGCTAATGCATAATCAGTAACGTCTGTTATTACTTTTGGGGTCTCAGGTTAAACTCCCAGCAGGTTTGACTCAGCCCTTCATCCTTCTGAGGTAGATAAAATTAGTACCATGAAAATTGGGTAATAGTTACTTCTCCTGGATGTTGGGCAAACGTAACATCCCCAAGAGATACATGTAAACCAGATAATATCTGAAAGTACCTTTCCTGGTTAAACACTTTGTTATTATTATTATTACTGAAACTTACCAACCACTGTGTAGAATACTTGAGAATAATAAAAGGGTTGATATTATGAATGGCCTCAGAGTCATCTCATTTAGAACATTTCTGAGCATGAATTACACTTTCTATATCAGAATAGTGTCTTAAGGTCTAGCTAATATGGAAAATCATTGGTCCTTAAAAGGTTACATTAATAGCTGTATAAATCATTACAAAATGTAATGAGATTCTTTTGCAGCTTTTAAAATACATATTACACTGGGGCACCGTTATTTGTAGGTGAAGAGTTTAAGAGTCAATGCTTCACTGTTATTCTTCAAAACCTCAGTTCCAGAGTGATAAATGGTTTCCATGGAGATTTCATCTATTTAAAAAAATCTGCCCCATTGTTTGAAAGAAAACTGAAAATCCTTTTCATTTTTACATTGTACTCTCGCAGTCTTTGGAACCACTGAATCTAATTTTAGAAGGATAACAAAATGTTCCTCATTAAGCTGAATTTCAAATACTTCCATTTTCTTTGTCATTGTTTCTTCTGATACCGTCAACAGAAAGTGCTGATTGGATGATAGCATATGGGTTTTTACTGATGCAGGATTGGAGGGTTTACATGCATCAGGCAGGCTAGGTACTTGCACGACTCTGGTTGAGGCACTGTGGCTGGAAATGGGTGCGTCATACTGGTAGCACTACCAGTGGCGGCTCTAGACTTTGTGAGGCCTTAGGCGAAAGTCGAACATGAGGCCCTCACGGACACACATTATTAAATAAAATATATGCAAGTGATAATAAAAATGAACTGTAGAAATAGCATATTTCAAGATCAGACTCAAATCCCAGCTTCTAGAAATGAACAGCTCCTAGAAATTTATTTGTCCCATAATTATTCTACAAACATCTATACACATTTGGTATAGATAAAATTGTGTGCGGCTGACTAACTCACATTGTTATTGCTGTGTCCTAAATGTGAACACTAACACATATCACACAGTCATTCATAGACACACTCAGTGAGCACACACTGACTCACAGACACACTCAGTCAGCACACAATCACACTCAGCCAGCACACACTCACAGATACACTCAGCCAGCACACACTGACTCACAGACACACTCAGAAAGCACACAATCACACACTAAGAGAAACACTCAGCCAGAAGGAAAGGTGCTCAATGTTGAAAGTGGTCTCACAGACCACGTTGTGCTAGAATATTGGCACTTTGTTCTTCCTCACAGCACCGGATGCACTGTAATTTAGCCATTCAAAATGCCAGAATTTTGCCACTCAATATGCCAGGATTTAGCCATTTAATATGCCAGGATTTAGCCATTTAATATGCCAGGATTTACCCCCTCAATATGCCAGGATTTAGTCCCTCAATATGCCAGGATTAAGCCATTCAATATACCAGGATTTTGCCCCTCAATATGCCAGGATTGTGCCACTCAATCTGCCAGGATTTTGCCCCTCAATATGCCAGGATTTTTCCACTCTATGCCAGGATTGTGCCCCACAATTTGCCAGGATTTTGCCACTCTATGCCAGGATCTTGCCCCTCAATTTGCCAGGATTTTGCCACTCTATGCCAGGATTTTGCCCCTCAATATGCAAGAATTTTGCCCCTCAATATGCAAGAATTTTGCCCCTCAATATGCAAGAATTTTGCCACTCTGTGCCAGGATTTTGCCCCTCATTATGCCACAATTTTGCCCCTCATTGTGCCACAATTTTGCCCCTCATTATGCCACAATTTTGCCCCTCATTATGCCACAATTTTGCCCCTCAATATGCCAGGATTTTGCCACTGTATGCCAGGATATTGCCCCTCATAATGCCACTATTTTGCCCCTCACAATGCCAGGATTTAGCCTCTCACTATGCCAGGATTTTGCCACTCTGTGCCAGGATTTTGCCCCTCATTATGCCAGAATTTTGCCCCTCACAATGCCAGACTTTTGCCTCTCAATATGCCAGGATTTTGCCTCTCAATATGCCAGGATTTTGCCACTGTATGCCAGGATATTGCCTCTCACTATGCCAGGATTTTGCCCCTCACCTCATTATGCCAGGATTTTGCCCCACACTGTGCCAAGTCTTTGCTCGTTTGTACCACCCTCCTCCCCCCTTCCCTTGTACTTACCTCCATGCTGATCTCCGTTGTTTCCTCCGTGCATCTTCCCTCCTGCACGGAGGAAGGAAGTTCCGGTCCCGTTTTTTTTTTTTTTTTTTAAACTTTATTGAAGCTGCCCGGGTTCAATAAAGTTTAAAAAAAAAAAAAAACGCGACCGGAACTTCCTTCCTCCGTGCAGGAGAGAAGATGCACGGAGGAAACGTCCCAGGTTAGTGTAACAGGGAGCTTAACGGCAGCGTTAAGCTCCCTGATACATCAAAGGTAATAAGGTGAGTTAGGCATCCGCGAGGCCCCCGTGAGTGCGAGGCCTTAGGCGGCTGCCTAACTCGCCTAATTAGAGAGCCGCCTCTGAGCACTACCCACTTGGACCATTTTCCACATATTTTTTATCACCATATCTCACTAGTTTTGGAATATGCTTAACATGGCCTTCCCCAGCATGCTATGTTTTAGGGTGCAGGTGTACAAAGTGAATCCTATGTAGGCAGCTCCTTTGACCAGCTGTAAAAAAAAATCTCACCAATTCCGCTATACATTGTGTAGGAACAAGTTTGTTCCTGCACAATGTATAGCTAAATTGGTGAGACGAAATGTTCATCTCACCTCAACTCACCTGCTACTCACTTCAACTCACCTGCTACTCACTTCAACTCACCTGCTACTCACTTCAACTCACCTGCTACGCACCTCAATTCACCTGCTACTCACTTCAACTCACCAGCTAAGCACGTCAATTCACCTTTTAGTGAATAGCTCCAACTGAGTCTCTCCATGGTAATCCTGGGGACAATAAATATGGCTACCTGGACCATAACAGAAGCATCGAAGCACTACACATAATCAAGTTGAGCTTTGTTCTACAGCATGTCACTTTAGATAAGTGTGTCACTGCAAACTATACAAAAGAGCACTTCAGTTATGTTATCATTTAATGGCCAATTAATGCAAATAAAAGTAGATTGGTAAATATTAGGTGTTTGATGACTGTCATCAAGCACAGATAGGTTTTCAGTTTTACATATAATCAATAGATTGTTTTTATAACGAACATTTACTTTTTTTTTTTTTTAAATCAAATTTTTATTAAGTTTTTCTTCTTTTTTTTTTTATAGAACAAGGATAAGGGGTGGGAGAGTGTGGTACAAAAATAGAATAGGAAAAGGGGGAGGGTGGGGGGGTAAGTAAGATAACACAGCCATATTGCAAGTTCCGGGCGCAGCCGGTTTCAGTATAATAAAACAGCAGTACATTAAGGTAAAGTTGGCATGACGAGCTCATGTAGTTGGGTGATGTGGTGATGAGAAGTATTTATAGTTATGGGTAGGGGGCGGAATTGACTCGGGGGGAAAGGGAAGGAAGAATAGGAAGAAAGAGAGGGGAAGAAGAAAGAGAAAAGAAAGAGAAGAAGAAGGGAAGAAAAAAAAAGTGAGGGGGGGGAAGAGGGGGGTGAGGTGGCTTTAGTATAGGTAGGCAGTTCAGAGGGAAGACAGGTCACCTACCGTGTCTCCACCAGTGACTGTGCAGTGCTCACTCCGTCCTCCCGGCTCCCCCGAGCCCCCCGGGTTCATGGTCAGCCTCCAGTCGCATTTCAGACGTGGGGATCATAGAGGACAAGGAACTCACACTGAGAATATCTGGCCACTCCACCAGGGCATGTGGGCATCCAGCCATGGGTCCCATATTTTATGGAATGATCGTGTGCTATTGTGTATGTAGGCTGTCAGTTTTTCCATGGTGATCAGCTCTTTTATTTTATTGTCTATTTCGGGATGGGTAGGTCCCCTATTTTTCCAGGCCTTCACTATGCAAAGGCGAACCGCAGAGCAGACCCGGAAAATAAGTTTATTTGCGTGTGGGGTTAGTTCCGGTGATGTCGGAGATTTGTTTAAGAGGGCCACCCAGGGGTCTTTTTCAAGAGTAACGTCTAGTGCTACGTCTAAGAGATGAAAGGCGTATTTCCAGCTGTCTGTGACCTTGGGGCATTCCCACCACATGTAGAGGTAGGAGCCAACAGCCCCGCAGCCCCTGAAACATACTGTGGCTGTGGAGGGTTGGATATGCGCCAGTCATAGGGGGTGAATATACCAGTGTGCTATCAATTTGAATGCGTTTTCCTTTGGAAGTGTACAGGCTGTAATCTGAAATGTGTTGGTTATGATGTCTGACCAGTCTTCTGGGTCTAAAGTGTCATTGAGGTCTGATTCCCATTGTGCCCTATATGATGGGGGGTGTGGATATTTGGTTGACATAAGGTGTTGGTACATTTGGGAGATCGTCTCGGGGTGCGTTTGTTTTTCTAAACTAAAATTTCGAATATGGTTGGGGACCAAGTGGGATGGTGTCTACTATGGGTCTGAGTGAAGTGCTTTATTGCAGGTATCTGAAGAGTTCCCCTGGGGGGGATGTCGTGTGAGGTCTGGAGATCAGGAAAAGTGCGGACCGACCCGTCTGTTATGAGATGGAGTAGTCGTGTGATCCCTCTAGTTTCCCATTCTCTGAAGAAATTGGGGTTGTGTGCAGGAGGGAAGGAGCGGTTGTATAAGAAGGTCTAGAGTAGTGAGGCATGTGTCGTCAGTTTGTCTGGGAATTTTTGTGCCCTCCAGAATTTAAGTAGGTGGTGTAGGACTGGGGAGGTATCGAGTGTGGGAATCTCGACTCGGGTGGTCCAGAGTTGGTATCTGAGTGGAGGGGAGGAAACCAGTTTTTCCTCCAGCGTGAGCCATCTCGCTTGGGCATGTGGGCAATGTAACTGAATGATATGGGATATTTGTGCTGCTTTGTAGTAAGAGAGTAAGTGTGGGCACGCCAGGCCGCCTAACGTTCTAGTACGGTACAGTAGATTTGAGCTAAATCTGGCTTTTTTGTCTTGCCATATGTACCGTTGCATCTCTCTCTGAAGGGCTTCAATGTCATCTTTCTTAACCGGGAGTGGGATAGTGCGGAATAGGTATAGTATTCTCGGTAGGAGCGTCATGTTTAAGGAGTATATTCGACCCAGTAGGGAGGTATGATGTCTGGACCACGTACGGAGATCGTTTTTAAGTTTGGCGAGAAGAGGTGTGTAGTCTTGTATATGTGTTCTACTGATTTAGTGAGATATACTCCTAAGGATTTGAGTTTGGTCTGGCACCACTTAAAGTTAAAGTTAAGTCTGATGAGTTTCTCGGTCTGGTGTGGGAGGGTAATATTCAAGGCCTCACACTTACTGTTGTTGATCTTAAACCCGGAGAGTTGGGAAAATCTATGAATTGTTTCGTAGAGATTTGTGAGAGAGGTGAGAGGGGAGGTGAGAGTGAGGAGGATGTCATCCGCAAAAAGACTCAGTTTATATTCCTCCCCTCCCACCTCCATCCCCTTGATGTTTTGGTTTTCACGAATGATTTGGGCCAGGGGCTCAATGCATAGCGCAAAAAGCAGGGGTGAGAGAGGGCACCTGTCTGGTGCCCCCTCTGATAGGGAAGGGGTGGGAAGCTGCTATGCCCTTATCAACTCTGGCTCTGATGTCTCCATATAATGCCTTGATCCCCGACAGGAAGGCCCCAGACACCCCAAAGGCCTCTAAGACCATCCACATATAGGACCAGTCTATGCGGTCAAATGCTTTCTCATTTGGATCTTTTGGGAATGTGCAACTTGTATCAGGTCAATTGACCTTCTTATGTTGTCGGGGGCCTCCCTCCCGGGGATGAACCCCACCTGGCCGCCGTGCACCAAGGCAGGCAAAAGGCTACCCAGGCGCACCGCAAGCAGCTTGGCATGTATCTTTGCGTCTACGTTGATGAGAGATATCGCGCGGTAGCTAGAGCAGTGTGTCAAGTCTTTACCTTCTTTAGGTATAACTACTATGTTTGCTGTCAACATGTCAGGGGGGGGGGGGGTTGCTCCTTGTAGGAAGCTGTTGTAGAGTCTGTGGAGGTATGGCATGAGGGTGGAATGGAAGGTTTTGTAATATGTGGGGGTGTATCCGTCTGGGCCTGGTGCTTTGGACTTTTTAAGTGTTTTGATTACCTCTGTGATTTCATCAGTCGTGAAGTCTTGGTTTAAGAGTTCAATGTCGGGGTCTGATATTGTAGGTAATTTACAGTGAGTAAATAGTCTTTAGTTAGTTTGGGTCTCTAAGAGGAGGACATTGTCTTCTGTCCATCATATAGAGAGGAGTAATACGCCTCGAATTAAGACGCTATGTCATCGGGATCAGAGACCATGTCGCCTTTTTGTGTGCGAAGTTTCTTGACTGTCCTGTAAACTTGTTGTTCTCTGAGTCGTCTGGCTAGCATTGGGCCCGGTTTGCTTGCCTGGTCGAAATATCTCTGTTTTGTCCATGTCATTGCTTTAAGTGTGTCAGACGTTAGCATGAGATTGTAGTCTCCTTTTGCTTTAAGCAGGGCGCGAAATGTCTCAGAGTCTTTTTTCCGGTGATGTTCCTTTTCTAATTTTTTTAGTGTGAGCTTGAGGTCGTTCATTTGGTTTTCTTTTGTTTTCTTTCTATAGGAGGTGATGCTTATTAACTGGCCCCTCAGGACTGCCTTGTGGGCGGCCCACAAGGTGGAGGGGGAAATGTCAGGGTTGTCATTGAGGTCGAAATAAGAAAGTAGGTTAGTCTCTATGTTTTTAACTATGTCTTTATCTAGAGTCAGGGAGTCATTGAAACGCCACGAGCCTGGTTTACGTTTGATGGCGATATGTGAGAGGGTACAATCTATGGCTGCGTGGTCTGACCATGATATTTCTGAGATATTAGCAGAGATTAGTCTGCCTGCTAGTGTTTGGGTAAGAAAAATGTAGTCTAGTCTTGAGTAGGATAGGTGAGGGGGTGAGTAGTAAGTGTAATCTCTCGTGGTAGGATGTAGGAGTCTCCAGGAGTCAAGTAGTGCGTGTGTTTGTGTCAGTTGGATGAGGGGCTTATATTTGGGTGATGGGAGAGTGGAGTGGGCGTTCGAGGATCTATCAAGGTGAGGGTCTAAGACCGAGTTGAAATCTCCTCCTAGTATGAGTGTCGTGATGTCAATTGTGTCGAGTAGATCTGAAAGCATAATGAAGTAGCTCGGGTTGGGGATGGAAGGAGCATATATATTAAGCAATGAGATCTTTGCGCCCTGGATGGACCCCTGTACTAAGATATAAGAGCCCTCGGGGTCTCTGCGTATTGACTGTAGCTGAAAGTTAAGATGGTTACGGAGGAGAATGGAAACTCCGTTGTGTTTGTTTTTACCTGTGGCATGGTATTGGAATTGGAATCTGCGGTCCCAGTACTTGGGGGCCGCAGATTCCTTAAAATGGGTTTCTTGTAGCATTACTATGTCTGCCTGTTGTTGTATGTAGTATCTGGTGGCTTTCCTTGAAGACAGGAGGCCTTTGACATTGTGTGAGATTACTTTGAGTGGGTGTGTGGACTGTCGGTCTGGAGGGAGCGATGTGAGCTCCTCGTCGGGTCGAGTTTGTACTCTGGTGAGCCCGGGTAATGGGGGGACTCGGGTGAGCCGTGGAGGAATGGAGAGCCGGTTGAGGAAACATGCTTTTGTTCAGAAGATGATGTGGGGTTAAAGGTAGGAGTGTTAGATCGTTCGTCAATTGGTGGGCAGAAATTATAGGGTATGGAAGATTACTTGTAGTGGTTGAAGGAGTAGTTGAGTGGGAAGGGAAAGAGAAAGAAGAGAGAGAGGGGAAAGAGGAAACAACAACAAGACAAAACAAAATCAGAAGAAAGAAGAAGAGAGAGAAAAAAAAATAAGGAGGGGGGGTGAGGATGGGGTAGAGAGAGGGACTGGTGTCTGGGGGGGGGGCGGAAATAGGGGTAGAGGTACTCAAAAACAATGGAGTAACAGCGGAGAGATTGGTCTAGGACCCCTCTCCAAGGTAGTTTGATATATTTAACATGTTAACTTTAGGAAGAGTGGCACAGCAAAAACAGTGCTGTTTAAGAAGCTATGTACTAAAATAGTAAGTATACAAATAGTGTTGTGGTTTCAGGCGTCAACCTTCCAAAATTCCCGGGGGGTGTTAAGTCAACTAGGTTGAGTGGAAGTATGGCCAAGAAAAAAAAAGGGAGAATTTGGATCCGTGGCACCCAGCTCAGTGTGTGCAGCGGAGGGGAAGGGAGAGAAAAAAAAAATAAGTTAAGAGTCATCATATGAGTGCTTTTTGGAAATAGAAGCCTCTTAATTCACGGAATAGTGGGTAAAATTGTATGGAAGAGGCGCTGTAGTCTTGCAGGTACAGTCTCTGTTGAGGGTCCTGTGGGGTAGTCAGAGGCTGCATGTCGTCATCGAATAGGTGGGACGTTTAAAGAGGATACTCAGCAGGCTCATGAGTCCGATGCAGGTGAGTCGGATTCAGCAGGGGTTGGTCAGGTCGATAGGTATCGGCGGTCCTTTAGGAGGAGCAGACTGTGGTGTTGAGGTGGGGCACTACTTTAAGCCAACAGGTATGCTGATAACCTCCGGTTCTTTTAGGCAATTAGATGTGTGTCTGTGGGCTGTGTTCGCGTTTCCCCATAGGATTTTGTGTTCCGATTGTCGAACTGGGTCTCTGGCGCCCCTTCTGTCGCGTTGGTTGGGTGCTCCGGTGTTTGAGCTACATGTCGGTAGAGTTCTTTTACCGATGCAGTTGGTGAGATTTTCAGAGCTGCAAGGAAGCCTGGTATGTCGGCTGGGCATCTGATGCTATACAATCTGCCGTCTCTTAGCACCGTCAGTTTAAAGGGGAATGCCCATGGATACTTCAGGCCGTGATCTTGAAGTTGCGCTAGGAGAGCTTTGAGAGTCCTTCTCTTTTGCAAGGTGGATGGGCACAGGTCTGATTAGAATTGCAGCTGGGAGCGCTCTATGGTGAGTGGGGTCTCGAATAGGGAGCGGAGATCTGTCACCTGTTCTGGGACTCCTTTTGACGCTAATATTTGATCTGTGGGACCTATTATCCAGGTCTTCGCAGGTATCTTGTAGGGTCCTGTATTTAGTCCTTAGGAGCTGTGTTTCATCTTGTAGTGCGTCACAGGTTTCGGCCTGCTGGTTTTGGCGGGCTTCCACTTCGTCGAGCCTCCCAGTAGCTGCATCTAAGTCTTTAGTGACCTCCGCTAGACATTGCTTTAAGTCCGCTTGTAAGTCCGTTTTCACGGACATGATAAGCGCTTTCAGGTCGCTTAAATCTTTCCGGTAAGGGAATTCCCGCCTTCTGGGCTAGCATGGGGTTTTTCTGCGTCAGCTCCGTCTTTCTTCCCGCGGAAGATTGAGGCGACGTCTCCGGGTATTTGTTTTTTTTTATTTCTGCCCGACATTCTGGGGGTGCGGATTTGTCCCTTGTCGGTGCAATCGGGTTCCCAAGCTCCCGTTGGTAGCGGATTTGAGCTGGGTGGTGCAGGAGCTCTAGGTCCGTGCGGCCATTCCGTTCAAGCGCTAGCCACGCCCCCCACGTTTACATTTTTTTTTTTTAAAGTTTAGTGTCCCTGTAAGTACAAAGGTATGTAAAGCCCAATTTTTCAAAAACAACTCTAGAAGTTAGCGTTGATGTGGGTACGTTATAATGATTATATCCTGGCTCTTAACAGCAAAACATAATGGAATATACCGTATTTGCTCGATTATAAGACCGAAAACCCCTTAGTCTTATAATCGAGGTCGTCTTTTAATCTGACCTCAAATCGAGGTCAGATTATAAGACATGGATCCAGGTCCCCAGCAGAGCTGCAGGGGACTTGGATCCCCCTCGCTAACAGCCGGAGGATGTCTGCGCGATGAGCACGTCCGCCGAGACTTCTATGATGAAGCCGGGGGGGGGGGGGGGAGAAATGTTTGGAGGCAGGGGGGGAAATGTTTGGAGGGAGAGGGGGAGATAGAAAAAAGTTTGGGGGAGAGAGTAAAGGTTGGGGGAGGGGGAGAGAGACAGCGCTTGGGGGAAGGGGGGAGAGAGAGAGAGACAAAGCTGGGGGGAGGGAGGGGGAGAGAGAAACAGCGTTTGGAGGGGGAGAGAGAGACAACGTTTAGGGGGAGAGAGGCTGCATTAGAAATAAAAACAAGAAATGCATTTTTTATATCATAATTTTTATTAAATATTAAAAAGCAATTTACATGTGAATATATACAAGTTAAACTTTTTTTTTCCTATAGTGTAGTCTTATATTCAGGCTTTTAGTTTTTTTCCTGAAGGAATATTAAAAGTTTGGGGGGTCGTCTTATAATCAGGGTCGTCTTATATTCGAGCAAATACGGTATATATAAATATATAACCTGGTTCCAATGATGTGTGGATGCAATGTTGTCACAAGGTTATTTATGGGACAGTTTAACTGATTGAATATGTAAGAAACAACCACTTACGTCTGATTTCATGAATGGGCATTTGTGATAACAAATTAAATTTAAATACCGTATGTTGGCAACTGATCAGTGGGCTCAGTGAGAGCACAGATCATAAAATAAGCAAATTAAGGGACAATTAGAAGAAAAGGACATCTAATTGAGTTCTAGCATTCACTATGTTTCCAAAACTAAATACATTTGCTCAGATCATATGAGTGTTTTGTTCAATTTAATATGCATGATTGCTCTAATTTTATACTTCATTTTTAGATAGGATATCCTGTTCTTAGCTGATTCTTGTAACCCTTGTATTCTTTTTCCAGAATGAAAGATGGGCAAGCTTGTATCCAATGCAGTTGAGTTTGGCTTAGCACAAACAATTTTATAATTATCTTGTTTTTTATTATTATACATTTTTTTATCCATACCTCCTCTTGCTATTCATTTATTATTTACTTACCATTCAACCTTTTTCTCACTTTTTTTTAGAAGTTCTTTATTATTTTATCTTATTTATGATATGTATTATCTAAAGACATATTTATGGATTCATGTCTTTATCATTATTTGTTATAGATTTGCATTTGTTTGTATCATTCTCATGGTTGACATTTTCTTCTTGTATTTTTATTCTTTGTTCTCTGCTCTCTGCTTCAGTGGATCTTTCTATTAAGTAGATTATATACATTATTATATTTAATATTTTGAATATCTGAACGATTTTGCTTCACGTTTTCAGATATCTAGACATTTGTTATTATCTTACATTAAAAGCACAGCACAGATAGACCTAAATTAAGAGCTGACAACAATCGTGGGTTAGAAGGGCACACTTAATGCACATTGTGTATTTGCAACATTTAATTATAAGTGCAAATCATCATGAATCTCAAACAAATAAATACATGGTAAAACAAATAAGATTAAAGGTCAAATAATAAGAAAAAAATCAGGACAAAGGAGGTGGAGCTAAATAAATCAAACAAAATATATATATATTGTGGCCTTATAATGAGAAATAATGTGTAGCAAACAGGACATGTTGAATAAAATAAATAAATCCTCCTATATTTTCCGCTGGAGTGGAGCCAAGATTACTTCTGTTTTGCTTACCCACATGTGTTTTTATGCCTCAGCATAGCAGTTAACTACTATAAAGATAGATGTGGATACGGATGCTCTTACATCTGCCCATTCCAATTGACACCCCATAATGCATAGCATAGCACATTGCTCACGCCTTAATCACTGTGATATCCCTAGGTTATCATTTAGAGCAGACAGATTGACACACTTCCCTGTCCGATGCCATCTTAGTAGAACAGCGATGGCGAATTTATGGCACACTTGCCACTACTGGCACGCTAAGCCCTCGGTTGTGTCACGCAGCCAGGTTCACCACTGATTGCTGTTGACTTCTCTGTCTAACTTGTGGAGAGGAGCAGATCAGTTGTGGGTTACAGAATGGCGCCGCACTATTTGCACTGTGTCACCTTCTCATTCTCGTGATATTCAGGCGATATCTGCTCAAGCCAGTAGAAGTGTTCAGGTCAGAAACCAATTAACTGATTGGTTTCTGACCTGAACGCTTCTACCGGCTTCTCCAGATATAATGCATGTACCGGAATATCGTGGGAAGGTGACACAATGCAAATAGTGTGGTGCAGTTGAATTACGCACTACTGATCTGTTCCTCTCCAGAAGTGGTAACTGTGTTTGTGAGTATATTTGTGTGTATGCATGAACTGCGTGTGTGAGTATATATGTGTGTATGCATGAACTGCGTGTGTGAGTATATTTGTGTGTATGCATGGACTGTGTGTGAGTATATCTGTGTGTATGCATAAACTGTGTGTGTGAGTATATTTGTGTGTATGAATGAACTGTGTGTGTGTGTGAGTATATCTGTGTGTATGCATAAACTGTGTGTGTGAGTATATTTGTGTATGCATGAACTGTGTGTGTGAGTATATATGTATGTATGCATGAACTGTGTGTGTGAGTATATATGTATGTATGCATGAACTGTGTCTGTGAGTATATATGTATGAATGCAGGAACTGTATGTGTGAGTATATATGTTTGTATGCAGGAACTATGTGTGTGAGTATATATGTATGTATGCATGAACTGTGTGTGTGAGTATATCATAGTTGCCAACATTTGGAAAAAAATTCCAGGGACACTTTGCAGCTCACCTTCCAATTGACCACACCTACTGTCAAAAGCTCTGCCCACTCCATATAATTAGAATAATTTAACTCCCCCTTCTTGTCACAGTATAAATTATATCACCAAGTTCCCACCAATATTACCATGCATCCTTGGTATACAACAGATACAGGACTGCTTAGGCCCATGACTATTACCTACCATACAAAGACCCAGATCCCAACCAAGCCCCATTAACTCAACACAATTTATGATGGATAAGGGCTTGGCCACAGCTTTATTTATTTCTTAACCAGCAAACTTTACCATCCTTAAACAATATAGTTTTCATCTACAGCTGCTAGATATAGTTTTCATCTACAGTGCTCCAGGGCTTTAGGTTTTGGAGAAAGCTGTCAAATGGGATGGGGAACCACCTCCGACCAAACTACAGTGAGGTCATGGAATAGAACAGAGCAACGGGCTATATAATTTTTAATAGAATAAATTAGATCATTGTGCGGTTACATCCCAAATCATCAATATGCAACAGCCAGATTGCAAATTAATATGACACAGCCTAATTGCCCAGTAATATGCCACAGCCTGATTTCCCAGTAATATGCCACAACCTGATTTCCCAGTAATATGCCACAGCCTGATTGCCCAGTAACATGCCACAACCTGATTGCCCAGTAATATGCCCAGCCTGATTGCCCTATAATATGCCAGGGCCAGATTGCCCAGTAATATGCCCAGCCTGATTGCCCAGTAATATGCCAAAGCCAGATTGCCCAGTTTTAAGCCAAGCCTGATTGCCCAGTAATACACCTAGCCTGGTTGCCTAGTAATATGCCACAGCCTGATTGCCCAGTGATATGCCCAGCCTGATTGCCCAGTAATATGCCAAAGCCAGATTTCCCAGTTTTATGCCAAGCCTGATTGACCAGTAATATGCACAGCTTTATTGCCCAGTAATACACCACAGTCTGATTTCCCAGTAATACACCACAGCCTGATTGCCCAGTAATATACCACAACCTGATTGCCCAGTAATAATCCACCACCCTCCTCCCCCCTTCCCCAGTACTCACTAGCTATATGCCCCTCGCTGTATCTTCCATGCCCGGCAAAACTTATTGTGTATGCTTTATTCAGTCCTTCGTATTAGGTTATAAGCTCTGCAGAGTTGGTTAGAGCAGGTACGTCACTCTGCATTCCAGGGGTGGATCCAGAGTCTGATCTCTGGAGGAGCACTGCACATGTCCGTCTGTCTTTTCCTCTACCCCATGTCCATCTGTTGCTCTCCTCTCTCTTCCCATGTCAGCCTGTCTCTCTGTTCTCCCTTCCCATGTCTGTCACTCTCTTCTTCCTTATAATTTCTGTCTGTCTCTCCTCTGCCTTCTAATGTCTGTCTGTCTCTCTGCCTTCCAATTTCTGTCTCTACCCTCTAACTTCCAATGTCTCTCTGTCTCCTCTCCCTTCCCATGTCTCTCTCTATTCTCTTTCCCATGTCTGTTTTTCTCCTTCTCATTCACATGTCTCTGTCCTCTCCTTTCCCATGTCTGTCTCTCTCCTCTTCTTTCCCATGTCTGTCTCTCTCCTCTTCTTTCTCATTTCTGTCTCTCTCCCCTTTTTCCCCATGTTTGTCTCTCTACTCTCCCTTTCCATGCTTGTCTCTCTTCTCTACCTCCTTTGAGTGTCGCTTTGTCCCTCTACCCATGTATGTCTCTCCTCTTCCCCATAGCTGTCTCTTTTCCTCCTCTCCCCATCTGTATTCTCTCCTCTGCCCATCTGTGTTCTCTCCTCTTTCCCAGTCTGTGTTCTCTCCGCTCCCCCTACCCGTCAGTGTTCTCTCTTCTCCCCCATCAGTGTTCTCTCCTATCTCCCCTCTCACCCCCTGTGTTCTCTCCTCCCCCCCATTCTCTCCTTTCTCCCCCGCTGTTCTTTCCTCTCCCCCCATTCTCTCATCTCTTTCTCCTCTGTTCTCTCTCCCCCTGTTCTCTCCTCTCTCCCCCGTTATTCCCTCTCTTCCCTTCTTTTCTCTCCTCTCCCCTGTTGTCACTTCTCTATCTCTCTCCCATGTTCTCTCCCCCCCCCCCCCCTTCCCCGTGTTCTCTCCTCTCCCACCTTTCTATGTTCCTTTTTATTAGATTATAAGCTTTGTGGGCATGTATCATTGTTCTTGTCATAATAAAAATCCCCTCAGGCCACAAACCTCATCAGTAACTGCCCCAGGCCTGCATCAGGTCCGTCGTGGCATTCCTCTTTGCAGTGCTGCTCCAGCCCCCAGGCCTCATAGGGACCTTCAGCATGCACCCTGCACTTCCCCTACCCACCAGCCAATGACTACATGGGCATAAGGGGCACCCGTTTTTCAAGACCCCACTCCATTGCCGAGGCAACGTCACTCCCTGGTGTCAGCAACGTCACTCCCTGGTGTCATAGGGGGATGGGCTTATTGCCCTTTAAATTTCCCTGGCACCTAATCCACCATCCTCAATTATCTGTGCTGTTTGTACAATAAGCGTTTTGTATCCTGATCCCTTATGAATTTACCTAGCTTGTTTTGACTTCCCTGATATCTGGCTTCCTGATCCACGGCTTCTCTACCAGACTATCCTGATCTCTGGCTCCCTCAACCTTCTGGCTTTCACCCTGACTATTCTACCATGTGGCTCCCAAACAACCCCTGGCTTGTTTCTGTACTATTCTGCCTCTAAAGGTATCTGTCTCAGCAAAACTTACCTTCAAGAAATCCTGTTGCTGTTTCCCACGGCAATCGTCACTTTCAGCTTATGCCGGTGTTCTGACAAATTTCTTGAGTGAATTCTACTGCACAGGCGCAGAAGAATTCACTCATCGCGCACCACAGCGCATGCGCACAAAGTTACAGCTGTCATTCAGCCGTAACTTTGCCAGAAGAGCGCGGGACACACGCCACCTCCGGCCCCCTTCGGATCAGCTGCGTTGACAGGTAAAGTCAACGCATAATTAAATTACTTATAATTGTCACTTATTAGCGTAGCAATCACTGTATAGTTGGTAAAACTCCTATCAGTGACATGCTACGCTAGTAAGTGGAAGTCACACACGGGGGACAGAGGGGGACACACGGGGGGGGGGGGGTTGGCTCATCTCTATGGTAGTTGTGATCACCTCCTTAGGCTCCCCCTCTGTCCCCTGTGTGTGACTTCCACTTACTAGCGTAACATGTCACCGATAGGAGTTTTACCAACTATACAGTGATTGCTACACTAATAAGTGACAATAATAAGTAATACGCTAATACTTTACCCGTCAACGAGGCTGATCCGAAGGGGGCCGGAGGTGGTGTGTGTCCCTCACGCATGGGCTCTGTCTGAATGACAGCTGTAACTTTGTGCGCATGCGCTGTGGTGCGTGATGAGTGAATTCTACTGCGCCTGTGCAGAAGAATTCACTCAAGAAATTTGTCAGAACACCGGCTGTGTCTGTATTCTGCTGAGTAGTGCGCCACCTGCTGATCAAGATCTGGTATTGCAACAAAGACTACTCTGCATAGCCTCTACTGGTGACTTTTCGGTACTAACTCTAGAACCTGATGATTACCCCTCCTGTTGGGACTCCTCATCAATACCAGTACCACTATATCATACATTTTCTGGGCACTCATACCAACGCTACATTCCTGAGGACCTGTACCAATTTGATCCTACCAGGTACATAGTAAATTGTAAGAGTGTTACTCCTGCAACTGGACTCCACATCAGAACCACGGTACATGATCCTAACAGTTCTCTGTGTTGTATGCTTCATATTCTGTTGTAAGCTCTTTTGAGTTTTTAATGCAGGTAAGTCACTCTAGGGTCAGGGATCTCCTTTCTCTTTATTCTTTTTTTATATTAGTTTGTAAGCTTTGTGGGCATGCATCATTGCTCTGTTTGTTGTTTGCTTCACAGCGGATTATAAGCAAGGCCGGCCGTAGAGGTGTGGGACCTGTGCGAGCACACAGGGTGCAACAACCCAGGGGGCGTCCGCCATCCACGAAAAAAAAAAAGTTTTCTGTTAGAGGCACTGGATGGGGAGATCAAAACATCTCCCCTCACAAACCCTCTGCTTGGCAGCACTGCAGGATTCAGGGAGGGGGCAGAGCTCACCAGGTGTGAGGTAAAGCCCCACCCTGTGAATCAGAGCAGTGTCTGCTTCACGGGGAGCCGCGGGAATCATGAGTAAGTGCTGCTCACGCTCCCCATGCTTAGTGATAATGCAGAGATCCACCCCCCTCACCATAAGTAAGAATGGGAGGGGGAGAAGAACAGAGGAGGGGGAGGAGAAAACAGAGGAAGGGGGGAGGATAGAACAGAGAAAGGGGAGAGAGAGAACAGAGGAGGGGGGAGAGAGAGAACAGAGGAAGTGGGGAGAGAGAGAACAGAGGAAGGGGGACAGAGAACAGAAGAAGGGGGAGAGAGAGAAGAGAACAGGAGGGGGAGAGAAGAGAACAAAGGAGGGGGAGAGAAGAGAACAGAGGAGGGGGAGAGAAGAGAACAGAGGAGGGGGAGTGAAAAAAACAGAGGGGGAGAGCGAGAACAGATATGGGGAGGAGGGGGAGAGAGAAAATAGATATGGGGGTGTTGGAGAGACACAGACATGGCAAGGAAGAGGAAAGGGATAAACATGGGAAGGGAGAGACACATACATGGAGGGAGAGGAAAGAGACAAGCATGGGGGGGGGGGGGCACCATGGGGGAGGCCCGCACAGGGCGCAGTAACACTTAAGGCCAGTCCTGATTATAAGCTCTGCAGAGCAGGTTAGGGCAGGTAAGTCACTCTGCCGGAAGCGATCTCATTTCACTTTATTTTATCCTTTGTAGTAGATTGTAAGCTTTTTGGGCATGCATCAGTGCTCTCTGTGTTGTAGGCTTCACATTAGATTGTAAGCTCTGCAGAGTTGATCACAGCAGGTAAGTCACTCTGCGGATAGGGATCTCCTTTCTCTTTATTTTATTCTTCATATTAGATTGTAAGATTCATGGGCCTGTATATGCGTCAAATTAGATTGTAAGCTCTGCAGAATTGGTTGGGACAGGTAAGTCACTCTGCAGGCAGGGATCTCCTTTCTATTTATTCTATTCTTCATATTAGATTGTAAATTATCAGAAAGGAGGGGGAGAAGAAGAGATCTAGGATGTAAAAAGTGTAGCGGGCACTTGGATTATAAATGTAGGTTTCCAGCAGTGCCAGTGAGGACTTGTGTTTTTCCTTCCAAGGGTCCAATATCTGATTGGATTGACTTTTGGTTGGGTTTTGTGAGGAGGGAATTGTTTGTGTCCAGGAGAAACAAAGTAGTGTGGTGTGTGTGAGGGACCTGAACTTCCAGCATGTTTTAGATGAAATCCAATACTTGTCCCCAAATTGCTGGGCATGTCCTCCAGGCGTGTAGGTATGTTCCTTTTTGAGGGGTAAAATACCATTATTAGATCCTCTTATATGCTCTTTCTCTGACAATGGTGCATATGGCCAGCTCATGATCATGAGGAATGTTTTTGACCAGTCTTCTTCCGAGAGGGAGTCGGGAAAATCAAGGTTCCATCTGTCAATGAAGGTTGGTGTCAGAAACTGATGCGCTTTAGTAATGTTTACATAAAGATCAGTGATAAGATTTTTTGCCCTTTTCTGAGACAGTCTCTCATATACAGTAACTTCTGGTATTTTCTGGCTTGCTATAATGGAATTAAATAAGTGCCTTATTTGCATAAACCTAAATATCCACTAGTTTGGCAGACTATGTTCCTCTTGCATATTTGTTAGAGCTTTGACTTTCTCTTGTTCAGTTAGGGAACCTAGTGACACAAGTCCTGCAGTTTCCCACCACCTGTAAATAGAGAGGTCCAAGCCTGTAAGTTTAGATTTCTGATGTGTCCCAGGGACAGGTTGAATTTTTCACATAAAATAATTTAAGATAATCAGGGATGGTTGGGATCGGCAATGATATCGTATGAGAGGTTGAGGAGATCTAGGTGAGATATTTTAGGTGATCAAACTTTTATAATTGCATTTTCAATTTCTATTGATGAGAGGGAGTGTTACCCCGAATCTTATTGTTCCAGATCCATTGGATCGTAAACACCTGTATGGCATCCACCTCCTGTTTCCTAATGGGTATTAAACAAATTCCTAAGCATCGAGACTGTTCGTTTTAATGGTGTATATGGCCCTCTATCCATGCTTTTGGGTAGCTTGACCAAGTTGCTATTTCTTTTTTGAGCTCTGCAAAAACCTTTGGGTAATTAGCTTGATTCAGCATATGGTAAAGTTTACACCTAAATATTTTATGTGATTTGACTTCCATTGGAAATTAAAATTACCTTTAGTATTGGCTCAGAGGGAATGTTAACATTTAGGGCTTCACACTTATTTTATAACAGGAAATATCTGAAAAAGCTTTCAGTAATTTAGATAGATAAGGGAGAATCATATGGGGAATGTCAGAGTTAGTAGAACGTCATCCGCAAACAAGCTCAGATTATAGTCACACCCTTTAACCTCTTCGCGACAAAGGACGTGTCAGGCACGTCCAACGGTGAATCAGGCAGTTTTCGCGATCTACAATCGCGAATACTGCTTTAACGGTGCTGGTCTATTGCCTCGATGTCGAGGCAATAGCCAGCACCGAAATTTCTGCTCTGAGGCACCCACGATCGCCCCACGGAGCATGCTGCTCCGTCAGTATGGTAAGTAACTTCACTTCCGTCGCTCTGAATATGCTACTTGACTGCCCCTAGTGGTAGTTAAGTAGCATAGCAATGGAAACAATTTAAAATAAATATTGAATTAATTAAAAACTGGTTATATAGTTAGATTAGCCTATAGGGTTAAAATTAAATAATTTTTAGCATAATGGATAGGGTTTCATCATATTTTATAATTTTTTTGTAGTAAATTATAAGATATGATGAACATAATGGTATCTAATGAAGGATATATAGGGTTAATATTGATCTGACCAGGCAGTGGAGAGCAGCATGAGAGCATCCCCACTGCTTGTCAGTCTGCCTGCAGTCACAGATTGCCTCTGTGAAGAGGCAATCATGTGACTGCTTGAAGAGCACAGGAAGCAGCTACTTCCTTCCTCCTGTGCTCTTGCTCTTAGAAGCTTGTTACTGATTGCCTTGTTACTGATTGCCTCGACTTGCGAGGCAATTAGGGTTGCCACCCGGCCGGTTATTTACCGGCACAGCCGGTATTTAGGGTCTTCAGGCCGGGGCCGGTATATATTAGATATACCGGTCCCGGCAAAGCCCGGTATTTTCCTTCCCCAGACCCCAGTACTTACCTCCTTGCTGCTGTCTCCCGGTGCAGGTCCGTGGCTGTGAGGGAAGCGTTGTGTGCTCCCCTCCAGCTGCGCGGATCAATAAAGTTTGTTTAAACTTTTTTTTTCATCAAACTTTATTGAAGCCGCATTGGCTGAAGGGGAGCGCACAACGCTTTCCTCACCGCCACGGACTTGCAACGGGAGACAGCAGCAAGGAGGTAAGTACTGGGGGGTCTGGGGAAGGGGGGAGGAGGGTGGCATAACAAGCATATTAAGTGGCTAAATCCTGGCATATTGAGGGGCATAACCCTGGCATATTAATTGGCATAACCCTGGCATATTGAGTGGCATAACCCTTGCATGTTAATTGGCATAGCCCTGGCATATTGAGTGGCATAACCCTGGCATATTAATTGGCATAACCCTGGCATATTAATTGAAAAAATCCTGGCATATTAATTGGCAAAGTCCTGGCAAGAGAGACAGTCTGTGTGTGAGCAACTGCTCGTCTTTGTGTGTGATAGACAGCTTGTCTGTGTGTGATAGACAGCATGTTTGTGTGTGTGTGAGAAAGCTTGTTTGCGAGTGTGAGAGATAGCTTGTGTGTGTATATGATATATAAATATATATATATATGCACACACACACGCTTCTCACTGGCATGATATACAATAATATATATCATTTCAGTGATTATCCGCCCCCTTTGTGGCTCCACCCCTCATGCCCCCTCCCTCTTGTAGCTCCGCCCACACATGGTCGGTATTTTTTGGAGGAAAAGGTGGCAACCCTAGAGGCAATCAGCAACACTTACAGAGCATAGGAAGCGATTGAATTCGCTTCCTATGCTCTTTTTCAATGTCTGTCGTTTTAAAGGCACTGTGCCTTTAAAACCGGCATTTCCATCGCTCTCCGGAGCGATGGAAATGCCGACGGGCATTTTTTTCAGCATTGCACAATGCTTCCATACGGAATCATTGTTGCAATACCATTTGAGCACTGAAAGCGGAAAAAATTCACATTCAGTGCTCGTTTTGACACAGGACGCAGGGTCGGCCTTAGGGGTGTGCGACCTGTGCGAGCGCACAGGGCGCAACACCCCAGGGGCCGCCGCCTGGCAGCTAAAAAAAAAAAAAAAAGTTAAAAAAAAAAAGCCGGTAGAGGCACTGGCTGGGGGGAGATCAAAAGATCCCCCCTCACCAGCCCTCTGCTCGGCATGCTCTGCTGTGTCGGGGAGGGGGCGGAGCTAACCGGCTGAGAGGTGTAGCTCCGCCCCTACCCTGTGAAGCAGAGAAGCTCCTGCTTCACAGGGAGCTGCAGGCAGCAAAAGAAAGTGCTGCTCGGCTCCACATGCCTGCATTAAGCATGGGGAGCCGAGCAGCACTTTATTTTGCTGCCCACAGCTCCCCGTGAAGCAGGAGCTTCTCTGCTTCACAGGGTGGGGGCGGAGCTACACCGCTCAGCCGGTTAGCTCCGCCCCCTCCATGATCAACATTAGCAGGCAAGGGGAGGGGGAGGGGGGGGAGGCAGACTGAACAAGGGGAGAGAGAGACAAAGAACAGGGGGAGGGGGAGAGAGAGAGACAGACAGAACAAGGAGAGAGAGAGTCAGACAGAACAAGGAGAGGGGGAGAGAGAGAGACAGAACAGGGGGGGAGAGAGAGAGAGACAGAACAGGGGGGGAGAGAGAGAGAGACAGAATGGGGGGAGTGAGAGACAGAACAGGGGGAGAGAGAGAGACAGACAGAACAGGGGGAGAGAGAGACAGACAGAACAAGGGGAGAGAGAGACAGACAGAACAAGGGGAGAGAGAGACAGACAGAACAAGGGGAGAGAGAGACAGACAGAACAGGGGGGGAGAGAGACAGAACCGGGGGAGAGAGACAGAACGGGGGGGGGGGGGGACAGAACACGGGTGTCTGGGGGGGGAGAGACAGAACACGGGTGTCTGGGGGGGAGAGACAACGGGGGGGGACAGAACAGGGGGAGGAGAGACAGAACAGGGGGAGGGGGAGAGAGACAGAACACGGGGGTCTGGGGGGGAAAGACAGAACAGGGGAGGGGGAGAGAGAGACAGAACAGAGGGAGAGAGAGAAAACAGGTATGGGGGAGTTAGAGCGAGACAGACGTGGCAAGGAAGAGGGAAGGGACACATACATAGGGGGGGGGGGAGACAGGGGGCGCCACGGGGGAAGCCCGCACAGGGCGCTGGGACACTTAAGGCCGGCCCTGACAGGACGGACTTAGGGTTGCCCCCTTTTCTTCAGAAAAATACCGGCCTTGGTACTGTCTCCATAGACTTAACATTGGCCTGATGCCAATTTTTTACCGGCCTGCCGGTAAAATACCGGCCAGGTGTCAACCCTAGACGGACTAGGCAGTGCTGTATTTACCGCGAGGCATCCTAGGCGGATGCCTAGGGCGGCAAATTTGGGGGGGCCCCCCAGCACTGAAAAAAAAAATGAAAAAAAAAATCTGTCCCTTTAAAAAAAAAGACCGCGCTTGCAGGCAGAGATGGAGGTGAGAGGGGATCGGAAGATCCCCACTCATTATCTCTGCCTGCCAGCAGGCTGCACGGGGAGCCGAACAGGCAGCACAGAGAAAACTCTGTGCTGCCTGTTCGGCTTCCCGTGCAGTGTGACACAGAAGTGCCGACAGTCACGTCATACGCAACCGGGTCACGTGACCTGGCGGCACAACCGCCTGGATTACGAACTGGCAGCATGGAGGAGACCATGCTGCCTGCCACTAGCCACCAGGGAAATGTAAGTGCTGGGGAAATGGGATATGGGGAAATTGGCTGGGGCTTATTAAATGGCAAATAACACTGGCATATTATTGGGCAAATAGTTTGTCACCGTCTCTACATCTTTAAATGTACAAAATTTAAATCTTTCATCTGCTTATAGGTATTATATTAAAAGCTCCCTCCCTGAACATAACGTCCACTAGTGACTAAGGCACAACTATCGGTGGTTTATTTAACAAGGTTTGAGTGCTATACCAAGAAGTATATTCAAAAGCTGTTTTAATTGCTGAACGGATGTCATCATCTAAAATCCCAATATAAGGTTGCCAAGTAGTGAAAAATGTCTTTGTTCTCTTTTCCTTATCTAGGGAGGTTTCCAACCAATCCATCCGAAATAAAAAATTAAGTTTAGTTTTAAACAGGGTAAGATTAGGCAGTTCCGAGGGGATCCATTGATGCAAAATTGTTATACGTGCCGCTGCCAACAATATATGGGTCAGTCTAATACATTTAGGTAAAGGAGTATCCCCCTCTATCGTCAAAATTGCCTCAGGAGTGATCCTATTCATAGGGCATCCCAGGGGTCTACTAAAGCGTTTAATGTCTGACCAAAATTTCTGAATAAGGGAGCATGACCAAAAACAATGATACAAATTTGAATCTATGTCATGACATTTGGGGCATTCCGCTGTATCTCTCATACCACACTTCCATTGACGTAGTGGGGACATATAAGCGTAGTGTCCTATTTTTAAATTGACACAGCTTTGTAAGAGATTGCTGTGCCTAGTTTCCAATTCAGTGATTTTAGTTGAGTTAGAGGATATTTGTGGCATAGTGGTATCCATGGAGGATTTTAACTCTGACAGCTTTGCTTCTAGTAACGGCCACATTGCTTTAGTAACTTCCTGGGCCACTTCTGTAGCTTGAGACAGAGTGGGTGATGGGATGACAGGAAGGAGATGGTAATAATTTGTCCGACATTTCCCTGCTTGGTGTAGTGACTAGAATTGAGCGGACACCTGGATGTTCGGGTTCGGCAGGTTCGGACGAACTTCGAAAAAATGTCCGGGTCCGTGACCGAACCCGAACCCCATTGAAGTCAATGGGGACACGAACTTTTGGCCACTAAAATGCCTCTAAAAAAGTCCTGGGAAGGGCTAGAGGGCTGCAAAATGAAGTAAAATGTGAGTAAGAGTAGGACAAGTGCCCTGCAAGCAAATGTGGATAGGGAAATAACTAAAAATAACATAAAATACATACAAATTACAAATACAGCTGAGCCATAAAATAGCACTAGATGGAATCTTTGATTTTAGCTTTGAAAGAACATAAATCTAAATCTAAAGCTTGGCTGCCAGGAAGATCAACAGAATTATCCATTTGAGTGCAGGGTATTCTCTTTCAGTTTATACTAAGTGTATACTGTTCTATTTGTCTCTCAGATATGAAGTGCACCGCAAGACGCAAATGTACTATTTAGCACCCAAAACAATTGGAATTTTTCAAAGTGCACTGTAACCACAGTATTTCACTGTTCTATTTGACTCTCAGATATGAAGTGCACCGCAAGACGCAAATGTACTATTTAGCACCCAAAACAATTAGAATTTTTCAGAGTGCGCTGTAAGCACAGTATTAGACTGTTCTATTTGACTCTCAGATATGAAGTGCACCGCAAGACGCAAATGTACTATTTAGCACCCAAAACAATTAAAATTTTTCAAAGTGCGCTGTAAGCACAGTGTTGGACTGCTCTATTTGACTCTCAGATATGAAGTGCACTGCAAGACGCAAATGTACTATTTACCACCCAAAACTATTAGAATTTTTCAAAGTGCGCTGTAAGCACAGTATTTGACGGTTCTATTTGACTCTCAGATATGAAGTGCACTGCAAGACGCAAATGTACTATTTACCACCCAAAACTATTAGAATTTTTCAAAGTGCGCTGTAAGCACAGTATTTGACGGTTCTATTTGACTCTCAGATATGAAGTGCAGGACGCAAATGTAATATTTAACACCAACAAATTGCAGTATTTAAAAATGCCTAGATGTTGCCCACTGAGCTAACAGAACAGGATTAAAGTCGTGTGCCTGGCACACATGCAGTTGCTCTGTGGCACTGGGCTCAGGGCAGGGCACAAATATGTAGTATAGCACCCACTAAAATAATCACTGTAATTTGAATAATCGCTGTTGTTTGAATAATCGTTGTAGTTTGCAATCTGCAAACTACAACGATTATTCAAACAACAGCGATTATTCAAAATGTTGAATCTCAACACCAGAATTTTTTTTAATCTGTCCCTCACAGCTGCAGCATCCTCTCCCTACACTAAGAAGAGCTCATGTGATGTGCGTGTACGTGACTCCAGCTTATATATAGAGGCTGGGTCACATGCTGCACTGGCCAATCACAGCCATGCCATTAGTAGGCATGGCTGTGATGACTTCTAAGGACAAACGAGTCAAACGCTTGTTGATTGGCTGCCCTGCAGCCTTTCAAAATGCGGCATTAAATCGCCGAACCCCGAACTCCAACACGAACATACAGTCGAATGTCCGTGTTCGAGGTAAAAAGAACGTAATGTTTGGTACGAACCCGAACAGTGCGGTTCGGGTTCGCTCAACACTGGTAGTGACCTCAGGAGGAAGCGGTTGTTTTTGTTTAGGCAGTTTAGTCGTGGAACTTTGAGAAGCTTTATCCTTTTCTTTTTTATCTTGTTTGTTAATCTGCGACATGTCCAAAAACTTGTCCATGATTAACTAACAGAGCAAAGTTAAGGACTCAGTGATATTCACAGACCAGCAGTGACACTCTGTGGTCATAACTGGTAAGACATGAAGAAAGGCACACAGCTTGGTAATGAGCAGGCAAAAATGCTAATTTTACCCAGTATAAATCAAGTCCCGAACAAGACCAGCAAGTTAACCCCTTCATGACCAGACTGTTTTTGGAATGTTGTGCGTTAGTGACCGAGGCTGTTTTAACACTTCTGAGGTGTTTGTGTTTAGCTTTAATTTTCTTCTTTGTCGGTTGCTGTACCCACACATATTATATATTGTTTTTTTCAGGACAAGAAGGGCTTTCTTTTCATGACATTATTTTGATGATATCATTTATTGTGAAAACAAATAGTAAAATATGGTTAAAATTAAAAAAAATAAACACTTTTCCTGACTTTTCTTTGTAAATTCTTTTACCAAGCTCCAAAAGCTAATGAAAAAACCTGCTAAATAGATTCCACTATAGGTCCTGAGTTCAGAAATACCCAATGTTTATATGTTTTTTTGCTTCTTTTTTTTGAATGTTTTAGGTTAATAAATACAGGTAGCATATAGCTGTTTCAAAACCATTTTTAAAAAAATTTGCGTTAGTGACACTGTAACAGCGATATCGGACATGATTCGCTGAATAACCCCCCACATGTACAAATTTTTTATAAAGTAGACATCCCAGGGCATTCAACTTGGGGTAATTTGACACTTTTCACTCTATCATTTTACCACCAATCTTTGACAAGTTTTGACGTAGTAATTTTGTGTGTGTTTTATTTCCACACACTTTGAAACTTAGGTATGAATTTAAAGGGTCTGTTCTATTTTATTGCCAAACAAAACCCCAATATATGTTCAGCAACTTCCCCTGAGTATAGCGGTACCCCACATGTATAGGTTTGCTAGGTTTATGTGGCAGGTACAGGGCAAAATTTAGGATACGGTTATTGCAGCTTTAAAACGTGTTTTTTTTTATGTAATGCTTGTGACTACGTTTCCTATCATGCTCAGCCAGCCCAAAGCTACCGTAGCAGAATAGGAAATGTAGTCTATAGTAGGAAGCACCGATTTTTGCTATCCTTGCTATCCTGCGGCTGCATGGATCATATATCCAGCTGCTGCAGGCCCCTATCTACCGCTTGGGGCCAATGCAAAGCACTGGCCCCACTAGAAGTCTTTTTTTTTTAAATAAAATATCCCACAGACAGACATAAAATGTTTTTATTTTTATTTAACTCTAACCTTAACCCTATGGTTAGGGTTAGTACAAACCCTAATTCTAACTCTAGGATTAGGGTTTTGATGAACTCTAACCCTAACCCAAGAGTTAGGATTAGCACAATAGAAAAAAATAAAATAAAATAAAAAAACGTTTATTTTTTTATTAAAAAAATCCTTTGGGGTGGGGGGGCTGGTTGTTACTGGGGGGGACCAGGGGGAGACTTGACACACTATATTTAGTCTCTCCCTGCCCCACGATCACCGTGGAGCAGGGAGAGACTATAGCTGTCAAAGCAGGCTTTGACAGCTATTAACATCCGGGCGCTGTGATTGGCTGTCACAGTGCCCGGATGTTTCCGGGGGGTCCTCAACCGACATGGCTGAAGAAGGGAGATTTCCCTATGACGGTCCAGGACCGTCATCGGTCGCGAAGGGGTTAAAGATGCACTGAGTATCGAGTCCCAGCATCTTTTCTTCGGTGCTCCAGGTCACAGAGCTTCCCTGGAACACCCCAGCCTCGCTGCTCCTCACCAACCAGTGGCCCTCACAGCGAGGTAAAGAGATGGGGGGACACCAGAGTCAGATGACTCAACAGCCAAAGCCATGCAACTCTCGAGAGGGATCTTGGGTGCTGCCCCCGTTTCTCTTTTATTTCTTTTCTAATGTTAGATATCTCAGTCGACCTGCTAAGTTCCATAATTGGTTAGCAGCCTCTAATTTAGCCAGGGTGATATATAATTCTCACAGGCCTTTCCCAGCTGTTCTCTTCTAGTCTGAACCCAATTTCTCCATCAACACAAGCATTTTAACTATTTGCCATAATACTAAATTACCATATTTGATTTTAATATAAACTCACACAGGTTGTTTTGCAATCCTTACATTACTGTAGGGTTACAGTCTCCTACATGCCTGTTGGTTAACTAGGCAGACCCTTCTTACTGTCATGCACAAAACATTTATCATTGATTTTAATTTGATTTTTCAGAAAATGTAATACAATCCCTCGAGAGTTCATAATTGACACAATGGATGTCTCCAGTAACATCTTTTATTCAGCAATGGAGCAAGTGATTAAATGAATATTATTGAGTGACCATCTGACCGATCCTCCATCTCTCTTTGAATTACTTCATAGGATTAAAGATTTCAGTTATTTCAAGTTTGAAGAGAAATATTCACAGCAGCGGGGCGAGTTATGGCTCCATTCTATTCTAATTTATTGATCGAAAACTATGAAGAAATATTCATTTATTATTACGTCTTCTAAAACAGCACTGCAAGATATTTTCAATACATTGAAACTGAATACGTGCAGACTTTGATTACCTGTATTCAAGGAATCGCTTAATTCATTCTACATTTGTTTGGAGCAAAACTAAAATTTCCTTTTTGGATCTATCCATCAACATGGAGTAACGTGAATTCTTTACTCAGGTCTTCCGGAAGAAGACTTAAACACAATTCTAAATGCAAACCGCTTTCACCCTCCCTCTTTAATTACAGCGCTCCATTCCCCCCCCCCCCCCCCCCCCCCTCAAATGCTGTGGTTAAAATGCATTAACACCAGGAGAAGTTTTAGTTACTGCCCTGGAAGGAGTATGCAATAGGTTTTCTAAAAGAGGATATGATTCTGGTTTACTAAGTGAGGTGAAAAGTATTCAACAGAAGAGGGGTGATTGATCCCAAAGACAAAACAGAGACCCCCATTTGTGTCTCTAGATTCTCTACTGCAAGTGCACATCTAAAGCACCTGATGCACAAACACTGGCGTTATATGAAGACCCTATTTTGGAAAACGTTTGTCAATCCCCTCCTTTATTGGCTTAAATTGCATTACATGTAAGCACAATGTCTCACATCTGAGAATTATGGCTATAATATCCTTGCAGGAACAAGAAGGATAGGGATAACATTTTACTTTAGAAAGAAGGCATGTGGATTTTTTTGGCTTGATTCCATGAAACTGACAGGATTAAATGATGATTTCAGGTAATGATTTTTTTTTATTAGAGAAATAAATAGTTGTTTTTTTTTGGAGATAATTATTTGTAGATCTTTCACTATGCCACTCAGCTCTAATGTAAAGTCTGTTATACATGTGCTTGAATGAAATAACACTGTTTGTTATGTAGTGAAAACTTGATGAAGCCCATAAAGGTGAAACCCGTCTGACATGCCCCCATCTTGTTTGGAACCAGCCCTTTATCCACATGCTGCCAGTGAGACTGCATGCCGCCAGGCATTCTAACGTCTATGATCGCCTTACATTTTCAGGCATTACAGGAAGCTGCTTTACTTACTGACGTCAGTGTGGTGTACTATGTGTCATTTGTGAGACTTACTATCTCTCACATGCTTTTAAGCCTCTGTACTTTTGCCGCCAAACAAAGGTCTGTTATGTATGATGTATACGTCTGTGTACTTTTTCCTATATATACCAGGAAGGTAGTTTTTGTCATTCTGAAGTTATTCAAACTTCTTCAACTGCCATCTCATGGAATAGGTCACCTTGGCAGCCGTGAGAACTGGTCTGGAGACCATCTATTTTCATCAGTTGTGTTGCACACAACCAATAACATGGGACAAGAGGAACTTCTCCTCCCCTGTTGGAGATGTGTTCAGTATCCCAGATCCAGTGCACCAATCAGTGCTGCTTGAGCTTATGGCTCTGCTACATGGCAGCTTACAAGAGATGGCAATTGCCATTAGATTTAGACTGTAGAAATAAAAATACATTTAAAAAAAAAAGCATATGCAGCTGCTATGGTGGCGATGAGTAGTATCAAACCAGACAACCATTTTTAATCAAAACCATAATAAGGATGAAGGATATTAAAAGTCCTGCCAATACTGTACCAACACCACTTACCACATCACCTACATAACTTGCCAGAGCATTCACAGGACATGCCACTGCACCCACAGGACTTTAACAGGGTTTAATCCCTTGTTAAATACGTTTAAAAAAATGTTTTGTTCTTTAATTCCAAGTACAAACCAGTTTCGCAAGATAGACAAGGACACAAGTTCATTTAAAACATTTAATAGTGCACTTGGCTATATTTTATAAAGACATATGCATCAATATATAAATCTATGTACTATGCTTTTTTACTGAGGGAATGCATCCAGATACAAGGGAAAAAAGATCTGATATATAAATACACATATATTTTAAATAATTACATTTGCCATGCCTTATATATGTTGGACAATACACATTCCAAGAATACATTAAAAAAGTATTTGCAGCAATTCATTTGTACAGTTAAAAAGGTTACATTGTGTATACAAGGTACATATTTAAAGATATATATAGAAACACTGATCTTGAAAAGAAAAAAATACTATTATTCTGCTCGACCAAAAAAAGTTAAAATTCTTCATTGAAAAGCATTTCAATAATACTGACAATGGTAACAATAAAATACAACTTTTGACTTTCATTCAGCAAATAAGCCTCTCTTTCAATCTACATACAATTAATTTACTTCTGTAACATTCCACATTTCTCCATTTAGCAGTTACTGTCCAAAGAGCCACTGGTTAACTCTCAGAGTGCCAAATGTGTGAGAAATGCAGTCACCCCTCTGGCATTCACAGGTTAATTAGAGGCCATTATCCCTTAGCTTTACATTAACGTCGTCAAGCTATATCCTCAATGCCTGGCAGTTTTAACAGGTCAACCATCAATTTTACTACATATGTGACTACTGAATGCATTTTAGTCTAGAAAGCCTGCGTAATCAATGCATCCCTGTCCTCCAGTTATGTCCCCAAAGCCTGGAAAAAAGCCAGAGTTATCCCCATTCACAAAAATGGTGATGTAAACTTAGTGTCAAACTACAGGCCATTTTCACTGCTACCCATACTCTCTAAAATCCTGGAAAAATGTGCCCATGATCAACTGTGTGAGTGTTATCAATGGTCCAATTATCTAACCTCGCTTCAATCTGGGTTTAGGTCAAATCACTCCACGATAACTGCCCTCTTAAAGGTGACCAATGACATTCAGAGTGGTATGGAGAGTGGTGAACTCACAGGTGTAGTTTTCCTAGACTTTGCAAAGGCATTTGATACGGTTGATCATGATCTTCTGCTAAACAAACTAAGTTGTTCCGGTATAAATGAGAGTTTCGTTCATACTTGTCTGATAGATCTCAATATGTGTCCATTGATGATACTGCCTCCCTCCCGTTGCCAATCAAGTGTGGAGTGCCTCAAGGATCCGTTCTTGGGCCGGTGCTATTCTCACTATTTATAAATGATCTACCCCCGGTGTGTGACCTGGCGCATGTGCAAATGTATGCTGATGATACGGTCATTTACAAGTGCGGTACTCAACTATCGCAAGTGGAATCCATGCTACAGGATCAGTTTTCTAAAGTTGAAAATTGGATAGCTAGAAACAAATTATTCCTCAACACTGAAACAATTGTGTCCATGTTGTTTGGGACAAATGCCAAACTACTTAAATTAAGCAATCCTCAATTAAACATCAAGACCAAATCCAGTTATAACCTGACCCAGGTAAATTCATATAAGTATCTTGGCATGTGACTAGATCCAAACGTATCTTTTGGTCTCCATATTGTTAAGCTTGTGTCAAAGCTATATCCTAGGATTGGCTTTCTATATAGAAACAAATCTAACCTAGATTCCACGGTAAAGAAACGTATTGTGCAGCAAATGTTAATGCCGATCATAGATTATGGAGATGATGTGTATGATTCTGCCCCGCAGACCCATCTGGGTAAACTCGACACTATGTATAATACATTGTGTCGTTTTGTACTACAGTGCGATTATAACACACACCACTGTAAAATGTTAAAAGAGTTAAACTGGCTGACACTTGTCTCCAGGCGCACTCTTCACCTGTCTTGCCTAGTGTATAACCACTTCTTTGGAACGCTACCACCCCCCCCCCCACCCCCCCCCCGCCAACGGAGCGGCATGCTCGCTCTTACTCCCTGCACTTCCTACAATCCTAGATCCTGCACCAACCCTTCACTAACTACCGATACCTCACTTCAAACAGGAAGCGGGCCGAGGTGCATTCTCTTTCAGAGCTCCTCATATGTGGAATAGCCTTCCTATTTCTGCCAAATCATCTAGTCTAAAATCCCTGAAAATAAGTGTCTCCCAAATCCTCAAAACAGATTGTGCCTGTTATTAGTTTACAAACTCCTTCGTTTAACCCCTTAGTGACAAGACATTTTCACCTTGACTTTCCCTTGGTGACAATGGCTGTTTTGACATTTCTAGGGTGTTTGTGTTTAGCTGTAATTTTTTTCTTTCTCACATACAGTACCCACACAAATTATATGTTGTTTTTATCGTCATAAGAAGGGCTTTCATTAGATACCATTATGTTCATCATATCTTATAATTTACTACAAAAAAAAATCATAAAATATGATGAAAAATTTTCAAAAACCCACTTTTTCTAACTTTGACCTGAAATATAATTTACACAAATAAAATCATTAAAAAAGACCCCGTCAAAATAGTTTCTAAATGTTGTCCCGAGTTCAAAAATATGCATGTTTCCATATTTTTCGGTATTTTTTTGCGAGTTATGGGGCAAAAACCAAAAATAGTGTTTTTTGGTTTTTTCCTATATTGATCTTTTGACCCCAACCCGAACCCAAAATTTAACCCTAACACTAAATTTAACCCCAACTCTAATCCTTATTATATCCCTTAATATTTTTTAACTTTAATTTAATTTTAACCCTATCCCTTATGCTAAAAAATATTTAATTTTAACCCTATAGGCTAATATAGCTAAATAACCTGTTTTTATTTAATTAAATATGTATTTTAATTATTTTCCATTGCAATGCTACTAAACTACCACTAGGGGTAGTCAAGTAGCATATTCAGAGCGACGGAAGTGAAGTTACTTTCACTTACGAAGCTCAGACCGGCAGAGGACTTAGCCATATTGACGGAGCAGCATGCTCCGTCAATATGGCTCCCCACGATCGCTCCGTGGGGCGATCGTGGGGGTCCCAAAATAGAAATATCGGTGCTGGCTATTGCTCATTTCTTCGGGAATCTAAAAAATAAAATAAAAAGTTGAAATTGATCTAAACTTTTTAAATCAGCTCAAAATAATCCATTGTTGAAAGATTGAAAACTAAATATACATTTGTGTGTTAGATTCTGAGATTTATTACATAGACGCGAAGAAGCGGGAAGGTAGGAAATGCAAATACTCAACAACTGGAATAAACCACCCAATATCATTAAAAGGCCTGTCATCTGAGATGATACCAACTGAGAAGTTTACATTTTTTAATATAATGTTTAAAATATTTTCAATTCTCAGTGTAAACCAACTTAATGAGTTAATTATATGATAAAAAAAAAAACCTTCCACCTAACCCCTTCCACACAATAGCAGACCCTGTACACATGCATACATAGAATCCTTTAAACAATGCTCACACAATAACACTTTTTTTTTAATCATACAGGTCCTTTAGGTTGCAGGTGTGAAATGTACCTGGAAGAGTTTCTTGCATTCAGCGATCATGTGAGCCAGTCCCTGAGTTGCCACAAGGTTTTCATTCAAGTCCTTCTGATCTGGTTTCCCTAAGCTCTGCTTTCTCTGCATTACCCTAAAATAAAAGTGATACAAATATAATGATTGTGACCATACCTGCATGCATTAGACTAAAGTATTATATTTATCACATAAAGAAATATAGAATGTACTGGTGTAAACATCAAACTGTATTTTAGACACGGCCTATGTACTGCTTATATAGCATGTAGGCTATTGCACTTGGGAATGGTAGATGAAATCTTCAACATCAGGACCACTCCCCAGTTGGAACAAACTTGCATCTGATGCCAAAGGGGTTAAGAAGAATGTTTGCACAGTGGTTGTGGGATATAATATAGAAGCACAAGTGACATCTTAGTTATTATTATTGTGAGGATAAACTGGCGTGTACATGCCAGTTTATCCTCTGACTGACAGCTGCCATAGGAAGAAGGCAGCAGTCTGGTCGGCGACCGGCACTGTCTGCTAGCTCAGAGTGAGACCCTCGTTTTTGAATGGGATCAGCAGTGGGGACCTTAACTAGGTCCCTCTGCTGATCTCATGTAAAAATGAGGGTCTCTCGCTGTGGTATCAGCAAGAGTCCCTCGCATTCGGCAGATGGAGCAGGGCAAGCCCCCGCTCTGATTGGCTATGCGCACACTGACCTTGTCAGCGTGCGACAACCAGGAACTGCTATGAGACACAGAAGATGGTAAACCAGAGTGTATCTATCTGTATTAAGATGCACGTTGAGTTTACTTCAAAGTCCGGGACATGATTTTTTTAACCCTTGCTTCCTTCAAAGAAGCAAGGGTTAAAAAAAAGGTGCAATGTTCCTTTAAGTTTTTAAGAGCAATCTGGAGAAGTCCATAAACAGATTCAATAGAATGAGGAGGATTTGGATGCTTTACAAATATCACATATTGCAAATATAGGGTTAGCAAAATCCATAAACACCCACATACAGCAATACAATAGTGAAACAAGTAATGGAACCACTAGGGAAATGTAATCTTTAGCTTGACCCTCTTTGTACCTTGGGGAGTTTTCTAGTTTCAGAGCATTGAGGTGGAAAAGGGAAGGTGCTAAACACACAGCAAGGTTGGTAGGCGTCATCTGATTTTCATCCACTGCAGCAGCCACATCACTTAGGAAGTACAGAAGGGTCTGCAGGACTTCTCTGTTTTCATCTGGCAAAAGCATAATGGCCGCCTTGATTGCTTGAAGGCGCTGATCTTTTGGAACATCTGCAGAGGACAACATACATCACTTACCATACGAGACATAGCAAAATGTGAACAAAGCCAGCACCCCCCACTGTGAGGTTTATTAGCATCATTTATTAATTTGCTCCCATAATAAGCTGATACTCTCTGACTTCTCCCACCTAATTCTCTTAAACAACAAATGCATCAATCATATATGAAAGCATTTGGTTTTTATAAGTCACTGAATAGTGTGTATTGGAAATAAATACACCAAGAACCATATGGAATGTAAGTATATGTTAAGCTTTCTTAAGAATTTCTTTAGCTTGTATGTTTTATATCTTTCAATGTAATATACAACCAGCCCTCGTTCAGTCATAAATTGGGGAGATGAATAGTCTATACATGTTATGAGATACTCAACCAACCACATAATGTAAAAACTTACACTGATAGATCTGCAGAAAGGTTTCAGATAGTTTGCTGGTGAGAAGTGGCTCTGGCAGATCGCGGAAGTACTGCTTAAGCATGTCAGCGACATCATAAGCAGACTGAGCCTCGTACGTCCAGCTGTCAGAATTACTTTCACACATCTCCCTCAAAGCCTGGATCCTGGACTTCACTCCAGATTTCCTGAACAGACCCACCTGAAAAAGTAAAACCAAGAGAAAATTAGAGCTTGTAGATAAAAAGCTTGTCAAATAATTCAGTATTCGACCACGTCAAAAGGCAACCAACCTGATCTAAGCATTGACTCCGCAGATAACGCATGGCTTGTTGAATGCTCTGAGGCAGTGGCTGGCCAGAGCGTTGGACATTAATAGTGAAAGGAACACCAAACACGTTTCTGTCTTTGTAATCTGGAACTTTAACCCGTTTCATAAATTTTGGCACAGCCCTATGGAGAAAACAAAACCTCAGATAAGTATTTAACAGTCTTCTTGTTATTAACATTCCTTAAGACCTGAAGATGTATGCCCATTCTGGTAAAAGCTTTTATTAATAACAGCCAATATTGGAAGTGTAATGTTTCTACTTATCAATGCTAGCAGGAGATAGCAGTCTATTAACACATTTATACACCAGGATAATTAAGGTCATTCAGAAGTATAAGAGAGAGTCAATAAATCCTACTGCGTATGACCCCTAATAATGTGACTTCTGTACTTGGCTTTTATCTTGAGAAAAATGGTCTTGTTAACAAAGAAGGTTTTGTGCATCAACCTCTGCAGCTAACAAATCAGAGAGCAGGCCTTGCCACCCAGCAGTATGTAGAACAGCAGGGAGCTGGTGTAAAGCATTCACGGCTGCCAGCAAGAAACATCAGCTCTACAAATGAGTGCTTTGAGAAAGAAAAGGGGCAAATGAAAGAGAAACATGCTCGTTTCTAAAGGGTTCAGCAAAAGAGTCACAATAAGACAGACAATGTGCTGCGATTCACTTTTATTCTCGGAAACTATTTAAAATGCATTTAATAGCTGCTCCCTCAACACTTCCTCCTCGTACACAAAGTGCTGATCATACAATACGCGCTGTAGATACAGATTTGTTGTGCCTTGGCTTGTGGAAGGATGATGATAGAGATTTGGGAATATTTTTAACTGTACCAAAGTGCCCAAAAAGTCACATTCCAAGTAATACAGTGGCTAGGATTGATTAGAAAGTCCTAATTTGTTGGCATGGCAAAGTAGGTACATAATAAATTGTGCACCACAGAATTCAAAAGGTTAGCAGGGCTTTACCAATAACCACATGTGAAATTTTCAGATATTGCCGTTTGCACAGAGGGAACATAGCATCATTTTATGACTTTAGTAAATAAACAGATATTTTTTAGGTGTGGATTTTTTAGAGGACAAAAGGGCAACTACCCTGGATCTTGCAATTGCCCTTTTTATCCCACAAAAGGATTATTTAACAAGTTAGCAAGTTAACTCTGCTCTATGCAATAAGGCATGGTAAGGAAAAAAGGAGTGATAGTCTTGATTTCCATGTATGCTGGCCAGCATTATAAAAGGCTGTGTAAAGAAGTTACTTTGAGAAGAATGGATATATCAGATGACTTTTATAAAGTGGTAAAAGTTCCCAAGTTGTCTTTATTTACTTACCAATTGAATCCATGTTTATTAGATGGGGTGTACTTCTCCAGAAGAGCAGTTAGCTTTAAGAGAGAGTACTTCTGAAGCAAATTGATCTGAGTCACAGACTGGCAGTTTATCTGAGGAGAGGCAGAGCTTGAACTGTGACGATGTGAACTCTGGAAGCTGTGCCATCTGAATCGATGCCTACACGAATAGAAAAATAGAAAGCAGACTGTAACCGGGACCGATCTTAAAGAAGTCCTCACACAGGTGTCCAAAAGTTAGAATTGTGGGCTGCATTAATGTCTACCAATGAGAGCTACCATGTTCCTCACTGATGTACAGATGAGGTCATTATTGTTTTTAGTTCATAGCAAGCACTTACTTAACATAAAATGCACAATTCACAGAAAAGTAACTATAGTAGGCAATATTGTTTTATGCCCCCTAAAAACAATGAACTTTTTATATTGCATTTTACATCTGTATCTTGTTTTTATATATATACACATATAAATAGTTGCAATCATGATGGAGACTTTGTACTGGTTTCTATTCTGCTGCAGGACATATAGATGTATTGCAGCTACTGATGACAAAGTAACATGAGACCGAGTTAATTACATGCGTATAGCAGAGAACAAAAATGTTCAACTAAAGACCCTATTAAATTAAACCATTCTAGTCTTTCTGAAAACAAAGTTTAACATGAGTTATTTGAATATCTAACATGTTGCAAACTCTTTACACTTTTCAATTAACAAATCATTACACTGTCTCTTATTTTTTTTAAATGTATGTAGAAGTTTCATTAAGGGCTAATAAGATGGACAATTTGATGGCAGAATATAACATTTACACCAATATAACTATTGATTTAAGATTATAAAAGTTGGTCATTTGGTTGAGCTAGTGAAAAATAATTACAGACCTGTTGGTCAGAGAAGCTCCAGCACACGAATCATTTGAAATAAAGTTTCCAGATAGACCAGTAGGAATAAAGTTTACTTCCTGCTGCTTGCTTATCTGTATGTATGCTGTCTGGTCTGTATGTATGCTGTCTGGGCTAACTGCACCGGCCAACCGGCGTGCCTCAGATGGCGCTGGTCTGGACCACCTCTTGCTCTCCCTCTTGCTATCTTCATTCTGTAAACACCAATTTAAAATCAAATTAAAGGCTACCATGTTACAACTGACTTTATTATGGCATGTCAACATGGCACAAACTATGGACAGGATGCACTTAGCCCATGCTCATATATTGCTTATATTGTTCTAAATCAATGAGGCCCTGGTGCAAACAGTGCAATATTTACAGCAATACAGTTATTAGTGTACATTCCATTTTGTATGGTAATGTAACCTCAAATTTGTAAAAGTAACAGGATGATGCTTAGCAAGAACATTCCATGCGGGTGTACCGTATGTATCTGAATCTTATATGGTCAAGTACCATGTTTTTCCAAAAAGAAGTTATCATTACAGCAGGAGTTATAACATTATTCTTGAAGAGAAATAAGCACCTTGTGAAAAAGAGCTAAAGAGTGAAAAGCCTATTTAGCAGATTTTTCAGTGTCTTCCTTGTGTTATTCACACAAACATTACACTACTGCTAGAGATGTGTTTTGAACACAATACTTTACTGTAAAGTAAGGTAGTATGTCTATCAGAGCAAAAGAAAACACAGAGGGGAAGTATAGGATTATACTGCTTAGCAAATCATGATATGCAATATGCTGTTTCACACAGGAACCAGCACTGCCAAACATATAGATTTAGGGAAGAGATTATCTTCTACTGAACAGCACAGTGTTGTCTACCCCCCCCCCCCCCCCCCAACAATAAAATCTTTTTAAGCATAGAAGTGAAATGGGAGACCAAGATAGTGTTTTAGACACTACTCCTCCCTTCCCCCAGTCCTGATACATTGTCAAAAAGAGCATAGCCCGAGGATGCAGCAGAGTGTGAGGGCATGAGCCAGTTCAACACTATCTCAAACGGGGATGGGACACTTCATCGTGGCTGCATCCGTGCAGCCGCTTCACCGCCGTCTCTTCACCACGCAAGAGCTCGTCGCGGGATATTTCATTGCGGGACATTTCATCGCTAAAGGAGTTTTAATGTGTTGGAATTAAAGTGTTAGAGTGTTAGAATTAGAATTTTAGTATTGGGGTTTAGGGGGTTAGAATTAGTATTTAGGGTTTGGGGGTTAATTTTAGTATTAGGGTTTAGGAAGTTAGTATTAGGATTTATGGGGTTAGTATTAGGGTTCGGGGGTTAATTTTAGTATTAGGGTTCAGGGGTTAATTTAGTATTAGGGTTTAGGGGGTTAGTATTAGGGATCGGGGGTTAGTATTAGGGTTCGGGGGTTAATTTTAGTATTGGGTTTTGGGGTTAATTTTAGTATTGGGTTTGGGGGGGCACTTTGGGGGGGGTTCATTTACTAGAGGGGGGTATTTTATTTTAACTTGTACGTTTGTAAGAGCTGACAGCTCAGCGCTTACATAGCCGCGTCCGCGATGAAGCGGCCGCGTTATTCTTCATTGCTGACAGTTCAGCGTTCTAACTGCCGCGCTGAACTGTCAGCGATGAAGCCGCCAAGCTGAACTGTCCTTGACCCCATCTCAAACAGTTGTGAATTAAAGGTGTGCATTTGATCAATGATGATTTGTGAATAGGCTATTCACTGACAGCTACATATACTACAGCAATATTTAAAAATACGTATACACCCTTAGAGCATCACTGTTACAAACTATCAGAACTGCTCCCTCCACCAAAAAATATTTTTAAGGACTGGAAATGTGCTTTTTAAATATAAAAAAGACTGGAAATATAACTTTTTATCTGTGGTATTTTGCAAGCTGGCTTAAGATGAACACTCATTTGTGATCTAATCTATCCAGGAGTACATTTAGAAACCTATAAAATAACAAGTTATAACTGCAATCTATAATGAATTATCATTGGCCTGTTGTCTGTAATAAGTCAGGGCAGCTTTCTTCTTGAGAATTGGTTCTCAAGAAGAAAACTTGAAACTATGTTTCTGTCATAGAAACATAGAAACATAGAAACTAGAAAATAAACTAGAAAATGGTCAGAGCAGTGGCAACTGGCATTTAATGTGGACAAGTGCAAGATTATGCACCTTGGGCGTAAAAACCCAAAAGCAGAATATAGACTATTTGGTACAGTCCTAACCTCAACATCTGAGGAAAGGGATTTAGGAGTAATAATTTCAGAGGACTTGAAGGTAGGTAGGCAATGCAATAGAGCAGCAGGAAATGCTAGCAGAATGCTTGGTTGCATAGGGAGAGGTATTAGCAGTAGGAAGAGGGAAGTGCTCATGCCATTGTACAGAGCACTGGTGAGACCTCACTTGGAGTATTGTACGCAGTACTGGAGACCGTATCTCCAGAAGGATATTGATACTTTGGAGAGAGTTCAGAGAAGGGCTACTAAACTGGTTCATGGGTTGAAGGATAAAACTTACCAGGAAAGGTTAAAGCATCTTAACATGTATAGCTTGGAGGAAAGACGTAACAGGGGGGATATGATAGAAACATTTAAATACATAAAGGGAATCAACACAGTAAAGGAAGAGAGTATATTTAAAAGAAGAAAAACTACCACAACTAGAGGACATAGTTTTAAATTAGAGGGGCAACGATTTAAAAGTAATATCAGGAAGTATTACTTTACTGAGAGGGTAGTGGATGTATGGAATAGCCTGCCAGCAGAAGTGGTAGAGGTAAACACAGTCAAGGATTTTAAGCATGCGTGGGATAGACACAAGGCTATCCTAGCTATAAGACCGGGAACGGGAGACTAATAAAAGTACTCCAAAAAAAAAAAAAATTGGGCAGACTAGATGGACCGAATGGTTCTTATCTGCCGACACATTCTATGTTTCTATGTTTCTATGGTTGGAAATTGGACAAAACCATTGCTGGAAGCACTTACCCTTTTCCTGTTTGGACTGATCTCTAGCTTCATCTCTGCACACTTATTTAAAGTATTTAACCGTCTGTGGAAAAGAAACAAGAAAATATAAATTGTAGAAGATGAAAGACCAAGCATCATATCAGAAATCATTAAGAACTTTAGACGGACACCTACAGCTCATCTAAACATCTGCACATCTGCTAAATTAACACTGTGCTACCAATTGAAAGCTATACAAAGAATAGATTAACATTTCTGTTCACTTCGTCTATTAGGGTGAAGACGTGTGTATGGATTTGTACAAACACAAAGGCAGACCATTAAGCTACAGTAATAAGAATTGTAAAAATGAGAAAAGTATCAATATGGGTTCAGAAAAACAAGCTGGTGTCATCTGGTCACTAGTTGTGAGAAAGAAAATCAAAGAGGTTGAAAATGGATCACAGAATTACAAAACTGCTAAAAAAAAGAATCTAAGCATAAAAACTTTTGTTTTATCCTGTAGTGAGCGGTTTGAAATATAGACCAGCAAATGTATCTACTGCAGTATCACCGGAGTGAAAATATTAGTATGTTTTTAGAACTCTTTGGAGATTGTGTTGTGTGCATGAGGGGCACACTGGTTGGTTGAGAAAGTGCATAGTCAATCCACAGTATAGCTAACCTCGAGAGGCTACACCAAGTCATTAACGCTGGTGTTCTACCACGAAGTCTGGGAACCCAGAAGTTCCCATTGGGTGAACTGCGCATGTATACGATCACTCAGATCTTACCATTGAGTGAACCGTGCATGGGCAGCAGACTCAAGTCACACTTTCAATTGCATGTGTTGGAAACTGGGTGAGGTTTAAAAATTAACTTTTTTTTTTTTTTTTTTTTTTTTTTTATTTTTTTTATTTTCAAACATTTAGACTTACAACAATTACTCTCATTTAACAAGACATGGACAGACAAGACAAAGTGGCAAAGAGTGGGAAGATAGCAAAGAACAAATTAAGTATTTGGATGTGGTCTTGTAGATTGAATTCGTTACGGTAAAATTTTTGTATATAGAATTTTTCTTTTGGTTTTATTTACTTTCGAATTGCCCCTATGGACCCTACGATTGGGGGGAATCAGTGGTCTGAATTTCTTTTAAATTTCTTTCGCTTGGAGTCAGGTCGACGTTATAGTGTGTCTGTCGCGCTGCAAGCTCAGGGGGACTCAGCGTTCACTCTAACCCATTCCTTCTTCATGTTAGTGTACAGATTATGTTGGTCTTTTAAATTGAAAAAACCTTCCTCCATCGTACTCTGGTATTCTATTTGTGTTAGTATTTCAGTCCAATTAAGGGGATCTGAATTTTTCCACTTTCTTGCAATGGAAAGTTTTACTGCTAGGAGAATATGGATTATTAAGTAGTGTATTTCCTTTTTGCAATTAGGAATTTCCAAATGCAGAAGGAATAATTGTGGTGTGAAAGGGCCTATTTCTTTGTTTAATTTTCTCAAGAGGAGGTGGGCTTTCCTCAGTATTGGTTGTAACCAATCGCAGGACCACCACATGTGTAATTGTGTCCCCTCCTCTTTCTGGCATCTCCAGCATAATCTGGAATGTTGGGAGGATATTTTGTTACATTTTATTGGGGTTAAGTACCACCTAAATATGATTTTATAATAGGTCTCTTGAAGAGTCAAATTGTGGATGCATTTTTTCATTGTTTTTTGGGGCTGTAGCCACTCATGCAAAGTAAAGTTCTTACCAATCTCTGATTCCCATTTTATCCATGGAATGGCTTTAGATATATCTGCTGTTGAGTCTATCAATTGTGTTATCTTACCAAATAGTTTCTTATCGTGCTGTAGTTCTAAAAAATTTTCTATTTGTAAGCTTTGTGAAATCTTAGTAGAATTTATTTTGCTTCTCAATCTTAAGTAGGTAAGATATTCAGATGAGGGTAAATCCAGATTACGTTGTAATTCTGTAAAGGACTTTAGCGAATCTTGTTGGAGGATTTGTGACACTTGTTTTATACCTCTCCTAGTCCATTCTCTAAAGTCTATATTGTCCAAATTCCAGAATATTGCGTTTAGGGGGGAAGAACGCAGTATTCCCTCTGGGACTTGGATTAATTTCTTAAACTTGGTCAGTGTGGTAACTATATCCTTAATAATTGGATTGGCGAATTGTTGTGTTTGGAGATTCTCGCACCAAAACATTTGATAGGGTTCTAGGTTGCCACAATGCTCTTTTTCTATTTTATACCAATTTGTATCTTTCGAGACGTTGTTGCCCCATTTTAAAAAATGGGAGAACATAGAGGTTTCGTGGAGGGTCTCAATATTTGGAACTCCCAGACCTCCATTTTTAGATTTCTTTGTTAATAAGGAGTAAGCAATTCTTGGTTTCTGTCTATTCCATATATATTCCATAATCAACGATTTAAATGTCTTTAATATTGCTTTCGGTACACGAAGAGGAATTGATCTAAAGAGGTAGGTTAATTTTGGTACCAAATAAGATTTTACTGAATTTAAACGTCCCGTCCACGAAATCTCCAGGCCCCTCCACCTCTCAAAACTATCTCTAAAACAATTTATCATATTTTGGTAATTAATTTGAAGCATATTATCTAGGTCTAAATTTAATTCTATCCCCAAATAATCTATAATTTGATTGTCCCATTTCCAGTGGTATAGGTGTCTTAATGTTTCCTTTGTTTCTTCATTTATATAGGCTGTTATTATTTGAGTTTTATTTAAATTCAACTTGTAGTTAGAATAATTGCTATATTGAGAAATTACTTTGAGTACTGATGCCAAGGAATTTACCGGGTTACTAAGTGTAAGAAGAACGTCATCAGCAAAGAGGCTGATTTTCATTTCTTGATTTGCCATTTTTATTCCCTGAATGTTAGTTGATTGCCTAACCATGACCGCCAGTGGTTCAATTGAAAGTAAATATAGAAGAGGGGCCAGGGGACAACCTTGTCGAGTCCCGTTGCGGATATCAAACCAAGGGGAATCCAGGCCTGGGCCTACCACTTTTGCCTGAGGGTTTGTGTAAAGAGCCATAGTGCTCTTCTTGAAGAGTCCCACGACTCCAAAGGCCTCCATGACCTCATCCAAGAACAACCAGCTCACCCTGTCGAAGGCCTTTTCTGCGTCTAGAGCTATTACCATTGAAGGGGTCTTTGTTTTGTTGATGTAATCGATTATATTTATCGTTTTCCTTATATTATCGGCCGAATCTCTACCTTCCATGAATCCAGTTTGATTATTATGGATTAGATCTTTCATGGCTGTTTTTAGTCTCTTGGCCAATATTTTAGAATATATTTTTATATCTTCGTTTATTAAAGATAAAAATTAACTTTTAATAACAGCTGCTTATAAAATATCGTCGGTTGATATTCGTCTGCACCCCACGGTGAGTTAGTGCAAAAAAAAACACAACATAAAGTACAGACATGACACATAAAAAACAAGCATGCAGTGTGCATATATTGTTAACAAATCCCTTTCCCCCTACAGGGGTGTTAGAGGATTATTCAACATAGATGAGGGTTCTATTACTTGTAAATTGGTTATTATAACCTTATAGATTAAAACTAATCTATAAAGTTATAATAACTAATTTACAAGTACGATGTCGAGGCAATAGCCAGCACCTAAATTTAAAATCTGGGGCACCCGCGATCGCCCCACAGAGCGATCGTGGGAGCCATATTGATGGAGCAGAATGGCTATGCCCTCTGGTGATCTGAGCTTTGGAAGTAAAAGTAAATTCACTTCCGTTGTTCTGAATATGCTACTTGACTGCCCCTAGAGGCAGCAAGTAGCATTGTAATGTTAAATAAATAAATAAATAAAAGATTTAATTAGCTTAAAACTAGTATTATGTTAGATTAGTTTTTAGGGTTAAAATTAAATAATTTTTAGCATAAGGGATAGGGTTAAAATTGAATTAAAATATATTAAGGGATAGCAGAAGGGTTAGAGTTGGGGTTAAATTTAGGGTTCGGGTTGGGGTTCAATATAGGAAAAAAACAAAAAACACTATTTATGGTTTTTGCCCCATAACCCGCAAACAAATACCAAAAAATATGTAAACATGCATATTTATGAACTTGGGACAACATTTAGAAACTATTTAGACGGGGTCTTTTTTAATGCTTGTATTTGTGTAAATTATATATTAGGTCAAAGTTCGAAAAAGTGTTTTTTTTTTTACATTTTCATCATATTTTATGATTTTTTTGTAGTAAATTATAAGATATGATGAACATAATGGTATCTAATGAAAGCCCTTCTTAAGACGATAAAAACAACATATAATTTGTGTGTGTACAGTATGTGAGAGAGAAGAAAATTACAGCTAAACACAAACCCTCCAGAAATGTCAAAACAGCCATTGTCACCAAGGGAAAGTCAAGGTAAAAATGTCTTGTCACTAAGGGGTTAAATTAAACCATTCTAGTCTTTCTGAAAACAAAGTCTAACCAGAGTTATTTGAATATCTAACATGTTGCAAACTCTTTACACTTTTCAATTAACAAATCATTACACTGTCTCTTTTATTTTTTTTAAATGTATGTAGAAGTTTCATTAAGGGCTAATAAGATGGACAATTTGATGGCAGAACATAACATTTACACCAATATAACTATTGATTTAAGATTATAAAAGTTAGTCATTTGGTTGAGCTAGTGAAAAATAATTACAGACCTGTTGGTTCTAGTCAGAGAAGCTCCAACGCACAAATCATTAGCACCGGCCAACCGACGTGCCTCAGATAGCGCTGGTCTGGACCACCTCTTGCTCTCCCTCTGGAAGGTCCGTTTTCCACTTAACGCACAAGGTTTGTCTTCATCTGAATCTTCATACTGTAAACACCAATTTAAAATCAAATTAAAGGCTACCATGTTACAATTGACTTTATTATGGCATGTCAACATGGCACAAACTATGGACAGGATGCACTTAGCCCATGCACATATATTGCTTATATTGTTCTAAATCAATGAGGCCATGGTGCAAACAGTGCAATATTTACAGCAATACAGTTATTAGTGTACATTCCATTTTGTATGGTAATGTAACCTCAAATTTGTAAAAGTAACAGGATGATGCTTAGCACAGGGCTTGACAAATTTAATTAGATTTTAGGAGCAAGCAAAAAATTTTAGGAGCCAGACCATCATGCAATTCATAAACACACACGCCTACTTTACATATACACATATATCCAAACACCTCACACACGCCTACTTTACATATACACATATATCCAAACACCTCACACACGCCTACATTACATATACACATATATCCAAACACCTCACACACGCCTACATTACATATACACATATATCCAAACACCTCACACACGCCTACTTTACATATACACATATATCCAAACACCTCACACAGACCTACTTTACATATACACAAATATACAAACACCTCACACACGCCTACTTTACATATACACATATATGCAAACACCTCACACACGCCTACTTTACATATACACATATATCCAAACACCTCACACACGCCTACTTTACATATACACATATATCCAAACACCTCACACACGCCTACTTTACATATACACATATATCCAAACACCTCACACACGCCTTCTTTACATATACCCATATATCCAAACACCTCACACACACCTGCTTTACATATACACATATATACAAACACCTCACACAAACCTACTTTACATATACACATATATCCAAACACCTCACACACGCCTACTTTACATATACACATATATCCAAACACCTCACACACGCCTACTTTACATATACACATATATCCAAACACCTCACACACACCTACTTTACATATACATATATATACAAACACCTCACACACACCTACTTTACATATACATATATATACAAACACCTCACACACACCTACTTTGTATATATGTGTATATGTAAAGTATATACACAAGTTTGTATACACATATATACAAACACCTCACACACACCTACTTTGTATATATGTGTATATGTAAACACCTCACACACACCTACCTTACATATACCCATATATACAAACATCTCACACAAACCTACTTTACATATACCCATATATACAAACAACTCACACACACCTACTTTACATATACCCATATATACAAACACCTCACACACCCCTACTTTACATATACCCATATATACAAACACCTCACACATACCTACTTTACATATACCCATATATACAAACACCTCACACACACCTACTTTACTTGTACCCATATATACAAACACCTTACACACACCTACTTTACATATACACATATATACAAACACCTCAGACACACCTACTGTACATATACACATATATACAAACACCTCACACACACCTACCTTACATATACACATATATACAAACACCTCACACACACCTACTTTACATATACACATATATCCAAACACCTCACACACACCTACTTTACTTGTACCCATATATACAAACACCTCACACACACCTACTTTACATATACACATATATACAAACACCTCAGACACACCTACTGTACATATACACATATATACAAACACCTCACACACACCTACCTTACATATACACATATATACAAACACCACACACACACACCTACTTTACATATACTCATATATCAAAACACCTCACATGCACCTACTTTACATATACACATATACACATATATACAAACACACACACACCTGACACAGTCTTTTCTTGTTTTCTCCTTAACGTGTCCCCCCTCCCTGCCGCTTTACCTCATTGCAGGGAAGGGGGACATTCTGTTGCAGCCAATCGGCCTGCTGAGTGCCAGGATGTCACGTGACGACACCCGGCACTCAGACATGCGTTGCGCGAGGGGGCGGAGCTTGCAATCTGTGCGGATGGCACAGACTTTACCCCCTCGCTCCCCGTAAAAATAAAAACAATCGGATTGGCAGCGACGAGGGGACCATGAGGCTGACGGCACCCAGGCGCCAGGTCTAATTTCCTGGTCGCCATGGCGACCTGGCGCCTGGGGTTTGTCGAGCCCTGGCTTAGCAAGAACATTCCATGCGGGTGTACCGTATGTATCTGAATCTTATGTAAATACCGCGGATCGGATCCTTAACCGCCAAATAGATGTGGAAGAATAATTGGCGGCTCATACAAGGACGTTGCGGCTTGCTACTGAACTCTGTGAATGTTTTCTCGTACGACCAAGATCCCAGCCATCACCACCTCTACCCCACGACCAAATGAGACCTGGGTACTTACTGAGAATGGCCCCGCCGGATAGATTCGGAGAAAAAGATGGGAGTATCGCCTCGCAAGACTTGCCCCCGGTTGCTGACTCTCGCGGTAGGGTTCATCTTGCCCCCCCCCCCTCTCCCACCAACACCACCACCCCAGCCACCAAGGGACCTGAGAGACTGGCAGCTCTACACAGATCAACATATTACTGTATTGTATGGAACTGCACAGGCTGAAAGCTGGACTGTTCCCAGGCTGGCCCGCAGGCCCGCAGGCCACAATATACCATGGACTACAGCCAGGATCTCACATATCTGACAACTATAATCAGCCCCAAAAGGACAGAGCAGCGAGAACCACATAAGTATCGCTATTAACCCCAATGGTTTTACATTGTAATATGTTTGTGATCTATTGGTGGGAAAGGGGAAGCAATTTGGGGATGTGCCACCCCTGACCGAAGTTTCGAGGTGGTAACTCTCCGGGGTCCGAGAGTCAGACACAGCACACAGGTACCGGTCCCTGCTCAGGTGTCCGGGAGGGAGTTTCCATCACTCCGCCTGGACATCAGGGGAGAGACCAAGGGGAGGTGTAGGGCCCAGAAGAAGCTAACATGGAGGTACCCAGGGTTCTATTGTGGGTGTATAAGGTGTATGAGAGGGTATTTACGAGCCCCCTCTCACCCCCCAGTCTTGGGACTGGGGAGTAGAGGGAGGTCGTCCCGCACAGGGATGTGGCAGGGTGTATATTTGTGTTTTTTGAGTTATATGCCCACATGTTTTTTGGGCTGGAAAGCGTTTTGTATGTTACAAAGCAAGTTGGGTGGGTGGAGGAGCAGATCCTCCTCTTGTACGTTTTTTTCTTGTTAGTTTGTCCCAAACGGCCGGTTTGGCCTATCCACCATTGTCCCCACACCGTAGGCGTCGATATATATTGTCCGGGTCACCTTTCCCCATCCTTCTGGGGGGGACCTTGAGTACAATAGTCGCCACTAGTGAAGTGTTGCGGAACCTCGCCTGGGTTTTGAGGTTTCCATTTTCTGTTCTGTCCATAGTTCTATAATTTTTCATTTCTCCTTATTTCCCCCATTTTTTAGTAACCCCTACAATACAGCACCTATGGCTTTTTAGATGAGTCACTCAAATACCACAATGCAAGATACACATACCAGAACCCAAGCTAGACGTAATCTTATTATGTTTTCTTATAATGTTAAAGGACTTAACATCCCTGAAAAGAGATCCCATTTACTGAGAGACCTCAAATTCCACAAAGTTGCTGTCGCTTTCCTACAAGAAACCCATTTTAGAGGAACGACACATCCTAAATTGACGAACTCTGCATACCCCAAAGGATTTTTCAGTAACAACCCTGAGACTAAATCTAAGGGAACGGCCATTCTTTTTGATAAATATACACCATTTAACGAGAGTGCACAGTTGTCTGATGAAGAAGGCAGATATATATTCGTGAAGGGGACAATCCTGGACGTACAATATACCTTCGCGAATATATATCTCCCAAACACTAGACAACAGCGTTTTTTGACCAAATGTCTACGCAGACTTCAGTCTTTCCAAGAAGGCATACTGGTTGTGGGGGGGGATTTCAATATTGCTCTTGACCCTAAACTTGACACTTCTAGCGGACGCACTTACACCCCAATCCATGTTGGTCTTAGAATTAAAGAAGTACTTAACGAATACCAACTAGTTGACTGTTGGAGAGCCCTTCACCCCCAAGAGAGGGATTACAGTTTTTATTCTACGTCACGAGGGGTCTATACCCGTATAGATTATTTTTTTATGCCATATTATCAGCTTCCGAAGTTAGTGGACGCTCGGTATGAATCTATAACGTGGTCAGATCATGCACCTCTGTTAATGTCAATTACTTCTCAGTTGACTCGTCCTCTAGGAACATCATGGAGACTGAATGAGTCTTTCCTCTCCGACCCCGAGGCCTATACTGAGACCCAAACAGCCTTGACAAGGTATTTTCAGGAGAATTGCTCTCCCGAGAGTTCTTCACTGACTACCTGGGAGGCACATAAATGCGTTATAAGGGGTAATTTCATACGCATGGGTGCGGAGAGGAAAAAAGCCAATGCACGACGACTACAAAATCTATACGCAGATATTACTGCCCTCGAAAAGGTTCATAAAGACCAGCTTAACCCAGCAGATTTCCAGCGCCTCCTGGCCCTACGTAAGGAATTAGCCACTATTCTGAACGCCCTAGCACACAGATCCTTTATTAAATTAAAGGCAATGTTCTATGAACACGGGGACAAACCCGGGAAATATTTAGCACGGGCTCTCCGGAAAAAAAGACGGTTGCTCTATATCCCCAAGATACGCAGTGCTTCAGGCACACAACATAGACTTCCCCTTACAATAGGCAAGGAATTCAAAGACTATTACACACAGTTATACAATCTTAAAAGGGAACCACAACCCTCTACGGGGACAAGTCACAAAACTAAGTTATCAACCTATCTAGATAAGTTTATTAAGCGCCAGCTGTCACCGACAGATGCAGCTGCTCTAGAGACCCCAATCACCCTGGAAGAATTGAGTAATGCGATTAAGACTTCCAAAGCGGGTAAATGCCCTGGCCCAGATGGCCTCCCTCTCAGTTATTATAAAAAATTCCTAGACACGTTAGGGCAACACCTGGTTACATCTTTCAACACCCTGTTAGAGGGGAAAGAATTCCACCCTCACACACTGATGGCCAACATCACGCTAATTCCCAAGGAAGGGAAGGACCCTGAACTGTGCAGTAGTTTTCGTCCCATTTCACTTCTGAACGTCGACCGAAAGTTATTTTCGAAAATTTTAGCCTCTAGAATAAAACCTTTTCTCCCCGACTTAATTCACCCGGACCAGACTGGATTTGTACCAGGTAGAGAGGCCAGAGATGGTACTATTAGAGCCCTAGACCTCATACAGTTCGCAACGACGACAGACTCCAAAGCCCTTTTTTTATCAACGGACGCTGAAAAGGCTTTTGACAGACTGGACTGGACTTTTATGTCAGAGGTTTTACGACGGATGAGGTTCTGACCCAATATGCTCCGTTGGGTTATGTCTTTGTACTCAGCACCCTCAGCCAGACTGAGGATTAATGGTATGCTCACGGAACCGTTTGGTATTTCTAATGGGACCAGACAGGGTTGCCCGCTGTCCCCAATGTTATTTATCCTAGCACTGGAGCCCTTTATGGAAGCAATTAGATGTAACCCTGATATTACAGGTTTAATTATCGGGGAAACGCACCACAAGATCTTAGGCTACGCAGACGATTTACTTTTCCCAGTCTCTAATCCAATGGTATCCATACCCAATGTTATGAAAGAGTTCCGGGTTTACGGTGAATTGTCCAATCTCAAAATTAATTATTCTAAGTCTGAGATTTTGAATATTAATCTTTCTGGGGAGACTGAACGGCGGCTTGAGCAGGCATTTCCATTCAGATGGTGTAAAGGTAAAATGAAGTATCTAGGGATTTGGCTGACCAAAGATCTTTCAAACATATACTCTTACAATTTTGTCCCTTTTCTAGCCACATTGAGTACAGATTTAAATAGTTGGGCACCCCAATATATATCTTGGTTCGGGCGAATTAATACTATAAAAATGAATGTGTTGCCACGGCTATTATATTTATTTCAAACCCTCCCTATAACTATCCCATCAGTCTTTTTTGCTTCACTAAAATCCTTATTTTTGAGATTTGTATGGGCCAAAAAAAGACCCAGGATTAAGTATCAGATCCTGACCAGACCAAAGATAGAAGGAGGCACAGGTCTGCCTGATCCGCGGAAATATTATCAGGCCTGCCATTTGGTAAGAATTATGGAATGGGCACATAAACCCCCACACAAGTTATGGGTTAATATTGAGTCCACTTATACCCAAACCCCACTTGCACAACTGATCTGGCTTCCCAAGAGACACGCCATTTCGACCCTTAAGCACCAACCACTTATGAAAGCCACCCTGTTTGTCTTTCATTCCTTATCGAGTAAACATTCACTTACTACCTATCCTTCTCCATTTTTGCCGGTTCGAAATAATCCTGATTTCCCTCCAGGCCAATACCCAGGTCCTTTTTTACGGTCGGCCCCAACTGATCAGGCGCCGATCTCGCAATTTATGGATAGGACTAAACTAAAGTCTTTTGCGGAGATTTTCGAGAAGGTCCACCCAACCGGATTGGATCATTTCCATTACCTGCAGCTCCAAAGTTATTTCCACAAACTCCCCATGAAGCACAACTTGTCACGAGAACATACTTATTTTGAAACTCTTTGCACTAAAACCCAAATTCCCACCCACGGGGTTTCCTTAATGTATAAAATATTGATATCAGAATTAGACCAACCCCCGTTGACCTTCATGGGATATTGGGAAAGGGAGCTGCAGATAGATATCGACCGAGTGGGCTGGGATAAGATCTTCACTCTTATACATAAATGCTCTCTGCAGACCAAGGTACAGGAAACTTATTATAAACTGTTGACTCGGTGGTACCAGACTCCAGTGAGGCTGAATAAGGCATTCCCAGATCTCTCAGATCTTTGCTGGAGATGTGGGAAAACCTCTGGGACTCTCCTACATATTTGGTGGGAGTGCCCGAAAATTGTTCCATTTTGGAAGCGGATACATGAGGTGTTACCTAAATTCACAGATTTCCCCCCTCCATTTCTCCCAGGCCCGTATTTACTACATCATACCACGCAATCGATTTCTAGCTATAAGAATTCAGTGGTCCGCCATTTGATTAATGCGGCCAATATTCTGATCCCCCTTCACTGGAAGGACCCAAACCCCCCGTCTTTCCGAGAATGGATTATAAAAGTTGAACTGACGCGCAGACTGGAGGAAGTGGTTGCATTTTCTGAACTTAAACATACGAAATATGTAAATATGTGGTTTTACTGGATGGAGTACATCCAGGACCCTGGGATCAGGACCTGGATAGACTCCTAGCCGGACTGATGCGATTTTTTATTTTTTCCCCAAAGGGAATAGACCTATATATGGGTATAGATTTTTTAGAAACAATCGCTGACCTTTATATATATATTTTTTCTTTTTTGATGGTTGAAAATATAGGTAGTAATGTGATAGAGTTCAAGTGATCATGGAGAGACACGAGAACGATAAGCAGTAGTTGTAATGTGCGATGGTATACTGTGTTCTGGTATGGGTATTTCTTTTATATCATAATTTGTTATATGGATATGATGCTGAACATTATTGGACCTGCTGCGTCAGGTTTCTCAAGATATCTTGGAACATCCCTCCCTCCCCCTCCCTAACCCCGCCCCCTCTTTTATTTTCTGTAACCCCTCCACATGTCCTTCCCCATATTCTATATTTTATATGTGTTGTTTTCAAAAATTAATAAACAGATATTTACAAAAAAAAGAGATGTGTTTTGAACAGGTAGTATGTCTATCAGAGCAAAAGAAAACACGGAGGGGAAGTATAGGATTATACTGCTTAGCAAATCATGATATGCAATATGCTGTTTCACACAGGAACCAGCACTGCCAAACATATAGATTTAGGGAAAAGATTATCTTCTACTGAACAGCACAGTTCTAAAACTAATCTATAAGGTTATAATAACCAATTTACAAGTATGATGTCGAGGCAATAGCCAGCACCGAAATTTTCATTCTGAGGCACCTGCGATCGCCCCACAGAGCGATCGTGGGAGCTATATTGACGGACCCTCTAATGGTCTGAGCTTTGGAAGTGAAAGTAAATTAACTTCTGTCGTTCTGAATATGCTACTTGACTGCCCCTAGAGGCAGCAAGTAGCATTGTAATGTTAAATAAATAAATAAAAAAAAGCTTGTCTAGATTAGAAAAAAATAAAGTTCAGTGTGCCTTTAAGTGCTGTTTTGAATATGTACATATTAGTGTTGCAATTCTAATAAACTTACTTTCACTCTAAAAAAAAAAAAAAAAAAAGCTTGTCTACCCCCCCCCCCCTTCCTTCCCCCACAACAATAAATTCCTTTTAAGCATATAAGAAGTGAAATGGGAGACCAAGATAGTGTTTTAGACACTACTCCTTCCTTCCCCTAGTCCTGATACATTGTCAAAAAGAGCATAGCCCGAGGATACAGCAGAGTGTGAGGGCATGAGCCAGTTCAACACTATCTCAAACAGTTGTGAATTATAGGTGTGCATTTGATCAATGATGATTTGTGAATAGACTATTCACTGACAGCTACAGATACTACAGCAATATTTAAAAACATGTAGACACCCTTAGAGCATCACTGTTACAAACTATCAGAACTGCTCCCTCCCCCAAAAAATATTTTTAAGGACTGGAAATGTGCTTTTTAAAAATGAAAAATAAAAAAGACTGGAAATATAACTTTTTATCTGTGGTATTCTGCAAGCTGGCTTAAGATGAACACTCATTTCTGATCGGATCTATCCAGGAGTACATTTAGAATCCTATAATATAACGAGTTATAACTGCAATCTATAATGAATTATCATTGGCCTGTTGGCTGTAATAAGTCAGGGCAGATTTCTTCTTAAGAATTGGTTGGAAATGGACAAAATCATTGCTGGGAGCACTTACCCTTTTCCTGTTTGGACTGATATCTAGCCTCATCACTGCACACTTATTTAAAGTATTTAACCGTCTGTGGAAAAGAAACAAGACTATATAAATTGTAGAAGATGAAAGAGCAGGCATCATATCAGAAATCATTAAGAACTTTAGACGGACACCTACAGCTCATCTAAACATCTGCACATCTGCTAAATTAACACTGTGCTACCAATTGAAAGCTATACAAAGAATAGATTAACATTTCTGTTCACTTCGTCTATTAGGGTGAAGACGTGTGTATGGATTTGTACAAACACAGAAAGGCCATTAAGCTACAGTAATAAGAATTGTAAAATTGAGAAAAGTAGCAATATGGGTTTGGAAAAACAAGCTGGTGTCATCTGGTCACTAGTTGTGAGAAAGAAAAATCACAGAGGTTGAAAATGGATCACAGAATTACAAAACTGCTAAAAAAAAGTAGTATGTTTTTAGAACTCTTTGGAGATTGTGTTGTGTGCATGAGGGGCACACTGATTGGTTGAGAAAATGCATAGTCAATCCACAGTATAGCCAACCTCGAGAGGCTACACCAAGTCATTAACGCTGGTGTTCTACCACGAAGTCTGGGAACCCAGAAGTTCCCATTGGGTGAACAGCAGACTCAAGTCACACTTTAAATGATTACGTGCATACTCGCTTCACTCAATGGTAAGATCTGAATGATCGTGTGCAGTTCATCAGATGAGAACTTCTGAGTTCCCGGACTTTGTGGTAGAACACCGACATACTAATTACTAAAGCAGTTATGTGGAAGAGCAGGTACAGATTTTTTTAAATGAAAAACAATAACAAACTGTGCAATTCTGGGGGGGAAAAAGTGCAAAATTGCTCATGATTTTGTACTTTGCACCAGAATTGCTCCAATTTACCTTTTATAAGTAGGATCATTTCATCTCCCTGGAATGAGGTATAGTATATAGATTTTTATACTGCACACAAATATTTATACAGAGAAATCTGTTGATACCTTGTCATGTATCATTGAAAACAGTAGAACATTATAAGTACTATGGAATTTTCTCTGACATATAAGGTGGGTTACTTCTTAGAAAACCTACTGATTCCTAATTGTAAGAGTCTATTGTACTAAAAAAACACACACACAAAGAGCACAGAACCCTCTTTCTGCCACATTTACACATCCAAACACTAAATCCTAAGCAAACAAATTGTGCGGTCTGCTCTGGATTTTCCTTCCTGCCAAATATATACTTTGAAAACTATTTAAAAAATGCATTTCACATGTACAGCAGCAATATGACCCTAAATATTAGCTTTCTGCTAAATAACAAGCCTAACTACCGTCTAGCATTACTGATGGTAAAATGCATTTAAATGTTTTATTTGGATGACCATAGATCAAGTAATCAAGAGGAAGTATCAAGTATATTTTTATCATTGGTGACCTGTTACCATCTGATAACAAGGTCAGAGTTGTAAAAGTTAGTAAGTTCTTAGAATGAGCTGTTGCTTTTAACAGGGTCTAGTTACACATGGTACATACACAACCTATGTCATTTTAAAGACTTCTTTCTTCTTCGTTGCAACACAAAAAAACAATATCACATTGCCACTTTCAGACATTGCTATAAATGTAGACTAAGAATGCTGGGTGGAATAATTTTTTGCCTGGTTTCTGTATTCGCATTCCGCAGGTCATTCACAAATCAAGGGGAAGCCCCCCCAAAACCAGCATTATATGTAGATTACAATTTGATGTATGTTATCATGAGGGGGGGAGGGGGGGGGAGTTGCCTGTTGCATGGACTGTGGCTTTAATTGCACCAGGTGATAACTTTAAGCTAGCCCCAAATGCAAACAAGATGGCATTTGACCATAGTAATTATTCCTAACCATGTCCATTATCAGCACATGTTAAAAGGGACAAGGCCAGCTTAAAATTACGTTATGTTTAATTAAAATATTACACCAAGTGTAGGCATTTTAAGTACAAATCCTTAAATGAAACGTTTTTCCCCTGATTTGCGCCTCTTCCATTTATTTTTATTTAGCGTGTATTTTTCCGATTGCGCTAATAAATTGCGATTAGATTTACGCATGCTAAAGAGTTTTGCGAATATGTTGTGAAAATAATTCTTATTTGCGTGTGAAAATTACACCAGCTTTTAGCAAGTGTTATCAAGAGGTAGAAAAAATATTCACAAAATTGTCTGTTTTTATTCACAATTATGCCCGTTTTTATTCACAATTTGCTATGTACTATTTGAGTGTTAAATGTTTAGTACATTGCAACTGGAGCAAAAATAGTTTTGTACATAAAATATATTCGCGTTTTTTTAGTACATGCCCCTCCTAATATGGTGACTAAAATGTTTGCATTACTTATTCCCATTCAATTTCACATGACTCCTTCTACATTGTGTGCCGACTTTGATCTGCACAGGATAATTTTGAGTGGTTAAAATAAATCTCAGTGATATTTGCATTTAACAAGTTTAACAAAACTGTAACAAAAGTTGGCTTTGGGAAACAGAAACCATACTACAGGCTCCGCTTTCAAAAAGATAAACTTTTATTGTGGTTATGTGAAAAAATCTTTTGCATTTGGAGTTAGAATCTGAGGTGCAAGGTATCAGTTACAAAAAAAATGATGCCTATGAAGATATTTCTACTTACTTGTTTTTTTATGGGTTGACAAAAAGTGAAAACTATTGTCCTTTTGTGACCTTTGCCATATTCTGCCTAGTCTACTGTATTACAATGATTAGAAAATGTCTCCCCTGACACCACCAAGTCTGGCACATGGTAGAGTTTCTCTCTTCAATTCAAGCAAATGCAAACAGTAGACGCAGAGGAAAACATTACTACTACTACTTAAAGGATTAAGGCTTAGGCTGCCAAGGGCAAATAAAAAAGTAATCAGGGGTTGCCAGTAATTGATAAATAAAACCTTCCTATGGCAAGTGTTTTTATTTTGGAACAAAATGTGTTTTTTTTTTTTCAAATCCCAGTTTGTCTTGAGAAGACAAATTTATTTTTGGGGCCCCTTTTTTTGTAAAATCTCTTTTGTATCCACTTCTTTTCACTCCTGCTACAGTATAGGAAGCTGCCACTCCTTTACGGTCATATGTATTTGAATTCTAGGTGTACTCTTATTGGCTTTACTACAAGTCCATAGATAGCTGTGAATGAAAATGTATGTTTTGCTTTCCTCCATGGTACTGCAACTTATAGTATTTGTTGTTGAAAGAGTACATGTAAACTTGAAACAACTTTTAAGTACTCATTTGAACCTCTCAGTGTGCCATGGCATATAAATACTATTTGCACTGGGTTTATTTATTGCACCTTATAGCTGCCATACCAGGAGGTGATGTGGTTATGTTAATATGGCAGCTGATGACTATTTATTTATATTCAGTACATTGCCTTTAACTACAAGATAGGGCACTTCGGACTCTTTTCTGGGAATTATAGAAACCATGGGTGTGGCTGAGGATGATGGACGCTGAATCCTGGCAGTGTTGTTCTTTCGGGAATGGTTGTAAGATAAAACCAGAGCTGCTTCAGAGCTAATGATGGTAATTTATTACACAAGAGCTAGACCCAAACAGATACTTCAGGCCTCTGTATGACAAGGGTCACTGGTTTTAAATATGAGACACCTAAAATCCTACTCAGGCATTCTTAAAACATTTGTACACTGAACACATGACAAACTATAGCTTTGGAGCAATTTGGTAATGAAATTAACAGTGCCTAAATAAATCAAGGTTTGCCAGTATGCATGTAGCATAATGTCTGCAATTCACTTTGTCCACAATTAGATAACTATAAATAATTTCTCTCACAGAATCATTTCAGAGTCTAACTCCCTATTTAATGTATCTTTATATTCCTGGTGTTTTAACTGGCAAATGGGCAAAATAAAACTGGCAAATGGGAAAAATATGACTGGCAAATGGGAAAAATAACTGGCAAATTATGGGCAGAATATCGCTGGCAAATGGGCAAAATAATACTGGCAAATGGGAAAAATAACGGGCAAATTAGTGGCAACCATTGGATGCGCACCCGGCTTTTCTTCACAGCCACCGGAAACGTTACTATTTGCTCGTATTATTTTGCCCATTTGCCAGTTATATGACCATTTGCCAGTGTAATATGCCCATTTGCCAGTTATTTTCCCATTTGCCAGTTATTTTCCCATTTGCCAGTGTAATATGCCCATTTGCCAGTTATTTTCCCATTTGCCAGTGTAATATGCCCATTTGCCAGTTATTTTCCCATTTGCCAGTGTAATATGCCCATTTGCCAGTTATTTTCCCATTTGCCAGTGTAATATGCCTATTTGCCAGTTATTTTCCCATTTGCCAGTGTTATATGCCCATTTTCCAGTTATTTTCCCATTTGCCAGTGTTATATGCCCATTTGCCTGTTATTTTCCCATTTGCCAGTTATATGACCATTTTCCAGTTATTTTCCCATTTGCCAGTGTAATATGCCCATTTGCCTGTTATTTTCCCATTTGCCAGTGTAATATGCCCATTTGCCAGTTATTTTCCCATTTGCCAGTGTTATTTGCCCCACCCCGTACTTACCTGTATGCTGCTCGTCGGCCGCATCTGCAGAAATGTTTCCAGCACGCACGCTGCGTGCAAGAAATACAGCCACTGGGAAGTGACGTTTCCGGTGGCTGTGACGAAATGCCAGGTTGGCTGCTGCCCGATAGTGACTGTCTCCGGGTGAGACAGTCACATGGGCAGCGCAGATCCACAGGGCAGCTGCCCGTTTGGCCACACTTTATTTTATTTTATTTTTGTACAGGGGTCGCAGGGCCCCTGGAACCCCGGACCCGGTCGCAGCTGCTGCCACTGCTAGTGTGGTATGAACACAAAGCTCTGAGTTTGGCAGTTGTCTGAGATATTTTTGTTGTGAAATCTCATTTTTGTTGAGTTTTATACAATAAACGAAAAGCATTCCATACTTAACACTGGGCCATGTTTGGGTGAAACGAGTCGTATATGCCGACATTATTACGCCCACCTGAGAGCTGTTCTACACATCACTGGACTTTTACTAAAACGGAGCAACACATTTTACATGTAAAAATGTATTATTGTGCATTAAATGAAGTCTAAAACTTTACTACAGTCTTAGCTTTACACTTTCCTCCTTTACTATCTTATTTTGGCTCTCTACCCGCTGCCTACTTCATGTATATAGAGGAGGTCTCTCTGAGCGTGTAAATTGGAGACACATTTTCAGCTGCAGCTCTGTTTTGAATACTTGGGTTTAACTTACCAAGCTTGAAGCTTTGAAGTTGCTCAGTACCCTGTGAGTCTATTTCCATTTGGGGAATTTTTATTTTATACAGATAACGCTATGCATATTATTTATTTTATTTTATTCGTATGCCAACTGAACAATTGAAAGAGCATCCTTGAATATAAGTATACATTTTTTTTGTGTACACAGCACCTTGAGGAGACCCATTTTTCCATTATATGCACTGTACTTTACTGATATTTATATTCAAACATGGAGAGAAAAGAGGGCGAGTAAAGTGGAATAAGAATACCATATTGTAATTATGAACACATGATAATGTCTACTTTAACATACAAGTTCTGGATGCTACCAATGATGGTTGGAAAGAAGAATTAATCTGCAGATGTTTTTTCCTGCTGTACTTGAGAAGATGGGGGGGGGGGGGGTTCTCCACTTATGGTAATTTCTGGGATCGTGAGTACAGTACTAATTGGTATTTTGACTGGGTGGAGTTCCTAGTAGGCAGTGATGTAGGTGTCCTAAGGTGAGCTTAAAGGGACACCTGTTTTTTTACATGATTGAATTAACTGCATATAAATGAAAAAATAAAATGAGATGTTTATCTCCTGTCTCCATTTTGTGAATATTTCCCATGAACATCTTCAGACAGAACAACCCCCCTTTTTGATAGCATTTCTAAAACTAGACCCACCAGCTATGACTAAAGGGAAGCAGAAAGGGTAGCACCTATTTTTATTATATGTGAAATGCACGTATGTTTTACTTTTATATAGTTTGTAGCTCTCCTGTAGTTTTATAATTAAAATAATTTCACAGGGGCCTATAAATTCAATGGCATCCAATACGCAGGGATTGGACATATAGGCAGGATGGTTGCCATTGCAACAGCAATATTTCGATTACACTTTATTTGCAGTTTTTAGGAGATAGGAGGAGTTGAGTAAAAAGAAAATAGAAAGACAGATCTGTTTATTTCTATTTACTCTATATGATCCCTATCCAAAAAATATTTTTTTCAGATACTATGGGTGGAACTGCCCCTTTAATATCGGATAATATTCCATGCTTATATCACAAGTTCCTTTCCTGATATCACACTTCAATAATATGCTGAACATTAATAAATGTTTTGATTTTCCTAATTTTTTTCACAAGGATTGTTATTAGAATCATATGGTTAGATGCCGGTGAGAGAGCTAAGTGGGCTAATGCATAATCAGTAAAGTCTGTTATTACTTTTGGGGTCTCAGGTTAAACTCCCAGCAGGTTTGACTCAGCCCTTCATCCTTCTGAGGTAGATAAAATTAGTACCATGAAAATTGGGTAATAGTTACTTCTCCTGGATGTTGGGCAAACGTAACATCCCCAGAAGATACATGTAAACCAGATAATATCTGAAAGTATCTTTCCTGGTTAAACACTTTGTTATTTTTATTATTACTGAAACTTACCAACCACTGTGTAGAATACTTGAGAATAATAAAAGGGTTGATATTATGAATGGCCTCAGAGTCATCTCATTTAGAACATTTCTGAGCATGAATTACACTTTCTATATCAGAATAGTGTCTTAAGGTCTAGCTAATATGGAAAATCATTGGTCCTTAAAAGGTTACATTAATAGCTGTATAAATCATTACAAAATGTAATGAGATTCTTTTGCAGCTTTTAAAATACATATTACACTGGGGCACCGTTATTTGTAGGTGAAGAGTTTAAGAGTCAATGCTTCACTGTTATTCTTCAAAACCTCAGTTCCAGAGTGATAAATGGTTTCCATGGAGATTTCATCTATTTAAAAAAATCTGCCCCATTGTTTGAAAGAAAACTGAAAATCCTTTTCATTTTTACATTGTACTCTCGCAGTCTTTGGAACCACTGAATCTAATTTTAGAAGGATAACAAAATGTTCCTCATTAAGCTGAATTTCAAATACTTCCATTTTCTTTGTCATTGTTTCTTCTGATACCGTCAACAGAAAGTGCTGATTGGATGATAGCATATGGGTTTTTACTGATGCAGGATTGGAGGGTTTACATGCATCAGGCAGGCTAGGTACTTGCACGACTCTGGTTGAGGCACTGTGGCTGGAAATGGGTGCGTCATACTGGTAGCACTACCAGTGGCGGCTCTAGACTTTGTGAGGCCTTAGGCGAAAGTCGAACATGAGGCCCTCACGGACACACATTATTAAATAAAATATATGCAAGTGATAATAAAAATGAACTGTAGAAATAGCATATTTCAAGATCAGACTCAAATCCCAGCTTCTAGAAATGAACAGCTCCTAGAAATTTATTTGTCTCATAATTATTCTACAAACATCTATACACATTTGGTATAGATAAAATTGTGTGCGGCTGACTAACTCACATTGTTATTGCTGTGTCCTAAATGTGAACACTAACACATATCACACAGTCATTCATAGACACACTCAGTGAGCACACACTGACTCACAGACACACTCAGTCAGCACACAATCACACTCAGCCAGCACACACTCACAGATACACTCAGCCAGCACACACTGACTCACAGACACACTCAGAAAGCACACAATCACACACTAAGAGAAACACTCAGCCAGAAGGAAAGGTGCTCAATGTTGAAAGTGGTCTCACAGACCACGTTGTGCTAGAATATTGGCACTTTGTTCTTCCTCACAGCACCGGATGCACTGTAATTTAGCCATTCAAAATGCCAGAATTTTGCCACTCAATATGCCAGGATTTAGCCATTTAATATGCCAGGATTTAGCCATTTAATATGCCAGGATTTACCCCCTCAATATGCCAGGATTTAGTCCCTCAATATGCCAGGATTAAGCCATTCAATATACCAGGATTTTGCCCCTCAATATGCCAGGATTGTGCCACTCAATCTGCCAGGATTTTGCCACTCTATGCCAGGATCTTGCCCCTCAATTTGCCAGGATTTTGCCACTCTATGCCAGGATTTTGCCCCTCAATATGCAAGAATTTTGCCCCTCAATATGCAAGAATTTTGCCCCTCAATATGCAAGAATTTTGCCACTCTGTGCCAGGATTTTGCCCCTCATTATGCCACAATTTTGCCCCTCATTGTGCCACAATTTTGCCCCTCATTATGCCACAATTTTGCCCCTCATTATGCCACAATTTTGCCCCTCAATATGCCAGGATTTTGCCACTGTATGCCAGGATATTGCCCCTCATAATGCCACTATTTTGCCCCTCACAATGCCAGGATTTAGCCTCTCACTATGCCAGGATTTTGCCACTCTGTGCCAGGATTTTGCCCCTCATTATGCCAGAATTTTGCCCCTCACAATGCCAGAATTTTGCCTCTCAATATGCCAGGATTTTGCCTCTCAATATGCCAGGATTTTGCCACTGTATGCCAGGATATTGCCTCTCACTATGCCAGGATTTTGCCCCTCACCTCATTATGCCAGGATTTTGCCCCACACTGTGCCAAGTCTTTGCTCGTTTGTACCACCCTCCTCCCCCCTTCCCTTGTACTTACCTCCATGCTGATCTCCGTTGTTTCCTCCGTGCATCTTCCCTCCTGCACGGAGGAAGGAAGTTCCGGTCGCGTTTTTTTTTTTTTTTTTTAAACTTTATTGAAGCTGCCCGGGTTCAATAAAGTTTAAAAAAAAAAAAAAACGCGACCGGAACTTCCTTCCTCCGTGCAGGAGAGAAGATGCACGGAGGAAACGTCCCAGGTTAGTGTAACAGGGAGCTTAACGGCAGCGTTAAGCTCCCTGATACATCAAAGGTAATAAGGTGAGTTAGGCATCCGCGAGGCCCCCGTGAGTGCGAGGCCTTAGGCGGCTGCCTAACTCGCCTAATTAGAGAGCCGCCTCTGAGCACTACCCACTTGGACCATTTTCCACATATTTTTTATCACCATATCTCACTAGTTTTGGAATATGCTTAACATGGCCTTCCCCAGCATGCTATGTTTTAGGGTGCAGGTGTACAAAGTGAATCCTATGTAGGCAGCTCCTTTGACCAGCTGTAAAAAAAAATCTCACCAATTCCGCTATACATTGTGTAGGAACAAGTTTGTTCCTGCACAATGTATAGCTAAATTGGTGAGACGAAATGTTCATCTCACCTCAACTCACCTGCTACTCACTTCAACTCACCTGCTACTCACTTCAACTCACCTGCTACTCACTTCAACTCACCTGCTACGCACCTCAATTCACCTGCTACTCACTTCAACTCACCAGCTAAGCACGTCAATTCACCTTTTAGTGAATAGCTCCAACTGAGTCTCTCCATGGTAATCCTGGGGACAATAAATATGGCTACCTGGACCATAACAGAAGCATCGAAGCACTACACATAATCAAGTTGAGCTTTGTTCTACAGCATGTCACTTTAGATAAGTGTGTCACTGCAAACTATACAAAAGAGCACTTCAGTTATGTTATCATTTAATGGCCAATTAATGCAAATAAAAGTAGATTGGTAAATATTAGGTGTTTGATGACTGTCATCAAGCACAGATAGGTTTTCAGTTTTACATATAATCAATAGATTGTTTTTATAACGAACATTTACTTTTTTTTTTTTTTAAATCAAATTTTTATTAAGTTTTTCTTCTTTTTTTTTTTATAGAACAAGGATAAGGGGTGGGAGAGTGTGGTACAAAAATAGAATAGGAAAAGGGGGAGGGTGGGGGGGTAAGTAAGATAACACAGCCATATTGCAAGTTCCGGGCGCAGCCGGTTTCAGTATAATAAAACAGCAGTACATTAAGGTAAAGTTGGCATGACGAGCTCATGTAGTTGGGTGATGTGGTGATGAGAAGTATTTATAGTTATGGGTAGGGGGCGGAATTGACTCGGGGGGAAAGGGAAGGAAGAATAGGAAGAAAGAGAGGGGAAGAAGAAAGAGAAAAGAAAGAGAAGAAGAAGGGAAGAAAAAAAAAGTGAGGGGGGGGAAGAGGGGGGTGAGGTGGCTTTAGTATAGGTAGGCAGTTCAGAGGGAAGACAGGTCACCTACCGTGTCTCCACCAGTGACTGTGCAGTGCTCACTCCGTCCTCCCGGCTCCCCCGAGCCCCCCGGGTTCATGGTCAGCCTCCAGTCGCATTTCAGACGTGGGGATCATAGAGGACAAGGAACTCACACTGAGAATATCTGGCCACTCCACCAGGGCATGTGGGCATCCAGCCATGGGTCCCATATTTTATGGAATGATCGTGTGCTATTGTGTATGTAGGCTGTCAGTTTTTCCATGGTGATCAGCTCTTTTATTTTATTGTCTATTTCGGGATGGGTAGGTCCCCTATTTTTCCAGGCCTTCACTATGCAAAGGCGAACCGCAGAGCAGACCCGGAAAATAAGTTTATTTGCCTGTGGGGTTAGTTCCGGTGATGTCGGAGATTTGTTTAAGAGGGCCACCCAGGGGTCTTTTTCAAGAGTAACGTCTAGTGCTACGTCTAAGAGATGAAAGGCGTATTTCCAGCTGTCTGTGACCTTGGGGCATTCCCACCACATGTAGAGGTAGGAGCCAACAGCCCCGCAGCCCCTGAAACATACTGTGGCTGTGGAGGGTTGGATATGCGCCAGTCATAGGGGGTGAATATACCAGTGTGCTATCAATTTGAATGCGTTTTCCTTTGGAAGTGTACAGGCTGTAATCTGAAATGTGTTGGTTATGATGTCTGACCAGTCTTCTGGGTCTAAAGTGTCATTGAGGTCTGATTCCCATTGTGCCCTATATGATGGGGGGTGTGGATATTTGGTTGACATAAGGTGTTGGTACATTTGGGAGATCGTCTCGGGGTACGTTTGTTTTTCTGGACTAAAATTTCGAATATGGTTGGGGACCAAGTGGGATGGTGTCTACTATGGGTCTGAGTGAAGTGCTTTATTGCAGGTATCTGAAGAGTTCCCCTGGGGGGGATGTCGTGTGAGGTCTGGAGATCAGGAAAAGTGCGGACCGACCCGTCTGTTATGAGATGGAGTAGTCGTGTGATCCCTCTAGTTTCCCATTCTCTGAAGAAATTGGGGTTGTGTGCAGGAGGGAAGGAGCGGTTGTATAAGAAGGTCTAGAGTAGTGAGGCATGTGTCGTCAGTTTGTCTGGGAATTTTTGTGCCCTCCAGAATTTAAGTAGGTGGTGTAGGACTGGGGAGGTATCGAGTGTGGGAATCTCGACTCGGGTGGTCCAGAGTTGGTATCTGAGTGGAGGGGAGGAAACCAGTTTTTCCTCCAGCGTGAGCCATCTCGCTTGGGCATGTGGGCAATGTAACTGAATGATATGGGATATTTGTGCTGCTTTGTAGTAAGAGAGTAAGTGTGGGCACGCCAGGCCGCCTAACGTTCTAGTACGGTACAGTAGATTTGAGCTAAATCTGGCTTTTTTGTCTTGCCATATGTACCGTTGCATCTCTCTCTGAAGGGCTTCAATGTCATCTTTCTTAACCGGGAGTGGGATAGTGCGGAATAGGTATAGTATTCTCGGTAGGAGCGTCATGTTTAAGGAGTATATTCGACCCAGTAGGGAGGTATGATGTCTGGACCACGTATGGAGATCGTTTTTAAGTTTGGCGAGAAGAGGTGTGTAGTCTTGTATATGTGTTCTACTGATTTAGTGAGATATACTCCTAAGGATTTGAGTTTGGTCTGGCACCACTTAAAGTTAAAGTTAAGTCTGATGAGTTTCTCGGTCTGGTGTGGGAGGGTAATATTCAAGGCCTCACACTTACTGTTGTTGATCTTAAACCCGGAGAGTTGGGAAAATCTATGAATTGTTTCGTAGAGATTTGTGAGAGAGGTGAGAGGGGAGGTGAGAGTGAGGAGGATGTCATCCGCAAAAAGACTCAGTTTATATTCCTCCCCTCCCACCTCCATCCCCTTGATGTTTTGGTTTTCACGAATGATTTGGGCCAGGGGCTCAATGCATAGCGCAAAAAGCAGGGGTGAGAGAGGGCATCCCTGTCTGGTGCCCCCTCTGATAGGGAAGGGGTGGGAAGCTGCTATGCCCTTATCAACTCTGGCTCTGATGTCTCCATATAATGCCTTGATCCCCGACAGGAAGGCCCCAGACACCCCAAAGGCCTCTAAGACCATCCACATATAGGACCAGTCTATGCGGTCAAATGCTTTCTCATTTGGATCTTTTGGGAATGTGCAACTTGTATCAGGTCAATTGACCTTCTTATGTTGTCGGGGGCCTCCCTCCCGGGGATGAACCCCACCTGGCCGCCGTGCACCAGGGCAGGCAAAAGGCTACCCAGGCGCACCGCAAGCAGCTTGGCATGTATCTTTGCGTCTACGTTGATGAGAGATATCGCGCGGTAGCTAGAGCAGTGTGTCAAGTCTTTACCTTCTTTAGGTATAACTACTATGTTTGCTGTCAACATGTCAGGGGGGGGGGGTTGCTCCTTGTAGGAAGCTGTTGTAGAGTCTGTGGAGGTATGGCATGAGGGTGGAATGGAAGGTTTTGTAATATGTGGGGGTGTATCCGTCTGGGCCTGGTGCTTTGGACTTTTTAAGTGTTTTGATTACCTCTGTGATTTCATCAGTCGTGAAGTCTTGGTTTAAGAGTTCAATGTCGGGGTCTGATATTGTAGGTAATTTACAGTGAGTAAATAGTCTTTAGTTAGTTTGGGTCTCTAAGAGGAGGACATTGTCTTCTGTCCATCATATAGAGAGGAGTAATACGCCTCGAATTAAGACGCTATGTCATCGGGATCAGAGACCATGTCGCCTTTTTGTGTGCGAAGTTTCTTGACTGTCCTGTAAACTTGTTGTTCTCTGAGTCGTCTGGCTAGCATTGGGCCCGGTTTGCTTGCCTGGTCGAAATATCTCTGTTTTGTCCATGTCATTGCTTTAAGTGTGTCAGACGTTAGCATGAGATTGTAGTCTCCTTTTGCTTTAAGCAGGGCGCGAAATGTCTCAGAGTCTTTTTTCCGGTGATGTTCCTTTTCTAATTTTTTTAGTGTGAGCTTGAGGTCGTTCATTTGTTTTTCTTTTGTTTTCTTTCTATAGGAGGTGATGCTTATTAACTGGCCCCTCAGGACTGCCTTGTGGGCGGCCCACAAGGTGGAGGGGGAAATGTCAGGGTTGTCATTGAGGTCGAAATAAGAAAGTAGGTTAGTCTCTATGTTTTTAACTATGTCTTTATCTAGAGTCAGGGAGTCATTGAAACGCCACGAGCCTGGTTTACGTTTGATGGCGATATGTGAGAGGGTACAATCTATGGCTGCGTGGTCTGACCATGATATTTCTGAGATATTAGCAGAGATTAGTCTGCCTGCTAGTGTTTGGGTAAGAAAAATGTAGTCTAGTCTTGAGTAGGATAGGTGAGGGGGTGAGTAGTAAGTGTAATCTCTCGTGGTAGGATGTAGGAGTCTCCAGGAGTCAAGTAGTGCGTGTGTTTGTGTCAGTTGGATGAGGGGCTTATATTTGGGTGATGGGAGAGTGGAGTGGGCGTTCGAGGATCTATCAAGGTGAGGGTCTAAGACCGAGTTGAAATCTCCTCCTAGTATGAGTGTCGTGATGTCAATTGTGTCGAGTAGATCTGAAAGCATAATGAAGTAGCTCGGGTTGGGGATGGAAGGAGCATATATATTAAGCAATGAGATCTTTGCGCCCTGGATGGTCCCCTGTACTAAGATATAAGAGCCCTCGGGGTCTCTGCGTATTGACTGTAGCTGAAAGTTAAGATGGTTACGGAGGAGAATGGAAACTCCGTTGTGTTTGTTTTTACCTGTGGCATGGTATTGGAATTGGAATCTGCGGTCCCAGTACTTGGGGGCCGCAGATTCCTTAAAATGGGTTTCTTGTAGCATTACTATGTCTGCCTGTTGTTGTATGTAGTATCTGGTGGCTTTCCTTGAAGACAGGAGGCCTTTGACATTGTGTGAGATTACTTTGAGTGGGTGTGTGGACTGTCGGTCTGGAGGGAGCGATGTGAGCTCCTCGTCGGGTCGAGTTTGTACTCTGGTGAGCCCGGGTAATGGGGGGACTCGGGTGAGCCGTGGAGGAATGGAGAGCCGGTTGAGGAAACATGCTTTTGTTCAGAAGATGATGTGGGGTTAAAGGTAGGAGTGTTAGATCGTTCGTCAATTGGTGGGCAGAAATTATAGGGTATGGAAGATTACTTGTAGTGGTTGAAGGAGTAGTTGAGTGGGAAGGGAAAGAGAAAGAAGAGAGAGAGGGGAAAGAGGAAACAACAACAAGACAAAACAAAATCAGAAGAAAGAAGAAGAGAGAGAAAAAAAAATAAGGAGGGGGGGTGAGGATGGGGTAGAGAGAGGGACTGGTGTCTGGGGGGGGGGGCGGAAATAGGGGTAGAGGTACTCAAAAACAATGGAGTAACAGCGGAGAGATTGGTCTAGGACCCCTCTCCAAGGTAGTTTGATATATTTAACAGGTTAACTTTAGGAAGAGTGGCACAGCAAAAACAGTGCTGTTTAAGAAGCTATGTACTAAAATAGTAAGTATACAAATAGTGTTGTGGTTTCAGGCGTCAACCTTCCAAAATTCCCGGGGGGTGTTAAGTCAACTAGGTTGAGTGGAAGTATGGCCAAGAAAAAAAAAGGGAGAATTTGGATCCGTGGCACCCAGCTCAGTGTGTGCAGCGGAGGGGAAGGGAGAGAAAAAAAAAATAAGTTAAGAGTCATCATATGAGTGCTTTTTGGAAATAGAAGCCTCTTAATTCACGGAATAGTGGGTAAAATTGTATGGAAGAGGCGCTGTAGTCTTGCAGGTACAGTCTCTGTTGAGGGTCCTGTGGGGTAGTCAGAGGCTGCATGTCGTCATCGAATAGGTGGGACGTTTAAAGAGGATACTCAGCAGGCTCATGAGTCCGATGCAGGTGAGTCGGATTCAGCAGGGGTTGGTCAGGTCGATAGGTATCGGCGGTCCTTTAGGAGGAGCAGACTGTGGTGTTGAGGTGGGGCACTACTTTAAGCCAACAGGTATGCTGATAACCTCCGGTTCTTTTAGGCAATTAGATGTGTGTCTGTGGGCTGTGTTCGCGTTTCCCCATAGGATTTTGTGTTCCGATTGTCGAACTGGGTCTCTGGCGCCCCTTCTGTCGCGTTGGTTGGGTGCTCCGGTGTTTGAGCTACATGTCGGTAGAGTTCTTTTACCGATGCAGTTGGTGAGATTTTCAGAGCTGCAAGGAAGCCTGGTATGTCGGCTGGGCATCTGATGCTATACAATCTGCCGTCTCTTAGCACCGTCAGTTTAAAGGGGAATGCCCATGGATACTTCAGGCCGTGATCTTGAAGTTGCGCTAGGAGAGCTTTGAGAGTCCTTCTCTTTTGCAAGGTGGATGGGCACAGGTCTGATTAGAATTGCAGCTGGGAGCCCTCTATGGTGAGTGGGGTCTCGAATAGGGAGCGGAGATCTGTCACCTGTTCTGGGACTCCTTTTGACGCTAATATTTGATCTGTGGGACCTATTATCCAAGTCTTCGCAGGTATCTTGTAGGGTCCTGTATTTAGTCCTTAGGAGCTGTGTTTCATCTTGTAGTGCGTCACAGGTTTCGGCCTGCTGGTTTTGGCGGGCTTCCACTTCGTCGAGCCTCCCAGTAGCTGCATCTAAGTCTTTAGTGACCTCCGCTAGACATTGCTTTAAGTCCGCTTGTAAGTCCGTTTTCACGGACATGATAAGCGCTTTCAGGTCGCTTAAATCTTTCCGGTAAGGGAATTCCCGCCTTCTGGGCTAGCATGGGGTTTTTCTGCGTCAGCTCCGTCTTTCTTCCCGCGGAAGATTGAGGCGACGTCTCCGGGTATTTGTTTTTTTTTATTTCTGCCCGACATTCTGGGGGTGCGGATTTGTCCCTTGTCGGTGCAATCGGGTTCCCAAGCTCCCGTTGGTAGCGGATTTGAGCTGGGTGGTGCAGGAGCTCTAGGTCCGTGCGGCCATTCCGTTCAAGCGCTAGCCACGCCCCCCACGTTTACATTTTTTTTTTTTAAAGTTTAGTGTCCCTGTAAGTACAAAGGTATGTAAAGCCCAATTTTTCAAAAACAACTCTAGAAGTTAGCGTTGATGTGGGTACGTTATAATGATTATATCCTGGCTCTTAACAGCAAAACATAATGGAATATACCGTATTTGCTCGATTATAAGACCGAAAACCCCTTAGTCTTATAATCGAGGTCGTCTTTTAATCTGACCTCAAATCGAGGTCAGATTATAAGACATGGATCCAGGTCCCCAGCAGAGCTGCAGGGGACTTGGATCCCCCTCGCTAACAGCCGGAGGATGTCTGCGCGATGAGCACGTCCGCCGAGACTTCTATGATGAAGCCGGGGAGGGGGGGGGAGAAATGTTTGGAGGCAGGGGGGGAAATGTTTGGAGGGAGAGGGGGAGATAGAAAAAAGTTTGGGGGAGAGAGTAAAGGTTGGGGGAGGGGGAGAGAGACAGCGCTTGGGGGAAGGGGGGAGAGAGAGAGAGACAAAGCTGGGGGGAGGGAGGGGGAGAGAGAAACAGCGTTTGGAGGGGGAGAGAGAGACAACGTTTAGGGGGAGAGAGGCTGCATTAGAAATAAAAACAAGAAATGCATTTTTTATATCATAATTTTTATTAAATATTAAAAAGCAATTTACATGTGAATATATACAAGTTAAACTTTTTTTTTCCTATAGTGTAGTCTTATATTCAGGCTTTTAGTTTTTTTCCTGAAGGAATATTAAAAGTTTGGGGGGTCGTCTTAAAATCAGGGTCGTCTTATATTCGAGCAAATACGGTATATATAAATATATAACCTGGTTCCAATGATGTGTGGATGCAATGTTGTCACAAGGTTATTTATGGGACAGTTTAACTGATTGAATATGTAAGAAACAACCACTTACGTCTGATTTCATGAATGGGCATTTGTGATAACAAATTAAATTTAAATACCGTATGTTGGCAACTGATCAGTGGGCTCAGTGAGAGCACAGATCATAAAATAAGCAAATTAAGGGACAATTAGAAGAAAAGGACATCTAATTGAGTTCTAGCATTCACTATGTTTCAAAAACTAAATACATTTGTTCAAATCATATGAGTGTTTTGTTCAATTTAATATGCATGATTGCTCTAATTTTATACTTCATTTTTAGATAGGATATCCTGTTCTTAGCTGATTCTTGTAACCCTTGTATTCTTTTTCCAGAATGAAAGATGGGCAAGCTTGTATCCAATGCAGTTGAGTTTGGCTTAGCACAAACAATTTTATAATTATCTTGTTTTTTATTATTATACATTTTTTTATCCATACCTCCTCTTGCTATTCATTTATTATTTACTTACCATTCAACCTTTTTCTCACTTTTTTTTAGAAGTTCTTTATTATTTTATCTTATTTATGATATGTATTATCTAAAGACATATTTATGGATTCATGTCTTTATCATTATTTGTTATAGATTTGCATTTGTTTGTATCATTCTCATGGTTGACATTTTCTTCTTGTATTTTTATTCTTTGTTCTCTGCTCTCTGCTTCAGTGGATCTTTCTATTAAGTAGATTATATACATTATTATATTTAATATTTTGAATATCTGAACGATTTTGCTTCACGTTTTCAGATATCTAGACATTTGTTATTATCTTACATTAAAAGCACAGCACAGATAGACCTAAATTAAGAGCTGACAACAATCGTGGGTTAGAAGGGCACACTTAATGCACATTGTGTATTTGCAACATTTAATTATAAGTGCAAATCATCATGAATCTCAAACATTTAAATACATGGTGAAACAAATAAGATTAAAGGTCAAATAATAAGAAAAAAATCAGGACAAAGGAGGTGGAGCTAAATAAATCAAACAAAATATATATATATTGTGGCCTTATAATGAGAAATAATGTGTAGCAAACAGGACATGTTGAATAAAATAAATAAATCCTCCTATATTTTCCGCTGGAGTGGAGCCAAGATTACTTCTGTTTTGCTTACCCACATGTGTTTTTATGCCTCAGCATAGCAGTTAACTACTATAAAGATAGATGTGGATACGGATGCTCTTACATCTGCCCATTCCAATTGACACCCCATAATGCATAGCATAGCACATTGCTCACGCCTTAATCACTGTGATATCCCTAGGTTATCATTTAGAGCAGACAGATTGACACACTTCCCTGTCCGATGCCATCTTAGTAGAACAGCGATGGCGAATTTATGGCACACTTGCCACTACTGGCACGCTAAGCCCTCGGTTGTGTCATGCAGCCAGGTTCACCACTGATTGCTGTTGACTTCTCTGTCTAACTTGTGGAGAGGAGCAGATCAGTTGTGGGTTACAGAATGGCGCCGCACTATTTGCACTGTGTCACCTTCTCATTCTCGTGATATTCAGGCGATATCTGCTCAAGCCAGTAGAAGTGTTCAGGTCAGAAACCAATTAACTGATTGGTTTCTGACCTGAACGCTTCTACCGGCTTCTCCAGATATAATGCATGTACCGGAATATCGTGGGAAGGTGACACAATGCAAATAGTGTGGTGCAGTTGAATTACGCACTACTGATCTGTTCCTCTCCAGAAGTGGTAACTGTGTTTGTGAGTATATTTGTGTGTATGCATGAACTGCGTGTGTGAGTATATATGTGTGTATGCATGAACTGCGTGTGTGAGTATATTTGTGTGTATGCATGGACTGTGTGTGAGTATATCTGTGTGTATGCATAAACTGTGTGTGTGAGTATATTTGTGTGTATGAATGAACTGTGTGTGTGTGTGAGTATATCTGTGTGTATGCATAAACTGTGTGTGTGAGTATATTTGTGTATGCATGAACTGTGTGTGTGAGTATATATGTATGTATGCATGAACTGTGTGTGTGAGTATATATGTATGTATGCATGAACTGTGTCTGTGAGTATATATGTATGAATGCAGGAACTGTATGTGTGAGTATATATGTTTGTATGCAGGAACTATGTGTGTGAGTATATATGTATGTATGCATGAACTGTGTGTGTGAGTATATCATAGTTGCCAACATTTGGAAAAAAATTCCAGGGACACTTTGCAGCTCACCTTCCAATTGACCACACCTACTGTCAAAAGCTCTGCCCACTCCATATAATTAGAATAATTTAACTCCCCCTTCTTGTCACAGTATAAATTATATCACCAAGTTCCCACCAATATTACCATGCATCCTTGGTATACAACAGATACAGGACTGCTTAGGCCCATGACTATTACCTACCATACAAAGACCCAGATCCCAACCAAGCCCCATTAACTCAACACAATTTATGATGGATAAGGGCTTGGCCACAGCTTTATTTATTTCTTAACCAGCAAACTTTACCATCCTTAAACAATATAGTTTTCATCTACAGCTGCTAGATATAGTTTTCATCTACAGTGCTCCAGGGCTTTAGGTTTTGGAGAAAGCTGTCAAATGGGATGGGGAACCACCTCCGACCAAACTACAGTGAGGTCATGGAATAGAACAGAGCAACGGGCTATATAATTTTTAATAGAATAAATTAGATCATTGTGCGGTTACATCCCAAATCATCAATATGCAACAGCCAGATTGCAAATTAATATGACACAGCCTGATTGTCCAGTAATATGCCACAGCCTGATTTCCCAGTAATATGCCACAACCTGATTTCCCAGTAATATGCCACAGCCTGATTGCCCAGTAACATGCCACAACCTGATTGCCCAGTAATATGCCCAGCCTGATTGCCCTATAATATGCCAGGGCCAGATTGCCCAGTAATATGCCCAGCCTGATTGCCCAGTAATATGCCAAAGCCAGATTGCCCAGTTTTAAGCCAAGCCTGATTGCCCAGTAATACACCTAGCCTGGTTGCCTAGTAATATGCCACAGCCTGATTGCCCAGTGATATGCCCAGCCTGATTGCCCAGTAATATGCCAAAGCCAGATTTCCCAGTTTTATGCCAAGCCTGATTGACCAGTAATATGCACAGCTTTATTGCCCAGTAATACACCACAGTCTGATTTCCCAGTAATACACCACAGCCTGATTGCCCAGTAATATACCACAACCTGATTGCCCAGTAATAATCCACCACCCTCCTCCCCCCTTCCCCAGTACTCACTAGCTATATGTCCCTCGCTGTATCTTCCATGCCCGGCAAAACTTATTGTGTATGCTTTATTCAGTCCTTCGTATTAGGTTATAAGCTCTGCAGAGTTGGTTAGAGCAGGTACGTCACTCTGCATTCCAGGGGTGGATCCAGAGTCTGATCTCTGGAGGAGCACTGCACATGTCCGTCTGTCTTTTCCTCTACCCCATGTCCATCTGTTGCTCTCCTCTCTCTTCCCATGTCAGCCTGTCTCTCTGTTCTCCCTTCCCATGTCTGTCACTCTCTTCTTCCTTATAATTTCTGTCTGTCTCTCCTCTGCCTTCTAATGTCTGTCTGTCTCTCTGCCTTCCAATTTCTGTCTCTACCCTCTAACTTCCAATGTCTCTCTGTCTCCTCTCCCTTCCCATGTCTCTCTCTATTCTCTTTCCCATGTCTGTTTTTCTCCTTCTCATTCACATGTCTCTGTCCTCTCCTTTCCCATGTCTGTCTCTCTCCTCTTCTTTCCCATGTCTGTCTCTCTCCTCTTCTTTCTCATTTCTGTCTCTCTCCCCTTTTTCCCCATGTTTGTCTCTCTACTCTCCCTTTCCATGCTTGTCTCTCTTCTCTACCTCCTTTGAGTGTCGCTTTGTCCCTCTACCCATGTATGTCTCTCCTCTTCCCCATAGCTGTCTCTTTTCCTCCTCTCCCCATCTGTATTCTCTCCTCTGCCCATCTGTGTTCTCTCCTCTTTCCCAGTCTGTGTTCTCTCCGCTCCCCCTACCCGTCAGTGTTCTCTCTTCTCCCCCATCAGTGTTCTCTCCTATCTCCCCTCTCACCCCCTGTGTTCTCTCCTCCCCCCCATTCTCTCCTTTCTCCCCCGCTGTTCTTTCCTCTCCCCCCATTCTCTCATCTCTTTCTCCTCTGTTCTCTCTCCCCCTGTTCTCTCCTCTCTCCCCCGTTATTCCCTCTCTTCCCTTCTTTTCTCTCCTCTCCCCTGTTGTCACTTCTCTATCTCTCTCCCATGTTCTCTCCCCCCCCCCCCCCTTCCCCGTGTTCTCTCCTCTCCCACCTTTCTATGTTCCTTTTTATTAGATTATAAGCTTTGTGGGCATGTATCATTGTTCTTGTCATAATAAAAATCCCCTCAGGCCACAAACCTCATCAGTAACTGCCCCAGGCCTGCATCAGGTCCGTCGTGGCATTCCTCTTTGCAGTGCTGCTCCAGCCCCCAGGCCTCATAGGGACCTTCAGCATGCACCCTGCACTTCCCCTACCCACCAGCCAATGACTACATGGGCATAAGGGGCACCCGTTTTTCAAGACCCCACTCCATTGCCGAGGCAACGTCACTCCCTGGTGTCAGCAACGTCACTCCCTGGTGTCATAGGGGGATGGGCTTATTGCCCTTTAAATTTCCCTGGCACCTAATCCACCATCCTCAATTATCTGTGCTGTTTGTACAATAAGCGTTTTGTATCCTGATCCCTTATGAATTTACCTAGCTTGTTTTGACTTCCCTGATATCTGGCTTCCTGATCCACGGCTTCTCTACCAGACTATCCTGATCTCTGGCTCCCTCAACCTTCTGGCTTTCACCCTGACTATTCTACCATGTGGCTCCCAAACAACCCCTGGCTTGTTTCTGTACTATTCTGCCTCTAAAGGTATCTGTCTCAGCAAAACTTACCTTCAAGAAATCCTGTTGCTGTTTCCCACGGCAATCGTCACTTTCAGCTTATGCCGGTGTTCTGACAAATTTCTTGAGTGAATTCTACTGCACAGGCGCAGAAGAATTCACTCATCGCGCACCACAGCGCATGCGCACAAAGTTACAGCTGTCATTCAGCCGTAACTTTGCCAGAAGAGCGCGGGACACACGCCACCTCCGGCCCCCTTCGGATCAGCTGCGTTGACAGGTAAAGTCAACGCATAATTAAATTACTTATAATTGTCACTTATTAGCGTAGCAATCACTGTATAGTTGGTAAAACTCCTATCAGTGACATGCTACGCTAGTAAGTGGAAGTCACACACAGGGGACAGAGGGGGACACACGGGGGGGGGGGGGGGGGTTGGCTCATCTCTATGGTAGTTGTGATCACCTCCTTAGGCTCCCCCTCTGTCCCCTGTGTGTGACTTCCACTTACTAGCGTAACATGTCACCGATAGGAGTTTTACCAACTATACAGTGATTGCTACACTAATAAGTGACAATAATAAGTAATACGCTAATACTTTACCCGTCAACGAGGCTGATCCGAAGGGGGCCGGAGGTGGTGTGTGTCCCTCACGCATGGGCTCTGTCTGAATGACAGCTGTAACTTTGTGCGCATGCGCTGTGGTGCGTGATGAGTGAATTCTACTGCGCCTGTGCAGAAGAATTCACTCAAGAAATTTGTCAGAACACCGGCTGTGTCTGTATTCTGCTGAGTAGTGCGCCACCTGCTGATCAAGATCTGGTATTGCAACAAAGACTACTCTGCATAGCCTCTACTGGTGACTTTTCGGTACTAACTCTAGAACCTGATGATTACCCCTCCTGTTGGGACTCCTCATCAATACCAGTACCACTATATCATACATTTTCTGGGCACTCATACCAACGCTACATTCCTGAGGACCTGTACCAATTTGATCCTACCAGGTACATAGTAAATTGTAAGAGTGTTACTCCTGCAACTGGACTCCACATCAGAACCACGGTACATGATCCTAACAGTTCTCTGTGTTGTATGCTTCATATTCTGTTGTAAGCTCTTTTGAGTTTTTAATGCAGGTAAGTCACTCTAGGGTCAGGGATCTCCTTTCTCTTTATTCTTTTTTTATATTAGTTTGTAAGCTTTGTGGGCATGCATCATTGCTCTGTTTGTTGTTTGCTTCACAGCGGATTATAAGCAAGGCCGGCCGTAGAGGTGTGGGACCTGTGCGAGCACACAGGGTGCAACAACCCAGGGGGCGTCCGCCATCCACGAAAAAAAAAAAGTTTTCTGTTAGAGGCACTGGATGGGGAGATCAAAACATCTCCCCTCACCAGCCCTCTGCTTGGCAGCACTGCAGGATTCAGGGAGGGGGCAGAGCTCACCAGGTGTGAGGTAAAGCCCCACCCTGTGAATCAGAGCAGTGTCTGCTTCACGGGGAGCCGCGGGAATCATGAGTAAGTGCTGCTCACGCTCCCCATGCTTAGTGATAATGCAGAGATCCACCCCCCTCACCATAAGTAAGAATGGGAGGGGGAGAAGAACAGAGGAGGGGGAGGAGAAAACAGAGGAAGGGGGGAGGATAGAACAGAGAAAGGGGAGAGAGAGAACAGAGGAGGGGGGAGAGAGAGAACAGAGGAAGTGGGGAGAGAGAGAACAGAGGAAGGGGGACAGAGAACAGAAGAAGGGGGAGAGAGAGAAGAGAACAGGAGGGGGAGAGAAGAGAACAAAGGAGGGGGAGAGAAGAGAACAGAGGAGGGGGAGAGAAGAGAACAGAGGAGGGGGAGTGAAAAAAACAGAGGGGGAGAGCGAGAACAGATATGGGGAGGAGGGGGAGAGAGAAAATAGATATGGGGGTGTTGGAGAGACACAGACATGGCAAGGAAGAGGAAAGGGATAAACATGGGAAGGGAGAGACACATACATGGAGGGAGAGGAAAGAGACAAGCATGGGGGGGGGGGGGGGGCACCATGGGGGAGGCCCGCACAGGGCGCAGTAACACTTAAGGCCAGTCCTGATTATAAGCTCTGCAGAGCAGGTTAGGGCAGGTAAGTCACTCTGCCGGAAGCGATCTCATTTCACTTTATTTTATCCTTTGTAGTAGATTGTAAGCTTTTTGGGCATGCATCAGTGCTCTCTGTGTTGTAGGCTTCACATTAGATTGTAAGCTCTGCAGAGTTGATCACAGCAGGTAAGTCACTCTGCGGATAGGGATCTCCTTTCTCTTTATTTTATTCTTCATATTAGATTGTAAGATTCATGGGCCTGTATATGCGTCAAATTAGATTGTAAGCTCTGCAGAATTGGTTGGGACAGGTAAGTCACTCTGCAGGCAGGGATCTCCTTTCTATTTATTCTATTCTTCATATTAGATTGTAAATTATCAGAAAGGAGGGGGAGAAGAAGAGATCTAGGATGTAAAAAGTGTAGCGGGCACTTGGATTATAAATGTAGGTTTCCAGCAGTGCCAGTGAGGACTTGTGTTTTTCCTTCCAAGGGTCCAATATCTGATTGGATTGACTTTTGGTTGGGTTTTGTGAGGAGGGAATTGTTTGTGTCCAGGAGAAACAAAGTAGTGTGGTGTGTGTGAGGGACCTGAACTTCCAGCATGTTTTTGATGAAATCCAATACTTGTCCCCAAATTGCTGGGCATGTCCTCCAGGCGTGTAGGTATGTTCCTTTTTGAGGGGTAAAATACCATTATTAGATCCTCTTATATGCTCTTTCTCTGACAATGGTGCATATGGCCAGCTCATGATCATGAGGAATGTTTTTGACCAGTCTTCTTCCGAGAGGGAGTCGGGAAAATCAAGGTTCCATCTGTCAATGAAGGTTGGTGTCAGAAACTGATGCGCTTTAGTAATGTTTACATAAAGATCAGTGATAAGATTTTTTGCCCTTTTCTGAGACAGTCTCTCATATACAGTAACTTCTGGTATTTTCTGGCTTGCTATAATGGAATTAAATAAGTGCCTTATTTGCATAAACCTAAATATCCACTAGTTTGGCAGACTATGTTCCTCTTGCATATTTGTTAGAGCTTTGACTTTCTCTTGTTCAGTTAGGGAACCTAGTGACACAAGTCCTGCAGTTTCCCACCACCTGTAAATAGAGAGGTCCAAGCCTGTAAGTTTAGATTTCTGATGTGTCCCAGGGACAGGTTGAATTTTTCACATAAAATAATTTAAGATAATCAGGGATGGTTGGGATCGGCAATGATATCGTATGAGAGGTTGAGGAGATCTAGGTGAGATATTTTAGGTGATCAAACTTTTATAATTGCATTTTCAATTTCTATTGATGAGAGGGAGTGTTACCCCGAATCTTATTGTTCCAGATCCATTGGATCGTAAACACCTGTATGGCATCCACCTCCTGTTTCCTAATGGGTATTAAACAAATTCCTAAGCATCGAGACTGTTCGTTTTAATGGTGTATATGGCCCTCTATCCATGCTTTTGGGTAGCTTGACCAAGTTGCTATTTCTTTTTTGAGCTCTGCAAAAACCTTTGGGTAATTAGCTTGATTCAGCATATGGTAAAGTTTACACCTAAATATTTTATGTGATTTGACTTCCATTGGAAATTAAAATTACCTTTAGTATTGGCTCAGAGGGAATGTTAACATTTAGGGCTTCACACTTATTTTATAACAGGAAATATCTGAAAAAGCTTTCAGTAATTTAGATAGATAAGGGAGAATCATATGGGGAATGTCAGAGTTAGTAGAACGTCATCCGCAAACAAGCTCAGATTATAGTCACACCCTTTAACCTCTTCGCGACAAAGGACGTGTCAGGCACGTCCAACGGTGAATCAGGCAGTTTTCGCGATCTACAATCGCGAATACTGCTTTAACGGTGCTGGTCTATTGCCTCGATGTCGAGGCAATAGCCAGCACCGAAATTTCTGCTCTGAGGCACCCACGATCGCCCCACGGAGCATGCTGCTCCGTCAGTATGGTAAGTAACTTCACTTCCGTCGCTCTGAATATGCTACTTGACTGCCCCTAGTGGTAGTTAAGTAGCATAGCAATGGAAACAATTTAAAATAAATATTGAATTAATTAAAAACTGGTTATATAGTTAGATTAGCCTATAGGGTTAAAATTAAATAATTTTTAGCATAATGGATAGGGTTTCATCATATTTTATAATTTTTTTGTAGTAAATTATAAGATATGATGAACATAATGGTATCTAATGAAGGATATATAGGGTTAATATTGATCTGACCAGGCAGTGGAGCTCATGAGAGCATCCCCACTGCTTGTCAGTCTGCCTGCAGTCACAGATTGCCTCTGTGAAGAGGCAATCATGTGACTGCTTGAAGAGCACAGGAAGCAGCTACTTCCTTCCTCCTGTGCTCTTGCTCTTAGAAGCTTGTTACTGATTGCCTTGTTACTGATTGCCTCGACTTGCGAGGCAATTAGGGTTGCCACCCAGCCGGTTATTTACCGGCACAGCCGGTATTTAGGGTCTTCAGGCCGGGGCCGGTATATATTAGATATACCGGTCCCGGCAAAGCCCGGTATTTTCCTTCCCCAGACCCCAGTACTTACCTCCTTGCTGCTGTCTCCCGGTGCAGGTCCGTGGCTGTGAGGGAAGCGTTGTGTGCTCCCCTCCAGCTGCGCGGATCAATAAAGTTTGTTTAAACTTTTTTTTTCATCAAACTTTATTGAAGCCGCATTGGCTGGAGGGGAGCGCACAACGCTTTCCTCACCGCCACGGACTTGCAACGGGAGACAGCAGCAAGGAGGTAAGTACTGGGGGGTCTGGGGAAGGGGGGAGGAGGGTGGCATAACAAGCATATTAAGTGGCTAAATCCTGGCATATTGAGGGGCATAACCCTGGCATATTAATTGGCATAACCCTGGCATATTGAGTGGCATAACCCTTGCATGTTAATTGGCATAGCCCTGGCATATTGAGTGGCATAACCCTGGCATATTAATTGGCATAACCCTGGCATATTAATTGAAAAAATCCTGGCATATTAATTGGCAAAGTCCTGGCAAGAGAGACAGTCTGTGTGTGAGCAACTGCTCGTCTTTGTGTGTGATAGACAGCTTGTCTGTGTGTGATAGACAGCATGTTTGTGTGTGTGTGAGAAAGCTTGTTTGCGAGTGTGAGAGATAGCTTGTGTGTGTATATGATATATAAATATATATATATATGCACACACACACGCTTCTCACTGGCATGATATACAATAATATATATCATTTCAGTGATTATCCGCCCCCTTTGTGGCTCCACCCCTCATGCCCCCTCCCTCTTGTAGCTCCGCCCACACATGGTCGGTATTTTTTGGAGGAAAAGGTGGCAACCCTAGAGGCAATCAGCAACACTTACAGAGCATAGGAAGCGATTGAATTCGCTTCCTATGCTCTTTTTCAATGTCTGTCGTTTTAAAGGCACTGTGCCTTTAAAACCGGCATTTCCATCGCTCTCCGGAGCGATGGAAATGCCGACGGGCATTTTTTTCAGCATTGCACAATGCTTCCATACGGAATCATTGTTGCAATACCATTTGAGCACTGAAAGCGGAAAAAATTCACATTCAGTGCTCGTTTTGACACAGGACGCAGGGTCGGCCTTAGGGGTGTGCGACCTGTGCGAGCGCACAGGGCGCAACACCCCAGGGGCCGCCGCCTGGCAGCTAAAAAAAAAAAAAAAAATTAAAAAAAAAAAGCCGGTAGAGGCACTGGCTGGGGGGAGATCAAAAGATCCCCCCTCACCAGCCCTCTGCTCGGCATGCTCTGCTGTGTCGGGGAGGGGGCGGAGCTAACCGGCTGAGAGGTGTAGCTCCGCCCCTACCCTGTGAAGCAGAGAAGCTCCTGCTTCACAGGGAGCTGCAGGCAGCAAAAGAAAGTGCTGCTCGGCTCCACATGCCTGCATTAAGCATGGGGAGCCGAGCAGCACTTTATTTTGCTGCCCACAGCTCCCCGTGAAGCAGGAGCTTCTCTGCTTCACAGGGTGGGGGCGGAGCTACACCGCTCAGCCGGTTAGCTCCGCCCCCTCCATGATCAACATTAGCAGGCAAGGGGAGGGGGAGGGGGGGGGAGGCAGACTGAACAAGGGGAGAGAGAGACAAAGAACAGGGGGAGGGGGAGAGAGAGAGACAGACAGAACAAGGAGAGAGAGAGTCAGACAGAACAAGGAGAGGGGGAGAGAGAGAGACAGAACAGGGGGGGAGAGAGAGAGAGACAGAACAGGGGGGGAGAGAGAGAGAGACAGAATGGGGGGAGTGAGAGACAGAACAGGGGGAGAGAGAGAGACAGACAGAACAGGGGGAGAGAGAGACAGACAGAACAAGGGGAGAGAGAGACAGACAGAACAAGGGGAGAGAGAGACAGACAGAACAAGGGGAGAGAGAGACAGACAGAACAGGGGGGGAGAGAGACAGAACCGGGGGAGAGAGACAGAACGGGGGGGGGGGGGGAGACAGAACACGGGTGTCTGGGGGGGGAGAGACAGAACACGGGTGTCTGGGGGGGAGAGACAACGGGGGGGGGACAGAACAGGGGGAGGAGAGACAGAACAGGGGGAGGGGGAGAGAGACAGAACACGGGGGTCTGGGGGGGAAAGACAGAACAGGGGAGGGGGAGAGAGAGACAGAACAGAGGGAGAGAGAGAAAACAGGTATGGGGGAGTTAGAGCGAGACAGACGTGGCAAGGAAGAGGGAAGGGACACATACATAGGGGGGGGGAGACAGGGGGCGCCACGGGGGAAGCCCGCACAGGGCGCTGGGACACTTAAGGCCGGCCCTGACAGGACGGACTTAGGGTTGCCCCCTTTTCTTCAGAAAAATACCGGCCTTGGTACTGTCTCCATAGACTTAACATTGGCCTGATGCCAATTTTTTACCGGCCTGCCGGTAAAATACCGGCCAGGTGTCAACCCTAGACGGACTAGGCAGTGCTGTATTTACCGCGAGGCATCCTAGGCGGATGCCTAGGGCGGCAAATTTGGGGGGGCCCCCCAGCACTGAAAAAAAAAATGAAAAAAAAAATCTGTCCCTTTAAAAAAAAAGACCGCGCTTGCAGGCAGAGATGGAGGTGAGAGGGGATCGGAAGATCCCCACTCATTATCTCTGCCTGCCAGCAGGCTGCACGGGGAGCCGAACAGGCAGCACAGAGAAAACTCTGTGCTGCCTGTTCGGCTTCCCGTGCAGTGTGACACAGAAGTGCCGACAGTCACGTCATACGCAACCGGGTCACGTGACCTGGCGGCACAACCGCCTGGATTACGAACTGGCAGCATGGAGGAGACCATGCTGCCTGCCACTAGCCACCAGGGAAAGGTAAGTGCTGGGGAAATGGGATATGGGGAAATTGGCTGGGGCTTATTAAATGGCAAATAACACTGGCATATTATTGGGCAAATAGTTTGTCACCGTCTCTACATCTTTAAATGTACAAAATTTAAATCTTTCATCTGCTTATAGGTATTATATTAAAAGCTCCCTCCCTGAACATAACGTCCACTAGTGACTAAGGCACAACTATTGGTGGTTTATTTAACAAGGTTTGAGTGCTATACCAAGAAGTATATTCAAAAGCTGTTTTAATTGCTGAACGGATGTCATCATCTAAAATCTCAATATAAGGTTGCCAAGTAGTGAAAAATGTCTTTGTTCTCTTTTCCTTATCTAGGGAGGTTTCCAACCAATCCATCCGAAATAAAAAATTAAGTTTAGTTTTAAACAGGGTAAGATTAGGCAGTTCCGAGGGGATCCATTGATGCAAAATTGTTATACGTGCCGCTGCCAACAATATATGGGTCAGTCTAATACATTTAGGTAAAGGAGTATCCCCCTCTATCGTCAAAATTGCCTCAGGAGTGATCCTATTCATAGGGCATCCCAGGGGTCTACTAAAGCGTTTAATGTCTGACCAAAATTTCTGAATAAGGGAGCATGACCAAAAACAATGATACAAATTTGAATCTATGTCATGACATTTGGGGCATTCCGCTGTATCTCTCATACCACACTTCCATTGACGTAGTGGGGACATATAAGCGTAGTGTCCTATTTTTAAATGCATTATACTATAAGTGGCTACAGGCAGTAATTGACACAGCTTTGTAAGAGATTGCTGTGCCTAGTTTCCAATTCAGTGATTTTAGTTGAGTTAGAGGATATTTGTGGCATAGTGGTATCCATGGAGGATTTTAACTCTGACAGCTTTGCTTCTAGTAACGGCCACATTGCTTTAGTAACTTCCTGGGCCACTTCTGTAGCTTGAGACTGAGTGGGTGATGGGATGACAGGAAGGAGATGGTAATAATTTGTCCGACATTTCCCTGCTTGGTGTAGTGACTAGAATTGAGCGGACACCTGGATGTTCGGGTTCGGCAGGTTCGGACGAACTTCGAAAAAATGTCCGGGTCCGTAACCGAACCCGAACCCCATTGAAGTCAATGGGGACACGAACTTTTGGCCACTAAAATGCCTCTAAAAAAGTCCTGGGAAGGGCTAGAGGGCTGCAAAATAAAGTAAAATGTGAGTAAGAGTAGGACAAGTGCCCTGCAAGCAAATGTGGATAGGGAAATAACTAAAAATAACATAAAATACATACAAATTACAAATACAGCTGAGCCATAAAATAGCACTAGATGGAATCTTTGATTTTAGCTTTGAAAGAACATAAATCTAAATCTAAAGCTTGGCTGCCAGGAAGATCAACAGAATTATCCATTTGAGTGCAGGGTATTCTCTTTCAGTTTATACTAAGTGTATACTGTTCTATTTGTCTCTCAGATATGAAGTGCACCGCAAGACGCAAATGTACTATTTAGCACCCAAAACAATTGGAATTTTTCAAAGTGCACTGTAACCACAGTATTTCACTGTTCTATTTGACTCTCAGATATGAAGTGCACCGCAAGACGCAAATGTACTATTTAGCACCCAAAACAATTAGAATTTTTCAGAGTGCGCTGTAAGCACAGTATTAGACTGTTCTATTTGACTCTCAGATATGAAGTGCACCGCAAGACGCAAATGTACTATTAAGCACCCAAAACAATTAAAATTTTTCAAAGTGCGCTGTAAGCACAGTATTAGACTGTTCTATTTGACTCTCAGATATGAAGTGCACCGCAAGACGCAAATGTACTATTAAGCACCCAAAACAATTAAAATTTTTCAAAGTGCGCTGTAAGCACAGTGTTGGACTGCTCTATTTGACTCTCAGATATGAAGTGCACTGCAAGACGCAAATGTACTATTTACCACCCAAAACTATTAGAATTTTTCAAAGTGCGCTGTAAGCACAGTATTTGACGGTTCTATTTGACTCTCAGATATGAAGTGCACTGCAAGACGCAAATGTACTATTTACCACCCAAAACTATTAGAATTTTTCAAAGTGCGCTGTAAGCACAGTATTTGACGGTTCTATTTGACTCTCAGATATGAAGTGCAGGACGCAAATGTAATATTTAACACCAACAAATTGCAGTATTTAAAAATGCCTAGATGTTGCCCACTGAGCTAACAGAACAGGATTAAAGTCGTGTGCCTGGCACACATGCAGTTGCTCTGTGGCACTGGGCTCAGGGCAGGGCACAAATATGTAGTATAGCACCCACTAAAATAATCACTGTAATTTGAATAATCGCTGTTGTTTGAATAATCGTTGTAGTTTGCAATCTGCAAACTACAACGATTATTCAAACAACAGCGATTATTCAAAATGTTGAATCTCAACACCAGAATTTTTTTTAATCTGTCCCTCACAGCTGCAGCATCCTCTCCCTACACTAAGAAGAGCTCATGTGATGTGCGTGTACGTGACTCCAGCTTATATATAGAGGCTGGGTCACATGCTGCACTGGCCAATCACAGCCATGCCATTAGTAGGCATGGCTGTGATGGCTTCTAAGGACAAACGAGTCAAACGCTTGTTGATTGGCTGCCCTGCAGCCTTTCAAAATGCGGCATTAAATCGCCGAACCCCGAACTCCAACACGAACATACAGTCGAATGTCCGTGTTCGAGGTAAAAAGAACGTAATGTTTGGTACGAACCCGAACAGTGCGGTTCGGGTTCGCTCAACACTGGTAGTGACCTCAGGAGGAAGCGGTTGTTTTTGTTTAGGCAGTTTAGTCGTGGAACTTTGAGAAGCTTTATCCTTTTCTTTTTTATCTTGTTTGTTAATCTGCGACATGTCCAAAAACTTGTCCATGATTAACTAACAGAGCAAAGTTAAGGACTCAGTGATATTCACAGACCAGCAGTGACACTCTGTGGTCATAACTGGTAAGACATGAAGAAAGGCACACAGCTTGGTAATGAGCAGGCAAAAATGCTAATTTTACCCAGTATAAATCAAGTCCCGAACAAGACCAGCAAGTTAACCCCTTCATGACCAGACTGTTTTTGGAATGTTGTGCGTTAGTGACCGAGGCTGTTTTAACACTTCTGAGGTGTTTGTGTTTAGCTTTAATTTTCTTCTTTGTCGGTTGCTGTACCCACACATATTATATATTGTTTTTTTCAGGACAAGAAGGGCTTTCTTTTCATGACATTATTTTGATGATATCATTTATTGTGAAAACAAATAGTAAAATATGGTTAAAATTAAAAAAAATAAACACTTTTCCTGACTTTTCTTTGTAAATTCTTTTACCAAGCTCCAAAAGCTAATGAAAAAACCTGCTAAATAGATTCCACTATAGGTCCTGAGTTCAGAAATACCCAATGTTTATATGTTTTTTTGCTTCTTTTTTTTGAATGTTTTAGGTTAATAAATACAGGTAGCATATAGCTGTTTCAAAACCATTTTTAAAAAAATTTGCGTTAGTGACACTGTAACAGCGATATCGGACATGATTCGCTGAATAACCCCCCACATGTACAAATTTTTTATAAAGTAGACATCCCAGGGCATTCAACTTGGGGTAATTTGACACTTTTCACTCTGTCATTTTACCACCAATCTTTGACAAGTTTTGGCGTAGTAATTTTGTGTGTGTTTTATTTCCACACACTTTGAAACTTAGGTATGAATTTAAAGGGTCTGTTCTATTTTATTGCCAAACAAAACCCCAATATATGTTCAGCAACTTCCCCTGAGTATAGCGGTACCCCACATGTATAGGTTTGCTAGGTTTATGTGGCAGGTACAGGGAAAAATTTAGGATACGGTTATTGCAGCTTTAAAACGTGTTTTTTTTTATGTAATGCTTGTGACTACGTTTCCTATCATGCTCAGCCAGCCCAAAGCTACCGTAGCAGAATAGGAAATGTAGTCTATAGTAGGAAGCACCGATTTTTGCTATCCTTGCTATCCTGCGGCTGCATGGATCATATATCCAGCTGCTGCAGGCCCCTATCTACCGCTTGGGGCCAATGCAAAGCACTGGCCCCACTAGCAGTCTTTTTTTTTTAAATAAAATATCCCACAGACAGACATAAAATGTTTTTGTTTTTATTTAACTCTAACCTTAACCCTATGGTTAGGGTTAGTACAAACCCTAATTCTAACTCTAGGATTAGGGTTTTGATGAACTCTAACCCTAACCCAAGAGTTAGGATTAGCACAATAGAAAAAAATAAAATAAAATAAAAAAACGTTTATTTTTTTATTAAAAAAATCCTTTGGGGTGGGGGGGCTGGTTGTTACTGGGGGGGACCAGGGGGAGACTTGACACACTATATTTAGTCTCTCCCTGCCCCACGATCACCGTGGAGCAGGGAGAGACTATAGCTGTCAAAGCAGGCTTTGACAGCTATTAACATCCGGGCGCTGTGATTGGCTGTCACAGTGCCCGGATGTTTCCGGGGGGTCCTCAACCGACATGGCTGAAGAAGGGAGATTTCCCTATGACGGTCCAGGACCGTCATCGGTCGCGAAGGGGTTAAAGATGCACTGAGTATCGAGTCCCAGCATCTTTTCTTCGGTGCTCCAGGTCACAGAGCTTCCCTGGAACACCCCAGCCTCGCTGCTCCTCACCAACCAGTGGCCCTCACAGCGAGGTAAAGAGATGGGGGGACACCAGAGTCAGATGACTCAACAGCCAAAGCCATGCAACTCTCGAGAGGGATCTTGGGTGCTGCCCCCGTTTCTCTTTTATTTCTTTTCTAATGTTAGATATCTCAGTCGACCTGCTAAGTTCCATAATTGGTTAGCAGCCTCTAATTTAGCCAGGGTGATATATAATTCTGACAGGCCTTTCCCAGCTGTTCTCTTCTAGTCTGAACCCAATTTCTCCATCAACACAAGCATTTTAACTATTTGCCATAATACTAAATTACCATATTTGATTTTAATATAAACTCACACAGGTTGTTTTGTAATCCTTACATTACTGTAGGGTTACAGTCTCCTACATGCCTGTTGGTTAACTAGGCAGACCCTTCTTACTGTCATGCACAAAACATTTATCATTGATTTTAATTTGATTTTTCAGAAAATGTAATACAATCCCTCGAGAGTTCATAATTGACACAATGGATGTCTCCAGTAACATCTTTTATTCAGCAATGGAGCAAGTGATTAAATGAATATTATTGAGTGACCATCTGACCGATCCTCCATCTCTCTTTGAATTACTTCATTGGATTAAAGATTTCAGTTATTTCAAGTTTGAAGAGAAATATTCACAGCAGCGGGGCGAGTTATGGCTCCATTCTATTCTAATTTATTGATCGAAAACTATGAAGAAATATTCATTTATTATTACGTCTTCTAAAACAGCACTGCAAGATATTTTCAATACATTGAAACTGAATACGTGCAGACTTTGATTACCTGTATTCAAGGAATCGCTTAATTCATTCTACATTTGTTTGGAGCAAAACTAAAATTTCCTTTTTGGATCTATCCATCAACATGGAGTAACGTGAATTCTTTACTCAGGTCTTCCGGAAGAAGACTTAAACACAATTCTAAATGCAAACCGCTTTCACCCTCCCTCTTTAATTACAGCGCTCCATTCCCCCCCCCCCCCCCCCCCCCCTCAAATGCTGTGGTTAAAATGCATTAACACCAGGAGAAGTTTTAGTTACTGCCCTGGAAGGAGTATGCAATAGGTTTTCTAAAAGAGGATATGATTCTGGTTTACTAAGTGAGGTGAAAAGTATTCAACAGAAGAGGGGTGATTGATCCCAAAGACAAAACAGAGACCCCCATTTGTGTCTCTAGATTCTCTACTGCAAGTGCACATCTAAAGCACCTGATGCACAAACACTGGCGTTATATGAAGACCCTATTTTGGAAAACGTTTGTCAATCCCCTCCTTTATTGGCTTAAATTGCATTACATGTAAGCACAATGTCTCACATCTGAGAATTATGGCTATAATATCCTTGCAGGAACAAGAAGGATAGGGATAACATTTTACTTTAGAAAGAAGGCATGTGGATTTTTTTGGCTTGATTCCATGAAACTGACAGGATTAAATGATGATTTCAGGTAATGATTTTTTTTTATTAGAGAAATAAATAGTTGTTTTTTTTTGGAGATAATTATTTGTAGATCTTTCACTATGCCACTCAGCTCTAATGTAAAGTCTGTTATACATGTGCTTGAATGAAATAACACTGTTTGTTATGTAGTGAAAACTTGATGAAGCCCATAAAGGTGAAACCCGTCTGACATGCCCCCATCTTGTTTGGAACCAGCCCTTTATCCACATGCTGCCAGTGAGACTGCATGCCGCCAGGCATTCTAACGTCTATGATCGCCTTACATTTTCAGGCATTACAGGAAGCTGCTTTACTTACTGACGTCAGTGTGGTGTACTATGTGTCATTTGTGAGACTTACTATCTCTCACATGCTTTTAAGCCTCTGTACTTTTGCCGCCAAACAAAGGTCTGTTATGTATGATGTATACGTCTGTGTACTTTTTCCTATATATACCAGGAAGGTAGTTTTTGTCATTCTGAAGTTATTCAAACTTCAACTGCCATCTCATGAAATAGGTCACCTTGGCAGCCGTGAGAACTGGTCTGGAGACCGTCTATTTTCATCAGTTGTGTTGCACACAACCAATAACATGGGACAAGAGGAACTTCTCCTCCCCTGTTGGAGATGTGTTCAGTATCCCAGATCCAGTGCACCAATCAGTGCTGCTTGAGCTTATGGCTCTGCTACATGGCAGCTTACAAGAGATGGCAATTGCCATTAGATTTAGACTGTAGAAATAAAAATACATTTAAAAAAAAAAGCATATGCAGCTGCTATGGTGGCGATGAGTAGTATCAAACCAGACAACCATTTTTAATCAAAACCATAATAAGGATGAAGGATATTAAAAGTCCTGCCAATACTGTACCAACACCACTTACCACATCACCTACATAACTTGCCAGAGCATTCACAGGACATGCCACTGCACCCACAGGATTTTAACAGGGTTTAATCCCTTGTTAAATACGTTTAAAAAAATGTTTTGTTCTTTAATTCCAAGTACAAACCAGTTTCGCAAGATAGACAAGGACACAAGTTCATTTAAAACATTTAATAGTGCACTTGGCTATATTTTATAAAGACATATGCATCAATATATAAATCTATGTACTATGCTTTTTTACTGAGGGAATGCATCCAGATACAGGGGAAAAAAGATCTGATATATAAATACACATATATTTTAAATAATTACATTTGCCATGCCTTATATATGTTGGACAATACACATTCCAAGAATACATTAAAAAAGTATTTACAGCAATTCATTTGTACAGTTAAAAAGGTTACATTGTGTATACAAGGTACATATTTAAAGATATATATAGAAACACTGATCTTGAAAAGAAAAAAATACTATTATTCTGCTCGACCAAAAAAAGTTAAAATTCTTCATTGAAAAGCATTTCAATAATACTGACAATGGTAACAATAAAATACAACTTTTGACTTTCATTCAGCAAATAAGCCTCTCTTTCAATCTACATACAATTAATTTACTTCTGTAACATTCCACATTTCTCCTTATAGCAGTTACTGTCCAAAGAGCCACTGGTTAACTCTCAGAGTGCCAAATGTGTGAGAAATGCAGTCACCCCTCTGGCATTCACAGGTTAATTAGAGGCCATTATCCCTTAGCTTTACATTAACGTCGTCAAGCTATATCCTCAATGCCTGGCAGTTTTAACAGGTCAACCATCAATTTTACTACATATGTGACTACTGAATGCATTTTAGTCTAGAAAGCCTGCGTAATCAATGCATCCCTGTCCTCCAGTTATGTCCCCAAAGCCTGGAAAAAAGCCAGAGTTATCCCCATTCACAAAAATGGTGATGTAAACTTAGTGTCAAACTACAGGCCATTTTCACTGCTACCCATACTCTCTAAAATCCTGGAAAAATGTGCCCATGATCAACTGTGTGAGTGTTATCAATGGTCCAATTATCTAACCTCGCTTCAATCTGGGTTTAGGTCAAATCACTCCACGATAACTGCCCTCTTAAAGGTGACCAATGACATTCAGAGTGGTATGGAGAGTGGTGAACTCACAGGTGTAGTTTTCCTAGACTTTGCAAAGGCATTTGATACGGTTGATCATGATCTTCTGCTAAACAAACTAAGTTGTTCCGGTATAAATGAGAGTTTCGTTCATACTTGTCTGATAGATCTCAATATGTGTCCATTGATGATACTGCCTCCCTCCCGTTGCCAATCAAGTGTGGAGTGCCTCAAGGATCCGTTCTTGGGCCGGTGCTATTCTCACTATTTATAAATGATCTACCCTCGGTGTGTGACCTGGCGCATGTGCAAATGTATGCTGATGATACGGTCATTTACAAGTGCGGTACTCAACTATCGCAAGTGGAATCCATGCTACAGGATCAGTTTTCTAAAGTTGAAAATTGGATAGCTAGAAACAAATTATTCCTCAACACTGAAACAATTGTGTCCATGTTGTTTGGGACAAATGCCAAACTACTTAAATTAAGCAATCCTCAATTAAACATCAAGGCCAGTATCTTGGCATGTGACTAGATCCAAACGTATCTTTTGGTCTCCATATTGTTAAGCTTGTGTCAAAGCTATATCCTAGGATTGGCTTTCTATATAGAAACAAATCTAACCTAGATTCCACGGTAAAGAAACGTATTGTGCAGCAAATGTTAATGCCGATCATAGATTATGGAGATGATGTGTATGATTCTGCCCCGCAGACCCATCTGGGTAAACTCGACACTATGTATAATACATTGTGTCGTTTTGTACTACAGTGCGATTATAACACACACCACTGTAAAATGTTAAAAGAGTTAAACTGGCTGACACTTGTCTCCAGGCGCACTCTTCACCTGTCTTGCCTAGTGTATAACCACTTCTTTGGAACGCTACCACCCCCCCCCCCACCCCCGCCAACGGAGCGGCATGCTCGCTCTTACTCCCTGCACTTCCTACAATCCTAGATCCTGCACCAACCCTTCACTAACTACCGATACCTCACTTCAAACAGGAAGCGGGCCGAGGTGCATTCTCTTTCAGAGCTCCTCATATGTGGAATAGCCTTCCTATTTCTGCCAAATCATCATCTAGTCTAAAATCCCTGAAAATAAGTGTCTCCCAAATCCTCAAAACAGATTGTGCCTGTTATTAGTTTACAAACTCCTTCGTTTAACCCCTTAGTGACAAGACATTTTCACCTTGACTTTCCCTTGGTGACAATGGCTGTTTTGACATTTCTAGGGTGTTTGTGTTTAGCTGTAATTTTTTTCTTTCTCACATACAGTACCCACACAAATTATATGTTGTTTTTATCGTCATAAGAAGGGCTTTCATTAGATACCATTATGTTCATCATATCTTATAATTTACTACAAAAAAAAATCATAAAATATGATGAAAAATTTTAAAAAACCCACTTTTTCTAACTTTGACCTGAAATATAATTTACACAAATAAAATCATTAAAAAAGACCCCGTCAAAATAGTTTCTAAATGTTGTCCCGAGTTCAAAAATATGCATGTTTCCATATTTTTCGGTATTTTTTTGCGAGTTATGGGGCAAAAACCAAAAATAGTGTTTTTTGGTTTTTTCCTATATTGATCTTTTGACCCCAACCCGAACCCAAAATTTAACCCTAACACTAAATTTAACACCAACTCTAATCCTTATTATATCCCTTAATATTTTTTAACTTTAATTTAATTTTAACCCTATCCCTTATGCTAAAAAATATTTAATTTTAACCCTATAGGCTAATATAGCTAAATAACCTGTTTTTATTTAATTAAATATGTATTTTAATTATTTTCCATTGCAATGCTACTAAACTACCACTAGGGGTAGTCAAGTAGCATATTCAGAGCGACGGAAGTGAAGTTACTTTCACTTACGAAGCTCAGACCGGCAGAGGACTTAGCCATATTGACGGAGCAGCATGCTCCGTCAATATGGCTCCCCACGATCGCTCCGTGGGGCGATCGTGGGGGTCCCAAAATAGAAATATCGGTGCTGGCTATTGCTCATTTCTTCGGGAATCTAAAAAATAAAATAAAAAGTTGAAATTGATCTAAACTTTTTAAATCAGCTCAAAATAATCCATTGTTAAAAGATTGAAAACTAAATATACATTTGTGTGTTAGAGTCTGAGATTTATTACATAGACGCGAAGAAGCGGGAAGGTAGGAAATGCAAATACTCAACAACTGGAATAAACCACCCAATATCATTAAAAGGCCTGTCATCTGAGATGATACCAACTGAGAAGTTTACATTTTTTAATATAATGTTTAAAATATTTTCAATTCTCAGTGTAAACCAACTTAATGAGTTAATTATATGATAAAAAAAAAAACCTTCCACCTAACCCCTTCCACACAATAGCAGACCCTGTACACATGCATACATAGAATCCTTTAAACAATGCTCACACAATAACACTTTTTTTTTAATCATACAGGTCCTTTAGGTTGCAGGTGTGAAATGTACCTGGAAGAGTTTCTTGCATTCAGCGATCATGTGAGCCAGTCCCTGAGTTGCCACAAGGTTTTCATTCAAGTCCTTCTGATCTGGTTTCCCTAAGCTCTGCTTTCTCTGCATTACCCTAAAATAAAAGTGATACAAATATAATGATTGTGACCATACCTGCATGCATTAGACTAAAGTATTATATTTATCACATAAAGAAATATAGAATGTACTGGTGTAAACATCAAACTGTATTTTAGACACGGCCTATGTACTGCTTATATAGCATGTAGGCTATTGCACTTGGGAATGGTAGATGAAATCTTCAACATCAGGACCACTCCCCAGTTGGAACAAACTTGCATCTGATGCCAAAGGGGTTAAGAAGAATGTTTGCACAGTGGTTGTGGGATATAATATAGAAGCACAAGTGACATCTTAGTTATTATTATTGTGAGGATAAACTGGCGTGTACATGCCAGTTTATCCTCTGACTGACAGCTGCCATAGGAAGAAGGCAGCAGTCTGGTCGGCGACCGGCACTGTCTGCTAGCTCAGAGTGAGACCCTCGTTTTTGAATGGGATCAGCAGTGGGGACCTTAACTAGGTCCCTCTGCTGATCTCATGTAAAAATGAGGGTCTCTCGCTGTGGTATCAGCAAGAGTCCCTCGCATTCGGCAGATGGAGCAGGGCAAGCCCCCGCTCTGATTGGCTATGCGCACACTGACCTTGTCAGCGTGCGACAACCAGGAACTGCTATGAGACACAGAAGATGGTAAACCAGAGTGTATCTATCTGTATTAAGATGCACGTTGAGTTTACTTCAAAGTCCGGGACATGATTTTTTTAACCCTTGCTTCCTTCAAAGAAGCAAGGGTTAAAAAAAAGGTGCAATGTTCCTTTAAGTTTTTAAGAGCAATCTGGAGAAGTCCATAAACAGATTCAATAGAATGAGGAGGATTTGGATGCTTTACAAATATCACATATTGCAAATATAGGGTTAGCAAAATCCATAAACACCCACATACAGCAATACAATAGTGAAACAAGTAATGGAACCACTAGGGAAATGTAATCTTTAGCTTGACCCTCTTTGTACCTTGGGGAGTTTTCTAGTTTCAGAGCATTGAGGTGGAAAAGGGAAGGTGCTAAACACACAGCAAGGTTGGTAGGCGTCATCTGATTTTCATCCACTGCAGCAGCCACATCACTTAGGAAGTACAGAAGGGTCTGCAGGACTTCTCTGTTTTCATCTGGCAAAAGCATAATGGCCGCCTTGATTGCTTGAAGGCGCTGATCTTTTGGAACATCTGCAGAGGACAACATACATCACTTACCATACGAGACATAGCAAAATGTGAACAAAGCCAGCACCCCCCACTGTGAGGTTTATTAGCATCATTTATTAATTTGCTCCCATAATAAGCTGATACTCTCTGACTTCTCCCACCTAATTCTCTTAAACAACAAATGCATCAATCATATATGAAAGCATTTGGTTTTTATAAGTCACTGAATAGTGTGTATTGGAAATAAATACACCAAGAACCATATGGAATGTAAGTATATGTTAAGCTTTCTTAAGAATTTCTTTAGCTTGTATGTTTTATATCTTTCAATGTAATATACAACCAGCCCTCGTTCAGTCATAAATTGGGGAGATGAATAGTCTATACATGTTATGAGATACTCAACCAACCACATAATGTAAAAACTTACACTGATAGATCTGCAGAAAGGTTTCAGATAGTTTGCTGGTGAGAAGTGGCTCTGGCAGATCGCGGAAGTACTGCTTAAGCATGTCAGCGACATCATAAGCAGACTGAGCCTCGTACGTCCAGCTGTCAGAATTACTTTCACACATCTCCCTCAAAGCCTGGATCCTGGACTTCACTCCAGATTTCCTGAACAGACCCACCTGAAAAAGTAAAACCAAGAGAAAATTAGAGCTTGTAGATAAAAAGCTTGTCAAATAATTCAGTATTCGACCACGTCAAAAGGCAACCAACCTGATCTAAGCATTGACTCCGCAGATAACGCATGGCTTGTTGAATGCTCTGAGGCAGTGGCTGGCCAGAGCGTTGGACATTAATAGTGAAAGGAACACCAAACACGTTTCTGTCTTTGTAATCTGGAACTTTAACCCGTTTCATAAATTTTGGCACAGCCCTATGGAGAAAACAAAACCTCAGATAAGTATTTAACAGTCTTCTTGTTATTAACATTCCTTAAGACCTGAAGATGTATGCCCATTCTGGTAAAAGCTTTTATTAATAACAGCCAATATTGGAAGTGTAATGTTTCTACTTATCAATGCTAGCAGGAGATAGCAGTCTATTAACACATTTATACACCAGGATAATTAAGGTCATTCAGAAGTATAAGAGAGAGTCAATAAATCCTACTGCGTATGACCCCTAATAATGTGACTTCTGTACTTGGCTTTTATCTTGAGAAAAATGGTCTTGTTAACAAAGAAGGTTTTGTGCATCAACCTCTGCAGCTAACAAATCAGAGAGCAGGCCTTGCCACCCAGCAGTATGTAGAACAGCAGGGAGCTGGTGTAAAGCATTCACGGCTGCCAGCAAGAAACATCAGCTCTACAAATGAGTGCTTTGAGAAAGAAAAGGGGCAAATGAAAGAGAAACATGCTCGTTTCTAAAGGGTTCAGCAAAAGAGTCACAATAAGACAGACAATGTGCTGCGATTCACTTTTATTCTCGGAAACTATTTAAAATGCATTTAATAGCTGCTCCCTCAACACTTCCTCCTCGTACACAAAGTGCTGATCATACAATACGCGCTGTAGATACAGATTTGTTGTGCCTTGGCTTGTGGAAGGATGATGATAGAGATTTGGGAATATTTTTAACTGTACCAAAGTGCCCAAAAAGTCACATTCCAAGTAATACAGTGGCTAGGATTGATTAGAAAGTCCTAATTTGTTGGCATGGCAAAGTAGGTACATAATAAATTGTGCACCACAGAATTCAAAAGGTTAGCAGGGCTTTACCAATAACCACATGTGAAATTTTCAGATATTGCCGTTTGCACAGAGGGAACATAGCATCATTTTATGACTTTAGTAAATAAACAGATATTTTTTAGGTGTGGATTTTTTAGAGGACAAAAGGGCAACTACCCTGGATCTTGCAATTGCCCTTTTTATCCCACAAAAGGATTATTTAACAAGTTAGCAAGTTAACTCTGCTCTATGCAATAAGGCATGGTAAGGAAAAAAGGAGTGATAGTCTTGATTTCCATGTATGCTGGCCAGCATTATAAAAGGCTGTGTAAAGAAGTTACTTTGAGAAGAATGGATATATCAGCTGACTTTTATAAAGTGGTAAAAGTTCCCAAGTTGTCTTTATTTACTTACCAATTGAATCCATGTTTATTAGATGGGGTGTACTTCTCCAGAAGAGCAGTTAGCTTTAAGAGAGAGTACTTCTGAAGCAAATTGATCTGAGTCACAGACTGGCAGTTTATCTGAGGAGAGGCAGAGCTTGAACTGTGACGATGTGAACTCTGGAAGCTGTGCCATCTGAATCGATGCCTACACGAATAGAAAAATAGAAAGCAGACTGTAACCGGGACCGATCTTAAAGAAGTCCTCACACAGGTGTCCAAAAGTTAGAATTGTGGGCTGCATTAATGTCTACCAATGAGAGCTACCATGTTCCTCACTGATGTACAGATGAGGTCATTATTGTTTATAGTTCATAGCAAGCACTTACTTAACATAAAATGCACAATTCACAGAAAAGTAACTATAGTAGGCAATATTGTTTTATGCCCCCTAAAAACAATGAACTTTTTATATTGCATTTTACATCTGTATCTTGTTTTTATATATATACACATATAAATAGTTGCAATCATGATGGAGACTTTGTACTGGTTTCTATTCTGCTGCAGGACATATAGATGTATTGCAGCTACTGATGACAAAGTAACATGAGACCGAGTTAATTACATGCGTATAGCAGAGAACAAAAATGTTCAACTAAAGACCCTATTAAATTAAACCATTCTAGTCTTTCTGAAAACAAAGTTTAACATGAGTTATTTGAATATCTAACATGTTGCAAACTCTTTACACTTTTCAATTAACAAATCATTACACTGTCTCTTATTTTTTTTAAATGTATGTAGAAGTTTCATTAAGGGCTAATAAGATGGACAATTTGATGGCAGAATATAACATTTACACCAATATAACTATTGATTTAAGATTATAAAAGTTGGTCATTTGGTTGAGCTAGTGAAAAATAATTACAGACCTGTTGGTCAGAGAAGCTCCAGCACACGAATCATTTGAAATAAAGTTTCCAGATAGACCAGTAGGAATAAAGTTTACTTCCTGCTGCTTGCTTATCTGTATGTATGCTGTCTGGTCTGTATGTATGCTGTCTGGGCTAACTGCACCGGCCAACCGGCGTGCCTCAGATGGCGCTGGTCTGGACCACCTCTTGCTCTCCCTCTTGCTATCTTCATTCTGTAAACACCAATTTAAAATCAAATTAAAGGCTACCATGTTACAACTGACTTTATTATGGCATGTCAACATGGCACAAACTATGGACAGGATGCACTTAGCCCATGCTCATATATTGCTTATATTGTTCTAAATCAATGAGGCCCTGGTGCAAACAGTGCAATATTTACAGCAATACAGTTATTAGTGTACATTCCATTTTGTATGGTAATGTAACCTCAAATTTGTAAAAGTAACAGGATGATGCTTAGCAAGAACATTCCATGCGGGTGTACCGTATGTATCTGAATCTTATATGGTCAAGTACCATGTTTTTCCAAAAAGAAGTTATCATTACAGCAGGAGTTATAACATTATTCTTGAAGAGAAATAAGCACCTTGTGAAAAAGAGCTAAAGAGTGAAAAGCCTATTTAGCAGATTTTTCAGTGTCTTCCTTGTGTTATTCACACAAACATTACACTACTGCTAGAGATGTGTTTTGAACACAATACTTTACTGTAAAGTAAGGTAGTATGTCTATCAGAGCAAAAGAAAACACAGAGGGGAAGTATAGGATTATACTGCTTAGCAAATCATGATATGCAATATGCTGTTTCACACAGGAACCAGCACTGCCAAACATATAGATTTAGGGAAGAGATTATCTTCTACTGAACAGCACAGTGTTGTCTACCCCCCCCCCCCCCCCCCCCCCCAACAATAAAATCTTTTTAAGCATAGAAGTGAAATGGGAGACCAAGATAGTGTTTTAGACACTACTCCTCCCTTCCCCCAGTCCTGATACATTGTCAAAAAGAGCATAGCCCGAGGATGCAGCAGAGTGTGAGGGCATGAGCCAGTTCAACACTATCTCAAACGGGGATGGGACACTTCATCGTGGCTGCATCCGTGCAGCCGCTTCACCGCCGTCTCTTCACCACGCAAGAGCTCGTCGCGGGACATTTCATCGCTAAAGGAGTTTTAATGTGTTGGAATTAAAGTGTTAGAGTGTTAGAATTAGAATTTTAGTATTGGGGTTTAGGGGGTTAGAATTAGTATTTAGGGTTTGGGGGTTAATTTTAGTATTAGGGTTTAGGAAGTTAGTATTAGGATTTATGGGGTTAGTATTAGGGTTCGGGGGTTAATTTTAGTATTAGGGTTCAGGGGTTAATTTAGTATTAGGGTTTAGGGGGTTAGTATTAGGGATCGGGGGTTAGTATTAGGGTTCGGGGGTTAATTTTAGTATTGGGTTTTGGGGTTAATTTTAGTATTGGGTTTGGGGGGGCACTTTGGGGGGGGTTCATTTACTAGAGGGGGGTATTTTATTTTAACTTGTACGTTTGTAAGAGCTGACAGCTCAGCGCTTACATAGCCGCGTCCGCGATGAAGCGGCCGCGTTATTCTTCATTGCTGACAGTTCAGCGTTCTAACTGCCGCGCTGAACTGTCAGCGATGAAGCCGCCAAGCTGAACTGTCCTTGACCCCATCTCAAACAGTTGTGAATTAAAGGTGTGCATTTGATCAATGATGATTTGTGAATAGGCTATTCACTGACAGCTACATATACTACAGCAATATTTAAAAATACGTATACACCCTTAGAGCATCACTGTTACAAACTATCAGAACTGCTCCCTCCACCAAAAAATATTTTTAAGGACGGGAAATGTGCTTTTTAAATATAAAAAAGACTGGAAATATAACTTTTTATCTGTGGTATTTTGCAAGCTGGCTTAAGATGAACACTCATTTGTGATCTAATCTATCCAGGAGTACATTTAGAAACCTATAAAATAACAAGTTATAACTGCAATCTATAATGAATTATCATTGGCCTGTTGTCTGTAATAAGTCAGGGCAGCTTTCTTCTTGAGAATTGGTTCTCAAGAAGAAAACTTGAAACTATGTTTCTGTCATAGAAACATAGAAACATAGAAACTAGAAAATAAACTAGAAAATGGTCAGAGCAGTGGCAACTGGCATTTAATGTGGACAAGTGCAAGATTATGCACCTTGGGCGTAAAAACCCAAAAGCAGAATATAGACTATTTGGTACAGTCCTAACCTCAACATCTGAGGAAAGGGATTTAGGAGTAATAATTTCAGAGGACTTGAAGGTAGGTAGGCAATGCAATAGAGCAGCAGGAAATGCTAGCAGAATGCTTGGTTGCATAGGGAGAGGTATTAGCAGTAGGAAGAGGGAAGTGCTCATGCCATTGTACAGAGCACTGGTGAGACCTCACTTGGAGTATTGTACGCAGTACTGGAGACGGTATCTCCAGAAGGATATTGATACTTTGGAGAGAGTTCAGAGAAGGGCTACTAAACTGGTTCATGGGTTGAAGGATAAAACTTACCAGGAAAGGTTAAAGCATCTTAACATGTATAGCTTGGAGGAAAGACGTAACAGGGGGGATATGATAGAAACATTTAAATACATAAAGGGAATCAACACAGTAAAGGAAGAGAGTATATTTAAAAGAAGAAAAACTACCACAACTAGAGGACATAGTTTTAAATTAGAGGGGCAACGATTTAAAAGTAATATCAGGAAGTATTACTTTACTGAGAGGGTAGTGGATGTATGGAATAGCCTGCCAGCAGAAGTGGTAGAGGTAAACACAGTCAAGGATTTTAAGCATGCGTGGGATAGACACAAGGCTATCCTAGCTATAAGACCGGGAACGGGAGACTAATAAAAGTACTCCAAAAAAAAAAAAAATTGGGCAGACTAGATGGACCGAATGGTTCTTATCTGCCGACACATTCTATGTTTCTATGTTTCTATGGTTGGAAATTGGACAAAACCATTGCTGGAAGCACTTACCCTTTTCCTGTTTGGACTGATCTCTAGCTTCATCTCTGCACACTTATTTAAAGTATTTAACCGTCTGTGGAAAAGAAACAAGAAAATATAAATTGTAGAAGATGAAAGACCAAGCATCATATCAGAAATCATTAAGAACTTTAGACGGACACCTACAGCTCATCTAAACATCTGCACATCTGCTCAATCAACACTGTGCTACCAATTGAAAGCTATACAAAGAATAGATTAACATTTCTGTTCACTTCGTCTATTAGGGTGAAGACGTGTGTATGGATTTGTACAAACACAAAGGCAGACCATTAAGCTACAGTAATAAGAATTGTAAAAATGAGAAAAGTATCAATATGGGTTCAGAAAAACAAGCTGGTATCATCTGGTCACTAGTTGTGAGAAAGAAAATCAAAGAGGTTGAAAATGGATCACAGAATTACAAAACTGCTAAAAAAAAGAATCTAAGCATAAAAACTTTTGTTTTATCCTGTAGTGAGCGGTTTGAAATATAGACCAGCAAATGTATCTACTGCAGTATCACCGGAGTGAAAATATTAGTATGTTTTTAGAACTCTTTGGAGATTGTGTTGTGTGCATGAGGGGCACACTGGTTGGTTGAGAAAGTGCATAGTCAATCCACAGTATAGCTAACCTCGAGAGGCTACACCAAGTCATTAACGCTGGTGTTCTACCACGAAGTCTGGGAACCCAGAAGTTCCCATTGGGTGAACTGCGCATGTATACGATCACTCAGATCTTACCATTGAGTGAACCGTGCATGGGCAGCAGACTCAAGTCACACTTTCAATTGCATGTGTTGGAAACTGGGTGAGGTTTAAAAATTAACTTTTAATAACAGCTGCTTATAAAATATCGTCGGTTGATATTCGTCTGCACCCCACGGTGAGTTAGTGCAAAAAAAAACACAACATAAAGTACAGACATGACACATAAAAAACAAGCATGCAGTGTGCATATATTGTTAACAAATCCCTTTCCCCCTACAGGGGTGTTAGAGGATTATTCAACATAGATGAGGGTTCTATTACTTGTAAATTGGTTATTATAACCTTATAGATTAAAACTAATCTATAAAGTTATAATAACTAATTTACAAGTACGATGTCGAGGCAATAGCCAGCACCTAAATTTAAAATCTGGGGCACCCGCGATCGCCCCACAGAGCGATCGTGGGAGCCATATTGATGGAGCAGAATGGCTATGCCCTCTGGTGATCTGAGCTTTGGAAGTAAAAGTAAATTCACTTCCGTTGTTCTGAATATGCTACTTGACTGCCCCTAGAGGCAGCAAGTAGCATTGTAATGTTAAATAAATAAATAAATAAAAGATTTAATTAGCTTAAAACTAGTATTATGTTAGATTAGTTTTTAGGGTTAAAATTAAATAATTTTTAGCATAAGGGATAGGGTTAAAATTGAATTAAAATATATTAAGGGATAGCAGAAGGGTTAGAGTTGGGGTTAAATTTAGGGTTCGGGTTGGGGTTCAATATAGGAAAAAAACAAAAAACACTATTTATGGTTTTTGCCCCATAACCCGCAAACAAATACCAAAAAATATGTAAACATGCATATTTATGAACTTGGGACAACATTTAGAAACTATTTAGACGGGGTCTTTTTTAATGCTTGTATTTGTGTAAATTATATATTAGGTCAAAGTTCGAAAAAGTGTTTTTTTTTTTACATTTTCATCATATTTTATGATTTTTTTGTAGTAAATTATAAGATATGATGAACATAATGGTATCTAATGAAAGCCCTTCTTAAGACGATAAAAACAACATATAATTTGTGTGTGTACAGTATGTGAGAGAGAAGAAAATTACAGCTAAACACAAACCCTCCAGAAATGTCAAAACAGCCATTGTCACCAAGGGAAAGTCAAGGTAAAAATGTCTTGTCACTAAGGGGTTAAATTAAACCATTCTAGTCTTTCTGAAAACAAAGTCTAACCAGAGTTATTTGAATATCTAACATGTTGCAAACTCTTTACACTTTTCAATTAACAAATCATTACACTGTCTCTTTTATTTTTTTTAAATGTATGTAGAAGTTTCATTAAGGGCTAATAAGATGGACAATTTGATGGCAGAACATAACATTTACACCAATATAACTATTGATTTAAGATTATAAAAGTTAGTCATTTGGTTGAGCTAGTGAAAAATAATTACAGACCTGTTGGTTCTAGTCAGAGAAGCTCCAACGCACAAATCATTAGCACCGGCCAACCGACGTGCCTCAGATAGCGCTGGTCTGGACCACCTCTTGCTCTCCCTCTGGAAGGTCCGTTTTCCACTTAACGCACAAGGTTTGTCTTCATCTGAATCTTCATACTGTAAACACCAATTTAAAATCAAATTAAAGGCTACCATGTTACAATTGACTTTATTATGGCATGTCAACATGGCACAAACTATGGACAGGATGCACTTAGCCCATGCACATATATTGCTTATATTGTTCTAAATCAATGAGGCCATGGTGCAAACAGTGCAATATTTACAGCAATACAGTTATTAGTGTACATTCCATTTTGTATGGTAATGTAACCTCAAATTTGTAAAAGTAACAGGATGATGCTTAGCACAGGGCTTGACAAATTTAATTAGATTTTAGGAGCAAGCAAAAAATTTTAGGAGCCAGACCATCATGCAATTCATAAACACACACGCCTACTTTACATATACACATATATCCAAACACCTCACACACACCTACTTTACTTGTACCCATATATACAAACACCTCACACACACACCTACTTTACATATACACATATATACAAACACCTCAGACACACCTACTGTACATATACACATATATACAAACACCTCACACACACCTACCTTACATATACACATATATACAAACACCACACACACACACCTACTTTACATATACTCATATATCAAAACACCTCACACACACCTACTGTACATATACACATATATACAAACACCTCAGACACACCTACTGTACATATACACATATATACAAACACCTCACACACACCTACCTTACATATACACATATATACAAACACCACACACACACACCTACTTTACATATACTCATATATCAAAACACCTCACACACACCTACTGTACATATACACATATATACAAACACCTCAGACACACCTACTGTACATATACACATATATACAAACACCTCACACACACCTACCTTACATATACACATATATACAAACACCACACACACACACCTACTTTACATATACTCATATATCAAAACACCTCACATGCACCTACTTTACATATACACATATACACATATATACAAACACACACCCACCTGACACAGTCTTTTCTTGTTTTCTCCTTAACGTGTCCCCCCTCCCTGCCGCTTTACCTCATTGCAGGGAAGGGGGACATTCTGTTGCAGCCAATCGGCCTGCTGAGTGCCAGGATGTCACGTGACGACACCCGGCACTCAGACATGCGTTGCGCGAGGGGGCGGAGCTTGCAGTCTGTGCGGATGGCACAGACTTTACCCCCTCGCTCACCGTAAAAATAAAAACAATCGGATTGGCAGCGACGAGGGGACCATGAGGCTGACGGCACCCAGGCGCCAGGTCTAATTTCCTGGTCGCCATGGCGACCTGGCGCCTGGGGTTTGTCGAGCCCTGGCTTAGCAAGAACATTCCATGCGGGTGTACCGTATGTATCTGAATCTTCTATGCTCAAGTACCATGTTTTTCAAAAATGAAGTTATCATTACAGCAGGAGTTATAACATTATTCTTGAAGAGAAATAAGCACCTTGTGAAAATGAGCTAAAGAGTGAAAAGCCTACTTAGCAGATTTTTCAGTGTCTTCCTTGTGTTATTCACACAAACATTACACTACTGCTAGAGATGTGTTTTGAACAGGTAGTATGTCTATCAGAGCAAAAGAAAACACGGAGGGGAAGTATAGGATTATACTGCTTAGCAAATCATGATATGCAATATGCTGTTTCACACAGGAACCAGCACTGCCAAACATATAGATTTAGGGAAAAGATTATCTTCTACTGAACAGCACAGTTCTAAAACTAATCTATAAGGTTATAATAACCAATTTACAAGTATGATGTCGAGGCAATAGCCAGCACCGAAATTTTCATTCTGAGGCACCTGCGATCGCCCCACAGAGCGATCGTGGGAGCTATATTGACGGACCCTCTAATGGTCTGAGCTTTGGAAGTGAAAGTAAATTAACTTCTGTCGTTCTGAATATGCTACTTGACTGCCCCTAGAGGCAGCAAGTAGCATTGTAATGTTAAATAAATAAATAAAAAAAAGCTTGTCTAGATTAGAAAAAAATAAAGTTCAGTGTCCCTTTAAGTGCTGTTTTGAATATGTACATATTAGTGTTGCAATTCTAATAAACTTACTGCAAACTGCCCCTAGAGGCAGCAAGTAGCATTGTAATGTTAAATAAATAAATAAAAAAAAGCTTGTCTAGATTAGAAAAAAATAAAGTTCAGTGTCCCTTTAAGTGCTGTTTTGAATATGTACATATTAGTGTTGCAATTCTAATAAACTTACTTTCACTCTAAAAAAAAAAAAAAAAAAAAGCTTGTCTACCCCCCCCCCCTCCTTCCCCCACAACAATAAATTCCTTTTAAGCATAGAAGAAGTGAAATGGGAGACCAAGATAGTGTTTTAGACACTACTCCTTCCTTCCCCTAGTCCTGATACATTGTCAAAAAGAGCATAGCCCGAGGATACAGCAGAGTGTGAGGGCATGAGCCAGTTCAACACTATCTCAAACAGTTGTGAATTATAGGTGTGCATTTGATCAATGATGATTTGTGAATAGGCTATTCACTGACAGCTACAGATACTACAGCAATATTTAAAAACATGTAGACACCCTTAGAGCATCACTGTTACAAACTATCAGAACTGCTCCCTCCCCCAAAAAATATTTTTAAGGACTGGAAATGTGCTTTTTAAAAATGAAAAATAAAAAAGACTGGAAATATAACTTTTTATCTGTGGTATTCTGCAAGCTGGCTTAAGATGAACACTCATTTCTGATCGGATCTATTCCGGAGTACATTTAGAATCCTATAATATAACGAGTTATAACTGCAATATATAATGAATTATCATTGGCCTGTTGGCTGTAATAAGTCAGGGCAGATTTCTTCTTAAGAATTGGTTGGAAATGGACAAAACCATTGCTGGGAGCACTTACCCTTTTCCTGTTTGGACTGATATCTAGCTTCATCACTGCACACTTATTTAAAGTATTTAACCGTCTGTGGAAAAGAAACAAGACTATATAAATTGTAGAAGATGAAAGAGCAGGCATCATATCAGAAATCATTAAGAACTTTAGACGGACACCTACAGCTCATCTAAACATCTGCAAATCTGCTAAATTAACACTGTGCTGCCAATTGAAAGCTATACAAAGAATAGATTAACATTTCTGTTCACTTCGTCTATTAGGGTGAAGACGTGTGTATGGATTTGTACAAACACAGAAAGGCCATTAAGCTACAGTAATAAGAATTGTAAAATTGAGAAAAGTAGCAACATGGGTTCAGAAAAACAAGCTGGTGTCATCTGGTCACTAGTTGTGAGAAAGAAAAATCACAGAGGTTGAAAATGGATCACAGAATTACAAAACTGCTAAAAAAAAGTAGTATGTTTTTAGAACTCTTTGGAGATTGTGTTGTGTGCATGAGGGGCACACTGATTGGTTGAGAAAGTGCATAGTCAATCCACAGTATAGCCAACCTCGAGAGGCTACACCAAGTCATTAACGCTGGTGTTCTACCACGAAGTCTGGGAACCCAGAAGTTCCCATTGGGTGAACTGCGCATGTATGCGATCACTCAGATCTTACCATTGAGTGAACCGTGCATGCGCAGCAGACTCAAGTCACACTTTAAATGATTACGTGCATACTCGCTTCACTCAATGGTAAGATCTGAATGATCGTGTGCAGTTCATCAGATGAGAACTTCTGAGTTCCCGGACTTTGTGGTAGAACACCGACATACTAATTACTAAAGCAGTTATGTGGAAGAGCAGGTACAGATTTTTTTAAATGAAAAACAATAACAAACTGTGCAATTCTGGGGGGGAAAAAGTGCAAAATTGCTCATGATTTTGTACTTTGCACCAGAATTGCTCCAATTTACCTTTTATAAGTAGGATCATTTCATCTCCCTGGAATGAGGTATAGTATATAGATTTTTATACTGCACACAAATATTTATACAGAGAAATCCGTTGATACCTTGTCATGTATCATTGAAAACAGTAGAACATTATAAGTACTGTGGAATTTTCTCTGACATGTAAGGTGGGTTACTTCTTAGAAAACCTACCGATTCCTAGTTGTAAGAGTCTATTGTACTAAAAAAACACACACACAAAGAGCACAGAACCCTCTTTCTGCCACATTTACACATCCAAACACTAAATCCTAAGCAAACAAATTGTGCGGTCTGCTCTGGATTTTCCTTCCTGCCAAATATATACTTTGAAAACTATTTAAAAAATGCATTTCACATGTACAGCAGCAATATGACCCTAAATATTAGCTCTCTGCTAAATAACAACCCTAACTACCGTCTAGCATTACTGATGGTAAAATGCATTTAACTGTTTTATTTGGATGACCATAGATCAAGTAATCAAGAGGAAGTATCAAGTATATTTTCATCATTGGTGACCTGTTACCATCTGATAACAAGGTCAGAGTTGTAAAAGTTAGTAAGTTCTTAGAATGAGCTGTTGCTTTTAACAGGGTCTAGTTACACATGGTACATACACAACCTATGTCATTTTAAAGACTTCTTTCTTCTTCGTTGCAACACAAAAAAACAATATCACCTTGCCACTTTCAGACATCACTATAAATGTAGACTAAGAATGCTGGGTGGAATAATTTTTTGCCTGGTTTCTGTATTCGCATTCCGCAGGTCATTCACAAATCAAGGGGAAGCCCCCCCAAAACCAGCATTATATGTAGATTACAATTTGATGTATGTTATCATGAGGGGGGGAGGGGGGGGGGAGTTGCCTGTTGCATGGACTGTGGCTTTAATTGCACCAGGTGATAACTTTAAGCTAGCCCCAAATGCAAACAAGATGGCACTTGACCATAGTAATTATTCCTAACCATGTCCATTATCAGCACATGTTGAAAGGGACAAGGCCAGCTTAAAATTACGTTATGTTTAATTAAAATATTACACCAAGTGTAGGCATTTTAAGTACAAATCCTTAAATGAAATAATAGAAATAAAGTACCTAACTGAGCCCTCTTTGCTTTATATAGCTCGATCACGGGGCAGACATCTTGGGTAAAATGGGTCAGATCTTCCTTCATCTGACTCACAACAATGTGCTTTATTTATATTCTTTCATTAAAACATTTAATTTAAAATGCCCACACTTCAACATTTCATTTAAACATAAGTTTGTGTTGCCAGTTATCCTTTAATGGTATAACATCAATACTCATTCTGCATCTGAAAGTACAGTCTGGGCCTACTAACTGTGGACACCTAGGGGGTGGGGTTGCCACTTGGCTGGTATTTTACCCGCAGGCCGAAACAAAATTGGCATCAGGCCAATGTTAAGTCTATGGAGACAGTACCAAGGATGGTATTTTTGTTTGAAGAAAAGGTGGAAACCCTACTGGGGGTCATGTACTAAACAAGTGCAGTGGGGAAAAAAGTAGGATCAATTTGAGAATATTTGTAACATTTTTCCCCTGATTTGCGCCTCTTCCATTTATTTTTATTTAGCGTGTATTTTTCCGGTTGCGCTAATAAATTGCGATTAGATTTACGCATGCTAAAGAGTTTTGCGAATATGTTGTGAAAATAATTCTTATTTGCGTGTGAAAATTACACCAGCTTTTAGCAAGTGTTATCAAGAGGTAGAAAAAATATTCACAAAATTGTCTGTTTTTATTCACAATTATGCCCGTTTTTATTCACAATTTGCTATGTACTATTTGAGTGTTAAATGTTTAGTACATTGCAACTGGAGCAAAAATAGTTTTGTACATAAAATATATTCGCGTTTTTTTAGTACATGCCCCTCCTAATATGGTGACTAAAATGTTTGCATTACTTATTCCCATTCAATTTCACATGACTCCTTCTACATTGTGTGCCGACTTTGATCTGCACAGGATAATTTTGAGTGGTTAAAATAAATCTCAGTGATATTTGCATTTAACAAGTTTAACAAAACTGTAACAAAAGTTGGCTTTGGGAAACAGAAACCATACTACAGGCTCCGCTTTCAAAAAGATAAACTTTTATTGTGGTTATGTGAAAAAATCTTTTGCATTTGGAGTTAAAATCTGAGGTGCAAGGTATCAGTTACAAAAAAATGATGCTTATGAAGATATTTCTACTAACTTGTTTTTTTATGGGTTGACAAAAAGTGAAAACTATTGTCCTTTTGTGACCTTTGCCATATTCTGACCTAGTCTACTGTATTACAACGATTAGAAAATGTCTCCCCTGACACCACCAAGTCTGGCACATGGTAGAGTGTCTCTTTTCAATTCAAGCAAATGCAAACAGTAGACGCAGAGGAAAACATTACTACTACTACTTAAAGGATTAAGGCTTAGGCTGCCAAGGGCAAATAAAAAAGTAATCAGGGGTTGCCAGTAATTGATAAACAAAACCTTCCTATGGCAAGTGTTTTTATTTTGGAACAAAATGTGTTGTTTTTTTTCAAATCCCAGTTTGTCTTGAGAAGACAAATTTATTTTTGGGGCTCTTATTTTTGTAAAATCTCTTTTGTATCCACTTCTTTACACTCCTGCTACAGTATAGGAAGCTGCCATTCCTTTACGGTCATATGTATTTGAATTCTAGGTGTACTCTTATTGGCTTTACTACAAGTCCATAGATAGCTGTGAATGAAAATGTATGTTTTGCTTTCCTCCATGGTACTGCAACTTATAGTATTTGTTGTTGAAAGAGTACATGTAAACTTGAAACAACTTTTAAGTACTCATTTGAACCTCTCAGTGTGCCATGGCATATAAATACTATTTGCACTGGGTTTATTTATTGCACCTTATAGCTGCCATACCAGGAGGTGATGTGGTTATGTTAATATGGCAGCTGATGACTATTTATTTATATTCAGTACATTGCCTTTAACTACAAGATAGGGCACTTCGGACTCTTTTCTGGGAATTATAGAAACCATGAGTGTGGCTGATGGACGCTGAATCCTGGCAGTGTTGTTCTTTCGGGAATGGTTGTAAGATAAAACCAGAGCTGCTTCAGAGCTAATGATGGTAATTTATTACACAAGAGCTAGACCCAAACAGATACTTCAGGCCTCTGTATGACAAGGGTCACTGGTTTTAAATATGAGACACCTAAAATCCTACTCAGGCATTCTTAAAACATTTGTACACTGAACACATGACTAACTATAGCTTTGGAGCAATTTGGTAATGAAATTAACAGTGCCTAAATAAATCAAGGTTTGCCAGTATGCATGTAGCATAATGTCTGCAATTCACTTTGTCCACAATTAGATAACTATAATTTCTCTCACAGAATCATTTCAGAGTCTAACTCCCTATTTAATTTATCTTTATATTCCTGGTGTTTTAACTGGCAAATGGGCAAAATAAAACTGGCAAATGGGAAAAATATGACTGGCAAATGGGAAAAATAACTGGCAAATTATGGGCAGAATATCGCTGGCAAATGGGCAAAATAATACTGGCAAATGGGAAAAATAACGGGCAAATTAGTGGCAACCATTGGATGCGCACCCGGCTTTTCTTCACAGCCACCGGAAACGTTACTATTTGCTCGTATTATTTTGCCCATTTGCCAGTTATATGACCATTTGCCAGTGTAATATGCCCATTTGCCAGTTATTTTCCCATTTGCCAGTGTAATATGCCCATTTGCCAGTTATTTTCCCATTTGCCAGTGTTATTTGCCCCACCCCGTACTTACCTGTATGCTGCTCGTCGGCCGCATCTGCAGAAATGTTTCCAGCACGCACGCTGCGTGCAAGAAATACAGCCACTGGGAAGTGACGTTTCCGGTGGCTGTGACGAAATGCCAGGTTGGCTGCTGCCCGATAGTGACTGTCTCCGGGTGAGACAGTCACATGGGCAGCGCAGATCCACAGGGCAGCTGCCCGTTTGGCCACACTTTATTTTATTTTATTTTTGTACAGGGGTCGCAGGGCCCCTGGAACCCCGGACCCGGTCGCAGCTGCTCCCACTGCTAGTGTGGTATGAACACAAAGCTCTGAGTTTGGCAGTTGTCTGAGATATTTTTGTTGTGAAATCTCATTTTTGTTGAGTTTTATACAATAAACGAAAAGCATTCCATACTTAACACTGGGCCATGTTTGGGTGAAACGAGTCGTATATGCCGACATTATTACGCCCACCTGAGAGCTGTTCTACACATCACTGTGGACTTTTACTAAAACGGAGCAACACATTTTACATGTAAAAATGTATTATTGTGCATTAAATGAGGTCTAAAACTTTACTACAGTCTTAGCTTTACACTTTCCTCCTTTACTATCTTATTTTGGCTCTCTACCCGCTGCCTACTTCATGTATATAGAGGAGGTCTCTCTGAGCGTGTAAATTGGTGACACATTTTCAGCTGCAGCTCTGTTTTGAATACTTGGGTTTAAGCTTTGAAGTTGCTCAGGACCCTGTGAGTCTATATCCATTTGGGGAATTTTTATTTTATACAGATAACGCTATGCATATTATTTATTTTATTTTATTCGTATGCCAACTGAACAATTGAAAGAGCATCCATGAATATAAGTATACATTTTTTTTTTGTGTACACAGCACCTTGAGGAGACCCATTTTTCCATTATATGCACTGTACTTTACTGATATTTATATTCAAACATGGAGAGAAAAGAGGGCGAGTAAAGTGGAATAAGAATACCATATTGTAATTATGAACACATGATAATGTCTACTTTAACATACAAGTTCTGGATGCTACCAATGATGGTTGGAAAGAAGAATTAATCTGCAGATGTTTTTTCCTGCTGTACTTGAGGAGATGGGGGGGGGGGTCTCCACTTATGGTAATTTCTGGGATCGTAAATACAGTACTAATTGGGATTTTTGACTGGGTGGTGTTCCTAGGAGGCAGTAATGCAGGTGTCCTAACAGTGGTGTATCTTGATTTTGTGCTGCCCTAGGCAGACAAAATCCGGGCACCCCCCTACCCAAGCTGCACACCCACGTTACACACCTAAGACATGCCCCATCATTCAGACTCACATCAAGCTCATACTCCCATCACACACACACACTCCCATCACACTCAGTCACACACTCCTACTCCTATCACACTCAGTCACACACTCCTACTCCCATCACACTCAGTCACACACTCTGACTCCCATCACACTCAGTCACACACTCCGACTCCCATCACACACACTCTGACTCCCATCACACTCAGTCACACACTCCGACTCCCATCACACACACTCTGACTCCCATCACACTCAGTCACACACACTGTCTCCCATCACACACACTCTGACTCCCATCATACACAGTCACAGACACTGTCTCCCATCACACACACTCTGACTCCCATCACACTCAGTCACACACAGTCTCCCATCACACACACTCTGACTCCCGTCACACACACTGTCTCCCATCACACACACTCTGACTCCCATCGCACACACTGTCTCCCATCACACACACTCTGACTCCCATCACACTCAGTCACACACACTGTCTCCCATCACACACACTCTGACTCCCATCACACACACTGTCTCCCATCACACTCAGTCACACACACTGTCTCCCATCACACACACTCTGACTCCCATCACACTCAGTCACACACACTGTCTCCCATCACACACACTCTGACTCCCATCACACTCAGTTACACACACTGTCTCCCATCACACACACTCTGACTCCCATCATACACAGTCACAGACACTGTCTCCCATCACACACACTCTGACTCCCGTCACACACACACACACACACACACAGTCTACCATCAGCACTTACCTTTCCCTGGTGGCTAGTGGCAGGCAGCATGGTCCCTCCATGCTGCCTGTTCGGCTTCCCGGCGATTGTGCCGACAGGTCACGTGACCGGGCGCGCGTATGACGTCAGCGCGCCCGTCGGCACTTCCGTGTCGGCACACTGCACGGGGAGCTGAACAGGCAGCACGGAGGTTTCTCTGTGCTGCCTGTTCGGCTCCCCGTGCAGCCTGGCAGGCAGAGCGATGGTGAGGGGGGATCTTCCGATCCCTTCTCACCTCCGTCTCTGCCTGCAAGCGCGGTCTTTTATTTTTTTAAAGGGGCGCGTTTTTTTTGTTTTGTTTTTTTAATTTGTTTTTTCTTTTCAGTGCTGGGGGGCGCTGCCGCCCCCCAAAATTTGCCGCCCTAGGCATCCGCCTAGGATGCCTCGCGGTAAATACAGCACTGTGTCCTAATGAAGGTGAGCTTAAATGGACACCTGTTTTTTTTACATGATTGAATAACATTTTATGAATATTTCCCATGAACATCTTCAGACAGAACCACCCTCCTTTTTAATAGCATTAAACAAGACTAGGCCCACCAGCTATGACTAAAGGGAGGTGGAAAGAGTAGTGTAATGGACAAAATGTCTCTTTTACTATTATATATTTGTGATCCAAATCAGTAGCACCTATTTTTATTATATGTGAAATGCACGTATGTTTTACTTTTAAACAGTTTGTAGTTCTCCTCTAGTTTTATAATTAAAATTATTTCACAGGGGCCTATAAATTCAATGACATCCAATACGCAGGGGTTGGATTTATAGGCAGTTATGTATCTTGGTTTTGTGCTGCCCTAGGAACCCCCCCTACCTACGATGCACCATCACCCCATTACATACACATTGCCAATATTATTTGCTATTAATATTCCCCAGCCAATTTGCCCAATAATATGCCAGTATCATTTTCCATTAATAAGTCACAGCCAATTTCCCCAATAATATGCCAGTATTTGCCATTTAATCTGCCCCTGCCAATTTGCCCAATAGTATGCCAGTATTATTTTTCCATTAATATGCCCCAGCCAATTTGCCCAGTAATATGCCAGTATTATTTGCCATTTAATCTGCCCCTGCCAATTTGACCAATAATATGCCAGTATTTGCCATTTAATATGCCCCTGCCAATTTGACCAATAAAATGCCAGTATTATTTGCCATTAATATTCCCCAGCCAATTTGCCCAATAATATTCCAGTGTTATTTGCCATTAATAAGCCCCAGCTAATTTGCTTACTAATATGCCAGTGTTATTTGCCATTTAATATGTCCCTGCAAATTTGCCCAATATGCCAGTGATATTTGCCATTTAATATGCCCCAGCCAATTTTCTCACTAATATGTCAGTGTTATTTGCCATTTAATATGCCCCTACTAATTTTCCCAATAATATGCCAGTGTTATTTGCCATTAATATACCCCAGCTAATTTGCTCACTAATATGCCAGTGTTATTCTCCATTTAATATGCCCCTGCTAATTTGCCCAATAATATACCAGTGTTATTTGCCATTAATATACCCCAGTAAATTTGCCCAATAATATGCCAGTGTTATTTGCCATTTAGTATGCCCCAGTAAATTTGCCCAATAATATGCCAGTATTATTTGCCATTTAGTATGCCCAAGTAAATGTGCCCAATAATATGGGCGTCTTATTTGCCATTTATAAGCCCCTGCCAAATCCCCCCCCCCCCCCCCCATCATCTATGCGGCCTGTTCGGATGCCCGGCGGTTGTGCCGACAGGTCACGTGACCAGGCACGCATCTGACGTCAGAGCGCCGGTTACGTGACCTGTCAGCACTTCCCTGTCACACTGAATGGGGAGCCGAACAGGCAGCACAGAGGTTTCTCTGTGCGGCCTGTTCGGCTCCCCGTGCAGCCTGCAGGCAGAGTGATGGTGAGGGGGGGATCTTCCGATCTCCTCTCACCTCCGTCTTTGCCAGCAAGCGCGGTTTTTGTTTTTTTAAAGGGGCGGCTTTTTTTTAAAAAAAAAATGTTTTTCCTTCTTCTCAGTGCTGTGACACTATAGGTGGAAATGCCCCTTTAATATCAGATAATATTCCATACTTATATCACAAGTTCCTTTCCTGATATCACACGTCATTAAAATGTTGAACATTAATAAATGTTTTGATTTAATTTGTTTTCACAAGGATTGTTATTAGAACCATATGGTTTGATGCCGGTGAGAGAGCTAAGTGGGCTAATGCATAATCAGTAACGTCTGTTATTACTTTTGGGGTCTCAGGTTAAACTCCCAGCAGGTTTGACTCAGCCCTTCATCCTTCTGAGGTAGATAAAATTAGTACCATTAAAATTGGGTAATAGTTACTTCTCCTGGATGTTGGGCAAACGTAACATCCCCAGAAGATACATGTAAACCAGATAATATCTGAAAGTACCTTTCCTGGTTAAACACTTTGTTATTATTATTATTACTGAAACAAATAACACTGGCATATTGTTGGGCAAATTATCAGGGGCATATTAAATGGCAAATAACACTGGCATATTATTGGGCAAATTGGCTGCGGGATATAACATGGCAAATAACACTGGCATATTATTGGGCAAATTAGCAGGGGCATATTAAATGGCAAATAACACTGGCATATTATTGGGCAAATTAGCAGGGGCATATTAAATGGCAAATAACACTGGCATATTGTTGGGCAAATTGTCAGGGGCATATTAAATTGCAAATAACACTGGCATAGTATTGGGCAAATTGGCTGGGGCTTAATAATGGCAAATAATATTGGCTTAATATTGGGCAAATTGACTGGGGCATATTACCGGTAAATGGCAGAATAACACTGACATATTATTGGGCAAATTGGCTGGGGAATATTAATGGCAAATTATACTGGCATAATATTGGGCAAATAGGCAGGGGCTGATTAAATGGCAAATACTGGCATATTATTGGGGACATTGGCTGTGACTTATTAATGGCAAATAATACTTGCATATTATTTGGCAAATTGGCTGAGGCATATTAATGGCAAATGATACTGGCATATTATTGGGCAAATTAGCTGGGGAATATTATGGGCAAATAATATTGGCAATGTGTATGTAATGGGGTGATAAAGGCATGTAAATGGGGTGATGGGGCATGTCCTTGGTGTGCAACGTGGGTTATGGGTCATGTCGTGGGTGTGCATATTGGGTAGGGGGGTGCCCAAAATTTGTCTGCCTAGGGCAGCACAAAACCAAGATACACCACTGGGTGCGTCATACTGGTAGCACTACCCACTTGGACCATTTTCCACATATTTTTTATCACCATATCTCACTAGTTTTGGAATATGCTTAACATGGCCTTACTCAGCATGCTATGTTTTAGGGTGCAGGTGTACAAAGTGAATCCTATGTAGGCAGCTCCTTTGACCAGCTGTAAAAAAAACCTCACCAATTCCGCTATACATTGTGTAGGAACAAGTTTGTCCCTGCACAATGTATAGCTAAATGGGTGAGATGAAATGTTCATCTCATCTCAACTCACCTGCTACTCACTTCAACTCACCTGCTACTCACTTCAACTCACCTGCTACTCACAGAAGCATCGAAGCACTACACATAATCAAGTTGAGCTTTGTTCTATAGCATGTCACTTTAGATAAGTGTGTCACTGCAAACTATACAAAATAGCACTTCAGTTATGTTATCATTTAATGACCAATTAATGCAAACAAAAGTAGATTGGTAAATATTAGGTGCTGTCATCTAGCACAGATAGGCTTTCAGTTTTACATATAATCAATAGATTGTTTTTATAATGAACGTTTACATTTTTTTTATATAAAGTTTAGTGTCCCTTTAAGTACAAAGGCATGTAAAGCCCAATTTTTCAAAAACAACTCTAGAAGTTAGCGTTGATGTGGCTACGTTATAATGATTATATCCTGGCTCTTAACATGAAAACATAATGGAATATATAAATAAATATATAACCTGGTTACAATGATGTGTGGATGCAATGTTGTCACAAGGTTTTTTATGGGACAGTTTAACTGATTGAATATGTAAGAAACAACCACTTACGTCTGATTTCATGAATGGGCATTTGTGATAACAAATTAAATTTAAATACCGTATGTTGGCAACTGATCAGTGGGCTCAGTGAGAGCACAGATCATAAAATAAGCAAATTAAGGGACAATTAGAAGAAAAGGACATCTAATTGAGTTCTAGCATTCACTATGTTTCCAAAACTAAATACATTTGTTCAAATCATATGAGTGTTTTGTTCAATTTAATATGCATGATCGCTCTAATTTTATACTTCATTTTTAGATAGGATATCCTGTTCTTAGCTGATTCTTGTAACCCTTGTATTCTTTTTCCAGAATGAAAGATGGGCAAGCTTGTATCCAATGCAGTTGAGTTTGGCTTAGCACAAACAATTTTATAATTATCTTGTTTTTTTTATTATTATACATTTTTTAATCATACCTGCTCTTGCTATTCATTTATTATTTACTTACCATTCAACCTTTTTCTCACTTTTTTTTTTATAAGTTCTTTATTATTTTATCTTATTTATGATATGTATTATCTAAAGACATATTTATGGATTCATGTATTTATCATTATTTGTTATAGATTTGCAGTTGTTTGTATCATTCTCATGGTTGACATTTTCTTCTTTCTTTTGTATTTTTATATGTTTTGTTCTCTGTTCTCTGCTTCAGTGGATCTTTCTATTAAGTAGATTATATACATTATTATATTTAATATTTTGAATATTTAAACGATTTTGCTTCACGTTTTCAGATATCTAGACATTTGTTATTATTATCTTACATTAAAAGCACAGCACAGATAGACCCAAATTAAGAGCTGACAACAATCGTGGGTTAGAAGGGCACACTTAATGCACATTGTGTATTTGCAACATTTAATTATAAGTGCAAATCATCATGAATCTCAAACATTTAAATACATGGTGAAACAAATAAGATTAAAGGTCAAATAATAAGAAAAAAATCAGGACAAAGGAGGTGGAGCTAAATAAATCAAACAAAATACATATATATATATATCGTGTTTCTGCGAAAATAAGACAGTGTCTTATATTAATTTTAGGTAATACAATGCACTAGGGTTTATTTTCGGGTAGGTCTTATTTTTATTGACGTCCCCCCAAAAAATGGTACATTTATTCCAGTTCAACAAATACAAGTATACAGTACAAATTACTGGTACGTTAACACCTGTTTGCACTCATGTTGTTTGAGGGTAAAAATATGAATCCGATGTTATGCTGAACAAAAGACAGCACTTACTCTTATAACTACTTGTAAAAGGGCCTTAACTTGTAACCAGGGATGTTTCTAGGCTAAATACGGCAGCTCTCAGAACACCAGGGGCGTATCGTGCCCCTAAGTAACAGGCGTGCTGCCAGCCCGGAGCACGCCTGTCACTCGGAGGCACGACGTCTATCGTGTATTTCTGGGGGTTTGTGTGCTGAGAACAGCCAGCACACAAACCCCCGCAAATACACAAGAGACGTCGTTACATCCGAAAGATGACGATGTGCTGAATTCGGCAACAGAGTCACTCACTCTGTTGCCAATTCAACAAGCACGAAAAGTATACAAAAATTTGTTTACTTTTCGTGCTTTTTGAATTGGCAACAGAGTGAGTGACACTGTATTAGGTGTGCGAGACACACCTAGCACATATGGAGCATCCGCCACTGCAGGACACATGCAAAAATTAGAGGTAGGTCTTATTTTCAGGGGAGAGCTTATATTAGAGGTACGTCAAAAATTAGAGGTAGGTCTTACTTTCGGGGTTGATCCCACCATTATGTGGGGAAACAGGGCATATATATATATATATATATATATATATATATATATATATAGTCCAAAAGCCAGTGCACTCACATCAAACCAGTAATGAAATATACAGAATGTTAAAAACACCTATCTAAGATAACATAATTGGAGTTTTGGTTACATTATATGGCCATATATTGCTAAGCCCACCACTACGCCAAAGTACTCCAATATAGGTGTTTTTAACATTATGTATATATCATTACTGGTTTGATATGAGTGCGCTGGCTTTTGGACTGTGTATTATTTGGTGATCAGCAGCACCCCTAATTATAAATGCTAGTTTAGGTGAATGCTTTCCAATTTGGACTTGTGTGTATATATATATATGTGTGTGTATGCAGGGCCGGCCTTAGGGGTGTGCGACCGGTGCGATTGCAAAAAATAAAAAAAAGTTTAAAAAAAAGGTTTGACGGTGGAGGGGGCGAAGCTCAAAGTGAGAGGTGTAGCTCCGCCACCCCCATAATGCCTCATCGGGAGCCGCGGGCAGCATGAGAATGTGCTGCTCGCACTCCACATGCTCAGTGATAATGCAGCTGCCAGCAGCTCCCCATGAGGCATGGTGGGGGCGGAGCTACACCTCTCACTGGTGAGCTCCCCCCCCCCTCTCAGACAGAATAGAACAAGGGGAGGGGGGAGAGACAGAGCAGGGGAGGGGGAGAGAGACAGAACAGGGGAGGGGGAAGAGACAGAATGAGGGAAGAGGGAGAGACAGAACAAAGGAAGGGAAGAGGGGAGAGACAGAACAGGGGAGGGAGGGAGAGACAGGGGAGGGGGGAGAGACAGAACAGGGGGAAGGGGGAGAGACAGAACAGGGGAGGGGGAGAGACAGAACAGGGGAGGGTGAGACAGAATGAGGGAAGAGGGAGAGACAGAACAAAGGTAGGGGAGTGGGGAGAGACAGAACAAGGGAGGGGGGAGAGAGACAGAACAGGGGAGGGGGGAGAGAGACAGAACAGGGGAGAGGGGAGGGGAGAGACAGAACAAGGGAGAGGGGAGAGACAGAACAGGGGGAAGGGGAGAGACAGAACACGGGAGGGGGGAGAGAGACAGAACAGGGTGGGGGGAGACAGAACAGGAGAGGGGGAGAGAGACAGAACAGGGGACGGGGGAGAGACAGAACAGGGAAGGGGGGAAGACAGAACAGGGGAGGGGGAGACAGAAAAAAGGAAGGGGAGGGAGGAGAGACAGAACAGAGGGGGGAGAGAGAAAAGAGAAAGGGGGAGGGAGAAAAGAACAGGAGGGGGAGCGAAGAGAACAGAGGAAGGGGGAGGTGGAGAGAGAACAGATATGGGGAAGGAGGGGGAGAGAGAAAAGGTATGGGGAGTTGGAGAGAGACAGACATAGCAAGGAAGGGCAAAGGGACAAACATGGGAAGGGAGGGACACATACATGGAGGGAGAGGAAAGAGACAGGCATGGGGTGGGGGGGGGGGGCACCACGAGGGAGGCCCGCACAGGTTCGCCGAAACACTTAAGGCCGGCCCTGTGTGTATGTGTATATATATATATATATATATATATGTGTGTGTGTGTGTGTGTGTGTGTGTGTGTGTGTGTGTATATGTATATATATAATTTGTTGCCTTATAATGAGAAATACGGTAATGTGTAGCAAACAGGACATGTTGAATAAAATAAATAAATAAATCATGATGGAAAAACATTTAATTTAAAACAATAATAAATACTAGTGCTGATGTATTCTGAAAGTGCAATAATGCAATAAAAACCTCATTAAGTCGTACTAATGTATATAATCTGCTCTACTAAATAGAAAGATCAATTGAAGCAGAGAACGGAGAACAAAAAGGAAAAAGAAAGAATAAAATGTCAACCGTGAAATTATAAAAATGAATAAACATTTCTTAAAAGAATCTGTAAATGAATATCATGACAACATGGGTTTACTTCAGGGAGATCATGCCAAACCAATCTTATTGATTTTTTTGATTGGGTAACTAAAATAATAGATCAGGGTGGTGCAGTAGACATTGCTTACCTAGACTTCAGTAAGGCTTTTGACACTGACGCACATAGAAGGCTTATCAATAAACTGAAATCTTTAAGTTTGGATTTCAATATTGTTGAATGGATTATACAATGGCTGAGTGACAGGCAACAGAGGGTTGTAGTCAATGGGGTATATTCGATGCAAGGTCTTGTTACTAGTGGGGTACCTCAGGGATCTGTACTTGGACCCATTCTCTTTAATATTTTTATTAGCGATATTGCAGAAGGTCTTGTTGGCAAAGTATGTATTTTTGCTGATGATACAAAGATTTGCAGCAGGGGTGATATTCATGGAAGGATAATCCAAATGGCAAATGATTTAGCTAAACTAGAAAAATGGTCAGAGCAGTGGCAACTGACATTTAATGTGGACAAGTGCAAGATTATGCACCTTGGGCGTAAAAACCCAAAAGCAGAATATAGACTATTTGGTACAGTCCTTACCTCAACATCTGAGGAAAGGGATTTAGGAGTAATAATTTCAGAGGACTTAAAGGTAGGTAGGCAATGCAATAGAGCAGCAGGAAATGCTAGCAGAATGCTTGGTTGCATAGGGAGAGGTATTAGCAGTAGAAAGAGGGAAGTGCTCATGCCATTGTACAGAGCACTGGTGAGACCTCACTTGGAGTATTGTACGCAGTACTGGAGACCGTATCTCCAGAAGGATATTGATACTTTGAAGAGAGTTCAGAGAAGGGCTACTAAACTGGTTCATGGGTTGAAGGATAAAACTTACCAGGAAAGGTTAAATCATCTTAACATGTATAGCTTGGAGGAAAGATGTAACAGGGGCAATATTGTAGAAACATTTAAATACATAAAGGGAATCAACACAGTAAAGGAAGAGAGTATATTTAAAAGAAGAAAAACTACCACAACTAGAGGACATAGTCTTAAATTAGAGGGGCAACTATTTGAAAGTAATATCAGGAAGTATTACTTTACTGAGAGAGTAGTGGATGCATGGAATAGCCTGCCAGCAGAAGTGGTAGAGGTAAACACAGTCAAGGATTTTAAGCATGCGTGGGATAGACACAAGGCTATCCTAGCTATAAGACCGGGAATGGGGGACTAATAAAAGTATTAAGAAAAATTGGGCAGACTAGATCGACCGAATGGTTCTTATCTGCCGACACATTCTATGTTTCTATCATAATAATTAGATAGAATAATAATTAAATGTAACCTACAAAAATAAGTTATAAAACACTTTAATCTTATTTGTTTCACCATGTATTTAATTGTTTGAGATTCACAAGGATATGCACTTACAATTAAATGTTGTTCATACACAAAATGAATTAAATGTGTCCTACCCCACGATTGTTGTCAGCTTTTATTTTCTACATAATAAAGCACTTTACCTTGTCAAGGACCCAGAGTGCTGACTATTTGCTATGATTCTCGCCTGTGGTCAGGAGGATCCAGTCTGAGTACCAGCTTTCCTTTAGTGCCTGGATACGTACGTTCCTCCTATATTTTCTGCTGGAGTGGAGCCAAGATTACTTCTATTTTGCTTACCCACATGTTTCTATGCCTCAGCATAGCAGTTAACTACTATAACGATAGATGCGGATACGGATGCTCCTACATCTGCCCATTCCAATTGACACCCCATAATGCATAGCATAGCACATTGCTCACGCCTTAAGCACTGTGATATCCCTAGGTTATCATTTAGAGCAGACAAATTGACACACTTCCCTGTCCGATGCCATCTTAGTAGAACAGCGATGGCGAATTTATGGCACACTTGCCACGACTGGCACGCTAAGCCCTCGGTTGTGTCATGCAGCCAGGTTCACCACTGATCGCTGTTATCTTCTCTGTCTAACTTGTGGAGAGGAGCAGATCAGTTGTAGGTTACAGAATGGCGCCGCACTATTTGCACTGTGTCACCTTCTCATTCTCGTGATATTCAGGCGATATCTGCTGAAGCCGGAAGAAGTGTTCAGGTCGGAAACCAATTAACTGATTGGTTTCTGACCTGAATGCTTCTACCGGCTTCTCCAGATATAATGCATGTACCGGAATATCGTGGGAAGGTGACACAATGCAAATAGTGTGGTGCAGTTGAATTACGCACTACTGATCTGTTCCTCTCCAGAAGTGGTAACTGTGTGTGTGAGTATATTTGTGTGTATGCATGAACTGCGTGTGTGAGTATATATGTGTGTATGCATGAACTGCGTGTGTGAGTACATACGTGTGTATGCATGAACTGTGTGTGTGTATATATGTGTGTATGCATGAACTGCGTGTGTGAGTATATATGTGTGTATGCATGAACTGTGTGTGTGAGTATATTTGTGTGTATGCATGAAATGCGTGTGGGAGTATATTTGTGTGTATGCATGAACTGTGTGTGTGAGTATATATGTTTGTATGCAGAAACTGTGTTTGTGAGTATCTTTGTGTATGCATGAACTGCGTTTGAGAGTATATTTGTGTGTATGCATGAACTGCGTGTGTGAGTATATTTGTGTGTATGCATGAACTGCGTGTGTGAGTATATTTGTGTGTATGCATGAACTGCATGTGTGAGTATATATGTGTGTATTTATGAACTGCATGTGTGAGTATATCTGTGTGTATGCAGAAACTGTGTGTGTGAGTATATTTGTGTGCATGCAGGAACTGTGTGTGTGAGTATCTTTGTGTATGCATGAACTGTGTGTGAGAGTATATATGTTTGTATGCATGAACTGTGTGTGTGAGTATATATGTGTATGCAGGAACTGTGTGTGTGAGTATATATGTGTATGCAGGAACTGTTTGTGTGAGGAAATATGTGTGTATGCAGGAACTGTGTGTGTGAGTATATATGTGTGTATGCAGGAACTGTGTGTGTGAGTATATCATAGTTGCCAACATTTGAAAATAAATTCCAGGGACACCTTGCAGCTCAGCTTCCAATTGACCACACCTACTGTGAAAAGCTTTCCCCACTCCATATAATTAGCATAATTTAACTCCACCTTCTTGTCACAGTATAGATTATATCACCAAGTTCCCACCAATATTACCATGCATCCTTGGTATACAACAGATAGATGACTGCTTAGGCCCATGACTATTTCTACCATACAAAGACCCAGATCCCAACCAAGCCCTATTAACTCAACAAAATTTATGATAGATGAGGGCTTGGCCACAGCTTTATTTATTTCTTAACCAGCACACTTTACCATCCTTATACGACCCGCCAGCTGCAGAGCCATCAGCCTCAGCAAACGGTTGACCCAACAGATAAACCTGAGCTCTAGTCTCCTGGTGACATCATCGACCACTAGCAGGAAACGGCTTCCCAAGCTCTATAGGGCGGACTTCCAAACTATTCCAAATCAGCGCTGGCGAGGAAATTACCGCTGTGACTAAACAAGAGGAGACAAGAAAACAGGGAGTGGGGGGCAACAAGATTCTGTATCCAGCTTGTCCTGTAGCCAAAGAGGAGGAGCTGCCAGGGATCGGCCCTACACACCATAAAGGTCAGCATGGGCCAGCAGTCATGCTACCCTTTGCTAAAGGTGCAGGGATTCTCTTGACTGCTTAGGCCCATGACTATTACCTACGATACAAAGATCCCAACCAAGCCCCATTAACAACACAACAAAACATTTGGTGGATAAGGGCTTGGTCACAGCTTTATTTATTTATTAACCAGCAAACTTTACCATCCTTTAATGACCCGCCAGCTGCAGAGCCATCAACCTCAGCAGACGGTTGACCCAACAAATGAACACAAGCTCTAGTCTCCTGGTGACATCATCGACCACTAGCATGAAATGACTCCCCACGCCCTATAGGCCGGTCTTCCAAACTATTCCAAATCAGCGCTAGCGAGGAAATTACTGCCACCACATCTTCCCTGGGAAGGATTGCCTGCCCAGGGAGATGTGCCCCCCGCAATCAGCATCCTCTCTATCCCATCCTGCAGACCCATTAAAAATATCCAGGCCAATGGGGGTAAGGTGAACCCCCGTCCCGGCGCATTAAGGGGGAATTATCACCTTCAAATTCTCTGTGCCGAATGACCAAGACAAAACGTGAAACTGCTAGATATAGTATTCATCTACAGCGCTTCAGGACTTTAGGTTTTGGAGAAAGCTGCCAAATGGGACACGGAACCACCTCTGACCAAACTACAGTGAGGTCATGCAAAAGAACGGAGCAACGGGCTATATCATTTTTAATTGAATCAATTCGATCAATTGTGCAGTTATATCCCAAATCATTAATATGCAATAGCCAGATTGCAAATTAATATGCCACAACCTGATTGCCTAGTAATATGCCACAGCCGGATTTCCCAGGAATATGCCACAACCTCATTTCCCAGTAAAATGCCACAACCTGATTGCCCAGTAATATGCCCAGCCTGATTTCCCAGTAATATGCCAGGGCCAGATTTCCCAGTAATATACCCAGCCTTATTGCCCAGTAATATGCCAGGGCCAGATTGCCCAGTAATATGCCCAGCCTGATTTCCCAGTAATATGCCCCAACCTGATTGCCCAGTAATATGCCCAACCTGATTGCCAAGTAATAAGCCCAGCCTCATTTCTCAGTAATATGCCACAACCTGATTGCCCAGTAATATGTCAGGGCCAGATTTCCCAGTAATATGCCACAGCCTGATTGTCCTGTAAAATGCCACATTTTGATTGCCCAGTAATATGCCACAACCTGATTGCCCAGTAATATTCCCAGCCTGATTGCCCAGTAATATGTCACAGACAGATTGCCCATTAATAGGCCACAGCCAGATTGCCCAGTAATATGCCCAGGATGATTGCCCAGTAATATGTCACAGACAGATTGCCCAGTAATATGCCACAGCCAGATTGCCCAGTAATATGATTAAGCGTGTTTTTCACGCGAAACGCGTTAGGCTGCCTTCCTGTGGACTCTATCATCCGTGGATTTATCCTTTTTTGTCTGTTCTGGAACACTGTTTTCACCATTAAAGCATCTCATTTTACATCTACCCAGTGAGTGGAGTGCACAGTTGTTTTCTCATTTCAGCCCTGATTATAAGCTCTGCAGAGCAGGTTAGGGCAGGTAAGTCACTCTGCGGGAAGCAATCTCATTTCTATTTATTTTATCCTTTGTAGTAGATTGTAATCTTTGTGGGCATGCATCAGTGCTCTCTATGATGTAGGCTTCACATTAGATTGTAAGCTCTGCAGAGTTGAGCACAGCAGGTAAGTCACTTTGTGGACAGGGATGTATTTTCTCTTTATTCTAGCCTTTATATTTGATTGCAAGCTCTGCAGAGTTGGTTAGAGCAGGTAAGTCACTCTACTGAACGTTCGGTTTACAGAATAGCAATAGGATTACATGTATTCCATAAACCGAAAGCCTATAAACCGAACGTTTATTATGAATGGAGACTCTGTCTCTGTGTAGAGAAAGCCAATAGTACTATTACATTTTAACTGCCCTCTCATTACATTTTATTCTCTGCTCATATGTGGGTTGGCTGTTTAATTCTAGAGGCCGGGAAACTGACCACTTTCAAACAGTGAGGTTTTTAATTTTCCATATTTAAACTTGACCATATTAGGTCACTTTGTGCAGGGAACCAATGCCAGCAATACTGGTCATTTGCATTGCTTAATATTCATTTTCCTTGTAACAACATGGACCTCTGATCCCATGCCCTGCAATCTTGTTAATTACACCAGTAATCTAAAAGGTTCAATTAAAATTCTATGCCAAAACAGCTAATAGCATGTTTAAATATAATTAGCTGGTACTGTCTAGCATTGAGTAATTTAACATTGACATGACACAGTAATAAGTTTCAATATTAAATTTTATACAATTCATTAATGTGTCCATGTATCTGAGACTTGTAGTTATCTATTTAATAAGTCACTAGATGTCGCTACAAAGCTAAGTGTAATGTAAACGAGATTGAGTGAGGTTGCTTGGAATAGACAATATCACCATCTTGTGGATAATATTTATAATTAATAGGAAGATAGAAAGATTTTCACAGCTGGGGTGCCAAACATTGTTTGTAAGTGCCAAATTACTGCACTGTGTACAGCATTGGATGCTTGCGCTAATTTAGACTCAAATAATTTGTTCACAGGAATTTCTAAAGGGACAGTATTATGTTCTAATCCTGTGCATTTATTCTCTTTCTAAATACATGATAACAGCTTTTTGGCTTTGTCGCCACTACATGAGTTTGTGTTAAGCTGCACAATCTATTGTCAACAAGTGCACCCAAATCCTTTTCAGTAGTGGATTTTCCCAACAAACAAACTTAGCACCCATGGGTGTCCGCAAGGGGGGGCATTTTCAAGAAGAAAAAAATGTGCCCCCCCCCCCGCCACTGCCTTTGATGTAACAGGGAGCTTAACGCTGCAGTTAAGCTCCCTGTTACACTAACCTTAGTACTTACCTCCTTGTTGCTGTATCTCCGGTCGTTTCCTCCATGCATCTTCCCTCCTGCACGGAGGAAGGAAACTCTTGTCGCGTTTTTTTTTTTTTTTTACTTTATTGATGCTGCGCGACTTCAATAAAGTTTAAAAAAAAAAAACGTGACCAGAGTTTCCTTCCTCCGTGCAGGAGGGAAGATGCATGGAGGAAACGACCGGAGATACAGCAACAAGGAGGTAAGTACTAGGGAAGGGGGGAGGAGGGGGGCAAAAAACTAGCAAATCCTGGCATATTGAGTGACAAACCTTGGCATATTGAGAGGCAAAACCTGGCTTATTGAGGGGCTAAATCCTTGTATAGAGTGGCAAAACCTGGCATAGAGTGGAAAAATCCTGGCAAATTGAGGGGCAAAATCTTGGCATATTGAGGGTCTAAATCCTGTCATATTGAGTGACAAATCCTGGCATAGAGTGGCAAAATCCTGGCATATTGGGTGGCTAAATCCTGGCATATTGAGGGGCAAAATCCTGGCATTTTGAGGAGCAAAATCCTGGCATATTGGGTGGCTAAATCCTGGCCAATTGAGGGGCAAAATCCTGGTATAGTGTAACAAAACCTGGCATAGAGGGGCAAAATCCTGGCATATTGGGTGGAAAAATCCTTGCATTTTGAGGGGCTAGATCCTGGCATATTGAGGGGCTAAATCGTGGCATATTGAGGGGCTAAATCCTGGCATATTGGGTGGCTAAATCCTGGAATATTGAGGGGCTAAATCCTGGCATATTGAGGGGAAAAATCCTGGCATAGAGTGGCAAAATCCTGACATATTGGGTGGCTAAATCGTGGCATATTGGGTGGCTTAATCCTGGCATATGAAATGGCAAAATCCTGGCATATTGAGGGGCAAAATCCTGGCATATTGGGTGGCTAAATCCTGGCATATTGAGGGGTTAAATCTTGGCATATTAAATGGCTAGATCCTGGCATATTGAGGGGTTAAATCCTAGCATATTAAATGGCTAAATCCTGGCATATTGAGGGGTTAAATCCTGGCATATTAAATGGTAAAATCCTGGCATATTGAGGGGCAAACTCTTGGCATATTGGGTGGCTAAATCCTGGCATATTGAGGGGTTAAATCCTGGCATATTAAATGGCTAAATCCTGGCATATTGAGGGTTTCAATTCTGTCATATTTAATGGCTAAATCCTGGCATATTAAATGGCTAAATCCTGGCATATTGAGGGGCTAAATCCTGGCATATTGAATGGCTAAATCCTGACATACTGAGTGGCTAAATCCTGGCATATTGAGGGGTTAAATCCTGGCATATTGAGGGGTTAAATCCTGGCATATTGAGGGGTTAAATCCTGGCATATTAAATGGCTAAATCCTGGCAGATTGAGAGGTTAAATCCTGGCATATTGAGGGGTTAAATCCTGGCATATTAAATGGCTAAATCCTGACAGATAATGACAGTAAAAATATGCCATGTTAGCACCTGCTTACTTTTAACAGCTTCTGGTATATTCCTTACATTTTTTAAATGATTATGATGTCCTCTCTTTATTAAAAACGATAACAAAAACTTTTGTTTTAACTGCATTATTTAACGCTCTGTTCAACCATCATTGTCAGTAGCATGTCCCAAAAGTTATTCTACAAACTAAAATGAAACGCATCTGGACGATTATCAGTGATATTAAAATCTCAGTCATCTTTAGGTCAAGACTGCTAAGTATCATTTTTTCCATTTAAAATTGATTGTAGTTTGCATTATTTTATTTTAACCAATATACAGGCTGGCTCTTCAGAGCTCAGGGTGTTTTGGGGTCAGAAGTGTTTAATTAGGCAGTAATACATTCACTAGCCCTTTGAAAAAAATGTATCAAACTGAGACACACAAAGTTCCTGTATTACAGCTCTCTTGTTTGTGGGAAGACACATAAAGAAACAGTGAACAAGTGACAATATAAACAACTTGTAGAAAAAAGGTACTTATGCGCTTTGGCTGTGCATGATGGGATTTGTCCTCCTTGTTGTTGTTTGAGGCAAAACTTTTTCCCAGGGTGTGAATAAAGTATGTCAGGCACTCTTTTGATAAAGTAGAAAAATCTTTAATATTTTCATCTGTAACAAATGTACATTCCAAAACACAACTGTGCAAGTGAAAAAATAAAATAAAAAATGCAATCTTTGTTTAAAAACAATGATAAACCAGTATACTCCGGGCTCTCAAACCGAAAGTAAAAACTCCAACCAGTTTCAGCGTGCTATACGCCATTCTCAAGGTAAAGGTATGGACTCCACTAACCTATGATTAAGCGCCTCTAGGCATGAAACGCGTGAGGCAGCTGGCATACTAGGTCTCCTACCTGCTATGCAATTTTTATATATTTATATCTTTATTACTTTTGCTGAAATAAATATTCATTAAATCATTTTTCATCCTGAGAGCACCTCTCTTTTTTATTTTGCCTCCACTAGACCTCTGAAGGTGTGCTGTGGTATCTGGCACGTTAGCCTCTGGCACCAAGACGTTAGCAGCAGATCATTCTAGTTGTATAAGTTGCGAGGTGGGGCTTCCATGGACATGTTAGTCCAGCATATCCCACAGATGCTTGATTGGATTGAGATCTGGGGAATTCGGAGGCCAACTCATTGCTGTATTCCTCAAACCTGAACCATTTTTGCTTTATGGCAAAATCTAAGTGTTCAATGTTAATAATACTGCTTTTATTTGTGACAGATCCAGGGTCGCCATCTGGGGGTGACAGACGATACACCTGTCATGGCCTGGGTTGGTCCAAGGGGGGCCTCTTTAAAAAAAATGAATAAATAAACCGCTTGCTGACAAAGGCCCTGGCTGGGAAGATCAAAAGATCTCCCATCACCATCCTCTCCACAGTGAGTAGGCAGCTGGATGTCTTTGCAGCAAAATAGATATTCCCATGCTGACTCTGGCTGCACGGAGTGCTCTGTGTGAGGTATCACGTGGTGCTCAGACTTCAGAACAGTGCAGGCAGATCTTATGATCTCCCCAGCCAGGGCCTTTGCCGGCAAGCAGGAGTGCAGGGTTAAGTACTGGATGTGCAATGTGGCTGATGGTGCATGTCCTGGGGTGCAGGAGTAAGTCCTGGATGTGAAATGTGGCTGATGGGACATGTGTGGGTTGAGAGTTAAGTACTGGATGTGCAGTGTGGCTGATGGTGCATGTCCTGGGGTGCAAGAGTAAGTCCTGGATGTGCAATGTGGCTGATGGAGCATGCCCTGGGTTGATAGTTAAGTACTGGATGTGCAATGTGGCAGATGGTGCAAGTCCTGGGGTGCAGGAGTAAGTCCTGGAAGTGAAATGTGGCTGATGGGACATGGCCTGGGGTGCAGGGTTAAGTACTGGATGTGCAATGTGGCTGATGGTGCATGTCCTGGGGTGCAGGAGTAAGTCCTGGATGTGAAATGTGGCTGATGGGACATGTGTGGGTTGAGAGTTAAGTACTGGATGTGCAGTGTGGCTGATGGTGCATGTCCTGGGGTGCAAGAGTAAGTCCTGGATGTGCAATGTGGCTGATGGAGCATGCCCTGGGTTGATAGTTAAGTACTGGATGTGCAATGTGGCAGATGGTGCAAGTCCTGGGGTGCAGGAGTAAGTCCTGGAAGTGAAATGTGGCTGATGGGACATGGCCTGGGGTGCAGAGTCAAGTACTGGATGTGCGGTGTGGTTGATGGTGCATGTCCTGGGGTGCAGGAGTAAGTCATGGATGTGCAATGTGGCAGATGGGACATGGCCTGGGGTTCAGAGGGGAAGTCATGAACATACCCTCCCGTAGAACGTAACAGCTGTTGACAATGAACAATAACCATCCATTTATTACAGCTTAAGAGTTATATTTTGCTGAATGGCACAACTAGTATATCCCTGTCTTGGCAGAGGTACACTTCTTATTTTTTTTTTTTTTTTTTAAAGCACAGTCAATGGACTATTTATGTAACATGAAATGGATGCCAAAATCAAACTGGTATTTCGAGATCATATTTTAAAATTATTGGCTTATAAAAGCTGAAGATGTTTATTTTTGTTCAGAACATTGTTTTACATAACCACACCACGCTCAGATTTAATCAGGTTCAAACTTGAACCTATTGCTTCCCGTGTTATATAGAAAGGCTTGTATAACCAAAGGTTACATAAAATGTATCATTATATAATGAGTTCCATACTTTATTTCAACAGTATTTTTTTTTTATTTGTATTGAATTTATTTTTATGTACAGTCGTATTATCTGGTTGCTCAGCAAGTTGCTATTTATTGCTTTATTATGATTACTATTAAGCTAAATTAATCATTTATCAAATTATTATTTAAAACACAGGTAAAAATAAGTGTTACTACTTTTGAAAGAGCAGACGTAGAGGTTTATATTCAAAATTGTAACTTTGTTTTAAAATCACAGTCTTATCAGCTGAACCTGGCAGGGCTCCTTGTTTGAGTAACCTATGTAATAGAATCATGAGGCCATTGGATTGGATTCCATGCTAACTTGGTTGTGGGATGTTTCCTCTAAATTCAGCTCCAGAGACATATACAGCTAAGTACAGACCAGTGCACAGTGCACCCACACGTAGCTAACGGAATTACTTGCCTGAGAAATATTTGTGAGCAATTCAATGAAAGTGAAGTGCCAGTGAGTTGACATGAGATTAACATTTCATCGGAACGACTAAGTTTTGCATTATGCCGGGCCAATTGAGCATGACAGGAGAAGCTCCCCTGGTTTGTTCCTTCACAACGTATAGTTAAAGAACAACTATTATTTTCACTCTAATATTGAAGCACAAGTTTAAAAAAAACTAGTTGTTCCTAGTATGAGGATGGCATTTTCTTTTGACAGTACATGGCAGTTTATGTCTCACGCAGACATGCAGGCCGCAGCCGGCAGTCCGCATCCAGTGGATGAGCTCCGGACAGTGGCGTCGCTAGGGCGGTGCGGACTGCACCGGGTGACACCCCCAGCATTATTGGGCAAATTGGTTGTGAGTTATGAATGGCAAAATAATACTGGCATATTATTGAGAAAATTGACTGTGGCTTATTAATGGCAAAATAACACTGGCATATTAATGGCAAAAGTAATACTGCCATATTAATGGGCAAATTGGCTGTGGCATATTAATGGTAAAAAAAAATACTGGCATATTAATGTCAAAATAATACTGGCATATTAATGGGCAAATTGTCTGTGGCATATTAATGGTAAAATAATATTTTCATATTAATGGCAAAATGGCTGTAGCATATTAATGGGGAAGCAGTGGCATATTTAATAGACAAACAGACTGTTGCAAATGTTAATGACAAAGAGACTGTGGTATGTTGACTGGTACCTGACAGTGGCTTATTTTAATTGGCAAAGTGATGCTTTGGCATATTCTGTGGGACAAAATAACATGTACTATGGGGGACATTGTTATAAGTTGGTTTGGAGTGCTATTTACACTTGTTATGATTTTTACTTGTATCTATGGCATGGGTCCAGGCCCAGCTGTGGTTCTCTGCTATTTGTGAACGTGCTTTTTACTAAATACTGACTATTGTAGATTATTGTAGACTTTTTGTGCACTATCTGCATGTATGTTTGAAACTTAAGAATGATTCTGTTCCCTTCCCGAATCTTCCCCCTTCCCCCTCATTATTTGGCCTACTGCCTTGGCTGTCTTATATCCTGCTGCAATGATACATTAATTCAGTGTTTATACATTATTAAAACCTCTGTACAATTATAACCCGGGTATATTGTATCCATTCTCAGAAGCCTTGTGGTTGCATAGGTGTTTTCCCTCTGAATGTCAAAGCTTCTGTTTGTTTTTTTGCGTTGTGTTTTTGTCTGCTTTGGCAGGAGTGTTTTTTTGACAAAACGCATAAGGTGGTTCCATCGTGTGTTGGCCTCCATGTGATAAGTTTGTTTTTATAGTTACTATCAAATAAAAGTTTTGTTGTAAGGATCAGGCATTTCGTCTATGATTCCTGCTGCTTGGACATCTTTTTGCTTCTGTTCTTCTATTTGTGAACTACAGTTACTATGATTCTTTGAAATCTTTATTTAATGCTCTGGAGATGGAGTTATGGGATTTGTAGTTCAACAGCAGCTAGAGGTCAATTGGGCAGCTAGAATTTAGGCAGTTGTAATATTCACTTCCTATATTTATTACCTGTGGTTGCCTGTATTCTTTGTTCTATGACATACCGTATTTGCTCGATTATAAGACGAGGTTTTTTTCAGAGCAAATGCTCTGAAAAATCCCCCTCGTCTTATAATCGAGGTCTCTTATAATCTGACCTCAAATTGAGGTCAGATTATAAGACATGGATCCAGGTCCCCAGCAGAGCTGCAGGGGACCTGGATCCCCCTCTCTAGCAGAAGGGAAGTCTGGGCAACGAGCGCAGACTCCCCTGCTTCCGCCCGGCACGACCGCCGGGGCTTCTGTGAAGAAGCCGGATACTTCCGCTTTTCTTCACAGAAGTCCCGGCGAGCGTGCCGGGCGGCAGCAGGGGAGGTCTGCGCTCATCGCGCAGACTTCCTCTGCTGCCCCACTAGGCACCAGGGAGAATCGGGCAGCTGGGGGATGTCTGCACGATACGTGCAGATATCCTCCATGCTGCCTGACACGGCAGACTATTATGACGGACAGCTGTCCGTCATAATAGACTGCAGTGTCGGGCAGCATGGAGGATGTCTGCAAGTATCGTGCAGACATCCCCCGGCTGCCCCCACTAGCCACCAGGGATCAAGGTAAGGGGTAGGGAGGGAGGGGGGGGCAGAGAGACAGGGGGAGGGAGGGAGGGGGGTAGAGAGACAGGGGGAGGGAGGGAGGGGGACAGAGGGACAGGGGGGAGGGAGGGGGTTAAGAGACAGAGACAAGGGGAGGGAAGGGGTTAAGAGACAGACAAGGGGAGGGAAGGGGTTAAGAGACAGAGACAAGGGGAGGGAAGGGGTTAAGAGACAGACAAGGGGAGGGAAGGGGTTAAGAGACAGACAAGGGGAAGGAAGGGGTTAAGAGACAGAGACAAGGGGAGGGAAGGGGTTAAGAGACAGAGACAAGGGGAGTGAGGGGGTTAAGAGACAGAGACAAGGGGAGTGAGGGGGTTAAGAGACAGGCAAGGGGAGGGGGGAGAGATAGAAAAATGGGGGCAAGGGAAAGAGAAAGGCAGCATTGGCACATAAAAAGAAATAAAAACTAGAAATACATTTTTTGATATCATAATTTTTTATTAAAAAAGCAATTTACATATGAATATATACAAGTTTAACTTTTTTCCTATAGGGTAGTCTTATATTCAGGCTTTTAGTTTTTTTCCTAAAGGAATATCCAAAGTTTGGGGGGTCGTCTTATAATCAGGGTCGTCTTATAATCGAGCAAATACGGTACTTGCATAAGCAAAGAGCTTAGAGGAAGATACTGACCTTTTTTTTTACATGATCCTTCCATGGCAAGCTCTGGTGAAGTGCAGCAGGAGATTTCCTACCACTGTCTGTCATGATGACACTGAGTGTCTCTCCTTTACCCAGATATAGCATCATTAGGATATATATATATATATATATATATATATATATATATATATATATATATATATATATATATATATATGTAATTAAACATCTTTTAGAACTTTGCCTCAAAATTGATATGTATACATAACTGCCAAAGCCTATAGTGCTCTTGGTAACCATAAGAAGGCCAACCAAAGAGGAGCTAACTACATACATATGTTTTACAAAATGTGGTGGTCTATATTTGGTTGGGTTTGATTTTTTTTTTATCTCTTTGACAATGACATGTCCGTGTTACACATATGTACATACCTCCCAACTGTCCCGTTTTGGGCAGGATAGTCCTGTTTTTGGGGCTCTGTCCCACTGTCCCGTCCCAGGATTGGCCCTGGGTGGTACAGAGCCCCAACAATGGGGTGAACCACCCACAACGGGACAGTTGGGAGGTTTGTGATGATTGCTGTTTGAGGGAGCTCTCTCCCTAACAGCGCGGTGCTATCTGCAGGTCAGCGCACAGACGGGTGAGCACAGTACGATGAGTACAAGCGCCGCCCCAGAGAGCCGGATGTCAGCTGACTTCCTGCTGTTAAAAGACACCATCGGACAGTGTTCTGCCCTCCTCCCTGCTTATGAAGGTAAATAAGCAGGGCGGGGGACAAACAGCTTAATTATTTTATTTTTTTGTTTAAAAAAATTAAAATAAATAGGTGTAAGTGTGTATGTATGTGTGTAAGTGTGACTGTGTGTGTAAGTGTGACTGTGTGTCTAAATGTGTGTGTAAGTGTGACTGTCTAAGCGTGTGTGTATGTGTAAGGGTGTCTAAGTGTGAGTGTGTGTGTAAGGGTGTCTGTGTGTAACTGTGTCTGTGTATGTCTGTGTTTATTTGTGTAACAGTGTCTATGTAAGTGTGACTCTGTGTGTGTGGAAGTGTGGCGGTGTGTGTAAGGGTTTGTGAAAGTGTGACTGTGTGTATTTGTGTGTGCAATGTGGCTGTGTATATGTGTAAGTGTGGCTGTGTATGTACATGTGAGTTTTATTACATGGATGGTGCTCGGTCATACTGTATGACAAAGCCCCAGTCATGTAATAAAACTCACAGTAAAGGTGCAATTTCTTCTATTGGGTGAGTTGCAAGAGAGCGACTAAAAAAAAAAAAAAGATTGTCCCACTTTCACATTTTGAAATGTTGTGAGGTAGGTGTGTATCATGTATAGTTATGCAAAAGATATTCATCATTTGGAACACTTAATAGAGCATGCTGCTGAGCACAGCATTTGCCTGTTGTTTTGCTTGCAGTGGACTTTTAATACATTGTTATTACTCTTTTAGCTCATTCAGCTTTAACACAAAAGATTTCCTGCTTAAATCAATCTCCTAATTGGGTTACAGTTCTAATCTTTTTAGCTGCTGAAATTGGTGTGCAGATGCTCATGATTAAGTTCCACTGTCAAGATGACCAGTGCGGAGGAGAAAAAAAAACGGGATTATCTATAAAACCAGAGCACACAGAAATAGCTCCAAAAAGTGACCATGTGAGCCAATGTATCCAGCTAATGCCGGACAAAAGTCGGGAGTTTGCACTGTATGCACAGATCCCATACTTCTGGGGTGTGCACCTCATGATATGTAGAAGACCACCTCCTTCAAGTAGAAGACCACCTCCACCATTTTGAGGTAGGCGCTCCCCCGACCATGATGTATAAAAAGAAAAAGTAGCAACCATCATTATATGTGAGAAACTGTGATTGCACATTATTATACATTCACCCCATTGTCATGATAGGACATAATGGCCTGGATTCAATGACGGCCATTAACTTGTGGTGTTAGCTGTAAATTCTTGATTCAGTTCCCACCCCTAATGGAGTTAATGGGTGCATAAGATCATTACCGCACCCATTAAAAAAACCCAATGGAAACACTGTACTGTACTGTAATTTATTGTTTAGAGAATCCTTATGGAATAGCGTGTGATTTTGAAACAGGGACCGCAAATATCAGCACTGGTATTGCGTTAAGGGAATAATGGCATTTAACTAAAGAACGTTATTCCCTATTCCTCCATTACATTTATGATAGCTTTCAGGGGTGTAATAGACAACCCCAGTAAACTGGTTTCTCCCCCTTCCCAATAGAATTAAAATTACTGGCACTGCCTGGAGTCAGGGTCTTCCCGCTGGTCAATTAAATAAAAAAAGTGGCCCCGTACTAACCTAGGATTGATGTCATGTCCACGTTTAAAGTATAAAAGTATAAGTTGGCCCCAAGACCACTTACCGGCAAATTCCTTTGGCCCTCACTGATAGAAATATAGGGGCCATGGGCTGGCGTAAGGCAGTGGGTCTCAGAACCTCGTCGTGGTATTCCTTTGTGTTCTCTTCTCCTTCTCCCGATATTCAACAGCATGCGTGCTATATGGAGTAGCTGGTAGAAGCATTCCCACCTTTAAAAAAATAAAAGCTTGCTGGCAAAAGATCACCACTCACCAGCCCTCTCTCAGACTCTAGACACATGCAAGAGGCAGCCTCAGACATCCAGCTGTCCATCACTGGACACCAGAGAAGTCCTGTAGATGCACTGTAACTGCTGGCTGTGGTAGGTCCTGGGTGTGCAATGTGGGTGCTGGGGTATGTCCTGGCTGTGCACTGTGGTTTCTGGGTGCTTGAACATGTTCTGGGTGTGCAATATGGGTGCTGGGGCATGTCCATGGCATGCGGTCTGTGTGCTGAGGCATGTCTTGCACTGTGCAAACTGGGTGCTGACATGTCCTTAGTGTGCAATGTGGGTGATTGGGCATGTTCTGGGTGTGCAATGTGGGTCCTGGGGCATGTCCTGTAGATTCAATCTGGGTGCTGGTTGGGGTAAGTCCTAAGTGTGCAATGTGGGTGCTGGGGTATGTCCTGGGTGTGCATTTTGGGTGCTCGGGCATTTCCTGTGTGTGTAATGTAGGTGCTGGGGCATGTCCTGGGTGTGCAATGTAGGTGCTAAGGCATGTTCTGGGTGTGCAGTGTGGGTTATGGTGCATGTCCTGAGTGGGCAATCTGGGTGCTGACTAGCGCATATCCTGGGTGTGCAATCTGGATGCTAGCTGGGGCATGTTCTGAGTGCTGGGGAATGTCCTGTGGGTGTAATCCTGGTGCTCGGCAAGACCTGTGTGTGGAATCTAGGTGTTCTGGCAAGACCTTTAAATGCAGTCTTGGTGCTCTGGCAAGGCTAGTGGGTGCTCTGGCAAGATCTATGGGTGCAATATAGGTGCTCTCGCAAGACATTTAAATTCAATCTTGATGCTCTGGCAAGACCTGTGGGTGCAAGCTGGATGCTCTTTCAAGTGCTGTGGGTGCTGAAAGGTGTTGCTATGGCAAGGGATGTGGGGGCAATAATGAAAGGAGTGCAGCAGAAATGCCCAAGTCCTTTTTTCTCACTTACTGAGAGTTGTCATATAGCTAATAATGTTTGGTTGGATTCCTGGATTTTTTGCACGTGTGCAGGCTCCATGTTGATGACGTGCATGTCTATATAATGGATCAGGGTCCATGGCATAAATGCATTGCATCATCAGCATGGTGCCCACACATGAGCAAAAGAACCGTGAAAGAGTGGGGATGTGTATCTTCAGTTTGATTTGATTGAACATCATTAGCTATATGCCAATGCCCAGTAAGTAAGAAACAAAGGGTTGAGAACAGGAAGCGGCATTTGTTTTATTCTGTCATTCATTCGTTTTAATTTATGATCAAATTCGATTGAAAGCATATTATTGCACATGAGAGGATTTGAGCACTACAGTTGTCCTTAAGTGGAAAATTCCTTTTTGAATCCAAAATCCAGATCATGCAACATTATAAAGATCTCTTAGTGAATAAACCACAAAGCATTATAGTGTAAGTGTAAAAGTCATCTGTTGACATGTCGTACGAAAGATCTGGTGGGTTAGCCACACATTCAGTATATTATCATTAAGTACATATTCACACCTAGCACACAGAAAACAATAACAGAAAACAAACCTAAAGCCAGAATAACGTTATGTATGAAGCAAGATGTAAACTGCATATCTGGGACATCAAAGCAGCTATAAATGGGACAGAGCCCTCAGGTGTCAATTTCTGGATGGTTACATAATTAATAAAGCTAAAAAATATCTAATTCTATTCAACCTATTTTAGTGACCCAGAAAAGACAAATATAGAACACGATTTACAATTTTGTGTGATAAAAAGGAAAAGCCTTTATGAATCATATTTTAAACAGGTCAGCATAGTACCTTTGTTCAGCAAATTGTGGGTGCCCCTGCTGGTGCATTGTATTAAGAGAAGTGGAGGTTTGGAGAAGGTTTTGTTGTTTGATGCTAGCCTTGGATGCTGTACTGTTAGGTGCTAAGCTCCTATATCCAAGGTTGGGTTGTAGCTTTTGGGGGCTCTAAGCAAGAAATCAGATGGGGCCCCCATATCAGCTATTCGCCCCCATTCCATAACTGTCTCCCCTCACTTGAATGCTGCGGTGACCATTACTGCCTATAACTGATATAGCAAGGGAGCACAGAGCCCTCTCTAACATGCATATTAATCAAGACTTTCATCATATGTTGGCATAAAAAAATCATACCCATCAGTTAACTTTAGGTATGCCACAGATATTATTATTTTGATGGGTCCATTTAAAAAAAAATGATTGACAACATTTATAGTTCAATATTCATTGTTTTATATCAGTGTTTCCCAACCCAGTCCTCAAGGCACACCTACCAGTCCAGGATTTAGGGATTACCTGGGTGTGTCTAAAGTGTTTTTACAAAGAAGAAAAAAAACACCTTAGACACAACTGGGTAATCCCTAAATCCTGGACTGGTAGGTGTGCCTTGAGGACTGGGTTGGGAAACACTGTTTTATATGACAGGTAGTACTAGCAATAAATAAATTGGGTATTTTACCCCAGCATGCCTCAAAACATGCACATCTCAATTAGAATAGACAGAATTTAGTCAACAGTAGGTGGTGTTTGATCAAAATGCATGGGGCTCGTAAACTTGCAACTTCCTTAAAATACTTAGCTACTGGCAGAGACCTATTCTAGCTTATGTCTCCAGTAAACTTTTACCCATATTTGCAACCATCTGACCATACTGCGGTGGCATGTTATGTGAGTATCTACTCTTCCAAACCTGATCTAGATTTCACACAATACTATACGATAGATGAATCTCTAAATGCGACAGTGTTGACCATTAATATCATTAATTTTATATTTTTGTATAAATATCTGGACATTTGTCGCAGCATTATCATTACAGCTGGACAAACGGCCCATCTATTTTCAGAATAACCCAGCACAACATTCAGAGCGGTTTCCCTCTCTCAGCATGCTACAGCTGCAGTTATTATGCAATTGATGGAATGTGTTCTAAAGTTAAAGGTTGCTGATCAAGAGCCTTGTCATGGTTCCTGGATAATGTGGTAATATCGTCAACTGGTTATATTTTGATAAAACAATATTTATTGCAAAGGATCCCTCAGTGACTGAGTGGAGTGTTTAGTGCAAAGTCCATATTGAAATGCAGTAACTGTAGCCAGGGCCAGATGAACAAACAGCAAGAGACTGGATGGGATGGGGGATGAGATGCAGGTAAACTATATGTTAAAAGTAGAGAGGGCAATCTATTAAAGGCAGACAATAGAAACATAGAATGTGTCGGCAGATAAGAACCATTCTATCTAGTCTGCCAATTTTCTAAATACTCTTATTAGTCCCCAGTTCCCTATCTTATATCTAGGATGCCTATCCCACACATGCTTAAAATCCTTGACTGTGTTTACCTCTACCACTTCTACTGGAAGACTATTCCATGCATCCACTACCCTCTCAGTAAAGTAATACTTCCTGATGTTACTTTTAAATTGTTGCAACTCTGACTTAAGACTTAGTCCTCTAGTTGTGGTAGTTTATCTTCTTTTTAAATATACTCTCTTCCTTTACTGTGTTGATTCCCTTTATGGATTTAAATGTTTCTATCATATCCCCCCTGTTACGTCTTTCCTCCAAGCTATACAGTGGTGTATCTTGGTTTTGTGCTGCCTCATAATTGAGGCACCCCCCCCCCCCATCCACGTTGCACACCTACGACATGCCCCATCACCCACATTGCATACACACTAAATGCCATCATCACCCTCATTACATATCCCCACCACGTCCATTACATGCCCTTATCACCCCGATTAATTGGAAGGAGCTAAAGCTTGCTGAACGGTGGGGGAGGGAGCGAAAATGTTTGAAGCACCACAGGGGCAAACACCCTCTGGCAAAGTGCCACCCTCTGGCGAAGTGCCGCCCTAGGCGAGTGCCTTGTTTGCCTTGTGGAAGATACACTACTTAAGCTATACATGTAAAGATGCTTTAACCTTTCCTGTTAAGTTTTATCCTGCAATCCATGAACCAATTTAGTAGCCCTTCTCTGCACTCTCCAAAGTATTAATATCCTTCTGTAGATACAGTCTCCAGTACTGTGTACAATACTCCAAGTGAAGTCTTACCAATGCACTGTACAATGGCATGAGCACTTCCCTCTTTCTACTACTAATACCTCTTCCTATGCAACCAAGCATTCTGCTAGCATTACCTGCTTCTCTGTTGCATTGCCTACCTACCTTTAAGTCCTCTGAAATTCTTGCTCCTAAATCCCTTTCCTCAGATGTTGAGGTTAGGACTGTACCAAATATTCTAAATTCTGCTTTTGGGTTTTTACGCCCAAGGTGCATAATCTTGCAATTATCCATATTAAATGTATGTTGCCACAGCTCTGACAATGTTTCTAGTTTAGCTAAATCATTTGCCATTTGGCTTAACCCTCTATGACATCAACCCTGTTGCAAATCTTTGTATCATCAGCAAAAAGACATACTTTGCCAACAAGTCCTTCTGCAATATCACTAATAAAAATATGGGTCCAATTACAGATCCTTGAGGTACCCCACTAGTAACAAGACCTTGCAATGGTTCTGATATTGTAATAGAGTCCCTTTAAGAAGTAGGGGCACACAGAGTTTAGTGAATAAACCTGCTAATATTAAGTCTGGCAATTTAATAATGCCTATTAAAAATATTTTTATTAAACTGTAAACAGACTCCAATTGGTGAAGGTGAAGCTGTTTGAATGATACTGCAGGAGACATGTTAAAAACATGAGGTCAGACCATGAAGTAAATCAAATGTACTGTTTTTCTGATAGACCGTGACTATTCTGTGTCAATGTACCTTGTAACCAGCAATGGACTATACCCTTGTGTATTTTAGTAGCGGTTATTATAGTTCTATTTATAACACACATCGGAGAGAGAGAGAGAGAGAGAGAGAGAGAGAGAGAGAGAGAGAGAGAGAGAGAGAATCTTTGTACTGTGGAATATGTGTTTTGCATATTTATCTTTTTTATATTGTGGTACAGTAGTTTTCCTGGAAATGGTCCAGGATCACAGTTCACAGACTAGATTCAAAGGAAAGGTCATGCTGAAAGGATAGACTTTTTTCATATAATGAGGAGGTAACATGTCAAAACTAGTGAAATGTCATACAATATAACTGTACACTTGATTAGGTAACATAAGAACAATACAGAGAAAAAACTTGGACGAGCAAATACGCAAGGCCACAGGTGTAAAACCGTGTACGAACACTAGTGAATAATTGGAGTGTCCACTGAACGCCGGCAGATGAAATTGGAAAAACACAGACAGCCTCTAACTGTGTGGTCAAATGCAAAAAAAGGGGTTACTACCAGCGCTCAATGTATAGACACTTATATATTTGAAAGAGTTAAAATAATGCCCTTATGGTGACTAGTAATTATTTGTGACAATAATAGTGATAAAACGTGATATAATACAATAATCTATTACACACACACAATTGTGGCAATGATAGCAAATAGCAGCAATGTGCTAGTCATCAACAGTGGAATAAAACACACATAATAAAAACAACACAATACTTAGCACAGGAACACTCGCTGTGTGCTGATTGCACCTGAAAAATAAAATATACCAGGGGCCTAGTGCAATATGTATAGTACACCTTAGTACACGGGCGTCCAACATGCGGCCCGCGGGCCAAATGCGGCCCGCCTGAGAGTGGCAGCGGTAGCCGTACCTCTCGCCCGCTCCAGCAAAGTGCGCACCGGGATGTCACCGACACCCAGTGCTCCAACCCAGTCAGTGCGCGAGGGGACGGTGCATTCTCCTCTCACGCAGGGGAGAAAGCTCCGCCCCTCGCACTCTGACCCCGTTGGAGCACTGGGTGTCAGTGACATCCCGGTGCTCAGATGAAGAATGGGACCTCCACAGATGGGACAATCCCCCTCCCTGCAGATACAGGTAAACGAGCAGGGAGGGGGGACAAACCATCTAACATGCTGGGGGGTGTTCTTAAAAAAAAAAAAAAAAGAAGCAATGTCTATGTGCGTGTGGAAATGTGACAGTGTGTGAATGTGCGTGTGGAAATGTGAATGTGTGTGTGGAAGTGTGACACAGTGTGTGAATGTGGAAGTGAGACTGTGTGTGGAAGTGGGACTGTGTGTGAATGTGTGTGGAAGTGGGACTATGTGTGTGGAAGTGGGACTATGTGTGTGGAAGTGGGACTGTGTGTGAATGTGTGTGGAAGTGGGACTGTGTGTGGAAGTGGGACTATGTATGAATGTGTGTGGAAGTGGGACTAATGTGTGTGGAAGTGGGACTAATGTGTGTGGAAGTGGGACTAATGTGTGTGGAAGTGGGACTATGTGTGAATGTGTGTGGACGTGGGACTGCCTATTTGTGTATTCACATGTAAATGTGTGTGCATTGAATGTGAGTTTTTTTTATTGCTGCTGTCTTACTGGGGAATCTGTGATACACTCACACTGCATGTTATAGTGATATATTTATCCACACGTATGTATGTATGTATGTATGTATGTATGTGTATACATACATACATACATTTACTTTCAAGGAAACATGAATGTGGCCCACGCACAAATAGATTTACGGTGAAGTGGCCCACTGCAAAACAAACTTGGACACCCCTGCCTTAGTATGATAAATGAAAAAGACAATGGAGTGATGAAACACTCAAAACACAGCTATGACCAAGGAGCGTGGAAAATGCACTTTTGATGTTATACTTGCCACCACTTGATCCTCAATTGCTATCTCTGGTGATGGTGGGAAATTATGTTGATCAGACCAGTCACAGTCCCAAAAATGTATTATCCAGTGGACAAAAACACAGAAATCAACATCCAGACATGTAAATGTCCATTTAAAAATCCACAGAAAGAACAATGTTTTAAGTAAAACAACGAAACTGTGAGGCATTAAGTCCTTCCAGACGTCAGCTAACCTTGAGCTACGGTGCTGCGCAGGTGTCTGGTGTCTCACAGGAATCAAAAATCACCCAGTGCATTTTGTCCAAAAAATGAACTTCATCAGGCAAATGTCGAAAAACTCAGTGGTTGATATAACCAGAGGAGGGGTATATAACCAGTGAGTTTTTTCCTCAGTGCCTCACAGTTTCCTTGTTTTACTAAAACATTGTTCTTTCTGTGTATTTTTGATGGAGGCGTACCCTCGTCCTCTGCAGTTTGCAGAGCATTGTTACAGTGGGCAGACAGGCACAGATAGCCTGTGTCTCAGCCAATCCAGCTGCAGATAGTGTCAGGGGACAAGGCTTTAGCAGAGATCCAAGGGTACCAGAACCAGCAGTGCAAAAAGGTAATGCTATAGTCCCTCCCTAACATTTTCATCAGTTGCAAACTGCAATTGATTTTTGTCATTATTTTATTCCTATTAACTTTTTATTTAGTTATTGTTTAGTTTTCATTGAACTATGACAAAAATGTTGTCAACTAAATTAACACTGGCGTGAACTAGTGTTCATCAGTACTTGGTAGTGGAGAAGGGGAGGATGAAGTCATTAATATTTTAAATCACAGAGAGCTGGCATGAAATTAAAAACTTACAGGAATATTGAGCTAGTCACAAGAGCTTTGTTTAACATATCCTGGCAAGTTAGCAGACTGTTTTACCCACAGATATCCCCACTATGTAGTGCTCACACCATTGCAAGGGTTCTGGGTAAGGATATAAAAATAAGGCCAACATTTTGTGCTCCACTTTATACAATGTCCTGTCAAGCTATAAAGAATACATAGGCGTGTAATGTGCATATGCAAGTATTGAAAAAGTGACCAGATACAGACCAAATTCATACAAACACCACACATAGTATTATAGTTCTCATGTTGGTGTCCCTGGATGGATTTGGCTATGGAAATCTCATAACAACCTTGAGGGAGCAAAAATTACTAAGAGCATAGATTATTTATATTTAAAAATAAAACTTTTGACTTTATATTATATTGCATAAGGGTTTACTCAATAAAGGCAGAATTGCAGGGAATGATGGGAATTTTCAAAATGTAGGCCCATCCAGCCAAGTTGATAAAATTATCCAATGCAGCTGAATGGAAGAATTCTCCAACTCAGCTACTTTAGTCCTTGAAGGAAGCAAGGGTTAAACAATGCATGTCCCAGTACAATTAAGTAAACCCAACGTGTATCTTAATAGATATCCGAGAGTTTACTAACTGCTATGTCTCACATGTGCACCTGCATAGCCAATCAGAGCGGGGGCTCGCCCCGCTCTCACAGCAGAATGCTAGGGTCTCTCGCTGCTAGTTAAGGTCCCCCTGCTGATCTCATGCAAAAACAAGGGTCTCTCTCTGCGCTAGCAGAGAGAGTAGAGCAGAGAGAGACGGCCGCAAACCCGACGACTGCCTGCTTCCAATGGAAGCATGGCAGCCATCGGTCAGAGGATAAACTGACGTGTACTATCAAAAGTATTAGCCAGTTCATACTAGGAACAACTAATGTTTCACTTGTGCTTCTATTTTAGAAGCACAAGTGAAAGAAAACGTTTAGTGTCCCTTTAAGTTTGAAATTCCTGTCTCAGTTCCCTGCAATTCTCTCTTTATTGAGTATACTCTATATTGCCTAATGGAAATACAGAGAATTTTGACTCAGTGATTCATGAACCTGGTTGCAGACTCAGGCATTTAGAAAGGCTTTCTGTAATAATCCAGCTTTCTGACTCAATAGAAGTCACTACCACAGCAAAATATGAAAGGCTGACGGAAAAAAAACACTGATAAAATTATAGTGGGCCTTCACAATCAATCAGCTTGTGCCAGTTATTGAAACATGTCCTCATGGCAAAATGTGATGACACTAATGAAAAATAGGGAGAATAAAAACACAATCACAGGGGTTAACTACATACAAACCGATTTTAATTACCTCTGTTTTTCTGTATACATCATTAGATTTATTTAGTTGGAGACATTGATTTGGAAATGATCACCACTAAAGTATCATAAAAACAAAACATTAGGATCTTATGCCAAAGATTTTGCAAGTTAGATACTGATTTTAGACATAGTAACTCACAGGGCAGTGGCGTCACAAGGGGGGGCGGGGGTGCGGGCCGCACCGGGTGACACCACCAGCGGGGGTGACACCCGTGCTGCCGGCACCCCCTGCATTAAAAAAAAAATCAAAAACATATCTCGTTGCTGCCGTCTCCCGGTGCAGGTCCGTGGCTGTAAGGGAAGCAGTGTTCGCTCCCCTCCAGCGGCGCGGATCAATAAACTTTTTTTTTAAACAAACTTTATTGATCCGCGCGGATTGAGGGGAGCGCACAACGCTTCCCTCACAGCCACGGACCTGCACCGGGAGACGGCAGCAAGGAAGGAGGTAAGTACTGGGGTCTGGGGAAGGGGGGTGGCATAACGAGCATAGTGAGTGGCATTATCCTGGCATATTAATTGGCATACTGGGGCAAAATCCTGGCATATTGGGGGTCAAAATCCTGGCATATTAAATGGCAGATTGGGGGGGGCAAAATCCTGGCATATTAAATGGCATATTGGGGGCAAAATCCTGGCATATTGAGAACAAAATCCTGGCATATTAAATGGCATATCGGGGGTCAAAATCCTGGCATATTGAGGGCAAAATCCTGGCATATTAATTTACTCTATCCTGGCATATTAAATGGCATATTGGGGGCAAAATCCTGGCATATTGGGGGCAAAATCCTGGCATATTAAATGGCATATTGGGGGGGCAAAATCCTGGCATATTAAATGGCATATTGGGGGTCAAAATCCTGGCATATTGGGGGCAAAATCCTGGCATATTGGGGGTAAAAATCCTGGCATATTAAATGGCATATTGGGGGTCAAAATCTTGGCATATTAAATGGCATATGGGGGTCAAAATCCTGGCATATTAAATGGCATATTGGGGGCAAAATCCTGTCATATTAAATGGCATATTGGGGACAAAATCCTGGCATGTTGGGGGTCAAAATCCTGGCATATTAAATGGCATATTGGGGGCAAAACCCTGGCATATTAAATGGCATATGGGAGTCAAAATCCTGGCATATTAAATGGCATATTGGGGGCAAATCCTGGCATATTGGGGGTCAAAAACCTGGCATATTGAGAGCAAAATTCTGGCATATTTTAATTGGCAAAGTGATGCTGTGGCATGGTCTGTGGGGCAAAATAACATGTACTATGTGGAAAGTGACACTGGCTAGTTCTGAGGGGCAATATAGGTGCATGGCAAGTTCTGTGGGTACTGTATGGTGCTGTGTTAAGTCCTTTAGGTGCAATGTGGGTGCAGAGGAAGGAGAAAAAAAAATAGGAATGCAATTTTTCAATAACATTTTTATTAAATAGAATTTTAAATAATTCAAATCAAAAAAGTATAAATGCAACTAGTTATAGAGAGATGTCTGTGTTTATAGATATGTATTGTTTTCGAATTGTACAAATGTCACCTTGTGGGGCTCCTGTGTGTCGCATTATTAATGGCTGTCCCATGTGTGGCATATTTATTGGGCCCCATGTGTGGCATAATTAAGGGGCTCTTTTGTGTGGCATAATTATGGGGCACTTGTGTGTGGCATAATTAAGGGGCACTTGTGTGTGGCATAATTAAGGGGCACCTGTGTGTGTGGCATAATTAATTGGGCTCCAAGGTGAGGCATAATTTACGGGGCTTTGGTGTGGCATAATTTATGGGGCTCTTGTGTGTCATAGTTATGGGTCTTCTGTATGTGGCATATTTAATGGGCCATCTGACTGGCATTACTAAGGAATCTGTTTGGCATGGTATTGGAGGAAATCCAGGGGGTGACACCATGAGTTACCGCACCGGGTGACACCAACCCTAGTGACGCCTCTGTCACAGGGTATTCATATATTCTTGTTGTTTGCTATGTACAGTTATTCAGCTAGCACAAATAATCTCACCCAGGGACAAGTACACACATATAAAAATAAAAAATAAACGGAAGTACCAGTATTTAAAGGGCACACAGACCTATTCAGTAGTCAACCCGATTTTGTACCTGGAGCCAGGACAAAATAACATCCTGGTAAACCTCTTGTTAACATTAAATGTGTACTCTTTAAAAAAAATACTGGGCTTACAGTGTGTATTATTGCTCATTTGCACAGGATTGACATTGTTACCATTTTTATCCATACCTTGCCCACTGCTTTTAATTTTTTTTATTTTATACCACATATTATATAATTATATTAGTGCAAACTACCCCTACAACTAACATAGAATACTTGTCATGATGACCAAACAGATACTGCATGCTTCTTGTGATCCATCTGTGTGACCTTATTGCACAAATATAGCTCTCCTTGGACCCTGCACACAGCAAATACGACTGGAGCCAAATTAATATCTGTTAAACTGAGACTAGATTTACTTTGAAATTCATGATTCAAGAAAGCAAAGAGCATTGCAACGTTACTATATCGCATGTTAAGTTCACACAGATGGGCAGGTTTTTTTTGTCTCACTGGGCTGACTGAAATTATTATGCTACTGTTATTTTCCCTTTAATGTTAGAGGGTCTACTCAATAAAGAGAGAATTGGAGGGAATTGAAATGGGACTTTCAAACTTTAGGCCAAAGTAGTTGAGTTTGAAAAATTGCTGAATGGTAGTATTTTTCCAACTCAGTTACTTTGGCCTTATGTTTGAAATGCCTGTCTCAATTCCCTGTTTACTGGGTAGACCTTATGGCTGAATATCTTTTGAATGATGCTCAAACATTTAATGTGTTCTTAAGAAGATGTGGCCTTCTGCCTTATTAAAATAATCTGTGGAGGTTTAGTGACTCTTTTACATCAACACAGCTCTGTCTTTTGGGAGATGGTACTGATAGTATGGGGCGGAGTGGAGTGGGGGGAGTGGGATAGCAATTGGTCAACTGCATCCTGAAGATGCATGCAAGGTATTTTTTTGTTAATACTTTCAATGTTTTATTGAGTCTTAAAATATCTTATACCGGTATATCATTATTCAGAAGTTCCAAGTTTAGCAAAAAAATACAGTTTTGTATAGCATATGACAAGAAACCACTTTAACATAGACTCGCTTTAGGTTTTTAGAACTGTAGAATCTCTAGTTAACTAGCATGTAATCAGGGCCGGCCTTAGGGGTGTGCGACCTGTGCGATCGCACAGGGCACAACACTCCAGGGGGCGCCTGCCCGGCCGTTGAAAAAAAAAAGCCGGTAGAGGCACTGGATGGGGGAGATCAAAAGATCCCCCCTCACCAGCCCTCTGCTCGGCATGCTGTGCTGGGTCCCGGGAGGGGGCGGAGATAACCAGCTCAGTGGTGTAGCTCCGCCCCCACCCTGTGAAGCAGAGCAGCGTCTGCTTCACGGGGACCCACAGACAGCAATAGAAAGTGCTGCTCGGCTCCCCATGTTTAATGCAGGCATAGGGGGGTGAAAGACGGGGAGGGGGGGGGGGGCGCCATGGGGGAAGCCTGCACAGGGCGCCGGAACACTTAAGGCCGGCCCTGCATGTAATAATATAGGTAGTGAAATATACTGTCTGTCTATTTAAACAATATTACTTAGGGCATTGGTCTATAAGCCCAAGAAGGGGACAATAGGAGGAAATGGTAAGACGTGTACTAACAAACATATAATACATATGTCCTTTATCCGTCAGCTCAAGAAAACGTCAGTTCTTCATGTGTATGTGTGTGTGGGGTAAGTGTATGTATGTGAGTGTGTGGGCGGTAATTGTATGTGTGCAAGTGTGTGGGGTAAGTATATGTGAGAGTGTGGTAAGTGTGTGTGTGGATAAATGTGTATGTGTGTGTGGGGTACATGTATTAACATATAATTTGTATGCCCTTTATCCGTCAGCTCAAGAAAACATCCGTTCTTCAAGCACCACAAAACAGTAAGAAAAAAAATAAACTTTGAATCTGAGGTTCTTGTACACAAAATTTACAAAATACAACCTTAATATAACTTCACAATATTACTAGGCTTGATGTATACAATGTATCAGATATTAGAGATAACGTAAAGACAGACAATAGGTCATAGAGTAAAGAGTACATATAATAGGATATAAAGGGGAAAGAAAGACGGAATTAGACAAGCAATGGAGTTGGAAGGTAGGGGGGCAGAAAGAGCGTCTCAAGAGAGGGAACGCTGGCAACCCGAGTTTGAAATTCTCATAAAGTGGGAGCTTCCTCGCCAAACATATAGTGGCCGGAAATAATAGAAGAAAAAAGAAGGTGGTGCCCCGGGAGGTGGTATACCTATAATAACTCTTTAAACACAAGAATAAATGAACATATCAAGTCTGATGGTTAATGTAGAGCAAGAAATCAAATGGAATAACATAACATTGAGAGTCCAGAAAGTTCCAGAGATTCAATGGTCAGTCACATCATAACCAAGGTCTCCGTGGTATTCAGTGTTGGCTATTGGAGGTACACTGGGTCTCAGTGGGATCTGTGAGTGTAGGCTCTGCGGTTGGCATTTGTGGCAAGTCCAGTGCCATCAGGAGTGTTGGAGCCCTGTCAATGGATTCAATCTGGAGTTGCTCCTCTTTGTTGGAGACTATCAGAGAACATAACATGTCCCAGTGGTATCTGACTTCCAGTTTTCGCAGGTGCGCCGTCCAAGGTTGCATTGTCTTCCTCCAAGCCAGAGTTGCAGGTGACAAATCGTCAAAAAATTTGAATGGGACATTAAAGTCATGTGTTCTGTTTTCCTTGATTTGGGTAAAATAGCTGTTTTATCAGCTGTGGATCTTAATTTCAGCAAGACATTGCGTGATGCATCCAGGGGTGCTCTGGCAGCTTTTCTTAATCTGAATACGTCTAAAATCATGCCTTCAGCTGTTAGTAATTTTGGGTTTAGGAGGCATAAGCACTTTATAAGGTAATTCCGTAGGTCAGCTCTCCCAATCGATTCTGGGATGCCTCTTACGCGGATATTGACTGTCGTTGACTGTTGTCCAGTACTGACAGTTGTTGATGTAAGTGGTGCACCTGTTTCATTAGATGATCCATAAGGTCATTTTTTGCAGTGCATTCCTGCTTCAGACTGTCCACCTCAAGTTTCAGTGAGGTCATTTCAGATTGCAGGGGGACCTCGAAGTGAGAGCTGGTGCTGGTGTGAACCTGAACCAGCAATCTGTGTGCTGGGGCAAGTCCCTGGTGCTATCTGGACACCGGAGTATGTCCTGGAAGCTATTTGGGCACTGCAGTAAGTCCAGGAGGCCACCTTTGAGCTGGAGTAAAGTCCAGGGTGCCACCTGAGCACCGGGGTAAGTCCGGGATGCCATATGAGCACTTGGGTAAGTCCGGGGTGAAATCTGGGTGCTGTGATAAATCCTGGTTGCTGAGGCAAGTTCTCTGAGTGCAATTTGGGTGGTGGGCTTAGTTTTGGGTGCTGGGACATGTCCTATTTATGCAATGTTGGACCTCTCGCAAATCATGTGGGTGCTGCAAGGTGGTGCTGTGGGAAGTTATATGGGCGCAACAATGAAAGGAAAGCAGAAGAAATGTTGTGAAGGGAACAGAGCAAATAAAGAATAACAAGAAATGCATTGTTTTTGAAAAAAAAGAATGTTTTACTATCTGATAACTGTACCTTACCACAGCCAGTGACTGGTAGGGGAAATATGCTAGGGTGGCCTACACAGGGAACCTGCACAGGAGACTCCACAGACACATTTAAAACACGTTTTCTCTTTATTTAGGCATTTGCTTACAATATTGCTAACACCATGTATAGATCATGTTTAATCTGTTTTAGTGTGAATGTAGAGTATAAAAAAATACGTTTAGGTTTTTAGTTTTTTTAATTACTATGAAAAGCAAACAAGACATAACACGTTATTTATAGACATATAGCTGGCCATTATTGGGAAGTATAGAGTTCGCCGTCCCTGGTTCACTATCTCAAGTTCATTGACTCCGCTTTCACTTTAGTGTTATTTTAACGAGACTTCCTCTCAGGCAGGTTACATGAAGCGGCTCACGTAACAGCGGATTATGGTGTCTGTGTTACCTAAACCTCACTCCTTTAATCCATCCTCTCCCAGTCCCAGGCCCGGCCTCTTCTGTCTCTTATGAAACTAGCCAGCAGGCGCGTTGTGTTTTGTAACAGCTCCCCGCGCCTCGACCAATGGAAAGTGCTCTCCTCGATCACGTGACGCACAGGCTGTGGATGCCTTTATGTAACACGGGGTGTAGAGTGAGCACTGTGGGTATTTGATGCGATTCTCACAGTAACAGGGATTGGAACCGGGGCGGCTGTTGTGACGGAAACCCGGCTGGTCTATGGCTGTGGCCCGCAGTGGGAATGAGGCCCTGCAGGCACTAAAGACGGCTCTGGACAACTATTCGTCTCACCCGAGGCCTCGGCAGCTCGGAGCCCTGGTGGACTACCTGTTGAAGCAGTACCGCTCCTGGAATGGCACTGAGCCGGAAGAGAACGTGTCCGCAGGGGCTCCGCCGTCCGCCATGAGCTGCCCGGGGTGCAGCGGCTTGCTCCGGGAACCGGTGAGCGCCCAGTGCGGACACACTTACTGCTGGGCCTGTCTGAGGGGTGAGCTGCGGAACCAATGCAGGCTGTGCCGGGGAGACATGGGCCGCCTGCCTCGCAGGACCTGCGTGCTGCTCAAACAGCTGACGGATAAGTGGTACCCGCAGCCCGGTTGCAGGAGCTGGCAAGACCGGGATATTAGCAAGTTACTAGGGGCTGGGGAATACCGTGAGGCGCTGTACAGTATCCAGCAGGCCCTCCAGACAGGTCAGTAATAACACTCATTTATTTGGCTTACCCATTCCCCGGGGGGGGGGGGGGTGCGTGCGGTGCTACTACTCATATATCTAGTAGTGTATCTTCCACAAGGCACTCGCCTAGGGCGGCAGAGCCAGAGGGTGTTAAAGTACACTTCTGGTGCTTCAAACATTTTAGCTCCCTCCCCCAATGTTCAGCAAGCTTTAGCTCCTTCCAATTAATCAGGGTTATGGGGGTATGTAATGGACGTGGTGGAGATATGTAATGAGGGTGATGGGCCATTAAGTGTGTATGCAATGTGGGTGATGCGGGGCATGTGATGGGGCATTTAGTGTGTATGTAATAGGGTGATGGGGCATGTCGTAGGTTTGCAACGTGGGGAGGGGTGCCCGAATTTTGTCTGCCTAGGGCACCACAAAATCAAGATGCACTACTTCATATACCTCCTTTTGTGATTTTATATAGATCCTGTGGAGTGATGAGAATTGGTTTTATAGTGGCTAGAGACAGCAGCACCAGCTTTATAACATATACAGTTTGCAAAAGTGTCAGCGAGTTTGTCCTTTTTGTCGTGTAATCTTTAGATGAGTTTCTGACTATCTGCGAAAAGTCTAATTCATGCTTGCACCAGAATCTCTAAAACTGCACCCAATATATGGAACAATGGCAGAACAAGGGACATTTACTTTTTTCCAGTTTTAACAATCTGTATTTTTTATTTTATGTAATAAACCAAGGTTTGTTTTGTGTGTGTTTTTGAAAAGTACAGTGGCGGTTAATCCCCCCTTTTTTTTAATGATAAAGAGAAGTTCTGGGGCAATCACCATGGAAACATGTATACTTCCTTCTGATTGCTGCATTATGGCCTTTTGTTCTTTTACATAGATCCCATTGTGTCTGGGAAAAACTTTGCATTAGGTGAAAAGGATATAAAAAGGTAGATGGGCTTGCTACAAACACTAGTCAGTTAGGTGCAGAGTCTTAGATTTCTACATTCAAATACTTGAAACAAGTAGGGTTATAATTATATTGTTGCTCCTTTTTATGGTTTGTCTATATAATGAATTCTACGAATATGAATGTTCATACTGTACTTACGAATAACTAGTAGTCATGGTGTTTACAAGATTATTAGGTACACTGTTAAATATTATAAGCTGCTGATTATAGTAAGTTTGAGCTTGTGCATTAAAGCTTTGCGTTCTACATTATTTGGAAGTGTTGTTCCTTTACACATTGATATCTAAAATGTGTTGGCAGAGAAAAAACATTCTAGGCGCCCATCTAGACTGCCCATTTTCAAAACAATCTGAGTACTTTCATGCTATATCTAGGATAGCCTTCATTGTATTAACCTGTTACCACTTCTACTTTAAGGCTATTACATGCATCCACTACCTTCTCAGTAAAGTAATACTTCCTGATATTACCTGTAAACATTTACCCTTCGAATTTAAGACCATGATATCCTGTTGTAGTATTTCTTTTTCTTTTAAATATTCTCCTTCATTCCCTTTTATCGATTTTAAATGTTTCTATGATATCTCCTCTGTATCGTCCCCCCCATCCAAGGTATTTATATCCTTCTGGTTATGGTCTCCAGTACTGTGTACAATACTCCAAGTGAAGTCTCCCCAGTGGTCTGTACAATGGCATGAGCACTTCACTCTCCCTATAGAACCAAGCATTGTATTATTTTCTATTACATTGTCTACCTACCTTGTTATGTTCTCTGAAATAATTGCCCATAAATTTCTTAATTAGATGTTGAGGTTAGGACTATATCAAATAGTCTATATCGTGCCCTTGAGTTTTTACACTAAATGTGCAATTTCTTGCACTTATCCACATTAAAGGGACACTAAACTTTTATTTTTCACTTGTGCTTTATAATATAGAAACACAAGTGAAAATTTAGTGGTTGCTCATCTGAGGTTAAAATGGCATGTACTTTTGATAGTACATGCCAGTCTATCTTCTGACCGGCAGCTTCCATGGGAAGCAGGGAGCCTGGTCTGGTCAGCGACTGGCTCTCTGCTAGTGCAGATAGAGACCATCATTTTTGCGTAAGGTCAGCGGGGGGAACCTCTAAGTCCCCTCCGTTGATCCATACAAAAAAACGAGGGTCTATTGCTGCACTAGCAGAGAGATACCTGTGCACTTTGCAGACATCACCAAAAAGATATATTTTACCACCAAGACTAAATGACAAGTAAAATAGTGCCCATAAAGTTAACATTCCTTGTTATAAGGGAATGGAATGGCATAAAACATGCAAACACAAAATTGAAAATGATGCTTAGTTCTTTTTTTTTTTTTTTTTTTAGTCTGTTTTTTGTCTATGGATAATTCAGCTAAATATTGGACTTTTTTTTCCAAAAAGTCTTTCTGCACTAGCAGAGACCGACCCCTGCTAAGTGCAAACTATGAACAGACAAGCGGGGTTGAGCTCCCGCTCTGCCTCAGCTTTGGGACAGAGCTGAGAGTAAACCTTTGTGTATCTATAAACCTAAACGTTGGCTTTACTTGGTTAAAGGGAACACTTTTTTTTCCTCCCCCCCCTCCACTTGCTGATACCATGTAAAAACAATGGTGTCTCTTTGCAATAGCAGTACTTTTAAAAAGTACTTGCCATTTTATCTGGATACTAGGGCCACTAAGCTTTTTACTTGTGCTTCTATATAAGTGGTGGAGAGAGTTTTAGTTGTCCTTTTTAATGAAGATATTTGTAGTTATTAAATTGCAATTTGTGGACCCGTATGTGTTCGTAGTAGAATATGCATTTACATTTGGATACACCCACATTGGTCACATGATATCTGGTTATGAAACTCCATTTCTGATGTCATATATTATACAACCAACACCTCATTATACAAACACAGAAGCTGGAAGATTACTCTTTTTTGCCTTTTAGCTGACTATATCAAAATATTCAGTACTCTGAACAGATATCATTTGTCTAAAGGGCATTTGGTGCATCTTGTACCTCTGGTGCTAATTGTTATATATGTTTTAATGAGTAAAGCATGCTGAATTAACATTGTAGTTACTGTTGTAGGAGTTACTGGATAGCAATGCTTAACCTGTGTCAATCAATATACTTGATTACATAGCTGTTGCTTGTGTAGCTATTTCTCCTAATAAGCACCATTTAGTTACTGTGTTCTCTTACCTGCCAGTGCCAGAACATAATCAACCAATAGTCTGCAATGCATTTTTATATTACAGATTGTTACATTATTCAGTGGGAAATCAAAACTACTTTGCAATTTTTTATTCCTATTTGGCATAACATTGCATATTAAGAAGTTACCCAAAACTTCCATCTTCAAAAATATTCTTTATCAAAGTGCTTAATAAACATATGGGTGGAAAGCATATGAGCACATATATGAGAATTGTTTTTGGACGGTTATCGCCAGTTTAATCACATTCTCTGACACTGGTTTACAGCATTAAGAGCATCAGTACAATCATGTAATCAATAAACAGGTCTAATGGCTGCTATATGGCTCACAGTTAATTTAAAATGTTTATTGTATTTTAATGTATAATGCAGTGCAAAACATTTTCAGGGATGATCAGTGTAACGCATTCCTAAATCATGGCGATATTATTGCTGTTTGCTTTATTCCCTGTTAGAATAAAGTAGAAAGGGTCACAATCATGGATTAGAATTGTCCAACTTCCTCTGAAAATATACATGTTGCATGTATGGTTCAATGTTTTGATAACCAGTGATTTTTTATTTTACTTAATTTTTGTTTTCTTTATTAAAAAAAAAAATCTCTTCTTCCTCTTCCAGATCCAAATAACTTGACACTACATGTTTACAAAGCTGAATCTTATGCTGCACTATGTGAATTTGGAAAAGCTCATCGAGAGCTGGATTTTGTCCTTTCGAAGCAGCACAACTGGCCAGAGGTAATATATTCTATTTCACTACATTTAGTGTACCAGGATCCAGTCTATTTTTACTCCTACAATATTCAGTTTAGCAAGTACACAGCAGGCATTTTTCTTCTGCACGTACCATAAGCGTAAATCATGTGCCCTGTCACATTCACCATTCAGTATGTAAGCCTGCCATGCCAGTATAACTTTACTGGCTTTTCGAATTACAGATTGAGTATTTCTTATCCAGAAATCTGTTGTTCAAATTTTTTATTTTTTTTTAGGATTTAGCTACAATTTGCAAATTACACACACCTGTCAGAATGCAAGCGTCCCAACTCAGTATTCATTTTAGGTATTGGCTAAGGGATACTCAACCTGTAATAGAATAATGAACGCTTCAAAGTTTGGACCTCCCTGGTGATATTGTTGACATTTTGCACAAGTCGATGTGTTATGATTGACTTCAAGGAGGGAATGCTCATTTTACATTGAGCCAATGTGTATATGTAATGCGTAATTCATGTGTTCAGAATAACCTCAGTTAATGAATCAAGGTAGTTCCCATCAGATCCTCACCTTGATTAATTCATTGACTTTTATCTGGACACACATGCATTCTATTTACTACTTGGAAATAACACGTAACAAGTATAGAGATCATTTAGGATAGGTCATTGCATTTTTGAAACTCTTCAGATGCGCCTTCCCCTCCACCTGTCCCTGTCGGGCTCCAACCAAATGATGGAGAGCTGATATAGAAGGATAGGAGGATGTTTATTAGTTAATTGTAAAAAAATATATATATTCTAAATATGTTTAAACCCTTATAATTGTATAATTGTTTAAAGACAGGGTGGTCTTAGGTTTTCATGGTGGAAGGTCCAGTCCCATTAGAAAACCTAAAAATGTATGTTTTCAAATTCAGTATAGAAAACAATGGGCACATAAGCATGTGTATGCCAGTTTTGTGCAGTTTTGTTCTGTTTTATACAGATCATTTTTAAAGTGTAATCAAGCCTTTTGTATAGAAATTTTAATGTAACATTTCTGTTCAGATTTACTTCAAGAAAGCTAAAATGCTGCATGAGACCGGGCACATGTATGAATCCCTAACATTTTACCTTCAATGTTTGGCAATGGATGAGGCGTTTGGAGCCGCCAGATCTGAGATTGAAAAGGTTAGTAGACGTTGTTTATAATTATCGTGCATTGCGTCTGACCTGCTTCACTCTGTTTTATTCAGTGTTATAAATTATTGGTCTCTTATATCCCAGAACAAATTCTATCCCAGTAAAATTAAAAATGCTTAGTGAGTGTTATGCTACTGTGCCTCACACAACCCCTACCTGCTAGATCCGCATCTTCTGCCATCTACAATGTGTCTTTGATTAACACGCCAAGTGACCACTAGCAGCAGTCGTGTCACTGTGCATGCAGCTCTGTGACATAGCAGCCTTGAAGTATCTTAATGATAAACCTTAATATGTTTTGAATGGTGCACACAAGAAGCATGTTTTAAAATGGTGTTAAATCAAAAAGAAATGGTCTGATTTTATTTGCATTACATGGCTTCACCCCTGAAACTATATCTCCACCAATGGCTTGGTTCCTGTGGTTTCCTTGTGTTTCATTTACTGAAGCACCTACTGTAGTAACTTGGTTTCTTATAATCAGCTTGAATCATGGACTTTGCTGTGATCATAGATTAGTCTTTGGATTTGTCTCTTGCGTGTGATCCCAGGAGTTAAACAGAATATTGGTTAAAATCTCTGGCTAAGGCAACTTGAGGCGTACATACATTTTCATCTCATCAGCTAAACACAATCATATTTACTCTTTACATGTTAAGCCTCTATTAAGATTATATATTATGTGTATGAAGTATAATTAAATTCACATTTGTTTATTTAATACATCATTAAAAGTAATATAAAAATTGTGCCAACAGTGGTCTAAAGGAAAAACTGTTCAAATTCATTAAAGCAATTTGTGTCATTTACTCTACAGATACTGCGTGACTTCTTATCTCCCATACCAGACAATGTAGAAGGGATCTTGAAGGATCTAGAAAGGCCTTCCTTGCCAAACACACCACTCAAACCTTTTGTGCTGGGCATTGATAAAGAAGAACCTACATATAGTTTACCTCATCATTTGGAGCAGGTAACTTAGGTCAAAAAGCAACCTCTCTACTGCCCATTAACACTTGTGTAAACTCACAGAACCCATTCGCTCTTGCATTGTTTTGGACCTATTAAAATAAATTTTGAAGTTGGCTAATGACAACTTTGATTATACCCCAGTATAAACTGGAAATTTCAAAGTGCACTTTTATTTAATCATTACTACGTTTATGTAAGAGAATTTAAATTCTGCTGCATGTCTTTATATCAAGACATACTGTACAAATAATATTTTCATGAAAACCTTTTAAAAATAAATATTATTTATATATTATATTATAATTTATCATTTACAGGACATGGAGATGCCAAAATCTGTCAACAACTATGAAGCTAGTAGACTGAAGCGAACACAGTCCGTTCATGCCCTTGATGCTGTTGAAAAATCCGACTGGGATGAAAGCTTAAAAAGGGTGGCATCAGAACCATTGTTATCCAGCCAAGAAAAGGGCATTTTGCTAAAAAGAAAATATTCTCTTTCTGAGCAAGATGTGAGTGTGTGTGAAGACAGACGGAAGAAGCATATAAGACATGGAGGTAATGTCCTGATGATGTTGTGGCATAAAAACTATATGTGCGTCTGTCTTGTTGCCGCACCTAATCTGAGATTTCAGAATGGCAAAGGGGCAGACACTAAGCCAAACAAGCAAACTTCTGATTAGTACTATGAATATGGTGGTAATGATATATATTTGATCTATATGTTTGCTGATAAATTTCATTTGCACAGTACATGGATTACATTTTTATTAGCTACTTAAATGTGGTATTGGCACCAATTTATTTGCAATGAAATTACCAACACAACTGTAGGGTGAATAGTATTCTTATCTGATTTTTTTTCTTCCTGATCCGCATCACTAAATGCTTTTTTTCACGATTGTGAGACGGTATGTACCCATACCCCAATACACTGCCAAAGTTGTAATTCTTATTGGTATCACTTTTTATCTATACATTTGCTAGCGGTTTTTGCACGCACAAAGAATAAATAAAAAAAGGCATTCTCTGTAATAGAACTTCATATTAAGCATGGCACTCTGCATGTTCTGTTAGGTCATACCTATATTTACCATGCTTTTAAAAAAAAAAAAAAAAAAATCTTTGGAGTGGACCTATTAAGACTTTATTTGAATGCATTTTCCAATGTTGCTCTGCAGACTAGAAGCTTCATGTCAGAGAATATAGTCTAATTTCTATTTGTTTTCCTTTCTTTTTGTAGAAAATTCTGAAGCAGAAATGTCCATATTACTTGCTGATGGGACTGTCCCAAATGCCCTTGTTGATGTTGCTGACTTTGAGTGCTCTCTTTGCATGAGGTTGGTAGAATATGTACCACTTGAGTAAACCATAATCTGTAGATCTAAATCAGCTAGGCACATTGTAGACCATCTTTATTAGTACCTTGCATATTTATTTTAAAATAAGTTCTATTTATGGAATCGATTAACTTGCCCGTACGAATTTGTAAGGAGCCTCCAGTTGAGTATGGAACTAGTGAATTCCTAGATGATAAAAACATGTTTTAAACTACCACAGCGTGTTACCTCCAATAATTTCTTAACTCATTGAATTGGAGTAAAAGTATATCTTTCATTTGTTATTTTATCTTTATGTTGCAGATTATTTTACGAACCAGTAACCACACCTTGTGGACATACGTTTTGCAAGAAATGTCTGGAACGCTGTCTAGATCACACACCACACTGTCCCTTATGCAAGGAAAGCTTAACAGAGGTAAATATATATTTCTAGTCTATGTATACTACTTTAAATGAGCACCATCATTTTGACATTGTTTATCGTGTGAATGCAGAGACTAACGAATCATCTATACATTTGTTGGCAAAATTTCAAAAAAATCCATACAGTAAGAGAACATGTTTTAAATGTGTCTATGCGGTCTCCACTTTATGCCATCAACTTGTGGCTTTATATGGATATGAATAAATTCCCTTTGAAAGTAGTTTAATTTGCTCAAACTAGAAAGCTATGATCTTCATAATCTGGAGAGGCCAAATACATTTAAAGCGGTTTTTTTTTTCTCTCTATTAAAAGATTGCTCCCAGAAGAAAAATAACAAACCACTTTCCACTCTGTCATACCTGAAGAAGCAATCGGTTTTCACTTTCTGAATAGCTACTATTTTCTTGATATTAACCTGAATAGATCTTGCCTTAACTCCACCCACTGTCTGTAACTAAGGATTCCAAGCATACACTTGTACAGATAGCTGCCCCCACTTTTTTTTTCCACCTGAAACATTTTACCAGCTGCCCTCTAGAATGTATAATTTGTGTTTTAGAGGAAAGTCAATTAATTAATCAACATAGTTGCCATAGGATCTTCTCTTTGATTATTGGTTCCACCTAGACACACATACGTTCTGCAAGGGAGTGTGTCAGTTATGCGTCACGCAAAAAGAAAACTGGCAGATTTGGCAACTCTAGAATACTTTGTTGCTTTTCTTCTTCCCAGCATCCAGCCAAATACTTTGAGACTTGAGTGGGAACATTGGTAGAAACTGCAAACTTTATATTTGTTTTCTAAAAATGTTTCATAATGGTTTTTGAATTTTAACTACATAAAAAGGTTGTGTGTTTTTTTTAAATATTTACATATTCTGCCAACACTACGTATAAATATTTAGAGAACAGATTCTCCTTAAGGTGAATCTCTGAATTATCCCATTTACCCAACAAATGTTATGTATGAAGCAGATTAATAGTGATCTGTAGATTGCAAGCCTGTGAGCAGGGCTCTACCTATCTGCTTTATCTGTCTGTTTCTGTATTCATGTACCTGTGCTGACGTTTTATAATGCTGTATCAAGCACTGTGTAAGTGCTATTTAAGAAACATGTTCATGTAATGGTCCGTCAGATTAACCTCTGTATACCTGGCCATGTTCACAGTGGTGTTTTACAAAATGTCAAAACATTGACCATATTGTACTGTGGGGGAAGTACTCAATAAAGTGGGTTCATAATTGATGATTTTAAAAATTGGTTGTATGCTTTGCGTTATGAGTTGGTGTTTCTGGTAACTTGATCAGGATTTTTCTGTAGACCATGCAGTTTATATTTTACAGTGCCATACCCAAACACTTTTTGAATTATGTCACCCTGTTTTGAATATTGTTCATTTTATTTCTAGTTGCTCTCCAATTACAATGTATTTTCTTTTATTATTTTATAGTACTTATCAAACAGAAACTACAATGTGACTTACTTGTTGGAAGATCTCATTAAGCGTTATCTGCCTGAAGAGTTATCCGACAGAAAAAGGATTCATGAAGAAGAGACCAATGAGCTTTCAAAGTAAGTTATTTTGTGCCTTGATTTATTCTAAACACACCCTCTAGTCACTTGTTTAGGGGAAATACATCTTGATCACATTTTTTGTTGTGGTGGTGGTGTGGGTTTTCTTCAAACTGTGTGTGCATATAACCTTTATAAGCTTCTCAGTAGTGTATGTAATGTAACACATCTTTTTTTTTTTTTCTTCTATGTAACAGCTTAACAAAGAATGTACCAATGTTTGTATGCACAATGGCATATCCTACTGTGCCTTGTCCTCTTCATGTATTTGAGCCTCGGTACAGACTGATGATTAGAAGGTGCATGGAAACTGGTACAAAGCAATTTGGAATGTGCATAAGTGACCCAGAAAATAGGTAATCTTGATGTTCAAGGACATGTTCTTTATTATTGATTTGCAGATAAAAATGTTCATCCTGCACAGCTCTAACTTCCCAACTCTTGCTGAGAGTTAATGTTCTACACGCATGTATGTAGTGATAGTCCCACTATTAGGCTACTTTTATACCTCCCCCATGATGTCTGTGCACTGGGCTAGATTTCCCATACGCTACACTAGGAACTTATCTTGAGTGTGAGCTCTACATCACTGTAGTAGGAACAACTGCATGGTAGGAAAGGGGTATGAGTAAGAGCTAGTCCAGATTACACTTGTGTATAGTATAAATGTTGTGGTTGTATTTAATAATTGTGGCATTATCTACAGTGCAGAGGCAGGAGAAATCACCCTTCAGATTCAGTAATGAATGAGCATGGCCCTGTGCACATTCTAGTCAAATCTGATGTACCCCTGCACTTATTGCAGAATCCCACTAGGCCTGATGCTAATATAATGTTTCTGTTCCATTCTATTATCCATTCTGCTCTTTGTTATATTGTAATGTATAATTATTTTGTGTTCCCTCTAGTTTTGCAGATTATGGCTGTATGCTTCAAATTCGAAACGTTCACTTCTTGCCTGATGGACGATCAGTGGTTGACACGATTGGGGGAAAGCGGTTTCGTGTTTTGGAAAGGGGAATGAGAGATGGTTATTATACCGCTGATATCGAATACTTGTCAGACATTCAGGTGACCAATCTTTGCTCATTATACAACTTTTGCTGATTTTGTAATTCAGTGATTGGCTGTGGTTAGCAGGTTGAACAAGATATGAAATGTAAACATGCAACTGATATACTTCATAAACATCTGAACTCTATTTTTTCATATAAAAAAAGTAGACAAGATTGTATCCAAAGGTCATACATTGATAACTAATCATCATGAAGATATAATCACTCCAGCAATGATAACCTGGGAAAAAGAACTGCATGTGTCTATCTCAACTGATGAATGGAATAAGACCTTGTCACAAGTCCCTCAGGCAGTCCATTGCTTAAGCTTAGTTGAAACCCAATACAAATTGTCCAATAGGTGGTATATGACCCCACAAAGGTTAGCTAGAATGTATCCAAAATATCCACAATTTTTGGAGATGTGGAGATAGTGACGGGTCATATACCCATGTCTGGTGGAACTGTCCTATGGTAAAAATACTTTTGGGATCTTGTTTATGAAAAATTTAGATTACTGACAGATAATACAAAGATCTATTAAAGCCCCCCAAATAATGCCCTTTTCAATTGGAACTTGTCCTGTTGCACTGTTTTATAGCTGCACAAATTATAATAGCCAGAAATTGGAAATAAAGTTTCCCCTTTCAAGCTATTCATTTCAATAATCAATTGACATTTAAATTATCAATGGAAAGAGATATAAGCTTGGCTTGGAATAAAATGGGGGGAAAGTGCGGCATTTATTTGATGGCTGGCTAAAAGACTTTGAAAAATAAAAACTAACCCCTGGTACGGTAAACTTTATCTCCCGTACAAAGTAGAAAAAACAGTTTGGTGTCATACCTCTGTGTATTTATTTTATCAGAGCATGATAAATTTAATTTTGTTTTAGGAGCCAGACAACACTTGCATAGACAGAGACGAGGGGCGCCAAGTAGAGGATGCCAAAACCCAGGTGCCGGGTCTCATTTCCTGGTTGACCTGGCGGCCGGGATTTGTAGAGCACTGCTTGTGTTATAACTAAAGTTGAGGGAAGGTGACCCAAATGATTGTTTTTAAACGTATTAATCTTGATCTTTAATTTGCATTTTCAGGTTAGTGAAGAAGAGTTGCAGCAGCTGAAAGATCTTCATGATGCTGTATACACCCAGGCCTGTGGCTGGTTCCAGAATTTAAGATATAGGTTTCGCAGCCAGATTCTGCATCACTTTGGCTCAATGCCAGAAAGGGAAGAGATTATTCAGGTAATTTTCAAATCCCACAGGTCCATCTTGCCGGGCTTTGTTGGAAGGCAGTTTATCTGATCTCTATCTTAAGCCCGTATTTATATTTTATTACTCATTAAGAGTAAAGTTTGGAGGGTGCCTTACAATCCTCAATATATTCTAGCAAATTGTACATACATTTTTTAGCCCTTCACATGATTTCCAATATGTTGTGCAAAACTGATGTCTGTTTTTGGTTCTGTAGGCAATACCAAATGGACCTGCTTGGTGCTGGTGGCTACTTGCTGTGTTACCTGTGGATCCAAGGTATCAGCTATCTGTCCTTTCTATGATCTCCCTGAAAGATCGTCTCCTGAAAATCCAGCACATATTGACATATTTTTCTAGAGACCAGTCCAAATGACTAACCGCCTGGAGCTTCCTGAAAAGTCATCCACTCTTGACTGTGATCACTGCAGGACTTTTTGCTGTCTTTGCACATATAACTCTGGCCTGATATGTTATTGTGAACAAACGTCCTCGCGTATGGATTTCAATCAGAAGGAATTGCATTTTAAATGCTCGACATTGAATTATTTCGATTCCTGGTGTTACAAAGAACTCTATTGCACTATGTATAAAGTTGTTTTTGTTTGTGTTAAGTAATGTAAACTACATTGCTTATTTTCGATTTAAACCTTCCGGGGGTGTATCCTTTTTGCTGCTTTGTTTATTACATGTTTGTGAATTGGACATATGATTTCAGATTTATCCAGTGTAAATTCTGAAGTATATCTAGTTTATACATGCCTTTTCAACTATGCAGTGTTCTAAGATTTGTTTGTTTGTTTTTTAACTCCAATGATTACACATTGTCCTACCAGATTTTTTTTTAAGTATTGCACATTATATTTAATTTGTCTTTGAGATGTAACCAACTACATCATTTTTTGTATCTTGAATCAACTAAACAAATATACAAATGCACAATTACTAGGATTTCCTTTTTTTCTTTTACATTTTCAGTGTACCAAAGTAAAAATATGGTTTCCTTGGACTGCTGCCCTATATAATGCTCAGCCTTTTCATAGCAATGGGTCACCCACATGTCACTGGTTAATATTTGTTGTGTGGCAATGATTTCCAGTGATCCCTGCTTGGCTTTTTCACAAACTCCTTAGAAGCCTATTGCTGCCACATCTTCACTCAAATTATACACGTAAAGTATAAGTATAAAAGTATAAGTATCCCTTCTTTGAAATCCTTGGAATCCTAGAAGTGCTTTTACACAGTGGATCAACAAAGAAAACTCCTTACTTATCCTCTTCAGGTTCTGTTGCCCCTGCAACCACCTACCGACTCCATCAACTGGCTAGTCAAAACCTCTTTATTCAAAGGCACCATCCCCAACTCCCAGATGCCATCTTAACCATGCTACTTCTGTTTCCCTGCAAGAGAACACAGGCAGGCAGGGAGTGGTAGTTCAGAAGCAGACAAAATCTCTGGTTCTTTATTCTGCTTCACCGATGCTCCAAGAAGGTATCTGTACTGACCCTTACCCCCCAAAAAAATTGGATAATGAATTTACAGATAAGGGATAATCGGCCTTTATGCTAAATGTGCCTAAACATTTTATATTTCTTGTTAAGCTTCGACAAAATATGTATTTGTTTTAAAGGGAGTCTGTCCAAGGATGTTATACCCCATTTTGTATGTTTTATTACGTCTGAGGCATGGCTCATGAAGCCACAGTCATCTTATCTACGAAGAAGGAGGTGATGTCAATCAGACCCTGAGTGGTTTTCTGCCTTACTATCAAGTGTTGTGACATCATGAAATTTCTTCTTGACTCCAAATGGCAATCGGTTTTCAAGCACTAAATAAAAAGCCTATACTAAGCCTTCTTAAAGGCTTCTAATGTATCTATTAGCACTACCTTTTTTAGGCAGTGAATTCCGTATTATTGCCCTTACCACATAAAACCCTCTTTGCTGTATCTCCTTTCTTCAAGTCTTAGCGGGTGACATATTGTCCTTTTTGTACTGTTCTGTTAACCCCTTCGTGACGTTAGGATGTTCTATGCTGTCCTGACTTTAAGTGCCTTAAAGTCGTTAGGACGGCATAGAACGTCCTTTGTTAAACAGCTCATCGCGGCTCCCCGCAATGAGCTGTTTTCGGATCCCGCTGCAGGCACTTGCAGCGGGATCCCACCTGTCAGATGAGGCCACTTTGAGTGGCCTCAGTCCGATAGGGAAAATGTAGCCGGTGCTCAAAGCGAGCACCGGCTACATTTCTCTAAATCGCGCCGTGCCCGAACTTCCGGGTTCGGGCACGCCTCCGTGACGTCACACGTGACGTCCGGAGGTCTTGCGATCTTTTGGCACGGACCCACAGGGTCTATTAAGACCCTGATCGGGTCTCTGCCAGAGTGTTCCTTGTGATCGGTGGCCAGGAACAATTTGTGACGTTTTGGTGCTTGCGTCGTTTGGGACGCAAGCACCTAGCGTCATGAAGGGGTTAATGAACAGGTCATTAGAGAGCCTTTTGTATTAGCCCTGTCCATATTTATATAACATTATTATATACCCTCTCAGATGCTGCTTCTTTGGCATGTGCAAATTTTACTTATCTAGCCTTCCATCATAACTCTAAAATTTTCATTCAAGTGGGGATTTGATTTCAAGAAGAAAGCAGCATCTGATTGAGTCACAGACATATGAGTAGCATTTATAACAGGCTCTACACCTTACAGCATATGTAAACATAAGACATCATTACACACACAATACAAGTGTCACAATGGACACATTTTTGTAAGGACTGTCTAATGAATGAAATCCTATATCAGTGATAGCAAGTATCTGTACTAAATTACTATATTCTTAAAGGTAATATCTCAAATATAGAATTTGCCATGGGTTAGAAAATGCCCTCTCATGGATGAATTAGAGACATCGAGAGGTGTAATTTTCACTGTCAACCCCCTGGCATGTTTTGAACTTTCAAACAGCTTCCCCGCCACAGATCGTCTGTAATTGCCTGGCTGGGATTTATATCTCTTAAATAAGTGCACCACATCGGATTTACACCTATCTGTGGGCACCCTGTCTGGAAGAAAAAAAAGAATCCCCGAAAACCAAAAATATCTGTCTGGCAAGGGACTGGCTTATGGGTGTTTACCATTCTGCCCCAGGGTTTTGCTACCTTAACATTATTTAATTGTTTTAACACTTTTTGTGCCAGCCAATCACATGCTTGCTGTCATTGTTCTGTAAAAGTAGCTTGCAGGTTCTTCCTTGGTAAAAACAGAAGAAAATATATTATTTAAAATATCTGCTTTATCTGTCCCCACTGACTGTTATCTAAAATGAGTGAGTCAAAGACTCAACATTATAAAATTTCATTTTTTTTGCCATGTATTTAAAGACTTTATAATATTTGAATGCTACTTTATTTTTTATTAATTCCCTGATTTACCTTACTGGTTAGCCAGATTGGTTTTAGTTTGCTTTCAAAGGGTATACATTTATATGTATATCTTTTAGTGTTTGTTGAAGGTATTAAACCAACTTACCATTTGTGGGGAGTTTGGGGCTTTTTAAAACAGTGTTTTGGTGGGACCCATACTAATTTGTCTTTTTTAATTAACCTCAAAGGATACTATGTAATTGCCATTATTACCCAAATGTTAGATATAAGCTCCTCATTGCTAGTTTTTACCAGATCCAGCAACGCTGAAACAGAAAATAGTTGATCAATTTTTCCACTATACTTCTGTGTAATTAAAATCCCCCATAATGATATTATACTCTTTGAGAAGCCTTTTCTATTAGGATTAATAGTTCATCAATATTTGGTGGTTTGTAATATTTTCTGGGCAGTTCTACCCCCACTGACTATCTCAACCCACAATGATTTCACATGTTCACTTCTGTCATCAAATATATCTTCCCTCAAATGAAGCAATAACCTTCAACCTTTTTTTTATCTATCTTTTCTTTACAACATGTAGCCCTAGAAATGTCTGTAATGCCCCAAAGCTCCAAATTCCCCTATTTTACTTCTGGCATTTGCACGCATACAAAAACAAATAATTGAGAGCCCCACTGAAAATAGAAAAATATAGCCACGCATTTTGTCCCACCCATCAGGGCAGTCCAGATCCGAAATGCCTGGCAAGCCTAGTCTGAAGGAGGGACACAGCAAACACAGATGTACGTTTCAGTCTTCATTGGCCTCGTCAGTGTGGTCCGACTAGTGTCCCTCTAGGTGTAGCAAGCAGGGACCCACATCTGGGCATACCCTAACAACCCACAGAGACAAAAAAAAACCCTAAAAATTGGGACACATATCCAGTATAGACAAAGCTGAACTAGCCAGTCCTATAGGATGTAACCTAGTCAGAAGGGGCATCACCGTTTTTTGTTCACTTGCACCATTACGGAGGAGACCAGCCAATTAGCATATCAGACTGGCCCCACCCATAAGAACTTATATACCTGGCAAGCCTCCTCTGTGTGAGGGGCACATCAACCACTGATATATGTTTCAGACTTCATTGGTCTCGTCAGTGTGGTACGGCTGGATCCATGTCTGAGTATACCCATATTACTCACGTAGAAAAATAATTGGGAGCCCCACCAAGAACGGACAAAGCTGTACAAAATCAGCCCAGTGCTCTAGAAACCAAGCCATATATAAATTGAACTTTATTTAATTCCTTCTGAAAATAACTTTTGGGGTGGGGTACCTCTAGAGTCTAGAGTATTCCCTTTTTTGTTTTACACAGTCTTTACTTTGATTGATTGATATTTCTGTAAAGTTTTTCTTTTTGTTCTTTTTAACAGAAAACAGTAGAGTTAATCTGAGCTTATATTAATAATTTGTTTAATAAGATAATTCAAAGGGAAATCCAAACCAAATTTGACACATGCATTTCAAGACGAAATTCGGCCACAATTTTTTTTGGGGGGGGATTCCATTTGGATGAATGTGAAGATAAGGGTGACAAAAGGAATGCCGAAGTCTAGTTAGAGGTCAGGTGTATTAGTTAGTGGTATGTGTGAGAGTGTGTTTGTGTGAAAGTTTGTGTGAGTACTTTAGTGAGTGTTATGTGTGAATGTGTATTAATGATCGTTATGTGTGAGAGAGTATTAGTAAGTGTATTGTGTGAGAGAGTTTTAGTGAGTTATGTGTGAGAGTGTATTAGTGATCGTTGGGTGTGAGTGTATTAATGATCGTTATGTGTGAGAGTGTATTAGTGAGTGTTATGTGTGAGAGAGTATTAGTGATTGTTATGTGTCAGAGTGTAGTAGTGATCGTTATGTGTCAGAGTGTAGTAGTGATCGTTATGTGTGTGAGTGTATTAGTGATCGTTATGTGTAAGAGTGTATTAGTGATCGTTATGTGTAAGAGTGTATTAGTGATCGTTGGATCGATCGTTAGTGGTTTCTATGAATGACATTTTCTTTCAATGCGCATTCATTCTTTCGTTCTGCTCCACATCATAATTCCAATTAATGTTCGAAAGAGAAGATTTTCGTTCAAAATCAAATGCCCAAGACTAAAATATACCTACATAAAGATACATACATTTAAAAGAGTACACATACATACCATAAAAGGACACATGGGGGCGCTCTTGCCTACAGTAACAACTTCTGAATAACATAGTATTCTGCTCTGAAAAAAGCTGTAACACCGTAGCATTGCTGGTTCTGTGCTAAGTCAGACAGGAAATAATTATTTAAGGGGGGAAAGAAGCTGATTTAAACCCTAAAAGTAGACTGCTGGGTACACTGTATTGCAATAGATCACCGCTGGCCAGTGTCTTGTTGCTTTTCTTGGACACCAGCAGTCCAAGTAGCTAGCGTGCCGTTGGGCACAGAGCAATAATAAGCACAGCCAGGGAGGCTGTATTACTTGTAGTAATGTCATCTATGGAGTTCCTGCTTTACTAATATGGCTTAACGAGTGGTCTGGGAACACAAACCAACAGAGTTCCTCTGTGATATGGCGCTCCACATCTGACATTACTACAAGTAATTCAGGATCACACCTGTTTAGTAAGCATCATATTATACAATCAATGCATTCCTGTGCTCTGATTTTGTTCCCAAAGACTGGTAAATAGCTATTTCACTGCTACCTCACCTCATTATTGGAGAAATGTGTCCATGAGCAACCGTGCGAGTATTATCAACAGTCCAACTTTATAACCACACTTCTGGTTTTTGTTTATATCACTCCACAGTTACAACCCTCTTAAAACTGGCTGACACTTGTCTCCAGGCACACTCTTTACCTAGCTTGCCAAGTGCATAACCACTTCTCTGAAAAGCTCCCCATCTACCTGAGCAGCATGGTCACTCAGTCCTCGCATGTCCTACAATCTCTGATCCAGCATGAGACCCTTAATAGCTGTCCCTCACTTCAAAAAGAAAGTAGATCGGAGGGAATAGTCTCCCAGAATCTGTCAAATCATCCACTTGTCTAAAATACGGATAAATAAATGTTCCTATTATATCTATATATTAGATCTATATATACACAGCACGTTTATTTTTGTTTTCTCTATTTATCTGTATCAGTAATGATGTTCTCTCCCCCAACTTCCTGTATAAATATGTATGTATGTACTTTTTTCCCCTATAATGTGCAATACTGTTCTGGACTTGCTCCCTAGGACATTCTTGAAAAGGAGAGATAGAAACATAGAATGTGTCGGCAGATAAGAACCATTCAGTCCATCTAGTCTGCCCAATTTTTTTGAATACTTTTATTAGTCCCCAGTTCCCAATCTTATAGCTAGGATAGCCTTGTATATATCCCACGCATGCTTAAAATCCTTGACTGTGTTTACCTCTACCACTTCTGCTGGAAGGCTATTCCATACATCCACTACCCTCTCAGTAAAGTAATACTTCCTGATATTACTTTTAAATCGTTGCCCCTCTAATTTAAGACTATGTCCTCTAGTTGTGGTAGTTTTTCTTTTATAGAAACATAGTTTTTAGATATGTCTAAATAAATAAAATATATAGTATCTGAGCTTGTGAGAAACTTAGCACACCAATATTTTTATTTTCCTTAAATTTATAAAGTTGTGCAAAAATTGCAAACCAGGAAAATTCTGATACTATTGCTTTATACACATTTTGCCTACTTTTTTTTTTTATCTCCCCCAAAGTATTAAACCTGTTAATGAATAGAGAGATTGACTGAATTTGTCACTGCAGCATAGCAAATAATAGATTATATTTAAGCATGAAATGATATCACAAGCACTATCAATTCATGCTTAGTGTTGGGTTTTTTGGTGAATGTTCAGCTTGTAACAGGCACTGTAGGTGAATTCAAGTACAGCAGCCCACTTTCCAAATTATTTAACGGTCAGTATACCTTGTTGTTGCTGTTGGTGAGCTGGTTATAGCCTGCTACTCACAGGATTCTACCAAAACAAACCGGAACCAACCCCTCAGGCTGCATCTGAATACTGGTGCAAGTGTGAAATAATCAGTGAGGGCAATTTATAAATAGTGGTGCAGTTGAAAAATGTTGCAGTGCTGTTGTTATGTTTAAACTTATTTTATACATCCTAACACTCTTTGTACCTGAAATTTTGATCCTACCACACATCCAGTCAGAAAAATTATGTTGAGGCCATTGTTAAATCTATGGGGGGTCTACTGATAGCCAGAATTTTTTTAAAGAAAAGCCTAGCTAGCCAAGTGCTGGATGAGATATGTTGCATTATTTTTGTGCATTTCTGCACTTTTTTTTTTTAATAGATGGATTGCGGAAACAGTGCAGCTACAACCAAGATGTTTGGGGCTGGCACAGGTAACACAAACTCACTCTTTTCATGAGTTAAAGTTATACATTGGCACATACTGTGATTCCGCTTTAATCGTGACATGTTAAAATATCTAAACTGTCTACTGCTGGAATCCAGACGCACCCTTCACCTTTCCAGCCTTGTGTTTAAGAGATTTTGGGGGAAGTTCCCACGTTACCTTTCCTGAATGCTCACCACTGCTGTTTACCACCTCCTATAACCACAGATCCAGTACCAGCACTTTATGTAATATACCACAATACAAAAAGAGGCTCTACCCTAATTTTCCTACAGCGCAACACAACTGTGGAATAACCTCACAAACACCATCAAATCTAACCCCATCTAAAATTCCTTAAAGGGACAGTCTAGTCCCCAAACTCACTTTGGTGCAAGATGAAGATTACTGCTTGTATAGTGCACAGGTTTTTTTCCAACTTGATTTGATGCAAGTATTCTGCATAAATCACATTTCTAATACTTGACTCAAGCCCTCCTCCCCAGTGATTATTCTGCATGTATACTACAGACAGCACTGATTATCTAGACACTGAGGATCTATAGTTTTGTTTCATTTAGTCACTTCCTGTACTCCTCAAAATGTTGAATACATTGTGTGGACTTTAAATGACCTTGCACTTGTACACAATAGGATTTCTTGACAGTGAAACACATTGTCTGATGACATCACTAGAGAGACAGGATATGCCATTCATTTGAATGAAATTATTTTCATTGGTTCCTGCAGCAAAAGAAAAAAAAGAGGAAATTACTTTTACTCAGCTAGTGTGGGCAGTACTGGTTTCTTGCAAACTGCTGTAATTTCACTATTTTTTTTAAAGATGTAAGTATTTTATATTTTAAGCAATGCAAAACATGCATTTTAACAAAGCACATTCATATTTGGTGTAGAGTGTAGACATTTTAAAGATTTTCAGATGAAGGGAGATCTGACCCAAGATTGTAAACATGTCTGCTCACTGTTAGAACTGAACTGAGCAAAGAGGGCTCAAAGTTCATTATTTATATTGTTTTGTTAAAGCATTTCTATGCAAACTATCTACACTTAATGCAATCTTTCAAATAAAAATTTGGGTTTTTTGCTACAGTTGTCCTTTAAGAGGTCTCTTTCAATATGCCTCAGTACAGAATGCAACTTTAATCATGGTATATATTTTTACTGGTTCATGTTCTGTGTTAAATTTGTATTTTTACATTATATTGTACCCTGTTGTAGCAATGCATGTTTGTGAAACCCGGACATACTTGAAAAGAGAGAAATGTCAGTGTATCCTTGCTGCTATAATGGTTTATAATTAAATTTGTGTACCACCTCTATATAAATATCCCCCATTAGTACTTATTTGTAACTGCCGTCATGCACTCCTGCATATTAGTCCATATTAGCAGTGCCATACACAGCTTCCCCAGTTTTAGAACTTTTCCCCCAAATTGCATTTCATTGCGCCAGCTTATTTCTGCAGAAATCACCAATAATAATAGTTGGAAGGAAACTAACAACATTGGAAAGTAAAATGTCTATTACACGCCAAATATTCCTTTTCTGTGTTTATGTCATCGAAAAGACTGCTTTGCAAGATCTTTTACTCTTTCCACACAAAATGCCCAGGGTAGCAGCCCACATGCTCAATGTGTATATCCGGAGCGGCAGCCCATGTGTTCCAGCTCCACAAGTGACAATATCCCTGCTGTTCCCTATGTGAGGGGCTGCTTTCCATATGCTTCAGCGTCTCCCTGTAAAACCTGCTCCTTTTAGCAATGCGCTTCATTTCCACGTTTAGCTCTTTTGCTCTCTGACTATTCTCCTCCCCTCCCCTCCCCATCCATCTCCTGTGTTGACCCTCTCCGGTGTCTCTGCCTCTGGGTGGAGCCTGGGAGCTTAGGGGGTGGAGCCCGGGAGCTTCTGCCCCCACCTCTTGCTCAGGAAGTGAGTGCTTACTGAGCTTGTGAGAGTCCCACGTGTTATCAATAGTACACCGAGTGCGATGGAGCTAGAGGAACTGGGGATCGGGGAGGAATGTGGGGTGTTTGGCTGCCTCGCATCGGGCACCTGGCCCACCCACCTGGATGTACCCCATGTGATTACCCTTGGTCTAGTAGGGCTGCAACACAGGTAAATATGACTGATCGATCTCTGCTTGCCTGACCGGCATTCACGCATGTAATATATGTATATATAGCCCAGTGATGAGTGGCTGACATATTGACCTCCAATTTGGTCAAATATCCCATTCATGCAGAGCCAGCCATTTTCTATCCAATTGCCTGGCGAAGCAGTATGGGAACTGTAGTGCGAATCAAATAGAGTTCCAAAGGTTGACCTTATATGGTCCATTGATGTGAATGCATGAACTGGTCCGTGTTTGGTAACACATTATGTTGAACTTTCTAATCAGATCTTCAAAAAAAACAAAGTAAAAATTGCAACAGTATCCTAGCCTAGCTGCTGCACATCTTTGAGAGTTTTGTTAGAATTTGATGCTAGGTCTCTAGAGGATTCTAATAAGATGCTCTGTATAAGATGGATCTTGGACCTGCCTCGATAAGCAAGCCTTCTAAATTGTACCAGTTTGAGAGTTTTTGTTTATGGGCATGCAGTTTTATTTGATTAGTCTCATGTTGAACTAGATTAACTAAATAGGGATGGTTAATGCACAAAAGATTGCACTGTGTTTTAAGTTGTGTATATTAGGTTTGGAGTTACTGTAGTTGTGGTCTTATGTTGCATAATCAGTGGAGTCATTTTAAGTGTGCTACAAGTAATGCAATATCCATACAAATGTCCTCTTTGGGAATTTGCTTCCAGAATGGCTCTTCTCACTTAACTCATATTTGTTTGGCTTAGGCCATCTGAATATTTTATTATTGTACAACTCTTATCTTTGTGTTCACATACTCCTTATCATTATTATTCAGTGCAATCATTTTAAGTTTTTCATTTGTGTTTTCAGTGTTGTGCCAAAGGTCCACATTTGTCCTTTACCAGCCCCCGTCTTGAATCCTTTCCCTACAGTTTGTTGCATGCCTTGCTGGAACAATAGATCTCATTCCATTGTTATACATGTTGAATTTAAATAACAGATCTGGTGGCTTCACATTTACTGGCTGGCTATGAATTGATTAACCTGATACTAGCGATGTTTACAGGAGGTTAGGACAATGAAGCTGATCACCTGATCTGGAGATTATACCAGCCATTTGTGTGGATGGGGTAGTTGGAGGAAATTTCCACTTGAGTCTAGGCAGTTGGGGAAAGTGCTTTTATAAGTTATAAAGGTATATTGGGGGTTGAGATGTGATTTGCCTTCTCAATCTAGACGCTAAACCTATGCCAGATTTTATACCTTTGTTATATGTACTAACTGGGTGTACATCAAGCTGTAGTCTTTTAACCCCTTTGCAGCGCTAGGACATTCCATGCCGTCATGGCATTTCTTTTGCCATTTTGATAGAGAGAAGGCATGGAACGTCCTCGAGTTTTTGAAGCAATCAGTCCTCACTTCCACTGCTGTAATGCCTCAGTGTCGAGGCATTAAGCAACATCTGAAATTTGGTGTCCACATGACCTGCGATAACTCCACGAAGCGCTAGCGGGTGTCATATTGGAATAGTATACCATGATCATGTCAGTCACTCGGTTGCTGTTATACTTTAAATGTTTTTAGGGTTAGGGGGATGATTATGGTCGGTGGCAAATGGTTAGCAAACCACAATAGTCTACTTTCAGTTATTGCTCTATAACTTGCAAAAAAAAACAATAGCAACATGTGTAAATATTGACTATTTCTAAATTTAGGACAAATACTAGCTTTTGTAGATGAGTAAACTATTTTTTTCAAGTATCAGAATTAACTTCTACTTTTTCAGTAATCTATACAGTAAATTACAGGCTAAAACCAAAATAATGGTATCTATAGAAAGTTTTTATCCTGATAATATATAATTTGTGTGGGCACACTAAGTGAGAAAAAACAGTCTGTCCTATGGGCACAACATTCCAAGAAAAGTCTCATCCTTACAGGATTAACCTCCTTGATTTTGTAGTTAATCAGATAAAGTTCTGTTAACCCAAATAGCAGGGTCTCCCTACAACTGTTTGTAAAATGTTTTATAAAACCTATGGATCAACATCTATCTCCCAAACAAATGTGTGGACTCATTTTTCTCCTATATAGTGATCCATCTACATAATATTGGAAAAATGCTTGCCACTGAGAAATTACAGGGGGTTATAGTATAATTTTGATTTAAAAAGAAATGGGATGAAGGATTGAAGAAACTGAATGCCATCTCTACTTGTCTAATCAGAAGATCCTCTAGTGTATCTCCGCAGAGTCCTAGAAACCTCCATTTAACAGAAGACACCAATCTGCAATAATGTTGTACAAACAAATTTATTAGTGCAGAAATATCTGGAATAAGTGGTCCAGAGTATTCTACTTAAAGAGACAGGCAGTGCAAAACACGAAGATCCAAAAGTATGTGAAACACATACGCAACTCTGTTCGCTCACTGCGGGCTTCTACCAAATGTCTTGGAAGCAGGGTGGATTTGATTTAAATCAAGTTGATTGTAAGTGACTATTTAAATCATGATTTAATTCACTAGTCTGTAAGATTCTATTTAAATCATGATTTTTAAATGTAGAGACTCATTCTTGCTGGTAGTTAATATTATAATTGTTAATATTTGTAACCAGATGAAAATTTCATATTTAGAATAATCACCTGTCAGACTAGTAAAACAGCTATATCAGAACTAATAGGTTAATCCCACATATTTGGAGAACTACTTAAACTGTTTTATTTAACTAAAACAATAAAATTATATATCATACATATTCATGTATTTGCTTAAAAGTTTTTTTTAACGGAAGTGGCAATGTGTGAATGTAATGTGTTCTTTGTGTGCACATAGATTTGCAGAACAACAGTGGTATTAAAGGGACAGTCTAGTCCCCAAACTCACTTTGGTGCAAGATAAAGATTACTGCTTGTATAGTGCACAGGCTTTTTTTTTCCCACTGTGATTTGATGCAGGCATTCTGCATAAATCAAACTCTTAGTATTTGACTCAAGCCCTCCCCAGTTATTATTCATGCTTTCTGCAGGTGTCGCAGCACTGATTAAATAGACACTGAGGATATAAAGTTTTTTTTCAGTTAGTCACTTCCTATGCTCATTGAATTTAATACATTATGTGGGCTCTAAGTGACCTTGCTCTTGTACACAGTAGGATCACTTAACAGTGCAACACATTGTCTGATGACATCACTATAGACGGGAAATTCCATTAATTTGAATGTCATTATTCTCATGGTTCCTATCGCAAAAAAAGGAAAATACATTTACATAGCTAGTGTGGGCAGTCCTGGTTTCTTGCAAATTGCTGTAATTTTAAAAATTCATCTAGCTGTATTTTATTTTTTATTTTTAAGCAATGCAAAATGTAAAACATAAATTTTAAAGTACTTTGAAAGCATATGTAATATGTATTAACTCTTGAAGATGCATTTTGGGCACTAGACAGTCATTTTTTATTGAATTAATTTACCAAAAATATATCCTCCAAAGCTACCCGCCACTTAAGCCGGGATTTCTAAGACTGATCACTGGGGTCACGTTACGTAAAAAAAAAAAAAAAAATCATCTGTTTTAAACCACCCTGCTTGGAAGTATGGGATTTACCAAAAACTATTGTTCTTTACAATCTTTTCTGTGTTACATTTTATGGGTGAGCACCTCTGAAATATGTACATGTGTTTTTTATTTATAACATTTATTTGGATTTAATTTTTTAAGTTTAATGACTGTTTGGTTTTATGTTCTGTTGATGGAATGTTAATTTGTCTAGCTGCCTGTAGTTATGTAAAGGAAACTGGTATAAATGATCTTGTAATGTGATTTGCCCACGGGTAAAATGCCTTGTAATTGATGATTTTATTATTTGTTTTCCTCTTCAGGGGACAAGAAAGTGCTGGCATAGTGACTAGTGATGGGGCTGCTGTGCCAACATACAGAATGCACAAGGTAAAGTAGCACTTCTGGTAGTACTTCATTTTTCGAAACTGCTTCTCAGTGCTATTGGCTATAATGTTCATTCCTGACCTGTACAAGTGATGTCATGCATATTATTTGTGACCCTGTCACCTTGGTATTCACAAAGACAAACCTGACGTGGAAAAAAGTGATTTATTACTTGGGGGAAATCATATTAACCCCTTAAGGATGAATGGCTAAATCTGACATGGATTATCCTATCCAAATGTCTGCTCATGGTATAGAATCTAGATAATCCATGCCTGACTGTGATGCTGACATGGAATTGTATTGGTCCTTAAGCAGTTCATCAATATTGCATAAAACATTTGTATTGTTTTCATTTTATTAAGTGTAATAATGACTGCAGATTATTTTTCTTGTTAATGTAACATCACTACGTGCAGAGAATAATACTTTTTTTTTTTGTTACTTTTGCATTTTTTCATTTGTATTTGTTTGGAACTTAGGTTTGCACATTTTTTTTTCCGTTTCTGTATGTGTCAATATGATTTCTGGTCAGCAGGTTCTCCTAGTGAACAGGTGTGTGTGATAAAGCTTCGCAGCATTTGTAATGCAATCTGACCTAAAATAACCATGTTTCACATAGTTTCAATGTTTAGAGTGCCACCAAAATACAACTGACCCCACACAAAAGACCATTTTATTGAAGTCCTTAGAATAGTTATCATTCCTCACCAGAATAAAGGTCACACCTAGGAGTTCTCAGGAAGTTCTGCGGATATAGAATTGGTATCCAGGGGGGTCAGCTGCCCTCTATGTCTTCAGTGAAAAATAACAAGGCTGGCTCCTGAATTGGTCTTTTTGGCTCCTAAAGTTTACAAATATTTGTCAGGCCCTGTTTCAGTTAGTCATGAAAGAGCATCTAGTGCTGGTAAAGGATTTTAACCCACACATTTAAGAAAATGTAAAAAAAATAAAATAAACACACACCAATTAGAAAATAATTAGATTAGCAAATGTAAATTACAACAATAATAATGAACAAAAAATACACTTTTTATTGTACTGAGGAAAAAAGTTTCTTATGGTTATAACTGATTTTTCTTTTTCTGCTACTTATTATTAGCTTTTCATAGCTGCCTTCTGCTCACAAACATGTTTAGTACCGTCTCAGGATTCTTTGAGATACAGTTGTGTGATCATATGCAAATTATTTTGTTAGCGTTTTGTTGGCATATGGTTAGATCTGTTTCCATAATTTTTTTTTATTTGTTGATTTAACATCAACATTTAAGGGAGTATCGAACACCAGTGTAAAAAGCACCTTTTTTGTACTTCATCTGTGTATTGATTCTAGATAAAGTAAGTCTCCCTGACTGACTACTAACATGTGTAGCTTGGAGGAAAGACGTAACAGGGGGGATATGATAGAAACATTTATATACATAAAGGGAATCAACACAGTAACGGAAGAGAGTATCTTTAAAAGAAGAAAAACTACCACAACTAGAGGACATGGTCTTAAATTAGAGGGGCAACGATTTAAAAGTAATATCAGGAAGTATTACTTTATTGAGAGGGTATTGGATGCATGGAATAGCCCTCCAGCGGAAGTGGTAGAGGTAAACACAGTCAAGGATTTTAAACATGCGTGGGATAGACACAAGGCTATCCTAGCTAAAAGATAGGGAACTGGGGACTAATAAAAGTATTTAGAAAAATTGGGCAGACTAGATGGGCCGAATGGTTCTTATCTCCCGACACATTCTATGTTTCTATTATGTAATTCTTTTGATTGTGATATCCTGCAGTAAGACTGAGCGTTGTGTGCAAATACCGAATAAGTACTGTGATAATGCCTTACTTGCCTATGCCAAGTCTCCAGGGAACCAGATTTTAAAATGTAGACTTTGGTTGCAATAAATGTATTAAATCTAATCATTTCTTTTTCTGCTACTTTCTAGGGGATGGGCTTTGTTAATCATGTGTTCAGTGAAGAGAGCTTGAAGAAGCTGAATTTAAGTAATCTTGGAATTGGCCACACAAGGTACTCGACGTCTGGGAATTCTGCCCTGGAAAACTGTCAGCCATTTGTGGTTGAAACACTGCATGGGAAGATTGCGGTGGCACATAATGGAGAACTGGTGAATGCTGCACAGCTCAGACGGAAGGTAATGTTTTAATATGAAGCATGGTTATCTCTTTAGTGGGCATAGACAGGGACTAAATCATACAGACATTAGCTATGGTACTTTATAATATTACTCTTTATTTTAGTAAACACCCTTTCCCCAATGTTGACCTTATATTCAAACGGCACTGATGAAGTCTGCGCTAAACCATCTAGCATTTAAGCTCAGTATTGATTTTGTGTATGCACTGATTATTATGTTTTCAGTTTTGTTACGCTATAGTGTCTAAGGATGGTGTACCTTTTTGTTTGATCTTGGGCACATAGTATTGTCTATTTTCAGTAATGTAACAATCGGGCTATTCCCTTCTTGTGTCCCTATGAAGCAGCATTTTGTTCGACATTTCAGGCATGAAAACAAGATTTGTTTGATTCCCTGTCTCCAATGCTCATTTTACACAAATTAACTGTTAAGAGAATAATTCAAACTCCTTAAATGGCTGCTTGCTCCAGGCAAAAGCAATATTCCCTGCATGTCACGTGCTACATATCTGTGTATCGCCATAACGGCGCAATGCACATATGCATTGGGCAATCTTGGGCGTCGAGGAGGGGTATGTTGAAGCCTAGTTCGGGGAGGTGTATGTTGAAGCCTAGGTCGAGGAGGGGTATGTTGAAGCCTAGGTCGAGGAGGGGTATGTTGAAGCCTAGGTCGAGGAGGGGTATGTTGAAGCCTAGGTCGAGGAGGGGTATGTTGAAGCCTAGGTCGAGGAGGGGTATGTTGAAGCCTAGGTCGAGGAGGGGTATGTTGACATTGAGGTCGAGGAGGGGTATGTTGACATTGAGGTCGAGGAGGGGTATGTTGACATTGAGGTCGAGGAGGGGTATGTTGACATTGAGGTCGAGGAGGGGTATGTTGACATTGAGGTCGAGGAGGGGTATGTTGACATTGAGGTCGAGGAGGGGTATGTTGACATTGAGGTCGAGGAGGGGTATGTTGACACGGAGGTCGAGGAGGGGTATGTTGACACGGAGGTCGAGGAGGGGTATGTTGACACGGAGGTCGAGGAGGGGTATGTTGACACGGAGGTTTTAGAGGTAAGTATTGCAGGGGGAAAAAATGAACTGATGCATATTTGCCTTTAAAATCTACATTAGTAGACATGGAGGAAAAGCTTTACAATATTAAGGAAGGGATGCAGGTCACAAGCCTGGATGCAAGCATGGACATCTTGTACCTCTTCTAATTGGTTTAATGATGAGTGGTTAAGTGAGACCTACATCAAAGCAAGCATGTCAATGGAATAGAACAGTGGTGAATGGCATTTTCTGCAAGCATGACATTGCAACTTCAGACACCAGTGAGTGTGCTGTAAGTAAACTGCGTGGGTTATACGGTAATGAGAGATGGGGAAACTAAAATAAGCCGAGTCTACAATAAAAATGGGAGAGGGAAACATAATCTCATGGAAAATGGCACTTTGAGTTTGGACTGTATATTGTTACATAAATAGTTTACTTATTTCCTGCTAGGCCCCAGTTACCTTCCGAAGTACTCCTCTCCGTACTGGTGGATTAAACAAACGTGAAATTGCAAACTTCATGTGTGGATCATTCTGAATGGAAGACGCCACCAGGAGAAGAGTGCCACTCTATTTTTGATCTTTTCCTTTATCTACTCTCTGTAGTGCCGGGCATTTTTTATGACCTGGATTAATATTTCTTGACATTCATTCTCTGCTGCCTATTTTGGAATCTGCTTAGTTCTGTCAGAAGGGAGTTGAACTAGGGTCACATGAGTGGGTAATTATGCAAGAAAAGGCATTTTAAATGTGACACATGCCTCAGCAAAGGCAACATTTGTCTTATACTAATGCATCTAATATTTTCAATTATATTTTATGAAAAACAAAAAACATTCCATATGCATAGCTATGGAATAAAAACTCTCAGGTTAAAGCATCCTCTTTAAAACCTATAGTCTGCACACTATATAAAGGACTATTTTTGGTTAAAAAAAAAAATCAAGTGTAAGCATTTTAATTAGAAATGCTTTTATGAATCAACATAATTAGATCCTTCTTGAGTCCACTTAGCTCTTTACAGGTCTATCAGGGAGTTAACATCCTGGGTCAAATTGGACAGACTATGCGGGCTGAATGGTTCATATCTGCTGACACAGTCTATATTTCTATGTGGGACTTGTGTAAGAGCTAATTTATTGAGTGTGTTGGTGGCCATACTGCTAACAGGAATCAACACAGTAAAGGAAGAGAGTATAATTAAAATAAGAAAAACTACCACAACTAGAGGACATAGTCTTAAATTAGAGGGGCAATGATTTAAATGTAATATCAGGAAGTATTACGGAGAGGGTAGTGGATGTATGGAATAGCCTTCCAGTGGAAGTGGTAGAGGTAAACACAGTCAAGGATTTTAAGCATGTGTGGGATAGACACAAGGCTATCCTATCTATAAGACCGGGAATGGGGGACTAATAAAAGTACCGTATATACTCGAGTATAAGCCGAGTTTTTCAGCACAATTTTTGTGCTGAAAAATGCCCCCCTCGGCTTATACTCGAGTCAGTGGGGGAAAAAAAATAAATCTAAAACTTACCTCGTTCCTGCTCTATCCCCCGGTGCTCTGAAGCTGCGTGGCTGTGAGGGAAGCGTTGTGAGCTTCCCTCTGGTCGCGCGGTCAATAAAGTGTGTTTTTTTTAAACAAACTTTATTGACCGCGCGGCTGGAGGGGAGCACCGGGGGACAGAGCAGGAACGAGGTAAGTGCTGGGGTCTGGGGGAGGAGGGTGGCATAACGAGCATAGTAAGGGGCAATATCCTGGCAAATTGGGGTCAATATCCTGGCATATTGGGGGCAATATCCGGGCATATTGGGGGCAATATCCGGGCATATTAAATGGCATATTGGGGGCAATATTTACCAGTAGCTGCAGCATTTTCCACCCTAGGCTTATACTCGAGTCAATATTTTTTCCCAGTTCTTTGTGGTAAAATTAGGTGCCTCGGCTTATATTCGGGTCGGCTTATACTCGAGTATATACGGTATTTAGAAAATTGGGCAGACTAGATGGACCGAATGATTCTTATCTGCTGACACATTCTATACTATATACTCTCTATTAATTACTCCATTTAAATGTTTGCGATTCATCGTATGTTCCTCTTTATTATCCAATTTAAGACATTGTTTTCTAGTAGCAAAGTGATAGAGACGGAATGATTCATGGCTATGATGTTTAATCAATGGAGTTTATTTCAAATAGCACATTTGTATAAAACCGTTATCTGAAGTTACTCTCCCCTTCCAACTCTACTTACTTTAAAACATTTCTTTGTATAGAATGGAACTGTTGTTCCCCTTATCTTAAAAAGTGGTCCCTTTTCCTGGCTCCGTGTGGTGAAATGTTCTTCTCAGAAGGCCTTATATTGGCCTTCAGAAATATTTTGTACTTATTAAATAGAGATTTCTTTTTTTCTCGTAATGTAATTTGGCCATGGTCTGTCACCCAGTACTGCATGCATCACTGTAATTACTGGCTAGTATCTGACGACATGTTACATTTTTTTTAGGATTTTTTGTTTTCTTTTTTGATCTACATGCTTAAATATAGTGTGCTTTTTTTATTCTTTTTTTAAATTTTATTTCACTAAAAACAAAACTCGGTTTTGTTACATTGTGTTTAGAAGGACACTTGGCAAACCTGGTGTAGTCATTCTAAAAGGTGTCTCACTCTGACAATCTGATCTCATTGTAAACAGCTGATGCGACATGGAATTGGGCTCTCAACCAACTCGGATAGTGAACTAATTACTCAGCTTTTGGCTTTCACCCCACCTTTGGAGAACGATCACACTCCTGATTGGATCGCACGGTAAGATCATGCTTAAAAGAAGAAAACATTTTATTAAAGGGTCTTTTCTTGTGTATGGAGAGAGAATGTAACATAATGTAGAAATGTCTGCTGAGTTTTAATCTTTGCTGCTTGTGTAACTAGTAGGCCATGGTAAGGATGACAAAGCTGTCCCAGGGCATTGATTTTATGCCAATTGCCATGGTAGATAAATATCCAGCTATCCAGTGGTGGTTTGCTGCTATCACCAGGTTATATTTTGGGAATTAGGGGAAAAAAGGTCCCACCAAGTCTTACGCTGTAACCGTAAACCTAATTTATATGAATTATTCCAATCCCAATTTGGCCAAAAGGTATAATAAAAAAGGCCAACAATAATATAAGGGTAACCTGGTATTAAACATACCTCTGCTGAATTAGAGCGCAAACATAGTACTGATTTAAATGATAAAAAACCTGCAGAAGTATCATAGTGCTATAACACGAAAAATATTAAAATGCCATACATACAAAAATATGAGAGCAAAAAAATACCAAGAAACCATAAAGCCTACAATACATAAAGCTGCTGTTGAGCCCTGGATATTAGTTTCTTTCAAATCCAAGGATGGTTCTGATTCTTTCCTCCTATCCAGTGGCATGATGTTGCCCCTCAATATTACAGAGACCCTAGCATGTGACAAAAAGATGCCAAACAATTCAGCATATTTAAATCAATCCTTGGCATGAGTAATCCAACAATGTTGATAAATATTACAGCCTTTTTCTGTGTGTCTTTGATTAATGCATATTCCTTTTTATTCCTGTACCAGCATTACAAACCTAATGAATGAAACGCCAACATCTTATTCCCTGCTTGTTATGCACAATGATGTCATCTACGCTGTACGCGACCGCTACGGTAACCGACCTCTCTGCATTGGACGTCTAATCCCAGTCAACACCGAGGACAAAGGTATACAAATTTGTTTTGCAAACCTCATGTTATGGGAAGTGGTTCCTACAAATAAGTGGGATTAAGGTTACTAACTGCATAACATGCTAATTTGTGTTGACCAAAGCTTAGAAGGTTGTATCTCTCCGTTTACATTGACCAATTCCGAGGGTCCTCTTTCCATCCCTAACTAAACAAATGTAAAGTGCAGGATTGTTACAACAATGTATTTAATTACTTAGAGTTCTGACTTCAACCAGAAAACAACTCCTGTTTGTTTATTTAGCCGGAATATTGTTGTGTGCCCAGAGTAGTATACAGTATTTTGTACATTATACACTGCTATATCAAAGTGTACAAAAATATACTGTTTGAAATATGTCTAAGTCCCACTAATCCCTAAAAATAAAATGAATAGGCTTAGATAATTCCTGTTTTGCATGCGTAGTACAATTGCACAGAGTATATAAAACAGTTGCTATGTAAAGAGAGGAATTCTGGGTTGAGTTCATCTTGGCAACAGTGGAATGTTCCTGCTGTTTTCTGCAAGTTTAGAACTTTGCTCCAGGCTTTTTTTTTTTAACTTGGGAATTCAAAATATTATAATTCGTGAAATCACCTTCAATGTTGTTCGGAACTCTTAGAATACTTTTTTTTCAATTTTAGCTTAAGTATTGTATTTAAACAGACTAAGCCAGCAGTTTACATGAAATCTGTTTTATAGCAAGTGTTTTATTATATGTAACTGCGTACATCTTAGTTAAAGACTGTATATTTCATATTGTCTAACATGACCTCGCTGAGCCATTTTTCCTGATTTCCCATCCTTTTTATCTAATCTCTCTAGTCTGGCACAGTCGTCTGTGTAACCTTGTAATGGTAAAAATTGCACTCTCCATCAGACAGTCTGGTTTGTTCAAAATAGAGAACTTGTGACCCTGAGGCTTTTGTAGTGAAATCTGTGTTTGTAGCAATGACTGGAGTTACGGCAGATATTTGGTCTTTATTATTGCTCTGTACACTTCTCTGCACAGTGAAGAATTTTTTATATATATTTAAATGTATATTGTGTATTTAAAAAAATATGTATTTATTTTAAACAGTGAAGAACCCCGCAGAGACAGAAGGCTGGGTGGTCTCCTCTGAATCCTGCAGCTTTTTATCAATTGGTGCTGAGTACGTATATGAAAACTCTGCTTTGTAGTTTGTGAACATAACTTTCCTATACATGATACTTTCTTCCTAAAATGGCACTAAAGTTTATTTTCAAACTTTTTTGCTTCATTAATCGAAGTTAAAAACTGACTCAACATGGGTTTTCCTCTGAGCACTGCCTCTCAGCTGAGGCAGAACTTAGAGGATGCTGGCGCACGCTCGCCATGCATGACTGGTAGGATTCTGTCGGTCATTCATCTCTCTCTGCTAGTGCAGAGAAAGATCCTTATTTTTGAATGCCACAAACAAGTGACCTATTTAAGCATCATAACTGCCAGTCAGAGGATAAACTGGCAGCTTTCTTTAAAAAGTAAATTCCGCTTTATCCATACTAGGGCCAACACTCTTTTCTCTTGTGCCTCTATAGAACAATGTTTTTTGTGGTTCTTTTAAAGACTAAAACCTCAAGAAGAACTTTTTTTTTCTTCTTTCAAACAAGAGATAATTTGTTTTTGATTAAAAAGACTTCTAATGGACGCTGTTATGGAACAATATTCAATAGTGATTTCTATTTATTTAGGAAGATTCCTTGAAACTTCCAGGCAGCACTGATTAGTGCATGGTGTTTGTGAACACACAGCATGAGAGAGAATGTGTCAGCAGATTTTCTAAATACTTTTATTAGTCCCTGGCCTTATTTGATACCTAGGATAGCCTTGTGCCTATCCCACATTTAAACTCCTTCACTGTGTTTACCTCTACCACTTCCGCTGGCAGGCCGTTCAATACATGGAAGGAGATGTCATGTTGGTTGTGTGCCATGTAATCCATACAGTCAATTTATCATTGCCATTCTGCTACTTTAAAGATATTTTTTGGGAGTTTTGTCACTTTTTATGTTTTATTCTCTGCATTGGCTGATGTAATTTTTTTGCCTTTCACTAAAATCTCATCTAGCTCAGAGTATTAATCAGGCATTTGCCAGTGATCTGTAAACCTGATTGATTTCATCCCATTTTATGTGCAGGTATTATCGGGAAGTCATGCCAGGAGAAATAGTCAAGATCTCCAAACACGGAGTAGAGACTCTAGATATTGTGCCAAGATCGAATGCAAAGGAGCCATCTGCTTTTTGTATTTTTGAATATGTCTACTTTGCACGACCTGATTCTATTTTTGAAGGTAGGTTACGTACATATGTTGGACAAACATTATCAGTTTCCATTGCCTGATCTGCAGGCCAGGTTCTGATGTCATCATTATGTTGACTGGTTGTAATGCCAAATAAATGGAACACGCTCCATTGAATTATTCCGTTTTTTGGTATTGTTTAGAACTGACACAGGATTATCATGGAGACTGAGCACTAGGCTTTGCTAAACAATGTTTTATTTGTACTACCAGCGTGGTGCATGTTTTGTGTATTGTCATGTCTTTTTTCATTATCCGCAAATAAGAAACTGTTAGTTCATCTTCATATAATTTGTAGTTAAAATAAAATACACTATTCCACAGGTCAAATGGTGTACTCAGTCAGACGGAGATGTGGGCAGCAACTGGCCTTAGAAGCTCCAGTAGAGGCTGATTTGGTAAGCACTGTGCCAGAATCCGCCACACCAGCAGCCTTGGGATACGCTGAGAAGGTAAATCCTAGTTTAATTTTGTATAAAAATTACTTTTGCCAGCTTTGGATAAAAGTGCCCTGTTAAATGACCTATTTTATATTTTTAATGAACAAACATTTGCTGTTATTCTCCAGTGCGGCATTCAGTATGTAGAAGTACTGTGCAAGAATCGATATGTAGGAAGAACCTTTATTCAGCCAAATATGCGGCTACGGCAGCTCGGAGTGGCGAAAAAGTTTGGCGTTCTTTCGGATAACTTTGTTGGCAAGAGAGTAGTGCTGATTGACGATTCTATTGTACGAGGAAACACCATCTCTCCAATTATAAAGCTGTTGAGAGATTCTGGAGCAAAAGAGGTACAATGATTTCACCCTTATTAATAAAGAGAGTCTGTGTTTAATATATTTTTATATTCATTAACTCCTCATTGTGACAACATCGCATTCCCACACTCCACTTTGGGGGGGGAATTGCCAGTACATTGAACGTACATATGGCGGTAACAGAAAAGCTGATTAATTACTCAACACACCTTTTTATTTACTTATTTCTTTCTTTCATGGTCATTTTCTAGAAGATGGTTATACAATGAAGTATACACTGGTGAATTATTCAGATTATTTTGGTGGCAATATAGTCAATTAATTAGCAACATTTTTGAAATGTCATTCTTACAAAAATGAAGAATATGTATACAATGTTATTATCATTTATTACTAATTTATAAAATATCAAACCTTGTTTAATGATGAGTTTCAATTAACAGAGTCTAAAGGGTCGACTCGGCTAGCTCTGAAAATCAAAGCCCTGCGTTTCAGACCCAATCGGCTCACTTCAGTGATCCCGGTAACCCTAAAAATTCGGGCTACTCAGAGACCACCCATGTGATCTCGAAATGGCATGAAAATTGGCTAGTCTCGGACCTCACTATAGGCTTCTATGGGGTGAACTTCTTCTCCTCCTTTTTTCTGGGCCATTTTTGGAGAACTTTGGCTGTTTTGAAAATAGCCGAAGTCCTCCAGCAATGGCCCAAAACGAAATAAAATGTAAAAAATGATACAATAATTAAATACATCAAATTAAAAGTAAATAAACATAGTATACAAATTGATCTTTAAAGTGCTTATATTAGTGCGAATATACTATTATAATATACAACATGAATGTATTATTGTACATAAATATGTTTAGGTTTAAAATGTTTCATTTAATTCTTGTATACATTTCTGTTCAGTTCTCCAGCTAAAATCTGAAGAACTGAATTACCACCTCTCATCAATGTTGTGTACTTCTGAAAATAAAGTGTACACCCTACATAAAATAAAAACAAATGCGTGAAAGCGGAACAGCTCCTTTCAAAGATATTTTGGCTCAGCCAACAGTCTTTCAGCTTTTTGAGTTAATTAAGCCCAATGCAAATTGGAGTGTGAAGTTTTCTCTGACTACAGATGGAATTAATGCTTAATATGGATCTTGTTGCTCATGCTATATTTTGTTATCAAAGTAATATATTTGGCACAGTTTATACATGGCTAAATATATTAGATTCCATAGCAGATTTAAATTGCTTGTCTCGAGTATCCATTATAGTTAAACTATGCCTGCTTTAATTGCTCCCTGACTAAATGCCACTTAATTCATTACAGGTACATATAAGGGTGGCTTCTCCTCCAATAAAATACCCCTGTTACATGGGAATTAACATTCCCACCAAAGAAGAACTTGTTGCAAACAGACCAGAGTTCCAAGACTTAGCTGGTTATATTGGTAAGTTAAACATTTAATTATAGCCTTTTATTCTGCATTTGTCTCTTATAGATGTGGATTATATTATGTGCTTGCAGTCCTGGCAGCCTAACTAAATGTCAATATACCCTTTAAATCAGTAACCTAATGACTTAGTGATGAAACCTTTTATGTACTTGCACAGAAGGGAACAGTGAAATTGGACTTTTGTAATTGTATCATTTTATTGAATCGATCAGACATGTCTACTAATGAGAACATCCTGTATCCAAAGAAGCTTTAGATCTGTGTATTCTGTTTTATGCAAACCCCTTGACCTCTGTTCACTATGTAATTATGAGTTCTTGATTGACCAATTAGTTCCAGTTTTAACCAATCGCCCAACTTCCTGTGTGCTTTTGGATTATCATATAAGAAAAAAAGTGTGGGTTATATGAACATTTTTGTCTTTCAGGTGCAAACAGTGTTGTTTATCTCTCAGTGGATGGGCTCACATCAGCAGTCCGTGACGGTATCAAAGACTATAAAGACCAACAGAACGGCAAAACAGCATCATCTCGAGGCCATTGTACAGCATGTCTCACAGGAGAGTATCCCGTCCAGTTGGAATGGTGAACTGTCCAGTCTATGGTCCACCTAACACAGCTGCATCTAGAGACAATGACTGATGTTTAGCAGATGTGTTGCCAGTTGGATTGTTCTTTTTGTGAAACAGCGTAACCCCCACTCGGAGTACTAGTTCCTTTGTGATTTGGATCTAAGTGTGATGTCTCAAGATCTACACATTGTATAAAAATAATTCTTCTTACAGGTGCAGTCATTTTCTTTGTGATGTGGCAAGATGTAACCCACAATATCAACTGCTTTAAAAGCAAAAAGCAGGAGAACTGTCAATAAATCTGTTATTTTTACTGTAAGGGCCATTTTCTGTGTATTTCAGTTGCTGGGTAGTGAATGTCAGACATCCCAACTACACTAGAAATAGAGGACAAATGTTTTGTTTTAGAGTTGCCCGTGTTTACTTGAGCATGACTTTCTGTAGCCATCACTAACATCCCAAGTGGGTCTTCTCCCTTGCTGTGATATTTTTGCTTTTAATGCATGTAAGACAATTATTCCAGTCATTGTTTTACCAAGTGTTTGAGAGTTACTGTAGCTCAGTGAGGGAAAATGTTATCTGGCATGTCCAATCTTCTGCATGAAGACTAGATAAAGTGCCCTCTTTTCAGGCATTTCTTTCCACCAACATAAGCTCATTCTTGTTCCCCTTCCTATAATTTATCTTGCACTCAATTCCGATGATATTTACTGGGTTCTCCATAATTGATGGATACTTTTGGCATAAACAGTGTCACAGGTTAGCCATCACTGCATCTGTCAAATCATGAAGGATTTATTGTGTGAATAGTACATCTATGAACTGCAAACCCCTTAGTATCTAAATGCTACCAATGAGTGACTGTTTTGGACTCAAGACATTTCTTGTATACAAAGTTCAGTGCAAGAATATTAAACCATGACAAATTGTACCACAAGATTAGAATTACTGTATCTTCTGGTTTCTTTAAATGAATGTAGAGCAGGGAATTTTCACCAAACCTTTTAGTAATATTGTGTTACAAATTGCACAATTCTCATACCCTTCATTAGTGTTAGAAAATCTAAGTCCAGTATCGAATGAAGAGGCCCAGTTAGATGTTAAAATAATGCTATACAAATAGGCATCTTATTTCAGTCAGATCCTACATGCTGAAAGTAGCATTTTCTAATCCAAATGTAATGGGCATGTATCTTCAGATTTTCTATTGGGAGGTAGGGTAATGTATGATGTAAGATTTTTTTTTCCCCATGTTTAAATGTACAAAACCAAACCATTCTTAATGCATGAAATAATTAAATATGCCACCATATGCACATGACTAGAGTGCCTTCAAAGAGTGCAACTGAACACAAAAAAAAAAAAAAGTTTGCATCAAGTTAGTAATTAACAAGAATACAAACAAAGTATTGAGCCTGATTTTGCTTGCATAACATTAACAGGGGACATTCATTTTTAGACTGTCAGATGATGTGATCTCCCTTAATCTAAACAGTAACTTTCATTGAGGCTGCTTTGCTTGTATAGATCTTTCATTAAAGCATTTTTTTGTTAAGTCTACACTTAATGCAATCTTTCCATTAAAGAACTTAATGTTTGCTAATAGTTGTCTTCTATTTTACACACCCAGCTTTACAGCTAGTTTCTCTCTTGGAGGCACTGATATCAATAGTGTGCGATCTCTTGATTCTAATGTAAATACATGTAGATTTTTTCCTTACATTTATATATATATATATATATATATATATAAACACAATTTGCCAGAAAAAAAAAGTTTATTTGAATTGGAAATCTACAGAGTGAGTCATTGGCAGTAATGTTATATGCTGCATGCTCTGAGCTTAGCATCTGCCTGTTTAAGAGAGATCCAGGTGTTTAGCGTACAGGAGCGTAACTTTGACCACACCAAATGATTGTTTAAGCCAAATATCTGAGCAGCAAACTGAGCTGCAGCTTCAGGAGAGAGTACAGTGGAGCATCCAAGACCTAAAGAGACAAAATGTGTTACAACCAAGTGGCAAATCAATCAAGGATGACAGTCTTTAGACTCTAGGGCAGTGATGGTAAAGCCTGAGAACCTAATGATCTGCAGGATACCACATTAAATATCGCTGCAATTTCCCCTGAGATTATGCTTCCCTCTGCAGACTCTGCTCCTTTTATTTTCCCCTTCTCTCAAAATCATTTTCCCCTTTCTTATTAGCGTCTCTATGTATGATGGTGACTATGCACTTGGATGCCAAGTGCCACCTCAAAGGTTCTCGACAGCCACATGTGGCACCTGTTCCATTGGTTCACCACCACTGATCTAGGGTACCACAGGGCCATCATTAAAATATGGATACCCATATAAAAAGCTCTGCATGTTCCTACCATGTGTAAGGAAAGCCATTTTAAATTGGCCATACCCCGTTTACTTTCACAACATACCAGTGTGTGTATCTAATTGGTTAAGATGTTACAACCCAACTCATGTGTAACAAACAAGGGGAGGGAGGATTTCTTACCACTGGGCATCCGCAGGGAAGACCAAACATCTTGAGCACCCCAATCAGGTGTAAGTGGGGGGCAGTTAATTACAGGATAGGCAGTGTTCCCAGAAAGCACAGGTCCCAAACCATTGCTTCTACCTGCTACAGCAACAAAGACAGTTGGTATGCCATCTCCTGAAAGGGAACAGAAGAATGTTAGGAATATTGTATTTCCATCAAATTATTGATTTGGTAAATAACCAACATGCTCCTATGATACATGCCCACGCAACTTTCTTACCTCCTTCTGATTATAGGTTCATTATATACAGCCAACGATAAAAAGGTAAATCAAAAATGAGTTGTGTAGGCCCCCAAAGCCTCCAGTATAAAGGCGATTTAGTGCACCTTCAATGCCTGTTTCCTAACCTTCCCGGTGATCAAGTGGTAGTGGAGGGTCCTGCTGCAAACCCTTGGTGATCCAGTGGGGCTTCACTAGGTGTGACTCAGGTGTTCAGTGGAGGATAAGGTTATCTTCCAGAGCTTGAACTCTGGAGTCAGCTGTTAGTTTTTTAAAGCGGAATGCAACCAAACTTATTTGTAGGGCAGTAATATACAACTATAGATTTGTTCTCCATCTAGAAAGCTTACACAAACTATGTACATGTTAACTTAGTGGCTGCTGTGTTCAGCTGTAATTTTCCTCTAACTTAATATACCTACACATTATATACGGTATCACATGGGGGCTCTCTTTGGATATTCTTATCATATATTTACTATAAAATAGAAAATAAGATTTTCTGGCTGACATTAATCGTTTACACTATTACAAACTGTTAAGATCCCGTCTAAATTGTGGTGCATAGATCAAAACATCGCTGGATATACCGGTACATCCAGCATCACCATGTGACATGTTTTCTGCGATTTACCTGGTACATCCATCCGTTAACAGACATGTATTTCACCTATGAGTGTTTGTCAATAGTAGCTCACCTTCATACTCAGACTTAATACGCAGGGTCTCATCAGGCCCTTTGTGTGCAGACGTCACCCTCAGTTCACATGGGATTCCATAGTTTGCACAAGCATTCTTTATTTTTTCACAATGAGCAAGGTCAGAAATGGATCCCATAAGCACAACCACTCTGCCATGGCTCACAGAGGTATTTAATAGCTGGGGGGAAAAATAAGAATTAATGGAAATTGTACAGAGCACTGGTGAGACCTCACTTGGAGTATTGTACGCAGTACTGGAGACCGTATCTCCAGAAGGATATTGATACTTTGGAGAGAGTTCAGAGAAGGGCTACTAAACTGGTTCATGGGTTGAAGGATAAAACTTACCAGGAAAGGTTAAAGCATCTTAACATGTATAGCTTGGAGGAAAGACCTAACAGGGGGGATATGATAGAAACATTTAAATACATAAAGGGAATCAACACAGTAAAGGAAGAGAGTATATTTAAAAGAAGAAAAACTACCACAACTAGAGGACATAGTCTTAAATTAGAGGGGCAACTATTTGAAAGTAATATCAGGAAGTATTACTTTACTGAGAGAGTAGTGGATGTATGGAATAGCCTGCCAGCAGAAGTGGTAGAGGTAAACACAGTCAAGGATTTTAAGCATGCGTGGGATAGACACAAGGCTATCCTAGCTATAAGAGCGGGAACGGGGGACTAATAAAAGTACTAAAAAGAAAAAATTGGCCAGACTAGATGGACCGAATGGTTCTTATCTGCCGACACATTCTATGTTTCTATGAAATATGGGAAACGAAAATTCACTTTGGTAAAAGATAGAAACCCAAATTCACAGCCCTGCTCCCCATCCAATGCCATATTACCACTGTCACCCCCCACCAAAAGGGAATGAAGGAGCAGACAATTAAGGGAACTGTATCGCCTATTTGTTTTGTTTTTTTACTCAATGTAGGAGGATAAAAAGTGAAAAAATGATCTATACTTTGTGTTAAAATTGCATGCAAATGTCTAAATTAGGAGGATTTTTTTTTTTTTTAATTGGGTCGCTTATGACATCACCGGTTGACGAATATGCAAATTAACAAGGTGTGTAAGCTAGCCATAACAGCCTCAGATTGTTAGACTTTTGTGCTGGGTTGCTTTTACTCTGAAGTCAAGGTTATTACAAAATCTCTAACTCAGCCCAACAAAAACCCAGCTGTTCATTCAGGTGGTAATATGAATAGAGATGGAGATAAAAGCCAATCCTAACAATACAATCAGCTGGTTTTGAAGACTTGTACAAAAAGTGAGATCGGCAACAATACAAAAAAGGGCAGACATTCTGTTGCATAATAAGACATTGGACTGGACAATATTCTATTGGAAGGAAAGACCTATTTAATGGATTAAAAGAGGAACAAGCCATAGCAGCAATAACAAAGTATCCTCTGTTAACTGTGCTCATGACAGTTTTGCCAAATTAACTACAGACCATGTGCTATTTAACCAACAAGGGAGTGGGGGGGGCTGGGGTCAAATAAATGAGGAATATCCTTCCTTGAGAAGCTCACCTCCACTTTGTCTGCAACCCATTCAAAATTCCTCTTCACCATCTGCATTGCCTCAGGTGTTATTTCTTTTAGGTCACGATAAGTCTTAATATGAAGAGAAAAGAAAAAAAAAAAAAGCAAGCAGAGCGGGATATATTAAACAAGGAGTTTTTGGAAACTATAGTCAGATTAGAGTTTCACAGTGAGGGAAATAATGGCAAAAATGTAGACATTAATAAGTTGGCCCTGCTATGCAGATATAATCTCTTTAAAATTAGATATGCTTTGTTAAAAAAAAAAAAAAAAAACTATTAAGATTAAGTAGGACAAGAACTAAGCAGCTTGCAGCCCAAGTTGGCATGACATGTTGGTCAAACACACAAGTCTTTGTTCTGTTGCTTCCTTGCAGTGGGAGCATTTACTAAGTGTCCTTAAAACTGAATTTACCCCTACAATATCATGAGTTACAATTTAAAAAGTGACTAAGACAGAATTTATTTTTTATAAGGTATTTTTAAACAAGCAACGCCAGAACAAGGAGAGAAAAACAATAAATAAAGAGTGAAAAAGCACAGGGTACATTGCACTGGGAATTTGGTCAATCTGTACAAAAAACACTGAAGGTACATTGCGCCAAAACATATTGGCGCAAAGTTCATATAACTTACTTGTTTATCCTTTTGTTGGGTCTTGTCTCCAGAAGGCCACAAACGCCAAGAATCATTGTCAATCACATCAGCAAGGACAATTTCCTTTTTAGTCACATCAACACCAAACTCAATCTAATAGGACGGAGAGACAAAAAAAGATATAACATTAAAACATTTGATTGTGTAAGATGCCTAATTTGTAAATTAGTTATAGGTTTATCATTTGCACCCTTGAATGCTTTACGGAGCAGATGTGTATCTGGTCTGCATCATTTTGTTATGTATAAAGATATCTTCAGATTGAATTGAACCAGATCCACAAATCAGGATACATTTTAGCAAAGGCAGGAAAACCATTCAAAATAAAACTAAGCTTTGCAGGAAATTGGGGAAATGCACCAATTCAAGATTCTCCACGATTAGACAAAAGCACATGTCTGTATGTGAAAGTCATGTAGTATGTGCAAAGAAGGTGACTTTAGTACAAACAATTCATAGCACTCTAATCCACAGCACTGTACCTTCATGTCTACGAGCGTGCAGTCTTGAGTTAACCAAGCTTTCTCCAGAATTTCAAAGATGGCAACTGTGGAATGATTCATGATGTCCACCTCTGCCTGGCCAATGAGGAGGCCAGCAAAATTAAGTTTAGCTGCGATCAATTGCTCCTCTGACCACTGTGGATCGTTATTAGCATCATCCTGTGAATATATAACAGTTACACATGAACACAAGGAAGGACAAACATACACATTGTACAGATGTAATTAAATGGAAAGTTGTTCCAATAGGTTACCATTAGTCTATTCAGCAGGAAAAAAAAAGTGCTACCAATATGGATTTGTTTTGTCGGCTGTTTTGTCAATCATAGGTTCATATCTGCGTGACCGTTTACCTTAAAAAACAGCTCTACTTTGGGAGGTGAAAACCTGTAACCCTCCTTCACTCCAGGATTTCTCTTTAAGAATGAGCCAGTTGCAATTCTTCTGCAAACCCATTCAATAGGAATCATTTCACAGTGAGTAGCAATGAATCCAGTGCCACTGCATTTCTTGACAAAAGCAGTTTTGATACCTGAGAAGAATTCCAGAAAGTTAGGACGAGACAAGAAAAATCCCACACAAATAAACTGTAGTAGTAGTAGTTATCTGATAAACGGTCCATTAACTGCTGTTACTTCAGGAGATACAGATGGGTTTATGAACATGGACTTAGTGCTATATTCATATAGCTGAAGAGATGCAGTGAAGGCGCTCTACTTGGCAGAGTCTTCAATGGTAAGAATGAAGTCTGAGTCAAGACATGCTTTATTTTGCCTCTATGCCAGTGCCATGCACTCTTTCACATGACTCAGACAGCATTAACTATGTGCTTGGACGTGACATTGGGAGACCTCCATCTTTGCTTAGACCAAATCTGCGGTTTAAAAATTCACCTTGGGCAATGCCTAGCGATTTAGGTTTAAAAAGTTTCACTGTTTTTTGACAGTCAAGTGGGCTTAGACTGATAGACCATGGCAGCTTAGATACAAGCAGATTAGGGAGAACAGAGGATTGTACCAGTGATTCACAAAAAAAAAAAAAAACAGGAGGATAACAAGTTTTCCTAAAGAAAGGTATAAACATTTCATCTGTACATTGGCTAGCAAAACATAATGGGCAGCAAATGTACAGATTAAGGGAGGTATACCTACATGCCAAGGCACGTGTTTCAGCCAGTTCGGCTAGACTTAATTTTCATGGAATTTTAGGTTTAATAAAAATACTTCATATAAGAAGTACTTGCCTGGAGTCCTTTGATGTTTGTCTCAAACCTCATACGTCAAGGTATATAGCTACCTGCCTCCACCAATATGGGTACCAACTCAGGGGCACACTAAACCGCCCTAAACTGAGGGCAGACATCTGTTTCACCAGCCCATAATGAAGTGGTACTAAAGGTTTTCATTTTTAAAAAAAAGTTTTCATGACTGGAACACTTTAAAATGACTTTTGGAAAGTCCTGCCAGGATACAATATGCAAACTAAAAGAAGACGTTTGTTGTAATGCATAGAGGTGGAAAAGACCTTACAGGTAGGACTGCATCTTCCATTAGGCCACACTTACCTGCTTCCTGCAGGAGTTTGAAGACACAGCTGGTTGTCTTATTGGAGATGTGGGCCTTTCCCTCCATATGATCCTTTCTGGCTGCATTTCCTGCAGTAATTTGGTCCTTGGACAGCATAAGGACACAGCCTTGGTGATCCAGCAACTCATAAACCTCTTTAGTTTTACCTTCATTTAGCTTCTTGCCAAGCCGCAGTTCTGAAAAAAAGACAAAAACCATTATAACACCATGAAATAGTGAACAAAGCTTACTCTTTAAAGGATACAGAATCAATTTTATACAAAGTAGTGTGTTTAAAATGCATCACTGTCTGAATAACTATATAAAAATATAACACTCAACACCAGAGTTGAGTGGACACCTGGATGTTCGGGTTCGGCCGAATTTCAGAAAAAAGTCCGGGTTCGGGCTTGAACTTGACCCTGAACCCCATTGAAGTCAAGGGGGACCCAAACTTTTGGCCACTAAAATTCCTCTAAAAAAGTCCTGGAACGGGCTGCAAAAGGAAGTAAAATGGGGGTAAGAGTAGGACAAGTGCCCTGCAAACAAATATGGATAGGAAAATAATTTCAAATAACATAAAATACATACAAATTAAAAATACAGCTGAGCCATAAAATAGCACTAGATGGAATCTTTGATTTTAGCTTTGGAAGAACATAAATCTAAATCTAAAGCATGGCTGCCAAGAGGATCAACAGAATTATCCATTTGAGAGAGGGTTGAAGTGCAGGGTATTCTCTTTCAGTTTATACTAAGTGACCCATGGGTTGAGGAGGCGGTGACCGTGGCGGTGTCGGTGGAAGCGGCGCTGGAGGAGGAGGCCAGAATTTTTAAAAGTGCGCTGTAAGCACAGTATTTGACGGTTCTATTTGACTCTCATATGTAATACATGTAATGCTATTGCTATTCTATAAACCGAAATAGAGTCTCCATTCATACAAATAGGTCAATTGACCTATTAGAGTCCCATTCATACGAATATTCTATTTCGGTTTATAGATTAGCAATAGCATTACATGTATTCCATAAACCGAAAGTCTTTCGGTTTATGATACACATGTAATGCTATTGGCTTTCTATAAACCGAAATTCTTATGAATGGGGACTCTACTTCGGTTTATGGAAAGCCAATAGCATTACATACAATGTAATCGCTGAACTCCAACACGAACATACAGTGGAATGTCCGTGTTCGGGGTCCAAAAACCAGTAGTGTATCTTCCACAAGGCAAACAAGGCACTCGCCTAGGGCGGCACTTTACCAGAGGGCGGCACTTTGCCAGAGGGTGTTAAAGCACACTTCTGGTGCTTCAAACATTTTCACTCCCTCGGAAGGTGATGGTGGCATGTAATGGGGTGATTGGGCATTTAATGTGTGTGCAATGTGGGTGATGGGGCATGTCATAAGTATACAACATGGGTGGGGGGAGTGCCCTAATTTTGTCTGCCTAGGCCAGCACAAAACCAAGATACACTACTGCCAAAAACTGTAATGTTCGGTACGAACCCGAACAGTGCAGTTCGGGTTCGCTCAACACATGATTTTTGGAATTGCATCTAGTAAAATTTCCATATGGAATTTAAAAAAAACAAAAATCTGCCTTGGGCAATTGTTTAGTTTACTATAGGATTGTTGGCTAAATACCCCTTACACCTGACTGAATATCAAGAGGCATGAAGCTCCCAAACATCTGCAGTGCCCAGGTTAGCCACCACTGCTTTATGGTATAATGTAAAACATTTTGGACTAATTGAACAGAAAGAAAAATATAGTAATGGACAAAAGGAAGAAAATCCCACACATCGGTTGCTTTTATTCTGCGAAAATGTTTGCATTTCATGAAAAGACCCAATACATGCAAAACAAACAGGTAGATTGCAATAGAGGAAAATACCAAATTCATTAGTTTGCATCAGATCGGATAGGGTGATTGGCTCTTTTTGCGATCATTGCCGATTGACCGGGATCAAGTGACGTATTTCTGCCAGTTTACGGGCATGTAAAGTCTAGACGCACTTTATAAAGTCAAGCTTTAAAAGAATGTAAACACCAAGTGCATGCTTTCTAAGACGAGTTTTTAAGCGAGTTCAGCCCAGCAGTGGCAGAGATTCATGAGGCCTACACAAAAAAACAAATTAGGGCACCAGCTTGTTTGTGATGAAATCAGTCCCACATGTGTTTAATCAAAAGACTAGCTAATGGTCAAAGCAAATTAATAACTGCAATCTAATTAATGAAGAAACTAACCTGTGGAGGGTTCCATAGCGGTGATGCACCAGGCTGCCTGTAACAAACACACACATATTAGGGTTTAGATTAACACGATATGGCGCATTACACTTATCCTACGCAATTCGTGCTCTAAATCCGGGTAATACGCGAGTCGCCTTCCACCCTTAAGCTGCTGCTGTAGTAAAGGAAGCGCCATGTGAAGAAAACACGTGGTGCGATCTCCCCCCAGAGAGCTGCACATACACACGGTACCTGTACTAAACCCGAGTTCACGGACAAGAGGATACGAAATGGAACGCAGCGGGGAAAGATTCCAATAAGGAAGATGCGTAAACCACACCTCTGACAGCTGACCAATCGGGGCTCATCCTACGTATGTATTTAGCATACCGCATCCTTAACCATACGAATGCTGGAGGATTTTATGACATGACTACGAATTAAGAACGTTATATTGTGCCACTGATGGGAACACATATCTTGTACACTCAGTACATCACAAGAAATGCACTGCCACAGGATAGTCAGCACTGCCCTAATTAAATCGCAACTGAGAGCTTGGGATGTAATAATCCAATCTATTAAATGGAGACAGAAAGATAGATAAGCTACACTGTAAGAGAAGTTAGACAAACTAGAATAGACTGGTACGTGAGGTAGAGAGCCCTGCTCGCAAGCTTTTTATATTAACAATTTATGTAATCTGATAAATCATTTCGAACAAGAATTAAGTATTTAATTTACACAGATTTATATAAAACATTATATTTAATGTGCATCTAGGAAAGTTGATCATGGCTGCTTCACCTATGACAGTTCAGCGTGGCAGTTTGAACTGTCAGCAGTGAAAGTCATTGTGACTACTTCATTGCAGCAATGGAAGCTCTTACTAACATACACCTCCCCTAAAAGGGACCCTGAACCCCCATACTAAAACCCACAACTAAAACACGAATACCCCACAAACCTTTATACTAACACTACCCCCCAAACCCTTATACTAATACCTAACCCCCACCCCGAACCCTAATGCTAATACCTAACCCCCCCAAACCCTAATACTAATACCTAACCCCCCGAACCCTAATGCTAACCCCCCAACCCTAACACTAATACCTAACCCCCAGAACCCTAATACTAATACCTAACCCCCCAAACTTTAATACTAATATCTAACCCCCCCGAACCCTAATACCAAAAACATCCCCCCAACCCTAACACTAATACCTAACCCCCCAAACTCTAATACTAATACCTAACCCCCCAAACTTTAATACTAATATCTAACCCCCCTAACCCTAATACCAAAAACATCCCCCCAACCCTAACACTAATACCTAACCCCCCAAACTCTAATACTAATACCTAACCCCCAAACTTTAATACTAATATCTAACCCCCCGAACCCTAATACCAAAAACATCCCCCCAACCCTAACACTAATGCCTAACCTCTGATAATACTCACCTTGTGCGATCCCGCGATGAACTGTCCCACGAAAAAAGGTGACGATGGCCATTGCGCGAGAGGTCACCGTGAAGTGGCTGCTTTTAAGCAGCCGCTATGAGCAATCCCATCCTCATTTAATGTAATGTATTTTATTTACACAGATTTATATAACACACATTTGCTGGAGCTCTGTGAAACACTTAAATGAACTAAAATCTCTGAGCTCCCAGAAAAGAGGGACAATAGAGGAGGAAAGAGGAACAAGGGAATTTGGGTGCAAAATAGGGAGTGTCCCTCCTTAAAAGGGATACTTATGAGGTACGTATATATATCATCAACTTTACCACACCAAAAATCAAATCATAATGATAGCAAAGTATTAATTAGGGTACACTGATAGCCTAGTTAACCATAGGTCATAGAAAGTGACTGTTGGTGGGGCTTTACTGGAACATTTTAAGTGACCAATTAATAGCTATTTATGTAATTTGGGAAATAATTTCCAATAAGAATAAAGGGTTTTATTTACAAATAACTAATTCATATTAACTCAATGTCTGCAGTTTGAACACACTGAATGGTGAGTTTTGCTGCTGTGGAGCTCTGTTCGGTGTTAGGAAGCAACTCACCTGAGAGCTGAATCCTTGGCTTGGCTGATCACCCTGTGATGGATTCCAGCAGACATGGTGAGAAGTATCCACAGACTGTCTTATTGTAGGACCTGAATGTGTTTTATCTTGAGCCCCTGCCCTTCCAGAATTCTTTCTTTTATCTGCTACTTGAAGTTCTGTGGAAAAAAAAGAAGAATGTGTATAAAAAATGTCACTTTAACCTGAAGATCGTGGGATCTTTAAATAGCGGTCATTTTAAACTTAACACTATTTTGTTAAGATGTCCTAAGGTAGGTTAAAGAAACAGAAGGTGGGTATATACACACACAAAATATATATAATAGTTACAGAAATTACAACACTGAAATTGTTCACTGGATGAGTGAACAAGATCTGATCATATGCATATGATTAATATGATATATGATTAAGTGCCGTAGGCGCGAAAACGCGTCATGCTGGTTTCATCTGCTTTATCCCTTTTCCACTTTTGCTGTGTATACGATTACCTGCTTCAATACATGATTACATTTCACCATTTTCTATGGATCCCGAGAGCGCCGTCTAGTTTATGTGCCTTCTCTACACAAGATTACTTAAGATCTACTTAAGATCTGATCAGGTCTAAATAAGTAAATCCCACAAATCTCTGAGATGTTAAGCTCATGCCTTCATGGGACATATTCAGGATACTGTCAATTTTCTTTTTCTTGTTGACGTTATATGGTGTGAAGGGATAAATATAAACACCCTGCTTAAAATGAGATGTAACCCTTAAAGGAGTTATGTTTAGAATGTGAATGTAGAGAATAACAAATGATGACAAATGATTTGTACATGGGGTTATGTATAACTGTGTTTCTGTCAGAAAAGTAGTGTATAATTAATATCCATGCTTATGTATAAAATGATTTGCGACAGAAAAAAACACGATGTGCCAATTGTGCCAAATAAAAGGTGATCTAATTTTGCTGCATGCTATGTATAAAAAAAGTTGCACATTTGTGACTATTTTAGATTACTTTAATGAATTACATTTCTCTGCCAATCCTAATCTGGCAACGTGAGAATGAAAAGTCGCAGTTTTGCGCCTTTTTTGTTTGTATAAAACCCTTGCTGACATAGACACAACAGGAAAAAGAATTAGGATTAGACATAAAACAGCACATTAATACATAACCCCCACTGTGCTTAGCAGAAATACTAGCAAACACTTTCATCAAGAGAAAAAAGTTGATGTCAGGGTAGGGTGGCAACGTATTGCCCAGGGTGGGGCAAAAACAATTTAGTGGCCACCGTGCAACTTAATCAACCCACCTGTTAACATCAGAGACATAGATAGGCAGGGAAGCCTCTTTGATAGAAAGCTTGGCGTACTAAAGCATTTAAAAGTGAAAAGTACAACCCCAGCCCATTGAGTCCGTTTAGAGAGCAGCTGGGATGATATTTGCCCCGTGCTACCACTGCGAGACAGCCTATAATGTTACCTTGTGATGCATATTCCCCATTAACCCCTTTGTGACGTATTGTGCTTGCATCCCAGATGACGCAAGCACCAAAACGTCACATTTTGTTCCTGACCACCAATCCCAAGGTGATCAGTCGCCAGAAACACTATAGCAGAGACCCAGTCAGGGTCTTATTAGACCCTGTGGGTCCCTGACGAAAGATCACAAGACCTCCCAAACCCGGAAGTTTGGGCACAGCGTGATTAAGTAAAATGTAGCAAAGCTTGCTTTGAGCATTGGCTACATTTTCCCTGTCAGACTGAGGCCACTCAAAGTGGCCCCATCTGACAGGTAGGATCCCGCTGCAAGTCCCAGGAGCCGCGATGAGCTGTTAAACGCAGGATGTTCTATGCCGTCCTGGTGTCTTTTAAGTACACTAAAATCAGGACGGCATAGAGCATCCTAGTGTCACAAAGGGGTTAAATGGTCAGTTCCACCTACAGAGCCTACATTTCTTGATAAGTTTTGCATTATGTAAAGTAAACAAAAGATTTTCCTCAACACTCCAAAAAGCTGAAAATAATATACAATAGATTTATGGTTGTATTTAATACCAACAGGTCTGACTATCTCTCCACTCTCTCTTTATTGGATGTCACTGAATTTCAGGGGTCTGGTGGGATTATTTTCAATATAAAACTAGAGGCGAACTGTAATAAAAATCATAAAAGAAAAAAGCTGGAGCAAAGTCCAATTAAACATTAGTTTGCTTGTTTAAAGCTTTACCCCAGAGTACAGCTGTAACACAGCGTTTCCCTACTATGAATATATGGAAGTTTAATAAAAAGGTGGTGCCTATAATCCAGCGCACATCGGGTACAAATAACTCTGGGGGATTGATCCAAGCGTTACTAGGCCTCCTTTTCCTTGAAATAAATTACTGGCCAAGCTTTTGCCTCCACAGGCCTAACATGGGCCTCAAGCTAATTTTTTACAGTCCGGTAAAATACTGTCTGGGTGCAACCCTAGTCACGATTAAAATTCACAAAGAAAACATAGTGAGCAGGTCTCTTTCACGTTTCACCTACAATGCTTAGTCATAGATAACTATGGCGGCTATTCACTAAAAGGTGAGTTGAAGTGAGATGCACATTTCAACTCACCAGTTTAGCTGCAGCTTGAACAGGGTTTCCCCCACTAGGAAATGCATCATGGTTTATCCCTGCACAATATATAGCTAAACTGGTGAGATGAAATGTTTGTCTCGCCTTAACTCACATGCAACTCACCTTTTAGTGAATAGCCCCCTATCCATGACTAAGATGTGTAGGCAAAATAAGTAAGAGACAAGCTCGCTAGATTTTCTTTGTGATTTTTAATTGCTGAATTATCAGTGGATGACACATATTTATTCCATTAGAAAAATTTACAACATACAGAAAATAAGTTAGGTATAACTGTCCCTTTAACAGCAGTTCATTTGCATATCATGCCACAAAAACACAGTTTTCTCTTAATCCGTGCATTTCCTTGCAATTCTGCTAATGCATTGTATAGGTAACTTTTCCTAATATTTTTAGTCTCTGCACGACCTTTCACCTACTGGATAACCTACCAGTTGGAGGAGCCTTTCTTTTGATCCCTGCACCACGTACTCTGTCTTCAGTAATCTCAGCAACGCTTTCATCAGCTGCCAAGAGGAAATGATCAGTTATAACTGTACATCGTAACTGGCAGGTCAGGAACAACATTGGATTAGTTGTGTCTTGAGTTATGAATTTTTCCATTTGAATTTACATAGGAAACAATGGGAGAGCTTATGGGGGCAATATGGTGTTTCCCATCCCAGTGGATATCCCTGCTTCTTTAAAAACTATTTATTCACTTGTTTAACACAACGGTATTTCTTATTCAAGCATTTTGGGAGAGATATTTTTTGTTCCTTCTCAGTTAATTTAAGTTTTACCATACCTCCATGTCCATCTTGCATTTTTACCTGTAATCCGTTGTGGTAGATTATAATCTACTGAGGTTTGTTCTCTACAATCGTTTCCAAATGAAATCCCATTTTTTACTTCCCTTCCTTCAACTGCCGATATCTTTGGCATCTGGATTATATTATCTATCTCATCATAGAATTTCATGGATTTTGCCACCAGACTCTGCTGAGCTCCATTATTACGTATAGCATAGTACTCATATTTAAGGTTCTTGTACTTTGTTCGGCACTGTTTCCAGTCTCTGTTAACTCCAAATTCCATCATTCTCTGGGAGATCTCCTCAAACAGCTCTCTGTTCCTGAATGTGCCTTCCAGTTGCCGACAGATCCTTTCATCTGACCATACATTCAACAAGGATCTGACTTCATGATCACTCCAGTTCCGTCCTGCCCCACTGTCATTTACAGTTACGATCTTGAAATCATTGTCCACATCCTCCTGTAACTCAGTATTAACACCTAGATAGACAGATAAAGAAAACGATCCACTATAAAGCTTTGTCTTAGTTTAATTTCAATAATTTATATTTTGAATAAACACACAAGGGTTGACACTCAGGTAGCTGTGGTTTTCGGCACCGAAATGGTGCCTCCAAATTGCAAATTAATTCGTATCACATCGGTAACAAGTCGCTACCCAAATTTCAAGCTACATATGTGTAATTCGGACATCATAGCCGATTCCACGGTGATATCTCCCAACACTGAAATCAGCTGAAATGCAATGAAGCAAAGTGTTAGCCTCTGTTCTCCCCATACACTTCTACTTTGACATAGCCAAAGTCTACTGAAATGGCATGAAGTGTAAATTAAATACATAAACATAACAATAAAGTAAATTAACATAAAATAATTGAAAATATGTTTTTATTAAAATTTAGACATGCTTACATTAATGTAAATATACTACTTTAATATATAACATTAATGTATTATAATTGTATACAAGTATTTTTGTGTTTAAAATATGTTACTTTTCTATTCAATTCTCCAGTTAAAATCTGGAGAACTGAAATGGGTGAATGTTACACTACTTAATTCGGAGCGTGTTCGGAGGTGATTGACACATATGGTTAGCCAAAAATCTATAGTTTTAATTGCAAAAATGCCCTGATCCAACTGCTTCTGATGCTTCGTTTTCCGAACTGCCCAAACAGCCAGTCCGGATCTGAATTCAGTGATACTGAGTAACTGGAATTCGTTCATTTGTAATCCCGACCGTAATCCATTCCGGGACAAAATTGGAACTACCCGAGTCAACTCTCTAGTAATTCATCATTTGTTTCACTATCACTACGCTCAAATTATTGATAACTAGTAACTAATTTCAGTCTGAAATGTTATTTTCATGTCTATTAATAAGAATAAAAACAGTTACAATGTCTAACACGAGGGATACAAGGTGCAGTCAATTTGGAATGATCACGTTTCACAATGATAGCTGTGTACATTCAGATTGCAACACTTGTACTTATAACAGGGCATCTCTTAATTAATCATTACTACATTGTAGGAACGTCCAAGTTTTTCTTGAAGTGGGCTGCATGTACTGAAATGCATTTGTGTATTGGGCCTAGTGAATTTATTTTACTTACAGTAATAGTAATATTTAAGTAATAGCTTGTTAGACTAGCTTGTTATCCTTAGAAAAATATTTTGTTATTAATTAGTAAAACAAGAGCAGTGCAAAACAGTTTAAATGGACTTTATTCAGACACAACTACATATTCATAGGGCTATTAAGATTATTTCTAGTTAAGTCAGTTATGTGGGCCTCATTTAGCCCATGGGCTGTACCTTGGCCACCTCAGTGACACAGAGAAAACTAATTGAATATAACACATTGAATTGTTGTAGTGCAAATCCAATTTCAGCTGTAATAATGATTTGCATTAACTCTTAACTTTACATTGCAACTAAATTGGCAAGGAATTGGCATCTGGAAAGATAAAAGAATAAAGTAATATGGTCATGTTTTCCATGTAGCCTCACTCCTAGATATTTATATGGTGATCAGCCACATAACCTGAAGAGATAGTCGGTATTTTAGTAACTAAATATACACAAGGTCAAGCCATGACATATACATAACATTTACTTAACAATAGAATAAGTATCAGTAGTTATGCATCTCACTGATTGTTTTGATTGCGTTCCTGGTAGACTATATTGGGTCTATTCAGTAAAACCTGATTTAGTCTCAATGTTCTCGAAGCTGGGAGGGTGAATTTGAATTAAAATAAAATTCGACCTTCTAACTTGACCACCTTGAGCTATTCACTAAACTGCACCTTCCTGTCCCTTCCCTTTCTACAAAGACACTGCCCACCACCCTGGCACACAAAGAGTACCCTGTGAAAAAATATATCTTAAATTAATGTCCCTCGAGGATCCGTGATGCCCTCAATCCTGATCTTCAGCCCAGGGGATAAAACGGACACACATACTGATCTCTCAGACGTCTAGGGTTGAGATCTGAAGTGGCTGCTTCCTAATGCTTAATTTAGAGGTCTTCCTGCTTTGAAGCCATCCTTTGGTTGGTTTTGAAACCTGGAAGCAGGAAGCCGTGCCGGGCTGAGGTTGCATTATGTGTCAAGTTTTTTTTTCCGGCACAATTTTTTAAATAGGTGAGTTTAATTATTTTTATGGATGGCTCTTTCCCTGGGCATAAGATGAGGATCTTTAAAAAGATTTAAAAGTACAATGAAATAGATAACAGGGCATCGTTTGTGTGCCAGGTGGGGTGACACTCAAAGGGTGTTTTTTTTTTTACAGGTTTATTTGTTTTATTAATTAATGCCCCCCCATACCTGCGGATTTCATTTTTATATGATTTATTTTACGGAAGACGTTTGGCCAGCTTCTGGCTCCAATTGTATAATTGGCTAGCCCCTGTCTAGGGGTTGCCACATTTGTACGAGTTGATCTTTCATCTAGTACTCCAAACTCAGATTTTAGTGAATAGACCCATTTATCTCATGTTAGAAATCTGATATTAAAAGTCCTGGAAATCCCACTTACCTTCATCCGAAGGCTCTTCCTTTATATCTACTGTAAGATTTGCTTCAGTAGAAGCATTCTGATTTGTTCTTTCATGGTGCATGCCTGAAAAACATATCTGCACAATTTAGTAATTAACAAAACAAGGGGAGTATTTTATAATTACTTTTCTGTTGTCCTTTCTGCCTCTTGCTTGCCATTTACATAGCTGTTGTATAGACTAAGTAATTAACTCATGCTTTTGAGAGCTGTCAATAGTAAAAACTGCAAAACAAGTAACCAAAGTAATACAATGCACAACATCAAGTTGCTTTAAGACAAGGTAATGCTGAGAAATTGAGAAGTGTGCTTGAGCGCTCACTGCGCCCCAGGGAAGGGTTCAAGTATTCTATTTATTAATTACTTTCACATCAAAAGATTATAAAACCAATTACTGCTGGCTGGATGCCCTTTTATAGTTCACTTACTCGTAGATATGTTTTAAAATACATCTTTATTCAGATTTAAAGGACACCTGTAGGCAAAAAATAATTTATGTTTAGCTGAAAGATTGCATCTAGTTTAGACATGTTAAATAGAAATTCTTTTAATGAAAGGATTCAAATTAATCCCCTTACTGAGCCCTTCAGTGAACCAGGATGCGCAAGGGGCGAGCTTGGGATGTTGAGTGTCAGCAGGGCCAGTTGAAGCATTTTTTGATACACAGGCGAAAGTGCTTTTTTTCGATTTCCGATGCCCTGCATTATCTCTAAACACAGGGAGCGTGAGCAGTTTATGCTGCTCGGCTCCCCGAAGCAGACACCGCTCTGCTTCAAGGGGAGGGGGCGGAACTCGCACCCGGTGAGATCCGCCCCCTCCCAAGCTGCTGTAGAGGGCTGGTGAGGGGAGATCATCTCCCCAGCCAGTGCCTCTACCGGCATTTTTTTTTTGTTCCCCAGGGCTGGCGCCTCTGTTGCTGCGGCGCCCTAAGGCAGCTGCCTGAGCAGCCTAACAGTGGCGCCGGCCCTGAGTGTCAGCACCTGCTATTTAGCTAATTCTATATATTATTACACATTACATGTTTGTTGTGAAGTATAGCAAAACCTGCAGTTCATAACCAATGAAGTATCACGTTGCCGATGTATGAATCAGTTATAATTATTTGTGCTACATTCAAAATGGCTGTTGTCCCACATTGCATAACCAAGGAAAGATACTGCCAAGTGGCAGTATTCACTCACCAAATCCCTCCACTTCCTTCTTCACATGGTGAGTGCTGCCAGCTTCAGACAAATTACTCAAAGAGTCATCATCATCTAAGTCAGGAAAAACATACACATATGAATCTTCATATTCTTTAAAACATCAGAAGGCACAGGAAATTATTGGTGGGCTGTTTTTCCTTGGGTACCAAAAACATGGCTACTAAAACCCTCCACAATAACATGTTCCTTATTCAGGTAACAGCATACATTCCCACTGATTAAACCCTTAGTGTCACGACTTTCAATTTTGACATTTATTGTACCCCTCGTAACAATGGCTGTTTTAACTCTTTTGCGACATAGGATGGATTAAGTCCAAAACAGAAAACCATTTAACCATGGCATATTTCTAAACTCAGGACAAAATTTAGAAACTGTTTTACCATTTGTAATTGTGTAAAAGATTTTTCAGGTCAGAGTTAGAAAAGTTTCATTTTCTCATCATATTTTATGATTTTTGTAATAATTTATATGAAATGATGAAAATAATGGTATCTGAAGAAAGCCCTTCTTGTGGTTATAAAAGCAATATATAATTTGCGTGGATACAGTAGATGAGAAAGATGAAAATTCCATCTAAACACAAACACTCCAGAAATGTTAAAAACACTCCATGTCACCAAAGGAAAGTTTTTATTCTCTACAATCACTGTACAAAAAGCTTTAGGCAACGAAGCCCCCTTATACGTATAGTTTTTTAATGGCTTACAAGAGAAAAATAAGCACCCCTGTGTATGTAACGGTCTCTGTGTAACGTTTAGACACCTGTGTGTCTATAAGCAATACATGCACTGTTTCAAATGTAATAAAATCCCAACACAATTTGTGCCTATTTCTGTAATATTTGTGCTATGCCAAGTTTAAGAAATATGCCACACTTTTGTGTGCATCCTGGGCAAACCAGAGGTAAAATAAATTCATGCTTTTCTTGTTAACAGCAATGATGATTGACTGCTCATACATGGAGTTGCGCAGACGTCTTCAATCCCTTAAACCGTTACCCAGGTTTGTGGAGGTCCTTTTCAAGTAAATCGGAAATCCCTTTATTATCACATTTATTTGTATATGTCTTCCCTAAGTACAACCAATGCACCCCCTTTTCACTCTGGTAACCAAACCAGTGGACAAACATAATCACCTTTTATGTGGACTGGATTTTATCACGTTCATTAACTCACCCGTATAAGTGTTCTCTGTCCGTAAATTCTCAGCGGTGTGCTCCTCATTAACCATGGAGGACTCCTGAATCGATTCAGTACACGCATCTTAGAAATAAATAAAAACCAGAAACAGATTCTCGGATGTATGTACATTGAAGAGTAGTGTTGAGCGAACCCGAACCGCACCTTGGACCTGAACACGGACATTTCAAAGTATGTTCGGGTTGGAGTTCGGGGTTCGGCGATTTAATGGCGCGTTTTGAAAGGCTGCAGGGCAGCTAATCAGAAAGCCCATAGCATTACATACATATACATTGAATGTAATGCTATTGGCTTTCTATAAACCGAAATAGAGTCCCCATTCATACGAATAGGTCAATTGACCTATTCGTATGAATGGGGACTCTATTTCGGTTTATAGAATAGCAATAGTATTACATGTATTACACAAACCGAAAGTCTATAAACCGAAAGAGATTCGGTTTATAGAAAGCCAGTAGCATTACATGTATTCCATAAACCGAAAGTCTATAAATCGAATGTCTTTCGGTTTATAGACTTTCGGTTTATGAAATACATGTAATGCTATTGGCTTTCTATAAACCGAAATAGAGTCCCCATTCATACAAATAGGTCAATTGACCTATTCTTGTAAAATAAGACTGTTCTAAAATGTCCTTAAAGGTCATAGTTTCACCAAAGACAAATACACAGGGAATGGGCACGTGAACCACCCTGTGAGAGCGCTACAGCCTGTAGAGGTCTTTAAATAAGAATCTAGCAGTGTCTTGAAGTTCAACATGCTCCAACAATTAGATCCCAATCTACATTTCTAAAGTCCTCTATTTATATCATCAAAACTGAAAAGAAGGAATGTGCAGATGGAGTCACTCCATGCAGTCGTGTTATGCCAATGTGAACAAATACGATTTATTTTAAGTAGAAAAGGCAGGATCCAATATGCAAATACACAGTGATTAACGTCTTACACGTTTTCGTGTTGTTCTGACACTTAATCATAGGCATGCGCGCCACTGATGGCACTTAATCACAGGCACTGCTGCTTACCAGAGTAAATAGCATGGCACGAAACACTACCTTATGCATGTATTTGCATATTTGTTCCTGCCTCGTCAACTTAAAATAAACAGATTTCTCACAATGGCTTTACAGGACAGCATGGAGTGACTCCGTCCGCACATTACTTCTTTTCATTTTCCTGCTGCTTATTTTGGTTTGGATTGCCCTGCTTTTTAAGGGAGTCCAACGGTCATCTCCTACATGCCTAATACCTGATGGGAAGTACTTAAACTCATTCAGCAAACAAAGTCCATGGTACATAAATCTCCCCCCCCCCCACCCCCCCCCCCCCCCCCCGCCCTCTATTTATATACCATATATGAACTATTTGGTTCACATGCACTTAGGCTGAGTTTGCCTTGCTAGTTATAATGCAAAAAGCGTAGGATATACTTTGCATGTTTCATGCCTTCAGTGGAACGGACACAACACTGCTTAGCATAGACTAGAGATTTCCAGCAAATCCGAGTGTTTCCATTTTTTGCCCAGTATCTGTAGTTTCACCAAGTTTTCTGCATATTATATCTTTGTGTAATACAACAGAAACTGCCAAAAATGATCCTGGTTATCTAAGACCATTGAGAACTGGAGTTGGACAGACCACATGAATAGAATGATGAAGGAACAAGAAATGAAAATACTTTTAAATACATAAAGATTGATACCTGATGCAAAACAATATAATAATAATACAGTAATAACAAAGTGTTTGACCAGGAAAGGTACATTCTGATATACTGTGGATTTCCTGGGGATATTACTTCTGCCCAATGCTTACACAATTTAATGGTACAAATAGTCTATAGAAATCTATATACTATATAGTATTATATAGAAAAATAGTAGACAATAGAAGACAATGAAAATCATAGACTATAGCAGGTGTGTCCAATGTGTGGCTCATGGGCCAATGCGGCCCATCTGACAGCAATTTGCGGCCAAATTGACACAACTTCTAGTAATTAACTACATTCTTGTTGTCACTAAAAAAAATTAAACTTCTTCCAATAAAGTTTATTAAAGCTGTTTCTGGACAACTATTGTATTACTTCTAAATAATCAAAGCTTTTTCTATAGCTATTACTGTAAACACAAAAATGTATTGTTGTGGCCCAATGCACATATGCATTTCAGATCATGCGGCCAAATTCAGAAAAACTTGGATGCTCCTGAATTATATTATGGTATAAAGGGTAAGATCAGTTTTACAAATTAGAATGGATGCAGAAGAACATACTTGTTAGGGTAGACTAAAATTCTGTACCTTCAACCCGTATATCACTGATGGAGGCCACTCTGATGACCATAGCTTCTGTCTTCTCTGTATCTGATTGGCTTGACAGCTCCGAAACCTTGTTCTGCATGATGTCATCCAACACATAGAAGAATTTCATTGTCTTGCTCGTGTCCCCAGACTCCAGAGCTCTCTTTGTCACAATGTACTCGTGCTTTAGATTTTTGTATTTGGTCCGGCATTGTCTCCAGTCTCTCTCTACACCTAAATTTTGCAGTAACCTGGCAATATGTTCAAATATCTTTCTGTTCCTCACAGTACCTTCCAGCTGCTTGCGGATTTCACAGTCATACCAAACCGTTATCAGAGCTTTGATTTCCTCTGTTGTCCAGTGCTTTCCTCCTTCAGCACCCAGTGATGATCTTGGCAGTCCTGTAATGTACACTGGTTTTAACATCATATTAAAAAAAAACAAAGATAACACCATACAATGCAAACCATTCTATCTGTTAAATGCTAATCTATTGCACTATTATCTGTCTGTGCAATGGAGGCCACCAGCTGTTTCTGCACTACATCTACCATAATTCTCTACCATTCTTACAATCTATTGGGGGATCATTAGCAGCTGGAGGGAAACACGTGTGTTCTTCATTCTTCAGGGGAGCATGTAAACATTATATGTGTACAGCAACAAAATGTCTGACCTGGCAGCCCTAGTTGTAAGCCTGATGGAAAAAAAAACTACAGTTGCATGCTCTGTACTCTGTCTTTGGAGTCTATTCAGGTGACTCTGATCTGGGCCAATATATGCTCTAAATGCATCTTGACTGTATTTCCTATTCATTTTGCAACTCAACTGATGTATGTTTTCATGAAAGGAAATTCCTAAGTGACCCCAAACTTTTGAACGGTAGTGTAGGTATATGTATTTTTTTTTAGATATTACTATGTTATTTATATGTATATAAAATATGTATTTATTGTATTATGATGTTATTGTATGTATCCTTTAGTATGCTATATATATATTATCAGAATATATTTATTTTTATTATTTTTATATTTTAACTTTATAAATTTGTTTTTAAAGGGATTTTTTTAATGTGAATTCCAGAGGATTTGTTCTATTTCCACAATAGCTGAAATCCTCCCATAGAATTGAATGGGGTAGATTGGGGGTACCATTTCGGTTCACCGTATTTAAATGAATTTAGTCACTAAAATGACTGGGCCTGAATTCAGCCAGAAGGGCTGATTCGGGAGCATTTTGATGATGCCGGACTGGCCGATTTGAAGGGCCATTTGGGACATCGAAATGATCCAAATTGGGGGAGGGGGGGGGGGGATTCAGAGCTCTGATTTTCATACAGAAATTTGTAGCACTCTGGATAGACACTCTTGTGTTGTTTTTTTAGTTTGGCCAAAAAATCATGTTATTAAAAGGAACTGGCTGCTAGCTAGCTTAAAAAGTCTGCTTCTAGTGTGGTCTGCTGGGTCAGCCATGCATTTTTCCCACTCATTAAGTTCCCACATATACAGCCAATCACCCCACACTAATTCATCACCATTTCAGCAGTTGGCCACCATTCAGTAATCAGACAAGTTAGGGGAAATACGTTTTGTAATACAATACATTTTGTAACTTTGTTGTGATAGAGCAGGCCAGATGCTCCTTTCCATCTTACCGATATATATACTTTTATTTCCAGGCATTTCAATACCTGCTGTTGCTGTGCAGAGTTCTTTCGAATTATTTTCTGACTCTCCTATGGGAAATATATAACATGACTGTTAAGATTTTTATCATTTCTATTATTCTAATGTAGTATTGAGTCTTTGTGAACTGTAGGAAGCATTACAATTGACGGTCTTTTTCCAAACCAGCCTATGACAATGCTGCTGAGTAAACAGAAACATGGACGTATGATATCAGCAGGGGTCATGGCTCTCTTAAGTAAGTGATAGACCCTACTTTATATTGGATTTGTCAGATCATTTTTTGTCAGCCATGTGAATTAGATGACTATGTACACCAGGGCTCGACAAACCCCAGGCGCCAGGTCGCCATGGCAACCAGGAAATGAGACCTGGCGCCTGGGTGAAGTTACCTTCCATGTTTTCCTCGCCGCTGCCATCTGATTTTTTTTCTTTTTTCGTAGCGCGAGGGGGTAAAGTCTGTGCGGATGTCACAGACTGCAAGCTCCGCCCCCTCGCGCAACGCGTGTCTGAGTGCCGGGTGTCGTCACGTGACATCCTGGCACTTAGCAGGCCGATGAATGAGGACATGCTGCAACACAAATGTCCCCCTCCCCTGCAGTGAGGTAAAGCAGCAGGGAGGGGGGACACACCAAGAAAAGACTGTGTGAGGTGGGTGTGTGTTTGTATATATGTGTATAATGTAAAGTAGGTGTGTGTGAGGTGTTTGTATATATGGGTATATGTAAAGTAGGTGTGTGAGGTGTTTGTATATATGTGTATATGTAAAGTAGGTGTGTGTGAGGGGTTTGTATATATGTGTATATGTAAAGTAGGTGTGTGTGAGGTGTTTGTATATATGTGTATGTGTAAAGTAGGTGTGTGTGAGGGGTTTGTATATATGGGTATATGTAAAGTAGGGGTGTGTGAGGTGTTTGGATATATGTGTATATGTAAAGTAGGTGTGTGTGAGGTGTTTGGATATATGTGTATATGTAAAGTAGGTGTGTGTGAGGTGTTTGGATATATGTGTATATGTAAAGTAGGTGTGTGTGTGTGTATATATGTGAAGTAGGCGTGTGTGTTTATGAATTGCGTGTATGCTTGTGTGATTGTCTGGCTCCTAAATTTTTTTGATGGCTCCTAAAATCTAATTAGATTTGTCAAGCCCTGATGTACACAAATGTGCTTTTTGTGCCATTCATTCACCATTTCTTGTCATTTGATGCAAAAGTATAGGCATATTATTTAAAGTAATAAATAATGTTGTCAAATTAATTGAAGATACTGCCACTTTACTACCAGGCTTTACTAGCAGGCTGGCTTGCCTTGAGAAATGTGTGACTTGTGGTAAAATAAAAAGAAAAAGGCTTTAATAAGACCTTGTTAGCCAATACCATATAATATATCATAATTTTTAGTGTGACTTGACAAACTTACAAGCTTAAGAACCCACTTTGGTTTATATGGATTGTTACCTTTTGATGCAGAGGAACTAGCACAAAAGAGAGATGCTGGTCTGTCCGTGCTGCTGAGACTTTTTCTATGTCCTGTAGGTTTGCTGGACAGAATTGCATCGAGTTCATTGAAGTATTTCATAGTCTTAGTTTTATTTCCAGATTCTATGGCTTTTTTCACAACCACATATTCATGTTTCAAGTTTTTATATTTTGTCCTACACTGCCTCCAGTCCCTGTCTATCCCTGCTTGTTGGAGCAGCCGGGCTATGTGCTCAAATATTCCCTGGTTCCTGACCATTCCTTTTAGCTGCCAGCGGATATTCTTGTCGGACCAGATATTTATCAGTGCGCGGATTTCCCTGGCCGTCCAGTGTTTCCCTCCTTCATTAGACACGGCTGGAATCATCACATGACTATTTTCAATGTCTCCTTGCTTCCGGTCTCCTGATAAAGCTAAGAGAGGGAAAAACTGTTAAAGGAAACATTTTTCTTATTTCAAGATTTAGTTAAGAGAGGAAAAGAGTCATGTTAGGCATGTTTAACTTTGGGGTCCTTTTTATTTAACAGTGAACTAGGTAAAGTGTCCAAGGCAAGGTCTGTGATGGTCCATAGAACATCATTAAAAAGTCCAGTACATGTTCACCATCAGTGCTGTATTTACCGTGAGGCATCCTAGGCGGATACCTAGGGCGGCAATTTAAAATCCGCCCCTTAAAAAAAATAAAATAAAACGCGCTTGCTGGCAAAGACGCAGGTGAGAGGTGATCAGAAGATTCCTCCCTCACCTTCTCTGCCTGCCAGCAGGCTGCACGGGGAGCCGAACAGGCAGCACAGAGAGACCTCTGTGCTGCCTGTTCGGCTCCCCGCGCAGTGTGAGACGGAAGTGCCAACAGGTCATGTGACCGGCGCTCTGACGTCAGACGAGCGCCGGTCACATGCCCTCTCTGCACAACTGTCGGGGAGCCGAACAGGCAGCATGGAGGACACCATGCTGCCTGCCACTAGCCACCAGGGAAAATGGTAAGTCCTGGGGAGATGGGGGGACAGTGTCTGGGGCATATTAATGGGACATAACACTGGCATATTATTGGCAAATTGGCTGATGCATATTAATGGAAAATAACACTGGCATATTATTGGGCAAATTTACTGGGGCATACTAAATGGCAAATAATACTGGCATAATATTGGGCAAATTGGTAGGGGCATATTAAATGACAAATAATACTGGCATAATATTGGGCAAATTGGCAAGGACATATTAAATTGCAAATAATACTGGCATAATATTGGGCAAATTGGTAGGGGCATATTAAATGACAAATAATACTGGCATAATATTGGGCAAATTGGTAGGGGCATATTAAATGACAAATAATACTGGCATAATATTGGGCAAATTGGCAAGGACATATTAAATGGCAAATACTGGCATATTATTGGCCACAATTGGCTGGGGCATATTAATGGCAAAATAATACTGGCATAATATTGGGCAAATTGGCAGGGGCAGATTAAATGGCAAATACTGGCATATTATTGGGCAAATTAGGGCATATTAATGGCAAATAATATTGGTAATGTGTATGTAATGGGGTGATGGAGGCATGTAAATAGGGTGATGGGGCATGTCCTTGATGTGCAACGTGGGTTATGGGTCATGTCTTGGGTAGGGGGGGTGCCCAAATTTTGTCTGCCTAGGGCAGCACAAAACCAAGATACACCACTGTTCACCATGAACAATGTTGGTACCTACCATGTGGTGAACTGACGCAAACCAGTAAACACCAGGTAGTAATTACAAAGTTGACACGGTGGAGATGTTTTTTATATGTCTATTTTGTTATCAGTTCACTATAGAACAGATCTCTCTACATAACTGAACTCACTTGGTTATCCCAACATTGCACATGCCAGTCCCGTCCAGGCAGGATCTCTGTTGCTGACACAGGACATGTCTTCCTGCAGTGCAATGAATGGTGTTGATGATCAATGTTCACTAACACCACTTAGTCGACGTTTCTGTAATGCCTTGAAACCAATACATTCAGCAACACCTGAATTCGCTGCCCACGATGCGATTGTGGGTGCCATATTGGAGGGCAGCATGCCAATCAAATATGGCACTGCCCCATTGCGGGCAACAGTTTAGGAACTGATAAGTGTTCACCTCTGTAGCTCTGTTGCTAGACTGTAGTAAAAAAAAAAAAAAAATCATAAATTTCAGTAACATTTTCATCTTTTCGTCCATGTGTAGTGAGCAATATAAAATTTCAATGGTCACTTAAAAATGGCCAGACAAAGCAAACCTAGATTGAGAAAAAAAAACCTGCTAGACAAATATTGTACCACCACCCACCAAATAATAAATATAGGCAACAATATTTCTCATCCCAAGGAAACAAAAGAAATTATGTCAAGCATGTGTTCGGCCATGATCGCCGAATTGCAAAGTTATGCAGGGTCCCATTGGGGCATAATGTGTAGCTCGAAACTCAGCTTCCGATATTACCCCCAATGTACTGGGAATGTATCTTTCCGAACTTTGGCCCAATTAGCTTAGAAATCTGGCAAGTGCTGTGAAGTTGAGGGGCCATCGTGATGTCATAATCTCTTTTTCTCTACCCCCAATGTCCATACTGTCAGCATCCAGGCCAGTCGTGTTGATATCGATATCAATTTCATTACAGTACATCTTGGGTTTCTGCTTCTTCGTTGCCAATAATGTATAATTTTGTTGGCTCCTTTGCTCTTAACATTCCAACATTCAGCTGTCCATGAGAGAAGCATTCGGCTGCCAAATCCGACATGCGATTTATTAACAGTGATTGCAAACGCAAGCCGAACAGGAAATTGGAATTGTTTGAATGAAAATGGCAGTTGGAATTAGTGGAATCCTTGCAATGAAGACGTGCTCACCTTCAAACGGTCCAGTTAGAATCCTTGCCTCGATGACATACGCATTTACCGTCAATCTTGATCTGTTACATAATTTTGGTGGGGCGAAGATTTGCGCAGATATTTGGATACACGCAATTAATGAGACTCTTTAGGGTACACAACATCTTGCTGTAAACTTAGTGTGGGGGTAACCCACAGGGTTTAATGCAAAACCAAAGAGAAAGAAGAATTTTCTAAACTTTATTGCTAACTTAACCCCTTAGTGACAAGACATTTTCACCTTGACTTTCCCTTGGTGACAATGGCTGTTTTGACATTTCTAGGGTGTTTGTGTTTAGCTGTAACACAAATGCCGCTTCATTACTAGAGATGTTGGGATCAGGATTTTCAGTATGTTGTTGTTGATTTGATTTGTTTTCAGTCCGCTGGTCAGCCAAATCAAAATGTGTGAAGACCTCTCTCTTTCCATTCAGAATAGTAAGCATCAATCGAACACCAACCAAAGTTCCATAAAACATGGTCCCTTATTCCAAATTAATTATAACCAGATAAAATCAGGCTAGCTACAATATTATTATTATTTTTTTTATTTCCATTCTTATTTCATTATTTTATTTTTAGCATTTTCTATATATTTTATTTCATTTTTATTTATTATTTATTATTATTTTCATTTTATTCTTCTCACATATATATTTTTCTTCCCGTTTTGATTTATACAATAGTGACATTTTTTAGATATATTGTAATTTTTATTATTTTCTCATACCAATTTTGAAATGAAAATCCTGAAACACACTTATATTCATACTAAACACACATACTTATACTCATACTCACACAGATGCACTTATACACACACACACAATTATACTCATACACACACACATACACACATTTATACTCACACACAGTTATACTCATATTCACTCACACACAGCCAGGTTCACCCTGACTGTTTGTCTGCTCCATCATCAGAGCAGTCATCACTGAGTAAAAGACGGGTGCCGTCGGTCATCTTCTCCTTCTCCCAATAATCGGGCGCATGCGTGGTACGTGGAGAAATGTTGAAGTCGTACAGCAAACAGTTAATTACTTTCCGACTTGAACACTTCTACAGATAGCACACATGATTATTGGGATAAGAAGCAGATGACCGATGGCACCCATAATTTACACACTGATGACTGCTCCTCTCGGACGGAGCAGACAAGCGGTGAGACGGTAAACCTGGCCGCATGCTACAAATAGGGCTCGGTGGGCCAGTTGTGGCACGCATGCAATAGGTTCGCCACCACTGGTTTATATCAATAATCTAATTACTGTTTTGTCTTGTTTTCTTTTAGTAATATTGACTTCACGCATTATTATGTAATTCTACTGTTTTAAATTGCACAGATTCAACACAACTATGTATTCTGTATTTTTCCAGATAAAAAAGTGACTTTGTCGACATCCGAATTGCTTACAATGTTAAAATTTCATCCGCACTTTCGGCAACTCTATGGCGAAGACAAAAATACAATGAGTGGCTCTCTGGAGACGTATATTCACGCTGAAACGCACGCGGAAGTGCGTCTTGTGCAATATGTTCAAACATCCAAATTTGTGCATTATAATGAAGCCTTATGGCGCGTTTTTATTTATTTCAGTCTGGACTTTTATTTGGACTTGCTTGAGATTGGACAATGGGACAGGAGGGGTGGGCCATATCTGTTGTGGTTTTGTATGTATGAATTTTAAGCACCTGCACCTAACTTCCTGGTGCTAAGACTAAATGCGTTGAAGAGGGTGAAGTGCAATATTATACTTGTTTTTACATTTGTTATTTGCTCATTGCTACGTGTTGTCTCTGCGTGACATTTGTACTTTGAGGATATTGTTCCAGGGATTGCATCAAGCCCATCTGCATACCTGTGTCCATTAGCTATCCAGGTTTCCTGTGTTGCCACTGGGCGCACCTAGCACTTTTAGTAATACTCAGTGCAATATTTTATTGTAAGTTTTATTATTAAAGGCATGTAAGCATGTGTTTTCACTGATTCACGTTATATTCTTGCTCCTTTTGTTTCCATATGTCCACCTGTGTTTCTTTTCTGAGACAAGCAAGTCCAGTCTTCATCTGCGCAGAGAGACATCTCCTTTTCTTTTAATCTGTTTTGGGGGATTTGAGTAAATTAATAACAATATTCAGGTCTTCGCTCTATCAATAAGGGACATTTTGAATTGCTGAACATAGTGATTGTTTTCGTGCAGCATCTTTTGCAAGGAATCAATAAAACTTTGGTTAGTGCCAGGAATCACAGCACACCGTCATTTGGCTTCAGTTTCCTCATCACCAAGAAAATTTTGTAGGAAATTCAGTAGGAGTGAGCCAGCCTTGTGTACATATTAAATATTGGCATGAATCCACTTTACTGTGGCATAGGCACAAATGTTCCAAACAAACATCTGTTTCTTCAACAGTTTCATCGCTCGTCTAGTAGCAGTTCACAATTATTGTACTGTAAGTCGCGTTGTTTTCGCAACAGTTTTCTTGCTTTGTTGAACAACTTGTTGAGTTTTGTCCGCTTCACATGCTTGTGATCTTTCCTCGTCCAATTGCTTGGTTTGTGTTAACTTTTGGTATTAATTTGAGTTTTATTAAAAATTGTGTTTATTCAAGTTTGAATACAAATTGGTCTCTTCCTTTTGGACTATTGTTGAATAAAAGCAACAAAATGTTCGGAATGTAAACATTTGACCTAACAAAGGTCAAAAAAATGATTGTTTTCCTCCATATTCCAAGAACAATACAGTTGCGATTAATTTATGTCATCTACCTACACAATTATTATGTTGGTGTTAGTGATAAACATGCTATGCATACTAAAGGAGATAATGACATCATTGGTGATATAGAACAATGACCCATCAACTTTGCAGTTTATGTGGTGTCTGATCATCTCAAAACGTAATTGGCTGATAACTCAGGAAAGGAACTATGTAGAGAGCAGAAAATAGTTGCTTTGACCTAGAAATTCCAGCACGAATAAGCTGTGCAAATTTCATTATTCCAGATTTTAGTGTTCAAAAGTTTTTCTGCTTCAGACAAGCAAACAAACAGACATTTTCTGTTTTATAGTTAATATAATAAAAACCATTACAAATCAAATTTTCATTGACATGATAATAGTTTTAATATGCCATAATAGCATATTACTAAAAATAAATAAATATTGTAATTGTTTTATGTAAACATACTATTACAGCATAAATGGTGCAATTACAAAGTCAATGAACATATCATGTAACATAAAATATCATATACGCCACTTAGTAACCCCAATGAAAGTTTTGGAACTGCCAAGCATACATACATCATATAGAATTTTATTCACTAAGATAACAGCTCTTGTGGTATAACAAAATAACAGCAATGTCATGCCAGCTAGAAGTTGGCTCACATCATTGGTTATTGTTCACTGTCAACAGCTGTTACCAAAAGTACTGGAGAATTTCCCCAATTCTTCTTCATCTTGTCAATTCTGACAAATCGACATTTGTTATAAATAATTTGTTAAAAAATCTTGCCATGGAAGCTTTAAACTTCCTTAATCAGTTTCAATGTAAAATGCTCGGCTGCACTTTTAAAATTCAACACTGGGGGAGCTCATGTCATGTCAATTAAATCAGTTGTTGGGTTGAACCGTGCTGTTTGTGCTGCACACAGAATCCTGAGCTGATTAACTGTGATTTCTACCAAGACACAAAACAATTTTACCTTCCAACCTGGGTGCAGGAATGATGCGGTCTAGATGCATGTCTGTTTCCAGAGTTAGGTTATCCTCCTCATCCTCTGCTAATTCAGCAGCTGTCTCTGATCCCAGTATGGCATCCAGCTTGTCATAAAATCGCAGCTTGCTTGCATCCCCAGTGTTACCGCATTTTATTGCTCTGTATTCATATTTCAGGTTTTTATATTTTGCGCGACATTGTTTCCAATCCCGGAATACCCCTAACTGCTGCATTCTTTTGGCTATATACATGAATAACCCCTTATTCCTTAGGGTCCCATGCAGCTGTCTTTTAATATTCTTTTCTGACCAAACGCTTAGCAGAGCTTGAATCTCATCCTCAGTCCAGTATCTCCCTGCTCCTCTCTCCATGTTCAAAGTGACCTGGAAATGATTCACTATTTTTAAGCTACGAATCAGTTTCCAGGGAAACCAGACGACTGGCTGTCAGTGAGCCACACACACACCGACACACACACACACAGACAAAAGGATCTGGTTTACTGGCTCAAGCTGCCTGCAGGGAGTGACTTATTCACAGCTAAGTAAGCAGGTTCTGCAGAAGCTTACAAATAAATCAGCTCACAGAGTCACATGATTAACAACTGCTGTCTCTCCGCAGGAGCAAATGGCTGCTTTTTGCAGGACACAATTTAAACTTAAAGAGACAGCTTTTTTTCCAATCATCAGTATAATAGAACACATATTGAGAGGTTTTAAATATATTTTACACAATACTTTTTATGAATGTTATTAAACATACAGATGGCAGCACTCTATAGTGCAAGGGTGTCCAAGTTTTTTTCTGTGGTGGGCGACTTCACCAAAAATTTATCTGAGCATGGGCCGCATTAATTTTTCAATCAGAGAGAATTATGTATATATGTATATACTGTGTATACATATATATATATATATATACACTGCCTGGCCAAAAAAAAGTTGCCACCTGGATTTAACTAAGCAAATAGGTCTGGGGTTGCTGCAGTTGGCCCAAATAATGAAAATACTGAATGACCATCATTATTCCATCAATGGATTTTTTCTTCCCTGATGGCACGGGCATATTCCAAGATGACAATGCCAGGATTCATCGGCCTCAAACTTTGAAAGAGTGGTTCAGGGAGCATGAGACATCATTTTCACACATGGATTGGCCACCACAGAGTCCAGATCTTAACCCCATTGAGAATCTTTGGGATGTGCTGGAGAAGGCTTTGCTTTACAAGATCCTGGTGAAAAATGTATGCAACACTGGACGGAAATAAATCTTGTGATATTGAAGAAGCTTATCAAAACAATGCTACAGCGAATGCATGCCTTAATCAAAGCTAAAGGTGGTAAAGGTATAAGCCGAGTTTTTCAGCACATTTTTTGTGCTGAAAAATGCCCCCCTCGGCTTATACCCGAGTCGGTGTCTGGGGGAAAAAAAAAATCTAAAACTTACCTCGTTCCTGCTCTGTCCCCCGGTGCTCTGAAGGTGCATGACTGTGAGGGAAGTGTTGTGCGCTCCCCTCCAGCCACGCGGTCAACAAAGTGTGTTTTTTTAAAACAAACTTTATTGTTCCGCGCGGCTGGAGGGGAGCTCACAACTCTTCCCTCACAGCCACGCACCTTCAGAGCACCGGGAGACAGAGCAGGAACGAGGTAAGTACTGGGGTCTGGGGAAGGGGGGGAGGAGGGTGGCATAACAAGCATACTAAGGGGCAATATCCTGGCATATTAAATGGCATATTGGGGGCAATATCCTGGCATATTAAATTGGCATATTGGGGGCAAAATCCTGGCATATTAAATGGCATATTGGGGGCAATATCCTGGCATATTAAAATGGCATATTGGGGGCAAAATCCTGGCATATTAAATGGCATATTGGGGGAAATATCCTGGCATATTAAATGGCATATTGGGGGCAATATCCTGGAATATTAAATGGCATATTGGGGGAAATATCCTGGCATATTAAATGGCATATTGGGGGCAATATCCTGGAATATTAAATGGCATATTGGGGGCAATATTTACCAGTAGCTGCCTCATTTCCCACCCTAGGCTTATACTCGAGTCAATATTTTTCCCCAGTTCTTTGTGGTAAAATTAGGTGCCTCGGCTTATATTCGGGTCGGCTTATACTCGAGTATATACGGTATATATATACATATATATATATATATATATATATATATATAAACAGTAATGTGCAGCATGTGAGTGTATCACAGCAAAAAAACTCACAGTAAGAAAAACACCACTTCATCGTCTCCTGTCATCCCCGCTACTCTCGTCGCGGAAGGTCACATGATCGCCGGCAGGTCATGTGACCCACGTTGATCATGTGACCTGTCACTTTGAGAGCTGATCTCCCCAGCCAGTGCCTCTGCGGCAAGCTTTTTTTTTTCTTATCATCGGCTGGATAAAGGCATGGGCCTTGAGCTACAGTCCTCGAGGCCCCTATTAAAAGGTAAAAGGGTTTAAAAGCTAAGAATGTTGCATATTTCACCCTTTGGGTTTCTTCAGAGGTAAATACATAGATATTAGGGTTTCATGTCCTGTAGGAAAGAAGAGAACAGAGTATAAGTGACTACTAAGATTATACACATTCTATCTATATTTATTGTTTTAGGGAAGTACACAAGTAACAACATCTTGTTGTTAATCCAATGTATTTTTTCTTTAAAAAGTGTAATTTGAATAATGTCCCAATTGTGCAATATTCAAAATATATACTATGGACTTTTAATCTCATGAATATAGAAATGATAGTATGCCAGCGTTAACGAGCACAATAACGCTGGTATACTAATGGTAAAATACTGGCATATTAAATTGCAAAATACTGGCAAATATTTAATGGCAAAATAGTGGCATTTATGAAATAGCAAAATACTGAAAATTCTGTCATATATTCAATGGCAAAATACTGGCAAATATTAAATGGCAAAATACTGGCAAATATTAAATGGCAAAATAATACTGGCATATTTTTGGGAAAATAGGCTTTGGCTTGTTAATGGCAAAATAATACTGGCATATTATTGGACAAATTGGTTATGGCTTATTAATGGCAAAATACTGGCATATTACTGGGCACATTGGCTGTGGAATATTAAATGGCAAAATAATACTGGCATATTATTGGGCAAATTGGCTGTGGCATATTAAATGGCAAATAAATACTGGCATATTATTGGGGAAATTAGCAGGGGCATATTAAATAGCAAAATAATACTGGCATATTATTGGGCAATTTGGCTGTGGCTTATTAATAGCAAAATAATGGCATATTATTGGGCACATTATCTGTGGCATATTAATGGCAAAATGATACTGGCATATTATTGGGCAAATTGTCTCTGGCTTATTAATAGCAAAATAATGACATATTATTGGGCAAATTGATTCTGGCTTATTAATAGCAAAATAATGGCATATTATTGGGCAAATTGTCTCTGGCTTATTAATAGCAAAATAATGGCATATTATTGGGCAAATTGTCTGTGGCATATTAATGGCAACATAATACTTGTTTTAGGGAAGTACAGGACTAACAACATCTTGTTGTTAATCCAATGTATTTTTTCTTTAAAAAGTGTAATTTGAATAGTGTCCCAAGTGTGCAATATTCAAAATATATACTATGGGCTTTTAATGTCATGAATATAGAAATACTGCTGTGTGGTTGGTCACATCGTTAAATAGAGAGTGAGTAGACAGGTGAGCCTGAGAGTTCCGGGTGACGTGCAGCATACATGCGTTCTCAGCTGCAGAAACAGTGAAATTAAATGACTCAGTAAGCCAATACAGCGCACCTGTTCACCCTTCAAGTCAGTGGGGTCCCAAGACGGGTGCAGGGGGTGCGAACCACACCAGGTGACACCCCCAGAAGGGGTGACACCCGTGCAGCTGGCATTCTCCTGCAGCGCATTGCGCTGCAAAACTTTTTTCTTCTTCTTCTGGCACCCGCATGTTACCCTGTGTTTTCCTCCTCCATGTGGGAGGGAAGACTGAGACGACCAGGGATATGGAGCAGCCAGCAGGTGAGTACTTTGGAAGTGGGGAGGAGGGTGGCATATGACGAGCACAATAACGCTGGCATATTAATGGCAAAATACTGGCATATATTTAAATACTGGCGACACAGCCAGTCTCTGGGGGCAGATCATCGTCATAGACGCCACACACCAAGCAGGGCTGCCATGTTTTGGAGAACTATCTCTGTGACATGGCAGCCTGGAAGTCAGTATTTGACTTCCGTGTCCAGCACAAATCACTTTTTGAATGGTGCTCCATAGGAAGCCTTTTTACTCACAGAGACTTGTGGGATTAAAAAATTACATGGAAGGTTTAGTTTATCTTTAATGCAACCTAAGGTTATGACTTTGTATATTATGTATAAGAGCATTTCCCAGCTAATAGGAAGCTCAGCAAATCGTACCTTTTTTTGTGTCAATTAAGGGCAACAAACTATGCTTAATGATACAGTGTGTTGTGTGAAAAACTATGTTAATGATAAAACTATACAAAACTTGATACTCGTAATAGTGTAAACAGTATTACAATCGTTCAAGTTGCAAGTGTCAAACCTAAACTACACTTTATCTTATTTTAATCCCCATTATTTATTTACATTGCTACTATTTAGCAGATCGCCCCACTAGGGCATTTTTTAAATTATATATGCAAGAGTCTTGAGTGTTGTAACTCTAACAATATACTTTTTAACATTGCCCTATCAGAACATCTATTAAATAACAGTAGAAAGAATATGTATACAGGCATATTCTTTTGAAATAAAATGAAAAAATTAATAGCAGAATAACAAAAAAATATCTTTATTAGCAAAAAAAAAGTCCAGTTTATAGAGATGAGCAAGCAAATGTTGTTAAAGAGACAGTCTAGTGTGTGTCAAGTGTGAGGATAAACTGACATGTACTTTTGCTAGTACTTGCCAGTTTATACTCTGACCGACAGCTGCCATGCTTCCATTGGAAGCAGGCATTTGTCTGGTTGGCGACTAGCTCTCTCGTCTAGCGCAGAGAGAGCACCTCGTTTTTGCATGGGATCAGCTGGGGTGATCTTAACTAAGTCCCTCCTGCTGCATAGTAGCCAACATTTCAAACAAAAAATTCCTGGGACACTTTGCAGCTCAGCTTCCAATTACTTATTTGAACCTATTGCCACACCTACTGTCAAAAGAGCTGCCAACTCCACATAACTAGCATGATTTATATCTACATACTTGTTACAGTGTAGATTATATCACTAAGTTCCCACCAATATTACCATGCATCCTTGGCAGAGGCGTAACTAGAAACCACTGGGTCCTGGTGCAAAAATTGCCCCGGGGGCCCCCAGACCCCACCATGCAACTCCACCCCAGAAAGAAAACATACATGCCTCCCAACTGTTCCGCTTTGTGCCTGGCCTTGTCTTATATCTAGGATAGCCTTATACCTACCTATCCCATGCATGCTTAAACTCCTTCTCTGTATTAACCTGTACCACTTCTGCTGGAAAACTATTCCATGCATCCACTACCCTCTCTGTAAAGTAATACTTTCATTAGTCCCTGACTTTATCTTATATCTTGGGTAGCTTTATGCCTATCCCATGGATACTTAAACTCATTTACTGTATTAACCTCTACCACTTCTGCTGAAAGGCTATCCCATGCATCCACTACCCTCTCAGTAAAGTAATATTTTCATTAGTCCCTGGCCTTAACTTATTTCAAGAATAACCTTATGCTTATCCCATGCATGCTTAAACTCTTCATGTATTAACCTCTACCATTGCTTAAGGAAGACTATTCCATTCATCCACCACCCTCTCAGTAAAGTAATACTTTAATAAGTGCCTGGCCTTATCTTAGATCTAGGATAGCCTTATACCTATCCCATGCATGCTTAAACTCCTTCACTGTATTATCCTCTACCATAGCTTAAGGAAGACTATTCCATTCATCCACTACCCTCTCAGTAAAGTAATACTTTAATAAGTGCCTGGCCTTATCTTAGATCTAGGATAGCCTTATACCTATCCCATGCATGCTTAAACTCCTTCACTGTATTATCCTCTACCATAGCTTAAGGAAGACTATTCCATTCATCCACCACCCTCTCAGTAAATTAATGTTACTTTTCTGACCACAAAAAAACATTAAAATATTTCCAGCCTTATTACGTTTCTCTGCACCCACATTGCACCTAAATAACTTAACACAGCACTGTACAGTACCCACAGCACTTGGCTTGTACTCCACCCACACTATTTAGCATGCCACAGTGTAAATGTGCCCGCCAGAACATACCACAGTGTCACTTTGTCCCACTGAACTGCCCCTGCAGAACATGCCACAGCCATTTTCCCCATTAATATGCCACAGCCAGATTGCCAATATGCCAAAGCCAATTTTCCAATTAATATGCCACTATTAACCTTCCCATAAATATGCCACAGCCAGCTTGCCAATATGCCACAGCCAATTTCCCATTAATATGCCACTGTTAGCCTGCCCATAAATATGCCACAGCCAATTTCCCATTAATATGCCACTATTAGCCTGCCTATTAATATGCCACAGACAATTTGTCCATTAATACACCACCACCCTCCTCCCCCCCTTTCCCAGTACTCACCTGGCAGTCTCCTCTGTGTTTTATTTGTCCATCATTTGCCAGTATTATTTTGCCCATCATTTGCCAGTAATTTTGCCTATTTGCCAGTGTTATTGTGCCCATAATTAGCCAGTATTATTTTGCCCATTTGCCAATTATTTTGCCCATTTGCTAGTCATATTTTGCCCATTTGCCAGTGTTATTGTGTCCATAATTTGCGAGTATTATTTTGCCCATTTTCCAGTTATTTTGCCTACTTGCTAGTCATATTTTGCCCATTTGCCAGTTATTTTGCCCATTATTTGCCAGTATTATTTTGCCCATTATTTGCCAGTATTATTTTGCCCATCATTTGCCAGTATTATTTTGCCCATCATTTGCCAGTAATTTTTCCCATTTGCCAGTATTACTTTACCCATTTGCCAGTGTTATTTTGCCCATTTTCCAGTGTTATTTTGCCCATAATTTGCCAGTTATTTTGCCCATAATTTGCCAGAATTATTTTGCCCACTTGCCAGTTATTTTGCCCGTCATTTCCCCCCACCCCCCTTCCCCAGTACTTACCTGTATGCTGCTCGTCTGCCGTCTCCTCCGAAATGTTATCAGCGGGTAATACAACCACCGGCAGCTGTGAAGAAAAGCGGGGTCTGTTGGATGCGGATCTGCCGGCTGCTGCCCAATAGTGACTGTCTCCGTGTGAGACAGTCACACAGGCACTGGGGGCCCACGCGGCAGCTGCTTTGGGCCCCAAGAATGAACGGGCCCTGGGCAGCTGCCCCATTTTCCCATACTTTTTTTTAAAGATTTTTTTTATTTATTTTTTTGCAGGGGTCGACAGGGCAGCTGGGCCCCCTAGAGTGACGGCCCTGGTCGCAGCTGCGACCCCCGCACCAATGGTAGGTACGCCACTGATCTATGGTATGCAACAGATACATTTGCAGCACAGCATCTACTTTTAGATGAAAAATGGCAAGCAGATATGCTTCAGAGAGCTGTGTCTACACCATAAAACATGTTGTTGTTAGAGGGACAGTCTAGTCCTCAAATTCACTTTGGTGCAAGATGAAAATTTCTGCTTGTATAGTGCACATGCTTTTTCCCAGTGTGATTTGATGCAGGCATTCTGAGTCAAATATTAAAAATCACATTTTTATTTGACTTAAGTCCTCCCATGCACTGATTATACAGACACTGAGGATATAAAGTTTTGTTTCATTTAGTCACTTCCTAAATTCCCTTCAGTACTCCTGAAATTGAACACATTGTGTGGACTATAAGTGACCTTGCTCTTGTAAACAGTAGGATCTATTAAAGGAGCACTAAATGTTATATTTCCCTTGTGCTTCCAAGTGAAAGGTTAATTTTTCCGAGTGTGAGGATAAACTGACATGTACTTTTGCTAGTACATGCCAGTTTATACTCTGACCAACAGCTGGCGCCATGCTTCCATTGGAAGCAGGCAGCCGTCTGGTTGGTGACTGGCTCTCTCGTCTGGCACAGAGCACCTTGTTTTTTCATGGGATCAAAAAAAAAAAAGAATTCGAGGGACACTTTGCAGCTCAGCTTCCAATTACTTATTTAAAAATGTACCACACCGAGAGGCGTAACTAGGGTTGGTGTCACCCGTTGCGGTAACTCATGGTGTCACCCCCCTGGATTTCCTCCAATACCATGCCAAATAGATTCCTTAGATATGCCAGTCAGATGTCCCATTAAATATGCCACATACAGTAGCCCCACAAATTATGCCACACACAGGAGACCATTAACTATGCCACACACAGGAGCTCCATAACTATGCTACACACCAGAGCCCCATAAATTATGCCTCACCTCGGAGCCCCCTTAATTATGCCACACACGAGTGCCCCATAATAATGCCACACAAAAGAGACCCTCAATTATGCCACATATGGAGGCCCAATAAATATGCCACACATGGGACTTCCATTAATTATGCGACAATTGCACAATTCTAAAACAATACATATCTATACACACAGACATCTCTCTCTCTTTACAACTAGTTGCATTTATACTTATTTTAACTTTATATATGTAATAAAAATGTTATTGAAAATTGCAATCCTTGTTTTTATTCCCTTCTTCTGCACCCACATTGCACCTAAAGGACTTAACACAGCACCATACAGTACCCACGGCACTTGCCATGCGCCTATATTGCACCCACAGCACTTTGCTTGCACTCATATTGCACCTACACGATTTGGCATGCCACAGTGTCAATGTCCTACAGAACATACCACAGTGTCACTTTAATGCCTCTGCAGAACAAGCCAGCGTCACTTCCCCATAGTATATATTATTTTACCCCATAGACCATGCCACAGCATCACTTTGCCAATTAAAATAAGCCACCGATTCCCATAAATATGCCAGAGCCAATTTGCCCAATAATATGCCAATATGATTTTGCCATTTAATATGCCACAGCGAATTTGCCCAATAATATACCCGTATTATTTTGCCATTAATATGCCACAGACAATTTTCCCAATAATATGCCAGTATTATTTTTCCATTTAATATGCCAAAGCCAATTTGCCCAATAATATGCCAGTATTATTTTGCCATTTAATATGCCACAGCCAATTTGCCAAATAATATGCCAGGATTTTTCCATTAATAAGTCACAGCCAATTTGCCTAATAATATACCAGTATTATTTTGCAATTTAATATATCCCATTAAGAATATGCCAGTATTTAGCCATTTAATATTTGCCAGTATTTAGCCATTTAATATATGCCAGTATTTAGCCATTTAACATATTCCAGTATTTAGCCATTTAATATATATCAGTATTTAGCCATTTAATAAATGCCAGTATTTTGCCATTTTATATATGCCAGTATTTTGCCATTAAATGTATGCCAGTATTTTGCCATTATTAAGCAAGCGTTATTGTGGTCGTTATATACCACCCTCCTCCCCCTTTCCCAGTACTCACCTCCTGGCTGCTCAGCGTCCCCAGTCGTCTCCTCCTTGCAGTCTTCCCTCCTGCATGGATGAGGGAAATACTGTCACCGGATATGACGTAAGGTCAAATCCGATGTCAAACGATTTTTTTTTTGCCAGAAGAAAAAAATAAAAGTTCAGCAGCGCAATGTGCTGCGGGATGATGCCGGCAGCATGGGTGTCAACCCCGCTGGGGGTGTCACACAGTGCCGTCCGCACCCCCCTCTCAGGACGCCACTGACCACACCTACTTTCAAAAGCGCTGCCAACTCCACATAATTAGCATAATTTATCTCCACCTTCTTGTCACAGTGTAGATTATATCACTAATGTTCCCACCAACATTACCAACAGATACATTCGCAGCACAGCATCTACATCAGGCAGGTCAGTTTCATAAGTTTTAGATGAAATATAGCAAGACCTTGTGCAGATGTGCTTCAGTCAGAGAGCTGTGTCTACACCATAAAACATAAATTAGTATGAACCACTGACACTTTTGCTGGAAGGCCATTCCATGCATTCACTATCCTATTAGGAAAGTAATACTTTCATTAGTACCTGGCCTTATCTTATATCTAGGATAGCCTTATGCTTATCACATGCATGCTTAAACTCCTTTATATATCCAATTGGAACATTCTTCATTCATTATATACTTTTTACAAATTTTTCTCTCATACCCATTTCTAATCATTTTATATTTTAAACAGCTGCACATGCACTATCCATTTTCCTAAAACGTGTATGCATTTTCATCAGACTATTATTGATATAATTCCAACTGCTGTTAGATATACATTTTTAATAGTACTAATTGACATAATAGCTTTATCCTCCCCCTTCTTTTATCCTTGTATCCACCAGCCCCCCATCTATTAGCTCCAATTCTATACTGTCATTTTCTACTCTCCGTCTCGTCCAAGCTCCTATTTCCTTTTATTTATGCCATATATCCATTTACTTTCAATCGCGCTCAATATTCCCCCCCCCCCACACCATTATTTATTACGTATTTTCGATGTATCCTGCTGTATTTTGTATTTAAATGCGTCCGCAATGAGAGACTAGTATCTCCCTAACGAAGTGAGTTGGCTCTCACAAAATGCGTAGGAGAATTGGTCATCCGAACTCTGACTACACTAGGCAATCCTCCGCGGTAAGGACACGGAGGATTCACTTTCAGTGTTACACCATGGGTCAGCAGACGCACTCCAGCACTCCACCGCCACAGACAACCATCCATGACAGCCAGTCAGTTATCAAACACACCAATTTCTTGCTTTGATTATACTCACCTCCTGTCAGTAGCCGCTTGGTGCGGGAGTCATTTTAAATACATTTGCCTTGTTCAATAAATACTACACCAGAAGATCCTTTGGTGTGAGCTTCTCTCTTTCAAGCGTCAAAAGGTCACTGTTGGTGAAAATAGTTATAAAACAATTTTTGGTTATTGCCTTATAATTCGTGAAAAACAGCAGAAAACATTGAAACAAGCATATTTCTAAACTCAGAACAAAATTTAGAAACTATTTAGGGGTCTTTTTTACCAAGTGTATTTGTGTAAATATTTTTTTAGATCAAAGTTAGAAAAAGTTTTTTTTTTCCATCATATGATTTTTTTTGTGGGAAATTATAAGACCTATGACAGACTAGGTATGTCCTACGGTGGAATGAACGGTTTTCGTTTTTGATGTTCACTAACACTGCTCAGGTGGTGGTGCTGTAATGCCTAAATGTTGAGACATTAAGCAACACTGAAACTTTATCCTGAAGAAGGCTCTTCCAATTTACTGGTATCTAATGAAAGCCCTTCTATGGCGATAAAAACAATATATAATTTGTGTGGGTACATTATGTGAGAAAGAAGAAAATTACAGCTAAACACAAACACCCCAGAAATGTCAAAACAGAACATGTTACCAAGGGAAAGACAAGGTCAAAAGGTCATGTCACTAAGGGGTTAAAGGAGTCAAATAGTTTTAAAATAAAGTTTAAATCTTAAAACAGGTTGACATCTTAAACCGGTCACTGTTACATCCATCACTGTTATAGTCAGGGATGCTTTTATTGGGGCAGAAGGTCACTAATTATTAAACCATTACTCACATTTTACATATTGCTTATTGAGTTAGCCAGTCAATAGGAACTAGATTTCTCACCGTGAACTGTCTAGTTTCTATCCCTGTAAAGAACCTGTGTTAGCTGAAGGTATAAAGGTAATTTTACTGGATAGGAACTAGCGTTCTCACTGTGAACTGTCTAGTTCCTATCCCTGTAAATTACATGTGTTTGCTGAAGGTATATATAAAAAAACAGAATGGCGCAGAACCATGGATACCTTAAATTACATAAAATGTATACAATGATAGTGCAATATTGTGCAAACCACACAAAGGAAGTAAATAGTTCGTAATATATACACTCACAAGTGTATATAAGGGACAAACAGGTCCTTTGCAGGATAGGAAATAGCTCTCTCAGTGTGAATTGGATAGTTCCAATCCCTATACAGGACCTGACCACGAGGGGGCAAAAAGGTCCTTTTGCAGGATAGGAAATAGCTCACTCACATTGAGCAAGCTATTTCCTATCCTTTTTAACGGACAGGGTGATTATACTGGATAGAAACCAGTCACAACCGTTTTTTTTCTGCTGGTTTGAGAAGGAAATCTATGGATCCTCCTGCTGCATGAAACACCAGCCAGTTGCTTGGTTTCTATGTAAACCAACAGGAAGAATCACTTCCGGGTCATTTGCTGCTCAGCTCTAGGAAGAGGAAGTGATCATTCTACATGCACGGGGCATCAGTGAAACATGTCCGGAGATGCGTCTGTTATGTGACTGTGGCTCTTGGAAGTATGTCGGTATATGTTTGTAGCTTCCACTAAACTGCAAATGGGAGCAGTGACTCGTAGCAAGAGTTCATGGTAAATAAACAGATACTGAACATATGGATTAAATCCTTTTGTCTACAACACTGTTAACATAGTACTGGATACAATCTAATTATTTTTGATGTATTGCTTATATTAATGAATTACTCCTGCACCTGTTTAATAAAGGACGGTAAAACTACTGTTACAGTGACAGGGGGCGGTTATGTGTAAAACAGCACTGTATTAAAACTGATGCTAGTCACTAGGATGTATAGTATTGCTTAGTAAATATGCTCATGCATCATCAAATATTCATACAGAACCCACCTAATTTAATCAACTGGAGCATTCTATAAAACCCACAAAAATCACATTTCACAACTGCAGAGGGGCGTCCCTGATGTAGCCAGGCAGATCTGTTTCATATCTCCATCACCTGAACATTAGCTGCAATGTGAATATGGAGAATAAATAACTAATTTATATGTTAGCAGAACTGCAAAGACATGCATAGATTAAGAGAAAAAAAGATTTTAAACTCTACTGTAGATATCTGGTATCTTCTACATATTACATTTCCTTGGCTTGAAATGTAAAATACATATTTCCATTTGAAAACAGTTTACTTGCTTATTAAGTCACAGTAGATGTCATAAATATGAGGCTTCATGGGTATCCATGCTGGATTTTAAACACGTTTTTCTTAATAATGCATTTTCTTGCAATTCTGCTAAACTTGTTTAAATATTTTTGGGATATTTTCTGTATTCAGCATTTAAACAGTGTTTAGGTGACTGGGTCCCTTTAAATACTTATCTATAGTTTGTATGCTGCCTTAGAAATCCACAACCTCAAAACAAAGTAAAAATGTCATACATCACAGCAAATTCATTGCAATCGTGCACCAGTGAACAATGTCCTCCTTACCTTATTCTTCCAGTATGCCTAAACTTGTGATGCCTACTATATGTATGTGTGTTTGCTGTTGTACAGTGCTGCAAATTGGAGCATTATCAATAAATACAATTATAATTACTGATTTCTTCCTTTTAATAACATTAAAAAGCGATACGCTTTATAACGTTCACCAGCAGACCATGCAGTTTTTTTTCTCTTTCAGAGAGGTGAGCAACATCTTCCTATATATCTAACACAAAATTCCATCATTTGGGAATGTCTAAAAATTGGTGCAATAGGAAGTTGATCAGTTTCCTACCTTTCTTGTTTATGACTCTGTGCATGCGTCAACATAAGAAAATAAAGTCCATACAAATCAAAATTGTGTTGTAAAAATCAAGTGCTTTTATGCCGTTGCAAAAATATACCCTCTATAAAAAAACACCCATGTCCACTGTAAAAACGCCCATGTCCTCTATATGTTGCCTTATTTGCACAGTTAAATAAAGCCATTGCGTCCTCCCTTTTTTTCAGATGCCTACCATTTCAAATCAAGGCACACTCCATTCGATGGTCGTGGAAGCTGTTGAACAACATGAAGACAGAAAGGCAGTGTGCTATCACCGCCTTGAACAGCCACCACTATTTCTCACCTATAAACAGATGATGGAGCTGGCTGGAGAGCTAACAGGGTTTCTGAAATCACACTGTTTATATAGCAAAAAATATAAGATCGGCCTCTACTGCCAACCGGGAATACACTTGCCATCATGGATTATGGGGTAACAGCAGCTGCGAGTTTCTTTCCTTTACTTATTTGCATTGTGCATTTTCCATTATGCCAAGTTTCTATCTAACCTTTCAGTGTGTCTTTTATATATTTAGTTTTGTTTATTTATTTGATTCAGCTGTCTATTAAAACTCATTTGATGACTCTTCCCTTCAAACTTGATGGAAAACTTTAGGCAAACTTGAGCGCTTACATTGAATATAATAAACACTCACATTAAACATTAGTTATGTTTAGCCGGGCAGTGCGAGGCCACTGAAAGTGGACATCCTGCTGTGGTTCCTGTTTGCATGAGGTTCTACGCTGTCCACATGATTGTTGTGGCCATTATTTGAGGACCGTATAGCACATCCACCTGTAGGAACTGTTTAATTGTAAAAGCAAGTGTGTAGGTATTTTATATAGAAATGCATTAATGAAAGAATACAAAAAAAGTATTTTATTGAACCCTCTCTGCTCCATATATTTCTGCCTAGTGGGAGACTTGTTTCAAATTTTAAGTCAGATGAAGGAAAATCTGACATATCTGAGCCACTTAATGCACTCAGTTACACATAAGTTAATTTGTTGCCTACTTCTAATTCTAATCCATGTTTGAGAAAACAAATAAATAGGACATGGTCCACTTGTAAGCTAGCCTTTACAGAGTCTCTGCATAAACCTGTCCACTCAGTAGTATTGTGTATGCTCAAATATTCTTCCATTGAATATAATGTGGGATGCACCATATATATGTAATGGTTATGTCACATTCATGAGCAATGCATTAATCACACACATGCTGTTAGCTTCCATTACTGAAGTCAAAAGGCATAGGCACTCACTGTGTACGTGTAGTACATTGCATTGGACACCCCTATTAATCTCTATGGAAACACTCTGGTTGGATCTCCAGAGATGCTGTTTTGAGCAGTAGATGTTGATCTCTGGATGAGAACCTGCAAACGGTAGTTATTGCAAAATCTAAGAAACAAATATGAATTTCTTGCTTTATTTGTCAGCTTCAATTTTTAATTGTTATTACTTAATTCTTTTTAATTGTAAGTAATGATTTCTTAAAGTTTGAAAAGTAAAGTAAATAGTTTTTGTGGGAAAATAATTTTTTTCTGTACGTACTGTAATTAACCCTACTTTTTCCTTAGGTGCTTATAATTTAAAAAAAACCAAAAAAAAAACCCCATGTCATTGTTTTGCATAGAAGTGGAAAGTTAAATAGTTGCTGTGTTTCTCTTGATAGTATTCTTCAGGTCCCTGCTGCATACTGTCCAATGGATCCAGGTTCTCCATCACACTTGACCACTTTACTCATGGAAAGGTGTAGTCTGGAATTCATGCTAGTGGAAAATGACAAAGTGAAGGTTAGTGTAACATTAGTAATGTCATAAATATTTATGTGATTCAGAGGTTTGCTAAGCAAGGTGAGTGATGGGCTTTCCACTTAGTTCATTTTCTAATCCCCCAATTTTGTTGTTGTTGCAGACATTCAAGGTGCTGTTTAGAGGTTGGGCTGAGCAGGACTCTTGCTCAGTGCAGCGTCTTGGTGTAACTCTGTTCAAGTTTCTGATAGATAAAGAACATGGAATCTTACCAACGGGAGAAAAAGCTGATGTGCAAGCAAAGTCAAATGTTCAAGAACCGACTAGTACAGGGGACTATATTCCCATCCAGACATGCAGAGAATACATTGACATACGAGAGGAACAGTGTTTAGCCTATGTGTTACATACCTCAGGGACAACAGGAGTCCCCAAAATTGTCAGTGTTCCACATAGCTGCATAGTGCCCAATATTCATCACCTCCAGTAAGTTACCGTTTCAGCAGCTATGATTAGATTTATTAATAGTACGCTGTAGAATGATGGTAGAATGTAGTTCTCTGTAGAATGATGGTAGAATGTAGTGCGCTGTAGAATGACTGGAGAATGTAGTGCGCTGTAGAATAACCGGAGAATGTAGTGCGCTGTAGAATAACCTGAGAATGTAGTGCGCTGTAGAATGACCGGAGAATGTAGTGCGCTGTAGAATGAACTGAGAATGTAGTGAGCTGTAGACTGTAGTGTGCTATAGAATGACTGTAGGGGGATATATTTATGCAACTGGGTGAGCAATCCACTATTATTTGATGAGTGGTGTATGTATACAAATATCTCCCTTGAAGAGAAGCCAAGATGTGCGTGCTGCCAGAATTTGCAGAAATGAAAGATACTTATTTTACCTGGCATGGTCAGCACAGGAACCTGTATGTTGTACTGAATTAGCGGGTACATTAAGCCTGTTCAATCAATGAAACAATACATATTCAGATTTTATATTAAAGACAGTGACCTTTTGAGATATATATAAATGTCAAACACATGGAGATACACCTCTATTCCAAAAATAAAGGAAGGATTAGAAACAGCTTGCTGAGATCCGTTTAATGACAGATCTGTCACATCCTCCACAGTTTTTGTCATAGCAACCAAATGAAAGGTTTGTGTGTGCTTCCAATAAGATATGTGATGAATGACTCATGCATTTTATTTCTCCTTTGATTAGATCCATCTTCAACATATCACCAGCTGATGTCCTGTTTCTGGCTTCACCTCTGACCTTTGACCCATCTGTTATTGAGATGTTCCTTGCTCTTTCTAGTGGAGCCTGCCTACTCATTATGCCAGAACCTATTAAAATAATGTCATCCCGACTGTGTGAACTTCTGTTTCACCAGCATAATGTGACAGTGCTGCAGGTAGAGTCTTCCAGCATAATTTAATATGCAAGTATATATATATATATATATATATATTCACACGTAGAGTTTAAGTATGATGATTGTTTGACTTGGTGGAATCAATTTACACCTGTCATTGTACTGCATTGTTTTAGTTTGGTATGCTCAATTCTTCTGATTCTTTCAAGTACTAAGCAAAGACATTTGACAAGTGGAAAAACATAAAGCATAACCTTAAGGATACATAGTTAATCTAGGCATAAAGTGGACACCTAATCTATCTGTTTGTTTAGTTAAATGTGTCAAAAGTTGCATATGTTTAAGCTTATGCTTAATGCACGTGTCTTGAAAATTTGCTATACAAAGGCACATAGTTGAGGTTGTTGGCTCCTCATTGTCTGGTTACAGCTTGCCGTCAGGGGGTTAATTGGGAGGTGGTTTAATTGCACCAAAACCTCTAATTTATATTATGTTTATATATTTGGTGCCAATTTTATTAGGGCGAGTAGTGCAGACAATTATTTTTTTTTGTATACATTGTACAGCCAATCACACTGTATTTGCAGCATGCTCACACCTGTTTGGTAGGCTTTATCTTATACATTTATATTATTTCCTTTTCCCTGCCTTCACAGATTACAGCTTACCAAGCTTTTCTTGCCTCTGTTTAGGTGACTCCTACTTTCTTAAGGAGATTCGGATCACATGCCATTAAGACATCTGTCCTGTCCAAAGATACATCTCTTAGAGTTTTGGCTCTAGGAGGGGAACCATTTCCTCCTGTACCGGTCTTAAAAAGCTGGAAGGAACCTGGGAACCAGACTCGCATATTTAATTTATATGGCATTACAGAAGTATCCAGCTGGGCAACTTACTATGAAATTCCACATGAAAGTCTTACTGCTCAGACTGGGTGAGAAATGTGTTTTCTTTATTTAGTATAGAAAATAAAACATTCTTGTTAGTATTTCTTGCTATATACCTGGATCACCAGGACGCACTAGGTAGAGATGTCACAGTTATGGTTGTTTTTCTTGTTTAGGAGTGATTTTGTGCCCCTGGGACGTCCTCTTCATGGGACAATAGTTGAGGTTCAGAATGACAAAGACTGCCCAGTTGAAGAAGGAGAAGGACAAGTGCTTTTAGGTATGTGTGTAATGCTATGAGATCTTATAATGAATGGATATAATTCATATATCATGTATGTGCTGTGAAGGGCACCAGTCCAGTTTAAATGCATATACAATAAATATGGATAAACCTTTTACTTGTAGTTGTAAGTGTAACCGTAACCTTTCCTGAAGTAACAGTGTATGAACATTTACACATTTAACGGGATGGGCACACTTTTCTACAGTTTTCATATTAAAACTGTATCAGTTTGAAATGCAACACATTTTATGTTTGTTTCCTTTGGGATTGTCTCAGATTGTCTCGTAACATTTGCCTTAAAGACTTATTTACCTCAGGGCCTCGTGTAGCAGATATTCCACAATTTATTTGTTTTGTCTGTCTAACTTGGAATTAGGGTTTGGAAATTCCAAACATCTCCCTTTCCGTCATTATTTGTGAACCTTGAGACCTTTCATTCACAATATCTCTCTTTTTAAATCACATTGTACATTGAGTAGATTATTTGTTTAGCCATAAATCCTGGCAAGTTGCCATCTGTGCTGTGACGAGAAGGGATTTCATATTGGCTCCTGTTTTGTGACCCTGCAGGCGGGAGAGAACGGATATGTTTTCTAGATGATGAAGTCACTTTGCCTTTTGGAACCATGAGAAAAACCGGGGACTGGGTGTCATTGAAGGATGGGGAAATGTTTTTCTTGGGGCGGAAAGATAACCAGATCAAACGCCATGGAAAACGTTTGAGCATCGAATATGTACAACAGGTGACTCCTCTAAGAACTTCATGTTGCTAATACTTGAATGTGGGTACCAGTTTAAATCTAGTTGAATATACAAGGAACTGTACCATTCAGCCTGAGGGGAGACTGTTAATCCTTGATATGTCACAGAGGTGATGGATCCAGCAGAACAAAAAAATGGCGTCACTTGCAGTTTTGAATGACACTTGAAATAAGTGATGGGACGTCACTTGGTGTTTGTTTTAAAGACGTAACAAATATTAACTAAAATTGCATTTTTATTGGCAGAAGATAGAAACATGTACCTGCTAAAAGTCCTGGGTTTCCAGAGACTGTCCCTTATTTGGGGGCACCGTCCCAAACGGCTTTGGTGGCACTATTCCAAATGACTGTTAAAAAAAACAACAACTTAGACTATTGATAAATTTATGACATAAGATCATGTTTTATAAGCTGTTTAACATCCAATAGGCCCATATCAGGCTCCTGTCTGACCCTGGGAGGTGGTAGCACATGATCACTGACTTGTGCATCATTGGACATCATGTGACCCTAGCTTGGCTCTGCTTTGGAACTCGGTGATTGTTGGCAGCTATGACAGTGCAAACATATTGACAACCTACAGAGAGTCATTATTTAAATAAATGAGATTGATATATTGCTGTATGTTCCTGGGGATATATACTTGTGATCTTGTGATCCCCTATGTCATATCTTAATTATTTTTGATTTTGTCTTACTGCAGCATTGCTTTTGTTTCTCCTTTTTGTTTGTGGTTATTTTTGTTCTCCATTAAACAGCCCTTGTTAAAATGTAAACCACTGAAAGTTTCTTTCTTGGACAAGGTTTTAGTACTGGAATGAAAAGTTTTATTTAGGAAGGAGTAGCTGCAGTTTCTGTGGCCTTTATTCTTGTGTAGGGAATTGACAAGGGAATTTCAAACTTCAAGTCATCTTTTGAACTTTGACTTATTGGCCTATAACTTTGAAATTCCATTGTCAATTCCCTCTTTAATGAATAAAGCACTGTGTTTTCAGATAAAAGGGGTTTTGCACCCTATTTCCTACCGTTCTTTTTTTTATATTTTTTAAAAGTATAGGACTTGTTTCACTGTTAAAGTATCAATCAGAGTAAATTGAAGTTAGAATAAAGGAAAATAAAATATTTTTCCTATCCCTTTAACCAGGATTAAGACAATAATAGGCAGTAATCTACTAATAAATTGTTTTGGGAATTTGTTCTTTTTTTTTGGATGCTGTACTTCCTTATGGACATAATCGCCTTTAATAAATATTTCATTTGTTTTCAGGCTGTAGAGAGCTTTGCTAAGGTGGAAGCATGTGCGCTATCATGGTATGAAGCCAGACAGTTAGTCCTATTTGTCATACCCAAGGGATCCTTAGAGAAGAAATTCCTCTGGAAGGAACTGCAGACACATTTGCTCAGTTACGCTGTGCCGGATGACATAGTTCTGATTAATTCTTTACCCTTTACAAAACATGGTAAGAAACAATATTAATAAACGCACAAACGCGGTATCATTATATGATCCCACAGTACATAATTAGGCTTTGGTTTGCAAAGGTAGCAGTGTATTTCCATTGGGAGTGGTTTGATGGTGCCCCCCCCCCATTCCCCCCCCCCGGACACCCACACACCTATTTGGATGCCCTGTTCCTCTCCACAAAAATGAATGTATTCTTTACCCCCAGCCCATCACATGGCATGCCTTGGTAAGGGAGTGGACCCATAATGGTCCAGTGTGGGGTGTGAACATATCTGTTTCAGTCCGAGTGCTGCCATGTTATGTGATAGCCGGCGCTCTGACTCTAAACAGAGTGCAAGGGGCTAGAGGAGCCACAGATACCCGATCTATTAACACTTATGTATCTAGGTTGGCAAAACCTCTCCAACCAGCCTAGAATAAACAAAGAAAAACTGAAGCAGTGATACTATCATGAAGAGGCAAGTGCCTTCCCTTGCCATCTACTCTATTAGCTAATCAGCTTACACCTTCAGTAGACACATGTAAGGGCATTCTGACAGTTCAATTAAATGAACTGTAACTTAAGCATCAAAACAATTCATATTACCTTTGTACTTTGCATTTGTGCATGTATTTTTTATTTATGTAAAATAGATCTGATTCAGCTAAATCTAATGTACAGTGATTACTTAAGGAAAATGAAGACCCCTTGTCTAATTCAAGAGGAAGCTGTCTTATGGAATAGTTTGCAGAACATATGGAAGGTAATATTCAAATGTAACAGGTCACATGATATATTGTATACTATATCTCCAATGTGTGTTAATTTGGGAGACTAAACCCACATTTTTACTTTTAAAGAGGCAGGTGTCCACTTTTGAATGGTGCACAGATTGTTCATAGGCTTTGCAAAGACTCCTTGATCATTGCTCTGTGGCAGCAGAGAGTCAGTCAATTGTGAGGCATCAGAGACACCAATTAACACTGCCTGGTCAATGCAGCCTGCAAGTGTCTATTTAACTTCCTCTTCTGAACAGTGTTCTGTAGGAGGGTCTTGCAAAATGCTTTTAATTCAGAAAACTTTTGCCATCAGTCTAATTACAAGTTTGTCTGCAGAGTTTACTGGCAGCCCAGAATGAAGTAAGATAAATGTATTTTTATATGCCGAATCGTTGAATGAGAATTGAAGGCAATATGATCCTAAAAATACACTTCTCTGCAACTGCAGCTTATAGAATGGACGCTCTGAAAACTTTAAGGGGAAAGTTGGGGAGGTGGGGAAATCAGCCTGTTATACAAGTGTGAATATTGAAACATTTTGTAGAGGCTTTTGGTAGATGAGCAAAAAGTACATGGTGGGTGGCTGAAAGTTACATTGGTAATTATATGCAAAATGCTGCAAGCATTATATGACTCACATATCAGTGAAGTATTATTTATTGAAATTCTAGTTCTTTTTTTTTGTAGCAGTTCAGAGTTATAAAAGTAACTAACCCAGTAAACTGTAAGACTAAAATCTATAATTTTCCAGTTACGTAAAAATTAGTTTAATTAAAAGGAACAGCAATTTTATGGAGCTACATGTCAGAATCCTATAATCATTCATGTCCACTTTTTCCAGACTACTTTTTTATGGTCCTGCTTTTGTCACTGATAGGCTCGCAGGCCATTGACATGGATAGGTTTTTAAATTGTTATCCTAGCCTGTCTGAAAAGCACTTATGCCATTGGCATGGCTAGTTTATTACTGTAGTTCAGTGGCCAACCCAGGTGTAACGTAAAATACATTTAAGCAAGCTAATACATGCTTCTATATATGCATTCAGTGACCTGGTTTTCTGTCTGGTCCAAAATTTGCATTCACAAAAATCCCAAAACACTTAAGATTAGCCCTATACTAAGACATATATGTTTCTTATGTTTGTCCAGGGTCTGCTAAGTCTACCCGAAGATTCTCCTGCTATTGAGAAAGATTCCATGTTTCTTCTCAGTGGTGGTGACTCTTTATTGGCCATCAGGTTTCAGGTGGAGGTTGAAAGGTTACTTGGTAAAGCTGTGCCAGGACTTGTTGAAGTCATTCTCAGTAATACTATGCTGGACATTCAAACGCACATTTCTACAGCTCTATATCTGGTTGAGGAGAAAGAAAGCAGCAAGATCAACCTTGCGTTGACCAGAAATCATTCAAATACCAATAGAGCGGATAAAACCACAAATCATGCAAATAAAAGGAAAGCTCCAGTATCAACTGAACCCGAAACATTCAACAGTTCATTTATCTCATTGAGTAGAGGTAACAAAATGTTTATAAATCGGCATATCTCTGGACTTCATGCTGAGGAATGTTGCTGGATGAGTGGATATAACCAAGAAGTAACAGCATTGTTAAAGATGGACTTCTCTAGTTCTGAAAGTAAAATACCAAAAAATATACCAACATGCCACAGCCAAATGTCCTCAAGCTATGATTTGGTACAGACTCATGTGCCAAGCATATCTGTAGATAGACCTGTTTGTCTATCTCTACAAGAAAGGTGGAAATCTAATACAGGCAAGTGTGTCGATGGGTCACCTCTTCTCCTAAAAGCAGGTGCCACAGTAACTGTGTACATTGGCTCCCATTCTCACAGGGTGCAAGCCCTTGACCTACAGTCTGGAGAGATGGTGTGGGAAAAAGTCCTTGGAGATCGAATTGAGTCTTCTGCTGCTGTGTCGAAATGCGGAAACTTTATCCTGATAGGTACAGTATTGTCAAATCATGGTTTTCTAACTACTATAGATATGATTGAATTCCCTTGCTTCGCCATGGAGAAAAGCTTTGCACTTTATTGAGAAAGGGTTTTTATTAAATTTAAAAGTTCAACCTCTTTCTAGAACATGAAGTAAAGCGTTAATTAGACAAATAATTGGGATTTTGTTGATTAAAGAGGAATAGTCATTAAACCCGTAGGGAGTAGAAGGTGTTGTACCACATGACATAATTCATAAATCAGTAAGTAAATTTTTTTTTACTCTATATTATTACATATGGATAAATGTCAAGAAACATGACTAGGACAGGATAATCCAAAATATAGGAGTAATATACATCATGTGATGATGGATGAACCAGGAGCACTCTGGTACAATGGAAAAACTGTGTTTGGCCATGGTTAAACCATTTTATATATGTGAATACAAGTACAAGGTGATCTTATAAATCATAACTAGGGATTGCAATGTGTGCATCATACTACTGTTACACATTTCTTCCTCTGTATTAGCCCGATTGTTATTAGGAGACATTGTATTATGGTAAATTTGCATTCCACTCATTGTCTTATGACAGGCTGCTATGATGGTGCACTCTACACTTTGAATAGAAATAATGGGGAAACACATTGGGTTTTCACCACCGAGGATGCTATCAAAAGTTCACCCACAGTTGATCCCTTGACTGGCCTGGTATTTGTTGGGTCCCATGATCATCAGGTGTATGCCTTGGATGTTGAAGTAAGTATTTATTTCTTGTGTTTCAGCAAACTCTTAAATGTAAACGGCTAAGTAATGCAAGTGGTCTGTGCAGTAGAGCTGTCCCTGTTAAGATTCAAAAAGCATAGCAGACCATGCCATTTATTAGAATACAGGCCCTAGTGAATTGCCCACACACCATTGATGACATCACTTCCTCTTTAAATGCAGTGTGCACCCATACAACATATAATCTTAATAATTTTAAAAATTTTTAATAATTTTTAAATATTTTTAAAAGCACCTAGCTTAGATGAAAAAATATTGGAGATTTAGTCACAATATATGGCCATATTTTGCTTAGCCCACCACTACGCCAAAGTACTCCAAACTTGGTGAGTCCTATCTCTAGCTACTTACTTGGAATGAATCTCTCTGACAATCTGTCCTGAACTAGAATTTATACAAATCTCACTGGACACCATACACAGAGCACCTGTGAGTGGGTGGAGTGCACGCCCAAACGCTGGTCAGGCTTCATAAATATGCAAAAACAATGGTTTGAACAGCACCCCAGAACCGGCATATGTTGCACAGAGCACCACTGAGGCGACCACAAATTTTATAATAAAGGCAATAAATGCAGTGTGCACCCATATAATCTTAATAATTTTAAACATTTTTAATAATTTTTAAATATTTTTAAAAGCACCTATCTTATATTGAAAAAATATTTAAAAATTATTCAAAATGTTTAAAATTATTAAGATTATATGTTGTATGGGTGCACACTGCATTTATTGCCTTTATTATAAAAATTGTGGTCGCCTCAGTGGTGCTCTGTGCAACATATGCCGGTTCTGGGGTGCTGTCAAAACCATTGTTTTTGCATATCACTTCCTCTTTGGCACACTGCTGCTGGCAACACTTATTTCCAGTATTTATAGTAGGTTAAAAAAAAGTTTATTAGAATTAAATGCTCTATACATGTGAAAACTACATCACGGAGGGCTGATGGTGAAAGTTAAGGTTGGATTAGTTGCTCTACTTCTTAAAGCATGCTCCGTAATGGTGCTTAAAACTTCAACTTATCATTTCCCCTGAAAGCCTTGCTGTCTCACTTTGGTACTTGGATAGAGACTATATCAGATTATATGTGCAAAGAAGGAGTGCACTTCAGAACTCCATAAAGCTTCATACAGGAAACCATCATGGAAAGAACGGCCATCTAATTTCCAAATAGGATAAAAAAGTCTTTCTTCTATGTATAAATGCACAAAAAACACTATAATATGCTAATTCCATGCACAGTAAGAGAGTGGCGAAGGGAATCCAAATACTGGGTGTTATGTATATGCACGGCGCACACACGTATAGAGCCCTGCTTTGCCCATGATCTAGATTCTTGTTGCTGCGCCCTGTTTGGTGGTGCTATGTGCGTATTTATAAAAAATGCGCAATCACCGTTCTTCATAACAAACAACAATTTTATACCTCTCCCGATACTTTGCTGTGCGGGTGTTTTTATCCTTATGTGCAGAGGCACATAGTCATAGGCAGATTATGTATCTTTTAAATATTGACTATAAGTATTATTTTCTGGTACATAAGATAACAAATTGCAGTTCTTACCTGTTTTGTAGATCCTCATCATTTGATTTTTTTATTTTCTTGACCTGGGCATAATATGTGACTTGCCATATTCCTAATGAGTGTGCCGTCTAATGAAATAAGCACTGATCATGTATAGTTCGGAGTGTACAGCATTACAATGAACATTTTAACACTAGTCTAGGGTGCTTGAGTTGAGGTTAGAGTCTCTGTCTTACTTATCACTTGCTTTACTACCCTGCTTCGCCCATGATCTAGATTCTTGTTGCTGCCCTCTGTTCGGTGTGTTTTGGTGTGCTTTCCATTTTAAATGCATTTGGAGTGTATTTAGCCATGAGGGCAAATTGCAAAGTTATCCAGGGTCGCATCGTTGAATATTGCGTAGCTCGAAATTTGGCTATATGACTGCAATGTACCCCAAATCTCTCAGAATTTCTGGCCAATTAGCTTAATTAATCTTGCAAGTGCTGTCAAGTTGTTCTACTTCACAAGTGAGGTCATAATCTCCTTTTGTCCATCCCCAATGTCCATACTGTTAGCATCCAGGTCAGTGATGTTGATATCTATAAAAATTATTTCTGAAATTTGCATAGGCTCCATCACATTTCTACCAATGCAGGAGCACAACAGCAAATTACATTTCTATTCTGAATTCCTTATGTTATAGGTTTCAAATGTTCTAAGGGTGGCATGGTGAAAAGGAGACTATGACTGGTGATGTAGAACAATGACCCATCAACTTCACAGTTTATGTGGTGTCTAATCACTTCAAAACTTAATTAACTCAGAACTTGGTAAAGGAACAATGTAGAGAGCTGGAAATAGTTGTGTGGACCTAGAAATTCCAGCATGAATAAGCTGTGCTAATTTCGTGCGTTCAGCGTTCTTTTCTGCTTCAGACAAACAAACAGACACAAGGATTTTGGGTTTTACAGCCTACACTACCAAACGCTTGCTTTGAATATACCTGTAGCACCTAAGGTGTTAGTCTGTTTGTCTTTTAACCACTTCAGTTCACTCTGTTATAATTAAAGTTTGGTGTAATGTCTTTTTTTTTGTCCTCACAATTCCCCAAGTGATTTCTGTATCTCTTCTAAATTGAAATAGTTTTATTTAAGTGTAATTAATCATACAGAGTTACCCAGATTATCTTAGAAACCAATTTATATCATACGTTTTTAATTAAATTAAGGATAATAACCTAGATTTTTTTTATTCCTTTCTCATCTGGATAAATTACGATAAAATGAGAAATTATCTTGTACTTAACATCTAAATGGATGAAGTATATTAATGTTTCAGATTATAACGGCAGAAGTTTGATTCTTTGTTTCTTATAATAATTATATATATTTTACTTTTTCACTTTCTTCAAATGACACTGAAAGATATTTTTTACTAAGCACACGATTAGTACAGCTGTACAATAAAAATGTCACCATTTATCACAAATACAAGTAAATGTAACAAATCTGGAGCTACTTTTTTCATAACAGATACACACTGGTTTACTCGTAGCTTGGATAGAGCGGGCGCATCAAACTTAGCCAAGCAGAAAGACTAACGGCTGCTTGTGTCTGACTGGGGTCTGGGGTGTTAGTTGATAAGTGAATTGGTCAAAAAGCATGGCGGCGCCCTGCTAGAGGATAAAGTGTCATACAACTTAAAAAGTTCTTCTAGTGATATAATACATTTAGTGACACTTCTATATTTCTGTCTAATATTATTGTTCCACAAGCTCTTTTTGACATTTATGAAATATTAATATTAATATTGAAATATTAATCTTAGTGCTGCCTGTTGGTTTCCCTGTATTTTTACAAGTGGTTGTATATTTCCACAGTGGAAGTGTACAGAAACATGGGACATGTGATCAAATGGATTTTTATATCTCTTTTTAATAAGAAAAATATTAGAAAAACAAATTCCACTGCATGAACTGAACATATAAGAGAAGTGGGGGCAATGTTTCACAGTCTGTGTGACGTTTAATTCTCAGGTACGGGGTACATTTGTCTGCAACTGATGCTCTTTGCCTGTATGTGTTGCCCTGGCAGGTAAAGCAGTGTGTCTGGAAATCATATTGCAGTGGAGGTGCTGTGTTTTCTTCTCCTTGTATAAACTCAGAGCCATATCACATATACACTGCTACCCTTGGAGGGTTCGTTACAGCTTTTCATCCGGTAAGTCTGAGTCTTACACGATCAATGTAATAGTAGATTGAAAGATTACGATTAGGAAGAAGATAAATGTTTTTTAAACTCAAGTCAAGATTTACAAGTACTAGTTTAAGTAGTTAAAAGTATTAGGAGGAAGCAGCATTAGTATGATTCTCAGGAAAATTTGACTCATTGATTATTTCATTAAAGGGTAGGGTTGCCATCTTTTCCTTAAAAAAAAAAAAAATAGCTGTGGGTGGAGCCATAAAGGGGGCAGGTCCACTCACTGTCCCTACCAGACTGGGCATTAGGCTCCTCGGTACAGATACCGGGTGCACGTCCCCTCATCTGAGATAACTGATACCTCTTTATGTCTCATTCCCTCATTTTCTTTTGATATGTTTATTTCCCATGTCTCCCATTTTTGTCTACCTCACCCTCATCTCCCCTTTTGGACTGCTTCTCTCTCATGCCCTACTCCCCCCCCCCCCCCCCCCTCCATGGTTAAACTACTTGGAAGCTGCATGGAAGTGTCATCAGGGGTGGTGTAGGCTGTACAAGCCTACAGCAATCAAAATACTGTCCATTGCATGGCCGTTATTTTTGTTGTAATGGACCTGGCTCCAAAGGCTGGATTACCGGCGTGCCGGTAAAATACTGACCAGGTGGCAACCCTATTAAAGGGATATTAATGTTGTTTTGTTTAAAGTATTTATTTTGCAGCACTATGTACTATATTTGTAAAAGAATATGTTGTTAATCACCTAATCACCTAATTGTTGTCTGCATGGACATTATACCATTGCATGGAAGGATAAATATATATATTTATCCTTCCACAGGGATCAGATGCTTCTTATGCCAAACCTTCCGAGTTGTTTGTGCTTTAAAGACATTCAATGCTATACCTTCACTTAGCAGCATTGATTCTAAGCACATTTTCCTGCATTGAAAAAGTACATTGTCTGATGGATGGTCAAAAAAATGAAGTTGCCATTTAGTAGTTAAATAACTATTTAAAACAATCTACCCCTTCCCTATTTAAAAGTCAATTGATGTCTTGCACAATCTGAAAAAAGTGGCCTGTTGAAGAAGATTATAAATTCAGTTTTCCCTAATATTTTGCTGCGCTCCCCTTAATATAGTTCTAAAGATGTTCTGGTTTTTTCTTTCTTTTTCTTTTTAAAGTTTACAACTTGTTTTACTTTCACAGCCCACAGGAAAGAGAATTTGGACACATTCCTGTGGCAAACCTGTATTCACATCACCCCAGTGCAGCCCAGACCATGTGTTTATTGGGTGTGTGGATGAAATCCTCTACTGTTTCAGTCATTCAGGAGAACAGGTGAGAGAGATAATAGGGACAAGTGAATTTTCTACAATTTTAGGGCCTTATTAATTTAAAAAGGGAATTGACCAGGGTATTTCAATCTTGAGGCCAAAGTAGCCGAGTTGGAAAAAAATAGTGTAGCTCTATCAGACATGTTTTTTAGAACCTTGGGTCAGCTCTTCCTCCATCTGACACAAGTTGTCTGCCCTGTGATAGAGCTGTATGGGACTTAGAGGGATTGATAAGGATATTTTATTTCTATTCTTCCATTAAAGCATTTCTACTTAAAATGCCTACCGTTAATGCAACCTTTAAATGTAACATCACTTATTTTGTTTTGCCGACAGTTGTCCGTTACCATACATATTTTGAATTATCTCATTAAGAAAGCATTTCTGAGCCATCATTATTGCACAGGCGTGGGCTTCTAGTTTAATAATTATGTAAGACTATTACATTATTTTTATAGAGCAATACATTATAAAATTCAGGGGAACTGAGATGTTAAGAGAACAGTCTGTAAATCATTTGACAAGAAGGATAAGAAAATAAGAAAACGTATTATTCCACTTTATCTCTCTATTCTCCCATGAAAGAGCCACCATAGTTATTTGGTCTACTTGCAGCATGCGGCAGTAGCATGCTTCTTTCCCTACCTCATGTCTGATTATCTGTGTACAACTGAAGGTATTTATAAAGATGAACTTGGCTGTTTGCTGAATTATTGATGTATCGAATGAGGTCACAATGTTGTCTCCTGCTCCATAATTTTCTCTACCTTGGAGGTCTAAACAGTGATTAAATAGGGTTTTCGCAGAACTTTTTTTTAACACTATTAGTAATTCATCGATATTGATTGATAAACCAGTTAGTATACTTAGTCTTAATATAGATGACCTTTTTTAAATAATCAATATCTGTGGTCATGTTATATTTTATTATGTTTCTGTACAGATTTGGCATCTTACTACCAATGGACCCATTTTTTCCTCTCCTTGCATCTCAAACATCTCCAAGAAAATCATTTTTGGCTCACACGATGGCTTCGTCTATTGCTGTGACACTGGGGGTGTTTTACTTTGGCGATACAAGACCAGCTCAAGGGTCTATGCCACTCCATTTGTATTTCCCCACCCACACATTCAAGACATGGAACTAGTTGCTGCAGCTTCTACAGATGGAAGCGTGTGGATTCTAGATGCTGAGAGCGGCCAGTTAAATAACATGCACAAACTTGACGGGGAGGTGTTCTCATCTCCTGTGGTTTGGGGAAGTAATTTAGTTATTGGCTGCAGAAATGATTATGTTTACTGCCTAGATGTAATCGGCAAAAGCAAATCCGTATAATGACCCGTGGGTGAGGTGAATCATTTTAACTATTGTATAGTTGTGGAATATTCTGATGGCTAAATCTAGCTGTGTGCTTTTAATAAATATTATCATTACCCTCTATACTTTTTTGTTTCTGTTCACAATATCTCATTGTGCCTGGGAAGTGATATTGAAAGAAAACTGAGCTTTTAGCATGTGCTGATCACTCGAAATCGTTAACTGCAGTGTGTTTTGGTAACATGCTAATCATGCATTCAGATTTGTTTTTAAAGAAAATATAATAATGAAGAGTATATATAAAACAAAAGAAAAATGTCATGTTAACATAACACAACATCTGTTAGTAATTCACAGGAAAGTTATTTGTAACTGACCCTGTGTGTACTGGTATATTGTATTTAAATCTCCCTTTTGCAGACAACAAATAAAATGTGTCTAGTCAGGCACGGTTGTTTAAAATGTTACATTTACTTTGGTTTTCAGATTATGAATGGTTTGACATGTCTTACAAAACAATCCTAAAGTTCTGTTTTGATCATTAATATGTTAGTTGTGTCCATAGAAAAAGCTGCAGTTCTGATTCTATGCAAGCGCAAATATGCATTTAAGGAGAAGTCTACTGTGGCAGCTATACTTACAACATGTAAGATTCTTTTAGATCAACAGCAATAAACATGGAATAAGAAAAGGGTTGAACTTGGTGGACCCAAGTCTTTTTTCAACCTAAACTACTATGTAACTTGACTGTTGATGAAGTAATGCAAACAAAATTATATATATATATATATATATATATACACACACACAAAAAAAATCCACGCACAATCAAGAGCTCACATACCAGTTGTAATATAACTGAATATGATTTAAAGATGGTCCTTTAAACAAAACTGGACTATTTAGGCACATCCAGGGTATCTTAATGATTGACAAATCTTTGCTTAATACACTGAGTCATGTGTTTTGCTCTAATTAGATTCTTTATCATGCCACAGGAGTGCCTAAAGAGTTCAGTTTAGTTGTTTTTTTTTAGTTTATTGGTCTATATGGGAACATTCTTATCCTACTACAAGTCATTCAGTTTACTCAATAATATAAATGGTGAATAACACCATACATTTGAGAGCTGAGTGTTCACACAGAATGAAATTCCACTAGGATAAAGTCTCGCAACAGCAAGTAAACCCAAACACAAGAAAGATTGGTTACTGATAATACTGCCTCTGCTACTCTCACTGCTCTTCTGCTTCCTTAACTGTGATGGCAATATGTTTTCCTGTAGAGGCTTGTATAATGAATGATAACCTTATCCTATCCCTTTACCATTTGTAATCAGTGTAATTCATCTCCTTATATATGTGTTAGAAGAAAATGCACATAAAGGCAAACCTCACATTAACATATATAATGGGTCCAGAACATGTATGTACTTAATCACTTTGTGACATGACATTTTGGCCATGTCTTTCCCTTGGTGACATGGGCAGTTTTAACATTTTTTGAGTTTAGCTGTAATGTTCTTTTTTCTCATTTACTGTATGTATATATTGTTTTATCGCCATAAGAAAGGCTTTCTTTAGATACAATTATTTTCATCATATGTTATCAATTATAGATGGTAAAAAGGCACCCCTTCTAAATAGTTTCTAAATTTTGTCCTGAGTTTAGAAATATGTTTCCATGTTTTTCTGTTGTTTTTGTAAATTATAGGGCAATAACCAAAAGTAGAGTATTTTTTTTTGTTTCCTAACCATCCTTTGATACAGTGAACTTTTGACCCTAATCCGTTATCCTAAATTTAATCCCAACTCTAACCCTTATGCTAACCCTAATGTAACTGTAATCCTAACCTTAGATGTAAGGCTAAATTTGCCTTTTTTTCAATGCACTTGCTGGTTGTCTCTAGGGACAGTCTAAGAACAGCAACAGAGCAATGGAAGTAATAATTCATCACTACCGACTCTCTTCCTACAAGAGAGCAGCACCATATTGGAAGAGCATGCTGTTGCTCCATGGAGTTATCATGAGGCATTAAAGCAACACTGCCTGAACGGTTTTAATGATTGTCGATCGCGTACACCGCTCGTTCCACTGCAGTACGGACTAGGTCTGTCCTATGTCGGCAACATTTTGCCGACATAAGACAAAGTCCATCCTATGTCGCGTTGGGGTTAAGGCGTAGCACTACCTTTTTAAATTTATCATATACAGTCTACAAATACTATATATATAGTACAAATGATTTAATAGAGAGGATGGTCCCCACTTGAGCCAAAAGAAGAAGCGCTGTAGAGTACTGTATTGTAGCATAGTCTCGGTAGAGACATTGCTGTGTCATTAAAATAGAAACACAAGGGTGCTTAATTGTGAATGGTTGCAGGGGGCTATGCCTTTTCTTCAACAATATAGTTTCTGCTCTAAAACACCACCTATTTATCAGGAAATCGTTGATTAAGTTCACTAGTGAGTGGGATCCCTTGTGTAACTCCATGCCGATTCTGTAGTCGTTACACCTTTTGATCATACGCATCATACAATCATTCGCATTCTAATCTTATACCTCTAAGTCATACCTATCAAAAAGAATGGAGAGAAACAGTTGAAAAGTATATACTTTTTATTGTAGATTTTTTTTTTTTTTCGTAATGGACCATTACATAACAGTCTGACAAAACCAAAATAGAAATTACACAGGAATTATATTCTCTACATGTTTTCGAAGCATTTCCAAAACACTTGTAGCACAAAAAAAGTCCTCTTAAACGAAACTTGAATTATAGAGTTGATAAACAGATGACTATTGAACACGTACCATTATTTCAATGCTTACGGCCTAATAAATTATTTCAAACCAATAACATTAGTATAAGAAACCATTGTACTTGAAAATATTCGAATAAAATAAAAATAGAGTACAGTAAACAAAAACTCCACAACTTTACATCGTTTTATACACAACTGTACTGATAACATAAACGATATTTGCATGTTTTCGCACAAACTTCTTCGCTGCTCACAGAAAATAATATTTTTTCTTTTTTTTACAACATGGTCGACTCTGCCACAAACAAATGCGTCATCATCCATCCTGTAGCGCATACCATAGCTATAGTCCTCATGTCTTGATGAGATATGGATAGAAAGGCATAATTGCATTTTAATACAAGTTTTTATAAGGGTTCTAGAAAGATACATCAACATTTTTTAATTATTTATTATTGATCTTTTTTGGGAAAAAATAAGGGTTTACAATGGAAATGGTGCTTCCTGTGACCTATCAATGGTTGAATTTTTTTTTTTTTTTTTTAATATACTCTTGGGATTTTTATAATTTCCAATACAATTTCTCCACGCTGTACTCATTTAATCACTTCTATATTAGCAAACAGTGGCTATGAAAACCTAAGGGCTCACTCCAACCAAAAAAACCCAAAAACATTTTGTACCCTGAGTGGGCTGAAGCTGCAAAACATAGTGAGTAAACTAAAACCTATTTAGAATACATATATTCTAATTTTAATGAATGCATACATTTTTAGAATTTGTTTAATTTTAATATGAATGAAAAAAAGGTATGTCATTTTTAAGTCAGTGGGGTCTATTCACCAAAAGTTGAGTCAGGCCTGAAAACTGAAAAGTGTTGCCTACGTCCTAATAAAGTTTTAACTTCACAATTGTGCTGTGTGTTTATATTCTTGTATCCATTGTGCAAGGACAAACCTGGTGAGCTTCCCCTGCTAAGCAAACTCACCAGGTTTGCCGTGCATAATGTATAGCTAGACTGCTAAGATGAAATGTTCATCTCACATGCAACTCACCTTTTAGTAAATAGACCCCACTGAATTCATCGGTCCTTTAACCATATTTGAGGGTTTTATCTTATTGTTTTGCTGATATGTAGATATTTGTTGTTCTCGCAATATATAAAATATTTTATTATATGTATTTATACAAAAAAAATGCTTCTATAAAACATATTTTTATATTTAGTAGTATTCCTCTTTTTGTGTTGTTTGGTAAAAGCATTCCAATAAATCCTACAGTAACTTCCTGGTATAGATATAGTGCACGTTTGAGCCAGTGGATCTAGTGAAATAAGGATAATACAAATATGATGATGTATTATAGAGTAGAATAAAGATATATTTAGTAATCAATTTGGAATAAGGATTATTTTGAACTAAATAAATACGGCGTTCATTTTCTAAGGTTGCAGTTATATTCCCAGACATGTCAAATATAAGGTATCGTTCAAAAGTTTGGGGTCACTTAGAAATGTCCTTGTTTTTGAAAGTAAAGTCAATGTTGTCCTTTTTAAAATAACACCAAATGGATCATTAATACAGTGTAGACATTGTTAATGTTGTAAATGACTATAGTAGATTTTTAATGGAACATGTACAGAGGCCCATCATCAGCAGTCATCACTCCTGTTGTCATGTTTGTGTTAGCTAATCCAAATGTCATTGTTTTGATTGTATTTCCTATTTATTTTGCAACACTTCTGATGTATGCTTTCAAGGAAAACAAGGAAATTAAGTGAAACTATGGAATGGTATTATATGTTGTTTTTTTTTTTTTTTTAAATACATAGGGTGAGCTGAGCTAAAAGAAGTACAGGACCGGTGCATATTCCAAATTATTGTTGGGTGTTCGTGTTATACATTGGCGCACAAGGATATAATGCCACTTTTTGATGCCTTGGTTGGCTGCTTGTTACCTCTAAAATCGTGTTAAGTTTTTAGTTTATATGATGGAATCGGTATCAGAAGTACCATAGACAGTATTTATATTGGAACGTAAAATATAAATTAACCCATTGCGAGATTTTGTAAGATGTATTTACTAACATTAACAGAAAGCAAATCATTGTGTTAGCTATGCCATTAACTATGTCACCTTGCATAATTCCTACTTATCAAAGGGGTATGCTTGGAAAACTCAAGGATGTATGGAATAATTCTTATAATAATTTATGGAAACTGAGTTTTAGCAATGCAAAGACAAATAGGGAGCCTGTAGAAGTTATTTTTATCTGGGATATACATTTTGGCATGTTCTTTTAATATCTGTTTAATCAACTGTTGTAACATTGGTGAAATGCAGGGGAGGGCTGGCAAGGGGGATAGAGTCCCCATAGGCTGCTCTCTAATTTGACTTAATGGGCTGGGGTTGCACTACTTTTCAATTCCAACTGCCCTAAAACGTAGGCTAGACAGACAGATGAGTAGGTTAGGACAGAAAGCCCTGATGTCAGGTAAGCTCAGTATTTTGACCTTCAACTCAGACCTGATAGACTTGCACTTATGTAAGAAGAAATTCCCCTGCTGTCTTTACTTTCACAGCCTCTCAGGATCTGAGGTGGAGGAGGGGAGATAAAAGGCTATTTCATTTTTTCCCCCATTAGGACGTTTTTATTTTCTGGCATACATATATAATGCATTGTACTCTGGAGAAGCTCACACTGAGGATGGGCTATTCACAATGCTGCAGTGCATTGCATCCTGAGAACATAACCATGTGCAGCTAACCTGTACAGTACTATAATTATAGGCAGAGTATGCAGAAATAAACTGGATACTTTAGAGCAGAGCTTCCCTACCATGCCCCTGTGCATTTTGAGCCACACTGACTCTTAGTCATCAATGCCTTAGCTGTTAAATATCATCTATGAACTGCGCCAGGTGTGTGTTTTTTGTCTTTTCTTTCTACACACTTAGTGCCCCGCTGTCTGCAAAATGCACTGGAATGATAAAACTTATTGAATAAACATGAGCACTGTGCCTGGATTACTCACCCTAACCCATCCCTTGCAAATAACACACACCTCACAGGGTGGGAATAGCTACTTTAAAGAGAAATCTCTACCTTTCTTATTCTAATGCCAGCAGTGCAACCATGAAATTTATTTTTTAGGTATTTATTTATGCGTAACATTTGTGTATATTTAAATACAATGGATGCTACATTTGGATTATTTTATTTGTAGCTTGAAGTTCACTTAACACAGCTCAGTTGGCTTATACTTTCCCTTCTCTTACAAACAGTAGAGTGTTGATAATACCATAACTACAGATGATAGTCTTTAGAGTTGCTGCCTGGATGGACCTGGTCTGTCCAATGTCACGAAGGGGCTAAGTTTGAAATTCCCATCTCAATTCCATACAATTCTCTCTTTATTGTGTAGACCCTATACATTTGTTGCATCCAAGAGGGGAGAATAAGGAAGCCACATATAAGGATTTAAGACCAGCTATTTTATAGTAATCAATGTTTCTACTTATAGTAACAGAATAAAATATTTCTCAATTGAGAGTTGCACATTAAGTTTTTAAGTTTTGGATTTGAAAATGAAAAATAAATAAATTAGGATGAGCATTGATAAAATACCTGTACTTTAGATTATGGAGATAAATGTTGTTTCTTCCATTCTTTTGGTAGAATGACATATACCATGGCCATATGACAGCAAAATGAATTAAATTGGCCGACCTCTACATCTCCAAGCACTGCACAGGTCCATCACCAATTCCCTAACTACATCTTCATTCACTAAATCAGACAGTAACACTATTTACCGTGCAAGAGTGTTTGAGTGATGGAAACTAGAACTACATATCTCCAAGCTCTTTTGCAGTCGCATTGACTGCAAAATCACATTGACCATTATTGAATTAAACATCATAAAGTTATCGTGTGTAGTTTCCATAGAGCACGATTACTACTATAGTAGAGGCACATTATACAGTAGTGTGCATAATACGAAACACACCAAAAAAGAACAAGTGCAAACGTGTGTTGGCCATATTGGTCCAGAGAAGACAATTTTGTGCAGGTTGTCATGCCCCGAACAGGAGCAAAGATAAAAATGAATTATTTATTTTTCATAATCCTATTAAAAACATCCTATCAACAATATACACACAAGCCCGATAAGTACCTGAATAGAATACAACTGAATGTGTTATGCCAGAGGCACGGTGTGTAATTTGTGGCAATGTATAGCCAGTGATTATTTTGAGTTATAGCCCTATCACAGTCACTTCTCATCTGCTTTTAGTGCTAGAAGTGTAATGGCTGTTTAAGAAAAAACTTTACGTTGAGCATTGTTATTATTAAAAAAAGAAAATGGAATCTTTAGTTGCCAGAGCACTCAGATAGTTAACGACTTGTGATTTTATACAGGCGGGCAATCCGGCCTGTATATACAACCTTAATTACTGTACACGTCTACCATAACAACCATATAGTGGAACACACATAGAAGTTAGGAATACTAATAGCTTATTTGTCTTGTATATTATATCTACTTGATGATTTGTGGACAGTCGCTCCAAGCCTTTGATTTCCTCTTGGCCAAAGCCAGCCAGGCAGGTTCCGAGGACACTGCAGTAGCATCTGGAGTTGAAAATCTCTTCGGGTTATCTTTTGCTAGAGGTGGTCCTGGGATGGTCTCAGTAATTTCAACTGATGGGAGAAACGTAGGTGATTAAGTCAAATGATTGAATTTTCATAAGAAAAATGGTGTACTTCAGGGATGTCAAATGACAGCCCTTCAACAGTTGGTGGACTACATCCCCCATACTACCCTGCCAGCCCCTTAGCTGATAGAATATAATGGGAAATGCAGATCACCAGTGGGTGAAGGGTCGCCAAAGTTGAAGTCTTTGTTTGGCTACTTGTGCAGTACACATTTATTTACCTACAACTACAAGAAATTAAGGTTTAGTCACTAAACAGTTGATTTTGGTGACTTTACGATCCATTGCCAAAACCTAGGCAATAACTCATTTTGTACAAGTGCAAGACTCGGTTACCAGTTATGGTCCTTCTATGTCAATGTAAATCTGCTCAGCATTGACACTGATTTGTTGATGGGTTATTTTCTTACCTGTGACAGATGTTGGAAGCGTGTTAGATTTCTTAAGTTGTTCTCTGCGCTGAAGGCGGGTCACTACAGTCTCACATTTTTTCTCTTCTGGGGCTGCTAGTTTTTGCAGTGAACCAGATCTGCTTCTATAGCTTTCAATCTGGATATTTGGTGCCTTAGAAGAAAACATAAAAAAAAGTTGCGGTTTAGGTGCCATTGATTAGCAGTGGTGTTTAAATTATCTTAGTAACCAGTAGAAAGTATTGTTCCAATCTCAATAAATATAACAAATCCAGTCATTCAACTATGTCCAGTATTCCAGAGACATTTCAGATCTTAATATACACATGTTCACCAAAATGTACACAAACCATGGTATAGTGCTGGGCATCCTAAAGTAGACACAAAGCTACCTTAATAAAAGGTGGTTTCACTATAAAAATATGCAATATCTCTGGAATGATGCAGCGCTAAAAATCTCTAAAATGATGGTTTAATATTGTCCATGGAAATTGTATTTCCCTTTAAACATAACTTTGGGGTGGGATTGCTCATATGAGCAAAGATTTGGCCCCAAGTAGCTCTTAATACTGGGCCTTTTTTAACTTATATATTTTCAATTAATCTTAAAAAGGGGGTTACAGGTAATTCCTGAGTATTGTAGGCCACCACAACCTTTGGATTATACTTGGTTCAGTGGGCAAACATTATCAGTATTCTCTAACATTTTAAGATAGTAAAACTGTTATGATTTCAGTAGATTCCATTATATTATTACACTTCACATCCACATACTATTTTCTACTTTGTCATCATTTGCATTTGATTACATTTTCTTTTGAGATTTTATCTGCCTGCTTGGCTTCTCTGGCTTGTCTCCTCTCTTCCCTGGTAGCATGCTGCTCTCGAAATCCTTTCTGTTTTTGTAGAGCTAGTGTTATCCAGAGAGGTTGAGACGCCTCAACTTTTTCCATCAGTCTTGTACCATCTAGTGAGTGCCGACTCTGCAATACTGGTCTTTCTGCAATAACAAAAAAGAAAGTACGTACATTTAGACTGTAAGCAATAGTGGGGAATCACCACTGGATGTCATAATGCCTGGATATCAAATTAATTAACTGTTCAACGCAGATTTTTCAGGTACCAAAGAAGGTATATGGTTTAATCAATAAATGTGGTGGGAACTATGAAGAAATATTAATACCTACACATGATGACTATAAACGTTTCAGAAGCTTTCACGCAGGAAGTGCTAGGTAATATAAGTAATCAATTGTTTTAAATATTTAACTTCAAACCGCAGCCTCCCTAATTTCAAACCTTCATTCTTTACAATCTGATCAAGATGATTGTTACTCTGTATTTTTTTTATGAACTTACTACTACTTTTAATTTATTTAGCTAGAGAGCTGCCATGGTAACCAACCTATTAACCCCCCCCCCCCCCCAAAAAAAAATCCCAACACAAATGACCCACTCTGTTTAAATTAATAAATGTCTGTGCCATGTCATTGAAGGGCCACAGAACATTATTACATTGCCTGTCACAAAGTTGTTGAGGTCCAGTAAATGTCCACTATGAACAATGTTAGTGTCTAGTCCTGCTGATGGCAGGTGGGTAAACCTATTTATTCAGGGGGTGACGGGTGATACTGGTCACGCCAGGAAAAAAATATTAATAATTTACCCTCTGTTAACCCAGTCCGCGGATGTGAGGGAAGCGTTCTGCCCTCCCCTTCAGCCGTGTGGCTTCAATAAAGTTTGTTAAAATATATATATATATTTTACTTCCCTCACAGCCGCCCAGAAAATTTGTTCAGTAAGGGGCCCTGAAATTCCTGGTGGCGGCCCTGACCACAGGTGTGTCAAATGAGAAGTGAAATTAATGCTGCTTAACTATGTGCATGATTGGAGATTTAGTGAGTACAATATATTATGTATGACATTATATCCAGATCACTGTTAGTGCTGATTAACTCACACAGTGACTAAGCGTGGTGACACGCGAAACGCGTTAGGTGGCCTTCCCTTTTTACTTTATCATCCGTGGATTGTACCTTACCCTGTTTGTTTGGATTTTTTGAAAGCATTAAAGCACTTTATTCATTCACTACTTGGCGAGTGTAGTGCACACTTTGTTCTACTTAATGCTTAACTCACACAGGCCCAACCTGCTAGTGAGCAGCAACCCTGGTGAACTATACTCCCTTGTGACAGGGTATCCCGCCACCAGGGGGCAGTGATGCCATTAGCTATACATTTATGCCAAATTAACCACTTGCGGTTGTTGGCAACTGAGCTGCCCATGCTGGGCTTAGAAGTATTAAAATAATATACAAGATCATTTTTTAAGAGTACACATTTTAAGGAAAGAAAGCACAGTATAGCTGTACCTGGCATGGCATGTTATACAGAGACAGTGTCTGGAATGTCTGCCAATGAAACAAGTGATTTAAGCTCAGTAGAGTGTATGCATGGAGGTGAAACAAGCACTATACTTTGTTCTAAATGGTTGCAGGTACTTTTATTTAACAAACATGGATCTCGGTAGGCTTCACATGGATATTGCAGGCTTCACAGAGTTGCATTCTCTAAGTACTGAGAGCTTTGGGGTACATATACATGCAGGATACAAGCTGTAAGGATGCTGCTACAAAGCTACCAAACTTTAAGAGAACTGCCACTGAGAAAAAAATGATGTTAATTAAAAATGTTCTGAATCACTTCACTGAAGGGAGAGAAGATCAGCCAATCTCCTATGAAAAATGTTTCAATACTGAGATGCATTACTAATTTCTATATAATTTGCATTTCACTATAATTATTTCAGCTTTATGAATAATTCTGATGTGCTAGCTAGGGTGCCTAGTATGATAAGGTATAATGACTACTCCATTATATTTGTTTACTAAATATGGCGATACATTTAAATGTTAATTTGTATTTGAGTGGAAAAAAAACATATTTTACCTCTGCCAATCTGGTCCGGTCGCCTCTCCAACTTTTCTCTCCAAGGGATAGTAATAGATGGAAACGAACATTTTATCTCTTTTGTTTCAGTCTCTTCTTTTACTTTATTTACTGTATTTACTTTAATATTTTCTTCCAATATTTCTTTATCTTGCCGACCTTTGTCTAACTTCTGACCCGGCAGCTCCCCAAGATTTGTTCTATTTAATTTGGAATGTGAAGAGCATGGTGGAGTTGGACTAGAAGGTTTTTGTGCTAATGATGGTTTCTGAACAATTGGTGATCTGGGTACCATTCTCTCTTTACTAGGTGAAGAAATATACAGACTAGAAACAGGTGTCAGTGGAACACTTGTAGAATGAACATCATCAGATGAACTGTTGGAAGTATCAGCCAAGAGTTTCTCAACGGTTTCTTTTTTAAGATCGGTGGGTGATGATGACAGTACTTTTCTGGACTCATTTCTTGATTCTCTTTCATCTGCAACAATGAGTGGAACAGGAACACCTTCAAAGCTATCACCTGCGCTGTACCGCTTTTTTCTCCTTTGATCATTTTGAGGGTCGGAATGAAACCTTAATGAATAATTTGTCCTTCTTAGCTTTATTCCAAAAGGGGTGATTTTCTCGTTTCCATTCTGCAGTAATTTGTCAGGGCTTTGTACTCCATTACCCATTAGAGAAACATTTTGATTTTCTACTTGTACCCTACGAGGGGATTGAGGAGGGTTTGGAACCAGAAAAGATGGAAGATCTTTGGAAAATATGTAGCCTTCTGTGTTATCTTCAATTGTAACTTGTTTTCCTTTTTTAATTGTGACTGTTTCCTGTATGTTAGTTGTGCTTTCTTGAGTTTCTTTTTCAGACAACACTGACTTAATGGCTGCCACATTGTCCTTAATACACTGTTTTGCCAGATTATCACTTATATCATCTCTAGAGTGTACACTTTCTGCAAATTTCTGCCATGCAGGTGTAATTGAAAATTTAGCACTAGCTGACATGGTTTTCCGTAAGTTATTGTGAGAGTCGTCTTTACCTTGGGCAGTCAGTTCATCACATACATGAGGAGTCCTTCTGTCCTGGTCAAGAACATTGACATTTTCTGATTTGCTAAGGATCTTTGACCTGATTGAAGCCCATTCAGCCAAAAATGCCTGGCTGTCTAGCGACTCTGACATATATTTTGTTTTAGCGCTAATTTGTTTAATGTCTTGTTTTTCAATTTCATTTTTACTTGGCGGGTTTTTTTCCTCTGTGAGACCTAACAAAGATTTACAAGCAGTGTCCTTAATTTGATTTAGGTTTACTGCTGTCCCACAAAGCTGAGCCCCTGTAACTAAAATGGCTGTATGGGGAACACACTGGGTTGACTGAAGAGTATGTGAACCTACACTGGGTTTATTGTCTGTTATACATTGTGTATCTGGATGGACTGATGGCTCTTTCAATGGGATCACTGGGGACAAGTGAACTTTTTCAAATATAATTTGCTTTTCACCTGATGACACCTTAAATGTAAATGGTCTTTGCCTTTGGTCGAGTTCCTGCCATCGTAGTTCTTTCCCAATCCTTTCCTGTTGTTGGGCTTCAATTTGCTTCTGTTGCTTTTGCTTAAGTTCCTCTTCATTATGAATTGCCTCATTCCTTATTAGCTGGTCTTCTTCATGAGCTTCATCCACAAAAGCTATTAAGGGTTCTGCAAAGCATACCTTTCCTTGCTTCTTTGTTTCCTTTGACGTCATCAGATCCTCCTTCTCCAACATTCCCTGTTCTTGTATATTTTTCTGCTTTTGCTGTTCTACTTTCTTTTCCTCCTCCTCTTTTCTCTGCCTCTCCTCCTCTATCCGTTGTGCCTCTGCTTGTTGGTGGAGTCTCTTTTCCTCAAGTTCACGCTGCATTTGTTCCTCTTGCCTCTTGAGTTCCTCTAGTTCTTTGAGAGCTTGTTCAGCCCTCTGTTTCCGCTCCTCCTCTTGACGTTGTTGCTCCTTTATCTCATTTTCCTTTTGCTCTTGTATATTTTTCTGAATCCTTTCCAGTTCTATAACTTTAAGGATTTCTTGTTTCTTTTGCTCTTCTTCCTCTATCCTCTTTTGTGCTTCTAATTTTATTTTATTTTCCTCTTCCAGACATCTACGTTCATATTCATGTTTCAGATTAATTGGATTTTGAGGTTTCTGTTCTATAAGAACTTTTGGCTTTTCGGTTAATGTTTTGACCTGGTCAGAGCGCTGTTCCTCAAGTCTTTTACGATTTAGCAGCTCTGACACACCTAAATCTTGCTTCAGTTTTTCCTTTAGATGGTACGTAGTTTTGTCAGGAGATTTATCAATGATGGAAGCATGTTCATGTTCAAACTCTGTGTCTTCTATACTTGGGTAGTCCTACAAAAATGTAAATATATTACATTATATCATAAAAGGAATAATTATCAGGTAACACTCTAACATTACACTGGCATGAGACCCTTGCTTTGGCAATCTTTAACAGTTTTAGTTTATTATTCATTTATTATTCTTTTAACTGATCACATTTTAAAATTGAGGAGGAAGGGAGCAGAGCAGATGTCTGTATTGCTAATGAATGCGCAGACCGTGCTAGACTACCAAAGATCCTCGTCCCCAAGGTATGCAATAGGGAAGGGGATTTTTTCCACCTTGATGGAACTTGCTGTTATTATATAGTTTTTCCCTGATGCAGACACAGTATTCCTGTTCTGATTAGAAGTTCTCTAAAACCAGCCCAGTGTCAAAAAAATTATTTTCTAGGGGGAACTATAGCTAGTTACACTATCTGTAGTGCACTCTCTGTGTTTAGATAAATATATACTAATCATAACCATACAGTACTATCACTATGCAATTATACACTTGCTATCATGGTTTGCACAGTTTGTAACTGGCTAACTATATAATAGTATCTGTATGTGCAACAATAGATCACAAAGTCATCTGAAACCTGGTATTGCCCTGTTGTTTGCTATTCCCACAATTGTGTCCTATTTTTACCATTCGTATGCAAAGGAGCCTATAGGAGAGACTAGGGGGTGGTATATACAGGGAGTGCAGAATTATTAGGCAAGTTGTATTTTTGAGGATTAATTTTATTATTGAACAACAACCATGTTCTCAATGAACCCAAAAAACTCATTAATATCAAAGCTGAATATTTTTGGAAGTAGTTGTTAGTTTGTTTTTAGTTTTAGCTATTTTAGGGGGATATCTGTGTGTGCAGGTGACTATTACTGTGCATAATTATTAGGCAACTTAACAAAAAACAAATATATACCCATTTCAATTATTTATTTTTACCAGTGAAACCAATATAACATCTCAACATTCACAAATATACATTTCTGACATTCAAAAACAAAACAAAAACAAATCAGTGACCAATATAGCCACCTTTCTTTGCAAGGACACTCAAAAGCCTGCCATCCATGGATTCTGTCAGTGTTTTGATCTGTTCACCATCAACATTGCGTGCAGCAGCAACCACAGCCTCCCAGACACTGTTCAGAGAGGTGTACTGTTTTCCCTCCTTGTAAATCTCACATTTGATGATGGACCACAGGTTCTCAATGGGGTTCAGATCAGGTGAACAAGGAGGCCATGTCATTAGATTTTCTTCTTTTATACCCTTTCTTGCCAGCCACGCTGTGGAGTACTTGGACGCGTGTGATGGAGCATTGTCCTGCATGAAAATCATGTTTTTCTTGAAGGATGCAGACTTCTTCCTGTACCACTGCTTGAAGAAGGTGTCTTCCAGGAACTGGCAGTAGGACTGGGAGTTGAGCTTGACTCCATCCTCAACCCGAAAAAGCCCCACAAGCTCATCTTTGATCACCTCATCACCTTGCTGGCGTCTGAGTCGGACTGGAGCTCTCTGCCCTTTACCAATCCAGCCACGGGCCCATCCATCTGGCCCATCAAGACTCACTCTCATTTCATCAGTCCATAAAACCTTAGAAAAATCAGTCTTGAGATATTTCTTGGCCCAGTCTTGACGTTTCAGCTTGTGTGTCTTGTTCAGTGGTGGTCGTCTTTCAGCCTTTCTTACCTTGGCCATGTCTCTGAGTATTGCACACCTTGTGCTTTTGGGCACTCCAGTGATGTTGCAGCTCTGAAATATGGCCAAACTGGTGGCAAGTGGCATCGTGGCAGCTGCACGCTTGACTTTTCTCAGTTCATGGGCAGTTATTTTGCACCTTGGTTTTTCCACACGCTTCTTGCGACCCTGTTGACTATTTTGAATGAAACGCTTGATTGTTCGATGATCACGCTTCAGAAGCTTTGCAATTTTAAGAGTGCTGCATCCCTCTGCAAGATATCTCACTATTTTTGACTTTTCTGAGCCTGTCAAGTCCTTCTTTTGACCCATTTTGCCAAAGGAAAGGAAGTTGCCTAATAATTATGCACACCTGATATAGGCTGTTGATGTCATTAGACCACACCCCTTCTCATTACAGAGATGCACATCACCTAATATGCTTAATTGGTAGTAGGCTTTCGAGCCTATACAGCTTGGAGTAAGACAACATGCATAAAGAGGATGATGTGGTCAAAATACTCATTTGCCTAATAATTCTGCACTCCCTGTAAACATGAAGGAAGACAGGGAGGCACAATGATACTAAACACATACTAAGGAAGAAAATCAATAATGATGGTGAGGGAGCCCACTATGTTAAATTAATACTGGATCCCATAAATAAATGCTAATTAAATTAATTCCAAATACATTGCATACAGCTTATCTAGTAAAGTACCTGGGACATTGACATTCCTCTGTGTTTTTTTGACACTCTCTGGTTTTTTGGCTTGACTGAGAGCTTATGTTTAGCAGCACTATTATCTAGATGAGCAATAGACCGTGGAACAGCATCCAGATTTATAGACTGGATCGTGCCAGAAGACGCCAAGGGCCTTTTTGGGCGAGACATCTTTACCGGAGTCACCTGCAGAGAAGCAGAAATGATTGGTATGTTCACTTGAAACAGGAAATAATAATAGTTACATTTAACTTAATTAACTCACAGATATTAAACATACATTAACCCTTTAAGGACCAAGGGTTTTCCTAGGCCAGTGACCAGAGCGATTTTTACATTTTTGATATATGGTTGTTTAAATGTAATTTTCTCCTTTACCATTTAACACCCATACAAGTTATATGTTGTTTTTAAAAGGACATTTAGAGCTTTCTTTGGATACCACATACATAAATATAATCTGTAATTTAGTATTAAAATTACAAATAAAAAGAAATAAAATATTTTAAAAAACATGTTTTTTCATCATTTACACATTAATCTTGACCGTCTGCTGTGTAATGCTGCAGGAAAGCACTCCATTTTGTGTTCAGCAACATCTCCTCAGTACAGGGATACCACCCATGCATGGGTAGGTTATGTTATTTGGGGGCTAAAAGGCCACATTTGGGACATATTTGAAGCCGACCAGTGTATTTTTTCCCCACAAAACCATATATTTTTGAAAACTAGACACCCTAGGGTATTTCAAATGGTGGTATTTTAACACTTTCCATGCACTATTTCTACCACCAGCCTTTGTCGAACTTTTTGGTAGAATTTTTTTTTCATATACATAGTACTTCAGGCATGAATTCACAGATCCTGTTAGGCGTCACTGACAAACTACACCTCAATATGTGTTCAGCAACATCTCCTGAGTACAGGGATACCACCCATGTATAGGTAGGTTATGTTATTTGGGGGCTAAAAGGCCACATTTGGAAGGTGCACATTTGGAATTTCACACTTGGAATTTTGACATGCTCTCAACCTGGGCCTATGTCCCATTTGGGACATATTTGAAGCCGGCCAGTGTATTTTTTCCCCACAAAACCATATATTTTTGAAAACTAGACACCCTAGGGTATTTCAAATGGTGGTATTTTAACACTTTCCATGCACTATTTCTACCACCAGCCTTTGTCGAACTTTTTGGTAGAAATTTTTTTTCATATACATAGTACTTCAGGCATGAATTCACAGATCCTGTTAGGCGTCACTGACAAACTACACCTCAATATGTGTTCAGCAACATCTCCTGAGTACAGGGATATCACCCATGTATAGGTAGGTTATGTTATTTGGGGGCTAAAAGGCCACATTTGGGAGGTGCACATTTGGAATTTCACACTTGGAATTTTGACATGCTCTCAACCTGGGCCTATGTCCCATTTGGGACATATTTGAAGCCGACCAGTGTATTTTACCCCCACAAAACCATATATTTTTGAAAACTAGACACCCTAGGGTATTTCAAATGGTGGTATTTTAACACTTTCCATGCACTAATTCTACCACCAGCCTTTGTCGAACTTTTGGGTAGTAATTTTTTTTCATATACATAGTACTTCAGGCATGAATTCACAGATGCTGTTATGTGTCACTGGCAAACAACACCACACTATGTGTTCAGCAACATCTCCCGAGTACAGGGATACCACCCATACATACATTTGTTGGGTTGTTTGGGGGCTAAAAGGCCACATTTGAGAGGAGCTCATTTCCAACGTAGAATTTTGACAAGTAGTCAGCCTGCGCCTGTGTTCCATTTGGGACATTTTTGAAGCTGGCCAATGTATTTTACCCCCATAAAACCATATAGTTTTGAAAACTAGACACCCTAGGGTATTTCAAATGGTAGTATTTTAAAACTTCTCATGCACTAATTCTACCACTAGCCTTTGTCAAACTTTTGGGTAGTAATTTCTTTTCCCATACATTGTACTTCAGGCATGAATTCACAGAGGCTTTTATGTGTCACTGCCAAAAAACATCACACTATGTGTTCAGCAACATCTCCCGGGTACAGGGATACCACCCATGCATACGTTTGTTGGGTTATTTGGGGGCTAAAAGGCCACATTTGATAGGAGCGCATTTACAACTTAGAATTTTGACATGTGGTCAGCCTGCACCTATGTTCCATTTGGGGCATTTTTGTAGCCAGTCTATTCAATTTACCTTCATCAAACCATATAGTTTTGATAACTAGAAACCTAGGGTATTTTATTTGGTGTCCTTTCAGGCATTTGACGGAGCCATTTTGACACAAATTATTGCCAAACTTGTTAATATAATTTTGTTGGGGAATGCTGCTATGTTGCTTAGGATTTCTTGGACATCCCCCCCCCCCTCCCCGCCCAATATGTAATTGATATATGTATGATATATTTTTATGGTTTACCAGTATTCCAGTTTTGTGTGGTATTGGCCAAAACATTCTACACACAAGCCTGGCAGAGAAGGACAGGAAGGGCAGTGGTAGATGGACTCTTTCCTTATGCCTCTTTTGTAGCACACTCTGCAGCGTTTTAGAGGTACTTGCTTATTGGCAGTTGGGGGATTTTTTTTAGGGAAATGCCTCTCACTCAGCCGGACAACATTTTCTGCTTGCAGGCGTAGGGGGGTGCTCCAAAAGAAAATGACTAAATGCTTTTATTTGGTAGTCTAAGAAGCTGTGTCTCCTCCCTGTACCTGCCTTGTTATATAAAATGTACGAATTGTACGTGGCAATTTGAGTTAAATAAATTGCCACCTTTTTATACCAGGAGTGGGTTTTTCGTTGGACTAGGTATGGTATTATGCTCTGGTCTGCAAGGTCCACTCCCCCCATGTGCCTGTTGTACTCCAGGATACATCGTGGTTTTTTAATTTTTTTATTTGAAGGCTTTACTCTCACTGATACTGTGCTTTCATCGTGGATTGTTGAAAGCATGTACACATCCTTTTTATCTGTGTACCTAAGGGCCAGTAGTTCATCCTGTCTTAAAGAGGATGATGTCCAACGTGTTTGCCTTGGGTAAACCAGCTGCTGGGGAAATCCTTTTCTATTTTTCCTGATTGTCCCACAGGCAAGAGTTTCCAAGCAGTAAAGATTTTTAAATAATTCAATGCTGGTGTAGTAATTGTCTACGTACAGGTGGTATCCCTTATTTAGTAATGGGAGGATGAGATCCCACACTATCTTTCCATTTGTCCCAATAGAGTCAGGGCACCCTGGTGGATCTAGATGGGAGTCTTTCCCCTGGTAAATGCGAAAGGCAAAAGTGTAGCCTGTGTTGCTTTCACAGAGTTTGTAGAATTTTATACCATATCTGGATCTTTTAGATGGTATATATTGCTTGAAAAGCAATCTGCCTTTAAATCGCATAAGTGATTCGTCTACACAGATTCTTTGGTCAGGCACATATATGTGAGAAAATGTTTGGGACAAGTTTGTTAGAAGGGGCCTTAGCTTATAGAGCCTGTCATAAGAGGGGTCATCTTTTGGCAGACACTTAGTATTGTCACTGAAGTGGAGGAAGCGCAGAAGTATTTCAAATCTCTGCCTGGTCATAATAGCTGGGAAAAGTGGGGTGGACAATAATGGATGTTTGCTCCAATGGGAACGTATACTTAGCTTTTTAATAATTCCCATAACCAGCAATAGTGAAAACATTTTTTTTATCTCCACCAAGTTAGTGGAATGCCAGCTCTGATGCCTAGCATAATAGGAGGTAGGTTTTGCTGCCAAGTACTGTTGGGCATAAATATTTGTTTGCTCAACGATCAGCTCAAATAGTTGATCCGTGAGCAGCAGCTGCACAAATTGATGTGGCTCAGTACAAGTTAAGTTTTCTGTAATGCCAGGCGATGCCGTGAAAGTGGGTATGTCTGGTTGCAGACTTTTAGGTGGCACCCATGAAAGTTCTTCAGGGACTGGGTGATTTCTTTGTGGGGCTTGCGGGCTGCCAGCAGATCCCATACTACTGTCACTTTCTGAATCAATTATTGGCTCCATATCGGAGGCCGTTTCAGTCTCTGAACTGGATGCCAGAATGGCATAAGCCTCTTCCACATTGTACATAAGGGGCATTTTTAAGACGGAACTATAACAAACAATTTTTTTTTTTTTTTTTTTAAACTCCCAACCTAACTCCCACAAATCCCAACCAATTTCCCACCTAACTAACTAATAAAATAAAATACAATATTCCCACAAAAAGGGGGGGGGGGGAATAAGTAGATCAAATTTGGAAGACGCACGAATTAAATCACAGCAATTAGATCACAGCAATAGGGGCTGCACAATGGCACTGGAAGGGTTAAATTAATAAAAATTAGCTTTTAAAAAAGCTTTTAAATTAAAAAATGTGAGATTTATTTTTATTTTTATTTTAAATGGAAAAAAAAGAAAAGAAAAGTAAAAGAGCACTGATCACAGTTGATCACTGTGATCAGAAACAGAAATGAAGGGGTTAACTTTAAGAAAAAGAAAAAATAATCTTTTATTTTAGCACTAAACCTCCTGGAACTCTATGTATCTCTTACTGTCACTCTCAGTACCTCACGATCGCAATGAGAGCTACTGAGGGTGACACAGTGACAAAGTCAATGTTTCAAAACATTGACTTGTCACATGGGCATCAGTGATCACTGTGATTCGCTAATCACAGTGATCAGCTGACCCCACATTCGCTCATTGGGTCCAGGAACTAAGCCTCGGTTGCGAGGCAAAGTCCTGGACCCGGGAAGCCGGAAGAAGCGGTGTGCACGGAGCACACCGCTCGTTTACAGCCATGACGAGTTAACTCGTCATAAGGTCGCGATCCCCGCGGCTCTTATGACGAGTTAACTCGTCATAAGGGCGGGAAGGGGTTAACATAAATATATTAACATATGAATGTTTCAGCGTTGTGTATACCATTGGAACTTATTCAGTAATGTCATCAGCTGATTATTTTAGCCATTTTTCTACACGCTTAGCACATATAAGGGAGTATGTTTGTACCTGTAGCTATGCCTAGCTAACCTTTCTTTGTAGGTGCTGTAAATGGGTTTAAAAATGGGCCAGAGTCTCTTCACCTGCAAATATCACTTAGCTCTTTAACAAAAAACAATCATCACAAGACATAAAGGGGGTTATGTATAAAATACAATAGCTGAGATCTAATTCATTAAAAAAAAGAAAATAATAATTATATATATTTGTATAATGTGATAATGAGGTACACAAGTTGAGTTGGTCTTTAATTAGTACAACACTATGGCAGAAGCTTGTGTTTCTTAAATACATTACAATACAAAACAACCAATAAGGAAATAACAGGAATCATATACACGGAATATAGTGCAGAAGTGTATATTAATATAGGAACAATAACAATACCTTCTCCTCGCCTTTGTGTTCTGTGTGTGGAACATTGCATGTGTTCATAGAACCTGGTGATCCTATGGCCTGCGTGGAAAGACACGGTTACAATATTACAGACATATCCTCAAATAATACAAAAACGTTTTCTTATAAGAGTATCACATTCAGTGATGAAGTAAATCAATATGTAGACAGGATGGCACTGCCGGGCTCCACTCCCTACTGTGGCTCTATAGAAGTAATATGCTCTTTTTGGGACATCTGCGTAATTGGACTCACCAAGAAAGTATAAAAGAAAATTTGTCACTCTCAACTCTGCAAAAAGATTGCGTAAGATTTATTAAAGAACAAAAGCAGCAAACATTGGGAAAAATACTTAACTGTTGTCTACCCTGACCCCTCCTCCCCCCTGCCATGTTTGCTGTTTTTGCACTTTTCATACTTGGGGTGCAGAATTTTCTTTCTCTCAAAGCCACACTGCTGTGCAGTTGTTAGACGAATTGTAGTAGAGATACTCGAATTAGAGGAATGCCAAACAGGAGAAGTTAGAGTAGTGGAGATAGGAAATATTGAGGGAGGAATGGGTGGGTGCAAGCAATGGTTTTTATAGACAGAAGGCAGGATTTGGTAAGACTACATTTGGGGAATGAAGGAGAGAGTCATAGATGACCCAGATATACCAAACATGGTGAATTGAACAAATAGTGGTGTTATAAATAGTAAAAGAGGAGTGGAAATAGAGAAAAGATTATTAGTCCTTTTTTAGACTATTCAAATGTTAGGTAGCAATAGAGACATCCAGGAAGAGATGTTGAGTAGAAGGGGTGAAGACATTGGTGGTTATATAAAATGTCTGCATGCATGTATAAAATGATTACCAGTCAGTTGTGCCCGACATACAAATGTGTAACAATTTTTAACATTACTTTATTGCACTATAATTATACACTAAATATATATATATTCTGGCGTTATCTTCACTGCACAAGTGCTAAAAGTTTGCATATTGAGGAAAAAATGTAGGCTTTATTTCGGTAGTACAAATACAAGTGACTAAAGGAATCAGGATTAGACGTAGGAACATTATTTTTTACATAACACTGTTACGGAGATGGAGATAGAAAAGGATTGATACAATGGGTGGCATGTATAAACATGGCGCACACGCAGATTGTGCCAAATACTGGCACAACTGGCATGTCCGCCAATGTATAAAGCAGAGTCACTGGAGTTTGCGTCAGCTGCACCGAATTTGATGTAGGTTGTGTCAGTGCGACTCCTATGTATACATAAATCAGGCACTGAAAAGAGCCTGGTTTTATGTTGGGGAACCTCTACCGAAATACAGAGGTCCCTTTCCTGCACTGCAAAGTGTCGGACGTAATAAAAAGGCGTGATGGCCATTATACATATCAAACGGCGATTGTGCTTTTTGTGAAATTCCCGCCACTTTGCAGTGCGGGAGTTTTTATACATATTACCCAATGTGAGGTAGGAGAAAGCTGTGTCACTGATGTCCGTTTTGAGAAGTTGGTTGTAATCATCACTTGGTACAATCTGATCCTATTAATCTGTGGTAATGATAACTCTCCCTCATACAACCTTAATGCCCAAAAAAACCATCCTTTAGATCTTGCTGGACTGCTTTCCAAATTAGGTTTCTTTTTGTTTATTATGTTATTTTAAACCCCACGCTTGACATTCTTACCAAATCTGCATTTTCTAGCAATCCCATGTCATGATCTCCAAAAATCTCCATGGGGCTGCTCTGTGTATCTTCCATGTGTTCTGCTCTGGCATCCAAATCTTGCATCCTTTTCCCAGAAACGTTGGTGGGTGGTTGCCCAAAATGGATATTTCCAGCTAGTTGTTGCTATAATATTCAAGATATATGTTTTATATATTATTTCTCAAACAGTACACTAAAATGAACATTGCTATTGGTTATTAAAGAGACACTAAACTTTTTTTTTCACTTGTGCTTCTTATCTTACCTTCATTTTCATCTGTAAAATCTGAACAGAAATATTAATTGAGGCAGTCAGACTTTATCCTCTACCAATACATTCCTTCTTTTGTTTTTAACCCAACTGATCCTTGTTTTATTTTCCTTTTTTTTTTTATTTATCTAAAAAATGTTTTATCCCCTTTTTACTGACTTGGCTAATTTCTCTTCTGCTTTGCAAACTCTGATAACTTGCTTTGCCTGTTCATGCTTAATCTTAAAGCTCTGCCTATCTTCCTCACTCAGTTTTATATTTTTTTTATCATGACTAAATGCTAGGTTTTAGTTTTTTGCTATTTTGGCCATTTTTGCAGAGAACCGCATTGGTTTCTTCAATTTTTTTGCTCTTCCTGGCAAATCTAATACAATTTTCTGCTGCCTTCAGTAATTCAACCTTCAAATTTCTCCATTTCTCCTGGACTCCATTTAGACTGCTCCAGTCTGATAGTGATGCTTTGCTTTTACACATCTAATTTTAGAAAAGTTATTTTTTCTAAATTTACAACTTTTTTTTTCTTTGTAGTGTGACTCACTGTTCCTATAGTAAACTACACCGACTGATGATCAATAGAGCCCAAACTTTCACATACGGTAAAATCTAATATTGCATCATTATGAGATGTCTTCTTAGCTACTTCTTTTAGAGATAATCCCAGCAGGGAGTTTCGAATACCTGTACTCCTGGCACAACCAACTATTTATGCTTTCCTGTTCACATCAGGAAGAAGTCACCCATGATTATAACTTCCCACTTCAATGTCATTTAGCTATTTCCTCAATTACTATATTATCGAACTCATCTACTTGTCCAGATGGTCTATAAATCATACCTATACGAGTTACTGTATGATTTCCAAACTGATTATATGTTTGCCTAGCTTGTATTAGGTTAGATTTTATGCTATCTTTCACACACAGACTTCAGTCGCACAGCAATATTATTGATGGTTTCCTCCGTGGTGTTATTCCATGGCCTTCATGCCTGTTCAATGTTTTGCATATTTTAGACTCATGAACAGAGATGTTAACCAGTTTCAATGAAGGACTCATTGGATCTGGTTAACATGTCTGTTCATGAGTCTACCATAGAAAAAATGGATAAAAAAAAAAAAAGGGTAAGTGCACTCCACTCTCCGGATTCAATGCAAAAAAGATGCTTTATTCAGTATGTAGCAAACAGAAAAAAATGGATGGACAAAAAATAAACTGGGGTAAGGGAGGACGACCTGACGCGTTTCAAGTGTTACCACGCTTAGTCATAGGTAAAGCACCTTTTTTGCATTGAATCCGGATAGTGGAGTGCACTTACCCCTTTTTTTTGTATCCATTTGATCTTTTTTTTCAATACCATAGAAAAAACACTAAACAGGCATGGAGTTACTCTAGGGTTCTTTTTTTTTATCGCAGTCTGCGTTGTACCCTTGGAGTCATATTGGCTGGACCCCCACCTTTAGGGAGAGTATGTGAACCTGGCCTACAGGTGCACATACTTTTTTCAAACCACACTGTGAAAGTGTGAATGATGTATTGAGCATGGACAAGAATATTACAATAATTTGTGTGTTATTAGTTAAAACAGATTCCAAAGATTTCACTTATTTTTTCGTGCCACTGTATATTATTATCAGCCTACCACAGTGCTACGTCAACTTGACAGATTGAAAACAGTAAATATAGATCCTTCCCCATTACATGAGAAGCAAAACCTAAACTATTTATACCTTCTTAAGTGGGTTTCAAGGCCCAGACAACTGCACCTGTTATATTGTGTGCATGGTGTTGGATTTTCAAGGCACAGGGGTGAGCAGAGATGTTTTTTTATGCATAAAATCCAGTGTCATTAGTTCAGTATTAACATATTTGTTGAGGGTAGGGAAGTACCTCGGTAGTTTGTCTACATGAGGTACCTTGAATTTCATCCAGCATAGAGATGGGGTTATTACACAAGTTTCAGTCCCTGTAAGTTTTTAGGATGTGGCACGCAGGAAAGCATTATCATCTTTTCAAGTGAAATCTCTTGCGTCACACTACCATAAGTATGTCAAGCTACACACAATGTAACGTAATATATCCCCAAAGAAGGAGAAAAAAATCCCGGGCTCCTTTAAGGTTGGTTATAGTAACTGGTGGAGTGTTACCTGGCACTTGAACCTGTGGGTGCATCAGTCAAGGACACTAGTCGATTGTGCCGATATAATAGGAAACTCCAAGAGGAAGAAAACGTACTGGTACGCAAATGTAATTATTTAATGTATTTTGAGCAATAAAGCAACATGTGCAAGGACAGAAACACTTGATGTGTTTCGAGTCAATAGACCCATGACCCTTAATCATAAGTGCAAGAAAGCAGTAAACAAACAGGATAATTAAACACATCTAGACAAATGAGTGAAAATGTCAAAAAAGGCATGTTTTAATCTAAGAGCATAGGTAAAAACTTCCCTTGATGAAAAAAGCCTGAATGAAAAACCACTGAATGACAAAAAACAAAACAAAGAAAGATTCTGAATGAAAAAAATGTGTGTAGTGCTGCATGTAAAAGAGATCTGGTGATTGAGTGACTAAAAATAAATGGCTATATATATATCCAAATAAAATGAGATATAAGTGTATAAACATGTATAGCTTTTTTGTTTTTTATGTGTACATATTGAAATTATGTGAAAATAAAATAAATATATTAATAAAGTAAAAAAAAAATTAACAAACATTGTTATGTGTAATAATTATGCTGGTCTAAGATGTATATATAATAGATATTTGTGCAAAATATATGTTAAGAAAAACATGATATAGAAAAATTCTCTAATATGAAGATACAGAAAATGCAAAAACATCTCTAGTTAGTGATGTCAATGCAAAAGCAGTATATACATACTATAAAAACCCATAGTGATTGTATACCGAAGACATCATGTTATACAACATATATTATATATATTATGTTATACAACATATATTAATATATAAAAACGACAAAGGAGTGAGATACAAATGAATAGTCAAATACGATAACACGCTATCGAAAAATGTACAATCATAATGATGTAACAAGATAATAATATAATAAGTTGTTCATATTTAGATTTTTTTTACCTTTTCACTGCTTGGTCTAGATGTGTTTAATTATCCTGTTTGTTCACTGTTTTCTTGCACTTATGATTGAGAGTCAGTTGACTCGAAACGCGTCAACTGTTTCTGTCCTTGCACATTGCTTTATTGCTCAAAATACATTAAATAATTACATTTGTCTCACGAACTGGAGTGCCAGCACGTTTTCTTCCTCTTGGAGTTTCCTACACACAATGTATCATCATGGTTTTATTGGACATCACATATATAGTAACAGTTGCTAAATTGTCAGTCAATCAATACGCTATCGGAATAGATATGGAAATCTGAAATTCATTGCTGTCCACTGTTTTACAGTAAGGAACTTATTTCATTGAGCAGAACAGGCTGGGGAGTCAGACCTTATTAAATCATTAATGTAATGTAAGAAGATGAATGCGTTTTTAAGGAAGGCTTTCAAACAGGTAAAAATGGCCTTTGAAGTCTGCCAATTGAGCATCAGTGGTCTAGCCTAGCAGACAAATTGATAGTTTTTGTATGTAACCAGGAATACTATACAATACATTTTTAAATATACATTAAAAGTAAATATAAAAATATAGACCTATCAAATTCCACACAAATATTTCAGATATTTTTACAAAAATAGTCTGATTTGTCTTTTATATAAACAGAAACGTAAACTGTTAGAAGTTATTGAGTTTAGTAAAACTTATGACCTTTCAGCCATACCTGTAGAGATCTTACTTTCCCCACAATGCACTCTTGTGATAATGCCTGACTATCCTGTTCATCTTCAGCCTGTCCATCTGGTATGAAGATACTGTCATGGGAAAATGCTCTTGTTCCCATAGTATTGTTGAGGAATCTGGAACACAGAGGCCATATAAGCATTAGTAAACAAATATCAAAACAATTAGGATCAGTAAAACTAGATATACATTTGAGCATGGGGAACTCTCTGGTTGTGTGGATTCCAGACTGTTCGCTCTTATTATTTTTATTAGAGGAGATGGGAAATATTAAATGTCACCATAACCTACCATTAAAAGAGAGAAAAGCCCTGAAAGAACTTAAGAACAACACAGACATAGTTATCAAACCCTCAGACAAAGGAGGCAACATAGTGATAATGAACTATGAGGACTACAAGAAAATGGTGATGGACATTCTGATCAGAGTACATACACAATCTTAACCAATAACCCCACAACAGGATATCTTAAAAAGCTCAAAGCAATCCTGTGCAATGGACGCTGGGTCTTGAGTCAACTGGAATACAACTATATCTACACCAGTACACCTGTTTTACCTACCTTTTACAGTCTACCCAAGATACATAAACCAAAATGCCCTCCACCGAGAAGACCGATTGTATCAGGTTTAGGAAGTGTGACTGAGAAATCAAGTATATATGTTGACAAAATTCTGGCACCCCACATACAGAAACTCCCCTCATTTACCCAAGACACTAAGGATACCCTAGCTAGACTGAATGGAGTAAGAATAAGACCAGAATCTAAACTCTACTCACTAGATGTAGAACGTCTGTACAGCTCTATACCACACAGATGGGGACTGTTACCCACTGAAAATGTACTCAAAAAGAGGGGAACTGTCCACAGTGACCATACAATATTAAAAATGGAGCTTCTTAATTTCATATTTACTCATAGTATCTTTACTTTTGATAAAAAGATATACCACCAAATACAAGGCACTGCCATGGGCACATTTTGTGCCCCATCATATGTAAATCTCTACCTGGGATGGTGGGAGAAGCAGAGAGTGTTCACAGACGATTTACAGTACCTCATGAACCACATATATCTGTGGCTTCGACATATTGATGACATACTTATTGTATGAGATGGAAGTGAGGAACAATTTCTAGAGTTCACAGAACTACTTAACAACAATGAGCTAAACCTGAGTCTCACACACAAACTAGGAGATGACCATATCAATTTTTTTGACCTAACAATAAGCATCAGAGAGGACCTTACAATACAGACAACACGGTATAGGAAACCAACAGCAACTAACAGCCTCCTGCAATGGAAGAGACACCATCTAGACCCTCTAAAAAGAGGAATCCCTATGGGACAATATCTGCACCTGAGGCAAAATTGCATTGAAATAGGAGACTTCAAAGGGAGAGCAAAAGATCTACAGAAAAGATTCTTATAAAAAGGCTACCCCAGAAAACCCATGAAAAAAGCATACCGCAGAGCACTAGTTTTGGATTGTATGGAACTCCCTAAAAAATCCCTAAAAAATTGACAACCACGGATTAACAAATCCGTTGTATAGGGCCTTTCGATGCAGGATGGCCTGACACAAAAAGACTACTAAACAGATATTAGTCCATCCAACAGGAGAATGAACATCTAAAATCTGTATTAGCACCGAAAGTCTCGGTCACCATGAAAAAGGGACCCAGCCTGAAAGACTCCCTGGTCCACAATCACTTGAAACCAACAACAGTAGAATCAAAATCTATGTGGCTTAGATTCACTGCATTTTCCATATAAAATAAACTCCCTACTGGTCCGGTCAGTCTGCCTTACAAACCATTGCTAACACCCATTTCAGTCTGTCATACTGTCCAGTCATCCTAGTAAGGGTACATGCTATACAAGTCTGCAGACTACTTCAGAAAAAACAACATTATGCAAATAGAACATTTCCAGAGGAAGTCAGCAAAGCTCCTTAAAAGGACAAAAGATTTCCGTTATTTGGAATTTTTTACTTCACAAAATAAATACCTACGATGCCAATTACAACAAAGTATCTTCAAGCTCCATAGAAACTTCCTATTTAATATTATTTTAAAATATTAACACATCACAGGGGCAACTTCTACGTTTAGAGGAAGGAAATTTCATGTTCAGTGAAAGATTTCTTATAGTCAGGATAGTTAAGATGTGAAATACATTGCGAACCAAGAGTTGTTTTGGTGAATTCTCTCGACACCTTCAAAAAACGGTAGACATATTGCAAACGTAAACATGTAGTAACCAATTAACATGAGGCCAATGCTGAGTCTTACAGAGTTTAGTGAGGCAAACGGTTTGGCCGGTATTTTTTCCAAAGAAAAGATGGCAAATAATCTGGCAGGTGAAAAAAATATTCCTTCTCTATTTATTTAAAGTTTTAGCTATGCATTTTGCGTAAACTCCCCAAGCTTGTCCCTACACATATTCATAGCTTAAATTAATGAGAAGAAATATTAATCTCACTTCGAATCACCTCCACCTCACTTGTGGTGAATAGCTCCCATTGGTTTGTAGAAACTACATTTCGCATTTATAAAGGTTTTCTTTACTCCTTTGAGTGAAAATTGGCAGTGATGCAGAGTTTTATTTATTTGCTTACAGATCAATAAATACGGATACTTGGAAATGGACTTCTGTTTGTTTCAGCCTATTTAACTATGCATTTCTATTTTTATTTGTCACGTTCTTTTTTTCACAGCAGACTTAAAAATTGTTTCTTCTATTGATTGTTCTAACGTTTTGCAAAATATAAAAAAAAAAAAAAAAAAGCTTTTCACAGAGCATGAAAGAATCAAAAATAGCAATGAATGGCGTATAAAGCTTAATCCCCAGAGGAAGCTGTGCTGGAGTGCTCGGAAGCCATTTCTCCTCTGCTTAGTTTTGTGCCAACAAATGTAAGGTCCCAACCACCCGAAGTGGATGCATTTCCTGAAATTACATATAAATATAGGCCTGTCAATAATTACTAGATGACCATGGGAGGTCCACCTTTGTACATTTTGGCTGCACAATATGCAGGGATATTAAATGACAGCAACAAACTAAAATGATCACTGGTAATGGCAATGTATAGAAAAAGTGATGTTGAATATGATTGCTTGTCGACAACCACTGGATATAAATAAAGTGTCAGATTTATACTTGCAGGGTCTGATACACAGAGAGTACATTTTTACTCTGATCATTTGTTTAAAAGAAAATGTACCACTAATTTAAGGTAATTAACTGTTAAACAAGCCCTATTTTGCATGTTTGACTTATTCCCTTATTAAATGAACTGTGTATCTTATTTTTACATTTTTTTATAGAATTGGTCTAGCAAGGGAAACCAAACACTAGAACCCCTACCAATGTTTGCTTGTGGCCATTGTCAGTTTGTGTGCTATAAGGGGAGGGCTTCAATATTTGGCCAGGGGGGCAAGCACCGTTTATTGACCCATCAATAAATATATATGCATCTCTCTCTTTCTATACATATAAGTGATACATACCATACTGGCACGATTATAGGTCTTTAAAGCGATCTATTATTGAGCTCCATATACCCAAGTGTATATTTTTCTACATATTTTAATTCAGTATGTGAAGAGCTATTCTCAGCCTCTAGATTTAGCTTCAATGAATAGTGTATGCTGCCCGTAATCATCTAGAAGTTGAAAGCAGTATGATATTGACTCGTATGGGTCTATTGATTACAATTCGAGAATAGCTAGATGAGGTCGGCTTTGGAGGTCAACTTTCATTTTGACACTAAGTCAAATTTGCCACCCAAGTTTGATTTAGTCTCAAAAATAGCTTGGGTGCTGCATCTAACTTGAGTTTAATGAAAGACAATCTCCAAAGTTGACCTCCGCAGTTGACCTCCTTGAGCGTTTCTCGAATTTTAGTGAATAGATCCAAAAGAGTGAGGACAGAGAGAGGCCGAGGGGGAAGACAATGAACTGTCCTCTACCAGTACCTCTTACTAGGATGTTGGACTCACAGTATTACAGACTGATTTGGGTGTTAGCAATGGTTTGTAAGGCAGACGGACAAGACCAATAGGGAGTTTATTTTAAATGGAAAAGTCAGCAAATATCATTTTAAAAGATTTATGGAGATAGATTTTGAGTATCTTGAACCGTGGAAGTAAATTTTGAATCTCCATAACAAAATGTTAAAACACGGACAAATGAAACTAAAGTCAGTTGTGTTACATTGGTTTTTGAACTTTGCCGGATGATTATTAATCAGGTAGATTATTTACAAGGTAGGATTATGGATTTATAGCAGACAGGTGTAGACTTTGGTTATCACATTATGGCTGGTGTTCCTCACAATAGACTTTCTATGAAACTGTGTGCAGGACAAACATTCAGTTCTGGCTAAAGACAATTATTCAAATATTAACAATTTCAAGGATTCTGTGTATGTAAATTACAGTGAAACCACATACCATGTCCAACCAGACCAATTTCCCCCCGGGAAACCCTGCTTGCAGGCAGAGACGGAGGTGAGAGGAGATCGGAAGATCCCCCCTCACCTTCCCTCTGCCTGCCAGGCTGCACGGGGAGCCGAACAGGCAGCACGGAGAAACCTCCGTGCTGCCTGTTCGGCTTCCCGTGCAGTGTGACAGGGAAGTGCCGATAGGCCACGTGACTGGCGCTCTGACGTCAGACGCGCACCAGTCATGTGCCCTCTCTGCACAACCACCATGCTGCCTGCCACTAGCCACCAGGGAAAAGGTAAATGCTGGGGAGATGGGGGGGATGTATTGGGGAAATTAGATGGGGCTTATTAATGGCAAATAACACTGGCTTAATATTGGGCAAATTAGCAGGGGCATATTAAATGGCAAATAACACTGGCATATTATTGGGCAAATTGTCAGGGGCATATTAAATGGCAAATAACACTGGCATATTATTGGGCAAATTGGCTGGAGGATATTAAATGGCAAATAGCACTGGCATATTATTGGGCAAATTAGCAGGGGCATATTAAATGGCAAATAACACTGGCATGTTATTGGGCAAATTGGCTGGGGGATATTAAATGGTAAATAACACTGGCATATTATTGGGCAAATTGGCTGGGGCATATTAAATGTCAAATAACACTGGCATACTATAGGGCAAATTAGCAGGGGCATATTAAATGGCAAATAACACTGGCATGTTAATGGGCAAATTGGCTGGGGCATATTAAATGGCAAATAACACTGGCATATTATTGGGCAAATTGGCTGGGGCATATTAATGGCAACTAACACTGGCATATTATTGGGAAAATTGGCTGGGGCATATTAAATGGCAAATAACACTGACATATTATTGGGCAAATTTGCTGGGGCATTTTAATGGCAACTAACACTGGCATATTATTGGGAAAATTAGCAGGGGCATATTAAATGGCAAATAATACTGGCATATTATTGGGCAAATTGGCAGGGGCATATTAATGGCAAATAATACTGGCATATTATTGGGCAAATTGGCAGGGGCATATTAATGGCAAATAATACTGGCATATTATTGGGCAAATTGGCAGGGGCATATTAATGGCAAATAATACTGGCATATTATTGGGCAAATTGGCAGGGGCATATTAATGGCAAATAATACTGGCATATTATTAGGCAAATTGGCTGGGAATATTAATGGCAAATAATATTGGCAATGTGTATGTAATGGGGTGATGGAGGCATGTCCTTGGTGTGCAACGTGGGTTATGGGTCATGTTGTGGGTGTGCATCATGGGTGGGGGGCGGGGTGCCCAAATTTTGTCTGCCTAGGGCAGCACAAAACCAAGAAACACCACTGGGGGGAGCGAGAGGAGCGAACACGGGGGAGAGAGGAGATAACACTGATGGCGGGGGAGAGAGAGAGGAGAGAACACTGATGGGAGGGGAGAGAGAGGAGAGAAAACTGATGGGGGAGAGAGAGGAGAGAACACTTATGGGGAAGTAGAGAGAACACTGACGGGTAGGGGAGAGAGGAGAGAACACAGACGGGGGAGAGGAGGAATAGAGACAGCTATTGGGAAGAGCCGAGACACATACATGTTTACAGGGACAAAGAGACAGTCATAGGTGGTAGAGAATAGAGAGAGACATGGGAAGGGAGAGGAGAGAGACATAAATGGGAAGGGAGAAGAGAGAGACATAAATGGGATGGTAGAGGAGAGACAGAAAGACATGGGATGGCAGAGGAGAGACAGACAGATATGGGATGGCATAGGAGAGACAGACAGACATGGGATGGGAGAGGAGAGACAGAGAGCTGGGAAATGAGAGGAGAAACAGACGGACATGGGAAAGAAGAGGATACAAAGACGGACATAGGAAGGAAGAGGTGAGAAATGGACATGGAAGGAAGGGAGACAGAGGGACATGGGGAGTGAGAGGAGTGTGAAAGACATGGGAAGGGAGAGGAGCGTGACAGAAGGACATGGGAAGGGAGAGAAGCGTGACAGAAGGACATGAGAGAGAGGAAAAGGCAGACGGACATGGGAGAGAGGAAAAGACAGACGGACATGTTCTCCTCCCGAGATCAGACTCTTGATCCACCCCTGCTACTATTGCACTTCCTCTAACCTTGTATTGGCCAATCACACAGTATCTGCAGCTTTTATCATCCTTCTTTCTGGACCAGTCTTGTGCCAGCAGACTGAGCATATAGTTTGCTCATTAGAAATATCCTTGAATATATTTACAGTGTTAGTAATTAGTTATTCTAATAATCTATGACTTTTTCCTGTAATATACAATTTTATCCCATTTTCCTTTTCAGCTTCACAAATTTGGTGGTGCACGTATCGTGCAGACATCCCCCGGCTGCCCCCACTAGCCACCACGGAGTGAGAGACAAGGTGAGGGGGAGGGAGGGGGGCAGAGAGAGACAATGGGAGGGGGGGCAGAGAGAGACAAGGGCGGGTCAGAGGGAGGGGGAGAGAGAGAGAAAAGGAGGTAGGGAGATGGAGAAATAAAGAAAAGTTTGGGGGGAGGGAGAGACAACGTGGGAGGGAGGGGGAGAGAAATAACATTGGGGTAAAGCGAGGGGGAGGGGGAGAGAGAGGCAGCATTAGCACATAAAAGGAAATAAAAACAAGAAATGCATTTTTTTAATATCATAATTTTTATTAAATATTAAAAAGCAATTTACATGTGAATATATACAAGTGAAACTTTTTTTCCTATAGGGTAGTTTTATATTCAGGCTTTTAGTTTTTTTCCTAAAGGAATATCCAAAGTTTGGGGGTCGTCTTATAATCAGGGTCGTCCTATAGTCGAGCAAATGCGGTAATAAATTGCGGTGAGTGTCTAGGAATAACTCATACAGTTAATGATTTGTTTTGTTGTATCTGTTAATCTGCCAGAATATCAGTAAATATGAATAAAAGCTGCAGACTGATAACAAATGTGACCAACAGGGGCTGAGGATCGTCCATCAGTGAACAGAATAATTCCGGACTCCAGGTAAGTGCTATATAGAAAGCGTTTAATATTCAATTTGCCATAACATGAGGCTGAAATTGAGAGTGGGATATACCCGGTGGGGTAAAGTACACTCAGACGATCCTCAGCCCCTGTTGGTTTCATTTTCTTTTGTTGTGTGCGGCGAGAGTGCCGAGAGGAGGAGTCCTCATTTGAACTTTGGAAGTGTGGATCCGGTAATCTCTATATCTTCTATTTGATAACAAATGTTGTCATGATCAACAAGGTCTTACATGATCATATGATATAATTTCTTATCTCTAAGTGGAGACTATAACCAAAATACACTAGTTTCACTGTTGATCAAAGCACTTTGTAATATTCATAATACATTTGTAACTCTGTATGTAAACACAAAGGTTTGGCACCCACTCTAAGATATACTTAGTAGTAACTGATTTTCAACAGACCTATCTGGGTTGACTGGAAAAGTGTTGTAACGTGCAGCCACTACAGCACAGGATAAACTGGAGAATTTACGATTGGAGGTCTGTTTACTATTGTTACAGAGAGCTGAGATCTGCCCATACAGCTTGTTGTTTTTGCTCCCCCACAAGGTCTGAGTGAAGTAAAGTGCACTAGGATGCGTTAAAATCTTTGAGATTGAAATACAAGTTTTTATTGCAGACAGGAACGAAAATGATGTGCACTAAACACTCCAAACGATGCAAAAAAGGTGCTTTAATATATGCAAGACAGACCGAACAGTGGTACGAACAGTGCAACAGGGGAAAAGAGACCACACCTTACACGTTTCGCGTATTACTACACTTAATCATAGGCTGGTCACCTGGTGAACATGATACAATGTGTCAACCAATGGCTAAAAAGGTCAACATGATTTGTAAATCAGTGGATTCATTAAATTCACATGTGCAAGTGCTGTCATTAGTAAAAAAATAAATAAAAAAACATTAAAAGTAGCATTATAATAAATATTGTAATATTTGTTACAAAAAACAAATATGACCAATTCATACATTGTAAAAAGAAAATGTTTGTTTTTATAGTTATTTCTGTTTTTGTGTGTTTGTTGAATCAGTTGAAAAAGAGTGATACATTGAGTCAAACTAAGCAATTGCAATAATAAGTGCAGATTAACAAAAAAAATAACAAGTGTAAATAATTATGATAATAATAATATACAAATAGCATTGAGATTTCGATTAATATGTACCTATAATCACAAACACAAATACAGAGAAAGGTATTCGTGTTCTAGTGAGTGCCGATTTACTAAACAAGGCTTGCTTAAAAACATCCAACAAAGATATATTTATTCTTTAAAAAGAGAAGAAAATGGGAATAATAATTATAACAAATTATTTTTTTTATTGTAACCTCTGAGGAAGCCCTCTTGGAAGGAGAAATGCTTCAGGTTGCATGTTCCATTAGAAATTATTGCAAGCAAATGTATATATTCAGAGAAAGGCATGTTTTATATGTGTGCGTGGTTTATTCTGCTTGTGACATCAACTTAATCCTTGAGATGCAAATTGTGCATTAAGAGTAGTTAATTTGCATTACACATATACATTTAAAACATGTTTTTTTCCCTATTAATTTGTCTGCAGTTTGTCTAGAGTCCCTTTAAATCAGGGATGTAACAACTCCAATTGGACAGCATTTTCTGAAGTGTTTTAATGGTAACATGTGATGTTCACTGATATTAGCTTACCTGATTATTGCATAGTAGGTAAGATGCTGACATCCTTTCATATTGAATTCTTTAAATACGGTTTCCTTTTCAAGATAGACTGTTTGTAACTTATCTGATTAACAGGGAATGGTTTGTTGGTCTTTTACAAAAAGGGTGTGAGACATCATAATGGGTGGATCCTGTGCTGACAAGTGACTAAGTTATGGGTGGAGGTGACAATGTTACTAAGCGTGAGCAAATAAACAAATGGATTAGGGTCCTGTAAATGGTTTAGGTTTCTTGTCACTAGAAATGTGTGACGAAAGAAAAGAATATGTTTAATTAAAACAACTATTGGCAAACATTCCAGTTGTGTTTAATCGAAAGATTGGATCTTGACTAGATCCAATCTTCCAATTAAACACAAGATCATCTAGTTTAGGCATTTTAAATAGAGGTGCTTTAATGAAATAAACAAAAAAGTACCTCATTCAGCAGTCTCTGCTTCTATAGTAGGATCTGACGGGGGGACATTTTGGGTCAGAACTTACGTCATCTGACGTAAGAGAGTGTAAACTTGTCAACCCCATGATAGTGTTATACAAACAAAGAGTGCCCAATAAGGTACTTTAACTGCATTTATCCATTAAATCATATTTGTTTTAAATTCCTACACTTCATCCAGTCTTTCACTTAACAAAACCTATTTTTTTTATGTTGACAGTTGTCCTTTAAAAACTAGCATATTGGGCTCTTCTTGTAGAAAATGAACATATTGCATGAGTGTTGATTGTTATTTGGGAACAGTACCTTTATTGAAGACCTATGTGAGTTTTATTCTCAATATTCACATTATTAACAATGAAATAAAGTGACATTAACTACTAATGAAGTAAGAAGGGTTAAAAATGGAGGTGCAGATGCCACTCATTTCCTTTGTTTAGACAGTATCGAAATCTAATTGGAGAGGGAAGGGAAAAGCACTAATTAATTATCTACTTCACTCTTGGGTGCATGCCAAACAATCTCTGAAAAGCTAAACTAATACAGGGTGATTAAAGGAGTAATGGTAAAAGATTGATTTGTTCTGAAAATCAGGAAAATGCAATTATGTTAATATTGTAGCTTTGTTTCCATGACAACACAAGTAATCATTTTAATTAGCAATGATTACCAAAAAAGAGCTGTGAATCAAGTACTGAACATAATGCTAAGGACACTGAGAGCTATCCCTAAGACATAGCCAGCATATTGTGTTTTTTTGGTTTTTTTTTTAGAACTTAATATTAATATGTTATTAGACAGAGGGGGCCATTCACTAAAATGTTAATTTGTCTCAAGGTGGTCAAGTAGGGAGGTCAAATTTGCCTTAGTATCAAAACTGAATTCACCTCCAAACTCAACCCCCTTGAGCTCGAGTTGTGAGGCCGGCTGGAATATAATGTCCAAATAACCCTTCTAAGGGTGTCAAGTTGCATAGAAATGAAGGTCTGTGATTTAATTTTTTTGTGAATTAAAGTTTTATTGTTTTTTTAATAACAATAGAACAGTGAATGGGGTGGAGCAGTATAGGGATTGGGTTCTTGTAAGATTCTTTAATACTCGCCAGTTGTACTTACTCTTAAAACCAGTTTAATTTTTCCCCCATTGGAATTGGGAGACGAGTTTAACCTTGCTCCCCTCCCTCTCGCATGACTTCACCACATCTCGAACTCACAAAAATTCTTAATGAATAGCAAGGTCGTCATGGGGGCATGTGATAAAGGCTGAATTTGTCCGATTCTGAAGTTCGAGATGACCTTCATCTCAAACTCCAAACTCGGACTTCAGTGAATAGACCCCATTGTCCATTTAAAGCTCTAGCAGTAGTGCCATGTAGTACCATGTAACATGGGATATAATAACACCTTTAATGCATGCTCATAGGGAGCCAAAATCCCAATCTACACAGATATTGCTATTAGTAACAGACAACAAAATACCTTCATTCACATAACAAACCAGTACATAGGGGTCAGCCATTGACTCATAGGTCCACTCCAGCTTAGTATAATAAACACAATTACTGAATTATAAAGAAATATTTTAATTCATGTGAACAGTCCCTAATTACTCAGATACCAACACATTACTGATAAAGATATGATGATATTGCCAACATATTGAATGCATTGTTGGCGTATGATAAGCCATTTGTTCTGTCTTGTACTTCTTGTATACTGCAGAATCTGGTAAAATAAAATATATCACGCTCTGCAAGATCGATTATTGACACTGGAGCAGCTACTTTTGCCAGCTTTTGATAAGCAGCTCTCACATTTCAGATAAGTCCATTATAATTAATCACCACCATAGATCAAGATCCCCCAAACCACTCTATTTTTGATCCTGTTACATCCCACTGCATCAGAAAGAAAAATCTAAATGAGATTTCAATTGTGTTTTTTAATAGTGATTTTTTTTTTAAAAGGCTCCAAAGACATAATGATATGACAGAACCAGGAGACAATCCACAAATATCTTGGTTCATTAACAAAATGAACATTCAACTACTTGGCACATTTGAGAGTCAGCCCAATATGCGCAGATAATCAGCTCCGAAATGGTGCCTCCCAAGTCCGGACATGTTCACAAGGGTCACATTGATGGCATGAAAAAAACCAGAGTTCTGAACTACTCAGGTACCTCCAATGCACCTCTGAATACATTCGCAATAAGTAAGATCATAGCCCACAGGCATCCAACATGTGGCCCACCAGCCAGAAAGGTGAGGCCCGCTTGAGAGTGGCAGCAGTAGCTGCACCTCTGAGCTTCTCAAACAATGTGTGCACCGGGATGTCACTGACACCCGGTGCTCCAACAGGGGCAGAGTGTGAGGGGGAGTGGCCTTCTCCCCTCGCGCATGGGAGAAAGCTCCGCCCCCTCGCACTCTGACCCTGTTGGAGTACTGGGTGTCAGTGTACCTCATGTGTGATGTTAATGCTAATGTAGCTGGCTTCCTATGGAATTCATGCTATGGAAATAGATGTACGGTTGTACGACATCTATTTACTTGCATGCTACATTGAAAGGAATGTGTAACTCCTCATAGGCTAATCACAGGTGTAGCGTGGACTTGTGTTATGTTACGGCTTACGGATTTAGTAAATAACTATGATAATTGCAGGCACATAGTTATATCGATATAATATGCTAATTAGTATTAGGAATGTCACTGTAACATAGTTCATAGTTCAGATAACCATGCATGTGAACTGTAAGAGAATGTGATGTCTACATTCTGTGTTGCAATGTCTTAAACATCTTCTTTTTCTGCACCTACATCTGTGGGGGTGACTAGCATCCCCCACTCAGTGGTGGGTCCAGAGTTCCTTCACAACCTACTGCCCTTCCTCCAATGACAGCATTTGATGCTGCTGTCCATGGTCTGATTGCTGGTACCCACCGTTATGTGGCACACATGTACCAGCAACTGTCCATGATGGTGAACAACCAAGTCCATTTTCATGCCCAGATTTTGGAGAAGCAGGATCAGGTCCTTAGTCACTTAGGTATGGGCATAGTAATATCAGTTTATGCTACGCATTAAAGGACAACTATTGGCATTTTGTTTCGTTGAAAGATTGCATCAAGTACAGAGTAGAAATATTTCAATGAAAGAATACAAATAAATCACCTTACTGAGCCCTCTTTGTTTCATATAGCACTGAGAAGAGATGGACATTTTGTTTAGAATCTTGGATCAGATAGGTCAGGTTTTCCTTCATTTGACCCCTGATAGAGCTATACAGTAAAATAGATACTTTGTTTGTATTCTTTCATTTAGGCATTCTGCTTGAGTCAACACAACTTAACCTTTTGGCAACAGTTGTCTTCTAAGTATTCCAGCTCTGCCCTATACAGGTATATTACTCCAAAGGTCACACAATTTGTGAAAGCCTTTCAATTTGTATATAATTAAAGTAGTTTAACTTATAGATAGTTGTTTAAGGTGTCAGCAATTTTGGGAAAGTGGTACCAGAAGCTGATACCTTCAAGAAAAAGTTCACATTTCCTGGTTATTTGTATGATGTGGTTTATTTTTGGATCACAGTTACCAGATTGGGACATGTACAAACTAAACAAGTACAAATGGGTTTATCTTGGAAGAACAAACCTCAGATCAATGACAATCCAGTCTAATATTTGGGAAAACCCCTGGCTAAACTTCATAGATTCTGCAAATAAAATTCATTATAATACAGGCTTTATATCCCATTTCATTTTTCCATAACCCCCACTGGTCTAATAAAATGGCCCATGTACCTACACAATTGACCAATTGACATCCTCCTAAAAGCAAACAAAGATCTATGTATCACTATCAAATCGACCATTTATAGATATGTTCCTTAAAATAATCCATAGAGCATATATGTCCCCACTAAGGTATGGCTATGTCATATCAATGCAAATAAGAGCTCTTCCTGTATATAAAATGTATTAATATAATATCTAATGAAATAAAAATGATCTAAAAAAAAAATAGACAAAGACCTATGGACATTAACCCCTTCGCGACCTTATGACTAGTTAACTCATCATGCAGTCTAGCCGGCGGTACGCTCCGTGGGCACCGCCAGCCAGTCTGCAGCGGGTCCAGGACTAAGCCTTGCACCCGAGGCAAAGATCCTGGACCCAATCGGTGGATATACGGGCATGTGATCGCGGTGATCCCTGTAGTGCTTGTGAAAAAATGGTGCGTAACTGTGATCAGTTTCCTTCCACTTTATGGCCCTCATTTAGTTTGTTTTTTACAATTTTTTTTATTTTTGCAGTTTATAAAGTTTTTTAATAAATACATGTAATTGTAATATATTTATTTAATAAAATGTAACCCCTGCATGCCTTTTGCATGATTTTTATGGATCTGACATCGCACTCTTCAGAGTTTTTTTTATGTCTTTTTTGTTTAGGGGGTTTGGGAACCAATATTTTTCTTTTTTATTAGTTAGTTAATTAGGTGGGATAAGTGGGTTAGTGTTGCACTAGTTGTGTAGCTTATTATTGGGAAAATAATGGGGAAAAACTTTTTTTTCCCCAAAATTTCCTCTTTTATATGTATTTTTTAATACTAAAATGTAAATAATTTTTTATGTATAGGGTATCAAAAGAAAGCTCTAACTGTCCTTTTAAAAACAACATATAACTTGTATGTTTGCGTTAAATGAGAGTGAGTGAGGAAAATGATGTTTCAAAAAACGCATATTAAAAATTGAAAAACGCTCTGGTCTTTGGCCTAGGAAAACCCCTGGTCCTTAAAGGGTTAATGCACAACATTTGATATGTTGTTCTTTGTAACATGTCATTATTTGTAAAAAACAAAAAAAAAAAAAAAAAACATTCTTATTCCCTTTTCGGAGCATAAATAGAAATATTTTACAGTAAATAAAAAATTAAAAAAAGACAATCCAGTCAGTACACACAGCCGGTCTCTGTAAATGAGTTACAAGTAATAAGCTTCAAAAGCCTTCTCTGATTTTAAGGTAAGCAAATTTGGGAACTTGTGTAGCACCATTTTTTCACAAGCACTACAGGGATCATGGGGGACAGGATCTAGGGGCCGCACCACCGACTTTTTCAGAAGATCCCTGCAGCATGAATATTGTGGACAGCTTCATCTGTCATAAAGCAGGATCCTATTAGAAATGTATTGTCAGTGTGAGGTCAGAGTTCAGAAATTAATGGTGCCAACCATGTTAAAAATAGTATAAGGGGAGTGTTATATCACGGCAACTAACAAGTGAGCAGAAAAAAGCAGGCAAGTCGGAAAAAATATCAGGTGAGTTGGAGAGATAGTCAAGTTGTAGAAATTTTCCAAGTTGGCTATTAATGACTGATTTTTGCAGCTAAGCTATTTGTTCACTACGTGACTGAAATGAATTGACCCCAATGTATCCATTGAACATTTATATTGTATATTGAAGGACAGCTGCATCTATATTGGTGAAGCTACATTGTATTGTTGACCTATTAGCACTTTAATGACAAATCCAGTGTCCCCCGCAGATGTCTATATAGAGGGGACATTGTTAAACAGTTAGTATTTTAAAGAGTCTCGTGATCAGCTCATTATCAAATGTCCAGCTTATACCAATGCTTCATGGTCCAGAAAGATCACTACATATTATTAATATTATTGTTATTATCATTCTTTGTTTGTAAAAGCACTGACCAATTATTCAGCACCGAACAATAGAGTAGCTTATAAATTACCTAAACACCAGACAGAAATAGACAGTGATACAAAAGGAGACAAGGACCCTGGCAGTGACCTTACAATCTATTACATGAAGCACTTTCCTAGAAAGAGCCTATGCCAGTGAGATTCATAATGATACTTCCAATACCCCAAAATATACACTTATTAATGTTGCATTACCTTATTTTGCAAGCATGTATGTCAGTGCTGCAGAATATGTTGGCATCTTATAAAGTAATTATAATATTGGATAGTTACTGTACACATATTCCAATCTGCCAGGTAATTATGTGTAAGCTATTACTTCCATATAGCTGCTAAGGTTGTGTCAAACGAATATCAATATTTTTATTTTGCAAGAAATTCAATGAATTTAAACCAATGTTTCATGATAACAAGGGACTTCTTTATCAGTCTGACTTTGAAGAAGAAATACCTTGTTTAAACATATATCGTGACAGAAGAATCTTAAATCAGATATTGTGACAGAAGAGAAAAACAATAGGTAACAAAATCTCAGATGTTTTTGTTTCGTTATGGTAGCCGTATCACGTCTGTATGCTTGAGTTGATGTTAAGCTTAGATATCTAACTGTGGCCGGTCAACTGCTAATAAACTACAAACCCCATAAGCCTCCAGCCACCTTTAAGAATGACAGAGAATCATGATAATTAAAGTTTAGAAAAAAGATGAAGTGCTGCAGTTGGACACCTAGGTCCAGACACATGAGTTTTCAGTATTGCCACTGAAAGTTTTTTCAAAGTATGGTATTCACTACTCTTTTGGTAATAAAATATTTTGTCACATTTCTCCACACTCTCCACCCTCTTATTTCAACAATAGTTCTCTATTCCCCAGCTGTAGAACCCATTAGGGGCTATTCAGGTGAGTTTCAGGTAATTTGAGGCGAACAATTGATTTAGCTATACATTGTACAGGGACAAACTTGGTGAGTTTACTTAGGGGGGAGGGGGGGCGGGGGTATTCACCAGGTTTGTCCAAGCACCATGTATAGCTACATTGGTGAGATGAAATGTTCAGCTCACCTCAGCTCACCATTTAGTGAATACCCCCCATTACTAGTTACAGACACATTTATAGGCTCAAATTATTAATAGATTTAGCCCTGCAGTAAAACACAGTTCCGTGCATACCGCTCCACAAATATACAGGTAAATAGTATAATACAGTATATAATAACACATGATATACTGACACAGTATATAACAACACATTAAATAAATCACCATTAACAACCGTCACATTGTAACACATTCAATTACCAGTGGAGAAATCTCTTCCTTACCTCAGATGATCATAAACCTCATCATCCGACGAGTGTGTTGGATTATTACAAACATTCCCAATTGAGCGGCTGGGTTTCAAAATACCTTCTTTAAAGGGCAGTGCGGTACTTTTTTTCTTTTTCTTGCCAAAGAGTTTCCTTAGAGGTTGGAACTTGCCTGTCCGTTTCTTTTCTGCAGATCAGAAAACAAGTGAGAACACATTCTATTATCGGTTTTGCATGATATGCTAACATATAGTCACACAATCACTGTTTCAAGATAGCACAAACTCAAAGTACAATTCCAAGTATTTGCAAACGTGAGTATAAAGTGAAGGATTAGCAAGCAGTTAACACTGAACTGAGATCGGATGAGCAGGAAGAACATGCATTACAAAGGGATAGGAAGCCCTTTCAGCAACTGTGTACTTCCACTCTTAGCATGCACATCTAGTCAAGCAAGAGATTACCTAACCCTATACATTCAAGCATTTTAAAATCACTCAGCAATATCATGCAACTTGTCCCAAAGTCAATCTTGAATTGTCTATTTACTTGAAAAAGAAGAAAATGAGTTTAAAAGTCAGAGGCCAGTTTTAATTTTCTCATAAAAAATATTAATTCCTATGATGGCATCATAACCAATATATTAATTTCTTGTCTGTATCTTACCTTAGCTAAACCAGTGACAGTATTGTTGGATTTGACTTTACAATCGAAGATTCTACATTCTGTCAATAGCTACATCATCTGTATCGTTGTACTGAATTCAGGATAGGTCTGTCATATTTATAAGGCAGATAATTTATTTTTATTTACTGCTATTTATAATTTCAAATTATGGCTTTATTATTTCAGCTAAGATGCCTGCTCGTATTTTTCGCAGCCAAATTGCACTGTTCATTCCAGTAAAAGCAGTTTGTCTGTCATGTGTACATTTATGTATATTTTCCTTTTTAGAGGAAGATAATACTCACTATGGACAAGTTAATGCAACATCTAACACAATTTAAAAGTCAAGCAAACAAATAAAAACATTTACAGAATGTGAATGAGATACAATTATGGATACTATTGTACACAAAACTGCATATTAGTTCTTAAGTGGAATTTAATACAACTTCAAACAGAAAAAAACACATGCAAATTGGATATATGAGTAATACATGATCTAATCTGGCAACAGGACAGGGCCTTCTGAAAAGTAATGTTTATTGATTGGGTGATGCACTGTACACATCATGTATTTCCTCTGCGACAACCAAGATGTTTCACCTCAGTTTACAGTAAAATCTTTAAAAAAAAGGTCAGTTATAAATAATCACAAAGCACAAAGTAAACTGGTTGTAAATTAGAATTGTTTTACTCTTGTTAGACTGTAAGACCGTGTGAGCAGGGGTATCCACACCTAGTGTTCAAGATAGACTAATGTATTATTAACTCTTTGTATATTTTGTTTCCTATCTGTACAGTGCTATGGATTATGATTGATTAAGGGCTTTATTCACGAAGGAGGGAATTGCAGGGAACTAAGGAAGGAATTTCAAACTTAAGGCCAAAGTAGCCGAGATGGAAAGATACTCCCATTTTGCCTTACACATTTCACTCAGGAGGCTATTCACTAAAAATACACTGCAAAAATCATACATTAATAGCTGAGTTGGCAACATAGGCAAGCTGGATACCTTTTAGAGCTAAGCTATTAATGTGTGATTTCTGCAGTTTGCTGGTCAGTTCGGTTTTGGTGACGAGTTCAAGAAGATAACTTATTAATTTGGAATTGTAATTAGATTTACTCACATTCTCCTCATTAAAGCCAATAACTTAATTCCACTTGTTTTTTTATTTTTTTTTGAGACTATGATGCCACTTTAAAACAAAAAAATATATATGAAAAAAAAATGATAATAATAGCGCCAACTTTAGCGAGAGAAACTACTTTTTATGAACATTCTGCCTGTTCAGTTTAGTTCTAAACCTAGTCTCCAAGAGGAATACACAGACCGCATACAAGCTTGAAGCATGTTTTACAATGTGTTAAACTTGTAGCAGATGTTAAAGGTGGAGCAGATACTGCAATTAAAACTCTCAATATAATTATGCTATTCTAAAGGGAACTGGTTACTTACATATAGTCAACAAGGCAAATACAGGGCAAAAAAACATTTATCAAAATAATGAACAAAGTTTTAAAATATTAAAATGGACTTAAAAAAATTATGTTTTAATAAAGGTTACTTCGCTCTCATTAAAGACAATAGGTGAAGGCTACTTCTGGCTTATTAAAACTGTAATTTGAATGGTCTATGTATTTTAAAAACTTCTAATTTTGGTTGGTGGGTTTAAGCATGCATTTGTTGCTGCCATCTCGGAATACACTGGCAGTCATGTTGTAGGAGGCAGTAGACACTTTTAGGTAAGTATACCTAAGTATATTGCAAATATATATTTGTCGTCAGTAAATATATAGATTAGGAACATATAACTAGCTGAATGTGAACTTGTCATCCACAAGTTATACACAGACACACGTAGATAGTGCCAATATTCATCTCTATCTGTGTGAGATATATCACCCCTATGCATTTTTACATAAACGATAAAGATGTTTTTAGTATTATTATAACTTTTAACATTTTAAACTGTTTATAATTGATTTTTGGAAAGACATTTATAATTGTAGCTTATTTTTTATATATGTTTTCCAGAAGATACAGCTGAAGCCTTTTCACTAGGAAATGAAAATATTTATAACATAATAAAACATTATGTACAAACATAGTAAAAATACAACCCAGTTAAACTATTTGTGTGTATTAACCTATGTGTATTTTAAACAGTTTACTTCTACTGGTGCCAGGCCTGCTGCTCAATAGACAATGAATTGCAGGGAACTGAGATGGGAATTTTAAACTTTTAAAACATGTTGGAAAAAATCTTCAATACAGCTTCTTTGGCCCTAAGTTTCAAACTCTGGTCTCAGTTCCTTGCAATTCTCTGTTTTTTGAGCAGACCCTAAAATGTGTCCACTGATTACTGAAATGTGCACACATGTCGTACAGTAGTCCTATACAGAGAACCTGCATACCTGAAATACTTACTGGCAAACTGGTGAGTTAATAGAAATATGTATTATTAGATACTTACTATCATGTCAGAGCCCAGGCAGATCAAATATACTGAACTAACAACGATCAGAATATAAAGGTCCATTATACATTACATATCAATCAGTACAAGTTACAATTTAACTTTCATACGTATAACCTGGTGCAGGTGACAAACTAAACTCATAACAGTTGTAATAATGACATAATTTGCCCAACTAAGTACAGTCTGATAAGAGGCAGCTACTGCGATAATCCCTATCAATAGGGACTGTAAAATCACGTGTTTAGTAGATTATTATTATTTTGTATGTGTCTGGTTAAGAGTGAGTTGGCAAATCATCTGAAGCAGTTATTTCTGCTAAAAGAGGAATATCAACCAGCTGTGAGAGTGTTACTGTAAGGTACATATACCCAGTGCTGTATTTACCGTGAGGCATCCTAGGTGGATGCCTCGGGTGGCAAATTTTGGGGGAGCCCCCCAGCACTGAAAAAAAAAATGTAAAAAAAAAATCCGCCCCTTTAAATAAAAATAAAAAAAGACCGCGCTTGCAGGAGGGGAGAGGAGATCAGAAGATCCCCCCTCAGTATCTCTGCTGCCGGCAGGCTGCACAGGAAGCCGAACAGGCAGCACAGAAATGGCAAATAACACTGGCATATTATTGGGAAAATAAGCAGGGGCATATTAAATGGCAAATAACACTGGCATTTTATTGGGCAAATTGGCTGCAGGATATAAAATGGCAAATAACACTGGCATATTATTGGGAAAATTGTCAGGGGCATATTAAATGGCAAATAACACTGGCATATTATTGGGCAAATTGGCAGGGGCATATTAAATGGCAAATAATACTGGCTTCATATTGGGCAAATTGGCTGGGGCATATTACCGGTAAATGGCAGAATAACACTGGCATATTATTGGGCAAATTGGCTGGGGAATATTGATGGCAAATTATACTGGCATATTATTGGGCAAATTGGCTGGGGAATATTAATGGCAAATTATACTGGCATATTATTGGGGAAATTGGCTGTGACTTATTAATGGCAAATAATATTTGCATATTATTGGGCAAATTGGCTGGGGCATATTAATGGCAAATAACACTGGCATATTATTGGGCAAATTAGCTGGGGAATATTATGGGCAAATAATATTGGCAATATGTATGTAATGGAGTGATAGAGGCATGTAAATGGGGTGATGGTGCATGTCCTTGGTGTGCAACATGGGTTATGGGTCATGTCGAGGGTGTGCATCGTGGGTAGGGGGGGGTGCCCAAAATTTGTCTGCCTAGGGCAGCACAAAACCAAGATCCACCACTGCATATACCTATAGGTTATTTAGTGCATTCTGTTTGATAGAGACAAGAAACTGAGGTAACAGTACAAAATTACCACCTAGCAGACATGGAGTAACCAACTGAGTATTAAGCCCATCAGTAAAAGAATTTAGGTTGGCAGTAAAAATTGTTTGACTTTAAAGTGTACCAGTCATGTAAAATTGCAGAAGTGCAGTAACAAAGTACATCTTCATCAAGAGGTATCCTGCACGTCCAAAGCAAACCCAAAATGTATCTTTACACGCGGGTTTACACGCGGGTTTACACGCTGGTTTACTCCCTGGCATGTCTCACAGCCGAGACACAGCGGTTCTCGAGGCTTCCACATGCTGAGAGTGTCAGCGTCACTCAGCCAATGAGAGCGTGGGCTTGCCCCACTGCTCTGAATATAGAGGGGGTTTCTTGTTTTTGCATGAGATCAGCAGAGGTGACCTTAAGTAGGTCCCTTCTGCTGATCCCATGCAAAAATGAGGGTCTCTTTCTGTGCTAGTCCCCTCTGCTAGTTAAGGTTACTTCTGCCGATCCCATGCAAAAATGAGGGTCTCTCTCTGCACTAGCCAAGAGAACCAGTCGCTGACCAGACAGGTTGCCTACTTTCCATGGAAGCATGGCAGCTGCCGGTCAGAAAATGAAAAATAAAGCTTAGTGTCTCTTTAATGTACCATTAGCAATGGCTAGTGATGGACTAAACTCAGCTAGACAGAAAGATAAATAGATAACTAAATAGATAAATAATGGGAGATTTGAGTGTATAAAAATAAAATAACGTATTTGCTCGATTATAAGACGACCCTGATTATAAGACGACCCCCCAAACTTTGGATATTCCATTAGGAAAAAAACTAAAAGCCTGAATATAAGACTACCCTATAGGAAAAAAGTTCAACTTGTATATATTGACATGTAAATTGCTTTTTTAATAAAAAATTATGATATCAAAACATGTATTTCTTGTTTTTATTTATTTTTATGTGCCAATGCTGCCTCTCTCTCTCCCCCCCTTAGTGTTGTCTCTCTCCCCCCTCGCCTCTGTTTCTGCACCCCCTCCCTCCCCTTGTCTCTGTCTCTTCCCCCCCTCCCCTTGTCTCTGTTTCTTAACCCCTTCCTCCCCTTGTTGCTGTCTCTTCCCCCCTCCCTCCCCTTGTTGCTCTGTCCCCCGGCTGCCCGATTCTCCCTGGTGGCTAGCGGGGCAGCGGAGAATGTCTGCGCAATGAGCGCAGACCTCCCCTGCTGCCGCCCGGCACGCTCGCCGGGACTTCTGTGACGAAAGCGGAAGTACCCGGCTTCTTCATAGAAGCCCCGACGGTCGTGCCGGTGCGGAAGCAGTGGAGTCTGCGCTCATCGCGCAGACATCCCCTGCTGTTAGAAAGGGGGATCCAGGTCCCCTGCAGCTCTGCTGGGGACCTGGATCCCAGTCTTATAGTCTGACCTCAATTTGAGGTCAGATTATAAAACGACCTCGATTATAAGACGAGGGGGATTTTTCAGAATTTTTTTTCTGAAAAAAACCTCGTCTTATAATCGAGCAAATACGGTAGTGTGAATTGGCTGACTGCTTTTTTTAATTCAACAAATATGGGGCCTCCCTGACTGAATATGTCATAGAGTTCCTAAGTGTGGGAGCAGCATGGAAGAATGCAGGAGGCCTGGGCACTGAAAGCAGTGATAGATATGCTGATCCAAGAGGAAAACTTCTAGGGAGAATATAGTTCTTTTAGGTAGCAGGTACCCTGGTTCTTTAGGACTTTTAATGTCAACAAGACTATCTTAAAATAGATTTTCCAAGTTAGTGGAGGGATTCCATTTCTTCCCCCTTTCATACTGGCCTATTTCCCTCCTCAGTGTTTTCACTTCCTCCATTTTTTTTTTTACCTCCACTCATATTTCCCCAACTCTGTGGTGGCATAGACCTAACAAACTTAAGGCCAAAGTAACCAAGATGGAAAGATCTTCCCAATTTGCCTTATACATTGAATGCTTCCTATCATGGGGACCAATTGGTATACTGCCATTGTACAGAGCACTGGTGAGACCTCACTTGGAGTATTGTACGCAGTACTGGAGACTGTATCTCCAGAAGGATATTGATACTTTGGAGAGAGTTCAGAGAAGGGCTACTAAACTGGTACATGGGTTGAAGGATAAAACTTACCAGGAAAGGTTAAAGCATCTTAACATGTATAGCTTGGAGGAAAGACGTAACAGGGGGGATATGATAGAAACATTTAAATACATAAAGGGAATCAACACAGTAAAGGAAGAGAGTATATTTAAAAGAAGAAAAACTACCACAACTAGAGGACATAGTCTTAAATTAGAGGGGCAACGATTTAAAAGTAATATCAGGAAGTATTACTTTACTGAGAGGGTAGTGGATGTATGGAATAGCCTGCCAGCAGAAGTGGTAGAGTTAAACACAGTCAAGGATTTTAAGCATGCGTGGGATAGACACAAGGCTATCCTAGCTATAAGACCGGGAACGGGGGACTAATAAAAGTACTAAAAAAAAAAAAAAATTGGGCAGACTAGATGGACCGAATGGTTCTTATCTGCCGACACATTCTATGTTTCTATGTTCTATGTTTCTATGTCCCACTGCTCAGTGGATAAGCAGAATATTGAGAAGCGTCAAAAGTATTGTACTAGTTTCTAAATGTCCCATTGTTCAATATTCGCATCCCTAGTTGTTCTGAATTATTTAGAAAGTACTTTAGCTAATGTAGATTAAGTTTGGGTTTGATTACAAGTGTCTTTTGGAATGTCATTAGGTCAGTTCATCTCTTGTCAACTGAAAAATCCATATCAGAAATACAGTGGAATATAACTCTGATGTAACTGAATTTTAGTTGTATCGGTATTAGAGTTTTTTCACACTACATGCTAGTAAATTACAGATTAAAAAAGCATATGTATTACAAATAAATATCAACTGGAAAACATAAATACCAACATTTTAAAGTGTCGGATTGATACTTAAGAAGTAGACAGTTTTTCTTTTCTTAATACAAATGTAAAGCAGTTTGTAGAATATTTAACGTATGGTACACTAAGTTGGTATATTCACTAAAAATGAACTGTGGTGAACCATAACTGAACTGTCAGTTCAGTCTTGCTGAATAGCCCTCTACAAGTCTTCTAATAATGGAAAAAAATTGGTTATGAATAAAAAGACATACATATGTTTTCTAACCAAATATTCACTGAAAAAAAATAAACAAAGAGTTTGCATTAACAACAGTTATGCTTTTTCTACTAAACATATTACTATAGATTCCCTAAAAGTGTCCCGTTACCCAGATCCTAAAGAGGCCAAAAAGGCAATAATCTCATGATCTCGTGAAGTGATTTTCAAGTAATCCCATAGAGTGCTTCTACATGGACTTGGGGGGAAATCATCAGAAGTAGAAAGTTTTGGTTGTGGCATTTGTCAGTTTCCCCATGTGACACTTACATCTTAGAATACTTAGGCTGTACAAATGACTTTGTCTCACTGTGATAATATCACAAAGAAATCAATACCTCTGCAGTACTGTTGCTAGAGTCGACTGCAGCCCAAATGAGACATGACTTATGCTTTACATATACTAGCCAGGTTTGGCTGAAAAGACTTCACGGCTAATTAAAACAACAATTCCAACTTTTTTCCTTTTCTGCATGTAACTATACAGCAGAACACATTTCCAATTGTCTTCTTCCATTCTTGTCTGTTTTGCACACAATGTCATGTTTTAAATGCCTTTGTTCTAGTAATTTCATATATAAAAAGAGGTGGATATTTCTGTCAGTATGTAAGCACAAAATTGAACTTAATGTACAAAGTAACAAAACAAGACAATATGCCCCGATCGGGCCCAAGATCGCGCTAAAAGTCAAATTCGCTTAATCAGTATGATTCATTTATTTATATTCGTTTTAATTATTTATTTACTCTTCTTTATTTTATTTTACTTTATTTTATTTTATTTTAAGATATTTTATTAGATTGTATTATTTGTTTATAAATGTTTTTTACATTTATTTTTATTTTATACAGTTTTAATATTTATGCCATTTTGAGAGGACTTTGACTATTTTCACAATAGCCAAAGTCCTTCCGAAAATGGCGATGAAATAAGCTGAAGTCCTCCCCTTAGAAGTCTATGGTAAGGACAGAGGCTACCTTTTTGGTGGGCAAACTCCAGAGTAGTTTGGCAGCCTTAATGTCGGCCCAAATTGAAGGTCTACTTGGATCACCGAAGTGATCCAATTGGGTCTGCAACTCGGTGCTCTGTATTTCTACACAATAGGAGATTAGTGAATAGACACCAAAATCTCTTGCAGACAATGTAATGATTGATGTGCTCCATTATATCTGTTTAATCTGTTTTGTGAAATGTTAATGAGTAATGTAAAAGCAAACAGCATGAAAATAATTATAATCAGCAAAATGTCACATAAAGCATTCAGAAAAGACATTTCTGTCTTACAGCGGCTTCAGCAACATAATAGACTGGAATACGTTTTACCTTTCCAGGGAAGTAGGACACACTCCAGGGCTATATTTACTGAGGTCTGTTCACTAAGCAATGAACTGCAGTGAACTGGCAAGAGAATTGCAAAACTCAGGCCAACATAGCTGTGCTTGAAAGATTCTCCAGCTAGCCAATTTTTACAACCTAGCTATCAATAAGTACATTTTCCTATTCCCCTGTCAATTCGCCACAGTTCACTAGTTCTTGAATAGATCCCAATAAATTAAAGAGGGACTAACCCCCCAAATGTATTTCCCATATATGAATAATCATGTCTACCAATTTTTTTTATCATATTGTTTATGTACTGATAGTCTGTGTCCCACAAATATTTGAGAGAAATCATGTGTGAAGCTGCCTCTTCACCAAGACAGTTAGTCTGTTGGCATCTAGTGACATGCCTTACACAAGGTTAAAACTAGGAGTAACAGCTGCCACTCATTCGCACGTTATTGGTGAGGTGAATGTGAACTGAGGTGAATCTGAATGCAAACAGTAAGGTGAATTTATATGGAACAGTTAGGTGAATTTGAGTGGTATTATGAATGCTAGCTAGAATGATCATTAAGTAAGTAGCAGAGGGAGCATGTGCTTGTAAGGAGATACTGAAGATTTCAGCGCTGGAGTAGAAGAGACATCACAGAACATATTGAAGATTCATAGGTACATTTTTTGTTGCATTACACTTTACCTGGATATAATTTTTAATTTATACCTAGGGTCTAATAAGGTCAAATAATAATTACCAGAGCAGGAGTAGAAACATGTCCTGTGCTACACGATTACATGTGTACCCCTATAATCTGAGCACTATATTAATACTGACCACCATTATGTATGGATTGCATAATTTAATTTACTCCAACTAAGGTTTAACTTCTTTAACTCTTTTTTTTTTAATTACAAAAATAGCAAAACACCAACAACATTTAAGTTTGTGAGAGGAGAACCCCTCACCATCAATTTTTCATTTACAAATACTTAATGTGGATAAATATAAAACCATACAGTAAGCATAAATATAATATCAAATTGTGCCATAAATTCTACAACATATAACAATTAACAGATCATTCGACATTCTTTAACTCTTATCATAGAAGAAAAACATGACAGTCGTGGGTTTATTATTCTTATCTCCGTAAAGAAAGAGAAATTTCTTCTATATTACTCTATATTACAATGCAGCAAAAATAATAATAATTAAAAAATTATGCCTGGTATTTAAAGAAACTCATAGAGATTTCATCTTTAGATGGGTCTATTTTGCAAGGTTGGTTTGACAGCATGTGCACTGGTATCACCCAGTCTGGTAATAATAACTATGTTAAATCCTGTAATTTTGGTGCGTTTTCAATTACAGTTGGAAAGTGGGCGTATGACTGGAACAGTGGATGTCTCAGTTGTATCACGTATTCAGTTACACTCTAGAAAGAACCTTAAGTCCAGAACTGCGGAGAAAAGTAGGAGGCATGCTTGGGAACTATGCCTACTTCGTATTGGCTACAGGCAAGAGATTTGATCCTGTTTCTCCAGAAGTGACTATACAATACCTAGAGTGAAATGAATATACTGGTAGACAATACCAGTCTGTAATAGCATCATGATAATAATAATAATAGCTTAGGGGATATAGGGATTGACAGATCGGAACCAAATGGGCCAGGGCACCAATTCCGACCAGACTAAAATGACCTTTCAAAGCATGGCATAAGACTTGGCAAAATCCTGCTTAATGTTGTTAATCAGGACCACTGGACCACTCACAGGTCTGTACAAGGAGTAACATTCTGGCAACAACTGATGCCATTGCAACCCCTGATATCTCTACAGCAGATCCTAGCAGCTTGATCCGTGAATCCCAAATTGCAGCCACTTGGGCAGACTTCTCAATAGATAAATGATATATAGTGTAAGACACAAAGGAGGATGCATGGAAGGGAGAGTTTGTAACAGACTCAAGAAGTGGGAGTGACACAGGGCACCTACCATCAGGAGCCCTGCATCTCTTCCAGCCTCTAAGAACTCTACAACCATGAAATCTTAGTTACGATTGAAAATATAATATGGTATTTTATATATAAGTGAAGAATCATTTAGAATTTAATAAAGTCAGTTTCATTTATAATCTGTGTGAATGTTTCCAGGTACCCAAATAATCTTATCACAACCAAGATATAATTAATAAAGCAATTATTTTACATTTGCAATTATCTTCACTGCTATCATTCATCACATGGTTTCTATAATTATGTCCAAACAAAAGGTAATCACCATTGCTGATTGAGACACACACATCCTGTCCCTGTGTTCTCATGCAGAGAAAATGCTTTCATTAATGTGATGTAGACATCCTTAAATTGTCACAACCTTAAACTGTCAGGTCCTTGAATACAAAGTTAGAAAACACAACCATCAGCCTTGACATCTCGCTATTAACTGGGGAAAGCAAAGCAATGGTGAGGGGGAAATAAAACAGCAATCTGCAAAAGAATCAGGTCACAGCACTCATAAAGTACCATGAAATTATTCAGCTCATTTGAATAATTCATGTTTCTCCACTCTGGTGCAAATCACAGCACACAAGCCATTGGCACATCATGACATCATGAAAGGGGAGACAGAATCCATTAAAAAAAAATCACAAGTAATCACAACTAAAATATATAACACACCACCTGCATGCCATGTTTGTACTTACATGGGATGTATGATCTACCTACATGGGATGCATGATCTAGCTGAATGGGATGCATGATCTAGCTGAATGGGATGCACAATCTACTTGATTGGGATGCATGAGCTACCTGCATGGAATGCACCATCTACCTGCATGGGATGCACCATCTACCTGTATGGAATGCATGATCTATCTGCATGGAATGCACCATCTACCTGTATGGGATGCATGATCTACTTACATGGCATGTATGCGCTACCTATATGGGATCAGACTGATAACCACTGGTGAGAAAAGTATAAGAAACTGCCATTCTGGTATTTATGTGAATGAAGTATTTAAATGTCTGCTATACAGAAAGCATCCTTTTTTTTTAAAATTTCCTTTAACCATGTTTTGTTCAGTCTACAGTATACAGTCTGTTCAAGTAGACTCACCCCTTCATGGTGAAACATAGTGGGATAAGGTGGAATCTTTGAGGCCTTATGTATAACACTGATTGCATCTTTTTTACACACAACACTGTTATTGTGATGAAATTGCACTTTCCCCACGTACAATTTCAAGCAAATGCCTTTGACGTTTTATACATGGATTGGGACTCTTGTTGGGAGTTAGCGCTATTCATTGGTGCGTGATGAGATAGCGATACGATGAACACTATATCTGCATTGCGCTAACTTTTACACATAAACTCCATACATTGTGAAGACAGATACTATTTCACTAGGTCATCTAGCTTGAATTTGAGGAAAAGTCACAATAACCCAAAACTATGTCCATCTTAAAGGACAGCAAACGTTTTATCACTTGTGCTTTTAATATAGAAGCACAAATGAAAAATTCATTGTCCATAGAATTTGATAGAACTTGCCAGTTTATCCTCTGACAGGCAGTTGTCATGCTTCCCTCATTTCCAAGGGGGATCAACAGAGGGACCCTTAATCCATTAGTAACAGAGGTTGTTTACTCATTGTTGTGGGTATTGTGTGTAATAGTAATAACATTTTTCTCATTTAATGAACCCACACAAATTATTTACTGTTTGTATCGCCATAAGAAGGCATTTCTTAAGATACCATTATTTTCATCATATCTTATAATTTCCTATAAAATATGATGAAAATAAAAACTTTTTCTAACTTTGACTTGAAAAATCCTTTTTCTAATTAGTTTTTACATTTTGTGCTGAGCTTAGAAATATGTTTACATTTTTTTTTTTGTAATTTTCCTAAAAAATTTCTCCTACAGTGACCTTTTGACCCCAACCCCGATGATCAACTTAACCCTAACCCTGAACCTAACTCTAATCCTAACTGTAACCGTAATCTTAACGTTACTCTAACCCTTACGTTAACCCTAGCACTAGATCTCAACCGTAACGATTGTTTTTTTGTTGTTGTAATAGAGCAACAGGAGCAGTGATTCGCTGGTTCCAAAGCTCGTGCCCACAGTGGTGCTGCTCTTCTGGTATGGCACATACTTTCGCTTAATAATGATATGTGTGCTGGAGGAGGTTTTTTGGTGTTGTCATGGTGTCTCCGCGCAGGGGTATCATGGCAACACTGTCTGATTGCCGGATGTGATTATTAATAGCTTGCTGAATACAGACCCTAACCAGTTGAGCGGTGCGAGCATACACTCTAATTGGCTGTGCATGCAGTGGCACTGCTAGCATGTACCAGCCTCCAGAGCGGCTCTGACAGTTTACTGCAATGTACAATGAATTTAGTCCACAGTGTAACCCTGACAAGGCAGCTTAAGCGGCCATTGATTCTTTGTTTCAAAATCTATTTGGCCTCATTCTACTTTTTTATTATTCAAGACAGATTTATGCATGTTCCGAGGTCCTTTGCCGAGTAGACAACTGTGGTTTAATTATAAGTAGTACATTATAATAATATAGGGAATGTTGCCCATTTTGTTGCCTCTTGCTTGCCTATGTCTGAGTCCTGGTGGTCTACTGGTAGTCTTATAATTATTTTTTAATCTAACTTTCTTTCATGCTGGGAGTAATGTCAGCCACCATTATGAAAGAAAAATAAATTATAAAATAACACCACACTTTAAAGCTAAGAACTGAATCCAGAGATATTGCTAAATGAAACACAAATAACACCTATCATTAAAAAACATGTGACAAAAAATGTGGACTATTTCTTTAACTGCTTATTGCATGAATGTTATGTTTTGTTCTTTCTGGCTTCTCTTAGTTTCCTTAAATCATTGAAAGCACAAAAATGTAGGACTAGGTAAGTTTGGTTTATTAATGTTTTCAGGGCTGCAGGGTAACAATATGTCGCAAGATAACTCTAGGTGGCTTTGGACAAAGTTACAAACATGCTCAGTAAAATATCATGTTATTATCTGATCATGCACTGTATATAAGCAAAATACAATTAACATGGATTCTGTCTCTCAGCTGAGAACTCAAATGCCTGCTTTGTGTTTACCTGAGACCTTACTACCCAGCAATGCAGTCTGAATTTCCTGAGTAGGTTCTCTTTCTCCTGCCATGATGCTCTTAATGATTACTGAAACAAAAATGTTAAATTACAGATACAGATATTAATAATATGTCACAAAACTGTTCCAGTTATAAGGATGCAAATCATTAAAACAAATGCCCTATTTTGATAGACCCATATTTGGTCAGAAATTGGCCAACCCCCTATATGGGATATAGTGATCACATCACCCTTTTAATATTTAGGGTCACCCATGCAACATCCAATCAGCAGGGCTGCATTGGCTAAATGAGAGGCTAAAAACAGTCTATGGTTTACTATTTACAACCCTAGACTTTACATTTTTGATAATATTCCTGAATAAAATGGTGACCCCCCCCCCCCCCCTCAAATACCCACACCAGATATGCCTATAAGCAATGCATAGTGAAGGTCTAATTAAAAAAACATTGCTACTCTGTATAGGGCATTCTTAATCTATTTCCCTTTAACCCCTTAAAGACACAAGACATATGTTAAACATTGTTAATGTAAAAAGATCATTCTAAATACTGCTTTATAAGGATAAATATGGCATCAAAAGAAATAAAAAAAAATCCTTAAAAAAACTAACTAGCATATAGTTAGTATGAGTACAGTAAATTAGAAAGAGAAATGACAGTTAAACATACACATGACAAAAAAATCCCCAAAAACTCTTGTCCTTAAGAAGTTAGAGGAAATCTAACCACTGTATAATGTATATACTCATTAATGGATGACTAGCGACAAAAATGTAAGTTATGTTTAATGAAAATGTTGCATAATCTGTAGGCTTTAATGAAATAATAAACTACCCTACTGAGCCCTCTTTGCTCCGTGAGTTGATTCTTTAATATGGAACTTCTTACTCAATGGAGCATGTATGTTTGAACGGAGACTAAGCTAAATATATGGCATTCTAAAATAAATAGAGATATAACAGGCTGTAGACAGATTTCTGCAAAACAGGTAAAAATTTCGAGAAAGAGAGAACTTGAATTCCTTAAAAAAAAACTAAATTAGAATTATAGGAGAGCTATCACCAACATGAGAAGCAAAACATGCTATAGTAGTAGGGTTGCCACCTGACCGGTATTTTAACGGCAAGCCGGTAAAACATTGGCATCAGTTCAATGTTAAGTCTATGGAGACAGTAGCAAGGCTGGTATTTTTCTGAAGAAAAAGGCAGAAACCCTATATAGTAGTGAAGACTTTGCACAATTAAGTTTAAAAAATCCTAATATACAAATGTTTGCTTTAATTGATTTGTCACAAGTGGAATGATAACTCATCTCATTCATTTTATTTATCACATTTGCCCCATAGCTTAATATAAAATAAACTGTATGGCATTAAAAAGAACAGACATGAAGCAGTATAAATACTTTCTAACGTTTAAGTGGATTCAGCAATAATCTTGTTTTTTCCAGCACACATCTGAATTACTTCCATTTATAAAATGGTGATCTCAGTGCTTCCAATGATACTCCTAGAAAAGTTAATATTTAAAAAAAAAATGTATTTACCAACTACTAACGACAGACCCAGCACTGGCTTCTTCCCCCAAATATCACAGTAACACCCCCTGCCTCCTGGATGTCAGCTTCACAGACCCCAATCCTTGCAAACACAGACCACCAGTCTTCTTCCCAGCTTTACGCCTTAGTGGTGTTCTGTGCAACATATGCCGGTTCTGGGGTGCTGTCCAAACCATTTGTTTTTGCAGCTTTACTGACTGGACCCCTAAAGGGATCCAGCAACTGGGACAATGTTGTCCAATGCATTACCAGTGTCGAGTGCAAACACAATAGGGATTCTGAATATACACTTCTGTGTTTTTTTGGAATAAAATCTTTGACAAACTGTGTTTCTCTGACACTACATAGGCTCTGAGAAGTGTATAATTCTTTAAACATGGGTTCGGCAGTAATATACTGACTTTTAAAATCAGGAGGTTTAGGAATTTTAATCTATGCCCCCCTAAATAGAACTGCCACCTTTTCCTCAAATTGTCCCCGTAGACTTAACATTGGCACCAAGCCATTTTTTTTTACCAGCAGGTTGGTAACCCTACCCCTAAACAATCATATAAACTTGCAACCCAGCAAGACGAATAGTCCCTGGCAATCCCACACAGGATGGTAACTTGTCTGTTCTAAGGCTGCTCCTTATTAATAACTAACATTCCACAGGAGGAAGAGGAGCTGGCCGGACTCAAATCCTCGTATTACTGTTATTCAGTCAAGTCTTTCAAGACGTCACCGGACCAGCCAATGGAAAGTGAACAACAAAAGTTTACTACGGAAACTGCTCCTCTATTGTTGACACATAGTATTATGCTCAAAGATATAAGGAGCTCACATTACTGGAGTCATTTACCAAATGCAGTGATGACACAAATACAAATTATACAATATGCTTCATTTCACATCCCTTCACCTCCACAATGGAAACTTCACCTCAGGTAAGATGTTTTTTATTCACTGAGATGGAAAATTTCCCATAAAATTAACCCTGCCTTATTGGGAACTATAACTTTTGTACCTGTTTTTGTGCATAACGACATTATACTTGGTTCACAAGTTCCTAGTTCAACATGCCACATCTCTGAATTGAAAAAAAACTCAATGAGAAAAAAGTTCCTGAACCACAGCTCTCAATGTACTTAAGTTTATTACACCCAGAAGACTGGCAGAGTTCCAGTTTTGAACAAACCAAACTCCATCAGCAGCTGTAAAGTGAGCAATAAGGAAAATTGAAAATAAAAAGCATTCTGAGCCGAGAGCTGTGTTGCACAAGTGTTTCAATCTGAATTCTATGACTAGCATCTGAAGGGTTAAGTTAGGTGCGAGGCCTATTGTTCTGGCTGATAAACTGCACAAAGATGGCCAGTGAGCCCCTTTTCTCCATTTAGGCATTATTCAAATTTAGACAAAAAGTGATGAAAAATTACCTAAACATGACAACTTTACATGAATTAATAGAGCACAGGATTAGGGTTGCCACCTTTTCTTTTATAAAATACCGGCCATGCTACTGTCTCCGTAGACTTGATATTGGCATCAAGCCTGTTTTGTATCAGCCAGGTGGCAATCCTACATAGGATAGAATATGATACACTAAAATAAAAAATGGAAAATGTTTTTCAGGTTGGCTGAGCATTGTGGGTGAGTTTACATCAGCAGGAGGTTGTCTTTATCTGGGGACCATATCCCCTTCTCCCCAAGGAGCTGTCTCTCTGACTCTATTCTTTGTTGTTATTCTTGTTATATTCACACACAGGTAGTGATTACGGCCTACAGAGCCTTTCACAGGTAGAAAAAAAAAGCTACCTTTTAACTACAGACTTAAATAGATCCTACTGTACAATATATCTTTCCATAGATATTAAGTGAACAATAAAGATTATAAAAATGGCCAAGATCATATTAATAATGATATGTAACCAATCTATGTGACAAAAAAACAAAACAAAACAATGGCACTACAGATTTCCAGAGCTCCCATGGGATACAGTGTAAAATAAAATAAAAAGACTGACAGTGTCCCACTCCAACGCAGACACGTGATTGCAAATTATTTCATTCAGTGACTTCCAACACGCGTTGTGTGATAAGGGTGGATTGTTTTCCACACTCATGTTTTATTCATGGATGTACAATACGTTACTGTATAGTGACGTGATTACCCTGTGTCTGACCAGGAACTGCTGTTGCATGAAAACATTATCTTGTACTGAGGTCCATGTTCTGACATATTTATATTATTATCTTTTGAAATCTTTATCACTTATAATGCATCATATCTTTGGTCTAAATGAACAAACGTAAAAAATGTTTTTTTTTCTAGGTGAAGGTTTGGATTCCAAGGGCTGTGATAATCTTGTCACTGGATTTTCCCCTTTAAATTATTATAATAATAATTTTACAATAATAGTTAGGGACATAGCCTAGAACAATGAACCCAGTCTGCAGGTCACACTATATTGTACAATAATAGTTAGGGACATAGCCTAGAACAATGAACCCAGTCTGCAGGTCACACTATATTGTACAATAATAGTTAGGGACATAGCCTAGAACAATGAACTCAGTCTGCAGGTCACACTATATTGTCCAATACAAGTTAGGCACATAGCCTAGAACAATGAACCGAGTCTGTAGATCACACTATATTGTACAATACAAGTTAGGGACATAGCCTAGAACAATGAACCCAGTCTGCAGGTCACGCTATATTGTACAATACAAGTTAGGGACATAGCCTAGAACAATGAACCCAGTCTGTAGATCACACTATATTGTACAAAAATAGTTAGGCACATAGCCTAGAACAATGAACCCAGTCTGTAGATCACACTATATTAGGTGAGCCTTCAGGGTGATGGGGTGATTATCATGTAGCCCCAGCTACTCCTCAAGCTTACTACACCCCTAGTGGAGAAGTGGAAAGGCCACTTAATCCTACATATATCAGTGTGTATAACAGCACAGTTATGCACATGAAAGAGGGATCTGCTGAGGTGGAATCACAGGATACAACAAACCAAGGAGACATTTTTATAGAAAATATTGGCACTGGGTAAACACTATCCTTATTTGAGTGAAATAACGTTTAGTGCCCCCTTAAAGCATTTCTATGTAAAATGCCTGCACCTGATGAAATCTTTATATTAAACATATATAAAACAGAAATTGTCCTTTAACACATTAATGAAGAAAACATATAATTTTAACAAATTGGCAGCCCTGAATCTTCTCTAAAATCAATGTAATTAAAATTCAAACTCCTAATATGGGGTTAATTTCTAAGCATATTTCACTATACACCAAAAATAAACATTACAGGATAATCCTGCAGTCTACATCCATATGCACTCACCTTGCAATGTCTCCGATCTATAGGCTTGCTCTACTGGACAGGACAATTCTATTTCACCAGGTACATATTCACAGAGTAATGTCTGGATCAGACCTCGTCACATGCCTTTATAAAAGAGCAAACAAACATAAATCATTATTAATCACCTCCATACAGGAAAAATAAAGCAACACAGCATAAGTCATCCCTTTAACCCAAATCTCAAGCGTCTTTATCTTTATCTCTTGCTAGTGCTTTCCCGTATTGACTTAACTCATAATTTTGATAAAGTCTAAGATGTCACTTTGGCAATTCCCAGCTCCATGCTGTCATCTTTCCGTGGTTTATTCCAGAAATGCAGTTTAACAGTAAAATGTATTTTATAAAAATTGAAATATACATTGCAGAGATATTATTATGATATCACACCGATAACTAATATATGGTATATATGGTATATATTGGGCAGACTAGATGGACCTGGGCAGACTAGATGGACCGAATGGTTCTTATATGCCGACACATTCTATGTTTCTATGTATACATAACAAATACACCAAAAAAGATGTGGTTGGTGTGCTATGTGTCCACCACCTCAAATTAAGCAAACGTTAATTACCTGATTAAGTTAAATGCCTGTTTTTAGAGTCTATACCTGCTCAGATGCATTTCCCTCCCCCTATCTTAAATTGAAAAAACACTTACTTTTGATATGATGAACATGTCACCTTTGTAATAAAGGAAACATGCAATCATTGAGGTCTAATTTGTAAAAGTCATTGCACTCTTTTTTTGTATAAATCCCAAAGCTTTTCGAGAGCTGCAATCACGCATCTGCCAAAATGGATTGGGTAGAGATTCTCTTCCCCCTGTTAAAGGGATTGTATTACCTAAACATTGTTTAAACTGTGGATGTAGACCTTTAAAAATGATACATTTACCATTGAAAAGCAGTTAATTTGCATACAGTGCCACAGGTGATGTCATAAGGAGGAGACTCCACAGACACATTTAAAACACATTTTTCTCCTAATTTAGGCATTTGCTTGCAATTTCAAAAAAGGAAAAATAATAGTGGGCATATTTTCACTCTTTATAATCCAGTCCCTGGTATAATTAAGCCACAGTAAACTTCAGGTGGCTGAGGTGTGACTAGGCCCTGAACACCAAAGTGACTGATGACACTACATGAGTAAGCGAGAATATATTTAGAACATGTCCATCATAACACCAGACAAGTTACAATATAAATAAATAGCTAAACAACACGTAGGTCAAACCTTGATGAATGAAAGTCTACAGAGAAATTGCTGTGCTTTTTTTCTGTTACTAATAGTTTTTGATATGTATGGAAAGCAAGTAATTGCTCTTGCAAGAAGTCCCACGGCTGACATTTAGAAATACATGTAAAAGTGATGTATGTAGAAGAAGAATAAAACATTTTCGGAAGCCATTTATTCCACCTGTAGGTAGAACATTAAATTACAGAGCGCTTATTAGAGTAGGTGTTTTAGGTCTTAAAATAGACACCTTTTGTTTCGTTCGAACAACTTATTCCCTGTTATAAAATAGCTGGACGCTACGGTTAGATGTTGATAATGGTGAATGAATGCACTATTATTTCCAACTATAAATATGTCCACCTGTTAATGAACTCACATAATGCTCAGTCTATTTCAGCTGTGTTACATTTCTGTTCTCAACATTTCTGTTCTTATGCTACAATTAGGGCTGCCACCTTTTCTTCAAAAAAATACCGGCCTTGGTACTGTCTCCATAGACTTAACATTGGCCTGATGCCAATTTTTTACCGGCCTGCTGGTAAAATACCGGCCAGATGGCAACCCTAGCTACAATGCTTCATATTGTATATAGTATATTGTATAAAGTGAGGAATTCTATGGGGCACGCCATGTGCCTAATATTGTGTAGGTCCGCTTTGGATGCCAAAAGAGCCCTGACCCGTCAAGCCATGGACTCCACTAGACATCTGAAGGTGTGCTGTGGTATTTGGCACTGAGATAGTAGCAGCAGAGGTGAGGCCTCCATTGATTGGACTTGTTAGTCCAGCACATCCCACAGATGCTCCGTTGGTTTGAGATCTGGGAAATTTGGAGGCCAAGTCAACACCTTGAACTTGTTGTTGTGTTCCTCAAACCATTCCTGAACCATTTTTGCTTCGTGGCAGGGTGCATTATCCTGCTTAAAGAGGAATACCGTTTCCATGAAAGGGTTTACATGGTCTGCAACAATACTTAAGTAGGGGGTACGTGTCAAAGTAACATCCACGTGAATGTCAGGACCCAAGGTTTCCCAGCATAACATTGCCCGGATCAAACTGCCTCCGCTGTCTTGCCACCTGTCAGTGGTCATGATGTTATGGCTGATGGTGTATATTGTATGTTGGGTAGAATAGATGGGCCGAATGGTTCTTATCTGCTGACATTCTGTGTTTCTGTTGGTATGCGCACTGCTTCACATTTACCTATATGATCTCTTTTTTGTGTGTAAACATATCTAGGTCCAGGCTGCATATATATTCCAAGGTCCATTAACATCAAAGATGGACATTAATATATCTATCTATCTATCTATCTATCTATCTATTTAGCTCTGTCCACCCTTTTGTTTATTCGTCCATCCTTTTGGCAGTCTATCCCTCTATCAATGCATCTATCTACCCTTTTATAAATCTATCCATTCATCCATCATTTTGTCTGTCTATTAGTTCACCCTTATGTCCGGCTGTCTAACTGTTTTGCCTGTCTATTTGTCTGGCTATCATTCTTTTCACTCTCTAACTAGGAGTTTATAAATAGGTTCATTTAAGAGGCGATATTGACACAACATAGCAAAGTAGGGAGACCAATATAAGTCATTGGGATATGATTCCATTCCTCTATTCAGTGATTGCATTGATTATTTTCCGATATGTGAGCAAGACATCATTCACATAATGATACTTCTAATGCTCTACAGATGTAGTAGTTTAAAGATCAGAAATGCATTTAATCTTGGTTTTGCACCTGTACATGTTTTGTTTGTTTTGCATGTATTCATTTTATTTCTTTGTGTCAGGTTACCTGCTATAAATATATCCTGTTGTGGCAGTAGAATAGTAAATTAGTAACTGGATCGGCCACTTCATTACCAGCATGCCAAGGAAACATGTTTGGAAGTGCTGAGGAATGATATTGTATAATTGGGTAATGTGAGAGCTTGCATGCAACCAAACATGAGTATGTTATCAACATCCACAAATAGGTATCTTCTACACAGATATTAAGAGGAGCTAAAGTATTATTGTAGGCAAAGGAATCCCACTGAAGGAGCTATTCAAAAAGGAAAAATCTATTAAGTATGAAAAAGTGAGCACACTGTCAGGATATATAAAAACAGATATAAGAAAAATAAATAACAAAAATCCCTAAAACCCCCACCCACAGCACATCATATAACACAAATACATAAGGAACCCCCTAGTGGTCGGAGCTGTCAACTACACTAAAGTAGCACATAGCAGCAGCACAGAAAGAAAACCCAGTGGAAATAAATAAAAAGAAAAAACAACAATTGCCCCCAACCCCCGTAAAATAGTGCAGCACTTCGGCAGTGATAGAAGGGGGAAGAGTGGGCGTTCGATAGCCCTGCTTGACTGCTGTACTTCCATTCCCATGCAAAACAAACACACTATCAAAATAGTGGACCCGGCCTAGAAAACACAGAGGCTAAGTTGCTTCGAAAGCGACACATTTCGGATATCTCTTTTTCAAGCCAAAAGCGTTGTCTCGGTGTGTCTGGATGAAGATAATACTGAAAAGAGCCGAGGTCTTCTACAATGCAGGAGCAGTCCATTTTTAGTACACTATGAGCAATATGTGCGTCTGTGGTTTGTAAGACTCATGTTGTGACATTTGCAGGTTTCTAATGATGCTCTCAAGAGGTCACTAGGATACTAGGTCAATGAGGATCTCCTTCCTTTTTGAATGAGTCATACTCCTTCACTGATCTATTCAGAAAAGTTCCTTCAGTACCTACTACATTGAATTTGAGGCAAAGCTCAGAGAATAGTAGACTAGGTGCCAAAAAATGTAGTTAGAGGTAAATGTGTACCATATTACATATTGTCCAAGGTTATGAAGGGCTGGAGGCTTAGATCTATCTTAGCTTCTCCATCTCCAATAATCCCATTAAGAGCAATAGTGTGGGAACCCATGAGCAGAAAAAAAATATTAATTCAAAACCTATGACTGTTTCACCCGCACACAAAGGGCTTCTGCCGACATTTTTGGTTGTAAGCACCCACCCTACACAAATGTAGTGTGGTAGGTTGTTTTTTAGACAAGGGTTATATAAATATATTTCCTTTTGTGATGCAGGTGTTGTTATTCAAAGGAGCTCCCAAGTAGGAGCAGATACATCAGCAAAACACAACTAGGAACAAACATGTACAGTATAGCGGAGGACAGCGCAATTTGTTGTAAAATTATATATAAAGTACTGCGGATGAAATGCACTGATAGGCACAACTCAATCCAAGAGAATGCCAAGCCACCCATGCCATCGAGGATATTCTGTTAAGAAGGAGGCTGTGGTGTGCTCTATAATGAGGTAGTGCTATCTGTGTTAAAAGGTACCTTTTTTAAAAGAGAGTGTATCTTCAAAGTGTCTACACATCTTGTCAGGAGTGTTGGTAGTTTCCATGGACGCACTGCAATTCATCTAAATCTTCAGTCAAGGATGAAGATTGATATGTATCCGGCCATGATTCTGAGCACAGAGGTCATGTGTTTTAGTGTGAAGTTATGTGTAATATGAAATATGAAAGGTAAACTAATAAACGCTAGTCCCTGAATCAGAAGTGTCATTACTGAGAGCAGATATGAGATGGGGTCTATTTAATAAGCAGAGTTTTTGTAGGTTATCTCTTTTTCTATTTTATATAGCATCTCCATGTTTCAGGGTCTTTTGTTATCCTCCACTATAGATCAATACAGGTTTTACATGATGCCAGGAATCTGTTTTGATTGAAGACACAGAGTAGTGCACACACTGCTCTTACTTTACACTTCCTAGATAGACCTCACCTGCTTGGACTAATTCAGACACACTAGATGACCTGTAGATATAATGGGGGTCATGTACTAAACAAGTGCAGTGGGAAAAAAAAGCAGGTAAAACATGCGTAAGGAGCAATTTGCGACTCTTTGTAACATTTTGTCTTCCCTTATTTCTTCTGTTTATTTTTTTTTAGCGTGCATTTTTCCAGTTGCGCTTATAAATTGCGATTAGATTTGCGCACGCTAAAGAGCTTGGCGAATATTTTGTGAAAAATAATTCTTATTTGCGTGTGAAAATTACACCAGCGTTTTAGCAAGTGCCATCAAAAGAGGTAGAAAAAATATTCGCAAAATTGCCTGTTTTTATTTTCAATTATGCAGAGTTTTTATTCGCAATTTGCTCGTATGTACTATTTGAGTGTTAAATGTTTAGAACATTGCAATAGGAGCAAAGCGCAAAAATAGTTTTGCACATAAAACATATTTGCGTTTTTTTAGATGCGCCTCTGATTCTGTAATTGTAGCTAACAGAAAAGAATGCCAAGTATTGAAAGGATGCAGTGTGGTGTCCATGTTTCTCCATTGTGTTTCTATTTTTTCTGGACCCAATTGCAATCTGATTCAATAGATAGTCTTTACGTCAATATCAGCAGATCAGAATTTATAGCAGTTCCCATACATTCTCCTTTGTCAGCACCTTATTTTTCTCATCAGAGACAAAGGCTTGTTCAGCTGTGACCTTCATTAAATCTATGTCACCATTTAAAGTCTGCTTGTGTAAACCAATTCCAATCATGCGTTTTATTTGCCATTCATGCTTGACATTTATATCTATTGTAACAAATATGAATAGATATTACATATTGCTAATTGATTGAAGCATAGAAAATGCTAAATTCTACTTAGAAAAAAAATTCTAAGTAGAAAATTAGGAATGGTTTGTCGTGCTGGACATTGACTGTTTGAACATTTTTTGCAGTGTTTGTGTTTAGCTGCATTTTTTCTCATTTTCATTTACTCTATCCACTCCAATTACATACTAGGTTTTTTTCACGAAAGTAAGGGCTTTAGATACCATTATTTTGATCATAGCATATAATGTACTTTAAAAAAAATAACATGGCGGAAAATGTAAAAACTATTTTGTTCCACATTTTACTTGAAAAATATTTTAATCATCTACTAAACCTAATGTAACTGAGAAATAGTCAGCTATCTAAGGTATATGCAGTGGTGTATTTAGGTATTGTGCTGCCCTATGCCTGACTAAACTTATGCATCCCTAATCTTCATTTGCTCCACCCATTTCTGTCCAGACCACACATCTTTCTATACAGGATCCATTATCATTGTTCCCAAACACCTTCCCAGTGCCATCACTTTCCCCAAACACTTTGCCATCTTTATCACCTAACATCTAGCCAGTGCCTTTTTTGTCCCCAAACACTTTGCAAGAGCGATCTTTGTGCCTATGCAGCATCCCAGTTCCACCTTAGTGCCCAAACATATTCCAGTGCCACCGCCATGCCAAAACCCATTCCCAGTGCAACCTTTGTGCCCAAAACAGATTCCCAGAGCCACCTTTCGTGCCTAAAACAGCACTCAGTGTGACTTGTGTGCCCAAACACCATCCCAGTACCATACTGGTGCCCAAACACCTTCCCAGTACCATCTTTGTGCCCAAACACCTTCACAGTTCCACCTTTGTGCCCCAACAAATTCCTGTGCTACCGTCATGCCAAAACAGTTTCTCAGAGCCACCTTTGTGCCTTGAACAGCTTCCCAGTGTGACCTTTGTGCCCAAACACCGTACCTGTGCCCAAACACCTTTCTAGTACCATCTTTGTGCCAAAACACATTCCCAGTACCATCTTTGTGTCCAAAACACATACCAGTGCAACCTTCATGTCCAAATACATTCCCAGTGCAACCTTCATGCCCAAATACATTCCCAGTGCCACCTTTGTGCCCAAATACATTCTCAGTGCCACCTTTATGCTCAAAACAGCTTCCCAGATCCACCTGTGTGCCTAACACAGTTTCCCAGTGCCATCAATCCGCAAAATGCTTTCCAGATTACCTGGTTGAAGATCTCCATTGCTCCGTCGGCATGCAGATTGCGATTCTGGTTGTTTCTTGACTCTACAGTGGGTGCGGGCAGCTTTTTTTTATACATGGGTGGGGGCAGCAAAAGTGCCACCCTAAGCCCACGCCTTGTTGGCCATGCATTTATATGCATGGTGTTAAAATACACTGGATGAGCTAAAGAGATAGGTTTAGTTTAACAGAGATCTTGGCCAAAAGGTGCCTTTTTAAAATGTAGAGTGTATCTTGAAAATGTATACATATCTTGTCAGGAGATTTGATAGTTTCCATGGAAGCACTGCAAATAATTTAAGTCTTCAGTAAAGTATGAACATTGAAGTGTAGGCAGCGATGATTCTGAACACAGAGAGGAGTTTCAGTGTGAAGTTATGTTTAGCCTTTTTAAAATGAAATATGATAGGTAAAATAGTTAGTTCAGTCTAGTCCATGAATCATACTTGTTTTCATTATTAGCGTATTGAATAAACATTACAGAGAGCAGATGTGTGCTGAGGTCTATCTAAGAAGCAGCCTGAGTTATTATACATAATCTCTTTGTCTACTTTGTACATCTAGTGTCGCAGATTCCAAAAAAATTGATTTATAATTATTTTTTGCAGAGATACATTTCAAAATCTTTTTTTTATTTCTGATTATTATTTTGTTATTATTTTATTATCATGCAGATAATATTTCCCAGACTTGGGAACAATGCTCTAGTGTTATGGGGTAAGGGATAGGATCTGACAGCAACCTCATATCAGACAGGAGGTATTTATTTTCTTTATATTGGGATATTTCAAGAACAATATTATTAAAGCCATACTTTTCTGTTAAACATTATTGAACTTTTCATTAATACTATTAATACTTTATCCTCACCATAGCTAGATCTAGTAGACATGTTAATATTTAATAATTGAATGTAGTTATAGAGAAAAGAGAAAGAGACTATTACAGAGCATTACAGGATAAGTTATCACCAGTCAGTTATATACCTTTGGAATAGAAGAAAAATCATGAATTGGATTTAGAGTACATTTTAGGTGCATCCAGTAAACATTTAATTATAATGACTTGTCTGCTTTAGTACTAAATATAACCTAGATGTTCACATATAGTAAAGGAATACAAGGAAGCCTACAACTCATCCAACTAGACCACACATGATTAATCGTTAAACCCACCAAACTCTAACCATCTCTAATTAGGCTTTCCACCTTTTCTTCGGAAAAATACCGGCCTGCTGCTGTCTCCATAGACTTAACATTGGCCTGTTGAATTTTTTTATTTTACTGGCCTGCCGGTTAAATACCGGCCCGGGTGCCAAACATATTTCTAACACTGTTCCTACCACCAACTTCCGTCTGACCTCTCCACTCCCTTATGTGTTTCATGTACCCCATTCCCTCTAGATTGTAAGCTTGCAAGCAGGGCTCTCTACCTCATGTACCAGTGTGTTCTAGTTTGTCTAACTTAGTATGTTTTTCCCTTCTCTGCTCTGTATCCAGTGCTACGTAAATTGTTGGCGCTATATAAATAATATGTTTATCTCCCTTTATGGACATTTTTCCAGCTTATTTGCACATTTTTATGTGCTTGTATACTCGTAAGTTTTTCCAGTTACTTCTACTTTGCCTTTTATCCGGCTGCCGCACCATTGGTTCCTTTATTGGCTTTTATAGCTGTATTAAAGAAGAATTTTCTATCATGAGCATGAGGATCGTTTTTATCAGTTGATGGGCATTTTATTTGAAGATCATTTGTGAGTGCATCATACTCCTCCAATACCTCCCTATACACCATACTGTATTACGCTTTGATATCCTGTTTTTTCTCTTCCAAGTGATTTGCTCTCCCTTATTATTTTCTGTTTTGTCAAACATTTGAGGTTCTACTTAATAAAGAGAGAATAGCAAGGAATGGAGATGGGAATACCAAACTTTAGGTCAATGTAGCCGAGTTGGAAAAATTAGAATTAAGCAGAACGAAAAAGCGACACTACCTTCCTGTGACTTCCATCAAATAAACCGCATAAACATAATTCTCCAATGCAGCTAAATGGGAGAATTTTTCCATCTCAGATACTTTGGCCTTAAGTTTGAAAGACCCGCCTGCAAATCTCTTTATTAAGTATACCCCTCAGTAGTTGTTAAAACAGGAAACAGCTGTCAGACTCAGACTTCTGATGTTGTGTTTTCGGGGGTCTTGAATAGAACAATAGGTTAAAGGTTTATGACTGGAGAATGTATGGAAAGACCCATATCCCTCCTGGAGAAAGTATGGAAAGACCCATATCCCTCCTAGAGAATGTATGGAAAGACCAATATCCCTCCTGGAGAAAGTATGGAAAGACCAAGATCCCTCCTGGAGAAAGTATGGAAAGACCAATATCCCTCCTGGAGAATGTATGGAAAGACCAATATCCCTCCTGGAGAATGTATGGAAAGACCAATATCCCTCTTAGAGAATGTATGGAAAGACCAATATCCCTCCTAGAGAATGTATGGAAAGACCAATATCCCTCCTGGAGAATGTATGGAAAGACCAATATCCTTCCTGGAGAATGTATGGAGGGACTATTATCCCTCCTGGAGAATGTATGGAAAGACCAATATCCCTCCTGGAGAATGTATGGAGGGACTATTATCCCTCCTGGAGAATGTATGTAAAGACCAATATCCCTCCTGGAGAAAGTATGGAAAGACCAATATCCCTCCTGGAGAATGTATGGAAAGACCAATATCCCTCCTGGAGAATGTATGGAAAGACCAATATCCCTCCTGGAGAATGTATGGAAAGACCAATATCCCTCCTGGAGAATGTATGGAAAGACCAATATCCCTCCTAGCGAATGTATGGAAAGACCAATATCCCTCCTGGAGAATGTATGGAGGGACTATTATCCCTCCTGGAGAATGTATGGAAAGACCAATATCTCTCCTGGAGAATGTATGGAGGGACTATTATCCCTCCTGGAGAATGTATGTAAAGACCAATATCCCTCCTGGAGAATGTATGGAAAGACCAATATCCCTCCTGGAGAATGTATGGAAAGACCAATATCCCTCCTGGAGAATGTATGGAGGGACTATTATCCCTCCTGGAGAATGTATGGAAAGACCAATATCCCTCCTGGAGAATGTATGGAGGGACTATTATCCCTCCTGGAGAATGTATGGAAAGACCAATATCCCTCCTGGAGAATGTATGGATGGACTATTATCCCTCCTGGAGAAGGTATGGAGGGACCAATATCCCTCCTGGAGAATGTATGGATAGACCAATATCCCTCCTGGAGAATGTATGGAGGGACCAATATCCCTCCTGGAGACTGTATGGAAAGACCAATATCCCTTCTGGAGAATGTATGGAAAGACCAATATCCCTCCTGGAGACTGTATGGAAAGATGAATATCCCTCCTGGAGACTGTATGGAAAGACCAATGACTCCCAGTATGATTCCACTCACAAGGGTTAGAGCCTAATACAGGCTCATAGATCCAGTGTAGGGTGACAGAGAGATGACCTCTCTTTCTCTCAACTGGAAAATTCACCCTCTCTTCATGGGTGAGGAGGAGGAGCAGCAGCGGCAGGGCGGAATTCACACTGTGCTGCCTTCCGGTCAACTCAATGTGCCCGCTGTCATGGAGATTCACGTACCCGTGCGTCTACAACACAGAAAGTGAGGAGAGCACGAGAAGAGCCGGGAGAAAGACAGCTGAAGCGCAGGATTTGCTGTGAGAAAGATACACTGCGAAGGCGTAGGCCAGTGCTCACGCACCCAGAGCCGGCGCTACCAATAGGCAAACTATGAGTTCACCTAGGGCGCCGACTCTGGGGGGCACTATCTGCTTTGCGGGATACATGTATTCCACTGCTGGCAGCCCCGTTTTTTACATTTTTTTATTTTCTTAAATGTGCTTGTCAGAGCACCAACTGAGTTAGAGGAGCTGACTCACCAGCCCTCTTTGCGCCCTGACATGCACGAAGGCTACCGCGCTCCCCTCACCTATTGGAAAGTCAGAACGTCTGATCTTGTGGCTCTCTGACTACAGTACTGTCGGGGAGCGCAGCGGCGTGGGAGCTAGGCATAGCCTGCCAAACTCTGCATTTGGATTTGGGGCAAGTCACATTTTGGTTTGATTGGCAGAGTGTGTGTGTAAGTGGCAAAATGTGATTGTGTGTGATTGGCTGGGTGTGTGATTGGCAGAGAGTGAGTGTTTGTGTGTGTGATTGTGTTAGTGGCAGAGTGTAAGTATGTGTGATTGTGTTCGTTGCAGAGTGCAAGTGTGTGTGGTTGGCAGAGTGTAAGTGTGTGTGATTGGCAGAGTGTAAGTGTGTGTGTGATTTGTAGAGTGTAAGTGTGTGTGATTCGCAGAGTATAAGTGTGTGTGAGTGTGTGGCAGAGTGCAATAAATGGGTGTATTAAAGTGCTCTATTGATATTGTACCCCTGTTCCTGCAACTCGGTATGTGCAAATATGTGTCAGTGTACATGTGTTTCTGTGTGTGTGAGACACTGTGTATGTGTGGCTGCAGGTGTATGTGTGACTCTGTGTGTGTATATGTGCCTGTGTGTGTACACGTGCCTCTGAATGTGTGACTGTGTGTATTTGGTGCTGAGGGCGAGATCAGCAAGGGGCGGCAAAATATATGTTTGCCTAGGGCGGCAAAAAGTCTTGCACCGGCCCTGCTCGCACCATTGCTATTTTAAGGCTAGTTAGCCTACAAGTTGCACCAAAGTCAAATAGGTGACTAGACTGTCCCTTTACAGTCATCTCTGTAAATCTCCTTTGAAAACAAGGGTCTCTCTCTGCACTAATAGAGAAAGGCAGTCGCAGACCTGACCGGGCTGTCTGTTTCTCGGGGAAGCATAGCAGCTGCTGGTTAGAGGGTAAACTGCCATCATAAAACATGCCAGTTATTTCTCGTACTAGGGACAATTTATTTTCCAGTGTTATTCTACAGGTTTAGTTGTCCTTTAAGGAGCTGATGGCTCATTTTTATTACCCTACATAAAAAATTATGCCTTTGCACTCGTATAACCTAATCTGCTTACTTCATGACAAAGTTAAATACTGTTATAAGGACTTATTATCTATAGGGAAGTGACTGGGAAAAAAACAATACTGTAATATTGTGTAATACTGAGTGAAGGGTAATTATTCACCTGCATTGATGCACTTGTTATATATTACATAACAATATTTGCTATGTAGAAAAAAGGTGAAGAACACACTGCGCCTAAATGTGACGGTAGTGGCAGCAACAAAATCTACCAGTGTCTCACTCCTGGTACAGAAAAAAACAAACAAACTGAAATTGTGCGCTATAACCAAACACTAAATACAAAGATTGCTCTTAAATCTGAGGCAATCATCGCCGTGTTATTAAGAAGGGAAACATAAAAACAAAATAATAATATATTGTGTAGTATTTTTAAACAATTAAGTGTATTCAGGTGAACGAATGTAGCAAAACTCACATCTCCCTGAGCAGAATTCTGCTCAGTGTAAAATGCACCACAGGAGCCCCACGTAGGGTCAGCGATGCACCACAATATCCAGGAGACTTCCAGCAGTATAAGAGAGTACAAGGAGACATATTTTGGGCCATACTAAGGCTCTATTTATATTTAATATTTTTATTATGTTTGCATATATGGGTTAACCCCTGTATAATGGATATTGGGCATTATTTAATTATTTGTATTTATTAATTTTAGATATTTATGAATATTAAAGATATTTTTAATATATAAGTTATATTTTTATAATTCTTCTTTTTCTTTTTTATGTATACTAATAAAATTATTATGCTGGTATATATATCCAGTGGCCCCTAAATGCCCAAAATCCTTTGGTAATAGTGAAAGTGAGTGTTATCTATAAACAAGCACGCAATATAAATATAAGAGAACTTCAACTTGTTTTATTCAAATGCTCCTCTACATGATACTGAAAACCCTGTGGAAAAGAAATGCATTAAAACCTTGTGTGTAAATTGACGAAGACAAGAGGAGGAGATCAGTTGCTATAGACGCGTCTAAGTTGGGAGACGCGTACTGCAGAGTGAAAGCATCGGACAGGTGACGTCACAACATGCGACACCCGGAGGTCGCGTATAGTGGGAAGTATAAATATGGAGATACGGAGAAGAGAGTTTACACTTGAAAAAGCCTTACAAGCCAGGCGAAACGCGTTGTGTGAAAGGAGAAGATCTATTTGGATTGTTGGGACATTTTCCCATTTGGCTGCTATTATCTGCACTTTCCCATTGGACCTTGCTGATTTTAATGTAAGATTTGATATACTTTTAATATTAATAAATGTGCCCATTCTAAGAGTCTCTCCTTGTACTCTCTTATACTGCTGGAAGTCTCCTGGATATTGTGGTGCATCGCTGACCCTACGTGGGGCTCCTGTGGTGCATTTTACACTGAGCAGAATTCTGCTCATGGAGATGTGAGTTTTCCTACATTCGTTCACCTGAATACACTTAATTGTTTAAAAATACTACACTATATATTATTATTTTGTTTGTATGTTTCCCTTCTTAATAACACGGAGAGGATTGCCTCAGATTTAAGGGTAATCTTTTTATTTAGTGTTTGGTTATAGCGCACAATTTCTGTTTGTTAATATTTGCTTTGTGTAATCACCTCTGCAGGTTAATTTTACACCTACACATATAATATAAATATATAAAATATGAATGAATCAATAACATTTTATCAGTTTATCGATACATTGTGCAAACCCCCGCTAAGCAAACTCACCAGGTTTGTCCCTGCACAATGTATAGATAAATAGGTGAGATAAAAATGTTCATCTCACCTCTACTCACCTTTTAGGGAATATCCCCCTTAGGTATGTGACAATACTAGAATAATTGGTGTTTGCACATGTGTTTTAAGTTGTTAAAGTACTAATGTAGGAGAGTGGTATTTTATCACAGGTGATATAGAGAAATATTAGGGACAAACTCTGCCAGCACAGCAAGCTACAAGGTATACCATTCAGCCATGTGAATAAACAAAGAAGACAAACAAATTACCAGTGATCTTTAACAAATTGTGTAAACAGATACATTGACATGATTATGAAGCATGTACATAGCTGCCCACTTTGACAACTATGCATTTTGCCATCCACCTGGGAAAGGTAATTTTTAATGGGGTGGGAAAAAAAACAGCATGAACATATAATTTAGCCATAGTTGCCAACAGCCCTGAATTTGGCTGAACAGTCCCATTTTTTGCGTCCTGTCCCTGTATAAAAATATACAGTGCATTCTAAATGTGAGTAAATGGGTTCCAGATACCCGGTCTCTGTATGTCTGTCAATGCTACCAGGTCAAGTAACCTTGCCCTCTGTAAGCCCTGCTCCGTTTTGATTCCGGGAACAAAAGTTGTCTCACTACCTGATGTATCAGTCTGTCCCTGTTCGTCTAACTTCGTATTTTATTTATTTATAAAGTATTTTAACATTGGGATTTCTCTAGTTTGAATGCATGCAGCCCCCTCTGTAGTGTTACATAATTTGCTGACGCTATATAAATAAATGTTAATATACTGTAAAGTATGCTTAACTTTGCCAGTGGCATCAAAAGGGGGTGCGGTGGGTGCAGGTTTGCAACAGGTGACACCCCCAAAAATACTTTTTTTCCTAGCAGTCTTCTGATAATACCTGCCGCGAGGAAACACTTATGTAAGAAGTGCTCCCTCTAGCTCCTGTGTGTGGAATAATTATGGGGCTCCTGTGTGTGGCATAATTATGAGGCTCCTGTGTGTGGAATAATTATGAGGCTCCTGTGTGTGGCATATTTATGAGGCTCCTGTGTGTGGCATAATTATGGGCTTCCTGTGGGTGGCATAATTATTGGGATACTGTGTGTGGCACATGTATTGGGCTCTTGTGTGTGGCATAATTAATGTGCTCCTGTGTGTGGCATAATTATTGGTCTAGTGTGTGTGGCATAATTATGGGGCTCCTGTGTGTGGCATAATTAATTGGCTCCTGTGTGTGGCATAATTAATGGGCTCCTGTGTGTAGAATAATTAATGGATTCCTGTGTGTGGCTTAATCAATGGATTCCTATGTGTGGCATATTTTAGGGACTCCTGTGTGTGGTCTAATTAATGGGGTCCTATGTGTGGCATATTTAAGGGACTCTTGTGTGTTAGATGTCTAAAATATGAAAGAAAATCAGAAAATTCCTAGTTGTACTTCGTACAAATCTCCCATAATCATTAAAATATATTAGGTTGCTTGTGCACTATAGATTTCTTAGCAACACTTTATTTTTTATGATCTACTGTGTTTTGTGTTGTTTATATTGCTTATACTGCTTTTATTGCTTATACTGCTTTTATTGCTTATACTGCTTATTCTGCTTATATTGCTTATATTGCAAGAGGACGTCATGTCAGTTAACCAGTGACGAGGTTTTCATGTTCATTTAATGATAAAGGGAAAGTGCAGGACAGGTCAATGTTATTTGCTATATTTTATTGTGTGAAATAATCTTGTTAAATGGAGATCGCACAACGATCTCCTAGCTGCTTTGTTGAGGTAAATGCACATGGAAATAGCTATTTACCGTATTTGCTCGAATATAAGACAAGGTTTTTTCAGAGCAAATGCTCTGAAAAAGACCCCTCGTCTTATATTCAAGGTCATTTTATAATCTGACCTCAAGTCGAGGTCAGATTATAAGACTGGGATCCAGGTACCTCGCAGAAGTGCCAGGCAGCAGCGGAGGATGTCTGCGCGTATAGTGCAGACATCCTCCGGCTGCCCCCACTAGCCACCAGGAGAAACCGGCTGTACGTCATAATAGACGGAAGTGTCGGGCAGCATGGAGGATGTCTGCATGTATCGTGCAGACATCCCCTGGCTGCCCCACTAGCCAACAGGGAAAGAAACAAGGTGAGGGGGAGGGAGGGGGGAGACCGAGACAAGGGGAGGGAGGGGGGTGGGGAGACCAACAAGGGGAGGGGGTAGAGAGACAGAGACAAGGGGAGAGAGACAGAGACAAGGAGAGGGGGGGAGAGACAGAGACAAGGGGAGGGGGGAGAGAGACAGAGACAAGGAGAGGGGGGAAGAGACAGAGACAAGGCGGGGGAGAGAGACACAAGGGGAGGGGGAGAGAGAGAAAAGGAGGGAGGGAGGTGGAGAGAGAGAGAAAAGTTTTGGGGGAGAGAGAGAGACCGATAACATGGGGGGAGAGAGAGAGAGAGAGACAAGCTGGGGGAGGGGGGGGAGGGGAGAGGCATCATTGGCACATAAAAGGAAATAAAAGCAAGAAATGCATTTATTTAACATCATATTTTTTAATTAAATATTAAAAAGCAATTTTACATGTGAATTTGAACTTTTTTCCTATAGGGTAGTCTTATATTCAGGCTTTTAGTTTTTTTCCTAAAGGAATATCCAAAGTTTGGGGGTCGTCTTATAATCAGGGTTGTCTTATATTCGAGCAAATACGGTTATTTCCTTAATGTTTCAATAGCACGGGTGCAAAATGGATGAGGTGCTAGGAACTCATATTATATATACTGTTGTCATGGTAATTATCACTTCTAGTGACTTTACTGTCTCAAAGGGCAAAGGATGTATTTAAAACTGAATGAACTGTGTGACTGAAATATGAATATAGATCTCTGACACCTCTACGTAAGTTACTGTTACATTATTAACAAACGGTTGGACTAATTAACTACAATGAATTACTAAACCTATGTTAATCTTTACACAATAATTACAAACCGTTGGTAATTTTACTCATTTGCGACACAGACTAGTGTGTAGATTTTGCACAAACTGCATAACTACCGTATTTTCCGGCGTATAAGACGACTGGGCGTATAAGACGACCCCCCAACTAAGTCATCTTATAAGCCGGAAAAATCGCATCTATATTTTAACCTTTTAGGTTAAAATATAGAGTTTTCCACCCTCCTCCCCCTTTCCCCAATCCCCAATCCCCAGTACTTACCTATTTTCTGCTCTGTCTCCCGCTGTTAAGCCGGTCCGTGGCTGTGAGGGAAGCGTTGTGTGCCCCCCTCCAGCCGCGCAGTCAATAAAGTTTTGTTTAAAAAAAAAGTTTAAACAGACTTTATTGAAGCCGCGCGGCCTGAGGGGAGCTCCCAACGCTTCCCTCACAGCCACGGACCGGCTTAACAGCGCGAGCGGAGACAGAGCAGAAAATAGGTGAGTAAATCCCAGTACCCGGCGTATAAGACGACCCCCCAACTTTTGAGAAGATTTTCAGGGGTTAAAAAGTCGTCTTATACGCCGGAAAATACGGTAAAACTAATCTGAAATATGTTTATTTTTTATTAGGATAATAGAAATTATATGACCAAAATGTGCCAAAGGACCATGGGAGGTTGTTGGAAGATCAGGCGGCTCCTTGACCCATGTATGATCAGACCCAAGTCCCTCCATAGACTGACATCAGCAGCCACGTGAAAACAACAGCAATGTGTGTACAAATGATACAGAACAAAGTCCACTTTCTAAAAAGAAAACACTAAAGTCAAGGACAAAATAATAAGATCAGCCAGATCTTACCTTTATCCAGGTTTACAGATGGGTATTTAAGAATGCAACAAAATTATTGTGTAGTGATAGGGGCATTAATAATGAGCAGGTGTCGGCAGCAAAAATCCCCAATCCTAGGTACAGACGGATAATGAATAATCCTTGATATCTATTGGCATAAGGCCAAACAAACAACAACCTCGATAGTGCAAAAAGTCCCACGTGTTTTGGAACTTTAGGTTTCCTTTATACATATCCCCAGATAAAGCTGACATCTCTGTGTGAACTATGACAGGGTTGGCAATCATGTACCAAAGCTAAGCATGTTTAATGTTTAATATTGCTAGGTCATCTCTACAGTTTGTTAGCGGTATAATTGTACTAGAAGTCTATAGTAGTTGGTAAAATCTAATATAACTAGATAGGCTACAAACAGTGTAATGCATTTAAATATCATCAACTGAAACTAATGAAAACAAACAAATAGTTATATTTGTTATATTTCTGACATATACAATATATACATCAAAAGTTATATAACCAGGAGTTAGGATGATTCATATACCACATGATCTCTTGGGATGGAAAACTAACAGCTATAAGCTTATCCCAATACAAAATGAGTGTGTCTGAAGCTTTTAATATAAAACCATTACGTGAGAATGACATGTGTCTTTTAAGGTCTCCTTTTCTTTCTCTGTGTGGAGCCAGATAATGGCCAAAAATCCTCTTGTGGGTTTGAAAACTGTAAAGGGAAGCCCAATGGTGCAGCTACGCAAAAACTCTACAATCTTTATTCCCACTCTGGGTGGCTTAGCGGTTTCTTCATTTCTGTTATTGTTTATGTTACATTATATTCAAATTCATTTATATTGTGGCAACAAATTATAGAGACCAATACAGTCTAGTTCAGGGGAGTCCAAGTTTGTTCTGCAGTGGGCCACTTCACTGTAAATGTATTTGTACGTGGGCCACATTCAAGTTTAATTGAAAGAAAATGTATTTATATAATATATATATATATATATATATATATATATATATATATATACATTCATACATATATATATACACATATACATACATACATACATATATATATACACATATACATATACATACATACATGTGTCAGTGGCGGAACTATCGTTGTCGTAGGGGTCACAGCTGCCACTGGGCCCGTCACTCCAGGGGGCCCGGCTGCCCTGTCAACCCCTACAAAAAAAGAAAAACGTAAAAAAAAAAAAAAAAAGGTGGCCAAACGGGGCAGCTGCCCAGGGCCGATGCCCATTCATTCTTGGGGCCCAAAGCAGTTGCCCCATGAGCCTCCACTGCCCATGTGACTGTCTCACATGGAGACAGCCATGACCGGGCAACAGCAGTCAGTCCGCATCCACCGGCTTTAAGTCACAGCCGCTGTTTTTTCTGCAGGCAGAGATCAACTCTAGCAAATGAAGGGCAAAATAACACTGGCAAATGAAGGGCAAAATAACACTGGCAAATGAAGGGCGAAATAACACTGGCAAATGAATGGTAATATTAAACTGGTAAATGAATAATAAAATAATACTGGCAAACGATTGGCAAAATAATACTGGCATATTAATGTCAAAATAAAAGACTTAATAATTTCCTATTGCTGAGTGAAAGCAAATTTTTTAAATTCAAAATCAATATGAATTTAAGTTAACACAGTTTTATTAATTGTTTTATGTTGAAAAAGCTCTTCATTTTAAACTTTACTCACTAACCCAATCAATCATTTTTTAGAGTGCACAGAGTCACACTTACACACACATAGACATTGCTTCATTAAAAAAAATGTTTTAAGACAAAAGCACGTTATTTTGTTTGATCCCCCTCTCTGCTTGTTTACCTTTTATCTGCAGTGAGAGGGATTGTTACATCTGTCGGCTCCTTTTTGCCATCTGAGCACTGGGAAGTCACTGACACCAGGTGCTCCACCAGGGTCAGAGTGCGACGGGAGAAAGCTCCACCCCCTCACACTTTGACCCTGTTGGAGCACCGGGGTTTAGTGACATCCCATGCACACTTTGTTGGAGTAGCTCAGAGGTGCAGCTACCGTTGGACACCTGTGTTCTAGATGGAATGGGGACTATTTGCGCCAATATAGGAGATAATGACACTGCCTTATTGGAAGAATGGAATAATGCTTTAGAAGAATGTTCCTTTAAATTAATGGAAATAGCTATAAAAAGGAGAAAAAAACTGTTGATCAAGGTAGAAGAAAAAATTGAAGAACAAGTTAAATCAGTTGAAAAATATAGGAATGCCACTGAATTTAAGGACCTAGAAAATATCTTAGAAAAGAGATTAGACAAAATAGAATCAGATATTATCTCCGTCAAACAATCTAAATTTAAAAGAGATAGACAAGATTACTCACAGGGAAGACAATTCAATTGGAAAATAAAAGAAATAAAAGAAAGAGAGAGAACTCCCAGTAGAGATAGAACTAGTCAACACTATAGATCAAAAAAACCCATGCCGGAAAACAAACACAAATTCGATAATAAAAGATCTGATAGAAGAGGGATGAATAAGAGAGATGACAATACACAGGACTATGCTAGGAGAGATGGTGGTGGGAGACCTAAAGTCACATTCGGTGTTCCAACACAAAACCGGTTTGATGTCTTAAAAAATAGAGAAAGAAAAAGAGATTTTTCTAATATGAATCTATTTTCCACCCATTCTATGACTGCTGTTCCTTCGACTTCCTTCTCCTCTTCTGTACCCTCTTCATCAGCGTCTTTTTTAGAACAAAGATTCGGGAAGAGAAAAGCCAATCCATACACAAAAAGAAGATCCTCCGAGATAGACACCACGGATCAATGGTCAGATTTCGAGTCCGAGGAAGAAGAGGAGGAAGAAGATCTAATATTAAAAGACACAATAAAGCGATCAAGAATTGTCCAGTAACGGATCTTGAACAACTTGGTATCTATAATACATCTGACCATATTCTAACTGTGAGTCAGGTCACTTTGCTGCTAAAGGGCCTGAAATTTGCACCATGTAGAAACTTAAGCAAGGTAGATCTGTTGATAGATTTCAACAAATTCATACGTAAACTAACTGTTAAGAGATTTTTTCTGAATAGACATGATTTTTCTCTCCCCAGTGGCGGAACTGTCCCTTCCGCCATTTGGGATATAAATGGATGTCTTACAGCAAGAGATTTACCTGGTGTATCAATTCTAAATGGTCTACTTAATGAAAATAATATATCTACAGAGGACATACGAGTTCGTACTAACTTGAAATTAGTTCAACCAAGTTCAACCCCGTATGCAGTAGAGGGATGCACTTGGAGGTCTTCAAGAATATTGTGGAAAGAGACATCTGGGATATGGACACTAAGTGTGGACATGACAACCTCACTAGATTTGAGCGAATAGAGCTCAGAGACCTTCAACAGTCCAGTGACATTGTCATTAGAAGTGCCGACAAGGGCGGGGGTGTTGTAATTCAAAACACAAAAGTGTATCTTAATGAGGCTAATAGATTGTTGTCTGATACAGATTTCTATAAGAGATTGTCAGTGGATCCCACCCCTGTTTTTTCAAAGCGACTAAGTGGTTTATTGCAGAAAGCAAAATCTAATGGAATTATTTCCAAGGAGGAGTATAATTGTCTTTTGGTAAGAAATCCAAAGATAGCCCTGTTCTACCATCTACCCAAAATCCATAAGGATAAAAAGAACCCTCCAGGACGACCCATCATATCAGGAATTGGGTCATTAAGCTCCAACCTATCTCTATATGTAGACCTCTTTCTTCAAACTATAGTACCCCTCATGCCCTCCTATCTAAAAGACGGCCAATCTTTAATTGGGCTACTAAAAACTATTTCGTGGCATGATGATATGATACTAGTAACTGCTGATATACAAGCATTATACACTTCCATTCGACATGATGATGGAATAGAAGGAGTCAGAAACATGCTTAACCTTTTTAACTACTTGGGTGGTCAACATAGAGATTTTTTATGTGATAGCATGAAATTTATATTAGAAACAAACTATTTTGTGTTCAACAGTGACTTCTACATTCAGACATGCGGCACGGCGATGGGAACACGTTTTGCACCCAGTTACGCGAATCTCTTTTTGGGTGACTGGGAAAACGAGACCATTTTTGGTTCCCATTGTCCGGCCGAATTGATTTTGTATAGACGATACATTGATGACCTGTTCATCCTATGGAGGGGATCTATGGATTCACTAAATATTTTTTTTGAGCATTTGAACAACAACATCCTAGGCCTAAAATTCACCTTTGAAGCTAGCAGTGAATGTATAAACTTCTTGGACCTAACTATCTGTAGAAATATTCCTGAGAAAGTCCTCGAAACTAAAACATATTTTAAAGCTGTAGATAAAAACACCTACTTAAATGCTAGAAGCTACCATGATCATAAGTGGATACATAACATCCCAAAGGGAGAGTTCCTGCGCATGCGCAGAAACTGTACAAATGTTAATCTGTACGATGTACAGGCAGATACAATTGGGAATAGATTCCTTGCAAAGGGATATGATAAGCAAATAGTTGAAAATAGTAAACAGTATGTTAGGAGAATGGATAGAGATAATCTTTTTACGATTAACAAACCCAATAACAATAAAAACAAAAAATTTAGAATAGATGAAATCAATGGTATCAAAATACAACAGATACAAAATCTCTCCACTCCGAATGGAATAACAAATGTGGATGAAGGTAAAAACAATTTCGAAATGGGTCTGATTACTACTTTTTCAGATAAGACTAGTAAAATTAGAAATATTCTGAATAAACATTGGCATGTTATTCAAACAGATCCAGTTTTGGGTAAAATCCTGCCACAAAAATGCAAAATCATCTGTAGAAAAAATGCAAATTTGAGATCCCTGTTAGCTCCATCTGATTTAACGAAAAAATTTAAGGAATCCCAGAAAATAAAAAATCCAACTCATGGTAATTTTTTGGGGACTGCTAAGGGATGGTACCGTTGTGGACGTTGTGGTCACTGCGATATCTGCCCCAAAAAGAAAGACAGCTTTGTATGTTTTACTACCAATAACAAATATAATATTCAGAGATATGTTTCATGCACAACAAAATTTGTTATATACATGTTGGAGTGCCCTTGTGGCCTCCAATATGTTGGTCAAACCAGTAGATTTTTTAAGAAAAGACTGTACGAACATAGATACAACATTAAAACTGGGTTTTTAAAACATACTGTTTCTAAGCACTTTAGGGAATCTCACAACAAAAATGACACCCTTCTTAAAGCTTGGGTTATCGAGCAAGTAGTCCTGGGAACTAGGAAGGGAGACCGTCAGTTGACTTTGAGAAAAAGGGAAACTTTCTGGATTCTTACCCTGAATACTTTAGTACCAAGGGGACTCAATGATAAATTTGATATTATACCCTACCTTTGATTTGGACATCCAGTCTGTTTCCCCATAGTGTATTTAGGTTGGTTTGTTTGCTGTATACCATTATGTCTGCTGTATATCATTATGTTTTATTATGTTTTATAATTCAATCATGTGCTGTACTCTGCAGACTATTCTAAACATACATGTTTACTGTATACCATTATGTTTGCTGTATATTATTATGTTCTATAATTCAATCATGTGCTGTACTCTGCAGATTACTTTATACATACATGTTGCCTGTATCATCTTTTGCACATATAGAGGATCTATTTACTATGTCTATATTTATACTTAGATCCCTTTTGTGTATTTTCCTTGTATTATATACCACCATTTATTTATTTTATTTGGTGGTCAACCCTACTAACTGTCTTTGTCATGTTCCTCTGTGTGATTTGTCATTATACTATACATTCCCCCTGTGGCATTATCAGCCGTCCCTTGTCTATGGTGTTTTCGCTGTCCTCCGCCCGCTATGCCGGCTATGCGAGTGAAGGACGCGTCACCATGACAACGCGACGCCGTCCCCCTGACAACGACGTCATATGCCGTTTTTCCGGAAGTTCCCAGACTACCTACTTCCGGTTTAGCGAAATCATTACCTCCAGCCTATTTTCCAGCCTATTTTTCAGCTGCTTCTAATTATCAATTAGATGTATTATCCGGAGTTTTTCTACTATATATAGGATGTAGACATGTGCAAAACTAAAATTTTCGTTTCGTTTTCGTCCATTCGGACGAAAATGTTATTTATTTCGTCTAAAACGAATTTCGTTCATTAGTGCATTCGTTTCAGACGAAATTCGTTCATTATTTTCGTTTCGTTAATTTTTTTCGTTCGTTTTATAGAATACAATGTAATACTATTGGCTTTCTATAAACCGAACGAGAGCCCCATTCATAAGAAATTCTTATGAATGGGGCTCTCGTTCGGTTCATAGAAAGGCAATAGTATTAATTGTATTCTATAAGCCGAAAGTCTATAAACCGAACGACTTTCGGTTTATAGACTTTCGGCTTATGGAATACATGTAATCCTATTGCTATTCTATAAACCGAACGACTTTCGGTTTATAGAATAGACATAGGTTTACATGTATTACATAAGCCGAAAGTCTATAAACCGAAAGTCGTTCGGTTTATAGGCTGTCGGCATTTAACTATACAGAGACAGAGTCTCCATTCATAAAATTATGAATGGAGACTTTGTCTCCGTGTAGTAAAATGCCGACAGCCTATAAACCGAACGTTCGGTTTATAGGCTGTCGGCATTTAACTATACAGAGACAGAGTCTCCATTCATAAAATTATGAATGGAGACTTTGTCTCCGTGTAGTAAAATGCCGAAAGCCTATAAACCGAACGATCCGTTTATAGACTTTCGGCTTATATAATACATGTAATCCTATGGCTATTCTATAAACCGAAAGTCGTTCGGTTTATAGAATAGCAATAGGAATACATGTATTTCATAAGCCGACAGCCTATAAACCGAACGTTCGGTTTATAGGCTGTGGGCATTTTACTACACGGAGACAAAGTCTCCATTCATAATTTTATGAATGGAGACTCTGTCTCCGTGTAGTAAAATGCCGACAGCCTATAAACCGAACGTTCGGTTTATAGGCTGTCGGCTTATGGAATACATGTATTCCTATTGCTATTCTATAAACCGAACGACTTTCGGTTTATAGAATAGCCATAGGATTACATGTATTATATAAGCCGAAAGTCTATAAACCGAAAGTCGTTCGGTTTATAGGCTGTCGGCATTTAACTATACAGAGACAGAGTCTCCATTCATAAAATTATGAATGGAGACTTTGTCTCCGTGTAGTAAAATGCCGAAAGCCTATAAACCGAACGATCCGTTTATAGACTTTCGGCTTATATAATACATGTAATCCTATGGCTATTCTATAAACCGAACGTTCGGTTTATAGAATAGCAATAGGAATACATGTATTCCATAAGCCGACAGCCTATAAACCGAACGTTCGGTTTATAGGCTGTGGGCATTTTACTACACGGAGACAAAGTCTCCATTCATAATTTTATGAATGGAGACTCTGTCTCCGTATAGTTAAATGCCGGCTTTTAACTATACGGAGACAAAGTCTCCATTTATAATTTTATGAATGGAGACTCTGTCTCCGTATAGTTAAATGCCGGTGTTCTGACAAATTTCTGGAGCAAATTCTCCTGCGCAATCGCAGGAGAATTTGCTCACTGCGCATGCGCATAAAGTTACAGCTGATAACTCAGCTGTAACTTTGTGACCACCGCGCATGCGCCAGCTGCGCAACCCACCTCCCGCCCCCTCACACCCCCTGCACACCCCTTCTTACCAGATCATCGACCACAGCGATACACAGCGCATGCGCACGCCTATCCAGCCGTTTGGGAATGTGCGCGTCCGTTGTTGTGTTCTTAAGGTGGTAAGTAACATGGGGCGTCGGGACATAAGGGGGCAAGCATCCTGGTGAGGGCTGCCTCATCTTGATGGGATTTGTGATCCTCCTGCTGCATCAATAATACAGCAGGAGGATCACAAATCCCATCAAGATGAGGCAGCCCTCACCAGGATGCTTGCCCCCTTATGTCCCGACGCCCCGTGTTACTTACCACCTTAAGAACACAACAACGGACGCGCGCATTCCCAAACGGATGGATAGGCGTGCGCATGCGCTGTGTATCGCTGTGGTCGATGATCTGGTAAGAAGGGGTGTGCGGCGGGTGTGAGGGGGCGGGAGGTGGGTTGCGCAGCTGTCTCATGCACGGTGGTCACAAAGTTACAGCTGAGTTATCAGCTGTAACTTTATGCGCATGCCTCACACCCGCCGCACCCCTCACACCCGCCGCACACCCCTTCTTACCAGATCATCGACCACAGCGATACACAGCGCATGGAGAATTTGCTCCAGAAATTTGTCAGAACACCGGCTTTTAACTATACGGAGACAAAGTCTCCATTTATAATTTTATGAATGGAGACTCTGTCTCCGTATAGTTAAATGCCCACAGCCTATAAACCGAACGTTCGGTTTATAGGCTGTCGGCTTTTAACTATACGTTTGTCTCCATTCATAAATTTATGAATGGAGACTCTGTCTCCGTATAGTTAAATGCTATTGTATTCTATAAACCGACTCTATTTCGGCTTATAGAATGCAATAGTACTACGAATGGACGAATGAACGAATGATTTTCCTTTATTAACTATTCGTTCATTCAATTTAGTTAGCTTAGCATTTTCGTTCTTCGTTTTTCGGGCGAATGGACGAAAATGCAATTTTCGGACGAAAATGCATTCGTCCGAAAACGAATGCACATGTCTAGTATATATTCACATGTAAATTGCTTTTTTAATAAAAAATTATGATATAAATAAAATCTTGTTTTTATTTCCTTTTATGTGACAAAGCTGCCTCTCTCTTTCCCTTGCCCCCAGATTTGTCGCTCTCCCCCCCTTAGTGTTGTCTCTCTCTCACCCTCCCTTTGGCTCCCCCCTCGCTCCTCTTGTGTCTGTCTCTTCCCCCCTTCCCTCCCCTTGTTTCTCTCTGCCCCCCCCCTTGTTATTCTGTCCCCCCCCTCACCTGTTTCTTGCTCCCTGGTGGCTAGTGGGGGCAGCCGGGGGATGTATGCACTATACATAATAGACGGAAGTGTCGGGCAGCATGGAGGTTGTCTGCACGATTCGTGCAGACATCCCCCAGCTGCCCGATTCTCCCTGGTGGCTAGCGAGGCAGCGGTGGATGTCTGCGCGATGAGCGAGACCTCCCCTGCTGCCGCCCGGAACGACAGCCAGGACTTTTATGAGGAAGCCGGAAGTACCCAGCTTCATCATAGAAGTCCCGGCGGTCATGCCGGGCGGCAGCAGGAGAGGTCTCGCTCATCGCGCAGACATCCTCCGCTCCCTCGCTAGCCACCAGGGAGAATCGGGCAGCTGGGGGATGTCTGCACGAATCGTGCAGACAACCTCCATGCTGCCCGACACTTCCGTCTATTATGTATAGTGCATACATCCCCCGGCTGCCCCCACTAGCCACCAGGGAGCAAGAAACAGGTGAGGGGGGGACAGAATAACAAGGGGGGGGGGGGCAGAGAGAAACAAGGGGAGGGAAGGGGGGAAGAGACAGACACAAGGGGAGCGAGGGGGGAGCCAAAGGGAGGGTGAGAGAGAGACAACACTAAGGGGGGGAGAGCGACAAATCTGGGGGCAAGGGAAAGAGAGAGGCAGCATTGTCACATAAAAGGAAATAAAAACAAGATTTTTTTATATCATAATTTTTTATTTAAAAAGCAATTTACATGTGAATATATACTAGACATGTGCATTCGTTTTCGGACGAATGCATTTTCGTCCGAAAATTGCATTTTCGTCCATTCGCCCGAAAAACGAAGAACGAAAATGCTAAGCTAACTAAAGCCGGATGAACGAATGGTTAATAAAGGAAAATCATTCGTTCATTCGTCCATTCGTAGTACTATTGCATTCTATAAGCCGAAATAGAGTCGGTTTATAGAATACAATAGCATTTAACTATACGGAGACAGAGTCTCCATTCATAAAATTATGAATGGAGACTTTGTCTCCGTATAGTTAAATGCCCACAGCCTATAAACCGAACGTTCGGTTTATAGGCTGTGGGCATTTAACTATACGGAGACAGAGTCTCCATTCATAAAATTATAAATGGAGACTTTGTCTCCGTATAGTTAAAAGCCGGCATTTAACTATACAGAGACAGAGTCTCCATTCATAAAATTATGAATGGAGACTTTGTCTCCGTGTAGTAAAATGCCCACAGCCTATAAACCGAACGTTCGGTTTATAGGCTGTCGGCTTATGGAATACATGTATTCCTATTGCTATTCTATAAACCGAACTTTCGGTTTATAGAATAGCCATAGGATTACATGTATTACATAAGCCGAAAGTCTATAAACCGATCGTTCGGTTTATAGACTTTCGGCATTTTACTACACGGAGACAAAGTCTCCATTCATAATTTTATGAATGGAGACTCTGTCTCTGTATAGTTAAATGCCGACAGCCTATAAACCGAACGACTTTCGGTTTATAGACTTTCGGCTTATGTACTACATGTAATCCTATGGCTATTCTATAAACCGAAAGTCGTTCGGTTTATAGTTTAGCAATAGCATTACATGTATTCTATAAACCGAACGTCGTTCGTTTTAAAGACTTTCGGCTTATAGAATACTATTGGCTTTCTATAAACCGAACTAGAGTCGAGTCCCCATTCATAAGAAATTCTTATGAATGAGGAGGGACTCTAGTTAGGTTTATAGAATGGCAATAGTATTCTATAAGCCGAAAGTCTTTAAAACGAACGACGTTCAGTTTATAGAATATATGTAATGCTATTGCTGTTCTATAAGCCGAATGTCTTTCGGCTTATAGAACAGCAATAGCATTACATGTATTCTATAAACCGAACGTCGTTTGTTTTAAAGACTTTCGGCTTATAGAATACATGCTGCTATTGGCTTTCTATAAACCGAAAGAGTCCCCATTCATACGAATAGGTCAATTGACCTATTCGTATGAATGGGAACTCAATTTCGGTTTATAGGAAGCTAATAGCATTACATGCATTCCATAAACCGAAAGTCATTCATGTCGGTTTATGGAATGTAGTACAATGCTATTGGTATTGTAAACCGACTCTATTTCGGTTTAGAATGCCAATAGCACGAATGGACGAATGGACGAATGAACGAATGATTTTCGTTTATTAACCATTCGTTCATTCGGATTTTGTTAGTTAAAATTTTCGTTATTCGTTTTTCGGACGAATGGACGAAAATGCTATTTTCGTCCGAAAATGCATTCGTCCGAAAACGAATGCACATGTCTAATAGGATGTACTTTCCCCACTGCCTTTATGCACACACACCCACCAGCTGAAGAAGTTCCATATGAAACGCGTCCTGAAGGGTGTCCTTTTGTTATTGTGTATGTGCAAATAGTGTATACATTGTATGCCTATTTCTAGTTACCTGGCCAGGTCAACAGCACTTTATTAGCAGTGGGTAAGATTTTATTTACTATTTTAACCTATTGTTTTCTTTTTTGTATTTTTATTTACATATTCAGACTTTGTATTTATCCTGTCTTTATGTGTATGTGACCACCTACTTATATTTGTTTACAGAAGTACTGGACCCTTATTTGGTCTTTTTACTTATATATATATTTTTATTTTTGTGATCTGTAATAAATATCCTATTTTCTATAATCATTTGTCTTGTTGTCTCTGGGGTATATTCTAGCGCTGTCTCTTCCTTTTTTAACTTTGTGCTTCTTTTTTGCAGTGGTGCAGTCCATTGCAGTTGTAAGACTAGCTGCTAACTATTTGTAAGTGACTTGCCCCCCCTCTCCTGCGGTTTTGAGACATATATTTTTCCCTTTTCATACCTAAAGGTTTTTTTGTGTGGAGTATATACGGGTTAGTTTTTATATTTATATTTATTTATATTTTTTATTTTTCCACTCTGTTTATATTTAGCGCTGTGCACATTCTTTCTTTTTGCCTGCTGCTTTGCCATCTTAAAGAGGAACGCCCAACATTTTTTGTTGCATTTTCCCACAGAGCATTCTTCTAACAGATCTGTCAGTTGTGTGTGACAAGCTTGACCTACCAATAGATTAATGATAGAGAGAGCTGTCAAACAGCAGTGCTTTACTGCATGCAAAAGCATAAAGGGTCTATTCCCAAAGATTTGAGAATAGCTTCAGGAGGTCGACATTGGAGGTTGACTTTCATTTTGAGAGTCAAAACCTGGGTGCCAAATTTTACTTAGTTTAAAAAAAAAACTTCAATCATTTTGCCTCCCATTACTTTCAATGGGGAAGATACAAACCTATTTTTTTTATTCTAAGACAAACTCGGTTCCAAATATAACTTAGTCTCAAAATGAAAGTCAACCTCCAAAGTCTACCCCTTCGAGCAATTCTCGAATTTTAGTGAATAGTTATATTAATTAGACATGTGCATTCGTTTTCGGACGAATGCATTTTCGTTCGAAAATAGCATTTTCGTCCATTCGTCCGAAAAAAGAATAACGAAAATGCTAAACTAACGAAAGACGAATGAACGAATGGTTAATAAACGAAAATCATTCGTCTATTCGTGCTATTGGCATTCTATAAACTGAAATAGAGTCGGTTTATGGAATACCAATAGCCTTACATATACATTCCATAAACCGACATAATAAACGACTTTCGGTCTATGGAATGCATGGCTTTCTATAAACCGAACGAGAGCCCCATTCGTAAGAAATTTATATAAACGAAAATTTTAGTTTTGCACATGTCTAATATTAATTCAATATCTATTGCATAGTGTACAACAGTAGCATGGATCAAAAGTGACTTCTAATCAGACAAAAGTGACATTCTGCCTGATTAAAACTGATGTTTCGCTTTAGTTTCTCTTTAATTGTGCCATTGAGGTTTTGATGTAACACTACTAAGTCAGTTTATCTCTGCTCTGCCAGTGATTCTCATGTCTGGTGATCACTCCTCTCTCACTGTTTGGGAAGCGTTTAGTTATTGCAAGAGCTGAGCTCTCAGGGGGCTATTAAAACATTTGGAATTCTTTTAGAATACAAGGAGTGTTTAAAGAAAGAGCTAATTTAGTCTGCACCACTTTGTTCTTTGCTTCAAGTTCCTGGGCCGAGATTTACAGTGAAGAGACTTGCTGAACTTATTGATCACTGCCTTGATTTATGTCCATTTGGCGATATTTGGGATCTATCTGGTTAAACAGGTTTCTCCATGTATTTATATTTCTTCTTATCTTCAATTTTTCTCACACTTCCAACCAGGATACAGGTAACTATTCACAAAACAAGACACAAAACCCACACAATGATTGCTGATTTAGAAAGGTAGAAACATTCTCCATCGTGTCTACCATTCTAACTCAGCTATTAGACCCACTAGAGCCAGTCATTTCCTATTTATGGGGCTCGTAATTTTCCCAAGTGGGTGAAAAGCCTTTTTTTTTTCATATGTTTTAGGGAAATCTCATGGTATTTATTAAACTATTTAACAGTGATTACTGGTTTGAGCAGCTGCATTCATGACCTGTAATTGCACATAACTAGGCCATAGAGGTTATTTTGTCATGTGGTTGAGCATTATAAAAACCTAAAAAATGAGTCACTGGATCAACATTTTTACATTACTGTGGGTTTCAATGCGGGTAATGTAATCAGCTCCTATGTATCAAATACAATATCCTACTTTTTATTTGATACAAAAAATGGTTAGGAAAAGCAATAGACCACTTATACTTATCGCCCTATAACATACAAAAAAAGTAAAAATACTTATGAACATGGGGTTCCCCTAAATTGAGGACAAATATTAGAATCTATTTACAAGTTTTTTCATTACAATATGTAGACGTGTTAAACATTTTTCAACTAAAAGTAAGAAAAATTGTTTTTGGTTTTTCAATTTTCCATCATATCTTATGATCATTATAGATAATAATGATTAAAATAAGGGTATCTAAAGAAAAGTCTTTCTTATCCTGAAAAAAACAATATATCATTTTTTTGTGGGTAAAGTAAACCAAAGATAATGAAATTACAGCTAAACACAAACGCCACAGAAATGCTAAAACATTTTAAGTCTTTGTCCTGAACACTACAATATAGCCAAAACAGTCCTGTGGTGAAGGCGTTTTAAGAAACAGCAAAGCAAAATAAATAATAAAACAATCCCATAGAAGATTTCTACTTCATGGTACTCAGGAAAGAACCTTGTGAAGGAGGCTGAAAGCATAAACACACTCTAAATATATTCTGTATGGCAGCAGGATTCAGGACATCAACAGCAATGAAGCCTGTAAGTCAGGCTACAGCACATTTATAATAGATCAGGGATAAGCCCAAACCTGAGATTTTTTAATCCATTTATTTATTTTGGAAAATTCCAGATAGTAGTACCATGCATGCATCAGATTATGACTTTGGTAATTCAAAATATTTTTCAAGGTTTCCTGTTTTTTTCACAAAACTTTATTTTTATTTATATTATACAAAAGTACAAAAATCATTATACCGATCAACCCCTTAAAACTGAGGGTAGATACCTAATCTAAACATATAACCAATTGAATACATGAATGATCCAAAGAAAATAAATGGATTAGGGGGTAGCACCCCAAATACAAACATCCCCAAATGCCAGCTAACTCCAGAAGCATAAATGAGGCAAGTCCAATATAAAAAAAATCCTTAATTTAAATGTCCATAGACTATAAAGGCACAGGAGCAAAAAACAAGATGGCAACAAACACGGGGGACTAGATGCCCAAATATAAACTTTATCTTGTATTTAGCCCATTTTTTGGGAACTGTTCTATACTGCAATTACCTTCAATATTCAGAAAACATTTTAAGTGTTGCATAGCTTTTCAGTTCAATTAATCTTTTTTTTTTTTAGTATGTTTTTATTGACATATTCTTCAAATAAAACAACATTGACAGAGCACAAAAATGTGCTTGTTAGTCATTATTTCAGAACAAAGGTGAAGTAGGGATGGAGAGGACTATAGGAAGGAGACAAAAAATAATTTACCCAAGAGGTAAATGTCATGATAGTATAGTTAACAGAGATCAGTTGTCCATAAACAAATAGAAAGGTAGATGATCTGGAACAGGAAAATGAGGTAAGTTGAGGAGATTTTATAAGTAGGCGGCCCTATTGGCGGCCCTGTTGGAGGCCCTGTTGGTGGGTTTCCTAATTTGAAGGTGCTAATATTGCTAGACAAGCATCTGATTTGAGATTCTCCACCCACAGAAACCAATGCCTTTCACGTGCGAGGCCTTTGCCTCTTGCTGTTTGGGTCAATTTTTCCTGGGCCCAGACCTTCTCCACTGACCTGATCCACTCAGCAAAACCAACACTTTGTCCAATGTAGGGGGAATTTAACTTATTAAGCTGACACCTGGTAAGGGTAAACTGTGCATTTACAAATGACAGGTGTTAGGGTAAATTAAATGCAAATGACAATGCTAATTTACTCACACAAAAACAAGAATACAGCAGAAAATAATTAAAGGTCATCTACAAGAAACTATTTTTGATTTAGAAGAGCATGTTGCATTAAGTATGCTCTATTTTTTTGCTTGCTCAATAATACATAGTTGTTGTGTAACTGAGTATGTAATATAAATAGCATGCTACACTTCAGAGAATAGGGATCTGGATCCAAATTGCATACTGTCCTTGGGAGAGATACACTATGTACACCAAAGACTGTTATAGCACCGGAAACCCTTTAACTTAAATAAAAGAGTCAAACACATGTTTAATAAACATTCTAATCTTGTAACCTTAACTCTTCTTCTAGAGTTTCCTTAACTTACCTCTGTTATGTATAAAACTGTCACAACCAATACAAAATAACTATCCGATATGACTTGTTTTTGGAATTGTGTTGAATGTAGTGGAGATTTGCAGTCTTTACTAATGAAGTAATTATCACATTACAACATGTTTGGAAAAAAGGGGTTCCACTGGATTTTAGATTTGTTTCAAATGCAGGTTGGGGCAATACCTACCCAACATCTGTAATAATTCTTATCTGATTTGTTATAAGAATGGTCTGTCTCAAGAAACCATGATTTTGTCCCAAGACAATAAACCAAGTTAGACGTTCGTTGGCAGGATTAAGCACTCTTCTAATACCTTCCACACTCCTCTCTTCAATATTACTGCAATCTATGTAGTCAGCAGACAACAAACTGTGGTGAATTAACAGCTAAATAATAAATTCAGTTGTGAGTTTAGTGAACAGACCTCTCTTCTTCTTCAAGTGCTGAAACCCTTTATATATATTTGACAGAAAACAATGATTGATGTGCCCTATGTCAGCCTCAAACCCCTCACCTTTGACTCTAACATCCAACAACATAGAGATGTGTACTAAAAATAGAATACACGTTATCGTACATCAAAACGCTTTTCATTACATAGAGACAGATTATTCCAGTCAGTATGAAAAACCATTGAAGCTAGAAGAACCCTACTTGTTTTATTTGTGAAATAAACTTTCTTAGGGATAAATAACAAAATGAACCTTTCTCTATATCCTTTCTGAGGCTATACCACACAGCAGTTATAGGCCCATATGACTAGGAGCATGTGATAACATCTCCATTTGCCAGCAATCTGACTCACCCGCAAAAACCTCATGTCAGCGGCACTTGCTAGACTCTAATTATTAGCGAGTTCTATAAACCAGAGGCAATGTACCAGGTAGCACTGTGTGAGCCTGGGTTAGCTAGACTGGTCCCTGTAGTGAGTGTTTTGGGGAATTTTGAATAAGACCATTGCTGAGTGGCCAGGCAATACAGGGGGCATGATCACCCACACCTGTACCATCAGAACAGTCAAACAGAATCCAAAGGCAGGTTGCAAACTTTTTGGATAAATAGATTTTCATTTATTGAAAATAACCACAGATGGCGGAGTGAAAATTGCACAGATTGCTGATGGTAATGAGCATTTCGGAACTATTGCATAGGGTAAAAATCCATAACGATGTTAATCAAGACAACAGACTCATTGTTTTGTGCATAACTAATGAAGATTTCAACATCCTTGCATAATATTACTGTTAACAATTGTAGTGAGATATGTTAAAATAACATTTAAAAAATCCCTGCTGCTTATAATGGCATTTAATACACAATACAATGCCTGCTGGTGGCGTTTTTCTAATAGGGTGTTAAGCACACAATAGGGCGAGATCTTGCCGGGTAGTATGGCTATTAATTGTAATAGGATAGTCATAATAACAGCACACGTTACGTCTCTATTAATTGCAATCAAGGTACTTGATAAACTGGAATTGTATAATTACTATTTGATGTAAATAGCCTCCTGAAAAATAAAAATATGAATAAATAATATATAAATAAAATAGACCCCCCCCCCCCCCAAAAAAAAAATCATTTGACACCATTTATAAAAGAAATGGCCCCAGGTAGCAGTAGGTTCCCAAGCTGGCCCCACATATAAAATATATAGCCCCCAGGGGCCAGCGGGTAGATCTTTATGTTTCTAATTTTATAGCCGTCCTATATTCGACCTATTGCTTTTCTTGCTAGCCAGTCAGGGGCTCTGACTCGGAGTTGTTTGATTTAAATGTCTTTTCAGAAACATCAAATACACATTTAGTTTAAATCAAAGCTGGCTACAGTACACCATGATACCAAAGCAATAAATCCAATTTAGGGAAAAAAGAAATATATCATTATTATAAATATACCATTTATTCCAAGAGTTTAGAAGACAAAATGTCACCACTAAACATATGTTCTATACTATACTACTAAAATGGTACATTAATTATGGCTATTTGTGCTTTGATGTCTGGAACACTTTAAGTTTGTAATAATTACATACAATATATCAATATTGACTACTATAGAATTCCTACATTGTCTCTATAGCAATTGTACTTGAAGCTTTACCCAGATCAAGGTATCAAGATTATAATATAAATGTCTAAACATTAATTTCAGCAGAATGCTGTGTTATTATTTGGAGTAATGCATGGATACGGCATTGAGCTAACCAGGATAAAGACACATGGATCAAATGAGTTTTAAATGAATACAGCAGGTAGAACACAGGGCTGACTAGAAGTTTGAATGACTCTGACCTAGTGTCAGATCTTTATCTGGTTCTATGAGACAATATTTGTCCTAGTTTAAGTAACAACCAACTCTAGACATTATTGAGCAGAAGGAGTACTGTGAGCGGTATTAAAAATGAACTAACTTCATACAATGTGTATGTTTTTTGAGTGTGATTCATCACATTATTATGGCATTAGTTTGCCATGTAATAAAGACTCGGTCTTTCTTAATATATAATTAAAACTGTTTGCACTGGAAAACCAAAACTTAGTTTAATAAACATAATCAGTAGGTAAGCACAGAATAGCAAAGTAATAAAAAAAAATCAGAAAAACATCAACCCGTCGGTGGAAAAACCCTTGTAAGTAATGAAATTCAAATATGTTTCGCCATAAAATCAAAAGCAGTACCGATATCGAAATTTAATTTTAAAATATTGGGAAAAGGGAACAAAAAACATTTGAAAAGAAGAAATTGTTATCTGTTACATTAACATAAATTTCAGGGTCCAATTTTTGATTTATACGGTATATTTTGCAAAACATTGTAAACAAATGTATAGTTGAAAATATTATTATACTGTTTTCTTTATGTTTCTATGCTTTATTCATTAAAACATTATTTCAAATAAGTAATCTTTTTATAATTTAGTTAATAAAGATATGCATCGTAGAGAAATTCTTACTAAACTATAATTATTTTTTATTGGATTTTACTCCTATGGTCTTGATACTGTATCTTTGTCTATACACTCATGTTAATTTGTTACACGCTGGGCTATTCCATTAGGCCTGTGGCATTTAATTAGAATGTTATATAATATCTTTACATAACCTCCTGTGATGTCTTAAAAGATGCATTTGTGCAGAACAGGAATCTCTGACCATAAATAGAATCATAAATGGAGCAATATAAAACATATAAAATGAGAACTTGAACATGCCATGGGCATGTAAAATAGGAACAAATAACAAAAAACATATATACTTGGGATTTGTATTTTAGTTGTGATTAGTTCATTAGTAGATGCACAGGAGATGGTTCAAGTGGGAACATAATTCGAACCTTTGTAGCTAAAGTACGAATAGATGGATTTAGATATGAAAACAGGTGTTACCCTGGCACAGAGTAAGGTGAGAAAGTGACCCAGGGCGTAAGTGAGCACCCCTGCTCCTTTTGGTGGAGGACTCATTTTCGTTAACCCAGAATGGAATCTGTGTGAATATTGTATTGTATAATAATATGTTAGTTTTAGATTGTATTGTTATCATTTATCACATTTATGGAAGATCCATTTGCGGAGTCTCCGTCAAGTATGTTACTGTCACCCAGTTTGATCTCTCTTCATCAATTCAGATTTGGATGAGTGATTTTTTTTTTCAGGCAGCTACATTTACAAACTGATGGGAGCTGAAAAGGACCAGAATGTGACTATATGCCTCTGGGATACTTCGTCTTTGTACATTTTGTCACCAGAAACAGACGTTTAGGTACTGCACTTGTTACCAAAAAGCTGAGCAGCATTTTCTTTTCATGTGCTAGTTCTATATACCATTTTACATTGTCCTTGGTTGCTTTAGTTCAGCCAAGAATTGTCTCACTGAGTTTAGTCCATTCACAAAGTGATAAAACTCACAAGTAACACCAAAAACTCATCATAGAGGTGAAACACATTGTAACACAAGACTCGTAGGATGTGATTCACTATTTATAAACATAGAGAGAAAAGTTCTATACAAATCCCAAATTGTTCTTACTATCTAACTCAGTTTCATGCCTGCCCATTGGTGGTAGAAGTGGGACACCTTTTTTTGTCTATTTAACTTTCTATAAATGAAATGGTCTCTATATACATAGTTCTTATACCACAATTATTTGATACCAAATACTGTACTAAAATCACATGTATTTATATACAGTGACTGCAGAGAAATGGGAGACAATGATGGAGAGGCCTGTGAGTCCAGTATGTTTCTATCTCAAAGTCATGCAAGGACAAGACAATCTTCTGAATGTGTAATAAGGAGTGAAGAATGAGTGAAGAATGTATGTTCAACTGCTTGCAGACAGGTATATGATAATAATGCTACAAAAACACTGTATATGACAAGCAAACCACTATCTGTAACAGAAGAACCTTTGGGTGTATTTTCATTCCAAGGAGAGTCCATTAAGGAAGTACTCATACCTCCCACTAGTATAATGTAAACATTCATAAACACAGTATAATAACATCATAACTCACACTTGTTTGTGTATATTATACATTTCTATACACATAGCCTAAAATGCACACATTTCTTATTGGACTATCATAACAAATTCATTATGAAAAATTAGCAGCAATTCCCAAAATGGGACACAAAACATATACACACAAACTATAGACATATACAGGATATGTACACACATTAAAGTCAGGCGCTCACAAAAATGATTTGTGTTTGCATGCAATTACTGAGGGAAATTTGGCGACAAGTGTTAGTCCAGTAGGGCAGTGCATGTTCCAATTGCGTGTGCCATGTGCCGGCTGATTTAGCAAAGCGGTTGTCCTTAGCAAGTTCTCTCTCTCCTGAGTAGGAGGCTGCTATAAGACAGCCAGAATGGAAGAACACCAAAGGGAAAATGCGTTCTCTTGTCTCCAGGACACAGCAACGAAAATGTAATCATCCCAAATGCTGTCAAATATAGGATATTCTGGAATTTGGACTAATATTGTCCTTATTTAATATATGCCAGTCAGAATCATTAAACAGATGTGACATTTTGAATTTTTGACACAATTCAAAAGCAAATGTCTCACTGAAAACATGCAATGTCAGCAAATATGATAAAATCCATATGTGCATGATCTAGATGACAATTCTATTGAATATCTCGTCTAGTTATGATATATAAGTAACACCAGCTAGATGTTGTACTTACTTGTTATGTCAATACCTCCATAACAATGTGGTGCTTCATGTCCCTTTGCCATCATGTAATACCCTACTCAATCCATGTGGCAATAGGTGTTAATTGAGTCATGAACACTTAATGAGCAATGTAAACCATGCGTGTGCAGTGTCATTGGTTATATTATATGTTCAGAGTATTTATATGAAAATGTACTTGATCATTCAGAATATAACAAGGCTAGAATTTTGGTGAAGAGATGGTAAAAGTTGATACATTTTGATAACACTGTCCACAGAATCATTGTTCTTGTTGTTGATTATACAGGAGGGCACATGGATCCTAGTCACTGAAAAGGGTAATTACTTAGTGTGCCAAGTGTTGGGTGCACATGATCACTTTTGTTTGTATACACTTGTTCTTTGTTTGCTAGGAGTGAAACACTGGCTGTGTTCAGATGCTGCTCACTCTGTCACATATAGGCGCAGTATATTATTTTTGTTTGTTGTGCATTATACTGGAAGACACAACGTTCCTGATCACTGATTTGGGCATACTAACAGTGAGGTTTATATAGGGGGCATAGGTGAGCACACTGATCCTATACATTGTGATTTATACAGGAGGGCACACCAATCCTAAACACTGTGGTTTATCTATGTGAGAACACTGATCATATACAATGTGGTTTGTACAGGAGGACACACTGATCCTATATGCTGTGGTTTGTACAGGAGGGCACACTAAACCTATACAGTGTGGTTTTTATAGGTGGGCACACTGATCCTATACAATGTGGTTTGCACAGGAGGGCACACTGAACTAATATTCTGTGGTTTAAATAGGTGGGCACACTGATCCTATATGCTGTGGTTTGTGCAGGAAGACACACTAATCTTATACACTATGGTTTATATAGGTGGGCACACTGATCCTACACAATGCGATTTATACAGAGGGCACAGTGATCCTATATGCTGTGGTTTATATAGGTGGGCACACTGATCCTATACACTGTGGTTTATACAGGAGGGCTCACTGATCCTATACAATGTGGTTTATACAGGAGGGTACACTGATCCTATACGCTGTGGTTTGTACAGGAGGGCACACTGATCCTATACGCTGTGGTTCTTACAGGAGGGAACACTGATCCTATACGCTGTGGTTTGTACAGGAGGGCACACTGATCCTATACGCTGTGGTTCTTACAGGAGGGAACACTGATCCTATACGCTGTGGTTGGTACAGGAGGGGACACTGATCCTATATGCTGTGATTTGTTCAGGAGGGCACACTGATCCTATATGCTGTGATTTGTACAGGAAAGCACACTACTCCTAAATGCTGTGGTTTATACTCGAGGGAACACTGATCCTATACGCTGTGGTTGGTACAGGAAAGCACACTGATCCTATACGCTGTGGTTTATACAGGAGGGCACACTGATCCTATACGCTGTGGTTTGTACAGGAGGGCACACTGATCCTATATGCTGTGGTTTGTACAGGAGGGCACACTGATCCTATATGCTGTGCTTGGTACAGGAGGGCACACTGATCCTATACGCTGTGGTTTGTACAGGAGGGCACACTGATCCTATACAATGTGGTTTATACAGGAGGGTACACTGATCCTATACACTGTGGTTTATACAGGAGGGCTCACTGATCCTATACAATGTGGTTTATACAGGAGGGTACACTGATCCTATACGCTGTGGTTTGTACAGGAGGGCACACTGATCCTATACGCTGTGGTTCTTACAGGAGGGAACACTGATCCTATACGCTGTGGTTGGTACAGGAGGGGACACTGATCCTATATGCTGTGATTTGTTCAGGAGGGCACACTGATCCTATATGCTGTGATTTGTACAGGAAAGCACACTACTCCTAAATGCTGTGGTTTATACTCGAGGGAACACTGATCCTATACGCTGTGGTTGGTACAGGAAAGCACACTGATCCTATACGCTGTGGTTTATACAGGAGGGCACACTGATCCTATACGCTGTGGTTTGTACAGGAGGGCACACTGATCCTATTTGCTGTGGTTTGTACAGGAGGGCACACTGATCCTATATGCTGTGGTTGGTAAAGGAGGGCACACTGATCCTGTATGCTGTGGTTTATACAGGAGGATACACTGATCCTATACGCTGTGGTTTATAAGTGTGAGAACACTGATCGTATACAATGTGGTTTGTACAGGAGGGCACACTGATCCTAAACGCTGTAGTTTATACAGGAGGGCCCACTGATCCTATATGCTGAGGTTGGTACAGGAGGGCACACTGCTCCTATATGCTGTAGCTTATACAGAAGGGCACACTGCTACTATATGCTGTAGTTTATACAGGAGGGCCCACTGATCCTATACGCTGTGGTTGGTACAGGAAAGCACACTGATCCTATACGCTGTGGTTTATACAGGAGGGCACACTGATCCTATATGCTGTGGTTTGTACAGGAGGGCACACTGATCCTATATGCTGTGGTTTGTACAGGAGGGCACACTGATCCTATATGCTGTGCTTGGTACAGGAGGGCACACTGATCCTACATGCTGTGGTTGGTACAGGAGGGCACCCTGATCCTATATGCTGTGCTTGGTACAGGAGGGCACACTGATCCTATACGCTGTGGTTTGTACAGGAGGGCACACTGATCCTATACGCTGTGGTTTGTACAGGAGGGCACACTGATCCTATATGCTGTGCTTGGTACAGGAGGGCACACTGATCCTATATGCTGTGCTTGGTACAGGAGGGCACACTGATCCTATTTGCTGTGATTTGTACAGGAAAGCACACTACTCCTATATGCTGTGGTTTATACAGGAGGGCACACTGATCCTATTTGCTGTGCTTGGTACAGGAGGGCACACTGATCCTATATGCTGTGCTTGGTACAGGAGGGCACAATGATCCTATATGCTGTGCTTGGTACAGGAGGGCACACTGATCCTATATGCTGTGCTTGGTACAGGAGGGCACACTGATCCTATACGCTGTGGTTTGTACAGGAGGGCACACTGATCCTATATGCTGTGGTTTGTACAGAAGGGCACACTGCTCCTATATGCTGTAGTTTATACAGGAAAGCACACTACTCCTATATGCTGTGGTTTATACAGGAGGGCACACTGATCCTATTTGCTGTGCTTGGTACAGGAGGGCACACTGATCCTATATGCTGTGCCCCGTACAGGAGGGCACACTAATCCTATATGCTGTGCTTGGTACAGGAGGGCACACTGATCCTATATGCTGTGCTTGGTACAGGAGGGCACACTGATCCTATACGCTGTGGTTTGTACAGGAGGGCACACTGATCCTATATGCTGTGCTTGGTACAGGAGGGCACACTGATCCTACATGCTGTGCTTGGTACAGGAGGGCACACTGATCCTATTTGCTGTGATTTGTACAGGAAAGCACACTACTCTTATATGATGTGGTTTATACAGGAGGGCACACTGATCCTATTTGCTGTGCTTGGTACAGGAGGGCACACTGATCCTATATGCTGTGCTTGGTACAGGAGGGCACACTGATCCTATATGCTGTGCTTGGTACAGGAGGACACACTGATCCTACATGCTGTGGTTGGTACAGGAGGGCACACTGATCCTATATGCTGTGGTTTATACAGGAGGGCACACTGATCCTATATGCTGTGGTTTATACAGGAGGGCACACTGATCCTATATGCTGTAGTTTATACAGAAGTGCACACTGATCCTATTTGCTGTGGTTGGTACAGGAGGGCACACTGATCCTATATGCTGTGGTTGGTACAGGAAAGCACATTGCTCCTATATGCTGTGGTTTATACAGGAGAGCAGGGCATTCAGCTCTAGATGGCAAGTTAATGAATTGAAAATTAGCTGAGGAATATTTATTGGAGGCCATGTAGCCATAAACAGCACTTACCCTTTCTATGTGTCGCCATCCCCCCCCCCCCCCCCCCCCCCCCATCCCCTTCCTACACTCCCAGTAGCAGATCAGTTTCCCAACCATTATTGAGCAGGCATTAAATTTTCACAAAGCATGGCTGCAGCTACTGGGTTTCTTTTAACCCCTTAAATTCCAGGGACTTAAATTACCCTGGTTTTGAATGGTAAGAAATGGTAAAAGTGATGGATTATCCTCTTCATTATCTGACAAGTGATTAGGACAGTGTAATTAAATTGACCCACTAGTCAGTGTCTTAGTAAATATTATAATGTGTATGTTAGATGAACAAAATACACCTGAAGTTCTAATTTACAATTCCATATTTATGTTTACAAAGCCATACTGTGTCTATACATTACATCTATGCATTAATGATTATTGTTATGCACATCTGGAGTATATTTGCAGGTCTTTTTACTTGCACAAATAATCACAATATTTTTTTAAACATTGCCATTATCTGGTGAATGGAAACAGTTCATCAAGATTGGGATAAACACACAGTTATATATTTTTCTATGTACAGAAATGTCTCTCTCTAAATATAAATATCCTTCGCTGAACACAACCAGGAGCTTTTGTTATTAATGCATGAAAAGTGCTGAGTAAAGACATAATCCAAGAAAGAACAAACCTATAATCTAGTGCTCGCTGCAAGGTATATGAAGCTTGCTAGTTTCCAAGGACATAGGACTGAGAGAAGGGATAGTCTGAATGACTGGAGAGCCCCAATGCAGAATATTCAGTGCTGTCATTTGCAAGCTGCTTCTGCCGGAGGGAATTACACAGTCTGGATCACTACAACACAGACCCCAAAGGAAAGAGCCCTCTACCCTTCATAATAATCCCAGATGAGTGTATCATCTTACTATTTGCATTAACCAATTCATTATATGGCTATACTGCAGGATCCCCAGTTTGACAGGGCTTAACCCATCCAGCACCACAGTCGTGCAACAAGGATTAGGGAGTGTTTGCACATCATCGGAGACTAACATTCCATAGAACAGTGATGGCTAACCTATGGCACTGCAGGTGTTGTGGACCATATGTGTCATAATACTCAGCCAGCCTTTGGGTGAGCTGAGCATTATATGGGCTGTTGTCTGTATCAGCAGCACTGCCAAGGGTTATCCCTCACTACCATAGAACGGAGTACAGGGAATAAAGGCTAATTTGCACACAGACACCAAGCAGAGGACCAATTGTTTAACCATTTGAGTGCCAAAGGGAATAGACTCCATTTGCAAGTCTGCAAAAGAGAATGGTCAATCCAGTGTACAATAGCATTGATCAATATCTGTAGTGAAGCTGCGATCAGTCAGGCAGTACTGGAAGCGAAACCAGTGTCTAAGACAACAAAGCAGCGCATTGAGGATGAAGGGAGACAGAGCCCCAAACAGGGCAGAGGGAACACGGCTAGTAACAATGAAAGCCTTACCTTACTGTGATCCGTGCATACAGCCTGGCACATGGGGTACTGTCTGCCCGGACTGCCCAAGCCTGTCTGTCAAGCTGCCTCCATTGCTCTGCTTAGTGGCACACCATGGCAATGTGAGATCAGTCACATGCTCCTACACATCCATCCAGGGGAAAGCATTCCCACAAATACACACACCCTTCATACCTATGGACCAACCAAAGGGGCGAGTCTGGTTTTACGCACAGCTCTTACCTTGAGCCACCCATCATTACGGGATGTATATTCATGGCTGTGATGGAATGTGTACAATCACCCTATACCTGCCCTATGCAATTATTATCATATAAGGGTACATCTAATAACAATAGTCAGATAGAAAGAGACTTATGTGGTACTTCCATGTCTTTCTAGCCCCAGATTAATGCAATTGTAATATGGCTTTTCAAGGACATTTTCTTCTTCAAAAATATGCATTGTATATTTTAATTCGTGTATAATTACACCTACTGTTTGTATGAAAGATAATCCCTTCTTTATGCTTGTACCCTTGACAAAACTATTTTAGCAGTACATTTTGCCCTTTGCCCATGGAGCATCTGGAACGAATAAATACATGTAGTTTTTTTTTTTTGGGGTGATGCTTTAACCCCCTTAGTTACATGACCTTTTGACCTTGTCTTTCTTTTTGACCTTCCTTGGTGACATGGGCTGTTTTGACATTTCTGGGGTGTTTGTGTTTAGCTGTAATATTCATCTTTCTCACATACTGTACCCACACAAATTATATATTGTTTTTATCGCCATAAGTAGGGCTTTCGTTAGATACCATTGTGTTCATCATATCTTATCAAATTTACTATGAAAAAAAAAAAATATGATGATAAAAAAAACACTTTTTCTAATTTTGACCTAAAAATGATTTACAAAAATACAATCATTAAAAAAGACCCCATCTAAATAGTTTCTACATTTTTTGTCCCGAGTTGAGAAATATGCTTGCTGCCATGATTTTTTGCACCTACACTGACCTTTTGACCCCAACCTGAACAATAAATTTAACCCTAACCCTTGAATTATTATAATTTTAAATTAATTTTAACCCTTACCCTTATGCTAAATCTAATTTGAGTGTTACCCTAACCCTAGATTTAAGGCTAATTAAGTCATTTTATTTTTTACATTGCATAGTTGCTGACTGCCTCTAAGGGCAAGATCATCAGAGTGACGTAAGTGAATTTATTTCCACTTCCGACGCTCTACCCACAGCAGGGCTGAGCCATATTGGAGGAGCATGCTGCCCACGAATCGCTCCGTGGAGTGATAACAGATTCCCTGGGGACCCAAAATTGGTGATGCTTTATGCTTCGACCTAGAGGCATTAAATCATCACCGGTTTAGCGGTGTTTGCGTTCTTAGATCGCAAACACAGTTTGTTTTGCCGCAGGAGGGACTAGGTCAAGGGGTTAATAAGATTTAAGGGCGAAGCAAAGGTTGAAAATGCATCCTACAACTTTTATTGAAATATGTACTTTCCTATTTCCTTAAACTGAACCAAAAACTTGTGTTTACTTGAAAGAGCGCATCAAGTGTAGGCATTTTACCTAGAAATATTTTAATGAAAGAATACAAAAAAGGTACTTTATTGAGCCCTCTTTTATTCATTTAGCTCCAATAGGGGGCAGACATATTGTTTAGAATCTTGGGGCAGCTCTTCAGTCATCTGCATAAAGGTTAATGCACATCTGCCCCAAGACTATACAACATGTTGCCCCCCCCCCCCCCCCTTAGAGGTATATGAAGCAATGAGTGCTCTATAAAGTGCTGTATGTGTATTCTTTCATTAAAGCATCTCTATTTACACCATCTACACTTGATGTTGTCTTTAAATTAAACATATTTATTTTTTGCCTACAGTTGTCCTTTAAAGAGCCACTAAAAGTTTTTCACTTGTGTTTTAAATATAAAAATATTGTTGAAAAGTCCACTGGCCATAGTATGATTAACTGAAAAAGTACATGCCAAATTTATACTCTGTCCTGCAGCTGCCATGATTTGTTTTGTTTTGTTTTTATCAATAGAGGGGCGCATAACTAGCAGTCAATGCCGGCCTGGGGATAAAAAGCAGCCCTGGAAATAATTGTATACCAGCCCCATAGCAAAACATTACTTTCTTGTTCATATAAGGGAACACCATGTATTTTAAAGCAATTTTGAAGAGTGTATTATTTATTTATTTAAACATTTTTTTTATTTTGTATCAAAGGCATACAATGAGACATTACATTACCATTTATTTATATAGCATCAACAATTTACGTAACGCTAAGTACAGAGCATAGAAGGGAACTACATACTAAGTTAGACAAACTAGAAACAGACTGGTACGTGAGGTAGAGAACCCTGCTCGCAAGAGCTTACAGTCTAGAGGGAATGGGGTCCATAAGACACATAATGAGACATAAAAATGCAGATTTCCCAGGAGTTTTACAACGGTATTAGTTACTTACAGGGTGATTAAGATTGTGTTAAAAAAATAGTGTTCTATAATCTTGCAATATGTACAGTGTGTGAACTAGAAATTCATCTCCTGGAGTTATACAGCAAAGTGGGTCCGCGAACCATATCCGTCTCCTAATATTTTGTTACACAGAGTCGTTGAAAAAGGACAACCTGGGTTGAACAAGGTTTTTACCGTATTCCTGATCAGAGCTCCCAATACACCTCTTGGTCAGACTGGTAGGTTGATCGGGTCATTAAGTACTTGAGCCATGTACCAGGGTGTATTTTGGAAAGTACTTTTGAGTTGTGTTCTCAGTTCAGTCGGTAAAGAGTCGTTATAGAGCTTCCCAATTTCTAAAAAATTTTTCTACCCTACAGTGTCCATTTAACTGTTTAGAGTGGGCTCCGCTTGTGTAATCCAGTATGGTTTGTTACCGCTAGTATGATTTAAATGAATTTGGCATGTGAGGTGGGTGAGCAGAAATGACCAAATAATGCGAGCTCTGGTGTGAGAGTGTATCTGATCCCGATCTTGGATGAGTCTTCAGAAACAACCGATTATTTTACAGTCATATGCAGCGCTCGGCATATTGCATTTTAAACAATGGTTTCATGCCTGTAAGTTAGCAGCTCTACCCCTGACCGGAGAGACATGTGCCCTATGAAGTATTTTCACAAACATGCCCTTATACATGGTGGACTTGCCATGCCAGTGCCAAAGTCCTTGGGAAAAAACACTAAACCTTTTTTTTTTTTTTAACCCTTGTTCCTCTAAGGAAGTACGGCGTAAAATGTTATTACTTTTGAGAAGGGAAACTGAGGCAGATCTGGTGTTCTGACAATATGTTTATGAATGCAGTTCTTACCAACTAGTGAACCGTGTGATCACTCAAACCACAGATTTGACAGCTGGGAGGAAAAGCCACCACCAACGGTGTGAAATGTGAGCAATTAGACCAGGGGGGAGAATAGGGGTTAGGGTTGGAGTAAAGGTTAGCTGTAATCTACACAGGAACCCTAACCCCCTTGGTCTAATTGCTCACATTTCATACCGTTGGAGGCATCATGGGAAGGGTCGCATGCATACATGGTTCACTCAATGGTAAGAACTACATACCGAGACATATTAGCAGAACACCGGTAGGGACAGTGCAGTGGCGTAGCGTGGGTTGTCAGCACCCGGGGCAAGGCAAGTAATTTGCGCCCCCTAACCCGTGGATTTTAGCACTCGAGTCTCTTCTACTAGATTAGTTAAAGAAACCCTTACCTCCCAAGCACATGTATTGTTTGTTATGAAAATACTTATGTAATTAAAGTAAAATGCATCTAAATACAAGTTTATTTTCCAACACTTTATTGAGTGCGAACATGCATTACACACATTCTCCACATTTTCAGCAGGTTTTAACCCTTCACATGTAAACATAGCAGTTTCAGAGAAACTGCTACGTTTACATTTGCGGTTAAGGCAGCCTCTAGTGGCTGTCTTCCGGACAGACACTAGAGGCGCATCTGCGACGCTGGAGCCTGGAGGCACATTTCGCCTCCATCGCGCAGAGTGTCCATAGGAAAGCATTGAGAAATGCTTTCCTATGGACACTTTGAATGCGCGCGCAGCCATGCGCATTCAGCTCCAGTGAAGTCGGACGGGGAGCTGACGTCAGACAGGGAGGAGAGGTCACCAGCACCGAGGGAGCCTGGCGCTGGATTAAGGTAAGTAACTGAAGGGAATTTAACCCCTTCAGCGCCACGGGAGTGGGACCCTGAGGGTGTGGGCACCCTCAGGGTACTAAAGTGTCAGGAAAACCGCTTTGTTTTCCTGACACTATATTGATCCTTTAAGAGTTTAAGGGGTTATTTTGGCCTGGGGAAGCCAAATGGTTATACACCTATGCTTTAAACCAGGAGTAGACATCCTTTGCCACTCCAGATGTTGTGGACTACACCTCCCATGATGCTTTGCAAGCCTTAATGGAGATGTAGTCAAAAAACAAAGGGAGTGTCAAAGGTTACCTACCCCTGCACTAAACCAGAAATATATAATACAGTTCCTACCCCATAAATATAATATTTAATGCTATGATATTTAATGCTCTCATCCAACCCCCTTCCCTCCACAGTTCCTAATAAATATATTACAAATATAATTCCCTCACCCCTGTAGCCCCACCTATTTACATTTCCTTCTACATACACACATATATATAGATTATTCATTAGGCCACAAATGTAAAAAATATAATCATTGCCTCATCTCAAATTCCCAAGTCAGATCTTTCCCATCCCCCCCCTCTTCCCCTAATACACTGCTGACCCCCCTCCCCCTAATACACTGCTGACCCCTCCCTCCCCTAATACACAGTTGACCCCCATCCCCTAATACATTACTGCCCCCCTTCTTCCCTTCCCCAATACATTACTGCCCCCCTTCTTCCCTTCCCCAATACATTACTGCCTCCCTTCTTCCCTTCCCCAATACATTACTGCCTCCCTTCTTCCCTTCCCCAATACATTACTGCCTCCCTTCTTCTCTTCCCCAATACATTACTGCCCCCCTTCTTCCCTTCCCCAATACATTACTGCCCCCCTTCTTCCCTTCCCCAATACATTACTGCCTCCCTTCTTCCCTTCCCCAATACATTACTGCCCCCCTTCTTCCCTTCCCCAATACATTACTGCCCCCCATCCCCAATACATTACTGCCCCCCGTCCCTAATACATTACTGCCCCCCTCCCCCATACATTACTTCCCTCCCTCCCCCATACATTACTTCCCCCCTCCCCATACATTACTTCCCTCCCTCCCCCATACATTACTTCCCCCCTCCCCATACATTACTGACCCTCCCCTCCCCCATACATTAAATGACCCCCCTCCCCTCCCCCATACATTAAATGACCCCCTCCCCTCCCCCATACATTAAATGACCCCCCTCCCCCATACATTTAATAAACCCCCCTCCCCTCCCCCATACATTAATGAACCCCCCTCCCCTCCCCATACATTAATGACCCCCCTCCCCTCCCCCATACATTAATGACCCCCTCCCCTCCCCCATACATTAATGACCCCCCTCCCCCATACATTACTGACCCCCCTCCCCCTCTCCAATACATTAATGACCCCCTCCTCAATACATAATACAATAGGTCCCCCAAGCCCCTTTATTCTTACCTTTACAAATTCCACTTCAAACAGCTCAGGGAAGAAAGGCCGCGATGCAGTTTCAGAAGAGCCTCCGCCGCGCAGCCGCCGGATGTGACGTCACGCCGTCATTTGCCGCTCACATCCGGCGGCTGACAGGAAGTATCGCGCGGTTGTGGCTGCGGCCGCATAGGGCTAGTGCGCCCCCCCAGATATTGCGCCCGGTGCGGCCGGCCCCCCCTGCACCCCCCACGCTACGCCCCTGGGACAGTGTCAGCATGCACACAGCCAATCAGAGATGGGGCTTGTCTAATCGGGCTTGTTGTGATGTAGCAGAGAAAGCCACTCTTTCATATATGGGATCAGAGGAGACCTATTTAATATGCGCATGCACTTTGAAAACCATCTCCATGGAGAGCATCAGGACACAATCCTTCTTCATTGTTTTCAATGCTTGTCGGCCTTGCAATCAATCCATATGGCTTTCCACAGAGAAAAAAAAAAAAAAAATTATATATATATATATATATATATATATATATATATATATATATATATATATATACAGTGGATATAAAAAGTCTACACACCCCTTTTAAAATGTCAGGTTTCTGTGCTGTAAAAAATGAGACAAAGATAAATCATTTCAGAACTTTTTCCACCTTTAATGTGACCTATAAACTGTACAACTCAGTTGAAAAAAAAACTGAAATCTTTTAGGTAGAGGGAAGAAAAAAAATATAAAAATAAAATAATGTGGTTGCATAAGTGTGCACACCCTTAAACTAATACTTTGTTGAAGCACCTTTTGATTTTATTACAGCACTCAGTCTTTTTGGGTATGAGTCTATCAGCATGGCACATTTTGACTTGGCAAGATTTGCCCACTCTTCTTTGCAAAAACACTCCAAATCTGTCAGATTGCGAGGGTATCTCCTGTGCACAGCCCTCTTCAGATCAACCCACAGATTTTCAATCGGATTCAGGTCTGGGCTCTGGCTGGGCCATTCCAAAACTTTAATCTTCTTCTGGTGAAGCCATTCCTTTGTTGATTTGGATGTATGCTCTGGGTCGTTGTCATGCTGAAAGATGAAGTTCCTCTTCATGTTCAGCTTTCTAGCAGAAGCCTGAAAGTTTTGTGCCAATATTGACTGGTATTTGGAACTATTCATAATTCCCTCTATCTTAACTAAGGCCCCAGTTCCAACTGAAGAAAAACAGCCCCAAAGCATGATGTTGCCACCACCATGCTTCACTGTGGGTATGGTGTTCTTTTGGTGATGTGCAGTGTTGTTTTTGCGCCAAACATATCTTTTGGAATTATGGCCAAAAAGTTCAACCTTGGTTTCATCAGACCATAACACCTTTTCCCACATGCTTTTGGGAGACTTCAGATGTGTTTTTGCAAAATTTAGCCTGGCTTGGATGTTTTTCTTCGTAAGAAAAGGCTTTCGTCTTGCCACTCTACCCCATAGCCCAGACATATGAAGAATACGGGAGATTGTTGTCACATGTACCACACAACCAGTACTTGCCATATTCCTGCAGCTCCTCTAATGTTGCTGTAGGCCTCTTGATAGCCTCCCAGACCAGTTTTCTTCTCGTCTTTTCATCAATTTTGGAGGGAGCTCTAGTTCTTGGTAATGTCACTGTTGTGCCATATTTTCTCCACTTGATGATGACTGTCTTCACAGTGTTCCATGGTATATTTAATGCCTTGGAAATTCTTTTGTACCCTTCTCCTGACTGATACCTTTTAAAATTGAGATCCCTCTGATGCTTTGGAAGCTCTCTGTGGACCATGGCTTTTGCTGTGGGATGCGACTAAGAAAATTTCAGGAAAGACCAACTAGAGCAGCTGAACTTTATTTGGGGTTAATCAGAGGCACTTTAAATGATGCCAGGTGTATGCTGACTCCTATTTAACATGATTTGGAATGTGATTGCTTAATTATGAACACATAAACATCCCCAGTTATAAGAGGGTGTGCACACTTATGCAACCACATTATTTTATTTTTATATTTTTTTCTTCCCTCTATCTAAAAGATTTCAGTTTGTTTTTCAATTGAGTTGTACCGTTTATAGGTGACATTAAAGGTGGAAAAAGTTCTGAAATGATTTATCTTTGTCTCATTTTTTTACAGCACAAAAACCTGACATTTTAACAGGGGTGTGTAGACTTTTTATATCCACTGTATATGTAATATATATATATATCTCCATGTATGTCAGCTTTAATATGCATTCCTTTGTACATGTTTATCAGTCTTGAGCGGTCCTCCATTTAATTTCACATCGTTTTAAATTCTCTTTATATATGTAGGCAAATAATGTTTCTTACACCCTACCACAGTATATAAAAAGGATTTTACACATGACTAGACAATACATAATGTTTAGGATTTGAAATATTTTATGAATGGTTTCATAGTGTACAGAGCAGCCCACATTCCCACAACGTGCTGACAATTGTGCAGTATTCTTTCATATTAAACGTGGGTGTAACAAGTGATTTAGTAACCAGAATAATAAATGTATGTTATGTAGAATAAAATGGACTAGTGTATCTAAGAAACTATCAGCAGTCATGCTTTCTTCCCCATCTATGCAATTAAAAATGAATGTTCTTGATTTCTAGACTGGCTAAAAATGGGTATATTTCAAAAGCGTTATAAAGGACTGTATCACCTAAACATAGCTTATACTGTGAATGCAGAGAATACAACATGATCGAAAACGATCTACACATTAGGTTAGCAAAATTCCAAATGTCTAAATAAATGTGTTTTAAAAATGTCTGTGGTGTCTACTGTTTATGACATCTCCTCCAGTTTGATATGCAAATTAAAAATGTTCCACTGAAAAACAGTTCATTTGCATATCAAGCCACAGTTGATGTCATAAACATGAGACACCACAGACACGTTAAAAACATATTTCTTCGGACGCCTCTGACCTGTGCTGGAGATGTGGAAGACAGAGAGGAAAAAAAAAAAAACATATATTTCTCCAAATTTAAGCATTTGCTTGCAGTTTTGCCAATAATTTTTTATTCTCTACATGCACAATAAGAACAAAGTTTAGGTAATATAGTAACTTTAATGCAATGGCGTCATCCTCTCCACTTAAGTGAGCATATTACCTTATTTGCTTGAATATAAGACGACCCTGACAGGGCCGGCCTTAGGGGTGTGCGACCTGGGCGACCGCCACCCACTAAAACAAAAAAAAGTTTAAAAAAAGTTTGCTGGTAGAGACACTGGATGGGGATATTAAAAGATCTACCCTCACCAGCCCTCTGCTCGGCAGCACTGCTGCTCACGTTCCCTATGCTTAGCGATAATGTTGGGTATCGGAAATGTGGGGAGCGCAAGCAGCACATTCTCATACGGCTTGCAGCATCCAGCAGTGATCTCTCTCCCCCCTCCCCCCAACATTGCCTCTCTCTCCCTCCCCTTCCTCCCCCTAACATTGCCTCTCTCACAGAGGTTACATGATCTCCCGGCGTCCGTCATAGAAGTCCCGTCGGACGTGCCCGGCAGCAGCAGAGGATATCTGCACACATTGCACAAACATTCACCGGCTGTTAGCAAGGGGGATCCAGGTCCCAGTCAGACCTTGATTTGAGGTCAGACTATAAGACGACCTTGAATATAAGAGCATTTGCTCTGAAAGAAACCTTGTCTTATATTCAAGCAAATACGGTATCAGAAATGCATGTTTATTGGGCTGCACTAAATTCCTTTATTTACAGTAATAATGAATAGCTTGATAGCCATAAAAAAAATGTAAATTTTTAAATCAAACTTTATTAAAAGAAAATGACACATTTATAAGGGCTAATGAGTACATGGGTAGTAGGTTAGTTGGGCCACATGTCGGACACCCCTGATTTAATGCTAAAGGTTTAAGGTGAATGGAGCAGGTATTGATAATCTTTTATTTTACATTGGCAACAGATATTCAATGTTATATTAATGAGGAAAAACTCTCACAAAATGTTCTTGACAAAAAAAAAGAATATTGTGCTTTTTAACCAAGTGTTTACAATCAGTCTTTCTTTTCAGGGATGGTGTCATTTGTGTGTCTGAAATGTAAGTGGTATACTGATTACTTCAACACACATAAGAGAGAGTTTGGCACTCACCAACAGAAAGAAAGAAAAAGATATCCGAATAAAAAGTAACCTAACTTCATGAAAGTCCATTTCTGACCTTCAGACCTTTATCTTTATTAAACAAATATGCACATGTACGTTTTTTTTGGTAATATGTGCTTTTGGTTACACTATTTTGCTGCATTGTGTTTGAAGGCAAATCATCAATTTCCATTCATACAATAACTGGAGGATTAAACAAACCAAATTCTGTCTGGACCAAACTGGAAATTATAAAAGCACAAAAACATGATGAAAAATATTTATTTTGCATGTAATAAATAGTAACTTTTATAAAAAAATAAATATACAACAAAAACACGAAGTGGTTTAGATTTCTCTTGTCCTCAAAAAACACAATCTGAAATAGAATTCGCATGCAATATTCTTGCACGTCATGGGGAAGAGTTGAGAAAAGTTTAACATACACAATTCAATAAAAAAATATAAATAATCAGTCAAGATTTTAATTGACTTCTTTCGGTACAAGAGTCATGTGTGTCATATCTTAATGCTTTGCTCATCTTTCAGATGGCTGCCAACAGAGATCATGATGCTGAAAGAGGTGTGCTTTAAACACAAGGCACATAGTCCAACTCAACAACTTTCTTAACACGCCTTCTGTTAGATAACCCTTCATGATTCTGTCAAGACAGTGCTGCTCAACTCTGTATTATTCATTGGATTAAGAACATGTGGTATTACACTCAGAAGAGCACAGTATATCAAAATGTGAATTAAAATCAAAGTTCCACTAACCGTAAAAAAATTATTTTAGTTCTAGCAATAAAAATTGTATTTTTACGATGCTCCTAATCTGCTGAACAAAATGGCATTTACTTTAGAAGTTAAATGCCATTTTGTCCCCACTCCAGAAGAGTGAGCTTTGAGCCAAAAGACGCAGAGGATGCAGTCATCGACCATAGGTTTTTCATTAAAAGTGAGGTGGAGATGAGTTGTATGAACATTTGCTCTCACTGACTTAACTAAACATTGGGCAGGGATCCATCTCATTTCTCGAGCTAGAAGGGCTCAACTGGCCCGGCATAATTACATTTTTATCTATCAACTCATCTGAACCTCACTTTTAGTAACTAGCACCCAGTGATTCCATTAAATCAGTAGTAGACAATAATGAAACTCTCAACTGGTTTCATGGTCTTCAGATCGTGCACACAATGCTAATATGAAAAGTTGGAAATGCAATAGTAAATCCAGGTTCCACACTGATATATGATTGCATTGTTTGGCTATAATGTTTTTACATGCAAGACCAACATGTACAAGGTATGCGTAAAAGTTTTTAACAAGGTTACAAAATACTTAGAGAAAATATTTACAGTGCTAGTAAAAACAAAAATGAAAGATTAAAAAAAAAACCCACCAAAATAATTGATATTGTTTACATAATTAAATGACCAATATTTATCAGACTGAATACTTGTTTCCCAATGAACACATGGTAGCAATCAGAGTTATTATCTCTGACCTTGCTAGGAAATGTAAGTTAATCATGCCCATTAATAGCATGTTTTAAAAAGTCCAAGCCTATTATTGTAAGGACTTTCTCAAGCCTTGATATTTACTCTGGCTTCAATAGTATCAACACTATATGTATGAGCAGCAACAAGGTTTCACATTAGTATTATGTATATAATACAATGCAATAAGCTTTATAACCTTTCAAATTAAAAACAAATATAACCGTGTTTATGGCTAGAAAATGAATCACAAAGCATGCAGTTATGTTGCTGGAAATTTTACTATATTTATACAGAGTTTATAAAGCTTACAGAGGTAGATTTCCAGCTAATCCTATGTAAGGTTTGTGGTATCATTTCATTGTTTCTATATTCTGTTTTTCTTAGAAGTTTCAGATTTTCCACAACAGTCACTCTTTGAAACTCACACTCCTATTACAAACAAAAAAAAGAAAAAGAAAAAAAAAGGTTATGAAATACCTTTTTTTTACTGGCAAACAAACAAACAAAAAAAACTCAATTGAATGAAGGACATTTTGGAATTCTTGCTTGGATTGGAATGCAAATCTAGACAAACTGAATTATAATAATGATAGGATTATCACAGACTTACTTCTCAGCTGACCTGTCGGCGCCTCGATCAATAGACCGTAAAATGGATCGTTCAGGAGACAGTGCGGGGGATTTTATTGTTGAAGTAAGTGGCGATGATGTACGCACAGATGATGTGGAAAGGCCATGTCTGCGCAGTTCTTGCACTGCACGTTCCCTGTGGGAAAAGGCAAAAAATTAATTACATTTGCTGTTAAATTACTAATGAACCAAACAACTAAAAAGAGGCTCTAAATCACACACACACACACACACACACACACACACACACACTGGAAAATGGCAAAAAAAAAAAAAAAAAAAAAAAAAAAGATAAACACAAGATACTTCAAATTAGGTAAACTAGGGTATAGAGTGCATGGTAACATTGATACATTAGACCAATGTCCTGTACTAGGGTACTCAAGTCACATGTCATTACCATGCAAATTCAGTTCTGAATTCCTTTTAAAGTTAAGTGAATATAGAAACATAGAATGTGTCGGCAGATAAGAACCATTCAGTCCATCTAGTCTGCCCAATTTTTTTTTTTTTTAGTACTTTTATTAGTCCCCTGTTCCCGGTCTTATCGCTAGGATAGCCTTGTGTCTATCCCACGCATGCTTAAAATCCTTGACTATGTTTACCTCTACCACTTCTGCTGGAAGGCTATTCAATACATCCACTATCCTCTCAGTAAAGTAATACTTCCTGATATTACTTTTAAATCGTTGCCCCTCTAATTTAAGACTATGTCCTCTAGTTGTGGTAGTTTTTCTTCTTTTAAATATACTCTCTTCCTTTACTGTGTTGATATGTGATACAAGTTGCAGTTACTCAGACCACAATTATCAGCAGGTACTAAATAAACTCAAAAAAAGGTCATAGCTAATGTGCTCATTTGACACGTCACATGCTGTGTTTTCTAATGAACTCTAGTAATAGTGGAAAAAGACCACATGGTGGCACTAGAGCACTGCATGCTATTTTAATGGTGCTATCCAACTGGTTGTAGTTAATGCAAGTAAATAGGATTTTATAGCTCCACAAAACAAGCCTTAATCATTTAATATAAACATAGCAAGCTATCCATTCAACATAACTTACCATACTCACTTACGGAGAGTGCTGTAAAAGCTATTATCATGCACAGGCAGAAATAAGACCTAACTTATTGGAGGTGTTCATGTATGAGATAAGAATGCACAATCTGCTTACAGGTCACGCAAAGGGCTCATAGTACAGAGCCATAGTGGGGATATTCATTGTAAACAGGGGTGTGGAAATAAACACTACTGGTCCAAGGGACTAAAGCAGTAGCCCAATATATGTCCCTAATGACAATCTAATAGTCCTGATACATTTTTTTTTTTAAAATCAAAACCGTATTGAAATAAGGTAATTGATAACAAGTTAGCAGACAGACCTAGCAATACTTAAATGCAATCACCAAATGCTAGTAGGTAGTGAGCTTAAACAGAACAGATTTCCAAATAAGAATTGTAGCTTACTTATCATAAAAACAACTAAAGCAGTTCTAGTCTTTCCATTGGGAAATATGTGCTTTTGAGAAGGTCTGGGAGAGAAATGTAAAGGTCACCTTTTAGGATAAATATTTTAATGTTTTTAACATGCTGGGCATCTCCTACTCACCTCCCTGTTTGTCACCAGCACCGCTGCACACAAAAACTAGCAGGGGGGGGGGAGATCTGCAGTCTGAGGAACACGGATTGGTTTAATGCTGGAGCTAGGAGGAAAAGGGAGTGTCGGAGGCCTTTAACGCTCCGCAGAGCATGCGTTGAGCAGCCAAAATGTCCGATCTAGCCCCTTAGTGACATGACTTCCCTTGGTGACATGGGCTGTTTTAACATGGCGGCAGTGTTTGTCTGTAATTTTCTTCTTCCTCATGTACGGTACCCACACAAACTATAAATGTATCGCCCTACGAAGGGCTTTCTTTAGAGACCATTATTTTCATCATTTCATATAATTTACTACAACACAAATCAGAAAATATTATGAGTAAATTGGAAGAGCCTTCTTCAGCACAAAATGTCAGTGGTGCTTAATGTCTCAACATTTAGGCATTACAGCACCACCACCCGAGTAGTGTTAGTGAACATCGATAACTAAAACCATTCATTCCACCGCAGAGCATCCCTAGTCTCTCATAGGTCAGCGGCAGCACGGACATAGTCCATACAATGTCGCAATGGATTTTATATAAAAAAAAAAACTTTAACTTGGCAGCTTTCCCAAAGCCAGAAGCCCGTCACACTCTGTAGAAGGCCTTCACACTCCGTAGAGGCCCATCTGTTGAGCAACCAAATGAAATACTGGTGTCCAATATGGTACAGGAGGAAAACTTATTTTAACCCACCTGCTTGCCTGCAGCAGGGCGAAATGTAAAAATAAATAACTAAATAAATAAATAACCTGCTTGGCGCCTAGAAGTGCATGTCACATATCTTGGCAGTTTTAAGGGAGGAAAAAAACAAACAAACAAAAAAAAAAAACCCATCTTGCTATACAATAAGCACAGATTTCTAGTACAATAGTCAGTCCTCCAAAGCTACTTGGCAGTATTGTTTTGGTTTGTCTGCCAAAAGGACACCCAATGATGCACGCTTAGATTATGCATGTTGTGTCATAAAATAGTGGACAATATTCTTACCTCTCAAATCGCTCTGTGGTAAGTTGTCTTTTTGCAACATCATAATCTGACTGGAGCTGTGTAAGTTTATTTCGAAGCATGACAGCTTCTCGGGAGTGACTGATCCTTTAATTAAAATGGGCAGGCATTAAAAAAAGAAGCAAAACACAGAAGAGGAAATATTCAATGTGCATGTGTGTGTAAATATATAAAAACACAAAACACTTTTATGTCTGTTGAAGTATGCATGCCTGTTATTAAAAGCTATAGGTTTAAAATAGTGGGGATAGGATAAACACAGACTATATAAAATAAAACATGTAAGAAAGGTTTCACTATTGTGCTGGCAGATTTAAAAATTAAAATACTATCATCAGTACATTAGGGTGACATACTTAATAGAGTTTTAGGGAGCCAGCAAAAAAAACAGTCACACATACGCACAGATACACACGCACACACAGTCAGTCACACATACAATCACACACACATACAGTGAGTCAGTCACACATACAGTTGAGGTTTTTTTTTAAAACAAAAAATCTAAAATCAAACTGCTGATCTATCAATATGTCCTCTCCCTGCAAGGCACTGACCATCGTTGCTTCTAGCTCTGCACTCTGGCACTACAGCGCAATGCGCAAGGGGGGCGGAGCAGAAATTGTCTGCAGCCAGTGCACAATCTACTTCCTCGCTTGCCGCTGGGCTCCACGGTGACTGCACTATGCGAGACGAATTAAAACCGGAGTGCCAGATCTAATTTCCTTGTCGCCATGGTAAGGTTTGTCGAGAGTGCAGTAAATAAATAATAGGATAGCAAATAGCTGGAAAATGGGAAGCAGAAAAGGAGCACTCACAGTTTACTTTCTGTAAGGGTTAACTTGTCTTTGAGTAACTGAATTTCAGAATCCTTCTCGTGGGTTGACAGGTGACTCTGGAACTCTTTCTCACGGTTTGTAGATAGCAGAGTTTCCAGGTTCTTTATAGTGAGTCGTTCGCTAGCAAGTTGTTTTTTCAAAAGTTCCGCCTCTGACTTCATGTCTTCCAGTTCACCCATGATCTAAAAAATAAAACGCATGTCCATCATTAAAAAAAAACCCTCAAACATTTGCCAACTTCATGAGATCTCCTAACCCATTTCTTATCATCCCCAAGGTTTCTGCTCTAAACTTACTATATTTTCCACACTGCCATTTCAAATACTGTGGTCTCTGACTAGATTTCCGGGACCTATTCAGAAGTAATATGTATATTAAAGCTGATGGTTACATATTCCAATTTCAGGGGGTTCAAAAAGTAATGATCCTTTAAGACAGGAGCGTCCAACTTGCAGCCCACCTGATAACAAGGTGTGGCACAACTGTTTTAACTAGCTATATTTTCCTTAGCTCTGTAAATATGTCATTGTGTTTCAATATAGTAGATTTAAATTGTTTCTGAACTGCTCTTATATTAATGCTAAATAAACAAACATTTCTATGGCTAACAAGATGTTCTTCATCATTGCTGCAAAAAAAAAAATAATAAGTTAAATGTAGCCCCATACACATGTGAATTCGGATCATGTGCAACACTTCAGAAAAAACGTTATTTAGTTGAATAGATACATGCATTTGTAATTTCCGAATAAGAGACAATATAGTCGGGGCGGGGACTCGCAATGCTAAATGCGGAATACGAAGAAGCTTTATTCATAAAAAAACAGAACTGTATCGAGCTGAGAAGGGAATTCCAAAAGTAAAGCTAAAGTACCCAAATTGGAAGAATTCCCACATTCAGCTGAAGTCCCCTTCTCAATTCCCAGCAAGTGTCTCTTTCATGAATCAAGACCTAAGAGTTTCTGTTTAGACAGAAGGAGACATTGTTTTCACTTTTTACTATCAGGGTTGTAGTTCTGCAGTGTACATACCCTCTCGTGCTCCATGTTTTTGACAGTGAGTTGTCTAGAGAAATGCTCTTTGCTAGAGTCCAGCTTCACACAGAGTTCTCGGACTGATGATAAATCCGTTAGAATTGACGTTTTTTCATTTTGTTCATGTCTGAACTGTTCTTCTAGTTTGGACATGTTCTTGGCCATGGATGAGATCTGAGATTCGTAAGCTTGATGTGCATTAATGTGCTGAAAAAGGGACCAAAGCCACAACCGAATGTCAAGCAAGAGGGTAAGTTCTCTGATTAGGAACATTCTGTTTTGGGTTCTGTGTAGATCACAATGTTACTGTCCCAATAGATGTTTGACAAAATGTTAGGTAATCAGATATCCATCTTGTGAAGAACATTATATATATTTTAATACCGTTTATGAACTGCATGTTTTTGGTCACCTACGTGCAGGATATTAAACATTCATCTCATCAATATACAGTAGGACAGGTGCCGTTTCATTTATGCAAATAGCTAAAAGCATCTGGAGTAAGGGATTGGAAGTATTGTGACACATGGGTCTACACATTCAATGTGTTTATGGTATATTTTTCTCTTTACATTTTGCATTAATGTAATAAAGATTTGACATGATATTATTTAGCCGATACAGAATTCCGCTCGTTAGTTGCAGCAGATGGCCACGGTTTTTGGCGCTCTAAATGCTCCACTTAGAAGGAAGGTCGCCACCATGGAGCATCACTGCATAGTGATTAATTTGGATGCATGTAGTAACTTAGCCTTGCAGGTTAGCAAATATAACATGTTATTATTGACCACATCAAAAGTATATGGATAACAAATTTATCAGCTTTGCAAGAATACATGTTTTTTTCCCCCTGTAAAAATCACTTTAAACTGATTCCACTTGCATCTCTTTAAAATATTAATATTAAATTCTCAAAAGTGTGTATGCCATGTTAATGGGAAAAAGTATTGAAAATAAAAAAAATATATAGTGTTTATTTACCCAAACATTTCTGTTACATTGAATGATGGAAATCTCATCTGGAAGTGTCTCAGAAGCCTCACCTCTTGGATTTCACTTTCCAAATGGTGTAGTCTCTCTCGAAGATGTCTTCTATCAGTATCCACAGACAGTAGTTCCAATCTAACCGAGCTGTTCTCACCCTCTGCATTTTGGGCTTTGAGTTCCCATTCCTCAACTTGGCTGTGAATTATCCTAAACTGATCTAGAAGATTGCGATTCTCTTGCTCCTAAGTGAATAGAATATTTCAAAAAGTACAGGAATACATACAGCACGACTAATAGGTCAAGATTCATTCAAAGTCAATAAACCAAATCAAACACAGTTACAGAATAGGGAAGAAAGGATGCAAACATGTTTAGTTTTAATTTCCCTTTTTAAACCAAACAGCTACCATCTATGTTTTTATATCATACCAAATCTCCCTCTGACTTTCGGCTATGTACTGCCCTTCTTGTGGACCTATAGCTTCTCATGTGTTCTTATTTGGCCAAATACAGATCAGTTGGCTCTTTGAACTCTAGCAAATAACAGTATCTCAAAAAGGAGGAGAGCTGAGGCTCAGTCAGGGTCTGCCTTTGGAGCATGTGACCGCACAGGGCATCTGTCAGAGGTACGGGACAAACTGAATTTTGTGTTTAGAAGGGGGCGCCACAGGGTACCAGAAAACGAATGCCAGCTCTGGGCTCAGTGACCTGGCAGTACTTTGAAAACATTGAAGTAAACTTTGGTCTAAAAGGGGTATGACTAATACAAATTATTAAGTAATGTGAAGAAGGGGGAAAAGTTTTACCTTGGCAGCCATTAAAGTTTCAATTTTAGAAACTTCAGAGATGTATCCATGAACTCTCAGCTTTAACTCTTCTTTTTCATGCATTGCATTTTCTAATTCCAGAGTAATAGTCTGATCAAATACCAGAAGAAACGTAAAATGAGTAAGTCAATACAAAGAATATACCTACAGACAGGTTCAATTATTTAAACTGTGATGGGTATGTCCAGCTTGATAGAGGATTTCCTATTCTAATTTCATAACTCTTTCTGCTTTCTCTTGTATAGTTAATGTATAGTACATCAAACATATCTACTTAAAAATATAAAAACACATGTGTCAGTCTGAGTGTATATGGACATATGACTAGTTTGATATTTAACTTAGTTTCAAAGCCCGTTCTTGTTATTTTCTTTTGCAGCAGCAAGATAAAGAGGTAAAAAAAACAGGAAAGCATCAATCTGACAACACTGAAAAACAGTGATCGTTTTCCACCTGATTTTCTCTCGTCATAGTCGCAAGATCATCTTGCAGTCTTCTATTTTCTTTGAGCGTAACCTCTCTGAGTCTCATATTTTCCCCAATTTCAGAATGGACAGAATCAAGCTGCCGACGCAGACTTGACACTTCCCGGTCTTTACTGCTCAGAGAATCTTTCAGTTGGCTGCAACAAGAAATAAAGGGGATGTCTCTGCACTGTCGCCAGTACAAGTTTACGGAATGCTTTGAATTATTAAAGAAGAAAAAAAAAGACTCTTGCGTAAGGGTCTAATTGATATCTACCCACATAATGTTTGCACCTCTGTATATATAGTTTAGGTTTGTGATGGAATCATTTAAATTCAGTGTCACTATTTGAGGCAGTGGATTTACACTTAGTGTTGTAATATAAATTATTTCCACATGATGTCCACATCATCACCGAATTCCCTCACCCTTATACTAAGACACGTCCAGGGTCGTGGATTGTTCCATTTATTACATTCTTTATATCGTTATAATAATAAGAATCTATGATAATCAACGATTACTTACTCGATTGTAGACTCCAGTTCTGCAAGAGTAAGTCTTAAATTGGTAATTGTTTTTTCCTTAAAAGTAAAAAAATAAATAAAAGTATGCAGTAAAACGGAGAACAAAAAACAAAGCTTTCCCTCCTCCCCCCAAATAATATATGGGCCATTTTACCTTGTTAGCGAGGTTATCCTCCAAGCATGCAATTCGCTCAGTTTTTTCATCCATTGTCTCCTGAAGACTATCTTTCTCCTTATCCAGGATAGAAACAGTATTTCTCAGCATGTTCAATTCATCACTATACGAAGAGGCCTTCTGATTTATTTCAACTAAAGATAAAAAAGGTTACGTTTTAAAATGGTAAGGGAGACGGTCGCTTATAAAAATATATTGTGTTTTTATAGCGCTTCAATATCCACAACAGTACAACAAACATTTTCCAAGAGATAAAATTATATAGCAATATGTATATTTGACAAACTGACTTTTTTTATATCTACCCTCTAGATTAACTTATTTCATGCATAAGAGTCCTCTGATTTTACACCTTCAGGAAAAGAGCATAACCTCACACTAGTGTTGTAACAGCTTTTGTCCACACTTTGCTCAGTATATACATTGTAAATTGGGTAGCTAGTGCAATCAGTATATATCTCCAGACAACTTAAAACTATTCTCTTTCCCTGCAGTCAGCCATCCTACCACTCCTGACAGTGTCCAGAGTACACACAAAATCAGGTCCCTAGGCAGTGAGATTTTCGGGTCACAGGGAGAATAGCACTATAAAAATCACAAACATATTATAAAACACATCAGGATCTATTTGCCATTGTCAAATTTTTGGACACTGTAGGGTCTACAGAGAGTGGGAATTTCATCTGAAGAGAAAGCAGCACATGGCTGGCTTACGGTGAACCAATCAGATGCCTTCAATCCCAGCTTCCCCATTGGCTGGGATTACATTTATAAATGTAGTAAAAGTCTGTTCTGTTTCCTGGCTTCACACATATTTCTTTTTCAAGCCATAAAAACAAACAAACATTACTTGGAACCCAGTGTTCTACACCCATTCAGGGAATAATGTGTTATAAGAATTCATAAACGGCACACAACTAGGATTCAAGAGCTTAGTATTTATTTCTGTACTGTTGTAAGATTACACATAACCATAAGTACAGATAATAGTCATCATATTGTCCCTCACACAAGATAGAAATTCATATTTTGTTAAATGAAAATGACATACAAACCCCACTTACCTATCCTTTCTTCTAAAGTCCCAACTTCTTCGTGAGATAACTGCACTTCATTAGCTTTCACTGCAAGACGATGCTGAAGATCTTGCAGGGATTTTTGTAGCTGTTCATTTAGCAACCTAAACAATTGAACAAAGCACTGTAAAGGACTATACTATTATAACTACTACACAACACATAGCTAAGGAAACCTCACTTGGAAAACACATATTACATCAGTACAGAAGAATTGCATACTAAATCAGTGGGCTCCATTAGGGATAGCTATAAATGTATTGGAACACAAGTTGGTCACTAGATGTTCTGGGTGAATAGTGAATTGGTTATTGACACTAGCTAGGAGAACATAATATTTAAAATTGTAGTACCCTTTACCAATAGATTGGACACTAAGAAAAAAACACTGTTCCTATGGTACTGCAGAACTGGGATCCCAGTTTACTCATATAACCATTTCAACATCAGAAGACTAAGAAGCACAAGTATAATAGAGGGATTTAACACATATAATTCTGGTGAACATGTGAAAAGCAAAATGAAAACAAACCAACAATGTGTAAAATTATCCTCCACAAACCTTAGGGAGCTTAATTCAGCTTTACTTTGAGAGGCGTCATCTAGTGTCTGGGACAGATTAGTAGATTGTAGTCTTGCATCTTTTTCTAATGAAGCTATTTTTTCTTTGAGTTCCGATATGGTAAGTTTTAATTCATACCGCTCAGTTTCAAGCTAAAATAAAAACAAAGCAAAGTAGACAAGTTTTATTTCAACTTCTTAATGGAGGTTTGTAATACTGCACAGTGGTAGTTATGAATAGATTTAGAACCTCAAGAGGGGTGATTGGTCTACAGCATACTGCAATGTCTACTGGAAGGGGCAGAAGATCTGTTCTTCCAGTGCAGAGCTAAAAAAAACCACAGAACTCCTTGCACCATCTGGACCATAAGTCAGGATGGTATGAAACATGAAGGGCTCTACAACATGAATAAAAGAAGCACAGGGTACCAAATAAAAATGTGTAACTAAATTACCACTCACTTCATGAAGTGCATTTTCAAGCTCAGCATTTTTTTGGATAGAACTAGTTTTCTCAGACACAAAGGACTCCTGCTGAACCTGTAATGGATACAAAGAAGAATGCATATAAATATATTCCTATAGACTAACAGATAAGAGCATCATGAAGAATATGAATTGAATAGACAAGCTATTATACCAATATTGCTTTTTAGCCATTGTTATTCATTTTCAGGCATGTGCATTAAAAGGCATTAGTGTGATTAGTTGAGAGAATAAGTCATTCAAGATTTTGCAAAATAGTGCTAAGCATGAAACAAATTGATATGACCAACAAGACAAACCGCAGCTTTTACTTCACCTCAAACTGCAACGTTTAAACCTGTATAGTTTTTTTTTTTTTAATCATAAGGAGTGTGGAGAATTGTTCACTAAACTATTTCAAGACTTATATGGAGTCTCACCTAGTTTGTCTATGTTCCAGATGAACTTTTTTTAAATAGCAAAGGTTCATGCTCACACTACCGTTAATAAGATTTACACAAAAACTTGAGCTATGGGAACTAGGAGGTAGAGTTATGGAGTAAAAGTAAAAAAGCGAGACAGTGTTTTTTGTATGTCTTACTATTTTATTTCATACAGATAAGTGAATAGACACGTCCCGGCTGACGCTGAGCAACCTCCTACCATGGTGGTAATTATTATGATCTTTTAGCCCAGTCAGCCTTTCAACTTTGGATTCAGCGTTACCGTATATCTACACAAAATCCAATGGTGTACTGATTGTGTTGCGTGTGAACTATATTTGTTATGGAGGACATTGATGAAGACAGGAATATTAAAATGATGGTACCTATCATAGATTAATTAACGTCTGATAACCAGCTTTAGGTGTCCAAGAGGCTCACCAACTCTTAATCTAAAATATAACCATATTTCTGGAAACATTTTATGGCTGTAAGCTTGTGCTTACTTTGAAAACACAGCAGCTATTGGAGCATCATTAGGCTTGTACTTTGACAATTCCACTTTATATCCCCATATACAGCAATAGTAGTGCACCCAAGTATTACCATGAGTCTCTCCCGTAAACCTTCATTTTCAGCTGTAACTCTTCTTAAGTCAGAAATGGCGAGAATTCTCTCTTCTTCAGCTTGACGCAACTCAGCCGGATAACCCGATTTCTTACTCATTGGAGACAGGTCTCTTCTTAGCAGGGTCAACTCATCCTGGGACTGTAACATGTTAAGCATAACTTGTTTGCAACTATATGTTGGTAATCATTGTCGAAAAAAAAAAAAAAAAAAAAAAAAACTAAACTCAAACTGTTTTGTCTGACGTTTAGTAAAGCATCTTTTGTTCTTTCTCAGCATTACAGAGATTTTTTTTTTTAAACTTTTATATACCATTAAAAATGGTGTATTAATGTTCTACCTCTTTTCTTCTTTATCTACATTTTATAAGTGGCTCCACCATCCATTAGTGTTTACTGAATTTATTTTCCCTTGTCTCACTGCCCCCTTCCTTCTCTTTATTTCCCCACTTCTTTTTTAGTCTCTCTCTTTACACATTTCCATATTCCATCAAGGGTGGACTGGGAAACTTCTTTTTAATAACTTGCAGTTTTTTTCTTCTACTCTTTTCTTTTCTCATCAGAGCGCAGTGTACTTTATCTACTAAAGCTAAAATTGTGCTTGAACGTTCATAAACACATTTGAGGTGTTGTTGGCAGTATGAGTGCCAAAGAGAAACATTTAACAGTGTGCATAGAAAAATAGCAAGCAATGGTATATGTAAAGCCTGCAAATACACGTAGGGCCTCATGAGTATTCTACTCCAATTGCTGTGCAAATACAGGGAAAAATATCTAGGATTTGTTTTCTTGGACTTATCATAGGTTAACGTATGCACAAACAAACAAGACGAATGCCAGTGAACTTTCAAACCTCTAGTCTAGTAAAATAAACTATTTTATTAGTCCTGTTCATAAGCCAAAACAGTTCCAAAGAAACGTCTTTGTCTCGCGACATGTAGACAATACCTGGTCATAAAGCGAGCGCAGTTTATCTCTTTCGGCCGTTAGCCCTTTGACACTGGACTGAATCTCAGCCATGTGCTTCTCAAAGCGATCCAGCATGTTCTGTAGTTCATCTCGCTCTCGGGTGATCCGTCTCAGCTCGGAGTTGCACCCACCACTCTAGAGGCAAATAATGCAAGGAATTAAGAAAAAATAATAATAATAATAATAACAATAAAACACAGGCACGTGGATCTTGGGTAAAAAGACAAAACAGGACCAGAACACTGTCAACAATTTATACTACTGAAACAAATGCGATATTACTTACAATTCATTAAATCTCAAAAGCAAAAAGCTACTCAACCTGGTGATATTCCCATCCTGATCTATTGTAACTCAATAAACATGGAATATGCACACTTAACAAGAAAAACTAGATTTAAAATTTTAGATTTATAATCATTGACACACGTCAGAAAAGTGGCAAATACCTTTTCTGGTGAAGACTGTAATCTGCTGGATTCCTGTCTGGAATGACTGAGCACACTGGATTTCAGATTAAGCGTCCTTTCCATTTTCTCCATTTCTGTTCTGTAGTAATCCCTTTCTTCTTCTAAAGTCTTGACAAATGAGTCTAGTCGAGATGGTGAGCGATCAGTACGCAAGATACCATACTGTGTCCTCATTCGCTCCACTTCTAAAACAAGTTCCCGTTCTAGGAGAAATAAAACAAGATACTAAACTTTGTAACTAAGTGCAGTCCTGGAAAACAAATCTGTATATAGTACCCCATTAGGGATTGGCTAACATGCCAGGATCTTCACAGAATGAGGGTAACCACATATGCACATGTGACTATGGTAGCCAGCAGTCAGCACTACTAGATTTGTGAAGGTGTGGGGATGGAGTGGGAGAATCCACAAAAATAAGTCACAGTTCTTTTTTCTAAGCTACTGTGTTTTTTGTTGGAAAACCACAAGGGTTATTGAATATTTTTCTTCAGAATTATTAATAAAAATAGATAAATCTTATACAGTGTAATGTAAATTTTAAAAACAGCATAAGAAGTAAATGGGCCAAATGAAGGACTAGGAGAGACATTTATTTCCTTTATTTCAGACAGTTAATGATTTGCTCTGTTTTTATTGTTTTGTCCGCTTCTCATAACTGAAATAGTTCATTATAGATCATGTATTTATTCTAGTTCTGTAGGACATTTTTAGTTTGTACTCATAGTCTCAATAGATTGAATGTCAACAGACATTGCAATTGTATTCCCAACCAGGTTAAAAATAATCAATTTTATGCTCCTAAAAAAAAAAGAAAGTGAATTTACATTGCATAACAGCTTCGCAACAATGGACGTGCCAGGCATGTCCAGCCGGCAACTCTAAACACGTCCTGCGGTGGAACGAGGGGTTTTCGCGATCGACTATCGCTAAAACTGCTCTATTGCCTGGATGTCGAGGCATTAGGCAGCACCCACTATCGTTCCTCTGAGTGATCGTGGGCGCCATATTGCAGGAGCAGCATGCTCCTGCACTATGGCTCCTGCCATCTTGTGGGTAGAGCTTCGGAAGTGAAAAGAAATTCAATTCCATCGCACTGATGTTGTTGTTTGACTGCCCCTAGAGACAGCCACATTGCAATTTAAAAAAAAAGACAGTTAGCTAAAATCTAGGGTTAGGGTAAGAATAGTTTTTAAAGTTGCAATTAAAATTAGGGTTAGCATAAAGGACAAGGTTAAAATATAGTAAGGGTTAACATAAAGGTAAGAGTTGGAGTTATATTAAGGGTTCGGGTCAAAAGGTCACTGTAGCGAAAAAAACACACACTATTTTTGGTTTTTGCCCTATAACTCGCAAAAAACTGCAAAAAAACATGGGAACAAGTATATTTCTGAACTCGGGACAGCATTTTTTAATGATTGTTTTTTTGTAAATTATTTTTTGGGTAAAACTTTTTCATCATATTTTATGATGTTGTTTGTAGTAAATATGATGAACATAATGGTATCTAATGAAAGCCTTTCTTATGACAATAAAAACAACATATACCGTATTTTCCGGCGTATAAGACGACTTTTTAACCCCTGAAAATCTTCTCAAAAGTTGGGGGGGTCGTCTTATACGCCGGGTACTGGAATTTACTCACCTATTTTCTGCTCCGTCTCCGCTCGCGCTGTTAAGCCGGTCCGTGGCTGTGAGGGAAGCGTTGTGAGCTCCCCTCAGGCCGCGCGGCTTCAATAAAGTCTGTTTAAACTTTTTTTTTTTTAAACAAAACTTTATTGACCGCGCGGCTGGAGGGGAGCTCACAACGCTTCCCTCACAGCCACGGACCGGCTTAACAGCGGGAGACAGAGCAGAAAATAGGTAAGTACTGGGGATTGGGGAAAGGGGGAGGAGGGTGGAAAACTCTATATTTTAACCTAAAAGGTTAAAATATAGATGCGATTTTTCCGGATTATAAGATGACTTAGTTGGGGGGTCGTCTTATACGCCGGAAAATACGGTAGTTTGTGTGGGTACAGTATGTGAGAAAGAAGAAAATGACAGCTAAAAACCAACACCCCAGAAATGTCAAAAAAGCCCTTGTCACCAAGGGAAAGACAAGGTCAAAAGGTCTTGTCACTAAGGGGTTAAGTGCTGCAGTCTATTGTTGACCTTTCCATATGCCTGCCTTTCTTATCTTTTGTGCGAGAAAAAAAAAAAAAGAGAAAGAAAATAACCCCCCCCCCCCCAAAAGATATAATTTCTTGAATATTCCTAACTGAAAGAGTGAATTTATAGACATAGTACAAATAGCAGAATTGCTTGTTAGAAAATGTAAAAAGTGCTTGTTCTGAAAGGGTTCGAGAGCCTAAACAACAAAAAATAAATAAGCAGCTTGAAATTGAAAAAAAATGTAAATAAATAACTAAATGGCAAATATATTTGAAACTCTTCTCAGTTAGACATTGCAACATATTTTGCTACCATCTAAATCAATTTTTATACCATGGAAAGCTTTTCAGAGCAATGGAGTTTATTTCCCCAGATGCAAGTGTTTGGAAATCAGTAGGGGTTATTTATAAACATGGCAAAATACTGGCGCTATCTGCGTGCAATCCTATGTAAAAAGCAGCCTCCCGAAAGAGGAGTCTGTGCCGGCTCTGCCACTTCTAGGTTGTGCTTGTGCAGCCCATATATAAAGAATTAGGTGCTGAACAGCGCCTGATTAGTGTTGGAGATTCTTCCTCCAGCACCACAAAGTTTCGTGAAAAAAAAAGGAGAAATTGCGGCTATACATGCAATGTTGTTTCAGTTTGTGACATGTTACAGTGTGGGTGGTTTTATAAATAACCCCCAATGTCTCACATTTATGTACGACTTACCTGTTATCATCTGTCTTTCAACTTTATTGGAAAGTCTCTGTTTTTCATGGTCCATATGGTTCACGTATGACTCTAATGTACGGTTTTCATCCTTCTTTTTCTCCAGTTCATCAGCAAGTTTATTCTTCTCAAAATCACATGCCCGGAGATCCTGAAAAAGTAATATGATAAGATAAACGTTTTCACCATAACTATCATATTCACATTGTACTACATTTCCACCATGTGTAGGTGGTATATCAGAAAAACTAATGGGTATATATACAGAGAACTTGCAAAGTAGGGTACCTGTGCCATTCCCTGTAGAACAAGGTTTGGCATCATAAAGAAAAATATTTTTTGCATGCAATTGTCTCCATTAAAATCTGTGGATGTACCATTTACTAGGCTCCAACAATCAACAAGGCTTACCCACCTGTATTGGTCTGTTTGGATCTCGGCCCAATTTAAGATGGAAGACAAACATTGGACAAGAGCTTTCCTGTCAACTACTTCATGCACAGATGACATTTTTGCAGTGATTTGATAAATCACATTTTTAATATTTGACTTAAGCCCTCCCCAGTGATTACTCTGCATGTTTACTGGAGGTGCAGCAGCACCAAGGGCTTTATTCAAGAAAGAGGGAATTGCAAATTGAAGGCCTTTGACGTGTTTAAATGCCAATGACAAAGCCAATTATTTTTCTATATATTAAACACCCATAACTTGTGTGCCACCTCCTTCTCTGTTCTTTGTATACAGGTGCTGAAGGACCTTAATGTAGGAATAGTTGATCTCCATTGTTTTGTGGAATTAAAGAGATTTCTGGGATTCACAGAGGGAGGAGGGTCAGCTCTGGTAAATGTAGGAATATTTATTTTTCACTATCAAGTAGTCCATCTTTGTGAACGATATACTACGCTATGAAGTATTTTTACGGTTTTATCTGGCCCTACTCTTCCATTTAAAAAGAAGTGTAAATCAAAGGGAAAAATACCTAATGGGAAGTATAAGTCCATTCCCTATGTCTATAGATGTATGCTACTTTTCTTGGTGTTTAAGCTCTGGTTTCCTAAAATAACTGTTTAATCCCTGCAGTTTTAGTGTTTGAAGAACAAAACATTATTCACTTACACACTTTAATTTGGATACCATATTTTCAAGTTTGTGGACTTCTATTTGTAATTGTTTTATTTCATCCTGAGAAAAAGAAAGAAAAACATGCCTTTTAGGTTATGTTTTTTTGTGGCCACTATGCAGCCTGTGTTGATTCACATACACGTGTATCCAGACATAATATTTTAAATATCTATCCGTTTAAAATGTTACTCTGTAATCTTATTTTTAAGAAAGCCATCTAAAATCAAAATAAATAAATAAGTTGAACAAAATCCCAAGCCCTCATTGATAGGTTTGTGATTCCAGTGGTTATATAGAGGAGGCTTCTTGCCTTTGCTTCTTGAATTTCAGCATCTGCAGTTTCTAGTACGATCTCCTTGTCTCGCTCCAGCTGCTGGGCCAACTGGTCAATCTCCGTAAGTTCGTTGCATAGTTCCTCATTCTTAGCACCAAGATTTTCCACCTCGCTAGTCACATTTTGCCGTGCTTCTAAGAGATTCTGGATGCGTTTCTCAAGGTCTTGGTTTGATTGCTGAAGGTACTCAATCTAGAGGACAAACACATATTACGCATCAATAGATTTCTCCTGCCATGTAATATGTTAGTCAAGAGTGCATCTTGACTTGACCTGGATAAAACTTACCAGGAAAGGTTAAAGCATCTTAACATGTATAGCTTGGAGGAAAGACGTAACAGGGGGGATATGATAGAAACATTTAAATACATAAAGGGAATCAACACAGTAAAGGAAGAGAGTATATTTAAAAGAAGAAAAACTACCACAACTAGAGCACATAGTCTTAAATTAGAGGGGCAATGATTTAAAAGTAATATCAGGAAGTATTACTTTACTGAGAGGGTAGTGGATGTATGGAATAGCCTGCCAGCAGTAGTGGTAGAGGTAAACACAGTCGAGGGTTTTAAGCATGTGTGGGATAGACACAAGGCTATCCTAGCTATAAGACCGGGAACGGGGGACTAATAAAAGTACTCAAAAAAATTGGGCAGACTAGATGGACCGAATGGTTCTTATCTGCCGACACATTCTATGTTTCTATCTTGCTTAAACTAGGAAAGAACTACAAATATAACAACATTTATCCCTTTGCTATATGGCCTCAGTTCAGCTTAGCCGAAACTTGACTTCTGAAACTCATTTACTTTAGCCTAATTCCATTTTAATAAAAACATAAAAAAGTGTGTTTTTAGAGTGAGCACACATTTAGGAAAGTTGAAATACATAAGCAAACAGCATTGTTTGAATTATATTTTTCTATCTTAGGTTAATGTATAACTGATCATCTGAAGTCAAAACAAGTAACCATTCATCGTAAGAGGCATAGAACTTGGAGTAAGCAGAAACCTGACTCACTTGCAGATTTAGGTGATCAACCAGTTTCTCATTACTTCGATATCTAGCTTCTAGAGAAATAACATCATATGAACGCCCACCATCCAGTGCAAGAACCAGACGCTCTACTTCTCTGTCTCTTAAATCAACCTGGATGGGAGAAAAGGGAGTTTAATCTAGTTGAAAGGTGTTCTAAAGCAGCAAAATAACATTTATGCTTAACAAAATGGTAATTTTTCAGGTTCAAACTGAATATTCTTTCTGTGGAAAAATCACATAACCAAATCAAACATTACTAAAAGCATTAATGTAAAATGTTCAGCTGCATTTGTCTCATGGGCATGCAATTATTGTAAATCTAATGAATACACCAGAGAAGGCAATCCAAAATGTACTGAATTATGACAGAAGATGTTATTTTTTTCCCAATCTTCAATCCCCAACCCATTTTTTTTTTTTAATGGGGAAGTAAAATATGCCTTCTTTGCAATGCGCTTATTAGAAAAAAAAAGTTATTTCATTTCTGAAAGATATTTATAAACTTATTGGTTCATCTGGAAAAGTCCCTGCAGTGCGATCAGAGCACAGCTCATCGCGGGGAGCCGTGATGTGCTGTTATGTTCTAAGCCATCATAGCGTCTTTTGGGACCAAAAAAAAAGACGACATAGAATGTCCTAGCTTCAGGAAGGGGTTAATTAGCAAAAAGCAGGCTGCTGTATCTTCCATTAACAATTATATCACACTTCCTCTCACTATATATATATATATATATATATATATATATATATATATATATACACACACACACACACACACACACATTTATTCTCAACATTCACAGTATTGCCTTTATACATTCAACCGTATGTTAACCTTACCGCCATCAAGCAATTCATGTACATATTTCAGACATCTGAGACTACTGAGGAAAGATCTATTTTCATTTTAATGTCTAACTCTACAATGTGCATATTTTTACACCTGCATAGTTATTCTTTATACTCATTTATCCACTATAGAAAAACCTGAAGCTGCAGTGGGAGGAAACAAGTGCGGACATTGCCACCATGTATCTTATATTTGTTATGCAGACCTCTACAGCTGCATTATATGTACAAATCCACATACACACCTATTACATACCATATCTATATATCGATCTCTCTCTCTATACACACACACACACACACACACACACACACACACACACACACAAAATGTTAAGACAAACCTGCTGGGTAAGATTCTTTACACTTCTTTCTGCCATTTCCAGTTTATTCTGTAGTGTGGCCACATCTTGCTGCAGCTCCCGTACTCTAAAATGTATAAATTTCAAAGCACAAACAAATATGATTTTTTTTTGTTTTGTTTTGTGTCTTTTTACATACAGCACAAAAAAAGGCAGGATTCATGACAAGTATAGAAATCAATAACGATGCAGAATGCATACCTGTCATCAGCCACTTGGAGCAGGTCTGCTACATATGGATCTTCTGGTTGAGGCACAGGGTGACTACTGATGTCAGATGGCGGCACTGGCTGGTCAATCTGCATGCGCTGCCTCCTAAATGGGATGTTTCTCTTTCTCCCACCTACAGTAAAACATGTTCACTTATTACAGATGTGGATGCTTTGTATAAAGCAATCTTATTTTCATAGCTTTATTCCTACTGTATTATTCTTCCTACTTCTTAGACCTTTTAATGTACACCCTGCCATCTAGTGAGATTACAAAACATTTATACACAGGGATGAGTGCATGCATTCGACCCAGGGTCTACATATGCAAATGCTCATCAACAAATGCACCATACTAACAGAGAACTAGGCAAAGGTTAACATATAAAAATATGGATATATTTTCCAACATTCTAAATTCTCATAATTGCCCTTTGTTTTACTGATCACACTGTGGACTTCTTTGGATGTTACAATTCTACAGCCAATCTAGCCAGTACACTTTCTATCTATCTGCATAAGTATATATACACAAATATATAAAGTAACTTTTTCTAGCAATACTACATATATGTTAAAACTATTGGTCAATTTAGATCTGTAAAGTATCCAAAGAAAAATAAATATGCCCTTTACTCGCCAAATATAGATCATTTGTTTCACCCAGAACACGGCAGGAGGGAGAGAACAAATAAATCCAAAAACACAAGAAACATTTAGGCAATTGCTTTGGCTGTTTTTTTATTTTTTTTTTTACATAGGGGTAAATGTGTTTGGACCCTCAACATTTGTCTGCTCCAGTGAAAAGCCCACCCCTAGCCAAACTCCACCGTCCACTGTTTTGTTACTAATAACCTAAGCAGTCATTCTTTTTAATCACGATTTCTTAATTGCTACTGCTTTCTTGCACACATCCTAAACTCCCCCTACTCTCAGCATACAGCTGGATAATCAGCCATTTTTTGTTTAGGGACATGCAATGTTTACACGATGCTCTGTAAAATGTACAATTCACGTGTAGAGGTAACGCAATCAAAGTAGTTCATATTGGCCCCTTGGGACACACTTGTAGTTTCCATTCTGCACAGGAGAAAGTAAAAATCGTGTAACTGCAGAGGATCTTGGACAATTTATGTATGTGCACATTATAATTATAGTTATTGTTAGGGTCGTGGACTGTGGATTTGTTGCTTTTTTAGACACTTTTTTTCCCTCCCAGACTTCAGCCAAATGCTAGAGAGTTGAGTGGGAGAATCACATGAGCCATATTTACAGTTAATTAATACATACATTTATATAATTATTGAACTTTAATATGCATTAAAAAAAAGGTAGAACATTTTCAAGCTGGATGGTCCTTTAAATCCTTGACAATAAGATGCAAATCTGAAGTCCTCTTGACATCGAGTCACAAAATTGTCTCCTATCCTATGGCCAAGAGTCCAAAAATCCATACTGCTGGCCAATAACACTTGTCTTATGCAACACTGATTACAGTCTCACCTGGTGTTTGTACAACTGCCTGCAGGTTCTTCTCTTGAAGTTGTTGTATCTTCTCTGACTTGGCTTTAGTGTCCTTCTCCATTGTTCGTATTTTGTGTACATATTGGTTATTCAGAAACTTCAGGTCAGCTGTCTGATGTTCCAGTTTCCTGAGGGATGCTTTCAAGTCTTCAAGTAAAGAAATAAAGTGTATTTGTTAGCTTAAAAGTTACTACAGAATTTACTGTTAACGAAAGGAAAATAACACATAAATGGCATCTACTACAGACAGTTCTCCCCAGGTCAAGTTGTAGGAACAGTTCACAATAATGGTTTGGACATGCACTCAACAAACATCTGGCGCTCGAAGCAAGACGCCACCCAAACATCATAGACAAAAATACACAAATACCCAGCTCTCGGTGAAAGGTGGAGCTTTATTTCTGATGTAGGCAACGTTTGAAGTCTAGCGAGTTTTCTTAAAGCAACTCATGAAATGTTGATTGCATCAGAAATAAAGCTCCACATTTCACGGATTGCTGGGTGTTTATGTCTATTGTCTAGGTAGTAGGAATAGGTAATGTACCTTAAACCTGTGTGAGTACAGTCTGATGCATACACATCCTTTAAAACTGTAAGCTTGTATGAGCAATTGTTACTGCGTGTAACAAGAACTTTAATGTTAATTATATATGACTTCAGAATATTCAAAGAGTATAAAATATATTAATATAAATATTATCTAACCAAGAATATGATACAAAATTACAAAAAGATACACAGTCATCTGTAACAGTTAAACGTGGCAAATGTGTACGCGCAAACATGTACTTCCATAATATAGGAAGGAAGAAGAGTGGAGATACTTTAAGTGCTCACATAGTAAACTAAGAAGACTAAGTCTATTGCAATTGAACTTGATCCGGGTTATGACTGGGTCTTGAAGTACCCATAGGTCTGTATCGCATACATTACATTTAACAACCTTCATCCATCCATTCCTGTGGTCCCATCAACAATTGCTGGTATTATAGCACTTTACAATATGTACATATTAATATTATGCACATTCTTATTAAACACATGTAAGAGAGCCAGTACCAGTGGGAGAATTCAAGGCTCACAAAATTATTGGAGAATTTTAATATTAATAAAGCAGATAATCTCAGTTACAGTTGAGCTTTGTTACCCGCACAATATGAACATATCAAAATACCAGATAAAAGCCCCAATTAAAGGACTGGGTGCCAAACAAGACCCAAATTTTAGTATTCAAATGGAAAAAAATATATAAAAATCACAGTGTAGCTTAAAACATGCACATCCAAAAATGGTATGATTTGTATATTCTTAAAATAGTTAAATGCACAAAACACTGCCATGATGATCTGAATAATGCTGCATGTCTTTCCATCCAAGGTAATGACCCATACCTATTGCTGCTTACATAGTACAGAATGGAGGGCATATTTTAACGGTAGGAAATGGCCATTGGTGTATGACCTTACCAGAATAAATAACAGTCAGGCTGCATAACGGACGACTATATCACAGTGTATAAAACACTCCCAGAATAATTGATGAGGTCAAACCTTTAATGTGGCGATCTGATTCTTCTTTCAGCTTTAAAAGTTCTAGATGCAGCTCATTGTTCTCTCTGACCAGTCTGGCATTTTCAGTCTTGTATGGCTCGATTACAGAATCAAAGTTTTTGCTGTCCTTCTCAGTCCTGCCAGCTGCCAACTTTACATTGCGAAGACTTTCTGTGGTGTGAACAAGATCACTGGAAAGAGTACACAAAACTGATCATCAAATCTGGTTCATAGATTTACATATCTTCAAAAATCGCATCTCGAATTACTTAGTTCTAATATTCTGTGCTCTGCACACTAGATGCCATGCAACACACCTGCAAGCTCTTGAAGCATCAATACGGAGCTGACAAAGGGGGGGGGGGGGGGGACACTCTACATTAAAATTAAAGTAAAATGGGACGCTATAGTTGTATGGGTAAAACCTTTTGTTGTGTGTAAGAAAAAGAAAAAGGACTACAGTTGTCCTTAAGGTAAAAAAAAGAAAAAAAAGTTTATTACCATGTACAATATACGGCAAATAAGAACATTTATTTTGTTTGGAACAGCCCCTTTAACGACATGCACCATTGTTTTAGTGCAGTAAACGTGCTAAACTTGCAGTTGTTATAAACTTTAAAGGTAGTGGTAATTTAAAGTTATGGTATGGTAAAGGCAAGTTATTTCCCTATCTTAGGTTAATTATTGAAATATGGGTCAGTATTTCTATAGAACATTAATATTGGTCAGTTTTATTATAGATTATAAATAAGTAGGAAAGCATTGTACAAGCATGAGCAGTGTTTAAAGGATTATTGCAGTAAGTGTCAGAAACAAGATACCTGAAAAGCTTTTCTACTAATGGCAGAGACTCTATGCCCAAATGCTGCTTGTACCCCAGCTGGTCTAGGCGCTTGCGGAGATTGATACATTTCCTTTCTGCGGCAGTACTCATGGTTACACACTTGCCAAAAACAAACAAATCGGTCCAGATTCAGGGGCTAAAATAAAAGATACAGCAGTTAGTAAGTGACTGAATATTTACATCAAGTTTATAGTACATTCGTCACCTAAAAATACAAATAAAGAGTATGTGGGTAATGTATAAAGGTTATGTGGCACAATCAGGAGCAACATTCCATTGGTGTCCATGTTGATTGCTCCAAATTTAGAAATCGCCTAATAATTACCGTTCAACCAGAAAACATGAAAGTATAATTTTGCTGCTACCCCAGTATTTGTAATCGACTACCCATCTAAATACACTTCACAAGGTATTCCACATCCAATGCTTCTATAATAGATCTGGGGGCAATGTCGAAAATATCTACACATACACAAATAGACACGTGTGGTATGTCAGTAACATATTGTTGCTAAATAATTAAATACCGGTACTTGGTTTTAAATGTAGTCATTTCTCATATGATTCTACTTTTTGTTAGAGATTATACAAATAATGAAATGTACAGCTAGCATTAATCGTTTTTTACAAGTAGTAAAAGATGATTTACACACATTAGCCCATTATCACACAGGGCTTACTTTGAATCCAAGCAGAAAGATTGCTGGGTAACTAATTCTCATCAGAACACACCGTCCTGTAACGCGAAGCTCATATACAGGAAGTTCCCTTTCCAACCAGATGCAGCTTTACATCACATGGCTCCTCCCATCATTAACCTATTGATCGTCTAAGCCTGAATTTGTACATTTGACTTCTCATGCTGTAGTCATTTAAATTGACTGGATGTGTTAATGTATAAACTAAAAAGTATATTTTTGTAAACAACCATGAATTAAAAAACAAAGTGTCCTGCACTATGTGCATACCTACAGACAGTTGAAGATACACATGGTTTTTACATCTGGGCTTTATTCCTTTACTAGTAAAATATGAAATGTCCTGCTTATTTTCCATGCTCAATTCTACAGAGCCTTGGTGTCCTATGCACTATGTCTCCGACTTGCAGACGTATTTTGATCTCATAGGTGGCACATCAGTACCCAAATTTCAAGCTAATCGGCTAGCTCTGATCATAGCCGATTCCACACAGGTGACACCAAAATTAGCTGAAACGCATCGAAACAAAGTGGTAGCCACAGTCCTCCCCATAGAGTACTATAATTGCCAGCATCCTCCCGAAATAAACTGAATATAGTCAAATTTGTCCCATAAAAGTCCTACCAAAATGGGTCAAAGTGTAATAAAATAAAAATCCTTAAAGATACATTAAATACATAAAAATGCAGTGAATTAACATTTTTTGTTTCAGCAGCCAGCAAAAAATTATTGGAGCTAGACAACCGCGCCCATACACACATATGCACGCAGACAGTCACACGCACAGATAGTTACACTTACATACACAGAGAATCACAGAGACAAAGTCACATAGAGGCAGACAGAGAGAGTGACAGAACGTCACATAGACAAACAGTTTTTGAGAAAACAAAAAGTGCGTGATTGAAAGTGTCCCATGTCCTTGCTGCTTTGCTTGATTGCAGGGGAGAGGATCACTTACTTTTTAGCTTGGTCTGCCAGGCACAGAGCATCTTAGAATCCCATCCTGCTAAACGCCGGATGTCACATGATACCCGGCACTCAAGCTTTGAAGTGCAATGCGGAGGAGCTGGCAGTGTGTGCAGACCGGCACATACTGTCCCCTCGCGCTGCGCACAACAAAAAAGAAAATACCCAGGCTCCAGGTCTCATTTCGCACAAGCTTTGTCAAGCCATGTAATATATTATATATATATATATATATATATATATATATATATATATATTAAAAAATGCTTATATTAAATGTAAATATACTATGATAATGCATAACATTAAAATTCTGTTTGGCTAACTTGCCCAGAACATATATGGAGTCAACGTTTGAATGTAACATTATGTATTAGGACAAGTCCTTTACATTTTTAATATTACAGCACATCCTGATATTGTAGGCAGGATATTCAGTGCATTCTCTCAGATGAGAAAAAGAAAGGAAAAAAAATCCCCCAGTTAAACTGGGCTTGTTGAAATTAACAGTATAATTATTCGCACAACTACAGTCACACTGAACCCTACAGGCAGCAAGTGTCTAGAACTATGTATTTTTTGCCCTTAAATGATGCCCAAACATTAGTGTGTAGGGGAGACTATGGAGCCTAGGCATGCAGCGGTTTCTGGACTGCAACTACCATCATACTGTGGCATTATAGAAAGGCGGTGGCAAATTATGGCAGTTTGGCACCTAGGCTATAGAGGCAAAAGAAAGTTAAGTTGGTGAGTTATCATAAACAGAGAGGCACCAACATTGTCTCAGATGGGAATGATTTGAGTTCTATTACGCACCACATTTCAACTACAAATAAAGGACAATAAAATGAAGTATTTATACTTTTTGCCAGCAGCACTGACAGAGTAAGTTACATTCCTAAAGCAGGGCTGGACAAATTCTGGGAGCCACGGCGCCTAACTTTTTTTAAACATTGTTTTACATAGAATTGTATGTATATTCCATTTCCCTGGCTCCTGAATTGGGTCTGCCTGGCTCCTAAAGTCCACAAAATATGTCAAGCTGTGTCCTCTCTGCCACTGAGTTATGATTTCTACAACCAAGATTTAAAAAAATAAAATTAGTGAGGTATTGTTTAACAGGACAGGACATTTTAAAATTCACAACTACAAATGGGCTAAATGTTCAAAAATCCTATCAAATTATTAAATAACAAAAAGCTTAGCTATGACAAAGAAAATTCCTATTTGTTAACATCAGTGACCCCCATAAACTCTTGTTCTGAAGTGGTGTCAAGAAATATATTTAAAACATATTATGTTTTGCAATAAATGAAACTCTAGTTTTCTGCAAATTTTGATGTATGAAGAAACCAGAAAGTTTTATTTAATTGACCTTGAATTTACTTTTATAAATAGCTGTATCCCACTGTAGACACACTACAAAGAAAAATAAACTCAATTTAAAAAGTCTGTCCTCAAAGCTGGATCTCCCATTCATTTAATACTGCTGCAAGATACAGAATCATTTCTAGTTTCACAATTACTATCTTCGGGGCCACAAAGCTGTACTAAGTAACTGAAGTATAATGTGCATTATTCATTTCGTATAGTTATAGAAACATAGAATGTGCCAGCAGATTAGAACCATTCAGCATTTTCCAAATACTTGTATTAGTATTGGAAGGCTATTCCATGTATCCACTACCCTCTCAGTAAAGTAATGCTTACAGATACCAATTTTAAACCTTTGCCCCACTAACTTAAGACTATATGTTCTCTTGTTGTGGTCATTTTGTTTAGTTTTGGTATAATGGAGGCTTTAGTATTCTGATAATTCTTTTCATAGGATTGTATAATCGAGATGATCCATAAATTGCTCCCCATGACACAGTGACAGCACAACAACCCTTTATTCCAAAGTTACACAACAATGCATCTACATAAATCCCTGGGTTCCTTAAGAACAAATGTCATCAACTTCTTAATATTGTACAAAAATATACATTTGTATTAAATAAATGAAATACTGGTTTATCAAATCATATGCACATTTTCCTCCACAGCAATGCTGTCTGCATGGAGAAGGTGGGGTACTGTCAACACGAACCCTTTTGCCAGATCAGTCACATATATACATTTTTAGAAGGATCTAAGCCACAGAGCCACTGGCAGCCTTACTACATCCACTGGAGGGACCTCGCCATCTACACATTATCCGTCCTTTACTTACACTTTTCAGTGATGACGAGCCTTATATGTTCTTTCTAAACTTTTGCACCTACAGCGACATGACAGGAAACAGTCAGCTGATGACATTTCAAGGGAGCTCAGCTACTGTCTAACTTACCGTGCCAATAGCAAACAGGCCGTCCGATAAAGCGTCGGGCTTATAGTTTCATAACATCAGTTAATGGGAGCAGCGGACAGATATCCTGGCTTCAGAGGTTGCGAAGGAATGACCCGTGTTTACCAAAGCACAGCGCCGCTGCGCGCGGCTAGAGAAGCGGTTTGAAAATGGCGCGCGGTGCAGAGTCAGTTTCCCTTGGCAACGCATCCCTGTCATTGCCTTCCAGAATGTGACGTAATGGCGGCCTAACCACTGGGCGCTAAACACAAGAGACACAATTCACCATCCTAGGTGAAACTACAGCAGATGTAGAGTTCTGCACACTTAAAACGGATTTTAATATCCGTGTATTTTTATTTCAATCAAAGCAAGTGGAATATTCACTCTACAGTATAACAGCCATGACGCCTGTGAACTACGCCCCTAACTGACGCTTAAAGCCGGGCGCACAATAGTGACGTCATTTTACGAGGTACCTTATCCGGAGCGCATGCTATTTAAAGTGACAGATGAAGGGTTAAGAACGCTGTTAATGTATAAGTTTCTAAGCAGTTGCCGTTCTGTAGATCGGGGATGTAAGTAACTGAACGACGTGTTGTATATCAGGAGTGACTAACATGTGGTGCTTCAGTGACTGTAAATTACAGCTTTTTTTTTCTGGTTGAGCATCTTAAAAACTGAGCTCCAAAACTGCAAACTTGCCAAAAGTGAGCCTGGTCTATAGTTTATGCAATGGCGTTATAGTAAGAGTCAGCAGGCAGGCACCAGATATAAATGTAGCATGGTAAGCCTGCATTTCTTAATAAAAAGTAATGGACCAACCTATCCTACTGGTGCATGTATTCCAAATATTGCATAGACCAACTGCTATGTACCATTAAAGCAGTGTTACTCAACTGATGGCTCCTGACTGGTGCTGATGTGGAGTGGGTTGCGGACGTGTGCTTTGGCTTCCTCAAAAAGTCTAATTTTTGATTGGTGGGAGGATAGGGTTGCCATCTGGCCGGTATTTTACCGGCAGGTCCGTGAAAAATTGTCTTGACCCCAATGTTAAGTCTATGGAGATAGTAGCATGGCCGGTATTTTTCCGAAGAAAATGTTGCAACCCTAGGAGAGGATCTATGGACATAGTGATGCCAGAGCTGTATTTAGTGTGAGGCAGACAAGGCAAGTGCTGAGGACAGTGTCTGCTTGGGGGGATATTGGTAATAACACTGATTTGCAGCAAGTAATCAGACCAAACGTGAATGACATTTTGTTTCAGAGAGCAAGAAGTACATAGATCGAAACACAACGCTTTTGTTCCCTGTTCAACCTCAAGCAAACATTTCATGGAACTGTCTGTTTGATTATGATTGCCTCATAATAAACTCTGTTAGTAGATCACAACAATTTGTGCATAATACCAGTGAAAAAAATATGACATGCAAACAAACACATTTTCATTGTTCTTTAATTGTATAATACAATCACATGTCCCATATCCCAAAATGGTTACATTTAAATAACACATTTCCCATCATCAATTAAAATAGCATTGTACTACAAATTCTTTGAACCTATATTTTTTTCAGGAATGGTAAGCTTGGTGTAACACTGCACTATTATGTATTTAATGGACTCCCCACTTCAGATCTGGCCAATGGTACTACAGCATGAATAAAAGGTAAACATTTCTAATCAATGTCCTTTGATAAAACTAAACACCCAACATTACAATATAGTACAGCACATCAAATCTGTAAGTGGCCTCCTTCACATAATGTAGATTGTTTATTAAATGCAAGACATTTGGGGGAAAAAATTAATCCTGTGATCTACAAAGTCTATCACAAACAATGTAGTGCACAAAATGGCTTTATTAAAGGACATAAAATGCTTATTTTTATCACACTGTTGCAAATTTAATTTCATAAGGTGCTCATTGACAATAGAAGAACTAGCATAATGACCTAGACACCATAGCTTAATTGTGCTCAATAATAACTTTAAAAAAATCAAACTGAACACATTAGCATTATTCTTTTACTAAATCATGGATGCTGTAGTAGACAAAGGACAAATTTAAAACACACCATGTGGTACAGTCTGCTAATGAACTACTACAATGGATATTGTAATTGGCATTCCACAAGGTGATATAATAAATCTGTGATAGAAAAAAAACTTGTATAACCGGAATTTTTTTTTTTAATACTTATTTTTTAAACTTACGTTTGCATGTTTGTTCCTGGTGATTGGAATTACCATATACTTACATCAGTATTTTTATTGGTGAACTGCTGGGCATGTGTGTTTCTGAGTGCTAAGATTGTTTGCTCAGATTGTTCAATTATGCAAATAACTATTGAGAAATAATAATTATTGAGCATCATGCAAAACAAAGATGATACTTAATGCTTCATATGCCACCACAAATAACAATACATATTTTTAGTTGCAAAGGCTCTTTGATATATATTATCCTATTCATTTTCTTGCTGTTCTGTAACACACAATGGGCTTTACTCATCAAAGAAAATTCCAGGAAATTGAATGAGAGTGTATATAGTGCACACACTGTTCTATATACTGGGAATATTGAGCACACATTGAGCTTTATTCACAAAAGAGAATGGCAGGGAATTGAGAAGGGAATTTCAATGAAGCTGAGTTGGTAAAACTTTTCCCAATTGACTGAATGGAATAAAATTTGAAATTCCCTGCTATTCTCTCTTTCATGAATAAATGCCAATGTGTGCTCTATATTCCCCCTGTAAATACTATTGAGATGAGAGGGTAAAATAACCTTTCTTTTCAAGCTTTGCTGCAAACAGGTTTGCTAGGGATCTGAGGAAGATTAAAGCCCTACCATTAGGGGGTCTATCATTTTGTGCCAATAGAATAAATTATAGTCGACCTGCAGCACATTCCCAGAAAGTACAACTTAGAGTCTGTGTATATATCGTGGATCGCTGAGTCAAGTTTAAACACTCACTGGGCTTAGTAGTAGGGTGCTCAATCACAACCAGGCTACTCCATTCCACAGACAGAAACTTGAATACAGTAATAAGGCACAAGATGATAAACGGCCCTCCTCATACAGTGACACTACTAGATCTATACAAATTGAAGTGAAGCAATATTCACCGTCCGGTGCAATCCCTTCGCAGATACACAGAAGCCTTACGCATTTCACTCTTAATCATAGGCATGCCTATTTCAATTTGTATGGATCTACTTGTGTCACCATCTTTGCCTTATTATTGTTCAGGTAGACACTGACGGATAATGTAAGTGACAGGGCTGTATTAAAATCATTGCAGTCCTTTAGAATGCATTTTTTTCCTAAGCAACATATATCATCCTCAGCATGAGGACAGTTGTTATTTATTTATGTCTATTTTATCTGTGTAATCGGTATGGTGACAGAAGAAGCCAATCATTTAGAAAACGTTGTTAAGAAGCCTAGTTTGTTAGTGCTTTGTATGCACATTACTGAGCATATCCTCAACTCAATTGCATTACCAGACACTTTGGGAGAGAATCACATATACAGCAGTCTGGGAAGCAGCAAAATATTACATATTGAAAACATTTTACATGAGCCTGCCTGGCTATGAAACAGTAGATTTAAACACAGGTAACTGAAAAGTAGGTTAGAGCATCCCTAATAACCTGGGTATGGTGGGACTGTGACAGTAAACTGGGGACTGATGGTAAGTATGTTACAGGGAAATATAGGATTTCAGAGAGCGGTTAGGTAGAAGAATGAGCCAACTGTACTATTCAGTGCAAACTATATGACTGACTGCAGTGTGAAGCTGCAGAGGTATATTATTTTTCATTAGCCTGTTCATGACAGGTACAATGAATATTAATAAAGACACTTGGAGGAAAAGAAACAAAATAAGTCCTTGGACATCAGGTTTACAATCAGTATCACCAACAGTCCCCTGTTAAAAATGTGCCATTACTTTATCATAATAAGCTAAATGAGTATTTCTTATCTGCTTTGAGCTTTTCACACAAAGGGTTACAACTGCTTACAATAATTCTGCTGGATGCGTAAAATGTGGCCCCCTGTCAGAACTTGTTAAATGATACATAAAGTGCTTTTTTCCTTATGTAAGCCTGTTACTAGTGAGATTGGGCAATACTAGAAAAGTATTCCAGAATGTCCTGGATGGTAAATTCCATGGTAATTCCAGCTCCTGTGTAACATTTTTCAATGAGACCCTCAAAGTGCTTGTACTGTCGGATGAACTCATCCTGCATGGAGTGCCACACCACCTGTTGGAGAAAGAAAACCAAGATACGAGTCATTTATCACATTTCAAACTCACAGTGCCAAAGGGGTGCCTTGGTATTCATATAGCTGTATGTTTAATTACAAGGGTGAAGCCTGTGTTTCTTCCTGGAGGCAATGGGTAAATCTCTCAAATTTCCCAGTTTGAAAACTCCTAGGACATTAAACAGATTCACTGAACAAGTGTTATTCACAAGATACACAGAGTACAATATTGTATGAGGGAAAAATAAGTTTGAACCTCACAGTTTCTTTCCCCCTGAGACAAAGCAAGTTGCAATTTGTGCCAAGTTATATTACCAATATATGAATGCATATACAAAAGTACACCTAAACCTTGTCTCTTAAAGGGATAGCCACCCAATTTAGAAACATCGCTGGTTAAAAGGAATTCATTTATAGTGTTATGTCTAATTTTATTTTATAATCATATCCCCATGAGGAGAGAAAATAACAGCAGAGACAATTCTGTGGCCAGGATAGCGGACAAGTGTCTAAAACACTTCTGTCGTGCTGGGAACAGATTTGACATGCTCAGATAGATGGCGCTGCTATCTTAGGAGTTACAGTCAGGTACTGATGATGTCATAACAATCTTAGGTCACAAAGTCAAACAAATATCAACATCTGCTAAAGAAAGTTTTTTAAAAGTTTTTAACACCCATTTTGTTACTTATGATCTCTGGAAAAAAAAGTGTAGAGCTACTGGATGTGTTACATTTTAAAGGACAATTAAATATTATTTTTAAACCTTGCTTTCTTAGAGCTGAGGCAGAGGCGATCAGAAGGCTTGCGAGCACGGACATAATCAGCTTGTACACAGCCAATCAGAAAAGGGGCTTGTCCCCACTTGTTTGACCAGGGTTTGCATGGAGTTAATGTTCCCATGTAAAAATGTGGGTCTCTGCACTAGAGAGAAAGTCATCGACAGAACCGAGCTACTGTTTTCCCAAACTGGGTGAGAGTATAAACTGTCACGCACTACCAAAAGCAGGGGGGATTAAAATTGACAATTTTTAAAAGATAAAATCTGATTTTTGTTTATTTAAATCAAATTTATTTTGAGATTATTTAAGATAGATTATAGTTTAAAAGTTATTCAGCATGAAATAGAGCTTAGTTATGTAGTATGAGGCTGTATATTCATGTAATGAATATTCACGTAATATTTACATTTTTGCTAAACTAATTCAGTTAATCCAAGCTGAGATAACATGCACTTTTTCACAATAAAAAAATAGTAAAAATAAACTAAGTTCATGAAAAGACCTTAATCCCATTGTTGTTCTGCAAATCTATGTACCAAGTACACTTTTTTCACTTCAGTTAATAAACCTTGACATTTAGGAAAATACAAGACTATGTATGATATATAATGTTATTGTTCTAGTTAAATTAAACAGTTTGTGTAGTTCTCCAGATATGTGTGGTTAACCTATTAAACTAAAATCATTTCTAAAATACCCGTTTTACTAATCTGACAGTTTATTCTAAATATGACATCTTCATCTGGTTACAAATATTAAGGATGATAACTACCAAGAATGAGTCTTTACATTTAAAAATCATGATTTAAATTAAGTCTTACTGATGTAAATCATGATTAAAATGGACTTTATTTAAATCAAATCCACCCTGACCAAAAGTACCTGCCAGTTTAACTTCATACTGGGGGCCCTCAATAATTCACCTGTGTGTCTACATTAGAAGCACAAGTGAAAAAAAAATGTTTAGGTGTGCTTAACTTAAAGCTAGTTAAATGCCTTATGTTACACACTCGTATCACCTTGCAAGTGGCCTTTTGTAACTCCTTTTTTTAATCTCTCTAAATCCAGCATACATTTGTTCATACATGTGCGTTCAATGAGTAATGGCAGTAGCTTGTAAGGTATACTATTTAATTCACATACCTGTAATAAGTTCTCCTCCTCACACAGATGTTTGTCCACCTTACGGTAGAGGTTGTCCAGCCCCTTCTTCACTTCCTTACCAGGGTAGTCCTTTATGACTTTCCGCAGTTCTTGCTTGCTGAAAGCCAACTGGTAGCTTACCTCCTCATAACCAATCCCCTGGGCAACACGAGCTTTCACCCCTTCAAAGAAAGTCTTCACAAAAACATAAAATCACATTGAAGAAATCTGTAACATATTCTGACTATGGGATCTACTAAGAACCATTTGGGGGCAAAGTTCTAAACTTGGAGCATGGAAACCAATGGAATGTTTTGTGCAAATTGCTCCCAGATCTGCTCTTCATGCACAGACCACAATGTTTCAGTTACAAACTCAAACAAATTCTAGGAGCCAGGATAGAACTCTATGGAAGTATACTTTCCCTGGCTCTTAAAAATGACTAGGCTTAATTGATCTGTTGGGCTTCAGAAACCTACAAATATTTGTCAAGCTCTAGGCCAGGCACAATTCTCAATTAAAGAAAACTTTGTGCCACTGTGATAATTTTAAAATGGAGTTGTTAACTGTATTAACCAGAAACTGGCTTACATGTTGACAGAAAACCCACATTTTGTTGTACCCAGAAATACAATATATGGTGTAGGTTTATAAAATCCACTGGGCACTTATTTACAAATTAATTTAAAAACAAAATGATATTGCATTACATGACTTCCTTAATCCTTAAATAAATATTGTATCTTTAAATCATAAATGTTAAAGTGAAGCTTACATTGAGTTTTTCCAGCGGGTGTCCCAGGGAACATATGACGTATGACTGAAAGTGGTCACCATATTTTTGCTTAGCTTCTCTCTTCTCGGCTTCTAGACAGGATATCTTCAAGCGGGAGAGAGTAGCAAAAATGTGGTGGAAGTTCTCCATCATCACCACATCCCTGGGTGTCTTCTGACTTTCATTAGCTACCTTTTCAACTAGTATAAAACACAAAAAGGTGGAAATGCTTAACCAGGTACACATCCATATCCCTGGAATAAATACACATACAGCAACATGCACTGCATTGTACCACCTTACCCTTCATTTTCTCAGTACAAGTTGGTGTAGTGTCAGAAACAGATACTAGTCGCAACTTTCAAAAAGTGCAACTTTCTGGTCCAGGAATATCACTAGCACACTGGGACACAAACACTTCCCAATAAAAGTGGACAGGAGTAGATATAAAAATGTAGCCAGGGGAGGGGAGAAGTGTGTCGCTCTACCTCCTATGAGAAGAAAGCCATGTTCTAGACAGAGCTCATTTCAGCCCATTTGAGTGGTCTTGCAATAACAAAGGGAAAGTGTTGTGAAAAGGGCGTAGCCAGGGGAAGAGTGTACCGCTCAAACTTGTCTTCTGCCTGGTTAAAAGTTATTCTTGAGAGTTTTCATAACGTGACTGCAACATATATTACAATCTGTTGTTGTGCTCTTGTGATATGAGTTTTTACAATTCCATCAGAGGTCCTGTGGTTCTTTCATTATCACTAGTGAGTCTTTAAGAGACACTCGTGCTTAGGTCACCTGGTTCTGTAAAAATGCATGGCTGGAACTTGTGTACTACCCCTACATATCCAACGGATGTATGTTCAAGTTAGTGAGATGCTTGTCTTAATTACATTTATTCCTGTGAGAGATTCTTCAGGAAACAAGGAATGGATTATACTTCCAGTCACGATGCAATAACAAGGGGTTGATATGTTTTTAAATAAAGTGGTCAGGCAATGCTAGAACCTGTGGCAAATCATTAGTTGTATAGATATGATATGTAAACCTACCATTGATGAAAACTGCTTTGATAAGTTTAGTGTAAGCTTTGTCCAGGTCTCCTCGTCTCTCCGCTATTCGGAAAATTGACTCTGCAAGTTCGGCAAACTCTTCAAAGCCGGACACGAATGGAAGGATGCCAACTTTGCTTTTCTTTGAGATTTTCACATCTTCCATCTGCTTGATCTGGCTGATCTAAAGGGTCACGCACACGAGAGAAAATGGAAACATGGCAATCAATAGAGAAAACAATATTTTATCATTAAACAGATGACAATCAGCATTGAAGGGGTTAACTGGATCAGAGCCAGTTTGCCTAGCAATGGAGTTCTGAGGAAGCAATCAGCATTGAATGGGTTAACGGGATAAGAGCTGGAGTTACCTAGCAATGGGGTTCCGAGGTCAAGCAGTAGGCATTGAAATGGTTAATTAGATCAGAGCAAGCAATGGGGTTTTGAGGTCAGGTAAACAGCATTGAAGGGGTTAAAGAAATAATAACGGCTAACATGCCGATAGAAGATATTAAACTACAAGGAAAGGGGTGGCAGCTCAAAAGACCATTCTTTCTGAAAGGTAGGTTACACAAATATCTCCAGTAAAATATTACTATTATAATAATAGCACACCCCTGTGAAGATATAATGCACAGGAGAGCTGATGGGGAAAAAACAAAACATACAATAGAATGAATGCAGAATCATTTATAACATTGCTCTGGCATGTTCTTTGTTGGGCTGGTAACGTGTGATGTCAGTGAACCCACCACAGAGAATCACACTGATAACATAGTCATGGCTGGAATTTCTTTTCCGTTACAGAATTTTGTTTCTCTGATTGGAAATATACTCAATAAATGGAATCAAACATACAAAACGTTCAGCTCTTACTATGCACTTGTCAAAGTTTCTCTTCACGGTCACTAAGACATTGCCCAGTGTGGTACTCAAAAACGAGGCAGAGTCTACATTTTCTGCTGTCCAGACATGGTGACTCATCTTCACCAGCATGTATAGAGAGTTAAAGCTGTCTATTTTATCACCCAGCGCAATGAGATTGTTCAGTTCTGGTTCAATGCAGCGAAATATGTAAGTCATCATCTGACGTATCATATCTTTCCTGTGATGAAAACAAGAATTAGAGTATGGTTTATATTAGATGACTGGGCTTGGCAAACCAAAAGAATAAGAGCACTGGCTTTGAAAATTCTACTGCATGTTCCTAACTCTTGTTTGTATTTATATTGATCCAAATCAATGTTTTTTTTTATCATAAAAAACAAACACAGATTGTGAAGTAGACAAAAACCAACTGACACATCGAATGTGCCCCACAATCTCCAATATAATTATCTATTGATTCCTCCGGATAGCACTATGCATGTTCCAGGCATTCTTTCCATACAATTAGTCTATTAGCCTTTATTATGTCCAATATATTATTAAAAATAATGAATTTAGCAGGGTCTTACATTTCCCTTGAATACCATGACTTAGGGCTTCAGTATTGGCTGGTTATATAGTGGGTTTTTTTTATATATATTTTGCAAATATTTGGATCAAGAGAACAAAGTCTTTTAAAAGTTCCACACCTTGTCCTCCTCAGCCAGAGCAGTTGGCTTGGGAGATCTAGCAGGGAGCGTGGCAGCTCAAGGAATCTACAGTACTGTGGGGAAGGCAAATATTAACGAGCACAATATGGGCACTGGGGCAAGATTATTTTATATTCATTGTGTGTGAGTGTCAGTGTGTGTATGTTTGAGGAGCAGAATGTGTAAGTGTGTGTGTGTGAGTGGCAGAGTGTGTATGTGTGTGTGAGTGGCAGATTGTGTAAGTGTGAGTGTCAGAGTGTGTGTATGTTTGAGGAGCAGAATGTGTAAGTGTGTGTGTGTGAGTGGCAGAGTGTGTATGTGTGTGTGTGAGTGGCAGAGTGTGTATGTGTGTGTGTGAGTGGCAGAGTGTGTATGTGTGTGTGTGAGTGGCAGAGTGTGTATGTGTGTGTGAGTGGCAGAGTGTGTATGTGTGTGTGAGTGGCAGATTGTGTAAGTGTGAGTGTCAGAGTGTGTAGGCAAGTGTCTAAGTGTGTGTGTGAGTGGCAGAGTGTGTATGGGTATGTGAGTGGCAGAGTGTGTACATGTGTGTGAGTGGCAGAGCGTGTACATGTGTGTGAGTGGCAGATTGTGTAAGGGTGAATGTGTACGTGTGGGTAAGAAAAAGATTGTGTAAGTGTGAGTGTCAGAGTGTGTAGGCAAGTGTCGAAGTGTGTGTGTGAGTGGCAGAGTACAAAATAATGTCCACTTTAACATGTTTTTGGTCATTGGTGTTTTTACTTGGCTTCATTCACCTTCAAATATTTCAGTATCTAAAATAATAAACCAATTAACAGAAGTTGTTCAGCTCAGACATTGCTACTAGAGTGGGCACAGACACTGCAAATGAGGCGTAAAGCTCAACAAATGTTTTTCTTTACTGTATTTCAGTCATATGGCTGAAAAGACTTGTTACAGAGACATGGTTATGATCCTAATAATCAACAGGTGAATGAATGGCTTCAGGCTACAAAAGAAGGAATCAACATCTCCCATATCAATGGGTGGACTTTTGCTGCACATTATTGCAACGGTTGAATGCAAAATCAGAATGAAGGTGCAATGACAGGCCACGTATAGCAGACAATGCAAAATGGTTTAGTAAAAAAGGACCTAAACCAGGATTTGCTGACCATCTTGTGAGCATTAATCACTAATCCCCAGATTAGATCATGTAAGTGCAGGGGTGGCAAATGTTTTTGAGAGCAAATGTCCAAATTGTTGATAATCTGCAAAAACTCCCATGGTAATTTTGAGCAGCAAATGAATATGTATTACATTTGTATTGTACATTATACAGATGTGGGAGGATATGGAATTAAGTGTAGGTTATGGCTGGAGTTCATGGGAGAGGACACTAGAAGGCACTATGGGGCATGCATTTATATATATGTATATTTATAAATGACATATTAAAAAAAAATTATGAAAAGGATGTTGAGGCCCGTTTAACACCAACCAATATAGTTGGGACTGGAGCAGTCAGACATTTTACAGTCATTACCCATTAGCACAACAATTCCTGGTAAAAGCACATTTCCTTGAGTTATACTCAACTCTTTTCAGCATTTAGGCTCCTAACCTGGATTCTAAAATACAGATTTTGTGGTAAAAAAGCTCTTAGATCTTAAAGAATAAATGTATCAGGAGCAACAGTGTAAACACTAGATTGGCGTGAGATATAAGCAGTCTCGGTACGTACTCTGATAACACCGCCTGCTGTACTCCAGTACTTGACGATCGAGATGAAATTCCTCCATCAGCATCATCTGTATCACCCTGCAATGGAAGCAGAGGTTCATTTATGGAATTTTACATTCAAACACACATTTTCTTGCAGACCACAAAAAGCCTTGTCTAGCTTATTCCGCCTCCAATTTGATTCCTCAGATCTTTAATAGCGCACACATTGGCTGAGAGAGTTGATAACTATGTAAATTAATAGATGAAAAGATGCATCAACCTGTTAACCATTTATTAACCAAAATGGTCCTTTATTAACCTAATGTGTCAGGACTGCACTTATTAAAGAATGTAGTGCATGTTGTAAAGACTGTTAGACCCGGAAGCTGTCACAGGGGCATCCATTTTGTTTCTGAAGTGGCCAACATGATTAGACATGCATATTTGTTTTTGGCCACTTTTTTGTATTTTCATTTATACTATGGGAGAATAGATTGTTATGCAAAGAAAAATGTTTGTGTTATTTGACATTAACAAAAAAGCAGTCCAAAAGAAGTTCATTCAAACAACCCCCCCCCCCCCCCCCCATTTATAGGGCTAATGAGATTATGGAATTTAGGTCCAACGGACCTCACCTTGCTGTCAAATGGGCCAAATATGGTCCCCCTGCCCTAGAATGATGTAAAACACCTGAGAGTTGTTGTCAGAGGTATTATATAGTTAGTTATGGCTGGAGCTAGAGAAGTAACAAGGGTGAGAAGAATGAGGCACTAGCTGTGGGTGCATAAGATGAGGGGGTGCAGATCGGTTCTCTGCAACTGCAGTCTGGTAGCACAGACCACAATACGTAAGGTATAATACAGGTACCAGTGCACTGTGGGGTGGCGAGCAGAGCAAAGGAGCAATTTAAAGGTGAACTCTACTACGGACTACCAGAGCACAGTCCTCCTGCTCCTTTCACTACACAACACAACTAGGATCACGACAACCTGTTGGTAAAGAGAAAGGTAAAGGCAAATGGGTGTGCGGTAAGATAACAGGAAATAGAAGGAGGGTTAATAAATAAATATATTCAATACATATATGTGATATCTCTGGTACAGTGGACAGGCTTAAGGAACGTATCACCAAAAATACTAAATAAGTCAAGTGGTATTATTCTCATCCACTATAACACTCTACATTAAGTTTGTCTATTTATACTTTTGTATAAGCTATTAGTTCTCTACAGAACAGTATGGAAAGAAATCCTAAAGGGCATTTGATGGAGAAATTGCAACAACAGCAGTCTGACTTCCTATTAAATGGTTAGCATTTTGTGCAAAAAGAGGGCTTCCTACTGAACAGCTCTAAGCCATTATCTTTAGGAATCACAATTTCTTAGCCAGACTGACATTAACAAAACCACAACAGATGAGTGAATTTAATTATTCATAGTGTGAGAATTTCGGGAGACTAATCGCCCCTCCATGCTTTCTTAAAAACAATCTATTATTGTAGTACTGTGGTTTACTTATCTGTTCCTGCTGACATATTAGCCTTGTTTATCTGCACACTGCTATTTTCAATATTGAAATTTAGATGTGTTTGCTTGGCCTGACAGCAACTTCAGAGATACATATTGTATGACCACCTACCAGTTTACACAAGACACCTGCCTGTTATTCTTTATTTGTCAGTACACAAGTCGGGTCATTAATATGCCGCTCCCATAAGTTCTATAGCTTTGTTTTTCAATGCGTAATGGGTGTCCAAGATGTTAATCATGCCTTGAATTAGATCATTTACTCTGTACCGTACGACAACCAAAGAAGCTGTGATAGTATAGATTTTCATTGACCCAGGTAATGCCGGCATATTATATCTACGCATAAATCTTAACCAATCCATGTTTTTGCATTGACGTTAGTTACTTGACAAAATGGCTAAAATATTCTTATCTTAAAGGACAACTCTCAGCAAAAAAAAAAGTTACATAAGAATTGAAAGATTGCATCAAGCATAGACATTTTAAGTAGAAATGCTTTAATGAAAGAATATAGCTAAAGCATCTTATTGAGCCTCTGCTTGTATAGCTCTATCCAGAGGTAGAAATGTTGTTAAGAATCTTGGGTCAGATGAAAGAAGATCAGTCCCAACTGACCCAAGATGTCTGCCTCCTGACAGTGCTATACAAGCAGAGAGGGCTCAATATGATGCTTTACAGTTATTTCATTAAAGCATTTCTATTTAAGATTGCTACTTTTAATATCATTTTTCAATTAAACATAACTATATTTTTCCCAACAGTTGTCCTTTAACAGAACCAAATCCCAATAGGTTTACAGCTTCTCTATCATTAACCTTATTTTTTCCCTTATTATATCAAATATTCACAGCAGGACCCCTTTAACCCTGTGTTGGTCCTGACAATCATCATCTGAAACAGGTGAACCTAAGGATTTTAATATTTTCATGATAAATTATGGGTTAAAACAATGATGACACCATCAAAAGGCATTATCTTTCCTTAAATAATGTATACCTCGTGTGGGTACACTAAAAGATCTGGTGCTTAAGATGTTAAAAAGGACTCTGCTTCCCTCTTCTTCCAGTCTTATCCTTAACTTTAATGCCGTCCTGCCTTGTGTAAGCAAAACACTCTGTTTTATAGGTACTCAATCTTTTATAACACACTTAAAAGCTAACAGGATATTAGAAACGCATGAAATGAAGTCTAAATAATGGAGTAATGCGCTGTACCATGGGTGTCCGAGTCATGCTCTGATGCTGGGATAGATTAAAGAATTTACTGATGAAGTCTTGCTCGGCCAGACAAAGAGGCTCCAGTTCACTCAGAACTTGCGCGAAGATCTGAAAAGAAAATGTAAGTACACTGAGCTTTCGTATCTCCTGAAGAACGTTTACGCATTTAACATTCTGTCCTATGATTACTTCAGTTTTGCCCTCTGTGACTGGTGTAATGTACTCAAAACCATTTTTATTTTGTCCACAGAGATCTGCCCTTAGAGGGTTTGTTACATCAACAAGTCAAGCTTGTAAGATGCACACATCGGATCTGCATATTATAATTAGTGGAACATCTTTATATTTGATAGATTCCCAAGCAAAATGAATCAGTCATCGACCAAGGTTGCAATCTTTATCTATGTACACATCAAACTTATCCTGAGATACCTCACCATGTGCTTTATATCTGTGTGCTAACAGCAAAGAGGCCTGGTCTGTGCATTGTGTTAGCAGAATAACACAAGCAAATACATAAAATAAGAGAAATACATATTTTACAAGTGTCTGTGGTGCCTCTTGCTTATGAGATCACATTGTAGTTTGATATGCAAATTAACTACTTTTGAATGGCAAATGTGTAATTTGCATATGAAGCCACAAGGTGAGGTCATGAACAGGAGACCCGACAGACATTTTTAAAACATATTTTTCTCTCATTTTATGCATTTGTTTGCAATTTAGTCTCTACATTCACAGTTAAAAGGGACACTAAACGTTATATTCTAATATAGAAGCACAAGTGAAATGTTAGTTGTTCCTAGTGTGAGGAGAACTGGAATGTACTTATGATAGTACAGGGGGGACCACTGAGGCAAGGCGAGCCCCGCTTTCATTGGCTGTGTGCACGCCGATGTTGTCAGCACACAACAACCACTAACTGCTGTGTCTCAGATGAGAGACACAGCACATATTAAACCCTTGTGTATCTATTAAGATACAAGTCGGGTTAACTTCAAAGTCCCAGGACATGTTTTTATTTAACCCTGGATTAAAAATAACACCATGGAAATACTCAACAATAGAGAAAAGAAACACAATAACAGCCTATCAAAACAAACTAAATACATAGCAGACTTATAGGGACATTAAAATGACATTAAACTAAAGGAGTGCTTACAGGGATTCTAACCTTAACATTGTAAATGTGTATGTGGTGACTCCTGGTTATGACATCACCTTGTGGCTTGATAAACAAATTATACATTTCCCAAAGAAAATAGTTCATTTGCATACCAAGTCACAGGGTGATGCCATTCACTGTTACATAGTTGTTTCTAGTGAATATGACCATCTATGGAATCTATCATCACCTTGGTAGCAACCCAGAAGTCAATTTGGAACCAAGTGAATTGACGTGTTGCTCAATGTATCTCTTTATGGATACGAGATGTAAAGGATCTTTGGAGAAAGTCACAGTTAAATAACTAGCATGGTCAAGCAACCTTAGAAATAGTATGGGGTTCACCTTGTCAAACTTGGTCCTGTCTGCTACGTCCAAATCAGAAGCAGACATGTTTCCCATGTCTAGTAATGAGGATGACTGAGACCTACGGCTGCCTGAGCTCTGCACCGACAGTTTGTTCAGACTAGATGTTGACCCAGTCAGTTTTCCAGAGCTGCCATGGAGACCTAGAAAGGCCGGCAAAGAAGTAAGTAATCCATGCAGAGAAGACATCATGTAGGTGCAATGGAAAATCAGGTCCTTTTTTATAGCAACTTCCTACATTGTCTCCAAGATACGACAATATTATACATACTGGTGAGATAGGGGAAACAGCACATTGCAGATTTTAAACAGAATGTAGTTTTGTTACTGTGACACACAAAATTAAATTTGCATATTATATACATCATATGCCACTTTTTAGTGATTCTGCACACACTTCTATGTGCAAAGCTGTATTGTGTGTACATGATATGGTTTTAAAGATACAGTGACATTAAAACTAACTTGTATAACTACAGAGCTGGAGGAACCAAGTAAACAGCTCACCCTGACTTTAAACGGTCAGGGCTTTTTAATTTCTATAGCCTAATTTGCCATTGAGCAATAGTTGTAGCACAACCCCCATCATTCCTTGTGCTCTCACTTACATCATTAAGTGGTTATACAATAAGAAAATCATTTTTCCACACAGAAAAGGTATTTAGTAAGGAACAGCAAAGAGTATAAATAAGCTTGTAGTATTGATAAACATTGCTAAGGCTCTAAGGATTTCTCTTTATTATGACCTTTTAAACTACATTTTTTAACCTAGTATGACGAGATCTGCCTGACCAGCCTGCTCTGAATCCGTACTCTGAGCGATGGCGACATTGCCAGCAGCTGCCACTTCCAAAGCACTGCATCATGGGCTGTGCGTGGGATGTGTGGGAGCATCTCTCTGTAAAAGGAAGCAACGTCCATTACCTTCCTTCAAATACCTTGTAGAAATGACTAGATTATTATTGTAATGATAACATCATTTACATTATTAAAGCCCTGCTATTGTAAATGTTATCTGTATAAGACAAACCTATTAATACCCTTCACTGTTCCATATGGTACCTCATGGCAGTAGCCCTGCCATGAAGTGCCACTCCCTCTAGATGTGCTGTGTGATTGGTTGTTATATAATGTGAATATACCCAATCCCAACATTCATTACACAGGACATCACAGTACACCATGCAATCAAGCCACAGTTTTCCATATTAATTTACTCCATAAATATTTAGCAGATTACTGGATCCCAGTTCCCAACATATGACAGATTTGAAAAAAATGTAAATTAAATCCATTGTGATCAAGTGATTGTTCATTTGGACCCAGTCATTCCTCAGCAGTGGTAAATTGTGCGATAGAGGAACTCGGGAGTCATACTCACTCTCAGTCTCCTGTTTGACGGCACTTTCCTTTCGAGGCAGCGTAGCTGGTTTTGGATTAAGTTGCAAGCGTCAAAGACAAAGATGCGTTAGAAAACAGGCATTTAGCATGGACCATGCACAAGAGGCATGTTAGGCACTAGTCAGCAAAGAAACATGCAGAAGGATATGTCAAGCAGTTAAAGGTTACATGGATAATCTGACATTAAAAAACACTGAGGGAATCCTGTATTAGAACCTTTCCATTATTAAATGATGGATAAATCTAGAACAAGAACAACAGACTTGTTAATATGATGCCAGCAGGATGGAGACGCAGTGAATCCTCAAAGATTGGGCAGCCTGTTACCTCCATAGTCACTGAGAATCTATATCCATGTACGATACCTTTCACCCTGGAGACCTTATAGCAGGATTTGACATACATTTGCAAACTTTGGGAGCCAGACAGAAAAATTCAGGAGCCAGGGTAGTTATCTGTAGGAGCCAGGGTAATGGTACGTTCACAGAGTTCTATATAAAACAATCAAATAAGTTAGGAGCTAACGGTGGGTATCTTATGAGCCATGGCTCCCTGGATTTGTCAAGCCCTGATTTATAGTACAACTTACACATCTCAAGCACAGGACACCACACCAATCTCAGTCTATGATTTCTGTTTTAATGATGTAGTATAGTAATATGGAAAGATATGATTAGCATTACTTTTTGCTTTACTATATTTATGGTTTATCTGGGGGTCATTATTATAGGTGGTTAGTGGGCAGTTAGTCTTAAACAGTGATGACTGTCCTTTGCACTGCAGATGTTTGGAACTACATATCCCATGATGCTGAAACATCTGCAGTGCCAAGGTTAGCCATCACTGATCTAGAACATGGTAGACTGGTGAACAAAGGCATAACCATAACCAGATCATCTTAAAGAGATATTTTAGATCCATGTTCCATGAAATAAGTTAAGCGGTCTTCTTCTCATAGCTAATGCAATACATTATTTTTTGGGTTTTGTAAAGATTGTTGGTACCATGTAACATACAAAAGATGCAAAGCAAGGTCACCTGAAAGCAAGAATCCCACACCAAGCCTGGCCATCCCTTAGCATGATACAAAGACAATGATAGCACTATTTCAGATGATAGTGTTGAAGATTGCTGTCCAGAATACCAGTGCTGAAAGGCACAAGCTGGAGGCTACTACCCAGCTTTTATGCCAATCCAACTCACACACACACACACACACACACACATATATATATATATATATATATATATATATATATACACACACACACATTGTGTATATATATATATATATATATATATATACACAATGTGTGTGTGTTTGTGTGTATATATATATATATATATATATATATATATATATATATACACACACAAACACACACACATTGTGTATATATATATATATATATATATATATATATATATATATATACACATACATATATAAAAATACATATACACACACACACATTATATATACATTTACACACACACACACACACTATATATATATATATATATATATATATATATATATATATATACACACACACACACACACACACACACACAGGGTACATCTCTGTGTAGACTAACTAAGGGAAACCAGAGGATAGAAAATACCTATGCGTAGACTAATTCAGTGAGACCAGTGGATGGAGAATACTTATACATAGAGTAATTCAGTGAGACCAGTGGATGGAGAATACTTATACATAGACTAATTCAGGGAGACCAGTGGATGGAGAATACTTATACATAGACTAATTCAGGGAGACCAGTGGATGGAGAATACTTATACATAGACTAATTCAGGGAGACCAGTGGATGGAGAATACTTATACATAGACTAATTCAGGGAGACCAGTGGATGGAGAATACTTATACATAGACTAATTCAGGGAGACCAGTGGATGGAGAATACTTATACATAGACTAATTCAGTGAGACCAGTGGATGGAGAATACTTATACATAGAGTAATGGGAGACCAGTGGATGGAGAATACTTATACATAGACTAATTCAGTGAGACCAGTGGATGGAGAATACTTATACATAGAGTAATTCAGGGAGACCAGTGGATGGAGAATACTTATACATAGACTAATTCAGGGAGACCAGAGGATGGAAAATACCAATGCATAGACTAATTCAGGGAAACCAGGGAAACAGACTAAAAGTTTCTTAGTGTAGAATATTGTTAACTTGGAGGTTTTCGATGTTTACTGTAATGGTCTACGGGCAGGTTGGAGGTTCCACAGAAACTGGAAATAGATGATTATATCTGAGAGAACCCCCAAATGTAAAATGTTCTCAGTTTAGCAAGCTTACCAAACTTCTTCCCTTCTTTAGTCGCACCAGACATCTTGTTCTTAGCAACCTCAATAAAGTCTCTGATCTCTCTATCGTACAAGCGCACAATGTAATCCTTGTAATTCTGTAATAAAAGCAAACACTGCTCACATATCCTGTGAAAAACACCTCCTGGGCAATATTAGGATGGAATTCAAAGTAATTGCACATTCTAGAAGCTCTCAGGGTGTGGCAAATCATTATAGATCTATCATCTCTGGGTCTATTGGTAATTAGATCTGTGTGCCGCTGACAATTATTTCATCTCATAATTCAAATTCTTGTTTGAATACAGGTGGCACATCCTAAAGCCCTAATAAACAGCATATATTTTCAGCCCAATGTTTTTCTAGTAGGCTTCTGATTTTTATTTTTGCCGTGTCTACTTATTATTACTGGGAGACATTTGAAAAGGAACGTATGTGCATTGCAGGGCATAATGGTATATTGTGTGCAGAAAAATAATGAAATGAATGACATTGGTGGAGCGATCTTATTAGCACTTTAATGAGCTAGTTAGTGCCCATTGTTTCTTATCCTGGTCTCATCCAGGGTGACGGCACAATTGCCCCTTGCCATGGTCAGTCATATCAGTGCCAACTCATTCCCAAAATATATGTATACAGGGTGAGTATCCCTTACCCGAAATGCTCGGGACTGGCAGCATTTTGGATAACGGATACTTACGGATAATAGATCATTTCGGCAGCACCAGCCCTAAAAATGATCTATTTTACCCAAATTCAATGTGAGCAACTTGCTCACACTGTATTTAGGTAATATAGATAATTTCCAACAGTGGACCTGTTGAACTTACCTGACCCACGGTGCTGCCGAGATTATCTGTCGTCGTGTGTAGTCCCTCCCTCCTGTTGCAGCATTTTGGGAACTACATTTCCCATGAGCGCTGGCTTCTCATTTATAGCACCCGGGAGGGTGAAGCAAAGGAGCATTACTGCAGGACGCCAGAAAGGCGAGTATCCCTTATTCGACTTGACCCACAAACCCAGTAAGGGATACTGAACCTGTATGAGATATATATATTTCTGTTATTGAACAAAAATCTGATCTGCGTACAAACCTTGGTAAGCCCATCATATCTGGTGTATTCTGTGGTTTTAAGCCACTCCATTAGTTTGGCATACTGTAGCAAATCACGGTGGAAAGGATGGTGGCTTGGCAGGGTCATCTCACCAGAAAGTGTAGAACCCTGATCATGGCCCTTAGAGAACCAGGAAAGAAAGGAAGTAAAGGTAATGGTTACACAGCACACAGATCATACTCTATTCTTCCATTTTCACTTGCCAGGTTAGAACACACATTGCAGCAGACACGTTTATTATTATCAAGAAGAACCTTCATTTTTATTATAAACACATTCCTCAGTCATTTAAGTAGATATAAAAAAAAAAAACAGTTTGAAGTCACCCAAAAAAAGTGTTACTGTACCATTCTATTGGCCATTTGAAATATTGGAAGAGGGTAATGAGATTTGAAATCCAGCAACAACAGGAAGGACACAATTTCTTGATATTGTAACAGAGAGCTTTTGTATCAAAAGGGCATGATAACAATCAGAACAAAGCCGGATTATAATGGTACATATGGATCAAGGTAAAGCTATGACCTCACTAATAGATACTGCACTGCTTAGTAAACATGGACCAGTAACTCATAAATTAGTAAGGTGTTTAAGAGGAATTTATTTTTACATTTTACCCACAGATGGGTATAAGTACAAATACCTGTCAAGAGATTTATGGTGCACCATAAATTATGCATTATTTTAGTGTTGGACAAATTGGTCAAGCCAATTAAGTGTGATACAGATTACTCAGGCGGACTGCATTATAGCTGCTCTGTATGTACTACTAGGAGGGTGAACTTCTTAACAACGGACTCAACAAATCCATTCACCTCCATTATTGCACAGTCTGCTGAACTCAACAAAATTAGTCTTGGCAGTGGAACCCTACAGGAAGCATCTAACTGTGAACTATCAATTCTACTCAAAGAAAAAACCCATAACAACCAACAACATTATGGGTGCTTTAACATGATTGTAACAGTAACAGTGAACATTGTTCCATGGTTCAAAAGAGTAATGGCAAGTACATAGGGAAGCTATCGTGGGCGCAAGGTCACAGGAGAAAATACAATGTAACATGATGACAATATAGTAAATGTAAAAAATGTTTCATCAGTATAAGACAACAATAAAAAAATATATATTAACCAACTTATAAAGTTACTTCAAAAAGAGAAAATGTTTCTAAACAGAAGATATAGTGGTTCAAAACACATATTTACTTAGAAGATGGTTATTTTTTTTGTTTAATCTGACCAGATTTGATCTTTTCAAATGACAATTACCCTCAGATTCAAATGGAAACCTACCTTATAAAACGTATGGTAAATTGCTACAATTATGTTGTTCATATTAATGTTTTCTTACGTTACCTCATTTTTATTAACATTGAACAACACAAGTATGAACCAAAATCCGTGGGGTGTGAGGTTTTATTTTCCTTTTGGTTACATGTTATCATGTCCTAAGAAAGACGATGGGGTTTGGAGTTTTAATCTAGGAATGTAACTCTATTAGTTGAGGGAACAACTTTGTATTTATTTATTTTTAAAAAGTCAGCACAGAACAATTTATTTTTGGATACAAATGGTAGGGACTCAGTGTTGTCTTGTTTTTTTTATTTCTTTTGAGAATAAATATTAAAAACTATTATTGAAGAAAAAAATAAGAATACATTTGGTTATACAATACTTGTGTTTACACTGATCAATTTATGGCTAAAAGTGTGAGAGACAGGCCACAAGCAGGACTCGAGAAGTAAATCCAAGCGAGAATCAGAAACCAATGCACAAATTAGCACTAACTCCGTCACAGAGAAATAGCAAACACTTTCTTATTCCTGAAAACTAACATGCAAGTTGCCAATTCATGCAAAGATACTATCATTAGTTTCGAGCTTCCTGCGATTTGACCTACCATTTCAGACCTTGTGTAAGGGTGGTGCAAGGGTTCAAGAATATTGGGCTTCTTCACATAACGCACATGCGTCAATCATCTGGAGAAGAAGCAGGTGTCCGGCAGCACCCGTCTATTACACTGATGCCTGCACCTCCAGGACAACGGAGCAGATTACCGGTGAGAGCTGAACCTGCATGTGTGTGTGCGTTTGTGAGTAGAAGTGTGTGTGTGTGCGAGTATGAGTATGATAAGTGTGTGTATGAGTATGTTAAGTGTGTGTGTATGAGTATGATAAGTGTGTGTATGAGTATGTTAAGTGTGTGTATGAGTATGTTAAGTGTGTGTGTGAGTATGAATATGATAAGTGTGTGTGTGTGTGTGAGTATGAGTATGATAAGTGTGTGTGTGTGTGTGTGTGTGTGTGTGTATGTGAGTATGAGTATGATAAGTGTGTGTGTGAGTATAAGTGTGTGCGAGTATGAGTATAAGTGTGTGCAAGTATGAGTATAAGTGTGTGTATGAGTATGAGTGTCTTTATGAGTATAAGTGTGTGTGTTTGGGTATAAGTGTGTGAGTATGAGTATAAGTGTGTGTGGGAGTATAAGTGTGTGTGGGAGTATAAGTGTGTGTGGGAGTATAAGTGTGCGTGTATGAGTATAAGTGTGTGTATGAGTGTGCGCGTGTATGAGTATAAGTGTGTGTATGAGTGTGCGTGTGTATGAGTGTGCGTGTGTATGAGTGTGCGTGTGTATGAGTATAAGTGTGTGTGTATGAGTATAAGTGTGTGTGTATGAGTGTGTGTGTATGAGTATTGAGTATAAGCGTGTGTGCGTCTTTGTGGTCTGCAAATTTGTGTCGCTCAAAAATTGGGCACTCGGGACCAAAAACGTTCGCCATCACTGCCCTATAGCATTTAGTAGTTTTATGGTACTTTTTAACTGTTCTGCTCATCAAATTTAACTCTGAAATAAAATTGTACTTTCTTCACCACTCCATATTGTGCCAAAGCAATAGTTGCATACATTTTTTTAATGGACATAAATCTCCAATATCATTGATGTAATCAGTAAACTGTATTCAGACTGAACAAGCAAGTCACACTTAATGGTGTCTATTCAATGAAAGACAAACTGTGGTTAATGGACAAGTGCACTGCATCAGACAATAACAGCTAGGTTGAAAAATTCTCTAACATGTCTGTCTTTGCAACTCCGCTATCAATGTCTGATTTTTGCAGTTCACTTGTACGGAATAGAAAAAGCACTTGTGAGGAACGTCGGTGCAGACAGGCACTGCAGTTGTAGTAAAGAAGTTAAACGTGTCACCGCAAGCCTGCTCTGTAGATGACTAAAACAGGGACAGACCAATAAATCTATTTTAAAAGGCTGAACAGTTTTTTGACAAAACTCTTCTTGTGGCTTTTTTTTTTTTTTGTTCTATATTTAAAGAGACCGTATCACCTGAACATTGTTTTTACTGTGCATGTAGAGCATACAAATGATTCAAAATTATCTATATATTGGCAAAACTGCAAGCAAATGCCTAAATTAGGAGAAACAATTGGTTTTACAGGTGATGTCATAAGCAGGAGACTCCACGGACACATTTCTATCCTATGTAAGCATTTGCTTGCAGTTTTGCAAATAAAATGTATCATTAATATTCAATCATTTTTTTTGCTCTACATTCACAATAAAAACTATGTTTGGGTGATACCGTCCCTTTAAAGAAAGGTACTGGCCTCCATTGTGCTGATGTATCGGTCACATCATGATATTTTAAACTGATGTACCATACTCATAACAGTGGTGAGCCAGGAGTAGATAATGTAGCTAATTTCTGTTTAACGTTACCAAATTGAATAACACATGCACGCAAACCAAACATGTACACCACACCACATAATAAATGGCAAGCTCCTATAAACAAACATCCTGGCACTGTAGAAAAGATGGACTAGAAATGTCCATCCCTGAAGTTGGGCCTCTATCAGGTTATTACAGAGTGTTAGTGATATCTGGTCTCAATCTCAATCAGTTGCAAACCCAGAGTACTCACAGCCATAGACAGGTAGTAGGACCTGCTATACAACAGAGGGAACATCTGAGTAAACTAATAGGGAATAAAATAAAGAAATACATTTGAAATAAGAAGAAATGAAAAGAAAGGAGGGTCACAGAGAGTACAACACTGGACAGCTGTTTTTGTAATGTGATTTCTGAAAAAAAATTAAAAAGCCACTAAACTTTAGTAATACTTATTGATTCTTTAATAAAACCAAAAGGTTTTTTTTTTTTGGGACCGCCAGAACATGCATTAATGTGTTTTAATTGTTGTTTCCATTTTGCCATAATTACCTTGAAAACGTACCTTTTGCAAAATTTCTCATGCAGATTGATCCTTCAAAGTCAACTTCCTGTGATGTAAGCATACCCAGCATTTCTTTGGAACCAATCAGAGAGTTTCCATAGAGGTGCATGGAGATGCTCAGTTCCAAAATATCTCTATGGCTAGGCAGGGCACTAACTGGTCATATGTGCTCCACGCACAGTACTTAAAATCTCCATCATATTAATCACAGAACAGATGAACAGAGCAGGTCTAGTCTTTATAATAAGGATGCAGGACCAAAAACAGCCAGGCTTGATAAAAACTCTTGTGGAGTTAAATCGTTGTCACAGGTGCAATAAAAGACTGTGCTGGGTCTAAACCAGTGAAAGCTGCACATCAAATTAAAACATAAAATATGATGAAAAATTAAAAAAAAAACACTTTTTCTAACTTTGACCTAAAATATAATTTACACAAATACAATCATTAAAAAAGACCCCATCTAAATAGTTTCTAAATGTTGTCCCGAGTTCAGAAATATGCATGTTTATATATTTTTCTGTATTTTTTTGCGTTTTATGGGGCAAAAACCAAAAATAGTGTTTTTTTTCCTATATTGACCTTTTGACCCCAACCCAAACCCAAAATTTAACCCTAACACTAAATTTAACCCCAACTCTAAGCCTTATGCTATCCCTTAATATATTTCAATTTAATTTTAACCCTATCCCTTATGCTAAAAATTATTTAATTTTAACCCTATAGGCTAATCTAACTACATAACCAGTTTTTGGCTAATTAAATATGTTTTTTTATTTGTTTACATTGCTATGCTGCTTGGCTACCTCTAGGGGCAGTCAAGTAGCATATTATGAGCGACGGAAGTGAATTTACTTTCACTTCTGAAGCTCAGACCACCAGATGGCATAGCCATCCGTGGGGCGATCGTGGGTGCCCCAGAAAATAAATTTTTTTGCTGGCTATTGCCTCGACATCGAGGCAATAGACCAGCACCGTTAAAGCGGTTGATCGCGAAAACCGTCTGATTCACCGCAGGACGTGCCAGGCACGTCCATTGTCGGGATACACCATAAACAAATATAAACGTTTATGAAGCAAACAACATCATAACCCAACCATTTCGCTGAATTAATTTAATTTATCAAATCTGAATAAAGCTTATAGGGAAGCTGTCACCTAAATGGTTATACTGTGAATGTACAGAATACAAATTGATGAGAAACTATATATTGTGTTGGCAGAAGGGCAAACGAATCCATATATTAAGAGAGAAATATGTTTTAAACAAGTCTGTGGTGTCTCATATCTATGACATCACATGTGGCTTGATATGCAAATGCCCTTCTTGTCAATGGTCAGATTGCATCACAAGGTGATGTCATAAGCAGGAGACACCACAGGCAATTTACACATTTTCCTCTTAATTCATGCAATTCTGCTAACACAATGCATAGATAATTTGTGATTATTTTTTATTCTTTACTTTCACAGTATAAACAATGTTTATATTGACAGTCGCTTTAACAAAACTTTTTTGTTTAATTATCGGTTATGTTTATGTATAATTCATACATTGTTTATCATCATTTCTTGTCTTCATATCAGTGTGCAGACAAGAGCTCACTGTACCTTCTAGTAATACCATGATTCATATAGGCCATGGAGGTTTCATACATATTGCCTCAATATGTCAATTCATTTATAATTAGAGTAGGTTCCACATGAATCACTGCACATTATTGACACCAAGAACAAAAAGTTAAACTGTGCCCCTCCAGCTGCTTCTGGGCTACATCGCCCATAAGGATGTGCCACTTTTAAAGGCTGTTGGGATTCATGGAAACTGTAGTTCATCAGCAGCTGGAGAACCTCAGTTAGACACCAAGGCCACCATCATGAAGAAAAGAGCAGACGACATACCTGCTGGACAAAGACATTGTTCAAGTGGCTGGCAAGCCGGCGTGCAAACTGCTCGCGGAGATCGCTGAACAGCTGCTGTTGCTGCTTAACAGACTGGAGCATTTTGTGTCCTGAAAAAAGCAGGAGTTTGAATTAGTGCAAAATATGGTCAGCTATAGCATCAGCCATTGGCTAAGAATTAGTGATGGCAATGTACATGTCAAATAATGCTCTAGACAAATTACATTTCTGACTACAGATACTCACTACAGATATTATAATAATGGCCTTCTAAGGCAAACATTTAAAAGAAGTTTCAGTGTTGGCCAGGTCACCATAGTGGGAGAAATGCATTATGGTGTTGGTTTCTGGGTAATTTGGTCTTCTGACAAGAATACCATTTGTTGTTGGCTCCACAATGTGCACAGATTTCTACAGAGTTCAGATTCCCATTGATGCACTGAATAGATACTGCCCCATGTAAGTTATCTATGAGGAATTTGCATAACATTTTGTGACCTGTGAATTTGGACTGTAAGCAAGTATCATGATTTTGTACCCCAAATCATGGTGACTATAAACACAGAAAATGAGGCTTACTTCCTGCAAGAGTAGGTGATTTATTTCCAACATATTAAGTACCAACTTTAAAACAACATGTATGTTAGATATTAAAAAGAAAGAGGACACAATTCTAGAGCTTTTCATTCCTGGAAAATGTAGGTTTTCCATTTCACAACCACAGAGATAAACCAGACAAATAGCATTTTCCTACTTTCTATGAAAAAGTGGTTTATAAAGCAAGTGTTTGTGTTATGGTACCACAATGTAATTACCTGGCTGAAGAGTGACGTTCATACACTGTAGAAGTGCCTCTGATGCATTAGTACAGGCCTCGATCCCTCGAGAGGAGGAGAGATCAGCTTCCTGAAGAGCTTTAATGTGGCCCTTTGATAAATCCATGTGATTCTAGAACAAGTGATCCATTCAAGCAATCATTAAACACAATTAAGCTTGTACAGTGGAAAAATGGATGCTTCGAAATACAGCATGACGACATTTTAAAATGGAAAATACCTAATTAACCTAAATATTGAAAACAAAATGCTTAAAATATGCTGATTTGCTGGGAGTAGGCAACGAGATTCACGTTTCTTTAATAGGAGATAAGATTCTGTAGAATAAAGTGTTTGACATGTTCCACTGGTCATGAAGCCATCACAATAAGGAACAAACACAATTGGCTTACTGTACATACACTAGAGTGCTAATGCACTTGACTCTAGTAACTGAGAGTCCCTGAACATCTGGCACTTAAATATGGTTTGGTTTAGGGGTAAGGAGGGAAATAAAATGATATACATAAAGTGCTTTAACGTAGAACAAGTAGGGTTATTGCTAAATGGCTTAATAATTGGCCTTGGGGGTCGTTATGAAGCAGTAGATTTAATGCTTTAGTGGCCATGGGCACCAGATATGTGATGTCCTATCCAAAGCCAAAAGTCAATTGTAACCCTGCTGTAGTGTAAAAGAAGGGAGAACTGTGCCATTGGAGCCCCAGATCTTCTGCTCCCTTACATTATGTAGTAATGAAGCCTTATGATTCCCAACTATGATAAAAAAAAATTATTACTTATTAAAAGTTTTTATGGACAATGTGCTCAGAATCTATAAAAATAATATATTTTGAGTAATGAATTATGAACCTACCACAGGGAAAGAAACACTATGAAAGTAGCTATTCTCCCCCATTAAAGCCTGCACAGCTGAGGTGTATGAATAAGAGTGTCCCAGGTTACTTAAATATAGGAAGCCCACACCATGCTAATCTCGCTCCCCAAACCAACACAAACTCCGTACTTACAACAAGAAACTCTATCTCGCCAAGAAGTGTCTCACTATTCGTCTTGCTCAGCTCAATCAGGTGGTTACTTTCAGAAATGTGATCCATTTGCTCCTTTACGCTCTGAAGCATTCCCTCATAGCTACTCAGCTTCCCTTCAATCTGATCCACTTCTTTCAATGCCTCGTCCAGCAGCTGCATCAGGATGTTGACCTGCTTCTCTGAAGCCATGATTGATTGAATATTTGCCTGACAATAAAAGAATACAAAATATATCTTTCAAACATCAACGATACTACAGACAGACATTAATATCGATCGACCATTCCCTAAATGACACAAAGGGGTGTGTAGAATACCCCGCAGAAACACTTTATATGATGACACATTATGATACTAACAATTTTAGATGCTGACTTTTCCTTTCAAATTATATTAGCATTTTCCCCTTGTTATCTTGTTTATAAACCTTGAAAAGTAAGAGGTTATAAACTAATTTTATTAAGATGACAAAAAGAGGAGGAACAAATACATGAAAAATGTATTAAAACAAAAGAAATAATAATTAGCGAGGAAAACAGATTATTACGCTAAAATGGCCAATACATCAATAAAGTATTAAAATTCACTTTTTTTTTTTGAAGATACAATCTTAATAGCTATGTAGCCCAAGTACACACTGTAATTAATACAGGGCCTACTCAATAAAGAGATAATGGAGGGAATTGAGATGGAAATTTTAAATTTAAGGCCAAACTAGAAAAATGATCCCATTTCTGCTGATTTTGGAGAATTTTTCCAACTGGGCTACTTTGGCCTAAAGTTTGAAATTCCCGTCTCAATTTCCTGCTATTCTCGCTTTATTGAGTAGACCCATGTCTATTTAAATATGTTAAACCAAGAGCACCGAGTCAAGCACCCGTGTGCTTCTCCCACAGGTATTTATGTATGTCTCTATCAGTTTCTTTGTGTGTCTTTTCTTTGCTATATTCTCACTTAGAATTAAGACCACTTTATATCACAGTATGTGACAGCCCAATCGCGTTAGAAAATGAATACTCTGTAAAAAGGGGAGGAGCTTGACTACCAGTATTTTATGTCCATTTGAATGGCGAAAGAGAGCATTCTGGGCATTTGAACACAGGAAGTTTTTTTGCTGAAGCATTAATGTCACTTTAATAAGGGAGAGAAAAAGAATGAGTGAGAATGAGGTTTACAGCTGTGCTTATCAGAATTCAAAATGGCAGTTTGTGTGATATCATGTCAGTTACTAGGAAAGTGTAACACTGATAACCCATGCTTTACATGTCTAGATTTTTCTTCCTTAGGGCTTATTTTCCATCTGAAACATTATAAAAATCTGTTAGGACATCTTACCCCATCAAGAACCTGCAGCTCTCGTGATAGTTTCTCTGCAAAGGCTTCAGCGTTGGAGATGGCGTATTCACAACCCTCCATCATTATCTCAATGTCCTGCTTCTCTCTTGTGTTAAGTTCCTGGTACTCCGCTGTAGCTTCTTCATCTCCTCCGGCCACACTTTGATTCTCCCCACTAGGGACAGATTCTTAAAGAATCCACGTTAAAAAACAAAAAACAAAAAAACATTAAACAGAGATCCCCAGAGGAACACAACAGAATAACCAGGCACCCTTCAAAACTGATGCCAGATTGCAAATTTAGTAAATAGGGATGTTGAAATAGTGATAAAAAGACAAAACTGGAAAATGCTAAATAATAATAATAATCATCAAAACATATTAATAAAACATTGCTTCAGGATTAGTAACACAGTGATGTGCGAGACAGACTTCATGTATGAATTTATTCAGTAAACTTCTAGTGAGCTCAGGCTGAGCAGAGAGATGTACAACATGGAAGGTCATGCTATTTTTTTTTGGGACTTTTCCTCTATGTAGTTTGGATCACAATCCCAAAATCGAATTGTACAGTAAGAGGACAACATCGCAGTCAAAACTACATTAACATTATTTCCATAAGCGATGTGATCATTATATTGTACAGTCACCATACTGCAACAAGGTTAAAATACTGTATAAATATTGTGAAAGGAAACAATGCTACCCACCTTCTGCAACTTTAGGTAGTTCTGGAAAGTAATAAGTATAGGGGAAAAAGAGCAGAGGACAGTAAGCAATAGAGTATTAAAGCGAGATAGGCACAGATTGTATATAAATAAGGAACACGGACATGGCTATATTACAGGCCTCAGTTAAACACCAATGTTATTTGTTACGCTGCATCCAATATACACTGAATTCACTTATTAACATTCTGAATCCTTGGCAGTTATTCATGAACAGTGTAAAAGCCTTTCAGACAACAACTACTACAATAGTTAAATAAAACAGAGAAGTAATAGAAGCAGGCCATCTGCTAACATATGTTAAAGTTGGGTCAGCAATTTTTAATAACATTTTTAATAATGTATTGCCTTACTGCACTGTTCTGCACTTAAAGCCACTCATCCCTAAACACGCATGCAGGCCTCTTTCAGGCCAATTCTTCAATCTGTCACCTTTAACATTTTTATTGCATTGATTTTAACAAACTATTATTTGTAATAGTTTATTTTCAAACAGTTCGTTTTGAAGATATTCGATAATAATTTGCACAGTTGTCTTATTTAGCTAACCTGTCCTGTGTGGTCATAGGCGAGGTATTTAGGCTGATCCAACGTTTGGTGATCCCAGCTATTTATTTGTGGTAGAATCAACCCTGCCCTAATTGCCAGGGAAAATGCCTTTTTGGCCTCAGAGAAAACTGAAAGAATTCTACAGCCCAGTAATGGGCCAGTATCTAGCTTAACCTTTTTTAATATGAACGACTAATGCTCCCAAACCTGCATTTAAAAATAAAACACAGACATGTTAACAGATTTAAAAACAAAACTATTATAAATACAGTCACAACAAACAGTCACAATTAATGATTAGTGATATTGTGCAAAGTCGTATATAGCTGGAGTGAGCTGACCAGCTGATGTCATCCCCAACACCCTGAAAACATACCTTCCAAGAGCTGGGAGCTGACATTGGCAAAGTCAATTTTCTTCCTGAGATACCTCTGGTTCAGTTTCCAGATACAGGAAATGAAGGCATTCTTCTCTACGGTGCTACTGGCCACCCACTTGTAAACTTTGTCAAAATGCAAGTCAAAATCTGGATTTTCCTATTTAGAGAGAATGAAAAAATAATAGCATATCTTCCCAAACAATGACTTTTAAAGAACATTACATTACGGTCACTGACTGTATTGCAAGTTACGTCACAGTGCTGCCCAACTACCACTGGCACATTACTCTATTTTCCTTCGATTGCCATTAGAAAACTAATTAATTGTATGCATACATGATCATGCAGGAGGAGCTACAAGCGTTAGGCCGGTATTTGCAGGTAATACAAAATTAGGTAACCTAGTGCACTGGAAAAGTAAGTAGCAGCTGAGATAAGGTTTTGGAGTTATGTTCTCGCAATTTTTGTTTAGAATTTTAAATGTTGATTACAGACTTGTCAAGCAGACCAGCTCTCTCAGCTTCCATGGAAAGGAGCTCAGTCAAATTGGAGCTCTTTGGCCTTTAGTGAATAGGGAGTAAGCATCCGTTGAACAGCATACAATATGGGCACTGTTCAATGGGAGGTTTTAATCATACAGAAAATGTCACCTGCCTCTTTTTTTTTTAAATATTCAATGTGGACATAAGACCCCGAGACATGCAAAAATAAGAACAAACAATGAAACAGTTAATTAAAGTGCATATGTGGTGTTATAAAGATACTTTTCTCTAAAAAAAACATTATGGCACAGACACCTAACATGGCCGGAGTCTGAACATAATGCAGCCCCTTTTGTTTGCTTCAATTAGCCCACGTGTTAATGTAGAGTTAAGTGTTCGCTTTTTCCTTTATGAGTCAATAGCATTTAACTTGAATCTTACTTTGATAGCATCTTTGGCATCCACCACAGCCAGATCTTGAAGTGACCAGACAGTCTGAGTTTTATAAAAATCTCCCTTGTCGGATTTCTTCACTTTCACCACTTTTACACGCACAGGACGTTCTGTGGTTACTGTAAAGAGAGTACTTATCTGTTACAAAATAATAAACTGATGAAACCACAATGCACTGCAGGCAAATTGCAAACATTACAAGGGGAAATGAATAATACAGCCACCTCAAAGACTCTCGTTAAAGGACTACTGCAGTCATAAAAGTCACTGTCTCTTTAAATGCACACCACCACTATAATAGCATTGACAAGTAAAAACGGGAGTAAAAGCATATAACAAATATGTTTATTTTTACCTCCTAAACTTCCCATGTAACATGCTGGTCACCTCCATGTTAAATGGAATTCACATCAATCAGACCTCACATATATGTAACCTTGCTATTTGCAGCCAGTTGCGCATGTGCTGTAGACATTTTGGATACAGGCAGGAGTCATTTTGATTGTATCAGTATCCAAAATGACTGCAGCACATATACAAAACAGCTGCTACACATGCACGAACTATACATAGTGACGGGGACGCACATCGTCAGTTGAATCCAACCAAACTTTTCTTCAAGATGACCGCGCCCCAACATGTTACACAGGGGAGTTTGTGAGGTAAACATTTTTTTACCACTACAGATGTCCTTTAAATAAAAGGGAAATTGCCACCTACAAAAAAATCCACCTTTCTTTAAACCCTTTCAGGACAGGAGCGTTTTGGGGATTTTTTTTTTATTATTTTGTGTTTAACTGTCATTCTGTCTTCTGTCAGAAGACGATATTACAAATCTGCAAGTGTTCAGGAAGCAAACAATGATTCAGCTTCCCAACTAATCTAAGTTTATCTAGAACAGTTAAAGAGATTTTATTACATTTTGATTTAATGGGACTATCACCTGAACAATTCCCCTTAAAAAAACAGCTAAATTTTATTTCAGGACACATTTAAAACATGTTTTTCTCTTAATTTAGGCATCTGCTTGCAATTCTGCTAACACATTGTATAGTTAATTTTCAATATTTTATATAATTTTTTTAACTTCAATAAGGTATGGCATTTCCATGTGGACCTTTAATGTAAGAGCAGATAGTTTTTTGTGGTGTTTCACAAACAGAGGGATGGTTACATTATAGGACAACTACAGTTTGTGCATTACTTTACAAGCAATTGTAACTCAACAATGTCAGAGTTCTGCTAGGAAAACAGGATATCCACTTCCTTCAGTCTTATTTTAGTAAAAACACGAATATATCTCAAATTACAAACTTAAACTGAGAAAACAAACAAAAAAAGGACAGTAGCATGACAGAAGACACAGTTTAAAAAGTAGTAATTATACAGTTCTGATTTTCCTGTTATTGCCTCCCGGACACTTGTGCCAAATCATGTCTGCTTGGGCCTAGACTTCAGACACTTAGATAGTATTTTAAGTGACCACATGTAGCATAAATATATGATTTAAACATTGGCTGAGCAATATTTCAATACATAACATTAGGTGAAATTCTGTTTTATAAAGTGTCTGTGAATGAGGACAGTTGTGGGGGAAAGTGTGCAAGGTCTGCACAATGAACACATCCAGAACAAACCTTCAGGTAATAATGTGCCAGTTTTACCAGCAAAACATAGATTAAATGGCATTATGTACCCAAAGGTCAGTTCGTCAGGAACACTTTGACAGCCATTGTTTAAGTGTTTACAGATTCATAATTTCAATCTAATAACATCGATACTTGAACTGATCAAGAAGAGGAAAAACTTGAGGCTCCCCACATTGCTCAGCACACCCCCCTCTGTAGCTGGCCAATTCCTCTGAACATCTCTAACTTGTCCCTTCCTCACTGCTATCAACATATCCCTAAAAACTGACTTCTTCAAATTGCCTTGCAATTCATTCCACTCGCCCATCCAACACATGTTAATGGAACCGACTCTCCAGCCAACAAAGTGGGGTGTTGGTTATCACCACATTACTAAGCATTCAAGGCCCTACAAACCTACTGGATCAGTCTGTCTGAAAGGGCCTAACTCCCAAATATTTTCCTGTTTAAATGTGTTTTTAATGAGATCACTATGGACTACCATTCAAATGATATTCCATGGTTAACATTAATAAAACATAGACTTGGAAGAAATAATTTGTTGAATCTGGTACTGCACTAAACCAGTTGAACGACACTCTGTTGCTCCTAGTGATTTATCTGTGTGTTGATTATGTAAACTGGAATGAAGGAAAGTATTTGGTAATGGGAATGCAAAAGAATGAGAAAGCTTAGGAGAATGTGAACCACAATGCTCAAGAGAATGCACATGTGAACATCTAGGAAGGATGGCACTGAAGTAGAAGAGGGGGAACCAGAACCTCTAAGGAGTTACACATGATGTTGGTGCAGGAGTAGAACATGCTGAATATCCAGAGGTAAAATGATTATTCCAACCCGTTGCATGAGGACGCAGGGTGGTAGGAAAAAGCTTTTTGATTTTGATTCCGAAGGTTTAATCCTTCTTTAACTCATATAATTCCTTTTAAATACTGTATCTGGTGCTGTGTAATAGGGCTTGCTAGCATAATCAGAGGGCATGCGTTGAAGAACCTGCAGTATAGTATCCTGTAATCTATGTGTGTCACAAGATGGCTCAAGAGTATTTTTTTTCTTTCTTTCATTAAACCACTTTCATTTATTTAATCTTAGCTTCATGCAATCTTTCTATGAAACATTATTTTTTTTCCGACAGTTGTCCTTTAAAGAGGGACTAAACCCTAAAAATGTGCTATATAATACTTATACAGGAACAATGTTTGCTACATAAATACTGAAAGAAACAGGGATAACCCGAATACAAACCCTGCTTAAACATATAGACAACACAGAGAACAAAATAAACTGTGCCAATACAGGTATTTATGTAGTCTCGATGTGGATAGTAGTATTTGGTCACAGTGGTAAAAAATTTACTTTAAAAAAAACTCATAAAAGAGGGAATACTGCCTGAGAAAAAATAAAAAAAATATATATTCATAAATATTAATCAGCACCTCCTGCAAAACAATAATAATAAGTGCTATCAAAGAAGTGGTATTTTTCACCCTCCCCCAGTCCCTGGCCTGTTTCTGTGGGACATAGCAAAGAGCAATGTTAGAGGTTAATGCTCTGGTGCTGTATATAGTAGAGAGTCAGAACAATCGCTAGGAAAGAAAAACTTTTTTTGAAATATATCTGTTAATTACTAGTGGGAACCCAACTACTTCTAGCCTTATACATCAGACATAGGCCGGGGCTTTGTCAGCGCCGAAGACATGAGTAACAGTTGTGGGTTTAAATGTGTGAAAACATTAAGGACAAGACACTGCACACCAATATGGAAACGGGCAGTCCCACTGATGAGTGAGTATGGGGTAGGTATGTGGAGGGCCAATCAGAGACCAAGTAGGTGGAGGCAGCTGTCTTCGCAAAAGAAGAGAGCTGCGGTGAAAGCAAAAATATACAGTTCAGCCTGGTAAATAACTAGATAAATAAATCATACAGATAAAGAGGCACTTTAATATAGACACTTTAATATATGTCTATATTAGTATACAATTAAATAAGGGTGCCAATACCAAGGTGTAACCCAATACAAATGTGTAGTAAAACCGTCAATGATAATATGATAATCTATATAGAAAGGTGGTTTAATCCAAATGAAGAAATGGTTCTGCAGAAAGTAGACTGACGGCTTAGTATTTACAGAGTAGGTTCAAGAAAAAAAAAAAATAGTAAGGAGGAGGTATAGACCAAATAAAATAAATTACTATACTGAATGAAAAGATCTATCGCACAGAAAATAAGAAGAAGGATATGGGTACAGAAATGGGCTTTCAAAAATATGTTTGGGCATTACTCCCTCTTTATACTGTATTTTAGAATACTGACTTACCTGTTGCACATAAAAAGCAGTTTTTCTTTTTCTTGCCAGCCTTGCACACATTCACAATGCTCAGCAAACGTTCATCATTTGGGGTGAAGATATCTCTCTGTAGGGCATGCTTGATGGCAGTCATCTTTGTAGTGTTTCTTTCACAGCATCAGTCTATAAAACAGGGACGATGAAAAACTCACATAAACGTTACAGACAAAATGTGCTATGTTATGACTGAAACCTCTGCAACGCCAGTATATTGTGGGTTTTGTGTGAATATCTATCTATACCATGGAAGTGTTCAACACTGAAACAATGTACCGTAATATTCTTGGTAAATGTTCCATTTTTAGATTGTGCAATATTCACACCAAGCTCTTTTACACAGAGCTTTATTTTGCTAAATAATTATTTTTTAAGAAACCCTTTAAACCCCAGTTACAAATTGTACGGTATTTGTGTATTTGTATGGTGATAGTAACACTGTGAGGTTTTTTTTTGTTCCACTGAGAATGCTGTTTTATTATGCAATGTAATTTTTTTTTTTTTTTAAATAAGGCTAGTCTATTTGTTATTTTTCTATCCATTTCAAAACTCCAACTGCATATATAAAAGAAACATTACACACATATACTCTTGTAAAGTCTGCAGACTGAAGCATCGTTTTTAAGTTGCATAGTCACTTGTGCACCATAAAGCAGTGCAGAAAACCAAATGCTGCGGCTTCTGCAGCACCTCTTATGCAGCATAGCTGTCACTCAGTGATGTACTGAAAAATTCTATCAGTGATAGATAAACTTTAGTACTCCAGCTGTCCTGAACTAAAAGGGATAGGTTAGCCATTACTGGTTGTACTTTCAGATAAAAAAGGGTCCTGTTTTGGATTAATAGTAATACATTATAAAGAAATGAGAAATGCCAGTCTGGCTTTGAAATACAGAAACTGTTTAGCATTTGACATTTTCATCGATCATTTATATTAAAAAAAAAAACAATGTGTTATTTCCTGAGCTGTTGTTATTATCACTGACAGTGACAAACCCCTACATGTATCGGTTTCCTTTACAGGCCGCAGTTAGACCCGCATCGGTGCACGGCTTTCGGCGTGACAACGGAACCGTGTCCCAAATGGGAACAAATGAAGACCTACCCGAACGTTGTGACATAAATTATCGCTGCACCCTGTTCCCCAGATCAGCTCTTCAGCCGCTCCCAGACATCAAGGCCGTGGAAGCTACGGATGCAAAGGAAGGACTACATCTCCCAGCAAGCCCTTGCGACAGGAAAAAAAACCATTCAAAAAACAAGGAAACTTTATTAAATGTACGTTAGAAATCACAATTCGCGGCAGACAGTGCAGTCTCGTTTACAGATTGATAGTTGAGAGTCGAGGGGAATATAAGAGTTGGAGAGCCACAGCTTGGATAGGAAGAGACTTACATAAAATGACACTGTAATGCAAGAGTTGAGCCGTTGTATTTTACGATTTAGTATGCAAATTTGCTCAGAATTGCAAGCTGCCCTTTTTCAGTGTAGTATCTTGCCATTTTATGTATGTGGATTATACAATGCTTTTAATTGTATGTGAAGAAACCAATGTGAGCAATCCTCCCAACTTCTGCCCCCTGTGAAGCTAGAGGCTGGTGGTCACGCTGTCCCTTAAACTGGCAGTGCCACAGCACAAGGATTTTTGCCGCCCTAGGCAAAATAAAAATTGCCGCCCCCTTCCCCCCCCACACACACACACACACACACACACACACATTATCAGCCGCTAGAGGTGCTTCCGTGATTCTCACTGTGAACATTACAGTGGGAGGACGCGGAACATCCCAAAAAAACATTCGCAGCTGAGAGGAGGATCGGGGAGGAAAGTTCCCAGCTTTGGCGCTGGAGAAAGGTAAATGGCTGAAGTTTTAACCCCTTCAGCCCAGTGGGAGGGGGACACGAGCGTGCCCCACTCCTAAGGTCTATATAGTGCCAGGAAAATTATTTTGTTTTCCTGGCACTATAGTGCTCCTTTAACACCAGTACTGCACAGTGTCTTTTCTCTGCAGCGACAGGCTATAGACACCAGTACCACTACATTAAACTGTAGTGGTTCTGGGACTATAGTGTCCTTTAAATGTGAGGTAAATTAGTTTCCAATGTAGTATTAATAACTAAACAACTAAATAATAAACATATTGAATTGTCTACTTACCACCAGGACATTAAGATGATCTTGTCTCTGGCTGCAGTCTGGCTCTGGGGACTGGAGACAAACACCAATGGATTTTGCCCCCCAATATGCCAGGATTTAGTCTCTCAATGTGCCATGATTTTGCCCCTCATTATGCCAGGATTATGCCTCTCAATATGCCAGGATTATGCCTCTCAATATGCCAGGACTATGCCCCACAATATGCCAGGATTGTGCCCCTCAGTTTGCCAGGATTATGCCCATCAATATCCCAGGATTTTGCCCCTCAATATCCCAGGATTATGCCTCTCAGTATCCCAGGATTATGTCCCTCAATATGCCAGGATTATGCCCCACAATATGCCAGGATTATGCCTCTCAATATGCCAGGATTATGCCCATCAATATCCCAGGATTTTCCCCCACAATATGCCAGGACTTAGCCACCCAGTATGCCAGGACTTTCCCCCACAGTATGCCAGGATCCTTCCCCCTTACTTACCTCCTTGCTGCTGCTCTCCCGGTGCTCTCATTTGCCCGTCTGTGGCTGTGAGGGAAACGTTGTGCGCTCCCCTCCAACCAATGCGCATTCAATAAAGTTTGTTTAAACTTTTTTTAAAACAAACTTTATTGAATGCGCACAACGCTTCCCTTACAGCCATGGACCTACACCAGAGACGGAGCAGCAGCGACGAGGTAAGTAAGGGGGAGGGTTTTTTTTTTTGACACGGTACCGGCGCCCCCAGCGGAGAAGCGCCCTAGGCAGCTGCCTAAGTAGCCTTACTGGTGGCGCCGGCCCTTCATGCATACGATACTGCGCATGCGCGGTATCCATTATCCAGTGTTCTACCACAAAGTCCGGGAACTCAGAAGTTGCCATCAGATGAACTGCACATGCACACGGTCAGCTCAGATCTTACCATTGAGTGAACCGCGCATGCGGGTGACAACCTGAGTAGCTCAACATTCAAGGACTGATGTGCCACCCATGTGATCCGAATACATTGGCAATTCAGAGTCAGAATTTCAGTGATGCAAACCGGAGCAACCTGCATCAACCTTATAGTTTCCCATTCTCCCTGTTTCTTTTCCTTTAGTTGCTCCATCTCATTGTCTCCATATAGGTAAATAGTAACATAGGAGTTTAAAGGAACATTAAACATTGTTTAACCCTTGCTTCCTTGAATAATAGATACAGATAGTTTACTATGAAAAATAGACTAGTGTCTATCAAGTTCAGCCCTTTTCCTATTCCATGTTTACCGCTGTTGATCCAAAAGAAGACAAATATAAATCCCTTTCAGCAATCAGATTTCTCTTTGGATCAACAAGCACTAAATAAATAGTAATGCCCATACTAACATGCATAGCCCTCTATGCTCCGGCTCATTAAAAAAGTATCCAGGGCGCTCTAATGGCATCTAACGAATTTGAACCACCTCTTCAGACAGTGAATTCCATATTTTAATTGTCCTTACAGTAAAAAAATCCTTTCCACTGTCGTAGACTAAATCTCCTTCCTTCAAGTCTTAGCCATGACCACTTGTCCTTTGTACTGTTAATGAACAGATCTTTAGAAAGCCCTTTGTATGGGGCCTGTACACTAGACATGTGCATTCGTTTTCGGACGAATGCATTTTCGGACGAAAATAGCATTTTCGTCCATTTGTCCGAAAAACGAATAACGAAAATTTTAACTAGCAAAATCCAAATGAACGAATGGTTAATAAACGAAAATCATTCGTTCATTCGTCCATTCGTCCATTCGTGCTATTGGCATTCTAAACCGAAATAGAGTCGGTTTATACAATACCAATAGCATTGTACTACATTCCATAAACCGACATGAATGACTTTCGGTTTATGGAATGCATGTAATGCTATTGGCTTCCTATAAACCGAAATTGAGTTCCCATTCATACGAATAGGTCAATTGACCTATTCTTATGAATGGGGACTCTCGGTTTATAGAAAGCCAATAGCATTGCATGTATTCTATAAGCCGAAAGTCTTTAAAACAAACGACGTTCGGTTTATAGAATACATGTAATGCTATTGCTGTTCTATAAGCCGAAAGACTTTCGGCTTATAGAGCAGGAATAGAATTACATGTATTCTATAAACCGAACGTCGTTTGTTTTAAAGACTTTCGGCTTATAGAATACTATTGGCATTCTATAAACCTAACTAGTGTCCCTCCTCATTCATAAGAATTTCTTATGAATGGGGACTCGACTCTAGTTCGGTTTATAGAAAGCCAATAGTATTCTATAAGCCGAAAGTCTTTAAAACGAACGACGTTCGGTTTATAGAATACATGTAATGCTATTGCTATTCTATAAACCGAACGACTTTCGGTTTATAGAATAGCCATAGGATTACATGTATTACATAAGCCGAAAGTCTATAAACCGAAAGTCGTTCGGTTTATAGGCTGTCGGCATTTAACTATACAGAGACAGAGTCTCCATTCATAAAATTATGAATGGAGACTTTGTCTCCGTGTAGCAAAATGCCGAAAGCCTATAAACCGAACGATCGGTTTATAGACTTTCGGCTTATGTAATACATGTAATCCTATTCGGTTTATAGAATAGCAATAGGAATACATGTATTCCATAAGCCGACAGCCTATTAACCGAACGTTCGGTTTATAGGCTGTGGGCATTTCACTACACGGAGACAAAGTCTCCATTCATAATTTTATGAATGGAGACTCTGTCTCCGTATAGTTAAATGCCCACAGCCTATAAACCGAATGTTCGGTTTATAGGCTGTCGGCTTTTAACTATACGGAGACAAAGTAATGTATTTAAAATAAAGATCAAAAGATAAGTAAAATAGTGTAGCAACAAAACACAATATCAATAGATGTTAATTAATTAATCCATAATTCACATGTATGACATAACAGATGTGAATAAGATCAAACATGAATTATGCAACTCTGTAGTTGTATCAACATGCGTGTAAGACCGGGAATGGGGGACTAATAAAAGTATTCAAAAAAATTAGACTAGATGGACCGGATGGTTCTTATCTGCCGACACATTCTATGTTTCTATGTGTAGTATAATTCACTATGCAGTTACATTTCTGTCCACAAGATGGCCATGCATTTTATTTAAGATACAACCACACCTACATTGATAATGATTAGTAGTTCAAATAGTTAATGACTGTACAATATAATTACCTACAAATTACCAGCATATACTCTGCTTAGGTAAGGTAACATTACTAAATCATATAACTCAAGGTGGCTATTTCTTAATCTGCCCGGTAAATGACAATGTATGCTTTCTAGTGTGGTCTTTACGAATAAAAATCTTAGATAATCTCTGGAGATTAGAAATGACATATTTGGGTGAACAGCTAGACTATAAGAATTTATGATTCTTGGTAATATCCATAGGATATTCTTCTGGCTTCCTTCTGCAGAAAGGATGACAGATAAACACCAGGCTAAAACAAATAGATCCCAGAAATTGTGGGATTTAAGTTTAATTTACCCAAATATTTATGCTAATTGCACCACATTTATACATTACCGACAGAGGTTGATATGCAGCTGAGACTCTATCCATTGAAGTATGGTGGGCTGGGAATTACCCATGGGACTAAGCTCAATACTATGTGTATGGAGATGTATTCGTTCTAGTGAAACTGTGCTATTAAAAGCCTCATATTCCTGTTCTGCCCTGAAGGAGAGAGACTCAGCCCTTATCTAAAACATTCCCATCTCTCAACCCACTAGTGGCAGCTCTACCCCCTCTTCCAAAATCAGTTTCTCCTCAGGTCTCTCTCTACACCTCAAGTTATCAACCAAATCTTATCTCAGAGTCACACCCTGCTCTTTGTAACTTTTTGTAACTTATTTTGTCCTCAGAGACACAGAATAAGATTTGCATTTACAGAAAGATGCCCCCAAACCGTCAAAAAATGGAGGCTGCTGGCATCCATCTTGATATCCTTGGCTTCTGCTTTATTCATATGTACCAGTCTTGAGATTACTGTTCAATACCTCTGACACCACCAACCCTCATTCCTAGTTTAGACACTCCTCTAACCATCTAGCTATCCTCTCCCCAAACCTGTACAAGTTAAGTATCCCTTATGCATAAATAGTTTTAAAATGTTGCCACAAGTTGCAAATTACACACACACACACACACCTGGCAAACAAGGCAAGTGTCGTCCTAGGCACAGCTCTGGTAATACAATGGCACGTGTGCAGGTCTGATGGCCAATGGCAGGTTCCCAACGATGCCTCACATCAAAGCTACATCATAGTAAAATGGATTTATTTTCTCTACAGAGTATTTGCTTTGATACTGCTGTATATCATGAGTGCTGAGAGGCTTTAATAAATCTTATTGGTGAAAATGATCTGTTATCCGAAATTATTCCATTCGTCCGAAAAACTAATAACGAAAATGCTAAACTAACGAAAGACGAATGGTTAATAAACGAAAATCATTCGTCCATTCGTGCTATTGGCATTCTATAAACTGAAATAGAGTCGGTTTATAGAATACCAATAGCATTACATATACATTCCATAAACCGACATAATGAACGACTTTCGGTTTATGGAATTTCTTATGAATGGGGACTCTAGTTCGGTTTATAGAAAGCCAATAGTATTACATGTATTGTATAAGCCGAAAGTCTATAAACCGAAGGTCGTTCGGTTTATAGACATTCGGTTTATAGAATACATGTAATTCTATGTATTCTATAAGCCGAAAGTCTATAAACCGAACAACCTTTTACCATAATTTGGGTTCAAAAGAGGGACTGACCTGCCAAAAAAGGGACACTTGGGAAGTATGCACCGTGCACTCTTTCTTAAGATGTCATGAGAGCTGGACTTTTATTTTCTTTCTTGAAGGCTTCTACTTCCTCTTCTTCCTGCCACCTGCTTTATCCCGATTAAGTTTTCTGGTCCTTTCTTTGTTCTTAAAGTACTGGAAGTAACTATTTTACATCTTCTGTATATTACCATCACTCTGACTAGTGTACTATACATTTCAGCCTTGAATACAGCTCTCCTAACTTCGACTCTTCCTTCCCTTATAAATGATGTCACCAATCCTGTAGATAATGTTGAATACCCTTGTTTATTAACATTTATCTGTACACTGCCCTAATGCTAATCAGTGTGATGTACAGATTGGTGTTCTGTGTCACAATATGATGCAGGAAAAAGAGAGGGTTAAATTACAAATCTTTTTTTATTTTTCTGCAGAAATGAACAGATGTGCAATTTAAATATTGCTGCAATTAGCTTACAGTCTAATAAAAAAAACATAGAATATCAAGAACCACGCTGTATTTACATATTATTGAAAAATTAACAACACAGAGTGTGGAGATCTATGCCTAAAAATCCTACAATCTCATATGGTGAACCTGAAAATCAGTCAACAGTCTCAGATATTCCTTAAAATAATATCAGTGTTTATTGGATTATATATTGACAGGGCTTGTTGTCAGGGACCATTTTAGAGGAAAATAACTGGACATTTAGCATACATTTTACATGCTTTTTATACATAAATTATCAGGGCCACTTACACCACTACAAAAACACATTGTTCTGGGAAAGCCTCTATTCACCTGTTTACAAATAACATTTGTAAAAAACTCCTGTCCTAGATTTTTTGTTTTTGGGGAAACAGCAAAAATGGCATAAAAATAATATCTGTGGTAAAACTCTTGCACATCACAACAAAACAAGTTGTTTTACCCTCTTCAGAACAATGTTTTTCTTTGTTTTGATGTCCATTCTGGACAATAGCTATTTTACTGTTCCATATGTTACCATTAACTATTGAACTTTTTGAAGTGCAAGCTATGCTGTACAGGTCCCAGTATGATACTCAAGTCTTGCTACTCTGCTACTCCACATTCTGCTATACCGGTCTGTAACTAGGCCTCACCACTAGGGAGGCTGAGGTCGTCCAAACCTCTAGGATCAACCTTGGAGACAAAGTTGGTTCGGGGTAGATAACTCCCACAGTGTTTTTGCTCTGGTTGCAGGCCCCCAGTGTGACACTGACAAACGTCTTGGTGACAAATATGACACAAACAAGCTATTTGGAGGCTGGGATGGCACTGATAAGCTGTTTGGGGGCAAAACTGACACTGTGTTTCTTGCTGAAGTCAGGGAGCAACAGGGCATTTTTTGCATACAATACAGAGAGAAATTATGTATGCCTACAAGGCCCATAATATAATTAGAAGGATAGAATAGATAGAAAAGGAGATCCCTGCTTTCTGCAGGAGTATTAAACTGAGGCCCCCCAGCTGTTGATCGTTTAGGGTGACAAAGGATTATGTGATATCATGAGCCATGGCAGCATGCACTTACCTTATAAAGGACTTTTCATGAGGTGACTGGCTAAACCATGTTTCCACGTGCCCAGTACGGTTCACCATCACATGGTGACAAGAAGGTTTGTGGAAGGCTCCATAATATTGGACAGTACTATAAAAACTCACAGCGCTTATCATCTGCTGTTTCTACTGATCTCTTGGTTGCCTCCCCACAACCATCGCTTCTAGATCCCTTCTTCCTTTTCTTCTTGTAATTGGTGTGACTGTCCCCATCCCTGACTCTTGGAAAACTCTCTCACTCTGCATGGTATTTAGACTGTGTCTGCTAGCTTTGACTATTTGGCCAAATTTGACCTTGCATCCATATCATTTGGGGTACTTCTGCTTCTGAACGCCAGCCCTTTTGACCTTGACATTGTATGAAGATTTCTGAATCATTTGGTAAATTCTAGTTAGTAGGTCTGTTGAAGGATTATCTATCAGGTTTCCAATTAATGTTTTTCTACACATTTGATATATGTCTGACATGGTCTCATAGGAACAGAGGAAGAACACATCAGTTTAAAGACAGATTCAATTATTGCTGGAGAAGGAAAGAGAAAGCTTTGACCACACATCATACCAAGCATTTGATTGAATTTCATCAATGTGACCACAAATAACATTTTGTGGTGGGAATATTATACATCTCTATGTCTTAGAGAAGGGTTGTCTTAAAAACAAATTAAGAGGTAGACATCATGTCTAATTTTGTGATTGGATTTTTTGGTTGTGTGGGCTAAAAAAATGTATTACAATCCAGGAGATCACGTCTGGTTGGAGCCTCTGTGCAGGGAAAAACGTGAGCCAGTCTGCAATGCATGATCCATACTGAGTATTACTGCAAGGAATGCAGTTAAAAAAACAGCAATACTGAAACATGCAGGGCTCAGGAGAATATGCCTGGAAAGGTAAGTACTCTGACCCAGGAATTGCAGGTACACAGTAAAGAATTAGATCACCTAAGTGCCTTTAGGGAGCTCTACCAGAAGCTCAGAAACAAAATGCAAAAGTTCGTTGACACAATTCTGCAAAGAACAGATTCAGTTGAGATAGACAAAATATACCGGCTGTGCAGTGTCAGAAGACCAACTTCATCTTCTGCAGGGGATGTTGTCTGCTGTTTCCACTATCCAATGGACCAAAACACTATCCTCACAACATATAGATCTGGCACTCCACTGAAAATCAGCGAAGCAGAGACATGTCCCAACGACTGTATAGGCACAAAGATAACTCAGGCCCGTTGTGGTGCCGAAAGTACTCTTGGGGTCACAATTGCATTGAATTCTGATTTTGTCCCCTGCCACAGTGTGGATTTTCATATACTTTTCGTGCTTGTCGAATTGGCAACAAAGTGAGTGACTCTGTTGCCGAATTCGTAGGTGGTATCTGCTTTCGGATGTAACTCGTGTATTTCCGGGGGTTTGTGTGCTGCCTGTTATCATCAAACAAACCCCCTGATATACGCTTGAGACACAGGAGCAGATCCAGAGTGCACATGTCGGGAGGGGCACATGTCCATCTGTCATATTCCCCAGCCAATTTGCCCAATAATATGCCAGTATTATTTGCCATTAATGTGCCCCAGCCAATTTGCCCAATAATATGCCTGTATTATTTGACATTAATATGCCCCCGCCAATTTGCCCAATAATATGCCAGTATTATTTGCCATTAAAAAGCCACAGCCAATTTTCCCAATAATATGCCAGTATTTGCCCAATATTATGCCAGTATTATTTTGCCATTAATATGCCCCAGCCAATTTGCCCAATAATATGCCAGTATTATTTGCCATTTAATATGCCCCAGCCAATTTGCCCAATATTATGCCAGTATTATTTGCCATTTAATATGCCCCTGCCAATTTGCCCAATAATATGCCAGTATCATTTGCCATTTAATATGCCCCAGCCAATTTGCCCAATAATATGCCTGTATTATTTGACATTAATATGCCCCCGCCAATTTGCCCAATAATATGCCAGTATTATTTGCCATTAAAAAGCCACAGCCAATTTTCCCAATAATATGCCAGTATTTGCCCAATATTATGCCAGTATTATTTTGCCATTAATATGCCCCAGCCAATTTGCCCAATAATATGCCAGTATTATTTGCCATTAATGTGCCCCAGCCAATTTGCCCAATAATATGCCTGTATTATTTGACATTAATATGCCCCCGCCAATTTGCCCAATAATATGCCAGTATTATTTGCCATTAAAAAGCCACAGCCAATTTTCCCAATAATATGCCAGTATTTGCCCAATATTATGCCAGTATTATTTTGCCATTAATATGCCCCAGCCAATTTGCCCAATAATATGCCAGTATTATTTGCCATTTAATATGCCCCAGCCAATTTGCCCAATATTATGCCAGTATTATTTGCCATTTAATATGCCCCTGCCAATTTGCCCAATAATATGCCAGTATCATTTGCCATTTAATATGCCCCAGCCAATTTGCCCAATAATATGCCAGTATTATTTGCCATTTAATATGCCCCTGCCAATTTGCCCAATAATATGCCAGTATTATTTGCCACTTAATATACCCCTGCCAATTTGCCCAATAATATGCCAGTATTATTTGCCAATTAATATGTCCCTGCCAGTTTGCCCAATAATATGCCATTATTATTTGCCATTTAATATGCCCCTGCCAATTTGCCCAATATTATGCCAGTATTATTTGCCATTTAATATGCCCCAGCCAATTTGCCCAATAATATTCCATTATTATTTGCCATTTAATATGCCCCAGCCAATTTGCCCAATAATATGCCAGTATTATTTGCCATTTAATATGCCCCTGCCAATTTGCCCAATATTATGCCAGTATTATTTGCCATTTAATATGCCCCTGCCAATTTTCTCACTATTATACAAGTATTATTTGCCATTTAATATGCCCCAGCCAATTCGCCCAATAATATTCCATTATTATTTGCCATTTAATATGCCCCAGCCAATTTGCCCAATAATATTCCAGTATTATTTGCCATTTAATATGCCCCTGCCAATTTTCTCACTATTATACCAGTATTATTTGCCATTTAATATGCCCCTGCCAATTTGCCCAGTAATATGCAAGTATTATTTGCCATTTAATATATCCCAGCCAATTTGCCCAATAATATTCCAGTATTATTTGTCATTAATAAGCCCCTGCCAATTTGCCCAATAATTTGCCTATATTTGCCATTAATAAGTCCCCAGCACTTAGCCTTGTCCCTGGTGGCTAGTGGAAGGCAGCACGGTGTCCTCCATGATACCAGTTCGGCTCCCTGGCAGTTGTGCAGAAAGGCCATGTGACTGGGCGCGCTTCTGACGTCAAAGCACCGGTCACGTGACCTGTCGACACTTCCCTATCACACTGCACAGGGAGCTGAACAGGAAGCACGGAATAGTTTTCACCCCCAATTCAATTATTTTTTCACACTGGCTTCCAGCGCTGCCTGTACTCTGTGCTGCCTCACTGTAGCTTACAATTACTACGGCAACCTTCTTGCAAAAAACAACAACAACATAAAAACATGTAAACAGCAGGATAAATATTAGAAACTAGATAGACAGATGTAGAAAAAGTGGGGGGTTTTGATATTTTATAATTTTTGATGAAAAAATGCTATACAAATCCCTATCTGTCCTTTAAAAAGGTATATATAATTTGTGTGGGTGTACTGAACATGAAAGTTTGTTGGAAAAAAAATGCGACCGGAGTTACTCTGGTCGCATTTTTTTTTTAAACAAACTTTATTGAAGCCGCGCGGCTGGAGGGGAGCGCACAACGCTTCCATCACAGCCCCGGACCTGCACCAGGAGACAGACAGAGCAGCAAGGAGGTAAGTAGTGGTGAAGGGGGTAGGAGGGTGGCAAACGAGCATAACGCTGGCACATTGAAGGGCAAAATCCTGGCACATTGAGGGGCAGAATCCTGGCATATTGAGGGCAAAATAATGGCATACTGAGGGGCACAATCCTGGCAAATTGAGGGCAAAAGAATGGCATACTGAGGGGCAAAATCCTGGCATATGGAGGGCAAAAGAATGGCATACTGAGGGGCAAAATCCTGGCATATTGAGGGCAAAAGAATGGCATACCGAGGAGCAAAATCCTGGCATATTGAGGAGCAAAAGAATGGCATACTGAGGGGAAAGATCCTGGCATACTGAGGGCAAAAGAATGGCATACTGAGGGGCAAAATCCTGGCATATTGAGGGCAAAATAATGGCATACTGAGGAGCAAAATCCTGGCATATTGAGGGGCAAAAGGAATGGCATACTAAGGGGGAAAATCCTGGAATATTGAGGGCAAAATAATCCCATACTGAGGGGCAAAATCCTGGCATATTGAGGGCAAAATAATGTCATACTGAGGGGCAAAATCCTGGCATATTGAGGGCAAAAGAATGGCATATCGAGGGGCAAAATCCTGGCATATTGAGGGCAAAAGAATGGCATACTGAGGGGAAAAGAATGGCATACTGGGGGGCAAAATCCTGGCAAACTGAGGGCAAAAGAATGGCATACTGAGGGGAAAAATCCTGGCATACTGAGGGGCAGAATCCTGGCATATTGAGGGCAATAGAATGGCATATTGAGGGGCAAAATCCTGGCATATTGAGGGCAAAAGAATGGCATACTGAGGGGCAAAATCCTGGCATATTGAGGGCAAAAGAATGGCATACTGAGGAGCAAAATCCTGGCATATTGAGGGGCAAAATCCTGGAATATTGAGGGCAAAATAATCCCATACTGAGGGGCAAAATCCTGGCATACTGAGGGGCAGAATCCTGGCATATTGAGGGCAAAATAATGTCATACTGAGGGGCAAAATCCTGGCATATTGAGGGCAAAAGAATGGCATACTGAGGGGCAAAATCCTGGCATATTGAGGGCAAAAGAATGGCATACCGAGGAGCAAAATCCTGGCATATTGAGGAGCAAAAGAATGGCATACTGAGGGGGAAAATCCTGGCATACTGAGGGCAAAAGAATGGCATACTGAGGGGCAAAATCCTGGCATATTGAGGGCAAAATAATGGCATACTGAGGAGCAAAATCCTGGCATATTGAGGGGCAAAAGGAATGGCATACTAAGGGGGAAAATCCTGGAATATTGAGGGCAAAATAATCCCATACTGAGGGGCAAAATCCTGGCATATTGAGGGCAAAATAATGTCATACTGAGGGGCAAAATCCTGGCATATTGAGGGCAAAAGAATGGCATATCGAGGGGCAAAATCCTGGCATATTGAGGGCAAAAGAATGGCATACTGAGGGGCAAAATCCTGGCATATTGAGGGCAAAAGAATGGCATATTGAGGGGCAAAAGGAATGGCATACTGAGGAGCAAAATAATGGCATATTGAGGGCAAAAGAATGGCATACTGGGGGGCAAAATCCTGGCAAACTGAGGGCAAAAGAATGGCATACTGAGGGGAAAATCCTGGCATACTGAGGGGCAGAATCCTGGCATATTGAGGGCAATAGAATGGCATATTGAGGGGCAAAATCCTGGCATATTGAGGGCAAAAGAATGGCATACTGAGGGGCAAAATCCTGGCATATTGAGGGCAAAAGAATGGCATACTGAGGAGCAAAATCCTGGCATATTGAGGGGCAAAATCCTGGAATATTGAGGGCAAAATAATCCCATACTGAGGGGCAAAATCCTGGCATACTGAGGGGCAGAATCCTGGCATATTGAGGGCAAAAGAATGGCATACTGAGGGGGCAAAATCCTGGCATATTGAGGGCAAGAGAATGGCATATTGAGGGGCAAAATTCTGGCATATTGAGGGCAAAAGAATGGCACACTGAGGGGCAAAATCCTGGCATATTGAGGGCAAAAGAATGGCATACTGAGGGGCAAAATCCTGGCATATTGAGGGCAAAAGAATGGCATACTGAAGGGCAAAATCCTGGCATACTGAAGGGCAGAATCCTGGCATATTGAGGGCAAAATAATGGCATACTGAGGGGCAAAATCCTGGCATATTGAGGGCAAAAGAATGGCATACTGAGTGGCAAAATCCTGGCATATTAGGGGCAGAATCCTGGCGTATTGATGGCAAAATCCGGGCATATTGAGGGCAAAATACTGGCATATTGAGTGGCAAAATATTACTGGCATATTGACCAACTGCTCCCAACCACCCTCCATATTACACTAGACTGGGATAACATTCTTGTGAGGGTAGGTGGGGCGAGTGGGAGATATTGTCGGGGGGGGGGCGGGGGGCCAGACAATTTGTTCAGTAAGGGTCCCTTAAATTCCTGGTGGCGGCCCTGCTAATGGCAGTACTGTCTCTGGCTACCATCATCCTCAAACTAACATGTCAGCAAAATGGGGCTACGTACAGTATGTTATCATTATTTCTGTGTATAGAGGCAAATATACCAAAAAAAAAGAAATGTTAAAAAATAATATTTATATAAACAAGATTATTTGTTTTATGTCCACAATGTGAATTAACTTTACATTTGGTTTGTATCTTATTAAATAATACATACAGACCTGGCAAACTGTACAAGGAGTGTGGTGCTAATAAAACTTCATGGTGGAAATGGCTGTTTTGCCGTTGCAGATTGACCGTATGTGCTATAGATGTATTGGGTACCAGTGGCTGATTTAACGCTGCAACAAAAGTAAAAGGAGAGTATGAACCATTTCCCAAACACTCTTGTGCATTCCCTTAGCATTATACATGCTCTAGTTTTATTTAAACAGAATATAAATAAAGTATGAATCAATAGAATTGAATTACCAATTCTGTCTGGTAAGCATAAAGTATGTATTGATTACATTCATGTACAGATAGAAATTTAGACAGCTTGATAGATCAATACAAAATTTCCTAACTCAAACAATGGCAGCCAGTAGGAAATAAGCAGAGCCCAAATTCCATCTCCCATTAGCTGCATTCAGTCTGCACTAGGCATGCGAAAACATGGCAAATATGGGTTATCTGTACTAGTTTATGTAAATAAATGTTACATGTGTTTAATCCCTTAAGGACAAGTCTGTTTTTGAAATGTTGCTCCTGTAGGACAGAGGCAGTTTTTACACTTCTGCGATGTTTGTGTTTAGCTTTCATTTTATTCTTTCTTATTTACCGTAAGCACGCAAATTATATATTGTTTTTTTCGGCAGAAGAAGAACTTTCTTTTGATACCATTATTTTGACCATATCATATAATTGACTTTAAAAAAATAATAAAATATGGTGAAAAATGTCAAAACTCCCCCAGTTTTTCCGACTTTTACTTGAAAAATATTTTACACATCTACAAAAGCTTATGCTAAGCTAATGCAAAATAGATTGTAATATTTGTCCTGAGTTTAGAAATAGTCAATGTTTACATACTTTTAAGTTGTTATTTGCAAGTTAAAAGTCAATAATTGAACATAGCGTTTTGCTATTCCATTATTCCATAACCAATTTCTCCTACAGTGATCTTTTGATCCCAACCCTAATCCTCACGCTAACCCTAACATATCTCTAACCCCAACTGTAACCCTGAGGCTAACCCTAAACTCACTCTAACCCTAACACTAAACAAACTCTAGCCCTAACTGTAACACTAATGCTAACCCTAACCCTAATTTGAATCTCTAACCGTAGATTTACAGTTGACTAACTCTTTTTTAGGTTTTATGTTGCTGACTGCCTCTAGAGGCAGTCTAACAACAGCAGCAGAGCAACAGAAGTTCACCTTGTTCAGCAACAGGGCAATGCCATCATGGAATGGTTTGCTGCAATTCCAAAATGGCGCCCACTTTGGCTGCATGGAGCAATTGCACCTGTACACCGGATTTCGGTATTGCTCAGTGCCTTGACATCATATTTTACAGACAATACCCACAGTTTAACTTGATTATTATAGCGGAGTTACTGTGATACAGTCAGTGAAATCTGTGCATCAAGGGAGCCCAAAATGCGGTTCTTTTGACAGCAAGATGCAGCCTGGCTGACTTAAGTGCCCATATTCTCATTGGCCCTGTAAGTGTATACTTTTTGTTGAATAAAGTTAATTTAAACATGTTTTGGACTGCTTTTGTGTTACTGCTACATAACTAAATATTTTTCTATGGCCAACAACTAATCTTCACCATCACTGTAAATTTAAAATATTAATACGTCCCAACACACACAATGCGATAATGTGGCCCACTTCATAAAACCCTTAGACAGACCCACTTTAGACCGTTGTTTGAAAATATAAAGTGTACCCACTAATGTTTTAAAACAACAAATGAACCAGGGATTCACAAAAGAGCCAGAGAAATGCATGTATGCTTAACGCTAACTGACACAAAATTGCCAGGGCATTTTAATTCATGGGATCTGTGTCTGATGCTTTGCCTGTCAGCCCTCCATAAAATTACAGCTGTGTTTCAACAGAATGGGAGATTATATGGAACCCCAATAGCAGAGATCAATAAGGCTGTAGAGCTTCTATCTCAGTGGAATCCAAACCTAATAGGACTTCAATATCACCAACCAGACGTTACACGTATTAATTAAATACTATATTTATTCGGTCATTCCACAATATTTTGTTAAATATATTCTATATTCATATATAAATTATGCACTTTTTAAAATTTTGTTAAATTTTTTTATGTGGTAGAAGGGACATTATTAAACACAAATCTACATACACTAGACAAGCCAGAAGACGTGTTTTTCCCACAGAAATCCTAAACTTGCAGTGCTACCAAAACCAATAAATATGCCACGGGAGGGGGTAATCGCCATAAATTCTAAGAAAATGGAGATCCCTGAATGGGACATTAGTTCTTATGTCATTCTTACATACAGAGGGCTAAATCTATGGTTCAACCACAATATCATAACATTTCTCTATAATCATTTTCATCTTTAGTGATGCATTATTGGATCATCCTATGCCCCGCTCCATTTTGTTTTCGAAAATAAGTTTTTTTTATTTTTACACATAAAAAGAATACGATCGAGTTAGGGGGGGGGGGGGATACAAAAAAAATAGAAAGGGGAGTTTAGGTCAAGGATAGTACATTACAGAAATAGGGTCAATTCAAATGTGACAGAATACAGATATAAAACGGTACAATAATGGCTGAACAATACAATACAGAGATATATGGGGCCAAGTGTGATTTGTGGAAAAAAAGAAAACAGTAACTATTACACAGGGGGGGAAATAAAATAATGAGATCGGGGGGGTGGGGGGTTGATAGATAGGGGCCATCGTAAATGGGGTCCATCAGCATCTCAGAAATAGTAAGGAGGGAGCCTGCGATGAGTAGGCCCTCAAGTCACACTCAGGATACAGGTAAAATCGTCAGTGGTCATGAGTTAGAGCCAGTAGGTCCAAGTTTGTTTGTAGCTCTCTCCCTGTGCCGTGGATGTCAGGGAAATATCTTCTCATTTTCTTAACTCTTCCACTTTCAGCACCCATTCCTGGAAGGTTGGAACATATGTAGACTTCCAGTGGATGGGGATCAAGAACTGCCCCGCTCCATTTTTAACTGAAATAGAAAATGGTTCTTAAGTTTGGACCAATCAAATTCATTATTCTATTTCCATTCTCTAGCAACCAGTATCTTAGTGGCCACAAAAAAATATATAGTTAAATACTGCTGACCAAGGGTCAAGTATGGCCAATTAAGATTTAGCAAAAATACTGGTCTAAACTGCATCGCAATTCTTTTTTTTTTTTTAAATACCGTGATGAACTTCCATAACCATTTAATTCTAGGGCATCCCCTCCAAATGTGTACGTAGACACCCACAGAGGATCCGCGCTGCCAGCATAGATTTGACTTTTGTGAATACATGTTGAACCTGCACAAAATGGGAACTTTAGATTACAATAGCTGGGGTAGTGGATTCTTACAGAATCCATTTGCAACTAGACCAGACTGTTTCATACATGTTCCTAGGACCTCACTTGGACCCAAACACACTTGCAGAATCCATTTGCAACAAGACCAGACTGTTTAATGCCCACCCACCCCCAGCTTAATTTGTTTTATAGGTCTGGTTAATCAGATGATGGGATTTGACCTCTAATCAACCACCTGTCCTTCTTCCCCCTTCTGCACATATTTACTAGCAATATGTTTGTAGGCTTACAATGCACCCAACTATTCACCTACTTAGTAACTTCTGGTGTGACTCAGTTCTCGGTACCTCCCCCCCTACACACCTTCCATTATCACAATTTACTGTTATTTTTTTACCTCTCCACTTCTGCCTCACACTCTCCTTGTGTGTCTCATGTTCCCCATCCCCTCTAGAATATAAGCTTGCGAGCAGGGCCCTCTACCTTCTTATGCTCTGTACCAAGCGCTGCATAAATTTGTGTGGCGCTATATAAATAAATGGTAATGTAATGTAATTCAGTGTGGTGAAGATTAGCCACAACTACCACAGTCTGCAATTCTTATGGTGCTCAGCCAGTAATTGCTGACTGTATACCATGGGAGCTGTAGTCAACAGCAAAAAAGTTTGTGTGTAGTGTAGTGAAGGCCAACAGAACCCCAGTCTATAACTACAATTCCCATGAAGTTCAGTTTGTAATGTGGCTGGCTGAATATTACTGAAGATGCACTCAACAAAATAAGGGCTTTATTCATGAACGAGAAAATTGCAGGGAATTGAGATGGAATTTCAAACTTAAAGCCAAAGTAGACGAGATTCAAAATGGGAGAATTGTTCTTGGCAGCTTTGGCCTTAGGTTTGAAATTCCCATCACAATTCCCTGCAATTGTTTTTCCATGAATAAAGAACTTAGTGATTGTACTGTAGATTAACTGTAGCACACCCCTTCCACCACCAACAGTTAGTACTATTCCCAATAATAAGCAATGTTGGATGTTCAACAGTCAACAAAAGTTAATGTTGTATAGTGGAGTGTGGCTCTGTGATGTACCAAGAATATTAGAGGTATTACAAAAAAAAAAAAGGGTGGTTAGAGGGTAGTAAACATGGACATGTTTTGTTTGACAAGAAAATGGGTAGACGTTACCGCTTGTTTTCCGCTAAATAGAAATGGCTTGACTAAGCCTCCATCCGGACCTCTATTGCCAGAGGACATTCAAGGGCCTTGCAGAGATTCTGGACATTGTGGACAAGCTTTAACATCTTGGGCATGGTAGAAATTACCTCTGTCATACATTGTAGCTAACTAGCTGTGACCTAGATCCTGCACCTACGCATCTTCTACTAGCATGCACAGAAACAATTGGTCTAGTCATTACAAATATAGGCCAATACCTTCTGTAATCCGGAATTTTCTCAGTCCTACTGAAAGAAGTGATAGTGAGACATCTTTTTAAAAAAAAGTCTTCCTTATACCGAAATGGCATATCAAACTATAGGCCTGTAACCCATCTCACTTTCCTGGGAAAAATCATTGCATAATGTGTGTTCATACACCCTCAGGTCAATTTCTCAAGAAATAACATCTTCAGCTCTTCCCTGTCAGGATTCAGAAAACCCCACAGTACTAAAACAGTTCTGACAAGGATCTCTCTTAGATTTGTCAGATTAATTTGATTATCATCAGGAATTTACTCTTCAGCTCCCATACCATTACAGTGTAGAGTAGTAGCACAGGGGTCCATTCTACTCCCAACTCTATTTGCAGTATACATGGTTCCGTTAGGGGACATCATCATTTGTTTGTCATATGTGAATGACTCCTTTAGCTGGTTAAAGGTCAACCTCGATAAGACTGGAGACCTGCTGATCACAGGACAAAGGATTTCAGCAATCTTATTAAAAGATAACCCAACCGGCATAGAATTTAGAGGTTCAGAGCTTCTCAGCTCAACTGAAGTGCGAAATCTTGGAATGTGGTTTGACAGTGGTCTGTCACTTAAACATCAGATTTCTGCCTTCTTTCATCTGAGGAACATAGCCAGGATAAAGCACCTACTACTACCAGAGGATACCTTAATCCCTGCATTTGTGACATCCTGTCTGGATTGCTGTAATGCACTGAATCAATATGGTTCAAAATGCAGCAGCCAGACTATTAATAAGTCAGACGGCTGACATGTCTGCATTGTATACAGCCGCTAGTTTTGTGCACTGCTTTTAACAAGGTGTGCTTCAATACACTTTAATGCTGTACTGCACATTGACACTGGTGAAGCTCTTGTCTATATTATAGTGTGTTAGCAAATCAGGACAGGAATAAACAAGCAACACCGGCACCCAAGGGCCCAAAGCAAAAATATATTTTAATCAAAAGGGCAATTCAGGAACTTTGGATTATGTACTCCAAAAATGCAGACACATTAATCATAAGGGCACTTTACCAATTTTGCAGCTAGCGAAACTTAATCATCACACTTATGCTTAAGCATCGCTAGACACAACACATGTAAAGTGTTTGCTTTTTTCCCATACATATTGCACAGTCTCCTAAGTCCCAAATCGTCCCCTTCAATCAGCACATCTGTCACTTATCTCAGTGCCCAGAATCTGCACAAAATCAGGCTCTCATGCATACTGCCATGATACTCCTACATTCTGGAAGTCTTGGCCAAACTCAATCAGAGGTACCATGGCAGCTTAAATTGAAAAGGACTTTAGTGTGCAAACTTGCCATGAGACAAAAACTATACTCAACCTGTATTTCCATTATCCTTGCTTCCACATCATTTTTGGGGAAGAGAGTAAGCCTATCAGTTTCTGAGCTCTAGCCCCCACCATCACATCATCTACAAAGATTCTTGAATCATCTGGTATGAGATGTTCTAGTTTATGCATCTGCTGAAGGACTGTCTATCAGGTCTCCAGTCAATACATTTTTTATACATTTGATGTATATCTGAGATGGTCTCAGGAATAGAAGAAGATCACATCAGTTTGAAGATACCTTTTCCTATCATTTTTACCATATCATAACTTATGTTGTGTGTTCTTCTTGTATATCCTCAAGCAGAAAGTCAGTAACGAACCGCATTGATGAGTTCCATTATTTATTTATTTATATAGTATTTTAACAGGAATAATACATTGAGATATCTCTAATTTTCAAGGATGTGCTGAGAAATTAAAGGACAACTCTACTCCGTATAGTTCTCTCAGGGGGCAGACATGTTGTTTAGAATCTGTCTGACCAAAGATTCTAAACAAAATGGCTGCCTCCCGGTGGAGCTTAATGGAGTAAATATTGCTCAATATGGTACTTCATTTGTATTCTTTCATTAAAGCATTTCTATATAAAATGCCTGCACTTGATGCAATTTTTCAATTGCACCTCTATCCTAAGCTACGTTTAAAGGCTGTCTTGTACAGTATGCATATGCTCCATGGAGTTTATATATAAAGTAGACATGGAGTTAAAATGTGATCATTGTTGGCCATATTTGTGCATGCTTACCCAGTATCCTTTGCAGTGGTGGTAGCACTGTGAATATGAGATTTCTGTGGGAATAGCAAGTCTTATGATTTGTCTGGTGTGTGTAGATCTGAGTTTAACTATCTTGAGTCAAATAATATGAAAAACAAAGCAAATGTTAAAAAAATGTTTATTTTATTGTCAGTTATTTCACATAATATTTTGTTTTATGATCACAGTATGAAATAATAAACAATTCCCCAAACACTCTTGTGCAGTCTTGTGCAGTCTCTTAGAATTACATATGCTGTCATTTTATGTAAACAGAATATAAATAGAGAATAAATCAATAGCATTTAATTACCAATTCTGTCCTGTTAGCAGAGTATGTATTGATTATATTTATGTACAGATAGAAAATTAGACAGATTAATGATAGATCAATACATTTTTAATAGTCTGTATCTGTTTATCACTGTTCCGAACAATCACAACCAGTGGGATCACAAATGTTATTAAATATGTGTTATCTGTACTGGTTTATGTATATAAATGTTGCATGTGTTTAGATATATTCTAGATACAAATTATGTATTTTTTTTGTTTTTCAGATTTTTTTGAAAGTAGACAAGTATACATTATAAAAATATCTGATGAGAATACATTGATTTGTTTGTGATCTCATTAAAACCTCCATAGAGCTATTACCAGCAGCCAATCAGGACCTTTTATTTCCTCAGCGCAGTTCAGTATGTATGGTGCATAAATGATAGTAAGTATTGTTCTGTTTGAAATTATTTGCTCAATTTTATTTATAAAAACTGCTGAGTAGGTACAGTGACACACCTCGAGTATTTGGCACCCGGGGTGGAACCTATGTTTGGCAACCTTGACCCCCCTCAATTTTAACATGTAAAAACATGCCATCTCTGTACATATATGTGTATATACACATATAAATACTCATATGTGTATATACACATATATATTTCTATATAAATATGCATATACATATATTTATATAGATATATATATAGTTGCATTTATACTTATATGAACTTTATATATTATATTAAGCTTTGTTCATATTTAATAAAAATGTTATTGAAATAATGCATTGGAGTGCTGATAGGGGACAGAGATAACACTGGGGAGCTGAGCAGGGACAGAGGTGACATTGTGGAGCTGAGTAGTGACACTGATGAACAGAGTGGGAACAAAAGTAACACTTGGAGCTAATTGCACCCCCTTTAAACTCACCTTCTGGAAGGAAGGATCCTCCATTGTGCCGTGTGCTGAGCAGCAGCTCTCACATGACCCCACTGTGCACAGAGATCCTCTTTACTCCACCTCTAGACACCAAAGAGATCGAGTTGGCGGTACTGGTCTGGCACCCCCATATTGCATGGTGCCCAGGGTGGACTGCTCGCACTCCCCTTCATTAGTATGCTATCTTATACTTATTTACGTATATCTGGCTTACCTTTCTAATTAATGTGTCTATAATTTAGCAGATATTATAGTTTACATAAAATATAGAACAAAAGAAAATGAATTACATAGCAACAAGTGCACATAGTAATGTATAGACACAAGACAAGCTTTTCAATTAATGTCTGTACATAGATTAGTTAGAGTGAGATTAATGCCTGAAAATAAAAATGTTTGTCATATAAAAGGCTTTCTCGAATACTTACTTTTTATCCTGGTCTAATGTGCTGGAACAAACGACTTCCCTATAAATCTTAAGCATGTTCTGTGCTCCTTCTTATACTACAGTGCTGATATCTTGTATCTCACAGAGTCATACTTCCTAGTTGTTCGTACGAGCATTCTCAAATGTATTTGCCATCACTCCTACTTCACTATCATCCTTCCTAACTGTTCTCATTAGCATTTGCCTATGTGGTCACATTTTCATTAACATTCCCATTCACAAATACTTTCCTCCCTCCCATCTTACATGGGCACAGTCGTCAGATCATCTCAGTGAAGCAGCAGCTTAAAAAAATTATTTCTCCAAAGTCTTTGTTTTTTTTATTTTTATACAGAATATAGGATATCTTTTAAATGGTAATTTAAAAAATATCAAATTCTAAAACGATATAAAATGGAGAAATTACCTTTCTTACAAAAAAAAATATTTTAGGTGTTTACTGCTTCTTTAAAAGACAAAGGCATGCTGGTGCACCACATACTGTAAACTGTTTGCTAGGGCAGTCCCTACTCAATTACACAAATGCATAATTCAGGCCTACACAGAACCCAAGTAGTTTCAGAATAAAAGTGTCTATGTAACCAGGGATAGTCAAAGTGCTAATACAAGGAAAACCATGTCTCTGGCAAGATCTGTGATGGTCCATAGAACACCATTACCGTGTCCATCACAAAATCCACCATGAACAATATTGATGTCTTCCAACATTTTTTTGTGCAATGGTGAGGAGGAGCGTAAGAACATCAAAGCCTGTGGTGGATCTAAAGTTTTATGTTTTCCTCTTATTCAACAACACTCACATACTGTTTGGAAATGGAACCCTGCAGCTGGTTATAGTGCTGACACTGTTACCTTTACCCATAATCCCACCTTCCGTTTATTTGGTTATTACCCCCATGGCAACGTAATTTTTTTATGCGTTCTGTCATGTAGAAGAAACGGAAATGCACTGTGTTTTGGTTGCTTGCATGGAAAGCCAAAATTCCATGATGTTATTGACCCATCTACATTCCAAAACATTTGTGGGTTGGGTGACTTGTTGCTGGTCATTGGTTCATTGGTCTCTTGTTCCACATAATGGATGAAATAATATATAGATTTGTTGCTAGTAAGTTCCAATAACTGTTTGGATAAAAAGGAGTGATTTTGTGTAGACTAAACAGGCCGAATGGTTCTTATCTGCAGATTCTATGTTTCTATCTAAAACCTTAGCTAAGCATGCTATAACACTATCATAATCAAAACACTACGTCCATTTTGTTTCTTTAATAGACTTTCTTACAGAGGTTACTGAACTGGGGCTGGTTAAGGCCGTCTTCACAGAAGTAAACTATACTTTCTATGTCATAGGACACAAGGAGAGGCACAGAAGGTTTGATGCATAAAAGCAGATTCGCATGAGTACTAAACAATCGCCGTTGTTTGAAGACCAGATAACTCCATCTTCTATGTATGAAGAGTCAAAGTTAATAACCTTAATGTCCCTTTTGGTGTACTGTGTATTCAGTTTTATTATACTTCGTGCAAAAGCATATTTTGAGGCACAGCTATATGCTTCCACACAGCAGATTTCTTCAAACATCATGTCAAAATTGGAGTTATCCTGTGGAATAAACAGATACATTATTATTGCAATGACTAAGGTTAACAACCGGACTAGAGTAACTCCTAATGCAGGTGATACTTTCTTGTAAATACATTATGTACATTATAATGGTATTAATTTAGTTTTTGTCTTCTTTTGGATCAACAAGGGATAGGAAAAGGGTTGGACTTGATGGACGCAAGACTTTTTTTCAAACTAAATTACTATGTATCTATGCATATGTGCTACACAGTGTGTATATGTAGCTAAATCAGATGATTTTTATTATTTAGAAAACATTATTCTACAGGACTTTTTCAGATAAGGTCATACTGTAATGCTGATACTGAGTACCACTGAAAATAGGTATGAGAAATGTGTCACACAGATTTCATATGCATAGTATTCTGTGTAGCATGGGTCTGTGCCAATATAGGGAGGGGATATATAGTAAGATCCCCTTACTCTGTAAGTGGAATAAAGAGTTCAGGATTCCACTAATAAAATGTAATTTAACATTTGCCTTTCTATGTAGTTTGCCAGTAGTCTCTAGACCTTGTGTCTGGGGACCACTTCTTGTAGACATTGGATTCCAACCAGCCAAAATTATAAGTAGTGCTCAAAGAAAAAGCTCCTACATACGTTTCCCATATCTCTTCTGAATATAAGGGCAGCAATCAGACATAAAAACACACCATAGAGGAAGAAATGGCAAAATGGTAAAACATGATGTTAATAAACTGGCCTTGTTTTCCTTTGATCAAGTTACATTTAGAAGATATTGGTCCAGATTCAATGACATAAAACATCACTAATGACTGCATTTTAACTCAAATTTTTATATTGCAGTATATGGGATTCAGTGCCTTGAGATAAATTAACATTATTGGTTATGTAGGTAATAAAGCAAGCAGTAGGAGATTTACTTTCTGTCCAAGGGAACATGACCTGTTAATGACAGAGACACATCCCTATTTAGGGCCATCTTATCAGCATTGTGGGCCCTACGCAAAGCAATGCACTTGGGCTCCTACACAGCCCTGAAAACCGCCCATAATTAAGTGTGGAGTAATCAACAGGTTTTGATTTTAAGCCTTGAAAAACACAAACACTTTAAGATGATTAATGGTTAAACTGTACAGTGTAATGTGGAATACCACTTCCATGATGCCCAGCATCAAAGTGTTCCAAAACAATGTTAATAGACACTGATACCAAAATAGTGCCTTTTAAATATTTTGGTCACATGATGCCACCTCTAGCTGGCACATCTGATAAACCAGGCATCTTGCGACACCACTGCAAGGTGATGACAATTTCACAACAGATCACGGGCCCTGTAGAACTATGGGGCCTCTTGGCAACTGCCCAGTGTGTCCATACGTTGACAGCACTGACCCCCTAATGCTCTATCAGGCTAAAAAATAAGCCTTTACTAATGCCTTAACTGGCCTGTTAGAGAGCAGCTCCACAGATCATGCCAACAAGTAGATACTGGAGAAAGTGAGTGCCCTATTTCTTGGCTTCGCATCTACTACATATTCTAAGCAAAAAATGATAGAACAATAAAATATGCCAGAAAGCAGGGCTAATTGATTTTCAGTTTTAAGACTTTGGCATTTCTGAATCTTTAAGATTATGCTCACTTAGCTTAGACTAATGAACTGTCCTGTGCCAGTTTACTAACTTAAAACGTCATCTGCCCAAAATGCATCTTCCAAATGTTAAAATACTTACAGCTAAATGACATTTTGAAATTACAGCAGTCTGCAAGAAACCAGGACTGCCCACACTAGCTGAGATAAAAGTCAATTTCCTTTTTTTTGCTGCAGGAACCAGTGATATATGTTTATTTTAATGAATGGAATTTCCTGTCTCTCTAGTGATGTCATCAGACAATGTGTTGCACTATTGAGAGATCCTATGGGTACAAGAGCAATGCTACTTAGATTCCACATAATGCATTGTATTCCAGCAGCACAGGAAGTGACTAAATTAAACAAAACTGTGTATGCTCAGTGTCTATATAATCAGTAACTGTAGTATGCATGCAGGTTAATCACAGGGGGAAGGCTTGAGTCAAATGTGATTTATGCGGAATACCTGCATCAAATCAGACTGGAAAAAAGCCTGTGCACTATAAAAGCAGTAATCTTCATCCTGAGCCAAAGTGAATTTAGGGACTAGACTGTCCCTTTAAAATACGCATAATTTGTTACATTATGTAGTATTTATATAATACAATGATGCTGCATACATAAATAATAATAAGGTGCTACATAAATGTATTTTTCATTCAGTACTGAAAGTCCTATTTATTATTTTATTCATTTACAATATTAATTTTCTACTTACAGTGTCCGGTTCCTTCCCATCAATGTACTCCAAATCTTTTAGCATCCACATCTTCGCCACTTCGTATTTTTCATCCAGACACACTCTGTAGTGTTTTACCAGGGATATGTGAACTTCCTCCTGCTTAGCCACTGAAAGAGAGATTTCCAATATCAAACCCTGCCTCTGGAAATAATTTACACATTAATCAATTGTCTGAAATGCATACAGACTTCAATTTCACTCATGGGACGATTTGAAGTGACAGACTGGAAAATAAATGACTTGATTATGTATGGATGTTTTCCATTTATAATTTATACATTGACATTTCTGGCAATGGGATTGGTGAGATGTACTTAGCTGCAGGTAAACAATTGTTATCTGAGTTATATTTTGAAATTCTGCCTGTGATAACTGGATTGCTCTTGCAAGAGCACCATGGATAATTTCTAGTCTAAAACCTTAAAAAATGTACATCACTAACTAAGCAGTCCAGTCTAGTAACTGACTTAACATTGAGCACCTCTAGCCCTCACCAGGGCCATTTTTAATGAGGCCAAATGGGGCAGCTGCCCCGGGCCCTGTTACTCCTGTGGGTCCCCAAAGCTGCTGCCCCATGGGCCCCCAGCCTTTTCATGTCCTTTTCACAGCACAACGTGCTGCTAAACTTTTTATTTTCCTGGCAAGCCGCGGCTCATTGCCACTGGATATGACAGTACGCCATATCCGGTGGCTGTATTTCCGTGCAGGAGGGAAGACTGCATGGAGGAGACATCCAGAGCAGGCAGGAGGTGAGTACCGGGGAACGGGGGGAGGAGGGGGATTTATAATGAGCCCATTAGGAATTGGCATCCTATTAAAGAAAAACCTAACTGAGGCCTCTTAATGGGCAAATTGGCTGTGGCATCTGAATGGCACAATAATACTGGCATCTTAATGGCACAATAATACTGGCATCTTAATGGTACAATATTACTGGCATTTGAATGGCACAATAATACTGGCATCTGAATGGCACAATAATACTGGCATCTTAATGGTACAATATTACTGGCATCTGAATGGCACAATAATACTGGCATCTGAATGGCACAATAATACTGGCATCTTAATGGCACAATAATACCTGCATCTTAATGGCACAATAATACTGGCATCTTTTTTTTTTTTTTTTCAGACACTCAGTACAGTTTGAACAATTGTGTAGGTTATTGATTTATCTCATCATCGTGTCTTTATTTTAATAATTCATCTTTATTAATATCAAAATATTTAAAACCGGACTAGGGATGAGAAAGGAAATTTACAGAAATACAAAGGATTAATAGCACAATAACACTGGCATTTGAATGGCACAGTAATAGTGGCATCTTAATTGGAAAATTGGCTGTGGCATCTTAATGGCACAATAATACTGGCATCTTAATGGCACAATAACACTGGCATCTGAATGGCACAATAATATTGGAATATTAATGGGAAAATTAGCTGTGGCATCTTAATGGCACAATAATACTGGCATCTTAATGCACAATAACACTGGCATCTGAATGGCACAATAATACTGGCATTTTAATGGGAAAATTGGCTGTGGCTTCTTAATGGCACAATAACAATGGCATCTGAATGGCACAATAATACTGACATCTTAATTTGCAAATTGGCTGTGGCATCTTAATGGCACAATAATATTGTCATCTTAATGGAAAAATAATACTGGCATCTTAATGGACAAATTGGCTGTGGCATCTTAATGGCATAATAATGGCATCTGAATCGCACAATAATACTGGCATATTAATGGCACAATAATACTGGCATATTAATGGCACAATAATTCTGGCATATTAATGGCACAATAATACTGACATATTAATGGGCAAATTATCTGTGGCATATTAAAGGTGAAGTTATAGTGGCATATTAATGGCAAAATAATTGTGGCATATTAATGGCCAAATTGGCTGTAGCATAATAATAGGCAAACTGTGGCATATTTAATGGACACATGGTGGTATATTTTAATAGGCAAACTGGCTGTTGCATATGTTAATGACAAAGTGACTGTGGCATGTTAATTGGTACCTGACAGTGCCTTATTTTAATTGGCAAAGTGATGCTGTGGCATGTTCTGTGGGGCAAAATAACATGTACAATGGGGGAAAGTGACAATATGGCTTGTTCTGTAGGGGCAGTTCAGTGGGACAAAGTGACACTGTGGTATGTTCTGTGGGGCAAATTGACACTGTGGCATGCCAAATTGTGTGGGTGCAATATGGGTACAATATGAGTGCAAGCCAAGTGCTGTGGCTACTCTATGGGGCTGTGTTAAGTCCTTTAGGTGCAATGTAGGTGCAGAAAAAGGGAATAAAAACAAGAAATGCAAATCTTCAATAACATTTTTATTACATATGAAAATAGTTGAATATAATATTAAGAAGTTCATATCAGTATAAATGCAACCAGTCAGAGAGAGATGTGTATATTTATACATATATATGAACATATGTAAGTGCTCTCTCATATCTGTGTATACTTTTGTAATTTAGGCAATGAGTAGTTGTATTGCAGTGTTGCATAGTAAGAAGGTATACATATTGAAGCCATATATACACATTTTGATCCATATATACAGTTTATACACTGCAATTATACACTTAATATACACATTTTATACACTGCAATAATAGTTCTCACTGCACTAAAATTCCAGTTGTGTGTGTGCTTACAACCTAACCCAGGTAAATTCCTATAAATATCACTAGTATGTGGCTAGATCCCAACTTGTCTTTTGGTTTCCATAATGACAAGCTCTCGTCAAAACTATTATTGTTCTCTATATTGAAACAAATTTAACCTAGTTTCCAGAATAATAATAATTGTGCAGAAAATGTTAATGCCGATCTTGGAATATGGGGAAGTGGTATACGATTCCGGACCGAAGACTCATCTTGGTAAACTTGACATACTGTACAATGTGCTGTGTCAATTTTGTCCTCCAGTGTGATTATAACATGCCTCATTGTGAAATGTTAAAAGAACGAAACAGGCTGATGATTGCCTCCAGGCTTACTTTCCACCTATCTTGCTTAATGCATAACCACTTCTCTGGAATGCACTAACTTGTGCCAACTTTGTGCCAACACACCCTACAATCTCAGCACCTTTCCATCTGTTCCTCACTTTAAAAAGGAAGCAGGTCGAGGTGGGTTCTCTTTCAGAGCTCCTCATTTGTGGAATAGCCTCCCTCATTCTGTCAAATCATCCTCTAGTTTAAAATCCCTGAAAATAAGTGTCTCTTGACTTCTAAAAACAGAATGTACCTGTTATTAGTTTACAAACTTTTACATATACCACACATGTTTATTGTTTTCTCTTTTTGGTTTTGTATCACTTATTTGCCCTGCATGTTCTCTCCCCAACTTTCCTGTATAATTTATTTATATGCATGTATATATTTCTCAGGATTCTGCTAAATGTGAAACTGTGTACTACCATTCTGGTCATGCATGTACTTGAAAACAAGAGAAATCTCAACGTATTCTTCCTGGTAAAACACTTTATTAATAAATACATTTATTGAACATGAAAAAAAAAATTTGCTCTGGTTGGGGCTGGTGACTGTTTGGCTGTGATGTTGCTTGAAGGGGCTCACTGAGGTGCTGCCATGCCTGTATGCTAGATACTAACTGCAATCTGCTGGATCGCTGCGGCAGGCAGGTTTTCTATCTAACAGTACTTCAAACTTCAGACCAATCATTTCCTCTGTGGGACATACTCTTACAGCAGATAGATTGTATGCTTTAGCATACTTGTACTGGTGTGACTTACTCCTGCTGCAAGCTGTTACACTCCTGTGGTAGACAAATGAACTACTTAGTAGCGCTTGAGGTATTTTGGCTAGATGACTAGCAAATCAGATCTAAATAATCCTCACGGGATAATACTGGGCAGTGTTTTACAAATAACCCCACACAATAACATTATATCGGTCACCTTTGGGAGCATTTATTTTTCCAGTCTGCTAATATTACTAATATGGTTTGGATTTGTCTGGCTTATTATCCATTACACCAATATACATTTTAAAGTTGCCATTTATCTACACAGACTGCCTCTGCTCTGGTTTGAAAATAATCATTTTTCTATAGACTGATATTCGTTAACATCATTACTTTCATTTATTTTCTTGGGCAAAAAGGAATCTTTCACGTGTGTATTTCACTTTTTTTTTTAAAGTTGTTAACTGAATACACAAATTATTCATTCTCTAATCATTGAGAGGAGATTCTCTTTTGCAGAGAGTTGATGTTATTCTACTAGATCTGTAGCGCTGGTGTTAAATTACAATCAATTAATGTAGTAACCATCTCCACATTTAATCAAGGCATTTGTCAATGCAAGTAAACTATATTTGTACAAATATAAATTATAAAATTATGTATTTCATGTACTTGCACTACCTCTTAGTCTTCCTAGCTACCAGCTTCACTGACCTATTTTCTACATTTTAGGCCATGTACCTGACAAAAGAGGGGATCTGGAAGTGTTTTTTGATCATTGTTTCAGTTTTTCATGTTTTTTAACCTTTTTTCACATTTTAAGAACTACATTTGGGTTCTTTTGTTAACATTTGTCTATATTAATATTATATTAATACATGTTTGGAGAGACTTTCAATCCCCTTTATTGCCATTGCTCTCGCAAACAGCAACAAAAATCACAAAATGCAGAAAAACCTTTCCAGCGTATGTTTGAACCTAGTTAAAAAAACGTAGCATGCCATAAACACCCCTACCACCTCCCACCCATTGTTATATGTCGTTTGTATGCTGACCTTGACTTGGTTAAGGTCATGTAACCCCACGACACCAGTACACATTTCTAATGTCCCTCACATGCCTTTGACGAGTAACCAGGTTCCAACCAATCTACCAAACAGCCCATCTTTCTCTACTCCTTCCAAAATAGACTGACAGGATTTTCTCTAATTCTCTCATTCATTGCCTGCATTCAGTCCTTCTCCAGCCCAGTCTTTTATTATTCTCTCTCTATACCTCACAACTTTTTTTCCCAGGCCATGCAGGACTTGAGAGGTTGGGTGTCAGAGCTCTGTGGACACTGGAGAATGAACTTCAGTACCATGGTATTGTGGTCATTAATCAGTTGTGGAGCATGCATCTAAGTCGCGGTGCAACTCAACATGCAAATTAGTTCTATAGTGTCCTAAACACTAGAGAATCATGTCTGGGCCCTAGGATAGTGGTTCTAAGTCTGGGCTGCAGGATAAAGAGGGACAGTCCCAAGAGCTGATGTCCCAATAATCCTCAGCCAGAAAAATGGTAGCAGAGCATCTTGGGAACCTTGTTAGTATTTGTGTTTGTTATATTGCGGCTGAAAAGAATAATAGTTTGTCAAATAAATATTAATATGTAAAGCAGAGCATGTTATTAGCACAGGACTGTTACAAAGAACTGTTTCTCATGGGTTTAGTCACTAAAAAGTAAGGTCTAGTGAATAGACAAGGAAATTGCAAAATAGCTCAGATTGAAACTAAATGTACACCAAACTAGAACTGCAAAAAATAACACATCAGGCATTAAATCCTGTGTTTTGCAGTTCATAGGTTTTTCATTTGATTCATTTGATTTCATTTTTTTTTTAACAACTTATCTACTTTTATGTGATTTGTGTACCCCTTATCAGCTCACCACAGAGTGCTAGTTAGTCAATAAATCATATCAGACTTTTACTATATTATTTTGCAAAATGTATCTGTATTTATTTCCAATGCTATATTACTTTTCTTTTTATAATAGTAAAATAATTTTTCATGCATTTTGAACATATTTTGTAGGTATTTTGAAGATTGGTGACTCTTTTAACACAGCAACAGGCAGTAGCATAACTGCACTCACTGGCATAAAAGTGCTAGGACCAATAATTAACCCCATGGAAACTACTGTTAATAGCAGCAAAACCATTCTGTAAGTGAGAAGTGTGCACCAATACTTTAGAGTGGAATGGAATATAAGTTTAGGTGCAAAAGTATGTAAACACTCGTGTCCATGTGATATAAGATGGGTCGAATGGTTCTTATCTGCCGAAACATTCTATGTTTCTTGATACACTCTACTGTCAAAATTATTATTCATGGATATTTTAAGGTTCACTATTATAATGGACTATTGTAGAATTCTTACACACAACTCTGGCCTACTGATGTAGCGGTAACCTACTCTATCATGGTTGATAAGATGCTATTAAAGTTCATTGTTTACAATCAGTATTTTATTATGGAGAATACAAAGTTCAAACAGTGAGTTAGAACATAGAAATCAATTTTTGGGTTGAGAAACTTCCATTTTCAGATTATTAAGATATTATAAAAATAAATACAGTTATAACTAAATCTAAAAAATGTAATTATCTGAAAGTCTTTATAATAATTTTTTGTTTTCTAAGAAACCATCATAGTTACCTTTAATAATTTTATTCAATGCCTTATGCTACTTGTACAAGTTATTTTTTAACGGATATAAGGTTTGCCAATTGGTTCTAGCTAAGTTACTGGACATCTATAATAAATATTGAACAAAATAAAGCTTATGTTGTTCAAGAAGAAGTGATACTTCTAGTTTAGAAGCTTACACCAGACAATACTATTCACAGAACCAGTAATTGTCTAGCACTGTGTATCATGTTTCCTCTCCCTAGGTAGATGTAAACAAGCACTGCAGAACTTACAGAACAGAACAATTGTTTAAAACCAGAAATGTATAACATTTATTTTTAAGGCCAATGTAACTAATAGTAAATCATCTTTTTAACTTTAACCCTGCCTGACTGAGGAACTCCATGCAAGCAGAGTGAGGGAGAGATTTTTTTTTAACCCCACTGGTACTGAAGGAATCTGAGAAGTTTCCTTTAAACACTATGAGGGATACGTAAAATGGAGGAGCACACAGGCAGAGCATCTAATAGTGAGGCTAACTCTGTGTGTGCCTATATATAATGCAAACTGCTGAGAAATATTGGGAGTTCGCATTGTATGTGCTACAGGGGAGGCCTAGCAATGTTTGGCCTGGGGGGACCAAAACAATTTAGTGGTCCATTTTTCAATTTCATCAGCCTACTTACTATCCGAGACAGACACAGATATAGAGGAAGGAAATATATACTGACAGACAAAGAACAAAAAGTCTTGGAGATAGACAGATAGACAGACACAGATAGACATGCAGGACAGATATACTGAGATAAGGTGCAGAGGTTGATAGACAGACAGAGACAGACAGACAAATAGACAGGCAGGACATATATACTGACAAAGATAGACACAAATGGACACAAATCTACAAGCAGGACAGATAAGGTACACAGATTGATAGACAGACAGAGATAGGCCAATAGACAGGCAGGACAGATATACTGACAGATAAGGTACACAGATTGATAAACAGAAACAGAGACAGACAGACAGGCAAGACAGATAAGGTACAGAGATTGGTAGACAGACAGAGACAGGCAAATAGACAGGCAGGACAGATATACTGACAGATAAGGTACAGAGAGTGACATACAGACACAGAGATAGACAGACACAGACAGACAGGATAGATATACTGACAGATAAGGTATACATATTGATAGACATACACAGAGACAGACAGGCATATATACAGACAGGACAGAAATAGAGATTGACAAATAACGAGATAGACTGACAGGATACTGAAAGATAAATTACAGAGAATGATAGACAGAAAAAACAATTGCATAGAAAGAATGAAAGTGCTACACACTAGGGCCTAGGTGTCCAATTTGCAACCCCCCCCTCCCCCCCCACTGTTTCTACATTACAATTACTCTAATTTCCTGCCTTTTTTAAAGCTGGTGGGAAATGATGGGGTTTGTAGAACTGCAGCAGCTGGATGGCCGCAGTTAGACACCAAGGTACTAGGGCATTTAGTGCTATTGTGCTAGGGTAAAGGGCAGCCAGCCCTCCCATAAGGTGCTGGTCCTGCGCCAGCACAACCCATATGTAAATAATGGGTGCTGAGAAGTGTCAGAGACAGTGTTTGGTTCCATTCCCAAACAATAATGTTTAGTTATATATAAAAGAGGCAAAATCACTGTTAAAGATAATACTGATTGTAACACTGATGGTAAACATTTTTTTAAATCTCGTGACACTTTTCTGTGCAGGAAACTTAAATGACAACTGTAGCAAAAAATAAAGTTCTGTTTAACTGAAAGATGGCATCAAGTGTCTAGACAAGATGTCTGCCCCCTGAGAGAACTATATGTATTAAAGAGGCTCAATAAGCCACTTCATTAGTAATCTTTCATTAAATAATTCCTTTATACATCACCAGCCCTTGATACAATATTTCAATTAAACAAAAGTTATTTTTTTTTGCTACAGTTGTCCTTTAATGCATAAGTCCCTGTACTGTAATACTGCTGTTTGTATTTCAAGAATATAGAAAGCAGGATGTTTCTAAAGAAAATCTTAATTAAACAGACTCTTACTCTTATACTGGGATGTGTCTTAACCAAAAGATGTTTCCTCTCTTCTACAAAAGATATTTAACCAGACTTTTTTCTCTATCTATCTGGAATTCCAGCTCTTTCTGTATATAGTGTCCAGGTTGTCACTTGTGCTGGTAATATAGTGTTATTGTGGAAATGTGCAAAGATTTATCTAGAACCATAATAATTCAGTCATACTATACTTGCAGACTTTCATTTTTGTAGGTGAAATTATATTCTATTGCTGTATGTACAGTGTAGTATCAGTAATTGTCACTGTCCGCTTAGACTGATAAGACATATAAATGTTTCACTACTCATTGTTTCCTCATTTTCACTCAATGTTTCATGTTTCAATCAATACATCTAACATGAAATTACAACATATGTGCCACATGTCCTAAGATGCAGCTCCCTATATATTCTTCTAAAAAGCAAGTTGAGCATAGTACAAAACATGTTTTTTTTTTACGGTCTTTATAAGAAGGAATTTACATGTATATAGCTTAAATTTGTTATGTATTTCTTGTTTTTCCTAAAACTATATCTGAGGATGACAGTAAACTTCTCCAAACCCACAGACCTAATTCCAGTCCCAATACAAAACAAAATCCACTATCCTCCAATGGACTTTATCATCTGTGAACATGTCCCTGACTTTTATCTCCATGTTGTCCATTACTGTATGTTATGGCAAACCTATGGTGTGGGTGCCACCTGTTGCACTTGGAGGTGGCACTTGGCATCAGAGTGCATTTTCACCATTATCATACATGGAGGTAAGTGAAGTACACAGGAAACACTGAGATGGGGCAACAAAAGGAAAGGGAACAATAACAGAGAGAAGAGGAAACTAAAATGAGTCTGCAATGGAAATGGGAGTAGGAAGTATACCCTCAGAGAAAATGGCACTTTGAGATCTTTAACTTGGTATACTGCACAACGGGTACTCAGGATTAATAAGCTGCAGGGTAGGGCTTGCAAGAGGGAGAGAGGGGCCGCTCTCTAACCTGACTTTTCATTTCTAAATGCCTAAATGCAAAGCTTTCTTTATTTTGATTCAATTATGGACTGGTGAAATTGCACTATGGGCCATTAAATTTTTTACTTTCCAGGCTATGATTTGCCAGTCCTCTACTGATAAGCAGTACACTGCGTATTCTCAGCTATATTGCTAATGTGTGTCAAAAACATTACCATGGTTTAAATACTCTGTACGCACTTAAGGGCGATAGTTGCTTCTTTTTGTGGTTAATTTGGTTTGCATTCAGAAAACCTAACAATATCAGAGCTCATATGTCATTGTTCTATGAACAAACGTAGAGATCAGGATATGAAGAGAGTAAACTGTATTAGGTGTTTGTGTACCTTGCCATAGATAGATTTATTTACAAAAAGCTTGTGGTTTGGAGGATTTAAGATATTAACCCATCAACCCTAAAACATTTGCTCTAAAATGATGTAGTGTCTGCTCCCTTATATGTATATACATAATGTACTATTTTACACAAAATACTATTTTTTTTTCTGTAATAGGTACTGTACAGAACAGAAAAAACAACCTGTATACTAAAATAAAACGAATTATGTTTCTATTATGGGTATTCACAAACATATCTTAACAACTAATGAACAACACATTCAATGGATGAACACATCAAAATATCTGCAACATTTAAAGGGATGAATCTAGAACAAATGTTTGAGAAACAAGTGTTAAATCATTCTTTATAAAATAACATAACTGTTGTTTTCAAGAGGAATAAAATCTAATTTTTAGTTTCCAAGCAACACATTTTACAAAAAGATTAATAGACTGTACCTTAAAAGAATACATTGCAAGTAAAATGCTACAACTGACGTTAGATAAATAATGAAGAGTATAAAACGATGTATTACTGTAATCCACATAGTTTTAAAACAGTCTTCAAAAATCACATAACAATCATAGCAATTTGAAAAAGGAAAAATAAGTAAGCACCACAATTCCAAATCTTTAAACCGATTGAACAATATAAAATGTATTACCTGATGTACAAAGGTAATACCTCTCCTTGAATTTGGGTTTTGTTTCAATGAACTCGTATAAAGTATGACCTTTTGGCTTAAAAAGTTTTTTTTCCATGTCTTCCTTTAGCAGTGATGACATATCCCTTTATTAATGGCACTGAAGATCTCGTGAAGCAGATATCATCCACATTCATAAGTGTGATCTGTTGGCTTCTCTTCCTGGACTTGCTTCCTTTGGCCTTTAAGTAACATAGAGTGATAGAACCCGACTTCTGTATGAGGAGCAAGATCGCAGACCTGTTTGCAGTAGTTTATATCCTTGTTTCAGATGGATCTGAGCTCCCATGAGCACTGAGTGTTTATAGCTGCAATCATATTTGCACGTTTAGAGACACGTAACCTTTGAAGTATTATCATTTATAGAGATTTTTTTTTTTCAAAGTCCAAAAATGAAACAAAAGAAAAGTAGTTTTGGTTCCATTATAATAATCAGTTAACAGCTGTGTTGATGTATTGATTGAGCTTATCTTCCATTAAGACTATTATTACAAGTAGCAAGTGAAGGCAGGACCGCTCTCTGGTATTGCTGAACACTTAACGCTTCCCACAAGTCTATACTCATGACGTTGCCTTATAGCAAGGAGCCAGACAATTCCCTGTTCAAAACCACTTTGTAAACGATGCAGCATCCCCCTTACATTAACGCTAAGAGCCTCCACTTCATGAAAAGAACAGTTTTCATTTACATGCGTCACCACCTTTTTAGGAGAGCCCAAGGGTTATTTATTAAAAGACACTTTGAAAAAAAATTGATCTTTATTAAATAACTGGAGTTGTACAGAATATTGTATTGTGCACCTAAAATTTACTACTGCACCAATATTTAGAACACCTTCTCTAGGTCGCTGTGGTAATGCTGCCAGATGCAGGCTTTCTAAAAAAAAGGTTTCTAAAAAAAAAAAACACACAAGGAAATTGGTAGGAAAAGAAGTCTACGGATACAATCTTGTTTTTTGTTCTTGATTTTATGTTTGTGATTTTCCTCTTCGTAACATAGTAACATAGTAATTTAGGTTGAAAAAAGACACAAGTCCATCAAGTTCAACCCTTCTACCTATCATTTCAGCGTTTTGATCCAAAAGAAGGCAAAAAAAACCCTAAGGAAGCTTTTTCGAATGTTGCCTCCTAGGGGGAAAAAAATTCCTTCTTGACTCCAAAAGGGCAATCAGATTTCTCCTTGGATCAAAAAGCTCTATTATTAATGCTCATTCTATTATTAATACCCCTGTATGTTCTGCTTTTCTAAAAAAACACCCAGACCATTTTTAAATGCATCTATTGTGGTTGATAGCACTACCTCTCTTGGCAGTGAGTTCCATAATTTTATTGTCCATACCGTAAAGAATCCCTTCCTTTGCTGCCTATGAAATCTTTGCTCTTCCAGTCTCAGGGGGTGACCTCTTGTTCTTTGTACATTTCTATTAATGAACAGGTCCCTGGAGAGCTCCTTATATTGGCCCTGCACATATTTATATAATGTTATCATATCCCCTCTAAGACGCCTTTTTTCTAAAGTAAATAAATGCAATTTTTTAAGTCTCTCTTCATAACTAAGATCCTCCAATCCCCTTATTAATTTTGTAGCTCTCCTTTGCACTTTTTCTAGTTCCTTAATATCCTTTTTAAGGACTGGTGCCCAGAATTGTACTGCATATTCAAGGTGAGGTCTTACCATTGATTTGTAAAGAGGCAAGATGATGTCTTCCTCCCGTGAATCTATACCTCGTTTTATACATGCCAATATCTTATTGGCCCTTGCAGCTGATGACTGGCATTGGGCACTGTTGCCAAGTTTGTTATCTACAATGATTCCTAAATCCTTTTCGTTAGTAGTTTTTCCCAGGGAAATACCATTTAACGTATATGTTGCTTTGTTATTATTTTTCCCATAATGCATAACTTTACATTTGTCTATATTGAACCTCATTTGCCACTTTCTTGCCCAGTTCCCTACTCTGTCCAAATCTTCCTTTAAAGAAAAAACATCAAGATTAGTCTTTATTACCTTACCTAATTTTGTGTCATCAGCAAACACTGAGACATGGCACTCAGCACAACATGGGAGATCATTAATAAACAGATTAAAAAGGCTCTCTTAAAGAAAGAGAAGGCATTTCTCCATGGATTTCTGCTATCATCAGTTCAGGTGAGCAAAGCTTTAAAAGTGGAGCAATCAAAAGGAACATTCCACTGGTTTCCATTGTTCATTTTGAGATCTTTGACCCCAAATTGGTAAATTTTCCTACTATAATGATGGAAAAGTCATGATTTTATGAAAGACGCACAAACTAATATCGACATATGGCTTTACTGTATAGCAGCAAAAAAAAGAACATAGTCTCAAAAATAAATCACCATTCCATTCCAAGTTTCTCTTTACCGTTAGAACATGTTAAACATCTAAAATCACATGGATTGCCAGATAGGAACAACATGGTTTACTTCAGGGTGATCGTGTCAAAGTAATCCTATTGATTTTTTTGATTGGGTGAATAAAATAATACCGAACCTGCTGGAATATAAGATGACCATGATTATAAGATGACCCCCCCCCCCCCCCAAACTTTGGATATTCCTTTAGGAAAAAAACTAAAAGCCTGAATATAAGACTAACCTATAGTAAAAAAGTTTAACTTGTATATATTCACATGTAAATAGCTTTTTCATATTTAATAAAAACTTATGATATAAAAAATGCATTTCTTGTTTTTATTTACCTTTATGTGCAAATGCTGCCCCTATCCCCCAGACTTACCCAATGCTCCCCCCAATGGTGTCTGTCTCTCTCCACCACCCTCCCTCCCCCAACGTTGTCTGTCTCTTTCTCCCCCTCCCTCCCTTCACCGTTGTCTGTCTCCCCCTTCCCTGCCTCCCCCCAATGTTGTTTGTCTCTCTCCCCACCCTCCCTCATCCCAACATTGTCTGTTTCTCTCTCCACCCTCCCTCCCCCAACATTGTCGGTCGCTCTCCCCCACCCTCCCTCATCCCAACATTTTCTGCCTCTCTCCCCCACCCTCCCCCAACATTGTCTGTCTCTCTCCTCCACCCTCCCCCCAACAGTGTTTGTCTCTGTCTCCCCCCTCCCCCCAGACATCCCGGTGCTCAGATGTAGAATGGGACCTCCACAGATGGGACAATCCCCCTCCATGTAGATACAGGTAAACGAGCAGGGAGGGGGAACAAACCATCTAAAATGCTGGGGGGGGGGGGGGGGGGTTCTTTAAAAAAAAAAAAAAGGAGCAATGTCTATGTGCGTGTGGAAATGTGACAGTGTGTGAATGTGTGTGTGGAAGTGTGACACAGTGTGTGAATGTGGAAGTGAGACTGTGTGTGGAAGTGGGTGGAAGTGGGACTATGTGTGAATGTGTGTGGAAGTGGGACTATGTGTGTGGAAGTGGGACTATGTGTGTGGAAGTGGGACTATGTATGAATGTATGTGGAAGTGGGACTGTGTGTGAATGTTTGTGGAAGTGGGACTAATGTGTGTGGAAGTGGGACTGTGTGTGAATGTGTGTGGAAGTGGGACTGTGTGTGAATATGTGACTAATGTGTGTGGAAGTGGGACTGTGTATGAATGTGTGTGGAAGTGGGACTAATGTGTGTGGAAGTGGGACTGTGTGTGAATGTGTGTGGAAGTGGGACTGTGTGTGAATGTGTGACTAATGTGTGTGGAAGTGGGACTGTGTATGAATGTGTGTGGAAGTGGGACTATGTATGAATGTGTGTGGAAGTGGGACTAATGTGTGTGGAAGTGGGACTGTGTGTGAATGTGTGACTAATGTGTGTGGAAGTGGGACTGTGTGTGAATGTGTGTGGAAGTGGGACTGTGTGTGAATGTGTGACTAATGTGTGTGGAAGTGGGACTGTGTATGAATGTGTGTGGAAGTGGGACTATGTATGAATGTGTGTGGAAGTGGGACTATGTATGAATGTGTGTGGAAGTGGGACTATGTATGAATGTGTGTGGAAGTGGGACTATGTATGAATGTGTGTGGAAGTGGGACTGTGTGTGACACCCCTGGTATAGGGGGTGAGATTAGGTTTTAACTCTATTGAGAGTATCCCTTTACTATGCATATTAGCAAATCCTCTAATTTAATTAGAGTGAGAAATGCAGACAGTTTTTTTTGTTACACTTTACTGCTTCTTACACTGTATTTGCAGCATGCTCACACCTGTTTGGTAGACTTCCTTTTACACATGTATATTTTTTGAGTCTGTGACTAACTCAGCACTAGAGTTGAGCGGACACCTGGATGTTCGGGTTCGGCAGGTTCAGCCGCACTTCGAAAAAATGTCCAGGTCCGTGCTCAAACTTGACCCCGAACTTGACCTCGAACCCCATTGAAGTCAATGGGGACACGAACTTTTGGCCACTAAAATGCCTCTAAAAAAGTACTGGAAAGGGCTAGAGGGCTGCAAAAGGAAGTAAAATGTGGGTAAGAGTGTCCCCATTCATACAAATAGGTCAATTGACCTATTCGTATGAATGGGGACTCTATTTCGGTTTATAGAATAGCAATAGCATTACATGAATTCCATAAACCGAAAGTCTATAAACCGAATGTCTTTCGGTTTATAGACTTTCGGTTAATGGAATACATGTAATGCTATTGGCTTTCTATAAACCGAAACAGAGTCCCTATTCATGCGAATAGGTCAATTGAGTACTTTGGCGTGGTGTGGGCTAAGCAAAATATGGCCATATATTGTGACTAAATCTCCAATATTTTTTCATCTAAGCTATGTGCTTTTAAAAATATTTAAAATTATTAAAACTTATTAAAAAATTTTAAAATTATTAATATAATATGTTGTATGGGTGTACACTGCATTTATTGTTATTTCATTGTAAGAATTGTGGTCGCCTCAGTGGTGCTCTGTGCAACATATGCCGGTTCTGGGGTGCTGTCCAAACCATTGTTTTTGCATTTATGTAACTATGGCCATATCAAAAATTGTTCAGCGCAGACACTATGTATAATCACAATGAAAGATAAGGTGTACCCATGTACTAAGATGTATATATATATATATATATATATATATTATTGTGCATGAAAATAGCCAATCACATCACTGGAAACAGACAGCCCAAGAATTAAATATGTTTCGTACACATAATAGACAGCTATCCATTGAAATCTTCAATGTACCTAACATACACAGGATTTACCATGTAAATGATGTTTTCCCCTGGTGTTCTTGCTAGCACATAGTTCACCTCCTGCAGGGATCTTGGTAAAACCGAATTCACTGCTTCTCTGGTCACATCTTCACTCTCATACCTCCCAATGATACATTTACTGAACTAAAACTACAACTATACCCTCCACTCTATAGTCTGTATGGACCCCTGCGATTCCAAATACATGACAGCTGTTGATGAAGAACAATACCAGTCATGTCACTAAATAGTCATCTTCAGCAACAACCGTTATGATATGTGTACCACCTATCCTCATGTAATGTATAGTGATTAACCATTTCACTTCCAAGGTGTAGATGCCACCATTGATGTACAATGCACCATTGTACCTGTCAATCATTACCTGTGTGTGAAGTGTGGATATACATGAAAAACTAGACAGACACAAATAAGTAATTTTAAACGAATACATTTTTATAAATGTGGTACTTTAATTTAAAACAATTTTTTTTAAATTTGTTATATACATCTTTCTTAATTTGGAGGTGCATTGAAAGGGGTAAATGAGTTTTTCAGCAGAGGAGTACAACTAGGGGATAGGATTGATAAGTAACCAGGGGTTCCATGGCTACTATCAAGACAAAACAGTGTGATCTACTCATCATTATCCTTAGGTGCAGCCGACAGGATTTGGCTAAAGACTTAATCTGAGGAACGAAAGAGAGAGTCAAAAGTGACCCCAAGAACGCGGACACAGTCAGCCGGTATAATTGTAGCATTTTCAACGGTGGCATGCTTTAGGGCCACTTTAATGTATTTATACCTCAACAGTTGGTGGCAGCTCTAGACTCTAGTGGATGTCCAGCTCTAGACTGACACTTCTGCTGGTACATCAAACTCATCACAATTCGCAACTCCCACAAATAGTCGACTAAGGAACTGATCCTGCCTCTGCCTCATCTGGCTGTGGAACAGATCCCGCCTCTGCCTCATCTGGCTGTGGAACTGATCCTGCCTCTACCTCATCTGGCTGTGGAACTGATCCCGCCTCTGCCTCATCTGGCTGTGGAACTGCTCCTCATTATTCACCATCATGGTGATTTTCTGGTTCATCTAAGCGATGTCCTTCTGAAACCCAGCAACCACACTATGGACAGAAGCCTTGAATTACATCATCGGAAGAGGGATAGGAGGTTATGGGTGGGCTCCTGATGTGCCTTCAAAGCGTGGAACTACCACAATGAGATGTTACTGCAGGAGAAGAAGGAAGATGTAGAACATTGCAATATAGATTGCATTCATTGCATTCATGTACAGTTAAAATGCAGTTCTACGTACATACTGAACTATTGCACATTGGCATTCCACTACTACGAATAAAAATCCCTTTTAATATAATGTTGCCTTTTGGTTTATCAGAGCTACTTCCTGAATAAGTTAATGGTTACATAAAATAAACCTGTACTACATTCATTACTCACTAACCTGTGATTGAACCTATGAAGAGTTAAGCATTCTAATCACTTTAGGGTACTTGTACATAAATGTCATTCTACTGTACATCTATCTCCCCATTTTTCTGTACATAGATTTCATTACATTACATTAACATCTATTTAAATAGCGCCAACAATTTACGTAGCGCTAGGTACAGAGCATAGAAGTGAACTACATACTAAGGTAGACAAACTAGAACAGACTGGTACATGAGGTAGAGAAACCTGCTCGCAAGCTTACAGTCTAGAAGGAATGGGGTACATGAGACACATAAGGGATTGAAGTGGTAAGAGGGAAGGAAGTTGTAGTTACAGTAATGTAGATGGTTGGCAGTAGCTGGGATAGGCCAACGATTAATTGTGTGTGTTCCAGCTAGGTGGGATCAGCTAGAGGTAAAGTAACCGGTATTCTAGTAGGTTGGGTAGTAAGCTTCTTTAAAGAGATACGTTTTGAGGGAGTTTTTAAAGTTTTAAAAGGAGGGAGAGAGCTGGATGCTCTGCGGAAGGGAGTTCCAGAGAGGGAGCACCTCGGGTGAAATCTTGGAGACACGAATGAGAAGTGGTGATGAGGTAGGAGGAGAATTTTAGTCCCATTGCAAAGGTCATCCAGGGAGGTATCAGTTAACAATGGAGGCAATGTACGGAGGGGCGGAGGAGTGGAGGGCTTTGTAGGTTAAAGACAGAGTTTTAAATTTTATCCTTGAGCAGATGGGGAGCAAGTGGAGGACATAGCAGAGAGGAGCCGCTGAATCAGACCGACATGCAAGAAAGATGAGTCTGGCAGCTGAGTTTTGGATAGATTGCAGGGGAGACAGATGAGCCAGAGGTAGTCTAGTCAGGAGGCTGTTACAGTAGTCCAGGCGAGAGATCACAAGCGAGCGCACTAGTATTTTGGCAAATAACAGGCAAATGGGCACATAACTGACACATGGGCAAAATAATAAATGGCAAATGGGCAAAATACTGGCAAATGGGCACATAATTGGCAAATGGGCATAATAATACTGGCAAATGGGCAAAATAATACTGGCAAATGGGCAAATAACTAGCAAATGGACAAAATAACACTGGCAAATGTGCAAAATATGACTATAGATGCTATAGATAACATGCTATTTTATTCTATAGATAATACAAAGCACTATTTTTCTGATTTATTTCGCATATATTCATACATCCCTGCCTGAGACCTGTTCCCAAAAAGAAGACTCTTCAATTTCAAGAAACACGTCTGCATATAAGTATTTTTGTATTGTTCTATATATTTTGTTTTTATTTCTATACAATTATTACTTCTAGCGCTCCAGTTTTATATTTACCGTATTTTCCGGCGTATAAGATGACTTTTTAACCCCTGAAAATCTTCTCAAAAGTTGGGGGGTCGTCTTATACACCGGGTACTGGGATTTACTCACCTATTTTCTGCTCTGTCTCCGCTCGCGCTGTTAAGCCGGTCCGTGGCTGTGAGGGAAGTGTTGTGAGCTCCCCTCAGGCCGCGCGGCTTCAATAAAGTCTGTTTAAACTTTTTTTTTAAACAAAACTTTATTGACCGCGCGGCTGGAGGGGAGCTCACAACGCTTCCCTCACAGCCACGGACCGGCTTAACAGCGGGAGACAGAGCAGAAAATAGGTAAGTACTGGGGATTGGGGATTGGGGAAAGGGGGAGGAGGGTGGAAAACTATATATTTTAACCTAAAAGGTTAAAATATAGATGCGATTTTTCCGGATTATAAGATGACTTAGTTGGGGGGTCGTCTTATACGCCCAGTCGTCTTATACGCCGGAAAATCCGGTATTTATAATATAGTGAAGGAGTTTAGGCATGCATGGGATAGGTATAAAGCTACCCTAGATATAAGATAAGGCCAGGGACTAATGAAAGTATTCCTTTACTGAGAGGGTAGAGGATGCATGTAATAGTTTTCCAGCAGAAGTGGTAGAGGTAAACACAGTGAAGGAGTTTAAGCATGCATGGGATAGGCATAAGGCTATCCTAGATATAAGACAAGGCCAGGCACAAAGCGGAACAGTTGGGAGGCATATAACTGTTGCATTTCTGGTGTGGAGTTGCATGGTGGGGTCGGGAAGCAACGGGGCCCTGTGGTTTCTAGTTACGCCTCTGCCGATACAGACTCCTTTATATTTTACATGGATCTGATGACTAAGAGGAGAATAAAGTGCTGCTATTTTGTAGAACTTAGCTCTGTGGCAGCTACAACCTGCTCCCATAATACCACCAATCTCTAATGCTCAAACTGACACAAGAATGTGATGTCATATACTCAAAAGAAACTGCAATAATAAGGCCGTTGGAAAAATGATCTTTTAGGAAAGACTAGCTTGTCTTTCCAACTTTTTTAAAACTGATTTTTGCCATTTGCTTGTCAGTTCTCAGTAGTTCGTCGTAACTCCAATACATTGCTACACGGCATCCCTCACATTTTCTTGAAGATACCTTCTTTGCTAAGAACCAGACATCACTTTCCTAGTTTTGCTGTCATCTCTCCTCACAAATAATGGTATTTAAACAGTTCCTGTTTGCTGACATGCTTTATAGCATTGTGTTGTAATGCCTGAGAATGGAATATACTTTTCAATGTGTAGTACTAGACTTTTTTTTTTGTACTCCGACTGATAAAACACACAGCACACTGGATCATGTATAAAAGTCAATTACAATTTAAATAAATGGATGTTTTTTACTACCAAAGATGTGATCAATGCATTGTATAGAACTCTAAATGGCTAGATAATGGTATAAGCACTGAGGAAAGACTGTAAACACCGGTATAAAGTATACTTTATCATTTTAATCAATGAATAAACATACATAATAAAAACACATAAAAACATGAATAATAATCAATGAATTAAACTTATACTATATAATTTTATCACCAAATATGTGATCAATGCATTGAATAGAACTGTGTTGCAGACTATGTGGTAATTATAGGGTTAAACTTACTGTTCAAGGATATATAAAGCATAGAGAGTAATTTATGACTGTCTCCCCACAGCCTAGTCGAGTAAAACCCTCTCCATTAGCACGTGCATTTAATGGAGCATGATGATATTTATTATCCACAGGAATGTTTATTTTAAGCTTTAATATAGTTAAAAATCCATTTTAGCAAGTTATTTTTATATATACATTTCAAGCATAAATTTTGGATCTGTACCGATAATCTGCTGCACCGAGTTTTTGGGCCTTTATTAGTAGGTATTCCTGGAAAATGGGATAATAAACTTAGTACTGAAATTTTCCACTTTCTAGATGTTGGTGCAACATTTTTTGGGGAAAATCCGTGTTCAAACAGAACTAATGCCAAGTATGGTTTACCTGTAATATAAAGGGTTTTCACATTAGTCTCTCATACCTGCCAATATCCCAGTATCAGGGAAATGGGTGTAGCTAAAAGGTGGTCCAGAAGTAGACACCAACATTGTTGATCGCGGAAATGACTTTGTGATGGATAATTATGTTGTATGGCGCTTCACAGATGTTGGCGTCTCTGACCATTATGTGACCCTGAAAGATTGAGCACCGGCCTGTCTTGCAGATATACATATTTTAAATATGGAGTATATAGGCAAGAGTCATGCCAAATTTGATGGGACAAGCCCCTCAGAAAAACAGTGATTGTCCAGTCAGATTAAGAACTATGATCTCTGTCAGGATCAATCCTGTACAGACCTTTATATTTTATATTGATCTGATGATGTTTAAGCCTCCCAGCTTGGACTATATGTCATAAGTGAAATCCCTGCTTGAATATAGATTATTGGATTAAGCTATATCCCTATTAAACATAATATTTGCAATGTGTAATAACAGAGTTAATGTTTTGAAGATCCTCACCTAGAAAGTTCCCTGGCATGCCCATGCTTTGTTTACTGGAGTTACAGATTCACTTGTTTTTCTTGCAGTTGCTGTGAATAGAGAAGACATATTTTGGCAGGAGATGGTTAGGTGCTGATGTAACCTGTTAAAGAAGTAGAGTGTTGTGCTGCAACACTCCAGAAATGCACCAAATGCATAAAACAGTGGTGCACATTTGAGCAGAGTTAATCACAAATTAATCCAGTGAAACCAGTGACTTTTGCGCTCATCAGGAGCAGCATTTTCCTTGTTTTAATGTAAGTATTTTATATTTGTTGTAAAAGACTGCCATGTTTTATTTGTAATGCCACCTCTCTCTGCCTCATGTTTTTGAATAAGGACATTTTCCTCTAGGAAGTGAGTTCAATTCCACATAACAATATTATAGTTTGAGGGGCATGTATAAAGATGACTGTAGAGTCTGCGTTATCTACGCCGATTATGTTGATTTAGGTTGTTTTGGTGTAATTGTCTTTATACATAACATAGGGCGAATGCACTTTTTTTTTTATAAAACTCGTGGGGGTTTTATAAAAAAAAAAAGTGCATTCGCCCTATGTTATGTATAAAGACATTTTTTTGCAATGTGGCAGTTTTTATACAAAACCCCGTTTATTTGTATTTTGTCTCTTGTGTGAACTTACATGATATACAAAAGACTCAGTACAATATTTTTTTTTATATTAACATATTGTCACAGTTTAGAGGTGTATTTTATTTAGTTATTTATTCCTTGTTATGTCACGGTTTACTTTTTTTAATATTGACTCTTAAAGCACATCTGCGAAGATGTATTGTGGCTGCAGCTTTATGGTAAATCATTTTACATATGTTGTTTCAAGTGCTTTGTATCACTTTTAGTTGTGTTGATGTAAATGTCTGGCCTGTAAAGCAGGATGGTTTTGTGGTCTAATAAATGAACTGCATAATAGCTCCCAGAATGCATGTAAAAAAAAGAACTCCAATAGTGTTTTATGTGTAAAAAGTGCAAAAATACATTTATTACAATGTTGCACACAGAACATAGGATAGAAATCCCTGAGGTCAGATATTCTGACATTCTGACCCATCCTTTCACTTCATCTCATGCCTTCTTTCTCTGGTTGACTCACCTCTAATGTACATGTGAGTGTGCCCTGACTCCCATCCTCACCCATTTAAAAGTGTTCTGATTCTTCACAGGCCTCCTCTGTATTTCTATATCTATGTATCTCTAGTTCTGGGGATAAGGAGAAGGCAGGTGAAGTTTCAGTATGATCCACTAAATAGTTTTTGCCCTTGGCCCAAAGTTGCCAGCCATGGATACAATGGGGACGGTATCCAAAGAGTAAGTCTAAAAGTGGAGCAGTCACAATGGAAATGTTCCTTCTTGAGCCACTAATTTAATTTTGGTCTAGAATAACTTTACATATAATCTTTGAGATATTTGGCAATATGGTTTCTGGTTTCAGCCAAGACAAATTAGTGATTCTGTGACTCTGCCCACTTTATATATTGCTACATAACATCACACCAGGTAAAGAATTCCCATGACCTTTCCTACTTGTGCATGTACACTACCAGTGCCACTCTGAAACAGATGCCACACATGTGGGGCTTGGGAAAGGATCAGGACCATCCTGACCAAGTTTGGACCATTGCTAATGAAGCATGGTGTCAACAAAAGATATTGAAGGACAGGTCTGACCGTCTAGGCTTGTGCTTTGTAGAACATGTATATAATACTAATTAATATGTAGAAGCATACACAGAAAGAGTATAATTAACCTGTCAAAAACATGCTCAACCTTACACTCCATTGACACCTACTCTCTACATAAGAATGGGCTATGATAAGGCACTAGTGGGCCCGAGGCATAGCTTTCAATAGCGAGCCCCCTCTATTCTAAATCTTAACCACACACACAAAAAATTGCCCCTTTGTATTCACATATTCACAAAGGGTGGGTGCCCGAATTTAGTCATGCCTAGGGCAGCAATAAAACAAAATATACCACTGACTACTGTATTGGTCCTATAATAGCTGACTGAGTCTTAGAATAAATCATGATAATAATAAAAATGTGTGTATGTAATAAATGCCTGGATAGGAGCATGCTGGGGCAGGAATAGAAACCTTTAGTCTGGATCAGAAAATCTTGGACAGCAAACAGATAATCCAACCTGTGTAAACGTGACTGCAACCCCAGTCATACAAAACGAGTTTGTTTTGTCCACAGTCAGCCCATCCAGCAAGTAGAAGGTTAATACTATAACCTACAGGTGACTCGGCTCATAGAAAACTGAAGATGAATTTACCAGCAAGGTCACCTGGGCTACGCATACCAAGGGATCATTGAAGTAGATGACTCCTCCTCCACTCAGCCCTGTTAGCACATAGGGAAGTTCATAACAACTAAGTGTTGTTAGGTTAGTCACAGACAGCCTGCAGAATGAGTGATAAGCTTCTCACCAAATCCCAGGTAATAGCTCACAATCGCAGCCAGTTTAATAAGGTAAAGTCTGTAATGGTCATATCCAGTTATCTAATGTTATTATTGTTCTTATTTTACATACAGAGGGGATGTCTCAGGTTTCACCGGATTGCTACCAACATAAAGCATGTCTGTGGGATGTTACTGAGCCTAAAAAGGTACTGCCAGATCATGTGATACTAGGGTCAAGGATAGAGATGAAGCCACTGAGCATTGTGGGATTTGTAGTCCATAGAAACTGGCGAACAAACATTTAACAAGGATTGTAGCCTAAGCTGAGACTGTGTAGGCAATATATTTTGTCTGCATTAATATATGTGTATGTGAAATCCAATTTACTATACTGTTGTTTTGCAAATATTAACATACAGGTTGTCTTTTAATATATGCTGTGTGGAGAAATGTAGGCAATATTGATTAACAACCTCATTGATACATGATGGATGGCAATTCCATTTGTACCATGACACGTACTTGTCTAAATATCTTATGGAGTTGATACCTAGGGGGTTATGCTTCGTGATGCTAGGACATGGGAATTGTATGGTGCAAATTTATTTATAAATAAAAGACAAACACAAGAAATATGTTGGAGAAAGGCCGTGATCTTTATTGAATAGGGGTAGGAGTTAGCTCTTAATAACCAAACTGTATATAACCACCACAAACCATAGCATAACTTCTCTTAACATATACCAAATTTCTTACCACTCAGTTCTGCCCCGAAAGCCTGAACTTCCACTTACTTAACCAATATCCACCCCTCTGTCAAATTGACCAGAAGGATGACTTATATCCCCCCCCCCCTTTAAAAGATCACGACAAAATATCAAAAACATTAAATGAAGGGAGGGAGGGTGGGGGCTTCTTCAGCTGGACAGCCGGCTGACTGGAATAGACTCCCGCACTTTTCATTTACATTGTAACAAACTAGAGCTCGCGCTGTGCTACAGCCAATCAGCTGTAAACTAACAGCGCGAGCCACCTAACTAAAAACGTAACCCAATCCTAACCTACCTAAGCCCAAACTATTCCCATGAGAGCAGACATGCTTATAGATGTCTGCTCTTACCATTCTATGCTGTCCTATTTTTATGGTCCCAAAAGATGCTAGGACAGCATAGAACGTCCTGCGTTTAACAGCACTTGCAGCGGACTTGTAATCCGGAACCCTGTAAATTATCCATTAAAACACACAGAATCCCATGGATGTAAGGATCAACAGGACACTATTACTATGGATAATGAGTGTTTACAACTTAACTATGGACACAGTTCATTCAAATCTGAATATCTGCATTATCTGTTTTACCAAGGCATTGGTTTTCCTGTGAAGGTCGAGGGAAAAAGATGATTGAAATGATCTATACACCATGTTAGCAGTCTTGCTAGCAAATGCCAACATTAGGAGAAAAATGTGTTATTGAATTTCCAGTTTATGACATCACTTGTCGCTTAAAATGCAAATGACACATTTCTTATTGAAAAACAGTTAATTTGCATATCAAGTTACATGTGATGTCTCTAACATCACTAACCGGGGTACTTAATCATGTGACTGATGAGGTGTGATTTAAAAATCCAAAAGCAACTCAAATAAGTCATATAAAGTCATAACAGCTGACATCAAGTGATTAGCAAAATAGCAGCTGTCACTAAACAGACGCAAGGAAAATGCTAAGAAAATGGCCAAACAAATATACATATGAATAAAATCAGAAGATAAGATACAATCTTTACAGGTTAATATAAAGAAAATGGCAGTGTTTGAGAGCAATGGCTGCTTAGGGTACAACTAATAGGAACATTTCTGATTGCATGGCTCTTTAATATTGAGTTTTCATTGGTTCCTTTTTCTGTAGATATATAGGAAGAAACACAGTCGTAGAGTGGGCACTCTTTCACCTTCAAATGCAGATCCACAGCAGAAGTGATCTTCTCTTCAACATTAGTAGCTTCTCCAAAAATAACATGGTTAGTACATATTGAATATTTAGAGACGTATTAAAACAATACAACCTTTGAAACAACATTCAACTTCATGCATGTTAGTAACTAAGTAAAAGACCACCTATCACCTAAGTATTAAAAAAATCATCATCAAAAATTATCATGAGAATATTAGGCAAAAATAATCATACACAGAGAAGCGAAAAAAGTAAACAACATTTCTGCAATCTGACCTTATATCACAATTAAAAATACTAAGGTTTAATAGTCTTTATAAATAATTTTCCCAACACTGGTAAATGGAGGGGAACCCAAAAATTCAAATAACAGATGACTTTCCAGGCTTTCATGTGATGGAGCTGTAGCTCATCTTCTAGCAGCCGGGGTTATGTGGGTGCATCAAAAAATGATTGTACCCATGTACCAATAACAGCATGGTTTGTAATGCATAGAGCACACGTTGATATTTTTGTGAAGCTTAAACTGCAATATATTTTGAAAAGTGCAGTTTGGAACATTTCTCAAAAGAACAGTAACAACAGTATATTTAGTAAGGCAAAAATGGGTTTCTGTCTGATTAAAACATGTGGGGTGCTTTGTCTTTAGTTACTAAACTTATAAACATAGAATGTGTCGGCAGATTAGAACCATTCGGCCCATCTAGTCTGCACAATTTTCTAAATACTTTTATTAATCCCCAGTTCCCTACCTTATAGCTAGGATAGCCTTGTGCCTATCCCACGCATGCTTAAACTCCTTGACTGTGCTTACCTCTACCACTTCCTCTGGAAGGCTATGCCATACAAACTTGTTTTTGACTGATCAACAAATGGATCAAGTAATTGAATGGAGAAAACAATTTCCTTTTTCTAATTATGACTCTGGATCAGTGGCGTAGCGTGGGGGGTGCAGGGGGGGCCGGCCGCACCGGGCGCAATATCTGGGGGGGCGCACTAGCCCTATGCGGCCGCGTGGCCGCCAGGGCCGTCTTTAACGCGGGGCAAACGGGGCAGCTGCCCTGGGCCCATTTACTCCTGGGGGGCCCCAAGGCAGCTGTCCCGTGGGCCCCCAGCCCCTGCTGCCGCGTTCACAGCGCATTGCGCTTGTGAACGCTTTTTTCCGGCAAGCCGCATCCGATGGATGCGACGGCCGGAAAAAAAACCCAAAAAAAACTGACGCCGGATGTGACGTCGCGTCACATCCGGTGTCTGCTTCCCTCCTCCGTGCAAGAGGGAAGACTGCACGGAGGAGACATCCGGCGGGGGACACGGAGCAGCTTCATGTAAGTACGGGGGGGGGGGGCTGGCTGGCACAATATTCCTGGTATCTGACTGGCACTATATTACTGGGCATCTGATTGGCACAATATTACTGGGTATCTGATTGGCACTATATTACTGGGTATCTGATTGGCACAATATTACTGGGAATCTGATTGGCACTATATTACTGGGTATCTGACTGGCACAATATTACTGGGTATCTGATTGGCACTATATTACTGGGTATCTGATTGGCACTATATTACTGGGTATCTGACTGGCACTATATTACTGGGTATCTGATTGGCACAATATTACTGGGTATCTGATTGGCACTATATTACTGGGTATCTGAATGGCACTATATTACTGGGTATCTGATTGGCACAATATTACTGGGTATCTGATTGGCACTATATTACTGGGTATCTGAATGGCACTATATTACTGGGTATCTGATTGGCACAATATTACTGGGTATCTGATTGGCACTATATTACTGGGTATCTGAATGGCACTATATTACTGGGTATCTGATTGGCACAATATTACTGGGTATCTGATTGGCACTATATTACGGGTATCTGAATGGCACTATATTACTGGGTATCTGATTGGCACAATATTACTGGGTATCTGAATGGCACTATATTACTGGGCATCTGATTGGCACAATATTACTGGGTATCTGACTGGCACTATATTACTGGGTATCTGATTGGCACAATATTACTGGGTATCTGATTGGCACTATATTACTGGGTATCTGATTGGCACAATATTACTGGGCATCTGATTGGCACTATATTACTTGGCATCTGATTGGCACTATATTACTGGGTATCTGATTGGCACTATATTACTTGGCATCTGATTGGCACTATATTACTGGGCATCTGACTGGCACTATATTACTGGGCATCTGGCTGGCACAATAATACTGGGCATCTGACTGGCACAATAATACTGGGCATCTGACTGGCACTATATTACTGGGCATCTGGCTGGCACAATAATACTGGGCATCTGACTGGCACAATAATACTGGGCATCTGACTGGCACTATATTACTGGGCATCTGGCTGGCACAATAATACTGGGCATCTGGCTGGCATAATATTACAGGCATCTGGCTGGCACTATATTACTGGGCTCTGACTGGCACAATATTACAGGCATCTGACTGGCATAATATTACAGGCATCTGACTGGCACAATATTACAGGCCTCTGACTGGCACAATATTCCTGGCCTCTGACTGGCACACTATTACAAGCATCTGACTGGCATAATATTACAGGCATCTGACTGGCATAATATTACAGGCATCTGACTGGCACAATATTACAGGCATCTGACTGGCACACTATTCCTGGCCTCTGACTGCACACTATTACAGGCATCTGACTGGCATAATATTACAGGCATCTGACAGGCACCATATTCCTGGGCTCTGACAGGCACAATATTCCTGGGCTCTGACAGGCACAATATTCCTGGTATCTGACTGGCACAATATTATTGGTATCTGACTGGCACAATATTACTGGTATCTGACTGGCACATTATTACTGGGCTCTGACTGGCACAATATTGCAGGCATCTGACTGGCACAATATTGCAGGCATCTGACTGGCACAATATTACTAGGCTCTGACTGGCACAATATTACTGGGCTCTGACTGGCACAATATTACTGGCATCCGAAAGTTACAATATTACTGGCATCTGAATGGCACAACAATTATGGCATATGTGTGTGTGTGTGTGTGGGGGGGGGGGGGGGGGGTAACATTAGAGGTACAGGATTGAGGAAGTTGGCTCCATCTAGCCCAGTCTTGGATCATCTCCAGGGTATGGTTCCATTTTGATGTTTAGTTTTTGTTCTTGATATTGTTTGTCGTTTACGATGGTTGTGAGACGACATATAATAGCATGGCCCATGCTAGGTTACTACATGTGTATATTTATATTCATAGACCTGCTGAAAATGTGGAGAATGTGTGTAATGCATGTTCGCACTCAATAAAGTGTTGGAAAATAAACTTGTATTTAGATGCATTTTACTTTAATTACATAAGTATTTTCATAACAAACAATACATGTGCTTGGGGGGTAAGGGTTTCTTTAACTAATCTAGTAGAAGAGACTCGAGTGCTAAAATCCACGGGTTAGGGGGCGCAAATTACTTGCCTTGCCCCGGGTGCTGACAACCCACGCTACGCCACTGCTCTGGATGTTATAACTAAATTCTAGGCTTTGGGATATTCAATCTATAGATGTTCACTTTTATACATGTCCTCTTCCCTCCCCCTCATCCATAGCAATGATAATTATTTTGGGGGTTATTTGGTGGTGGTGCATGAACTTGTTTATAGTTGTTGCCCACATCAGCTATACATTATATACATGTATAAAGTATATGAAATAAAGCAGTTCATTTTCTAATTTAATTGCCAACCTAAGCAGACTTTAGAACTAGGTTAGTGTCTTTATCCATTATACAATGCGCAGACAAGAGTTTAATATTTTCCTGCTTTAAAAAAATAATAATTGTTTGTAATATTCTAAAATGTATTATTATTTTTTAAAGTTATTTATTCTTTAGACAGCAACATTCCTTCCCCTCATCCCTCTGTCTGCACGCACAAATATATGAGTCAATGAGGACTTCTACAAAAGCTAATGTTGCTATACATGGTACATTTCAATAACAATATTGTTCTGATATATGGCGACCTTTTGATGATCCCCATGCCAGAAAATTACTGGAATATTAGCTTTTCTATAATAACATTACATAGTAAGCTATATATTAACCATTATTTCCACATGCCAAAAAAAGCATTTAAACATACATGATGGATAGTACCTATAGAGACATATTTAGATTGCTGTGAGTATTTCAAATGCTTGCAGTCATTGTTTTTATATTATACCTCCTTCAGTAACTTTTTTTGTTTGTTTTTTCAACTTTTCCTTTTCAAAGATGGAGGAGTATTTTAATTTAAATAAGAATAGCCAAAAAATTCCCAGAGTGTGGAAAATGTAAGGATCAAATGTATTTATACAGGGCCGGGCTGGTTTGAAAGTCAATATCCCAAATGTGAGTTTCAGCAAAATGCCGGAATCACAACCTTGTACTTACAGACCTTATAGCAGTATGTAATGTCTTGCTTATTTAAAAAAAACAATTGTAGTAGAAAATGGATATATGTTTAATTGAAAGATTATGTGGGCATGGTTTAAATAGAAATTCTTTGACATAAGAATACAAATAATTGAGCCCTTTTTCTCCAAATAGCTCTAAAATAGCTCTAACAGGAACCAAATATGTTGTTTAGAATCTCAAGTAAAGATGAATCAGATCTTCTTTTATTTGTCCAACATTCTAAACAACATGTCCGCCCCCTTTTATAAATATAAAGTTCAAGGATGCAACCTTTCAATCAAACAAATGTAATTTTTTTCTTTGCCTAACTAGTCTTTTAAGGTTATGTAAAGATTAATTAGTGGAACATTCTATGCAGGCATAGTATCTTTAAAGGCCAAAGTTTGCTGACAGAACAGAATTTCATTGGTCACTGAATAATTAAATTTATATTATTTACAAGTTAGTTCATATATATTATTAAACTAATGATAATAATTACATTTTATTGTAGAAAAAGGACTTTGACAAACTAAAAAAACTGTTGTCCATTCCACCAAAGCAGAGATCACCGCAAATCCTCAGACAGGTACAATAAGTCATTTCTGTTTGCCTTGTTAATATTGATTTACCATTCTCACCATGGCAGTTCTGCTTGCATTGTGTGTTAATGACTCATTCATAGTCATCTACACTGTAATAAAATCTGAAAACTCAATAGACTGTGCTAATAACAACCTGGCTTACATTCCAGTAAATAGTGCACAATGATCCGTATGACTTTATATGTAGACATAAAGTTGAATTACATAGCTTTTTGACAGAATTGTCTTTTTTTTCCTCAACACTCTAAATGTCAGATTTTATAAAATTATAATGTATACATAATTCAAATTTTTGTGTTTTTTAAATCTTTTTGTGTTTCGATCTTTGTTTGTTTCGATCTTGTTGTGTTTAGAGCTACACAACTCACAAAAGGCGCTAGCTGACTCTGGGCATAATGAAAGAGAGGAATCCGGTATAAAGTAATCCAATTCTTTATTTGATGCCCATAGACAATAAAACCATATAGAGCAAAATAACAGGCAACAGCAACAAGACAAAGGGGGCCTAAGCATCTTGACCCCCTTTGTCTTGTTGCTGTTGCCTGTTATTTGCTCTATATGATTTTATAGTCCATTGATTACTTTATACTGGATTCCTCTCTTTCATTATGCCCAGAGTCAGCTGGCGCTTTTTGTGAATTGTGTATCTGCTGAATAACTGGGAATACACTGGTTCCTATGGCATTACATCACCCAGTGGTTTAAGAGACTTGCCAGCACTATTTTGATGTGTCATTGGAGCAAGTCTCTGATCGTCTGATCTATTTACATAGGAGGAAGAAGAGGTAAATAGATCTAAACACAAATCACTTGTAATGAAAATAACATGACTTCTATAGGGTCTACTTAATATACACCGATTTGTCCCGAAATGGATTTGGATTGGGCACTTTAGCCGAATTTTACAAATCTCTGAAATGCGGCTACTCAGTATTCCTGAGTTCTGGTCCAAAACCCCCCATAGATTTTCGGCTACCAAATGTGCACTGATCACCCCCAAACACGCTCTAAACTCAGGTAATATTTAAATTCTCCTGATTTTAACTGGAGAGTTCAACTTTAAAGCCCACCAAATGACACTACAAAAAAATGTAAAGCGCCCCTTTTCATATGGACATGCCTACATATATGCCCTAATATCATGTGTGATACAGTTATCTATAATTATAATATTTGTTAAAAAGGTGATATTTGGACAAATATGGTACTGTTTTGCCGAATGTCAAAAACATATACAAAAAAAGTCTTCAGCAGCAAAATACGTGATCAGTACAGACACTAATGTGTTTCCACAATTAAAGGGAAGGTGTACCCATGTAGAATGATTCAACACTGTGGAAATAAAAGGGTACCATAAACAGAGGAGGTGTGGATTTACCTGAATAAAATCCCAAAGAGATAAGTTCAAATAATGAATATGTCTATTTTCTAATTATTTTCATTAAACAGCGTATGTTTGTTTTATTAATTTAAAGTTATAAATGAAAAATTAAGTCCAGGACAGGGATGGGGCAGTAAGAGGGGGATGCAGAGTTTGTCTGTGGAGCATTACAACTGGTTGATAGCAGGGCCGATTCTAGGGTCACGGGCGCCTGGGTGCAGGTTTTCCTTTGGCGCCCAAGGGTGGGCGTGGCTATATTATGAACTCCTCCCCTTTAGACATTTCTGTTCCAGACATGCCCATTTCAATATTGGGGAGAGGGGGAGGGAGAAAACTTTATTTTAATGTAAAGGACCAACGTTTATTTTAAATAAAGATATATATTTTGCCATAATACTGTGTAGTGGTTTTATTTATTTCAATGATGCTCAGCCAGGAACATGGGAGACTTTTTGCTGGCTAGCAGAATGAGTTTTTACTACCATACTACCCATGATTCCCAACCAGCCAAAGTCTCTCATTAGTCTGGCTGAGCATCATTGGAAAAGAAGTACACAATGAGTGATAAATAATATTCCACCAAGTCAGTCACTCACGTGTCTCTCTCTCTCCCCGTACCCTCATGTCTGTCTGTCTCTCCCCGTACCCTCATGTCTGTCTGTCTCTCCCCGTACCCTCATGTCTGTCTCTCTCCCCGTACCCTCATGTTTGTCTGTCTCTCTCTCTCCCCGTACCCTCATGTCTGTCTCTCTCTCCCCGTACCCTCATGTCTGTCTCTCTCCCCGTACCCTCATGTCTGTCTCTCTCTCCCCATACCCTCATGTCTGTCTCTCTCTCCACTCATGCTCCATGTCTCTCTCTCTCTCCACTCATGCTCCATGTCTGTCTCTCTCTCTCCACTCATACTCCATGTCTGTCTCTCACTCTGCACTCATTCCCCATGTCTGTCTCTCACTCTGCACTCATTCCCCATGTCTGTCTCTCACTCTGCACTCATTCCACATGTCTGTCTCTCACTCTGAACTCATTCCCCATGTCTGTATCTCACTCTCCACTCATTGCCCATGTCTGTCTCTCTCTCCACTCATGCCACATGTTTGTCTCTCTCCACTCATACCCCATGTCTGTCTGTTACACCCCATATCTTTCTCCTATACCTCCTACCTACCATGTATTTGTCTCTTCCCATGTCCCTTTTTCATGCCCCCTACTGACCTCATCTCAGAACTCAATTAGCACTGCCTTGATCTCCCCGCACATAGTGATGACTCTGACCGTTATGTTCCGACGCTCTAAGTCATCACTGTGCATGGAAAAAGCAGAAAGCGCTGACTGAGGTCTAAGGGGAAACAGGTCACTGATCTGCAGAGCTGGCTCTGAGAGGCAGCAAAGCAGCACATGGGCAGCCCATTTGCAGAGGTGTTCTTAGGGTACACTTTGCCATTAACATAAGCAACAGCCAGTTTGCCTATTAAAAATGCTACAGTTTGCCCAATAAAAATGCCAGTTCGTCCATTAAAATACACCAGTTTCCCAAGTAATATGCCAATTATTTAGCCCATTAATATGCCACAGCCAGTTTGTCTATTAATATACAACAGCCAATTTGCCCACTGATATGTCACAGACAGTTTTCCCATTTATATACCTATGCTAGTTTGACAATTAATAGGCTACAGCCAATATGCCACAGTTAGTTTACCCAATAAAAGCATAATCTCCTCTCCTGCCTTCCCCAGTACTCACCTTGCTGCTGCTCTCGCGTCCCTGGCCGTCTCCTCCGCACAGTCTTCCCTCTACGCACGCTGAGTGCAGGAGGCGGGAAATAAACGCCAGCTGGTTGGGGGCTGGTGCCCTCCATGTGATAAATTGTTGAGCGCAGTGAGGGCCCCGGGCAAGAACACACTTACACACAACCACACATAAATACACACAGTCATACATAAATACACACAGTCACACGTAAATACACACAGTCACACGTAAATACACACAGTCACACATAAATACAGTCACACATAAATACACAGTCACATATAAATACACACAGTCACACGTAAATACACACAGTCACACATAAATACAGTCACACATAAATACACAGTCACATATAAATACACACAGTCATACATAAATACACACAGTCACACAAACACAGTTAAACACTTAGTCACCCTCACAGACATACATTTACACAGACACCCTTATACACACTGTCTCACATACATAAATACACACACAGCCACCTTTACACACTTAGACACAGGATACACGTGCACAGACACTCATGTACACACACTTACACAGACAGTAACACACACATAGTTATACACATTGACACACACATACACACTTATACACATACACACACACTTACACAGACAGTAACACACACATAGTTATACACATTGACACACACATACACACTTATACACACACACTTACACAGACAGTAACACACACATAGTTATACACATTGACACACACATACACACTTATACACACACACACACACACACACACTTACACAGACATTAACACACACATAGTTAAACACATTGACACACACACATACACATTCACACACACTTACACAGACAGTAACACACATAGTTATACACATTGACACACACATACACACTTATACACATACACACACACTAACACAGACAGTAACACACACATAGTTATACACATTGACACACACATACACATACACTTAGACCAGGGGTCCTCAAACTTTTTAAACAGGGGGCCAGTTCACTGTCCCTCAGACCGTTGAAGGGCCGGACTATAGTAAAAATAAAAACTATGAAGAAATTCCTATGCACACTGCATAAATCTTATTTTGCAGTGAAGAAACAAAACGGGAACAAATACAATATTTAAAGTAAAGTTAAATCAACAAACTTACCAGTATTTCAATGGGAATAGTGTGCCAGTCAGAGCCCAGGAATATTATGCCAGTCAGATGCCCAGGAATATGATGCCAGTCAGATGCCTAGGAATATGATGCCAGTCAGATGCCCAGGAATATGATGCCAGTCAGATGCCCAGGAATATGATGCCAGTCAGATGCCCAGGAATATTATGCCAGTCAGATGCCCAGGAATATGATGCCAGTCAGATGCCTAGGAATATGATGCCAGTCAGATGCCCAGGAATATGATGCCAGTCAGATGCCCAGGAATATTTTGCCAGTCAGATGCCCAGGAATATGATGCCAGTCAGATACCCTGGAATATGATGCCAGTCAGATGCCCAGGAATATGATGCCAGTCAGATGCCCAGGAATATTGTGCCAGACAGATGCCCAGGAATATGGTGCCAGTCAGATGCCCAGGAATATGATGCCAGTCAGATGCCCAGGAATATGATGCCAGTCAGATGCCCAGGAATATTTTGCCATTCAGATGCCCAGGAATATGATGCCAGTCAGATGCCCAGGAATATGATGCCAGTCAGATGCCCAGGAATATGATGCCAGTCAGATGCCCAGGAATATGATGCCAGTCATATGCCCAGGAATATGATGCCAGTCAGATGCCCAGGAATATGATGCCAGTCAGATGCCCAGGAATATTTTGCCATTCAGATGCCCTGGAATATGATGCCATTCAGATGCCCAGGAATATTTTGCCATTCAGATGCCCAGGAATATGATGCCAGTCAGATGCCCAGGAATATGATGCCAGTCAGATGCCCAGGAATATGATGCCAGTCAGATGCCCAGGAATATTTTGCCATTCAGATGCCCTGGAATATGATGCCAGTAAGATGCCCAGGAATATGATGCCAGTCAGATGCCCAGGAATATGATGCCAGTCAGATGCCCAGGAATATGATGCCAGTCAGATGCCCAGGAATATGATGCCAGTCAGATGCCCAGGAATATTTTGCCATTCAGATGCCCTGGAATATTTTGCCATTCAGATGCCCTGGAATATGATGCCAGTAAGATGCCCAGGAATATGATGCCAGTCAGATGCCCAGGAATATTTTGCCAGTCAGATGCCCAGGAATATGATGCCAGTCAGATGGCCAGGAATATTGTGCCAGTCAGATGCCCAGGAATATGATGCCAGTCAGATGCCCAGGAATATTGTGCCAGTCAGATGACCAGGAATATGATGCCAGTCAGATGCCCAGGAATAGTGTGCCAGTCAGAGCCCAGGAATAGTGCTCGTTATCCCTCCCTCCTCCCCCGCTTCCCCATCACTTACCTCCAGCTGCTGTGTCCCCGGACGTCTCGCGCAGTGTCCTCCTGTGGAGGAGGGAAACAGATACCGGATCCGGATGTGACGTAACGTCACATCCGGTCGCGGTGATTTTTTTTTTTTTTTTCTTCCTGCAGCCGCATCCTTTGCGGCTGCCAGAAAGAAAAAAAAAAAGTAAACAGTGCGGAAGGGGGGGGGGGGGGGGGGTTTGCCGGCAGCACCCCCCGCGGGCCACATAAATGTCCTCGGCGGGCCGCATGTGGCCCGCGGGCCGTAGTTTGAGGACCCCTGACTTAGACAGTAACACACACATAGCTATACACATTGACACACACATACACACTTATACACATACACTTAGACAGTAACACACACATAGTTATACACATTGACACACACATACACACTTATACACACACACTTACACAGACAGTAACACACACATAGTTATACACATTGACACACACATACACACTTATACACATACACTTACACAGACAGTAACACACACATATTTATACACATTGACACACACATACACACTCACATTCACACACACTTACACAGACAGTAACACACACATAGTTATACACATTGACACACACATACACACTTATACACATACACTTACACAGACAGTAACACACACATATTTATACACATTGACACACACATACACACTCACATTCACACACACTTACACAGACAGTAACACACACATAGTTATACACATTGACACACACATACAGCCTTATACACATTCACACACACTTACACAGACAGTAACACACACATAGTTATACACATTGACACACACATACACACTTATACACATACACTTACACAGACAGTAACACACACATAGTTATACACATTGACACACACATACAAACTTATACACATACACTTACACAGACAGTAACACACACATAGTTATACACATTGACACACACACACATACACACACACACTTACACAGACATTAACACACACATAGTTAAACACATTGACACACAAACATACACATTCACATACACTTCCACACTTTCTTTTTTTATTTTAACAATACCCCCCATCACCCCCTCCTCCTCCTCCTCCTCCTTGGTAATCCAAGCACAGAGCAACGGGGGAAAGCTCCGCCCCCGTCGCGTTCTGTGATTGGCTGCAGGGAGGAGGATGTTCTCTATGGTGTCTTGCAGATCCTCTAGAGAGAACGTCCTCCTCCCGGCAGCAGCCAATCACAGAACGCGACGGGGGCGGAGCTTGCACACGTCGCGCTGTGCTTGCTTTAACAAGGAGGAGGACGGCAGGGAGAGAGCTCCCTGCTTCAGCGCCTCTCCTCCCGTGCGCCTGGGCGCGGTGCACCCCGTGCACCCACCCAGCATCGGCCCTGGTTGATAGGAATGGTAAGTAACCAATGGTTTCATGGCTACTAACACAATGCTACAGTGTGATTTACTCAGCAGCATCTGATGAGTAGCAGGATGATATATTGGGCAACCATCCAAGCATGTCGGTATCATCTACCTCCTCCCCAGACTGACTTTCAGCCACCTGTGCTGATGGAGGAATGTTAGGGGTGGGAATTGCTGCAGGAGCAGGCATGCTACAATTCCCATTTAGAGTACTTGTATCGCAAAAGTTGGCTGAGGTGTTCATCTGCGCCCAGTGTGACATCATCCTGAGCATGCCCACTCGCTTGGCAATGACAGTTATGGAATCCGGAGGCACAGAGGTGCATGCATGCATGGAGGGTCCTGGGAGGCGTCCAACATGATAATGCCACAGTGATGATACTAAACAAGCCACTGGTGGGTATTCTGGGGACACGCTTCTAATTGTATCCTTACAGCAATTTGGAGGCACCATTTGGGGCCTGATTATTGGCACATATTGGGTTGTTCCAAAACAATTTGACAATAATTTAGAATCTGCTTAAAGTTGAAATGAATAAATTGTGAACATTTCCTAAAGAAATGTCATATTGTATGTACCCCTTCAAATCAAACAAAAAACAAAAAAATCAATATGGACTAAAAGGTGTACTAGATTTATAAACAGGATAACTATCTACTGCAAGAACAGTGATAGAAAGGTAAGATTCAACGTGTATATGGTTTTCTTACAGTAACAGAGAAATCATGAAGTATATATTCTTATTTTTAAGATCCAGTTATGCTTAAAGAAAAACAGAGCATTTCAGAGTCTGCGAGATAAAACTCAACTGGAGCTTTGTCAACACATAGTCTATCAAGTGTAAGTAAAGCATCTGGACAATTACATTCCAGGGGACAACTTGGCTTCCAAGAAGTTAGGATGCATTTAGCCCACTTTGTCATTAGTCCTCTTTTGTTCCTTGCTGTTTGTCACAGGACCTTACACAATGCCCTGGGCTATTAGCCATTCTGATTCCCTGCTCTCTATTTACTCCTACTCTACACCTGTATGTCACTAGTTCTTTACTTTTCACCTCTGTGTCACCAAACCTTGTACTTCATGTCACTGAATGTAACTAGATGTAACCCACGCTCCATTTCACTAGCATCAACCTATAGTATTTCACCAAGCTTTCACACTGTATCACTAAGTGTTATTACTACTCTTCCCCCTACACCTCTATTTCTGTCACTTCTCTAAATAATGCTCTGTGCCACTAGTACCTCATATTCACAGCTAGTTCTCTTTTTAGTTTTACTCTTGATCAGTATTCTTTTTCTTTCTTGCTTTATGCCACTGGCATATTACACCGTGCTCTATTCCACCAAGTCTTCTTATTCATGCACCACTGGACCCTACTCTACACCACCTGAGGTCCCTTACAGAAGTGGCGCTATCATCAAGCACACCTATGTATAAAGCAAAAATCTGGAGTTACCGCTTTGTGCGCCAACATACAGTTATGAGTCTCCCTGGTTCACTCGCCTTCATAAAAAAGAATTGGCATTGTGCCATTTTTAACATTTCTTATTTTTATACATTAAATCACTTGCCCTTCTTCTCTTAAACCTTTATCAATATACTCACCAATGTCACTAACCCTCCTTCACATCCTGCTCTATGTTACTAGGCCTTTCTCTAACTTTTCTGTATCATCTGCCAAGCATCTCTGGTCCTTCTGTGCACCATGCTCTCATGTGCTAATCTCTATACACTATTCTGTCGCCAGACTATTACCATGCTCTTTGCCATTAACTCTCCTTTATACTCTACTCTGTGACTGAATCAGTCACTACAACCTGCTCTATCTCTCGCTCTTCTCTATAATCTACGGTAAGCCCCTATAACCTGTCATATTGCTAGCACGCTTTGGCACTGTTACCTCTCCATGGCACTAGCCATTTAATAATATACATTTGTGTCATTCATTAATACAATACTAAATGTTCTTTGTTTTTCTTTTGGTTTTTGAACCTCAGGTAAAACCAAAGCACAATTCAGTTCTTCATAATTGTACAACAATTTGTTTCATACTGATTCATTTGGTTTCTAAACTTCTCCAGATATGAAACAAACACCTTAGTTATTAAACAAGGACATGTGCCATGTGAGTGCTACATAATATTATCTGGAAGTCTGAATGCCATTACAGAAGAAAAAAAACCCTCAAAACACACCGTCTCTTCTAACATCTTGTATGAAGTGGAAGAAGGAGACTTTCTCGGGGTAACTTTGTTTTTACAATCACTCTATCTAATTAGCTTACATTCTTTGTAACGACTCATTATTTTTCACAATAACTAACTTTTTGTTCAATGCTGTTTTTCTTTGTTTCATGGTACTATTACTATTGCTCCTTATAGATCCATGGATCCCAGATTTTTATTTAAAATGCTCCCTAGGACTTTTGTGCACAATCCACATACACCACACGGTCATTGACTGTTTGGTTTAAAATCCCAAAAATGTTTTCATGGTTTTGTTACTTGTGCTCTAAGTATCCAACTCTGTTAATCTCACTTTATGATCTGATCTTGCTATTAATCATAATATACCTCAGCTCCATCAACCTGCCAGCCATGGTTTGACAGACATATTTAACTTTTACATGCTTCCCTACTGAAGCATTACACTGAAAATGGAAATATTGGAACACTGGTCAATGTGGCAACCATACAAAGCAGTGATAGCAAAGAGTCCAGGTGCCAAATATTATCAGACCAAGCTAATAGTATTATAGTGCCATTTTCCCCTGTGTGATACTCTGAGTATCCCATTTTAGGTGTGAACTCTTCATTTTCATTTTGTGTTCTCCCTGTTTTGCTAGGGATGGTACCTGTGCCAGAGGTTTACCATCACTGCTATAAGGGGACGTGAGCTCAAATAACAAAAGATAAATTAAATAAAAGGAGGCCATAGGGAAACAATAATAATGTATTTAATGCAACTTTGCAATGATATGTTGTTCATCTGTATATTTTTTCTTTGACAGGATATTGGCCTTGTCACGAATAAAAGACAAGTTTCATTTGTATGTAAATCAGATGTGGAACTGTTAGCAATAGAAAAAGAGGTAATATGTCGTCATACTAATGTGATATTATAATGAGAATGTGAATATGACATGTGCTAAACTATATATAACTTCTTTTCATACAATGCTGAGAACTATAATAATAATATGACTCTAAATTAGGATTGCCACCGTTTTCTCAATAACATACCGGTCATGCTATCGCCTCCATAGATTTAAGAGGCCTGCCAGTAAAATGCTACCTGGTTGGTAACCCTACTCTAAATGCAGTGGTGTAACTTGGTTTCGTGCCGCCCTAGGCAGAGAAAAATTTGGCCCCCCCCCCTACACACGCTGCACACACAGAACATGCCCCATAACCCAAGTTGCACACTCAAGACATCACTCCTCCATCACCCCCATTACATGCCTCCATGAAACCCCATTACATGCCCCTATCACTCCATTACATCACCCTATCACATGTAGGGTTGCCACCTTTTCTTCAAAAAAATACCGGCCTTGGTACTGTCGCCATAGACTTAACATTGGCCTGATGCCAATTTTTTACCGGCCTGCCGGTAAAATACCGGCCAGGTGGCAACCCTAATCACATGCCCCATCAAAACTACCACAACTAGAGGACATAGTCTTAAATTAGAGGGGCAAAGATTTAAAAGTAATATCAGGAAGTATTACTTTATTGAGAGGGTAGTGGATGTATGGAATAGTCTTCCAGCGGAAGTGGTAGAGGTAAGCACAATGAAGGAGTTTAAGCATGTGTGGGATAGGCACAAGATTATCCTAGATATAAGTTTGGGAATGGGGGACTAATAAAAGTAATTAGAAAAATGGGCAGACAAGATGGACCGAATGGTTCTTATATGGCGACACATTCTATGTTTCCTAGGGGGACAGAGCAGCATGTATATGTTAAAAGCAAAAGAACCATGGGACAGATATTGTAGTGCAGACAGCTGTATGATGACTTTCTTGGAAGGAAACCCTGAAATACCATTTATAATAAGGGGAGAGGCATAAGAGATGAATTAGCTATACATTATTTAATAAGGAAAGGAGATGAAAAGGGAAAGAGAGGGAAGAGAAGGGAGGGGAATAAACAAAACAAAAAAGGGCAGGAAAAATAAATAAAAGGAAATAAGAGAGAAAATTAGGGAAAAGGAAAGAAAAGAATAACTTCCCCATTTACCATTATTTAATATATAGGATAAATAAATTATAATTTAATATATCCGCATGGGTTATGTAGCAGAATGAACAGTGATTAATTTAAGTTTTATATTGTTTATGTATTATATTTCGGATGATAATATTTCAATTTATGTTTGGTCCACAACTTGCTGACAGGTGAGCGACATTTGTCACACAGTCTATGCCCCTGTAGCTAAACATTTGCATTCAGTTTGGATAAATCCATGTTATTTTACCAGACTCTGGCAGAACAAATAAACAACTAGTTATCTGCATAATTGTACTTAGCTGGTAATTGTCTGATTCCATTGTTGCTCCTTAATGCTTCTCTGTCTCCCATCTGGTTTTGGCTTTGGATACCAAATTGAACTATTGTCTGTGACCTTGACTCAATATCTAATCCTCAACTATACTAATCCCAAAGTGAAGTTAGTATTTAAGTTGCTACTTTGGCTCAGTAGAGCTGTCTTATTTTTTTAATTTTTTTAATTAATGAAAGATTTAGGCACCTATTAATAATTAATTTCAAGGATATTCAAGGATACCAACGATCTTTCAGTTTATGTACTGTTAGTAGAAACAGTTTAAAAAAAAAAAAAAGAAAGAAAGATAGCTAGTATTGTTATTTGATTATTTGTGTTAATGTACTGAAGATTTCAACTACTTACACTGAAAAGATGATGTCTGAGAAGGTTTTGTTTTTGTGACGTGGTTTCCCTTTAATAGAATAATTGCTTTATCCGTGCCAGCATAGAATTCCCCAGCATTCTATTTATTACGTCCATTTTGCAAAACAGAACAAATATGAATGCTCATGCAAATGTTCTAACCACAAATAGGATTGCTAGATATATAGCAGTAGCTGCCAGTGTAATGGTATTCTTGGCACAAAGGACATGGGTAATATAACCCACAGTTCAGTCATATCTGAGCAAGTAGAACAAATATGTTTTAAGAGATATATATTCCCATCAACTATTATATATACAGGACTTTAACACATCGATACATTGTGATACACCAATTCTCAAATAATAAGAAAATAAAGATATCTAGCTTCTTAGCAGAAATCAGTGGGGTTTAATCCACCCTTAAATGTGGAAACCGTTCCTGACAATTTGTGTAATGTATATCAAAAAAATCATATGATGGTACAAGCTAGGTGCCTTGAGACCCTGCAAGGTTAGAGGGAGGTTTGGACACCGTAGTAAAATATTAGTGCTGCCACCCAGTTAATAATAATACTTAGAAAATTTCCACACACAGGGAAAAAAGATTCAGATGCAGAATTTAGTACTTAACGTTACATAGAATGTAATATAACAAAGTGTGACAGACTTCCACTTAGGGTCTCACTACAGGCCAAACACCAGACCTCCCAGTCTGGGTTATCGGATTAGCTACAGGCAGCAGGGGTTGTGGCTCTCTAGCCCTCTGTCTTCTCAAATCACAGTCTTACAGTGCCTTTACATCTTTTGAACTAGTACTCAGATTATTATTGTGGTCAATCCCTTGAATATCTTCATAGAATTAGGCTTATCAAGGCACTTCTCTCCATTTTCTTTTAGAGCGTAAGTCTGCTTGAGCCTGGTCCTCCTTGTATTCTGTTCCAGTATGTCTGAACTTGTTATATGTTACTGTTTTGTTTGCCCACAGTGCAGCACTGCACAATCTGATAGTTGTTTATGAATAAAATAATAACAACGTATTTGTTTGTATGGTGTAAAAATACTTTTTGAGCATTGCCTTAACAAAAGTTCTAAAGTATTGTATTTTGTACTTGTGCACTTAAGAAGCAGAGTGCTGGGTCTTTTTTTTATTTTTATTTATAGGCTACTCTCTATCAGCAGACCCCTAAATCTATATTAGTGGTAGGTGGATTATATTTCTACCACAGTACCTAATTTTGTTCATAAAATTAAGTAAGATAATTCCACTTGTAAAACTGAGTTCTGTTTCTGTAATGATCTTGGTAATTGGATTATATCCAGTGCAGAAACCACAGCAATAACTCATAATATAATGTCAATAAATATCAGCAAACTATATACCCTGCCATTGTTGGCAATGGATGTGGTTAGCATTCCATAGACGCTTTGGCTCCAGAATTATATAGTTTTCCATATAGTTATGACACTAGTCTATGCCATTCCTCCTAAGTGTAGAAAAGTCGGTAAAAGACTCATTTGCTAATTGATTTGATTCAGCTTGATAGAAAGATTTATGGTTATTAATTGAGCAGTGCCTGGAAGTTTGTTTTTGTTGTCATATTTCCAAAAACATTTTCTAATCATTGAAGTGAGTTTGTAGCAAAAGGTCTGATAAGGACAATGAGTAACTTAAACACTACGGGTGAAAGAAAATGTCCAAATCATAAAATACTGTAAGACTAAGGACAACACCAAGCACATATAATACAGTGATTTACCCTGACAAGCTCTATGCATCTTGGCTTGTCTAATAAAATAACACTGTCCAAGAGGGGCAGTACAGAAAGCACCGGGATCACTTAGAGCAGTATCCAGCAGCATTGCAGACCGGAGCCAGATGGACTCCGTTGAGACTTAGCTACACTTGTTCTCCTCATAGCTTTTAGCTAGCAGTCCCAGTAGAGGCATGCTGTTTCTGAGAATTGTGGAAACTATTAGATAAAACGATGCAAAATGTCTCCTATATTAACAATATGAAGTAGTATTTTCTTGGTTAATGTAATAATTGTATGTTTTTCCATAAGTTTGTATTCGCAAGATATTCGTCTTCTCTTGATCCCTCTAAATGCCTTTTTTGGTGTTTCCTTTTTACATACATTACCATTTTTATTGCTTTTATGATATTATGATATTTGCATTGTTTTGGTGCTACTAGAACTGTAGACAGATGTATACAGCAAATATATTTTATATGCAAAACTATTTTTGCCCTTTGTTCCTATTGCAATGGACTAAACATTTAACACTTCAGTAGTACATACGAACAAATTGCGAATAAAAACAGGCAAGTTTGTGAATATTTTTCTACCTCTTGTGATAGCACTTGCTAAAAGCTAGTGTCATTTTCACACACAAATAAGAATTATTTTTCACAAAATATTCGCAACACTCTTTAGCATGCGCAAATATAATCGCAATTTATTAGCGCAACCGGAAAAATGCACGCTAAATAAAAATAAAGGGAAGAGGCGCAAATCAGGGAAAAAACACGGAAAATTTTACAAATATTCGCAAATTGCTCCTTACTCATGTTTTACCTATTTTTTCCCATTGTGCTTGTTTAGTACATGACCCACAAAGTGAGTAATGTAACGTGTAATCAGTGCATTTATTATTAGCTGTTAGATCTGCATACTAGATATAAACTAACACTGAAATCATAACCCAATCATTTGGACAAGATTACCTCTTACCATCCTAAAAATCTGCCATGATAAACTGCCTGGGGCTAACAGATCCTCCCTGTTCTTAAAGTCCACAAGTAAGAACTGATATGGACTACCATAATTTCCCAGCAATACTGTTGCTCTCTTCTTTATTCAGAACATTTTAATTTTTATAATAAACAGATAAAAAGCTTTATATTAAAAAAAAAACTTTAAGCACACATATAAGATCATTAAACTTTGAAAAGTTCTAAAAGTGGAGCACCTCATCAGAATATTAAGTTCAGGTTTTCAAGTTTCAAATTCCCTTGTCCATACCTGGCAATTCCCGCTTTCACAATGAAAGCCCTAAGTTTGTCTTTGCCATTACGCTGGCGTAATCATGTCTATCTTTAATTCTGCTCTAATAACACTAATTCAAAAACAAAAAAAATCAACAAAACACCATTAAAACAATCAGTAAAACCTTTTATTCTGTCCAGTTAGCATATAGTGGTTGTTTGTATGTATGTTTGTATAAATGACTCCCTTGTCCATCTCCATTCTGTTTTACAATAGTTCTTCAGTGCACATAATACACACATTAACATTTTTTTGTGTTTTGATTATTTTTACTGTGGTATACTTGTTTTCCTATATTACCATTTAATAGTGTCACCAATTCACCAACCATACAAAATGCTTCAGGGTCACAGATAGTCTTCAGGCTTGAGAGCCTTTCTCACGTCAAGTACCTGAGAGAAGGTGAAATAGACCTCCCCCCAAAAAAGTGAGGTGCCTGTTCCAAACAAGATATTATGGACTCTATTCAATTTCATGAATTATCACTTATCACTGTTTTAACTCATGTCACGGAAGCCTCTGTGTCCTGGGCTCCTGGAAGGGTCCGTCGACCAACCTACTCCCTGACTATAGGCCCCATACATGTGGAAGCTCATTTCTCAGCTTCCCAGTCCTCTCTTATGTCTAAGTCACCCTTTGCCTATTTGAGGGTAAAGGGTGATCATTCGAAGCAGCATTGCCTGCTTCAAACGTTTCTCTTCCCCACCCAGGCTCAGAGACCAGGACATCCTGGTGCCTGATTGTTTTATAGTGTGAACAGCTATACATTGGGGATGTATATATGTGCTAAACCTCCCCACCCCGGGATTTCTACAGGAGGTGATAAGAGTGTGTCCACCTTCCCCCACGATGATAAACACTTTGGGGGATATGTATAAAAACTCCCACACTGCAAAGTGTCAGGAGTTTAAAAAAAAAAAAAAAAGTTCCATCGTTGTATGTTTTGTATAATGGCGATTGCACTTTTATATTACTACCAGCACTTTGTAGTACAGGATTGAAGTACTATGGTCAAACTGTGTTTGGCAGAGGTTCCCCGACACAAATCAGGCAACTCAAAGCACTGGGTCTTAGTTGTGAGCATAGCAGTAAGCTGTGCAGGTTAGCAAAAAAAAAACATGGATGATTATGTGCCTAAACTGCTACACCTTTAATGGCAGAGAAGCCAGCATTGTGTCGGCACTGCTCAATATATGGTTTATTCAATGACCCAAGATAATATATCTCCGGTCATTAAATAGAGCTCAAAACGGGCAACTACAGAGGAACCAGTTATGATGTCCAAAGTGTGGATGTATTCAGAGCCACGTTGAGGCATTCTGGGTAGCTCAAAGTTCAATCCCTGATATGTACCCAATGTATCCCAAATCAGTCTGGACCATTTTGGGGCCAAATGTCTGCACATATGGAGTAGACCCTAGAAAAGTCTCCATGTCTATTTGCAGTCACTGTTCTGGATTAATATGCTCTATGCACTATGCTACATCTTGTGACCCATGACTACAAATTTCAAGATTAAACTGTTTTTCCACAACAATCACTTTTCATTTCTCTAATATATTAATTCAGGAATATTAAAAAAATTAAATGTTCACCTACTAATATGAGCTCAGCTGTAAGTTATTTAAAGTCCTTGTGTGTTTAATACATTAAAAAAAAATCATACATTGTTAATAGGTTCCTGCTGGTAAAGTGGATTATAATGAATGTTGTGGTGAGTTCTTTATTGAATATGCCGGTAGCTGCTGCCAATTTCCCGACAATAACAATTATTTATGCATTTTTAAATAGCAAATTCTTAAACGCTGCAGTAAGGGTGCTATCTTACAATGATATCTTATTTTCCTTAAAACAGCCAATTACATTAATGGGCACAAACTCCTCTATCTTACAGGAAAGTGTACCTAACTTTCTATCATCAGCCCTGAACAAAGGAAATTCAACAAATATCCATATTACACATTAGATATGAGAAATGTGTGCTTTAAATGAGTAGATGATGGTCTCCTGCTTATGACATCACCTTGCGATTTGATATGCGAATTATACATTTACACGTTGTTAATGTAGTAAATGACGTTTGGAAACAGCTGATTCTTAATGGAATATCTAAACGGGCCTAAAAAGGACCATTATCAGCAACCTCCTGTGTTATAATGGCACGATGTGTTAGCTAATCCAAGTTTATCGATTTGGAAGTCAACGTCTTCACTGTATTTCCTATTCATTTTGCAACAATGCAATAATAAATGTTTTTATGGAGAAAAAAAAAACTAAATTACTAACCATATTATTACTTACATTATTGTTGTTTTTTTCAGGCATTTAATGGCATCCTAGCTGCAAAGGTGCTGGAGCAGTACTCAAGTCTGCGTGATTTTTTAAGGTATTAATTGTTTTCTGTGTATGAATGGAAAATGCTGCCACTTCATGGGGCAAAGGAAAAGAAAAGAATAAAAATACACTATTTTCTTCACTGAAGCCCCAAAATCCTGTCCATACCAAAGAGAACAATACATTACTGACAACAAACCTGTAACTGAACCATTTCAGCATTAGATGGATACTTTGTTTTTAGAGTAGAGGCGGGGACCTTATCGGTGCAATAAAAAATATGTAACTTTGTAAACTTTGTAAGTTAGAATGTGAGCAAGGTAAATTATTTACACAAACTAATTTATAAACACGTTTACTGCAGATTAAACCCAAATTACTAAGAATGTTATTGCTGTGGAACTCTGTTACACACTGATAAATACCAGAAATGTTTCTATACAACTAATTCTTTTGGTTCCTGATAGTACAGATCAGTAAATAAACTCGCTCAGCTTTGAGTGCTCATGTACATCAGCATGCATCATGTAATGATCCACTATGAACTCCTTAGTGACATGACCTTTTGACCTTCTCTTTCCCTTGGTGACATGGGCTGTTTTGACATTTCTGGAGTGTTTGTGTTTAGCTGTAATTTATCATATACTGTACCCACACAAATTTTATATTGTTTTTATTGCCATAAGGAAGGCTTTCAGGAGATACAATTATGCTCATCATATCTTATAATTTACTGCAAAACAAATCATAACATATGATGAAAAAACACACACAAATACAATCAGCAAAAAAGGCCATGTCTAAATAGTTTATAAATTTTGTCCCGAGTTTAGAAATATGCATGTTCAAATGTCTTTCTGCAATTTTTTGTGAGTTATATAGGGCAATAACCAAAAATAGTGTTTTTTTTTGTTTTGTAACCCTTTTCACCTAAAGTGACCCTTTGACCCCATCTCCATCCCTAAATGTAACCCTAATCCTAAATTTAACCCTAACCCTAGATTTTTAGCTAATGAAGTCTTTTTTTCATTGCAATGTTGCTGACTGCCTCTAGCGGCAGTCTTGCAACAGCATCAGAGCCACAGAAAAGTGCAGCAGCCATATTGGAGGAGCATGTTGCTCTGATTGTGGGCGCCCTAGGCACCGAATTTTGGTGATGCTTAATGCCCCAACCTCTAGGCATTAAAGCATTACTGTATGAGCGGTGTTTGAGAGCATAGATGGCAAACACCGTTCGTTTTAACCGCAGGACGGACTAGGTCCGTCCAATGTCAGAAACGCTTTGACAGATAGACAAATATTCCTAAATTATACTATAATATATTTTAATCGTGCAGTGTTAATGTGAATAGTTAGGAACGAGAATAGTGAAGTAGGAGTGAATGCGAACGCTTATGCGAATGCTTCTATGAACAAATAGGAAGTATGACGCAGTAGTAGGAGTGAACAGGCAGACAGACACAAGCTGTCAACTCTGTAGTATATGAAAGAGCATGTTGTTTGTTCCAGCCCTTTTGTATGGTAAATTATTAGGGTTTAATCATTAACAATGTTTGTTAAGCTGTAATGTTTTCTTCATAATATGGCCACAAGAGGGTGATTATAGATTATTTTATTATTAAAGGGACACTACCACTTACATAAGATATAACTAGATAACCTGGACATTTAAAACAAACACATATATAAATCATATGCCACTGTTTTTTTCTTCTTGTATGTTTGAATTAATTGTATATAAAAGTAAAAATAAAATTAGTTGTTTATCTCCTGGCTTCATTTTGTGAATATTTCCCATGATGCAACATCGTCCAAAATCTTCCAGCCAGTCTCACTGTACAACTGTGACCAAAGCCTGCATGATGATGTCATGAGATACTCCCCTGCTCTCTTACTGGCTCCTGTGTATCACAGTGGGCAGGACTAGGTGGATATGTACAACATTTTTTTACCTGCCTTTCAACAAAAATAGAGGAGATTGAGCTGATCAAACAGGATCATTACCCCACCCCCTTGTGATGTAATAGTTTCATTACCCTCCCATTCAATGCAAGTCTATGATCAGAATTCTGACTTTTAGACTGCATTCTGTGTCCCCAGCCCCAAAGTGAGATAATAGTGCTGTAAAGTCACTAGGGGGTGGCACCCAAAAACACTATATTTCACAAAATGACAGCACCAAGTCACACTTGTTTAGTTATATATTTTATTGAATACAGTCACATAACACAAACAAAAGACATATCTGAAATCAACAATATAACTTTTAAAAAAATGAAACCTTTTCATTTTTTGGTGGGCGTGTCCCTATAAGTGAGACTGTAATAAACTGGATCTGCAAAAATCGTTCATTAATAGCTGTTTACTGAATATAATACAACCAACGTTCCTACGTTCTATTCTCAGAGTTCAAGGCTGCCCACTATGTGTTCAGGGGGCTCCTTCGGACCCAGCTGGCACTTTAAGGGTACAGTATATTGCCATCCTCGCATCTGTCTGTGCTAACTCAGCCGCCCCTGCTGATGGTCGTCATAGTGACAGTTTTTGTTTTTACTTTTAACATGAGTACAGCACGGAGGCAGTAAACAGCTTCTTCCAGCAAAGACGTCTCACTGCATCCGCACAGAGAGGACTTAAGGAGTTCACAAAGATTTTATGTCATGTCATGCTCTCCTTAAGTCATTCATTCACATTTGATGCCTGGTTGAATAAGGGAGAAACAAAACTAGGGGAAGAGATGGCTTCCCAGAGAGAGAAAAGGGTGAGAGATGGGCAAGCACAGAAGAGTAGGGGATAGAAAAGCTTGAGCCAGAGTAGCAGTGTGAGACTTAAGGAAAAGAAAGGAAGAGGACAGAAGGTTAGATGGCCTACAAACTGGTTACACCATTGTGGCAGTTGTTTGCCCTGAACCAGCGTTGTCGCGGCTGTTGAGACCATAGGTGCGGCTGGCCCGGGACTCGGAGGATCCCTAGTGGTGTTAGGCAGTTGTAGGACTATATAGTAATATAGGAATACCTGAGTAGCAAAATCTTTTTCTAACAGAGTCTCGTTATGCAAAATCAGAATAGTCTGGAACAATTAGCACACAGGATATTAGTACTTGGATACAACTGGACCACGTATAAACTTCATACCTTTTGGTATCAGATAGCTGGAGACAGTTCACAGTGAACAAAATATAGTTGCAGGTTGGTGTAACTATAATAAGGAATAAATCTGTTACTCACATACAGCACATAAATATAGGAGAATCCCAACTCCTTAACAAATCTAATCAGAAAAGCGGGGAGTAAAAACAAATAGGACTCCACACATTGTTACATTTACTTAAATCTAGTGTAAAGGTTTATTTGTATGGTGGAGTGAACAACATCACCAAGATGAAATCAAACCACATCTATGGTTCACCATATTTGCAGGAGCATGGGCATCAAATATAGCATAATGGACTCTATTTAAAGAGACAGTCTAGTCCCCAAACTCAGTCTGGTGCAAGATGAAGATGACTGCTTGTATAGTGCATAGGCTTTATTTCCAGTGTGATTCGATGCAGGCATTCTGCATAAATCACATTTTTAAGATTTGACTCAAGCCCTCACCCAGTGATTACTGATTATATAGACATATAACGTTTTGTTTCATTTTGTCACTTCCTGACCTGCTTTTAATAGAATACATAGTGTGGACTCTAAGTAATTTTGCTCTTGTACACAGTAGACTCTATTAACAGTGCAACACATTGTTTGATGACATCACTAGAGAGACATGAAATTACATTCATTTGAATGACACTATTTTACTTGGTTCCTGCTGCAAAAAAAAAAGAAACTGACTTATACTCAGCTAGTGTGGGAAGTCCTGGTTTCTAGCAAACTGCTGTAATTTCACAATTTTATCTAGCTGTAAGCAATGCAAAATGTAAAACATGTGTTTTAAAGCACATAATATGTATTAACATATGGAAGATGTATTTTGGGCACCAGACAGTTCCTTTAATAACCTGAATTAACAATGGCTTTCAACTCAAAATTTTCTATTGCAGGGACTTCCAAGTTTTTTTCTGAAGTAGGACACTTATTCAGAAATGCTTGTGTGTAATGGGACACAGTACATGTTTTTCTTTACAATACTGGTGAAAAAAAGCTTGTTGGCTATAGAATTTTTTTTTTGGGTTATTTAGCAGTAGTACAAAGCCCATTAAAAAAAATACACATTTGTAGGACTAATGATATTATTGGTAGGTAAATCAGGTGGGCGCCACCTTATTGTCAGAAATATTATAGTTTTAGAAATATGTGCTTTCCATTGCCTTTTACAAATCAGTGTGCCTAAATGAACACTAGATGGCAATGTAACTATCTATGTAAGTTGCAGAAAAAGTTTTATTGAGTAAGGCATATAAACCTGTATTCATTGTCGTTAATACAAATGATTGATGAATGAGAGAAATCATTTGTTTGATAACAAGAAAAGGACACAGGAAATACATAATTTCTGAATGCTAGTTATTTCTAAATGCAACTTATTTTACGCTTCAACGATTTATTGAAGGCAAATCTGATTTTAACAGTATTTTGCTGAAACGATTTTGAACTCTTCCATCATGGTGTTCTGCTGTAATAGAGATTATTGCAATAAAACATTTTCTCATTTTAAAAAGAATATCGGATACTCACAGCATGCCGTGTGCTTTATAATTCAATAGTGTCTTAGATATCACTAAATGGGGATTTGGTTATTAATTAATATATGTCATAATTAAAGTAATAATCCTGAGATCACAAAATTCCCAAATATCTAAATTAATACCAGATATGGTATCAGTTTGTATCTGGTGACACTTTACAGATTGGCTCAGAAAGTTACTCATAAAAAACAAAATAGAAGGAATACAAAATGGAGTTCACTCACTATGTGGAGAAATACAAAATGGAGTTGCTCACATGTGGTGTGTATCAAAACGGGAGTCAAATAAATCTCTCCTGAAATGATACTTCAACAAGAAATTTCTAAATATAAAAGGTATACTGAAAATAGCATATTCAACAATTAACATCCAATGTGACGCACACACTTGAGTCGACTCAGGTAGCTCTGATTTTCTTGAGTTGTAGACCCAATTGGATCATTCTGGTGATCAGAGTAACTCTCAAATTAACACTAGCTCTCAGAGTAACACTAACTCTTTTCTCCCAGTGAGACTCAAAACACTTTACACACACAAACACGAGTTCAAGGTGTTGACATGGCCTCCAAATTCTCAAGATCTCAATCCAATCGAGCATCTGTGGGATGTGCTGGACAAACAAGTCTGATCCATGGAGGCACCACCTCGCAACTTACATAACTTACAGGATCCGCTGATAATGTCTTTGTGCCAGATACCACAGCACACCTTCAAACGTCTAATGAAGTCCATGCCTTGACCAGTCATGGTTGTTTTGGTGGCAAAGCGGGACCTAATGTGGTCATAATGTTATTACTCATCAGTATATATACGTGTGTGTGTGTGTATGTGTGTGTGTGTATAAAGTGTGCATATTCTGATATGTAGAAAAAATACAATTTCACCAAAACATTAAAGAAGTTTTGCTCATAACAAAGAACAAAGGACTGTCTAAGTCTTAATATTTTATGGCATGTGTATAACTGCAACACTTGTAAAGACAAGAAATCGTCGACTATAACCAGTGTTTTTATGTTGTTTGTTGACAGGAGTATGCCTTTGTTTTCATCTTGGACATCAGAAAAAATAGACCTTCTTGTCCACTGCTCTCTGCAAAGAAATTACAGGTCAGAAATGATAGGTCTACCATAAACCCGTGTCTTCTAGAATTACACTTTTTGTAACCAAAGGTTTGTAGGGGGCTATTTACTAAAATTGAGTTGACAAGTTAACTCCAAAAATCAGTCATTTATAGCGGAGTTGAAAACATTCTCCATCATGCCCAACTTTCCAGGCAAGGCTAATTTAGAACTTGTGAGCCACTAAGTATTCAGTACAAAAAACTCTCCATACACCATGTTTAGTGTAGTCAAATATAAAAAAATAAAAAAAAAGCTGTTGTCTATAAAAATAAACGTCCAAGTCACGGTATCGTTACAATGTAAGAATATTCAAGACCAACAGAAGATCTTTTCAGGGAGACTGTGCTAATCCACCAACTGAAAAAGAAACCCAGAGATTTAATTAGAGTTGAAGCCTGATTCAGCGTTACAAGATGAAGGCATTTTAAAATCTCTAATTAGACTGCAATTGTACAAGAAGGCAGACAGGAGTTTAACCTCTGAACTGTACTGCGTGTCATATTAGAAGGTAGATTTACAGTATTAAATGCATGAGGTAAAAACAGGCCCAGGAAAGTGAAGGGGCAGACAGCACAGCATCACAAGTGAGTATTGAGTTACTGTTCTTTCATTTATTTTGTTTTTCTGCTGCCGCTGTTAGATATGTGTGTTTTTACCAAATTAATGGAAATCTAGGAAATTTTAAATACTTGTCATGATTAATTTGTACATCTTTCTACGAAACATGAGGCATATTTGACTATTATGTATTAAGCTATTCACTAAGGTGAAAATGGCCAGGATTTTAGTGTCAAACTAGTCATTATTTCTATCATGGCCACTGCTGAGTTCAGTGGTGTGGGATGCTCTACTGAGATTGAACTTAGTAGGAATGTGCCATTATTTGGTTTGCTGCAGGGTTCCTACTGAGTTCATGCAAAAATAGTTGCATATTGTGACCTCATAGTTGGCTAGAGCTTAATCAATGACAGCACGATTATGAGATCTCACCCCATTTCAAGGACCACTGTGATGGTTGAATCCACACAAGTACTGAACATTCTTAGTACAGAAGGGTTAAAATGTGCAGAATAAGGTTAGAACCGTACCCAGTATGTAAATAATATTATAAAGGGGCTCGGCTTCCTCTCCAGATGATGGCATGCTGGGAATGAATTAGTGGATTTCCCACTAAAGCCATTATAATACAATTGAAATAAAGGTGAGGATATTAAAGGCAGATAGCATGACATGATTCCTCCAGACACCAAATAGAAATGTGTATAAGTAATTCAATGTATAACTAAATGTAAACACAGCTGTTTTCAGCGTCTCTGCAAGCAGCTTCCATTATCAATATTCATTTTTGTTAGTCAGTTTCATGCAATTATAGACTATTAAACTAATTGTGTTGGGCAGTATGTATCTGTTTCGTGTATGTCATTGGTATGGACAGGGAATCTGAGAGGCCTGCCATCTATGTGATATACATTACTCGCATTGTAGATATTTTCTATGAAATACATTATTAAATACTAACATAAATTATTATAATTTAAAAAGTATAATTTCACTGTTTCATGATAATTTCCCCTAACATTTTATTCTCTGCATTCCTTGTAAAAAATAATGTTTAGGTTATACAGTCCCTTTACATTCTATTAAGACAAAGACATATATGGCATTTGGACTAAATGGGGTGTCACATTCAGATTAAATATAAATATGCCACATCCAGGAGCCCATTAAATATGCCACATCCAGGACCCCATTAAATATGGCACATACAGGACCCCATTAAATATGCCACATACAGGAGTCCATTAAAAGCATACAACCAATGTACCCCTCAGACTTGCCAATCTGCCCTTCAGACTTGCCAATCAGCCCCCCGACTTGCAATTTTGCTCCCAAAATTGCCAATCTTCACCTCAGACTTGCCATTCTACCCCTAAACTTGCTATTCTGCCATTCAGACTTACCATCCTGCCTCCAGACTTGCCATTTTACCCCTCAGACTTGCTAATCTGCCCCCAGAGTTGCCAATTTGACCCCCTGACTTGCCAGTATGACCCTCTGACTTTCCAATCTGCCTCTCTGACTTGCCAATCTGCCTATCTGATTTACCAATCTGAACCTCAGACTTAACAATGTATCCCCAGACTTGCCAATCTGCTCAGGAGTGGGGAGAAGCCAGTTAGATCGTCCATTGACACAGGTAGGGGAAATGAGCAAAATCCCCATCCTGAGTAAGCTGTGTCATCATGTGAACCACACACATGGGCACCTGAAATTATTAAGATTTTTTTTCCCCTAAGTCAAGCTCAGGTGCTGAATTCAGGGGCCAGTCTGGCCAACCACTAGTTATGGCCCTGATAGGGAGCATTTTGGTAATGACCTGTTTAGTAAGATGTGGCCCAACACATCTTGGTTAAAGCAAAATAAAAAATCCTGTTAAACATATTGAGTGCACCCCTGGGATGCAATTCAATAACTGAATGTGCTGTGTTAAAACAAAAGATAATTATATTCAATGAAGTCATAACCTCTGGCTTAGTAGATAAAATACAACCAAATTAAACATTGGAACACAACAACGTAATAAGACGTAGACATGAAAAGGTAAATAACATTGTATTAATAAGCACAAATGTTTTTTATCAGTATTCTGGTTTTTTGGAGCAGCTGCCAATTTGAGAGAGATTGTCTTCATTCTATTTACAAGATTGGAAAAGTGCATGTTCCTACACATGTCATCTACAAATACAATTAGAAATGCCTCATTTCCTCAACATTTTTCTGTTTACGCATAAACGCTAACATATGTCTTTCTCAAACCGTAAGCAGTAACTCTAAAATTCACATTCTGCAGACAGGACATTAATACAACTTTTAATGTGTTATATTTATATACATATATCTTAGTTTGCAGGATACTTGGTTGCTATTTAATTAGTTATAAAGTATTTTTTCAAGTATGGATACACAAACAGTGCATTGTTACAAAAGAGCACAATATAATATTAAAATACAAATATAACACAGAACATAAACCAGTAAAAATGTAATCAACCATTATTACAGGTGTATTCTGTATTGAGGTATATTGACAGAGATCTTTGTGAGGTTATTCCATAATTGCTGTGTACTGTAGGAAAATGAGGTTCGAGCCACTTTCTTGTTGTATTGTGGTATACTACATAAAGTGCTTTTACTGGATCGGAGGGTATGGTTGGCGGGAACAGCTGGGGAGAGCATTCTACTCAGGTAGGGTGGGAGCTACCCAGAAGAGCTCTTAAACAGATGGCTGGAGAAGTGAAGGGTGCGCCTGGATTCCAGCAGTAGCCAGTTTAGCTCTTTTAACATGTCGCAATGGTGGGTCATGTAATTATATTGTAGCACAAGGCGGCAGAATGAGTTAAACAACATAGTAGGTTTATGAAGGTGGATTTGCGGTGTAGGTTCACACACTACATCACAATATTCAATGATTAATATTAGTATTTGTTGCACAATCTGTTTCCTTACTGTCAGGCTTAGGCAGGGTTTGTATCTGTACAGGATACCGAATTTTTGATAAAGTTTTCATGAACATTTTTCAATGTGGAGGCCAAAAAGATAGATTGGGGGCTAGGTATTTGAAAGAACTGACGGCTATCAGTGTGCTATCTGATTTTGTTCTGTTGTATGGAAACAGACACATATTGTGAACTTCTGGTACATTTGATTGAAGCCAGGTGATGATCACCAATATCTGAGTGTGCAGTGCACATTCATCCTCTGGCTGGCTACAAGAAGGATCCAAGTCCTCTGTGGGGATCCTGGAACCTAGTGTAATAGTCTATGCGAGGTCTGAATATTAGATGACCCCAAATATAAGGTGAGGGGTCTTTTTCAGACCCCTCATGGTGTATGTTGACATGTTCTGCATTTGGGGGGTCACGTGACAATTTGCGCACTGTGGCCCTATGGTTACACTCCTGCTTCTGCTTCACACTTTGTTTGTGGCTGAGGACCTCTTCTGAATGAAAGCCACACAATAAGATGTAGCTGTTATTTTAAGCAGAGTGAAAGACCAATCAGGTAGATTGTAAAAAACCAAACAATAAAAGCTTCTTCATACTCCAAACTTACAATTGTGTGACGTATAAGTCCTGTATTGTGCTCCAAACCATATCACAATAGTTTAGACTGTGCTAAAAATGTAATAGGATAACATCAAATGTTCATGGATCTGTCCCTTTACACAATCGCAATACAGGAGGGGATTTTATTTTGTATTATTAGACTGAGACAAATGAAAGCTCCATTCACCAATACAGAATATAAGCAGCAGATATTCTGAATATCAGCACTATTTATTACCGGAAATATACAATATTAAATTCTTTATAAAGTGGCACCAATATATTTTTCATTTTAAACATGGGAACTCTGTGTGAAAAATAAATTGTAGCTTTGCCAGTTATTTCCACACAAACATTGTAAAAAAAAAATCTGAGATTGTCACATTTACCACAAATAATCATTATTAAAAAAAAAAAAGATATAAATGGTTTCTTTTCATTTGACCTTGTCATTGGAAGGAAGTTGACCTTTTGGTTATACAGCATCGAGCCTTGACGAATAAAGCAATTATTGGGCTTTAAACCTACTCAAAACATAGAAAATACTCTACTACCACCTGACAGTAATTGTTGCATTATGTATGACTGTTATAATAAATTATTTATTTTAAAAATAGTTGGTTGAAATTAACAAATCAGTTTATATTGTAAATCAGCTATCCTATGTCTTTATTGATTTTAATTGCAATGGATCCAGTGTACAATAAAACATAGACATGTCCAAATGTAAACTGGATTTCTTTCTCATCTCCAGCACTCACCAGGTTGTGCAATGTAAAAGGATGCTCAGATAAAACCGTGCTGCTTCACACCGTGGATCCAACTGTGTATAATAGTAAAGCAAAAAGAAATACACAGCACCCCTCACATTGTGACAATAGAAGTCCACCCATGTGCAAGTCATACCTATATAAAAGCCCTGCCCACATGGCAGCACCTCCCCCATCTTCTCAATAAATGGTTCTTTTTATTCAACTTTTTCTATTTGAATTCCACCATGCTGAAAAAGTGGATAAATAGAACTATATATTTTAAAATACAGCATGGTATTAAACTTTATTAGGCTATGCCTCATCACCCACAATGCACACCCAGGACTTGTGCCAGCACCCCAGGACATGCCCCATCACCCACATTGCACAGCCAGGACATGCCCCATCATCCACTTTGCACACCCAGGACATGCCCCATCATCCACTTTGCACACCCAGGACATGCCCCATCATCCATATTTGAGACCAAGGGTGTGCCCCATCACTCACACAGGATACCCCTGACTAGGGTTGCCACCTTTTCCTCAAAAAAATACCGGCCATGTGTGGGCGAAGCTACAAGAAGGAGGGGCCATTAGGGGTGGGGCCACAAAGGGGGCGGATTATCACTGAAATAATATATATTATTTGTATATCATGCCAGTAAGAAGCTTGTGTGTATATATATATATATATATATATAAAAAAAAAAATATATATATATATATATGTTTATATCATATACACACACACAAGCTGTCTCTCACACTCGCAAACAAGCTTTCTCGCACACACTGTCTCACACACACACACGCTGTCTATCACACACACAGACAAGCTGTCTATCACACACAAAGACAAGCAGTTTTTTTTACACAGACTTTTACTCACTCTCTCACAGACTGTCACTCTCACAAACTCTCCCTACCTCCCTGACAATAACTCCCACTCGCCCCACCTACCCTCACAAGCATGTTATCCCGGTCTAGTGTAATATGGAGAGTGGTTGGGAGCAGATGGACAATATGCCAGTAATATTTTGCCACTCAATATGCCAGTAATATTTTGCCACTCAATAAGTCAGTATTTTGCCCTTAATATGCCAGGATTTAGCCTTTCAATATGCCATTCTTTTGCCATTTAATATGCCAGTATTTTGCCCTCAATATGCCAATATTTTGCCCCTCAGTATGCCAGTATTTTGCCCCTCAATATGCCATTCTTTTGCCATTAAAAATTACAGTATTTTGCCCCTCAAAATGCCATTATTTTGCCATTTTAATATGCCAGGATTTTGCCCCTCAATATGCCAGGATTTCGCCACTCTTTTGCCACTTAATATGCCAGGATATTGCCATTTAATATGCCAGGAAATTGCCATTTAATATGCCAGGATATTGCCAATTAATATGCCAGGATATTGCCACTTAATATGCCAGGATATTTCCAATTAATATGCCAGGATATTGGACCTGCACCGGGAGACAGCAGCAAGGAGGTAAGTACTTCCTGGGGAAGCGGGGAGGAAAATACCGGGCCTTGCATAGCCAGTATATTACATATACTGGCCCCCGGCCCCAAGACCCCAAATACCGGCTGTGCTGGTAAATTACTGGCTAGGGGGCAACCCTACCCATGACTTGCCCAAGCACACAAGGACATGCTCCATCATTCATATTGCACACCTAGGAAATGCCCCATCACCGGTCGACTTCCTCCATCACTCACATTGCACACCCAGGACTTGCCACACTGGAAACCCAGAATTTACCCCAGCACCCCAGGACATGCCCCATCACCAACATTGCACAGTTAAGACATGCCCCATCACCCGAGGACATGCCCCATCACCCACATTGCACACCCATAATTTAAGCCATCACCCCATTGCAGACCCAGGCCTTACTCCAAGCAGCATGATGTATGTGCGGTGCCCTGCTGCACATAAAACCTACCATGCTGCCTCTCACGTTCCTCGCACTTTGATGTTTGATCGCCAACAGGTCTCATGACACCATACTGCCTACTCTCCAGCTGAGGGCAGTGATGAGTACTGTTGGTGCAGTTTACTTGTGAAGCAATATTTCCTAGTAATTTCCCCTCTCATAGAACCTTGCCTTAAATTTGGGCACTTTTTTCACTCATTAAGAACCAAACTTTGGGGGGGGGGGGGGGGGCAGGGGTTTGCCTTATATCGAGGGTTGTCTTATATTCAAGCAATGTAATATTTACTTGAACATTGTGACTGTTTGTTTCAGAGCCTGACTTATGCAGCATTTGTCCTGTTGACATTTATTATCCATAATCTGAATAAATAATATTCCCCTGGGTTCCAGTTAATCATCAGTTGAATATTGTATTTACTGAACAGTCAGTGCAGGAATGAAGCAGTCTGGTGGTGTGACAGAGAAAACACTATGGATAAGTAGTTTGTATGTTGCTACGTGTTGACACTGCAGTTTTGTTAGGCTTTATAATTTCGGCACCACAATTCATAGAGCAGGCCTGTCAAGCAAAGGTTTGTTCACTTAAATCAACGAGTAATATTATTCACATGTACAGAAAAGTTTGCAGTAATTAGAGACTATTTTTTTTAAGGCCAGCCATCTTGGCACTGCATCACATTTAGATTTTTACATATCAAACATTTATACAACTCTCAAGCTTCCTGTTGGAAGAACTGTATCGCTGCTACTGTGGATCTCTGGGGCCCTAAAAGGGAGCACGTCAGCGTTACAGGTCAGGCACACAACTTGGCAGCCAACCGAGAATTTGTGGTTTGACTGACTGGCAGTGTGGCAACAAACCTCGCATTAAACACCACACATTAAGTCGAGACCTTTATTAAAATTTTTAGAAAAGGTGTAGGGGGTCATGTACTAAACAAGTGCAGTGGGAGAAAAGAAGTACGAAAAACATGAGTAAGGAGCAATTTGTGAATATTTGTAACATTTTGCTCTTTTTCCCCCCGATTCGCGCCTCTTCTGTTTATTATTATTTAGTGTGCATTTTTCCAGTTGTGCTAATGTATTGAGATTATATTTGTGCATGCTAAAGACTTTTGTGAATATTTTGCAAACAATAATTCTTATATTTCATGTGAAAATTACCCCAGCTTTTAGCAAGTGCTAATAAAAAGGCTGAAAAAATACTCGCAAACTTGCCTGTCTTTATTCGCACTTATGCCCACTTATATTCACAATTTGCGCCTATTTACTATTTGAGTGTAAAATGTTTAGTACATTGAAAAAAGAGCAAAGCGCAAAAATAGTTTTGTACCTAAAATACAATTGGGGTTTTTTAGTACATGCCCCTCTTAGAGTTAAAATGTGCAGTGTGGGTTCAAGGAAATGACAAAAAGGTATGGTGGCAAAAATAATGCTGCTGCCAATCAGAAGCTAGGATTTCCTGTGTTCAATTGTATGTCATCCGCAACAGCTGTATAAATATTTAATCTACATATTTGCTGCTATTGGGTGCACTATGTTCCTTTAAATCGAATGAGTTTTGAAGTTTTAAACCAGTAAAGGTACAAACAATTTGGTAAGAAGACTCCCAGCAGTCATACAGCACATAAATAAATGTCACATTAGGCATTGAAGAGACTTGTGACCCATCTCTATTGAAAGACACACTCAGGTAATTACAACCAGCTGGAGGAACCAAAATGAGTTACAAGGGAAGAAAATAAATAATTGTATTACAGGGTCTAGGACTGAAGGAGGATTACGAAGTATTCGAGCAAGGAGAGGTAGATGGGATGGGAGAGACACGTTTTGAAGGAGAATACTAAGGTGTATGAACTTAAACATAGTGCATAGGGGGTTTGATGGGGAGGGGGGGGGGGGGGGGGGAATGGAAGCAACCCATCTGTGGAGCTATACAATTAAACCTACATCTACAAAGAGATGAATAAGAGAAACATCCATCCCAGATGACTGAACTTTTGAACCAATCCTGTGACAGGAAATAAAGAAATTAGAATATTCTAAACTGTATCCATGAGGACCACATTGAGGTATAGATCTCACCTCAGTTTTGGGAGAATAAAACAAATTCTTCTTTTAAGGAGCAAGTATCAACATGAATCACGTGGAACCGGACTTTATAATGGACAATTTAATGATATTCCATGGAGCTACATAGAGTTTGGCACAGATACTCGTGTTCATTTATGGATATCTGGCCTGTTCTTTATTACAACTGTTTGATGATGCAGAGTGTCCCAAGAAAGTGTAGGTACAAGCTAAATGCAGTTTTTAAAGTACTAAATCATGGGGCAAAGAATAATAAAGCCACTTTAAACATGAAATAGTACTGTAACCACAGGAGTGTTAACTCTATTATTAGTCATTTATCCCTAACCATACACATTGGTCAGTTCCAATGATATTAAACAACATTGTTGTACCAACAGCTCTATTTTGTTTTCACAAATACAGAGTTTTTTTTTCCAAACAGGAATTATAATCCATCGTAGTCTCTAAAATGTCTGAATAATTGTTTGGTTATGTTTTACTAATATAAGTGTTATTTTGTAGAGCTGGGGCGACAGTCATCGTCGATAGCACCAAGTCTTCCTTCATGGTGCTGGTAAAATCTGTAAGTAAGAATAATGTGTATCAGCATATATTAAAACATTAGGATAGTCGTGGTCTGCTCAAAGACTTTATCCCGGTGTTTTTTTCATTAGTATTCCTAAAGATCAGAGAAGGAGAGGACATCATTTACCTTCCAAATGAATCTTATTTTATTTTTTTTATTTTTAATTTATAAGGCTACTAACAAACATCCTCAATCCCATCATCTCATGGCCATGTATGGTTACCTCGGACTGTACCATGGTCATGACAGAGGATATATAATAAGGTTAAAGGTTGCAGCAGAAGTCTGAATACGTTGATGAATAAGGCAGTCTGACATCTTTTTAGACTGCTGAAAACCAGTTTGTCTGTTTTGTTAGTATTATTAGTGTCATTTTAACACACTCTCTTGTTTTTATTCACAAAAATTCAGTAGCTTGAGTCACATTCGGCACCCAATATAATCCTTTTTGCTGTCTAGGGGAGATGTCTGATAGTGGCGCAGCTCACACGAGATAGACCACGCCCTGCTACTGGATCCTCAATAAATTACTGCTCTCTTTTGGAGAGGTTTCCTACTATGCCATTTCTCTTGGAGAAAAAAGACTGCACCTTTCCTGCATTCCAAAGTAAGATCTTTTCCTAGTTCATAATATAACTTTATGTTGAAAAACTTATTATACCGTTTTAATTTAGCATCACATTGTGGCCTCTTTGTTAAAGGGACTAAATTTAAACATTGTTTATGCTATACATTGTACTAGCAACATTGCAAGCATAAAATAAGAGAAAAATGTGTGTGCTCTGTCTCATGCATATCACTGTGTGGCTTGATATGCAAATTACACGTTTCCCATTAAAAAGTAGGTAATTTGCATATCAAGCCACAGGTGATGTCAAAATAAGGAGATACCACAGACACATTTAAAACATTTTTTTACTTTATTTTATTCCTTTGCTAGAAATTCTGTTAACACATTAGTATTTTTTTCATATTTTGTTTATTCTCTAAATTCAAAGGATGAACAATGTTTAGGTTAATGGAGTCCTTTTAAATATTTGCCTTTTATACTTATTTGTTCCGTTAGAAATGCACCCAACAGTTGTGTAGTAGACTAGAGTGTCTACTCAATAAAGAGAGAATTAAAAAAATAAATACTTCAATGTAGTTGAACAGGAGAATTTTTCCATCTCATTCTCAGCTACTTTGGCCTAAAGTTTGAAATTTCCATCTCAATTCCTTATCATTCTCTCTTTCTTGAGTAGACATTCAGGTAAAGTTGCTATGTCTGTGATGGTTTACCATTGAAATTAGGAGCAGTAAGGTTTGTGTGTCAAAACAATTCGCATTTGTAAGGTTACAGATCTTTAGCTTAATTATGCATCTCGGAAAGGCACACATTAATATTCTAACAGTAGGGTTAGGTTGAGACTTATGGCTAGGACATTATAGTTAGAGATCAGTTTTAGAGTTAGATGCCTAACCCTAATGCTGGCATATGTAATTTTCCGCTTTCCCATTTGCTATATCCACAAAATTATAAATTGGGTTTTTTTCTGGATGAGAATGGCTTTCTTTAGACAGTGTTATTTTTATCATATCATATAATTTACTATAAAGAAAAAAATGATAATGGAAATCTAAAAAACTAAACTTTTTTTAGGGCAGTAAGTAAAAGTAGCACATTGCTTTTTGCCAACATTACAGAATTTCCAATAGTAACCAACATGTTAAAAAAAGTTAAATTTTATTTTAATGAAATCTGGGGGCTAAAGGATTGTGGCAGTAAGGGTGTTCCTCCCATTATTAGTATAGCATGTCATGCTTCTCCAAGGGATTAATAGTTCTAATATTATTTACCTTGGAAGGATGAAGGGCTGCGTTGAGCCTGAGGATTGAAACAATTGTTTTCTTACGTGCATTAGCCCATTGAGCTATCTCACTGACTTTTTTTTAGTTCTTAAAATTATTAATTACATTTGTAACAGCCAATCAAGGTTTGCAACAACATTTTTGGGGTTTAAGCAGGTTTACAGCCTATTTACTGTTTATTGTGTTATTGTTTATTCTTGAGTAGGACCAACATTGTCACGCACGTCATATTCAGCTTCTTGTAGACCTGTATCTACACAGATGCACAGGAGACCACGTCCACAGGTATGGCATTTTTTTCTTTTTATGATATAGAATTTCCTAAGAGTTAGAAACGTATACAGAGTCTGGCTCCATCTTTCCTTACAGAGCCAGACATTCATTTATTAAAAAGTATTCTTAAAAATGTTTCCCCAGCAATATACTATGAGGAGCAGGTAAGTTAAGTTGAACATTTCGTCTCACCAACTTAGATAGATTAAGAATTAACTTACAGTCTTTATCAGACAGGAGCAATGGAGAAAAGTCAGAAATTAACCCCTTCGCGACAATGGACGTGTCTGGCACATCCTGCAGGGAACTCCGTTCCCGTCAATGGACGTGCCTGGAACGTCCTGCGGTGAATCAAGCGTTTTTCGCAATCAACGATCACTTTATCAGTGCTGGTCTATTGCCTCGATGTCGAGGCAATAGCCAACACTGAAATTTCTGATCTGGGGCACCCACGATCGCCCCACGGAGTGATCGTGGGAGCCATACTGATGGATCAGCATGCTCCGTCAATATGGCTATGCCCTCTGCAGATCTGAGCTTCGGAAGTAACTTCACTTCCGTCCCTCTGAATATGCTACTTGACTGTCCCTAGTGGTAGTTAAGCAGCATAGCAATGTAAAAAAATAAAAATAAATATTTAATTAACTAAAAACTTGTTATATAGTTAGATTAGCCTATAGGATTAAAATTAAATAATTTTTAGCATAAGGCATAGGGTTAAAATTAAATTAAAATTAAAACATATTAAGGGATAGCATAAGCATTAGAGTTGGGGTTAAATTTAGTGTTAGGGTTAAATTTTGGGTTGCGGTTGGGGTCAAAGGGTCAATATAGGAAAAAAACAAAAAACACTATTTTTGGTTTTTGCCCCATAACTTGCAAAAAAATACGGAAACATGCATATTTCTGAACTCGGGACAACATTTAGAAACTATTTAGATGGGGTCTTTTTTAATGATTTTATTTGTGTAAATTATATTTTAGGTCAAAGTTAGAAAAGTGGGTTTTTTAAAAATGTTATCATATTTTATGATTTTTTTGTAGTAAATTATAAGATATGATGAACATAATGGTATCTAATGAAAGCCCTTCTTATGACGATAAAAACAACATATAATTTGTGTGGGTACAGTATGTGAGAAAGAAGAAAATTGCATCTAAACACAAACACCCCAGAAATGTCAAAACAGCCATTGTCACCAAGGGAAAGTCAAGGTGAAAAATGTCTTGTTACTAAGGGATTAAGTGGACGTTCAGTTTGAGCGTTCGCTACATTTTCTATCAGACTGAGGCCACTCAAAGTGGTCTCACCTGACACTGGTCCCTGTAGTGGGATCCACAGCACAGCTCATTGCGGGGAGCCATGATAAGCTGTTCCTGTCAGGACAGTCTATGCCGTCCTACAGGTTTATTCAGTAAAATGTAGCCAATGCTCACTTTGAGCGTCAGCTACATTTTCTGTGTCAGGCTAAGGCCACTCAGAGGGGTTACTGGAAGAGATATCAGCTGCACCATCCTTGACTATACATTGGGGGGCATTTATAAAGCAGGCTAACCTCTCCTAATAGCATCGCTATTACTATGTGTGCCAGAAAAAGCATGAAGGCTGATGGGTAAATGGCAAGTACCTTAAAGAGTACATACTGTTCTATCCTCATACTAACGCCACTGAATATTTAATTTGAAATTCTACGTTAGAAGCACATGTAAAACCCTTTTTGTTTTTGTTTAAGGTGGGTAATAGTAACATCACTTCTTGTTAAAATAATGGGAGTCATGTATAAATATGGCGCGCATGCAGATAGTGCCAAATAATTACACATTTTGTGAGTCTGTACAGCATCTGCCGGTTAAGTACTTTCTAGTTGTGCTGGCGGCCATTGTGCCCATGCAGCCAATGTATAAAAAAATCAGGCGCTGAAAAGCTCCTCTGCCAAACATTGTTTATAAAAATCCCCTTTATACATAACACATGGCGACACTTTGCCGTGCAGGGGTTTTTCTACTTGACACCCAAAGAGTTGTTAATATTATTGCAATAATCCTGTATCTATTTAAATGCCACCTTACCACATGGAAGGCATAACATGGGGGGTTGTGTTACCTTACCATTTTATGGAAGTGTGTGAGAAATATGTCAAGAAGGAATTATTAATACTGCCGCTTGAAGTATGATGTATATGTAGCTAATTAAAGTTAATAAAGGTATTGCACTTCAGCATGAGATTCTTGTTAAAGTTGTAAAAGGCAAAGGGGGGGGGGGGGGAAGTAAAAATATCAGTTCCAGGAAAAGGCAGCCTAGGAAATAATTAGAGACAGCCTGGGCACCTGAATGTGTCCCTGTTTGACAAGTGTTACTTTTAGTAGGCTGGGCTTTTCCAAATCCAGTCACGCCTTTGGTTTGCTTCAAGGATAAAACATTATGTTTCCTTCATTATAACATTTGAAAATGAGAATTGTATCTAGAAACTGGCATATATGCCTCGGTAATGATCTAAAACCGCTATTTGCCATTCTGAGAGCCTTTAATATAGGCACACACATCCCAGAAATACACAGCCATTTGTGTATGTATGTCAGCTGTTGCAATGAATCTATATGAGGTTAATGTGGGAGAGAAATGAGTTTAATATAAATGGGAATTTAATATAGGATGTACGGCAAATGTATGGTAAAATGACAAAAGGTTTCCAATTTGTATAAATAGTATGGTAATGCATAAAGAAGTTCACCTTTCTTATGTGTACATTTGTCAAATAGTAACAGGAGGAGGCTTGCTCGTCAGATGATGTTCTGGAGCTCGGCACTGTAATTAAAGTGAGCCTGCATGTAATATAGTTACAGTAGTCACAATAACAGGGCCTAACGACTGTGTGACACATTGAGGTTTATCTGACAGTACGTCTGTGCCTTTGTCCACGTATTGCTGCCATGACGCTAGTCGTAGGTGCCCAGAGGTGTCTATATATCATTGAGAGAAATAACCTTCATTTGCTTCTCTTTTTTTTTTAGACTGCAGGACCATCAACCTTCTCATTAAGAGACACAAAAGAGCACTGTGATTTTGATCGTAAAGGTAATAAATCTAAAGAGAAAAACGTGCCATCATGAAGCTAAATTTGCATGTGTGGTATAAAATGTGTCGGCAGATATTCGGAAAATCTAGTCTACCCAAACTCTGCCTAATTTAAAATAAAACATTTTAAAAGATCAGAATACTTTTATTAGTTCCTGGCCTTATCTTATATCTAGGATAGTGTTATGCTTATCCCACGCATGCTTAAACTCTTCCCTGTATTAACCTCTACTACCTCTGCTGTAAGGCTTTTCCATGCATCCACTGTACTCTCAGTAAAGTAATACTTCCTGATATTATTTTTAAACCATTGTCCCTCTAATCTGGGACTATGCTCTCTTGTTTTGATTGTCTTTCTTCTTTTAAATATACTCTCATCCTTTACCTTTGATTGTTCTTTATGTATTTAAATGTTTCTATCATATTCCCCCTGACTCTTCTTTCTCCCAAGCTATACATGTTGCATGTTACAGCTTGTAATGTGTTACAATTTCATGATTACATCATGGAATTTAGGATCAGTCATGAGACACAGGTCAGGGTTATCATTGCACAGCACATTTCAAATAATGGGTTGTTAAGAATGGCTGTTTCAAACATGCCAAGCTGACAGCAATATAGAAAGTAATGGTAAAAGTTCAATGAAAACACAGTTAGCTGTAATAATGTGCAACCAAATGTCCCCTTAAGTATGTGAAAATTTGTAAGATTAATGACTCAGTCATACAAAGGTTTGCCAGCCCCAGGTTTTACAGTGATGCTCCAATGCACCAATATGTCAACTTATGCATAGGTAAATATGGCTTTACATGTAGTTATGAGAAGATCATTATTCCATTATAAAGTGATGCTCTCACTTCCATGGTATGGATTCTGAAGATATGGTGCAGAGAAACGAATGCTACTAACTTTGTACATTCCTGCAGAATTAGTGACAGAGGTGTACGGCTCCTCTCAAGATGCTGTCAGGCTCTTTATTTATTAATTGTAATAGACCAACGTAGCTGAGTTGGAAAAATTCTCCATCAATCTAAACAATGCTTCTACTGTGAATGTAGAGAACAAAAAAAAAGAATAATACATTGCATTAACAGAATTGCAAGCAAATGCATCAAATAAGAGTAAAATGTGTTTTACATAGTAACATAGTAACATAGTAATTTAGGTTGAAAAAAGACACAAGTCCATCAAGTTCAACCATTCTACCTATAATTACAGCATTTGATCCAAAAGAAGGCAAAAACCCCTCAGGAAGCTATTTCGAATTTTGCCTCCTGGGGGAAAAAATTCCTTCTTGACTCCAAGAGGCAGTCAGATTTCACCTTGGATCAATTAGCTCTATTATTAATGCTTATTCTATTATTAATAGCCCTGTATGTTCTGCTTTCCTAAAAAAAAACCATCCAAACCATTTTTAAATGCATCTATTGTGGTTGATAGCACTACCTCTCTTGGCAGGGAGTTCCATAACTTTATGCTCCTAACCGTAAAGAATCCCTTCCTTTGCTGTCTACATGTGTCTGCGATGTCTCCCGGTTATGATATCACCTTGTGGCTTGATATGCAAATTACACTTTTCACATTGAAAATGAATTGATTTGCATGTCATGCCACAGCTGCTGTCAAATGCATAACTAAAGAATATCAAATGAATAACTAGTGAATACATAGAGTGCAAAAGAACAAAAATAGTTTAAATCCCGCTGAAAATGATATTTTATGCCATTGAATCAGGCCCAATGTGTTTTTAAACATATCTGTGTTGTCTCTTATTTCTGACATCACCTTCTGGCTTGATATAAAATAATGGAAAAGAAGTCATTGAGGCTACCCAGGTGAGTGGGTAGAAATGGATCCCCAATTGCCGGTCTCTGGTGCCTATTGCGGGTGTGAGACCCACACCAGTAAAGTATGAAGAGAAGGTAGTAGCAGAAAACGGCACTCACGAGATCGCAGGGGGGAAAAAATCACACAGCAGACAGTGGGAGTGGTGTACCACATAACTAAAGAATGGTGTCCCACTCCCACTGTCTGCTGCGTGATTTTTTCACCTGCGATCTCTTGAGTGCCGTTTTCTGCTACTACCTTCTCTTGATTGCAGATAAATTGCTTTTCCATAGGAAATTCACAAATAAGGCCATAAGGTGATGTCATAAACATGTTTTTAAGATGCCACTGGTTTGTGAGTGTTGAATTTATATATTATTCATTATTAAAATGTTGTATATTTGTATATGAGAGTATGCACTATTTGTATTTTTTTATTTTTTGGGGGCCGACATCCGGAAACAAGCATTATCCTTTGATTATCGTTTGGGACCTTTACAATCAAAATATCCTCATCTAACCCTTGATGCTTTCACATAACTGTACTATTTTGCCTACTACAAACTTAGAGCTGTGAAGCTACCCCCCAGCCTGTAATAAAAACAATGCGTCACTGTTGCAACTGCCATGTGCCATGAACAACCTGTCAACTAAGTCAAATTTAACAGTAGCAGAAAAACTACTTTCTGTTAACTCATTCTCCACTGCCGGCACAACATTGTCATTGCGATGCAGAACACGCGCCCCTATGTCATGTCTCATTGTTACTCTGTAATTGAGAGTCACACCCATTCTTGCATCAATTGCACAAACCATTTAGTGAAGGAAACGGTTACACTCCTGGGCTTGTTTGGATAATCTGACCCTCTGTTGTCTTATGATAAGGAAGACCCTCTTTAAAGTATCACCTTTGATGAACTATCAAGTAAATATTGTCTTCTGTTTTAAATGCATCTCATTCATTAAATTATATTTCTTTGAGTGCAGAATAATTCTTAAAATGATTGAGATTAATTTCAACCTATCAGGCACTAAAATGGTTCAAATATAAATAAAAAAATAATCCCAGCCTTAAAAGCCCACCAGTAGCAGAATTTATTTTTTGTTACTTGTACCCCAAACAGCCGTCCCTCTCAATCACACTTTCTGTATTGCTAATTAAACTGAATAGATCTTGCATGAACTCCTCTTACTTCACTCCATGCATGCGTTTATTCGGTCATTATTGGATCCTTTCCTTAATTAATTACCTGGTTCTTCCTGAACACCCTTGCATTCTGCAGAGGAGTATGTAAAAGTTATATATGGCCTGCAATAATACTGTCTGACCTGGCAATCCTAGCTATTCACCTGAAGGATAATAAACTGCAAATGTATGCTTTGTAAGGATCCAGTGAGACCAGACTACAGAGCTACAAAGACATATTTGCTTAGGAAAGGTTTGATTTTCTGCTCTAGTCAATGTTGGAATAAACTTCCATTTCTTTCTATTATCCCTTAGGCAAGCTTATTTAAAGTGCATAATTAAATTAATCTTAAGTTTGGCCATGCAACTACTGTTTAATAGTATTATTTCCCAGACCAAATCATAGAGATTAATTATAAATTAACTGGAACAATTGCATTACAGTACTGTGTATCATTGCAGTATGATGGCAGCAGGGATTTTCTTACATTTCCCTGTACTTTTCACCTATTTCTCTTTCTAATTTTTTTTTTAATGTAGTTGTGTTTAAACATTTTAAAGTCAGTATTGCATTATTTTTTTTTAATCAGTCAGCAGACATGTTTAACAATGAAATATTTGGGTGCCTGAAATCCAGCAATTTCTGACTAATAGTAACTCTAAGTCACCTTTAAGAAATAATCAGAAGTATCAAACATGGCACTAAGATATGCAACTTTCTGGTGACAAAACAATAAAAACATTTTTTCTTTTTACATTAAGCCTAGAAAGCGGACATATTGACATGTACAGTAAAAAAAACACATACAACTTCTGGTTGCTGACTGTCTTGGACTCTTGGTCTGTTGTGGTAAACTCTGTGTCAGATTCAATCACTAGAGAAGATGCTATCTCCTATCAATCTGAACTAAAAATTCAACAATCTCTCGCTGCTGGTCCTTGCACAGTCAGCCACAGCTGACTGGACTGTGAGTGGTGGGCTGTGAGTGGTGGGCTGACAGCTTCTACACATGATTGCCGCTAATTAGCATTGACAAGTAGAGAATATGCATGTGCGTCCAAAAGTACATGTGACTTCATCCTTGAAATAGAGCTAAAATAACATTTATTTTGCTTCTTTGATGAAACAAATGCTATGTGTAATTTGTACTTCCTCTTTAAAGGTCACATACTTTTAGAATCTCAATAAAATGTATGCTCTGCCAATAAGGAATAGTCAGTTATTGGCCCAGTGAGATATTGGAATATGTTGACATGGTGGGCTGAGCATGATATGGTCATATAATCATGGGCTCCTGGGGGAGGGGCAAGTTCCACCCTTGGAAATTCCGTCAGGCTCCTGGAGCAGAAACAGAGTAGATTTAGGCTTGTAATTTAGATCCCTCTTATCCAGTAAAGATGCTTACACTCACCTCTGTCAGTGCAGTTTAACTTCTATTGCGGCGCCTGAGAAGATATCGCTCTGGGGATGACATCATCCTTCAGAATTCTGAACACCAGAGACAACAGGCGGGGGGAACACTGTCAGTGCTGCATGTCAGGAGGGAAGATAGGAGAAACTAGGGGAGACGAGACACACTGCTCTATACTAACTTTTATTGATTACAACTCCCGTGATTTTTATCCAACCATATTACTGGCTGAATATCATGGGAACTGTAAGTAACATTCCTACCAGGGAATCCCTGTCGCAAGCCAACCAAGGTTGGCAATCTAGGTAGCAGGAGTGAGATATTTTGCGCCACCCACCCTGGAAAAGATCCTCCAGACGACCACGCGTATAATATGACAATCTCAATTGTGACCCCTCTGCTTGGTGTTTTTACATAGCTTTAAGAAAATGTGTAGTCTGTGTTGTTAGTACACTGACCTCTGTGAATTGTATATATTTTTGGAGGTCATCCTAACACATTTCATGTGAAAATAGCTTAAATAGCTTAAGGCTCAATATGCCCAATAACCAGCCCTGAAATGGTACCTCCAAACTGATGAACTATTCAGGTCACATCGGTGACACATGGGCCTCCAAATAAGTTTTCAGTTCAGATATCATAACCGATTCCACGCCAGTATCTCCCAATACCGAGATTAGGTCAAATGCACTGAAACTAAGTGGCAGCCTCGGTTCTTCCCATTTTTTTTTTTTTTTTACATTGCTATGTTGCTTGGCTACCTCTAGGGGCAGTCAAGCAGCATATTCAGAGTGACGGAAGTGAATTTACTTTCACTTCCGAAGCTCAGACCACTAGAGGGCTTAGCCATATTGACGGAGCATGCTGCTCCGTCAATATGGCTCCCAAGATCTCTCTGTGGGTTGATAGTGGGTGCCCCAGAAAGGAAATTTGGGTGCTGGCTATTGCCTCGATGTCGAGGCAATAGACCAGCACCTTTACAGCGGTTTTCACGATCGTTGATTGCGAAAACCGCTTGATTCACCGCAGGACGTGGCTGGCACATCCATTGTCGCAAAGGGGTTAATAGACCCTTGTACTGTGGAAAGGTTGGAATAAATCGGTTATTATTTAACTCCTTCGTGACGTTAGGACGTTCTATGCCGTCCTGACTTTAAGTGCCTTAAAGTCGTTAGGACGGCATAGAACGTCCTTTGTTAAACAGCTCATCGCGGCTCCCCACGATGAGCTGTTTTCGGATCCCGCTGCAGGCATTTGCAGCGGGATCCCACCTGTCATCTGAGGCCACTTTGAGTGGCCTCAGTCCGACAGGGAAAATGTAGCCGGTGCTCAAAGCGAGCACCGGCTACATTTCTCTAAATCGCGCCGTGCCCAAACTTCCGGGTTCGGGCACGCCTCCGTGACGTCACACGTGACGTCCTGAGGTCTCGCGATCTTTTGGCAGGGACCCACAGGGTCTATTAAGACCCTGATCGGGTCTCTGCCAGAGTGTTCCTGGCTACCGATCACCTTGTGATCGGTGGCCAGGAACAATTTGTGACGTTTTGGTGCTTGCGTCGTTTGGGACGCAAGCACCATGCGTCGTGAAGGGGTTAATTTGTTTTTTTGCACATTAAGCCACAATAAACTCCCAAAAAAACAAGCTTCATGTAAATAACTTTTGCTATGTTTTACAGAAAGTCCTGATATTTTCAGGATTTCTTTGAATAGATAGATTCTTGTATTATAAAAAGTTGGGAGCAAATTGGTTAATCTTTAAGTTCTTTCTTGTACATTAAGTCACATTAATCTCCCTCCTAATCGAGCTTAGTGCCACTCATTTGCAATGTGGGAAACCAAAATCCATAAAACTTATAGGTTTGGGAACTTACAAAATTAGGTTGTGATAAAGGGCCGTAATCAGGAAGGCACAGTAACAAGTTGAACCTAAAAAAATATAAATACAAAAACAATAATAGTGTGATACAGTATAAAACAATGTGATCTTCAGTGAAAGGTAAGTATTGTACTCACAAACACTTGTAAATAATGGAGCTTCAAAATAATGGATGGCAGTAGGAACAGGCTTTAATCTGTGGGAACATAAAAACAGACATAGACAGCACCATATGGATCACTGTAAAATGTTAAAAGAGTTAAATTGGCTGACGCTTGCCTCCAGGCGTGCTCTCCACCTAGCTTGCTTAGTGCATAACCACTTCTCTGGAACGCTCCCCCCCTACCTGAGCGGCATGCTCGCTCTTACTCCATGCACATCCCACAATCTCAGATCCTGCACAAACCCTTCACTAGCGATTCCCCACTTCAAAAAGGAAGCAGGTAGAGGTGCGTTCTCTTTCAGAGCGCCTCATATGTGGAATAGCCTTCCGGTTTCTGCTAAATCATCATCTACTATAAGATCCCTGAAAATAAGTATCTCCCAAATCCTCAAATCAGATTGTACCTGTTATTAGTTTACAAACTCTTTTGTATACTGTACATGTTGTTCCTTTTTGTATCAATAATGATTTACCCTGTATGTTCCCCTTCCAACTTGTTTTATATATATATGTATGTATGTATTTTTGAATCTACTGTTAAATGTGTAACTCTGTGTAACTCCATTCTGGATTGGGTCCCCAGGACATACTTGAAAACGAGAGAAATCTCAATGTATTTTTCCTGGTAAAACACTTTCTAAATAAATAAATAAATAAAAATAGATTGGACCCACTCTGGAATCACACTTACAAAGTGCAGAAATAACAGTGGGCAAACAATACTCTGCTGGATGAAGTAAAGAGCTAGTGCTGGAGGACAAACACAGGTAAAAAAACACAGGATAAAAAAGTGCAGGATAAAAAAACTCATCGCGTTTCGCTGGAGCAGCAGTCAGAGCTTCCACGGGAGATAAATGTGTGTACCCCGGAATGGCAGAAATCAAATTAAATAGTGTGGAAGAGATGGAGTTCCACATTTGAGTGCCGTCGGGTCACTTCCAGTGCATCTAGAACTTAATTTCCGTTGCGTCTGTTGGGTCACTTCTGGTTTATAGATGTTGGCTTGCTAAGGCTTCTGGGTGATTTAATTGAAAGTCCACAATTGTGAAGTTGTTTGGGTGCCTTATAGTACATTAAGCTCTTTTTACATAAAGCTGGTCACATTAAATGTTTTCGGATTGTAAACAATAAAGTTAACTGTGAATAACTTTTGGAAGGTTGGAGTAAACTGGTTAATATTAATATTATTTGTACGTCAAGCCACATTAACTCCTGAATGCAAGGACGTTCTATGCCGTCTTAATTTTACAGGTCCCAAATGACGCTAGGACGGCTCTCCGCGATGAGCTGTGCAAACTTCTGGGTTCGGCACGCCTCTTTGACGTCACACGTGATGCCGGGAGGTCTTGCAATCTTTTGGCAGGGACCAACAGGGTCTATTAAGACCCTAATGCCATTGTGTTTCTGGCTACCGATCGTCATGGTGATCGGTGACCAGGAACAAAACATCGTGTTTTGGTGCTTGTGTCGTCGGAGATGCAAGCACCATGCGTCACAAAGGCATTAAGCTCCCCCCCAAAAATTAGCTTAATGCCACTCATTTTCAGTGTGGGAAACCAAAATCCATGAGATTTCTAGGCCAGGCTTGGAAAGTCAAAAACTTAGGTTATGCAAAATTATGATGCAATTGATTGATGTTTAGATTTATTTTTACACATGAAACTATTTTTACATTAAATGTAATAGGATGTCCCATTTTTGTATAGTGTATATGTTTATTTGGGGTAACTCTTCACTTCTTGTATCTTCAAGATTAGCTATGCTACAGGTGTAAAAAGTGAATGTTCATTACTTTAGTTCAATGAACAGGCAATTCAATTGTTTGGTAAAATAACACATCTACAACAACAGTACATAAAAATGATGGCGTTTGTAAAGGAGCATCAGTGATTCCTTTGCTTTTTATACAAAAACTTGTTTTAATTTATAGCTTCTAAATAACCCTTCAGCAGTCAGGCGGTAATATGCAGTGTTTTACAATTAATTGCATTATTTATTTTTTAAAAAGTAAAGTTTTTCACAAAAACATGCTCTCTGTTTATGTGCAGGTGAAGGACTTTATCAAAGAGGAAGATGTTCTGCGCAACAAGTAAGATATGTAGTCTGTAAAGATATGTATAGTGTATATAGCAAAACCCACTTCTATACCAAACAAATGCCTTTTCCGACAAAAATGGTCTCTCTATTCCATAAATCCATTTGTCCAAAAATTAATGCCACTAGTATCACCGAACCATTATATGTCCACGCTGATTAATTATACCTAAACATTCCTATGCATCGAAAAAAATATCACTAAGACTAAACCTACTAGTGAATTTGAAAAATAAGACATTTATAGCTGAGTAGAAAATCATCCCCAACTTGCCTGTCTTTCCAACTCGGCTATTAAATTGGTAATAAATGTTTTGTTTAACTTTTGCTTTACAAATCGAAGCAGAAGTTAAAAACCTTTTCCCACATGAATAGAGTTAACCCAGCGTGTATCTGCACAGATCCATGTAGTGTACTCATCTAAGGCAGAGCTGGCACATGCTGACACTGTCAAAGCAAGGGCTACTAGTTATAATATATAGCTATACCGTACACCTAAAATATAAGACAACGTTTATTCCAGAGCAAATATTCAAGGTCACCCTGTAATCAGGCCTTAACAGGGACACATTAAAAACACCTTCATTATACACACTACAGGCAAAACCAGTTTCAAATACAATTGAATATCAAAAAATAAAAAAACTATAAATATGTATATGAAATATAGAGAGAATATATAAACAACAAACATACACAATTTATCTAACAAAGCAATTCAGATAAAACCCCAATATTTAGACGGAAGGGGAAATATGTTATAAGCTTATAAATCCACCATCCTTCTCTTTGTGATAAGTGCTCTGGGTGCAGTATCAAGTCCTATGTGTGCAGTATGGGTGCAGTGGAAAGTGCCTTTAGGTGTATTATGGATGCATTGGCAAGTTCTTTAGGTGACAAATGGGTGCAATTGTAAGCATATTTGCAATTTTAGTGCAGAGGGCAGTTTATGTGCAGGGACAAGTCCCTTTGGGTTCATTTAGGTGCAATGGCAAGTCCTGTGGTGTAATATGGGTGCAATGGCAAGTGTATGTGCAATATGGGTGCAGTGGCAAGTCACTTTATGTGCAACATGGATGCAATGGCAAGTGTATGTAAAAGTGTAAGTGCAGTGACAAGTCCCTTTGGTTGCAATGGCAAGTGTGTGCAGGGGTAAGTAATTTGGGTGCAATATGGGTGCCATGGAAAGTCTTATGGGTGTCATGGCAAGACAATAATTAAACAGTAATTAAAAACAAGGAATATATTTTTTTCAATAACATTTTTATTAAATATATGAAAAAAAGTTTACATGTGAAGCAATATATGCTAACAAAACTTTTTTCCTAGAGGATCACCTTATATTTAGGCCTTTTCTTTTTTCCCCCCATCAGTTAAGATTCAATGTGTGGGAGTCATCTTATAATCAGAGCTACCTTATATTTGAATTAATATGGTATTTGAAGCATAAGTGGGGAAAAAAAGTTTAGTGACTCTTTGTTTTATTCTGTTTACTTGTCACTTTGAACAGTTTTCTTTTATTTTGTAGGTGCATACCATATCCCCTACTTGCTTCATTACTGTTGGCACTCTCGAACAAGGAGGCATCTTTGTGAGTTTGTTACCATCTGTATCAATATAAAAAAACAAGTATAATACATTATGCTTAACACAGATCTTATCTAGGGTGACCACTGAACACATGTTCTGGATTGCCTGGGACAGTCTCGCTATGGGACTTTATGTCCCTGGTCCTGGGCACCCTCATTCCATGACAAAGCAAAGTCCCGGACTGAGAGCTCTAAGAGAAGGAGGTCTTAGCCAATCAGGTGAGACCTCTCAACTCTCCTGAATGGCTTAGAGTTTAGAAGCCTCTCCAAACTGGCTCAGCTCCTCCTTGTGTTCAATGGATAATAATAGCGGGGTTCATTCTCTGAATCGTCTGTTAAAGAGACGGGTTATTTCTTTTAAACTGCCTGTCTGTTAAAAAGACAGGCCATTTCTCTGAAACTGCCTGTCTGTTAAATAGAGGGGTTAATTTTCGGAAACTGCCTGTCTTTTAAATAGAGGGGTTAATTCTCTGAAATTGCCTACCTGCTAATAGACGGGTTATGTCTCTAAAACTGCTCCTGTCTGGTATAGATTGTAAGTAAATCCTTAATCTATCATTCTGTATGGTTCCCAAGGCTTCCCTATAATACAAAATGTGTCCCTGAATGTCAGAAATAAAATGTGGTCACTCTAATCTCTTCTTGACTCTTTACCCTGATTTCTTTGCAAACTTGACTCTCATGTATTGTTTGCAAGGTGAAGGTTGTAAAATGGGTGGGGCTTATAACTATGTGGCAGTGTACAGTCCTCAGTCCTAATTAGGATGGATAGCTATCATGTACCAAGTATTTCACCATTGGTTTCACTCATATCTTAGGGTATCTCAGAAATGTTCACGAGGTCCTCTGAACTAGGGTTTAGCCTGGTAAGTATCTTATTTATTTTTATGTGTTCTAAGTTGGATAATGTTAAATTGATAAAAAAGAAACTGGGTTTTATAATAAAAGTTATATGACCATGGTGTGGGTCTGGCAGAGGGGAGGAATTCTATTCACCTGTATATGCTACACAACAGTAGACACGTTGAACAGATGTTGTAACCTGATGTGGTTTTCTCCTATGATTCCAGCGATATTTGAAACTAAATTGAGTATTGTTATTATGTAGAATGAGAGTAGTTGCCGTTGCATCTCAGCGAAAAATAAGCCTAGTAAGCGTTTGTGGACTCTGGACATAAACTGCAGTTTTCTCTGCCAATGGACAATTAAGTGATCACATCTCTTGATGTCATAGCAGGGGCAGTGCAGGTCGAGGTAGTACCCTCTGTAGGTGACTGTTTGATGGAAAGCAATAACCTACAGTTAAGACGGGTGATCAATTATTATTTTTATTTTTATTTTATTGTTTATCACACTGTAGCGTGTGATGGGCAAGTAAAAATATGTATTCAAGAGGAAAAATATTTCATACAAATTAAATTCTTAAAAAGCTGATCCAATATAGGTTTTAGGCGACATTTGCAGACACGGTGCATTTACTTTCTCTCCTCCATCTTAATATCAGAAGTTCAGTGGTCCTAGGAATAGGTAAAATCACAATGAACATGCCATTTCAATTTGAATTACCGTACTATGTGGACTTCCATCAGTGGGCATTATTTAAAACACTTTCAAAAATATATATGTAAATAAAATACTTTTTTCACATGTGTTCTGACTTTAGAAGACCAAGGGAAATGTCCATTGCCCTGATATGTGGATAAAATGGCATGTCCTCTGACCAGCAGCCTCTATGTTTCATAGTGATGCATGATGGCTGAGGCAATTACCAACTATTATTCACTGTCCTAGTTTTTACCTGTAATAAACAAAGAGAACCCTAATAACCAATTGGAGACAGCCAGCACCTGACCGACCTTGGTGAGATGCAAACAGCTGACATAGTCAGAGGCTGAGCTGGATGTAAACCCAACTATCCAAATAGCCCATGCTGAGAACAATCCTGATTTGGAGGCAATTCTCTAGTCCCGACTTCACTCTCACTGTCTGGGACACCGAAGAATGCTCATGTGTACTAGCTCTGTCAGTATATGCATGCCCTATCGCGAATGCATGGTCACATTGATACTTGACCTCCCAAGCTTTGCCCGGATTAGAATGGGGAAAAAGTTGGGATATATGCAACTGTCTAAACGAACCATTATCTGGTGACCAAGAAAATGAAGATTTCGAACAATAATTCCAGAGGTTCAACTGTCCCTTAAAGAGATAGTCTATCATTTTCTATCTTTGGTTAGCAATTATTATGTTTGCTCAGGTGAGATTCATAAAGCCAAGTGTACTTGGTTAACATTTCTTGCTCATTGTTTCTGTACATAAACATCCGAACAGCAAAAGCATGACATAAGAAAAATCAATAACCGAAAATATCTAATAACACCTATCTACTTGGCGTAGATGATTAAGGAAAAATAAGAACAATTTTTTTTAACAAGCATATTTGAATAAAGGTACAGTGATCTGGAAGCCTTGCGTGTCTTCAAACTAACCATTGTGAATATTTTAATTGCTTGATTTATATATAATGAGATCCCTCCGGGCCATGTGAGAACAATTAGTGAAGTAACTAAAAAATACATTTTCAAATAGAGCGCCTGTCATTTAAAAAAAAAACAATCTGACTTGAAAATTACTTCCTTTTTTTCACTGCATAATAAGTTCAATAATTATACAAATGTATGCATTTATTAAAATTTAAATGACCTGTATTTGTTACATTTTCTCAAAAATACCAGGTTTGCAGCTTCTTCTGACCCTCCCAAAAAGCTCTACACCAGACAGTAGTCTGAGATACATAAAAGCTGTATCTACAGCTTGCATGGAGCTACATAGCACAACAGCCTGTATGCAGCATGTATCCTCAGGTTTATTTCTACCATGGTTGCCAGATCGGCCAGTTTTTTGAGGAAACATATAATGTTTAAAAAAAAGGGGGCTGGAGCACGGACTCACCAAGAACAGAGAGTACTAAAATAATAATAATATTTTTTTAACCCCTTAGTGACATGACCTTTTGACCTTGTCTTTCCCTTGATGACATGGGCTGTTTTGACATTTCTGGGGTGTTTGTGTTTAGCTGTAATTTTCTTCTTTCTCACATACTGTACCCACACAAATTATATATTGTTATTATCGCCATAAGAAGGGCGTTCATCAGATACCATTATATTCATCATATCTTATAATTTACTACAAAAAAATCATAAAATATGATGAAAATCTTTTTTAAAAAAACCTTTTCCTAATTTTGACCTAAAAAATTATTTACACAAAAACAATCATTGAAAAAGACCTCTTCTAAATAGATTCTAAATATTGTCCCGAGATTAGAAATATGCATGTTTCCATGTTTTTCAACAGTTTTTTGCGAGTTATAGGGCAATAAACAAAAATAATGGGTTTTTTCATCTACAGTGACCTTTTGACCCCAACCCAAACCCTAAATTTAACCCTAACCCTAAATGTAACCCTAACTCTAACCCTTATGCTAATCCTTCATTTATTCATTCATTTAAATCTTAATTTGATTGTAACCTTAACCCTTATGCTAACCCTAATTTAATTGTAACCCTAACCATTATTCTAATCCTTACCCTAGATTGTTAGCTAATTAAGCCTTATTTTGTTTTTGCACTAGGGGCAGTCTAGCAACATCAGAGCGACGGAAGTGACAGCCATATTGGAGGAGCATGTTGCATGTTGCTCTCCAATATGGCGACAGCGATTCGTTCTGTGGAGCCAGTTGCTGTTGATTTTACATATTATTATACATATATAGACTTAGCTAAGCAAAATATGAATATCAAAAAAATTATTTAAAAAAAGGCAAGACTTAGAAATTATTGCCTTAAAGGGATTCTATTACCTACCTAAATATTACTTTCGTTGTGAATGTAGAGAATAAAAAAATATTCAAACTGATCTATCCTTTGTGTTGGCAAAATACATAAATTTGGAGAAACGTGTTTTATATGTGCCTTTGGTGCCTCCTGCTTATGACATCACCTGTGGCTTGATATGCAAATAAACTACTTTTCCAAGGGAAATATGTCATTTGCATATCATGTCACAAGGTTATGTCATAAACAGGAGCATTTTCTCCAAATTTTTATGTATAACAACATGTATAATTGTTGATAATGTTCTAGTCTCCACATACACAATATAAATAAAGGTCAGGAAATTTGAAGATATCCAGGGCCCTTGGTTACAAGGCACATATTATCATCCTTATAGGGCTATTTTATATTGTGATAAGGCAAGGCGACTTCTATTTTATTCATCTCTGAAAGTGTTTTAATGTTTTTTTTTACATTTCTTTGTAAGCAATGCAAAAGTTAAGTTTACTTCTACATTACTGTGTCATTCCCTGTTATTTTTTATTCTTATATCCTGTAACCCTAAAAAAGTCAATAAAAAATATTTCTAAAAAAAAAAAAGATCAGATAACAAAGTCCCTTTAACTATAAGGCATATAAAAATAAATAAATCATGGAGGAAAGTATCAAAAACATTAATTTTATCAGACACTACCACTTATTTAAGATGTCGACAAAGAGAGGGGTGGGTGCTACAATGCCCGAGAACAAACAGCACTGCAATAGTCTGTCCTGTAGGATAATACCTACTCGGGAGAGCAACTCCATTTTTTGCCTGCTTACACCATTGCAAAGGAACCACTCCATTAGCATATCAGACTGATCCCACCCATAAGGGCAGTCCAGATCCGAAATGCATGGCTAGTACCCTCTACACGAGGAACACAGCAAACCACAGACGTACGTTTCGGCCTACATGGCCTCGTCAGTGTGGTATGGCTGATGATCCTCTAGGTGCAAGCAGGCCAGGGACCCACGGCCGTAGGCATACCCTGTTACTCATGGCGACAAAGAGAGGGGTGGGTGCTACAATGCCCGAGAACAAACAGCACTGCAATAGTCTGTCCTGTAGGATAATACCTACTCGGGAGAGCAACTCCATTTTTTGCCTACTTATTTAAGTTGTAACTAGATTACCTGTGCATTTATAAAAAAAAACACATATATAAGATATATGCCACTATTTGGTTTTTATATGTTTGAATTAATTACAATAAAAGTAAAACTGAAATTAGGTGTCTATCTCCTGCATCCATTTTGTGAATTTTACCCATGATGCAACATTCTTCAAAATCTTCCAGCATGTCTCACTTTACAAATGTGGGCAAAGCCTGTATGATGATGTCATAAGATACACCACTGCTCTCTTACCGGCTCTTGTGTATCATTAGTGGGTAGGACTAGGTGGCTGTGTACATTTCTTTCTTTTTTTTTGCCTTCCTTCCAACACAAAAAGTACATCTTTCTTGTAGAGAGAGGAGATGGACCTGAACAAACAGATCATAACGCCAACCCCTGTGATGTAATAGTTACATAACCCTCCCATTCAATGCAAGTCTATGGTCAGAATTCTGACTTATAGACTGCATTCTGTGTCCCCAACCCCAAAGTGAGATACTAGTGCTGTAAACTGTGGAGTGGCACCCAAAAACACAATATTTCACAAAATGGAGGTGCCCAGCCATACTTGTTTAGTTAAATAGCTTATTAAATAAACTCACGTAAGAAAAACAAAAAGTAAAACCTTTTCATTTTTTGGTGGGAGCATCCCTTTGAACATATCACTTTTTGGTATGTTCTACTTAACTTTTTAAAAATAGCTGTGTTTACTGAAATTAGTTTTTTTTTTTACAAAAAGTTTTTGTTTTGTTTTGCAAAACAAAAAAACGACTTTTTGTAAAAAACAAACAGTGTTTCCAGTAGTGATGGAGAAATAAACAGCATGCCTAAATTCCAATCTTTTATTTTATGATTTTCAATTTTTTAAAACTATGTTTGTCTCTAGACAAAAGGATATTTGACAAACTACATATTGAACCAGGGCAATCTATTTATTTTGAAATACAAAATAACATCATGAGTCACCTGTTCTAGCAAGTCTACTGGATGACGAGATGCACTGACAAAGCAACTATATATAAAACATAATAGCTTCTGGAGCTGTGACGTTAGAATATTGCCATCTATCTTTGAAAACCTCCCCAATTAAAAATGATTGTAGATCACAATAATAAATATCAAATGCATGAAGTCTGCTTATAAAATATGTCAAAAATATTGGCTTTACTTCATAAGGGCTATCTTGACACTTGCAGAGCCATATATCATGCTGACCATGTTGTGTCACATTTCATATATTTAAGTGTTGATTATTTATAAAGTAATGCATATAATAACATATATGTTACAGGGACAATAAACATGTTTTTAAAATAGTGTAATGTCACTAATATGAGAATAAACTGGCATATGCTTTTAACAGCAGTCAATCAGTCTGAAACTCTCTCTGCTATTGCACATCCCCTCTGTAGACACCAGAAAAAATTAGGGTTTCCTTCTGCATTAGAGATCCTATATAGAGGCAGATTTTGATCAGATGTGCCTGCTCTCTCGCTGTAACTGGCATCCAGTTCAGCTCTGCCTCACTACTTTTATAACCCTTGCTTCTTCCAAGAATTTCACTTCAAAAAAGCAGCAGACACACAGTTCCATGTCTGTTGTCAAAATTAGGCAACAACCAATGGTTAGAAAAGCAAATGGTTATGTACAAAACATAAGGAATATTAGAGTCCTGATCAAGAACATTAAAAAGTGTATCTAAATCTTGGATTTAGCCACCCCTTATTATTTCCAATTACATATTGAAATAAAGTTCAACGTTAGTTTATAGCTTAAATGAGTAAACATATATCATAATAAATTGAGTGTTTACCAAAGGGCACTATGTACATCAGTCGAAAAGGTTTCTAGCCATTATGTGTGCCGATTTATAGTGACCTGATGTTTTCTTCTTCAGGCTATGTTTGTAAGTTTTTTCTCCTTTGAGTTTTTGTCATGTAGGAGATTTTGACATTATAAAAATTCATAAATTTGTATGAAATCTTTTTAACAATGAACAGGAAGTGGGACCCCAACATATATACACCCTGTTCCTAATTATTATGCAAATTCTATTTAAGTGTCACAAAGATTAAATATTTTGTTTTTCAGTTTAACTCATAGATGGCATTGTGTCTCAGGGCTCTTTTGATCACTGAAAACAATCCCGGACACCTGTGATAATTAGATTGCCAAGTGAGACCAATTTAAGGAAAAACTACTAAAGGCGGGTGTTCCACATTATTAAGCAGAGCACCATTTTCATGCAATATGGGGAAGAAAAAAAATCTCTCTACTGCCGAAAAGAGTGAAATTGTTCAATGCCTTGGACGAGGTATGAAAACATTAGATATTTCATGAAAACTTAAGCGTGATCATCGCACTATTAAGAGATTTGTGGCTGATTCAGATCACAGATGGGTTTGTGCAGATAATGGCACATTGAGGAAGATTTCTGCCAGATCCATGCATCGGATCAAGAGAGCAGCTGCTAAAATACCATTACATAGCAGCAAACAGATATTTGAAGCTGCTGGTGCCTCTGGAGTCCCACAGACATCAAGGTGAAGAGTCCTCCAGAGTCTTGCAACTGTGCATAAACCTTCTATTCGGCCACCACTAACCAATGCTCACAAGCATAAACGACTGCATTGGGCAGAAAAATACATGAAGACTAATTTTCAAACAGTCCTGTTCACTGATGAGTGCCATGCAACCCTGGATGGTCCAGATGGATGGAGTAGTGGATGGTTGGTGGACGGCCACCCTGTTCCAACAAGGCTGCGACGTCAGCAAGGCGGTGGTGGAGTCATGTTTTGGGCCGGAATCATGGGAAGAGAGCTGGTCAGCCCCTTTAGGGTCCCTGAAGGTGTAAAGATGACCTGTGCAAAGTATGTGGAGTTTCTGACTGACCACTTTCTTCCCTGGTACAGAAGGAAGAACTATGCTTTCCGTAATAAAATCATCTTCATGCATGACAATGTACCATCTCATACTGAAAAGAATACCTCTGCATCAATGGCTACTATGGGGATAAAAGGAGAGAATATCATGGTGTGGCCTCCATCCTCCCCTGACCTCAATCCTATTGAGAACCTTTGGAGCATCCTCAAGCAAAAGATCTATGAGGGTGGGAGGCAGTTTACATCCAAACAGCAGCTCTGGGAGGCTATTCTGACATCTTGCAAACAAATTCAAGCAGAAACTATCCAAAAACTCACAAGTTCAATGGATGCAAGACTTGTGAAGCTGCTATCAAATAAGGGGTCCTATGTTAAAATGTAACGTGACCTGTTAAAATGTTTAAAAAGTTAAAATGTTGTTATAAGTTTGATTGAAATAGCTTTTGATTTCAGTAAATATGCTGCAAACACAACAAATGACCATTTTTAGTTCTTTACAACCTATAAAGTGTTTTGAAACTTACTGTGCGAAATAATTTGGAACAGTGCATTGTAAGTTTTGTATGTTAAAAAAAAATACTGTTATCATTAGGAGGTTTGTTCAATAAAATGTGAATTGTACTATTAATAGTTGATAACATGAGAATTATGCTGACTGTTATTTACATCAATTATTTAGGTAAATGAGAAAAATATCATTTGCATAATAATTTGGAACAAGGTGTTTGAGAACAAAAAGGTATTCTGTTAACCAACAAAGAATGTGTGATGGATAGAGAGGTTGAAGACATTATGCAAAGTAAATTACAATTACACAATATTATAGAAAAATATGTTTAATATTGGAACGTCTGCGGAAGGAACCACATTGCAGAACTTGAATAATGACTGAGAGTAGCCAGATACAACCCGAACCTGGGCCTTTAAGTAATAAGAGGAGGTCTTTTTCCCAAACCAGAGATACCCTTGGTTGAGCCACATGCATAAAGAAAAGGCTGGCTGAACCCCTACCACTCTCTCTGGACACAAAGATAGGAAGTAAACTGGAAAATGGATGTAACAGCAAATTATTTCAGAGGTTTATAATGACTACTTGTTCACATGGTAGAATAAGCATGTGGTCAAACAGAACAGATGCGTATTTTGTGCACTTTTTGTTGAAACTTGCCTAGAATGGATTAAATCACCTTCAATTTACTGGTGCTGAGCAGTGTCTTCATTTAGATGGGGAAAGACTTCCTTAGCTGAATGAGACCAATTTTTAGGGTTGGCCCCTTTCTTGGTGAGAGCAGGGATGCGTTTATAAAGCAATAACTGCAAGTAGCGCATTGCAGTTCATAACTTTTTTCAGGATTACCTTCAGTGACCCACACAAGCTGTTCGAGCTGTTACAAGTTATTGAGTGATTAATATACCAAGTATTGTGAATACTTTAATACACAGTGTGCACTGGACAGCAGTGCATTGCTCTGTATTTGTTAGTGAGATTTTTGCCCTTTCATCTGATCTTCATATATGCTCGTAATACAGAGAGCACTGCTTTCCCTCCCATTATTTCTGGTATTCCCTATTCTGATTCCCTAGTCTATAATCAACACTACGTGTCATAATTTTTGACTGAGAAAGTTATACTGTGCAAAGTCCTTGAATTTAAGTACATTTTTATGCAACATTTTTTCACTTTTTCAACTATTTACTAACTTTGACCACTTATTTTTGACACACAATTAATTCATTATAAATATCACTTTCATGTGCTCCTTTTCTATTTTCTTTGAATATTTGTTTTAACCATTTTTTTGTTTTACTATTTTGCTTCTGCAGCTCAGTGAAGGCGCTGAGTGTATTTTCATTTCCAAAAAGTTATTCCTCGCAGAAGCTCCTGCCAAGTCCAGACACGTCGCCCAAGAGTTGGTCAATTCCTTCCCTACAGAGAACAAAATAAGGGCATGCTACACAAGACACCAAACATGGAGCGCCTATAAGGACAAGGTTATTGGACAGCAACTAACTAGAGATATGAAATAGCAATTTTTTAAGTATTGGCAGAAACTGTCAGTAATGTATCAAAAACAACATGCAGCAGGACATATAACGCACTCAAGCTATTACATTTATATGTTACCAGCTCTATATTTCATGTGTAGAATGTGTAAACATATACGTATGTGTACGTGGGGATACATTATTGAGCCTGTTGAGGGTTGAAAACCTAGCTAGTAAAACATAGACTGAAACATAAATGTTGATATTAAAGAGTATTTAAAAGTTTTATAAAAGAGTGACTATTTGACCTAACTCTACTGTTTCTCTTCAGATTAATATTATACATGTTTATAAGCACATCTATTCCATGTTTTTTTTATTACTGCATAATTAGTAGATACCTGATCTAACTAATTCAAATTTAAGTTACTATTCCTGGATCGTAAAAACTTCTAAACATTTAACATGGTTTTATCTTGCCCTGCATTGCAGCCCTGTCTTGTATTCCAGCCTTGTCTAGCTATTCCAGCCTTGTCTAGTTATTCCAGCTGTGTCATAGTATCCTGTTATATGTTTTCCTTGTTTCTGGCTTCTTTTCCTTTGTTCTTCTGTTCTGGTTTTTGCTGTTTATTGTTCTGTTCCATTGCAGGTTTTCATTGTTTCTCTCTACCTAATTTCTCTGCCTCTCATAAATATGCAACCCCACCTGTTTGTGAACCATGTTTCAGTTTCTTCAGTCCTGTGCAGGTCAGTCTACAGGTATTCCATGTTTGTGTCTCTTTTGCAACTGAAATCATTGCTAATCGTTATTCATTGCTAATTATTAGATCATTGTGATATTTGAATCTCTGTCAAACTGTACCTTGTAAATTCTATTCAAAGAGAAATTATGTTTTTTGGGCAGTGCTGGCACAAACATGAGTAAAATACCACTTCAGGAGAGAGTGTATGGCTAAAAAAAATCCCTGAGTAAATCATTTAGTAATGTAAGTTAAATAGGGACTAACCCCCTTCAACATCTTTTAATCATATAGTTTATTTAACCCCCACAAAATGTAAACTGAGTACCTAGGCATTGATAGACACCAGTTTAAGATGTAAGAGTACCATATTTGATATACATGTGGATTTCAGGTTAGACTGGATGGGTGACTGCTAGAGCTTGGTTTCAGTGCATTCCATAGATATAACTGTACACTGAACAATATTTTCAAGATATTGAAAGTCATTTTTTTACGCAAAGGAGAAAGAACTCAAATCTTCTAGTCACTGCTTCCTCAAGTAATGGGCTAATGTCTCATTACACTCATCTGGAAGATTAGTGCAAGTGTGCATGTATTTTACTGGCCCCGGAATAGAAACTGTCTGTAACCGCTGCCGGGATTGAACCCTGGGCTCAAAAAAAAAGAAAGCAATGGTCCTACTCTCAGATGGAGAGTGTACCATAATCTGTGCTTTTACTGTGGGGGATCTGGGAACTATTTAGCTACTGCCCTATTTGACCACCATTGCCTGTACACAAGATAAGGGCAATGGGTCTTCCAACTAACCCATCAGCTGCATAGGTGGATATAATAAGATATCAGTCCATACAACCTATTTCCTCCTCCATGCAATTTAGTTTCGAGGACTTGCATGACCAATTTGAATTTCAATCATTTATGGAAAATGGATCTTTTTTGAATAATTTAGAAAAAAGTGATACCTACTATAGGATATCGTCCCCCTGGCTGGACTAGGAATAAGTAAAAGGTACTAAGAAGATAGATCCATGAGTTGAGTGAATGCCTTTAGGTGTTTTCCTGAGTACTATTAATTGTGGATTGTCTCCAAGAAGTTTTGGTCCTGAGCTGCTCCATACAAAACCGTGAAGAGAATGAGGAGTTATCTTTTTTTTTTTTTTTCATTCCATTTTTTAGGGTTGCCTTTAACTTTAGCAGGGGGTCAAGCAAAGGATCATTATGTTTGATTTGCTAGTTTTGGTGTTCTAGTAGTCATGCTATTAACATAACATTATGGCATAGCTTTTTTCAAACACATTCAATGTGCCAAGAGCTTCACATAATGGAACATCTTGTAACTGTGAGACGCAGGTGGACGTTCTCACGAATCACGTGGCTCCATTCCTGTTTTGCTGTTAGTAAACAAAAATATGTGTAAATTTGTAACAAAATAAAAACATTTCACTTTATTAAATTTAAGCTCTGAGGCAAGGCACCTTCCTGGAGAGCAGTGCCTACTATGGTCTCATCAACTTGTTAGGGTATAATTGAAGGTTTGTTCAGTTTAGAAGCTGTTATGTGGCCTAATTAGTCAAATATTGCACTATAAAGCAGCTCATCTCATTTCCCTTGTTTAGGAAGTCATTTGTAATCTCTTTAGGCTCAAAACCAATTTACTTGTCAACGTATTATGTGCCGCAGAGATAATATTTTACAAATCAGGCTGTTAATGTTGAAAATTAAATATTAAAAAAAAAGTAAGTTTTTGAGTACCAGCGTTAAAAGTTTTATTTTACTTATGCTAATTAGAATTAGTGTTAGCTTGATAAGCTGAAGGAATGTCTTGAATTAGTTTTTTTTTTATTTCATACAGTGAATGCATTTAAAACTAACTAAGGATATTGCTAACATAGAATTGTTTTTAATGGTTTTTTTTATGCTGGTGTATGCAATCTCCTCTTCCATGTTTCCCTCCCACCTCAATAATGTACATTCCAGCTGCCATCTTGTATTTATTCCTAGTACAAGTGTTACACACAACATAAAATTAATGGGAAAAATATGTGAACAAATGACACCACCACCTAAAAATAAGTATAGAAATAAATATAAAAATAAATATAAAAATACAAACCCAAAATATTTTTTGGACGGAATATCTACAAATACACAGATGGTACCAGATATTCCATCAATTCCACTTTATTGTGTATACCACTGATAAAGCTATTGAAAAATTTGTTATATTAAAAAAAAAATCTTTGTAAAAATGTTTGTTGAATGTAATGGGACGGCTTTCCAAGGCCCCCGATTACAGCTCAGCATCCACCCTGCAAGTCTTTCTGGAACCTTGCTTTTTGTACCCAAATTGCAGACATGGCTATTAGCAGTTAGGAACAGCAATAATGACCAACCTTTATTTGCGAAAACAGCACAGACTATATATACACACAAACATGACATCAACTTGGGGCACAGGATAAACTAATTATATTATCGTAAGCCTCAAACAATAGAATACCTTATTTAGACAGGTAATTTAAATACAGTAAGACATCTAATTAACCATGACACCTTCAGATACAGACTACAAGAGACAATAAATACAGGACAGTAAACTCTAGTGTTAAAATGTCTACTTATCTAATCAATAACATATAATAACATTGTGCACACTACTTGGAAAGCTCTGCCTAGGCAGAAAGTCTTGCTGCACTGAATGGGTGCCTCTGTACAGGGCAAAGGCCTTGATTAGTGACAGGCTCTTGGGGCTTTGGGAACAGGGGACAACATGGGGCCCCATAGAGCAAGTCAATAATAAATCCAGGGGATAGGTAACAATGAGGAACAAGCAGGGCAGTGATATGTCCTTTGAGAATGCTATAACCCCTTCCAGTTCCAGTGGAGCCTACAGCACGCAGGCTTCGGTGACACATAGCTCCATCGGGAGGGGGTGGTTCTTGACCCACTGAGGGTCCATAGTCCACAGGAAGGCCCTCAGGACCCTCCAAGAACCCCAGTCACCCAGACTGTCATGATTCATTTCATGACAGGTACCGCGACAATGAACATTTTTGATACTTTTGGGGAGTTTGCACTCCGCGCACTGGTCCCTCACTTCCAGGTTGTGATGGCGCATCCCATGTACTAACAATCAGGCACCTGAAAAGTGATTGAGCACTTCTGCCATGGTGAAATATCCTGCATTTGAAAGAAAAAAATTGTGCCATCACCATCACACAAGATATTATGTCATTGTTGAATATAATTACTAATTAACATCCTAGTTTTTACATCAAATTTCAAATTCAATCTTTTTTTCTTACACACTAAAGCATGCAATTAACCCCTTAAGCAAACATGACATATAAACACGTTATTATGTAAACAAGGGGTGTAGTCAATTTTGTAAAAAATAAAAATAAAAGTCTGCTTTTCACTTTTCAGGGATAAATATGGCATCAAAATAAAGCCATACTTTGCCTCAAAAAAAACAATATATAGTTTGTATATCTTAAAACCCAGTATAAGAAAAAGTCATGAAAGCAGAGATTTTGGTACATCTTTTATCACTGAACACAATAAAGCATCCCAAAAAATAAAAAAGATTTTAAACAAACACTGGAATGTGATATTACTAGATGAAATCCTTGTACCCATTGTCACTAAAAAAGCCATCATCATTTTCAAAAGGGCCCCTAATTTGAAGTCTGTGCTGGCCCTGAGTGTCATCAAACAAGTACCAAAATATGATGCTTCTAGCTGGCTTAAGAACAATAAAGTAAATGGATTTTTTAAGTATGGCAATTACAAAGCATGCACCCACCAAACTAGAAAAGGAACCGAATTTATATCCAACAGCAGAGGAAAAACTTACAAAATAAAAAGTTTTATCAACTGCAATTCCACACATATAGTTTATCTAGTTGAGTGTGGGTGTGGCGCACGATACGTAGGACAAACAAAAAGACCCCTTAAAGTTAGACTACTGGAACATTAAGGATTCATGGGAAAAGTATGTGATAGGTTCAAATACAGTCTGTCAAATCCTTGTCACAATTATCCCCGAGGTAAGACGGAAGATATCAAGTTCATGGGGAAAGAGTCGGTACCGATATTAGCCCACATTGTACTATTCAAAAGAACACTAGCACTTTAACAATAATATGAGATGTTCGTTCTTTTCGAATTTGACGAATTAAGCCGAATTCGACACAAAGAGACTTTGTCCAAACACGCCTTCATGCTTAATTTCGACTCATTTTGACAAAGAACATTCGGATGACTGCTAGTGACGAATCCGAAGAGGGGTATGTAACCAATAAAGACTCGTCTCTAAGACACTCATATGATGAAGTCCGTTCCCGGGCGAAACGCGTTGGGTGAATTTTGTACTCTGTGAGCCACCGTACTTGCATTGCTCTCAACACCCGGACGTCCTGATCAGCCCCGAGGCACACGGAAACCTGATAGTCGAGAGGACTAACTTTTATTTTCTGTTATTGTGCATTTCTCCCTTTCTCGAAGTCAGTCCGTTTTGTGGATAATAAACTGTTGAATTCAGACTAAACGAATCTTCACCTTCCTTTGCATCCCTTCACCACCTGAACAGTATTCCTGAGAGTGGGGGCAAGTATATTCCTTTTAGAGCAATAATTCCACGCTCCTAGGTTATATGAGCTGTGTTTATATACAGAAAACAAGAAGATTGACACTGTGCTAAATATCACTAAGTGTTTTTTAACACTGGTTATTATCTGTTTCAACACTTATTATCCTCAGTATCAGTAGGTGTATTTAAATAACAATCATTGTTTAATAATGTTTATTGGATTATATTTCCAATATATGTTTTTGCACTTTCACTACACAGTTTGAGGCTGTCTGTTTTGTTTTATAAACCAGCTGCCAGTTCTCAGTGGACATTTTTATATATATATATATATATATATATTAGTTATTGTGTTATTACACCCCACCTGTGTCATTGCTTGCTTGCTTATCCTTTTTCTTCACTGTATAGTTTGTATAAGTGGATTTAATGGGCAAGAGATGAATTACAGTCAAACACACACATAACAAAGTTTCAAGAAAGCAAAGTTTCAAGAAAGCTTAAAGGACAACTGTAGTAAAAATGAAGTTCTGTTTAATTGAAAGTGTAGGCATTTTATACAGAAATGAACATAATACAAATACACATACAAATACCTTATTGAGCCATCTTTACTCTAAATAGCTCTACCAGGAGGCAGACATTTTGTTTAGAATCTTTGGTCAGATGGGTCAGATCTTTTTTCATCTGAACCAAGGTGAGTGAATTACTGACCCAAGATTCTAAACAAAATGTCTGCCCCCTGAGAGGACTATATGGAGTAAAGAAGGCTTAATAAGAAGCTTAATTTGTATTCTTTCATTAAAGAATTTTGTTATAAACCATCAACACTTGCTACAACTTTGCTACAGTTGTCCTTTAAGGAACCTATTTAATAGAAATATTGTCATTTTGTGAGAGGTGTCAATATTTTCTGTGGCATTAACAAATTGTACATAGTGCTAAAGGCCTGTGAAACATTTAAACTTCTGGATCACCGCACTGCTTACTTGTCAAAGCTGTTAAGGCAGAATCATATTATGAAAGCCTCCAGGGTGGTTTTGTTTTAGTATAGGAAAATGTGAGTAACAGAAGGTTTTTGTGAGACGCTCACAGTTTCCAAGCAACACTTGATGATTGATAAACATAAAAAAAAATAACTGTCTCGGTCTCAGAATGCCATAACCTTCTTACCTGCAGTCACACTGTAACCCCTACATACTTCATCTAAGAGGCCTCTATTAAACAAAAGCATGGAATTTGCTAGTGGGTGATAAATAAAGAATAAATATTCTTCTTTATATTTTAATAAAGTAGACACTTCCACCTTTAGATTCAGGGGAGGGCTGAAGGCTTGGGGAATGAACTATTTAGTAGCCCATTTAGCAACTTTTCTAATTTTGTTATTATGTTTTGAGTCTATGTGTTAGTTTATGTGATGTAATTTTATTATTTAAATCCAACTTTATTACCCCCGATGAAGCCTTCATATGACGAAACGCGTTGGACTTGTGAATCTTTTTATGCCTTTTAAACATCTGTAAAGCAATACATTTTATAATACTTGTCTGGTATACAGTCTTGTTTTTTTTGGATCTGTTTGTATTAGATTATTATAATTATATTTTCATAACATTAAATCTACTGTTTCTGTATACACACTCTTCTAGATATATCTGTTGTTTGTCTCTTTGTACTCTCTCTTCACGGTTTTGTTTGGGCACAACCTACTGGAGTTGGCAGCTGCTGTCTTGTGTCCATTGTATTTCTGTCACTTTTTGTTTCTTTTATCCTTCTTTTTTTTTTTATTCTCTGTCTTGGAGTACAGACTTATATTTATCCCAGTATTTGTAATTCAATTGTTAATAGGAATAAATCGATATTTCTAATGTTCTTATTTGTTTATGTAAAATACATCCCACGACCTTACTAAAAACAGCTGTGCACATTCCCTGAATTGTCATTGTGTTTAGTAGAAGATGAGTTTTACACACACATATACATAAATTTAATATAATTGCCTCTAATTCCACTGTACTTTTATTCTATGTGAACATGAAATATCCCTGTAATTAGAAATTATCTATATTTAATTTCTATTTAGTTTAACATGTAACTTAATGTAATGGGCGATGATGTTTTCTGCTTCTTTAGAAACCAGTAATTAACCACAGGCTATTTATTAACATATGCACTTAGTTGTACTATAACTAATTTAGTCTTACCGATTTCATTTAATTTAGCAGTAACATACATTTTAATTTACCTATATTTAACATCAATGTAATGGGATATACAAATAAAATAATTACTTGAAATGTAAGTGTATTTGAAGGCAGTGCTGGTCTGACAGCAACTCAGATCTCCTGCAACAGCAAGACATGGCCCAGATCAGTGGCGTCGCAGGGGGGGGGGGGGGGGGATAGTCTACTGGGCTGAAGCCTCCGGTTCAGGTTTTTTTTTTCATATCAGTTGGGGGGTGGACTGCACCAGATCACCAGAGGTCCTCCACCCGGTAGTGCTGTGCAGATCCTAGGCAGGGAAGCGCAGGCACCATTGGCTCTGTGTGTGTTAAACACACTCAGAGCTCAATCAGTGCTGCCTCGTGCTCCCCGCGCGTATTGATGGTTCAGAGCACCGTCATCACTACGCTCGGGGAGCACAAGGCAGCACTGATTGAGATCTGAGTGTGTTTAACACACACAGAGCCAATGCTGCCTGCGTCTTCCCATCAGTGATCCACACCACATCAGGTTAAGAGGGGAGGAGACAACAGGCTTGGAGGAAATAAGATGAAAGAGGTTGGGGAAAGAAGAGACAGCAAGTTGGGGCGGAAAAGATGAGACAAGAAGTTTGGGGAGAGACAGGATACAACAGGGTGGGGGGAGAGACAACAGTGTAGGGAGAGAGACTAGACAACAGGTTGGGGGGGGGGAGAGGACATATATGGAAAAGAAGTGAGAGATGTGGGTGAAGAGGAGAGAGACAGACATGGGGGGAGGAGAGGCAAACATGGGTAGAGGGACAAAGAGGCAGTCATAGGGGATAGAGACCAACTGTCAGGAACTGACCGTACCTGGACTTGAACTCTGACTTCCATGTGCCTAGCTCTCTTATTTACCAGTTCGCCAACCTGTCTTTTACATTTTAGCCTATGTTCTAGTAACAATGAATATACAAAGCCTTGTTATTATCATTTGGACCGTCTCACTACTCTGCTTTCTCCTACCCACTGACCTTGGCTTGCCTGACTACGCTTATACTTTTTGTTCCTGCCTCACAGCTCTGCTAAAGACCAGATTATCACTCAAAGCTCAGGGGCTCAACCACCTGGGTAATGAGTGGCTACTTCTGGCAGAAGACTTGCTGATCTGGCTGCTGGACTCCAAACCTGCTAACATCAGTATCAGCATCTCCTGACATGGGAAGGGAGATGAGACAGACATGGGAAGGAAAATGGAAAGACATGGGAAGGAAAAGGGAAAGACATGGGAAGGAAAAGGGAAAGACATGGGAAAGGAAAGGGAAAGACATGGGAAGGGATAGGAGAGATAATGACATGGGAAGGGATAGGAGAGATAATGACATGGAAAGGGATAGGAGAGAGAATGACATAGAAAAAAAGAGGATAGGGAAGGAAGAGGAAAGATACAGACTTGGGAAGGAAGAGAGAGACTGACACGGAAAGGTAGAGGAGAGAGACAGGTGGATATGGGAATGGAGAGGATAGAGACAGAAGGACATGGGAGGAGAGGAAAAGACATCCGATCTGCAGGTCACCTCCTGAGATCTGCCGGGTGAAGTGCTTTCCCAGAAGCACTGTACAGACAGCGGGCACACGCATCTCTCCTCAACCCCTATAGGCTATACTTGGCTTTTTTCTTTTTGCTGCCAAAGCCTGGCTCAGCCTCGTGGGACCAGTTGCAACATTTCCCTGAGCCCATGTGGTTACCGGGTAAGGTATTTTCCCTATTTTAATTTGTATCAGCTATTTTGGTGGTCTTTATTTTGGATATTTTAGATATCTATGTATTTTGATACTCTGTTGGCAATCTATGCATTTACTAGTATATTTATGCCAGAGAACATAAGTTTATGTAATTGTATTTGTTGTATGTTTGTGTATATTTTTATTTTATATATATATATATATATATATATATATATATATATATATTTTATGCACATTTGAATCATTAGAAATTGTCTATCTTTAAGCTCTGTCTGGAGTGTTTTCTTTTTAAATTCTCTTACAGGTCCACCTTTTTAAGCAGGGATTTTATGTTGCAGCAATAGCAGCTATACATTAACTGGGAGTGAATTTAACCCTCTCTTCATACACACAATATTGGTGGTCAGATCACTTTCATTTTATTTTGATTATTTTAAATTATATAGTGCTTTATTTCTTAAATATTAAATTCTGAAAAACATACTGCTGGCTTGTGTTTGACTGTATCTGTGTGTGATTATCTGACACTGTTTTATGTATGTGCGTGCGTGACTGTGTGTGATTATGTATGCGCATGAATGGGGGAGAGGAGGCAGCCTTTCCATTCTTGATCCCGACAGAACAATGTCTTGGACCTGCCCTGGTGAGTGCTTGTTTGTGTGAGACAGCTTGCTTGGTGTGTGTGTCTGAGATACAGTGTTCTTGTTATGTGTGTCTGTGTGAGACAGCGTACTTGTTATGTGTGTCTGACATGGAGGTGTGTCTCATACAGGCACAGACCATCTTCGTTTCACACCCGGCGCTCAGACACTATAGTGTGGTGCTCCCTCGCACTTCACAAAAACAAAAAATTTCCTAGCAGCAAGGCCACCATGCGTGGATAACAATACCCATGCGCCAGATCTAATCTTCTGATCACCATGCTGACCTGGCGCTTATTGAGTCCTGATTTATACCCATATATAGTTATTGTTCATTATCATAATATATATCCATCTGTATGCCACCTAAGCATGTGAGCTTATTTACTCCACTTCTAAGTCTGCCATGGAATCCAGCCCCGGATCTTTTGGAGTCCTAGCAATGCCTCTGGCCCAGATCCATCTTCATGTCTATTATGACCAAGTTCCTCTTGTAGCTTTTGTTTTTGTCCATTCATGTCCTCTTCACAACCTTGAAGCTTGCCTCCCATTATAGCCAATGGTGGAAGAAATTACAAGTCCAGCTCGACCAACTGGTAAGAATTTTTCAGCCTCATTTATGCCTGAGGAAGGGATCTATCAACTTGATCTGGAAAGCTTGCAATCAAACTGTTTCCTGACTCAAAACCTTAATTCCCCCCCCCCCCCCCCCATTTGCACTGAATGTCCTACATTATTATTCGCACCCGTTAAATAAGAAACAAATTATGCTTTAAATTAACTGCCATTGTTCAAAGGGTGTGGTATAAACACTATCGCAAAAAAACAGTTTCACACAGTTCATTGTAATCCTTATAAATACAGGGGCTAGGAGCTTCTTAAGTGGATCTTGACCCCCCCTAATAATAACTGGTGTCAGCTCCAAGCAAAATGCCCCCAGTCTGATGGGGCTGAAGGCTGGAAAGATGCCTCTGAATCCCCAGCTAGGGTCTGCCCCAAAGGTCCCTGGTCAAATTAAATAAAATGTTAAAATAAACCCTACTTATCCCCTGACCAGGTGTGTGGGGTGGTACAATCTGACCTGTAAAAAAATGCATCCCTTTTCTGTGAATGCGCATAGACTGAAATCTCAGCCCCTTAGGAGGTCTCAATAAATGGCTTTTTTTAAAACCAGTTTCAAAGCCAATCAGATGTGTCCTTACGACATTTTGAAATCCCAGCCATAAAAGCTGAGATTTCAGTTTGTGTTCATCCTCAGCAGAGGGCGGACGCATTTAGGTGTGTCAGGGGGGTTTAAATGATTTTTATTGGTGCGATTATTTTTTTTAGATAGCTCACTTTGACCTCTGAACATGACTATGCTCATCCTTTAGCAATTTTTTATGCATTCTACGGAGGTCGAAGCCAAGATGGGAGGTCAAGATGGACTTTGGCAAGGGGGGTACAGATGTAGGTCGAGTTTTGTTTGGTGAATAGTTTAAGGTTGTTTGGTTGTAAGGTCAAGTTCACTTTGGAGGTCAAGATTGACTTGGTCCCCAACCCGACCACCTTACACCAAACTCGAACATTAGTGAATAGACCTCAGTGATCATCAAATTGCTGGTTTAGTCTGGTTTGTGTTGTGTAACTCTGATGAGGGACATGTGTTTAGAGGACCACATGTCTCCATAATACTGTCTTTCAACATTGTAGACTGGTGTGTTTTCATGGTAATTACTCACTAAAAGTGACAATGATGTTCAACCACCCTCTGCCAGTAAAATGTTGCTCCAATCAGATGTATTCCTTCATGGTAACTGTGTACCTACCAGCTATTTAGTGCACCTTAACAGGATAATCCTACATGCATACTAAGATTTGGTTCACTGAACACGACAAGCTATGAAACTCTTCAATTTAATCTCCCAATGAGGCTACTTAGAAGGCTCACAATCATGTAATTATAACACAAATACATTTGAATATTTTAGGCCAGACATTTTTAAAGGTCCAAAATAGCCCTGAAATGTAGATTACATTTCTTTAAATAATTAAATCAAGATTGTGCGCCATTTTTGAGATGACGTTGTACATGCTTTGAAAAATTGTTCTGGTCACAGTGGCCTGAATGTCTTTCACCTGCTAGTGCTACTGGATTGCAGGCAGACAATGGTCATGGTTTGTAATGCCCAAAAAGTATGTGGATATGGTTGGGAATCGACAGAGCTGAAACTTCAGAGGCTTGGCAGGGATCAGCTAAGCACAACAAGGCAAACTTGCCACAGGTCCTGTCAAAAAACCTTTTAATTTTAATTACATCAGTGCTGCTTTTTGCATCTACAAATGGCAAAATCACTTTCATTCCCCTAACAAGACTTTGGTCATCCCAAACCAACACTTTGGATTCCCCACATGTTTCCTTCATGCTGCCTTCCAGACTCTGAAAACTCACTTTTCGTAATTTTGGGAGATATTCCCCTGTGGGTTGATTGAGATCTGTAGTGAGGTTTGGAAGCTATATTGTCTTCTTCTTTTGATCTCCTAGCCCAGTCCTTCACTCAAATAGCGATGGTGGCTAAATAGATTGTTGTTCTCTCTGTCTTAAACCAGATTTATGAATGTTGGTCTGTTCGGTTTTTATCCAACCATGATACTACCCACAGATAACTTCCCTTTTGAATGTATATATTTGAAAATGCTATGTTTTTCTCTGCGCCCCCCTCCCCTCTTTTCTTTAACTGGGGGGTAATTGTTATAAAGATTTAAAGAAAATTTAAATGTATCTGTCTGTATGGATGAGATTGGATTATCGTTTTAAAGAAAAAAAAAAACTAATAAAGATTGAAATATTAAAAAAAGAAATAAAACACTTTTCATGGAAGCACAATAGATTACTTCATGAATTTAAAGGTACCCTTCAATGACAACATTCATTGAGAGAAAGTGTGCAGTACATAAAGGGGCAGGATCAGAAACACCATGTCAGCAGTTGTCGGATTATTAATAACCATAAAAATATGAATATGAGTTATTAATTATGAATCATAAAAAATATGAAAATTGATGATTCATATATATGGGTCCGACTAAAAATACCCATATCAAGAATTCGTTATGTATGTGAGAGTTTGGATGACATTTTTACAAAAGTAAATAGAATGCAACAATTATTAATAAAATAATAATACATTTATTGAATATAGAATAAAGATCAAACGGTAAGAAAAATAGCATAACTGCAAAATACAATATCAATAGATGTTAATCATAATTCACATGTATGACATAACATAAGTAAGTAGGACAAAACATGAATATCAATATCAACATGCATGTAGAATAATTTACTATGCAGTACGTTTCTGACCATAAGATGGCCATGCATTTTATTTATATACAACCTACATTGATAATGATTATTATTTAAAATGGTTAATGATAGTACACCATAATTACCTACAAATTACCAACATATACTCTGCTTAGGTAAGGTAATATTACTAAATCATATAACTACTCAAGGTGGCTATTTCTTAATCTGCTCGGTAAATGATAATGTATGTATTCTATCTTGGACTTTAAGAATGATAATCTTAGATAATCTCTGGAGATTAGATATGACATATTTGGGTAAATAGCTAGACTATAAGAACTTATGGTTCTCTGTAATATCTATAGGATATTCCTCTGGCTTCCTTCTGCAGAAAGGATGAGAGATAAACACCAGGCTAAAACATATAGATCCCAGAAATTGTGGGATTTAAGTTTAATTTACCCAAATATATATACTAATTACATCCATAAAAAAATTAGATTATGCTAGAAACAAATTACCACATTTATACATTACCGACAGAGGTTGGTTTGCAGTTGAGACTCCTTTCATTGAAGAATTGAGTGATGGGAATTACTCCTGGGACTTAGCTCAATACTATGTGTATGGAGATGTCTATTGTATAGTGAACATGTGCTATTAAAAGCCTCATTCCTGAGTTCTCCCCAGAAGGAGAGAGACTCAGCCCTTTTCTAAAACATTCCCATCTCTCACCCCACTAGTGGCAGCTCTCCCAAAATCAGTCTCCCCAGGTCTTTCCAGGTATCTCAGGTCTCTCTCAACCTCCAGTATCAACTTATCAACCAAACCTTATCTCAGATTCACACCCTGTTTCTGTAACTTCTAGCCAATTGAATGGATGGGTGTGTTTAATTTAAATGAGATGATGTCATGATTTATAGCAACACCTGGATTGTGAGTATAATATAAGACAATATACATGTTTAAATGTCTAAAAGTTTTAATACAATTTCAAATTAGAGTAAATATTCATCATATTCTTATTCTTATCATTGCACATTAAATAAAACTTGTGTATATCACACTAATAAAGCAATAAAAACAATATTCTAATTAATATGTAGGATTAATTATACTTTAAATATTTATTAGTGAAGGTGTGATACAATTATATATTTAAATGAGCGATTAGAATCAACTTGGTGTGTTTATAATAACCCTTATTAGATTCTACAAATCTAAAAATCCAAATAATCTCAGTGTGTCTGTCAGTTTCTGCCAGTTTGGGTGGGCTAGCAAGTTGCTGAGAAGCCCCCCTTCTCCTCTTGTATGTACACAGCTGTGTCTGCATCAGTACAATGAGATGTGGCTTTAGAGTAATAAACCTTGCACAACAATGGCCACCTTATCTGTTCCGGTGATACTATGAACTTATCAGTAAAATATTTGGTTACAGATAACAGAGTTAGGAATGTGGAAGACTTTCCTTTTATCCTCAGGGACACAGAATAAGATTTTAACACACAGAAGGATGTCCAAAAACTGTCACAAAATGGAGGCTGCTTGCATCCATCTTGTTATACTTTGCTTCTGCTTTATTCATGTATACCAGTCTCGAGATTACTTTTCAATACCTCTGACACAGTGTGTCTACTCTCTGTATGTTCTGCAACATTGGACTATTATTAATACAGGTAATGCTGACACATATCATGTTACCTCCCAACATATCAAAGGGCCTTAGAGGGACACTTTTATTTTTGTGGAAGCGTGTATGGGTTTTGATTGTCCCGGAACATTTTCACTGACTTTATGGCCAATTGATAACTATTTATGTAATTTGATCAATGTTTTGGAGAAAGAATGAAGTATTTTATTTACACAATATAAAAATCCAATTAATATAAAAACTCATTTTTTTTTAGTTGTATTGCTCCGCAGCCTTGTGATACAGTTATACAAACTAAAAATTCAGAGCTCCCAGAAAAAGAGGGACAATAGAGGAGGAAAGAGGGACAAGGAAATTCATATGCAAAATAAGGACTGTCCCTCCTAAATACAGACACATGGGAGGCATTCAGGTGCTATGCAAAATAAAGACCCTTTTTATGCCATGTGTTTAGCTAATCCTACATAGATATGCTTTTTGTCATTTTATGTAGTGATCCAAATATATAATAATAATAATAATTAACATAGGCATATCTATACAACAGCAAAATGTTCATTAGTGTACAGGACATATCTTTTTCCCTGCCTGAATGGATGAGATCAAACGTCTGTTATAGATTGCCAAATGTCATACAGTTCAGATTAGTACAATATGCCAGGATCACGCTAGTATAAACTTATGGTCGGGGATAAGAATATACATATTAATTATCCTGTAGCTTCCCGGGATTTACTTGTTTAACGAAAATGACATGCCAGTTTTGCATTTATTATTTGCTTTATGTTGTTTGTGTTTCCCTTCTATGAATCACTTTCCAAATAAACTCTGAAGAAGCTAATGAACTAAGGAAACAGTTTCGTCATTAAACGTTACACACGTCTGTTTACGTACTGGATTTCTGGTAATAAATAGTCACCCTTAATAATTTTTCATAAATCATTTTTTTCATCACTGACCAGTAATGGGCTGTGTATTAGTTGTTTGGCAATAAGAACACTATCTCTCTCCTGGATTTTATTAAAAGATTTGCCAATGTAATTATTTGAGGGACCATAGAATGTGGCCTCTTGTGCAAAGATTCTACCACCAGCAATGCTTGGCAGCAGGTTTTTTAACCCTTTCACAAATATAGGATGTTCTATACCATCCTAACATACTGGGCTCAAATGGCATAGAACGTCCTTTGTTCTGCAGTTCATCACAAACGCCCACGATGAGCTGTTCTTTGGGGCTGCATCGAGATCCCCTCTGTTATATGAGGCCTCAAAGTGTTTGCAACCCTTCATGATGTCTCTGTTACACCCACTAATCTTCTTACTACTTGCCTTATTTTTCTGGACACTTTCCCAAACTATAAACCATACTACCTGCCCTGATCTACTTTTATGATTTTGTATTTGCCCCCCGATACAGAAATGGATTTTCACATATCAGGGGTCTTGACAAGGGCAAGCAGCTGGGTTTCAGACAGTCAACCAAAAGCTTTACACTGTTGGAACATGGTACATAGCACACCATGTATTGTCTCTATAAGATGTTAGTCATGTAACACATTGATGTCCAAAGACCACTAGTTCTATTGTATTAACTTATTAAATTAATCATGTGTGGCCCGTCTTTAAAAAGTTGGACAATACTCTTCTTCAACCCCATATAAATCCCTACTGCCACAAAAAAAAATGCAATATTCTTTCACTTGACACAAGGACATATAATATTTGCTGATGAGTCTAGATGGTACAAGCAATATAATTATTTATGCTCAAGAAAATCTTTTATGTGAAGCCCTATTAAGTAAAAGTGACTCTGATTTGTGTTACTGTCACAGATACTGACTTTGGAGACTAAATAAAATGTTTTAAGACCTTTTTCTTGACAGGACAGGAAGGACATATTGTTCTAACCAGAAAACTAACCTTTTCATCTAAAGGGCATTCGTTACACGATAAACAAAACGAACCTACCAATAGATGCGTCACTTTATCATCTTGCATACATTATATTCTATGTGATGTCATCAAATTAGATGAGGATCTATAACATTCAAAATGGTACCATTTATGTTTCTTACATCTCTACATCAACATGGCACTGGTGTCTTCTCCACAACCTAAACGTCTCCAAGATGGCACTTACAATCGGTCTATTTGTGGGCATGAGTCCTAAACGCACTGCACACTGCACTATACAAACTTTGGCACTCTAGTTGCTGTTATAACATGTCTCATGATGTTCAGCACACCAGCTGTCAGTCATGGGAAATGTAGTATCAGTAGCTGGAGTGTTAACTAACCCTAGCTGCAATACATGTTTGAATAATCTACCTCTGTCCAGACGTTCTACGCATGGGAAGCAGCGGAGTGAATGGGGAGGAGACCAACTGCTACAGAAAGAGAAAGTGAACAAACCAAAACACTCTGACAGCAAGGGGGTGTATAGAATTAAATAAAAACCTTTTTGCTGCACTCCTCTCCCTGGCAGGTATTGTTTATGCTTTCTATGTCTAGTTAACTTACACTAGCCTCCTTCTTCTCACTCCCTGCTCCAGTGGGCCTGTGTGAATTTTCCAGATGCCCAAGAAGATAACTGATGTGGAGTGGGAATATCGGCTCACATTTTTTTATATATTTTTTATTTTTATATATCATATAATATGTATTGTTATTATGTTATTGAATTATTATTACATTCTATCATTTATACCATACACATGTCAAAATCTGTCCATTTTTTAGCACTCATACTAATTTAACATTTTCTGGGTATGGGAACTGCCATTGATAAAGGGAAGGAAGGAAAACAAAATAATAGTTTAAAGATTCAGCCACCTCTAGGATGCTGTCCATTAGCCCTACATCTATGCAGATTTTCTGGAAGGGACATTAAACACACTTGAGCACGAACACACTCTAGTCTGAACTGGCTACGAAACATACAGGATCTGTATACTGTCTAGAAGTAGATAGGATTGCACTAATGGGTCTAGTCAGTAGGTGCTCATCTTCCCCACTGAAAGTAATGAGAGGCAAAATAATCAAAGCTATTATTGAGACTAAGTCAAATTCAGTACCCAAATAGCTTAGATCATTTCACTTACCATTACTTTATGTGGAGAAGAATCTAATTTGGGGATTTTTTGAGTGAAACTCAGGTTCCGAATTTGACTTAAAATGGAAGTCAACCTCCAAAGTCGAATTTTAGTGAAAAGATCCATGAAGTTTGAGGGGAGGTCTGATGACACAGTAGAAAATTGTGCTTCGAGCAGACCAAGTAGTCAGTAAGTTGTCTGCTATATCCAACAATTTGCTTCGTTTCTACACGCAATACAAGTTGTTAATTTGGGGATTTCAGAGAGCCGCTCATCTTTATTCCTTGCTGAGCTCATATGTTCATAAAATCAGTGGAGCTTGTTGAGGATCCTCCCCAAAAGTTCAATAATATTCAGCTCTTTATAATCTATGTATAGTGAGTGGAGCCCAGTATACATTTCTTTTTCTGCAAGTAGTGGGGTGAAAACTTCAAATTCCCAATATGGGAATAGGTAACAACTTTGGGCTTTATCAATTAAAGATGGAATTTTAAACTTTAGGCCAAAGTAGCCAAGTTATAAAAATTCTCACATTCGACTTTGGCCTTAGGTTTGAAATGCCCCCTTTAATGGAAAAACGCCATAAAGCAGATTGATTTATCTTGAGACGAAAACATTGAAATAGCTAAAGGAGTAGTACCTTGTTAGCTGTGGAAAAATAGGAAACAAGTAGGGTTACATGTTACCATTAATGGGCTAACTGAGTTTGGTTGCAAGCTTTCAAGACCAAGTTGTTAGGTCCCTTCCTCAGGCATAAATGAGGCTAAAAACACAAAGACAATGTCCCATTCCAGCGGATATGTCGCTCAGCTTACCAACTAACAATGAATTGGGCTTCTTAATATGTAACTCAGTGCTGTACCATGGCAGTGTATGGAAAAGTTATTTTTCCTGCAGTTGTGCCTACTTTAAGCTCAGCCACTATAACCAATCTCAGGGGTATTCCCAGAAGATCTCATTAACAGAGTCTGTGGTGCTGTGCAATCTTCTGGGCTGTGGGACACAGAGTCCCTCTGAAGTCATTGCACATACTGCATGATTATTTCACTAACAGGTACACACCGTAAAGGGCCTAACTTTTCAAATCTCATTTGATTTGACTTGAAACAACTGTATTAGTATGTAGAATGCATGTCTCTTATTGATTTACACCAATAGTATGCAGTGGCGACTGTATTTCCTGGGACTGAACATGAGAAGGTCTGGGTATGTCAATGGAAATGTTCCTGGCAGTAACCTTAATAAAACTAAGTCTGCATTAATATGTATAAGCACAGGCAAGACAGCGTTGGATTTTAAATGTGTGTGGGTTCAGCAATACAATGGATTTCTATATATTTATATAATATATATATATATATATATATATATATATATACAGTATGTTCAAGTCTCTGACCTACAAAATGCAGCACCTATGTATCAGCAGCACCTTTACTATGGATCCATATCTAGTATCGGGTATGACATCATTTTGCTTGCAATTCTATTTATACTGTGTATAATTCCTGTACATTTTTAGGCCACACATTCATGAACCTTAACTTTAATAAACTCGGCCAGCTCAAGCCTCCCTTAGAATGTATAGCCTCTCTTAAACGCCAGCTGATTCATCCAAAGGAAAAGGCAGGAGAATGTCCAGGTAAATGTAGAAAACTTTTACACCGGCCCGTGGATAATAATGTACAATTATTACAAACACCCCCTGCCAGCTCATCCCAAATGTGCTCTGTTGCACTGACATTTAGGGACTTTACAGACCACTGGAGTAAACTTTCTCTTTCATTTCTGTGAAACTGACTTGAGACTATGTTTGGTTACATAGTATAATATCCTGCTGGATTAAATTGAAAATGGGGTGACTGTGGCCATAAAGGAATGCATGTGATCGGTACTGATGGCAAGCTGTGACTTTCAAATCATAGTACTGGTATAAAGGGATCTAATGGGTGACAAAAAAATCCACAAAATTGTACCACCTGCAGCCTGTAACTTTGACACCAGAGAGGATGCATATGAGTGTCACATCAGAAACAAGGACTCATCACATCACTGACGCCTAATGGCTCTCTGTTGGAGCTCATACTCTTCCAGACTCAATGTGTTATGCTTTCAGCTATGCCCTTCCAAGCATTAGTGTTGTAAAGAGTGGTCATTTCATTATTTGTGGCCTTTTTTTCAGATTGAATGCCTATTCCAGAACCACCGTATTTGGCACCAGCAATCAAACAATTACAAACAGCTAAAACTCCTTTCTCATGTCTGCATTTATCATATATTATGATAATATAATATATTATTGGTGCAGCCACATGATTCATTGTTTGGTTATCTGCATTGTCATGCAGGTGTGCCTAATAAACTGGCCATTGAGTGTGGATAGATAGATGGATCGATAGATAAATAGACATATATTCTTTAAGATCAGGTGACTTTGAGCATGAACATTGCTTGCATCAGTGCACGGACAGGTGTAGTATTACAAAAAATACAGTAACATTGTGTAGTACACAAGTGAAGTATAATGGACATGTGATAAATATGTCTGAGTAGGACTAACCCAATACTGCAAGGGAGTGATGACCTTGTCCAATTTGTGCTCAGATCTCTATTGACAACTCACTCTCAGTCCTCCTTCAAGCTATATAGTAACACTATACGTAGGTGTGTGATACCAGGTGTTCAAAATGGGCAAGTCAAGTTACATCAGCATATCACTGTGATGATAGATCTCATCAGATCGGGTAATTATACTTTTAAAAATGATTCTTTCCTACTTAATAAATTATGATGTAAATCATTTTAAAAATCGCTTTACAACCCAAAGATCAATTAGACAAAGGGTCGATAAGCCACGCAATGCTTAAAACCTAACCTTTATTGCTTATGATAAAAAAGGAGAACTAGATATAATATAAGAGAAGGGTTGCTTGAGTGTAACAAAATACAGGGCGCATTTGATTTAAATGTTTAAGTCTTTAAGTAAATCATTATTTTTAGTTGTAAAGACACATTCTTGCGGGTAGTTCTAATTTAGAGTAACCTTTCAGATTAGTAGTATAGCTATATCAGAACTAATATTAGTTTAATAGTTTAATCACACGTATTTGGAGAACTACTTAAATTGTTTTTTTTAAACTAAAACAATATAATATATCATACATATTCTTGTATTTGCTTAAATGTTAATGTTTATTAATGGAAGTGGTAATGTGTGAATGTAATTTTCTCTGTGTTTGTACATAGATTTGCAGAAAAACAATGGGGTTAAGGTTTCCTGAACTTTGCTTATTTTATACCATTTTTACTGTGAAAGTGCATATTATCTCAGCTTGGGTTAATTGAATTAGATTACGAACAATGAAAATATTGCATGTACAGCCTACAAAGTTAAGCTCTATTTCATGTCATATAACCTTTGAACTATAATGTATCTTAAATAGAAAACTATTTTTAAATAGATAGTTCCTCCAAAAGCATGTCTTTAAAATAAATTTTATTTAAGTAAAAAAAAATCTGATTTAAATTTTAAAAAGCCAATTAAGGAAAAAGAATAATTCATTGATTTTAATCGACCCTGTGAAAATAAAATACACTGTAGATGAAACCCAAAAAAGTGAGGATAGGAAAAAAGATGGGGATTATAAACCAATTCATCAATTTATCATATTTTCTTTCTTCCAGTGGAACTGTGATAGATTAGAGGGTTTTTTGTTAAATAATTGATATATTCCAAATTTTCAACACCCAAAACAGCTCATCAAAGAATAGGGAAACTGTTAAAGAGGAACCAAATTGTATATTAATCCCAATATTTTGAATTATATTTATATATTACATCTGGAAAAGCAGTTCTATGATTTGTTCAGTATCATTTGAATTATCTGTTTATTTACCTAGAATATATCTGGTAAGGATTGATACTACCTAATTCCATAAGTGACGGAGGTGATGCAGAAATCAAATTGGATAGTTACAGCCATCCGCTCAATATATTTGTAGCTGTTAGAAGACACATAAAACTGATAGTTGTAACAAATGTATTTCTTGCGTAAGCTTCAGGGAAATTGTTAGCAGCCCAGTAGCAGATAGTCTTCAAAATGCGATATAAATTTCCCCTGACAGAGCCACGTCATAGTAGGGAAACACATGTTGGGTTTTCTATGGTTGCTTTTTAACTATTGGAGACTGATATGGGGGACTCAATAATTTAATCTTGTGTGCTAACAGCCTAATTTTTCAAGTAATGGCTATTCTGTCTCTGTTTATGTAGCACTGTTTGAGCACACACAATATATATATTAATTACTGGTTGTTATTATCTATATTTATGGCACTTTAGGTACAGCAACAACAGTTTGTCTGTCCCTCCTTACTAAACTACTAAACTACTAGGCATTTAACAGCTGTATATTTTTTACCTTGTTAAGTGCTTTGGGCACAATTAAATGACGAAATAGATGCTGCTGCAACAATTTGTACTGAAGACTGTCTAACAGTTCTTACTGAGAAAGAAACTGTGTTATGTTACTGTATATTATGTGAACCTCTGCTCCCTTGCTGCTTGGTATCCAGGTATTTCTACTGGTTAATAACCTGATACTATCTTTTTCAAGCTAACAGTAATTTTGGATTTGTTATCTGTTCGTTACTGACAGCTGTCCACAATATATTTCTTGTTACCAATTTTGGACCATTTTCACTATACTCGTAATTGATACTGTACTGGTATTCAGCAAATTCTAACAGATGCTTACAGCACTAATTAACTCCTGATTGCCTAAACTGACTCATTTTTGTAGACTAACAGATACTGAACTACTAATTATCTGTTCGAGTCTGCAGTGAGGTAGTAGTACCTAATGTGGAGCACATTTTTAAAAGTGATTGTTTGACCAGTGTTACTTATCTATCAATACGTGCCTTATATGCTTTGATTATTTAAGCTAAATTATCTGTATGTCATTTAGTTTTGCAGACTATCAGCCATTGAGCTGCAAAACATTTCCCTGAAGCTCATGCAAGAAATACATTTGTTACAACTATCAATTTTATGTCTTCTAATAGCTACAAATATATTTAGCAGATGTATTTAATATATATATAAGCATAGTTACCGAATTTATATTGGTATTACTATACAATTTGAGTGCTCCTTAACAGTCTCCCTATGCTTTGATGAGAAGAATATAGGAGAGTCTTAAAAATTTGGAATTTTATCAATTATTTAACAAACCCCTCCTAATCTACCACACTTTCATTGAAAGAAAGAATATATAATAAATTAGTGAATTGGTTTCTCCATTTTTTCCTATCCCCACTTTTTAATGTAGTAGTGTAATTTATTTTCATTTACATGTTTTTGAACACTTTTTCTTACTTTCTCTTATTTTATATACTGCTATACTTTTTTATTATAGCCAATAAAACTTGAGTTTTAAGCATCCAGTGGTCTATCAATCCATCCTCTTATTTGTCACATTACATAGAAACATAGAAACATAGAATGTGTCAGCAGATAAGAACCATTCGGTTCATCTAGTCTGCCCAATTTTCTAAATACTTTTATTAGTCCCCAGTTCCCTATAAATATATATATTCGGCACTCTGACGTCAGATCCACTGCTCTTGTAAGCTTAGTTTTCTAAACACAACCCAAAGATCGCCTTAACCAAACATTAACTAATCATTCATATCATACTGAAAGTTAGGCAGAAGCTGGAGATAAAAGGGTAAAAACAACAATTTTTAGATCAATTGATTCTTTAAATTATTTTCTCAGTGGAGTTTTCAAAAAGACAATTCATGTTAATTTATCTCCCAGCTTGGTGCCAATACTGTATTATATATCGTAACTCATGTTAAAAGAAAATTATTATTTTTGTAGCAGAAATAATTAAATGGAAAGTGCTTAATTTTTCTAATGTCTTCTACAAGTGGAAATATTGACTTATTTGAAATGCCTGCCATCACAATGAAAAATTTGGATATGTCTTAAACATTTCCTGGGCACCAAGAGTAAAGTTTGGCTGTGTCAGTGATCTGCAGACCTGGACACAAAAGATATCTTAGAAGTGTTAGCGGAATAGAATATAATGAAGACAGTATGGGTTAGGTATAACCGGTCCTGCAGAATCACCATTTCTTATGTATCATTTTACCATCAAGATACCACCGACCGAAGCAAACTTGTCGTCCTTGGCTCTCCAAGATCTTGTCCGGTCTCATTATCAGTACGACAGTTCACATCAATCTGGTGTTAAAGGTCTTAGAGGTTTCTGAGCAGACTACCCCACAGTTGGTCCCTTTCACCTTGGTCCAGTTTCAGATGGCACCATTCTTGCTAGTATTGATGTTGAATCTCTCTCCATCAACATTCCCCGTTCCGATGGTGCAGCAGCATGCCACAAACATCTGGATCAGGAACACTTAGGAATGAAACACCTAGCACAACTAATTTAATTCATACTTACAATAACTACTTTAAAATGTGCTTGTGCAATGGGCACACAAATGGCACAATATGCCAACCTGTTCATGGCCAATTTGTAGGAGTACCTCTCTGCCTGCCACACAAGACCTCTAGTATATGTCCACTACAGAGATGATATTCTAATCATATGGATGGAGAGTGAAGAGGGACTTCTCAAATTTCACGTGATTCCACATAATTCATCATAGAAGCCCCAGTGAAAGTGTTGGGCAACATTGGAGGATGACTGCATGTATTGTGCTGACATCAACCGGCTGCCTCCACTAGACACCAGGGAGTTTGGAAGAGCACTGCAAGTCAGGGGGGATGCATTGGCTAAGTCTGGGCGGCAGATAGCTGTAGGGGGGGGGGGATGTATTAGCTGAGACTAGGGGCAATTGGCTGTGTGGGGGGATGCATTGGCATAGTTTGAGGGGCAAATGGCTTATTGTGTGTAGGGGGATGCATTGGTTAAGTATGTGGGGCAAATGGCAAAGTGTGTGGGGGTTGGCTAATTCTGTGGGGGGACGACAGATTGGCAAATAAAAACAAGAAATGCATTTTTTTCAATCATGATTTTTATTAAATATGAAAAAAAAAAACAGTTTAAATGTGAATTAATATCTACATGTAAAAAAAAAAATCTTGGAGGGTAGTCTTATATCCAGGATTTTTCTTTCTTTACTAAATGAATATCCAAAGTTTGCGAGGGTGTATTACCATATTTGCTCGATTATAAGATGACCCTGATTATAAGACGACCCCCCCAAACTTTGGATATTCCATTAGGAAAAAAACTAAAAGCCTGAATATCAGACTACCCTATAGGAAAAAAGTTCAACTTGTATATAGTCACATGTAAATTGCTTTTTTAATAAAAAATGATGATATCAAAAAATGCATTTCTTGTTTTTATTTCCTTTTATGTGCCAATGATGCCTCTCTCTTTCCCTTGCCCCCAGCTTTCTCTCTCTCTCCCTTGCCCCCAGCTTTCTCTCTCTCCCCCCCTTAGTGTTGTCTCTCTCTCCCCCCCTTAGTGTTGTCTCTCTCTCCCCCTCCCTTTGTCTCCCCCCTCGCCTCTGTCTCTACCCCACTTTGTTTATCTCTGCCCCCTTCCCTCCCCTTGTCTCTGTCTCTCCCCCCCTCTGTCCCCGTCCCCCCTTGTCTTTCTACCCCCCCTCCCCCTCGTTTCTCTGCCTCCCCCCTCCCTCCTCCTCACCTGTTTCTTGGTCCCTGGTGGCTAGTGGGGGCAGCCGGGGGATGTCTGCAGATACGTGCAGACATCCTCCATGCTGCCCGACACCTCCGTCTATTATGACGGACAGCTGGTCTGTCATAATAGACTGAAGTGTCGGGCAGTATGGAGGATGTCTGCACGTATCGTGCAGACATCCCCCGGTTGCCCAATTCTCCCTGGTGGCTAGCGGGGCAGCGGAGGATGTCCGCGCGATGAGCACAGACCTCCCCTGCTGCCGCCCGGCACGACCGCCGGGACTTTTATGACTAAGCCGGAAGTACCCGGCTTCATCATAGAAGTCCCGGCGGTCGTGCCGGGCGGCAGCAGGGGGAGTCTGCGCTCATCGCGCAGCTTTGCAGGGACCTGGATCCCAGTCTTATCGTCTGACCTCAATTTGAGGTCAGATTATAAGACGACCTCGATTATAAGGGGTATTTTTCAGAATTTTTTTTCTGAAAAAAAACTTGTCTTATAATCGAGCAAATAAGGTATAATCGGGGTTTCTTATATTCAATAAAATACTATTTGTTTTGTAATTAAAGAGTTTGTTTTTAGCTTCTTTAATGCATGAGAAAGGGACCTAGCAACTTGGTCTTGAAAGCTTGCAATCAAACTCTCAGTCAGTCAATAAATGTGATCATGCTACCATATAATTCAATCATATTCTTTTTCTAACTTTTTTTTCCCCATTGTAACATGTATCTAATCTTTTGTACAGATTTTGCATCTAATGATAAATAATAACATTCAGAAATAATTTTTAACCCCTGGGGAATTGGCACACTTGTCTAAAAACCTATGTATGGTGAAGGTATTGTTTTTAGTTTGAATGTTCTGAATCTTTAAACATGTATTCTGTTTGAATTTATGAAAATCTATAATTCTGTTGTACATTATATTTACTCGGTAATGATGTAAAAGTAATTCAATTGTGATTTGATATTTTATCTCTAAAGTAATTAATTCCTTTTTCTGTCCATAAGTGGGAAGGACAGTTAAGTATGTTTTTTTTTTTAAGATCTTAATTGGATTATCCTTGGAAATAAAAGGTATTCCAATCCTATTTCTTATTTTCCCATCCCACATTATAACTGTTGCATTTGTCGATGTAAGAATTTTTAGGTCAACTTGAATGGTTTATCCATAGTTATTGATCAAAAGTGAATGGAGCTATTGTCTCATTTTCCATATTGACCCAAGTTATTTTCTTAGGTGATACATGGGCTAACATTGTTTGGGCTAAATCTGTAGCTTTTTAATATAGTGTAAAATTGGGTTTACCCAATCCTCCTGACGTTATTTGTAATTGAAGAGTTGTAATTGATTATCTAGTCTTTTTCCAAATGAAATGGGATATCTCAGCTCAAAGATTTTGTAAGATTTTTTCTGGCATTAATATTGGAGTCATGTGTAACTGATATGGTATTTTATGTAGTATGGTCATTTTGATTTCTGCAATTCTAACAAGCCATGATAGGTGGAATGTTTGGCCAAGAATAAAAAAGCAGTTTTTTGGATAATACTTGTTATAATTGTGTTATATTAAGTTCTATGAAATTTACTTGGACTTTTTGGTGTTCTTATACCTAAATAAATGGTATAAGATCTTCTCCATTCCTAGGTGAATGATGATTTTAAGTTCTAGAAAGTGTGGTAATCCTTGTGACTTGGTAATGTTTATTTTGTGATCATATAAGTTACTATATGTATTTAGAACCTGGTGAAGAAAGATATACCGTATTTTCCGGCGTATAAGACGACTTTTTAACCCCTGAAAATCTTCTCAAAAGTTGGGGGGTCGTCTTATACCCCGGGTACTGGGATTTACTCACCTATTTTCTGCTCTGTCTCCGCTCGCGCTGTTAAGCCGGTCCGTGGTTGTGAGGGAAGCGTTGTGAGCACCCCTCAGGCCACGCGGCTTCAATAAAGACTGTTGAAACTTTTTTTTAAACAAAACTTTATTGACCGCGCGGCTGGAGGGGAGCTCACAACGCTTCCCTCACAGCCACGGACCGGCTTAACAGCGGGAGACAGAGCAGAAAATAGGTAAGTACTGGGGATTGGGGATTGGGGAAAGGGGGAGGAGGGTGGAAAACTCTATTTTAACCTAAAAGGTTAAAATATAGATGCGATTTTTCCGGCTTATAAGATGACTTAGTTGGGGGGTCGTCTTATACGCCCAGTCGTCTTATACGCTGGAAAATACGGTAATAGGGTTAGTTTAGGTTAATAAAATGTCATCTGCAAATAATGTTCATTTATATTGGTTTTGTGAGTTAAAGGTTAAACCTGTCATAGTGGGATGTTTTCTAATTGTGTCTGCTGTGGACTCTAAAGGCATAATACACAGAAGGGGAGAAACAAGCCAACCCTGACGAGGTCCATTTGTGATAGGGAATGAAGTAGATGAAAATCTTTCATCCCATTTTTAATGTCACTAGTGTGGAGAAGTTGGTAAGAGTATTTAGTTATTATAGATAAAGGAGATATTTTATTTCAATTCTAACCATAGAAGGCCTGGTTTTTAAAAAAAAGTTAGGAATCAATCATTTGTCATTTTTGACCCATCTGGAGCAACCTTTAGGGTATTACCATCTGAAGAATTGTAGATATAGAGCTGCCTTAAAATAGACAATTGATGGAGTACAACTAAATTTCCTTGGAGTCTAGGCTTAAACAGAAGGGTGTTTGGTAGATTAAGTTTTTTTTATATGAAACAAGATATTTATTGTGGGAGGGAGTCCGGGTGCTAGGCACAGGAATGGGGAGTGTCCTGAATAGGTAAAGTATCTTAGGTAAAATGTTCATGGGGAGTAAATCCTCCCCAGCCAGGATATTTGGAATGAACACCAGGTAGTTAGGTCATGTTTCAGTTTCTTAATTAAAGGGGGGCAATTGACTTGTGGTATTTGGGATAGAATATTAACAGCCAGGTATTTAATGTGGGAAATCTGGCATTTAAATTTAAAGTTATTATGTGTTTAGAGGGAGTTTAATTTTAATCATTCATGAATAGACAAGTTAATTTTATAGCCTGTTGAAAACTCCAGTCACACATCCCCTGAAGAAGTTAGCTTGCTTAACGAAATGCGTAAAGTCATGGGTCACTCATTAATACAGTTTTTATTCATAGATGCATATGTTATTGGCGTGTGGTCTGAGGTTCCCGTTGCTGTATGAGCTATTTGCATCTATGTACAATACCAGTGTCCCGCGTTCCTAAGAAGTTGACTTCAGGAGTGTTCCTTCCTTTTTGTCATCATGGATGGTGGCTTCGTGGTTTTCTTTGGTACATCTGGAAAAGGACATGGTGCAGGGGAAGCCTCACACTCAAGCCTGTTGCAAGGGAGACTGGGTAAGTAACATCATAGGGAAGATTTAACTGAAACTCTTCATGGTTTATCTTCAGGCCTTGAATATCTACATGGAAACAAATATGTTTGGGCTAGTGGTTCTATGCATAGAGCATATAAAAGAGGGGATAGGTGGCAACCCTAACAGGTTTCGATTCTCATTGGGAATATTCTAGATACTATTCCAGTGGTAGAGACTGTAGCCGCTGGGTCAGCAGCTGTATCCCGGATATTAATTTTCCTTCAGTGCTGAATTTTATTGAGCATAATCAACATATAATTTCAGTCTATTCTAATTAAATCTTTCTCTTCATCAAAAGATAGTAGCATCACAGCTAAAAAAAAAAAGGGTTGTTTTGCTCCAATAAATTAAGTGCAAAGTCATCAGTATATAGTGTGCTGCCTCCTGACCTGGAATGTTTTAATGCCTTAAAATATATTAGAAAACAAACAAAAAGAAAAGAGGAATTCGCACTCTGCATGTTCCGTGAAAATAGTGATATATTTTTAATGGCAAAGAATATACATGCTCAGCAACAAAATCGTGTGGGAAACTGCACTTGATGCATTTTCGCGTGACTGCACGCTTCACGGACTTATGATTAAGCGTGCAGTCACGCGAAAATGCGTCAAGTGCAGTTTCCCACACGATTTTGTTGCTGAGCATGTATATTCTTTGCCATTAAATATATCACTATTTTCACGGAACATCAGTGCGCATTCCTCTTTTCTTTTTGTTTGTTGTCTGATATAACGCTTGGTTGGCGAGTGAGGACGGCACCTGGACCAACATCCACAGTTAACACCCTTCCAGTGCTGGACAAATAACATCTTGCCTTGGTGGAGCCCGGATTTCCTTTATTGGATCCAATTTTCAATTATGATATATTATCATTATTAGCATTTTACGTCTATTTTTCTTTTCTTTACGTATGCTTTGTGATCAGGTTCATTACTTTGCTTAAAGACCTATAATCTGATAAACATACAGCATAGCACATACGCAAATTTCCACAATTCCCAGTAACACAATCATGAAAATACTAAGCCTTTACATCCTCTGACAAAATCTTCATTATATCATAATCTGATAATAATCCTACTGCGATTTATATTAACAGAGGTGAACTTAATGAGCTTGCCAAGTGTTTACTGCAGCATCCATTTTGCTTGTCTGTTTAGTTTGGTGACTGTGTTATGTAATAAAACATAAGCTGTAAAAAGTGTGCACAATTTCAAAAACAGTTTCCCCTGTCGTATGTAACACAAGATGTGCTAAATTTGGTCTACCACCATGTTCTAAAAACATATCCCACAAGAAACAATAAAGGTAATTTATTAGATGAGGGGGTGAGGAATTCCAAGTTATAGAAAAATCTCCTGTGTGTATAAATGTTAACAAATTTACAATGATATAATGTTTAAAAATGTGTGTGTGTGTGTGTGTGTGTGTGTGTCATCTGTGAGTTAAGTTTAATATACACATTAAATATAAATAATATTTTTTCAAAAAAAAAGTGTGGGCTTTCATGGTTAAGAATACATGTTTATTGCCATTTCCATTATAATTTGTTTTTTTTATATTAGTCATATGTTTTAACTGAAAAACATTACAAACAGCTGTACTCAAGTAACTGTACATTTTTACAACCATATAGATTTGGGAGTACACGTTTTCTCAATTCAGCCACCTACTGGTCAAAATGAGCGCACATCCAGCCCTTTAAATATAAATGTGATGATGAATATAAAAATTCGATAAGTAAAGGAGCATATTAAAATATGCACACAAATGAAATATTTTTTAAATGCTAATTGTACATTACCCCATCCCAAACAGTATTTGTGCTTTGAGAGAGAGAGCAGCCCTGTTCTGTGCCTCTTCAGTCGGATTTCCCCCCTTGACAAAACTGAGGTGGATAAAGGAAGCAACATGCACAAGTGCCATTTGGCGCATGCCCAAAAACCTATATCGGAGGCTGGTTGGGAACATGAATAATTTAATACATAACACTGTAAGTCACACATGCTTGTTTGAGATACATGTTTACATTATTTTTTTTATACATAGATTGTTGCAGTTGTACTTTCATTAATAGGCCGTCTATGCAGCCTGAAAATTAACTATTTGTTGCTTTCAGGCTATTAAAAAAAAAACTGTGTGGTAGCCTTGCTGTAAAATACAGATCAAGGTAATTGGCTTAACTGTAGCTGTACTTATTGCTGCCTAGCAGCATACTCACTACCCAGGTATGCAGCAATGCAAATGTGATCCTGGGTCCTGTCCAGTCCCAGGAGTGTGTAAGGTTGCTGCTGAACTGGCACAGCGAGGGGAACTGGTACAGCGAGGGGAACTGGCATAGAGGGGGGAACACACAGTGTTTAAACAAACGCCAACACCTAACGCGTTTCACACAGATTGCGCTTAGTCATTTGTGCACCTATGCCTAAGGGCAACCTGCATGAAACGTGCAACGTGTTGCCATCTAAACTCTGCGTGTTCCTCCCACTGTGCCAGTTTTAATATTTTCATTCATAAAGAAAAAATGTTTTACATTTATCCTTGTTGAAACCCTAATTATGGTTTTCCAGCCTCACAGTATCAAACGAGAACAAATGTATTGGCTGGGTGTTAAATCAAAACGAAGAAAATCCAGATCATATGATAATATTGTATTTCTCTTTTTTTTCCCCCAAAACTGGAAATTCTTTTTTTTCCAAAACAGCAGCACGACAGCAATTATTTTACCACGTTTGTGCTGGTTCTCATGGTACAAGTACATGGGAAAGGAAGCAGCTCTGCGTTGTCTGTTCTAGCCTGTCTGGTCTACTGTGACATTTCTGACTGGTAATTAATCGCATGAGGCCCTAATTATCCAAAGTGCCCGTGAGCCCACTGAAAAGCTAATGAGAGGAAAATGTGAGGTGTTTACAACCAAACCTGAAACATTTCCAGTTTATATAACATTCTCTTCCCCCCAAGGCTTTGTCAAGCGAATGTAAAACAGCAGTGTCGGTTGATATTTGTAAATCCCAAAGCATGCAGTGAGCCTAGTCTAATAAATTTGCAGGCTGCACTGAATGGAGAAGTTATTCTACAGATAGTTTGCTTAGCCTTGGTAAAAAGATATTAATACCAGAAAAACACCTTCACAGAATTTAAAAATTGCAGGATTCAGTTTTATTCCAGCTGTAATTGTACCGAAGGAAGACTTCCTGTAACTCATAACTGTCCTGACTTTACCAGACTGCCTTTAACCCCTTGTGACAGAGGCTATTTTTCCCTCATTTAATTAGCCCACACATATTATATAATGTTTTTATCACCATAAGAAGGACTTATGAGATCATTTTTCCATCATGTCTTATAATTTACTAATTAAAAAACACACACAAAATGTGATGGAATATTGAAACACACAACAAATATAAACTGCCACCGTATAATATCCATTAGTATTACATTTGTACTGCGATCATACATCATTGTCTTGTAGATTTGTACCGCTATCTAGAAACAGGTATGTATAAATGAATATATATACATACAAAAACATTTTGAACTAGTTGTGTAATTCTCATCTATTTTTTATTTAACAACTTTATTGTTCACAAATTATTAATTTCTTGCTTATTAATTATTGTTAACAGAAAATTATGAATGTACACCATGATACACTTCTATACTATATCGATATATACTCACACACGTGCTTCTCTAATTATCCTTTAGTTGCTAGATCCTCGCTCTGCCCCAGATATTTCTGAAGGAAAGGTTACAAGGTGAGCTGTGGGTGACGAGATCATGCATAATTAATTTTTCTTAACCAATGCAGAATTTATTTTGAATGTTCAATAGCCCATTCAAAATGACATGAGAAGACCATATATACACCATAAACAGACAGGGTAGTACATGCATAATAAATCATAGCTAAACTGTGTACTACACTAGTTAAATTGTTGATATTTCATGTGGAAGTCATTCATTTTAATCAGTACTGACCTGGATAGTTCATCTTCAAAGCATTTCATAAAATGGGTAAATTACAAATTTAGAAATGTTAATGTTCAAAGTGTTTCAGTCACCCAAACAGTACATGCAGTATGAATGTACAGCATATCACATGATCTTCAGAATTGTGTCTTATGCCTCCCAACATTTCAAATGTCCGAAAAAGGACTCTTATTTTTGTGATTGGTGAAACGTGTGGGATATACAGAAAAGACTGGTACAAGAGTTACATAAGGCGCAAGACAGACAGACAAAAGAGTGACAGGGAGAAGAAGGACAGACAAGAGTAACAGAGAAAGAGACAGAAAGGGTGAGAGGGGGACAGACAAAAGTGACAAAAAACAGTGAAAAACAACATAGTGGCTCAGAGGGAAAGAGACAGGCAAGAGGAAGAAAGAGAGAGCACAGAAAAGGAGTCAGAGATTGGTATGACCTTGAGAGTCAAGAGAGGGATAGACAATAGAGTGACACAGAGGTAGAGAGAGGTGAGATGAAAAGGAGCAGAGGAGAGGGATAGACAAGAGACTGACAGAAAACAGTGTGACAGAGGGAGAGAGACAAGACAGTGACATAGATGGAGAGAGACTTCTTGGGATTCTGTGAAGGAAGGAGAAGCTGGAGTTAAGGGTACACGTACGGGAGGTGAGGCAGACTGTGCAGCAGAGCAGCAGGAAAGGTAAGTAAATAAGGAAGGGGGCATGGTTGGATGCCGACATTCTCGCTGCACCTCTGGTTGAAGCATTCACAGCACCATTCACATTGCTGGGCAAGTTAAGGAGATTCCAAGATCTCTCTAAAAAAGAACACCGGTAGTTAGCAACATAGCAATGCCATTGCCACCTTTGGATACGCCATTGGCATCACTAACCTCAGTGTACTACATGTGTATATGTATATATCTATGCGTGTGTATCTATAGGGTCGACTCAATATGTGCTGATAATCGGCCGTGAAATGGTGGCTCTGAATATCAGAGACATTGTCACATTGGGGGCAGATTGGGACTCAAATGTCAGCTACCCAAATTGTCCTCCCAATATATTCACAATTTGGAAATCATGGCCTATTCCACTTCGATATCTCCCAACACCAGAATCAGCCGAAATGCACCAAAACAAAGTGATAGACTCGGCCCAACCTATGGATTTCTATGGGGAGGACTTCAGCTTGTTTCGGGTTCATTTTGGCAGGACCTGGATATGATGAATATAGCCATAGTCCTCCCACAAAGGTCATTAGGAGGACTTCGGCTGTAGCTGAAATAGGTGAAGTCCTCCAAAAATAAACCAAAGTGATCAAATAAAAATCAGTTTCAATAAAAAATTCAAAAATAAAAAAACATGATACAAAATGATAAAAAAAATGTTTTAATGTAAAAAAAAGCTTATATTAATGTAAATATACTATTATAATATAAAACATTAATATACTATATGTTTACTTTAATTCTTCTACACTGCTCTATTCAAATCTCCAACTAAAATCTTGAATTTCACCCTCCGAATTTGGAGCATTTTCTAGGGTGATCGGCACACATTGGGTAGCTGAAAATCCATTCTATTCACTGTAAACATTTTCTGATCCGATTTCCTCTGATTCTTTGGTTTCTGTACAGCGATTTGGACCTGAATTCCAGGATACTGAGTAGCAGCATTTGGGACTTTTGTGATATTTATTGACCTGAATCCAAATCATGACTAATTAGATCGAGTCAACCCTTATGTGTGTGTCTGTCCATCTAAAGTAGTGATGGCAATGCTGATATTTACAAACTACATATCTACGGTAAAAATAATAACATGTTTTATCTCTGATATTGGTGTGAGGGATCACATAAGTGTTTGCAGCTCTACATATAATTTGAACACTAATTTATTTTCTATTGAGTGGCGCCTGTTTCCTTTTTCTTTTTTTCCACATATCTACAGTAGCTTAACGACTGACGGACTAAGCATCAGGAGTTATATATTTCCCAAGCACCTACAGAGTTGAGGTTAACCATCACCAATCTATGGGAAGGAAATTAAGGGATGAAAATCCGATCAGCTCTCTTCCTCTCTCAATGTAAACAGATACACACTGGGTTTACATGAGAGAAGGGGCATTGGTTTATACACTTTGCTTCTTCACAAGAAGCAAAAAACTGTTTTTTTAATGTTTTGTGTCCTTTTAACCTCAAATTTTACATTATTCCAAAAAAATACTTTGTTAATAATCTTGTTAATAATCTCTCATACATTTTGTGAATATAAGGGTTGATGAAATGTAAGAAACTATTTTGTTTCTCAATATCAATTACTTGTGACCTACTTTTTAAATTAAGTATTTACATTTTTAAAGGTTATTTGAACAGATTGCTACACAAGTTTGGTTTAGAATATTCATTTATGAAGTTACACACAATCTAATTAACCTGTTAAATTGTGTATTGTCAACATCCATCATTAGCATAAGAAATTGATCATTCCAAATATCTAACATGTTTCATTAAAAATAGACAACAATTCAGGCAGGAATAGAAAAGATGTATCTCTTAGGTTCCTCTACCTCATTAGTGTCTATAAAATGCCATGCAAGTAGTGATTCCTCATCTCTGCATTTGACCATCTTTACTTATCTGGAAAGGTCATGCCATTTTTATGTTTTTGAACCTTAAAGATAGTTATGTAGCTGAGTTTAACATAATGAGATGCAACTGATCTGTCAGTGGAATAAATGTATTCTTGAGTTGCAAAAGTGAGGGACAGATGAGCTTTCTTGTGTCCGGTCTCACATTGACTTATAAACTTCTGCATATTTGTTGCAAGTCCTCTTTTCCACTGTAAGAATCAATTTTGATTATTATTAGCATTTGGTTTTTTTCATAGATTAAGGTGTTGTGTTTCTGACACATTTTATGGTCATGTAGCCTAAAACGCCAAGCAAGTGTATTATTAATCTTGTGAATGGACAGTGAAGAACTGCAATATGGCATGAAGTATTCATCAAATATTCAAGACTGGAGTAGGGGAGGCGTGATGACTTTCCTCCACTCCTGTGTGCTCATGGGTAGAGTGGGGGAGGGGCAAAGTTAATGGAGATCAAAGAAGATTGCACACACACAGTTGTCGTAACAGAGCTACAATATCAATAGAGTTGTCAATATGAGATTTCCTTTCTATTTTTATTGCCGTAGAGCACTGTGATAAACCCATTTACACACTCTGCCACTCACTCACACAAACACACACACACATACTCTCTGCCACTCACTCACGCACTAACACACTTACACACTCTCATGCTTACACATTCTGCCACCCGCACACCCTGCCACTCACAAGAATGGTATAACTTACTCTGATTGAGGAAGAGCAAGAGCTACTATAGAAAAAAATAATTCCATTATCGTAACTTTTCTGTGAATATTGAGTTCTTTAATGATGGTGCTTAAGGGCTATGTAACATTCATTCTATTTTTGGCAGACAGATTGAGTATGACCTTACTACACACTGAAATTATACATATTATAAACTCTACATGACTTACCCTATACTGAGGAATTAGACGCACTAGCATATAAGGAATTATTTCCCATACTGGAACATAGAAGCTAGCACAATCTCCTAAAACAAATTAAACTTAAATATCTCTATTTTTTTTTATTGGATAATGCCAATTAATATGTGGATATACCCAAAAATGAATGGTTATTTGTACAACTCCCCAGATTGGCTATCAGAGACTGAAGTTTATGATGTTATTGAACAGTACCATACAAAATATTATAAAAAATGTCATATATTTTGTATCCAGTTTGCTGCAACTGAATCATCCTAAAAACTCTACTGACAAACTTTTAAGAAGTTTTGACTGAATATAGGTGGCTCCATGAGAGGATATTCATTGAACTCAAAGTTGTAGCCATTTTAGGGTTGAGTATTAACCCTATACCAATATATGTATATAGAATTGCTCATTCCATTATTCCTTGTATCGGGGGAAGACGGGAACATAAACCCATTGATTGCCATAGGATTGCTGAATTCAGAGGAGGTTGTAAGCTAAAGGCAATCTACTCCTTTTCATCACTGACTTTAAGCTGGAAGTTCCTCAGTGTACCTAGCCCAGTAGCTGTGGTAAATACCAAAAAATTGGACAAGGTGGAGGTTGCCATCTCTTCTGAATGTAATTGTCTACCTCTGGAATACAATCTATGTACCTATTACTGTACATCCATGTGCAGACATGTGGACATGGATGTACTGTTGTATGACATCTATGTATTTGCATGCTACAATGATAGAAATGTGTAATGTACTCATAGTACATAATATATTCAATCCCAGGATTACTCTGCAATGAGTTCAGCATGGGCTTGTGTTATGTAACTTTTAACTGATTCTGTATATAGCAATGATAAATGCATAGATTAAGTTAGATCATTATAAGGTGTTAATTAGTATTAGGAATGGCAATGTACAATAGGTCAGGATTCAGATGAATGTGATGCCTATATTCTGTATTGCAATGTCCTAAAAATCTTCTTATCCTACAGATACATCTGTGAGGGCGACTAGCATTAACCTTAGGGTGGCGGGTCCCAGATGTCGTGATCAGCCAAGCACATCAGGAACCCATCCACAACCTTCTGCCTTTCTTCCAATTATGGTTTTTGATGATGCTGTCCATGATCTGACTGTTGGTACTCAGCATGATGTAGCACACATGAACCAGCAACTGACCATGATGGGGGGTAACAAAGAAATCTTCTGTGTCAGTATGATGGAGAGGCTTAATCAGTTTTCTAGTCACTTAGCTGTGGGAGTTGTGGATGAGAATGTTGTACCAACAGGAGTTCTAACCAATAAAGTTAAACATAAACGTAAGACTGAAATGATAAAGAAAATCATAGTCGGTGATAAATCCTCCCTATTTCCTAAACGAATAGCTAATACATTTGGAGAATATTACAAATCACTATATAACCCACAAAAAAGACCAGTTTCAAGCCACCTTTCTGTCTAAACTGCACTTGCTAAAAATATATGAAGAAACAATAAAGATCTTGAATCAGCCATACACACTTCTGGATATTGAAGAAGTAATTGGAAACCTAAAAAAAAGGTAAAGTCCAGGCCCGGATGGCTTTTCAGTCCTACTTTGCTGAAAGTTTAAATTGCTGTTTGTACTCTCAATTAGTATTTTTACAATTTTCAAAAATAAAACAGTTACAGTTTAAGATGAAGTTCTCCAAATAACGATCCAACTAGAACATCCAATTGCAGGCCCACATCATTAATCAATATGTGTATACAAATATTTTCTAAAATTCTTGCAGAAAGACTGAATAATGTTATTCCTGATAAAGTTCATAAGATCAGATTAGGTTTCTCAGAGGTAGAAGAGCTTAAGATACCATTCATAAATTGCTTAACCTCATTCATGGGGCTAATTCCAGATGTATCAAAACAGTCTTTTTTTGGCCTTAGACACCGAAAAGGCATTTGATCAGGGGTATTAGAGATTCATGGATCCAGTTCTTCAAAAGTATGAAATATCCAGTTAAGCAGACTAGACTGGAACCACACCGGACAAGTTAGAAGTTGGATTGCCTTCAGTACAAGCCACTAGGCAGCATAGCTAGGCGGCTGCAGGATTGAGAACAAGAAATCACTATGAAACCCAGGTCGTTAAGTACCCAGGTTAGGGGTCTACGATCTTGGACAGGAACAATGTCAGGAGCAGCAGATGAAGCAGGAGAATGCAGATGTGGTCCGAAAACCGAGCCGGAAAGCAGGGACAGCTAAACAGGGAGCCAGATAAAAAAAGGTCACAACCAAAAGTCTGAAACCAAAATCACTCATTGCAAAGGCATCCTTAGCAGAATGCAGCTGCAGGCAGGTAGATAACAAGGACCAGGTGCCAAGGTGCTTGTTAGAGAAGCCACTAGAGGCTGAAAGTGGGAACAGCACATTTACTGATATATTCCAAACAGAAGCCGGCCAAGCAGGGTGGAACCATGGCATATGCCCATTGGCCCCTCTATTGTACATTCTGACGATGGAGCCCTTTAACTATCAATATTTAGCATCCTATCCCTGACATTAAATCCAAGCCGTGTAAAAAATAATAGATGAATACAGCAAATCTTCCAGTTAGAAGTCACATTTCAATGAGACACAGACTTTGACTACCTTATTAACTAGAAGCATTTTCAAAGTACTATTGCTGATTTTGTATCGCAAAATAAAAGTAAAGGAGGACGTGTTCTTCCTGACATTCAGACATTACATGAAGCTTGCTTGCTTACTCATTTGGTAGCCTGGGATAAATATAATCAGAATAGTACGTCCTGGTTAGAACTAGAAGAACAGGACTGCAAAGGTTATCAACTCTTTTAATTGTTCTAGGTCAATAAAAATTAAATTTAAAATAATAAACATAATTACAGATTTAATAATAAAAGATGTCTTAACCACGGCATAAAAAGGACAAATCGCTTGTCCCCCTTTTGATACAGACGATCCAATATAGTATCAAATATGTAAGCCTAAAAGGCTGGCAGGATAAGGGCAAAGTTTAGATTTCATATATTATGTCCCAGAACAAATTGATGGATTTCCTTAATTACAGGAAACGTTTGATCTATCTCCCAGAGACAAATTAACTTTTCTCAGAATTAAACATTTTCTAGATAGTAAGCAAGTAGTAGAAGGTCACGATTTAGATGATTTGTAAGACTGTTGCAAAGTTTGGACGATGCTACGAAGAAGCCTTCTTTTTTAAAGTGGGAGCTAGATGTAAATAAGACCTTCTCTTTTGATTATTGTATACAGGGTTTATTATTGGAACTACATTTTAAGAAATTTTATTGGAACTACTTTTTAAGATAATATATCGCTGGTTTATGGTCCCATTAAAACTTCCAAAATGATTAGCTCCCTTCCGGAATGCTGCTGGAGATGTCTGGAGAGCAGGGGTTCCATGTAATATATATATTGGGACAGCTGCAAGAAGTTGACACCATTTAAAAATTTAATTATCTATTCTATGTTAACATTCAACTGTCTCCTCAAGTGTTTGTCTTTCATACTGATCTGCAATCAATAAAATCACAAAAAATCTATTGATACATATATTCTTAGCAACTAAAAATCTGTATTGCAAGATAATGGAAACAATTAGGTCCAATTAACTGGGTAGCAGTTTATATCAAATTAAATACCATCATAAGTTAGAGAATGGATTTTATTTGACTAAAGGGCATCCAGATCAATACATAGAGATACAGTCGGTATGGACGTTCTTTGTAAACACTCTTTAGAATGACTTAAAACAATAATTTCTCTATGGGATGAACCACCCTTCCTTGATGCAGGTGTAAACAAAATGTCAATATTTAATGTAATTAATGGATTTATTGCTTGTCTTTATTTCTCTAATTTACCTTGTAATTAATATCATCTTATGTACTATATTTGAATGGGTGGGGACATTTTTTTTGTACATTTTTAATCATTTTTAAATCATTCTTTAAAAATGTAATAAATAAAATTTTTTACAAAACTAAAAAAAAGCACTGTCCTTTATGTTTATATTTCTATATACACTTATCGTTTTGACAAAAGTAAAAAAACAAACACATATGTGTTGTGTACCCACTGTACAGGTATGATTTGGACTTGCTTGAAGGCTGATGGTACTATTCCAGAGGACAGAGAGAGGTTGATGAGATGGGATAGAGTTGGACAGAGTAGAGGGGATAGAGAGAATACAAGGTGAAACGGAATGGGATCTAGCACACAAGTATTAGATCTCGAGCAGGAGAGCAGATTGTCTATCTCTTTCTCAGCTACAGGGGAGACAATATTCAGAGTGGGTTGGGAACAAGGCAGGAGGTAGTTGGGGCAAGTAGCAGAAGGTGAAGTTACACCTGATATCACCAGGAAACATATTTCTTTCTTTTGATGCCATATTTACCCTTATAAAGCAGAATTAAATATTTTTTTTGTTTTGTTTTTACATTCCTGACTTCATATGCTCTTAAGGGATCAAGGAATGCCCTGTGTTCCTGCCAGTGACAAGGTTGTATAAATCCTAATCTCTGGAGTGTCAAATATGGCAAAATGGAACATAACAAGGAAGGATGAAAATCGACAGTACCTTGCACCCAAAAATCCATGCATGGTGGATTCCTTCACAATATATGCAGAGCAAGCAACATATGGCCAGCCAACTTTCTATGCTAAAATATGTGTACCACTGTTGTACTGGAATGAGACAAGCCTGGCTATGTTGCAATTTCTAAGTCTGTATGTCCGTTATCAGGCTGCTTTATCAAAAGGGCAATATGAGCTTATCGTCCTTAGACCATTATCGCCCTGTATCTTAGGATGGCATAGAACGTCCATATGTGGGAAGGGGTTAAACTCACATTTTTATATTTATATATCTTGTCCTATTATTAATATTAGAATTTACAAGCATTGGAGACATTTTCCACCCCGGCTACTTTGGTCTAAAATGTGAAATTCCTATCTCAACTCCCTGCAATTCTCTCTTGATTGAGTAGACCCTGTAGCTTCCAAAATACTAGAAACCATTATTTTTGTAGGCAGGTTGTGCAGCTGATTGCAGAAGTAGCCTGCCATCTGTGTTCTGTTTTCTCCATCTTTCTTTGGTCCTAATCCTGTCCAAAAGTGACTGATTATCCAGGTGACTGTCTGTAGCAAAGTGGCCAAATCAACGTGACTGATGTTGCAGTTAAACTTTAATCATCTCTTATTATACTCTCACAATAAAGGGTTAGAAAGAGGAAAAATAATGACAACAGTGGCTCCTCAGCACTGAAATAACATTAGATGCTTTAATGTATATTGGACAATTTAGCACAACACTATGTCAGGAAACTAGCACGTTCTCATAACCTCATTATGGAAAGAAAAATCTTTTCTGTAAAAGACATGTGTAAAATGTTACAAAATAGTATCATGTATCGTCTGAGAAATGAGAAGACAATACAGTTTGAAGGGACACCATTATGACAATTACCCTATTTATTGTTTATTTGTTTATTTTACCAATCTAGGAATATATATTCAAATGACCATGGGCGTAGGAAGCGGGGGGGATGGGGGGGACGGATCCCCCCCAGGAAAAAATGTGGGGGGGACAGGTAGGGTGAAATCCCCCCCAGAAACTCGGGGCATACGGGGCCCCCAGCCCCTGCTTGCCGCGTTCACAGCGCATTGCGCTTGTGAACGCTTTTTTTCCGGCAAGCCGCATCCGATGGATCCGGCGGGGGACACGGAGCAGTGAAGTGTAAGTACTAGGTAAGGGGGGGGGGGCACTGACTGGCACAGTATTACAGGCATCTGGCTGGCACTATATTACTGGGCATCTGGCTGGCATAATATTACTGGGCATCTGGCTGGCACTATATTACTGGGCATCTGGCTGGCACAATATTACTGGGCATCTGGCTGGCACAATATTACTGGGCTCTGCCTGGCACAATAATACTGGGCATCTGACTGGGACTATAATACTGGGCATCTGACTGGCATAATATTACAGGCATCTGGCTGGCACTATATTACTCTGCATCTGGCTGGCACAATATTACTGGGCATCTGGCTGGCACAATATTACTGGGCTCTGACTGGCACAATAATACTGGGCATCTGACTGGCACAATATTACTGGGCATCTGGCTGGCACAATATTACTGGGCATCTGGCTGGCACAATATTCCTGGGCTCTGACTGGCACAATATTACAGGCATCTGACTGGCACAATATTCCTGGGCTCTGACTGGCACAATATTACAGGCATATGACTGGCACAATATTCCTGGGCTCTGACTGGCACAATATTTCTGGGCTCTGACTGGCACAATATTACAGGCATCTGACTGGCACAATATTACAGGCATCTGACTGGCACAATATTACAGGCATCTGACTGGCACAATATTCCTGGGCTCTGACTGGCACAATATTCCTGGTATCTGACTGGCACAATATTCCTGGGCTCTGACTGGCACAATATTCCTGGTATCTGACTGGCACAATATTCCTGGGCTCTGAATGGCACTATTACAGGCATCTGACTGGCACAATATTAATGGGCTCTGAATGGTACAATATTACTGGGCTCTGAATGGCACAATATTACTGTGCTCTGACTGGCACAATAATACTGCGCTCTGAATGGCACAATATTACTGGCATCTGAAAGGCACAATATTACTGGCATCTGAATGGCACAACAATTATGGCATATGTGTGTGTGTGTGGGGGGGGGGGGGTTAACATCGCGATGGATGGCGGGATTGCATGCAGGGGAGGGGGCAGGGTCCAGGGGGCCCAAGCAAATGCTTGCCCAGGGTCCAATCACTATTAAAGACGGCCCTGAGCATACTTGCCAACCCGGGACAGTCCCACAACGTTTTCGATCCTGGGACTGTCCCGGGAGAATCAGCTCTGCAGCGATCACGGAGGTCACCAGATCACGTGACTTCATCGCACGAGGTCATGTGATCATGCGCACGGCTTGATGAGATGATCAAAAAATGAGGGGGAAAAAAACCCCTGGCAAATGAATGTGGGCAACAAAAAACCTGGCAAATGAATGTGGGCAAAAAAAAAAACCCTGGTAAATGAATGTGGGCAAAAAAAAAAAACCCTGGCAAATGAATGTGGGCAAAAAAAAAAACCCTGGCAAATGAATGTGGGCAAAAAAAAAACCTGGCAAATGAATGTGGGCAAAAAAAAACCCTGACAAATGAATTTGGGCAAAAAAAAACACTGGCAAATGAATGTGGGCAAAATAAAACTGACAAATGAATGGGCAAAATAATGTCATTAATAAGTAATGATTGTAAAAGGCACAGACAAACCTGAAACTGAAATGCCCACCTTCCCTGCAATGAGATATAGCTTTGATCCCTGCTATTGATCTACATTTGTTTTTTAAATGTATTTTTTAAGATAAAAAAAAAACTGCTCACTTGAATGTGTGTATGTATGAGTGTATGTGACAGACTGTGTGTATGTATGAGTATATGTGATAGACTGTATGTATGTATGAGTGTATGTGACAGACTATGGATGTATGTATGTATGAGTGTATGTGACAGACTATGGATGTATGTATGTATGTATGTATGTATGAGTGTATGTGACAGACTATGGATGTATGTATGTATGTATGTATGTATGAGTGTGTGTGTGTGTGTGTGTGTGACAGACTGTAAGAGGGAGTGTGACATACTGTATGAGTGTGTGTGACTGACTGTGTGAGTTTGTGTGTCTGTGACTGACTGTATGAGTTTGTGTGTATATGTGACTGACTATGAGTGTGTGTGTCTGTGACAGACTGTATGTATGAGTGTATGTGAAAGACCATGTATGAGTGTGTGTGTCTATGTGACTGACTCTGAGTGTATGTGTCTATGTTACAGACTGTATCTATGAGTGTGTGTCTGACAGACTGCATGTATGTATGAGTGTGTGTCTGCGACAGACTGTATGTATGTATGTATGAGTGTGTCTGTGAACGACTGTATGTATGAGTGTGTGTGTGTCTGACAGATTGTATGTATGTGTGAGTGTGTGCCTGGCAGACTGTATGTATGTATGTATGAGTGTGTGTCTATGTGACAGTATGTATATGTGTGACAGGCTGTATGTATGAGTATATGTGTCTATGTGACTGACTGTATATGACTGCATGTGATTGTGTGTATGTGCTGTTGCCTGGCTCCTAGATTTTTTTCCTGGCTCCTAAAACTAAGATTGTCAAGCCCTGGTATAAATGTTACTAGTTATATACATATATTTGGGGTCCACCTTAAGCTTTTGGAAATGCTGGAAATATTTAATATTTTACAGTTTATTTTCTGGTCAGAAATGTAATGTTTGTTTGCTGAGAGGGTAGTGGATGCATGGAATAGTCTTCCAGTAGAAGTGGTAGAGGTTAATACAGTTAAATGAGTTTAAGCATGCATGGGATAGGTATAAGGCTATCCTAGATATAAGATAAGGTCAGGGACTAATGAAAGGATTACATTACTGAGAGGGTAGTGGATGCATGGAGTATAAGTGGTAGAGGTTAATGCAGTGAAGGAGTTAAAGCATGCATGGGATAGGTATAAGGCTATCCTAGATATAAGATAAGGCCAGGGACCAATGAAAGTATTACTATACTGAGAGGGTAGTGGATGCATGGAATAGCCTTCCAGTAGAAGTGGTAGAGGTTAATACAGTGAAGGAGTTTAAGCATGCATGGGATAGGTATAAGGCTATCCTAGATATAAGATAAGGTCAGGGACTAATGAAAGTATTACTTTACTGAGAGGGTAGTGGATACATGGAATGGCATTTCAGCAGAAGTGGTAGGTTCATACTGATGTATGTTTTATGGTGTACACACAGCTCGCTGACTATATTTCATGTAACAGTGATAAAATGCACCTGCCTGATGTAGATGTTGTGCTGTGAATGTATCTGTTGTATACCAAGGATCCTGGTAATGTTGGTGGGAACTTGGTGATATAATATACACTGTGACAAGCTTTATTTTTACTGCTGCTATACCCGGCGAGCAAAAATGCTGTCCCCCCCAGATTTTTGGGGGTTCCTACACCCATGCAAATGACCAACATCTATATTTATATATAGCCTCTCTCAGGGAATTGTGTGTTGTCCTCCTTGCTAGATGGACCACCATGGCAATGATATTCTCTGCTAGGCCCTGCTTCATGTGGTATATCATCTTTACAGAGCCTCAGCACACTGACAGAGGCTACAGTTGTTGTAGATAGAGGTGAGTTCAGTTGGCCTTTCTGTGGCCTGTGTGCAGGAGGTCCAGTGGTTATCCTGCAGCTGCAGTTACTCTTTGTAGGGTGTCATGTACTAAACAAGTGCAGGGGGGGGGGGGGGGGGGAGTAGATAAAACAAGCATAAGGTGTAATTTGCAAATCTTTGTAACATTTTGCGCTTTTTCCTATGCACGTGCTACATGCTCAGCCAATGATTAAGTGCTATTGCACAAAACATTTTAGGCACTACTGTTGATTTTTATGGTCCTGGTTGTCACTTGTTTTCTAAATACTTGATATATTTTTTCAATGTGTTTATTTGATTGTGTACAATAAAGTTTTTTTGACTACATCATCATTCTGATGTTGGTTCAAGACTCTGCCTTTGTTTGCTGGATTTGATTTACCCTCTGGAGTGATGCGTTGGACGACAGACCCCTCGCTTTATGGAAGACATGAATGAGTATCAATCAATACATATGCTTGCATAGAACATTTGAGGGTTTACCCAATAATCAGACCCAAAATTGTGCTTCTGAAGTATTATTCAGATCAAATTTGTGGCATGCAAAAAACCCGAATTTCGTGCTACCCAGGTAGCTCTGTTACAGCGAATTTGGAAATCATAGTTGATTCCACACCAACATTTTCTGAAACCAAAAGCATCCAAAACATGCCTGAAATGCACCACAAGGAATTGGTAGCCTCAAACGTCCCATTATAACCTATGGGAGATTTCATATACATAAAGAATAACCCAGAAACACAGAAAAGCATCCGAAACCCAACAGAAATAAACTGACCCACCCATAGGAAATAGGCCCAAAATAAAGAAATCAAAACAAATTATAGGTGAAATCAACTGAAAACCAGTCACTGATGACAAATATGTGCATAAATAATGAGCAAAGGGATCAGGGCAGGAGGGCGACCAAGACAGTGATAGCAGGAGGGGTACCAGCAGAGTTTATCAGGGGAGGAGAACACTGGTACACGAGCTGTGCCAAAATTGCAATTGCATTATAGGAGAAGCAGCAAAGAGGAGGAAGAAAAAACTCTGGCAGCAGATTGTGGATGAATTTAATACAGTTGATGGGAATAACCAACTACGAAAAAGGTAAGAGCATTTCAATTTTTTCTACACCATAGGCAGCATAGAGAGACGCTGTGTGTGAGAGAAAGAGAGATAGATGGTGTGTATGAGAAAGACAGAGAGAGACTGTGTGTGTGAGAAAGACAGAGAGAGACTGTGTGTGTGTGTGTGTGTGTGTGTATAAGACAGAGAGAGACTCTGTGTGTGAGAGAGGGAGACTGGGTGTGTGAGAAAGAGAGTAAGACGGAGTGTGTGTATGAGACTATGTGTGAGAGAGAGATGGAGTGTGTGTGTATGTGTGAGAGTGTGTGCGACTGAGCTCATCTGGGCTCTAGCTCTCAATCATTTGTTGACCTAGCAACGCCCTTGCTTCTTACCCTAATAAAGTTGCCAACAAATATATAAACATAATATAAATTAGAGGTTTTGGTTATATGAATTGGCCAAAGCATAATTAAGCTCATTAGCCATGTCAAGGGACACTCTCAATAGGGTGAGAACCTACTCTCATCTCCTATCTAGTGGGCACACAAAGCAGTGTATACTGCTACCAAAACCTTTTTAATGTCCTGGAACAGGTGCAATTAAACCTCCTCCCAATTAACCCCTTGATAGCAAGCTGTAAACAGACAATGAAGAGCCAACAACTTCAAATATGTACAGACAGGGAAAAGAAAAATGTCGGTGCCTGTGACTAGCTTAGTGCCTTGCCTTTTTCTTTTCCCTAGATGTATACGTGTACATGGGATAACATGTACAGATAATTAATGATAGTGCACCCATAGCAATGTTCTGCTGTTATATATCAGATATTCTGACATAAAGAGATAGGTGAAAGAGTTATCCTCCAGAGCCAGCTGGCCTGCTGGATTTTGAGGATGAGCTACTGCAGGTCATGGGGCTTGAGACAGTGACAGGGGTTTAGGGGACAATTGACATAGACTTGCCTTGTCATAAGTATGGAACAACCATTGATGTGTTATGTATTTTAATTGATATGTAACACTGTTCACTCACTTTCACTTAGTTGTGGTGCAGGTGCAGATGAGAATGATGTACCAACAGGAAAGTGAGGCTAGAGCTGCACACCGAAACCGACCTTTGAACTACAAGAACACTAAATTGGAAATTCAGTATGGTTTCTTTGATTGTACCATTGCTCCCATGAAAATTCCAGTGCCTAACACTCTCCATCAGGTGATTGAAGGTCTGGCAAGCATATGATATTGACATGACTAGATGGCTGCCTAGTACATCATCCTCATCTGGTACTGGAACAAATTTTCTATGAGAAAATTACTGCTTCGAGTTTCAGTCCCTTAAGTTCAAGGTTCTCAGAGACCACCAAAGTGATCTGTAATCTGCATGAAAATCGGCCACAAAACAAGACAGCCCTGAAATAAGCAAATGCCGGACTTTGGCTATATTGGGAGGACCTCAGCTATTACGGAGATAACCAAGGTATTTACATAAAAGTTAATTTTGTTTTCATCTGTAAAGATGAAAAATAAACAAAAAAACAGCCAGTGCCGAAGTCTACCGATGAGACTTACCATTCTTGTCACCTAGTTGTATTCCTCCGCTGACAAAATCTGCAGCCCCTCTCACTGGCCCCTGCCTGCCCTGGGATTCTAAATAATAATTATTTTTAAATATTTTCTCATGAATGAAATGTAAAAATTTCTATAAAAATGATGATTTAAATCTATCTCATTGTGTCTGTCTTGTTACTCAGGTAAATCCACACCTCACACACTTCCACAGTTCATGGTACCCTTTTATTTCCAGTGTTGAATCACTCTACATGGGTAATGATTTCTTGGTTACACATTATTGTCTGTGCTGCACATGTGTTTTGCTGCTTAACAACTAATGGCCATTGTTCCATATAGGTCCAAATAGTACCTTTTCATTATATATTGTAATGATGGACATTTGTATCAGAAATTATTTAAGGACATATATGTAGCCATTTCCATGTGATATAAAGCACTCATTCCCGATCCGAATGTTTCCAATGCTTTGGTTTCTGAATGTCCAAAATAGCCAATTCAGTCCAGAAATCAAGGAATCTGGAATAATGTCCTTTATTCTTTATCACATTGCTTGCAATTCTGCCAAAAATAGATAACCTTGTAGGTGATGGAGTAACATTGATCCTACCACAGCAAAGACTAAGAAGTTAAAACAAATAATATAGAATACGATCAATATAAAAAATATAAATCACCCAAATTAAGTTTGTCTTAATGAAAGTTTGTCTTTAAAGTGAATGTTTACATTGAAGAGGCATTAATAAGTTTATTGGATTATGACTGAATTTGTTTCCGGGAGAAGTATTTATTGTGACCAGACCAGCTCTGCAGACTGAAGAGATAAAGTACTAAAAAAGCAAAATTGTTCTTTTTTTTTTTTCTACAGACAGTCTTTAAATGTAATGTATTATACACATTGCTAGTACTAAAGCAACAACTGTCTGATTTTATGATATCAAAATAGTTCAAATAATAATACCTTTCTTAAAACTATGAATACATGTCCCCTTCCTGACCCTGCTGGCTGCATTGTTTTTATGGATCACATTCTTTGGAATAGTGACATAATAGTATATTGCTCCATTTCCCCATCTCAGTGTGATGTTGTTGCTAAGGATGGTTATGCAGGTTGCGTTTTTCCTTGCATCATAAAACATCTAAAAGGTTGAACCATTTTTGGGAGACCAGATGTGAAACTCCATTCCACCCAAATTTGCACCAGAATTATATTCAGGTCTAAAACATTATATTTATGAACTAAACATTCTATGAAATATGATATTATTATTGATGTAAAAAAAAAACACGATACTGTGGTTATACATGTAAATATGAAAATGTACGGTAAATTGGGTAGTATCTTTTCTTTTCAAGTTGTTATTGTTACATAGCTTGCCAAAAGTTGGTTTGGCACAATATTCAGGAATGCCACTATGGTAACTATTGCCACAATGTGTTCTGTACAAAAGTACTTGCATAAATCCACTCTCAGTGGCAGACAGTTGTATACCCGATATGAAGCTATTGGGCCTATCTACCTCCTTTATTTTCAATACGTGAGGCGTATGTATACAACCATGACACTATCTCTGTTCAGTTTTGAAGAGATATTGAAAAATACAGTTCAATCTATCATGAAACTCTTCATTCTTGAGCAATCTACCTATGGCACACATTTTAGAAGAAATAAGAAGGTAAGTGGAGATTATTAAAGTTTTTTGATCAACTAATATCTTATGAATCATTTAATAAAAAATAATGAACCAATTTCAAAGAATGAAATAATTGAAACCTCATTTAGATCTGGATTAACAGATCTGATTTGCTCTACTCTGTACAGTATTTACAAGTTTCCCATATTCTTCATAGTCTCTGATAAACAGGCCCCTTACTAATCTAGTTAGTACAGCTGTGTTCTTCCCTTTGTGGCAGCTCTGGTTTGAAAATGACAAACCAAACATTCATTCCACAAATTAGTTACGGGAGACATGATTTATTTAATTATTGAAAAACAATAATAATGTTCATATTTTCAGGAACCCGTTTAGTACCTCAGGCCATTTTGGTTGGCATCTATCATACTGTTCATTAGAGCTAATGAGCGAAACGCTAATAAAAAAAAAATTGTCTTTTTCACACTGTGACACTTTTACCTTAGAGATTCAAAGAAAATGTATTGACGGAAAAAAGGAAGTTGAAAAATACTTGCACACAATAACATATGTACTTTTTGTTAAATCCCCACTAACTTCTAATATAACCACTCAAAAAACCTAAAACAAACAACAACAAAAAGAAAATAAAAATTGCCATTAGTGACACATGGATGAATAGATCAGTTTAGGCAGGAAAGAGAAGACTTACAGGAAAAAGAGGTTGGTTATTAACATAGTTGTCAGAAACACAACACCCATAATTAAAGATTAAGTGCTTGTTCTTTTCTTTGTAATGATTTGATAAAATTAATTTGATGTAGCTTGCAGGAATACTTCACATCCTTATTAAAATTCTATTTCCAGTCAGAGTGGTTTTGGTAGGTCAGTCTGTCGACAAGACTTTATTTGGGGGTGCTTCCCCTCAAATCATGCATATCATTTTCCAACTCAACCACTGCCATACTTAAAAGCGTTTATTGAATAAAGGTTTTGTTTGTGTAAAATGTATGGGGTTAGTAAAACTTTACTATTTACATTTTTCAGTTATGCGTATGATCAATAACTGGTAATTCAGTTTTTAAAATATATGTATAAGGTGTAATACCATGCTTGAATGTAAGGCGACCCTGATTAGTGCCTAAATATAAGTCGACAGGATAGGGAAAAAATGGTTTGCTAATAGAACAAATTTTTTGTTTTTTTTCCTTCTTCTGCCTCCCTTTAATGCTCCCACATCACTTGCTCAAATAGCACTTGCCACAGCACACACATTGCACCTACAGGACTTGCCATGTTCCCACGTTGCATACACAGGATTTGAAACTGCACCCACCATATTGCACCTACTGGATTTGTCACGGCATCAATATTACAAACATAGAATTTTCCACTGTGCCTATATTGCACAGGACTTGCCACTGAACCCACATTGGCTTCACAGAATTTGCCACTGCACCCACAAAAACTTACCACTGCATCCATACTGTATCCACAATGACTTGCCACTGCACCCATATTATCTCACAATGACTTACCATGCACCTAAACAAATTTCTCATTGGATCCATTGCACCCAAAAGGAGCTGCCACTGTACCCATATTGTACACACCAGGATTTGCCATTGCACTTACAGGGACTTGTCACTGCGCCCATTGCACCTACAGGAAATTGTCATTGCACCTAATGCACCTACAGGGACTTGCCATGCACCCATTGCACACACAGGGTTTAATTTACTTTTAGAATATCAAATATTAAACTATAGCTTTAAGAGTGTTTGTAACATGTGTAATTAGTGTATATGGATCCCGTTTTGGATTATATATAACTACTTCAGCAGCGCAGTTTATAACAACGAAGTTGGGTGTGTACAGAAAATATCAAGTTATAAGCAACTAATTAGCAAATTAACAATAAAGGTAGGCAAAATGGCAAGATACTTTTAAAATTAGATTTACAGCAATAGAAAGGTTAATGCGTAGCCAAGCTACGCGAGTTTGGAAACAGGGATGCACATATCTGCAATTAGGATAATTGTAATGACTGTATTTGTGACACATATAGTGTGTGTTTTATATGGAATGTAAATATGAAAAATATAGAATATTTATTAACAGCAAGGTTGCAGACTCAATGTCTGCAGTCTGAAGAAAATTGGATAAGACAAGACAATCCAGGATAGTCTATTAACTGGGAGCCAATTCTATTAGCCATGGTAATAAAACTGTATTTTGTTAAATAGATTGATGCAATATTCAGACAAATAACATACATTGGATATATTTTGAAAGAAGTATATTGTACAAGAAAAGCAGTAAAGAATCCCAGTGTTTTTGAAAGTGACTAATTGTTTAATTGGACAATACACAGGGAGAAGAACCAATGGATCAAATAAAAAAAAAAAAAACTCAACTAATGCTATCAGCTGGATGTCTTAATGTCAAAGATAATGGAAAGTGACAACCAATATCAACCAAAGTTTAGCAGAGCATAAATCACTAAAAAGTGAACTGTGATGAACTTCAAAATCAGGAATTAAAAGCTAAGTAAGAAAGATAGGAAGTTGAATAATCCAATCAACTGTGTTATAGCTTCCCAAAGATAGAACACGGTAGTGGGTGAAAAAAGGTTCCGAATTTCAAAGGATGGTAAAGTCTGAGGATGTAAAACTAGCCAATATTGTTATTTAAATGAAAGATTGTATGTTAGGATCATTATCATTCCTAGTGAACTCCCATACTGTGAACATTGAAAGAAACGCAATGCTAATCAATTAATCCTTTGGCTAGATGTGAGACAATCTAGAACATATTGGAGATTGTTTACAAAAAGGTCAGTGGCAGGTGAGTTGAGATGAGATAAGGTGAGTTCAAGTGAAACACGGCTATATATTCTGCAGGGACAGATCTGCTAAGCTTCTCCCACTAAGCAAATCACCAGGTACATAGCACAATGTATAGATAAATTGGTATTTATAAACAACCAAATGGAAATCAAATGGGTGGCCATTCAACAGGCTAAGCTGAAGAGAGCACTGCCCTCTAGATATTTCAGTTGTTTTTTTACAAAATGGATATATTTCTCAGTTTTCACCAAAAATACTTAAGAACCATTAATCCTTGTCATGCATTGATAATCTCTGCTAACACATGGAATCGTTATATGAGTGCCATTGATTGGGTAATAATCAGGGCTCGAGTCCTTCAGGAACGCGTGGGTACGGCGTTCCTGCACTTTTTTCATGGCAGGAACGCCGTTCCCTTTGCTCCTGCAGGACTTCCTTTCACTGCCACCGGATTTGACAACAAGTCATATCCGGTGGCGTTGTTTCCCTCCTCCGTGCAGGGAAGAAGACTGCGCGGAGGAGCTGGACGGAGACAGGGAGCACCAAGGAGATGGTGAGTACTTACCTCCTTGTTGCTCTCTGTCTCCGGTCTTCTCCTCTGTCCATCTTCCCCCCTGCACGGAGGAAGGAAGCTCCGGTCGTCACATTTTTTTTATTTTTTTTACTTTATTGAAGTCGCGCAACTTCAATAAAGATAAAAAAAAAAAAAAAACACGTGACGACCGGAGCTTCCTTCCTCCGTGCAGGGGGGAAGATGCACGGAGGAGAAGAACGGAGGTAAGTACTGTCTGGGGAAGGGGGAGGAGGGTGGATTAAACGAGCAAATCCTGGAATATTGAGGGGCAACATCCTAACATAGAGGGGCAGAATCCTGGCATATAGAGGCAAAATCCTGGCATATAGAGGGGCAGAATCCTGGCATATAGAGGCAAAATCCTGGCATAGAGGGGCAAAATCCTGGCAAATAGAGGGGCAGGATCAGAGTCCTGTCATATAGAGGGGCAAAATCCTGGCATAGAGGGGCAAAATCCTGGCATATAGAGGGGGGAAATCCTGGCATAGAGGGGCAAAATCCTGGCATATAGAGGGGCAGAATCCTGGCATATAGAGGCAAAATCCTGGCATAGAGGGGCAAAATCCTGACATAGAGGGGCAAAATCCTGGCAAATAGAGGTGCAGGGGCAGAGTCCTGTCATATAGAGGGGCAAAATCCTGACATAGAGGGGCAAAATCCTGGCATATAGAGTGGGAAAATTCTGGCATAGAGGGGCAAAATCCTGGCATATAGAGGGGCAAAATCCTGGAATAGAGGGGCAAAATCCTGACATAGAGGGGCCAAATCCTGGCATAGAGGGGCAAAATCCTGACATAGAGAGCAAAATCCTGGCACATAGAGGGGCAAATTCCTGTAATAGAGGGGCAGAAATCCTGGCATATAGAGGGGCAGAATCCTGGCATAGAGGGGCAAAATTCACTGAATTTTCGGTGAAATATATATGCGGGGGGGGGGGGGGGGGGTTGCAGTGGATTTTGTGTGAGTTCCCACACTTTTTTTCCCAGGACTTGACCCCTGGTAATAATTTTTCAGCTGATGATTCGGTTAATTCCAAGATCGTGCACTGGGATCAAGGCGCTATATAAATGCCAGTTATAATTATTATCTGCCACAGTGGTAGAGTGCTTTCCCTCTCTAATCTTCTGGATACATAATTTTTAGCACACATACTAAGATATTCTCCCCAAACCTGTGTATTCTCCACTAACAAGGGTAAAGAGAAACTGTGTACAAATCTATATCCTAAATGTATACAGGCATTCTATAAATCCTGTACCACACAAGAGTCTCTTCTCTCTTATCTAAACCATGAACTGACCACCAAACATCAAAAATCATGCATTAACAGCTTATTGGAAAGATAAACAAGTTAGAGAATTTTTCAAATTCAGTTATTAATGCCTGATTTTTGCAAACAGTTCCCCACATTTCACATTTTTTGAATAGCCCCTACAATATAAATGATTACATGTGCTACACATTAACACTTTAAATTCTATTTTGGTGACATAGCTTCCATTAGTTGTATCTTCCGAGGCACATTTGGCTGCCATTCACAGAAATTCCTCCTCTTTTTAAAGTTTGGCCCTTTTCAGCGAATTAATTGGCTGATTCATCTTTTCGTCTGAATCGTTCCGAGTTATATAAATGGCATCCAAATTAGCATGCTCATTCTTCTGGACTCTCGGAACTTAGTAAATCAAATGTTGACATTGAGCTCACCCTTATAGGGAATCATGAGATATTTGGCAGCGACACTATGATGGAGTTGTACAAGACTTTGTTAAGCTCTTTTAACAGAGACCTTCATTACTCAGATGGTTCCCATGGGCAATTTAGTCCAAGCCTTCTATTGTTTACAAGCAATGTGACGAGACCTTGTTATATTTATCAAGGAGTTAGATTCCATTACAGCCAATAAGCCTTCCAGAGTAGCTACTTCTCATTTCTAGTACATACTACTCAGCCAATAATCCTTTGCCCTATAGCATATATATTTATATCATAGTTTAATTGATCGGGTTATTAGGAATGGGCTCTGTCAGACACTGCAGCCACTTACAACTACAAAAGCCGTTATGCACTGACAGTATTTTAGCTCAGCATTGTAGGAAAACAGAAGAGGTACAATACATTTCTGACCTTAATTGGTACAAAGTGATATATATGGAGGTTCTACCTAAATTCTATATATAATGGAATTGACGGTGAAGCTGATCACAAATTAGTGTATCGAAACCCTCAACACACTTTTGTGAATGAACCTAAATATAAATTGTGATAGTTATGATAAATTTGTATCTTTTTTTAAAGATTATTTTACACAATGAAATGTTTCTTTTCATCTGTTCAGACTGCCGCTGACTCTGATTAACATTTCTGCAATATTTAAATATTTAACTATGTATATACAATGCCTATTGAGATCTTGTAGCAGGAGAAGCTCACTGGGCACATCCTGCAAAATGCATAAGGCAAAGGGGATAAAGGGATCGCAAAAAAAATGTATTATGAATATATCGATCTACATTGATTGAAGTTCTCAGGTTCAGTGTATTGGGTAGATACCCAATATATAAAAAAGACGTCATCCAAAAGTGCTCTGTTGTTATTAGTTTGTAAATATATATTCAGACGATGAGTAGATTTTAACTCACATAAATCGAGTAGTATACTGCTCTCTGTAAACGCGTTTGATAGTAGTTCTCAGGCTGGGAGGGAATAGTGTAATATTGTATAGACTAAATGTTTTTAATGTACAAAACAGTTAATACCTTACTTAAAAGAAGTGCTAGTATAATAGTGTAGCTCACAGAATGCATAGAGTCTGCAAAACCGGGCCGACCACGGTGTCTCTGGCCACTTGGGATCTCTGGCTTCAAATCAGCTGCTACACATGTAAATCACTGAATCGGTGGGTTCCAGCCTTGTATTCCACAGTTCAAGAATCACGAAGAGGAAGGGGGCGTCAAACGCGTTTTCTCCTCATGTGGTTTCTTCAAGTACACCTTGCATGGTCAAGTTTGTGCGATGAAATGTTCTTCTCACCTCAACTCACCAGCACCTCAGCTTTTGTGAATAGCTCATTGTTTTCCATGTCAGCTCACTCATACTCCACCAAAGATCACAATTGTCTGTCTTCTAGCTATTTATCAGGTGCCTGGAGATAAATCCTTAAGCTCCCTCAAAAAAGATCTAATATAAAATGGAAGCATTTTATTTATTGTGACCTACTGTCTATACTAAGTTGTTATTATTGCTCTCAATGTTGTTTGCAACTGTGAATGTAGAGAATGAATAGTGATCTGTACATTATGCTGGCAGAATTGCAAGTAAGTGCATAGATTAAGAACATAATGAGTTTTAAATGTGGCTTGATATGTAAATTATGCTAACACAGAGTAATGATCATTTGTTATTCTCTAAGTTCACAGCATAAAGCAATGTTCATGCTCCCTCCCTGCACACTGTCTGATCTGGCATACAAGACGTGGCATCACATCTATTACTTGCATGGTGGATCAGTCAGAGGGAGAGACACACAGCACAGGCAAGCTGTATGGAGGCACTATGATGGCACAGAGTGGCTGCTTTAGGGTGCTAAGATGTCAAAGAGAAGCTGAGGACACAAATGGCACAGAGAAGCTGTTTGAGGGGCAAAGATGACCTAGAAGGCCAGTTTTAGGGGTAAAAATGGCCCAGAGACACTCTTTGTGGGACTACGGTTTCATGTAGAGACTTGGGACAAAGTTGTCACAGAGAGGCTGTTTGGTGGCTAAGATGGCACATAGAGGATATTTGGGAGGCTAGGGACAAAGATACTTTAGAGGGCTCAGATGGAACAGATTAAGAATCCCACAGAGACATTTTGCTTGGTGGAGCCTGGCTTAATGTTTGCACTGAGGCCCCATGGTTTCTAGTTACATAGTTGCCAGCATCACCCATGTTTCCAGAGACACATATTTGTTCCACATGCTGCAGACAGAGCATGCAAGGTGCAGCCTGGCAGTATGTAGGAAATATATATGCACAGGCACAATCCAATTAATTAATCATGGTAGGTCCTATGAGATCTCCACCCTGATTATTTAATTGGATTGTGTCTGTGTGTGTATCCATCCTACATGCTGCCGGGCTGCACTTTGCATGCTCTTTTCTGTAGCATGTGGGACAAATATGTGTCCCTGGAAACATAGCCGATGTTGGCAACTATGTAGTTACACCCCTGGTTTCATAGCTGTTAGTTTGGAGAACAATTAGATCAGATACACCCCTTGGTGGTGCTCAGCTGGGTGGGAGGCTCCTGCCTCTGTCCATGCAGCTTCAAGTTGCTGCATTCTGGGTAGCGGTGCAGTGATATGGTTTCATATTCCAGCCTGAGCACAATGATTGACACTAAAAGAGTTCAGTAGAAGCCACCGTTAGCAGTCTAGTTATGTAGCTATCACCGCTGCATCCACTCACTACTTCAGTCAACTCACCCTTGTTAAAGCTCTGCATCGCCTTATCTTCCTGTCTTTCCAACTTATGTGACTCATGTCCCCACCTCCATCTAGATTGTAAACTTGTGAGCGGAGATTTCTACCTCATGGATCAGTTGGTCTCCTAAATATAATTTATACTGTGTGTCACGGACGGCTGTGCCAAGATTGGCTGGAGTCGCGGTGCAGCGGTAGTGGGCAATTCAAAGCCCTGCGCAGAGTGATCAGAAACAAGCTGAATTCAAATTCAATGAAGCCCTGCGCAGAGTGATCAGGAACAAGCCGAGGTCAAAAGTACTGGAGAAAGCAGGATGGTCAGAAACAAGCCGAATTCAAAAGGATTGGGGAGAGCAGGAGAGTCAGGAACAGTAATAACAGGAATCCAAAATACAAGCTAGCAGATAAAATGTACCAGCTCTGATTGCTGGGAGGATGCATCACTGCGAGGTCCCCCGTCTGAGCAGTAGATGAGTGACAGGACAAAACGCATAGAGATAGCCACTACTGCTATATGAGATATCCAAACCAGCAGGTGGCTCCTGGAACAGAAGCATGCATTAGTAAACAAGTCAGGGTTCAAATCCAGGAAGATTGTTACACTGTCAAAGTCACCTAAATATAATTTAGACTGTGAATGTAGAAAATAACAAACATATTAAATGTGCAAATGGATTAGAGTTTACCTTAAATGTAGTGACAGGCGTGCTACTAGTAGACTGCACATCTGGGACATGATTCACATACATGCAGATTTATGTACTGGATGTCATGAATAATTATGTAGCCAGCCTTAGAAATAAGCTCAGAATTTCTTTAGCTACAGCAATTTTGTTCCTATATTGTTACTCCTGTATATTTATTTATATATTCCTGTATATATATATATATTTATATATTTCTGTATATAGAGAAGTTGAAAAAAGTCCAGAAGAGAAAGTGAGTTACTTCACCTGAGATCCTGAACAACAGAAGGTTCCAGAGATGTCCTGCAGCCATCCTTGCCAGGTTACTTAGATGTAGCAGGGAATGGATGCCACTGTGGATGTTGCTTGAGATGAAATGTTACATATGTTGAATAAAGAACCTTTATGTTTTTGAAGGCAGACTCCAGGCATGATACTTGATGATTCTAGTATTGTTTAGATTGCACATTGTACAATCTAATGCACACATTGAACAAGCATGCATCAAATCCTAAAGAATCCCTTAAAGTTTCCTTTTCTAGCATCCCAGCTGTTGTTTAGATTGCAGTTTGTCTGAACTGAGAGTGGTGTGCAGCGACGTCCCCATGCATCTCTATGGGCACTGATGTACAATCATGGTCGCAGGGATCGCTACTGTGACCGAGCCTGCCACTTCAGGAGCCTTCCAGCATGGCTGGCTCTGGCAATCTGTGGGTAACAGTGGCATTAGAAAGATGTTTGGGGTCAAATCAGGCATTAAGTAATGTGGGGGCAAAGATGGTACTGAGAAGCTGTCGAAGGGAAAGAATGGCACTGACAATCTGGGGGAAAGAATACATTTTCAGCTATTATCAGTTATACATTACATTACCCACATAGAGACTAAAAACAGAGTTGGTAGCTAGAGGGAACATTTTCTGTGTTAAGAACATACATTAAAACAATATTGACCAAGACTTTGCTGGGAGAATCTTGTTCAGTACTCAACTCCTATCAACATCCATCATTGCAGAGAAAGACTTGTGTGACCAAAGTGTGCACATTCCCAGTAAGTTCTTCCTATATTGCAAATTATGTATCCATATTGAAGAATATATTGTAATGTGAATCTGCCATCACTCCTTTCCATAGCATAGTGTTCCAACCTGTAATTAAATAGGCTGAAAATAACACCAAGTTCAAGTACCCAGAAATTAGCAGTAGATTGGTAGGGATGGGTATATATATTACTGGTATCTGTCTGGCACAATATTACTGGGCTCTGAGTGGCACAATATTCCTGGTATCTATAATTGTACAATTGTCACCTCGAGGGGCTCCTGTGTGTTGCATAATTAATGGCGGTCCCATGTGTGCATAATTATGGGGCGCTTGTGTGTGGCATATTTATTGGGCCCCATGTGTGGCATAATTAAGGGACTCTTTTGTGGGGCGTAATTAAGGGACTCTTTTGTGGGGCGTAATTAAGGGACTCTTTTGTGTGGCATAATTATGGGGCACCTGTGTGTGTTTGGTATTATTAATTGAGCAGAGGTGAATAAATAGTGGGGCTCTCGTGTGGCATAATTTGTGGGGCTCTGGTGTGGCATAATTTATGGGGCTCTGGTGTGGCATAGTTATGGGGCTCCTGTGTGTGGCATAGTTAATAGGCCATCTAATTGGCATTACTAATGAATCTGTTTGGCATTGTATTGGAGGAAATCCAGGGGGGTGACACCATGAATTTCCGCACCGGGTGACACCAACCCTAGTGAGGGGATAATGCTTGCATTTGTTAGCTGTTTGGATGCTGCTAGGTCCTTTGTCTTGGTTTGCTGATATATTTGACCTGTTTTTATTTCCACATTGTTCAAATGCCTTTCTGACCTAATCTGGATCTAGTATTCACATTGCCTTATGAATATTAATCTCAGTTATGTTTTATAAATTAAGCATCGAATAAAAAAACTGATATATCTCTAGATCTGTTCATATGATATTTATTTTGATAATTATATTGTTTAGTGAATAAACTGTGAACTATAATGTCAGTTGCCTACGTATTGCAATCTGATTTGTCAACGTCACAATTCATTGTTTAGTGACACATAGTAGAATATTGGATGTTGGATGGGAAGCCAACTTTCAGCTCGACTTCATGCCCAGCAGCAGATGGCAACACAAACAAGCTTGAGACAGCCTTGGACATGATGGGGGAACTACTGTGCTTGTTCACTTATGTGGCTCTATGAAGCAGAGGGAGCTGAATGGGGGATCATGATGATCTTCTGCCTCACACTCTGGATTCTCCACCTGATTCAGACCTTCCTCTCCAATGAGCATGACATACCTGGATGGAATAAATTTACACAACAGTGTTCTATAATGTTATCTACTACATTTTCTGCAGTCCACATATTTAACTTAACTTGTAGTTTCCTTTTAATATATTATATAATGTTTCTTGGGATACAGTTTGGTTATAATATTGTACTGTAATTTTCTGTAAAATATAAATGACAACATTAAAAGTGACACATAGAGAAATATACGGTGCAATTCAATCAACACTCTAATTTTGGGTTTCGGTCTCATGTAACTTGTAATTTTACTACAATATATTATTTATTGTCTCTTGGCATACAGTTTGGTTATAATACTGTGCTGTCATTTTCTGTAAAATAATAATTACAGAATTAAGATAACAGCCTCACACATAGAGAAATATATGGTGTATTAATTCAAACTCTAATTTTGGTCTCCCCAATGGGTTTTTTTACAGCAGACATAAACGTATTATGCTACCTATAAGTTATATGTTTTATTTGATTACTTTCTCACACTGTAGAATATGATTATGCTTAATGAACAAACAAAAAATAGCAATACAAAATCTCTAAAGAAAATGGTGTAGATTAATGAAACAGAAAGCCCACAAAAAATAGTATCATACTTAAAAAATTATTAAACATACATTTATAATTATACAAACATACTTAGTTAGCCAGGGAAGATCCCCAAGGAAGAAAAATAGACTCAGTTCCCACTATGATTTGTTTAGATATTATCAATATGAAACAAAAACAGACTGTTCTCAGTGTCACTCCAGGTAGGTCAGTACAGGTAGGTATATTGCTTATAGACATGTAAAGTACAGATATGATGGGTGAAGGACCTACAGTATGCTCAGCTCATGCAATATTAATGCCCAGGTGGATAAAAATTCCTTTATTTGATTACTGTATAAATATGACAACAGATTGGGTCTGTGGCTTTTAATAATAATTTGGTTATCCAATAAATACCCTAAACACTATGGTTATAAAAGGTAAATGTATAATCACATTTAACCATTTTTAATGTTGGGGGTATAAGGTAACTACGGTATTTTATTGGGAATTCTGTTCTCCAACTTTTAACCCATTACCTCCACCACTAATTTTGAGAGTCTCCTTAATACTGAGATCCATACACATTTCATCAATGTACTGATTCAAATTACAAAGCATTGCTATAAACCAAATCAAGATAATTAATTTGCTTATAGTTACCCAAGGTGATGTCATACAATTTAAAATATAACTGGGGTTACTTCTAAAAATCCAATCTGGGGCAAGTTTCTAAAAAGTGGAGTTATCTCCATGGCAACCAATGGAATGTGCCTGCTATTTTTAACACTTTTAGAACTTTGCCCCTGAAAGTACCATTATGCACCTAACTCTATTGTAAGTACAAACAAGCCCTAGAATCACACATTACTTCCATTACACGACCCCTTTGGTTTTCTAGCAGATGTATAACATAAACATGTACTAAATGATTTAAACAAGTAATGAATGTAACCAAACGCACTGATCTGTGATGGGGTTGTTTTAGAGTCCGTTACAACCTTCACCCAATGCACCCCATAAAGTAAGATAAAAACAATACTAAGGGTCTCTATGGGGTTCATTTAGTAAGATCTGAACGCTGCAAAGTAAACACATCATGCTGGGCAAAAGGTTCTACATGCACTACATTTCCAAAGGCTGACTTAGCATCATAGGAATGCAGTGTACAACAGCTTTTATCATTAATGGTGTAGATCTACTGTGCATCGATCCCCACAACTATAAACCATGTCAAACGTTTGTAATATCATGCTAATTCCAATGTTCCCATTTATAACTAGTTTCCGTACACATATTTTGCGCTGTTTCACTACCGGTAGTTGATGCCATGCCGGTATCCCAGAGGTATGATTCACTGGACAGTAGGTGGGTGGAAAGACACGGGCTGATGACGCGTTCCGGACTGTGCGCACTGAGCGCACCTCACTCAGCCACATGGATTCACTATAAAAGTGTCTGGCATCCAGGAGAGCAGAGCGCACAGCAGAACCTTCATCTGGAAACTCCAGTCAAACTCCTGACAGATACCCGGAGCTCGGCACATAGCACAACTTCCACACAGCTCAGGGATACATCAGAGGGATGCTGAGCCACAGCATCTGTAAGAAGAGGCAGCTAGCCATGCACCAAGGAGCAGAAGGGAGAACCCAGGGCAGTTACCAGCAGCACCGCTCCAGTAGTCATCCTTTGTGTGGTCTACTGCTCCTCATCATTTTTTCATCATGGGCTATATCCTGCCAAGGTAAGATTGCTGCCTGCCTGTACACTGGAGTCACAAAACCTTCCTGTAGCCAGGTTGCAGATGTACAGCTGTTGGGCAGTGAACCTGCCTGTAGCCCCTAGTTATACAAGCTGCCAGTAGCCTGGGGTCATACTATATACCTGCAACCTCCTTCAAGAACCCAGCTATCGTTTAACACATTCTGTTGTCCTTTTTATTTAGTTTTATGTTGGGAACATGTTTAATTTATGACTGAATTCAATTATATAATTTACTCCTTTAATTCTTTGTTTTATTTTATATCGTTTTCTTTTACTGTCTTAACTTTTTTCCTTTTTTTTTTTTTAAACGTTTGCTTCTCTTTACTTTTTAAAGGGACTGGATCACCTAAGCATTGCTTGTACTGTGAATGTAGAGAATAAAACATAACTAAAAACGAGCTATACCTTGTGTTAGCAAAATTTCAACTCAATGCCTACATTAGGAGAATTTGTTTTTAAAATGTGTCTGTGGCATCTTTGTTTATGAAAGACCTGTGACTTAATATGCAAATGCACTGGTTTTCAATGGATACCACAGACACATTTAAAACATTTTCTCCTAATCAGATATCTACTTAGACTTTTTGCTAACTGAATTATGTTTTATTCACTACATTTACAGTAAAAACAATGTTTAGGTTGCAGAACCTTAGTTACTTCTAAATCACCCTCTCCTTCAAATAAATGCATTATCTTACAAACTGTAGACTATAACACCCTAACTAGCTAACTGGAAGTTCATCTGCAATTGTTTATCTATTTGTATGGGCGGTAGTTCAAGTCTACTGAAGATCTACCTGTAGCTGTGTAAGTTTCCTGTGTGTGAGAATATTATTGGCACATGTACTGAAGTGCTCCTCTTACCAACCTGCCTGATTATCTGCTGCATTATTTTGCAATGCCAGTGACCTCTCGATTATAAACAGGCCAGGTTCCTCTTATCATGTCTGGTCTCATAATTTAGTTTTCTCCAAATACTGGTCATTAAAATGCAATGTGTTTGAGCAAGTGGAAACTGGAATTAAGAAACAATTATATTACTGAACACTGTGTAGAAATGCAGACAGTAACATTGTGGACATTTGTAAACTTTACAGTGAGTTGTCTCAAGTTGACTTTCAAGTGTAAATGTATAAAGGTTCTAGATCAATGTTTCTGAACTATATTAACACTCATTATGATCCCTTTCAAGATTAATATCCTGTTTTGTGTCTTACTTTAATGATGATCCGCACATGATCTACACACAGTTGTAGTTTGAACACTTCAAGCACTTTTCAAGCACAGACTCACAAATACATCTTTGTATTTGGACATATGCACAATAAATAATTATAATGAAGATTGCCTGCTTGTGCAAACATGTCTTAATAGTGGATCCAGAGTGTGAACTACAGTTGTGTTTGCTAGATAATAAATGATTAGTACACTATCCCTGTCTGCAAGGGTACAATGTCCACCCCCTTGTGACCTATCTTAAAGGACAGTGCACTATAAGCTTAAAGGACAACTCAATTTCAAGGGTCAAATTACCCTGTGGTTATGTATATCATTTAAAAGGGACCTATTAATCCTCAGTTTGATGTGTGAGGTTTGTTCCTGCATAGTTAAGTCCATGGGGGTTATTCACTAAAAGGTGAGTTGCAGGTGAGATGAGGTGAGTTGTGAGTTACATTGTTCAGGGACAAATCTGGTGTGTTTTCCTCTCTAAGCAAACTCCCCAATCTTGTCCCTGCACAATGTATAGCTAAAAAATGTTCATCTGCAACTGCAACTCAACTTTTAGTGAACAGCCCCTGTGAGATGAAATGCTCATGTCACCTGCACCTTCCTTTTAGTGAATAGCTAGCTCTTTTATTGTGTTTTTTAATTTTCAATTTTTTCTATTTTGAGGAAAGGGGAGATATTTGATTATGCATCAGGGGAGGGCTGGCGACTGTTGGGGGAAACCTTGTTCAGCCCACCTGTTATCCCCAGAGACACCTAGACATAAAATACAGATGTGCTGCCAGCTAAGTTACAGAGATTGATAGGCAGACAAAACAACTGAATAGAAAGATCAAAAGTGTGACAGCTCCAGCCCATTAAGAGAGATTAGAGGGCAGCTCGCGGGCAACTGCCCTCTTTGCCAGTCCTCCTCTGTGAGGCATGACTATTAATGTTACAGTTAAGGTTCAGATTTAGGCTTTAAGGTTAAGCTTTATCATGTAGTTTAATGTAGGTAGGATTGCCACCATTACCATTTTTAATCGGCCACATATGACTTTTTCACGGTACCTTGCCGTATGTAGAAGACATGTGACCAGAATGGAATCTCTTAACTAATCAAATACAGAACCATGTTGATTAGTTAATTGATTTCCATTTGATAACTTCTATATGCTGCAAGTCAAGTTATATGTGGCTGGTAAAAAAAAATGTCCAAGGGGGCAAATCTAAATGTGGGCATACTGATACATGCCCTTAAGACGCACACATATGACATCTGAGCAATAATTTGATTGATAACTTGAGCAGTCAAAACACATGGAAAAGATAAATAACTTGATCCATCTTAACAATTTGTTGCTCCAAAGAATGAACTATAGTTACTCACTCTCAAGTATGTATAATGAGCAATAATAAAAGGATCCTACATAATATATACATTAAATTCTGGTCAACACCATTCTATATTTCAGCAAAATGATTATGCAGGACAACAGTGAATTCATGCAGCCATGTGGTATGCATTTTCCATATACATGTAATATAAAGGGTCATATGGATGACCAATGATATATTTTCTATGACATGCATGCAGTTATGTTTTACACTGCTCCCATGCAACAATAAAACGGACCAGGGAAGATGTAATTCAACAAGAGGTCTGCGAACTACTAGTCCCATTATACTTGGGTGCATATATTGTCTAAGCAATAGTGACTATCCCAAGGAGCTTCAATGCCTTGGTTGAATAATAACTTTGGTCCCCCATTCCCTCGCCTATATTCCAGTGAGACCAAATATGAGTGTAAGAGAAATGCGTCGTCTACACTTATCAGTGTTATAGAGTTTCCATTCACTTCTTGTAAACTTGTAATACCATCAGATTGTTTTAGCTTCAACATTTTAAGTTGAAGTGTCCCTCGTTTGGAGGGTCAGATCCACTTTATATCCATTGTGTCCTTATTCTGTAACCTGATGTCCCTCTTTTTTAAAAACAAAGAATATTTGATGGTTATTGGTGTGGCACCGATATTCGGTCTTAACTCTTCCATGCTTCAGTTAGAGGTTAATATACAGACACACACACTTTATCACTATCATCATTCTGTGGTGTCTGTTAACCCTTTCTGTACCTATCATGCATGTGTGTGTGTGTGTGTGTGTGTGTGTGTGTGTGTGTGTGTCGTACGTTTAACCAATCGTCAATTTAATTCGCAAAGGCAGCTTAGGTGTATATTAAAAGTACTAATAATTTACCGATGTTAACAAAATAAAACAAATATATATATACTGTGTGTGCATGTGTGTATGTGTGTATGTGTGTATGCTTAGATCCTTTCTACCAATTTCATAATTTCTTACTGCAGAATCTGCATTAATTCAGTGGAAACCTGCTTCCTGGCTGACTTTGCATACTGATTCTTTTGGCTCTCACCACCACCTCATTAGTCTTTAGAATTCCAATACTATATTCGTATTTGCGCTTGTTGCAGGCTACCCTATGTCCATAGCGCTATGTGGTTCTGAGCCAGCCTTACCAAAGCACCTGAGATTGAGTAAGTGCAGATCCGGGTGGATTCTATCATGTGCGACCACAAAATGGCGCTTGTGCATTTCAATGGGAAATGTATTATTTGCATAACAAGTTACAGGTGATGTCATAAACAGGAGACACCAAAGACATATTTAAAACATTTTCCTCATATTATATGCATTTCCTTGCAAATCTGCTAACACAATGTATAGATAATTTTCATAACTTTTTATTCTTTCAGTCATAGTTTCAACAAGGTTTAGGTGATGGAGTACCTATAAGCATGTCATGGATGATGAGGTCATACCACCTACTTACTATACATTGGTCATTCTAGTGGTAGTATGTGTGTGTTCTAGGTTAGTACATATGAGTTACTATTACCTACAGTTTGAATGTTTGTGTTTATGTGCTCTTATCATTTGCTTGTCACACATCTTTGAAGGTAGGCGTAATCGGTATAACAATGCATAGTATGCAAGTGGCTTCTGTATTCTCAGAGAAGGTATAGGGGGAATTCTGTTTTACTTCTGTCTGCACCCATTTAATCACAGATATTGGGATGTGTTCAATAACCTGACTTAATTTATCTCATGTCACTGAGTACCATAGACTGCAAGAGAAACATTTCAGTTATAAAACAGTGATAATTTATATTTTATGTCATTAATTTGGGTCCAGTGCCTGCTAGCAAATATTACTCATTAAGACATTTCTAATAGATGAGTCTAGCGCCCAAACTCACTTTGGTGAAAATTCAAGACTACTGCACAGGTTTTTATCCGTGTGATTTAATGCAGTAATTCTACATAAATCACATTTTTAAAGGAACATTAAACATTGTTTAACCCTTGCTTCCTTGAAGGAAGCAAGTGTTAAACAAAACATGTCCCGGGACTTTTAAGTAAACCCAACGTGTATCTTAATAGATACACGCGGGTTTACTATCTGCTGTGCGAGACACTAGAAGCACAAGTGAAAAATAACGTTTAGTGTCCCTTTAATATTTGACTCAAGCTCTCCCCCAGTGATTACTCTGCATGTTTACTGCAGGTGCAGCAGCACTGATTATATAGATACTAAGCATATCAACTTTTGTTTAATTTAGTCACTTCCTGTGCTACTGGAATACAATGCATTGTGTGGAATCTAAGTAACCTTGCGCTTGTGCACGAAGGATCGCTTAATAGTCCAACACATTGTCTGATAACATCACTAGAGAAACAGGATATTCCATTCATTTGAATGGTTTCAAATACCTGCTGTAATTTCACAATTTCATTTGGTTTTAAGTATTTGAAATTTTAAGCAGTACAAATTGTAAAAAGTGTATTTTAAAGTTTTTTGAAAGCATATTAAAATGTATTTACATCTGGAAGATGCAGTAAAATTAGTTGACTGGCAGCTTGAGGGGAAAAACTAGGGTTGCCACCTCTTCTACAAAACAATACCGGACATTTATATCGGCCTGCCGGTAAAATACCGGCCAGGTGGCAACCCTAGCTAAAACGTATGCACAATTAGTTAGTACATGTTCTTGTGGCTGCCCAATGGCCATTCCTCTTCATAGGCTGCACACTTAATTCCACTCTTGTTTTGGATATAAACATGGCATCTGCTTGTGCTATCATGTAAATGAAGTATTGCTTTAGCAGACATGGAAATGTGACATTATGGTAATATACTAGATTAGTAGATTCATTTTGTATTTTTATTTTTTTTTGTCTGTCAAATCTATTTAAATAGTATCAGCATCTGAATGAATCAACATATTAATTATTTACTGCATATTTGTGTAATCAAAACTGAAACTGTCAGCAAAAGCAATACTGTAATTCTGTTATTGACAATAATGAGTAAAGAAAATAAAAATATAAAATGCGAGGGGGAAAAATTGTGCTATCCTGTGATATGCCCTCTTTTTCCAATATGGCGTCGTCTGTGTGGGGTAGACTTAACCTCTTACCATATAAGGAGGTTATATGACACCCTGGCAGAAATGGCCAGAATGACCATTTGGACGGCATAGAACATCCTTTGAACAGCAACTCTTATTAGCCCCCTGCAAAGAGCTGTGTTCCAGATCTCGCTGCAGAGACTTGCATTGGGATGTTACCCGTCAGATGAAGCTTATCTGACACTCAGAGTGAGCACTGATTACATTTTCAGAAATCACTTAATGCCCAAACTTCCATGTTCAGACACACCTCCGTGATGCCACGAGCTATCGCGAGACATTGACCGGAACCCACAGGATCAGTAAGGACCATGATCAGGTCTATGCATCAGTGTAGTGTTCCTGGTCCATGATCGAGACCATGAACATAAAAATGTTGTTTGGTGCATTTGGTCCTTTTGGAAAAGATCCCCAAATTAAGTGTGGTTCTTAAGGTGTTAAAAGTGAATCCGACCTCCCTCCTCTAGTTTCAGACCTCCCTCCTCCTGTAGTTTGCAACATAAACAAAAAAAACTTGTCTTATCAGTTTTATCCCCTACTCTTTCTATCACCTAAAAACTGCACATAAAGTGTAACATAGATGTCCGGAGTGACTCTGTTGCCGAATTCGCAGCTGCCTTCTGTCTCCCGGGTGGATTTCTGGGGTTTGTGTGCTCTCTGTTCGGAGCACACAAACCCCCAGAAATACACAGCGTGGCTGCTCCGTGCTATGTGTGTGGCGCACACCTAGCACATATGGAGCATCTGCGCCTGCTTTGAATACATGCAGAGAGAAAAGATAACGACATATGTCTTGCCTATTACTAGTAATGTATACAGAGAAAAGAAAAGTTTGATAGAAATATACATTTCACTTTTTAGTTAAAAGTTATCACTTCCTTTTAAACTACCAGAAAGTTACTGTACAAAGGACAAGTACATAAAATAATAGAAATCTTCAGGCTATTACTCAAGGGACTCTCTTCCCACACAGTGGTTGCTGCAAAGGATGTCTAACTCAGCAAGCTTTACATTTCTTGGAACAGTGAATCTAACAATATCCAATGACAACCTGCAATAGTATTGGGATAAATTCTCCAGGCGCTCCATCAGCCATCGTTATACCTTCAAATAAAAGAGCATAGAGCATGTTAAGCACATTAATTAGCCACAAAACATGTCTCCCTTTATTTCAGGATAGTGCTATATTATAAAATTTCCAAGCGTTTGCATGGTGCTGAGTATTTTAGTAGTTCCGTTTGGTAAAATCTCTTTGGTGACCCAAGAGTTGAAGGCACAGTAAAATATTACTGGTTGCCAAAGTTTTAATGTAATATGGCAATATTTGAACAACTTTCTTTCAAAGAAAATATCGTTTTTTAGAAGATGTTTTCTCAAAGTGTATAAGCTAAAATGAATATTTTTGAGCTTCGAAAAAATAGGATATATTTCAGGTTCTGAGAACCTCAAGACACACACGATTCCTAATTGTAGGTGCGTAATGTTTTTGAATATTTTATATTGAAATCTACATACATAGATTTGCAGCAGGGCTGATGTTCCTGGAGGGATAAACCAAATGGCAGATGATTTAGCTAAACTAGCAAAATGGTCATAGCTGGGGCAACTGATATTTAATATGGATTAAAGTGCAAAATAATGTGCTTTGGGCGTAAAAACCCAAAAGCAGAATATAGACTATTTGGTACAGTCCTTACCTCAACATCTGAGGAAGGGGATTTAGGAGTAATGATTTCAGAGGACTTAAAGGTAGGTAGGCAATGCATGATCAAGGTATACCTGATAATACATTCCCCCCACCAATAAAGAGACAGACAACTGAGTGGCTAGAAAGGTCGCAGTCTTTATTGAAATGCTGCAACATAAATTGACAGCTAAAATATAGCTGAAATAAGTAACGAATATTACTGTAAACCAAATATGGTTAAAACTTTATAAATAAATAAATAACCGGGCATATACAATTTTATATATATATATATATATATATATATATATATATATATATATATATATATATAAAAACATTATATACATATACATATATAACAACCAACACATGCTTTTATAACCATAAATATAAACAACATGAAACAATACTACTGAACCTTAGCGGTAGCGTGTGCCTTATCCTAGACCATCTAGGATCAGGACCCCGAGAATCTGGCGCAGGCGTACCACATGACTCACGGCTACTGACGTCCCTGTTTGCACAGTAGCCATGCCTCACTCCCCAGGGACAAGCCCATGGGGAGCCCGTGCAGCTAGCTTCCCACAGCTACTGCCCAACCGGGTTGGCCATACCCCAGATGACCAACCCCCTGCACAAGCGCCAAACCTCGGAGACCCCCGCTGCCACTTCCTTCTTCGTCACCTAGGGATGGGAGGGAGGGAACTTGTCATTTTACTTTAAACAGGAAATCATTTCTGTAAATCCTGCAATATATAGCCTAAGGCCATCCCCTCTATCCACTCATTGCCACCCCCCTGCCGTGCCCTTATTGGGCTCTTGGCTTAACTGACAGGTGAGGGAAATGACAGGAAACCTTTGTCATGATGGCCTAACATATATTGCATTATTCCAGGCCAGAACTATATAGCAGCAGGAAATGCTAGCAGAATGCTTGGTTGCATAGGGAGAGGTATTAGCAGTAGGAAGAGGGAAGTGCTCATGCCATTGTACATAGCACTGGTGAGAACTCACTTGGAGTATTGTACGCAGTACTGGAGACCGTATCTCCAGAAGGATATTGATACATTGGAGAGAGTTCAGAGAAGGGCTACTAAACTGGTTCATGGGTTGAAGGATAAAACTTACCAGGAAAGGTTAAAGCATCTTAACATGTACAGCTTGGAGGAAAGACGTAACAGGGGGGATATGATAGAAACAATTAAATACATAAAGGGAATCAACACAGTAAAGGAGGAGAGTATATTTTAAAATAATTATCACAACTAGAGGACATAGTCTTAAATTAGAGGGGCAAAGATTTAATCGTAGTATCGGCAAGTATTACTTTACTGAGAGGGTAGTGGGTGTATGAAATAGAGTTTAAATATCCGTGGGATAGGCACAAGGCTAAATATATGATAGGGAACCGGGACTAGGTTTGCCACCTGGCCGGTATTTTTTAGAGGAAAAGGTGGCAACCCTAACTGGGACTAATAAAAGTATTTAGAAAATTGGGCAGACTAGATGTACCGAATGGTTCTTATCGGCCAAAACATTTTGTGTTTCTATGTTTCTCTCCTTAGGCCTGCACATATTTGCTGAGCCGAGCTATAAAGGTTATTTAAATATTTTTTATGCAGACTTTGTAGAGAATTCTAATATTCCACATTTATTTTATTCATAAATGCACTTTAATTTCTAGAGCTGGAAATGTTCATTAAAATGATGTGATGAAAAAAAGTAATTATCATGCTAATACACTCTGTAAGATTATGCAATTATGTTTAAAATAATCTAGTTCTAGGCTATAACCACATCAAATAATTAAGAATAGCACTGCTGAATTTTTACTATTGAATCCTCCTTAGGTATAGAGAGAAAAGAGTTATCGTGTGTAGACCATAGATTTCAAGGGGGCACTATTGAATTAACATAACATTAACATAGCACAACATTATTAATGGACTACAGTAAAGAGGTAGGGAGGGTCAGGCGAGTAAGGCACTCACCTCAGGTACAACTGTGAGGGGGTGCAGAAAGTGTGCAAATCCAAAGCAGTTGGGCGCTGCACAATTTCTACATTATTAGCGTGCCTACACGATTTACAACTAGGGAGACCACATAGCCATTCTATCCAGGGACTCTTATGACAAATGCACATTCCGGGGCTGCGGTCGGTAAAATATATGCAATCTTTATTGTACCCAATACAGCCCAGGAGTGTGCATTTTTTACATTTGTCCAGGAATAAAAGGAAAATCTGGTCACCCTAATCACAACATCAGTATGCAGGAGACAGATCTCTGTGTTCAGCCAATAATTGGGCTGAACACAGGGCGCTGATACAAAGCCATATCCCTGCTGCATAGCCAAACACGTGGCAGCTTGCTATGCTACAAGCCACTGGGGAAAAGCCTGTTTGGAGCATCAAGGAACCTCATCAGCACCCCATGAAGGTAGCGGTGATTAAAAAACAAAACCATATGCAATATTGTTATTTTTGTTATATTTTATAAACAAAAACAATCCACCTGCAGCCACTATAATATATGTGTTTGTTGCATTTTTTTATTTTGTTTCTTGGCATCTGTGTTTTAGGTGCTATATATTATTAGTATTATTATTTGCTGGTTTTGATTTTGTCAACAGCTCTTGCTCCTTATTTTGTTACTGTCCTTACTTAAGCAATTTTGCTATTTTTGTTACTATGTTTTTAATGATCAACAGGCTCATGGGAATTGTAGTTTGCGCCAGATGGAGACTGATGCTACCTGTGAACTACAGACATTGTGATAGCCCGCCAGCCAAAAGACTTCGGTGATACATGCTCAGCATCATAGTTAGGGTAGTTCTCAGCAGCAGTATACATTGGAAGCTATGCTGCACAGCTATCTGTCTAGCTCATTGTATAGTGATGTTGGGAGAGGGAGTCATCAGCAGTTGGCAGCCTATCCCTGATAGTGGGTGTCCAAAACTGTTCATTCCAGCTAGCTACAGCTATTCAGGAGGCAGAGTCTCCCCATCACCAATGTTTTTTCTTGGAGTTACAGTCCTTTCTCTTGTAGAGTCCTTTCTGATAGTTGGTATAGTTCTTAATTTCCCGACAGGTCTTACTGAATGGGGGGGGGGGGGGGGGGCGCCTTCACATATATATATATATATTTAGCTACTTTCATTATGATTGTGTATTGTCTCACATCAGGCAACTCTATTGTGACATTTACAAAAATGAGATACTTAGATTATTTAGTGGATATTGTTTTCTTACTTTTACTTATATTGTTTCAATGATCTTTTAGTTTTATTGGAGCATCTGTGACAGGGTAGATCCTGTTTAAACCATGTGACTTCTAAAACAGGGAACCTATTGGTTAATCCCAGCCTTAGTGCAGTCTGGCATGTTGTCAATAAATACACCACTGCCTCGTTACAAGGGTGTATTAATTTCTTTTTTCTTCCAAATCATACTCGGGTTTGAAGCTATTTAGTTCCAGATTGCTATGTAGTGCTGAAAGCTACTTCTTTTGCCTTGTGTTACTGAAACAATCTCCTATCATCTTTCCCTAGAATGTGCTGTGCAAATCAAATCAAATAGTGTACCAATGAGATGGTTTGTAACTTCCAACATCCTTAGCAGCCAAGTAGACCCATCTAACGCTGTGAAGTGTGCTTGGCATTGCACAAGTTTTCCCATTCAGTCTTAATGGAACTGTATCACCTAAACATTGTTTTTACTGTGCATGTAGTGAATCCAAAATGATTGAAAATGATTTATACATTGTGTTGGGAAAAATGCAAACAAATGTATAAATTAGGAGACAATGTGTTTTAAACATGTCTCTGGAGTCTCCTGCTTATGACATCACCTGTGGCCTGGTATGCAAATTAAACATTTCCTATTGTAAACCAATTCATTTGCATATCAAGCCACAGGTGAGGTCATAAGCAGGACACATCACAGATACATTTAAAACACATTTTTTGCTTGCAGGTTTTGCTAACACAGATCACTTTCAATAATTTTTTATTCTCTACATTTACCGTAGAAACAATTAGATGATAGTCACTTTAAAGCTGACTCAGCATCATGGGATTTGGATTTGCCAACATCTCCAAGGCCAAGGTTAGCCATCATTGATACAACATGCATCTTCTAAAGCTTCTTCTACTGCAAATCCTTACCTGAATGTTTTCCATATATACCCATAAAGAAAAAAGATATGTATTATTTTCATAGAAAATGATGATGCGACAGAAACAAATATAATAGAAAATATTATTTAACTAGACTTTCATTTAATACCACAACACACAATCAAGCCAAGCAGCAGGTTATTATGTTTTATCAGTGTGAAAGTCAGGTTTGTTACTGTAATAAGAATAGAAAGACACATGGGGAGAGGTAATAATAAAGATACAGCTCTGACATTGACAGCTTGTAGAAGAAGGTCTGCGAGGGTTTCACACAGGTGAACAAAGTGAAAGACATAACGAACATTCTAGTGTCATAGTGTGACTTTTGTACATAGTGCAGACAGCGCTGTGCATGATAATAATGATCAGCTGCCAATTCTGCTGCTCTTAAACAATTTAGTCCCCACAGGGAGCAACCTCTATATAAAAGCTATCTATTGTTATTATTATAGTATAATGTTTTGCTTAGAATGTCTCCCCTTTTTGATTGTGTATATTGTTTATATAGTTTTTTAAATATGTTTATTACAAGTTGTCTATTTTTTTCTTTCTTTTTTTGTGTGACATTTATAGAAAATAAATAATCCATTTGTTGCATTCATTTTCTTCCTAGCTGTAATACATTGTGTTCCAGACAATCTCCACCTTTTTACAGATTGTGCAGGGAGACAACTGGTGAGTTTACTTAATGGGGGAAATGCACCAGGCTTGCCCCCTGCACAATGGGAGGGTGGTGGGGGGGGGGGGGGGGGGTATTCACTAATCTCATCTCACCAATACACATTGGGCAGGGACAAATCTGGTGTGTTTGCCAAGCAGGGGAATCTCACCAGGTTTGTCCTTGCACAGTGTATAGCTAAGTGATCAACTCACCTTTTAGTGAATAGTCCCAATAGTTAGTCATGTACAGAACTTATTACTGATGTGTCTGTAATATAAAAAATGAATATTCAATAAGATGCGTTTAGTATCAGAAAATATATGTTCTTTTGCTACCTATATAGCCAGCTACTCACATTTTGAGACTGTTGCTGGAAACAACAGTGGATTCCTTTTATCCAGCTAACAGACCTTGCTGATAGCATTTAGTTGTGCCAATCATGGGTCTGCCAGCACTGTTTATCTGCACAGAAAATTGTATAATTGTAAAATCCTCTGTATGATTGGCTATAGTATCATCCTCTGGATGTGCTTGAAAACAAGAGCATGTACCTTTCCTGGTTAAATACCTTACTGTTAACTGATTTAGCATTGTGCAAGTGCAGGTTATGGTACAAGAGGAAATGCAATACTTCACTTAGAAAAAACTATTTCCTATATCCTGGGAACCCCTTTGAGAATACCAACAGCATCAAAGTGATGTCACCAGTGACCTCACAAAACTGTGCCACCTCCAATAACCAATGTTAAGAAGAAAAGTAACAACCAGGTAGTGATGAAGCAGATCACCATACATGCTCAGTACAAGAGACTCATAACCCAAAGAGCCTAGAATGATTCAGAACCAAAGTGTTGAGGATCATAAGGAGCAGGCATAAGCACATAAAGAGCAGTCATGTGAGGGGCTAAGACAGAGATGGCTAACCTTGGCAGGGGTATCTTATTACCAACTCACCACTTGTGCTTGAGTTGCCCTATGCTGTATCAGAAGCTTCACGGCACTTGCTATACTTTAGTACCACAGTATCAAATGCCTTAAGATTTTCCTGATATTGCAGGTTCGTGGAGTCTATTCAATAAAAGTTGCTGTGAATTGATTGTGAGAATTATGAGTTGTTGTTTTGATCTCGCTGATTTACTACCTGGCGAGTTCCTTCTATGAGAAAAACAAACTTGGCACTGCATAAAACATTGATAATACAGTGTTTGACTATGCATTATGCATAGAGCTATTCTAGCAAGAGCAGCTCAGCATGTTTGGCCCTGAACAGTGTATAGTTGAGTCAGTGAGATAAATTTTCATCTCATCTTTTAGTGTATAGACCCCACTGACCTTGGTTTTCCATGGTTTCTGGTTATCTACAACTGCCTTGTCCTCTACTGCCTTGAACATCAATGCCGGACTATATTATGTATGTGTATTCATTTTAACTGGTTGTAGAATTATTTTTTTGCTGAATAATTCTGTTCTTCTTTGTTTGCTTTGTAGGAGCTCCATTTACATCACACACGCTCCGAGCCGAGCAAGAACTGCAGCTGTGGAATGAAGTGAGTTAATAAACTAATTAACATGTCACCATATAGCTCTGACATGCCTTAGTTATGTTATCTTTTTGAGGTAACAACATTGCTCCCATTGTACCCATAATCCTTCATGTGTATTACAAATGATGAATGATAATTAATTTTATATTTTATAAATTACTCTTATAATTAGCATTTTGTTCAATAATCTTTGGTCCCATTTCTTTAAGATCATATCAGTTAGTAAAAGAACAGTAAAATACATGTACCCAACATACCCCTACTGGGTTCTGGGATGCAGTAAAGGTATGGCCTATCTGGGTTGACAAGACCCTTCATGCTTCTGCATCCCTGATGCAGGTAGAAGACTACCCTGGGGGATTATTGATGTCTTAAATTCCCAGAAAGTAATATAAATATGTAATGGTACATGGAGGAAAAATGTTTTATGGACCTGTACAACTATGAAAGCAGTTTTATACAATAGGTGCATTTGCCACATCAGTGAGCTTTCTAGACAAGCCATAAGGAGAAATGCCATCTATAGTCCCAGTATTTCCAGGAAATCTGTTGCAAGTAGACATACTTTTTATTGAATTAACCTGAAGATCTCATATATGGAATTTAGGCCATCTCCCCCAAGTCCATAGAAGTTTCTAGTTTCTGTAAATGCATTGTAGTTGCAATATTAATCCTTTGATTGCATGCATCTTTGTAATGGATTATTTTTCATCCCTGCTATTCAAAGGGTTAACTGATTTTGTGTGGGTTTTAATTAACAATTTTTTTTTTTTTTTTAAAGCATAGTTCCTGGAAATGTCAAGCTTAATTAACTTATTAACATATAGTAAATGTGGTCTGGAGGGATTTTTCCTGAGTATCTGATATATGAATTCCTGTTCCTTATCCATCATCAGCACATTAGCCACATGACTAGTGAATGTTGTTATCAAAAAAGTAATAACCTTGAAGTAGTTAATTACTGTTTTATGTGCATCCATTCAGTGTTCATTTTAATGTTATAAACAGCATTGGAAATAAATAATTTATAATGATGGCTTTTGGGACCAGATCCTCATCTCACTTGATTAGCCCCCCATATATTAAGAATTTTATCAAAAGATAATTCAGTTTGTTAGAACAGTTTATATCAATACAAGTGATATCTTTTGTTAGAGATACTCTAACATATTCAGTATTAACAATCTTCATCAGGAGGGGCTAACCCGTCACCAGAACCCCCTCAACAAAAATTTGGGGAAAATGTTATTGATTGCAATAGCCCCCTACAGATCAGGTTTGAGCAGCCAAACTTGTGTTGCATCTTGTTTGTTGCATAATTCAATTATAATAAGCTATCACTAACCCATCACCAGTGCCCCCCCCCAAAAAAATAATATTGTAAATATCATTTCTTGCATAATAAATCGAATGAAATAACAAATCTACCAAAATCAATAAAATTGTGTCCAAATTTTAGTTGAGCGGACTAACCAGTCATCACCTCTCCTCCACATACAAAAATATTTAAAGACCCGTTTACAAAAAAATAATAGAAGCAGAATCATGTCTACACTCAGTATTCTACAAGGTACCTTTATAATCTGTGTTAATCTGCATCCTTTACTTATCCCTTTGAGACTCCAGGGCTTGCACTTTGCAAAGGTGTTAGTGCTCACCCAGGCACACAGAATATTTAACCAGTTAGGTGTGTTGCAAGAAAAAATTCACTGAATGTGGTGTCATTAATAATTATCGTTTCTATTCTATTTATCGCTACACGTTTACAGATAGATGATGTGTGTACTGCAATCCTTTCAGATTCCCAGCCTATGGTGAGTGCATGTGCTAGATCTTGAGTTGTATTACTGTTTTACTTGTGTGGAGCTGTGAATTTACATCCCTTGTTCTTGTATACAGGCACCCAGTGCTTTAGAAGAACTGTGCTTTATGGCTATGGGAATTTTGCAGAGATCTCAGGTAAAGCAACATTTATTACATGTTACAAAATGGACTATTTCCACTGCCAGCAGTTTGCACAGAAGGCACTCTAAACACTTAAAGTTAAGATGATACTAGCATGTAATCACAAAGCAAGCCTTCCAACTCCTTTGCCCAAATCTCCTAAGTGTCACTATTTAAGACAGACAGTCTCTATTTTTGCCCCAAATTCCCTCTTTCCTCCCTCAGATGTCCCTATTTTCAAGTAGCTCAGAATATATTATGTGTATCAGTGTATTACAGAGCTTCACAGCAATAAAACACATCATACCGTGTGTTTAAAATGCAATAAATGTGTTTATATATTTGTTTTTGTAAATAAAATGTATTACTCTTGGCTTATCAACATTTTAATAAATATCTCTCATTTGGCCCTGAAATCACCTAAAAATACCTTGCCTGTGGCCACACCTTTAGCTACCCCTCCAAAGTGTCCTTCTTTGGCCATTTTAAATGTTGGGAGGTATGTGTACCTCTGGTTACCTGCCTTGAGCTGCATGTTTACCAATGCAGTAAAACATGACTTTAGCACGGTATCTGCAGCTTGGTGTTGCAGTTATATTACATTTATGTACAATTAGCAGCATATTGTGTGTGCATTGCAGTACACTGGGCAGACACAACATGTAAGTTGTTTGTTACAAGTTTAGTCACACTGGAAGGAATGGACATACTGACTGTTAGAACAGGCTTCTAATCTAAACAGGAGACATTGTTTCCTTACTAGTTTTGAATCCAAATCATAAATTTCGAACTCTATTTTACCCAACAGGTCAGCACGGTGTTGACCTTTTTTTAAAAAAAATAGTAGAAGTGAACCGTACAACTAGGGAATTTAAAGAGTAACTAAACCCCCAAATTAATTTTAACCAGGCAGAAGATCACTTCTTCCTGATTAAATCCTCATTTTGCATGCAGATCCAATTCTGGACCATTCAGACTTTTTAGAGGGGTACGATGGGAACAGCGCTGCAAGGTAGCAGGGAGTACTACTACTGTATGTCTCTCTCTCTCTCTCTCTCTCTCTCTCCCTCTCTCCCTCTCTCCCTCCCTCCTTCTCTCTCTCCCTCCCTCTCTCTCTGTCACTGGTGTTTAGGTGTCTTGCACACAACCTATAGCTGGGGAGAAGATACTCCTCTCTGAACACTAACCACCACTGCATGTCACAGAGTTGCATGTCCGTGACCTGGCAGCCTAGAAGGCTTCCAAAGAGAAGTTATTTTTGAGCTGTGCTTCCTAATTGCATTGTTCAAGCTCCATTTTAATCAGGCAGAAGTGGTTACATTGAGCTGCTCTGCTTCAGAATATAATATGATGCATTTTTCTTCAATTAATGAAGCCAAATGAGCTGTGTCAGACTACAGAATAATATGTGTAATTCAGCATATGGGCTGATGTGGATATACACTCAGTTCAATGTTCAGCAAGGTACAGGACACTCACATATATTTACTACATGTTGAAGATTGTAACACAGCACTATGATTGGCCATACCTCCAATGGGCATAAAATACAAAGACACAGGACAGATAAATACCATATTTGGCCCTCAACCTACAGTTAAATATGACTTCATGGTGCTTTGCCAGCAAATACAATGACTCAATGAGTCTCATAGGAGTTATACTGCCATGGTTGCATATTCCTTAAATAATATGTTAAGTCAAACTCAAAAAGAAAGTTATTTCAAATTTTGCCTTCTAGGGGCAGTGAGTTCCATAACTTTATTGTCCTTACCGTAAAGAATCCCTTCCTTTGCTGTCTATGAAATCTTTGCTCCTCCAGTCTCAGGGGGTGACCTCTTGTTCTTTGTACATTTCTGTTAATGAACCGGTCACTGGAGAGCTCTTTATATTGGCCCTGCACATATTTATATAATGTTATCATATCCCCTCTGAGATGCATTTTTTCTAACTTATATAAATGCAATGTTTTAAGTTTCTCTTCATAACCAAGATCCTCCAAACCTCTTATTAATTTTGTAGCTCTCCTTTGCACTTTTTCTAGTTCCATAATATCCTTTTTAAGGACTGGTGCCCAGAATTGTACTGCATATTCAAGGTGAGGTCTTACCATTGACTTGCAAATGGCTCCTCCCGTGAATCTATACCTCGTCTTATACATCAATACATCTTATTGGACCTTGCAGCTGATGACTGGAATTGAGCACTGTTGCTAAGTCTGTTATCTACAATTATTCCTAAATCCCTTTCATTAGTAGTTTTTCCCAGGGAAATACCATCTAAAGTATATGTTGCTTTGTTATTATTTTTCCCATAATACATAACTTTACATTTGTCTATATTGAACCTCATTTGCCACTTAATTGTCCAGTCCCCCACTCTGTCCAAATCTTCCTGTAAAGAACAAACATCAAGATTAGTCTGTATTACCTTACCTAATTTAGTGTCATCAGCAAACCATGAGACATGGCTCTCAGCACAACTTGGGAGATCATTAATAAACAAACTAAAAAGAAGAGGGCCTAAAACAGAATCCTGAGGTACTCCACTCAATACTCTGGTCCAATTTGAGGATTTTCATTTACAACAACCCTCTGCATTCTATCTTTTAGCCAAGTTTCAATCCAAATACATACATTTGCATCCATACCTATTTCTCTCAATTTGTAGAGTAACCTTTTGTGTGGAACTGTATCAATTGGTTAAGCAAAATCCAAATAGATCACATCAACTGCCACACCTAGATCTATATTTTTACTGACTTCTTTATAGACTATTATTAAGTTTGTTTGACAAAACTATGCTGACTTTTACTAATTATATTCTGATTCAAGATGTATTCTTGAGTGTACACCTTTATCAATCCTTCACATAATTTTCCCACTACAGCTGTCAAGCTTACTTAAACACACTTATTATTTTGTGCAGGGATCTGAAGAAAAAGACAACACTAAAAGGGTAAGTACTACACCTCATTCTAACATTGTAAAGATTTCCTGAACCCGTGAATTTGTTTGGTAGTAAAATAGAATTTTAATCTCTTTTCTGCACAGTTCTTATTTCATTATTCTAAGAGTCATGACTCAGGAAACTCAGACATCATGGTAAGTTACACAGTTTGTGAAGAAAATCCCATATTTAAAACCAAAAGGCTGTCCTTTCTACTGGTGCAGATGATTCTGCCTGCAATGTGTTTCTAGATGTTTTGACCTAACGCCTGATCTAAACTACAAGTAGGCAGATAAATGATTAATTTCCAAACCTGTAACACTGAAAGATAATCCTGTCTCACACAGAGACACTGAAAACAGTCTGTAGAATCGTATTCCCCCTTAAAAATTCTTTATCAACTCAACTTTTTTTTTTTTTTTTTTTTTACTGTGAACACAGAATTTTTTTTATTGAAAATGCTCTATTCATTGCAAGCAAATGCCTAAGTTAGGAGAAAAATGTATTTTACATGTGTCTGCAGTGTTTATGACATCACTTTGGCTTGATATGTAAATGAACTGCTTTTCAATGGGAAATGTGTCATGTGTATATGAAGCCACAAGGTGACACCATAAACTGGAAACGCCACAAACACATTTAATGGACAGCTAAACTTGTAGTTCCCATTGATTTTGCTATTGTTTAAAAGCCACAACCATGCATGTGCGCGGAACTAAATTCTGAAATACAAGGTTTTGAATGTGGGGCAAATGTTAAAATGTCTAAAACATATCAGTACTGCAGAAAGCACAGTCTTTGTATTGTGTCCAAGAATAAAATTCATCTCATGTGTCACTTTTCAATATCACCTCTTATTAATCCCCTTTTCCTGGATAAGAGACCCTGAATCATGTACAGGTTTTACAAAAACTGCTGAGGTGCTCCATCAAATCTGTCTACAGGATCGCCAGCCAGAGGACATTATGCTAAGGTCCTGTGGCATCATTGCAGTGCACATCACACTGGATGCCCTGTCCCTGCACATCAGAGATTTATGGGGGAAGGAGAACTGGTATAAAGGATTGGGATCAGGAGTAGCTGTACTGCTATGGGATGGGTGGATAAAACAACTAGAAGTAGACACTAGAAGTAATATAGTGGTATAAGTCTGCTTTAACATTATAACCCTGCTGTAATAATACAATATATAGTATATATTACATACTATATATTATATGATATTATTGTATATTGTATATGTTATGTTGTATAAATTGCCATATATAATATTTACTATATTATATACGGCTTAGTAGATTTGATAAAAGCCACAATTTCAGTGTTTATTGTCTGTTTGCTATTTCACCGAATGCAATAAATGTGTTTCTAATAATCTATTCCATTAATCAAATCCATATTCATTGTCAAGGACTTGCCCAAGCTGAGACAGAAGACCTAGATTTTGTTCCAGTAGCACAGTCACTGACTCACTGCTGCTGTCTGACTGGAATTTTCCAGAATACAATGTACCAAATGTTATACCAAAGACTCAATGCTCCAATGTCTGAAAACACTCAGCTTTATTTAATTAGTTATGATGAGGCGTACTTGTTGTTATAGCTTAATATATCCTAAATGCTTAATCAGTACAAAACTGGATCTGTCAGAAAAGACCTAACAAGCAAACATCTGTGTAATAGAATATGTAGAACACGTAGGAAGTGAACTAATGTGTGTTGGAAAATAGCAGACTATAACACATTTTGGTTTAAAAATACATATGAATCCAGGGAACACCGACCTCCATTATCTACCCATAGCCATTACCCATATTACTGGCAAAATTCAAATGTGTCAATTGTACACATATATATTGGCAGATGTCCCAAAAATATTCTTTCACTTACACCAAAAGTATTTATGATACCTAATACTGCCCGCCGTCAGGTGCAGGTTCTGTTGGTCTCATTATAGTTACCATGCCCATCTTTAAAAAAGACCCTTTCGTACATATGCAGCTGATTAACTGCTCCACACCAGTGTCTGTTATACTATCGTCTGGATGCTAAGCTCAACACTCTTCTAAGACTGCTCCCGCTGAAGTGACCAGTAATCTGATCACTGATAAATTCAAGCCATTCATAGCCTTGGTGTCCTTTACACAGTTCTCACCAGATTATCCTCCTACCATGTTACTTCCACTTTAAGTGTCTAATTCAATAGTGTAACCGGTGATTCCGTTCTGGGCCTTCTCCTCTACTAACTCTACTGGGCATCCTATGAATTCTAGAACCATCTGTAAACTAAAGATATTCAGATCTACGATTCTTCCCCTGATCTTTCTTGTTCCATCTTGCTTTATGTCCCTTGTTGACTCTGCTCTGTCCTCCATCTGCATATTTCTAAAAATTCTACTTATCTAGAGCTGACCTAATGATGGTCTAACTTATGATGCAGCTATCAATCCTGCCCCACAAGTTTACTGCCTTAGTGTTCTTTTCGTTTTTACCCTCTGCTTCATTTTTCATATCCAATCAATCTCCAAAGCCTGCCATTTAAATCTAAAGGATGTAGCTCTCGTTCACTCCTTACTAACACTAGATGCCAGCAACACATCTGATGCACATAGTATCTTGCACCTTGACTAGGGAAAATCCGTTCTAAACAGTCGTATCCTTAACAGTCCATATTGATTGCATCAGCCAGGTTTATCTTGCTCATCCAGTGTTCCACCAATACGTCTCCATTCTGTCAGTCTATACACTGGCTGTCAATTTTCTTTAGGACAGAATTCCAATTATTGCCCCTCACATTCGACGCTCCTCATTACTGCTTCCAAAATAGCATTTCTACTCTCAGTGTGCTCTTTTATATGTTCTGTCCATGTAAAAAAAAAGACATGGTGCGCTCCTCAGTCAAGAGTCCATTGTTGTTCATTTGTATGTCTTCATGTCCTCTCAGTCGTCTGTCCTGCATCCTTTGCTGCAACTCGTTCCTCAGCTTCATGACAGAAGAATGAAGAGATTCAAAGCTGACGTATGTAAATTTATGCATTTTCACCTTGTTTATCATTTGCTGTTCCTTCTTTTCTGTTATGTTTTGACAACCTGAATGAAAATGATTACAGTGAGTCTGTCACGTTGAAAAAAAAATGTTTTAATATTGCTTCATGAATGAGCTGTTGGCTCCACAGCTGCTGCATTGGTATAGTAATGTGCTCATTAATGGAGTAAACACATATGTAACAGTGTATCCCATTGCCCTACATCAAAATGAATGTGAAACTACGTTTGGCGCCTACAGCCACCATTTGAAACCAAATTTGTGGATTTTTTAAAATTCTCTCCTAGAATTTTTTTGTCAAAATATTATTTTTAATATGTTGGTCATAATTATCCCGACATTTTACAGTAATTGCAGTATATCTCCAGTTTGGGATGCGGTAGACATGTCAGACTAACACACAGAGCATAAGTAAGCTTTCAACATGTTCAAAATGTCTCCTCCTCCTCCTCCTCCTCCTCCTCCTCCTCTAATTACATTGGGATTTTATTTGAATTTAGGAAGAGAAGTAATTCAATTTTAAAGTGAAGTAACCTCATTACTGCCAGAGCGCTGTAATTCGTTGCCTCATTTCTAGAGAATCTCCTTGAAATGACTTTAATTTATGATTTTTTAAAAATAAAATTTATTTTAGGGAAAGTGGTGATATCCTGAATTATGAGATTCAGACATATTTTAGGTATATTTTCAGTGTTGATAAAGTTCAGACATCCTATAAAGTGACCAATTTCTTGAAGGATTTCAGGATAACATAACTCAATGATAATACTAATTTAATTACATGTTAATGAGAGACATTCTAAATCTCTGTCAGGATTATGGATTACAAGTATTATTATACAGCTCTGTATTAGAGCAGTGATGTAATGCTATAATCCATTAATGACAAATATAGTCAGCTGGAAGTATGTGTGTTTGTGTACTGTGTTGTCTTTGTTCTGCTGTGTAATTTGTTTTCCTGATATATTGTTTTTTAATAATCATTACATTTTAGGCCTGTTAAAGAGCTTTTCAGATTTAAAAAAATTCATTTTGTTAAGTGTTTATGTTCTGTAATCTTATTCTAATAATATATATATATATATATATATATATATATATTATCTGCTTATCACAGGCATTATCAATGTGTTCTTTCACACATCAAGGTTTGTGTGGAGGAAGACCTTTAACTCATGAGATGTTGTTAACAATATATCTCATTTGATATACCCGGGGTAATGGCAGTCTTGGCACAGCACATTCTGGAAGCTCAAAGCTTGGAAGCAAGAAGCTACATATAATATTTGCTCTGTCATTGCTAAAAACAAGTAAAAAAAAAACCTAGACACGCCAATTAGGGTTGCCATTGTATTTTACTAGAAACATAGAAACATAGAATGTGTCGGCAGATAAGAACCATTCGGTCCATCTAGTCTGCCCAAAAAAGCGCTGTATGGCTTAATATTGACCTCAAGCCAAGTCAGCACTAGCTGGCTGACTTGGCTTGAGGTCAATATTAAGTCTATGGAGACAGTTAGAATCAGTGGTATTTTTTTTAAATAAAATGTTGGCAACCCTACACAAAAGGTACCATAGATTCAATGATAGGAGTTACAAGCAGTTCTCCCAATCCAACAAACACATGTGAGTCAAACTGGCTATCTCCAGGGCATGTCCTCCAAGATGACACTTTGTTTGATTTTCAGTGAGGCATAGACTGGACCCAAAACTTTTATAAATTGTTGTTTTTATTCATGTATTTAGAATATAAATCCACAGGATGCTGATGATTTACACATTACACATTGTATCCATAGTAATTTTAAATATATGACTAAAAGCTACATTTTATGAAAGTTTTAGGTCCAGCCTATGACTATGTGAACATTTATAAAGGTAAACTTTATTTTACCTATCTACTTTATTTTAACTACACACATGGTAGTCACAAAATCAGAATAAACTTTTTTCAGGGGGTAAAGTATTAAAATATATTTTATTTTTCAAAATTCTCCTTTGGTGCTTTTAAAATATTAATGTTACAAATGTAAGTATATTTGCTTATGTGAATGAAATTTAACATTGATAAGTGCAATTGATAATACCATATTGAACTAACTGTATTTCTGTTTTACATATCAAGATAAATAATATATGATAACTTTAACACACAGGTACCATATGTAAACTGTCAAGAATTTAAGCATCTTTTTCGTGACTTAAAATATCACTTGAATATGTTTGAAGTAAGCTTTAAACTGGGTTTTATGGTGGTGTTTTTAATATTATGATCAACTTTCAGAAATACTCTAACCCTCAAATACAGTTTAGTAAAAGCAAATGTGTGTTTGGAAAACCTAGATTAAAACAAATATCCTGATTTAGTCCATACTTACATAATGAAGCATGCATTTATGCAGGGATTTTGACCAAAACTAAATAAGTAACAAAGTACGCCAGATTAAAAGAGAAACTCCAAGAATGCACAAAATCCAAGTAATAGGGTATATAGGGCATGCTTAGATGGGTGCAACAATGCCCAGGTCTACCTTGTTTGCAGTGGCAGTTAACGCTCCCAGGTTGATGTTTTTTCATTAACACTGTGCTTTACAATTTTAGGCTACATTAGCAGTGCCCCTCAAGTCTTTTGGTTTCAGTTTATTTTATTTTGTGACGTAAGTGACGCTCTTATATAGATATCCATGCAGACAGTAAGTATCCTTTTTTGGTGGCCATTTTCAATTTTTCAGCGGCCATCTTGAAAGAGATGGGAGAAAGCTTCGTGCAAAACTATGTAGATTAATTTATACATTTACTACTGGTAATTCAACAAAAAAATATAAGATTAAACTTAAATACCTACATGTTTTTCATAAGGTCCTGTGGATAGACATTTTAATAGCAAATGGCAGAAATGTTATATACTTTATTTGCATGACTTGATTTAACTTTTTTTTTTTTATTTCAGGAGGAAGTCCAAGGTCCAGGAGGTGTTCTAAGCAGAGGTTACTTTTTGTTCAGGGTATGTGTAAAACACATTTCAAGAATGGTTCAGAAGCACATTGTGTATGTGTGGCTTGGGCCAATTATCCAACTTCTTCTACTACTTGTATTCAAATTAAAAGTAGACTGGTTGATTAAAGGAAGACAAAAAGTAGATTCAGTTTAGCCTGATCATGGCGGACTAATGTTCTTAATATTGTCGACACCCTAACATAATAATAATAATAATAATAATAATAATAATAAATCTTAGTCGATCAGGAGGCGCAGTCTTTTGGGATTTTAGAAAAATGTTATACCTTTCTACATGATAAGCTGACTCATGACTTACATATGTTGGTTTAGAAAATGGAATGTAAACTTAATAGCACATTGCTCACAACTTTATGTAATAAAACTAAAGGTGATATAGCGTGTTGCAAAAAATCAGCAGTATTCAAGTCTATACAGGAAAACTGCAAGATATATCAATTATATTCTTGAAAAAGTACTCAGAAAAAAAGGGCTCTCTACATGTGTATTCACTATAAAAAGCGAAGTGCTGTAGCAGTGACACCCAACGTGCGGCAGGCGGGCCAAATGCAGTCCATTTGACAGTGAGGTGCGGCACACCTGATGTTAACTTTTAACCATATGCTCATTATTCCTAAAAATGTATACTTTTGATTGACTAAAGTTAATTAAAATTAAAATGCTTTTGTATAACTGCTCAATAACAAAACATTTTTTTTCTATGGCCAACAAGCTATTCCTCACCTTTCACTATATAAAATACAACATTGCAACCCAACACACACACAGGTATGTGCAATTATGCAGCCCACTTCAGAAAAAAAATTGGATGTTTTTTTTTCTTTAGTGTTATTTGTATAGAAATAAGCAGCAAAAAGAAACATGATTACTAGTTCTAGTTGGGGATGGAGAGAGGTGACTTCACAATTGTATATAATTAGTAAAGAGCAAACTGTCAAAAATTGCAAAAATCAGGTATTAATTTCCAAACTGACGAGGTTTCCAACTCTGCTACAAATGTCAGTTTACTTTTTTAGCGAATAGACCCCACACACCTTCAGATACTGTAAGACACTGAATACATCTGCAAAAGAAATTCAAAGAGAAGTATTAAACAAGGACCACAATTTAAAATGAAGTTCACCCATGTGTCCATTTTGGTTTCAACGATAGTTCTTTCTTTCTCAAGATGCTTTGATGTTTGGCATTATGGTCCAGGGTTAGTGTGTTGATTTTCTGACTTTTAATTAAGCGATTCCTTCTATTGGAGGCGAAGGTAAATATTCCGATGAATTATATTTTGTTGTTTGATATAGTAAATTAAGGTATGAAACATCCAAAATAAAACTGCTATTATATGATCTATAGATTGCCAACTCATTGATGTTGTTATGTGTCTGAATTTGCAAATTCAAAATTCTCTAACTGTGTTGTTGAGTAATATGTTTTGACTTGAGAAATAAACTGATAAAAGGGAGGAATATATTTTGGGTTTATTTTGTCCCGCTTAGAATCCACGATAATACCTAAAAGATTATTTCTCCTATTTACAAAGTTGCAAGTGTGTTTTGTGTGTGTATATATATATATATATATATATATATATATATATATATATATATATATATATATGAATGATATGTAGGGATATTGATGTGCATTAAGTTTTATTATATTTGTATCTTTGTCAAAGGTTTTGCATGTTTTTTTATATGCCATTTTTTATCCAATAAAAATATATTATAAAAAAACTGATAATGATGGTATTTAGCTGATTCTGTTTCTATGACAGTTACAATCTGTTTTGCTTTTCAGCCACGCAATGGGAGGAGATCTGCAGGCTTCCGTTAAGAGGTAATACCATTTTTGGTTTGCTCTGCACCCAAGCAAATCTTGAACTGAATAGAGAGTTTTAGCTGGTGATTCTTAATTGTCACATTATTACATCGTGCACTCAGGAGATTTAGCAAAATTCCATAGTGCAGCAAAACAAAGCAAAAAATGGATTAAATGGTATTTTCTTACATTTCTTATATTACACTATTTCAAGTTCAACAGATTTCCTACACAATCATTAACTTATAGGTGCACCACACCAATATCATTTCATTTTTTTTTTTATAATTTTGATTTCATGGTTGGGAAGCAGGGTTTTTGTTTGTTTTTTTATTGTTACAAAATAAATTAAACGCATGAATGTTGGTAATATTTCATTCGGATTTATTTGGAACTTTATAATTTTAGACCATTCTAGAGTGATATAGAGCTTGGGAGTCAAAAATATTGTCTGTTTTTACAGGGAAAAACCTTGTCCATGGACAAGACAATTGTACCTTCAAATTTAGTTATCTCAGATATTATTCTTCCATAGAAACTAGCAAAACATTCTGTTTCATTCCATACCTGATGGATATTTTTGAAAAAACTGTGATACTGAAAATATTTTTTTTTCTTTACTTCACTTTTCTTTCTAGTGAAGTTTGAAAAGTGGTTCTCCCTTACAGAATAAGTTAAACTGTTCCAGTGAAAAATAATTTTATATTTAATATCACTCAAATTAGTTAAAATATTATGTTATACTAAAATCGAATTGTTTAACTGTTTGTACTATATATATTATTTGTACAAATATAAAAATAAAAATATTTGCTCAATGCTCTTATTGTCATGTGATAATTTGAACTAGTTTTTAATGAAACCAACAATACAAGTTTTAATGTACTCTTCTTTCTATCATAGGTTATCAATGGCTACTGGAACAGAAAAAGGCTGATCCACATAAAAGCAAATGGAATATTCTGTCTTCTTGAAACCTGTATAATTATTTAAAAGTCACTATAGAATGTAAAGGTTACAACTCTAAATTATTTTTGGCTAAAACAGTGAATACTTTGTTTATTGACTATATTAAAATCATAATAAAATATTTTTTTTGCTGTTCTAATGTTTATAATTATAGTGTGCAATTATTAAAACATGGCTGGTGCAGTTTATAACTGTGCATGTGATCTATTGTTGTTCATAAAGTATTTTGAGACCTATTTTTTTTTTTCTCTCTTGTAAATAAATGCCCTGGATCCGGTGTTTTTGAAGAAAGATTTTAAGCCCACAAAACAAAAGTCTTTTTATTTGCTGTATAAACAAGTGTGCCAGTAACAAATGGTTACCCTCTGTATTTTATTTTGTTTTTAATTTTCTCTGATTGTAGTGAATATTTAAGTTTAATAAAGATATGTTTTTAAAAAGTGTTGATATTACAGGAAAAAAAACATATAGCTTTTTGGAATTATTTTATTATAAAAGCATCATAAATATTGAAATAGTGCAATATGACAAAATAGCAATTCATAATAATAAGAATACTAATATATCAAACAATATACTGCCCTATATGTGTTTGGAAGGGGTTTATTTGGATTCTCAGTAACCTTCCTAAAGCCAATATATGGATATTTAAAATTGATAGAAGATGGCAAGATGTAAACAAACTACAAAATTATCACTGTATCAAATATCTTTTGGAGGGTAACCTTTACTGTTAATTTAGACCCCATAGCAGTTTGATTCCAAAAGGTTAGACATTACTATTATACATTTATATAGGAAAAGTATATTATGTTATATTAATCATTGTATAGCGCCAACAATCTATACAGCACTTGGTACAGATCAAAATAAAGCATGTTTCTCACAAGATTACAATCTGGAGCAGAGGTTAACAAACTTATATGATCATGCCCCCTTTCCAGTTTTATCAAAGTCTCACACCTACCCCTCAGTGTTCCAAGCCCTATTGACTCTTATGGGTCTATTCACTTTGGAGGTCAACTTCTTTTCCAAGATTCAAGTTAAGATTTAAGATTTTCCAAGTTAAATTCAGTACCCGAGTTTGACACAATAAAAAACCCAGATTTAAATCTCCCCCATTGAAAGTGATGGGAGGCAAAATGAGCAAAGCTATTTTTGAGACTAAGTCAAATTGGGCATCCGAGTTTGACTTGGTCTCAAAAATAGCTTTGATCATTTTGCCTCTCATTATTTTCAATGGGGAAGATTTGAACCTGGGTTTTTTATTCTAAGACATACTCGGTGCCATATTTGACTTGGTCTCAGAATGAAAGTTGACCTTCAAAGTCGAATTTTAGTGACTAGACCCGTCTGTCAATGGCTTAACCTCCATCCAGGGCCGACGCTACCGTAAGGCAGCACAGGCGGCTGCCTTAGGGCGCACCAATGGGGGGGCGGGAAAATCGCCCGCTCCCCCAGGCCCGTTTACTTACCTCCATGCTGCTGTTCATGTCCGTGGCTGAGAGGGAAGCGCTGTGCGCTCCCCTCAGGCCGTGCGCATTCAATAAAGTGTGTTGAAACTTTTTTTTTCAACACACTTTATTGAATGCGCACGGCCTAAGGGGAGCGCACAGCGCTTCCCTCTCAGCCACGGACATGAACAGCAGCATGGAGGTAAGTACTGGGGAAGGGGGGAGGAGGGAGGTATAATGAGCAATTCCTGGGCATCTGACTGGCACACTATTCCTGGGCATCTGACTGGCACAATATTCCTGGGCATCTGACTGGCATAATATTCCTGGGCTATGACTGGCATAATATTCCTGGGCATCTGACTGGCATAATATTCCTGGGCTATGACTGGCATAATATTCCTGGGCATCTGACTGGCACAATATTCCTGGGCATCTGACTGGCACAATATTCCTGGGCATCTGACTGGCATAATATTCCTGGGCTATGACTGGCATAATATTCCTGGGCATCTAACTGGCATAATATTCCTGGGCATCTGACTGGCATAATATTCCTGGGCTCTGAGTGGCATAATATTCCTGGGCATCTGACTGGCATAATATTACTGGGCTCTGACTGGCATAATATTACTGGGCATCTGACTGGCATAATATTCCTGGGCATCTGACTGGCACACTATTCCTGGGCTCTTACTGGCATAATATTACTGGGCTCTGACTGGCATAATGTTCCTGGGCATCTGAATGGCATAATATTCCTAAGCATCTGAATGGCATAATATTACTGGGCTCTGACTGGCATAATGTTCCTGGGCATCTGAATGGCATAATATTCCTGGGCATCTGAGTGGCATAATGTTCCTGGGCATCTGACTGGCATAATATTACTGGGCTCTGACTGGCATAATATTCCCATTGAAATACTGGTAAGTTTGTTGATTTAACTTTACTTCATTTTAAATATTGTATTTGTTCCCATTTTGTTTCTTCACTTCAAAATAAGATATATGCAGTGTGCATAGGAATTTGTTCATAGTCTTTGTTTTTACTATAGTCCGGCCCTCCAACGGTCTGAGGGACAGTGAACTGGCCTCCTGTTTAAAAAGTTTGAGGACCCCTGGGCTAAATACTGGCATATTGAGTGGCAAAATAGTGTGTCTCAGGTTATGTGTGAATTGGTGTAACTGTGTGTGTGTAAGTGGTAAGGGTGTCTGTGTGTGTGACTGCAAGGGTGTCTTTGTGTTTAAGGGTTTCAATGTGTGACACATTTAGAGCATGCGAGTTGAATATTTAGATGTATTTATTTTCTACACTATACATTATTCATATATATATATATATATATATATATATATAATTTAAGGAGGCTTAATGGTGCGGGAGGCGTGGCGGATCAGAGCAGGGGGGCACCAAAATGCACCTTCGCCTGTGTAGACGAAAATCCTTGCACCGGCCCTGCCTCCATCAACTGTGTTAGACTCACAAACAAAGAAGGGTGAGACAAAAAAAAGAACAGAACATCCAGACACTGTGCCTGGAGTATTCAGGCTCCCCTGGAGACATCAGATGCCTACCAGGTTTGGAAACACTAATCTAGAAGGAATAGGAGACTGAAGTCACACTGGGACAGCTCAGGGAGTTTTGCCAGAAGTTACCTTATGGGCAGGGCATCCATCAGAAATTTCAGGGCCCCTTACTGAAAAAAATTCTTCCTCCCATATCTCTCTCTCGTCCTCCTACCCTCCCAAAGTAATTTTGTCCACATCTTTGTATATGCCAATGATTTAAATACACTCCACAACATGCCCCATCACCTGTATTGCCCGATTACCCGCATTGCACATCCAAGACTTAATATGCCACAGCCAGTGTTAGTTTATACATTAATATGCCACTGATAATTTGTGCATTAATATGCCACCGATAATTTGTGCATTAATATGCCACTGACAATTTGTGCATTTAAATGCCATTGATAATTTGTGCATTAATATGCCACTGATAATTTGTCAATTAATAAGCCACTGATAATGTACTCATTAACATGTCACTGATAATTTGCTCATTAACATGCCACTGATAATTTGACCATTAATATGCCACTGATATTTGCTCATAAATATGCCACTGATAATTTGTCCATTAATTTGCCACTGATAATTTGCTCATTCATAGGCCACTATTAATTTGCTCATTAATATGCCACTGATAATTTGTTCATGAATATCCACTAATAATTTGTCCATTAATATGCCACAGCCAATCCCCCCTTCCTCCCCCCTTCCTCAGAAGTTACCTGGATGCTGCTCGTCCACGGCCGTATCCTCCACAGTGTTTCTGCATGCAGGAAATACAGCCACCGGATAAGACTTGCAGTCATTTCCGGCGGCTGTGACAGAAAGCTGGGGGACTGATGGCTGCTGCCCGATCGTGAAATTAATTGTAGCATTTTCAATGGTAATAGTGGTCAGATAAAGGGGTAGAGCTCAAAGGAGGAAAGATTCAATTTTGATTTAGATAGGTTAAGTTTAAGGTGGCGATCGGACATCCAGGAAGAGATGGCAGAGAGACAGGCAGTAACATCGTAAACCAAGAGATCAGGGAAGGAGCGATAGATCTGTGAAGATCAGTTTCACAATGTGGAGAGCAAATAATCTTCACAATGTCAGCAGGGAATAAGTATAAAATGTATTATTTAAATAGTGTTGTCCAAGAATTTAGAGATTAGAGGAGATTCACATACAGTGTATTAGTAATTCAAACATTCTTCCAAATGTAAGAACATTTTAAACCTTTCATGACAAAGTGGCATGTTGCTTTTCAAAAGACATAACAGAATTAAATATGTAGCCATTTCCAAATGTCTATAGTACTTAGGCTTCGTGAAATTACATTAAACTGCTTTCATCAGGATGTTAGAGAGTTCCAAAAATAGAAAGTTGTTAAACCTCCTAATTTTTCTCAGATTTTGTAATTACTTAGTTAGTCTGTAATTATTGCTTTTATTAAGCTAAGTTATTGTTTTAAAAAGCAAACATTTTCCCTGCAATCAAGTGTGTCCATATGTTTGTGTCTTTTGCTGGCCTTATCTAATGCCATGTTGGGAAGAGCTGCTTTAATCCTTAGAGTCAGTTCATTAATCTCTCTCTGTGCTTTGTATTACATAGGAGAAAAACTGCTACTAAACCATTATCAAGTCATCTTTTAATGCAATATCCATAGGACAGGTACATTTTTTATGGGGGGGGGGGGGGGGGGGGACACAGATCTGTTTCGTTTTTGTTTACTTTACCTAATAAAGCACTTATTAAATAGTTATTTTATCAGATAACATGGATTATGGATAAATCAGCACATTTAAGGAAATGTTTTTTGTAATTTTAACTATATTCATTTGTGACCAGACATGACAATGTTTATCAAAGTATCCTAAAGTTGTTACTCATCCATCACCGACCATGTCATATTTTTCTGTCTGTGATATATTGTGATGTAAGGTAAAGCAGATAAGTCTTCTCTGTTGATGTTTGTCTGTGACCAGTAGTTTCTGCTTGGAATTCTGGATGCCATAATAATGCTCATATTCTATTTAGAATGTGAAAGGAATATTGGTAGCTATGACATCTATGAGACAGAAGTTATTATGTAAGGCAGCAGCACACAGGAAGGTCTTCAATTCCTATGATTATAGAAGAATATGCAGGTATTCAAACACAATATGATTCATTGGGGGAGGGATGTAAAAGTGGAATAAAGTAAGAAAATAGTTTTATTTTAATTATGTTTATGTATCTTTCCCCAATTACTTTATAATTAGGCATGATGTTTTAGCACAGTGTGTCTGTATAAATACTGAGTTTCCATGGAAAAAAATTAGAGCTGAATACAATTTATAGAAGGCTTATAGGGACATTTATATAAAATATATAAGTATATGTATTAGAAGGGAAAGATACACATATCAATATTATACAGTTGGTAAACTGAGAAACCATTGAAAATAAGTTTAAAATTAGGTTTGAGCCAATATCATCGAGCATGTTGTCCACAGTGGTGAATGACATGTCCACAAAACCAGTATTGGTCCTTTTTCATGATCGTATCAGTAGAAACCTCTTTGTCTAATTCATGGTTTGTTCGCTCTATGATTTTTTACTACTCATTCATTTATACAAGTTCCTCTGTCTCCAAGAAACCCCACATGTTAAGATTTGCTTCATGCTGTCCATCTTCAGAAGTATGGGGCAGGGAAAGCATTAAAGCAGTGAATAAGACATCAGTCAACTAGACTAAAGACTTGTGCCCCAATTTCATCTCTGCCCAGTTGCTGAGTGCAAAGGTTTATTTGACCCCATGAATATCTCCGAAATGTAAAGCAGAGAAGGGCAGTGCTTATAATTAAATTTACATTTTCAGAGAATTTGCAGAGCAGCAAATAATTCAATGGATGTGTTACATTTATTTGAAATATGAAGGATCGACTCAGCTTTTCGAGTAAAATCAAACTTTTCTTTGTTGATGACCTAGTAGTGGTAGCAAGTATCTCTGGTGGGGAAAGGATTCTGTTCATTACTGAACACGTGTTGTCACTCCACATGACAATTGAGATCCCAGTATTTATATTTCAAGTATATGTCCTCATTTAACTTGGTGCAACCTTGAAAAACATTCTAGACATCTTTGATTCCCAGGCATTAGGAAATGTCATGAGATGACACATCATCCTTTGTCCTTTAAATTGCATCATGCTCCTATTCTTCTTCATATTGGCCTCAAGGTATGGAAAACAGAGACGGCTGAGATGTAAAAAAATGATCACCCTTTGAAAGTAACTAAGATATATATTTCAGAGTACATTGTTTATTTGGAAACTGAGTTTATTTGGATACAGAATGTGATAAACACTATAATACATTTATATTTCTTAACCATTTTAATACCAAAAAGGGGCAAACACATCACATAAAGTGACAAAATATTTATTTAACTTGCTAAAAACAAGTTTTTAATATATAACTGTATGTATTTAGACATTTATCATATAATGTCACTGATTGTTTACCATCTGTGTTATGATATAGCAAAGTGGAATTTGCTGGAGCATAATTAAAAAGAATGTAGTAAAATAAATAATAACCTGAATATTAGTCAAATATGTTTTCAGGATCCAAATGAAGATACAGAGTGGAATGATGTGTTAAGAGATTTTGGTATCATTCCTCCCAAAGAAGAGGAGAAGGATGAAGTTGAGGAAATGGTTTTACGACTGCAAGAGGAAGCTGCAAGTAAGGGATGGCTGTTTAAGTTAGCGTTTAGTGGGCAATTATACCTTGAAAGTGGCAATTTTCCTATTTACAGTATATAATCTAATTTCCAACACTGTTCACAAATGTCCATCACACAGTACATGGGTTTTATTGGACATGCTTTCACTATTTATGTTGAGGGATCATTTTCAGACCTGCCTTTTAAGTGTGTGACAGGGTGTGAGGAAGATCTTCAAATTCATTTGTTTTGTATTTTTTAACACGTGTTTCCCTGGCATCCTATGTGGCAGCCTAACCACTGGTACTCGTCCTTGTGACCTCAATAGGACAGGTGTTGATTCAAAGTTGAGCTCCTACAGCCTATAAAGATACCCAGAAGGCACCTTGTGTATTTTTCTGTCATTCTACGGAGGATGTGTGCAAGGAACAGGCCCCTGCTTTGGGGGCCATCACTAGTAAGCCCATCGAAGACCGGAAATCAGACACTGGAATCGCGGCAAGAAATCATGATGTAACGCAGGATGCCAGCAGTGGCAGTTCCAAACAGCAGGCCTGCTGATTTTTTAGTTGTTTTCACCCTGTTTCTGTATGAAGGTCTTATTTCTGCTCCAGTGTTCATGTGGCTGCAAGGGATATTGACTCCCAGGCCATGTATTACTTTCTGAGTATTACTCTGCTTCAGTGTGTGGTCCACACATATGGAGTCTGTCTATTGACTGAGCACATTACAGGTATCTATATTGGAGAATTCTCTGTCTGCACACATATATTATAAATGTCCATTTATTTACCTTTGCACATATTAATGTACATTGATTGGTTTAAGGTGGAAAAATGTCTGACATTGCTCCATTTCCTGCTACTCCAAGTGAGTCTAAAGGATAGAAACTAGGCAAGTCAAGGCTTTTGATCTGCCAGGCATGTGAGCAGAGTATGCCAGATAAATACAAAAAGTACATTTGTGTGAACTGTATAAAAGAAGCAATAGATGGTGGGTCAGAAATCAAGCACTTTGTACCCTGGCTCCAGGGTGATGTACAGAAGACCTTTCAGGAGGCCCGTTCAGCAGCATTCCGATGTTCAATCAGAACATCGGAATGGCAAAAAACATTCGAAGAGGCATACTCAGACTCAGAATTGGGTAAGTAGGATTATATTGTCCTAAATTATATCAGTTCTTCAGATGAAGACCTTAAACAGGACGATGTATCCATCTGCCAAGTGGAAGAAGTACCATGTACTGAAAATTGTGATGGAAGAATAGGGTTCAAAAGAGTATACTCATACCACAATGCTTGGATTCAAGAAGCTGCAACAAGCCTTCCCAGTCCATCTTGTATTTAAGGAGTTGAGGAATGGATGGAGCATGAGAAACAACCTTTTATATCTACAGCCTTCAAGAAGAATATGCATTAGGTTTTCCAGCAGGTAGTCAGATGCATGGGGACTCCGTGTCTAGAGCTTATGGCAACAAGGGAGAATGCAAAAATAACCTGTTTCAGATCCCTAGACAGACGGAACAACCCAGAAATCCTGCACGCAATGACGAAAACTTGGGAATTTGATTTGGCTTATTTATTCCCACAAATTCCTTTTCTTCCCAGATTACTGAGGAAGAAAAAACAGGATTGGGTGATTCTAATTACCCCATTTTGGCCCTGACACTCCTGGTTCACCAAAATCTTACTACCTGGTCTTCCCCGATTGGGAAGTATTAAAGAATCAAGGAATAGATTCTGAAGTCATTGAGATTTTGCTCAGAGCAAGAAAACAGTCTGCTTCTAAGATTTATTCCCGAATATTGGAACAATTTTTTTTTATTTTTTATAACAAATACTTTATTTGTAAATAACATAATGCACAAATCCCACTATTCTGTATATTTTTTTTATATGTTTTTTTTTTTTTTTTATTGCAAAATACAAAAACCCATAAAAATCCATCGGTCCACTAAATAAATACAAAAACATTCAATCTCTGTGACTATAAATATATATTATACATCTCTTACATTCCTCTGCACATCGATATACTACATCCATACCACTATTTCCTGAGACATGTGAGGCACCAAATGGACCTGTCCTCTCACTATATTGGTTCGATCTCTAAGCCCTGATTTTGTATCTGGAGCACTAGTTGACATCAATAACCCAAGGAATAATCCTAATCTATCTTTTCATTTTATCGATGATCATATTCTACTTATTCATTTTCCACATTCCCCACCCAGGGCCGGCCTTAGGGGTGTGCGACCGCCCGCCAGCTAAAAAAAAAAAGGCTGGAAGAGGCACTGTATTGGGGAGATCAAAAGATCCCCCCTCACCAGCCCTCTGCTCGGCATGCTCTGCTGGATCCAGGGAGGGGGCAGGGCCGTCTTTAATAGTGATTGGACCCTGGGCAAGCATTTGCTTGGGCCCCCTGGACCCTGCCCCCTCCCCTGCATGCAATCCCGCCATCCATCGCAATGTTACCCCCCCCCCCCCCCCCCCCCACACACACACACACACATATGCCATAATTGTTGTGCCATTCAGGTGCCAGTAATATTGTAACTTTCGGATGCCAGTAATATTGTGCCAGTCAGAGCCCAGTAATATTGTGCCAGTCAGAGCCTAGTAATATTGTGCCAGTCAGATGCCTGCAATATTGTGCCAGTCAGATGCCTGCAATATTGTGCCAGTCAGAGCCCAGTAATAATGTGCCAGTCAGATACCAGTAATATTGTGCCAGTCAGATACCAATAATATTGTGCCAGTCAGATACCAATAATATTGTGCCAGTCAGATACCAGGAATATGGTGCCTGTCAGATGCCTGTAATATTATGCCAGTCAGATGCCTGTAATAGTGTGCAGTCAGAGGCCAGGAATATTGTGCCAGTCAGATGCCTGTAATATTGTGCCAGTCAGATGCCTGTAATATTATGCCAGTCAGATGCCTGTAATATTATGCCAGTCAGATGCTTGTAATAGTGTGCCAGTCAGAGCCCAGGAATATTGTGCCTGTCAGAGCCCAGGAATATGGTGCCTGTCAGATGCCTGTAATATTATGCCAGTCAGATGCCTGTAATAGTGTGCAGTCAGAGGCCAGGAATATTGTGCCAGTCAGATGCCTGTAATATTGTGCCAGTCAGATGCTTGTAATATTATGCCAGTCAGATGCCTGTAATATTGTGCCAGCCAGAGCCCAGTATTGTGCCAGTCAGAGCCCAGTAATATTGTGCCAGCCAGAGCCCAGTAATATTGTGCCAGTCAGATGCCCAGTAATATAGTGCCAATCAGATGCCCAGTAATATAGTGCCAGTCAGATGCCTGTAATATTATGCCAGTCAGATGCCTGTAATATTGTGCCAGCCAGAGCCCAGTATTGTGCCAGTCAGAGCCCAGTAATATTGTGCCAGCCAGAGCCCAGTAATATTGTGCCAGTCAGATGCCCAGTAATATAGTGCCAATCAGATACCCAGTAATATAGTGCCAATCAAATGCCAAGTAATATAGTGCCAATCAGATACCCAGTAATATAGTGCCAATCAGATGCCCAGTAATATAGTGCCAATCAGATGCCAAGTAATATAGTGCCAATCAGATACCCAGTAATATAGTGCCAATCAGATGCCCAGTAATATAGTGCCAATCAGATGCCAAGTAATATAGTGCCTGTCAGATACACAGTAATATAGTGCCTGTCAGATACCCAGTAATATAGTGCCAATCAGATGCCCAGTAATATTGTGCCAATCAGATGCCAAGTAATATAGTGCCAGTCAGATACCCAGTAATATAGTGTCAGTCAGATACCCAGTAATATAGTGCCAATCAGATACCCAGTAATATAGTGCCAGTCAGATACCCAGTAATATAGTGCCAGTCAGATGCCAAGTAATATAGTGCCAGTCAGATGCCCAGTAATATAATGCCAATCAGATGCCAAGTAATATAGTGCCAGTCAGATACCCAGTAATATAGTGCCAATCAGATACCCAGTAATATAGTGCCAATCAGATACCCAGTAATATAGTGCCAATCAGATGCCAAGTAATATAGTGCCAATCAGATGCCCAGTAATATAGTGCCAATCAGATGCCCAGTAATATAATGCCAATCAGATGCCAAGTAATATAGTGCCAGTCAGATACCCAGTAATATAGTGCCAATCAGATACCCAGTAATATAGTGCCAATCAGATGCCAAGTAATATAGTGCCAATCAGATGCCCAGTAATATAGTGCCAATCAGATGCCCAGTAATATAGTGCCAGTCAGATACCCAGTAATATAGTGCCAATCAGATACCCAGTAATATAGTGCCAATCAGATGCCAAGTAATATAGTGTCAATCAGATACCCAGTAATATAGTGCCAATCAGATACCCAGTAATATAGTGCCAATCAGATGCCAAGTAATATAGTGTCAATCAGATACCCAGTAATATAGTGCCAGTCAGATACCCAGTAATATAGTGCCAATCAGATACCCAGTAATATAGTGCCAGTCAGATACACAGTAATATAGTGCCAGTCAGATACCCAGTAATATAGTGCCAATCAGATACCCAGTAATATAGTGCCAGTCAGATACACAGTAATATAGTGTCAATCAGATACCCAGTAATATAGTGCCAGTCAGATACCCAGTAATATAGTGCCAATCAGATACCCAGTAATATAGTGCCAATCAGATGCCCAGTAATATTGTGCCAATCAGATGCCCAGTAATATTGTGCCAATCAGATACCCAGTAATATAGTGCCAATCAGATGCCCAGTAATATAGTGCCAATCAGATACCCAGTAATATAGTGCCAGTCAGATACCCAGTAATATAGTGCCAATCAGATGACCAGTAATATAGTGCCAATCAGATACCCAGTAATATAGTGCCAGTCAGTGGTCCACACCTCCCTCGGTACGCCACTGGCAGGGGCGGGCTGGGCCGGGGGGCAGGGAGGCAATTGCACCCCAGGCCGCCCTAATGTTTGTAAAACACGGCCGCTGGGCCAGTGTTAAAAAAAAACAAAAAAAAAAACGCGCTTGCAGGCAGAGACGGAGGTGAGAAGGGATCGGAAGATCCCCTCTCACCTCCGCTCTGCCTGCAAAACTGCACGGGGAGCCAAACAGGCAGCACAGAGAAACCTCCGTGCTGCCTGTTCGGCTCCCCGTGCAGTGTGCCGACACGGAAGGGCCGACAGTCACGTGATCGGCGCTCTGACGTCAGACGCGCGCCGATCACGTGACCTGTCGGCACAACCGCCGGGAGGCCGAACAGGCAGCATGGAGCACCATGCTGCCTGCCACTAGCCACCAGGGAAGTCCTCCTGCCACTAGCCACCAGGGAAGTCCTGCCACTAGCCACCAGGGAAAAAGGTAAGAGATGGGGAGGGGGGGAGGGCAAATAACACTGGAATATTATTGGGCAAATTTACTGGGGCATATTAAATGGCAGAATAACACTGGCATATTATTGGACAAATCGTCTGGGGAATATTAAATGGCAGAATAAGACTGGCATATTATTGGGCAAAATGGCTTGGGAATATTAAATGGCAATTAACACTGGCATATTGGGCAAATTAGCAGAGTCATATTAAATTGCAGAATAACACTGGCATATTATGGGACAAATTGGCTGGGGAATATTAATGGCAAATAATATTGGAAATGTGTATGTAATGGGGTGATGGACAGAGCCGATCCTGGGCGGGTGCACGGGGTGCACCGCGCCCAGGCGCACGGGAGGAGAGGCGCTGAAGCAGGGAGCTCTCTCCCTGCAGTCCTCCTCCTTGTTAAAGCAAGCACAGAGCGACGGGTGCTGTGTGTATTTTTGTATGACTGTGTGTATTTATGTATGTGTGTATAAGGGTGTCTGTGTAAATGTATGTCTGTGAGGGTGACTAAGTGTGTAATTGTGTTTGTGTGACTGTGTGTATTTATGTATGACTGTGTGTATTTATGTATGTGTGTGACAGTGTGTATAAGGGTGTTTGTGTAAATGTATGTCTGTGAGGGTGACTAAGTGTGTAACTGTGTGTGTTTATGTATGACTGTGTGTACAAGAGGCCAGCATGGAGAACGGAAAGATAGAGATGGAAAAAGTTATAAGGGATGAGGGGAGAGACAGACATGGGGTATGAGTGGAGAGAGAGAGAGACAGACATGGGGTATGAGTGGCGAGAGAGAGACAGACATGGGGTATGAGTGGCGAGAGAGACAGACATGGGGTATGAGTGGAGAGAGACAGACCGACATGGAGCATGAATGGAGAGAGAGACAGAGACATGGAGCATGAGTGGAGAGAGAGATAGACATGAGGGAATAGGGAGAGAGAGACAGACATGAGGGTACGGGGAGAGAGAGACAGACATGAGGGAATGGGGAGAAAGAGACAGACATGAGGGTATGGGGAAGAGACAGACAGACACAAGGGTATGGGGAGAGATAGACATGAGGGTACGGGGAGAGACAGACAGACATGAGGGTATGGGGAGAGACAGACAGACATGAGGGTATGGGGAGAGAGAGAGACACGTGAGTGACTGACTTGGTGGAATATTATTTATCACTCCTTATGTACTTCTTTTCCAATGATGCTCAGCCAGACTAATGAGAGACTTTGGCTGGTTGGGAATCATGGGAACGGTAGTTAAAACTCATTTTGCTAGCCAGCAAAAAGTCTCCCATGTTGCTGGCTGAGCATCATAGAAATAAATAAAACCACTACACAGTATTATGGCAAAATATATATCTTTATTTAAAATAAACGTTGGTCCTTTACATTAAAATACAGTTTTCTCTCTCCCCAATATTGAAATGGGCATGTCTGGAACAGAAATGTCTAAAGGGGAGGAGTTCATAATATAGCCACGCCCACCCTTGGGCGCCAAAGGAAAACCTGCACCCAGGCGCCCGTGACCCTAGGATCGGCCCTGGTGATGGAGGCATGTAAATGTGGTGATGGGGCATGTCCTGGTGTGCAACGTGGGTTATGGGTCATGTCGTAGGTGTGCAACGTGGGTAGGGGGGGTGCCCAAATTTTGGGATATTGGGTGTCTAAATCCTGGCATATTGAGGGGCATAATCCTGGCAAATTGAGGGGCATAATCCTGGCATATTTAGGGGGAAATCCTGGCATATTGAGGGGGCATCATCTTGGCATATTGAGGGGAAAATCCTGGCATATTGGGTGTCTAAATCCTGGCATATTGAGGGGCATAATCGTGGCATACTGAGGGGCTTAATTCTGGCATTTTGTAAGGGAAAATTCTAGCATATTAAATGGCAAATCCTGGCATATTGTGGGGGAAAATCCTGGCAATATTCGTTATAAAACAATGAAAAGATGGGGAGGCCGTGGATGGGGAGGTGATTCGATGGTGCAATGGGCCACTTGACTGGATTTGCCCCCAGGCCTAAGGCTGCCAGCCCTCCCCTGGCCACTGGGTCAAACACTTTCAAGAGTTACATGGGGGTATTACCCAAACCTGTTAGTAGACAAATAGATTGAATGAAACTAGTTGAAAGTCCAGATGTAGCTTCCTCTCAGACATACTGTGTTTATGGTTGTCCAATAACCTGTTGTGCACATTATATTGTCTTATTGGATTATACACAGATGTTTTGCTCTGTAGCAAATAGGGTTACTAAATTACCCTATTTAAATGCATAAAATGAATTGTGCCAGCTTCCACAACCGCTGTCTGTGTGATTTCATAATCCAGGCATAGAACAAGAGCAGCACAATTAACTCTTGTGAACTACAATATAAGAAGGTGGAGATACATTGAAATATCAGCTAAAATTGTATAAAGACTGTAGGTCCCAGAGGTGAGAGGGACAGGTTAGGAACAGTCACATAATGGAATGTTTTTCCAAAGTTAAGGATATGAATTTTTGATTAAACTTCCACCCCCTGTAATTTGCAGTAATTACACCAGTGTAGACAAATAAACCATTAAATGGTCACTTTTCGGACAACATTCTAAAAGTGGGATCAGCAGGAACATTGAGTTGAGGGTCTACTCAATAAAGAGAGTATTGCAGGGAATTGAGAAGGTAATTTCAAACTTAAAGCCAAAGTAGCTGAGTTGGAAAATCTCTCCCATTCAGCTGCATTGGCAAATTGTTCCAACATGGCTACATTGGCCTAAAGTATACATTTCCCATCTCAATTCCCTCCAATTCTCTCTTTGTTGAAGAGAACCTTTGTTTTCCAAAGTTATCTTTTAGAAGAAATAATCCAAATGTTTTAGTGTAATTTTCAGGTACAAATGACAGTGTATCAGTTTATAGATATTTTTTATGTACATTGTGTAATCTGATCTGCTAGCAAATATACAGGAAATTGTTATTAAATCATTTTATTCCTAGCCTCTACCACAATGCCTTTCATAGAGATGAAAGCTACACACATGCCCAGGCGCCTGCACATATGCCTGGCCACAAATGGTGACCGTAGCATCCCAGAAGGTAAAGAATGGTACTCATATAGCAGGTAATTGGGATGCTGGCTCCCACATGTACTGATGGCTGCATATGCTGGCATCTGTTGCACCTGTCATTTTGGAGGTGGCCAAAGAAATCCTCTGTTAAATAAATTACATTAACTTTTTTTTTTTCCCACCAACAATATACATAGTGCCAGGTACAGAGGATAGAGTGGAACTAAGTAAGACCAACAAGAACAGACTGATGCATGAGCTAGGCCCTGCTCACTAGCTTATCTTTTTAATCTAAATAATCGCACATCATTTTGCCAGCAAATAGATTTGCTGCATATACATCCATAAGGTTTAATATTTGTTTGACAAGTTGAAGATGAATGTTTTAATATCAATTTGACAAATTTGTTCTTTGCAACTTGATTACATAACAAAAGAGTGTTTTTTTGACATTACATGATGCCCCTATTGAATGAATTACACATGACATATACTAAAACAAACTGCTGATTTTGAAAAAGATGGGTAAAAATACATGGGGTAAAAATACATGGGGTAAAAAAAACTCCATTTCTACAAATGATTAAATTCAATGAATTAAAGTTGTATCACTTAGTGAGCTGCTTATAGCTTTGTGGAACTCTTTATCAAACAATGAACAAAGAAAATGATCTCCATTTAATTATGTGTACATCTCCATACTTAGTTAAACCATATGAAAGAATGACCCTAGGATCGTTAAAAGAAGCAGAGGACATATTTCAGGATGATGAGAGAGCGATTGAAATTTACAGGTAATCCTTTTATCCCTAATTAATCTAGTTAATTGCAGAGGACCATTTTAGTTACAGGATTCACTTGATGGATACCATTCTAGTGATCTGTTCAATGTTCACTTGACAGTAAATGGTCTAGTGATCTGTTTAATGTTTATTTGATTGCTGGTGATCTAGTGATCTGTTCAATGTTCAGCTGATGGATAGTGCATTGTGATCTGTTAAACATTTGACTCTAGTGAGTTTTGTTCCAGTGAACTATGTTATATGTATAATACTGCAATATTCTATATAGTTATTTAGTCTTTAGTATTAGTATGTTAGACTGGACCCAGGCAGAGCCATCACAGGGCACAACCTCAGTCAAGGCTGGTGACAGAATGAAGAGTAACTATGGAGCAAGCCAAATGTCAGTGAACCATAAGTGAGGTTAAAACAAAAAACCCTTTGCTTCTCACCTTTATAACGTTGGGAATAAAAATGAGAGGCTTTGGTTATATGAATTGGCCAAAGCATAATTCAGCTTATCCGTCACTCTCAGAAGTGTAAGATGTTGCCATCACCTGCCATCTAGTAGCCTTACACTGCAGTCTTTATTGCTATGAAAACAAACCAACATTAATCACCAGGATCCAATACACAGTATTAAAAAAGCCAAAAGCTGGGTTTGTAGCATACGTTTTTATTAACGGTCATGTGTCATGTGTCACCTGTTATATTATTGTGTATTTATTTTTGAAATTGTAAAAGGAGAAATTTATATGACATTCTATACATTGCTTTGTAACCATTTTATTTATTAACCACGTTGTGACCCAGAAGACGCAAGCACCAAAACACCATTTTTTGCCCCTCGCCCCGATCACAAGGTGATCAGTTGCCTGGGACACAGTTGGAGAGACCTGATCAGGGACTTAATGGTCACTGTGGGGCCCTGCCAAAAAAATTTGCAAGACCTCCCGACGTCACTTTTGACATCACGGAGGCGTGCCCTAACCCGGAAGTTCAGACACAGTGCGCTTTAGCCGGTGCCCGCTTTGAGCATGACAGTTGGGATCCTGCTGCAAGATCTGAGCCCAGCTCATCACGGGGAGCCGCAATGTGGTGTTAACTGAAGGACGTTCTACGCAGTCCTAGCGTCTGTTGGGACTAGAAAAATAGGACTGCATAGAATGTTCTAGCATCGCAAAAGGGTTACAAATAAACCATTTTTCTCTTGATCAAACTATTTTACCAGTTTTCATTAGTGTGTGTGGAGGGTGTAATTACATATGGTGAGTCGTTCTGGCTCTTAGTACCACCAGTGCAAAAGTTACTGCCATACAACGAGGCGTGTCACAACTGGAACAGTTATAATGCGAGATTTGAGATGTGGCACCTATATTTTTATCATCTTAAGTTATTCTCCAGGGTATCCCCAGATGAGGGTCCCTGGCTCACCACACCTCAAAGGACAGTACCACACTGAAAGCGCCTATGGCAGGCTGCAATGTGTTGCTGTGTTCCTTGCCATCCATTTTGGTCAGTACTGCCCTGCTAACTTTAAAATAGTGTAAGTGAGCAAGAAAATTGTCAGCCTCTCCCGAATAGGTACCATCCTATCAGGCAGGCTATTTCTGTACTGTCCGCTATAGGTATGAGTTGTGGCTTCCATACTATTCTCACCTTTGGCACATGTATAACTTTAATATACATTAGTATCTGTATGGGAATCTCCATCCTTGTATGACAAAACATGAAACTTATGGTAAATTACAATATAAGTTATAATCAATACTTTCTACCTTGTATCTTGTTTTCCTTTCTTTTTCACACAGATAACAACTTTTTAAAGTGAATGGTATTTGTATGTAGAGAGTGCCATCTAGTGTTCATACTACATTCATTCAGCATCAATGAGAATTAGTACCAAAATATTGTGTGTGCTTAAATAAAAATATAGGTTTGCCTAGTAAGACAAAGTTTTGGAAAAAAAAAAAAACACATTAGTCATAAATATAATTATTTGCATTAATTATATTTATTATAATACAGAGAGCTCTCATGCAATCACATCAGATAACAGTTATTTGTGTAAAACATTCAATCGTCTATTTCCAAACTGTATTATGTAATCCTCACCTATACTTTTACAATATATAATTTGTGTGTTCATTATACAGTGAATTGTGCTGAACTGACTAACGGTTGCAAAACTTAAAACACAATAGAGAAGTTTGAAAAACTCCTGACTTTTGCCCATTTTGACCTAAATTTAGCAAATTGGTTGTTGCACCTGAACTGTTTCTTTGAAAATCTTGCTCAATGAAAACAGAATTTCCAGGAATATTCACTTGGGTTTGTGCATAACACTTTATTTCCTACAAATTCTGACTGAGCCACTGATTTACTATGGCCCCCTTTTTACATAGTTACATAGTACTCGAATCCTATTCCTATGCCTTGTTTACCGCTGTTTGTCCAAATGATAAAAATCATTACATTTCTTTCACATGAATAGACAGAAAAGTAACATATCAGTGTTTTTAATTTTTCTTATTGTATTTTTGAAGGCAACAACGCATCCAAGAGCTAAAATCACAACAGAAAAGACAAATGTTTGGTGAGCTTGTTGAGATTCCTGGTACCCTGTATGTGAAAGAAGTCACCAATGCCAAACCAGATGTCTGGGTTGTGATTCATCTTTACAGATCATGGTAAGGTAAATCTTGGTCACATGCATCCATTATTTTTTTTGCTTTACTGTGGCTTACATTCAGTGACAATAGACCCATTCAAGTGGTCTCAGCCAATCCAATGAGACCTCTCAACTCTCCTGATTGGCTGAAAGTTCAGGTGGTGTCTGTGTGTGTGTGTGTCAGTGTGAGTGGGAGAGAGTGTGTGTGTCAGTGTGAGTGAATATGTGTGTACTGGATAAAGGGGTTAACACCTCTGACACTGCCTATATTTGTCTAGCTACCCAGGGTTAAACTGCTCTGACACTGCCTATATATGTCTAGCCACCCAGGGGTTAACAGCTCTGACACTGCCTACATCTGTCTAGCCACCCAGGGGTTAACTCCTCTGACACTGCTTATATCTATCTAGATTTTGTTTTCATTTTAATCATGGTCAGCCTATACTCTGGCCAATACAGGGAAGGATTTAATATCTGAGATTCATATTATAAATGCTATGCTGCTACTGCTGCTACTTTTTCATTTAGATTGTATGTCTATATCCATATTAAACGTGCAAGTGGTTTTAAATATAGTACTGACTAAATTGGTCTTTATGCAAAATGGTCAGTTAACTATACCATGCAGACCCTTTTATGAGCATTCTGAGGTTTTCTGATAATAACAGCATGGGTCTATTTATTACACATATTGTCACGATTTCCTTTATAGAGATGCCATTGTCAGTGGAATGTAAACGCCACAAAACATATAGCTTTCCTCAAACCATGGTATTTCTATGCTTTGTATCAATCACCTGTTTATCTGTATTCTTTTTTTCCTCTGAAGAAGCTCTTACATTGATCCATCAATAATTATATATATATTAATTTATTTATTTTTACTTCTTGTGAGAAATTTTCTCTGATGGATCAACTTTGTATATTTCCCTCTACATTGTTCGCAGAGACAAAGAAATCAGTGACTCAAACTTCCCTCTTAGTACATTAGCAGAAATCACCCACCAGCAATAGAAAGGGCTTTAAGAAGCATGACTAATGCACAGGGAATTTTTGTTAAGAATGATTATTCCATATATACCATCTGAAATAAGGTCACTGTCAAATGGTGGGTAATTAAGTGTTGTGAGTACTCTTAATATGAGAATTATAAACAGCACCTGGACATTTTCTATCATCTTAAACTGTGCAAGGCATGTGGAATTCTTTATATATGTATATGCACTTCTATTGTGTGTGGGTATATATATGTATATGTGTGTTTATATCTATTTATATAGTTTTATGTAGTTTTTTTAATATAGGTCATTTGTCATGTATGGGGCTTAACATTTTTGATGGTGGTCGTGCAGTGTATATAAAGGTATCCATATTTTAATTTGCTATGTTTAAATGTCTCACAATGTACTCTCACAATGTCTGCCCTCCCAAGGACATACTTTGAATTTATTCTATTTTTTATATATTTTAATGTATATTACATTATAAATTTATATGATCCACGGCACATACTTGAAAATTAGAGCACACTCAATGTATCCGTCCTACTCAAACACTTTCAAAGTAAACCTATAATGTATGTCTATGAGAAAGTAGTAAAAGGGAAGGTTTATAGCATGAATGTGTGGGCAGACAACTGCATTATGGGAAAAAAAGGCTAAAAATGTAAATACTATATCATTTTTACATATTATGGAAGTGTTTAACATTCATGACAAATGCACATAAATTATGCAAAATGTGCAGAATTTAACAGGGCCAAATATTTATTAGAGAATATAAATGAACACTAATTTAATAAGTGTACAGCATGAATCTATGCCTAAGTAATAATGTGTTTTGTAACAAGCTTGGATTTCTCATGTAAAATGAAAGCAAAGTATTATCATAAATATAATTTACAATTAAAAATAAAATAATATTACAAAATGATTTCCATTTTTTTTGAAGCATACCAATGTGTGTTCTACTAAATCAGCACCTACAAATACTGGCAGAGAAATTCCCTGAAACTAAATTCCTAAAAGCCATTGTTGACAGTTGCATTCACAAATACCAAGATCATTGTCTACCGACATTACTTGTCTACAGAAATGGGCAGGTTGAAGATGAGTTCATCGGTGCTAAACAATGTGGAGGAACAGACTTAAGGCTGGAAGGTAACAACTGAGCTATTTACTGTGATGTTTTATCAATTATATCTGCATTTGTTGTATTGCATTGTCTGTAAAGCACAAACAGTTTATCAATACAATTATTTATGGGATGTTAGTGGTTCTGCAAAAGGTCACCCCTCAGACTGCTAGTACAATCAGAATGGAATCCATAAGATGTAGCAATGGAAAGCATATGGTGTAGCTGAGAACATTGTGCCTATGCTATTTGTCATGACTCAAGAGAGCTGGTTCCCCAATGTAGATGAAGAAAAGTGAGGTTAGAAGAAAAGTCCCTAACTGCAGATCTGTAGCAAGTGTTGATCAGTATAGAACATTTAATATGGCAGTAACCATGGGTACAGAAAATACTAGCACCAGTGGGGACATGGTGTTTAGGGATGACAGCACACTACCTCAACCATCACAATTAAGCTGCATCAAGCCCAAAATTGTTTATTCCTGTAGCTTTCCTTACTGATGCCGCTGCCTGCTTTGGCACTTGCAGAGTTCTGCAACGCCATCTTTTGGAGCCCGTTTACAATCGGATGACTCCAACACGTCCAACAGGCACTGCTGCACATTCAGAGGTAGCAATCGTTCGTGCATAGATCATCCCTTTATTGTCTTGTCCCCACTTCCCTATCAGACTGGAGAGCGGACTTACTATTTGAGAGGGTTATTTAAACTTGCTCATTTATTTTGAGCTTGGCTGGTTATAGTTTGTTTCCTGAGCATCTGTGCCTTGACTTCTGTTCTCATTTTTGTATACTGACTGGAAAATTGGAAATTAGCAAATGTTGTGCCCATTCACAAGAAAGGTAGTAAGGAGGAGGCGGGCAACTATAGACCAGTAAGTCTTACTTCAGTAGGAGGGAAAATAATGGAAATCATGTTAAAGAATAGGATTGTTGAACATCTAAAATCACATCAATTTCAAGATCAGAGACAACATGGGTTTACTTCAGGGAGATCATGCCAAACTAATCGTATTGATTTTTTTGATTGGGTAGACATTGATTACCTAGATTTCAGTAAGGCTTTTGACACTGTCGCACGTAGAAGGCTTATCAATAAACTGAAATCTTTGAGTTTGGATTTCAATATTGTTGAATGGATTAGACAATGATTGAGTGACAGGCAACAGAGGGTTGTAGTCAATGGGGTATATTCGATGCAAGGTCTTGTTACTAGTGGGGTACCTCAGGGATCTGTACTTGGACCCATTCTTTTTAATATTTTAATTAGTGATATTGCAGAAGGTCTTGTTGGTAAGGTATGTGTTTTTGCTGATGTTACAAAGATTTGCAGCAGGGTTGATATTCATGGAGGGATACGCCAAATTGTAAATAATTTAGCTAAACTAGAAAAATTGTCAGAGCTGTAGCAACTGACATTTAATGTGGACAAGTGCAAGATTATGCACCTTGAGCGTAAAAACCCAAAAGCAGAATATTTGGTACAGTCCTAACCTCAACATCTGGGGAAAGAGATTTAGGAGCAAGAATTTCAGAGGACTTAAAGGTAGGTAGGCAATGCAAAAGAGCAGCAGGAAATGCTAGCAGAATGCTTGGTTGCACAGGGAGAGGTATTAGCAGTAGAAAGAGGGAAGTGCTCATGCCACTCAGAGCACAGGTGAGACCTCACTTGCAGTATAGTATGCAGTACTGGAGACTGTATCCAGAAAAAGGCTACTAAACTGGTTCATGGGTTGAAGGATAAAACTTAACAGGAAAGGTTAAAGCATCTTAACATGTATAGCTTGGAGGCTATTTTTGATGCTTAGATGCTATTTTTGTTTTTTTGCCCTATAACTAAGAAAAAAGGAAACAAGCATATTTCTGAACTTGGGAAAAAATGTAGAAACTATTTATATGGGGTCTTTTTTAATGATTGTATTTGTGTAAATAATTTTTTAGGTCAAAGTTAGAAAGAAAATTTTTTTTTTTTTTCATCATATTTTTTGTTTTTTTTTTGTAGTAAATTATAAGATATGATGAACATAATGGTATTTAATGAAAGCCCTTCTTATGACGATAAAAACAACATTTAATTTGTGTCGGTACAGTATGTGAGAAAGAAGAAAATTTTGGCTAAACACAAACAACCCAGAAATGTCAAAACAGCTCTTGTCACCAAGGGAAAGACAAGGTCAAAATGTCTTGTTACTAAGGGGTTAAGCCTGCATCTGATAGGCACAAGGCTATAATATAGGGAACTGGGGACTAATAAAAGTATTTAGAAAATTGGGCAGACTAGATAGACCTAAGATGGTTCTTATCTGCCGACACATTCTATGTTTACTTTCATTAGTCCCTGGCCTTATCTTATATCTAGGATAGCCTTATACCTATCCCATACATGCTTAAATCCCTTTACTCTATTAACCTCTACCACTTCTGCTGGAAGACTATTCCATACATCCACTACCCTCTCTGTAGCCTTAAGCCTATCCCATGACTGTTTAACGTCTTCACTGATATTACTTATAGAAACATAGAATGTGTCGGAATCCCCTTAATGCTCAGCCAGTATTGCCTGACTAAGTCTTATGGGAACTGCATTTAATAACATATGGGATACTATGTGTTAGCTGTGAACTACAATTCTTATGATGTCAAGTCAGCCAAAAATGTCAATGGTGTTGGCTGAGAATCATAGGTAGTGAAAGCTACAGTAATGTGCAACATCTATCACAGACCTCCACAAGATGGGGTAATACAGAGTTCATAACTCTGTAACAGGGGACTGCAGCTCATTCTCACGGGGTAATGTAATTTTGGGTGACTCCCCCCAACCTCCTCTCCGACTGATATTGATCCACTATGGCCGGAAGTTTCTGGAAGAAAAGATTGCAACCCTAATTTAATATGCTTTTATTTGTCCAAATGTTTTAGACTGGAGTGATTCTCTGGTAAGCCCATGTATCTGTATAATAATGCGTATGTAAGTTATTATAATGTGGTTTTTTAATATAAAGGTGTTACACAAATGCAAATTATCAGTTTTCTTTTGTCTGTATAATAAGTTTTTGTTATCATTATTCAGATTTAGAATGGAAACTTAACGAAGCAGGAGCAGTAAAGTCAGACCTGGAAGAAGACCCCAAGAAGAAAATTGTAGATTTGATGATGTCCTCAGTGAAGAAAAGCTCTATTCATTGGAAAGACAGCAATACAGAAGTTTCAGATTGAAATACAATGATTATTTAAAATGATGCTGGCTCTTTTCTTGTACATACAGTATACTGACCACTTTGAAACATGTGTCAGAGATTGTCTTACACCGTAACATCAGCAGTAATGACTCCATTTACTGGTTTTGCTGTGTCTCTCAATAAACTTGGCTATATATTAAGAAGAAATGACAAAAAGGGTAACTTAGAGTAATAATTATTAGCAAAAATGTAGTAGGTACTTAATTTAACCTACTGTTTTTTTCTATCAAGTTGGATAGCTAAATTCGAATAACAGATACAATTTGGCAGATACAATGGAAGACATGCAGTGTTCACTGATTTGCTCATTAAATGTAATTTTATATGTAATATTCTCTGAGGTTTGCTGAGCAGAGTCTACATTGGTGTCACAACCTTGGAGAGGGTGTTATGGAGGGAATTGGGTGTCTGTCTGCAGTTCACAATGCATAGCTCAGGATGAATGGGATCACACTCAAGCCATGATGGTAGCCAAGACAGAGACTGATAGCTGAGACTGGACAGGAGGATTAATTGGACTGGCAGGTGCCACTCAGGCAGACAGCTCTTGGACAATCTAGCTTGTTAGGGGTCCCAGGTCTTGCAAGGTATGAAATGCAGAAAACAACAAAAAACACCACTATAATAGGCTAAGTAAATAAAACAAAACAAAGATAATAGAGAGTCCAGACAGGGAAGGGGTAGCACAAAATGCAGCAAGGGTGAAAGCACACAAATTGAACAGTATCAGGAAAGAGAATAACCCTGAACAAGGATGTAACCCAGAACCCTTAAATAGCCAATTGGAGTGTAAAATAAAGATACACTTACTGTGAAAGAAACTACAGTGAGAGATGCACTGCCATCATCATTTAAAATGAAAGAAAAATAGTAATATTGTAATACTGTAGAAAAGAATTATTGATATTGCTCATATATGAGTGTTATTCATAAATGATGCTCAAACCAGACTTGGGAGCAATGTATAAGCGTGCCAGATTTGACCAGCTTTAGCATAGTTACTGTAAACAAGACCTCTAATGGCATCTTGTGGTGTTGAGTCCAAATTGCCATGATGTTCAACATTATTTTTCCAATAGGCAAAGGCATAAAACATTATAAATAATAAAAGCAGTAGAAATCTACAGTGGAGTAGGAAGGAGTACTGGGTGCTGCAAGTGTTACTTCCAGTTTCAATTCACCGGGTGGAAAGCAGCACACCCCAGGAACTACGGTGTCAGTCAAGGGACAAAAATCCTTGTTGGAGGAAAAAATAAACAAAACTACTGAAAGTTCATATATCATGTCACAAACAGGGTCCTTGATGTTATTTGTCCCTGAATGCCCCAGGGCTTGGTGCTGGGTAACTGCAATTCCCCGTGGTTTAGGACCCCAGGTTTATGCAGCCACATTCCCAGACCCTGTGAAGCAGCCTGTGGATCCAATGTAGCTTAAGGGAAAACTGAGTGTACCCTGCAAACATCCTGGAACGAACATGAGAACAAATACAACAGGTTAGCAGGATGTTACAGGCTAAAGCAGAGCAATGAGTGCAGGGCTACAAGACAGACCAAGGAGCAGAACCAAAGCATACAAGGGCAGGGCAAAGCATAAGACATAACTACAGAACTATGGAGACATACAGACATATATGTATAACACAGGACAACATACAGAGGACAAGGGTAAGGAATATGGAACACAAGGGGGGGATGGGACACTTCATCGCGGCTGCTTCCGCTCAGCCGCTTCACCGCCGACTCTGAAACCACAAGACAGCTCGTCGCTGGAGATTTCATTGCGGGACATTTCATCGCTAAAGGTAAGTTTATTTCAGTATTTTAGCTATTTTAGTTAGGGTGGTTAGAATTATGGTTATGGGGGTTAATTTTAGTATTAGGGTTCGGGGTTAATTTTAGTATTAGGGTTTAGGGGGTTAATTACAGTATTAGGGTTTAGGGGGTTAGTATTAGGGTTTAGTGGGTTAGTATTAGGGTTCGGGAGTTAGTATTAGGGTTTAGGGGGTTTTTAGTATTAGGGTTTGGGGGTTAGTATTAGGGTTTAGGGGGTTATTATTAGGGTTTATGGGGTTAGTATTAGGGGCTGGGGGTTAGTATTAGGGTTCGGGGGTTAGTATTAGTATTGGGATTAATTATAGTATTGGGGTTAATTTTAGTATTGGGTTTGGGGGGAATCATTTATTAGGGGGGGTATTTTCTTTTTACTTTTACATTTGTAAGAGCTGACAGTTCAGTGCTGAACTGTCAGCTCTTACATAGCCGCAATCAAAAGGCCGCGTTATTCTTCATTGCTGAAAGTTCAGCGTTCTAACTGCTGCGCTGAACTGTCAGCGATGAAGATGTGGCGAAGAAGTGTCCTAGACCCCACAATAGAAGGAGTGAGGTAAGGAATACGGAACACAAGGGAAGGAGTGAGGAGCCGAGATTCTCGGATGCTTCATAAGGAGAACCAAGCTGGACATGGGAATATGAGAAAAGTGCCAAGATCCTCAGATGCTTCAGGGAGACAGTATAAGAGAACATTTACATACTAACAAAGAAACATAGATACAGGAACTAGCCTAACACTAGAGGTGGTAAATGGTTGGGGTGTGGTTACACCAATTGACAAAATGATGATTAAGCTTGCCAACCACATCAAGGTACCCCACATTTAGGCAAGTCCCTAACTATGACAGAATCTAAAGTCTTTAGATTGCACAGAGACACAATGCATACCTATAGACTGAGCTGCACAGAATTGAAGGCTGTAGAAATTAAACATACCACAAATGGATGGGGTTGCACATTTATACAAAGCAGAGAAACAAGGGAGAGAGAAACAGAGAAAACCTGTAATGGAACTGAACAATAAATGCCAGGAAAACCAGAACTGGAGCAGAAGAACAAGGAACGAAGAAGCATAGAACATAAAAACCTATTAACCCCTTAACGACAGGTGACGTGCCAGGCACGTCACGGCAAATCGAGGACTTGCCGACAGCTGACGTGCCTGGCACGTCATGCACTAAATGGAGTAAAGAAAGCGACCAGCGGTCGCTTTCTTTACTCTAACGGTGTTGCTACAATGCCTCTAGGTAGAGGCATTGTGCAACACCCCCCAAATGTGCAGGGGCGCGCTACGATCACTCCACGGAGTGATCGTAGCAGCCATTTAAAAATGGCTGCGCCCGCTGCACACATGTGCTTAGAAAGCGAACGATCGTTCGCTTTCTAAGCATCTCCGGTGTTGTTAAAGTGCCTCGCCAGCGAGGCACTTTACAACACCGTGCTGCTCCCCAGAGCCGATGGTGGTCGCTCTCCTGAGCGACCCCATCGGCTCAGTAGAAGGGAACGCTGCCTGTACAGGCAGCGTTTCCCTTCTAATGGCAAGAGCATCGGAAGTGAAAGTATTTCACTTCCGATGCTCTAGGGGGAGCCAATCAATGCCGGCACAGCAGATCTATGTGATCTGTGTGCAGGCATGTATGGTAAGTGCTCTGATGAGCACTTATCATACTGTCAAAGGCAATATTAGTAAATATTGCCTTTGACAAGTATTGATCTGCCTCCCTCACCTTACTACTTTTAGTAAGGGAGAGAGACAGATCAGATAAAGTAAAAAAATAAAATAAAATAATAAAAAAAATATTTAATAAAATTTTAAACACCAAGGGCTTTTATAAAAGCCATTTAACCCCTTCCCTGCCATTGATCGCTGTGTACGCAGTGATCATACACAGCAGCACATTTTTTGCTGTCTGTGCATTTTTTAGGGGTTATTTTTTTTTACTGTAATTCGTTACAGTATAAAAAAAGGCTCTTTTAAGAGAGATTAACCCCTTTCTTGCCGTAGATCACTGCCTAATCAGCGATCTGACGCAAATGCAGCAATCTTGCTGCAGAAGCATTTTTAATTTTTTAAAAACTTTTTTATTACACCCGTCACGTGTTAATTATACCCGCTAGGGGACTACGTTTAACGTAAAAAAAATTTTTTAGCTGTCTGAGCGCATGTATAGCGATCAGTAACAGCTGATAAGTGACAATGGCGGGTTGGCGTTTGCTCAGATGAGCATCACCATTCGTCTGGTTAGATCAATATGTGTAAATATTTGATCTGACCCGTGTAGATCTGCCTCCCTCTCACTTGAGTTTTAGTGAGGGAGACAGAGCTGTATAATGTAAGTTTTTAATTATAATATATTTAATAGAATTGAGACCCAAAGGCTTTTATAAAAGCCGTTTCCAGTATTTAACCCCTTCCCTGCAATTGATCTCTGTGTACGCAGTGATCTTACACAGCAGCACATTTTTTGCTGTCTGTGCATTTTTTTAGGGGTTATTTTTTTTTACTTTGATTTATTACAGTATATCAAAGGCTCTTTTAAGAGCTATTAACCCCTTCCTTGCCGTATATCACTTCCTAAGCAGCACATATGGTCACTGCCTAAGCAGTGCATATGGTCACTGCCTAAGCAGCGCATATGGAGCAATCTAGTCGCCAAAGGATTTTTTTTTGCTATCAGCATTTTTTTTGTCAGACTCACTAGGGGTTAATTATACCCACTAGGGGATTACGTGTATTCCTTTTGAAGCTGTCTGAACGCGTGTATAGCGATCAGTAAAAGCCGATCAGTGGCAAAGGTGGTTTGGTGATTTCTCAGATGAGCATCACCATTCGTCTGGTTCGTAAATATTGTTCTGACCCATATGGATCTGCCTCCCTCTCCTCACTTGAGTTTTAGTGAGGGAAAGAGACAGATCTGTATAACATAATTTTTAAATTGTAATAAATTAAATAAAATGTTAATAAATTGTGAGTCCCAAGGGCTTTTATAAAAGCCATACCTTTTGTATAGTGTAGTGTATTAACTCCTTCCCTGCCACTGATCACTGCACAGCAGAAATTTTTTTCTAGTCTGTGCATTTTTAGGGGTTAATTTTTTTGTACAGTACTACAAAGGCTCTTATAAGAGCTATTAACCCCTTCCTTGCTCTACATGTTCAAATTCCAAGTTTGAAAATCAAAAAGCGCACCTCTCAAATGTAGCCTTTCAACCCCTAACAAAGCTGACAAAGCTATGCATGGGTGGTATCCCTGTGCTCGGGAGATGTTGCTGAACATATATTGTGGTATTGTTTGTCAGTGACACATACCGAAATATGTGAATTTGTGTCTAAAGTGCAATGTATGTGGGAAAAAATACACAATAAAATGACTACCACAAACTTTGACAAAGGCTGGTGGCAGAATTGGTGCATGGAAAGTGTTAAAATAACACCATTTAAAATAGCCTAGGGTGTCTACTTTTACAAAATATATACTTTTTGGGGTAAAATACACTGTCCTACTTAAAAAAAAGTCCCAAATGAAAGATGGGCTCAGGCTGACTACACGTCAATATTCCAAGTTGAAAATGCGCACCTTCACAATGTGGCCCTTTAGCCCCCAAACAACCCAACAAACCTATGCATGGGTGGTATCCCTGTACTCAGGATATGTTGTTGAACACATATTGGGTTATTTTTTGGCAGTGACACATACCAAAATCTGTGAATTTATGTCTAAAATACAATATTTGTGAAAAAAAACCACACAAAAATTACTACCACAAACTTTGACAAAGGCTGGTGGTAGAATTAGTGCATGGAAAGTGTTAAAATACCACCATTTGAAATAGCGTAGGGTGTCTACTTTTAAAAAATATATGGGTTGATGGGGTAAAATACACTGGCTGGTTTCAAATATGTCCCAAATGGGACATGGGTGCAGGCGGTCTGCATGTCAAAATTTTAATTTGGAAAACCAAAAACTGCACCTACCAAATTTGGCCTTTTACTCCCCAAACAACCCAACAAACCTATGCATGGGTGGTATCCCTGTACTCAAGAGATGTTGCTGAACACTTATTGGGGTGTTATTTGGCAGTGACACATACCAAAATCTGTGAATTCATGTCTGAAGTACAAGGTTTGTGAAAAAAAACCACAAAAAAATTACTACCACAAAGTTTGACAAAGGCTAGTGGTAGAATTAGTGCATGGAAAGTGTAAAAATACCACCATTTGAGATAGCCTAAGGTGTCTTCTTTTAAAAAATATATGGGTTGATGGGGTAAAATAAACTGGCTGGTTTCAAATATGTCCCAAATGGGACATGAGTGCAGGCGGTCTGCATGTCAAAATTTTAATTTGGAAAACCAAAAACTGCACCTACCAAATTTGGCCTTTTACCCCCCAAACAACCCAACAAACCTATGCATGGGTGGTATCCCTGTACTCAAGAGATGTTGCTGAACACTTATTAGGGTGTTATTTGGCAGTGACACATACCAAAATCTGTGAATTCATGTCTGAAGTACAAGGTTTGTGGAAAAAAAACACAAAAAAATTACTACCACAAAGTTTGACAAAGGCTGGTGGTAGAATTAGTGCATGGAAAGTGTAAAAATACCACCATTTGAGATAGCCTAAGGTGTCTTCTTTTAAAAAATATATGGGTTGATGGGGTAAAATACACTAGCTGGCTTCAAATATGTCCCAAATGGGACATGGGTGCAGGCTGTCTGCATGTAAAAATTTCAAGTTGGAAAACAAAAAACTGCACCTCACAAATTTGGCATTTTAGCCCCCAAACAACCCAACAAACCTATGCATGGGTGGTATCCCTGTACTCAGGAGAAATAGTAGAATCTATTTAGCATGTTTTTTCATTCGATATTGTCGATGAGGAGAAGTTGTTTCAAATAAAAACAAAGAAATTTGTGTATTTATTTTTTTTTTACCATATTTTATTATTTTTTTTAATAATATGATAAGATATGATCAAAAAGATGGCATCCATAGAAAGCCCTTCTTGTCCCGATAAAAACAATATATAATATGTGTGGGTACAGCAAATGACAAAGAAGAAAATTACTGCTAAACACAAACAGCACAGAAATGTTAAAATAGGCATTGTCCAGAAAGGACAAAAATGTTTCAAAGGCTCTGTCCTTAAGGGGTTAATAGGGTTCTACGACAGGACAGAACTGAGACAGGGCTATAACTGTAACAGGGCAGGAGCTGTAACACAGTGTGATCGACACATTACATTACATTAACATTTATTTATATAACGCCAACAATTTACGTAGCGCTAGGTACAGAGCATAGAAGGGAACTACGTACTAAGTTAGACAAACTAGAACAGACTGGTACATGAGGTAGAGAACCCTGCTTCAAGCTTACAATCTAGAGGGAATGGGGTACATGAGACACATAAGGGATTGAAGAGGTCAGAGGGAAGGAAGTTGTAATTACAGAAATGTAGATGGTTGGCAGTAGGTGGGATAGGACAAAGATGAATTGTGCGTGTTCCAGCTAGGTGGCATCAGCTAGAGGTAAAGTGACCGGTATTCTAGTGGGTTGGGTAGTAGGGGAGAGAGCTGGATGCTCTGCGGAAGGGAGTTCCAGAGAGAGGGGGCTGCTCAGGCGAAATCTTGGAGATGTGAGTGGGAAGTGGTGATGAGGTTGGACCTATCACATTAATGCAAGCCGATCTGAAGATTCATCAGCTGCTATTAATACTAAAACTTACACTTCAAAAGTAATGGATTAGGACTCATGACACATAAATCTTTAAAATATATATGAAATAGTTATCAATATGACACAGTTTGGAATAAAAATAAAGACAAGGCTGTGAGCGTTTGGACAAAAGATAAAGACACTTTATCTGCACATTTGCACTTTAATAGCATATGATATTAAGTGCCACTTATTTTGTGAGTGTTCTTATTTTAATTGTTTTTATTACAATTTCTATACATTTTTGACAACATTGGTATGCTCTGCACTATTGTTGTGTTATATATTGTTATATATTTTTTTCAGTATGATGGATCAGACCACCATATGGAACCGATGTCTCTATATCAAAATCTCAAGCCTATCTGACAAATATTGCAAGGTATGCTCAGGAAATCCAGGTACTAACAGCACCAAAAGCCAGACACAGGTGTAACAACACAGATGCAAAGCAGCTATTTATGGAGCACAGCAGTAAACAATTGCATGCAACAAGACCAACTTGACGGCCTTTGAGTGGAGCACAAGTGCCACATACTAATACAGAGGCCTCTAGTGGCCGAAAATGTAAATAGCCACAAAACCCTGGTATAGTCCTTACAGAAACCTGGAATTAGGGTATAAAAATGAGAGTTGGTCTGAAGTGTTGATTGAAGAAGTTTCCACAGCTTGGTTTCGACGCACTGTTAGTTGCTGGGCAGAAATGTGATACATTATGTAACAATTGAATAATTTTGTTACCAAAAATATTGCTACACATATTAAAAGCAGCCATCCACTCCATTTCAGTCAATTTCTATTATATTTAAAGAATCACTTAGCTCTTTCCCACTTGTGCTTCTAATGTAGAAGCAGAAGTGAAAAGCTCAGTAGCCCAAGTATGAGGATAAAATGGCACATAAGTTTTAAGTTGAATGGCATTTATTTAATATATGAGGGTCTCTCTCTGTTTTAGCAGACAAAGACTTGTGAGTTCAGTCAGACATCTTTGGATGAGAGCATCAGTGTCCGTTGCGATTGGCTGAGCTCGCTGACATTGTCAGTGTCTCTAAAGATACACATCAGGTTTACTTTGAATCAGTGCCACACTTTTTTTAAAGTTTACTTTTATTAAAGAATCCTTTTAGTGCCACATTACGTATTCAGACTGTGGTATTTACTTAGGGATATTTCAGTAACTGAACTTTGCATCATGCATTTTCTCTGTCTTTTTACACATATTCAGGTAATATGTTTTCACCAAAATACAATGAAAAGCAATAAATACCCTTGTGTGCAAACGCTGCCACTCTTGGCACTCCTCACTGTGCCATATGTAAATAGAAAATGGTCAGGAAACGAGGGCGCAGATTGTTACACAGGGAACATATAAAACAAGAAATATATATATAGTGCAACACTGTTAAAATATAGTGTGCTGAAAGCTACGTGTGTTGAATGCACTCACAAGTATCCAGGTTAAAAAGCTTCAAAGCAGATAGTGTTCCGTACAAACTTCTTGTTTAATCTAAGGTAGTGGGGTAAAAGTACAAAAAAACATACATAGAGCAGTAGAGTTTAACAATAAAATTGGCCTGCACGTGAAAAAACACTAACAGAGGCCATGAGCGGCTAGTTTGGAGTCCCAGTCTGGTGCTGATATTTGTCCAAAAACTCAACTCGTTTCTTCGGGTTAATGGCTGTAGTCCCGGCTTCCTCAGGAGTTGTAGTAGTGTGGGACAGTGTAAAACCGTCTGTTTTATGTGTAAGTGTAAGGAACTGTCCGAAAGACGCTCACTTCCGGTACACGGAAAGCGTCTGACCGCAAGTGACGCTTGCGTTCCACAGTGCATTCCACTATGCGTTCCACCAACAAAACTTGCGTTCCACACGATTAAAGGAGTGGTAAAAAGTCCCCGAAGTCAGAAAACAGAGCAGGAGAAGCACTCCAAATGCATAAAGTTAAAAATAAGCAATAAAAAATGTATTTTATTAGAAAATCATGATTAAAATCTTCAATGTATATAAAAAAACGGGCTAAATAGAATGAATAAGAACTAACAGTTTACAATTTCATGCACCCATATAAGTAGAAAATGGAATGATGTACTGTATGATAAAGTAAGTGAAAAAAAGTATATATATGTCTGAAAGAAGGGGGGGAATGAATCCAAGGTTATACCCTCAATCAAGTTGTAATATTCGCTTAAAATGGATAAAAATGTTGTGAATCTAAATACTAGCAAGTTTTTAGTCGAATTTGTAGTGAGAAAAGACACCTAAAGATGAGAATAAATAAAGGGTTATGTTCTTATTGCAATTTTCACATAAGCATCTTGGAGTTTCATAAATCTAAATAACACAATTTTTTAAACAATTTTATTGATCAGTTTTATGGAATGCCTATTGCAGGGTATGTTAAAGAAAAAAGAAAGAAGAGGACACTCATAAGACAGGGATACGTGTACGTAGTCTGTAATAATATATATTTTAAAAGACCTATATTTAAACCAACAATATACCATATATTAAAAACCATCTATTAAAAAAAACATATATTAAAAAGGAGAGGATCAACTCAGAGATACATATGTAAGATATTATTAAAGATAATAGTAAAGAATATAATTATAATTCGTAAAAGGACATAATATCCAGGTCTACATTAAGGCCTTTTGGGGCCAAAGTCTGCATCTCGTGTATCCATTTTGTCTCTCTTCGAGATAATCTCTGTGTGAGGTTACCTCCTCTCCAATGAGGACTCATTTTGTCTATGCCAACTACTAAAAGTTTTTCTGAAGTAAAAGAAGGGCATTTATTGCAATGTTTGGGTACAGTGAATTTTGTTTTTTCATCCCCTATACCTCCCATATGTTCAAGAATTCTTTCTTTTAGTGGTCTAATAGTCCTACCTATGTATTGAATTCCACAGGGGCATTGGATGAGATATATAACATTGTTGGTGTTACAGTTAATAAAATCCTTTATGTGATATTCTCTACCAGTGGTTTTACTTCTAAAATGGGTAGTGTTCCTGGGTAGGTATTTACACATTTTGCATATATTGTTTTTAATATATGGTCTATTGTTGATTTAAATATAGGTCTTTTAAAATATGTATTATTACAGACTACGTACACTTATCCCTGTCTTATAAGGGTCCTCTTCTTTCTTTAACATACCCTGCAATAGGCATTCCATAAAACTGATCAATAAAATTGTGTTAAAAAAAATTGTGTTAAAAAAAATTGTGTTATTTAGATTTATGAAACTCCAAGCTGCTTATGTGAAAATTGCAATAAGAACATATCTCTCGCTTTTTTCTCATCTTTAGGTGTCTTTTCTCACTACAAATTCGACTAAAAACTTGCTAGTATTTAGATACACAAAAAGGTTGAAACATTAATGTGCAAGTACAACAAAGTAAATCACAAGATGGATGGCATCAATGAGGTGAGCAGTTGGGAAGGTCCCAGTAACACTTTAAAGGAACATATACATAATTAATTTTAGCTTTTATTTCACCACAACCTGATATCTATATCCTATGTGGTTATGGTATTACCTACAACCTCCAGGAAACAAAAGTAAAATAAGATACAAATCAAATTTACTGCTATAGTTATCCTTTTGTTTCTTCTTTATTATGTTGCTGTTCTTTTTATGGTAATAAACTGTATCTTTAAACCACTTTATAAATATGGTTTGTTTATCTAAAATAAAACCCTTTAAAATGAAATCACAGAATCTCATTCATTCTGTCGGCACTTTAATGTATAAGATATTGGATGTTGAATTACCCTCTAGGACATGAAAAAAACTTATTTCACTTATTAAAACTGGTTTTACACACATTGGGATTACATTAATTAAATTAAATATTACCTTGGAAAAAAATAATTCTTAACTTCAGGCAGTAGAATACTAATGTGGATCAATCCTGTCACTAGCAGGAAACTTTACTAATTAGCATAAAATAATTCACCTCGCATTTAAAGAAACATTCAAGCTACAACTTTTAAACATATCATTAAACCTTTCCCACAGGAGTGAGCCCAGCATGGCTAAGAAAGAGACACAGCTCAGGAAATGTGAAAATAAAATATCAGGAGAGATACTTCACATGCATAAAGTTAAACATTAAACACAGTTGTCTGTGCTTCTATCTATAGGTGCCATGGTAGCACCATCTTATTTGTGCCATGTGCTGTGAAAAAGGGCTTAGGGAGTTTGGCATGGCTGTTACTATAGAAACAGCAGTAACTCTACATTATAGTGTATTCGCAGTTTTTTAGGAGTTAGAAACTGTTGAGAAAAAGAGTGACAAAACATCTATTTTTGTTTTCTACATGATAGCGCACTTACCAAAAAATATTTTTCCATACACTCTATTTGGAGCCGCATTTTTTAAATGCACCTCCATCTCTCTCTACTTATCTGGTCACTTTGATATGCTATCTATTTGTACCAGCTTCTGTACATCAATATTGTTCCTATGTACAGACCAGGTACCCAACTTAACCTCTCAATATTTACATTTTATACTGACCTCCTGGATGGCTGTTTTCCCTCTAAGGCTTGAATCATAGACCTCTATAATATTCAGACAGCCCGGACATGTTTCTTATACACTAGGGGCATTACTGTCTCTCAAAATGTGTTTATTTTCTAATCTGATGGGTGGGCAACGTGTGCAGATTTCCTTACCTCTTCTTCCTTTGTGTATTTTTGTCTGATTTTCTTTATTCTCATGCTCTTCTCCTATACCAGGCAGAGTTAATTGTTCAGTTTTTCTATTTGTCCAGCACAGTCTGTCCTCACATCTCTGTACAGTAATAATTATGTCAAAGACCTTGTAATTCTGTGACTATGAACAAATATAATGTATTTGTGGCACGTGTTTGTAAAGAATAATGCACAGTATTGAAAACTAAGATCCTGCAATTCTGTATATAAAATACGTTGGCAAGCGATGAACAGTCTGACTTGGTATCACAGAAACATGGTGGCATGAAACGCATGACTGGTCAGTTCATTTTCAAGGTTACTCAATTTTTGTTTGTTTTCAAAAAGTTTTATTCAGGGTTTCATAAGTTTACAAATAGCAACATGGAATAATTACAGAAATTATGGGTTACTCACTAGGCAAGACAGATAAAATAGAAAAGGGGAGGGATTGGTTTATATGCGAATCCTAAATTAAAGCCCATTATTAACCCCTTCAAGACAATGCCAGTTCATGTACAAGCACCCAAATGTAATGCATTGGTGACAATCCCGTACATGTATGGGCTGCCTTTAAAATAGCGCAAACACAGCATTTTCGCTGCAATTTGCACTATTTTCAGATTTTCCTGACAAGTGGACGCTATCCAGGAAAGCACACAAAAGACCGCCCATGAGCAGTCTTAAAGTGACAGGCCAGTGACAATTGCCAACCACACCCCCTTACCCTAAACAAATTGGGTGAGGGGTGTTTCAGGCTGCCTCTGATGGAGGCAAGTCTGAAACAGCCAGAAAAGGGGCTATCTTAGTCTGCAATAGCTAAGACAGGCCAAATTTGAGGGGAGAGATGGGGTAAATTGATCCTGGTTGCCTTAACAGTTAGGTAGACCAGGAGCAACCATTGTTTTTTGCTTTTATTACTGTGATCACTGTGAAAATCAATCACATTGATCATATGCAATAAATGCAAACAATACAGTAAATGACATGGTAGGAACACTGATTGTCAAAATCTTACCTTTTACATCTTACCTCTTTGTTCCCAAACAAAACCGTGAAGAGAGAGTACAAAGAGACTCAAAGAAGAATTGGATAGTGCGCTCAGAACTAGACAAACAACAGATATATCTAGAAGAGTGTGTATACACAGTGCTGTATTTATCGCGAGGCATCCTAGGCGGATGCCTAGGGCGGCAAATTTTGGGGGGCGGCAGCGCCCCCCAGCACTGGAAAAAAAAAAATAAAAAAAAAAATAAAAAAAACTCGTCCCTTTAAAAAAAAATAAAAAAAGACCGCGCTTGCAGGCAGACACGGAGGTGAGAAGGGATCGGAAGATCCCCCCTCACCATCGCTCTGCCTGCCAGGCTGCACGGGGAGCCGAACAGGCAGCACAGAGAAACCTCCGTGCTGCCTGTTCGGCTCCCCATGCAGTGTGCCGACACGGAAGTGCCGACAGTCACGTGACGGGCGTGCTGACATCATACGCGCGCCCGGTCACGTGACCTGTCGGCACAATCGCCGGGAAGCCGAACAGGCAGTATGGAGGGACCATGCTGCCTGCCACTAGGGAAAGGTAAGTGCTGATGGGAGACTGTGTGTGTGTGTGTGTGTGACTGAGTGTGATGGGAGTCAGAGTGTGTGTGATGGGAGACAGTGTGTGTGACTGAGTGTGATGGGAGTCAGAGTGTGTGTGATGGGAGACAGTGTGTGTGTGACTGAGTGTGATGGGAGTCAGAGTGTGTGTGATGGGAGACAGTGTGTGTGACTGAGTGTGATGGGAGTCAGAGTGTGTGTGATGGGAGACAGTGTGTGTGACTGAGTGTGATGGGAGTCGGAGTGTGTGTGATGGGAGTAGGAGTGTGTGACTGAGTGTGATGGGACTAGGAGTGTGTGACTGAGTGTGATGGGAGTCAGAGTGTGTGTGATGGGAGACAGTGTGTGTGACTGAGTATGATGGGGGTCAGAGTGTGTGTGATGGGAGACAGTGTGTGTGACTGAGTGTGATGGGAGTCAGAGTGTGTGTGATGGAGACAGTGTGTGTGACTGAGTGTGATGGGAGTCAGAGTGTGTGTGATGGGGGACAGTGTGTGTGACTGAGTGTGATGGGAGTCAGAGTGTGTGTGATGGGAGACAGTGTGTGTGACTGAGTGTGATGGGAGTCAGAGTGTGTGTGATGGGAGACAGTGTGTGTGACTGAGTGTGATGGGAGTCGGAGTGTGATGGGAGTAGGAGTGTGTGACTGAGTGTGATGGGACTAGGAGTGTGTGACTGAGTGTGATGGGAGTGTGTTTGTGATGGGAGTATGAGCTTGATGTGAGTCTGAATGATGGGGCATGTCTTAGGTGTGTAACTTGGGTGTGCAGCTTGGGTAGGGGGGTGCCCAGATTTTGTCTGCCTAGGGCAGCACAAAATCAAGATACACCACTGTGTATACAGAAGCAGTATATTTAATATTATGAAAATATAATTATAATAATCTAATACAAATAGATAAAAAAAACATTAGACTATATACCAGACAAATTTACAATAGTACTATAAATGTATTGCTTTACAAATGTCTAAAAGGCACAAAAAGATTCACACGCCCGATGCATTTGGCCCATATGAAGGCTTCATCAGGAGTAATAAAGTTGGATCTAAATAATAAAATGACATCAAATAAACAAACACAAAGACTCAAAACAAAAGAAAAAATTATGTTTTGAGTCTTATGTGTTTGTTTATTTTATGATCAACTTTTATTTCAAATTAAAAAGGCTGATTTAAGTTGTTAATCATGGGAGATTTTAATTACCCAGATAGAGATTGGAATGTGGAACCAGAATAACAAGCACCAGTTACATATACACACACAGTCAGACTTACACTTACATACATACACACAGTCAGACTTAAACTTACATATACACACAGTCAGACTTACACTTACATATACACACAGTCAGACTTACACTTACATACACACAGAGTCAGACTTACACTTATATATACACACAGTCAGACTTACACTTACATAATTACATACAGTCAGACTTACACTTACATATACACACAGTCAGACTTACACTTACATAATTACATACAGTCAAACTTACACTTACATACTTACATACAGTCAGACTTACACTACATACATCCAGTCAGACTATACATATGGCGTTGCTAGGTCTTCGGATGATCTGGGGCTAGAGGCCAGATGAGCTCGGTCACACACAGGGGCGTACCTAGAGCATTTGGCACCCGGGGCGGACCCTGAGTGTTGCACCCCCCCCCCCCCCCCATAATAAAAATGTAAGAAAACACCCACAAATTTTTCAGTGTTTGAAAATTGTACAATTATAGATACCAGGAATATTGTGCCACTCAGAACCCAGTAATATTGTGCCAGTCAGATACCAGTGATATTGTGCCTTTCAGATACCAGTAATATTGTGCCAGTCAGATACCAGGAATAGTGTGCCATTCAGAGCCCAGTAACATTGTGCCAGTAAGATACCAGTAATATTGTGCCACTCAGAGCCCAGTAATATTGTGCCAGTCAGATACCAGGAATATTGTGTCATTCAGAGCCCAGTAATAGTGTGCCAGTCAGATGCCTGTAATATTTTGCCAGTCAGAGCCCAGTAATAGTGTGCCACTCAGAACCCAGTAATATTGTGTCACTCAGAACCCAGTAATATTGTGCCACTCAGAGCCCAGGAATATTGTGCCACTCAGAGCCCAGTAGTATTGTGCCAATTAGATGCCCAGTAATATTGTGCCAATCATAGCCCAGTAATATTGTGCCACTCAGAACCCAGTAATATTGTGCCACTCAGAGCCCAGGAATATTGTGCCAATCATAGCCCAGTAATATTGTGCCACTCAGAACCCAGTAATATTGTGGCAATCATAGCCCAGGAATATTGTGCCAATCATAGCCCAAGAATATTGTGCAACTCAGAACCCAGTAATATTGTGCCAATAATAGCCCAAGAATATTGTGCCACTCAGAACCCAGTAATATTGTGCCAATCATAGCCCAAGAATATTGTGCCACTCAGAACCCAGTAATATTGTGGCAATCATAGCCCAGGAATATTGTGCCAATCATAGTCCAAGAATATTGTGCCACTCAGAACCCAGTAATATTGTGCCAATCATAGCCCAAGAATATTGTGCCACTCAGAAGCCAGTAATATTGTGCCAATCATAGCCCAAGAATATTGTGCCACTCAGAACCCAGTAATATTGTGCCAATCATAGCCCAGTAATATTGTGCCAATCAGAACCCAGTAATATTGTGCCAATCATAGCCCAAGAATATTGTGCCACTCAGAACCCAGTAATATTGTGCCAATCATAGCCCAAGAATATTGTGCCACTCAGAACCCAGTAATATTGTGGCAATCATAGCCCAGGAATATTGTGCCAATCATAGCCCAAGAATATTGTGCCACTCAGAACCCAGTAATATTGTGCCAATCATAGCCCAAGAATATTGTGCCACTCAGAACCCAGTAATATTGTGCCAATCATAGCCCAAGAATATTGTGCCACTCAGAACCCAGTAATATTGTGCCAATCATAGCCCAAGAATATTGTGCCACTCAGAACCCAGTAATATTGTGCCAATCATAGCCCAGTAATATTGTGCCAATCAGAACCCAGTAATATTGTGCCAATCATAGCCCAAGAATATTGTGCCACTCAGAACCCAGTAATATTGTGCCAATCATAGCCCAGTAATATTGTGCCACTCAGAACCCAGTAATATTGTGCCAATCATAACCCAAGAATATTGTGCCACTCAGAACCCAGTAATATTGTGGCAATCATAGCCCAGGAATATTGTGCCAATCATAGCCCAAGAATATTGTGCCACTCAGAACCCAGTAATATTGTGCCAATCATAGCCCAAGAATATTGTGCCACTCAGAACCCAGTAATATTGTGCCAATCATAACCCAAGAATATTGTGCCACTCAGAACCCAGTAATATTGTGCCAATCATAGCCCAAGAATATTGTGCCACTCAGAACCCAGTAATATTGTGCCAATCATAGCCCAAGAATATTGTGCCACTCAGAACCCAGTAATATTGTGCCAATCATAGCCCAAGAATATTGTGCCACTCAGAACCCAGTAATATTGTGCCAATCATAGCCCAGTAATATGGTGCCACTCAGAACCCAGTAATATTGTGCCACTCAGAACCCAGTAATATTGTGCCAATCATGCCCAAGAATATTGTGCCACTCAGAACCCAGTAATACCCACACACACCTAGACACCCTGACACACACACACACACACACACACACACACACACACACACACACACCTAGACACCCATACACAGTCACACTTTTTTTTTTTACTTACCTTACACTTGGTCCGTCATCCAGGACCTTCTGCCGGACATCCGGCAAGCAGCTGACACAGCGCGACGGGGGCGGAGCTTGCACCCGTCGCGCTGTGATCTCTATGGCCAGGAGGAGAGGCTAGGGAGCGAGCTCCCTATAGCAGCCTCTCCTCCCGATCGGCCCTCACCCCCGCGTGAGGTTAATCCTCCGATTCTGGGACTATGTCCCAGACGGAGGAAAGCTCACCGGGGGATTTTTTTTTTTTTTTTTTATAGCCCTGGAGTCTCGGGGCTAAAGAATACTTTAGCCCCAGAGTCTCCATTCGGGGCTATGAAGGGGGGACTCGGGGCTATAGCCCCAGTAGCCCACCCCTAGCGACGCCTCTGCACACACACACACACACACAGACTTACACTACATACATACCCACAGATTTTTGTACCCCTCCCCGCACGGTTACCTTTCATTGCAGGGAGGGGGGTTGATCCAGCCTCCATTATCTTCTGAGCGCCAGGATGTCACTGATATCCGGCGCTCTAGGAGGCTCAAAGCGCGAGGGGGCGGAACTTTCACCACATCACGTGAGACCAGCAGAGCACCTCTGCTGGTCTCACGTGATGTGGTGAAATCTCCGCCTGTACATGATGCTCACATTGCACCGGCTACCGGTGGCAATGTCACACGGGCCCCATCTCTCTCTACGGAGGACCCGTACTATGTGATCAGTTCAGATCACATAGTACAGGTTTTAATCTATCATTATCACAGGGGTCGACAGGGCAGCAGGGCCCCTGGTGTGACGGGCCCGGTCACAGCTGCGACCCCTGTGATAATGATAGTTCCGCCACTGCCCTCTATTGAACATGTAGACTTGGATGGGTTGTTTAATAGACAAAACACAGCAGACAAGTGGAATTCCTTTAAGCACACATTACAAACTTACACAAACCAATATATACCTTTGGGAAACAAATACTGTCACGGTAGCACCCCTCCAGACAACCATGTTTTTCCGTTCCTCAGTGCCCATGTTATTTTCCCCTGTTCTAACTGTGTGTTTTACATGTATGGTGCCCTGTTAAAGAGCCTAATCCCTTGTACCCTTTCCTCAGGAATGTAGCTTCAGCAGCCCCTTCACAATAAAGGTTTATCCTGGCTGCTGAGCTCATTCTCTTCTTCAAAAGGTAGGCGGTTTTCCTATTGGTCACTCAGACCAAGCCCAGTGTAGGCACAGTTCTGATTGGATGCTTAGTTAAATGCCCAATTTGAATATATTTGCTGATCTGTGGGCACGCCCCCTGCTGGGGATTGGTTGCAACTAATCCTACCTTTCATCTGATTGGCTGCCAAGTACTGTCCTTTTGTGTAGGTGTGAAGAAGTTCTTTTGTTCAACTTATCTTATCAAGATGTTCTCCTGTATATATGTCCTGTGTTTTGAGTCAATAAACAGTTCTTCTTGTTTTCCCAACACGACCAGTCTCGTCTGCTATGTTGGGGGAATTGCTTGCAGGGAAGCCTTGATCATAGCCCCGTTTGGCTATTGGATATTTACCGGACCTGAGGAGTGATTTTGTGGAACTGATTCCGGTAGGAGCTACCCATCTAGTAGCCCTCCCGTGACAAATACAAACTACACAAATCAAAACCAATGTGCCTTACCGGTAACTTAAGAAAGTAAATGCAAAACAAGAAAATGGTATACAAACATTATAAAAGCAAGGGATTAGCAGTATCATTTATAGAGCACAAAGATGCCAACAAAGCCTGCAAAAGGGCAATTAAAATGGCTAAACTGGAAAATGAGAAAAGGATTGCTAAGGAGAGTAAATTTAAACCCAAAAACCTTTGGAAAAAAGATAATGGCATTTATTAAATTAGGTTAGTGAGGACAGAGAGAAAGCAGATACTTTAAATACTTTTTTTCTTCTATTTTGCAAAGAAGAACTGATGGCTAAAACCTTGCTGGATGATTTTATGGGAACAAAAACAGAAAAGTTTTTTGTGGTTGACACAAAAAGTAAAACACATTTAAATCAAAAATTGAAATTAAAAAGTATTTAAACACCCCCAGGGTACACCCAAGGTACTTAGGGAGCTAAACCAAATTCTGGCTATTTTTGATCTTTATGGATTTTTTCAGTTCAGGTATAGTGCCAACAGACTGGCAAAAGGCAGACTGTTATTTAAAAAGGGATCAAAATCTCAACCAGGCGATTACAGGCAAAAAGTATTTAAACACCCCCAGGGTACACCCAAGGTACTTAGGGAGCTAAACCAAATTCTGGCTATTTTTGATCTTTATGGATTTTTTCAGTTCAGGTATAGTGCCAACAGACTGGCAAAAGGCAGACTGTTTTTTTAAAAGGGGATCAAAATCTCAACCAGGCGATTACAGGCCAATGTGCTTGACATCTGTAGTGGGGAAACTGCTAAAGGTATACATTAAAGAATACATCTCATATATAAAATAAAAAAAGCTCTAGATAAGTTATGGCCCATTTTACTAGGAGATGAATTCTTAAAATAAGTGCTACCCACTAAGCCATACATCCATCTTTAAACGAACTAACAATTTACAATCATTGCTGGCCCCAAGCGCCTTACCCCAAATTAAACCTCTAGGCCCCACACATTTTCTCAGTAATAAACCAAAGGGATTTTTTAAATGTGGAACATGTAAAATGTGTAAGCATCTACCTAGAAATACCACCTCATTTAAAAGCAGGACCACTGGTAAAGAGTACCACATTAAACATTTTATAAATTACAATACTAATAATGTCATATACCTTATCCAGTGTCCCTGTAGGATACAATACATTGGTAGAAAAATCCGACCCTTGAGAGGATTCTGGAGCACATAGGTGGAATCAGGGATGAGAATTTTTTTTTTTACTGTACCCAAACATTGCAATAAATGTCCAGCCTTTTCTTTAGACAAACTCTCACTTATTGGTATAGACAAAGTTAGCCCCCACTGGAGGGGAGGCAACCTCACACACAGATTGTCATAACGAGAAACTAGGTGGATACACGATATGCAAACTTTGACCCCTAGATATAGACCTTGATATTATGTCCTTCTATGATTTCTAGATGGTCTTTGTGGATAAGGTGCTCTCTAAGAGAGATTGCTTGACAGAAAGGACATTTTTGTCCACTGACGTACCAGCTGTAAAGAATCTTTATTAAGCTTTCCCTTTACATACCCTCTCGAATGTAAATAACTATGAATCAATTTGTTTTCTCATTTACCAGTTCTTCTTTTTTCTTTTCTCTGTGGTCCTGAATCAGTTTTATTTCTAGACATATTTTTATGTATGTGCAATCTTTATGCAATTACATATACATATGTATTTTTGTGCACATATATTATGTGCACATTTACATTTTTACAGATGTAGGTAGTGCCTTGTGATCAAATGTATCTTTCATCGTTTTTTTGGTGATACACTATTCTTTATTTAGCACTTCTATATAATTAGTTCATAGTCAACATGGTTTTGTGAAAGACATGTCTTATCAAACCAACTTAACAGCATTATTTGACGAAAACAGTAAAAATGTAGAACTGGTTGTGACAGCTGATGTGATCTATTTAGACTTTGGGGGAAGCATATGTATTTGGACTGAAAATTGGCTAAAAGATAGAACGCAAGAGTTGTAAATGGAAAATCATCAAACTGAACACTTTCCAATTTATTTTGTTTATTAATGATCTCCCAAGTTGTGTTGAGAGCAGGCCTTAAGTTTTCAGACACCCTGTGTGGGCCACTCCCGTGGTGCCCCCCCCCCATGTCTGTCTGTGTCCTCCCCCTTCCCATGCCTGTCTCTTTCTTCTCCCTTCCCATGTCTGCCTGTATCATATCCCTCCATGTATGTCTCTCTCTCCAGCCCCCCATTTTATCTCTCTTCCCATGTATCTCACCTCATCCCCATATCTGTTATCTCTCCCCACCATGTCTGTGGTCTCCCTCCCCTTTTTAATTAGGGCAGTGTGCTTCACAGGGGAGCAGCATGCAGCATCAGCTCTGTGTGTTAAACATACACATGCAGAGCTCAGTCAGTGCTGCTCATGCCTCCTGCGCGCAGTGATGACGCAGAACATCGTATTTCCGATGCCCTGAATCATCATTAGGCGCAGAAAGCGCAAGCAGATCTGAGCTCTGCGTGTGTTTAGCACACAGAGCTGATGCTGCCCACAGTAAAGCATCTCACTTCCCCCTATATCCGCCACTGCGCCGCCGAGCAGAGGCCTGGTAAGGGGAGATCTCCCCAGCCAGTGCCTCTGCCAGCAAACGTTTTTTTTTTTTTTAAAGTGGCGGGTGCCTCTTCTAAAGCCCCCTGGGTTTTGCATGTCCCAGTGTTTGGGGATGACATAAAATTAGGAAATTAGGTAAGGTAATACAGTCTAACCTTGATGTTTCTTCTTTGCAGCAAGATGTAGACAAAGTTGGGGCAAGCAAGCGGCAAATGAGGTTCAATATAGACAATTGTAAAGTTATGCATTATGGGAAAAATATTAGTGCAACATATAGTTTAAATGGTATCTCCCTGTGAAAAAAATACTAATGAGAAAAGTGCGCAATGCCAGTCAGCAGCTGCAAGGGTCAGAAAGATATTGACATATATAAAGCGGGGTATTGATTCACAGGAGGAAGATATCAACTTACTGCTTTACAAGTCAATATAAATGACTTGTATAATGATGTTATAAACTGAAAACTCCATAGACACATATATCTCCTAATTTAGGCATTTGGTTTGCAATGCTGCTAACACAATGTTTAAGTAATTTTTTTTATTCTCTACATTGACAGAGGGAAAAAAATGTTTAGGTAATACGGTCCCTCTAGCGCCTGTTTGTTACCGTTTACTTTTTAATGAATAAGCCCTGATATTGAGAAAAGCATCCTTACAACTTTCACTCAAGCAAAACAACCATTAACCAGTTTTAGCAAATGAGGTGTCAGCACTCCCATGTAACATTCAAAATAAAAGTTACTAATCATATATGTTTACATCAAACATACAAAGGTTAAAGCTGCAGAGACAGATTTTACACGGGATTTCATACTTTTGGGATTTTAATTGTGGGATTGGTGGCACTTTGCAGCTCAAAAAGCAATACTCAGTATTGGATGGTCACTGGAGACAAATAGATTCATTTCCACAAATTATTTGCAGCATCCTTCCAGTTTGACTTGAAATACAGTTAGACGAGAGATAATTCCCTGGATAATTATGGCTGATTTGCCCGTTCGATAGTTCAGCATATTAGTGGAAGTGTGCACAGAGACTGTCAGTTAACGAGGCAACAATAACTTTCTTTACAACGCAGTTTATGACACAGACTGACAGAATAGCGTAAAAGAATAACAAGCACCACGCTTGCAGCACAACTGACAGCAGCCGTCCGCGAAGCATTGTAGGAGCGAGGACATCATGTGACGACACTGTAGCCTGGCGCGCATGCGCAATCACAATTCGGTCCTGTCCTGGCCAAGGATCCCCTTCGGCAGCTTCCTGGGTTGGGCTGCGCATGCGCAGAACTTAAGTAATCGTGTTGTTGGTGGTGGAGGATAAGAAAAAGATCTACCGTGCGCAAGGTACAGCAAGTATCAACAGGCAACGTCAGGAAAAAGGGCCAGCGTCTGCAATACCAGGTTAGCCTATACAACGGTGTGTGTGTGCATGCATGGTACAGGTCACCCTTCTGTGTGGGAGGGTGTGTGATCATCCTTGTGTAACCAAAATGATATAACACACCCCCTGAGACAGAGATGGCTAACCTTCAGCACTCTGTTTGGCTGGCTGTGCATCATGGGATGTGTAGTTAATAACAGTTGAAGTGCCAAAGGTTAGATAGGTAGATATCATAATGAACACCCTCCAGCTGGCAGGCTGAGGTTCGTGGGACAACATTGGGAGTGCTGAGCCATCTCTAGTTTAACATGTATGTTGCTTAGGAGAAATCTGCTGTTTCTCCAGTAGGGGGTTGGGGTACCTCTGCATCATCTTCTTCCATGCATCCACATTGCCTGATTTTTTTGATCCCCTTTGCAAAAATGGGACGTGGAATAAAAAAATATGAGTTGAACTGTAGTATGGGCCTTGCAGGTTTTAATGACTTGGGGTTCATTTACACGTTTGTGGTTGGGTTGCAGAATTGATTGCTTATACCCCATGTGTTCGGCTGCAAAGAAAATCTAACAGCTGATTGAGCATCATGAAAACTGAAGTAAACTACACGTGAAGTTAGTGATTGCATTCTCTCTTTTTTTTTTTAGGAAAACTAAGATAAAACTTGCACTTTGTATGTGAACCACCTGTAGAGCACTGGATGTCATGCAGAACAAACCTGTTTGCTGTACTTTTTTTAAATGCTATACTTTAAGCAGTATATGTGGCTGCTGCTGGTTCAGTATGTCAGATTAGGATTCTGTGGAAACTTGCTCTTTCTATTTCTATTGTTGGAATATAAGCAGGGTACGCCAAAGACCCATATGTAGGCCTGGCAAATGCCTTTTTCATTGGAACCTTGCTGCATAGATACTGCAGGCACTTATCACAGAGAGCCTGTCTTAACATTGCTTATGGTATGAATACAAAGAATAAATAAATATGAAAAGTATCCTATGTATTGTGTAATAAGAGAAATGTGTTTTAAAGACCTCTGTGATGTTTCATGCATATGACATCACCTTGTGGCTTCATATGCAAAATACAAATTTTCCATTGAAATGTAGTTCATTTGCCTATAAAGCCAAGGTGATGTCATAAACAGGAGACACCACAGACATAATTAAAACATCATTTTCTTCTATTTTATGCATTTGTTTGCAAATCTGCTGATACAATTTATAATTTTTCACATAAATGTTTATTTCTACATGTACATTCTGCAAATTTTATTAGGTTGACAGTATCCCTTTAAGAAAGAGGATCTGACATATTTTGAAATGATCTTTAACCCCTTTGGGATAATGGCTGTGCCAGGCATGTCACCAGAAAACCTTCCATTACTGACAATAGTTAGTATTTCCAAACTCAGGACATATATTAGAATCTACTGAGCAGGCTTTTGAAAGATTTTTCGAAGTTAGAATTTTTTTTTTTTAAATTTCCATAGTATTTTATTGTTTTTTTATTTTATTTTTATAGTAAATTATATTATCAAAATAATGGTATCTAAAGAAAGAACCTTTTTATGCCCCCCCCCCCCCCAATATAGATATTATTTGTGTTGGTACAGTAAATGAGAGGAAAATTACAGCTAAACACAAACACTGCAGTTGTGTTAAAATAGCCATTGTCTAGAACAATCCAAAAGGCCGGTTGCAAAGTGCTTAAACGACATGCATACTATATTTTCCTTCAAAAGTGTTGTGCCAGTCATTTTCAAGAATACATAGACTTAATCCTGGATATCCCACTCTTCTGCAATTTGTTAATGTAATGCTAATTTGTCCAACTGTGGCCCTACAGCTGTTTCTGAACTACAGCTACCATGATCCTCTGCAATTCCTAAAAGCTTTTTGGGATTATATTATTTGTTGTTCATCAGATGATGTACTTCAGAAATTTTTAACATTATAAGGTTCGGTTTTTTTTAAACCAAATTACTGCTACAGAAGAACCATTATATTTGTTTACAGTGACCTCATGTTTACCTTTGTAGTAGTGACCCTTCTAAACTGTGTCAAGTCATGTAGCTATTCACATTATTTCCTTTTATGGTTTATGTGGTGCTCTGGTTTCTGGCGTGGAAGCAATAAAATAAATTGTGTTGATTTTGATTTTTGAACCTGTGATACTATAACTGTTGATCTGCAATGCCTATGCCAGCTGAGCATTCTGGGTAATGTAGTTAACAGATGGTATGCCAAATGTTTGCAATCACTGTTCTAGTTTGACCTCTTAATTCTGCTGTGTTCTCTTTGTCATTTGCTTTCTGTCTGCTAGGAAAGATTCACGCTGTAATCTTCATCTGCCTGTCTTTCTTGTGTTAGCAGAATGCTTACAATTCAGCCACTGTCCCTATCATCAGATATGATTTTTAAAAACCTGTTGGTAAGACCAGGATACAATCCACTAAGCTTTGTTGACATGTTCAGCATGTTTGTTTTCTCTTTACTTGTCTTGATAAGTATATATGAGTATTAGTATTTATATATGTCACTTTGGGGCTGTTCACTAACATGTAAGTTTCAGGTGAGTTCAGGTGAGGTGAACATTTTATCTCCCTAATTTAGCTATACATTGTGCAGGTACAAACCTGGTGAGTTTCTCCCCCTAAGCAAACTTGCCAGGCCTGCAGAATGTTCAACCAAACTCACCTTTTAGTGAGCAGACCCCTCTGTGTCTCTTTAGTGAAATATTCTACTGTGTGAAGGGAAGCAAATGTTAGTTTCCTTACTTACCATAGCAGCTCCATATTATGAGCTTTTACATTTTGATAACCGTGTCTGAATTAGGCTGTGCAGTTAACATGGAACATTTAAAGTGACGGCAAAGGATTCTTTTAATATAACTTCCCGAATTTCCAATTCTAGTCATCTTAAAGGAGCAGTCAAACCTTGAATGGCTGCACAAATCAGAATGAGCGTTTGATTCATGTCAGGGTGCTAACTGGCATTATAGAAGAAAATGAAAGATATTTCCTGGCTCCTCCATAGTTAACATGTTAACAGGCACACATATTTGTTCATTGGGCTGCAAAAAGAGCATGCAAACTGCAGGCCAGGTATGTGTAGGATGCATGCAAGTATGCAACTTTTGCAGGATTTCTATATTTAAAATCTGCTCTCTGAACTGATGGGCTGATTTCAGGGCTTTAATGCGGCTGCAATAAATCTACTGTCTATAAGTCCTCTTTTGAAACGTTTCCTTGTGCTCCAGAAGAGGGTTCAGCTGTCTCTATACTCAATTAGGCTTTTCAAATAAGGCCAACCTTTCTGAGTAAGCTATGCCTTTTTGTATAATATACATCGTTGAACTGCTAAGACAGGCTGAACAGATCAGCAGGGAAAATTTTCAATTCGCACAACTAGAATCTGCAAAATACAGTCTATAAGTGCAGCATACAATATATATTGCATGTAAAAAATACAACTGAGTTTGCTTTAGGCAGCATGCTTCACCATGTATATGGAAAGTGTAGTGTAGTGTGATTTTGTTTCTTTTTAAACAAAGTTGGAAATTCCCAGCAAATGTTTCAGCTGGAAGGCTTTGGCACAATGTGTTACATTTCAAACTGTGTTTGAAACTTAAACCTTTTGTGGTATTCCAAACTAGGGCTTGCATATGTCTATCAAATAAATATATATTTTAAAGTTTGTTTGTGCTTGTTGTTTTGCATTTCAGCATGTATGTCAGGGCTTGACAAATTTAATTAGATTTTGGGAGCCAGCAAAAAAATTTAGGAGCCAGACAATCACGCAAGCATACACGCAATTAAAAAACACACACGCCTACTTTACATATACACATATATACAAACACCTCACACACGCCTACTTTACATATACACAAATATACAAACCACTCACACACGCCTACTTTACATATACACAAATATACAAACAACTCACACACACCTACTTTACATATACACAAATATACAAACACCTCACACACGCCTACTTTACATATACACAAATATACAAACCACTCACACACACCTACTTTACATATACACAAATATACAAACACCTCACACACACCTACTTTACATATACCCATATATACAAACACCTGTATTTGCAGGGGAGGGGGACATTCGTGTTGCAGCCGATCTGCCTGCTGAGTGCCAGGATGTCACGTGACGACACCCGGCACTCAGACACGCGTTGCGCGAGGGGGCGGAGCTTGCAGTCTGTGCGGATGGCACAGACTTTACCCCCTCGCACTCCGAAAAAATAAAATTGGATGGCAGCGGCAAGGGGACCATGAGGCTGACGGCACCCTGGCGCCAGGTCTAATTTCCTGGTCGCCATGGCGACCTGGCGCCTGGGGTTTGTCGAGCCCTGGTGTATGTGCATGGAATGTTTCCCCTCTTCCTTACTTTTATGCCCGCTATCCCTTTATCCAGGCTTAAGCCTCCTTTTAATGTTGTTTACCTTCTTTAAGATGAGCTGTCTCTTTAAATATCATCATCATAGCAGGTATCACTATTCTTGAGGGTGTTAATACAATTCATCAAATTCCTTACTACACATTGGGAATAATGTGAACAACAGCCTAAAATAAATGAAAGGCTAATTTTAAGTTGGAGAGGTGAGCTTGACTGGCTTTGCTAGATATATTAGTTTTATCCTGACTTCAGCCCCTATGATTCCAAGTTGAGAGGCCCACTCCAAGCAAATATGTTTCCACTGTTTTATTACTCATGCCCTTATAGCCATCCCTCTCAATAACATTTTTTGTTTTGCTACATTTTTTTTTTGCTATTTGTCCGACTATATCGCACTTTAAATCCTCCTAGTATCTGTATCCATGCGTACAACGTTTACATACCACCCTGTAACAATGCAGAATAACTCTGCTGTCTTTGCCTTCTTCCCCCAAACATATATAAAATATAAACTCTATTCTAAGAGTACCAGATTAGGGCATGGCGGGTAACATTCACACTATGAATCAGTATGAAAAATAAAGAACTTGGCATACCGGAAGTATGAAGTCAAATGTCTATTGGTAGATGACAAAACACTACCACGTTTGGTAGACATATGTGTCTTCATTAGAGACCTGCATCCGTTACCTGGTGGGAAATGCATGAATGGCAGGTTCAGTGGGTCTAACAAGTTGCAGAGTATGGATAACTACTGCCTAGAGAAATGCAGTATTTCGGGAACGGGGGACTAATAAAAGTACTCAAAAAAAAAATTGGGCAGACTAGATGGACCGAATGGTTCTTATCTGCCGACACATTCTATGTTTCTATGTACAGCTACAATTCTCCTCGAAAAGTGGTGTGCAGTGAGTGAGTCTCATCTGTTTTGCACCACATACTAATTTATTTGGTATCACCCAGCTCAGTTTATTACTATTTGCTTTTTTTGTATTATTTTTAATATTATTACCATTAATTTGCTTACTTTGTCTGACATGCGTGGCTTGTGCGTGGCACCAGATCACATACAGCACTTTAGGTGTGTTTACAAGGCGTGCATTGCTACCAATTGTAAAGTCCTTGAACATGACGCTCCCAGCTATAAATAGTTGGCAACAAGAACAGACATTGTTTGCGATAATTATCCTATTCCTTACTAGCTGAGAGCATTGTACATCTCTTCTTAAGGGATGCGGTGCATAGTTTTTTTTAACTAAAAAAAATAAATCATTGGCCCTTTCAACGTGAAGGCAGTGGGGAGCATGTCAAGGGACAAATATAGGAATAAAATATTATAAATGGAAAAAATATGGATCGAAATCAATGAAAGGACTTTGGCTATAGCTAAATTAGTGTGATAAAAATAATTTAAATTGAAGAAAAAGAATAACGTCTTAATTAACCCCTTCACAACAATGGATGTACTTGGTACATCCTGTGGTGAATCCTGCCTAGGCAGTCGCTGCCTCTGCTTAGCGGATGTTCATATGAGGCCTCGATAGTGAGGCATCAAGAAACACCAAAATTTATTTTGTTTGTAATTGCATAAATAGATTTTTAAGGTCAAAGATAGAAAAGGTGTGGGGTTTTTTCTTCAATTTTCTCATCATATTTTATGATTGACTACATGAAATGAGGAAAATAATGGTATCGACAGAAAGCACTTTTTTATGGCGATTAAAAACGATATATAATGTGTGGGGATACATTAAATAAGAGATGAAAATTACAGCTAAACACAAACACCACAGACATGTTAAAACAACCATTGTCACGGAGGGTACAAACGTTTCAAAGCAGTCCTGTCACTAAGGGGTTAAATACATAAAAATACAGTAAATGAACAAAAAATAATGTAAAATAACTTTTTATTACATTTTAGAGATGCTTATTTTAATGTAAATATTCCATTATAAGGCATAACACACATTATAATTGTAATATATACATATTTCTATGTTCAAAATGTGTTTACTTTAATTATTCTACCAATTGTCTATTCAATTCACTAACTAAAATCTGGGGTATTTAAAATTTCCCGAATTCGGAGCGTGTTTGTGGGTAATTGGTGCATACTGGGTAGCTGAAAGTCTATGGTTTACATAGCCTTATGTTGCAGAAAGTGCTACAAATTTCTAGTAGAAGTAGTAAAGGCTAATGAATACAATGAATTAGGAAGGAATAGAGAGAAAGTAAAATAAGAAATTCTACTAGATGGCACAACAGATTCTTCTTGCTGTCGCAATCTGTTTCTATGACAATACTTTTTTCATAGCCCCATTAAGAGATTTATTATTGTTTTGTTACTATGAATATATAAATGTTCTGCTGTAACACTGTTATAAAAATACTTTTTGAAAAACAAACAATGGTAAGTTCTGGAGATAATTTCACTTTCAAAAGCCATATCAGGACAAATGGCAGTTGCTAGAGCAACTAAAAAACTGTTCCTACATACGGCTTTTCAATTCTAATAAAATACTCCTCCTCCATGCTCTTCCTGTTCTCTTCTTTACATGGAGTATCGTCTATAAGATTTTCAGATAACTTTCTTTCCATAGTGGGATTTATTTTCACCTAAGCAGCGTTTACACCATTGATGTATGGCGATAAAAATGGTATATAATGTGTGAGGATACATTAAATAAGATGAAAATTACAGCTAAACACAAACACCACATAAATGTTAAAACAACCATTGTCACGTAGGGTACAAACATTTCAAAGCAGCCCTGTCTCTAAGGGGTTAAATACATAAAAATACAGTAAATGAACATAAAATAATTTAAAATATTTTTTTAATTACATTTTAGATATGTTTTTTTAATGTAAATATTCCATTATAAGGCATAACACACATTATAATGGTATTTAAATATTTCTATGCTCAAAATGTGTTTACATTAATTATTCTACAATTGTCTATTCGATTCAATAACTATTCAATTCCGATAACATACTCCTCCTCAGTGCTCTTCCTGTTCTCTTCTTTACATGGAGTATAGTCTACAAGATTTTCAGATAACTTTTTTAATATACAAGATTTTCAGTTAACTTTCTTTATAAACAAGATTTTCAGATAACTTTTTCTTTCCATAGTGGGATATATTTTCACATAAGCAGCGTTTTACATAATTAATGTAGATCATTTAAAAAAACATCTACACAGTTATAGATTTGCAAGAAAGTATATAGATCAAGAAGGGGATATAGTTTGAAATGTCCATTTTGTGGCGCCATAAGCAATCAACATGTTCTTTTTTTTATTTTTTATTTTCATTTTCAAAAATAAATAGACATTTCACAATTTTACAAAATATAAACCATAAAACAGACAACATGTGACATTCGGCTCTTGAAATCGTTGTCATTTGCAGGTTGTCGCTTCCACTGCAGGAGGAGCAACTAATTATCTAATTACAGCCAAAGGTAAACATACAAGTAAAAAGAAACAATACACTTACATTCAGTCAAACAGGTTACAGATCGAATTAACATGTTAATAAACATAAACATACATATAGAATCATACACAAAATGCAGTTTACCATAGTTTAAAGTTGTTATATATCATAACTTCTGCCTCTGCCCACCCCCTCCACTCTACTCACACCATGCGGCATAGACTATAGTCAACAACTGAAATAAATTCTTATAAATAGATAAAACTGCATTTATATTATACATTAACCACTCATTTGATTTATTCTTTCCCGTTTCCAAATCAAGTGTTATGGTATAATTATGATTCGCCACCTTACCTAGTCTTTCAATGATTTATCCTACGTTTATAAACATTAAAAAAGGAAGGTAGTTCATCTTATGGCATTCTAAGTTCAACTTTAAACATGTTATATTGTTCCTACAACATCCTTTGATTGTAACTTTGTGGGGTCTTCAGACAATATTTTACATTCTTACAAACAATTCCCTGGGTGTGCAGATAGTCTAGGGAACTACAACCGATATGTAGAGAGGTATAACAATTGAGGGTTTGAGAAAAGGGGCGGGGAGCTCCCACAGCAGCAACATCATGCCCAGGTCCGGGTAGTATTGGACAGTTTACCCAACCCACTACAGATCTTGTGAGCTTCCAGGTAATAATAAGACAGAATTCCAAATTTTATAGTAGGAGGGAAGGGACCTACTATCCAGATAAAATAGTTTTTCCATCCTGCATTGATACTGAATTTGAGATTGTATCTCTATCTCTGATGGAATAGTATCTTTCCTCCAGTGTCTTGAGATACACATCTTAACTGCCATTAGAATGTGAATTACTAATTTTTTGGGGGGAGTTTTTCAGAACGGGGTGTTCAAAGTGGAACAAAAAAGTTTCCATACTTAGAGCTCCCAGATCTAACTTTAGGTCCAAGAGAATTCTAGTTAAGATCCCCCATATGTCATTGAGTTTTTCGCAATCCCACCAGATGTGCTTAATATTTCCAATTTCTTTATTGCATCTCCAACAAAGTGGAGATGTATTCGCTTGGTATTTGGTTAGCCTTGATGGGACCCAATACCATCGGTGTAATATCTTTAAATACAATTCCTGTATAGCTATGCAGTGAATTGATTTCCTCATCAAGTCTGCTGCTCTATACCAAGTTTGTATTGGGTATGTTTTCTTTAACTCCTCCTCCCATTTTTTTTTTATAGTATCACATTTGCTATCGCCTGATTCAAAAGCGTGGGTTGCTTTCTGAATTTGGGAGGATATCTTTTGGTGAGATCCGTACAAAATTCTCTCCAACGGGGAGTCTAATTTGAGTTGAATTTCCCTGAAAAGATGTTTTATACGGTTGTAGGAAAAAAGTTCTTTTTTTGGAAGATTATAGTTTTGCTGTAGTTCTGAGAAGGATAGTATTTCCAGATTATGGAATAGATCCCCTATCTTCCCTACTCCAGATTTTAACCAATTGTCCAAGTTCAGGTCATTTTATAAAAACTTTCAGTGCACCAATAGGGACTTGGGGGGAAATTTGCGTATCCGAGAATCTAGGTTTAATTGAACCAATTGATCGGAACACATTCTGTATTACAGGGTTTTTAATTTTTAGTGCTGCAAATTTATGTTTGTCTAACCAAAAAAGAAGAAAAGGGTCTATGTTATCACAAATTTCTTTTTCAAATTGATACCAAGTTTTACTCCTGCACTTCTTGTTTCCCCACAATAGAAAATGGGAAAACATTACGTTAGGAAAGGACAGGCCACCCTGAGACACAGATTTGGACATGATATGAAACTGAATTCTTGGTCTCCTATATTTCCAAACGTATGTCACAAATAGTTTATGAAACATGGCGAGAACCCTCCGTGACACCCTCAGAGGTATAGTGCGAAATAAATATTCCAGTTTGGGAAGCAAGTACGCTCTAACCAAATTTATCCTCCCCATCCAAGATACTTGAATGTTCTTCCAGTTACCAATCCGTTCTTCAAGTTCTTTATAGAGTTTAAGATAGATATATTTCGCTATGTTCTTTATATCAAATGTAATACCAATGCCCAAATAGTTGATTGTCTCATTCGACCATTTAAAGTGTTACATCTGCTTAACCCCTTCGTGACCAATGACGGTCCAGGACCGTCATGAGGAAAAAGTCACTTAGTGACCAATGACGGTCCAGGGCCGTCATGCAGATCCGATCGCGGTATGTGCTCTGGCATGCCGCGATCGCGCTAACAACGACTTGGCTGAGTGTCTCGATACCGAGACACTTCAGCCATGTCGGTTGAGGCCCCCCCGGAAACATCCGGGCACCTTGACAGCCAATCACAGTGCCCGGATGTTAATAGCTGTCAAAGCAGTTGCCTGCTTTGACAGCTATAATCTCTCCCTGCTCCACAGCGATCGTGGGGCAGGGAGAGACTAAATATAGTGCTGGAAGCCACCCCTGGTCCCCCCAAGCCCATCCAGGCCCCCCAGGTTTTTTTTTTTAATTAAAAAAAAAAAAATATATTTTTTTTATTTATATTTTTATTTTGCTAACCTTAACCCTTGGGTTAGGGTTAGAGATCATCAAAACCCTAATCCTAGAGTTAGAATTAGGGTTTGTACTAACCATAACCCTAGGGATAAAGTTAGAGAGTCTAATATAAATAAAAAAGTAAATACAATTAAATAAATAAAATAATAATATAAATAAATAAATAAATACTATTAAATTAAATAAACATAAGACGTTAATCCTTAGAGGACCAGTGACATGTTAGGTCTGTTGGTGGTCCTCTATGGATATTTTATATTAAAAAAAAAAAAAAAAAAACTGCTAGTGGGGCCAGTGCCTTGCATTGGCCCCCCAACAGTAGATAGGGGCCCGCAGCAGCTGGATATATCATCCATGCAGCCGCAGGATAGCAACAATTTGTGCTTCCTACTATAGACTACATTCCCTATGATGCTATGGTCACTTTTGGCTGGCTGAGCATGATAGGAAATGTAGTCACAAGCATTACATAATAAATACATGTTTTAAAGCTGCAATGACCATATTCTAAATTTGTCCCTTTACCTGCCACATAACACTAGCAAACCTATACATGTGGGGTACCGCTATACTCAGGGGAAGTTGCTTAACATATATTGGGGTGTTTGGCAAAAAAAAAACAGAACAACCCCTTTAAATTCTTACCTAAATACAAAGAGTTTGGGGAAAAAACCACACAAAAAATGACTACGCCAAAACTTGTCAAAGATTGGTGGGAAAATTACTGCATGAAAACTGTCAAAATACCCCAATTTGACTACCCTGGGATGTGTACTTTAAAAGAAAATGTGTACATGCGGGGCTAATTCAGCAATGCATGTCTAATATCGATGTTACAATGTCAGTAACACAAATTTTGGAAAAAATGGTTTTAAAACAGCTAGGTGCTACTTTTATTTATTACAATACAACATTAAAAGAAAAGCAAAAAAACATATAAACATTGGGTATTTCTAAACTCAGAACCAATATTAGAATCTAATTAGCAGGTTTTTTTATTTGCTTTTGTAGCTTAGTAAAAGATTTTACAAATAAAAGTCAGGAAAAGTGTTTTTTTTATACATTTTTCAACATATTTTTCTATTTTTTTCATAATAATATAAATGATATAAACAAAATAATGGCATCAAAAGAAAGCCCTTCTTGTCCTGAAAAAAACAATATATAATTTGTGTTGGTACAGCAAATAACAAAGAATAAAACTACAGCTAAACACAAACACCTCAGAAGTGTAAAAACAGCCACGGTCATTAACGCACAACATTCCAAAAACAGTCTGGTCATGAAGGGGTTAAGAGATCTTTCCTGGTTCTGAGATAGGTTTTTGTGTATAATTTGAGTTTTTGAGAGATTCATTTTATAGTTTGAAAAATGGCTAAATTCCTCTATACATCTCAGTAATTCTGGTAGTGAGGACTCGGGATGTGAGAGAGTTAATATAACATCATCGGCATAAAGCGATATTTTTTGTTGTTTAGTTCCTAATTTTATGCCGGTAATGGAATGGGTTAACCTAATATAGACGGCTAGAGATCCATAGTAAGGTTGTATAAAAGGGGGGCCAATGGGCATCCCTGTCGGGTGCCATTTTTAATTGAGAACCATCGCGAGTCCAGACCATTGCCATAGATTTTGGCTGTAGGTTCTGAATACATAGAAAGTATTGTAGTTTTAAACTTTCCCCCAATACCGAAGGCAGAAAGAACTTCAGTCATGTATTTCCAGTTAACTCTGTCAAATTCTTTTTCAGCATCGACAGAGACAAAGATACAAGGTATGCTTGTATCGTTGACTGTTGTGATTAAATTTAAAATTTTACGAACGTTATCCCCCCCGGATCTTGCTGTTATAAATCCTGATTGATCCTTATGAATCAAGTCTGCTGCCACTGTTTTTAATCGGTCAGCCAGTATTTTAGAAAGAATTTTGATATCTATTTTGATTAATGAGATTGGGCGGTAGTTTGTTACATAGTTCGGATCTTTGTCTGGCTTCGGTATTGGGGAAATGACTGCTTTTAGCATTTCTGAGGGGATTATTCCAGTGTTCCCTATTGCTTCGTATAGTGAGCAAAGGAGGGGAGTAATTTGTGATTCAAATGTCTTATAAAAAAAGGGCTGTGTAGCCGTCTAGGCCAGGGGCTTTGCCATTTTCTAGATTAAGAATAACTCTCTTTACTTCTTCCTTATTAATGGGTCTGTTTAAGTTTGTTAATTTTTCCTTGGATATTTGGGGTAAATTAATTTTTTTTAAAGAAAAGTTTCAGATCTGAGGGGGAATATCTTTCTTCTCGAAGATTTATATAGCGATTCGTAGTATCTGGCAAATGCGCCTCCGATTTCTTGTGGGGATAGGTGGTGTTTATCGGACTCTATAATTTCATTTATTTTTTGTTTTTTATGGCCATGTTTCATTTTCCGTGTAAGCAGTTTACCGACTCTGTCTCCACAATTGTACCACCTCTGATTTGAAGACAGAATCATACCACTAACCTGTTCTTCTAACCTCTTTCTGATCCTTTCCTGAGTTTCCCTAATTTGTTCAAAATTTCCAATAGAGGGATTACTTTTATTGTTACAGTTTAGTTTAGCTAGCTTGATATATAGGTCTGAAAAAAGGGGTCCCTTTTTTCTCTTTTTTTTCTTTCTAGCCTCTAATTGTATTAAGTAGCCACGTATAACACATTTAAATGAGGCCCATAAAGTCTGTTCAGAGACCAGGCCATTATTGTTAATAGTAATAAAGTCTTTGATTAAATTGCTAAGATGTTTTTTATCTACTTCCTTTATCAATAACGTTTCATTTAGCCTCCACTGAGATTTAATGTTATGTTCCATGTTATTTTTAATTACAAGAGTTATAGGGGCATGGGCGGATTAGGTTATTTGGCCAATCTCGGTATTAGTTACTTTTCTCAGATTTGATGAATTGGTCATAAGGAAATCTATTCGTGAGTATATTCCATGAACTCTCGAATAGAAGGTATAGTCCCTTTCTTTCGGATGGTTTATACGCCAGACGTCGTATAGATCGTGTTTAATGAGAATTCCTTGAAAAGTTTTACATTTAGATCTTATATAGTTTGGGGTAATTTCCATTCTCATGTTTTTTCTGTCCATTTTATCGTCGCTTATGGTGTTCAAATCCCCTCCCATTATCCATTAGGATACCTTTTTTGACTTGATCTACTCTCTCAAAAAGTTTCTCAAAAAATATTTTGGCAAATATGTTTGGAGCATAAATATTTACCAGGGTATAAATAACGTCATTCAGTTTACATATTACTATTATGTATCTTCCCATTACATCTCTCTCCTCCATTATCAGTTCAAATTTAACCCTCGAGGTAAGTATTATTGCAACCCCCCCCTTTTTTTTTTTTTGCTCCAGACATATTGGCATTGAGCACCACCGGAAATTTAGAGAATTTCCAGAGACCTCCTGCAGTATCCCTCCAGTGTATCTCTTGGACATAACATATATCTGTTCCCTCCCCCAATAACATTTTATATAGAAGTCCTCATGTTCAATCAACATGTTCTATGTAAAGTAATTTACATATGGTACAAATATGCAGTCAAAACCTTTTCTAATCCATTTCATGCATTTGATTTATACATTTGCTTGCAGTGCTGCTAAACGAAAATGATATTCTAGATTTTTTTTATTTAGTTGACAATTGTTTTAAAATTAGTCCCTTTCTAAAAGTTAATTGTTCATATATTCAATAAACCTATGCTAGAGGTTAAAAATATTTTCTTTTGATTTGTGCCTAACGTTTTAAGTTAAAGCAACCATCTAAGGTTGATGATGGACTGGATAATCATGCATATAAACTTGTTTTGTGGCTGCTGAGGTGTTATTTTAGCCCTGTGTGTTGTAAAAGAGTTTAGAATAGGTAAGTAGGTCTTGTTCAGGCATGGCAAACCATTGGGAGGATGCACAAATGCTGGGAAATGTTATCCACAACCGATGCAGTCCATTCTTGGCCTACTTATACAGATTTTGTAGCACAGTCTATCTAATTTTTGGCCATACTGAGGTCTCTAACTCAGAAGCCACGTGTATGTGTGTGATATATATATATATATATATAGATTTACCAATTGCATTACCAAATGTTCTTTTAATTTTTTTCAAACTAGTGGTTGTGTAATCGTAGATTATTGAACCTTGAAGAAACATTTGCTCAGCAAAGTTATATTCCCATAGCTTCCATCTAGCACAAGCCACATTAAACATCAAGTGGATCATGTACTAAACGAGTGCAGTGGGGTAAAAAAAAAACAGGAACAACTTGTGAATATTTGTAACTTTTATTTTTATTTAGTGTGTATTTTTCCTATTGCGGTAATATAGTTCAATGAAGTTTTCGCATGCTAAAGACTTTTGCGTGTAATTTGCGTGAAAAATAATTCAAATTCTGCATGTAAAAAAATGACACCAGCTTAGCAACTGCTAATAAAAAAAGGCAAACATTATTTTCCGCAAACTTGCCTGTTTTCATTCACAATTTGCTCAAATTTACCATTTGAGTGTTAAATGTTTAGTACATTGCAAAAGGAGCAAAGCACGAAAATAGATTTGCACATAAAATATATGTATATATATATTTTTTAGTACATGTCCCCATCACTGTAAAATGTTCTTAGCTCCTCTCTTTGTGGAAGGTTTGATTTGGAATATCTGTCCATACTGGAAGGATTTTTTTTATTTTTATATTTTATAACACTTCTTGTTAGGGACATGTGGGACAAAATATAAGAAAAGGTAGTTTAATGCTGTGTGTTTTATTGGCGCTGAAAATAATACTAATTTTTAATGTAATCCTAATTGGGGGTTTTTTATTTTTTTTTTTTACTTCTTTAAAATTCGATTTTGTTAAATTTAGCCACAGATCTTTTAAAGCTAATCAGATTGACCTCAATGGTCAATAGATGATGTATTGGTTAGCTCAAGTATCCTATATTTAGTCTTAAGGTGTCTTAGGAACTGAGACACTTGATCCCTTTGCAGATGCTTAGGAACCTGTGTTTAAGTAGCCAACTAAATCAGTTTTTTTTCTAATAATTGTGTGTGTTTTTTAAGGGGTGAATGTGTGGCTTTCATAAAAATAGCATCACAAATAATACTGCTTATTCGTTTTTTTTTTTTTTTCATTCTTGCTTCAAGCTGATGATACTGTGCTTCAGAAATTAAGACATTGATATTCAGCATCTATACAATGTGCATAATATTGACACTATTGGATACATTTATTTTCGGTTTTAATTTCATACTGTGGTATACATAGATGCAATTTCAGGTTGCCATTGCCGAAAATGGCAACCTGAAAAAAAATCACACAATGGTAGCAGTTTAATACTGTTTGTAGTTGACCCCGATTTATATGCTATAGACTCTGGAGCTTATTGGATTGGTTGTATGTGTAAGGATTTTAAATTTTTTTTTAATATATATATATATATATATATATATATATATATATATATATATATATATATATATATTAAAAAATTTAAAATCCTTACACATACAACCAATCCAATAAGCTCCAGAGTCTATAGCATATAAATCGGGGTCAACTACAAACAGTATTAAACTGCTACCATTGTGTGATTTTTTTTCAGGTTGCCATTTTCGGCAATGGCAACCTGAAATTGCATCTATGTATACCACAGTATACATATATATATATACACCAGACTAGTACACTAGAAATATATTTCTCAAAGATTCTTGTCAAGTTTGCGTGTATATTAATTTGTCTCAAGTCTCTGTCTTGCTCTCTGTGTAAAGGATGGTGACCCAAAGGACACCGGTATGATATGTACTTGCATACTAATTTCTCCATAGCAGTGCCAAGTGATTGCACTGTAATATAATAGTAGCAAGAATGGTGGGGTGTATAAAAAGAGGCATACTTTTGGGCCCAATGTCTGGGTTGCTCCTGCATTCTGAGTATGAGAAGTGACAGAGAGCCTCCTTGCTCGCACATGAGTGTTAGTATGTATAGAAAAGTTGCAATCACAATTAGGCAAATCAAGTGATAATTGCACTTTTTTTTTTTTAAACATTTTTTTTTATAACTTCCTGATATATATGTGTACAGAAGTATTTATACAGAACCCCTCCCCCATAAAGTATTTAGCCTGGAAAGATACATTGAGAGATTCTCCCATTGTCAGTCACGTTGTGGGGATGTTAAGATTATCTAGGAGATGTTAATATTTATCCAATCATTTTATCCATCATGGAAGTTTTACCACTGGGGAAATTAACTAGCGGGTAGGATTGAACAGATCCTGCAATTGTTGCATTAGCCCACTGAGCCTTCTCTCTATCAAGAACAGACGCTATGATCTAGATTTCAGGAGTAAGAATTGAGTTTGGTTTTTCAGTATATTTTTTGAAACTGCTCAATAAGAGGCTGCTATGTTCTAAGGACTCTAACAATAGGATTTCGTAATAAACTCCATTCTTTTCCACCTATTGGAAAGAAGCGTATTACACGACATTGTAAGAGAAGACTAGATTCCCTCGTTCTATCAACAAAGATGGCGAAAAAAAGCATATAAACAGACAGACGGGAAGTCTAAAATGTGTTCTCTATTCATTGGTTTACTGTGATTGTTGGTAACAAAGTGAATTTACTTTTTATATTTGGTTTTGTGTCAATTAAAAGGGGGGGAAAAAACGCCAGATATAGCAAAGCAAAGTATTGAATGGATTCGCTGCTCATATCTATAAAATGGTCCCTGTCCATATCGATAGCCATTTTCATTTCATGCAGCTATTTTAAGCTTGCTTTTCCACCCTGCTAAGTAGGCAACTCTGGCAACATCCTGCTCAACTGCGTAGCATTAACCAACAGAAAAGTACCATGGACATGGTCATGTGCTCCCAGGTCATGTGATAATGAGTTTGCTCAACAATTAAAATAGAAGATAGATATTTGGTGAAGGTGACTGTTTGTCTTTTATTTTGTGCACTACAACAACTTTGCCTGTGAAAATTTTTTTTTCTGTTTGTTAGTTTGTTTTTTGTAGCTTGTGGTTATCTCATTTTGAAGGCATGACATGTTTTCTGCTCTCAAAATGAGCACATATTAGATTCAAAGCAGTTTTTTTTTTGTAACTTAGCGTGCGACTAATCAGATGACTAAGCCATGATGTATGACGGAGAGCCAACTGTTTTTTATCGGATGAGTGCAGGTTAATTTTAGAGCCTGTTGCTAGGAGAGCAGTTTATCCCACCTGCTTCACGAGATGGTGCACTAGAGAAACAAGTGTGGTTCTGTTCAGCCTTGGCATAAAGCTTGGGGTAAAGGGGGGAGAGTAATTGTGTAAATCTGCAGGTCAGAAGCCCTCACAACTTAAACTGTCCAAAATAAAGTGTGCATTTAAGGTATCAAAATCATCAAGATACATGGCTCCTGGACTAATTAACCCATTCTTTTCAATGGCTCACCATCTATAGAATAAATCTATGAATTGTTTAGCTGCATTTTCATTTGCAAAACATACAGACAACAGCCGAAACATTGACGTGATGATGTACTGGCTCTAATAAACCACTAATATTTTTGCAGATATCCTTGTTTGCAAATCTTCCTGCTTCAAGTTGGTATTGTTTTTGTATTCCCACACATAGTGTATATACAGGCTAAAATCCATAAACTCACATTGCAATGTGATCCCAACATCTCGCTAAACGTCCGGTAAGATACGGTGCCATGCTGGCTATGCGTTATAACAGGAATACAATGCATATCATTTTTTGTTCCTCTCTATTGAAGCCGTTCCTTGGTAATGATGACATGTCACATAGGCGTTTTTGAGTAAGTTTGTATTGCTATTCATATAAAACATCTCTTTATAGGCGCAGTTGCACACAACTTATTTTCTGTATGTTGTACATATATAATTATGGTAATGTTTTGGTCAATCTTTTTACTTTTGTGTATAAATAAATCAAACTGTGTAGCAAGGTACCATATTTGCTCTAATATAAGATGAACCCCCAAACTTGGATATTATTTTTTGGGGGAAAGTCTGAATATAAGACTACCATATAGGAAGAAAGTCTTACTAGTAAATATTCACATGTAAACAGGTTTTTTGTTCCTATTTCATAAAAATGATGATTGAAAAAAATGCATTTCTTGTTTTCATTTTCTTTTATTTGGCAATTCACACACACACTTGCTGATCTACTCCCCAGATGCTGCCTCTTTGTCCCCTCCACAAGCCAGGCTGCTGCCTATCTGCCCCACACTTGCCATTCTTTCCCCCACACTTGCAATACTGCTGCTTTATTTGTCCCCAGACTTGCCAATTATCCACCAGACTCCATGGTGTCTAATAGGGGCATCCTCCGATGCTGTTCAACACTTCTGCTGGGGCTTCTATGACTGAATGCCAGGAGGTGACATTACTACAGCGTTCCATTGCAGAAGTCCCAGCGGAAGTGCTGGGCAGCATTGGAGCATGTCAGAGTGCATTGCGCAGACTTCCACTGGCTGCTTTGGAGAAGAATCCAGGTCCTAAGCAGAGGACATGGATCTAAGTCTTATTTGCTCTGATAAGAAACATTGTCTTATATTCAAGCAAACACGATATGTCATCAATGCTCCCGGGTGCTGTAGCTGATTTCAGTAACACATGTCAATGTGTTTTCTCTGTTTGACCATGAACTGGAACAAAAGACACAAAAATAGCTTGTAAGTGAAAGCCCACCTTTTGTAGTGTACCGAAGGGAAACTCAAGGAACGTGTAAGTAAATGACCGTAACATACAACAAGTGGACTATAGGTGATACTAGTTTCATTTTACACCCTGTTGAGCTACAAAATAAAGTTAGGATTTACAGCAGATCTGTTGGAAATATTATATAAAGCTAGCAAGTGTGTGTCTGAGATGTGATCCCCATGATCTCCAATTTAGGGGAACTAACCCATGGTCCCGATGTTCACTCTCTGGTGTCCAGGACCCCTTGGGTTGCCGGTGGGAAATGTTGGGAGGTATGGTTCAGTCTGATTACATAGCTATATGTACTTTTATAAATGGCAAGTCCACTTTAAATATAACAACTCATTAAACACTTTACTTCACTGTGTCTGCCTTCCCAGCTCTTAAGGTGCTTTTGATATTTAATACTTGTTCCATTCTATTTTTTGTGATCTATTTATATAAATGAATCACTCACTTTTTTTTTTTAACTAAGAGAGTTGTTTTATTTTAGGTGTGTTGTGTTCTTGTTTTCTTTGTCTGTGGTGTTTTATTTCATGCATGTTCACATCTACAGCTATCAATTATAAACTGAACGAGATAGAAAGTAGGTAACTGGGCCAGCAGGTTACTAGGACAATCAAGGCGACGTGAGTTCATTGACTTACTCTGGCATCTTTTTACAGTGCTTACCAGATAAATCCCTTTAGGTCTGCTTACCTAGCATAATACTGTAGTAATATACACACACCTGCTGTGTAAGAGCTGTATTCACATGGTGTTACCATGTATTTATAGCTGCTGGTCTTTTGCGCACATGTGTGCAGTTCAGCATGTGCTGAAACTTATTTTTTTCAAGAAGTTCCAACCCGTTGGAACAATTTGGGTCATTCGGGACATTGGCTATTTTAACATTTCTGCGCTGTTTATGTTAAGCTGCAATTTTCTTCTTTGTCATTTGCTGTATCCACACAAGAAGGGCTTTCTTTAGATAACATTATCATATCCTCTAATGTATTACTAATTTACTGGAAAAAAAAACACATTTTCTCTTTTATTTGAAAAATATTTTACTCCTCTACAAAAGAGTACAGTGATACCACCCATTCATAGGTTTGTCGGGTTGTTTAGGGGCTAATAGGCCATATTTGGAAGGTGTGCTTTTTGGTTTTCCAACTTGGAATTTTGACATGCAGACAACCTGCTTCCATGTCCCATTTGGGACATTTTTGAAGCCAGCTAATGTATTTTACCCCATCAAAGCATTATTTTTTTTTTTTTTAAGTAGACACCCTAGGGTATTTCAAATGGTGGGATTTTAACACTTTCCGTGCACCAATTCTACCACCAGCCTTTGGCAATGTTTGTGGTAGTAATTGTTTTGTGGGGTGTTTTTTTTTTTTTTTCCACATACCGTATTTTCCGGTGTATAAGACGACCCCCAACTTTTCCAGTTAAAATTTAGAGTGTGGGATATACTCGCCGTATAAGACTACCCCTCTTCCAACAAGCATTTTCCCCTACAGTGACATTTACACACACACACCCTTACACTAACACAGTGACACACTTACACACACACCCTTACACAGAAAGTGACACACTTACACACACACAGTGACACCAATAGACACATAACCTTAGACACACTATTTTGCCACTCAATATGCCAGTATTTTGCCACTCAATATGCCTTTATTGTGCCATTTAATATGCCAATATTTTGCCCCTCCAATATGCCAGGATTTTCCCCTCAATATGCCAGGATTTTGCCCCTCTCCTACCCCCTTCCCAGTACTTACCTCGTTGCTGCTCTGCAGGTGCGCGTGGATGTGAGGGAAGCGTTGTGCACTCCCCTCCAGCTGTGCAGCTTCAATAAAGTTTGCTTTAAAAAAAGTTTAAACAAACTTTATTGAAGTTGCGCGGCTGGAGGGGAGCACATAACGCTTCCCTCACAGCCGCGCGCACCTGCAGAGCAGCAACGAGGTAAGTAAAAAGACTACACCCGGCGTATAAGACGACCCCCGACTTTTGGGAAGATTTTCCTGGGTTAAAAAGTAGTCTTATACGCCAGAAAATACAGTACTTTGTACTTCAGGCATGAGTTCATCGATTTTGGTATGTGTCCCTGCCAAACACACCAATATGTGTTCAGTAACATCTCCTAGTACAGGAATACCACCCATGCATAGCGTTGTCAGCTTGTTTGGGGGTTAAAAGGACACATTTGAGGTGCACTATTTTTTTTTCCTACTTGGAATTTTGACATGTTGAGCAAGGAAGGGGTTTATAGCTCTTATAAGAGTCTTTGTAGTACTGTAATTTATTACAGTACAAAAAATTGACCCCTAAAAATGCACAGACGGGACAAAAAATGTGCTGCTGTGCAAGATCGGTGACAGAGAAGGGGTTAATCCACAGGGTATGGCTTTTATAAAAGCCCTTGGGTCTCACAAGTGTATTACTTTTTATTTTAACTAATACTGATTGTCTATCTCCAAAAATGCAAGTGAGGATAGGGAGGCAGGTCCAGGCTGGTCATATCAATATTTACAAATATTGATCTGACAAGGCAAATGGTGATGCTTAAAACACACCAACAGTAGAGGCGCAGGTATCTGGGAAGGAAGGAATACAAGAAATATAGTGTAACACAATTAAATACACTGGAGAATGGTATTTCCAATTTATCCCACTCACAAACACATGAAGATATCAGGCTCATCAAATCATGTAAAATTATTTAGATTTATTCCATGATCTAAAAAACACACATATAAAAAAACAATTGTGCAGTATTATGGATATATGGCAATATAAAAAAAACAATGCATGTACAAAATACAAAGCACTTAAAGTGCAACTTGCGTGTTATTGTAAAGTCCCGAAGACTGATACTGCTCCATTCCTGCTGCTACCAGGATGGGCAAATCGGGTAATACACAACTTCACTGGAAAAAGCTTATGCCTTTTTTATGGTTAAATTATTAATTTGAATAGCAAAATGACTGTAGAAATTGAGAATGTGTGATCTGAGAGCAATGGCTGCTTAATATGCAATTTAAAACCATGTGTTTTATTTTTGTTTGTTTTTTTGCTTGCAAATGGCCTTTAAGCTGGGATATTTAAATCAAGAGTTTCATTGGCTGTCTTTAAAATAGAATTTCCTCTTTATTCCCTTCAGAGTTCAATGTGGCGATGCTCTTCATGAAGAATTGAGGTTTTTTTTTCCAACCACTGATCCCTCCACTCAATTCTGTAACTTAACTACGACTAGGTCACAAATAAGGTAATGTGATTTTACACTCTTGCAATGAAATATCTAATGCAATATAATTTGTCAGTATAATATTTTGTTCTTCAGGGATATCTAAGCTTTTTTTCTTAACCACTTGACTAAGCAGGAGTTTACAGTGCCAGCTGGCGACTGAAAAAACCATAGGATATTGGCAAGTTATTAAGAGGGGTATTGCTGAAGGAATATATTATTATGCCTCTATACAGGTCCATGTTAAAACCTTGAATATGCAATGCCTTGTCTGAAAAAGCACATCATGGAACTGAAAGTGCAGAGGAGGGCTACAATACTAATCAGAAGAATGGGAAGTTTTAGTTATGAAGAAGGGCTAGAAATGTTAAATTTGTACACGCTAGAGGGGATATTATAACGTTATATAATTATATTCAGTGCACATACAAAGACTTTCCAAAGATCTGTTTTATCAGAGTGCTAGCGAGAACGAGGTCACCCACTAAGACTTGAGGAAAGGATATTTTGTCTACAACAGCGGACGGGATTCTTTACAGTAAGGTATGGAATTCACTTCCTGAAGTGGAGGTCCTATCAAATACATTAGATGCCTTTTAAAAAAGGCCTGGATACTCTTTTAAAAGAGAAAAACATAGAGGGCTATGTATGTTAGTATAGACATTAATATCTGTGACAGATACCACTTTGAGCTGAGGTCATGGGAGGTCACCCTTGATAAGGCTGAATCAAATGGCAACTGCTGGGTTATAGAAAAATAGAATGTCGGCAGATAAGCATCAGTTGGTCCTTCTAGTCTGTCCAATTTTCTAAATTCTTTTACTAGTTCCCTATCTTATATCTAGGATAGCCTTGTGCCTATGCCACGCATGCTTAAACTCCTTCAATGTGCTTACCTCTACCACTTCCGCTGGAAGGCTATTCCATACATCCACTACCCTCTCAGTAAAGTAATACTTCCTGATATTACTTTTAAATCTTTGCCACTGTAATTTAAGACTATGTCCTCTAGTTGTGGTAGATTTTTTTCTTTTGAATATACTCTCCTCCTTTACTGTGTTGATTCCCTTTATGTATTTAAATGTTTCTATCATATCCTCCCTGTTATGTCTTTCCTCCAAGCTATTCAGCCTAGTTATCCAACCCTTTCCATGGATCTGTTACTTTTGGGCCCACTGTAACCAGAATCTGTTTGAGGGAAGTTTTAGTTTGGGAGGTGTGGGTCGGGAAACTTTATGTGGAAGATGGAGTTTCTGGTTTATTTGCCCCCTTTTATATCTGTAACCCCATGTCTATTTGGGGTACACTAGCCTGGGCTGCCCAGGGAGACCTCTAGGACTGAACCAATGTTGCCTGCTCCAACCTTTCTCCTCTCCCCCCACAGAGACCCAGGGCAGCATATGACTATCTGATTGGTTTATTGTGTGAACAGCTATTCACTGGGAATTTCCTACTGGAGGAATACAGATTTGTAGAGGAAGGACATTGTACCGTGTGCAGTGTTTGTTTTAGTAATTGTATTGTATGTTACTGTTGGAAGGTGCACATGTTTGCATCGAGACTGCCTTGTGACAACTTCCCCAACGTTAAGTAACCATTGTCTAATGTTAACCCCATTGTGTCATATTTGTCCATGTGATGACTGCCCCCTTTTTCTGAAACTGTATAAATGCTGTGTTGCCTTCTTTTGGATCAACAGCAGTAAACAAGTATAAGAAAATGGTTGAACTTCATGGATGCTAATCTTTCAACATAAACTGCGATGTACAGTATTTGCTCGAATATAAGACCATGTTTTTTCCTTGTCTTATATTCAAGTTCATCTTCTAATCAGACTAAATTAGAGGTCTGACTCGAAGACTAGGATCCAGGCCCCCGCAGAGGTACAGGGGACCTGGATCGGTCTCGCAAGTAGCCGGCGTTTCGTCACAGAAGTGTCGGGCAGAATCGGAGGATGCGCATCATGCTAACATCCACCTTCTGCACCCACTAGACACCAGGGAGACTAGAGGAGCATCGGCAAGTCTGGGGGGCCAGCATTGGCTAATTCTGGGGGGAAGATGGTTGTGTGGGAGAATGCATTGGCTAGGGGGCAGATTGGCAAATAAAAGGAAATAAAAAATTTTTTTAATTAAATATGAGAAAACAGTTTACATGTGAAGTAAAACTTTTTCCCTTTAAGGTAGTCTTATATTCAGGCTTATTTTTTTCCATTAATGAATATCCAAAGTTTGGGAGGTCGTCTCATAATCAGGGTTGTCTTATATGCGAGCAAATACAGTAACTTGGCGCAAATGTATGTTCTATGTCGTCCTAAAGCACATGGCCCAAACATGACGATGCCAAAGCAGTGCTCAGGATCCTGCAGCGGGATCACCTCTGTCACTTTTGGTGTTTTAAGGACAAAAGCACCACTGGGTATTAAGGGGTTAAACCTGAGCAAAATATTGCCCCAGATGTATTCAGGTCTTTAAAGTGAAATATTTGGTATAAAAATACAGATATAGGCAGGACCAGAAACACAAGTGACATGTTGCCCCCACTTGTTACTCAACAACTAAAGCTACTTTAAAGTGGCCCTAAAAGATATGCTCTAAAATTAGGCAGAGCTGACCCTCATGTATTCTCCAATCAACTGGTGCTTCTGTCTGTCTGGGTCTGAGAATGCCAGTGAAGGTCTCCCACTGTGCTAGAAGGGAGTGACAATTGATGACTGGACCAGCCTCCCTGCTTTACACTCACGCATGGTAGCTGGCAGGCAGAGGTTAAATTGGACTGCAATTCAAAAAGTGCATAGAAGAACAATACATAATTGCTTCTATATTAGAAGCACGGATGGGGGAAAAAAAGGTTAGTAGCTCTTTAACGGACACTCCCACCAAAAAATTAAAAGGTTTTACTTTTTTTTATTTTGTATTGTAGATTTCAGATATGTCTTTTGTTTTTATGTGTCTGTATTTAATAAAATATGTAACTAAACAAGTGTGACTGAGCGCCACCATTTTGTGAAATATAGTGTTTTTGGGTGCCACCCCCAGAGACATTACAGCAAAAATGTCTCACTTTGGGGCTGGGGACACAGATCGCAGTCTAGGAAGTCAGAATTCTTGCTGGGGTGGAGTTATGTTCTTGTTTGATCAGGTTAATCTCCTCTCCTTGTGTTGGAAGGCAGGTAAAAAGTTGTACAAAGTCACCTAGTCCTGCCCACTATGATACACAGGAGCCCGTAAGAGAGCAGGGCAGTATGTTATGACATCATCATGCAGGTTTTGGCAACAGTTGTAAATAAAGACTTGCTGGAAGATTTTGGATGATGTTGCATCATGGGAAATATTCTCAAAATGGATGCTGGAGATGAACACCTAATTTTCTTTTTCTTTTTATATGCAATTAATTCAATCAAATAAAAAAACAGTGTAAAATGATTTATATGTGTTTGTTTTGAATGACAAGGTTATCTAGTTACATCTTATGTAAGTAGTAGTGTCCCTTTAATAGTTTTGTCTCTGATTTTAACTCCCTAATATTGACCAAATATTTGTTCCACATGATTAATAATTATAAAAGAGGGATTATAAATAACTTGGCACTGTTTGTAGACCTTCTAAATACATTATCTATAAATCCTGCTATTATTTAAAATATCAAGGATATAGTAAAAAACAAAGCACCAGACATGGTCTCTACAACTCTATTAAATCAGGAGAACAGGTCCAATTTTGTAATTGCTCCCTTTTTAATCCAGATCAGAGCTTAATATTAGTTTAATATTAATGTAATATTAGTATTTCACATATATCTATGTGCAGTCACCTTTTTGTTTTTCTTCTTTTTTGATCGTTCTATTATGTTTGCTCCTAATCCCTATTTGCCTTAATTGGCAGCTGCCATGGCATTCTTTGTCACCAACAGGAAGAAAGCATTACGAATCATAGTCCAATGTAATTATTCATGACATTTATTGCACGCTTGCTTAGTAACATGAGAGGTGTATTATTTCATGTTAAAAGCATATTTGAAGATTTTTTGCTGATTTCACAGAATGAGGGGAAAAAAGTCAATTAAAATATTTTCTTTATTTATTACAACATAAAATCTTGTTGCGTTAATAATGTTGACTTTAATTCTGTATTTCTTTTGCTTGCTCCCACCTTTATAAAGGAGACCTCTTCATTATAATATCCTACTGGTCCAAACCAGCATGCCCCATCCATTAAGGCAATCCAAGTATGAAATGCATCTTCTCACACAAGAACCACAGACATAGGTTTTGTCCTATCATAGGCCTCATCAGTGTAGTAATTCTGGTGCCCCTCTAGGAGCATCGAACTAGCAACCCATATATGGACATACCCTGAGTAACCTATGGCTACATCTCTGTAGTATTAGTTCATATGCCTCTTGATATTATAACCACATAATGAGATTTACAAGTTTATTAAATTGTTTCCCCCCTATTTAGTCATCCGCTTTAATTGTCCCTTTAAAATATAGCATTTTCAGGAATAAAAAAACTACAACAAATATTTCAAATCTTGGTGTATACTATATCACTGTAATTTCAGGCCATGTGATATAATTGTGTTAAAACCATGTACTTTTTTTTTTTTATACTAATTCTTTTAGTAAAGCGTATTGTCACCCTCTTTAAATTTATTATAATCTCATATACTTTGTTTGTTTTCATGTTTTTCCACAGACAGTTGTACAAATGCCTCCTTCAAGGCTTAAGTGTGGCTTTTTCTGGTCATTTCCTTGAGCAACCATAAGATGAGCTCCATTGCAGACAGGTAATTCCAGTTCTAGATCATATTTTATGGATTGCAGCCCCTTCAACTTCTTCCCTCCATTCCTTATATTATTTGATTATGTATATGGATGATTGTTATTTATATTGTATTAGTGAACATATACTGTGTACTTATGGACACACAGATTTCCCCCTGCCCATTTGAAATCCAGTGGCCTGGAGACCGCCTCTTTCTTGTTTCACTAGTGGCAGAAAGGGTTGTATTAAATAACAGACGCCATTTCCTTTTTCTCACCTGAAGAAGACAGATTGCTTTTGAGGCACAAATCTGAAACATGACCAGTTCTCTAGGGTTTTGGAAGCCCCAGTTGAACAAATCTAACAGTGGCCCCAATGTCTGCTATTTGTCCCCTCAACAAAACTGTCTCCCCTCAGTTATGCGCTTTGTGTGGGCCGCTAAGAAAGTGTTGTCTCTAAAGAGGTGTATAATTTACTTTAAAGCATTAGTGGAAGTAAGAAATGGAAAAGAAATGGGAAAGTTGGTTACAGCAAATTATAGGGCTGTTAGAGGATCCAGATATCCTTTGTTTCCTCCCAATGTTTTAAATGTAACTGTGGAAGCTTGAAAGGGTTTCTTTTTGACTTGTGTCTAACGCCTTCAAGACAAATCCCATACATGCACAGGTTCATGATGCAATTCATTTGTGCCAATGCTGGACATTTGCAGAATAATGTCATATCGCCGATGATGCTGGCAAGCGGGGCCCTCTAACATGGCTAAATGGGGTTGGTGCTTCTAGCATAGCAAATTCTAACTTTCTATACAATTGTTGTGTCTCTCTATGTATTGTTATGCCTTATCTGTCAACATACCTGTCTATCTGTTTCAATCTCTGATGTTAATGGGTAGACTGATGAAATTGCCCCACAGGCCACTTAATTGGTTTTGCCCTCATGGCCACAAAACCCTAGGGGTTTTGACAGGGGTAGGGACTTGTCACAATCCAGGCCATCTGCTCCCAGATTTGTGTATGGTGGATGGGGTGGGTTGATCCTGGTTGCCTTCAGAGTAGGGCACACCAGGATCTACCATAATTGTTCTGAATTAATTCATTTCATCACTGTGAAAATCAATCACAGTGATCATATGCTATAAATGCAAACCCAGTATTCTGTCCCAAGCGAACATCAAAACAAAAAAAGGTTGCCTTGTACCAACACCTAATGGTCGAAAAAATAGTTTCCAACCCCACATAGATATTGAAGATGCTAAAAAGAGGCAGCCTCTAAATTTCTAAGTGGAAACAATTTTATGGGGTAGTGGGAGCCTGGCGCATGCTAGTTTTAGGGGACACCAGTTAGTTTTATGGTTTGTTTAGGGTGTGTATTAGGGTTAGGTTTAAGTTTTAGGGTTAGTATTAGGGGTTACTAGAGTTTAGTAATAGGGTTAGTTTTAGAGTTGGTGTTGGGGTTTAGTTTTAGTGTTGGTGGGGGATACTTTACTGCGGAGGCTTACTGTGGTTAGTATTTGTCAACAGTGACAGCTCGGCTCCATGAAATGGCCACAAGGAACAGTCCAAAGTCCTTTTAAACTAAACCTTGACCAATCCAAGACCCAGGGAGCCATAGGTAAACTTGTTTCAAATCCTGTACATATGCATCCATTGTGGATTACAAATCAAGCCTTCACTAGCATTGGAATAATATTGCTGGAGTTGGTGTTTTTTTTCTTCTATTTTTCTAACATTAATAAATAGTCACAGTCTTAGTTGATCTATTTGGCTCCCAAAGTCCACACACAGTGGGCAAGTCCTGCTTTACTGGATATATACCGGTAATAATTCCCATACACTAGACCTGGTGTAGCCAAGAGATAACAATCTCTCCGTTGTGAAAGTACATATCCCATCTCATATACAGCCTGTATAATCATAGTAGTTGTACCCACAACATCTGAGGAGCTAAATGTTTGTTTTCCCTACGTCGACCATTTTGACAACTTATGTTTTGTTTTTGTCACAGGGATGATGGTGGTAGTATTTTTGACGGACTGGTGGAAGAAGATGACAAAGATAAGGCAAAAAGGTATAATTTATTAAATCTTATTTTTTCCATATAGTAGACACTTATCTGGAGTTTAAATATTTTGTTTATTGATATACTTATATGTGTATATTTTGGATATGGTCATACTGATTAATGGAGCAGTAGTTTGGTTTTTGAGTATTTCAGTGAGAAACACAATGCAGAAGTGCTGATGTTCTCTCCTTTACTGCTTTTTACCTTTATAGCCTTTAATCTTAGGCTGCTGTACTGATGTAACGTCTGGGTACCTTGCAGAGTTCAGTCCTGATCCCTGCAGAGATAGAGAAGGCAATGGTGGGAGCTATTCATCTTCCCTCCCCCGCTCAGTCCTGAACTCTGCTGGGCGGTGAGACGATATTCAAGTCACTTGATATTTCAACATGGCTCAGTTTTTGGTTTCAGGCGATGTCTTTTTCTGTAGTAAGCATCTCCTTTGTGTGCGATAGTTTTACACTGCAAAGTCTACAGCCAAGGGGTTCTTAGTTTTTTTTTAACATTTTTATTCTTTTCTTTATATAATGTACAAAATTCGACAACATAGAAAAAAGATTTCAAAATTATGCATGTGATAAATTAGACACATAAAAGAGATAAAAATGTGAGCATATTTATAAAAGGGAGAAATACAAGTGGAAAAATAATAGCTCCAAGGACTTATTTCTGAGAGCGAGTGATAATAATAAGTGCAAAAAAGAAATCCTTTGCTCAGTATACCCATACATGCATACAAAACATTCATCCATACATGCATACAAAACATTCATCCATACATGCATACAAAACATTCATCCATACATGCATACAAAACATTCATACTGGTCAGGTGAGGGGAGAAAGTACTATATCGATGCTGTGTGTCAGGCTGAGGGTAGCTAGAGTAGGCTGGACTAGTAGGGGTGTATAATAACCCTACTGGATTCTATGAAGCTCACATGCCGAGTGTTTCCATATTTCCAAGATCTTATCGTATTTGGTAAGATGGAGCTAATTAAGTAGAAATGTTTTTCCATGCTAAATTGATGGTGTATTTGGGCCTTCCATTCCAGGATATCCGATCTAAGCCAATATATAGATCCATTACAATTGTATGGGCTAGGAAAATATTTATAATTAAAGAGCAGTTGGGTTTGCTTAGTTTTGGAAGATTTAAATGGAATAGATGTTCTTATATCACTGCACTAGTGCCATACTATCATACGCAAACAGAATAGGTACCTCCCAATGACCCATATATCACAAATATAGTATAGTTCACGAATAATTGTCCAAATATTGGTTGCATTTGTTGCTTGTATGTGAATTTGATCTTACCCTGGTTGCTCCAACAAACATGATTAATGTCCAAGTAGCTATTGACTTACAAGGTGCATTTTGAAATGCTGTGTATTATGTGGCTGGATAGTACTGTAGCAATCAGGTAATGTTTTTGTCTGTATGTAATGCAGTGCCGGTTGGGCTTTTAATACATTTATATCTTTGCACTTTTACATGGACAGCAGCCACTAAAACAAACCAGTGCTCCGAAATAGGAAAGCAGAGTTAGGGTCATGGTTATGAAAAATGTTTTCCCTTTTAATGTGTAACTACGTTAAATAAACTGTATTCAAAGAACAAACATTAACTTTGTTTACCTGGGCTCTTAAACGTTCGCACTGTGTGCTTTCGAAGGTTTTCAATCAACCAGTCTGTGTAAAATGAGTAAAGCACATAAAAGTTGTGTGGGAGATGTATAGTATGGATACACCGATCAGTCATAACATGATTACCACCTGCCTAATATTGTGTAGGTTCCCTTTTGATGCCAGAACAGCCCTGACCCGTCTAGGCATGGACTCCACCACACCTCTCAAAGTGTGCTGTGGTATCTGGCACCAAGACGTTAGCAGCTGCTTCATTAAGTCCTATAAGTTGCGAGGTGGGACCTCCGTGGATTGGACTTGTTTGTCCAGCACATCCCACAGATGCTCGATTGAATTGAGATCTGGGGAATTTGGAGGCTAAGCCAATAACTTGAACTTGTTGTGTTCCTCAAACCATTCCTGAACCATTTTTGCTTTTTGGCAGGGTGCATTATCCTGCTTAAAGAGTCCAATGCCATCCGGGAATATCATTTTCATGAAAGGGTGTACATGGTCTGCAACAATGCTTAGGTAGGTGGTACGTGTCAAAGTAACATCCACATGAATGGCAGGACCCAAGGTTTCCTAGCAGAACATTGTCCAACGCATCACACTGCCTCCGCCAACTTTCCACCTGTCAGTGGTCATAATGTTATAGCTGATCGGTGTATAGCTATACATAGAAGGTTTGTTTTTTATGCTAATTCTCTAAAGAAGTGTTAATTCATAAGGCCCATAAAACTTCCTTGCAGGAAGAAAGGGTTAAAAAAAAAAGTATCTTCCCCCCAAGTAAATATAGTATCTCAGAGTTGAGGCAGAGACGGTAAGGAGGCTGGAAGATCAGCGCATGAACAGCCAATCAGAGTGGGGGCTTACACCGCTTGTCTAGAGCAGAGAGAGAGACACTCATTTTCATAAAGAGCAACAGAGGGGACCTAGTTAAGGTCACCATGTTGATCACATTTTACAAGTACAGAGAGAGTCACTCCATTTTCTTTTTTCATTTTCTATTTAGTTTTTAGTTCTCTGTATTTGAGATGAGGTGTTTGCATCTTAGTGAGTTCCAGAGAATAAAGTACAGTGGTTAGATTAGTGATATATGTGTGTGTACTTATATGTATATAGGAGCTTATTAACATTATATTCAACTTTTTACATGTTTGAAAATATTATTGGAAAAAATACTTTTCTTGTTTTATATTTCCTTCCTCTGCACTCACCCAGCACCAAGATTTGCACTCTTAAGACTTGCCCCAGCACACAGGTGTAAGGTGTGGGGCAGAATAGTGGGGTACAAGCAAAGCTAAGGAAGCTGGTGTAGGGTGAGGTCAGATAAAGCCAAAATAGTCAGCGTAAGGGAGAAAAGAAAAATCAGAAAACAAGCAGGGTCAGCAACATAGGTAACAGGACGAGCTAATAGACTAGGAGGTTGGAACACTCTCAGGGAGGCAACAGGAACTATGAGCTATGCTGATTGGTAACACAGGCCTTAAATATATTTTAATCTGTTTATGGGGGGGCGGGCAATGCACAATTGTTATTATTGCGCATGGAGCCGCATACGTGGGTCCATACATATATATATTATATAATATATATTGTGTGTGTGTGTGTGTATGGATGTTATATGCTGCTTGAAACGTCTTATCTGGATCTAACATGCTGCCTTCTAAACTTCAGAAACATTTGTCAGCTCTTGGCATCATTGAAAATATGCATCAGTTATCCAATACGTTTTTAAAACATTAATTTTGTAAATGTTATAATTTGTAAAGTGACTTGGTATAAACATATTTATTTTCCCCATTATCTTGAAACCATGTTCCAAGCCCCAAACCACAAATTAAGGTTTGTGAAGAGATGTCATACCTCAAAATTGCAAATGGCATTTTATGTCTTTGCTTTCCTGTCACGGGCACCAAAGGGTTAAGCATGACTCAGATTTAATATAGTCAGTCATTGACTCTCACACCAATTTCTACAGCTTACACCATTTGACAGTTGTTGAACATCCTTTTTCGAGCAAGATGTTAGTGAGGGTCCAGATGCTTGTAAGATTTAAGGGGAACTTTCTGACGCACTCAGGATTGTACTCATTAGTGAATGTAGATGTTTAGACAAGATGTCCGTTTGATCTCATAAATTTGTTTTTTATTCTTTGAAGGGTGTCTAGAAACAAGTCGGAAAAGAAACGCAGAGATCAGTTCAATGTTCTCATTAAGGAGCTTGGCTCTATGCTGCCGGGTAATGCCCGGAAAATGGACAAGTCAACGGTTTTACAAAAAAGCATTGATTTCCTACGGAAGCACAAAGGTATATTTGTGAAGCGCTGATGTTTAGAGAGATGGACTGTATGTGTGGAATATTACCGTAACCGTGCTGGTTAATGATGTTTTCATGCATGGAATTCACTGCACATGTACAAGCCATGCATACGCACTGTAAGACTGCGGAGTCATCACACATGTCCAAGGCATGACCCATTATTTTCATTGATGGTACTGAGCTTGAGGACTTCTGAGGGTACAGCTGTATCGTCAGAGTTTTAAAGAGTCAGGCACAGGGTGGCGTTTTATTGCTCATGCATGCAAAAACTATGTATGTTTACGTAACAACAACAAAATGGGATATATATTAATACAGAATTGTTTAGAAAACAGAAATTTTATTTACCGTAAATTCCTTTTTCCTTAGCATAGTGGCAGTACCTGTGGGTAGTCTCTTTCTCACGGGACAAGATAGCCTGTAATTATAAAATGGTTAACTCCTCCCCGTACCTTCTCTCTTGTGTATATATACCAGACACTCCGGATGATCCTACGTTCCATAAAAAAAGACAAGAAACGGTACCATGCCCAAAAGAGATTTAATAACAAATAGGGAGGGAAAATTGTACTGCCACTATGCTAAAGAAAAAGGAATTTACGGTAAGTAAAATTTCTGTTTTTCCCGTCGCATAGTGGCAGTACCTGTGGGATGTAGCAAGCATAACCCACTAGGGAGAGAAGGAAGACATCTAACCTGTAGTATCTAATGAACATGAGGACCAAGGACCAGGAAGCTGCTTTACAGATGTCTTCTGTGGAGGCAGAATTTTTTCTGGCCCAAGAAACCGACATAGCTCTAGTTGAATGTGCCTTGATGTGAGAGGAAAGGGTTAAACCCGAAGAGGTGTATGTAATCTTATGGTGTCTGTAAGCCATCTAGTGATAGTAGGTTTAGAAGCAGGTACGCCTTTAAATGAACCTTGGACAAAGATGATCGGAGTCTCTAAATTCTTTGGCGCAGTCCAGATACACCTACGAAGCTCTCTTTACGTCCAGACAGTGCCATTTGCGTTCTAGAGGATTACTAGGATCCGGACAAAAAAAACGTAGAATAATCGGCTGACCTATAAACGATTCAGATATGACTTTAGGCAGAAAAGAAGGCTGAAAATGGAGAACCCTCGTTTCCTGGTGAAAATGAAAGAAGTCTTCAGAGGAAGAGTCTGGATTTCCCCCACATGTTTTGCTGATGAGATCGCAACCAAAAAGGCAGTTTTGAGAAACCAGTGCTGCAAAGATGTTTTCTCCAATAGTTCAAAGGGGGCTTCACACAGTGCTTTGTAGGACTTTGGAAAGATCCCTTAAATAATTTACTCACTAGAAGAATCTCGAAGAAGAAAAATGACTAACTGCTGATACTTGAACCTTGAGAGTAGCCACGCATAAACCTTTGGAAAAATCCTTCCCTTAGAACGGACAAAACAGAGTTTATCGATGAAGAGAGATCAAATTTTCCCCATCTTCTCAGCCATTCCAGAAACTTTCTCCAAATTCTTAAGTAGGTTCGAGCAGTCGATGGGCTAACAGAACCGAGCATAAATTCCGCCATTTCAGGTTGTCGACCGTGCTATTTCAATAATATCCTTGCAGAAGCCAAGCTGTCAATCAGAAAAAAGCTCCACTATTTCTTCTGTGACCAACCCATTCTCTAGCAGTGTATCTGAGATTTGGAGAATCCAGCGTATGATCGACATGCTCCTGAGGTCGAAAAAAAAACAGCCTCTGTATGATCGCCATGACTCCTGCTTTTTCTGTTCTGATATTTTTGAGAGAACTTGAGGATGAGAGCTACTGGAGGGAAAATGTAGGCCATTCTGTAATTCCACCTTATCTTGAGACGATGTAGAACAAAGGGGTAGTCTCCTGGATAGAAAACTGGAACCTTGTTATTGAGCTGAGTGGCCATGAGATCTATGTCTGGAAACCGAACCTTTGTAACAACGTTTCAAAGGTATTTTGGTGGAGAGACCATTCTGCTTGGGACCATCGGGATCTGCATAGGTTGACCAGAATGTTGATGTCCTGGCCCAGTATATGTGTTGCCGAAATGTTGGATACATGATCTTAAGCCCAAGCCATTATTCTTGCAGAAAGAAACTGTAGGGATTTGCTCCTTGTACCGCCTTGTCCATTTAAATAAGCCACAGTAATCATATTGTCTGACTGGACTCTTATCGCTTTTCCCATGCGGAGTGGACACAATTCTTTGTAGTTGGATGAAGTCAAGGACTCTTCCTTGGACCACCTTCCTTTTCTGAATAGGGAGTGAAGATGAGCTCCCCAAACATCCTTTGAGGTGCCTGTAGTGATCGTAGTCCACACCTTTGGATGGAATGACAAACCTTGGGACAGGTTCCTCTCATTTGTCCACCAGATCATCTGATTTCTTACCTAATTATTTATGTCCATTCTCGACCACTGGCTTAGGATGTCCCACTGAAGAGGACTTAAGCGCTCCTTTGCCCAAGAAATTGCTGGAATGGAGGAAGTCAGAAGACCCAATTGGCTCTATCCGCCTCCTTCAACACTTCTTCAGCCACATTCAGGAATAATTCATTGGATAAGCAGCTTGCACTGGAAACCCATGGTTTGGAAAACATGTCTGCATGAGGTTTCTGCCTTTTTATCCATCCTTGAGCCCTGCAACTTCTCCAGTGGGAATAGTGGTCTTCTTGGATAGTTGAGCTTACGGAGTCCTTCCCATTGTTCATCTGTCTGTTAGACGTGTTTGGATATGAACGTCTGTTTACCTGGATGTTTCCATTTTCTATCGTCTGAATAGATTTTGGGAAAACCGGGAACCCTTTACTTAGTTAGGAGGATATTCTCCTGAACATGGTGACCTCATAAATTTCTTAGTTTTGACAGCACCTGTGGTTCCCAATAGTCTCAAGCACCGATACTGATACTGGCCTGGCTCTGCTTAGCTTCCAAGGCCGGATGGGATCGGTTAGTATCTCACACCAGTACGGCTGTAGGCTTTCCGACTGTGGAAATCCCACTTCTTCACCTGAAGAGTACCTTCTGAGATTGATGCGGATGACAATGAGCATTCCCCTGAAGACATGACACGAGGTGACGATCACATTGCTCTCTCGGCTGGATAACTTTGGCTTTTGTACCTTTTTATTGAAAGCCTTAAAAAAATTGGGAAACATGAAAGAAAAGTGCATATAATGCAAAGTGAAAGATTCTGCACTCCATTCTCCAATTGTAGCAAATGTAAGTGCTTTATTGCGTGCACAGACAAGGTAAAAATAATAATAAACTGGACTAAGGGAAGACCACCTTATTAAATAGAAACGGTCAGCCAATGAATGGCACCTATGATTAAGCGTGGGAACACGCGAAACGCGTAAGGTGGTCTTCCCTTACTCCAGTGCACAGACCGTTTATTATTATTTTTACCTTGTCTGTCTATGCACGCAATAAAGCACTTTCATTTTCTACAACTGGAGAGTGAAATGCACAATCTTTCTCTTTGCATTCTATTATATACGCCTAATCAGCGTTATGGAACACCCGCCCTCCTAGCAATCGTCAACGAGTGGAGCCGGTTTGTTTATTTGGTTAAAACAATGCATATAGTTACTTTTCTTCATCCACCAGAATTGCAGAACTTCTTCTTGCAGCCATCTGGTAAGGGAACACATCCATTAGATTTAAAACAAAGCCTTTCTTGGTGTAGGTGCTGGCATTTTATCCTTCTCTGATCTCTTAACACAGGATTAGACATCTGTTGAATTATTATGGAAACCGAATTAAAACAAGAGAGCAAGTTAACTGAGGCTAAAAAAGGAAAAAATAAGTGTTCCTCTTACCCCAATAGCCTCAGAGTCGTGTGGGGGGCTGGTGCAAGCAACCTATGCTGTCAAACAGGACTGCACAGCTGAAACATCTGAAATATTTTTAAAATTGGCGTCAAAAAAAGGAAGATCCGAATCGCGCATGTGCAGTAGCACTTTTTGTGTCTTCCGGGAGAACGCAACACCACCCGGGCATGCGTTCCACTGCTGTGCGCAGGCTCCAGCCTGCTCCTTACGGAAGCCACATGGGCTTCACTTAAAAGCCGACACTTCCTGTCTTCTGTAAGACAGGAAGTATGATGCGAATGTACCTGCTCCCGCCCGGGAAGCCTCTGACCGCGTCATCCGTCCCCCGAACACAACCTGTGTGCCGCACCTCAGCTGTACATGCCCATCCCGGAACGGGACAAGAAAGAACTGAGGATCATCCGGAGTGTCTGGTGTATATATACACAAGAGGGAAGGTACGGGAAGGAGTTAACCATTTTATAATTACAGGCTATCTTGTCCTGAGAGAAAGAGACTACCCACAGGTACTGCCACTATGCGACGGGAAAAGATCATTAGGCTTTTAAACAATATTAAAATTAAATCTTTTACACATAGCTGCCCCCCTGGCTTTACAAAAACAGCTTCAAGGTTACATCAATTTCAGGAGTTCTAAGTGGATCTGTTGCATTTATTAATTCTGTATAATTAGTATTATTATTTGTTTTTTAACTCTCATCCTTTTTGCAGAAATTAGTGCACAGTCAGATGCCAGTGAAATTCATCAAGACTGGAAGCCTACGTTCCTTACTAATGAAGAGTTCACACAGCTCATGTTGGAGGTATGTAACACTAATAAACCATGTGTGTTAAACACTCTGGAGCTTTCTTGTTTGCATGTTTCACATGTTGTGTACCAAAAACGAGTCATTTATTGTTACAATGATAAATATTCCTCTTGTCTGCTTGAGAATTTGTTTAACAAGGTAAACAAAAACCCTAGATCACCATCAATATACACTATTGTCATGTGTGTGTTTTTTTTTGTTTTTTTTAGGCCCTTGATGGATTTTTTCTTGCTGTTATGACAGATGGAAATATAATTTATGTTTCAGAAAGTGTAACTCCCTTACTTGAACACTTACCGGTAAGTAAAATGCAGCAAAATAGTATTTTGACATTTTTACCATCTTGTATAATAGTTTGGACCAACATACATTAATGTATAATCCTCCTCAACCTCTTATGAAAGCACATTGTATAGTCTTTATTGATGACTTAAATTCAGTAATTTGAATAATGAGGTCTCAGTATATTGTGTGATCACATAAATATAGTGAGCTGTTTCTTGAGTTGATAATAGGAATCAAATGACATCATTCTGAATTGTTTGATTTATAAGAAGATTATTAAATTAGACATTGAGAGCAAAGGAAGGATATACTTTGTATATGACTGCATTCCCTCCAGCACCAACACGGTTCCAAGTTTTACAGATGTCAAATAAAATCCATATTTATGACTCCTCGTAATGATTTTCAGTTTCAGTCAAGTGTATAAACTAGGTAGGAAATCGTTAAAGTAAATTTATTTCCTGACATTAACTTTGTTGTGTTTTTTTTTCTTTTTTCTTATTCAGTCTGATCTGGTTGATCAGAGTATATTTAATTTTGTCCCCGAAGGGGAGCATTCAGAAGTTTATAAAATCCTGTCTACACGCACAGTGGAAGGTGGTTCATTGAACTCTGACTATATAAAAAGTAAGTGTTAACACAGGGAATGGCTGGCGTGTGTGTTGTGAGCTGATTGCACATGGAAGGAGATTTATAAAAGGGATCCGCAGTCGCCAGTGATCAGCGCATGAGAAGGAACTGTTTTATACATCCTGACACTTTTGGAGTCTGAAAGAGATTGGCAGAGATATTTTTTAACGCAATTTTCCGCTCACTTTTGCATTTCTTTTTAATAATTATAAATGCATGTACAGAGGGGTTATGCAGGTATCTTTAAAGTTGGATGTATACTGCGATTGTGCAATAAAACTCATACAAAATACCTCACATTACATGCATACACATTCACACTTATATACACTCTCTCAAATACACATGAGAGTCCCACTTACACAAACACACTCTCACATACAGGCTGAGTCACAAAAGCACTTGCATACACACTCTCACATACACACATAGAGAGTCACACTTACACACACACTCATGTACACAAATAGCATAATTTCTGTGTGTGCCATCTTTATACATCTTTTACCGCCAGTGGATGCTTTTTAACCAAGATAGTTACAACTGATTTAGTTTGCTAACTCGTAGGAATGCATAACTATGGCGACTTGAAACAAGGCTTTTATTAAAAAGGATGCTAGAATACAGCTTGTATTCAATGTTGCGCCATATTCTCCAGCAGTATATTTATAAATAATTTTTCAATGAAATCTTGTGATTTGCTAAATCTTCACAAGCATTTAATAGCTAACTATTCAGTTCCTCCCTTTTTGACATCTCCACCATGAAGGTTTGCCACTTTCTCTTCAAAATAAAAAAACCGGCCATGCTCAAGCCAGATTTTTACCGGTTTGCACAGTGGAATCCCGGCCACCACAACCTTTTCCTTCCCTCTATTTAATGGTAATAGAAACGTTGAGTGTGTAGACCATCTTAATCTGCCTATCCCATGCATGCTTAAAACCCTTCACTGTACTAGCCTCTTCCACATCTTAAATTCCCGTCAATGTATCATTTACCGTAGTTCTTGTGAGTGCTTAGGTGGTTCTCGAGTTTACTATAAAACCAAACCTATTAGCAAATAGAGTGGTCATTATACAAGGAAACAGTTGTCCATGTGAGGTCTGTGATGGTCCTTAGAAGATCTAAAGTAGTCTGTCACAAGGTCCACCACGGTCAAGAAAACGATTACTTTGTATTAAGTTAGGCTCGGAGTCATCTCAGAACACATACGGCAAACAATTGCACAGTTCGTGTGTTGTGTGGGCTAGGAGTATTTAACTAAAAAGAGGCAAATTAATAATATAAAAGATATTTAACTAGTTGTATATTTGTCAGTCTTCCACGTTCCATTGGTTCATTTATCAAAATGTATACAGAAAGCAAATCATTCCAGATTTGAATTGAATCCAAAGATACCTATGGCATATAAAGAACACGAATTACAGTTTTCAGATGGTGCAGAAGAAATGTGCTTTATTGTACATTAAACCAGCAATGACGCAATGTTTCACCTGTAGCAGAAAGATTGGTCTTTATTTATTAATCAAAGACCCTTATTGGAGGTGACTAATCATACACGTTGAAAATAAATGTTTTTCTTTTTTATTCCAGCAAAAAATGAACTTGAATTCTGTTGTCACATACTGCGAGGCACTGTGGACCCTAAAGAGCCAGCTACGTACGAATTTGTAAAGTTGATTGGAAATTTCAAGTCTTTAAACAATGGTATGTTACTTACAGCTTTTGTTTTGTAACCCCAGTTTATAACAGCAGTTCCCATGATGTTCCGCTAGCAATATGGCTGGCTGAATATTATTGGAGATGCAGTCTACAAAAGTTAGTTTGTACTGTAGACTTAGTGTAGACCTCACACCCCCAGTTAGAACCTCCGTCAAACACTGTTCTTTCTCCCGCTCTGCAAAGTGTTAGCAGTTATGAAAACGCACAGTCGCCGCTCTAGATATCAAATGGTGATTGCGCCTTTTAATAAAACTCCTGACATTTTGCAGTGCTCAAATTTTTATACATTACCCCCATTGTGTCTGCAGCGTGTAAGCTATATCTCTGCTCAGTCAGGGGCTCAAGGCATTTGAATGACAGTAGCTAGAACAGGGGTGTCCAAGTTTGTTCTGCAGTGGGCCGCTTCACCGCAAATGTAGTTGTGTGTGGGCCCATTCATGTTTCATCAAAGAAAAAAATGTGTGTGTATCACAGATTCTCCAGCAATAAAACTCATAAAAAATACCTCACATTACATGCATACACATTCACACTTACACACACTCTCTCAAATACACATGAGAGTCACTCTTACACAAACACACTCTCACATACAGGCAGAGTCACACTTATACAAACACAATAGTACTTGCATAAACACTCTCACATACACACAGTCACACACACACTCTCACATACACACACAGAGAGTCACACTTACACATCCACACTTAAACACACGCAGAGACTGCTTAATGAAATTAATAGAGGCTGCTTAATGGAAAAAAAACACGTTATTTTGTTTGTCCCCCTCCCTGCTAGTTTACCTTTTGTCTGTAGGGAGGGGGGTTTACATAGAAACATAGAAACATAGAATATGTCGGCAGATAAGAACCATTCTGCCCAATTTTTTTTGAGTACTTTTTTGGGGTTTGTGGCTCCTACTGATGCTGCGGTGTCCTTGCTTACATTGGCTGCAGGCTGAGCCATCCACTTGTGCAGTTCAGTGACATCCCGGTGCTCCACCAAGGTCAGAGTGCGAGGGGCGGAGCTTCGCATCTCGCGTTGCACAAGGGGTTGGCTCAGCCTGTGGCCAGTGTAAGTGGCACTCAGGTGTGGCTATCGCTGCCATCCTCAAGTGGGCTGCACCTGTCCTGCTGGCGGGCCACATGTGGGACGCCCTGGAGCTAGAGGGACAGGAGGTGAGAAGGCACATAACGGTGGTGGCACATGATAAATGTAACTAAGGGCGTGGACAATTTAGTAGGAGTACAGTGAATGAGAAAGTGAGAAATGATGGTTACACACTCACATAAGAAGTTAATGAAACGTAAACAGAGATACTAAGTTAGCTGCCAAGGACGGTACATCCAGATAAAATGTTTGACCCATTTAGAAGTGTCAATCCATCTTTATCAGAAATTCCTCTGTGAAATCAAAGCTTTATAACCCTATAGAGGTCTCGGGGTCAGCAATAGTGGTTATCCACACAATCTTTTTGACTTGCTGTGCTGCCTCTCAGTAATTTTGGTTAGTGAAATGTAAACAAATTAAAAGTCTTTTCAAGAAATTATCATTGAGTTTTTCTTATGGGAAACTATTACTCTTTGGGGTCTATTCAATATCCAGTGAACTGTGATGAACCTACTCAAAAAAATGTTTAAATCAGGCATTAATAGTGAAGTTGGAAAGATGGCCAAATGTCAGGAAATGTGCGTTTGTTCTTCATGCTGGATTTTTGTACTGGGATTTTTTTTCACTATAAAGTGAACTGAGAAATGAACTGCAAAAATCAGGTATTCATAGTACAGTTGGAAAAATTCTCCAGCTTGTCTTTCTGCTATTCAATTTTCACCTTAGTTCACTCTTAGTGAATTGACCCTTTTTTATCTTCTGTACTGAAGATCAAATTTAGCCAAGTCAGACTCATATACAGGAAATGCATGTAGTGGCTTCGTTCAAGGATCGCTAGTCAAGATTTCAGTCAGTGACACATGACTGGTTTGCCTAAGTATGAAATAATGTAACCCGAACATACTTTTATTTATATCCCCCGTTTTTTTAGTGTCCAATTCAACACATAATGGTTTTGATGATGCATTACAGAGATCTCTCAGACCTGCCTTTGAAGAGAGAGTCTGCTTTGTAGCTACAGTGAGGTTAGCTACCCCTCAATTTATTAAGGTACGATTGGCCTCATGTTGCTCTCTCATTAAAACTAAAAAGCCTATTTCCGAAATAATTTGACATACACATTTTCTTTTTTTTAAAGAAATCTGTTTTTATTATCTTTATATGTAAGAAATATATGTATGAATGTCGCCATATATGTTTTATTTGTAATTTTTTTGAAAACAAAGATTCATACAAATTAAAATAAGTCTTGTGACCGCATTTCCACAGGCATGAAATAATCATTAAAAATATAATAAAACGTGACCAAACATACAGTGCGTTGTCTAAATGATTAAAATTACTTTCTTCTGTTTTTCCATTATAGTAATTTCACAAATTAATAAATTAATCAAACAAGGGATGGGGAGTTAATAAAATACATTTTATAAGGGGAAAGGGCAAATAAAAAGAAAAAGGGGCATACCATATACGTTTTTATTAATCTCTACACTTTAGAAGGAAATGTGTTGGACACCAGATATAAATGGAAGAGACACAGTGAGAGTATATTTAGAATGTGTACATTTATTTTTCACAGTGTGACAATCTGACCACTTTTTGTACTTTAAGGAAATGTGTACTGTGGAAGAGCCCAATGAGGAGTTCACATCTAGACACAGCTTGGAATGGAAATTTCTCTTCTTGGACCATAGGTTAGTTGTGCTACTGGCTAAAGACATTTGACACTTATATACCGTATTTGCTCGAATATAAGATGACCCTGATTATAAGACGACCCCCCCAAACTTTGGATATTCCTTTAGGAAAAAAATTAAAAGCCTGAATATAAGACTACCCTATAGGAAAAAAAGTTTAACTTGTATATATTCACATGTAAATTGCTTTTTAATATTTAATAAAAATGATGATATTAAACAAACGCATTTCTTGTTTTTATTTCCTTTTATGTGCCAATGCTGACTCTCTCTCCCCGCCTGCGTTGTCTCTCTCTCTCTCCCCCAGTGTTATCTCTATCCCCCTCCCACGTTGTCTCTCCCTCCCCCCAAACTTTTCTCTCTCCCCCCTACCCCTTGTCTCCCCCCCTTGTCTTTCTCTTAACCTCTCTCCCCCCATTGTCTTTCTCCCCCCCTCCCTCCCCTTGTCTTTCCCCCCCCCCTCTCTCCCCTTGTCTTTCTCCCCCCCCCCTTCCCTCCCTCCCCTTGTCTTTCTCTCCCCCCCCCCTTCCCTCCCTCCCCTTGTCTTTCTCTCCCCCCCCCCTCTCTCCCCTTGTCTTTCTCTCCCCCCCTTCCCTCCCTCCCCTTGTCTTTCTCTCCCCCCCCTTCCCTCCCTCCCTCCCCTTGTCTTTCTCTCCCCCCCCTTCCCTTCCCTCCCCTTGTCTTTCTCTCCCCCCCCTCCCTCCCTCCCCTTGTCTTTCTCTCCCCCCCCTCCCTCCCTCCCCTTGTCTTTCTCTTCCCCCCTCCCTCCCATTGTCTCTCTCTGCCCCCCCCCCCCCACCACCTTGCTCCCTGGTGGCTAGTGGGGGCAGCCGGGGGATGTCTGCACGATACTTGCAGACATCCTCCATGCTGCCCGACACTTCCGTCCATTATGACGGACAGCCGGTCCGTCATAACAGACGGCAGTGTCGGGCAGCATGGAGGATGTCTGCACTATCGTGCAGACATCCCCCGGCTGCCCAAATATCCCTGGTGGCCAGTGGAGGCAGCCAGAGGATGTCTGCACGATACGCTTCATCATAGAAGTCCCGGCAGTCGTGCCGGGCGGCAGGGGAGGATGCCTGCGCACATCACGCAGACATCCTCCGGCTGCTTTAGAGGTGGATCCAGGTCCCCTGCAGCTCTGTATGTAATATGTGGAAGGACATCATGTGATTATCTTATTACAAAAGATTTAAAAAAACAGGTGCAAAATAGGCTCAAATATCCAGCCCTAGAGGGTGTAACCCACTCTGGTGGGCCATCACCGTTTTTTCCAACCTTAATCCTAAAGGTTGTACTTTGTACTTCATCATATTTTTTTTTCTTGACTTTCTTTTCTCTCTTTTTTTCTCTCTTGTTCAGAGAGAAGGGAGAGTGGGAAAAGGGGTTGAATGGATGAAAAGAAACCAAAATGAGTTTGTAATGATAAGCTAGTAAACTATTGTGTATGAGATACTGATTTTATTGATTTATAATAAATTCGTATGTGAATTTATGGTCAATGGAAATGATTTCTACAATTGTTTTCTTGTGTATTTTTGTAATGTAAAGAAAAAAACCGAAATACTAAATTTGCAGTGCTGCCTACCACCACTGCAAAGGATTCTGGGCAGGCAAATACAGTTAACAATTATCACCTTTCTGCCTCTATACTTTATATACATGAATTACTTGGAGCAAATGCCCTCTGTACAAGCCAGCCTTTAAACATAGCTTCGGTGCAGAGCCAGACAACCACTCATGGACTGCTGTATTGTCCTTAATGGGAAGTTGGCAGCATGAGGTTGGCTACTGGCTTTTTTTTGAGAAGCGCACACAACAAAGTTATGGTGGCGGGAAAGCTGATGGGGAAACCCCTTCACTTAAAAATCAGGGGCTAGCAGAGGCATTATTAAAACATATACACACCAGACAAGCCAGAAGCCTTGTTTCCTCACAGTAATCCTAAACTCTCAGTGCTACCAACACTGCAAGGGTATGCATATGCAAGTAAGGTTAGCAATGATCATATGTTTGCCTCTATATCCACTTTATATTGAATTGGGATAGTTAACCCTTTGAAGGAGTGAAGAGACTGCATGTGTGAGTCTGTCTATTGCTCTCATGATAGTCGGACAGCTATGCATGAAGAGAAATTCAGGGGCAAAGTCCTGACTTGACTGCAGTTACCATGGGAACCAGTGGACGGCCCTTGCTTTCCTTTTAGAAGCTTGTACTAGTGTTGCTCTTGATATGTAATTACCATCATTGAAATAAATGTGTGTGCTGCTTGTTCCTCTCCATTATGAAGTAACTAAGTGATGTATAATTATATTCTGTCATTCTCTTTATTTTCTAGGGCGCCTCCAATAATTGGGTACTTGCCTTTTGAAGTGCTGGGGACCTCTGGCTATGATTATTATCATGTGGATGATCTGGAAAACCTAGCAAAATGCCATGAACATTGTAAGTATTTATACAGTTCATGTAATTCTCCTGTAGGCTGGTTAATCATGCCACATTAATGCAAGTGGGAAGAATCTATGTATTTAAATAATATTTTACTTTGTGAATTACACGCTCATTGTACTAAGGCAAGGGCGTCCAGCATGCAGGCCAAATGTGGGCCGCCTTACATCGAGGTGCGGCCCGTATGCTATTGGCAGCAGTAACCGCACCTCGAGCTGAAGCACTGACCAAAGCTGCCTAAAACGCGGGAGTGCGCTATTGATTATGGGGCTCCGCCTCTTCGTGTTTAGAGCCTTAAGTCAGAGGGCCGGACTCTAAAGCACACAGCTGCGGGGCTACAGCAGGGAATGGCCTTTGCTGCTCCATGCCTGTAAAAGAGCAGGGAGGGGGAAACATGGTAAAATAGTTTTTTTTCTTCTTATGAAAAGCTGTTGCTGTAAGTTTGATTGTAACTGTAAGTGTGATTGTTTGTGTGTGTGTGACACTGAGTGTGTGTGCGTGTGGGTAAGACTTTGTGAGTGACCATGTGTGATTGTGTATGTGGCTGTGTGCATGACACTAATTTTGTCAGAAACTGTGAATGTGTGTGTGACACTGAGTGTGCGATATGGACACTGATTGCGTGCATGACCTATCATCCACAAATATGTAGCTTTATAGCTATGCTTATCTGAAGCGGTCTTATAAAGCAAGCAAATCTGCCTGCCTGCAAATAATAGTGTTGATATCCCAGAATCCTTAGCGTGCAGTCTGCACTGGCAACAGTTTCATTGTCTATGAAGTACAGCTTTAGACTTGCGCTTTTTAATTGTATTTTTATCTATAACAGACGTACACAATAATTGCTGATGTTATAATCTCTACAGTGCCTATTATGAATATGCATGGAAATTATCGGAGCCTGTGCACCTGTAATTTTTCTGGTAAAAGTATAATTTCCTTGATATTTAATGGCACACTAACAATGATTAAGTGGTTCACTGCACAATATGTATTTTTATATCAATGGTGAATAATGACCTAAAATAGGTCAGCACTAAGACTGTGTGTTTTTTTTTTTTTACTCCACAGCAGAAGTTCCACGTAAAAGAAATAGAAGGTGTTTTCAAATTTATTTGGCCATATTTGTCTGTCCTGCTGTATTAACATTAGTGTCCACACATTCATGGTTGAGTGGCTTAATCTGAGCCTTGCTTGGCACCTCAGGTGCTTGTTGTTGTACAAGCAATGTTTATACGGTTTACCCACAATTCCTCTGTTACTAGGGAGCTGTGTAATCATTGACCGAAAGAAAGCAGGTCACATCACTGACTTGCTGCTGTGTAAAGGAGATGCTTACCTGGATTAATCATGGAAGCCTTCTTGGCTTCATTATATTAAACCTGCTTGGTGGATTTTAACATTAATAACTTACATTTGTGTGAATTTACTTCTCCCTTTCAGTAATGCAGTATGGGAAAGGCAAGTCTTGCTTTTACCGATTTCTTACGAAAGGGCAGCAGTGGATATGGTTGCAAACCCGCTATTATATCACTTACCATCAATGGAACTCCAGACCAGAATTCATTGTCTGTACTCACACTGTAGTAAGGTATCAAACATCTTTTGTTTTTATTATGTGTGTGCCTTTTTCTTTATTCAGAGCAGCATTTTTTGGAACTGACCATTATAAGCAAGCAAAGTGTATGTTCCCTTAGATTTCATCCATCTCTATGGGATATGAATTTTGAAATGGTGTTGTCTGGTGTTGATGTTTTTTTGTGTGGGATAAATAAGGTAATACATATTTGTATTAATATCAGCTATAACGAATACTGCAGCAACCTCAGTTTTCTTGTGCCTGTCTGGAGTTATAAACAACTCTTTTTCAGATTTTTTTTTAATTCATCCACCCACCTCATCATTGCTAATTAAAACCCCCATACTCATATGCTCTTCCTCCGCCTACTTAAAGGGAATGTGTAAGCTAAACAAGTCTTATCTGTGTCTCTAGATTATAACACAGCTTTGTGACGTACTATTGAAATGATACATTTTCCATTGAAGCCATTCATTTGCATATTAAGGCTCAAACTGTTCTCGATCTCCGTGATAAAGTTGGGATTTTGTTTTGCAGTTATGCAGAGGTAGGTGCTGAGAGAAGACGGCAACTAGGGATTGAAGACTCCCCTCCATCTATAATTCCTGATAAAGTGAGCTCTCGCCTATTGTCACCAATGTCTAGATAGGTGCATACCTATACAGAAAGCATAGTGGTAGAAACACAGAAAATGATTTGCTAGTCCGTTGTTTTATTTAATCTTTTTTTCTGCAGTGTAAGTGTACCTAATTTAAATGGAAAAATAGGCTTTCTGCCAGTAAATGGAATAGACACTAGAAATATAAATGAGACTTTCTAATCATTAATTCGGTAGTAGTCTTGGAATTGGAGCCCTGATAATCTTGGAGGAGAGCCCTAACTAGCTCTTCTCCATAGGCTATAGGTAAATACATGGGTGTCTATACAAAGAGAGATGGTTGGGACTTGTCTGACAGCATCAGTCATCAGTACTGGCTCTGGCTGAGAGGTAGTGCTGAGTGCAAAGCTGGCATGCCTCTGTATTCATGGAGGGTTTATAGTTTAGTTGTAATACAATAAGTGCTCTGTAGGGGATGTTCTGTGCACTTTCTCACCTCTGTCTCTACAACCCTAATGATAAACAATAACTTGTGTGTTAGAACCAGGACTCCGGCTCAGACAATCACATCAACACAGTCAGCCTGAAGGAAGCACTGGAAAGGTTTGATGACAGCAGAACTCCATCACCATCTTCAAAAAGCTCTATCAAATCATCATCTCACACAGCTGTGTCTGATCCATCTTGTGAGTACAGTGGAGCAAACATAAAACACTTCTAATAACCCCTTAGGATTATTGTCAAAGAGCGTATCTGTGACTGTTCTAAAAATAAATCAGTCAGCAGGCATATTCTACTGGTACCCATGGTGATTGCTCCACTTTGAGAAGTCTGTCTCAGAAACACCATTTTATTCATAACCCTTGTTGTAGCATGCTTCACCTGATTGCTTTTAAATGTTGTATCTGCAGTTTTAGGACTTGATATTTACTGGAATAAAATGCAGGATGGGCCACATCGTTTTAAACCCTCCAGAATGAATTTGTGTAAATATATTTTGTAATGCCATATCAGGGTTAGTTCTCTAGAGCTTGTGATGGGACATATGGAATAAATGTCCTCTTTAGAATAACAATGCGTCTTCACAAGGAACCTGGCCCTTGGTGCTCCCTTAAGTGATAAACTCTTAGAGGGTGAAGTATTTAGTGACTGGGTTTACCCACACATTCTATGGACCAAATAAAAGAGGTGGCAATAATTTACCTGTTAAGTGGATTGCTTACTGCTTTGGCAGTTCCAGTGTCAGTCTTTAGTTGCCTCCCACCTAAACTCTGCAGCACTTTTTGCAATAAGCATCATAACGTCCATGTTCCCCTAGCTACACCAACCAAGATCACAACAGACACCAGCACCCCTCCGCGACAAGCTTTATCTGTCCTTGACAAGCGACGATCTTCAATCAGCAGCCAGGTACCGTCACCAAACCTTGCCTATAACTTTTTTTTTTTCTCCCCCCAACAAAAACTACCTTTCTTTTTTATATTTGTGTATGGCATGTTTTTAATATCGGTTATAACTCTTTATGCCTTTGTGTGTTGCCTGGTTGTTGGAATTGTCACTACTGGACAATAACACAACACCATTAATGCTGTATATTTCCAGTCTATGAGTTCCCAGTCCATCGGTACATCATTATCTCAGCCGGTTATGAAGCCTTCGGCGACCAATCAACTGCAGCCAGGAATCAGTCAGGTGAGCATCTGAAAGTAGAATATAGTAGTATATAGCCGCCATTTAAAACACAATTTCTGTGTGCGAGTGTTGTGGTCTTGTGTAACGCTATCAATGTGATGGAGATTTACATTTCTAAAAAAATCTTTATTAGTGGAAATTAGTATGGAACTTGGCATAACCTTATCTGATTTAAATACATAAAGGGAATCAACACAGTAAAGGAAGAGAGTATATTTAAAAGAAGAAAAACTACCACAACTAGAGGACATAGTCTTAAATTAGAGGGGCAACGATTTAAAAGTAATATCAGGAAGTATTACTTTACTGAGAGGGCAGTGGATGTATGGAATAGCCTAGTGGTAGAGGTAAACACAGTGATGGAATTTAAGCATGCGTGGGATAGACACAAGGCTATCCTAGATATAAGATAGGGAACTGTAGCCCAGTAAAATTTATTTAGAAAATTGGGCAGACTAGATGGACCGAATGGTTCTTATCTGCCGACACATTCTATGTTTCTGATAGACATTGAAAAACCGTTCACTCCTTGCAATTTACAAATGGTTAAAATTAAAAATCTTTTTAGTTTGTTTCGCAAATAAAACCAACAGAAATAAGAATAAGAAATGAGTCAAAATAAAAAGAAAATCCATGTAAAAGAAAAACACCCCATCCAAAAAAGAGACTGGCACATTACAAATATTATAATGATAAAATGTAATGACCATTAAATGATTGGTTTGTTTTACTGGAATGTTAAATTCACAGAATCATATTGACACATTCATATGAATAACATCACATGGATCAGAAATACAGTGTAGATGGATGATTTTTTAGGAAATCTCTATTTAGGTTTATAATTGTCCATCATCAGTAATGGCACATTGTGTTAGCCTTTTAAAATGATAAACTTTGATTAACTAACACAACGTGGCATTGGAACACAGGAGTGACTGTTGCTGATAATGGACAATTATACACCTATGTAGAATTTTCCTTAATAAATTCATCTATCTACACTTTATTATTGAGGAGTTCTTTTAGTCGACAACATTTGCTTTTCTTTCAAAAACAAGGACATTTCTAAGTGACCACAAACTTTGAACCGTAGTGTTTTTACAGTTAAATTTACAGGGCTGTTGTATAGCATCAGAAATAACTCTATTACACTTTATTTGCAGTATTTAGGAGATAGCATAGCTGTTTGGGGGACAGCATGCTGTTGGTTCTTTAATCAGTGCAACCGGTTTAAGCTGTGCTAACATAATTGTACTAGGGTTTTCTAGTGATCAATTAGCCTTTTATAATGATAAACTTTGATTAGCTTATTGATCACTAGAAAACTGTTGCGCTGCTTAAAGAACCAGCTGCTTGCCATTACCATCACAGTCCCCCAAGTAGATTTCCAGTGCCATCACAGTCCGCCAAGCACCTTGCCAGTGCCATCACAGTCCCCCAGGCAGCATGCCAGTGCCATCACGGTCCCCCCAAGTAGATTGCCAGTGCCATCACGGTCCACCCAAGCAGCTTGCTAGTGCCATCACTTTCCCCCAAGCAGCTTGCCAGTGCCATCACTGTCCCCCAAACAATGCTTAGGCTAACAGATTTCCTTTAATGGTTTTCAGCCCATCTTTCAGTTCACTGCCATGAAGCACCTTAAAGACCAACTGGAGCAGAGGACACGGATCATTGAGGAGAACATTCACCGCCAGCAGGAAGAACTGCGCAAGATCCAGGAGCAGCTGCAGATGGTGCATGGGCCAGGTTTTCAGGTGGGCGATTCTTTTGGCAACCACAGAAACAAGAAGCACAAGGGCTACAAATAATTCAGCTGTATCATGTGGTGCTTTAACCAATGATGACTGTAACTCGGACTGCTATCCTACATGTCCAGCCAACCTCTCTGCAGCTTTTTTGTTAAGGCCTAATTATTTATTAACCCGATTCTGTTGCTCTTACAGGTAACACTGTCATTTCTTTTCCCTGCTCTGAACATTAGATTCATGAGAATACATAGGAAAATGCTCCCCTTCCCACTGCTATTCTTATTTGATTGTTCTTTCATATTTATTGCTGTGACTTCCAACAGCTGGGCGTGAGAAGGCTACTGGTGATGGGAGTTGATAGGATCAACCATGTCACTTCTTCGTTTGGCCCACCTTGTCTGCTTTTGATTGCTAGACATGTAGAGAGAGACATATTTGTTTGATGAGTCTTTTTTTAATTTGAGCAACGGAAACTGACCATAAGTGATAGGTAGCAGTCATGGATAGGCAAAGTCTCTGAAGATGCATGGTACATCATATAATTGTCCATCACCAAATCCAGTAAATGTCCACCTCGTCATAAATTGGTGCCGATCCCGGGTTGGATAAGCGTTATATGTGTTTACTGCATATTTATTGTTTTCTGGTGTGTTCTTGAAAATATTTTTTTGTTTGAGAATATGTGACCAAAGCTATATTTTAGGGGGTTATGTAGATTTGTTATTGCCATTTTAACTGTTATCCACAATACCTTAGTCTGGTTAACTTTTGGCATATCTTTTAAATTGTGCAAGGTGTGCTTTCACCACAGTATCATTTTAATGTCTTTTATGTATTGTTTTAAAGATGTTTTTGCAGCAGTCGGCACCTGGGCTAAACTTTGCTCCAGTGCAGGTATCTACAGGAACCACACCCAGCATGCAGCAGCTTCCACAGCTCACCATGCAAGGTCAAGTGGTTCAGAGCAACCAGCTTCAAGGTGGCATGAACACTGGTCAACTGACAGCCCAGCACATAATGCAGCAGCCATTACAAAACACAAGCCAGGTAGAGTGTGCTATGTGAGCAAACGAGGAGCTGTGCATGCTAGCTATTGAAAAATATCCCATTGAAAAATAGTATCATAAAGCACATGTGAATAATCCTCATAAGACACATCTGGGTTTTTTATTTGTTTGGATTTTATGTATTTGTTTTTTGTGTGTGATGTGTTTTTTTCACTTTAAAGCAGTGTTTTGCTCTTCAGTGCAATTACTGATGTGTCTGGGTCTGAAAGTTAAATATTGACAAAATCAGCAATTGTATTACGCTAATGTTTAAATAAATGATTCTTAAACTAGCCCAAACTTATTTTTTTTCCCCCTAGCAAGGTCAGCAGAACATGCATGGAGGACACAATCAGCAGACTTCTCTCGCCAGCCAAACGGCGGGAACTCTCACTGCGCCATTGTACAACACTATGGTGATTTCTCAGCCACCTGCGGGTAATATGGTGCAAATGCAGTCGAACATACAACAAAATAACCAGGGAAATACAGTGTCCACGTTCCCCCAGGACAGACAGATCAGGCAAGTAACACATCAACCCTGATGTATTTCCATCTCTTATTCCTTTCGCAGATCAGATTTAAAGGCACTGTCACCTAAACATTGTTGATGTATAAATGGTTTTTCATTCTTTTTTTAGAATGTTTGCAGAACTGTATGCAAATTCATAGATGAAGAGAATAAGTGTTTTAAATATGTCCACATTGTATATTATGTCCACAGTGTATATTATATTATCTTGATGTGCAAATGAGCCATTTTCAAAGGGAAATGTGTTGTTTACATATCAAGCCACGAGATGATGTAATAAACAGGCGACACCATGGACACACTAAAAACACATTTGTTCTCTTTATCTATGGATGTGTTTGTAATTCTGCTTTCTAATGTATGTTGTTATCCCTTCTGACTGAAAATATATATATATTTTAAGCTTTTTTTTTTATCTGTCTAAAGTTTAGTGTTCGGATTATTGTAAAGCATTACACACAATGGGTGTATATATAAATGTGGAGAGAAAATTAAAACCTATGCATAGTCACGTGGTGTAAAACCATCAAAGTAAATAAAACTTTATATAATATTTATGTCGCTCAAAAATTGGCCAGGGTACAGCCGAGTATAACAAAATAACAGAAACCGAAAATATTTCTGTTGGGAAATGGACAAGCCATCCAACCCAGTCTGTTTATAATATTGTTTTGTTTCTGTTTCTTTTAGCAGTGCCTTTTACTTATATAAACTATAATACTTGTTTTAAAATAGCACATTTCCCTGTGAGCTAATCTTCTGCATTACACCAAGTAGGAACCTTTCAGAATTTGGGAAGATAGATTCCACCCAGCACAATTACTTGCTTTCGGTCACAATATAACACCTTGATGGTTTTACAATATTTCAATTCATATGGGGAGTATTGTAAAGTATATTTATACATGTTTTTTGACTGTTTTTACACTGCTTGACATAACATAGGAACATAGTAATTTAGGTTGAAAAAAGACACAAGTCCATCAAGTTCAACCCTTCTACCTATCATTACAGCTTTTGATCCAAAAGAAGGCAAAAACCCCTAAGGAAGCTATTTTGAATTTTGCCTCCTGGGGGAAAAAAATCCTTCTTGACTCCAAGAGGCAATCAGATTTCTCCTTGGATCAATAAGCTCTTTTATTAATGCATATTCTATTATTAATAGCCCTGTATGTTCTGCTTTCCTAAAAAAACATCCAAACCATTTTTAAATGCATCTATTGTGGTTGATAGCACTACCTCTCTTGGCAGGGAGTTACATAACTTTATTGTCCTAACCGTAAAGAATCCCTTCCTTTGCTGTCTATGAAATCTTTGCTCTTCCAGTCTGAGGGGGTGACCTCTTGTTCTTTGTACCTTTCTGTTAATGAACAGGTCACTGGAGAGCTCTTTATATTGGCCCTGCACAAATTTATATAATGTTATCATATCCCCTCTGTTTAGACATTGTTTTGCTCTTTTATATCTTGATTATTGTAAAGCATGTAGTAATTCATGTGTAATCCATGCTTACCTGGACCATCATGGCCCACCAGTGGTTTATTTGCAGGATGATCATATATTCCATTTTATTGCTGCTTCACAGGTTTTCCCAAGCTCAACAAATTGTGACGAAGTTAGTGACTACTCCTATGGCCTGCGGTGCAGTTATGGTCCCAAGCACTATGTTTATGGGTCAGGTGGTCACAGCCTACCCTACGTTTGCCACACAACAGCAGCAGCCACAGCCCCAAACCCTTTCCTTAACCCAACAACAACAGAATCCGCAAGACCAGCAGCAGCAGATGTCCTCTGTTCAACAGCCTGGCCAAACTCAGCTCACGCAGCAAGCACCGCAATTCCTGCAGGTGATGTACTAATCCGTCTTGTATGTTTATCCTGTTGTTCTCATTTAGTATTCACTGGCTGGAGGGTGCTTACACAAAGCCTACTGAATATACCATTGTACAGTCGTAGCTTGGAGTTATTGCAGGTTCAGTTCCCGACCAGAGCAATAAACCGTATTCCGAAATAAAGTGAGTCACATAAGCTAAAATGATTAAGTACAAACAAAATGTACTGTACATAACTTATTGGATGCTTAATGGCAGGCCGATTAATCGGCCTAATTTCAATAAAAGATTGTGGTGTCTGCGCAAGTAGAGATGGCCGTTCCATGGAGTAGTCAGAGACACAAAGTAAATGGCGCTTGAAAGATTTGTTTGACGGATGAGTGACACATCCTGACCAGCAATAACTGCGAAGCTTAATAAAACAAGGTATACCTGTATACAATGACCCACTTTGCATTGAGTTTCTCCCGTACTGAATCAAAGCATATTTAATTTGAGAATGAAGCACACAAAGGCAGCCACTGAAAGTAAAAAGCAAATAGTCTGAGCCTCCTACTTGACATACAGATGTGAAAAATAATGATTGGCGCTATATAAAAAAATAAGTGAACAAATGCAGCAAACACTAGTGTAGCTTCCCCAAAAACAACACAACAAGTAAAGGATTATATTGTGTGCGCAACACTTTATTATTCTTTGTAACATTATATTGTGTGCGCAACACTTTATTATTCGTTGTAACATTGTGTGCGCAACACTTTATTATTCTTTGTGACATAAAGATGTAGCTACACTTTCCAGGACAAGTAAACAAAGATCAGCATGCAAGTCAATGGCGATCACTTATCAAACAAACATGGTTACAAAAAGGTCAGATAGGAAGAGCTACATCTGTAAATCATATTATTTATAGGTTTAGTGTCTCTGTTCATAATCCTTTTATATTTTTTAACATGCCATAATAAAGCATGTTTGTTTAGCGATGATTCAGTGTTTATTTAGTGTGAGTTTAAATCATTGGCAACATATGACTTAATAAAACAAGGTATACCTGTATACAATGACCCACTTTGCATTGAGTTTCTCCCGTACTGAATCAAAGCATATTTAGTTTGAGAATGAAGCACTCCAAAATAACATGGCTGAAAAAGAAAAGTGCAACGCAAAACTACTGTAATTCTGACGAATTGTATATACGATATACAGTGTCAAGAACATGTAACTAAAAGCAGTCACAGAGAAATGACACTCATGAACTTTGTAACAAACCTGGCAATTTGTTATATAAAAAAAAGTTCTGATCTTTTATTAGGGCTTTATAAAGTCTTGCTTTTTTGTTTGTTTAATGTGTAGCTGGACTTTTTTTGGACTTTGCTTTTTCGTTATCCTGACTTGTTTTGTGGGATTGACTAACTGAAGTCTGATTTTTTTTTTTTTCTATTTTTTTTATACTGAAATAGAAATATGTTTTCTTTTTCTCCATATTATACACTGCATAATACAGGTATGTTAATTTCCTATTGCATTAACATTACCTTTCTCTCCTTCAATCAGGCATCCCGGCTTGTCCACGGAAACCAATCTGCACAGCTCATACTGTCCTCTTTCCCTGTACAACAAAACAACAACTTTGCCCCATCACACCAGCAGCAGTTATCCCGGCACAGGACTGACAGCATGAGCGATCATTCAAAGGTGCAGCAGCAGTAACCCTGACATCAAAATGACTGTGCACTGCCCAGATAGCAAGACATTGGAAGATGCTGAAAGGCATGTTTAGTAGCAGTATTGAGGATGTATAATCACTACAAGTATAGCTTGATGAATGTTTGGTACGACACAGCAGAGCACACACAGATCATGCAAAACCAGCAGCTCTCCTAAGAGATATTTGAAGGCTCTGTTGTACTACAGTTAACCATTGCACAATTAGGTCTTGCATTGACCAAAGTACAATTATTATTATTTTTTCTATGAGTTTGGTGCTGGAGGTGCCTGCAAGCTCTATGCTATGAGTTGGCTTCTGTTATGATTAGGTAAACTTGTGCTCACATCAGTATAAGATGCTTTTATCTGTAAAAGTACATTTGTAAAGTGCTGTTTCAGGTACCGATGTGATTGCCATTTAAAGTGAAACATGCTTTGCCTACTCGATCTTGCTGATGTTCTAGAAATTCTCACCATGCTTCTGGCTTATGGTCTGTATGGCTAAACAGGCCACATTGTCAGGACTATTATGGGGAGGGAACACAGCATCCTCTAACCTTATCCCTTACCATGTTCAAGGTTAATTGCATCGAGTGGAGTTCTAGTAGGAAAGTATTTCAGACGTTTCTAACACTCTATATTTTATGGGACTCCTAGATTTAATAGCCAGATGATTTTAAATGTATAATGTAATAGTTGGCCACTAGGTACCAATATAATTTTCAGAGAGGATGAATGTTTGTTTGCCAATGTGCATCTGACCCTTGGCCTACAGTTAGGCCACAGTCGTCTGGGTCACAGATGTCCAATTGGATAAAGCCTTCAAATAGGGTTTCCACTTTTTCTGCCCCCCCCCCCCCCCCCCCAAAAAAAATACCAGCCATGCTACTGCCTCCATAGGCTTAATATTGGCATCAAGCCAATTATACTGGCCATATGTCAACTCTACCTTCACATGCTTTTTGTGGGGCCTGTTCCCAGCTAAAAGTCCAAGTTCTGTTGTATTAACTCATGAAATTAGCAGTGTTCCCCACCTCCTTCTGCATGGTATATCACCCTCCACGCTGAAAGGTTGAATAGCTTGCAGATACAGTTGTATGGATATTGCAAATGTTACCTTTAAATTGTACCAGTCATGTAATGATGACACCATATGGAGGATAAAAAGATATTTAATACATTGTTAGCTAAATTGCTAGCACATGTATAGCAAACCTTTTTTTTATCCCAAAGGGATAAAGTTTTATGCCTTTACATTGAACCTCTCAGCCAAATGTATAACTGTCAAAAATTACATATGTGGTGCCCTGTAATGCATTCGTTTATTTTCTTCATGCCCCAAAATGTGACCTCAACTTCCCATAATACTTAGCATGCAACTGGTGTGAAATAAGCTTGGGGGCATAAGTATGTATATTTTCATTGTAAATTGGCTAAAAGATAGAATGCAGAAGGTTACTAAGTGGAGTACCTCATTGGTCTGTTTTGTCCCTCTTCATTTTAATTTATTAGTCATCTCCCAAGTTGTGTTCTCAATGTTTGCTGATGACACACAAAATTAAGTAAGGTAATACAGACTAATCAGTGGTGTATCTTGGTTTTGTGCTGCCCTCGACAGACTAAATTCAGCCCCCCCCCCCCCCCCCCCCCCCCCAATTCCAGAACCTGGACATACCCCAGCAAGCACCTCATCACCCACACTGCACGCCCATTACATGCCCCATCACCCCAGGACATGCCACATTGCACACCCATTACATCACTCCAGGACGTTTGCTGTTTGTTACCTGGTGTCTACTGGGACCAGGCTGCATGGCGTCCCCCCGTGCATAGACAACCTGCCATGCTGCCTGTTGGGCTCCCCACGTGTTTGGATGGGTGAGTGCCATCAGGTCATGTGACCCTGGTGTGTCTGACATCAGAGCGCCGAGGTCACATGTCCTGTCCACACTTACCCGTTAAAGGGGCAGTGTTTTTTGCCGCCCTAGGCACTTGCCTTGTCTGCCTAGCGCTAAATACAGCACCGAGACCAATCTTGATGTTTATTATTTACAGGATGATTTAGACAAAGTGGAGGACTGGGAAAGCAAGTGGGAAATGATTTTATGCATATTATGCACTGTGGGAAAAATAATTACAATGCAACATAAAAATGCATGTATAAAACGTGGTATTGATTCATGGGAGGAAGTTATCATCTAGCTAATTTACAAGTCAGTACAGTTTTTGGCATATTCAAGGTTAATGGAACTAGAAAAATTGCAAAAGGAGGGCTACAAAATGAATAAGGGGATTGGAGGATCTTGTTTATGAAGAGAGACTAAAAAAGTTGCTTTTATATAATCTAGAAAAAAGGCGTCTTAGAGGGGATTTGATAACATTTTATAAATATGTGCAGGGCCAACATAAAGGCCATCCCCTGAGACTGGAACAGCAAAGATTTCATACACAACAAAGGAAGGGATTCTTTATGGTAAGGACAACAAAGACTCACTGCCAAGAGAGGTGGTGCTATCAAATACAATAGATGCATTCAGAAAGGATCTGGATATTTATTTTATTTTTTTAGAAAAGCAGGACATACCTGACTATTAATAATAGAATGAGCATTAATAACAGAGCTTCTTGATCCAAGGAGAAATCTGATTGCCCTTTGGAGTCGAGTTTCCCCGAGTGGCAAAATTCTAATCTGAAACTGAATCAAAAGCAGGAATAATAGGTAGAAGGGTTGAGCTTGATGGACTTAAGTGTTTTTTTTCCCCTTTCAACTTAAATTACAATGTAACTAAACCCTGCAGGATGCCAATGTCACATTTGGGGGGGCGACGTACACATATACGTTTCACCTTAATATTGGAGCATACCAGCAGGCACTTTAAGTTAGTTATATATCTTAATCTACATATTTGCTGTAGAATTTATTAAATCGATATTTAGAGGATGCACCTACCTGATTGTGAAACCTGCCCTGCACCACTGGTGGTTTATTATATCAACAAATATAACATATACGTTTAGGATTATGGCCACACAACATTGGAGAACACTCATTAAATCCTGTGTTCTTTTTGTTTTATACCCAGAGTAAGCCTGAACAGAATTTTCCATTCAAGTGGTGATACTTATCAAAGCCACTGCTAAATAATAGCATTGATTTTTATTTTTGATGTGGCCCTGTACCTTTAAATGATATAAGTAATTCTATCCACTCTAAAAAGATGGACAAATAAATGCATATTAAAGGTTACAGTGTAATAAATATGCATTTATTTGTTAGTTGGGTTTTTTGTGTGTCTGTTTTTGCTATACCAAATAACATACTTTTGCAAGCTTTCCTATGGGAGTGATCCTCCTACCAAGACATCTGCTCTATGCAAAGAAATGGACAGTCCCTTTCATGCCCACGGAGTTGATGTGAGAGCTCCCTTTGAGATGCATTAAGAGACACACTACACATGTGCAAGGGTTCACAAATGCCTCCTTAAGCCCTGAATCACTGCAATAAACAAAACAAAAAAGAAATCTTTCATGCATCAGAACAGGAAGCTATAAAAGAGATTCCTAAGGATTTTTTACATCCAAGTGTAAAATGGAAATGTTAGACACTACCAGGTGCATCTATAACTTTTGATGTCTGAAGTGTCCCTTTAATCTAATTGTTAGAGTGTAGGCTTTGCAGGCATCTTCATTACCAAAGGAAAAAAAAACAAAAAACATGAACTGCCTATATTAATGCAGAATCGGCATATTGCTGTAATCATGTATTTCAATAACAAACCGGATATGAGACAGAAACATTATCACATTTCTCGTTATTTTTTTAGAAACATAACACTATTTTAAATTCAGATTCTTTATTGTATAAATGGTGTAACATACAGTGTAAATACTTTCATATATATATGGATAATATAACAAAATTTTATAAAATGCATGGCTGTAGGTTGTATTGTTTGTCTAAAGTTACCTGGTTCTTGAAACACATCCTTCCATATTGTTCTTTATATATTTTTTTTTAATATTTTGTTTACAATCTGTACTTACCCATCATTTCATTTCTGTTTTGTGCTTTATCATCTTGTCCAGTTTGGTATAGTATTCTCCGTTGATAGTGCAATGTTGTGGGTTATTTTTTTCTTTGTGGGGTTTTTTTTTGGGGGGGGGGGGGGTGTTGGATGTAATTTATGAATATATCACAGTGACTGAGACTTTACATGTCCATCCATGTTCAATAGATCCTTATGTTTTACTCTTTTACACCTACAAAATTCTCGTTGTTTTATAAGTAGGAATTTGCACTTTTTTGCAGATGGTTCTAAATAGTTACCTCTGAAAGCTATTTTTGTCTATTTATGTAAAATATTTTAAACTAAGATCTTTTAAAGGAAAAAAAAAACCCCCAACATATTGGAAGTTCCGTTCTAGGAGTGATTTGCACAAAACTCTATATGTGTACATTATATATATATATGCCACTTATATATCCTATTAAACGGAAAGAATGATTTATTTTTCTTCCCCTTCGGTCCATTTCCCATTTAAAGTAAGCCCTTTTGTGCTTTTTATTAAAGACAAAAACTACTGGGGTCTATTCTATAAAATGTAAGAAATAAAAACAAAAATCTACACAGTGCCTTTACATGTTGATTCAGGTGACACTATAGCTAATGTGCAACTGTCCATTATCCTTGCTTGAGAATTGGTTATAGGTATGCTTATTAGGGCATATAATGCTGTTTTCCCATGTTGGATTCAAGTACTGAACATCAATATTCTTGATATGAGAATAATTTACAGTAGACTGACCATTTCATAGCTATTGGGCAGGTACCACTAGGAGGTACCAATAACTGCCCAGAATTCAGGACTATTCTGAAGAAAAAAAATGATTGGCCTTCATCTTATTTTCCCAAAAAGCCAGATTGGAAAATATTTCCTGGTGCTACTTATTGAAAGCACATTTATGATGGTCACTTAAAACTAAGATGATTTTCTCTATCTGAAGGGAAAGTTAATGATTATATTAATATATATTAATTATATATAAATTAATGGTAGTCCATAGAGAAGTTGGATTTATCATGCTATGTTGACATTAAAGCAGGTCTAGACAGCCAGTAGGCCTTTGGATGTTATTAGACTACAACTCGTATGAAACTCGGCAATAATAGACAGTGCAAGACTAGGCAGCATATGGGTGGGTCGTCTGCCTGAGCATCATGGGACATGGAGTACAGCAATAGCTGGCAACTGTAGGTTCCTGAGATTATAGTTAGTCTGAGGTGCACTAGGCCTTGGGATACAGTGTGCTGATCAGTAACATTCAGTCAAGGTTATCATGATTCAGTTAGACTGCATATTATTTATTGAAAGGCCAACTATAAACATCCGATCACTATTACTTTTATAAAGTAAACTGACGGCGCTAGTTTGGAAAAATAAATGCAGAAATTAAGACAATCATTTGCAGTCTGTCCGAAATAACCAATTGTTCTAAATTGTATTCTGAAAAGTACCCTTTTTCACCTATGGTTAAAACAGATCGTTAAGAACAAGGTGTTTTATTAAATGTGTTTTATGCCTACTCTACTTAAAAAGAATGGGGGCATTTTAATGAATCTTATTATGCTATGTCATATCAAATAGATACTGACTCATTTTAATTTATTTTTTAGCACACTGATGTTTTCAGGCTATAAGTTGTATATTTTATTTAGTGGTAACTTACGTTATTTGAATTCTTTTAAATGTCACTTTCTTTCAACAGTGAGAACAGGAAAAAAAAAAAAAAGTATTCAATATATTATGATTCATTACAAAGAAATGTTCTGGTATCTATTTCAGTCCCAATTTCTGGTTAAGCTTGAAGAGAAGGTAATCATTCATTTGGGAATAGAGGAAATCTCAATTTAATGTATCATTTTTTTTTTTACATTAAAATTAGGAATGCACATGAGGTAAATAGTCCCTAGTTACAATGCTCTTTGAAAAATAAATAACTGGGGAACATAAAAAGTGGACCAATCAGCAGGCACATTCCATGGGTCTCCATGGCGATTGCTTTAGCTGTACACTTTACTGTACTGCTGCAAACCTTCAGTACCCTGTGTTTTGTAATTAGGATTTTTTTTGTTCAGCCTCATTAATGCCTGAGGAAGGGACGTAGCAACTTGGTCTTGAAAGTTTGCAATCAAGCTCTCCGTTAGCCAATAATGGGTATCATTTTAACGTTTCCTGTTTTTTCACAGCTAACACGGTACCACTCTTTTAGCTGCGTACTTTGACGCAGAATTTATCCAATGAGTTCAAACCAGTATAAACCTGCCAAGAAGGTGTGCTATATTTATTAAAAGAATGTTCGGGATAGTGTATGACTTTATCTCCAGGCAGGTATAAACATACTGCTAGGGAAACTTGGCAAGAAATCTATAGATTAAAAATATGCGTATCTTAAGCAAGTTCCACAGTTAGAATGCATTAGTATGTGTTTACACTCCCTTCATACTGCCTGCGCCACAGGCATACAGTATAGGTAAAACCTGAAAAAGAAATACCTTAAGATTTCCAAAATGTAGTTACGCAATGATCTACAGTGGTTTTTATGCTTAATTGGTGTATATGTGGAAAAATGCCTTGGAAAAAAAAATATGAAATGTGGGAATCTTTCAAAGTTTCTTGGGAATCCTGATTATAGGACTAAAAATGTGGTGTGAACAGGTTACAGTATGTGCATATACCACCTATATGTTGTAATGTGTTTCTTTTCTCTTAGTCTTAAATGATTTTGGTTTAATAGTGTAAGAAAGGGTGTTTCTAAAGGTTCTGCGCATTCATAGACACTCTGGATTTTAATTTGAATGATATACACCTACTTCTGGCAGTACATTAAGAAATCATTCTAAAAAGAACACTAGTTTATCATGATTTCCCCACAGGATGGAACTACAAAATAATGATTTGTTTGTGCAGGGTCTGAAGAACCAAAGACTTTATTTCAAGGCCAGTTGATTGGAAAGAAAAAAAATCAAAATGTTTGTTCATGAGATTTCACATTTGGTTGTCTTTAGCTATATATTAATGTATCACATTTTTTGTTAGAAAAATAAATGTTTTAATTTTGTTAGCAGTGTATGTTTTGGCACTTCTTAACCCAAATCATGACATCATCTACAGAGGTCAGAATTCTAAACTGTGCGATAGATCTCCAATGCTCTTGGCATAGAGAAGTTTCATGAAATGGATTCAATGTGACATATAGATTCATGCGCGCAGCCTATGACCATGGCAGGCTCGGTTGGCTTACCAGTCTCAAGAATCAAGGTTTAAACAGGTCAGCTCTAACAAAGCAAGGGTTGAGGTGGCCCTCTATTGATTCCATGTAACAATGAGCGTCCCTCTCATGGAAGATGCTGGTCATAGGAGTAACATTCATGTACTATTAAAACTAATAGTACTAATAATCACACTAAACTTTCCCTTGTGGGGAAAAAAAAGGGTTGTCACTTTAAGGATCCAAGTAAGTCTGCTTCATAACACATCTAAGCCTGTTTATACTTGCCCATTTTTTGTTTACTGTGGGACAACTGAAGTGCTTAAGGTTTGTCATGATGGAGAAAGACCAGTAGTCATTTGGATCAGTGCTTCCCACCCTGGAGGGCATGTACATTTCAGACCGAGCATCCATATATTCATTATTTCAGTGACCTGCTCACAAACGGGGTGCTAAATAGGGCAAAGGAGAAACCTCAGACACATTTCACAGATGTCTGTCATTGATGACTAAGACCCAATAGGGGAAGAAATGACTTTAAGGGAGGAGTGAGATTTTGGTTAGAATTGAGGGTGGGGAGCGGTGTGATCTCTGTGGTTGGGTACCCCCAAATTTAGATATGTTGTTGAGAATCTGCAACAATGAACCTCAATTTAGAATGATGCTATTGCTTTGTACATGGTAACATGACAATATTGCTGAATTAGATGGGAGTTTTAGCTACAGCCTTGGGTAACTCATGTCAGATGAATCGCAACTACAATTTGAGCACTTTATAAATCCATTACTGAGCAGGATGCTCACGGCATTCCAAAGCCACTCTGCTGACGTCAATGAGAAATTCTGCTTTTGAGCTAAAGTTGAAGGTTAGTGTACATTGTAATTAATGTGAACCTTTCCATTACTTGTCTTTCCAAATGAAGCTTTGAATATCGTTGCAGTCATGAGAAAAACACAGATTTTCCCTTCTTCACAATTCTGTTTTGTCTGTAAATGACAGGTCCAGTTCAAGGAAATTCATTGTAACTTCCACTTTCTACAACTTTATTAGAGTAAGTTAATGCAACTCCAGTGTCAAACTCTGGTTCTTAAATGGCCTAAACCAATATGAAATGGCCTGATTATTAGCAGTAGCAAAATGATGTGCATTCCTTGTCTGAATGTTTCTTTAAACCCTTCCCGCTTATAGGACGTTCTACGCCTTCCTACTTTTCATTGCCCAGAAGCCTGTCGGACATCTGACTGTAACGCTGTTAATTTTGACGGCAAATTTTGATTTAGTTTTAGTCAGTCTTTTGACTAAAATGCCATTTTAGTCATCTGAATTGTTTTTGTTTTAGTAGACTAAATCTCTAGTAGTGAGGGAGGGGACAGGTCTGAGAGTTACACAGTGTTAAGTTAACTGGCTAGAGCGATGAGAGGGGAAAAACATGACAGCACCAGGCGAATCTGATCCCCTTCCTCTGCAGTTTGCAAGGTATCGTGACAGGGAACTGGGAGCCTGTGTCTCAGCCAATCCAGCTGCAGATAATCAGTGGACTGGGCTTTGGCAGAGATCCTTGAGAATCAGAACCAGAAGTCCAAATAGGTAAATGTAATAGTCCCTCCCTAACATTTTAGTCAGTTGACAAAAATTGCCATGAATTATAGTCATAGTTTTAATCCTATTAACTCAGTTTTTATTTAGTTATTGTTCCGTTTTAGTCACAGAAAACTATGCCGAAAATGTTTCGTTGACTAAATTAACACTTCTGTAACCCCTCGTCCCGACTCCCCGCGATTAGCTGTGCTTGAGATCCCGTGGGATTACCTCTGTCAGATGAGGTCACTTTGAGAGGTCTCTGCCGACTGACCACATTATATTAGAATGCACCATTCCCGAACTTCCACTTAAAGTCTCGTGGTATTTTGACAGGACTCTGCCTATGTGTCACTGGCTCCTGATCACTTATGATCAGGGCCAGGAGCACAAAGAGGCCATTTTGCTGCTTTGGACAAGTGCACTTTAATATGTTTAATGTGACATATCTTGTCCATGCATGCCTGATCAGTTCTTATCGATCGTAATTATATCAATGGTGCAATAAATATCCCAGGGAATACTGAAAGTTGTAAACAAGGTTATGTTGGAAAATTTTAATTATATTACAGTTCAAAGGATATTATTAGTTATTAGAAATAATCTTAGAATGTTCCTTTTCCTTAGTACAGAGAACATTAATTTATATTTCATGATTTAAGGGATCCACTATTAGCATCCGCAGGAGTTATCCTCTCAATTGCCTACTTTATTGGCTCAGGAGAGGGGCTTCCTGGTGGCATGAAAATGTTAATTACCTATTAACTGCTTCCTAACATGTCACTTAGTGACAATGGACATATCAGGTACGTCCTGAGTGATCAACAGTCACTGCCATGATATCTCTGTGGGGAGCCATGGGGACGCTGCATGTGACCACACATTAAATAGGCTTGTTCTGACCATTTGCTATCCACTCACAATTTTTAAAATTAGTATAACCACAGCACATCCAGCATGTTATTTACAGAATCTACCAGCCAATTTTCTATTTGTTAGCAGAATACAGATAAAATATTCAAAGCTTCACCCTTATCTCACATAATACAGATGGATACGGCTGATTGCATACTGGGTGCTCCTTTCCAGACCATTGCTTAACCACAGGGAGAAGCTTATACATTCCAGAAATATAGAGGGATTGGTTTCCAGGCATATTCTCATTCACTTTTTATTCTTGAATATAATAAACATTTTTCAAGCTAATGTATGTATTTTCTGGATCGGTAATAAAGATGTTCAGCTTTAAGCAGCAGGATGCCATCTGCTAAGATGTTGGATAGCTGCTAGAATAAAAAGACAGATTGGTAGTGCATGCACAGAAAGTGGTGAACCAAAGAACACCATATCTGCTGTATAAATGTGTAATATATTTCACATGTCTGTCCTGCATGCTCATATCAGTCAAATGCCATGTGTGAATCACATACACAAATACTTTTCTTTCAAAACATACAGGCCATTTATCTCTGATTGAGTGATGTTGGTTCTAAGAGCACATTTTATTTATAGAGATAGCGCTATATATTCATGCTACTGTCTGGCCGTACTATGAATGAGGGAGTTCTGAGGACTAGGTGTAATTACACTTTGAACTGACTTCAGTGTTTACTTGAAGACCTTCACCCGAAGTATTTCATTCCATGGTCATCTTGATCAATAGAATAAATAAGTAGTGTGCCACTAAATAACTAGTCCAATATGTTCTTATTCACACTGCCAATACAATTCTAAAAATATGTCTCCAGACTTACCAGGCCTCACCAGGAACCAGCCTGAGGACCATAGAAACATTCTACAACGGGAATTATCCCGATGAACGAGTTAATAAATGTAACAATTACACATGTACACGTAATCATTTAAAATATTTTAATTTACACTTGACATTTTTATTACAGCTGCATGTTTTATCCTCCATTCTTTAACAGTGCTTTGGGAACAGAGTAAATACATGTCTAATGTACGCCTCATCTGGGAATTTAACAAGAACAGAAAAAGTTGAAGAGTACCCAGTATGATTTATGTAAGCTTAACCAGAAACATGATTCATCGATATGAATTGCTTCAATATGAACAATTTGTGTTGCCCAAAGTCATGGAGTGCTACGCTTCAACCACAAGAAGCCAAGATCATCCTGGGGCAATATGTAAGGACAACCCACTGTATTCACCTGTCATGGAAGTAGTGTTTTCTAGTACAACTCCCAAGTGAACAGATATTGTTGTGTACCCAATTTATATTTCCAATAAATGTGAAAATAAAATATATAATACCGACTCACAGTAGAGGTACAAACATTTTATAATCAACTGAGTTCCATGGTTACTTCACTGCTCGACAGGCAAAATAGATTCTTGTGATTATATAAGAAAGAGGGCAGGGCAAAATTATCATGTAATCCAAAAAAAACTAGGATACTCAAGAAACTGCTTCTTTTTATATTTTAACAAAAGATATCCATTAATCCCACTGGATTGAAAGAATATCTGACTCCGCAACTAATAAACTACATTCCTGAAAGTAATGCCCTTGAACATAACATATATTTGTATGTTACCTTGGCATGGAGAAAGACAGATGGAACTATAGGTAACAAACTGCAAGTGAAAACTGGAGGATTTCAACATCTTTAAATCTTCTCGCAATGTATACCATAACTTTAAAAGATCAGACGGTCTTCAGGAACAGAGAGCTGATGTGAAGTCGGTAGCATTTTAATGGCAGAATCGGAAAATCTTTCATGTCAAATATTGACTATTTAAAAGTCCAAATATTGTGCGTTTATAGTGCACAATATAAAATGTACACTAATAACACATGTGATGTAGATGAATGGAAAACTACTGCTTTTTTTCTGTCAATTTGTTGATGAAAAAAGAAAAATACATCTTCCAATAGTTAATACTTCTGCTAAGTATCACACACCTAAAAAAAAATAAAAAGTCCTAAACACTGAGTGATTCTGTACAGCAGATCTCTCAGCATTAACTACAATTTTTACATTATATACAGCAGTACAGTACAAAAAGGGTCTTATCCAGCCAGAACTTGCGGTTTGGAGAAAAAAAATGCTAAAAGCCAGAATCCGGACTTATAAATAACGCTGAAAAAGCAAACAGCAGGAAAACAATTCCACCAATGATTGTCACTGTAAAACAAAGAGATTATTATTAATAATGTATAAGAGACCAACACATAAACAGGTTACACAACATCATTAAATATCACTGCACTGGAAAGAAACAGACTATAAATATAGACTTTATGAAAATAGGTCACTAAACGACTTATATTTAGTTAAAGTTTAGTTTACTTATATTTAGTTAAACAACTGATACAGGAACATATCTGTACATTACACTTCAATACACTGTTACACAGGTTGGAAAAAATAAAATAAAAAAAAGTCCACCATGTTCAGCCATTTCAAGCACCCATTTCCTTCATCACCAGAAGACAAAAATAAGATTTTGTTCAAAATGGAGGGAAGAAACCCTTTTCACTATGCAAACAAACTGAAAGTAACTTTGGTATCATTGATGGGTCACACCACTGTATCTTCTAGAATTTTCAGTTAAAGTAGTCACAGAATCTCTCCCTCCCCCCTTGAAAAAAAATGGCTGTCAATTGTATATCTTAAAGGGGATACTGCTATGATAAATTACTCTTACCATCATGTAGATAAGATTTGAATGGCTGCTCTTAAATTAAATAGAGAAACAGACCGAAACACAACATGCTTATAGGTAAGCAGGAAATAAAGAGTTGCATGCTTAAAATGAAATATATATTTTTAAAAACTGTAAGTACCGTATTTGCTCGATTATAAGACGACCCCCCCAAATTTGTACATTCCTTTAGGAAAAAAACTAAAAGCCTGATTATAAGACTACCCTATTGGAAAAAAGTTTAACTTGTATATATGTAAATTGCTTTTTAATATTTAATAAAAAATGTATATTATACAAATGCATTTCTTGTTTTTATTTGCTTTTATGTGCCAATGCGGCCTCTCTCCCGCTCCCCCAGCTGTCTCTTTCCCCCCCAGCGTATCTCTCTCTCCCCCCAAAACTTCTCTCTCTTGTCTCTATCTATCCCCCCTCCCCTTTTCTCTCTGTCCCCCTCCCTCCCCTTGTCTGTCTGTGTCCTCCCCCTCCCCTTTTATCTTTGTCCCCCTCCCTCCCCTTGTCTGTGTCTCCCCCCCTGTGTCCCCCTCCCCCTGCCTCTCTCTATCTCCCACCTTGTCCGTCTGTGTCCTCTGTCCCCACCCCCTTACCTGGTTTCGTTCCCTGGTGGCTTGTGGGGGCAGCTGGGGGATGTCTGCACAATACGTGCAGACATCCTCCATGCTGCCCGACACGGCAGTCTATTATGACGGACAGCTGGTCCGTCATAATAGACTGCCGTGTCGGGCAGCATGGAGGATGTCTGCACGTATCGTGCAGACATCCCCCGGCTGCCCGATTCTCCCTGGTGGCTAGAGGGGCAGCAGAGGATGTCTGCGCGATGAGCGCAGACCTCCCCTGCTGCCGCCCGGCACGATCGCCGGGACTTCTGTGACGAAAGCGGAAGTACCCGGCTTCTTCATAGAAGCCCCGGCGGTCGTGCCGGGCAGAAGCAGGGGAGTCTGCGCTCATCGCGCAGACATCCCCTGCTGTTAGAGAGGGGGATCCAGGTCCCCTGCAGCTCTGCTGGGGACCTGGATCCCAGTCTTATAGTCTGACCTCAATTTGAGGTCAGATTATAAGACGACCTCGATTATAATATTTCTTGCCAGTACAACTGAAGAAACTGGAAAACTTTACCCAGCCCAGGTACTGAGATTTCTCCTCAGGATCATCTTGTGGATGAATGTGACATAGCACAGTCATGGTTAGTCACAGTACTCTGACTGTGCCTGAGTTGCCTGCCAAACAGCGAGCAGCATGGTCTATGATCTATTTGATCAGTCTGGTCCATATTTTTTTTTTTTTTTTTTAAACTCTTTGTTTCCCTCAATGCAAAGTAAGCTTCATTTGAAATGAAGATTGCAGAGAGCTCCTGACTTCAGAGAAAGAACATTCTCATTTCTCATTTATTCTGTAGAGTTTGAATATTAATAGATAACGTGCATGGCTAAAACTACACCATGCCAGTGATGATTTTTGAACTTGCCTACTAATGCAGCACTCAAGCAGGAGAGATTTACTAGTTTAATCCGTCTATTACCAAACATTTACTGGTTACAATCTCCACATTTAGAACTGTACCAGGCCAGCATGGGCATTTATTTATAGTTCTGTAATCACCAGAGCACTGCCTTGGACATGGACAATGCAGAGCATGTGAAACTAAGATTATAAATGCCAAATATTACAGAATTATCATTTAATATCTACTATTAATTCTATAAAAGGCGTTTTCTAGGGACAACCTAAAAATACAAAATAAGCACATTACATCAGGGCTCGACAAATCATGAGTGCCAGGGCCCCTAAAATCCCTACTGCTGGCTCCCAACTTTTTTTGACTGTTTTATATTGAACTCTATGGCTAGTGGAAATGATCTGCCTCGCCCCTCCATCGGTCCTAAAGGCTGATGAAATTTTGTAAACTCCGCATTACGTGTTTTGATAATGTACAAGTTTCCTCATACGTGTACTTACCAGTCCTAACTGAGATTTTCTGTGCGATCATTCTACCTCCGATAACTGCTAAACCGGTGCAAAGGCTATGACCTATAGTACCCCCAACAGCAACTCCAAAGGGGTCCTACGTAGAGGAAAAAGAATACACAGTATCATCTATATATAGGTTACAAACACATACATAAATAAATAGTGTGGTACTTGCAACAGTACAATGCAACAGTAGAACACAGTGTGAAATTTGAAATTGGGGTATTCACAATGTTAGAAGATGGGCCAAATAGTTCAGCCAACATATTTAATGTTTTATTATTTGACTTGCTGAACTAAATAAATATTGTCGCCATATAATGCATCTGAACCGTACATTTGACAGCGGAGAGGAGAGGTCTCATACAATGAGCAGCTTTAATGTGATCTAAAGTTTGTGTGGATGTGTGCTGGAGTTCTTCTAGTTTATGGTTTCCAGCAAAATACCGGCTTTGCTGACTCTCTAATATCTCTGCAGTTGGATCTTTCTTTAGTTTGCATTATGAAGGAGTGGGACTGCCTCATAACATCTGTGACAAGAGACTGTCCAAAGATTTCTGCTTCATATACAAACGTCTTGCACTGCCTGATTACATCCACCATAGGAAAAGCAGGGAGAGGCTCCTACCTACACATGCAGAGGTATCATGCTCTCAACACCATCTATGGAACAGGTTTCAGTGCAACTATTACAGGAAACTGAACTTTTTTTCTTTCTAGAAAAACATGAACCCAAAACATTTTTTTTTCCTTTTATTGGAGCCCAAAATGATTTTGTACTTACCTCTCTGGCTGCTAAAACAATTGTGGTGAGCTGAGAGCGATCACCCCATTCAGCTAAGAAGGTTAGCGTGAATGCTTGAACAAATATTGGAGATATAAACTGCATCCATCTCTTCTTTGGTACTGCAGGCCCTCCACCAGTTTCCAAATCCCCAGGACCATTCATCAATTTAGATCTTTGAAGCTGGAAAAAAATATATTTATATTTTATAGTTATAATAATTTATATTATATATATTTTTTAATCTATTGCATACCTTGCAACTTAAAGGTGTAATTGGAGAAAGAAAAGGTCAGATTACAAGACTGAGATCCAGGGATCTGGATGTCGGAGCAAAGAAAGGACATTTTTATTAAAAATGTAAAAAAAAAAAAAAAAAAAAAAAGACGTTTCATGTGAAGCTTTACTAGCAACACTTTTTCCTGTAGGGTCACATTATATTTAAGACTTATAGCCAACTTATAGTTGGCTTGATGACTTATAATTAGGGTCAGCTTATATTTTAGCAAATACGGTACACACATACTGTATATAACTGTATTTGAGATCATCAAAACATAAATGTAGTGTAGGAGAATGAACACTATAAAAATTAAAAACAAAAAAAGGCTACAGATAAAATATTTATATATTTTAAGACTCAAAACAGGAACACTACATAATGATTAGCAACAAAGTCAACATAAAATACATACCAAGTACAGCATAAAGTACAGTGTAAGCCAAGGAATTCAAGATTACTTGTCTAGTTACCACTTGGTTCATAAACCTTAACAAAGTTTAAAATGAAAATACTACAATCAATGCTAAAATGCCAATATAGGTTTACAGAGGAAGATATTTATTTCAAATAAATGTTAGTTTTTTTTAAACGGAGTGAACAAATTAATAGCACTGTGTTTATATAGCTACAGTTTGACTCATCAAAAGCATCACTGCAATCTAGGCAAACTGTTCCACACAGAAGGCTTACTAATAAACGGCAATCTTTAACCCCACTCCCGACGCTAGGACGTTGTATGCTGTCCTAATTTTAGTGTACCGAAAAGACGCTAGGACTGCACTTTTTATATCAAGCCACAGGAGAAACTGGAGAATACACAGACATTCAAAAATATTTTTCCTAATTTAGCCATTTGCAATGTAAAGATTATTTTCAATCATTTTTTATTCTCTAATTATTCACAGTAAAAACAATATTTAGGTGATACAGTCCCTTTAAAAGAGACTAAACCCAGAAATGATTGTTGTTAATAAGGCAGGTCGGTCACTTCCGCTCAATAAAACGGATTGTGCACAGTTATTTATAGCTACTCTTTAGAGTGAAAATCATTTACATGTAGGGCTGCCATCGACCAGGTTATTGCTTTCATAGACTTAACACTCATTTAATGCTAGCATTATACTGGCCTACTGGCAGGATTCCAGCTGGGTAGCAATCCTAATTACGTGCAATTCTGACTGCAAAAAGCAAAGAATAGTGGGGTGCCATTTGACAGAGCATTGCTGTGTGGCAGTAATGAGGGTGGGGGGGGGGGTGGACTTGCACCATGAGCCATCACACTCAATGACCATCACTCACAAGTTACTACGCTCATATTAACCTTATTATTTCACCCATACCCAAGTAAGAATAAGACTTAAGGTGACATGATCAGTATTCAAGACATATAAAAGAGCCCATGAGGTGCCGTCATGTGGTGCCAAAAGCACGAAAGCCAGTCATTGATGGGGACAGTGGCAACAAAATGCTTTTAAAAGAATATCTGTAAAAGCAGCATAATATGGGGGTGGGGAAAAAAACCCCAACAACGATAAGGCTCTATTCTGATACAATAGTCCTCCAAAATGTACTTTTATAAATAAGCCCATAGAGACTGTCAGCTTATAAGAATCATTTGGCCATATTTCTATTTTTTGGGGCTTGACATTTTAGTTTTAGAATAGAGCCTTGGGATTTACCACAGCCATATTATACGGTGTACACAGGTTACACTACTACTATTACGCTGTCATCATTAATAATAACTGGCTTACATGCTACCATAGCAGTAACCAGGCAACAAATCTACCAAACATGTACTGCCAGGCATACTGTAATGATTCAAATATAGATCTCTTCAGGGTTTGACAAATGTGTGCAAAGCTTATGGTTGTTCAAAACTGACAACAAAAAAGTGAATATTTAAATAGATTTCATAAAATGGTTTTGGGGGGTAAACAGTGGCATAACTGAATGAATCAGCATTAATAAAAATATATATATATTTATATGAACAATGCAATTAACCGGTTTCATCAGAACATGGCTTTGAGTATACCTGAATGATACAGGACAATTTTAGAAGGCAGCAAATGTAACCAATAGGATAATAATTTAAAACTTACTTCTTCATCTTTTCTTTTGATTTCTGCTTGAACTTCCTCAAGTTCTTCTTGACCTTCATCAGCACTCATTTTTAAACCCTCCCTGAGCATGCGAATACCGAATATGGCAAAAAGTGCAGTTGACACATAATACGTATACACCCTTGGAATAACTGTAGTAGCATATCCAAACAAAACTGAAATAAACAAACACAGAATATTCAGAAATGTTACATTTTTTTAAAGGTGGAATTTTACATGCAGTGCAATTGTGGGTGCTGGTTCTTAAAAAGGACATTATGGAACCAGTGCAGAGGATAGTTACAACATGAATAAGGGGAATGGAAGATCTTACTTATGAAGAGATATGCATTTGTATACACTAGAAAAAAAGAGGTCAGAGGGGAGATAATAACATTATATAAATACCGTATTTGCTCGAATCGACCCTGATTATAAGACGACCCCCCCAAACTTTGGATATTCCTTTAGGAAAAAAACTAAAAGCCTGAATATAAGACTACCCTATAGGAAAAAAGTTTAACTTGTATATATATTAACATGTAAATTGCTTTTTAATATTTAATAAAAATTATGATATTAAACAAATGCATTTCTTGTTTTTATTTCCTTTTATGTGCCAATGCTGCCTCTCTCACCCCCTCCCATGTTGTCTCTCCCTCCCCCCAAACTTTTCTCTCTCTCCCCCCTCCCTCCCCTCATCTTTCTCTCCCCCCTCCCCTTGTCTTTCTCTCCCCCTCACCTGTCTCTCGCTCCCTGGTGGCTAGTGGGGGCAGCCGTGGGATGTCTGCACGATACGTGCAGACATCCTCCGGCTGACAAATATCCCTGTTGCCTAGTGGAGGCAGCCAGAGGATGTCTGCCCGATACGAGCAGACATCCTCCACTGCTGCCCAGCACTTCCGCCGGGACTTATATGTTGAAGCCGGAAGGACCCGGCTTCATCATAGAAGTCCCGACGGTCGTGCCGGGTGGCAGGAGAGGATGTCTGCGCGCATCGCGCAGCCATCCACCTGCTGTTAGCGAGGGGGATCCAGGTCCCCTGCAGCTCTGCAGGGGACCTGGATCCCAGTCTTATAATCTCACCTCGAATTGAGGTCAGATTATAAGACGACCTCAAATACAAGACTAGGGGTCTTTTTCTGTAAAAAAACCTTGTCTTATATTCGAGCAAATACGGTATATACTGGGCCAATACAAGAGTACTCCAGTGATATGTTTATTAAACGAAATGTGCAAACAACAAAAGGTAATTGACATTGGAAGAGAGAAGATTTCATAGACAAAGGAAGGGCTTGCTAGCAAATACAAATGATGCCTTTAAAATGAGTCTGGCTATTTTATTTTTTTAAAAAAACAGAGCATTGGCAAGCTGCAAATAACAGAATTAAAGTTTATATTAAGAGCTTGTTCATAAAAGGAGAACGTTGATTGGATTCAAGGGGGAAGTTTTCCCCAGGTAGTCAAAATGTGTGTGTGTGTGTGTGTGTGTGTGTGTGTGTGTAGAAAGAAAATGTAGTCTACAGCATAAGGGATTCTTTATGGCAAGTACAATAAAAGGTACGTGGAATACCACTGGTTGAAGAGGTGGTGCTACGGAATAGTGTAGATGCCTAAAAAAAAAAAAAAAAGGTACTACCATAAAAATAATCCCCATTCTCCACTCATTCTACACAGACTTTGTAAAAAGAGGGGTGAATGCATGTGCTGGTTTCCCAGAATTCATAACTGAACTGTAGAAAATAAAAAAAGTTTTGGGCAGTCATTACTCACCTGACAGACAAGTCATTAGTCCTAAAGCAAGCATAGCGCCAGCCAGGACAGTTAGACGGTTGTACCGCATTGCCATGATGGCAGCAATGAAGAAGGTCTTGTCGCCCAGCTCTGACACAATAATAACGGATATAGCAGCGACAAATGCATGGAGGAATCCCAAGTTACCAGATGAGGAAAGCTCTTCATTGGCCATATGTACACCGGGAGGAGTGAGCAACTTCTGTGGAATTAAAAAATACATGTTTAGTTTTACAACATCCAACGCCTACTGTTAAACTATGGGTAACTGATCACTAACAATAAATAAAAGGATAGATCAGGCATCAGACCATGTTTGATGCATCTACTGGAATCGATTATACATGTATTTTTGTATACAAAATGGATGCAGGTATTACTTAGGAATGCCTTTAAGTTACCAATGGGTTTACTGTGTGACACTGATGGAATAAATGAACTGTTATAAGTTATCTGATTCAATATGCATTTTGTTTGTTCTTTTTTCGCATAGACCAAAGTGACTTCAAGAGGTGCTTTCTTGAGTTGTAACATGTTGCAGACCACCAATAATAAAAACGTGTAATTAAAATGTATCCCCTCTGAAAACCAAAAATGTATAACCTCTTGCTTTATCCCATACATTCCAATGATCACTGTATGCTTAGGTACCCAAGTCATTAAATATTTAAGAGGATTGCAAAATTGGCTCTTTTATGTGAGAAACTAATGAGGATGGCTTTTATAAAAACCCTAAAGCAGTCAATTCAAATTCAACAAAGTTATGGAAAAAATATAATTCTAAAAGGCATCATCATACACAATATTTTTTTCTAGAACACCTTTAATCCATAATAAATTATGGGCAAATTAGGCAGCAGTAAAATATATGCAAGATTGTTGGCTAAACACAAATTTAAAAATAACTTAACTGCATAAAGCAGACAAGCCTTAAAGATTTTAAAAACTACAAAACCAAAAATAAACACATTGAACACATCCTTTTGAGGTCCAGAAAATGTACACATACAATATGAAGAAATACAATAAATATTCAAATTGATTAAAACAAACTGAAAAGGATTCCTGCTGGTAAAAATCAAATTCACATGTCCAACTGTTTGAATCCCCCCCCCCCCCAAAAAAAAAAAACCCCAGATATAAAGTGGAAACTGTGTGAGAAGCAGTCATTATGGTTTATCCCCTTAAGGTCACATGACATATATACCGGTATTGTTAAAACACATACAACAGAAAAGTCCCAAGAAAACACTAACTTATTATGTTAAATACTCCTCTTGGAAAGAACACACAGTCACACCATAAGTACTAATAATAATGCCTCCATAGAAAATTCCAGAGCATGCAGTCAGGGGAAGCCTAGGATATGCCCACTATTTGACAGCAAGAAGAAAGAAATCTATTTAATTTAAGTAAAAACACAGTAAATTAGTTTTGTCTACCTAGACAACAGATATATAAATGACTAAATCTATAGCCCTATGTCTGATTAATAAGTATATATAAATATACAATATGTTAATATATAAAGTAAGCTAAGCCACATTCTGACACAAAGTCAAAAGTAAGCTAGAGCAGAGCAGAAGTGCTCGGTCTAAAATAAAGTGAGCATTCATTGATAAAGTATGTTGTGGCAGCTTTACCCCATGTCTGTTTCTGTCTAGAATAAACTTTAACCAAGTGCTACAGATAAACATTGATTGTAGGTAAAAAAAAAAAAAATGTATATTTTGTAGGTTTAGAAGATGATGATCAAAAAAAAAAAAAAAAACATTTCTGATGTGAGCACGGTACAAATCCATACTTTACAATATACTCACTGTCTGAGGAAATGCTCCAACCGTCTGCTTACAACACTGGAAAACAGGCAAAGACTACCTCAAATATCCCACTGCACAGTAATTCCGGCTGTAATAATTATTCAGCCCTTAGCAAAATAGTAGCTAATCTGGTAAGGTTACTCATGTCAAAAAGTCAGAGTGACCTGTGTGCTTGAAAAAGGTCATGACCCAGAAAACACAGACAATATAGCCCACTAACCTGTACAAGCAACATATCCCAGCACTAAACCAGCTAAGTCAAAGACATTTCTATTACTATTTTCTATTTGCCTCCCAGAGGTGATGCAATCATAGTTTGCTCTGAGTTTTATTTCACATGCCACACAAGCTTATATCCCACCTGTAAATAACTGCTTCCATGAAAAGGACATCCTTTAATGTAAAAGCAAATGTCCAATCGTACCATGTACAAATGTAACATGAAAGAATATGTAAACAAAGTTTACACAATGCCTGGGGTTTATGCAGTGGTGTATCTTGGTTTTGTGCTGCCCTAGGCAGACAAAATTTCGGGCACCCTCCTAGCCACGCACAACATGCCCCATAACCGACATCACCCGATTACATGACCCCATCACATGTCCCCTCACCCCAGGACTTACCCTGATCACTGGTGGCTAGTGGCAGGCAGCATGGTGTCCTACCATGCTGCCTGTTTGGCTCCCCGCGGTGAGTGTAGATAGGTCACGTGAACTGGCGTGCGTCTGACGTCAGAGCCCCGGGTAATCTGACCTGTCATCATTCCGCCCCCTATCGTCGTGATCAGGCTGCCCGTGCATTTTTATCTTGAGGGTTTTTTCCACTGTTGGGGGGTGATGCCATCCTAGGTATCTGCCATGGATGCCTCGCAGTAAATACTGCACTGGGTTTATGCTACGCCTTAGGTTTGTGGGTTTCCATCGGTGTTTGGTATATCCCAGAAGTCATGACTCCTAAAACCTTTACTGCTGGCACCTAAACTTTGTGATAATTTTGCATAGATCGCCGTTGAAGTACCATTTCCTGGCTCTTCATTGGTCTGTCTGACTCCTAATGTCTCTGCATTGTAACATTGGACAAAGCAAGTGTATGACTCCTGATGTCTACAAAGATTTGTCAAGCCCCGTTTTACACGTAACCTGTCCCACAAGTATACGGTCAGTTGATAAAAGGTGCACTCATGTGCATGTATTTATATGAATCATGTCAAGAGAGGATCTCTGTGTTTTAGGAACAGGCCTGATTATTGGATCTCATATTGCAGGAGGCACGTGGACAGCTGAACTCACTAATGTTTCACAGAGGACACTATTCACAGTCATGTCTACATTGCAATTCGAAAGGAAAACATGAAACAATAACAGCGCACTAAAGTGCATGTTGTAGAATAAGAATAGTTGAGTAGTGATGAAGTTTCTACAGCTGGCCAGTCGCTCTCGCATGTCAACATGTCAAATGAGTGGCTAGTCTGAACCAAATATATAATGGCAAAACAGTTACCATTTTATGGCTTTGTATATGTCTGCCTGTCTATACATGTAAACCCAAACTACTGGCTGGAAATTTCCACATGTGGACTCACCTGTGACCAATAAAAATAAAAACATTGGCCATATCTGCACAATCGTATATGCAGCAAACATTTCTAAAAATGTCTGATTTCCAGATTTAACTACGATAATTTACATAAGTCAGTACAAAAGAACTGTGGAAGGAAATAAAAAGGACAGGTAAGTAAATAACTGAGGAATGTAGAAGAACTACTGGCTTGGATTAAAACTTACATTGTAGAAAGATTAAATGAGAAGATTGCCAAGTGTACTGCTACATTTTTAGGTGCTCTGGATATTCAAAACTGGAGCTTAGAAATGTCAACTGAAATGTAAGTCTATCAATAGTTAAAAGGACAGACCAGAGCTATTTCAAGGATTATTAATGGTTCCCAATAGATTTATATAGGGTCCTTAGATGATTCTTCAGTGTAAAAGAGGGATTGAACCCTCACCAACGCGTTTTAATTGCAAAGACGACAAATACAGAGACTTCTGAATGATGCTCCTAGAGAGTAGGATTGGTGAGAGTCAATGTCATCGCACCCACCTCCAACTGGGAAGGAGTTGATAATCCCCCCACTGATTAGATGTGTGACACGACTGACACACGCACACCCCAAACACACAGAGCGACGGTCATCAGACCTTCCATTTCTGCTGTAACGGAACACATATCTGTGGTGTCTCCGGTTTCTGACATGCCTCTTGGCTTGACATGCAAATTACACATTTAATATTAAAAGTCGACAAGTTGCATGTTAAGCTCAGGTGATGCTACCAACAGGAGAGAATACAGTTAAAACAAGTTGACATCCTAGAAAATTTGTGTGTATGACTTATTAAAGAGCCACTAAACTTTTTTTTTTTTTTCATTCGTGATTCTATATTAGAAGAATTCTAAATTAGAAGTACAAGTGAAATGATTGTTTACCCTCTGACTGACTTGAGAGACCTTTGTTTTCATATGCCAACAGGGGGGACCTAAAACTCATTTTGGTGCAAGTTGAAGACTGTTTGTATAGTGCACATGCCTTTTCCCCCAGTGTAATTTGATGCAGGCATTCTGCATAAATCACATTTTTCATATTTGACTCAAGCCCTCCACCAATGATTATTGTGTGGAAACTAAGTGACCTTGCTCTTGCACTGTTAAAGGGACTGTCTTGTGCCCAAAATACATATTAATGCGTTTTCAAAGTACTTTAAAATGCATGTTTTACATTGCTTAAAATGTAAAATACTTACAGCTAGATGAAATTGTGAAATTACAGCAGTTTGTAGGAAACCAGGACTGCCCACACTAGCCAAGTAAGCCACATTGCTTTTTTTTTTGCTGCAGGAACCAATGAGAATAATGCCATTCGAATGAATTGCATATCCTGTTTCTCTAGTGAGGTCATGAGACAATGTGTTGCACTGTTAAACGATCCTACTGTGTACAAGAGTAAGGTTATTACATTCCACATAATGTTTTCTATTCCGGCAGCACAGGAAGTGATTAAATGAAACAAAACTGTATACGCTCAGTGACTATATAACCGGTGCTGCTACATCTGTAGTATTCATGCAGAGTAATCACTCAGGGAGGGATGGAGTCAAATATTACAAATGTAATTTATGCAGAATACCTGCATAAAATCACACTGGAAAAAAAGTTTGTGCACTATACAAACAGTAGGCTCCAACTTGCACCAAAGTGCGGGGACTAGACTGTGACTTTAAGAGATCCTACTGTGTATACCACATCGTCTGATGAAATCCATAGAGAAACAGGATAATTTATTTGTGCAGCAAAAAATAAAAAGAGGAAATGACTTTTAAAAATTCATCTAACTGTATGTTTTTTTTATATCTTACTCAATGCAAAAGGTAAACCATGCATTCTAAGTACTTTGAAAACACAATAATATGTATTAACATTTGGAACATGCATTTTAGGCACCCGACAGTCTGGTTGTTGAAACAAAGGACAGGGGGTTTCTTAGTTTAAAATCACATTGTCTGTACCCATTTTTACATACCATTAAGGTATATCACAATTTCCCGTGGTACTCTATAACATTCAACTGAGACGTGCACATCTGGACTTTTAATATGGAAAAACATGCCATATTTAATTATTTGTAGTCACAAGTATGTCATTTGGTTACTTATAGAAGATACAACGCCCCTGTATTTTGACACCACAAATATAAAAACAGAATTTCAATGTTTTTATTAACCTCATTACAATGACATGGGTTTAGTAAATAAAAGCTAAACATTTACATAGCAGTTGTTGTGTATCACACGATCCGTAATACATAGTCAGGAAAATGGGTACCGGAGCATCAATAGGTACCGTAGAAATAACCATAAGTCATTCAGATCTTGTGGACTAAGGACTCTTGGCCAAGCATAGGTTTCTCTAATCATCATGGTAGCAGTCGTCCACAGCACCGCTAGTGTAAAGGGCAGCTAACTCGGGCCTAGTATCTGTTCTTTGCATTGTACTCAATCTCACCTCAGCACGAACAGCCGGCTCTGGTCTCTGGGGCAGTGGGGGCTCCCTGTTGCGGTTGGTCCCCTCATCCTCCTGGATAGCCCGGGTTAGGCCTGCGAACGCCAGCAGGCAGAGAGCGAGAAGCGTTAGACGGGGCGGTGGGCTCATTGTTTCGGCTGTGCCCTGTCGGCGGGATAGATGCAACACCAGCTGTGGTGGGTGGGTAACGTCAAGTTCCCCTGTCTATGCCGGCGCAGGCGAGGTGACTAACGCCCGTCCGACCGGTTCTCTTTCGTAGCCCAGTCACCAATCCTCTGCCATCGTCAGCCCTGACAGGCCGCTAAGCCCGACGTCAAGCATATCTAGAGGCTGATTGGCTACTCTAACTGACCGTGGCCGCAACAAGGATGTGACGTAAAGCGCACGAGTACTAAGCACCAGAGAGAGCTCTGTAAAGTGCTCTGCCCTATGCCCTATGAAAATATATTTCCGGGAGACAAAACTAAACATAGAAAAAAGAACAAAGAATAGACCATAAGTAATAATCTATAACTAAGTTTACCCTTAAGAATCGTCTGTTTATTTTACAATATTGCACCTCTCTGGATAAATTCTGTTTTTACACTTCTGCTGTGTTGAGCTGTAATTTTCCTATCTCATTTACCTTTTCTTCTGAAAAAAACGGCCTTGGTACTGTCTCCATAGACTTAACATTGGTCTGATGCCATTTTTTTTACAGGCCAGGTAGCAACCCTATTTACTGTACCCACACAAATCATATATTTTTTTTTTAGAGGTAAAAATGACTTTCTTTGATACCATTATTTTGATCATAACATTATTTACAATATTAAAAAAAAAATGATGCAAAATTTACAAACTTTATAACTTTTTCATGAAAAATCTTTTACACATCTACCAATGTAAATAAAAAAAATCTGTTAATAGATTCTAATCTTAGTTTAAAAATAACCAATGTTTGCATGTTTTGCTGTGCAAATTATAGGGCAGTAACTGTAAGCAGCATATTGCTTTGTTCTAACCATTTTTTCCTACAGTGATCTTTTAACCCCAACCCAAATTCATAATCCTAATTCCTTCCAGTGTAATGTTACTGATTGCCTCTAAAGCGCCTAACCACATTCTTGCCCACAACAGGACAGTACCATGTAGGAATAGAAAGTTGCGATCGCACACCTTGGGGGATATTGCTCAATGTCAAAACATTGCAGCAACACCATCTAATCGTCAGAAGCTATAAGCTCCCACCACTCATTTTAACAGATGTCACAATGACATTGATCATCATCCCGTCGTCACCAGGATAAAAATCTAGCTCATTTCTGCCTGACCTAACTTTTTAGCAAAATCATCACCTGTCTTTTAACATGTTCTATCCCCATAAAATATAACTGGTGTGAACTATTTCTGTGCAAATTCAAGACATTTATACTTTTTATGTTTCTTATATGCTGATCTATTCTTATATAGTGGGGTCTAATCAGGTTTCCTATACACTGATCAGCCATAGCATAATAACCACCTGCCTAATATTGGGACACCAAAACAGCCCTGACCCGTCGAGGCATGGACTCCACTAGACCTCTGAAGATGTGCTGTGGTATCTGGCACCAAGACGTTAACAGCAGATCCTTTAAGTCATGTAAGTTGCGAGGTGGGGCCTCCATGGATCAGACTTGTTTATCCAGCACATCCTACAGATGCTCGATAATTTAGTTCTGGGAAATTTGAAAGCCAAACCGACACTTTGCACTTGTGTTCCACAAACCATTCCTGAATCATGTTTGCTTACTGGCAGGGCGCATTATCCTCCCAAAAGAATCCAATGCCATCAGGGAGTACAGTGTCCATGAAAAGGGTGTACATGGTCTGCAACAATGCTTAGGTAGGTGGTACGTGTCAAAATAACATCCACATGAATGGGAGGACCCAAGGTTTCCTAGCATCACACTTCCTCCACTGGCTTGGCAACTGTCAGTGGCCATAATGTTATGACTGATCGGTGTATATTTAAACACCCATATGCATTGTAACATATATATCACATTGTTGGCAAGACATGTTATTAATTCATTAATTTTGTATAATTCTTTTTCAGTACTATTAATCTTTGCCACCCCCTCCCCCCATGAATATATTCATTTTCCCGATGTGCCATAAACAGGTTGGCATAGTTGGGTACCACCTTTGTCCCCTTTGCCGTACTTTTTTTAGGTATAAAAATTATAATTTCAAAATAATTATTTTTATACCCCAAAAACGAGATAGCTGAAAAACCATTAATGAGTTAATTTTACACATTACTAAAAGTATAAGACCAGAGAGCAAGTACACAACAAAAAACATAACAGGGCTCTGCTTCCATCTCCTCACCTCAGTCCCCTTGCCCTCCGCTGCTTATTGATCGAGGTCTCGGAGGTGGTAGCAACCATTCAGTAGGCGAGCGACAAATTCCCTTTAAACAGACAATAATGCCAGTAACAGTACCTGGATTGGAGTGACTTTAAATGGACCAATGAGATGGCGAGCGATCCAGGACTAAGCCTCCGGCTTGGTAAAAGCGGCCAACTAGTTCCTTTGGGAACTATATGCTACCAGAGTTTGATTTTCCTACTCTTGCATATCCTCTTTACTCCTGCCCCATCACATGGTTGCAGTCTTGGCACAGCTTGTGTTCTCCTCCGCTGATACGTTTGGGTCTTGCCCTCCCCTCCTCCTCTGGTACCACTGTACTGGTAGCAGAGAAGAAGGGAGGGAAAGGCTGTATTTTATGGGGCCCTGACTAACAGTCTGAAATACAGGCAGCTGCAAGCACATTTACAAGGCTTTCACTGTTTGGACTGACGTATTATGTTTCAATTGTTGTTTATTTACCACCAATTCCAAATATTATCTGAGTATGATTCAAAGTGTCTGGTGATACGGTTATCTACATCCAAGATGTTAAAGCACCTAACTTTAAAACGCTTTAATAGTCAAAACAATACAATAAATATAACATGAACACTTTTTAAACATATACAATACTCCAGGTGCCAAAGTAGTATTTTACAGTGTCTACCCCTGCAATGCAGAAAATCCTTCTTTCTAATAATATGTTTATAGGCATTGAAGTGATAACCAGAAAAACAGAGTAACAATAATGCCCTTGAAAGACCAGTTAAATGATATTCATATTCAGTTTGACACAGTGAGTCACATGGAGACACATGGTAAACAGGGAATGCAGCTTGATTTGCCAATTACACATTTCCCAGTGAAAAGTAGTTCATTTGAACGTCAGCCACACGTAATGCCATGAACCAGAGATCCCACAGACACATTTAAAACTAATTTTTCTCTTAATGGATTTGCTTACAGTTCGGCCAACTCAATGTATAGATCATTTTTTATATTTTTATTTTCTACATTCACAGTATAACAGTGTTTAGGTGACAGTTTATGTAAAGCAACATAGAATTGTTGTGTGACAGGTGCAGTTTAAGTCATTTTTGAACATGCTTGGCTACACTGGGAATCTTTGCCATAGGTTCACTATTTTTACTAGATCTCTGATAAAAGGCTCTCTGTACACAGGTCTTAAGTTCTAAATAAACAGCCTTTATAATGCTTCTTTGTAGTTACATTGATTCATCTAAAGACTGAAGCACTACAGATTACATCTAATATAAACAGTGTGTATGTGAGGAAGTGAGTGCACACATTATATGTTATATTCTTGCCTGGATGTTTTGTATGTACAAGAGGGTCTATATTTTATTTATGGACAAGTTTGATAGAGATCCATAAAAGAAAGCAATACCCACATTGACTATTGGTTAGTATTGGTGTACAATGTACAAAATTAACAAAGCAATGTAATAAATAAATATCCAAATTATATGCACTGAGGCATCCATAGAACAAGACAAATGCTACAAGTCTGTTTTTCACTCTGACGAGCATGATAAAATAAACATTCATCACTGTTGTGCATTGTCGGTGTATAAAAATAACAAAGCAATGTAATAAATATCCAAAATACACAAAGGAAGCAGTGAAATATGAAATAATTGACACTTTATTCAAAATAGAAAGGGTATAAAAGCTTTCCGGTTAGAAGGGTAGGACTTAAATTTGTCATGATAGAACTCATGACATAGAAGTGCAGCCAATGCCTGGTTAAACAGCACAAATAAAATCACAAACCACCATGTAATGTATACAAGTCCAAAGAGGATTGCTATAGAGACATATATTAAGAGTTCTGCAAAGTAATGTGGACAGGATACATACTCAAACCAATCTCCATGTGGTACTACATGATTCATGCTCACAATTTCCCCTGGAAGAAAAAATACATAGAAATAAATATAGGCACTGAACAATACACCGTTAATGTATTTAGAGAACACATTATGGAGTAGATATTATGTATGCACACAATATATATATATATATATATATATATATATATATATATATATATATATGTATATTTTTCTATTACTATTCTCTACACTTAACGTGACTTTATCCCTTTTTAAATACAAACTGCATCCTATTTTAGAGCATACTTACTGCCATAGTTGGCATTTAGACCTGTATCCTTTTCAAAGTCATTTATCAGATCAAAGTTAATGGACAGAAAATGTATTGTGGATTGTTTATAGTTGGTATCAGAGAGCCAAAGAATGTTATTAGCAATGTACAAGCAATAGTACACCTAGGAGTCAATCTGAGCAGGGCTATCAATTTAAATTAAAAGAACACTGATTTGTAAAGTTCCTACCAGGATTTGTGATAAAAATGGATTGTTGGTTTCTAGATGTCCAGAAATGTCAGAAACACTATACAACCAGATTATTATCTTCTTTCCAGTTTAGTAGCAATGGGTGAGAACTGGTTCACATTCTACTGCCCAGAAAACAGGTATGCAAAAGGTAGAACAGAACTTTTGGAACTAAAGTAATCAGTAGCTAACCTCTGGTTCCACTGATGTTGATGTATACTATTGTACTTATACTATGTACTTATACTCTTCCTTATTTTGTGACCAATACACACAACTGGGATTAAACCGCATACACAATAAATACACAACAAAGACTATTCATTAAAAAATACAAAAACAAGGGATTTTTTTTTCTTTGTTTTGATAGTCAGAAACCAATCCTTGTCGTACGATTCGAGAAGGTGGAAAGTTTGCAGCTTAACTGCGTATAATGACTTCATCATTGATCAACTTTTCTCTCTCTCTCGTCTTATTCCATAGCCATATCTTTTAATATTATTCACCATTTTATTATTTAATATATTGATCATTTTTTCTATTATTAGCTTCCCATCTTCTCCCCCTCATCCACCCCTACCATACTGTATAAGAAGCACAAGTGGAAACATAACATTTAGTGTCCCTTTAATAAGATGTTCTCTGTTTTCATCATTTAGAAGGAGATTTTCATTCAATCTCCAGGATGTCCTAGTTTTATCAGGGTTACTCTCAATTATTTCCAAACTAATTTGTGCATGATCAGACCAAATAATTACATTTATCTTTGACATTTGAAAATTAACGGGGGTGTGCCCTTTGGCTAGAAACTGGTCAAACCTGGAATATACTCTATGCACATTTGGGGGGAAAAAGGGAAAAATCCTGCTCCTTTGCTTGCTGAACCCTCCAAATATCATGAAATCCAATAAGACATCCTGGTAAGATCTGATTTCCCCCCCCCCCCCCCCCCCCCCCAGTACCTTTGTTGTGATTTTTTAACATAACCTCAAGGGGATCTATCTATTGAGGCATCAAGGATTACATTCATATCTCCAGTAATTAATAGATTTATTCCTGACCTTCTCGGCCTTTGAAAAAAACTTTCCTAAAAAATCTGGACAAGTATATATCAGGCGCAAAGATATTTACTAGTGTATAATAGTTATGATTTATTTTGCAAACAATTGGATACTTCACAAAACGCCATCTACACGTCTCCCTCTCTCCAGTGTGTTTCCTGGGAGAAACAGATGGGGATGTGTTTAGGCCTTGGGCATTATTAGATAACGGGGAGCATGTGAGGACTTTCAAACCTACCAAAATGTATGGACACCTGTTTCCCCCCTCCTCTGTGGGTCCACACACACTGAGCCCAACATCATACAACAATCATACTCTCAATCGTCCTACAACTACAAAAAAAAAACCCTGAAATGATTGCCTAAATCCTCATTCACTATCCTTTCTCACTAAATCTCTGTTATAGTTATATTTCATATATTTCCCTCGAAGGTGGGTTATAATGACGTTCAATTAGCTCAAACACATGCTCCCCGTTAAACATTAATCCTACTATGTGGTTCTTATTTGTGTGATGCAGAATTCCACATATTTCTATGCACCAAAAATTCGAGTTGTGTATACTTCCATTTCTATAAACTCTACCAATAGCTAAAAAAAAACCAAGGGATTAATAACTGAACAACTATTCAACTTGTCAGTCTGTCCAACTCACAGGTTAATGGCTGATTTTTGCAGTTCATTTTTAAAGCATTAAAGAGAGGCCAAGAATAGTCCAGTACAACACATCCATTTCCTTACTATAAATTTGTTAACAGTATCCCATGTTTATGCACATATTATGTTGTGTGGATTTTGTTTATTCCCTTGCTTTCAATGAAGAGCATTGATGCCATCTGAATACATATGCATTTTGTATACATGGATGTTACTTTGAATGTACTTTTTTGTGAATGATTTACCCCAAAATAGCATTTCTCACCTGATTTACTTTTCCTGAGATTAGCCAAAATAATGTGGGTTTTGTGCTGATGCCCTGAGGCCCAGATATAAAGCATTAGTCCAATGGCATGATACCAGCGAGCTTGCATGAGAACATCTCCAACAGACACTGCAATAAAATCATCTTTTAAGGTGTTTTAGGTATTGTACATCAAGAACAATCAATTTATGTTAGCTTTTGAGAACCAGAGATACAGATGTGTGTGCGTGTGTAAACAATATATATATATATATATATATATATATATATATATATATATATATATATATATATAAACGATAAATACGCTCAACAGTAACTCACATTCAAAGTAGCTAACAGAATGAAAAAAAGACAGGTGTGTTCACTAGACAGCGAACTGAGAAGGAAATGGCAAAAATCAGGTTAACTTGCCTATCATTCCAACTCTGCTATTAATCCCTGATATTGAAATTACTTTGCCAGTTCACTGTCTAGCGAATAGACCCCAGAGAGAATATGAAAGAGCTAAGGGCTGGCGGACTATCATTACGGTGCAAAACAAATCGCATGTCTGCTCAAAGTTTTTGGGGGAGGTGTGTAAAAGTTTTCCTGAGAGAGAAGTAAGGTAATAGTGCCATAATGTGTCTGCACATGCATACAAAATTAAGAGTCCCACTGCAACAATACAAACATCAAACTACTGTAGCAGTGGTACATGAACACACATCCACAACACAAAGCACTGGGTGCAAAGCATTCTGGGAATGTACGCTGACTACTGTGACATGCACAGCTCTTTAATGACATGGAAATTGTTCAAACTGTAGAATTTACGATCACCAAAAAAACAAAACATATTAAAAGAGAAGTCTTGTACAGGCACCAAACACAGCTCTGTATGCACATTGTATGACAAGTCTTTATAACTAGACATTCAAGAGAGAATCACTTACATGCCCTGTTGTCCAGACGTGAATGACTAAATAGAGTTATCCCAACTAAAACGTAATAGATTATGCCAAGACAATAATGTGCAAGATGGATCATTCCTTTGGAGAAGACGCTCACATAGAGGCACTCCATCAACCTTCGGAAACTGTGCACCCACAGGAGAACAATAGCCAATATAGTCGAAAGTTCAGCACCTGTAATTGGCGAAGGGTTAAAAAGAAAAAGTTAAGCAAGTGTGAAAATAAATGTTGGATTTAAAATTTAAACAATATAGCAGGATGATCAAAAACATTTACTTGAGGGACCGACAGACAAATAAATAGCAACATACAGCAACAAGAGAAGTAACCCACCAGGAGAACCATCCCATGCATATTTCTCTCAAGCATGTATTGATGCTTACAGCAGAACACATTGGAGGTCCCTATGCAGCCATTTGCATTGCGGCACGGTACCCATCATGACCAGTTACCTCCCCGCTGCAATTATACTATGTGCCCTGTTACCTTGCCTGTGTCCCCCCAGTGAAGTTGCTCCAAAAGAACTTTGTTCCCCAGAAACACGCACCAGAGACTACTTTCATTATAAAGGGTAAGCCCGGTGTCTGGGAGCATTCCATTGTTGGCTCGATGCCCATTGGTTGCCTATTTAAAACCCACTTCCAAATATGGGGCCTGAAACGTCGCTCCTCCGCTGATTGACTGGAGAGATAGGGCCGCTTAGCCCTATGTAAGTCTATGGGAGATGTTGGCGCTGCACTGATTGGCTCCGCAGTTAAAGGGCTGAATTAAATCCCCCCAGCACCTCCAAGTCAGGTTCTTGGCCACACCCCCCTCACCAATGATTGGTCCACCTCATATCCCTGCGTTCTGATTAGTCGCCAGCTAGCCTGGCGCCAAATTCAGTTATCGTTTCCCTATTGTATTTTGATAATCATTTTAAGTTCCCATTGTATAATCAAATCTTATCAAGATGTTACACTGTATATAGTCCCTGTGTTTTGTTGAAAAAAGTGCTTATCCTTTTTTACCCAACACGACCAGTGTCATCCGATATGTTGGGAATTTGATTAGCGGAGGTCAAGTGACTATAGCCCGCTTGATGGACTTTATGCCAACCGAGACCCTAGGAGTAATCTTGTTGAGAGCTAACTGGGTAGGAACCATCCATCTCTGGAGACCTCCTGTGTAAGCAACAAACTTTTCCTCAAAGACTGCTTGGCCTCTTTTTTTGACTGATCAAAAATACACTTGTATTGCAATATAACTTTTATACACGTCTGTTCGCTCATTACTGGGTTTTCACAAAGTTGAAGGGATTTGAAGCAAGCAGCCCATGTTCTTTGTCTAGATCAATTATAGAAAAATCAGCTAAACTTGTGAGATTAATCATCCTGGTTAGCTATGCATTAAACCAGGTAAAGCATAGGCTTTTTGAGGAATAAAAATAAAATTAAAATAAAGTTAAACGAGATGGCCCTTCACTAACAATTGCCCATTAAATAGGATGTAGGGGATTTATGCTGTATGCATGATGATTATCAGAGGTAGGAAGGACGTACGTTTAGAGGTTATTAGAGGAACTTACATTTTGGTGGTCATAGATGTTACAGGTAAACACACTACCATTAACTCAACGTGAAAACCAGTTCATGTGAATCGAATTTGAGGAGCGTTTAATCATTGCTCCGTAAAGAATACATTTTTGCCATTGTGGCACATGGAAATTAAAGTGTGTTAATTCAATAGTAATGGTTTCCCAGGCCTACCTGTCAAAATATAGTAACATTTCACACTATTGTAGTGTCCTGCAAACAATACTGACCCACTGTCTGTTGTGAACCAATGCCTAGGTAATGATATAATGAATTAATCCATTCCGGAACGTCAATCCCCCATAATAATGTGCGAAGAAGAATCCACAGCAGAATACTATTCCACGTCACAGAGAGAACATAGAAATGGCAGAACCATCTGTGGGACAAGAAATATAAAATGGGTTAGAGTCTTGGCTGTTGTCGGCTGATGTCAATGTTATAAAATTTTATAAATCATACAGAAAAAAATAAATAATGATATAATACCTGTATTTTATTTTAAAACCCTTTGAATCAGAAAAAGTTATCATTGCCTTTGAAAACATTTCTGCCATTACCATTCGCCTTCCTATATGGGGTCTATTCACCAGTCAGTGAACTATGGTGATGATAGAACAATAACGTTTTACGAAAAACAGTTCAAATCCGAGTTGGAGAATTAGCATTTCATTTTGTCTGATTTGTCCAACTTGATTTAGGTCCAAGTTTTGTAAATAGGCCCCATATAGGCCTTACTTTGATTCAAAATGTTGCAAAAATTTAGAAACGAGAGTTACAGACAAATATGTATGATACATATAGAGTGGACAAAACAGAAATCCACATGAACACAACTTAATTAATCCATATTTATTCCTATGCAGCTCCAGATGTGGTTGAGTGCCAGTTAGCAGTAATTACATTATATACCAGCTATGAGCGGTCTCATAATTAAATAGTGTCCGAACCAGGGGTGGGCTGACTATAAGGCAACTGCCTGAGGGCCCGGGCCAGAAGGGGGGCCTGCCGCTGCTGGCACTGTAAAAAAAAAAAAAAACGAAACGTTGTTGCGCTGCTTGCAAACATCAAGCAGATTAACTTTTTTTTAAAGTGCCGTTGCACACGGTCATGTGGCGTTGTCTGTTTAGAGAGCGCTAGCTGTCGCTCCACACATGGACTGTAAACAAGTTAGTTAGTAAAAGTTGAGCTGAATGCTCTCACCCATCCAGGGGAAATAATGCACATTATGCACTGATAACACCATGGAACTGTATTATGTGTATTAATAATATATTTATTTAATTTTTAAAAGGCTGCAAATGGCTCCAAAAAAGGGCTCCATTTGTATAAACTGTACATAATGGAATGTTGGAATCCCACAATGCCTTGGATGTGGGAAGTAGATGCTTGTGCATCTCTCAAGCAAATAGGCAGCCATCCTTGTGACTATACCCTTGGCATAAAGGTAGTTTTTACCTCTCAGCTGCACATGAAGTAATAAAACAAATTAGATACATTCACTAGCAATTTGGCTATCACAATGTATAGAATTAATTTTATTATGTACAAAGTGTTTTTTCAATGGCAGGTCCACTATTTAAAAAGCCCCTCTTTTAATTCCATGGGCAGACGGGCTACTTAAAAATAAGTCAGACAAATATTGTAGGTTACATGCACAGGTTCATTGTATGAATACCTTGACAACTTAAAAAAGTGTCAGATTGTTTTAGAAAAAAAATAATCATAAAGTTAAAAATAAAAAATAAAAAAGTACCACTGTTTCACCATCTCTTTTCCCATGATTCATTCCCCCCCCAGTGTAACCTCAGTTCGCATGATTCAGCCCCACAGTATCACATCTGTCCACCTTCAGCCCCAGTCATCTCTATCCCCAATAAGCCCCCCAGTACCATATCTGTCCCCATTAAGCCCACCAGTGTCATCTGTTTGCAATCATGTCCTCCAGTGTCATCTGTTTGCAATCATGTCCTCCAGTGTCACCTCTGTCCGCAATCATGTCCTCCAGTGTCACCTCTGTCCGCAATCATGTCCTCCAGTGTCACCTCTGTCCGCAATCATGTCCTCCAGTGTCACCTCTGTCCGCAATCATGTCCTCCAGTGTCACCTCTGTACCAGTTCACCCAACCCAGTGTAATCTGTCCCTATTCACCCCAATACCATCTCTGACCTCATTCAGCCCCCCCAGTGCTAACTGATGGCAGTTTTGTGTATGAGGCAAATAAAAGAAAAAAAAAGGTCTAAAATGTAGTCTAGTCGACATAGTCATCAATGGACTGTTATTGCTGATTGCTCCGCTCTTACAACTTACCACCAGAATTTGCTATTTATATATAAAGCCTTATGTTCTTTTATATCTGTCTTATGTATTAATAATAATAATAATAATAATATGACTCTTTAACCCCTTGACGACAAAGGACGTGCCAGGCACGTCCTGGGAGAAACTCCCTTAACGACAAAGGACGTGCCTAGCACGTCCTGCAGTGAATGAAGCGGTTTTCGCGATCAATGATTGCGAAAATCGCTTTAACAGTGCTGGTCTATTGCCTCGACATCGAGGCAATAGCCAGCACTGAAATTTCTATTTTGGGACCCCCACGATCGCCCCACGGAGCGATCGTGGCAAGCCATATTGACGGAGCATGCTGCTCTGTCAATATGGCTAAGCCCTCTGCCGGTCTGAGCTTCGGAAGTGAAAGTAACTTCACTTCCGTCGCTCTGAATATGCTACTTGACTGCCCCTAGTGGTAGTTTAGTAGCATTGCAATGGAAAATATTTAAAATACATATTTAATTAATTAAAAACTGGTTATTTAGCTATATTAGCCTATAGGGTTAAAATTAAATATTTTTTAGCATAAGGGATAGGGTTAAAATTAAATTAAAGTTAAAAAATATATATTTTGTTAACTTATTTAAATCTTTATTGTACTTTTAATAAAAAGGGATTTACTACTTCCTTTAATATCTTTCTATATTTTCTGCACTTATTCAAAGATATATTTACAAAATAATGTGAACATAAGGATGCACATGTGGGCGGGCTTTGTATGTGGGTGGAGCTTATATATGGGTGTGGCTTGCACATGGGCAAGCAGAAGGGGGCCCCATGATCTTCTATTGCCCGGGGGCCCCATGAGTTGTCAGTCCATCCCTGCCGAACTACAGGTGCATCAGTCACAAAAACTACAAAATTGTTGTCATGGGGAACAGGCTTATAAATCATGTTGGCATTAGGCTGACCACATTGCCATAGTATACAGGGATGGTTATGATAAAGGTGAACTCCAAGGTTATGATCAGTAAAATGTAGACCGGCCTGTGGTATTTATTTTAGTGTGTGTGTGTGTGAGTATGTGTGTGTGAGAGTGCCAGTACAAGTAAAAATGTGTGCGAGTACGGGTGTGCGCGAGTACGGGTGTGCGCGAGTACGAGTACAAGTGTGCGCTAGTACGTGTACAAGTGTGCGCTAGTACGAGTACAAGTGTGCGCGTTGGCACTTTGAGGTCTGCAAATGGGTTTAGGACAAAAATTGGGCACTCAGACCCAAAAACTTTCACTATCACTGCCCTAGGATGTCTAGTTTTCAAACATATTTGGTTTGATGGGGGTAAAATACACTCACCATATTTTATTTTTTTTATATATAAAATTATATGATATGATCAAAATAATGGTATCAACAGAAAGTCCTTCTTATGCCAATAAAAACAATATATAATTTGAGTGGGTAAGGTAAAGGAGAAAGAAAAAAATTATGCTAAATACAACCACCGCAGGAATGTTAAAACATTTCTCCTCTATTTTAATCTATAGTAGGTACCTGCAACAAGGACAGAAAATGTATCATGCACCCTGCATAATGATAATGTCTCTTTCAGCACATACAAGCTTGTCTGTAAGGAAAAAAGTACCAGTAAAAAATAACCACTGTCAAATCTGTTGCAGACTCCAGCTACCATAACGCTCAGCCAAACAGTTGAATATCATTTTATTATCCACAAACACCTGGCTGTCATAATCAGTGTACTCCACAACTGATGAAGTGCCACAAGTCTGCTATCACTAGTATGGACATGTCAATCACATTACCTCTTAGGGAGATCAAACCAGTGGAACCAAGCAGGACGTTGCAGGACAGTCTTGGTCTTTCCATACCGGATTGCATCTTGAAACCAAACTATCTTCCTAAATCTACTGAATATGTGCAGCACCAGACCCAACAAAAATACCAAATCCAGTGCTAGCCACACCAGGTCCAGGAGATGTACACTGGCAGCAGGAAACGCCTGCATTACTCTGATTCTCTCTACGCTAGTGATGATTCGGTCAATTCATCTTGTTTTGACATATCTGTAACAACACGGTGGAATGAAGTCTGACTGACTTCCGGGGATGTGTTAGCGGACATTTTCCCGGAGACCATGAATCATTAAAGGCTAAGGGTCTGTATCTCCTCTATCATGGTGTCTGACAAGCAGCCAAAGATACGGAGAAAGTCTTTAGTGTTTAGGTGTCTGCACGCCCACGTGGTTCGCCCACAGATATAATTCCCGGGAAATTGCATACTAGCTCCGTCGCATGTTGTTCCTCTCTGTACAATTTGTAAATGCTATGTTAATTCAGTCACCCCTAGACTCACACCGCCCATCACTTTAGCTGTATGTGATTTCTGTCGCAGGAATGATCACAAGAAAATTATGAATTTTGTCTCTGTTTCTCTCTGCGCAGTTTTAATAAAATATATAAATATTTATATTTTTTTAAACTGTGGCACATACTCACTTGTACAAACACACAATTTTTTATTTATGCATATATATATATACATTTTTTTATTGTGTGCATTTGTAAATGTACAGTAACCTTGATAATGATTGTTTCAAACTGCACTTACCGTATTTGCTCGATTATAAGACGACCCTGATTATAAGACGACCCCCCAAACTTTGTATATTCCTTTAGGAAAAAAACTAAAAGCCTGAATATAAGACTACCCTATAGGAAAAAAAGTTTAACTTGTATATATGTAAATTGCTTTTTAATATTTAATAAAAAAATTATATTATACAAATGCATTTATTTCCTTTTATGTGCCAATGCGGCCCCTCTCTCCCCATCCCCTTGTCTGTCTATCTCCCCCCTCCCTTTGTCTGTCTATTTCCCCTCTCCCTCCCCTTGTCTGTCTATCTCCCTCCTCCCTCCCCTTGTCTGTCTAATTCCCCCCTCCCTCCCCTTGTCTGTCTATTTCCCCCCTCCCTCCTCTTGTCTAATTCCCCCCTCCCTCCCCTTGTCTGTCTAATTCCCCCCTCCCTCCCCTTGTCTGTCTAATTCCCCCTCCCTCCCACTCACCTTGATTTTTTTCTCTGGTGGCTAGTGGGGGCAGCTGGGGGATGTCTGCACGATACGTGCATACATCCTCCATGCTGCCCGACACCTCCGTCTATTATGACGGACAGCTGGTCCGTCATAATAGACAGAGGTGTCGGGAAGCATGGAGGATGTCTGCACGTATCGTGCAGACAACCCCCAGCTGCCCGATTTACCCTGGTGGCTAGTGGGGCAGCAGAGGAAGTCTGCGCGATGAGCGCAGACCTCCCCTGCTGCCGCCCGGCACGCTCGCCGGGACTTCTGTGACGAAAGCGGAAGTACCCGGCTTCTTCATATAAGCCCCGGCGGTCGTGCCGGGCGGAAGCAGGGGAGTCTGCGCTCATTGCGCAGACTTCCCCTGCTGTCAGAGAGGGGGATCCAGGTCCCCTGCAGCTCTGCTGGGGACCTGGATCCATGTCTTATAGTCTGACCTCAATTTGAGGTCAGATTATAAGACGACCTCGAATATAAGACGAGGGGTATTTTTCAGAGCATTTGCTCTGAAAAAAACCTCGTCTTATATTCGAGCAAATACGGTAATTTGTTAGTTTGTGGAAATAAAAAAAAAACTACACTACACAAAGGGGGTTATTAAAAGTCATTTTTGGGGAGTTATAAAAGTGGGTCAATCACTTCTGTTGTTTAGACCAGTGCTTCTCAAACCTGTTGTCAAAAGACCCACAAAGGTCCAGGATTAAGGGATTACCCAGTTGTGTTTAAATAAGCACATGTATAACACTTGGTATGGTTCCCTAACTTAACGCAATATTCCTCTTGCAGCCAATATTCTCCTTACAGCAACCGAAATTTGCGTTTCTGCTGAGGTAAAGAGGGAGGGGTTTCGGCGCTGGATTTAAGTTTGCCACCTGACCAGTATTTTACCTGCAGGCCGGTAAAAAATTGGCATCAGGCCAATGTTAAGTCTATGGAGACAGTACTAAGGCCGGTATTTTTTGGAGGAAAAGGTGTCAACCCTAGCTGGATGACGTGTCGGCCTCAGAGGTGGTGCAGCAAGGTAAGTATCAGATGTATTGGGTATTTCCTTGATTCTTTACAGTTTTAACACCCCTGAAAAGGGTGCGTCTTATAAGTGATAGCATCTTAGAATCAAGGAAATACGGTATGAGTTATAATTACTTGATGTATTAAATGATTCAAAACCAAATTCATATATGTAAGTATTAACCCCTTCGTGACGTTAGGACGTACTATGCCGTCCTAATTTTAAGTGCCTAAAAGTCGTTAGGACGGCATAGTACGTCCTTTGTTAAACAGCTCATCGCGGCTCCCCACGATGAGCTGTTCTCGGATCCCGCTGCAGGCACTTGCAGCGGGATCCCACCTGTCAGATGAGGCTACTTTGAGTGGCCTCAGTCTGACAGGGGAAATATAGCTTTGAGCACCGGCTACATTTCTCTAAATCGCGCCGTGCCTGAACTTCCGGGTTCGGACACGCCTCTGTGACGTCACACGTGACATCCGGAGGTCTCGCGATATTTTGGCAGGGACCCACAGGTCATGAAGGGGTTAAAATATACAAATACGAAATAAAAAATGGCTGTTTTAACAGTTATGTGGTCTTTGTATTTAACTCATTTTATTCTTTCTAATTTACTATAGCCACACAAATTATATATTGTTTTTTGAAGAAGGGCTTTCTTTAAATTAAATTAAATTGATCATCCCATATAATTTACTCAAACATTTTTTTTTAAAAACTAACATTTTCTAACTTTTACGTAGGTTTACAATCGCTACTAAGGGCCCCTGCTAAATAGAGTAAATGTAGCACATTGCTTTTTTATTAACCTTTTTGTGTTACAGGATTAAAAAAGTGAACAGTTTTCTTTAAACCTAGCACCGGGCCTAAAGCTAACTTTAAATAAAAGTCTCTTTTTTTAAAAAAAATTGAATGTAAACTATAGAGTTGGGAGGTGCTTGGGGGAGCAATGCAAGCTGCCCATACTGTAATCAGCCTCTCCATGCCCCTTGATTGGTGTGGTGCAGGGAAAGACTGACATTGTCAAAGCCAGGCACAGCGCTTGGATGTGACGGAGGATGCCTACGCAGATATCAGTAGAGAGCCTAGGTACCAAGGCACTCAACCATGTCAGTTTTACCCATTTTGCAGTATTCCAGCGGCATACCATGATCAAAATGGCAGGACCGACCAGATATTTCCCTTGTCACTAACTGTAGTGATTTCTGTGATGTACCCAGTACATCCTTTGTCTAGAAGAGGTTAATGATTTATAATAGAGAAGAAAATACAACTTTTACTGGAAAATGGCTGCCATGAATGGAATTTTGGGAATCATACATATATAGAGTTATTAAAAGGACTATTGGTCCTGTGCATCTTAATTGTATGTTTATTTATCTTTAATTACATTTATTTAAGTGTTATTTTTATTATTTATTTATTCACTAAACTTAGTATAAGTTATATATCTATTACTAAATATTTATTAAGAAAATAAGAGTAAATAATCTATTTTTACGACTTAAAATAATATATTGTATTAACAAAATAATATTTAATAACGTTTTATAAAACCTATATATATACCGTAAAATATTCAATAAAGAAAAATATATTGACCTTTTTGTCCAGTGTATGATGTATATATGATAGCAAATACTACAAGGACCAAAATCACCCTGTAACGCAGTGAGTTTAAGTGCTGGTTTTAAAACTGCGAAAAGAAAACTTTGCGTCACCACTTGCCCACTTTTTTTCCAATATCTGTTCTTCCTTTTCAGAAATTCACCTGTTCAGCCCTGAGAAGGATTAGTTAGGAGTCTGCCAGTAAGTTGTTTGTTGATATTATCTCAGTAGATGTCAGGTACACGGCAGGTAAATGCATTCTATTTTGTCATATGTTGGCATTGTCACTGATAATATCATCTGCCAACAGATTTGCTTTCATTTGTTACAATTCTGTCACTCAGGTGTCACATCATCAAATCCAAATTCCATGCGCCCCCCAGGCCCACCATAACGCAGCTATGAGGGAAGCGTTGTGCGCTCCCCTATAGCCGCGCGGCTTCAATAAAGTTTAATAAAATAAAAAAAATACGACCGTCAGAGTTACTCCAGTCGCCTTAGGTGTTTAGGTGCCCTGTGCATGCCACCCACGTGGTGCCACTGTCACTACCTTGCCAGTCAGGGCTGGATTGGAAATAAAATTCAACACTGGAGATCATATGATACCAGCCCCACATAGCTGCAGCCAGATCAGGGCCATAAATTGCTATGATACAGTGTGCACTAGGGTGCAGGGACACTGACCATGACAAATGCACTACTGCTGTACTTATAGCTACCTGGTTCGGGAGCTAAAATTTACCATTTAGGGAAAAAGCCAATCAAGCATTTTAACCGATGTATACATAAAAATACACCGTTACTGAAAGACCATTCAAACATTATTTTCCTGTTATCTTGGTGTTGCTGTATGTTTGTCTCTTTGTCTTCCACAAGATGGCACTATGGTGTGAAAGGTAAGTATTGTCTGAAAATGCCAAGAAAGAAACCACAATATTTTACCTAATTTACAAGATGTAGAGCATCTACTTAAAGAATTACCGGTTTCTAGTATCAAACATATGGCTATTGTTTTTTTTTTTGTTTTTTTTTATTATCAAATAAAACACCAGGATCCAACTGATTATATATTATTTTGCACCTTGCTGTGAGGTTAATGTTTGCCTGTGCCTGGTACATTGCCAATTTGTACTGTATGGACCTGAGTCCACACAGTACAGAATACATCAACCAGATTCTTCACTTTTACCTAAATATTGTTTATAATATGAATTTAAAGAATAACAAATACAAAAAAAAACTATACATGTTGTTAGCAGAATTGCAAGCCAATGCTTAAATCAAGGTATGCAAATTAGCTACTTGTCAATGGGAAGTGTGTCATTTGCATATCGAGCCATTCTGATGTCATAAACTGATTTCCTTTTAATTTAGACATTTGCTTGCAATTCTGCTAGCATCATGTATTCATTTTTGATATTTCCTTATTATCTACATTCACAGTATAGACAGTGTTTAAGCAACAAACTCCCTTCAAAAAGTTAAACCTGCTAAATATTAATGATAGATTCCTTTTAGAAGATAGGTGATCTGTTCCAGTTTATACTAACATCTTGGATAATTCAACACTATATGCAAAAAAAAAATCCACATTTATTATCTGCCAAGTAATTCACACCCACATTTTAAAACAAAATAACTGTGACTAAGAGTGATGGGTGTTGGAACAATGGATCTATTCCCCAAGGTACATAGCAGCTCAACTAGTATCAAATCCCCTCAGTTAGCATCAGGTACCAGAAGACAGGATGAGAGAATGTCTCAGAGTAAAATTGTAATATATTTTGACACACAACATATATAAAAGCAACTTACATTAAAATGCTCAGTGTGCACAGCAGATGACATGTGATTTATATGAAGTCAGAAAAGAATCCTCCCATTAAATTATGCCAGGTACTTGACACCATTTTCTACATTAAAATAACTTTTTTAAGCACTTAATTGATTCTATGCTGCAGCAAATCCACATTATATTGTTAAAGGGACTGTCTAGTGCCCAAAATGCATCTTCCAAATATTAATGCATATTAATGTGCTTTCAAAGTACTTTAAAATGCATGTTCTACGTTTTGCATTGCCTAAAATATAAAATACTTACAGCTAGATGAAATTGTAAAATTACAGCAGTCTGCAAGAAACCAGGACTGCCCACACTAGATGAGTAAAAGTCATGGATCTACTGCAATTGCCCTGTCTAATTAGGGAAGCATCCAGCTATCCTAATGTGCATGCACAAAATGTTGCTTGTAGTGCGTGCTCCCACCATCTTTTAACAGATCAGTTGAAATCCAACTAAATAATTATTTGAGATATCTGTTTGCCTCCTTGTGCAATAAGATGGAAGATCTAAGATGGAAAAAAGTGAATCATTTATGTATATCACTATTAATGTTTTCTGTCATAAAAATTGTTTTAATTATCATTTTTAGCTTTAAAAAATTAAGCATTGTTCTGACATTTGTACTTTAATAACCATTGGTACAAAATAGTGCCACACAGCCTTACAATTGAGAACAGTTATATATATTTATATATATATATATATATATATATATATATATATATATATATATATATATATATCAATCATATATACCAAATCCATGAGATTTAGAGTTCAGTTGCATTCCATTAAGCAAACAACTCTTTATTTTAACAGCTTCTGGATTGGAAAAGAAAATAATTATCGAAAAGTCACTATGAAATCCAGAATAATTGAGAAGCCAAAATTTGTTAACTTTATACTTTCTTTTTCATGAAAAGTAGTTCAAAAGACATGAAATTCCAATAAACCTGACCAGCTTTCAAAAGGTAACCACAAGATACAAATGTTTTTTGAGCAGTGATTTTATTAGATGCATTAATGCCTCATGTTCTCATGGAACAAGCCCAGAATTGGTTGGGGTGTTCATTGGAAGCAGTGGTGTTTAATGATAGAATGAGGGCATAGAAAGGTCTTGATAACAGGAGCACTATTTACTGTGTATATTTGGCTGGCTTATAACTACAGATCATTCCAAAACAAATGTAGCCAGTAACCAACAAAAACTGAAATATTAAAGTATGGTTCATAGAGAAGCTCTGTGTGGAGACACTGCACCCTGGTTTCTTAGAAAGACCATCAAACATTCTTACATAATACCAATGAAGACTTTTTTAAATAATTATTTATTATGGGTATTTTTTTTATTATTATAAAGTACTGTAGTATAACATGACAAACATACATGTAGTTGTACAAATATTCGAGATAATTCAAAGAAAACATAGCATAACTGTTACATAGTTTGATGAAATGCTGACTCGTGAACTGGACAACATAAAAAAAAGAATAAACAAGAAAAAAGGGCATCTTCCAAATATTAATGCATATTAATGTGCTTTCAAAGTACTTTAAAATGCATGTTTTACGTTTTGCATTGCCTAAAATATAAAATACTTACAGCTAGATGAAATTGTAAAATTACAGCAGTCTGCAAGAAACCAGGACTGCCCACACTAGATGAGTAAAAGTCATGGATCTACTGCAATTGCCCTGTCTAATTAGGGAAGCATCCAGCTATCCTAATGTGCATGCACAAAATGTTGCTTGTAGTGCGTGAAGGGTCTGTAGGGAAAAAGGGGCCGGGTAAGAAAGAGGTGAAAGGAGAAAGTCGGAGGTGGGAGGAAGGTTCCAGTCGGAGTAGGGTCTCCATGCAGGGTGAATAACTGCTCTCGCTCTTAATAAAGAAGGGATCATGGGACCTAAGTCGACTTAAGGTGGAAAATGAGCCAACCATGGACCCCATATTTTATGGAAGTTTTTAGAGGTGTCGTGTAGGAAGGCTGTGAGTTGATCCATATTTCTCACTTCTTTCATCATATTGATGACAGTTGAGATTGCCGGAACAATGGGTTGATTGCAGACAGAAACCAATGCTGCTCCTTGCTGCAAGGGCAATCTAGAAGGAAAGTTTATTTTCATCTTTTGTGAAGTTATCCTGAGGTTTAGAGAGTAGGAGAACACTTGAGTCTGGAGAAAACGGTTTGTGCAAAAAGTTTTGATGAGAGCAGCCAATTAAATAGCAGCCTAAAATAATTGATGGGTGACAAGGCAAGTAGCCCTGAGACCCCTTTATCAAGAAGGACTCTGGGAGCCGGCCAAATGGCCCCAAGCCCCTCATTATACAAACGGGCTGGACAAATGCTAATAAAAAAAGTATTCATTTGCCCCGGGGTCTGGGGCCTGCTGAAAAGGCCCCCAGACACATTAATAAATGCAAAATAAATGATTTCCCTACCGACAAAACCCTAAATTTGTAAATACAGTTTGCCAGAGACATGGATGCAGCCAAAAAGCTTAAATAATTATACAGTGTGCCAGAGACATACACATGGTGCAGCATAGCTTTCCTTAATATGTGTCAGAGACATACGCATCGTGTTGCATATTTCCCCTGCCACCTTCGCATGCCCAACTTTGATTTTTGGCTCGTGAACCAGAAAAGGTTTCCCGCCCCTGCCTTAAAGCAAGACAGCTTATTTTCAGTATTGCGTCTTACATATAAACACATTACTGTGTACATAAATAAAGGCTCATAGCATCAGATATGGCATGCGGCTATACAGGGAAGGTTCTGAATGTTTGGAGGCCCCAAGTCAAAAATAAGCTATCAGCTATTTCCTTATCCATTACTATCTTTTCTCAATTAGGCTCTGTGGGAGCCCCCTAAGCAAATGGGGGCACTAAGCATCTGCTTAATTTGATTATGTGGTAGCACCATATAAATTCAGTTTTATTTCTAGGCAAACGTATATATCCCCTGTATAAATTACCAGTGAATTTCATGGAGTTATGTTGAAGCAGTTGGCATTGCCTGTGATTAAATGCTAAGTCGAGAGGTAAACGTGTAATGCTGTTTTTTTGCTGACCTGTACTCATGGGCGTAGGAAGCGGGGGGGATGGGGGGGACGGATCCCCCCCAGGAAAAAATGTGGGGGGGACAGGTAGGGTGAAATCCCCCCCAGCAAACGGGGCCCCCAGCCCCTGCTTGCCGTGTTCACAGCGCATTGCGCTTGTGAACACTTTTCCGGCAAGCCGCATCCAATGGATGCGACGGCCGAAAAAAAAAAAAAAAACTGACGCCGGATGTGACGTCGCGTCACATCCGGTGACTGTTTCCCTCCTCCGTGCAAGAGGGAAGACTGCACGGAGGAGACATCCGGCGGGGGACACGGAGCAGATTCATGTAAGTACTAGGGAAGAGGGGGGAGGGGGGGGGGTTAACTGGCACTATATTACTGGGTTCTGGCTGGCACTATGTTACTGGGTTCTGGCTGGCACTATATTACTGGGTTCTAGCTGGCACTATATTACTGGGTTCTGACTGGCACTATATTACTGGGTTCTGGCTGGCACTATATTACTGGGCTCTGGCTGGCACTATATTACTGGGTTCTGGCTGGCACTATATTACTGGGCTCTGGCTGGCACTATATTACTGGGTTCTGGCTGGCACTATATTACTGGGTTCTGACTGGCACTATATTACTGGGTTCTGGCTGGCACTATATTACTGGGTTCTGACTGGCACTATATTACTGGGCTCTGGCTGGCACTATATTACTGGGTTCTGGCTGGCACTATATTACTGGGTTCTGGCTGGCACTATATTACTGGGTTCTGACTGGCACTATATTACTGGGCTCTGGCTGGCACCATATTACTGGGTTCTGGCTGGCACTATATTACTGGGCTCTGGCTGGCACTATATTACTGGGTTCTGGCTGGCACTATATTACTGGGCATCTGGCTGGCACAAAATTACTGGGCATCTGGCTGGCACTATATTACTGGGTTCTGACTGGCACTATATTACTGGGCTCTGGCTGGCACTATATTACTGGGCTCTGGCTGGCACTATATTACTGGGTTCTGGCTGGCACTATATTACTGGGCATCTGACTGGCACTATATTACTGGGTTCTGGCTGGCACTATATTACTGTACTCTGACTGGCATAATATTACAGGCATCTGGCTGGCACTATATTACTGGGCATCTGGCTGGCACAATATTACTGGGCATCTGGCTGGCACAATATTACTGGGCATCTTGCTGGCACAATATTACTGGGCATCTGGCTGGCACAATATTACTGGGCTCTGACTGGCACAATATTCCTGGGCTCTGACTGGCACAATATTCCTGGGCTCTGACTGGCACAATATTACTGGGCTCTGAATGGCACTATTACAGGCATCTGACGGGCACAATATTACTGGGCTCTGAATGGTACAATATTACTGGGCTCTGAATGGCACAATATTACTGGGCTCTGACTGGCACAATAATACTGCGTTCTGAATGGCACAATATTACTGGCATCTGAATGGCACAACAATTATGGCATATGTGTGTGTGTGTGTGTGTGTGGGGGGGGGTTAACATCGCGATGGATGGCGGGATTGCATGCAGGGGAGGGGGTAGGGTCCAGGGGGCCCAAGCAAATGCTTGCCCAGGGTCCAATCACTATTAAAGACGGCCCTGAGCATACTTGCCAACCCGGGACAATCCCGCAACGTTTTCGATCCTGGGACTGTCCCGGGAGAATCAGCTCTGCAGCGATCACGGAGGTCACCTGATCACATGACTTCATCGCATGACGTCATGTGATCATGCGCTAGGCTTGTGCGCGTCCTCCACAAGTCACACAGCCCCACACTGGGAGGAACGAGGTAGGAACAGTGACGGTGTCACTGCCAATAATGTACCGTTTTTCTTTTTATCATGGGAGCTTCGGAACGTGATTGATTATTGCAGCTCTTAGGGGCATTTAAAAAATGTCTCTTAGAGCTGCAATAATCAATGACTTCCGAAGCTGCCATAATAACATGTCTCTTAAATCTGCCAATGACTTCTACTAATGATGAGATGATCAAAAAATGAGGGCAAAAAAAACCCCTGGCAAATGAATGTGGGCAACAAAAAACCTGGCAAATGAATGTGGGCAAAAAAAAAAAACCCTGGTAAATGAATGTGGGCAAAAAAAAAAAACCCTGGCAAATGAATGTGGGCAAAAAAAACCCTGGCAAATGAATGTGGGCAAAAAAAACCCTGACAAATGAATTTGGGCAAAAAAAACACTGGCAAATGAATGTGGGCAAAATAAAACTGACAAATGAAAGGGCAAAATAATGTAATTAATAAGTAATGATTGTAAGAGGCACAGACAAACCTGGAACGGAAATGCCCACCTTCCCTGCAATGAGATATAGCTTTGATCCCTGCTATTGATCTACATTTTTTTAAAATGTATTTTTTAAGATAAAAAAAAACTGCTCACTTGAATGTGTGTATGTATGAGTGTATGTGACAGACTGTGTGTATGTATGAGTAAATGTGATAGACTGTATGTATGTATGAGTGTATGTGACAGACTATGGATGTATGTATGTATGAGTGTATGTGACAGACTATGTATGTATGTATGTATGTATGTATGAGTGTGTGTGTGTGACAGACTGTATGAGGGAGTGTGACAGACTGTATGAGCGTGTGTGACTGACTGTGTGAGTGTGTGTGTCTGTGACAGACTGTATGTATGAGTGTATGTGAAAGACCATGTATGAGTGTGTGTGTCTATGTGACTGACTCTGAGTGTATGTGTCTATGTTACAGACTGTATGTAGTAGTGTGTGTGTGTCTGACTGACAGACTGCATGTATGTATGAGTGTGTGTCTGCGACAGACTCTATGTATGTATGTATTAGTGTGTCTGTGAACGGCTGTATGTATGAGTGTGTGTGTGTCTGACAGATTGTATGTATGTGTGAGTGTGTGCCTGGCAGACTATATGTATGTATGTATGTATGTATGAGTGTGTTTCTATGTGACAGTATGTATATGTGTGACAGGCTGTATGTATGAGTATATGTGTCTATGTGACTGAGTGTATATGACTGCATGTGATTGTGTGTATGTGCTGTTGTCTGGCTCCTAGATTTTTTCCCTGGCTCCTAAAACTTAGTTAAGGTTGTCAAGCCCTGGTATAAATTTTACTAGTTATATACATATATTTGGGGTCCACCTTAAGCTTTTGGAAATATTTAATATTTTACAGTTTATTTTCTGGTCAGAAATGTAATGTTTGTTTGCTGAGAGGGTAGTGGATACATGGGATAGTCTTCCAGTAGAAGTGGTAGAGGTTAATACAGTGAAGGAGTTTAAGCATGCATGGGATAGGTATAAGGCTATCCTAGATATAAGATAAGGTCAGGGACTAATGAAAGGATTACATTACTGAGAGGGTAGTGGATGCATGGAATAGTCTTCCAGTAGAAGTGGTAGAGGTTAATGCAGTGAAGGAGTTTAAGCATGCATGGGATAGGTATAAGGCTATCCTAGATATAAGATAAGGCCAGGGACCAATGAAAGTATTACTATACTGAGAGGGTAGTGGATGCATGGAATAGCCTTCCAGTAGAAGTGGTAGAGGTTAATACAGTGAAGGAGTTTAAGCATGCATGGGATAGGTATAAGGCTATCCTAGATATAAGATAAGGCCAGGGACTAATGAAAGTATTACTTTACTGAGAGGGTAGTGGATACATGGAATGGCATTCCAGCAGAAGTGGTAGGTTCATACTGATGTATGTTTTATGGTGTACACACAGCTCGCTGACTATATTTCATGTAACAGTGATAAAATGCACCTGCCTGATGTAGATGTTGTGCTGTGAATGTATCTGTTGTATACCAAGGATCCTGGTAATGTTGGTGGGAACTTGGTGATATAATATACACTGTGACAAGCTTTATTTTTACTGCTGCTATACCCGGCGAGCAAAAATGCTGTCCCCCCCAGATTTGTGAGGGTTCCTACACCCATGCCTGTACTGTGTACCTGGTTGCACCGGATAGGGAATAAATATATTTCTGCAAACATCTCGCAGTTAATGTAGCCTCATTTCTGAATTTACCTATGGAGGTAATTTTTCCTCACTTTGTCCTGTAAGCAGTTGAGATGCTTTTTAAAGCTGGTACAGCAATCGGAGCAGCTGTGAGATGATTGGCTGCTTTCCAGTTAACAGTTTTTGACAATAGTTGTTGAGAACAGCATAAGAATGTCGACAGTGCATGACATTCCATGTTGTACCTTTAATGGCGATTGCTCAATTGAGAGAAGATTAGAGAAGAAGAGCAATTCTGGGAGGCATCGTCTTATACAAAAAACAAAAATTGTGGACTGCGAATACAATGCCAGTGTCAATGACCTGATGTGTCAATCACCTGATGTGTCAGGTGATTGGAAATCCCATTGTATTGGCAGTCTGTGATGTGTCAGGTGATTGACACTAGCATTGTATTGGCAGTCTGTGATGTGTCAGGTGATTGACTCTAGCATTGTATTGGCAGTCTGTAAGGTGTCAGGTGACTGACACTGGCATTATATTGGAAGTCTGTAAGGTGTCAGGTGATTGACACTGACATTGTATTGGCAGTCTGTGATTTTTTTTCACTACAAGAACCTAAGTTTTACAACTTGATCCAGCACCTTAATATCATTGAAGGACAGCACCATTTGTGAAACATTCCAGTATAGAAGACTATACAAAGTTTGTATTCACTGGTAAAAAAAATATATATTTTAACCTCTCTTTCCACCATAAAAGGGCTGCCTAAAAATAAAGTACATAACAATAATTAAACAGGTATGTAATGAAGGAATATAAACAAATAACTAAATATTGTTAAAAAGGAAGTCCCCAAGATTACATCACAATAGCAACCCCCAAGATGTGTCCTTGCCTCCTGTATTCTATCATATACCTTGTATAGTTTGTGTGTATATGTATATATTATGCAAAGTGTATGTTTTTATTTTCACAATTTATTTTAGTGTATTTCTCATATGCTCACTTGTTCTACAAAATGCAAATCTTTGGTCATTTTTGTCTAAAGAAAAATAATGTTGCATGTTATTTTGGTTGACTATTGCTTGGAAATATTTGTGTTTTCGTAAATACACTGATGAGCCATAACATTATGACCACCTGCCTAATTTTGTGTAGGTCCGCCTTTTGCCACTAAAACAGCCCTGATCCATCAAGGCATGTACTATACTAGATCTCTGAAAGTGTGCTGTGGTATCTGGTACTAAGATATTAGCAGCAGATCCTTAAAATCCTATAAGTTGCGAGATGGGGCCCCATGAATCGGACTTGTTTATCCAGCACATCCCACAGATGCTCGATTGGATTGAAATCTGGAAAATTTGGAAGCCAAGTCAACACCTTGAACTCGTTGTTGTGTTCCTCAAACCATTCCTGAACCATTTTTGCGTTTTGGCAGAGCTCATTGTCCTTCTTAAAAAGGCCAATGCCATCAGTGAACATTGTTTCCATGAAGGGGTATAAATGGGCTGCAAGAATGGTGGCATGTGTAAAAGTAACATCCACATGAATGGCAACCCAAGTTTCCAGCAGAACATTGCCCAAAGCCAGGGCCGACGCCACTGTGTGATGGTGTGTGTGTGAATGCATGTGGCACTGTGTGATTGTGTGTCTAAGGTAGCAAACATTTAAATAGGTGGGATATAAGTGGTTGGGACCCAAAGATGGCAGGACGCAAAGAGCCAATGGGGGCAGCAAAATTAAGTTTTGCCTCAGGTCGGAAAAAACCTTGCACTAGCCCTGCCCAAAGCATCAGACTCGCTCTGCCGTCTTGCCACTTGTCAGTGGTCATAATGTTATGGCTGATCTGTGTATGTTTTTTTTAAGCAATGATCAAGCCTTCTTTCACCTTATAATATTAGTGTATGAATTCTGGATACATTTAACTACACCACATGACTATACCGCATACAGTAATACTAGTGCAGCTATTGATATTGTGGCTTCATACATGACCACTAGGATACATTAGCTAAATTCTGTGATTAGCAGTTTCTGAATGTTGATTTTGTATCCTTTATTTTGTTTGTTATATACACTATATTATCACAAAGAGTTCTGCATTTCTCCCAAACTGTGCTCGGAATATTCTGACTGATATGATTAAATACAAAGTGCATAATAGGTATTACTAGAAAACGTTTATTACAAATATAATGGCCTTGCTTCTAGAGATAAAAGCCTTGTTGGCATTTATCTGGATGAGTGACAAGAACGGAACCAAGGAAGTGATTATTTTGAGAGGTAATGAGGGAAACAAAATAAGGGTTTCTTGTGTAGAAAAGATAAACAGAGTTAAAAATAGAGAAGCATTAGCACAAACTGACTATAAATAGGATGAGGCAAAAAAACAGCAGAAATGTATTTTGTAAAAAAAAATGTTAATTGAGTAGTTTAATTATAAAGGAAATTATACTAAATTGGTTATTCATAACAAAACAATTATAACACAGAGATTCTTTACAAAGAATTGGAGTAATCGGCAGGATGCTTTGACTGGTTGCAATGGTGACTTCTCCATCTTAAGAACCTGACTTCAGGATTGGCCTTTATAGAGAAGCACGTCTCGACATTCTTTTGATGTGTACAATATTCTCATATATGATCATCAAAATATGGTTTCTGCAAACAGTATTTCTGATCATCTATCAGACTTTGGATAAGACACATTGAGTGATGTCTCTATTCAAGTTGGTCCAGTAAAATGTAAATATCTTTATAAATAGTTCATAAAAAAACACATTACATTTTAGTGAAGCCTGGTCAGTAAGACATGGAATCAATCATCACTTCTATATTGCAACCAAAAACGATACATTTTATTCTGTGGTAAGATAAATATCTTTCAATCAGTCACATAGTGGACGGAACTTCACATGCTCAACGAAGCTACACCGAAGGTTCTGACAAGGGTATGAGGGAAGGAAAATAGGCAGTATCCAACTTTCATCTCTAAAATCTCAGATTTTTTTTTAATTGGGGCCTACAGGCCAGTGCTATGCCAGTGCTTGGGGCAATGGGCCGGTGCTATGCCATTTGGCCCCAAATATGGGGGAAAATGTAATTTTACGGCAAGACAGTAGGCTTCGTATTTTACTTTGGGGGGAGGGGGGTGCTAAGTGTCTGGTGGTTGCTATTACACCTCCAGACCCCTAGATTTTTATTAACAGGGAAATAGGGAATAATGTTGTTTTTTTTTTTTTTTGCTAAATGCTGTTACTGTTACCGCAGTACCAGCTCTTTAAGGTACAGTATTTCTGCAGTCCTCTTTTCAGGTAAATTGCGCATTATTCCTTTAGGAATAACATTCGGTATTTCAATTTTAACTTATGCTGACCTTAATGGATTTCATTGCATCTACCCCAATGAGTACATATATCTGGATCCAAAAAAATAACTTAGGTTAAATTGAAATATTTCATTAATTTTACATTTTGTAAATTTAAATTCTATATTAAAAGAATACAAATTAAGTACCTTTTGAGGGAGACATGGCAGGGGAGAGGCATCCATAACATCGAGGCAGAGAAGTGGTGATGACTTTGGTCAGATGAAGGAAGATCAGACCGAATATTTAGCTCCTTGCAAGACCTGACCTGAACAAAGACTTCTCCAAAAGGTACTTAATTTGTATTATTTCCTTAAAGCATTTATATTTCATTTTTTTTTTTTTTTAATAAAATCCTCCAATATAAATTTATTTTATAGATATGGTTGGTGGATTTGAGTAAAAGTATAGACACAGGAAATGATCACACAAACACAAACTCTCATAAAAAATCTCTCTTTCTATGTTTTATTATTATTATTATTATTAGTTATTATCATCATTCATGTTATAAATTTCCCACTGAATAATAAAGGGTGCAGTGAGCTCGTGCAGATATTGGATTACTAAAGTCCTAAAGACGTATTATGTACGTTGTTACCGAGGTCATATTTTGGGTGAAGACATAACAGTGGGGAAGAGGATGAGAATTAGCATACAATACAATTAAGAGATCAGAGGCAGAAGTAAAAAAACACAACTAGCAGAACATTTCTGAAGAATCAAGGGAAACTGAACTGGATGCCAGAGCCAGCCTGCTGATAGAACACAAATAAAAATGTGGAACTGCACTCTGGATAGCAATAATATCAACCGTGTGACAAATTATAATGCTGTAAGTGGATTTACGTCAAAATCTGTAGAACTAAAACCCACTTGAGTATTATAATTTGTTGGTCACATAGTTGATTTAATGTTTTTTGGTCATATAGTTCATGTTATTTTTGTGGGTTTTTCCATGATACTTTTTATACATTTATTATTAGTGCAGACACATGGCTTTAATTTTACACATGAAGGTAATACATTGTATTAAATATTGTAAATATTATTAGGGATTGAAAGTCTCATGCAATCTAGCTGCTGACACTTATAGGGAAAGACTACTGCTAGTGTGAAACATGCTAGAGGAAAAAATTTTGTCCAAGCTTTAAGTCAGTGATATGGCTCAATTCTATTTCTATAATACTGTAAACGTTCATTTGGAATGTTTCCTTTGAATTGGAACAGATACACTCCCCATCTTATCATGGGCGCATCCTTCCCCTGAGTGATAACTGTGCGACGAACTGGCAGTTACGCCCCTGAGTGCATGGGCGTAGGAAGCGGGGGGGATGGGGGGGACGGATCCCCCCCAGGAAAAAATGTGGGGGGGACAGGTAGGGTGAAATCCCCCCCAGCAAACGGGGCCCCCAGCCCCTGCTTGCCGTGTTCACAGCGCATTGCGCTTGTGAACACTTTTCCGGCAAGCCGCATCCAATGGATGCGACGGCCGAAAAAAAAAAAAAAAAACTGACGCCGGATGTGACGTCGCGTCACATCCGGTGACTGTTTCCCTCCTCCGTGCAAGAGGGAAGACTGCACGGAGGAGACATCCGGCGGGGGACACGGAGCAGATTCATGTAAGTACTAGGGAAGAGGGGGTTAACTGGCACTATATTACTGGGTTCTGGCTGGCACTATGTTACTGGGTTCTGGCTGGCACTATATTACTGGGTTCTGGCTGGCACTATATTACTGGGCTCTGGCTGGCACTATATTACTGGGCTCTGGCTGGCACTATATTACTGGGCTCTGACTGGCACTATATTACTGTGTTCTGGCTGGCACTATATTACTGGGTTCTAGCTGGCACTATATTACTGGGTTCTGACTGGCACTATATTACTGGGTTCTGGCTGGCACTATATTACTGGGCTCTGGCTGGCACTATATTACTGGGTTCTGGCTGGCACTATATTACTGGGCTCTGGCTGGCACTATATTACTGGGTTCTGGCTGGCACTATATTACTGGGTTCTGACTGGCACTATATTACTGGGTTCTGGCTGGCACTATATTACTGGGTTCTGACTGGCACTATATTACTGGGCTCTGGCTGGCACTATATTACTGGGTTCTGGCTGGCACTATATTACTGGGTTCTGGCTGGCACTATATTACTGGGTTCTGACTGGCACTATATTACTGGGCTCTGGCTGGCACTATATTACTGGGTTCTGGCTGGCACTATATTACTGGGCTCTGGCTGGCACTATATTACTGGGTTCTGGCTGGCACTATATTACTGGGCATCTGGCTGGCACAAAATTACTGGGCATCTGGCTGGCACTATATTACTGGGTTCTGACTGGCACTATATTACTGGGCTCTGGCTGGCACTATATTACTGGGCTCTGGCTGGCACTATATTACTGGGTTCTGGCTGGCACTATATTACTGGGCATCTGACTGGCACTATATTACTGGGTTCTGGCTGGCACTATATTACTGTACTCTGACTGGCATAATATTACAGGCATCTGGCTGGCACTATATTACTGGGCATCTGGCTGGCACAATATTACTGGGCATCTGGCTGGCACAATATTACTGGGCATCTTGCTGGCACAATATTACTGGGCATCTGGCTGGCACAATATTACTGGGCTCTGACTGGCACAATATTCCTGGGCTCTGACTGGCACAATATTCCTGGGCTCTGACTGGCACAATATTACTGGGCTCTGAATGGCACTATTACAGGCATCTGACGGGCACAATATTACTGGGCTCTGAATGGTACAATATTACTGGGCTCTGAATGGCACAATATTACTGGGCTCTGACTGGCACAATAATACTGCGTTCTGAATGGCACAATATTACTGGCATCTGAATGGCACAACAATTATGGCATATGTGTGTGTGTGTGTGTGTGTGTGGGGGGGGTTAACATCGCGATGGATGGCGGGATTGCATGCAGGGGAGGGGGTAGGGTCCAGGGGGCCCAAGCAAATGCTTGCCCAGGGTCCAATCACTATTAAAGACGGCCCTGAGCATACTTGCCAACCCGGGACAATCCCGCAACGTTTTCGATCCTGGGACTGTCCCGGGAGAATCAGCTCTGCAGCGATCACGGAGGTCACCTGATCACATGACTTCATCGCATGACGTCATGTGATCATGCGCTAGGCTTGTGCGCGTCCTCCACAAGTCACACAGCCCCACACTGGGAGGAACGAGGTAGGAACAGTGACGGTGTCACTGCCAATAATGTACCGTTTTTCTTTTTATCATGGGAGCTTCGGAACGTGATTGATTATTGCAGCTCTTAGGGGCATTTAAAAAATGTCTCTTAGAGCTGCAATAATCAATGACTTCCGAAGCTGCCATAATAACATGTCTCTTAAATCTGCCAATGACTTCTACTAATGATGAGATGATCAAAAAATGAGGGCAAAAAAAACCCCTGGCAAATGAATGTGGGCAACAAAAAACCTGGCAAATGAATGTGGGCAAAAAAAAAAAAACCCTGGTAAATGAATGTGGGCAAAAAAAAAAAACCCTGGCAAATGAATGTGGGCAAAAAAAACCCTGGCAAATGAATGTGGGCAAAAAAAACCCTGACAAATGAATTTGGGCAAAAAAAACACTGGCAAATGAATGTGGGCAAAATAAAACTGACAAATGAAAGGGCAAAATAATGTAATTAATAAGTAATGATTGTAAGAGGCACAGACAAACCTGGAACGGAAATGCCCACCTTCCCTGCAATGAGATATAGCTTTGATCCCTGCTATTGATCTACATTTTTTTAAAATGTATTTTTTAAGATAAAAAAAAACTGCTCACTTGAATGTGTGTATGTATGAGTGTATGTGACAGACTGTGTGTATGTATGAGTAAATGTGATAGACTGTATGTATGTATGAGTGTATGTGACAGACTATGGATGTATGTATGTATGAGTGTATGTGACAGACTATGTATGTATGTATGTATGTATGTATGAGTGTGTGTGTGTGACAGACTGTATGAGGGAGTGTGACAGACTGTATGAGCGTGTGTGACTGACTGTGTGAGTGTGTGTGTCTGTGACAGACTGTATGTATGAGTGTATGTGAAAGACCATGTATGAGTGTGTGTGTCTATGTGACTGACTCTGAGTGTATGTGTCTATGTTACAGACTGTATGTAGTAGTGTGTGTGTGTCTGACTGACAGACTGCATGTATGTATGAGTGTGTGTCTGCGACAGACTCTATGTATGTATGTATTAGTGTGTCTGTGAACGGCTGTATGTATGAGTGTGTGTGTGTCTGACAGATTGTATGTATGTGTGAGTGTGTGCCTGGCAGACTATATGTATGTATGTATGTATGAGTGTGTTTCTATGTGACAGTATGTATATGTGTGACAGGCTGTATGTATGAGTATATGTGTCTATGTGACTGAGTGTATATGACTGCATGTGATTGTGTGTATGTGCTGTTGTCTGGCTCCTAGATTTTTTCCCTGGCTCCTAAAACTTAGTTAAGGTTGTCAAGCCCTGGTATAAATTTTACTAGTTATATACATATATTTGGGGTCCACCTTAAGCTTTTGGAAATATTTAATATTTTACAGTTTATTTTCTGGTCAGAAATGTAATGTTTGTTTGCTGAGAGGGTAGTGGATACATGGGATAGTCTTCCAGTAGAAGTGGTAGAGGTTAATACAGTGAAGGAGTTTAAGCATGCATGGGATAGGTATAAGGCTATCCTAGATATAAGATAAGGTCAGGGACTAATGAAAGGATTACATTACTGAGAGGGTAGTGGATGCATGGAATAGTCTTCCAGTAGAAGTGGTAGAGGTTAATGCAGTGAAGGAGTTTAAGCATGCATGGGATAGGTATAAGGCTATCCTAGATATAAGATAAGGCCAGGGACCAATGAAAGTATTACTATACTGAGAGGGTAGTGGATGCATGGAATAGCCTTCCAGTAGAAGTGGTAGAGGTTAATACAGTGAAGGAGTTTAAGCATGCATGGGATAGGTATAAGGCTATCCTAGATATAAGATAAGGCCAGGGACTAATGAAAGTATTACTTTACTGAGAGGGTAGTGGATACATGGAATGGCATTCCAGCAGAAGTGGTAGGTTCATACTGATGTATGTTTTATGGTGTACACACAGCTCGCTGACTATATTTCATGCAACAGTGATAAAATGCACCTGCCTGATGTAGATGTTGTGCTGTGAATGTATCTGTTGTATACCAAGGATCCTGGTAATGTTGGTGGGAACTTGGTGATATAATATACACTGTGACAAGCTTTATTTTTACTGCTGCTATACCCGGCGAGCAAAAATGCTGTCCCCCCCAGATTTGTGAGGGTTCCTACACCCATGCCTGAGTGTTGGCAATCGTGGTATATTTCAAGACTACTGTTCCACCAATATTACCAGGTTTCATATCTGATTATCTCTGTAATCTCTTTATTGGTTAAAAATAAAAAAAAGTGGTGATATTCACATTTGTTAGGCAACTGATGGTTTTTGTGTAAGAAACATCTACCAGCACATTTAAAAATTTTGCAACATTTAAAACATTGCCACTAAAATGAGACGACAAAAAGCCCTACTTTTGTGAACCATTTAATCTATCTTTACATATTTAATACATCGCAAACAGGGCTTTGTGCAAAATATTTTATACATGAATCTAGGTTTTATTTATATTTTTCCATTGTCCATTGACTTGGATTCTCATTGACTTCAATCAGTGGGCTCATATCTGGGCAATTCACTTTGTCTAGTAAATTGGCTGTATCTTGGCTATTTTTCAAACCCAGCTTTTTTGGATTAGGTTTTGCAAATAAGCTGTCAATTCACCCTAATTAACTGCTTGGTGAATAGACACCATTGTCTTTCCCCCCCTTCGCTCACTAATAATACATTTGTGAAGGTTAGTAGATAAACTTCAAGGTTTAACTTAAAATAGGACCAGAAACTATAAAAAGAATCCACCATAATTGCTTTCCCTCTAAGTGTGAATCTTCAATATGGAGCCGGAAGAGTCACAAGCACCTTGATGTCGTGAGGAAGAAATCACTAATGCTTTCATCCATTGTTTGTCAGGACTGACCCAATATAAGCTAATGATATAAGGAAAACAATGCTTGTGTTACAATGCAGTTTTTGACCATGATTGAGGCTGCCCCAGAATATCCATCGAGCAGCTGGAAACAAACAGGAAGAGCCAAATGGTAGAGACTGCAGAAATGTCTTTCAAAGGCCACTTTGAAAAGGAAGTATTCCATCTACTCTATCCTGTTGTAACACAACTCAGGCAAATATGAACAGCCGATGCTGGTAAAACCCACCTTCTATAATGGGGTCCTAAATGAGGAAATGGACTTCAACAGAACAGAACAGCATAAGCCATTGCCATGCATTAAGTCAAGATTGGACAAGCATGGCCCATAAATTGCATGAAAAATATGCTTTCTGAATTAGACAAGAGAGTTTTGCTTGTTGTTAAAAATCCCTTAAAAAAAATATCTGTAAAAAAAAAAAAAAGAAGCACAGGCAAACGGGTCAACTGCCCTGTGTGCCACTGCTGTCCGTGTCACATAAGCAAATTATCAGGGGCATATTAAGCCTCTAATTATCAGGGGCATATTAAGCCTCTAATTATCAGGGGCATATTAAGCCTCTAATTATCAGGGGCATATTAAGCATATAATTATCAGGGGCATATTAAGCATATAATTATCAGGGGCATATTAAGCCTCTAATTATCAGGGGCATATTAAGCCTCTAATTATCAGGGGCATATTAAGCATCTTATTATCAGGTGCATATTAAGCATCTTATTATCAGGTGCATATTAAGCCTCTAATTATCAGGGGCATATTAAGCCTCTAATTATCAGGGGCATATTAAGCCTCTAATTATCAGGGGCATATTAAGCATCTAATTATCAGGGGCATATTAAGCCTCTAATTATCAGGGGCATATTAAGCATCTTATTATCAGGGGCATATTAAGCCTCTAATTATCAGGGGCATATTAAGCATCTTATTATCAGGGGCATATTAAGCATCTAATTATCAGGGGCATATTAAGCCTCTAATTATCAGGGGCATATTAAGCATCTTATTATCAGGGGCATATTAAGCCTCTAATTATCAGGGGCATATTAAGCATCTTATTATCAGGGGCATATTAAGCATCTAATTATCAGGGGCATATTAAGCATCTTATTATCAGGGGCATATTAAGCATCTAATTATCAGGGGCATATTAAGCCTATAATTATCAGGGGCATATTAAGCATCTTATTATCAGGGGCATATTAAGCATCTAATTATCAGGGGCATATTAAGCATCTTATTATCAGGGGCATATTAAGCATCTAATTATCAGGGGCATATTAAGCCTATAATTATCAGGGGCATATTAAGCCTCTAAATATCAGGGGCATATTAAGCATCTTATTATCAGGGGCATATTAAGCATCTAATTATCAGGGGCATATTAAGCCTATAATTATCAGGGGCATATTAAGCCTCTAAATATCAGGGGCATATTAAGCATCTTATTATCAGGGGCATATTAAGCCTATAATTATCAGGGGCATATTAAGCCTCTAATTATCAGGGGCATATTAAGCCTCTAAATATCAGGGGCATATTAAGCCTCTAAATATCAGGGGCATATTAAGCATCTTATTATCAGGTGCATATTAAGCATCTTATTATCAGGTGCATATTAAGCCTCTAATTATCAGGGGCATATTAAGCCTCTAATTATCAGGGGCATATTAAGCCTCTAATTATCAGGGGCATATTAAGCCTCTAATTATCAGGGGCATATTAAGCATCTTATTATCAGGTGCATATTAAGCCTCTAATTATCAGGGGCATATTAAGTATTTAATTATCAGGGGCATATTAAGCCTCTAATTATCAGGGGCATATTAAGCCTCTAATTATCAGGGGCATATTAAGCATCTAATTATCAGGGGCATATTAAGCATCTAATTATCAGGGGCATATTAAGCATATAATTATAAGGGGCATATTAAGCATCTACTTATCAGTGACATATTAAGCATCTAATTATCAGTGGCATATTAATGGATAAACTATCCAGAGGGGGGCAGAATTTTTTGCAGTAAGAGGCCCTGAAATTTCTAATAAACTGTTTTAGACCCTGGTCATTGGTGCCAATGGCACCCCTCTAATGCAGCCACTGGACATGGAGGTCTGGCCCTCCTGCAGCTGTAACAGCACCTCCGAACCCACCTTCCACTGCTGTATTTACTGCGAGGCATCCTAGTTGGATGCCTAGGGCGGCAAATTCTGGGGGGCGGTAGCGCCCCCCAGCACTAAAATAAATAAATAAAAACAAAAAACCCGGTCCTTTAAAAAAAATAAATAAATAAAGACTGTGCTTGCAGGCAGAGAAGGAGGTGAGAGGGGATCGGAAGATCCCCCCTCACCATCGCTCTGCCTGCCAGGCTGCAAGGGGAGCCGAACAGGCAGCACAGAGAAACCTCCGTGCTGCCTGTTCAGCTCCCCGTGCAGTGTGACACGGAAGTGCCGACAGTCACGTGACGGGCGCGCTGACGTCATACGCGCGCCCGGTCACGTGACCTGTCGGCAAAATCACCAGGAAGCCGAACAGGCAGCATGGAGGGACCATGCTACCTGCCACTAGCCACCAGGGAAAGGTAAGTGCTGATGGGAGTCAGAGTGTGTGTGATGGGAGACAGTGTGTGTGACTGAGTGTGATGGGAGTCAGAGTGTGTGTGATGGGAGACAGTGTGTGTGACTGAGTGTGATGGGAGTCAGAGTGTGTGTGATGGGACACAGTGTGTGTGACTGAGTGTGATGGGAGTCAGAGTGTGTGTGATGGGAGTCAGAGTGTGTGTGATGGGAGACAGTGTGTGTGACTGAGTGTGATGGGAGTCAGAGTGTGTGTGATGGGAGACAGTGTGTGTCACTGAGTGTGATGGGAGTCAGAGTGTGTGTGATGGGAGACAGTGTGTGTGACGGGAGTAGGAGTGTGTGACTGAGTGTGATGGGAGTAGGAGTGTGTGACTGAGTGTGATGGGAGTAGGAGTGTGTGTGTGGTGGGAGTATGAGCTTGATGTGAGTCTGAATGTTATGTGTGATGTGGAGTCATGAAATGGAGGTGATGGGGCATGTCTTAGGTGTGTAACGTGGGTGTGCAGCTTGGGTAGGGGGGTGCCCGGATTTTGTCTGCCTAGGGCAGCACAAAATCAAGATACACCACTGCCACCTTCCCTCTGTACCTGTAACACTGTCGGGAAACTAAGTTAAGTGGGAATGTGTGTGTCTAAGTTGGAGTGTGAGCGTGTGTCTAAGTGTGACTGTGTATGTATGTGTGTCTCTTTAGTGAACTGGAATTTGAAATGTAATACCAGGGTATCCAAACTGAAAGCATAGATTGCTTAGAGAATTTTTCCAGCTTGTCTATTTTGGCCTTAAATTTGAAATTCACTTTAAATAACCCACATGATTTAAATTGTAGAAAATGTTTTGCTGTTTAGCAAAAAGCAAGTATTTTTTTATTTTATTTTGTTTGACATTAGAGAAAAACATATTACGTCAGGCTTGAAAGTCGGAACTGTTTACTACATTTTTTGAATCCCACCACTGGTTGCAGTGTCTATTATTGGTTAAACATAAACTTTCTGTAGGGAGAGTTAGAATGGACTGTTTCTAGATTTCCACTGCCCTGCATCACCAAGTATTGGATAAAATAAAAACAGACCTGGGGTCGTGTATATCAACTTCACTAAAAATCTACAAATATGGGTTTGCCACTGAGAAATTGTATGCAGTTAACCTTTTGTAAATGCGTCCTATACTTAAGAGTAAAGGAGATAAGGCCACCTGGCAGCAAAGCCAATAAAAGGATGAGGCCACATCTTGTGTCCAAAAAAGAAATGCCATGTCCAAGTTGGTCAGTGGAGTTGCCCGGGGGGAGAGGGTTACATTAGTAGCGTAGTACCACAGGAGCGGAATGACATGTCAAGAAGGTATGCAACAGTCAGTCTCATTAATATACCACTGATAATTTGTCCATTAATAGCCACTGATAATTTGTCCATTAATAGTCACTGATAATTTGCTCATTAATACGCCACTGATAATTTGCTCATTAATATGCCACTGATAATTTGCTCATTAATATGCCACTGATAATTTGTCCAATAAGTGACTTCCTGCATAAATATCACACCAAGTTGCTGGCATTTGACGTCACAGAGGCGCATCATAATATATCTCTTATAATGTAATTTGAATTTCAGTAAAGAGGCTTCACAGTTGGACACCAAAAAATGCACATACCGACGTCCGGACCTACTAAACGATACGTAACAGGGCCACCCACATTTTAATCCAACATAGGGCCATGTCTTGCTGTGTAAAATAGTAATTGAGCAGAGCACCCACCTACATTATACAAGAGATGTTTATATAAAATCTCAAAAAGTCAAGGCTGTCATCTCACAGAGCGGTACCCAATCATTGGTGTGTGAATGTGTCAAACAGGTATTGATGTAACACACACAACCTGTTAGGTGAAACCCAGCTCCTCTCAACTAAAAAAATACTTCTCTAAAGTGCCAGCACACAAGTAGATGTACATGTACAGCAACACATTATTTAGATGGTGGTACAGCTGAAATCCCCAGAAATGTGGACATAGGTGTACAGTGTACGACATCTATGTACCTGTGATGAGGATTTTTAACTCTTCATAGGTTCAAACACTGGTTTAGTGTGCAGTAAGTGTAGTATAGGTTCATTTTATGTACGTGTTTTAGAATATACCAGTATTTTCTTTTGTCAGATAGCTGTATGTCAGGCAGTGGTGTATCTTGGTTTTATGCTGCCCGAGGCACACTAAATTCGGGCACCCCCACCCATGTTGCACACTTAGGACATGCACACCCAGGACATGCCCCATCACCACCATTACATGCACACCCAGGACATACCCCATCACCCACATTAAATGCCCAATCCCTCCATTACATGCCACCTTCACCTCTATTACACGCCCCCTTCACCTCCATTACACGCCCCCAGCACTTAAGCTGGGGAGCGCTTTTCCCTGGTGCTGGTGTATAGTGGCAGGCAGCATGGTGCCCTACCATGCTGCCTGTTCGGTGTCCCATGCGGTTTGAGGGTGAGTGCAGACATGTCACGTATCCCAGCGCGTTTCTGACGGCAGAGTGCTGGATCACATGACCTGTCGGCACTCCCCCGCCATACCGCATGGGGACCCGAACAGGCAGCATGGAACTTTGCCCATCTTTCGATCTCCCCAGTCACTGTGTCGGCCAGCAAGTGTTCTTTTTTTCTTTAAAAGGGCATTTTTTTGTTGTTGCCCCAGGCAGACAAGCTCTAGACACTTGCCTTGGCTAAATACAGCACTGATGTCAGTGCTTGACAAATTAGATTTAAATTAGATAAAATCTTGGAAAATTTTTAAAGCAAGTTCCAAAAGTCACTATCATAAAAGGAGAATGTGGTGTGGTCTTAATCCATAAACATACATTAATTACATTTGCACTATTCACACTGACACCCCTAATACGAATGCACATGCTGATACATCCAAAATAAACACACATGTGAGGACACACAAACATCCTGACACACACACCCACTGGCATTCTCACTCATGCACACAGATATGCTGACACATGATAAATACTTATAGCACATGGCAGAAGTTGCACCTTTCTCTTTTATACGCCGCCATTTAAAGGCATGGAGGGGTCACCAAGCCTCCCTTCTCCTCAAGCACATCAGCAGTACCTGTAACAAGGTCCCGTCACTCCTCACAGGTATTTCCCACTGCTACACCTTGGTCTGGAGAGCAGGAGGAACAGGAAGTGGAGGAGGGTTGAATCTGCCATGTTGTTCTCTGCCTTTGTCAGTATCATATAACAGCAGTATCTCTGTTTAAAGAATGGTCCAGGCGCCTGGAACCAGATTCTAGTCCCTGTGGCAACCTGGCACCTGTTATTTATAGAGCCCTGCTTTACGTAATAACACACTTTTTAACTGTTTGAAACCATTTATTATTAACCAGTTTAAAAAAATAGTATTAGTGACTTGTCAGTGATGATACAAAATGGCTGCACCACCAGATGCAAATTTTGAATAAACCCTAGTAGAGTTTTAAGTGACCAGTCACTTTATCAATTAAATCAGCAGGTCCAGGTCCCACACCAAGTACTGTTCGAGATCCTGGTGCAATTTGAGTTCGACCAGCATCTTGGATCAAGCTAACGGGTAAACCTAGCTGTTTAGCGTGCATGAGAAGTTCGACCAAAGCAATTTCATCTGGGGCTTTCACTACCACCTTGGGTTGCCCACAATATTCCCACTGCTTCAACAGTCCATGGTTTTTCTTTAGGAGTTGCTTGTAAGCAGACACTGCAGCATGTGAACATTGTGCAGCTATTTTACCCTTTCCCATCTTCAAATCACTGCGGACAACCAGTATCATTTTGAACTCGCCGCTCTCCCCCATAACACTTTCTTCAATCCCTGCATCATTATCAGCCTTAGATGTGGTGGTCTGCGAGCACCTATACCGTCCACGCATAGTCCAGCCTAAAAAGACACCACATGCTATTCCAGCTGCTAGGGTAAGCGTTCCAGAATTCGATATATAATCCATTTCGAAAGAACCTACAAATTACAGAGGGAATGACATTAGTCTTCTGACTTTGCATAAACATTAATGTAATTCTATTAAAACAGAATACTATGGTCCAATCCTGAAATAAATCCAATTAGTTTGTGTAAATGAACGAGTCCTACAAATATCCAGTAACTTATCTGAACTGGTAATGTAGCCCACTGACTAAAATAGTTTTCCTGACCTGAAATGCCTTTTTTGTACAAAGGGTTAGAATAGAGAATAATTGTCAATAAAATTAATATATTGGGAATAGACCATGACTTTAATAATGATCACACCATTTCAAGACAAAAGGGAATTGTAATCCAACACAGGGCCACATCTTGCTGTGTAAAATAGTAACTGAGCAGAGCACCCACCTACATTGTACAAGAGATGTTTACATAAAATCCCAATAAGACTAAAACGACAAGGGTGTCATCTCACAGAGCGGTACCCAGGCAGTGTGGTCAATCATTGGTGTGTAAATGTGTCAAACAGGTATTAATGTATCACACACAACCTGCTAGTGGAACCCCAACTCCTCTCAACTAAAAGATGTGCTTGGCATATCATACTTCTCTAAAGTGCCAGCACACAAGTAGCTATGTACATGTACAGAAACACATTATTTAGTTTGAGGTACAGCTGAAAGTCAGTAAAACTTCATGACTTTAATGTGGTAATAACTAATATAAGAAAGCAATAAAGCAATCTTTAGTGACTCAGTTTAGATCACTTTTAGACATGGCAGCTGAAGTATTTTGGTTGGATTCCTGCAAATTTGACTAACATCTATAAACCAGACCCAAAATGTTGGAGACAGGCTTACAGCCACACAAAAAAATACACTAAACTTCCACAGTAACTTTCTGATGGGTTAGCCAGTCATAGAAAGTGCAGTGAGCGCTCTTATGCACACAGCTACTCCACTTTTTGAGGGTCAGGAATCTGCCTCATAACCAAGGCAGTATTCTATGTGATTGCTGTGATGACCCATCACATGTAATAACATATTAAAGTCAATGTTCTCAAGCAGTGTCACTTTTCTGTACCTCACATACTGATGTACAAAGGGTGAAAAAACGGTTTTAAAAAATTGTGAAAATGTAATAGTTATCCATTTCAATCCCTTGCGGATCACAGTTCATTACTCTGATCAGTGAGAAAGACAGACTTGGGGGGAGAGGAGAGGGAGACATACATGGGGGAGAGGAATAGACAAACAAGAGGGAGAGGAATAGACAAACATGAAGGAGAGGAATAAACAAACAGGAGGGAGAGGAATAGACAAACAGAGAAACAAAAGAGGGGAAGATAATGGGGGAAAGGAGAAAGACAAAAGGGGGGAAACAGATAAATGGCATGGGGAGAGCAAGACAAACACTGCTGGCATGGGGACAGCGAGGCAGACGGATGGCATAGCGGGAAAGCGAGAAAGACATGGTTGGCATGGGGAAAGAGGGACAGACAGGGAAAGCATAAAGGGAGAGCGCGAAAGACATGGAGGGAGAGTGAGACAGACATTGAATGTGTGATTCTGTGTGAATGTTTGGACGCATGTGACATTGCATGTGTTACACTGTGTGAACATGTGGCTGTATCTGACATTGCGTGTGTGTGTTCATGTGCCTGCATATGTATGTGACACTGAAAGTGCCTGGGGCAGCAAAATATATGTTCGCCTAGAGCATACAAACATAGAAAATAATAAGAACCTACCTTCTTGGGGTGCTTAGTTGAATGGGAAGGTCATTTCTTCCCTCTTGTGGCAATATGGCTTCTTATGCCATATTCAGTTTGAAAAAGTCCTGCGTATAATGTGATTGAAAAATGAAAACGGGGGGACAGAGACCTGTAGCTCAGTTGCATGTGAGGGCATCAGTCCAGTTATGTGGCTGTCATTGCTGTCAACTGTGTGCACCTCACCCTTGTTCTCAGATGAGGGCTGGTAAGGGAGCAGGAAGGAAATTGTCCCCAGGCTGCTCTATAATCTCTCTCAGTAAGCTCATTTTTAAATGTCCCTGTCGGTAACGCTTTTGATCTTTCGATCCAATTGTCTTGTCTGCCTATCAATCTCTGTACGTTGTCAGCAAATCTGTCTTGCATGTCTGTGTGTGTCCAGGGCCGGCCTTTGGGGTGTGCAGCCCAGGGGGCGCCACTTAAAAAAAAAAAGACGTTTTCTGGCAGAGGCACTGGCTGGGAGATCAGAAGATCTCCCCTCATCAGCCCTCGGCTCGGCCGCAGTGGAGGATCCTGGGAGGGGGCGGACCGCACTGAGTGCGAAGGTGAAGGGCAGCCCCCACCCTGTGAAGCAGCGCGGAGTCTGCTTCACAAGGGAACAGCGGGCTGCATAAGCTCCATGTGTGCAACACACACAGAGTTCAGTAAGTGCTGTTCGCATTCCCTGTACATAGTGATCAGGGCAGGATTAAGAGCATCATGGGCCTGGTGCTGAGGATTTTGGTGGGCCTTTTTATGGAATTATATAAAAAGAAAAGCATTTTTTTAGCACAAATTAAATAGTTAAATTATTATTAAAGTGCCATAACAGAAACTTAGTGAAAATATTTTTTTGTAGAAAACAGGTAAATTAAATATAAACATATTATATACAACATTCACAACAACCATTTTGTTTACACATAAAGTAACCATATAAACAAATTAAATGTAAATGTAAATGTAAATTGTACATGGCTCAAACAAATAAGTTCCTTAAAGTGTTACTCCAAGCATCATAATAACTACAGCCTGCTGTCATGGTTCCAAGAGTAACTTAAAAACGCACAGTGATATTCACTGAACTCTATACTATGTTTTAATGTAAATGAATCACACTGGCAGATTAAAATTAAGCTACACATTCACTTTTAGTGCTTTGTTGCTTGTAAATTCTTCAGCAATCCATTTTCAATGAGGAACAGAGAGAGTCCATTTAAACGCTCCTGACTCGTGTAACATCTTAGTTCATTTTTCACAAGTTTTAATATTGAAAAGACCATAAACCACTTCACAACGTTAGGACGTACCATGATTTTAAGTGCCTTAACACCTTCGCGACAAAGGACGTGCCAGCACGTCCTGGGAGAAACTCCCTTAACGACAAAGGACGTGCCTGGCATTTCTGTTTTGGAGCACCCACGATCGCCCCATGGAGCGATCGTGGGGAGCCATATTGACGAGGCATGCTGATCCGTCAATATGGCTAAGCCCTCTGCCGGTCTGAGCTTCGGAAGTGAAAGTAACTTCACTTCCGTCGCTCTGAATATGCTACTTGACTGCCCCTAGTGGTAGTTAAGTAGCATTGCAATGGAAAATATTTAAAATTCATATATAATTAATTAAAAACAGGTTATATAGCTATATTAGCCTATAGGGTTAAAATTAAATTATTTTTAGCATGAGGGATAGGGTTAAAATTAAATTAAATTAAAATTAAAAAATATTAAGGGATATAATAAGGATTAGAGTTGGGGTTAAATTTAGTGTTAGGGTTACATTTTGGGTTCGGGTGGGGGTCAAAAGGTCAATATAGGAAAAAATCAAAAAACACTTTTTGGTTTTTGCCCCATAACTCGCAAAAAAATACCGAAAAATATGGAAACATGCATATACCCCCTCCACACACACACCTCACATATACCCCCTCCACACACACACACCTCACATATACCCCCTCCACACACACACACCTCACATATACCCCCTCCACACACACACACCTCACATATACCCCCTCCACACACACACACACCTCACATATACCCCCTCCACACACACACACCTCACATATACCCTTTCCACACACACACACCTCACACATACCCCCCCACCTCACATATACACACGTCACTTAATTAATTAATTTTAAGGAGCAAGCAAAAACATTTAGTCAGACAAATCTATAATGCAAACACACACCCGCACCCCATATACACACACACACGCACCTCACACACACCTAACACGAACCCACACACGTCGCATACACACGCACTCCCCACGATGAGCTGTGCTCGGATCCTACCTGTCAGATGAGGCCACTTTGAGTGACTGTGTATACATGTGTGTGTGTGCAGTTAATGTGACCGCTGCACATTAGTGTCAATTACATTTCATATACACACACATATATGTATATAATTATATATATTATTCTCTGAATGAATGAAAAATTTATGCGGCCCACGCACACATACATTTCTATCGAAGTGGCCCTTAGCAGAATAAAGTTGGACACCCCTGCAGTAGGGGATAACCATATCATATAAAAAAAACATCCCCATGAGACAAGACAGATGAGAGGAATGAATGAAGGTGAGAGAATATTTATACAACATATATATTTGGCTGTTTTATACAATATTAATAGAATATATTTATATGGCTGTTTTATAGATTATATATATATATATATACACACACATTATATATATATATATATATATATATATATATATATAGCTGGTATATATAATATTTATATTATATATATATATTTGGGGGGCCTATAAAAGTGGCTGGGGGGGGTGCACACGTGTGCACACAGAGACAACCTTACACACACAATCAGACTTACACATAGTCATACAGACACACTTACTTACATACATACATTTACACAGAGAGAAGTTTTATTTAAGTTTTTGTTTGTCCCCCCTCCCCGCAAAATTACCTCGTTTGCGGCTAGTTCCTATGCAGTAGAAGGACCCTGGTGACGTCAGAAGACCATGTGATATGGTCACATGGTACAGAGTACAGGAAGCAACAAAGTGGGAGATTGTTGGGCTGTGCTGGGCTTATTTCTGGTGCTGCTGCTGTTGCTTATGGGATGTGAGGGTTTTGAGGAAAGCAGTAATATTTTACAAAACATCTTATTGGCATGACAGCAAAATACTTTTAAAGCAGACCACTGCAGTCATTAGGAAAAAGGAGAACATTATGGAAGCTGAGGAAAACATGAACCTCAAAGATAAGTCAATTTTATTTCAAATGTTTATCTTTTTTTTTTCTCCAAAAATTATGCAGTTATGTCGATCCAATTGTCAGTGTCAGTGTGTGTGTCTCCCATCCACTCCATGTCAGTGTGTGTTTGTGTCTCCCATCCATTCAGTGTCAGTGTGTGTGTGTGTCTCCCATGCACTCAGTGTATGTGTGTGTCTCCCATGCACTCAGTGTATGTGTGTGTCTCCCATGCACTCAGTGTATGTGTGTGTCTCCCATGCACTCAGTGTATGTGTGTGTCTCCCATGCACTCAGTGTATGTGTGTGTCTCCCATGCACTCAGTGTATGTGTGTGTCTCCCATGCACTCAGTGTATGTGTGTGTCTCCCATGCACTCAGTGTATGTGTGTGTCTCCCATGCACTCAGTGTATGTGTGTGTCTCCCATGCACTCAGTGTATGTGTGTGTCTCCCATGCACTCAGTGTATGTGTGTGTCTCCCATGCACTCAGTGTATGTGTGTGTCTCCCATGCACTCAGTGTATGTGTGTGTCTCCCATGCACTCAGTGTATGTGTGTGTCTCCCATGCACTCAGTGTATGTGTGTGTCTCCCATGCACTCAGTGTATGTGTGTGTCTCCCATGCACTCAGTGTATGTGTGTGTCTCCCATCTACTCAGTGTATGTGTGTGTCTCCCATCTACTCAGTGTCAGTGTGCGTGTGTGTCTCCCATGCACTCAGTGTCAGTGTGCGTGTGTTTCTCCCATCCACTCAGTGTCAGTGTGCGTGTGTTTCTCCCATCCACTCAGTGTCAGTGTGCGTGTGTGTCTCCCATCCACTCAGTGTCAGTGTGCGTGTGTGTCTCCCATCCACTCAGTGTCAGTGTGCGTGTGTGTCTCCCATCCACTCAGTGTCAGTGTGCGTGTGTGTCTCCCATCCACTCAGTGTCAGTGTGCGTGTGTGTCTCCCATCCACTCAGTGTCAGTGTGCGTGTGTGTCTCCCATCCACTCAGTGTCAGTGTGCGTGTGTGTCTCCCATCCACTCAGTGTCAGTGTGGGTGTGTCTCCCATCCACTCAGTGTCAGTGTGCGTGTGTCTCCCATCCACTCAGTGTCAGTGTACGTGTGTGTCTCCCATCCACTCAGTGTCAGTGTGCGTGTGTGTCTCCCATCCAGTCAGTGTACGTGTGCGTGTGTGTCTCCCATCCACTCAGTGTCAGTGTACGTGTGTGTCTCCCATCCACTCAGTGTCAGTGTACGTGTGTGTCTCCCATCCACTCAGTGTCAGTGTACGTGTGTGTCTCCCATCCACTCAGTGTCAGTGTCAGTGTACGTGTGTGTCTCCCATCCACTCAGTGTCAGTGTCAGTGTGCGTGTGTGTCTCCCATCCACTCAGTGTCAGTGTGCGTGTGTGTCTCCCATCCACTCAGTGTCAGTGTGCGTGTGTGTCTCCCATCCACTCACTCAGTGTCAGTGTATGTGTCTCCCACACACACCTCACATTTACACCCCCCCCACACACCTCACATATACCCGCCCCCACACACACCTCGCATATACCCGCCCCCACACACACCTCACATATACACCCCCCCACACACACCTCACATATACACCCCCCTACACACACCTCACATATACACCCCCCCACACACAGACCTCGCATATACACGCCCCCCCACACACCTTGCATATACACCCCACACACCTCGCATATACACCCCACACACACACTCACCTCACCTCACATATACACCCCCCCACACACACCTCACATTTACACACCCCACACACACCTCACATTTACACACCCCACACACACCTCACATTTACACCCCCCCACATACCTCACATATACCCGCCCCCACACACACCTCGCATATACCCGCCCCCACACACACCTCGCATATACACGCCCCCACACACCTCGCATATACACGCCCCCACACACACACCTCGCATATACACCCCCCCCACACACCCCTCACATATACAACACCCCCACACACCCCTCACATATACAACACCCCCACACACCCCTCACATATACACCACCCCCACACACACACACCCCTCACATATACACCACCCCCACACACACACACCCCTCACATATACACCACCCCCACACACACACACCCCTCACATATACACCCCCCCCACACACACACACCCCTCACATATACACCCCCCCACACACACACACCCCTCACAGATACACCCCCCCCACACACACACACCCCTCACATATACACCCCCCACACACACACACACCCCTCACAGATACACCCCCCCCCCACACACACACCCCTCACAGATACACCCCCTCACAGATACACCCCCCCCCCCACACACACACCCTCACAGATACACCCCCCCCCCCACACACACACACACCCTCACAGATACACCCCCCCACACACACACACCCCTCACAGATACACCCCCCCCACACACACACACCCCTCACAGATACACCCCCCCCCCCCACACACACACACCCCTCACAGATACACCCCCCCCACACACACACACCCCTCACAGATACACCACCCCCCCACACACACACCCCCCCCTCACAGATACACCCCCCCCACACACACACCCCTCACAGATACACCCCCTCACAGATACACCCCCCCCACACACACACACACCCTCACAGATACACCCCCCCCCCACACACACACACACACCCCTCACAGATACACCCCCCCACACACACACCCCCCCCTCACAGATACACCCCCCCCCCCACACACACACACACCCCCTCACAGATACACCCCCCCCCCACACACACACCCCCTCACAGATACCCCCCCCCCCCCACACACACCCTCACAGATACACCCCCCCCACACACACACACACACCCCTCACAGATACACCCCCCCACACACACACCCCCCCCTCACAGATACACCCCCCCCCACACACACACCCCTCACAGATACACCCCGCACACACACACCCCTCACAGATACACCCCCCCACACACACCCCTCACAGATACACCCCCCCACACACACACACCCTTACAGATACACCCCCCCCCACACACACACACACACACCCCTCACAGATACACCCCGCACACACACCCCTCACAGATACACCCCGCACAGATACACCCCGCACATACACACCCCTTACAGATACACCCCCCCACGCACACACACACCCCTTACAGATTCACCCCCCCCCACACACACACACACCTTACAGATACACCCCCCCCACACACACACACACCTTACAGATACACCCCCCCCCCACACACACACACCCCTTACAGATACACCCCTCCCACACACACACACCCCTCACATATACACCCCCCCCACACACACACACCCCTCACATATACACCCCCCACACACACACACCCCTCACATATACACCCCCCCCACACACACACCCCTCACATATACACCCCCCCACACACACACACACCCCTAACATATACACCCTCCCCACACACACACACACCTCTCACAGATACACCCCCCCACACACACCCCTCACAGATACACCCCCCCCCCCCACACACACCCTCACAGATACACACCCTCACAGATACACCCCCCCCACACAAAAACACACACACCCTCACAGATACACCCCCCCACACAAAAACACACACACCCTCACAGATACACCCCCCCCACACACACACACACCCCTCACAGATACACCCCCCCCCACACACACACACCCCTCACAGATACACCCCCCAAACACACACACACACCCCTCACAGATACACCCCGCACACACACACACCTCTCACAGATACACTCCACACACCCTTCACAGATACACCCCCCATAGATACACACACACACCTCACAGATACACCCCCCACACACACACACACACCCTCACAGATACACCCCACACACACACACACACACACACCCTCACAGATACACCCCCCCACACACACACACACCCTCACAGATACACCCCCCCACACACACACACCCTCACAGATACACCCCCCCCACACACACACACACCCTCACAGATACACCCCCCCCCCACACACACCCCCTCACAGATACACCCCCCCACACACACACACACCCCTCACAGATACACCCCACACACACACACACCTCGCATATACACCTCACACACGCACACACGCACACCTCGCATATACACCTCACACACGCACACACACCTCGCATATATACCTCACACACACACACACACACCTCGCATATACACCCCCCCACACACACTCACCTCGCATATACACCCCCCCACACACACTCACCTCGCATATACACCCCCCCACACACACTCACCTCGCATATACACCCCCCCACACACACTCACCTCGCATAAACACCCCCCCACACACACTCACCTCGCACATACACCCTCACACATACATCCCCCATACACAGATCTCACATATACACCCCCCACAGAACTCATATATACACCCCCCCCACACACCTCACATATACACCCCCCACACACACACACCTCACATATACCCCCCCCACACACACCTCACATATACACCCCCCCACACACACCTCACATATACACCCCCCCACACACACACCTCGCATATACACCCCCCCACACACACACCTCGCATATACACCTCTCACACACACACCCCTCACAGATACACCCCCCCCACACACACCCCTCACAGATACACCCCCCCCACACACACACACACCCTCACACACACACACCCCTCACAGATACACACCCGTCACACACACACACCCCTCACAGATACACCCCCCCACACTCACACACCCCTCACAGATACACCCCGCACACATACACCCCCCCACACCCACACCCCTTACAGGAACACCCCCCCCCCCCACACACACACACCCCTCACAGATACACCCTTCACAGATACACCCCCCCACACACACCCCTCACAGATACACCCCCCCCCACACACACACACCCCTCACAGATACATCACCCCCATACACAACCCTCACAGATACACACACCCCCATACACAACCCTCACAGATACACACACCCCCATACACAACCCTCACAGATACACCCCTCACAGATACACCCCCCCCACACACACACCCCTCACAGATACACCCCTCACAGATACACCCCCCCCCCCACACACACACCCCTCACAGATACACCCCCCCACACACACACCCCTCACAGATACACCCCCACACACACACAACCCTCACAGATACACCCCCCACACACACAACCCTCACAGATACACCCCCCCACACACAACCCTCACAGATACACACACCCCCATACACAACCCTCACAGATACACCCCTCACAGATACACCCCCCCACACACACACCCCTCACAGATACACCCCCCCACACACACACACACCCCTCACAGATACATCACCCCCATACACAACCCTCACAGATACACACACCCCCATACACAACCCTCACAGATACACACACCCCCATACACAACCCTCACAGATACACCCCTCACAGATACACCCCCCCCCCCACACACACACCCCTCACAGATACACCCCCCCCCACACACACACCCCTCACAGATACACCCCCCCCCACACACACACCCCTCACAGATACACCCCCCCACACACACACCCCTCACAGATACACCCCCCCACACACACAACACACACAGATACACCCCCCCACACACACAACCCTCACAGATACACCCCCCCACACACAACCCTCACAGATACACCCCCCCCACACACACAACCCTCACAGATACACACCCCCCATACACACCCCCCATACACAACCCTCACAGATACACCCCTCACAGATACACCCCCCCACACACACACCCCTCACAGATACACCCCTCACAGATACACCCCCCCACACACACACCCCTCACAGATACACCCCCCCACACACACACCCCTCACAGATACACCCCCCCACACACACACACCCCTCACAGATACACCCCCCCACACACACACACCCCTCACAGATACACCCCCCCACACACACACACCCCTCACAGATACACCCCACCACACACACACACCCCTCACAGATACACCCCCCCACACACACACACCCCTCACAGATACACCCCCCCACACACACACACCCCTCACAGATACACACACCCCTCACAGATACACACCCCCCACACACACACCCCTCACAGATACACCCCCCCACACACACACCCCTCACAGATACACCCCCCCACACACACACCCCTCACAGATACACCCCCCCACACACACACACCCCTCACAGATACACCCCCCACACACACACACCCCTCACAGATACACCCCCCCACACACACACCCCTCACAGATGCACCCCCCCACACACACACCCCTCACAGATGCACCCCCCCACACACACACCCCTCACAGATGCACCCCCCCCCCACACACACACCCCTCATTGATACACCCCGCACACACACACCCCTCACAGATGCACCCCGCACACACACCCCTCACAGATGCACCCCGCACACACACCCCTCACAGATGCACCCCCCCCCACACACACCCCTCACAGATGCACCCCCCCCACACACACACACCCCTCACAGATACACCCCACACACACACACCCCTCACAGATACACCCCCCACACACACACACCCCTCACAGATACACCCCCCCACACACACACCCCTCACAGATGCACCCCCCCACACACACACCCCTCACAGATGCACCCCCCCACACACACACCCCTCACAGATGCACCCCCCCCCCACACACACACCCCTCATTGATACACCCCGCACACACACACCCCTCACAGATGCACCCCGCACACACACCCCTCACAGATGCACCCCCCCCCACACACACCCCTCACAGATGCACCCCCCCCACACACACCCCTCACAGATACACACTCACCTCACATATATACACACCTCACATATACACCCCCCACACACACCCCTGACAGATACACCCCCCCACACACACACACACACCCTCACAGATACACCCCCCACACACACCCCTCACAGATACACCCCCCCACACACACACACACACCCTCACAGATACACCCCCCCCCCCACACACACACACCCTCACAGATACACCCCCCCACACACACACACACCCTCACAGATACACCCCCCCCACACACACACCCCCTCACAGATACACACCCCCCATAGATACACACACCCCTCACAGATACACCCCCCCACACACACACACACACCCTCACAGATACACCCCCCCACACACACACACCCCCTCACACACCCCTTACAGATACACCCCCTCACACACCCCTTACAGATACACCCCCCCCCCCACACACACACCCCTTACAGATACACCCCCCCCCACACACACACCCCTTACAGATACACCCCCCCCACACACACACCCCTTACAGATACACCCCCCCACACACACACCCCTTACAGATACACCCCCCCACACACACACACCCCTCACAGATACACCCCCCCCACACACACACCCCTTACACACACCCCCCCCACACACACACCCCTTACAGATACACCCCCCCCCCCACACACACCCCTTACAGATACACCCCCCCACACACACACACCCCTTACAGATACACCCCCCCCACACACACACACCCCTTACAGATACACCCCCCCCACACACACACACCCCTTACAGATACACCCCCCCACACACACACACCCCTCACAGATACACCCCCCCCCCCCACACACACACCCCTCACAGATACACCCCCCCACACACACACACCCCTCACAGATACACCCCCCCACACACACACACCCCTCACAGATACACCCCCACACACACACACACCCCTCACAGATACACCCCCACACACACACACACCCCTCACAGATACACCCCCCCACACACACACACACCCCTCACAGATACACCCCCACACAAACACACACCCCTCACAGATACACCCCCACACACACACACACCCCTCACAGATACACCCCCACACACACACACACACACCCCTCACAGATACACCCCCCACACACACCCCTCACAGATACACCCCCCCCCCACACACACACACACCTCTCACAGATACACTCCACACACCCTTCACAGATACACCCCCCCCACACACACACACCCCTTACAGATACACCCCCCCCCCACACACACACCCCTTACAGATACACCCCCCCACACACACACACCCCTTACCGATGCACCCCCCCCACACACACCCCTTACAGATACACCCCCCCCACACACACCCCTCACAGATGCACCCCCCCACACACACCCCTCAGATACACACACTCACCTCACATATAAACACACACCTCACATATTCACACCTCACATATACACCCCCCACACACACCTCTCACAGATACACTCCACACACCCTTCACAGATACACCCCCCATAGATACACACATCCCTCACAGATACACCCCCCCCACACACACACACACCCTCACAGATACACCCGCCCCCACACACACACACACCCTCACAGATACACCCCCCCCCACACACACACACCCTCACAGATACACCCTCACAGATACACCCCCCCCCACACACACACACCCCCTCACAGATACACCCCCCACACACACACACACACCCCCTCACAGATACACCCCCCACACACACACACACACCCTCACAGATACACCCCCCCCACACACACACACACCCTCACAGATACACCCCCCCACACACACACACCCCTCACAGATACACCCCGCACACACACACACACACACACACACACACCCCTCACAGATACACACACACACACACCCCTCACAGATACACCCCCCACACACACACCCCTCACAGATACACCCCCCCCCACACACACCCCTCACAGATACACACCCCTTACAGATACACACACCCCCCCCTTACAGATACACCCCCCCACACACACACCCCTTACAGATACACACCCCCCACACACACACCCCTCACAGATACACCCCCCCCACACACACCCCTCACAGATACACACCCCTTACAGATACACACACCCCCCCCTTACAGATACACCCCCCCACACACACACCCCTTACAGATACACCCCCCCCACACACACACCCCTTACAGATACACCCCCCCCACACACACACACCCCTTACAGATACACCCCCCCACACACACACCCCTTACAGATACACCCCTCACAGATGCACCCCTCACAGATGCACCCCCCCACACACACCCCTCACAGATACACCCCCCCCACACACACACACCTCTCACAGATACACTCCACACACCCTTCACAGATACACCCCACACACACACACACCCTTCACAGATACACCCCCCATAGAAACACACACCCCTCACAGATACACCCCCCCCCCACACACACACACCCTCACAGATACACCCCCCCCACACACACACCCCCCTCACAGATACACCCCCCCACACACACACACCCCTCACAGATACACCCCGCACACACACACCCCTCAGATACACCCCCCCTCACAGATACACCCCCCCACACACACACCCCTCAATGATACACCCCGCACACACACACACCCTTACAGATACACCCCCCCCCACACACACACACCCTTACAGATACACCCCCCCACACACACACACCCTCACAGATACACCCCCCCCACACACACCCCCCCTCACAGATACACCCCCCCACACACACACACCCCTCACAGATACACCCCGCACACACACACCCCTCAGATACACCCCCCCTCACAGATACACCCCCCCCCACACACACCCCTCAATGATACACCCCGCACACACACACACCCTTACAGATACACCCCCCCCCACACACACACACCCTTACAGATACACCCCCCCACACACACACACACCCCTTACAGATACACCGCCCCACACACACCCCCACCCCTTACAGATACACCCCCCCCACACACACATACACCCCCCCCACACACACCCCTCACAGATACACCCCACACACACACACACACACACACACACACCCTCACAGATACACCCCACACACACACACACACCCCTCACAGATACACCCCCCCACACACACACACACCCCTCACAGATACACCCCGCACACACACACCCCTCAGATACACCCCCCCCTCACAGATACACCCCCCCACACACACACCCCTCACAGATACACCCCGCACACACACACACCCTTACAGATACACCCCCCCACACACACACACACACCTTACAGATACACCGCCCCACACACACCCCCACCCCTTACAGATACACCGCCCCACACACACCCCCACCCCTTACAGATACACCCCCCCACACACACACACACCCCTTACAGATACACCCCCCCACACACACACACACCCCTTACAGATACACCCCCCCACACACACATACACCCCCCCCACACACACCCCTCACAGATACACCCCACACACACACACACCTCGCATATACACCTCACACACACACACACACACACCTTGCATATATACCCCCCCACACACACTCACCTCGCATATACACCCCCCCACACACACTCACCTCGCATATACACCCCCCCACACACACTCACCTCGCATATACACCCCCCCACACACACTCACCTCGCATATACACCCCCCCACACACACTCACCTCGCATATACACCCCCCCACACACACTCACCTCGCATATACAACCCCCCACCAACACTCACCTCGCATATACACCCCCCCACACACACTCACCTCGCATATACACCCCCCCACACACACTCACCTCGCATATACACCCTCACACATACATCCCCCCCACACACAGATCTCACATATGCACCCCCCACAGACCTCATATATACACCCCCCACAGACCTCATATATACACCCCCCACAGACCTCATATATACACCCTCCACAGACCTCATATATACACCCCCCACAGACCTCATATATTACACCCCCCACAGACCTCACATATATACCCCCCCGACACACCTCACATATACACCCCCCCCCCACACACCTCGCATATACACCCCCCCACACACACCTCGCATATACACCCCCCCACACACACCTCGCATATACACCCCCCCACACACACCTCGCATATACACCCCCCACACACACCTTGCATATACACCCACCACACGCACCTTGCATATACACCCACCACACACACCTTGCTGATACACCCCCCACACACCTCGCATATACACCTCACACACACCCCCTCACAGATACACCCCCCCACACACACACCCCTCACAGATACACCCCTCACAGATACATCCCTCACAGATACATCCCTCACAGATACATCCCTCACAGATACACACCCCTCACACATACACACCCCTCACACACACACACCCCTCACAGATACACCCCCCCACACTCACACACCCCTCACAGATACACCCCGCACACATTCACCCCCCCACACACACACCCCTTACAGGTACACCCCCCCACACACACACACACCCCTCACAGATACACCCCTCACAGATACACACCCACCCACACACACCCCTCACAGATACACCCCCCCACACACACACACACCCCTCACAGATACACCCCCCCCCACACACACCCCTCACAGATACACCCCCCCCCACACACAACCCTCACACACACACACATCCCTCACAGATACACAACCCTCACAGATACACAACCCTCACAGATACACAACCCTCACAGATACACAACCCTCACAGATACACCCCCCCACACACACACCTCTCACAGATACACCCCCCCCCACACTCAAACCCCCACAGATACACCCCCCCACACACACACACCCCTCACAGATACACCCCCCTCACACACACACCCCTCACAGATACACCCCCCCACACACACACACACACACCCCTCACAGATACACCCCCCCACACACACACACACCCCTCACAGATACACCCCCCCACACACACACACACCCCTCACAGATACACCCCCCCACACACACACACACCCCTCACAGATACACCCCCCCCCACACACACACACCCCTCACAGATACACCCCCCCACACACACACACACCCCTCACAGATACACCCCTCACAGATACACCCCGCACACACACACCCCTCACAGATACACCCCCCCACACACACACACCCCTCACAGATACACCCCCCCCCACACACACACCCCTCACAGATACACCCCTCACAGATACACCCCGCACACACACACCCCTCACAGATACACCCCCCCGCACACACACACCCCTCACAGATACACCCCCCCCCACACACACCCCCCTTACAGATACACCCCCCCCCCACACACACACCCCTTACAGATACACCCCCCACACACACACACCCCTTACAGATACACCCCCCCACACACACACACCCCTTACAGATACACCCCCCCCCACACACACACCCCTTACAGATACACCCCCCCCCACACACACACCCCTTACAGATACACCCCCCCCACACACACACCCCTTACAGATACACCCCCCCCCACACACACACCCCTTACAGATACACCCCCCCCCCACACACACACCGCTTACAGATACACCCCCCCACACACACACACCCCTTACAGATACACCCCCCCACACACACACACCCCTTACAGATACACCCCCCCCCCACACACACACCCCTCACAGATCCACCCCCCACACACACCCCTCACAGATCCACCCCCCACACACACCCCTCACAGATGCACCCCCCCCACACACCCCCCTCACAGATGCACCCCCCACACCCACCCCTCACAGATGCGCACCCCCCACACACACCCCTCACAGATGCACCCCCCCACACACACCCCTCACAAATGCACCCCCCCACACACACCCCTCACAGATGCACCCCCCCCACACACACCCCTCACAGATGCACCCCCCCACACACACCCCTCACAGATGCACCCCCCCCACACACACCCACCTCACATATATACACACTCCTCACATATACACCCCCTACACACGTACACCCCTCACAGACACACAACTCATATATACACCACCATACCTCACATATAACCCTCCACACACACCTCACCTATACATCCCCACACACACACCTTACACCTCACATATATACCCCCCCAGAGAAACATACACACCTCTCACAAAATTCATTTTAGGTGCCAGCAAAAAAATGTAGGAACCAGACAAATCAATCACGAACACACCTCACACATGCATACACATAATTCATTTTAGGTGCCAGCAAAAACATTTAGGAACCAGACAAGCAATCAAGCACACACTACACTCACCTCGCATATGCACCCCCCCCTCCACACTCACCTCGTATATACACCCCCCCACACAATCACCTCGCATATACACCCCCCCACATTCACACCTCGCATATACACCCCCCCACACACACACCTCGCATATACACCCCCCCACACACACACCTCGCATATACACCCCCCCACACACACACCTCGCATATACACCCCCCCACACACACACCTCGCATATACACCCCCCCACACACACACCTCTCATATACACCCCACACACACACACCTCGCATATACACCCCCCCACACACCCCTTGCATATACCCCCCCACACACAAACCTCGCATATATACCCCCCTTACACACACACACACACACACCTCGCATATATCCCCCCACACACACCTCGCATATACACCCCCCCCACACACCCACACACCAACACCTCGCTTATACACTACATACACACCAACACCTCACATGTTCACCTCCACACACATATACACACCTCACGTAATTAATTAATTAGGACCCAGACAAATCTATCACGCAAACATACATACACACACACCTCACATATACACACCTCACACATCTCACATATACACACATCATTTTTAGATTGAGTAGCGCATTCCAAGTTGTTAATGTCACTGGGATGGGTATGATCACATTAATGATGTTATTTAATTGGCTCCCTATTCTTTTTATTTTGGGGCATTTCCACCATATATGGATGTTGTCTCCTCCTTACTACACAACCTCTAAACCAATTTTCATTAGCGTCAGCATACATTTTGGTTAATAAAGTTGGCACCAGATACGTCCTGTGTAACAGTTTAAATTCTTGTTTGTTGAAGGTGACTGACACAGAATATTTTGATGTCTCTTCTATCGGTTCATCTATATCCTTCTGCCATCTATACCTGCACAAATTGCTTATTGTTTATATTGAACTATTTGAGTCCATAGATCCAGTGTTTTAGATATCTTTCAAAATCTGTGTACTTATCAGTAATAAGATGTCCTAGATATCTGAATGAGAAATTTGATAAATTATTATAATTTTCCTCTGTAATGTAATTTCTATCATTTAGTTTTGTCATAAATTCATGGTATGCCAAGATGTTGTTGTTTGCAATAAAATCTTTCATTTTATAAAAGCCTTTATCAGTCAGAACTTTACTTGTGTCAAACACTATTTGCTGGTATAAATTCTAAAAGGGATGACAATTTGCTTCTCAGAAAGATAAATGTTTTAGAATATCTGATTTTGAACCACATTTTTCAACTGTGGAATGTGCTCTTGGGTAGATTTCGGTTTTTCAAGAGATTAACTCTTGGAAGCCACATTAAATAACTAAAACTGTTACCATTACAAAAACTATATTCATGTTCTGCTCATTTTGGAGTGTGTACAGTTATATCATTATTATATATATATGATACAAATGCAATAGGTTTTTCTGCTTGACATCCTATGTAGTAATTATAGATATTAGGTAGGTTCTGTCCACCATGTTTTTTTTTTATCCCTAAATAGAATGTCCTGTGAAATGCGTGGTTTTTAATATTCCAAATAAACTTTATGATGTTTCTCTGAAGATCTTCTAGGGTCAACTTAGTAATAATTACTGGTAAGCTTTTAAAATAATATAACAATTTTGGAAGCAATGTAATTTTAATTGTATTTATTTTTCCTAATGATTGCTACTTTTCAAGAATTTTTGTACATTTTTTAAATAAATCTGTATAATTTAATTTGTATAGGTTGCTATATTTATTGCTAAAAATGATTCCTAAGCATGCAATTTATTTATTATTTAAGTTATATTTAAAATTGTATTTGATATTTTTATATTCACGGTCATTAAGGTTAATAATGAAAAATTCAGATTTAAGCATAGCCCCACTTAGGGGTTTGGTCGCTCTGACCGTCGGCAATCATTGGGCGCTACGCTCATTGGTCCAGCATTTAAAGGGACTCAACCCTGCCTACCTCCAGTTCATTGGTTGCTCCTTTCCCCATCAACTTTGCCATTGGTTTCCTGATTACTGGTGCCAGATTTAATGGGATTAAGTATTGTATGAAGTTAATTTTGTTTGTATTGTTCACTGACCAGTTTATCAAGGTGTACAAACATATAAATATATTGTACTGTTTGTAATAAAGTGTTGTTCTGCATTTTTACCCTCTATTCTTGTCGTGCCAATTATTTTGAGGGGACCTTTACATCGAAGGGATAACATACTGGAGGGTTCCTGTGGATTAACGGTCTAATATAATTGATGTGCCCAGGGAGTCTGTTACACTTCCCATTTATTAAAGTCTAAAATTCTCAATTTCAGAAGCCAAATGTTCTGTGATGTATGCCATAAATATAATAACAGCCATTGAACCTTTTTTCATTCTCCCAAAATTCATGACTACAGTTCCCTGTAAAAATTGCCCTCTATGGGGGCTATTCACTAAAATGTGAGATGAACATTTAATCCCCCCAATAAGCTATACATTGTGCAGGGGCAAACATGGACAATTTGCTTAGCAGGGGAAACAAACCAGGTTTGTACATGCACAATGTAGAGCTAAACTGGTGACATGAAATATGCATCTCAACTAACCTGGAACTCACCTTTTAGTGAACAGACCCTTATGAGTCCAGGGCAGGTGGAAAGATATTGGAGTCTGAAAACAAATCAGACCAGTACCCATGAACTAAACAGTAATTATAGGTATAAAATGATACTGCTGAAGAAAAATAAAATCTTAATAATGTTTCAGTGTGATCCTATGAATTTTATTTAGAAACAATGGCATGAAAATGGGCATCTGTGCCATATATCCTCAGCCTTCCATGGGTCTATACACACCAAGTTCTCCACTGCAATGACTTATATCACTTTCTACATTGACATGTATCACCACCACCCCTATATATGCACTTGCCCACCATATTCCACTCTGCTACAGCTTTACCAAGTTGGGATACAACTCGATCTCCCAGCAGAACCCAGCATCATCCAGTGCTCCACATGAGTTAAAATCAGTCCTTTTATTTGCTGAGAAATTTGCAACCAATAAGGGGTCATTGTCAATATAAGACTACTATCCCTGTAATAGACAATTATTAGCTTAAAGGTGTAAACGTCCATTTGCTAGATTGGAGTTCTCACTGTGAACGTCTAGGACAGTGGTGGTTTACCTATGGCATGCATGCCACAACTGGCACGCCAAGCCCTCAGTTGTGACACGCAGCCAGGTTCAGCTCTCAACCACTTGTCTGCTCCATCTGAGAGGATCAGGCATCACTGGTTAAATAACGGGGGCCACTGGTCATCTGTTTCTTCTCCAGATAGTCATGCTTTCTGACTTGAACGCTTCTCCACATAGCGTGCATGTGTCGGATTGTCGAGGGAAGAAGCAGATGACCAGCCTTTACCCACTGATGCCTGCTCCTCTTGGACGGAGCAGACAAGCAGTGAGAGGTGAACCTGGCTGTGTGTGTTTCAGTATGAGTATATGTATGTGTATGCGGTGTTGGCACTTTGAGGTCTGCAAATTGGGTTCGGACAAAAATTGGGCACTCTGACCCAAAAACATTCACCATCACTGTTCTAGGACCTATCCCTGTAAAAGGACCTTTTGTAGCTGACAGTTCAAAGGTCCTTCTACTGGCTAGGAACTATCTTTCTCACTGTGAACTGTCTAGTTCCTACCTGTGTTGGCTGAAGGTATAAAGGTCCCTTAGCAGTATAAGAACTAGGCATTACTGTCCCAGCAAAGGACCTATGTTAGATTGAGGTATAAAGGTCTTTTTACTGTATAGGAGGTAGCTTTTTCACTGTGAACCGTCTGGTTCCTATCCCTGTAAAGGACCCATGTTAGCTGGAGGTATAAAGGTCCTTCTACCTCATAGGAACTAGCTTTCTCACCATGAATTGTCTATTTCCTATCCCTGCAAAGGACGCATGTTAGCTGGAGGTATAAAGGTCCTTATACTGGATAGGAACAAGCTTTCACACTGTGAATTGTCTAGTTCCTATCCCTGTAAATGACCTGTGTTAGCTGAAGGCATAAATGTCCCTTAGCAGTATAAGAACTAGGTATTATGATCCCTACAAAGGACCTGTGTTAGCCAGAGGTATAAAGGTCATTCTATTGGATAGGAACTAGCTTTTTCACTGTGAACCGTCTGGTTCCTACCCCTGTACAGGACCAATGTTAGCTGGAGGTATAAAGGTCCTTCTACCTCATAGGAACTAGCTTTCTTGCCGTGAATTGACTATTTCCTATCCCTGTAAAGGACCCGTGTCAGCTGGAGGTTTAAAGGTCCTTGTACTGGATAGGAACAAGCTTTCACACTGTGAATTGTCTAGTTCCTATCCCTGTAAATGACCTGTGTTAGCTGAAGGCATAAATGTCCTTTAGCAGTAAAAGAACTAGGTATTATGATCCCTACAAAGGACCTGTGTTAACCAGAGGTATAAAGGTCATTCTATTGGATAGGAACTAGCTTTCCCACTGCGAGTTTTCCAGTTCCTATCCTTTAACAGGACCTGATGATAACTAGGGGGAAAAGTCCTTTGGCAGGATAGGAACTAACTCTCTCCCTGTGAGTCGGCTAGTTCCAATCCCTATACAGGACCTGACAATTAGGGGGGAAAAAGGTACCTTTGCAGAACAGGAAATAGCTCTCACACTGAGCAAGCTATTTCCTATCCTCAGAAAGGGCAGGGTCCTTCTACTGGATAGGAACTAGTCGCAACCATTACTTTTCATTTGCAGGGAGGGGGAATGATCCATCTTCCTGTTATCTTCTGAGAGCTGGGTGTGACGGACATACATCCGGAGGTCTAGGATGCTCAGAGCACGAGGGGTGGGGGCTTTCACCCCTCGCTTGAGACATGCTGAGATGCGGCTCAAAGGTGCGGCTACCGGTGGCAATGTCCGGTTTGACGGACCTGTACTATGCGATCAGTACAGGTTTTAACGGAAGTGACAGCCCCCACCCCGGCTGCGCCTATATTCAAGTAGGGTCTGGAGTGGCAGCTTCATATGCCCCTACATTAATCCGGTCTTGGTAGTGATCATGCAGGGATCGTATTTCCGATGCCCTGCATTATCATTGCAGATGGGGAGCACTTACTGAGCTCTGTGTGCGTTTAGCACACAGAGCTTATGCTGCCTGCTTCAAGTAAAAATTGGAGGGGGGAGAGAACAGGTTGGGGGGGAGAGAACAGAGAAGGAGAGGGAAATAGGTATGGGGAGGGGAAGGACAGATAACCGATATGGGAAGGGAGAAAAAGATAACAGATTTGGGGAGGAGTAGAGAGAACAGATATGGAGGATGAGAGACAGACAGACGTGGCAAGAAGAAAGAGACAATCATTGGAAGGGAGAGAGATATATATGGAGGGAGAGGAGAAAGACATGAGGGTAGAGGGCGGGGCGCCACGGGGGTGGCCCGCACAGGGGTACTGAATACTTAAGGCCAGCCCTATGTGTGTCTATCACTAATGATATAAGGTGGGCTGATGAAGTGGCACCAATGGCAACTAAATTGTTTTTGCCCCTCAGGCCAACAGTTGCCTGCTGGCTACTGCTTCCTCTTCAAAGGTGCACACAGACTAACTTTCAGCTTTGCCTCTTTGCAGATGCTGGATGCTTGCGGACGCTGATCATAGGACTGACCGGCAGCCTCCATACTTGTCGAACATGCAGGTCACCGGCTGTGACTCACAGCACTTATTTTTGTATGTAACCAGAAGAGGGGACCTAGTTGAGGTGCCGTCTATTGATAATATATAATTCTATGTACTACTGAGGCTCTCAGTAATGAGAGGCAGTAGATGACCAGATCACCCTGCTTGCTTCACAGTGACGGCTGGTTCAAGGATATAATGGCATGTATGTTAACAAGTAAGCAGCAATTTTCTCATTTATGGTCCATGAACATTTTTACCTGAACTTCTATAGTAAGAGCACAAGTGAAAATGTTTTAAAGCATAATTGACCCTTGTATGGCTTAATAGAAGTGTATCTACTTTTATGATTAATTCAGGTACTTGTCTCTTTTAATACTTTTTTAGCCACATTTAACAGTACATTTCAACTGTTTTGTAAAGATTATGGCAAACATTGGACTTGTAATTCACCATAATAATATGTCTTATTGCAGGGCTCGACAAACCCCGGGCGCCAGGTCGCCATGGCGACCTGGAAATGGAGCCTGGCGCCCGGGTGCCGTTGCCCTAATGTTCCCCTTGCCGCTGCCATCCGTCTTTTGCAGCGCGAGGGGACAGACAGCAAGCTCCGCCCCCTCGCGCAACACGTGTGTGAGTGTTCAGCCGAAAGAGCCATGAGGATCGGCTGCGGCACGAATGTTCCCCCTCCCCAGCAATGAGGTAAGGCAGCAGGGAGGGGGAACATTCGTGCCGCAGCCGATCTTCATGGCTCTTTCGGCTAAGTGCTGTGTTGTCAAGAGACGACACCCAGCACTCAGAAGTTATGAAGAGAAAAAAAAACTTATATGTTTGAGTTGTATATGTGAAGTGGGGGGGAGGGATGTATATGTGAAGTGTGGGGGAGATGTATATGTGAAGTGGGGGGGAGGGATGTATATGTGAAGTGGGGGGGAGGGATGTATATGTGAAGTGTGGGGGAGATGTATATGTGAAGTGTGGGGGGGAGGTGTATATGTGAAGGGGGGTATATATGTGAAGTGTGGGGGGGAGGTGTATATGTGAAGGGGGGTATATATGTGAAGTGTGGGGGGGCTGTATATGTGAAGGGGGGTATATATGTGTGAAGTGTGGGGGGGCTGTATATGTGAAGGGGGGGTATATATGTGTGAAGTGTGGGGGGAGGTGTATATGTGAAGGGGGGGTATATATGTGTGAAGTGTGGGGGGAGGTGTATATGTGAAGGGGGGGGTATATATGTGTGAAGTGTGGGGGGAGGTGTATATGTGAAGGGGGGAGGGATGTATATGTGAAGGGGGGGTATATATGTGTGGGGGGAGGTGTATATGTGAAGGGGGGTATATATGTGAGGTGTGGGGGGGAGGTGTATATGTGAAGGGAGGTATATATGTGTATATGTGAAGTGGGTTGGTGTGTGGGGTGTATATGTGACGTGGGTTGGTGTATGGGGTGTATATGTGACGTGGGTTGGTGTGTGTGTGTTTATAAATTGCGTGTATGTTTGCGTGATTGTCTGGCTCCTAAAAATTTTTGCTGGCTCCTAGAATAAAATTAAATTTGTCAAGCCCTGTCTTATTGTTTAAAAATTAAGGTGAATCAAAAGGCTGACTGTGAAAGTTGGCACCTTGCCGGTATTTGCGATACAGGTAAATATTTTAGTAATTGTAATTACTAAAATTGTAATTTTTTAGCAGGAAAGTTGACATCCTATTGACTGAGTATTGGGGGGTTATAGCCCAAGATAGTATGCCGCTTATTTCCTAATGGATTCTTAGAAGAAAGTAATCCTACTTCAGACATTTCTCTCAGGAAAGGCAATTCTTAGCATCTGACTTGTAAAAGCTTTAATCATACAATTTTACTCTAGCATGGTGTAAGTCTTACTTTTAAGCATGTACACTTTGAAGCTAAGCACAGTCTGTAAATGCACTCATTTTGAGTCTATGTATTATTTTGAGTTAATGAGCCTGATAATTTGTGATATGTTAACTTTCTGTGACTCAAAGAGGTGAAACTTCAACCGCATTTAAAGATTAGATAGGACTAAGTGCCCGTACAAGAGGTCACTAGTGGATATGTTATCTCCATATATCCACTAGTATCACGAGGCCCACTTCACCTAACACCACTGTGGGATTGAATTATAGACTAACATGTCTTTAGCATGAACCACAATGTACCCAGATTGTAAACAACTGTGATATCCCTACTAACCATCACTTGAAAAAACAAAGAACGCCCACCAAAATCAAGACTTATTTTTTTATGATCAAAGGAACAGCTATAGGGTGACAGGGGCGAGACGGTGCTGTAGGTAGACTTATACTTACTGACAAAGCCATGCTTTGAAACTATAGACAGAAATAGATAGGGGACTAGATGTAATAGACTCCTGTCAGTAGGCATCTATTACAGATTTGTGTGGTCCTCTGGGATTTTATCTACATGACTCCAAGTAATTAAGAGGAGTCAGCATTATTTGCAAAGCCAAGGCCAGAGATTGTAATATATCATTTTTTTAAATGATGTTTAGACCAGTCAATAAAAGTCACTTTGTTTTCATAAACTAATCATTCATACTTAATTATGCCTGCCCAATTTTACAAACATGAACTTATACTTGAATTCAAGATGTTTTTTGTTTTTTTTAAAGATTTGTTAAAGAAGACTCAAAAATAAGAAATATTTTATACATATTATTATTATTTAAAAATAACATAACAAAAAAAGATAAAAAACACAATTTCAATGTGTGATTCCCTCAGATATGACGTCTATTCGCTAAAGAGTGAACTGGGGGGAATTGGAAGAATCAGGCATTAAGCTGGATAGATAGACAAGTTGGAGAATTTTTCAGTTAAAACCTGATTGAAGCATTTTACTTTAGCACATCACTCTCTGTCATTGGTGTGTGCAGGTGTCAATAGTGTACCATACATCGATGCCGCACACTAATCTTTGGAGCAAGTTCACTGAGAACCATCTCCACGACATGGCAGCCTGGAAGTCAGCGTCTGACTTCGTAGAGAAATGTAAACCACTTCTGAATGATGCTCCAAAGAAGCCTTTTCAAGTTGCTTCTGTGCGATTATGTAAGATCGTGTGGAGTATTTAGTCCCTCTTGAAATGTGTCTAATATTGATTATTCAGGTCTAGGACTGTTCCTTGTGTCTGTTTCACCGGAGCAGTTATAGTGCTGGCAGTTCAGCACGGTTGTTTCAGTGGGGAACTGTCAGCGCCGATACTAACTTACCTAGTATAGTAACCCCCATAACCCTAAAATTAACCTAGAACCCTAATACTAACCCTAAAACTAACCACTAACCCTAAAACTAACCCCCTTACCTTAATACCCTAATACAGGGCTTGACAAATTTATTTTGATTTTAGGAGCCAGACATTTTTTTTAGGAGCCAGACAATCACGCAAACATAAACACAATTCATAAACACACACGCCTACTTCACATATATACAAACACACATACTTTACATATACACATATATACAAACACCTCACACACACATATATACACAAACACCTCACACACACATATATACACAAACACCTCACACACACATATATACACAAACACCTCACACACACATATATTCACAAACACCTCACACACACATATATACAAACAACTCACACACACATATATACAAACACCTCACACACACAAATATACAAACACACATACTTTACATATACACATATATACAAACACCTCACACAAATATATACAAACACATCACACACACACACATATATACAAACACACATACTTTACATATACACATATATACAAACACCTCACACACATATATACAAACACCTCACACACACACATATATACAAACACCTCACACACACACATATATACAAACACCTCACACACACACATATATACAAACACACATACTTTACATATACACATATATACAAACACCTCACACACACATATATACAAACACCTCACACACACATATATACAAACACCTCACACACACATATATACAAACACCTCACACACCCATATATATAAACACCTCACACACACCTACTTTACAATACATACAAACACACACCCACCTAACACAGTCTTTTCTTGGGGGTTTCTTCTTGATGTGTCCCCCTCCCAGCTGCTTTACCTCACTGCAGGGGAGGGGGACATTCACGCTGCAGCTTAACTCCGTTGGTCGGCGTGCTGAGTGCCATGATGTCACGTGACGACACCCGGCACTCAGACACGCGTTGCGCGAGGGGGCGGAGCTTGCAGTCTGTGCCATCGGCACAGACTTTACCCCCTCGCGCTGCGGAAAAATCGGATGGCAGCGGCAAGGGGACCAGGAGGCTGACAGCACCCAGGCGCCAGGTCTAATTTCCTGGTCGCCATGGCGACCTGGCGCCTGGGGTTTGTCGAGCCCTGCCCTAATACTAACCCTAAAACTAACCCCTCACCTTAATACCCTAATACTAACCCTAAAACTAACCACTAAATCTAAAACTAACCCCTTACCATAATACCCTATTACTAACCCTAAAACTAACCACTAACCCTAAAACTAACCCCTTGCCTTAATACCCTATTACTAACCCTAAAACTAACCACTAACCCTAAAACTAACCCATTACCTTAATACCCTATTACTAACCGTAAAACTAACCACTAACCCTAAAACTAACCCCTTGCCTTAATACCCTAATACTAACCCTAAAACTAACCACTAACGCTAAAACTAACCCCTTACCTTAATACCCTATTACTAACCCTAAAACTAACCCCTTACCTTAATACCCTATTACTAACCCTAAAACCAACCCCTTACCTTAATACCCTAATACTAACCCTAAAACTAACCACTAACCCTTAAACTAACCCCCTTACCGTAATACCCTAATACTAACCCTAAAACTAACCACTAACCCTAAAACTAACCCCTTACCTTAATACCCTATTACTAACCCTAAAACTAACCACTGACCCTAAAACTAACCCCTTAAGATATTTTGTTATTATCTGTGGGTATAGACACTGACACTGGAAGGTCTGGCTCGGCAAGCCCATCAGGACATCCTCTGTGAAAATGTGCCCTAAAAAGCCACCTGAGGGAATCTGAAACCTAGAAACTGACACTGTCAGAATATATGCTGTTAACATTTTCAAGCAAAACACTGCTTCTCCCATGTCTGGAATAAGGATGGTGTAAAACTGTGTTTTTTTTCATTGGCTGCCCAAGAATATTGTATTATCTATAAATTTCAGGACCTGAGAAGAATCTCACATTACCAATTCCACTCAAGACTATTAATGTGGACCTCCTTCAGTGAACGATCTTTGATATCCATCTACAATTCAAGACTCTGATTTATATTTAGCAGAATTATACTATTTGTGGGTACACATGTGTGTGTTTCAACTTGGCACATTTTCATTTATCTTAACTTTATCACACTACATACTATATGTGTTTATTTTTTCCCCATTTGTTTAAAGTCCTCTTTTTTGGCACCAATAGATTATATCATGTTTTTTTTTCATATGACCCAGTAAGTTACCTGACAGTTTTTATAGGCTGTGGGGTCATTTTAATAGGCAACAAGGCCCTGCAACCTGAATTTTTCACCTTGAAAGTAGCAAAAATGTATCCCTTTAATCAGTTATGTGGAAAAAAAATTGTGATTAGTAACAGGACTCCAATTGATTTTTTTTTTAATCAGAAAAGTGTATTAAAACTGATAGACTCTGTTCTCTAACTCAGGACTAAAACATACCATTGAATAAAGAAGGATGAGAATAAAAAATCCCTGGTTTTCTGCTCTTTAAGACATATCAGAATGAAATCACACCTGCAGATCTACTCAGTGGCACAGAAGTTATGCTACTTCTATATAACCCCAGTAGCAGACAGGTTCAACCAAGCATGGACAGCACTTAACAGCTTAGTGACAGAGGACGTACCAGGCACGTCCAGTGTTCACATGCACTTGGTTTGGTAATAAAGGACGTGCCTGGCACATCCTGTGTTCAAATAATCTGCGGAAGTGATCAATGATATCTTCAATTGCTTAGCAGGTGTTGTTGAAACACCTCAATATCGAGGCATTCAGCAACACAGAGATCCGACAGGGCACTATGGTATCACTCCGGAGAGCGATGGCGGTGCCCTGCTCCTGGAAAGAGCTTCGGAAGCGATCAATGATTGCTTACATCACTCAGGGTGCCTTTCTTTAGAGGCAGTTAGCAAATTCCAATTAAATTAGGGTAAGGGTTGGGGTTACATTGTCACTATAAGTAGTAAATAGATTGACCAGCACTCTGTGTTCAATGTGATTTATTCAGCAATAGGCAACGTTTCAACTAACTAGTGAGCTTTCTTCAAGCCATGTAATGTGTTTAAGGATACACACTCGATATATACTTGCACAAACGTGATAATCAGGAAGGGGTGGAGTTAACCCCTAATTAGTGTCAATCAAATGCAAAACACACTCCAATTATTTACAAGCATATACATCTAGTGTCGAAAGAACATATTATAACAATTTGTATACAAAAGTGTACAGGAGAATCATCTCAAGACAGGTGATACAATGCAGCACACAATTAAAAACGATACTATTGCAAATGCATAGAAATCAAAACTGTCTATGATTTTTTGTGTTTTCAACAGTAGTGTTTTTAATTCTATATTGTATCACCTGTTTAGAGTTTGAGATGATTCTCTTGTACACTTCATTCTTGAACACCCATTATTGCCCTTGCAATTTTGTGACTGCATGGATGATATATCCACCTGTTGACTCCAAATTCCCCAGATCTCAGTCCAATTGAGCATCTGTAGAATGTGCTGAACAAACAAGTCTGATCCACGGAGGCACCAACCACGCATCCTACAAGACTTAAAGCATCTGCTGCTAATGTCTTGGTGCCAGATACTACAGCACACCTTCAGAGAGTCCATGCCTCGACTGGTCAGGGCTGTTTTGGTGTCAAAGGGGGACCTACACCATATTAGGCTGGTGGTCAGATTGTTATGGCTGATTGGTGAAGATACAAATTCTTGAAATAAATAAAAGTTATGACAACTGATCTTGTCAACCCTAGGAGAGACCTATAGGTTTAAAACGCATTACGGTATAAACCCATTAGGTTAAATTATTGCTATATGTATTTGTTTTTAATGTATGAATTGTTTTAGTTTTGCATTACATTGATTAAAATTAAAACCATGTAATTACATTTTGTAATTATGTCTTGCCTTTCTATATCTATTAGATCTCTTACACTATTTACACTGAGATAAGAATTTTAATACAGAGCCAGATATACTTACTTGCACATAGATAATATAAATTATTGTTAATTATACATTAGTAGTAGATATGTTAAGGAAAAAACTAATTTCTGTCATGTTTACTTCATGCCAGTGAAGTAGTTAAATTGCATGAAAAATTCTATGAAAAATGTAAAAATTTTCAAAAAAATCTGCAAATTGGTAGTGACCTTAATGTTTTATGCACTTATTTTTATGCAAGTTGTAGTTTGAAAAACTTGCACCAAATACTTTCTCTTATTCTAGATGTATTTTGTTTCAATTCCTATCGGTGCCGTCCGTGCTCTTTAAGTATCCCTTGGAGTCCTGGACACTGTTCTTTCACTCAGTCTAAATAACTACCTACTTAGTGAGGTTTCAGATGTGACCCGGTGTCAATTGTCGGAGGCTGGCATTTAAAATAATGTTGTAGGGCTGTGAACTTTGCTTGCGCAGTTCCTACCATTCATGAAGTGCTATATCATGAGGCTATTTACCACTTTATACCTCCTCGGGGAGTTGCGATTACAAGTGATTTCTTTTCAAGACTGCACGAGCAGACCATGGAAATAATGTCTTAATAGAGATGAAAAGATGAAGGCTCAATGGGACAAATGAAAACCGACACCTACATTGACCTCTGTGATTTCTTAATGACTTGTTGTGGCTATAAGCCCAATGCCATTAAATGCACACTGGGCAATCACATCAGACTGCTGTTGCCACAAGGTATTAGGAGACGTAGACAAAATTGTTCAATGATATAGACTTGGTTACGATTGTAGTTTATCAGGGGCTAGTGGAATATATTGGATTTATAGGAATGCTAAGGAAGAAACACTTTATTAATACAAATTAAATGTATATCAGCCATATGTGATCCATGTGGGATCTACTGGTTTACATCTGATTGCATTTTTAGCGCTGCAATGAATTGCATATTCTATGAGCTAAGAGAGAATGATGTCTCTTTTAGTGTTACAATGTTATTATATGGGATGTGCCTGGTTCCACAATGCACAGCTTATCAGGAAAAGTACCACTCATGCTTTAAACTATCAGTTACATAGAGAGAGTCCAGCTATATATTCATGGCCTTTCTATAAACATTTGAAAACCTTCATAGTGCAATAATCGGTGTTGATCCAGGGATCAGAAAATTGTCTGTACGAAGACACCAGTAAATCTCCTCCAAATGCCCATGTTTTTTTGTCTACCCCTGATCACACACCTATATATACAGAATCACGATTTAATTCTTTGGACACAGAGGAGCATCCTACCCCTGATCACACACCTATATAAACAGAATCACGATTTAATTCTTTGGACACAGAGGAGCATCACTATTTAGTAACGGGAAAACTTGCTTCAAAGTTTTGGACGCATCAGTCCATTGCATTATAAGTGGAACTGCATATAATGCATTGAGATTTAATGGGATCCGACTGCATTATTAAACATTTTCAGATTCTGTCACTACCTCGTGTTCAAGAAATTGGAATTTCTAATGTTTCTAAAGTAGTGGGTCCCTGCTACTCCTTGCTTTATGGGATACCTTCCTGCCAGTTTCTGAAGATTTCGTTTAAAGGTAGAAATAGATAATATAAACTAATCAAGTATTTGACTTGATAATGAAAACATCACAGCAGGAAGTGGAGGATAAAACAAAGAAAGTTTTTGACTAATATCCTCTGTTAAGTTGAAACCGTAGGCTCCATAAACATGAATTTGTTAGCAATCGTTAATAATCCATTTACGCCTGGGGAAAATGACATAACAATTGTAATGTAGTCACATACCTGGATGTTGGACAAAAATTACATCCATAATGTAAAACCAGAGAATATCAGAATGTACTTTTCCTGGTTAAACACTTTGTTATTATTATTATGTTGGGGTGAGATTAATAAATAAATATGTTACTGCTGACTTCTGTCCAATTGTAAGATAGGGTTTCGTGCTGTGCATATAGCAAAATATTCAAACTTTTTAACAACAATAATAATAATAAATTTTTTTTAATCTAAAATGTATCCCTCCAAGGGCACTCAAAGCCTTTAAGGCAAAGTATAATACTAAACCAGGTTTCCCATTTCAGGGCCAGTAAGGTTGTAAGGATCAGAGCTATTTATAAGCATGACTATGGTCAGGAGAAAGGCATCATAGTGGGACATCAACTTATTTTTTCTCCTATTTATATTTTTTATTGTTATCAAAACCTAATATAAAAAAATAAATATACCCATTCCCAATACAATTGTGCCAGCAGGTTTACCGTATAATCGCTGGTTTAACATTTCTATTAGGTATTACCATAAAGCATACTCTACTGGATATACACAAAATATATACACATACAAATTACAAACACCATTTATTCTACATGCCAGAGGGGGAGGTTGAAAATCCAAACTTTATATTCAGAGGGATTCATGCCACAATGGCCCCAAACCTAATGTTGTATCTTATTCAGCCATGTCTCCCATTTTCCCCACTCTTCTGTATCTGTCCCGTTCTTTAATTTTATTCCTTTCTCCATTTTTAAGTGATTTACTAGTTGTTTTTTTTTACTATTATCCAAATGGGGGTGGTAGTTGTTTTATAACTATAAATTTATAGCAATAGCCTGCTGGGCTGCCATTAGTATATGAATAACCAAACCGTGAATAGCCTGTGGCCAACCCTGTTCTGCCAGATTCAATAAAAACACTACTGGTTTAAATGGGATATCAAACTCACAGAATTTCCTAATCTTTGCTGCTATCATTCTCCATAAAATCTGGATATGTGGACATTCCTACCAGACATGTAATAAATCCCCCTTGTGCTTCCCACATGTCAAACTTCTGTCTGATCTAGTAGGGAACATCTATGTCAGATGGTTAGAAGTCAGATACCATCTGTTCGCAATCTTGAACAGGGTTTCTGCCAGGTCCAGGCAGCGGACCTCCCTATAGTACTCAATGCTCTATTCCATGCTTCCTCTGGGATCTTGATACCCAATTCTTTCTCCCACTTATCAATACGGGATATTGCCATTTTTGGGGCATCATCCTTTGAGGTGAAAGACCTTACACCATCCAACACATTTGCTATTGTACTGTTATAAGAAGCTTGGCATGTCTCCGAGAATGGCATTTAAAACATTAGTATTTTTATTTTACCATAAAGGAAACTACACATTTTTACTTTGAGAATTAGAACCTGGTAAGCAAATACATATTTCAGTCATGTTAAATTTCTTGAAACTGGAACTACAATCTACAAATAATTTTACATTAAGCAATGGAGCATACTAAATAACTACACTTATATATATATAGTATTTCGAACATACGTAATATTTACCAGATTGCACATGACTTCCATTGACTGCTTATTTTGTATCATTTTAAATGTTTGTAACTCTTTGGAGATTGTTGCTGTGAATGCTTTTAGCATTATGAACTGATAGATATCCTGATTTCTATTACTGATTTATATATTAAGAACTGTCTAATCTTTTATAACATAAGATATAGACAGTTTTCAAGTTTTGTGAATGAATTAATGTAAAGTACTCATTTGGTTGATAAATCCTTTTTAAATGTTGTGGTTTCTGACCTGCATGCCACAAAATAAGTATGCAAACAAAGGATTTAACAGTGTCCGTGCTACATACAGTGTTTTTCTTATAATTGTGGGGATAAATTTGCTACAACTAATGAATTCATGTTCATGTTTCCTTTGTATTTCACTATATGAGCTGATTATTTCCCATGAGCTTGTCAATGTTGACAGAGAAAGACCAAAGAAGCCATTATGACTTAACTGAAATGTCATAACAAAAGTTGGACTTAACCTGTTTGTGAAAGATTGACTTTGCAAGCAGGAAACTCGGCTATTTTGTAGACTGGGCTAACGACACTGTTATTATTTCTTCTGAGTGATACAGCTGATGGATCAACTACACTTGCATTTAGCTAAATCCTTTCAAGCAAGTGTACTGTTCATGTATTTCTTGAAAAACAGCATTTGTTAAATTCCTTCTTTTGTTCAAGAAGCTAATAATTTGTATTGAAACTGCTAATTTAATTATGGAGTGTGTGCATCATGTCTGAACTGTTCTAACTTTTGAATATCTTTGCCACATGCTAAATACTAGGTTGAATTTATTTGTATAAAATTGTAAGTCGTGTAAATTTCATGGAATTGATAGTCATGACCACGTGCAATGAAAATTGTCTCTCGATCTTGGATTCTTCATAACAGGATTGTTGGTGCCAAATGTGATGACTCTTTAGTTGCGTCTTTAGGGGACAGGATAAAATTATCCATTTTGGAAAAAAATAATAACAATGCATTTAAGTTACATCTTGCTGGGAAAAAACTACTAATGAAAATTATTTAGGAATAATTGCAGACAACAGATCTAGCAACAGTGCACAATGTCAGTGAGCAGCTGCAAAGGCTTTACAAGACAATGTTAAGACCTCACCTTGAATATACAGTGCAATTCTGGACACCTTACCTTAAAAAGGATCTTTTTTATGGAGCTATAGAAAGTGTAAAGGGAGGACTACACAATTAAAAATTGTGATGGAAGATGTAAGTTATGAAGAGAGACTAGAAAGTTGTTGTTGTTTTTAAATGCTAGAAAAACAACGTCTTTGAGGGCATATTCTAACATATTTATAAATGTATAAATTACTCTCCTATATAAATAACTCTCATTTGCCCTGAGACACAGGTAAGGAATTCACAGCCTAGAGAGGTGGTATCAAATACAATAAATGCTATCAAAAAAGGACTGGATATTTTATTAGAAAAGCAAAACAGACAGGGCTATAAATATTAGAATCACCACTATTTAGAGGTTGTTGATCCAGTGAGAAATCTGAATTATCCCCTTATGTGTCAATAATTTTAAATCACTTAATTAGGGGTTCTTGTCTTCTTTTGGCTCATGAAGAAGTATAGGTTGAAGGTTTGAACTTGATGGACTCTTTTTTGAACCAAAATGAATCTGTTACTACTATGTTAGAAGCCTCCTGGTATGTATGTGAATTCCAGTCTAGAGTTTAGGGAAAATGGTGCAAGTAATGTAATATGTGTAGTGAGAGACAGTTTTATGGGTGAAAATGTTTTGTAAATGAGAGTTGAGAGACAAGTCACATTCAGTCTGAGAGGATTGATACAAATACTCAAATACCACTCTTTACAATAATGACATACGGAAGGAAATTTGTGAACACACAATGCATCACACCTTCAAGCAGAACCACTCATACCAGCAAAAAAAAAAACTATAAATGAGGATACAGGGAAGACTAAAATGCAGAAAATAAAGATGGGAAAAGCATACCCTGGTCTTCCAAATATTTTCTTCTGCTTCATTATGCAGAGTCTTAACTTGATGCAAGCATAAATCTGTGGATCCATTCTAAATTTGTGCCAGTAGTTCAGGCTGCTAACGGCGGTACAACTTAGGCAATGTTCCTGTCAGTGACAGTTTCCTGGTGACATAGGATTCAAAACGCCCATTGATTGTATACAGGCATTTAGATATGGAGTCACAGAACCTGGTGGTGAGTAACCACACTCCCCTGAAGGCTTTAGGCCCCATGTTTATACGGCCACCTACTGAGCACTGAGGTAGCAGGGGCTATACCCAGTAAAACCAAGGCAGAAACTCAGATACTCTGCAGACATCTTGGAGCAGGCACGGAACATAACAACTCTGACAGGATAAACAGGATGCTGCAGGCTGAGGTATCCAGGCTAGCAGAGCAAAAATAAAAGAAAATTTAGACATGATATAACATAATACAGAGTACAGAGCTAAGGAAGGACTGGGACAGGAGACATAGGCAAGGAACAAAAGCAGAACTGAAACAGACATGAGCAGGACATACCAGAAACCAAACTGAGGGTAAGAAATACATGGAACAGAGCTTGAGACAAAGCATAACTACAGGGCAGAGACCAACAGGGCACAGACAGAGGGCATAGTAGTTGACTGAGGAGACATACACAACCATTACAAAAACACAGAACTAGCCTAGAACTATACAAGGATAAAAGGGGAGAGTTTAGTTACACCAAAGGGCCAATGGATGATAAGCGTGCCAAACATATCAAGGTATCCCACAATATGCAAGTCATGGCACTATCCCTGCCTATTATAAGTAAATAACTAATAACTACACTAAACAAAAACACAGAACAAACTTGAGACTGCACATACTAGATCTGAGCCACAGAGCAGAAACGGGTGAGGCACATTATATAGGAGCAGAGAAACAAGGTAAATAGAAAACCAGGAACGGAACAGGAAGAAACAGTGCAAAACCAGCATAGAGTAAAAACAAGCATAAAGCATAATATAGAGGGGACACAACAATCACAAAGTATAGCAAGCAAGGAAACACAAAGAGAGACAGGGAGAGACTGGATTCAGAATAATCAGCCTGGATGAGCCTCACATAGCATGCTAGATATTCCAGTCTAGATGAGCCTGACAGTTCCCTTGTCATCCATTTGTCTATCATTTGTATGTTACAGTGTACCTACACATTATATTATAACCTTGCAGCATGGATACAAATTACCCATTTTCAGATGGACACGTCCAGCAGTCACAATGCACACACATCATCTCAAGCTGCTTCCATAAACATGACAGTGATTTAAGGTTACCCTAATGGCCTTTATTAGATATTTAAGGTGGTTCTGGAGGCAGAAACTATATGTTTTGCATAATGTAGAAGCCAATGAGTGCACATTCATGTATTCTATAATGAAATGTTCACATGCTGACTTTTTATACAGTTAATAGCCTAGACAATTAATTCACTAACATTTTTGAGCATCATGTTTCTTCCCTCTATGGGACTGAGCATCATGTTTCTGCCCTCTATGGGACTGAGCATCATGTTTCTGCCCTCTATGGGACTGAGCATCATGTTTCTGCCCTCTATGGGACTGAGCATCATGTTTCTGCCCTCTATGGGACTGAGCATCATGTTTCTTCCCTCTATGGGACTGAGCATCATGTTTCTTCCCTCTATGGGACTGAGCATCATGTTTCTGCCCTCTATGGGACTGAGCATCATGTTTCTTCCCTCTATGGGACTGAGCATCATGTTTCTTCTCTCTATGAGACTGAGCATCATGTTTCTGCCCTCTATGGGACTGAGCATAATGTTTTTTCTCTCTATGGGACTGAGCATCATGTTTCTTCCCTCTATGGGACTGAGCATCATGTTTCTTCCCTCTATGGGACTGAGCATCATGTTTCTTCCCTCTATGGGACTGAGCATCATGTTTCTTCCCTCTATGGGACTGAGCATCATGTTTCTGCCCTCTATGGGACTGAGCATCATTTTTCTGCCCTCTATGGGACTGAGCATCATGTTTCTTCAAACTATGGGACTGAGCATCATGTTTCTGCCCTCTATGGGACTGAGCATCATGTTTATTCCCTCTATGGGACTGAGCATCATGTTTCTGTCCTCTATGGGACTGAGCATAGTGTTTTTTCTCTCTATGGGACTGAGCATCATGTTTCTTCCCTCTATGGGACTGAGCATCATGCTTCTTCCCTCTATGGGGCTGAGCATCATGTTTCTGCCCTCTATGGGACTGAGCATCATGTCTCTTCGATCTATGGGACTGAGCATCATGCTTCTTCCCTCTATGGGACTGAGCATCATGTCTCTTCCCTCTATGGGACTGAGCATCATGTTTCTGTCCTCTATAGGCCTAAACATCATGTTTCTGCCCTCTTTTGGATTGAGCATCGTATTTCTTCCCTCTATAGGCCTAAAAAGGATGTTTCTTCTCTTTATCGGACTAAGCAGTATGTTTCTGCCCTCTATGGGACTAAGCATCATGTTTCTTACCTCTATGGAACTGAGTAGCATGTTTCTCTAAGACAACAGATAGACACAATTGCTCGACTTATCCAATGTACAAGAACGGCATGTTTAACTTAAGTCCACTCACTGTTTGTTGTGACCTGATGAGTAGGTAATTATAATCAAAGCGTTGGACTCCAATATAGAGTATGAACCAATGAGAGAAACAAAAATTGATTCTCCAGTGGATATTGATATAATAATAAAATACGCATTCTTTTATTACTAAATGAAAGATTGTAACTCCATTTTTCTTTTTTACAATGTGTCTTTCTTCTATGCAACTGAGCAGCATGCTTTTCCCCTCTATGGGCCTGATCAGCATGTTTCTCCCCTCTTTGGGGCCAAGTAGCAAAATTCTCCACTCTATGGGACCAAATAGCATGCTATGATGCTTTCTCCCTATGGGACTGAGCAGCATGCTTCTCACCTCTATGGGACCAATCTCTATAATTCTTTGCTTTATGGAACGAGCAGCATGTTTCTCCCTTCCCAACTGAGTTGACATACAATAATCCCATACTGACAGTGATTCTCCTGCTGCATCCATTTAACTCTAGTATGCAAGGTAAACACCAATTCTACAATACTACATAATCACATCATATGTGTAGCATGGTGAAATGTTTGCCAAAGCAATACTTTACTTTATTCATTGTATTATTTGTTGGTATATGTTACATGTCATTATAGATGTATGTTGTGAGTTACTTGACAGTCAAGCTTTTTTAAACTGTTGCTATCCAACCAGTGGTGTATCTTGATTTTGTGCTGCCCTAGGCAGACAAAATCCGGGCACCCCCCTACCCACGTTACACACCTAAGACATGCCCCATCATTCGGACTCACATCAAGCTTATACCCCCATCACACACACACTCCCATCACACTCAGTCACACACTCCTACTCCCATCACACTCAGTCACACACTCTGACTCCCATCACACTCAGTCACACACACTGTCTCCCATCACACTCAGTCACACACACTGTCTCCCATCACACACACTCCTACTCCCATCACACTCAGTCACACACTCCTACTCCCATCACACTCAGTCACACACTCTGACTCCCATCACACTCAGTCACACACACTGTCTCCCATCACACTCAGTCACACACACACTGTCTCCCTTCACACACACACACTGTCTCCCATCACACACACTCTGACTCCCATCACACTCAGCCACACACACTGTCTCCCATCACACACACTCTGACTCCCATCACACACACTCTGACTCCCATCACACTCACACACACACACACTCTCTCTCCCATCAGCACTTACCTTTCCCTGGCAGGCAGGCAGCATGGTCCCTCCATGCTGCCTGTTCGGCTTCCCGGCGATTGTGCCGACAGGTCACGTGACCGGGCGCGCGTATGACGTCAGCGCGCCCGTCACGTGACTGTCGGCACACTGCACGGGGAGCCGAACAGGCAGCACGGAGGTTTCTCTGTGCTGCCTGTTCGGCTCCTCGTGCAGCCTGGTAGGCAGAGCGATGGTGAGGGGGGATCTTCCGATCCCTTCTCACCTCTGTCTCTGCCAGCAAGCGCGGTCTTTTTTTTTTTTTTAATTTTAAAAAAAGATTTTTCTTTTCAGTGCTGGGGGGCGCTGCCGCCCCCCAAAATTTGCCGCCCTAGGCATCCGCCTAGGATGCCTCGCGGTGAATACAGCACTGTATCCAACATCGTAAGGTATTGAATCTCTTAGTCCAATATATTTTAAGGCTCAATATCTTCTCTCACCTCTCCTAGGTCAGAGTTTAGATAAACAACTTCCTGCAGCTGCTGCCACATCTGAATCAGGCCATTTGTACATTCAATTAAGAGATAAACATGTCGGATTCTGTCTTCCCTTACACTTATTATTTTAATTGTGTTCAACACTGAACTTGCTATGATAGTACATTTTCACATTAAAACCACATGAAAAGAATGAAAAGACATGTTTCAAGGTTATTATTATATTTAACACCGGATACTGAAAACACTACTTTAATTATATTATCAAACTAACCACACTTGCTCCAATTGAGCTATGTAAATGGCCTAATAGATATCCTGTAACAAGGAATGGAAAAATGACATGTATCTTCTAAGTACTTGCTATTTTATGATCTTCCTTTAAACACATTCATCGCAACTGGCCAATTGATTCTAAGAAAGAATTAAAGGGTCTAGTCAATAAAGAGAGAATTCCAGTTGGAAAAATTTAGAAAGATTCTCCCAATCAGCTGCATTGGGGAATTGGCTTCACTGGCCTAAAGTTTGAAAATCCCATGTCAATTCCCTGCAGTTATTGCACCACCCCTCCTGCATTAAAGGTTAAAGGTGTTTGTTCATTAACCTACCTAGTAAATTCTTATCACTTTCTATTCCTGCAGGTAATTCTACAATACACTTTTAGACCGGATGTTGAATTAATTACATCAGGAATGTTCAGTTTTCATTTAATTCAATATACTGAGCTATACCTTAAATATATGACCTGAATATTTTTTATGTCGTTTTACTACATACACCCACATTTTTTAGATGCACATGAGCCCTTTTCCTTATAATGATAGCCAAACCTACATAGAAGTACTTTTTCATGTCTTCAAGGCTCCTGTGTAGCCTTTTGTTCAAGGTACATGAGATTTGCACACCCTCTTAGTTGGCATATGATGGTGTTAGGCGCTGTAGAATGAGAAATATTGGGAGAACAATGGCACATTTTAACCAGTTTGATCTGAGTGAACTAGGAATAAAAGGCACAAAAGGTTTGATGCAATTCAATAGAATTTTGTCAAAAGAGTTTGAGATCAGAGTTTAGAAATGAGATGGGACAGTAGTTCAGGGTATTTACTGTCCTTAGGATGGGGGAATTGTTTCAATCAGGCTGTGGCTGTCATTGCACTTTAGAATGGCGTTAAAGGGTGCAATGAAGAAGCGCGGTGCCAGGGTCTAAAGGAAGAGCTGAAAGTATTTTAGTGATAGATTATCTGGTGCCTAGCATTTCCTAATCTGGAAGGATTTGATAGCAGTGGTGAATTTAGGATGGGAAATGGGGCTACCTAGAGAATCCAAATCCTCCGCGCAGAGCTTGCGCTCTATGATTTTCCCAAGGTACGCTTTGCTGAATTATTGGGTGGGGAAAGTAAGTGGGTGGGTAAACTTCTGTGAAGTGCGCATGTCAGGTTTCTCCCCATGTTCGTGGAATAAGGCCCTGGTTCGGGCATAGGCTCTGTGGGATTTCTGGTTAAAGATAATGTTTCCTGACAAAGCAGAAGTGTTCCTGGCAATCTCCCCTGCCCTAGAAGGGTTTGTGGGTCCTCTCCAAGTTTTCAACAAAATAAGTGGTATGTAGGGATTCTGGGGGATTCAATGGTGACTTCATCTGTAAGAATGGCATTATTCAGATGCCAGGTGAATTTGGTGGGGTGGACCAGAAGGGAGGAGATGGAGAGGATCAGGGGTGCATGATATTCTTATTTGGATGTATTGTAAGAGATGTTGATATGATATGAAAAAATAGACAATGCATAGGCATGATTTGTGGGGTAAACACTTTTCCAAAAGGTGTAGGGCTCTCCAGCAATCGACTAGATGTAAGTCTGGTAAGTCTGTTAAAAGTGAATTCATTTTTCTGGAAACATTGTGGGGGGTATGTGAGTGGCCAGCAGAAGTGTTGATTCAAAGATAAAAGGCTATGTTTAGGTCGCCCCACATTATCAGACCACATTCTTGAAAATCCTGTTGTAAATGCAAGATCTTACCAAGAGTTTTGTTGTTGGTGAGGTAAGTAGATGTTAGCAAATGTATACACTTCGTGGACCATTCTCATAATCTTATTTTTCAATTGAAAGTCTGCGAGACAACAAATAATGTCCATAAGGTGACTAGGTAGGGAACATCTCATCTGGACTGCACGCTGGGCCCTGTCCATATCTTTGCCAGCCAAGGAGGTCATTTAACAAGATGGTGAGGAGCTGAGGAATGTCCTCCTGGCCATGGATCACCTGTTTAAAGGACAACTGTAGCAAATAAATGAACTTATGTTTAATTAAAGATTGTATCAAGTGTAGATGATTTATAAAGAAAGTCTCTTTTGAAAGAATGCAAATAAAGTGCCTTATTGAGCCTTCTTTACTCCATAAAGTCCTCCCAGGGGGCAGACATGTTGTTTAGAATCTTGGGTCAGATCTTGGCTCACCTTGGGTCAGATGAAGAAAGATCTGACCCATTTGGCCATAGATTCTAAACTAGTGGAGCTATACAGCTGAATTATAAGACTGCCATGAAAATTATTGTTTATGTAGGGTCCGCAGTGGAGTTCACTGCAGTCCATCAAATGTGCAGTAAAAACTGAATTTACAAAGCACAATGATTTGCAATTGGTAATTTTCATAATCTTATGAAGAAGTCGCTCTTTTCATTGATCCAATACCATGAAAAGATTCAATACAACATAAAACACCAAGACTGCATCATCGCTAAAGTATAAGTAACAAATCAGATAAAACAAATCCAATAAGAAGAGTTTGGATAATACTGCATCCATTAAAGTTCTGACCTGCGATTGGAATACATTGCCTTAATAATAAACTGAAAGAGGATCCTAACACAGCAGCAGGTTAGCATCTTGTCCAGGAAAGAGTCAGTCAATTGCTGATAAGAGGGAGCTGACATCACAGCTCAACATATGTAACAAGAATCACCTGTCTGAGAACCATGCCTTATATTACTATGCAATACATCATCTGTGAAGTAATGTTGGTGTAGCAGCTGCCTGTGCATGACTACTGTTCATGTCCTGTTTGCATTTGGCATGTATAACTGTCTAATGGCTCACACAACCTTTATAGCTACAAAGATGAAGAACAATTTGATAGAATAATGGTTTGTTAACCACTCTGTTTCCCATTTTGTTTTGCTGCGTCTGACATCACTAAATGGTACCATACACATGCATTTTTTTTATTCATAATGTACTCAGTTTGATTAATAATCATTTAAATATGAAATTGAAACACTTTCTGTTTGAATTAAAAATTCTTCAGCTTGACGGATAGTAGGAATTGTACTCACACACTAGTGAGCAATATACTGTTCACATTAATTCCTGCTCTACCTTCCCTAGATCCAGAACCCGATCCCTGAATATTGGCAAGTATTTCCTAGAAAGGAAGGAATCGGAGAAGCTCTAAATTTGATTAATGCCCGAGGAAGGGACCCAGTAACTTTGGTCTTGAAAACTTGCAATCAGAATGTATGCAATGAACATATGCCTTAAGGAATAACATCAACAACAGGATCTTTAACGCTATCTGTTCCCTTCAAATCCCTGGGGATCTTCCTTTTACCTATACAAAGAGTAGTATACTGCTCTCTAGTCTGTGAGTACAATTCCTACTATCCGTCAAGCTGTAGATTTTTTTATTCAAACAGAGAACATCATTGTATTTCTTTTGTCCTTTGGTTACTCTTGTTAAAAAAAAATCCACCCGTTATTTACTATAAGTATTTTTATTGTTATTTCCACAAGTGTGTTATTTTATTTTATTTTATATATTTTATTTTCACTTGATATTATCACACCTGCGCTCCTGTCTTTCTTATGTTTTTTTTACTTCTATACATCGGTGGAAATAGAGGTAGCTTTTCCACCAGACAGGGTGCAGCAAATCTAATTTTAAAATAAATTGAAGTAGCGCCTATACACTGTTTGTAATACATTAAAGGCACTTTCACCTTGCAAGATTACACAGAGATTTCAATTCTAAATGTTACAAAAATAGTTATTTGTGATGACCTCCAACCTTTTTTTATTTATCCCTTTAATGGGTAGCTATCATTAAAAATGGTATCATCTTCTTTAGGCCGTATTAAGTGTAATATAACTAGATTTCTTATATAGATAGCTAAAACTAAAATGACATTAGTGAAACACATAACACTTAAGAAACCAAAATATAGATGTTGGTCTTTAAGTGTACTATATGGGAAACATGGTGTGCACAAGGCTTTTCAAAGGATAATAATAATTTCCTTTAAATTCTTTGAACAAGTGTATTATTACAAATGTCGTATTTTCTTTTCTTTTTTTTTCTAATTTGCGACTGTGATATAATTTCTATTTTGTTTGAATTGCTTTACATAATTGTTTGCTGAAACGTTTGAACCTTGGCAGCGCACACATTGGCCTAAAGTAAGTGACCGATTTATCTGTAAGACGAAACTTTGTTGATCACTTAAAATGAACAAACATGTATTACTAAGAGTAATGGGGTAATTAAGTTGCGACTGTAGCAATAACTGTGAAAGATAATATTAGAAAAGGCAGATCTGCAGGAAACTACATACCCTGGTGAGCAAATATAATGCATTTACTGTCAAAATAGAAATCGGAGGCCTTGATCATGTCTTGGCAAGAGAGCTTTTATCAGAGGCCTCCCAGACACTCTGACATGTAAGTGATTGGCAAAATATTGTGAGAGGAACGGATAAGTGTGCTTTAAGGCACCGAGCGGAGCATGCAACATGTACACAATAAGATATCATATGTCTGCAAGTCGCTAACACTTGCACAAACAAAAACTTTGCAAAGCCAGCTCCAAGTCATTAGTCTGCTTTACTTAATATCCCTTGTACAAGGCCAGTATGTCCATGATTAGGTGTCTGACCATACATAATTCCCTCACACTATAACAGCATTACAAAGGATTATAATTAGATATACTATTTGTTTGTACAGAACATTTATTGTGTTAGGTGACATAAAGGAACATTTTGTGTTTGATTACCAAAACACAACTCACAAATAGAAACATAGAATGTGTCGGCAGATAAGAACCATTCGGCCCATCTAGTCTGCCCGATTTTCTAAATAATATTATTAGTCCCCAGTTCCCTATCTTATAGCTAGGATAGCCTTGTGCCTATCCCATGCATGCTTAAACTCCTTCACTGTGTTTACCTCTACCACTTCCGCTGGAAGCCTATTACATACATCTACTTCCCTCTCAGTAAAGTAATGCAATATTAATAATATTACTTTTAAATCGTTGCCCCTCTAATTTAAGACTATGTACTCTAGTTGTGGTAGTTTTTCTTCTTTTAAATATACTCTCTTCCTTTACTGTATTGATTCCCTTTATTAGACAGAAAAGCGCCGCTTCGCCTGAGGACATTTGAAAAAGAACTTTAAAGACCACGGAAGAGAGGCACCAACAGGGTCCCTGCTGACAGCAGACGGAGGGTGCTCACCGCCTGTAAAACACGCTGAACACGGGAGGACTGGTGACTTGCTCTCTCTCTCTTTTTTCCTTTTGTTCTTATCTCCCCGTTTTTAATTACTTATTTTATGGAGTAGTTATACATATGTTTTTTTAATATAAGCTATACAACAAAGCAAAGCTACGTATTGGAAAAGACCGGGGGTATGATTTTAATATATTGTACTTACCTTTAGTGATTTTCTATTATTTATATCTTTCCATGTACGTGTATGTGTTAACTATTCACTTAGGCTTAAAATTTACGTGTGCCTACCTATTCTGATATATTTATTATTCATATATTTTTCTTTGCCTACTTTTTGTTCTAGGTATACTTTAGCCTTCCGATATTTTTGGTGGCTCTCCACCTTATTTTTTAAATACATAATTAAATAAAATTGTCGTTTTAAGTGTTCTGTGCTCTTTGTCTAAAAAGTTTTTTAATATAAGCCTTACTATACATAGGGGCAAATAAATAATAATTTTTTTTACCACTGAATATACTCCATTTAACCCGTTTATTACCAATTCACCCTCTGGATAAAAACGAGCTGGAACTTGGAGTTGAGACCTACACACGTGGGATGGTGGGACTTGTAGTCCAACTGCTATATGTACTTAGAGCCAGTACTTTTAGGCTCTAGAGTGTGTGAGTGTGTTTCTTTTGGGGGAAAATAAAAAAACATAGACATACAATGGGTAGTATTCACAAGTAGGGATTAGTTGTATGTCTTTTTATGTACAATCCCTTTGGAAGAAAAACAGTTTTGGGTACAACCCGACTAGAATCTATATTTCCAACACTGAATCTTTGACTTGATAAGTATTTTCACGTTCATATTTAGTTTATATATATATTTTTCGTTTATTTATTATTTATTTATCGACTGTTTTACTACATTGGTGATATTGATTTAAGCACTTATACACTTTTTTGCATTTTCTTGAATTTATATATCCTTTTGAATTTATATTACCGACCTGCGCAACACTTTATCACTACTATTCCTTTATGTATTTAAATGTTTCTATCATATCCCCCCTGTTACGTCTTTCCTCCAAGCTATACATGTTATGATGCTTTAACCTTTCCTGGTAAGTTTTATCCTTCAACCCATGAACCAGTTTAGTAGCCCTTCTCTGAACTCTCTCCAAAGTATCAATATCAAGTGTTTATAGATTGAGTTTTCAGAAGAGAAAAATTTATTAGAATAAAGGAGTGTTTGGTGCTATTTACTGGGGCCAAAAATGTCATGATACCTAAGCCAACCTTTTAACCCCTTTGCGCAAAAGGATATATATATATATATATATATATATATGTCCAAAATAGAATGGTCTTTGTGCACCATGCGAATGTATAAATATACACGTCTTCTCTGTCTGAACAGTGGGTGCAATTTTGAGTGGTTAAGCAGCTGGGCTGCATCTTGCCATCAGAATGGTCTCATATGACCCAGAGTACACATGTTGGATGCCCCTGGCATTGCCTTTCCACAGAGGTATAAATGAAAATTTGAAACATTTGCACCTTTGCTTGCGAATAACAAAACAGACAGGAGGTGTGAGGTTTACAGCTTTGCATATATTAATGTATTAAAACCAAGCACTAATGCCAATAAAAAACATTGGATTTGTTTAAATGATTATAATTGTTGATTGTTTTTTTTAATACAAGATACATACAGTTTGCAATAAAATATTTAATGATTTTTAAATATTCCGCAATGGGTCTCGCTAATGAGAATCACTTTTGGAGTTTCAGTATATTTTTTATTTGTTTGGAAATAACATTACACACTTCTTCAGTCAAGAACTGTGTGGCTTGCATCGTTATCTCAATCCACACTAGCTACAGAGTGGCTTATTTCCCTTGATAAAATGGATTTGCAAGGTGACAATCAGAATAACGTTCTTGATTGATAGCTACTTATAATTACTAATTGCTTTTTCCACCACTTTTGTGTGGGTTTAAATTGATTGAGTGGAACTTTTTCATAAATGTTGGCCTCTGTCAGTTATTGTCACGCACCCACAGAATTGTATATTGAAAAGACATTCTTTCTTATCTAGCATTTGGTGAAGTTTTCAATCTTACCTTCCAAATACAAAGTTTCCATGTTTGTAACCCTGAAGAGGGTGGAGGTAGAGGAGATGGGCTGGTGACAACTTTCACCAAAAGGAACACAAGAAAACATAACTTCCTCTTCCTCCTATCTGGGTGGCACACTTAGCTCACCTCACCAGGAAGGTCTTCGTTGTACTTGCTGACAATTGTCAAGATGTGTTGCTGTTTGTTTTTACATAATGTGTTGAAGAGCTAATGAGGGGAATTAATTAAGTAACTCAGGAGCCAAGCTGTGCGTGTCAAGCAAGAAGATGGAAAGGGCACTCTTAGGGACTGTGTTGTATATCCGAGGTTCTTTAGTAATTGTGGCTTTATCATTAGCCATACTGACAGCCCCTGGGCAAGCATTTGCTTGGGCCCCCTGGACCCTGCCCCCTCCCCTGCATGCAATCACGCCATCCATCGCAATGTTACCCCCCCCCCAACACACACACACACACACAAAAAAAACCATAAAAATAAGCACACACACAATTGGACTTTTCTTGCAGTGAGTATTTTAATTGTATTGTCTAAAATTTTTATATTTCGTGTATAATTGCAGTATATAAACTGTATATTTGGATAAAAATGTTGTATATATGGCTGCAATATGTATGCCATCTAACTATGCAACACTGCATTACAAATACTCATTACCTAAATTAAAAAAAAATACACAGACATTAGAGAGCACTTACATATGTTCATATATATTTATAAATATCTATACACATCTCGCTCTCTCTCACTAGTTGCATTTATACTTATATGAACTTCGTAATATTATATTCAACTATTTTCATATGTAATAAAAATGTTATTGAAGACTTGCATTTCTTGTTTTTTATTCCCTTTTTCTGCACCCACATTGCACCTAAAGGACTTAACACAGCCCCATAGAGTAGCCACAGCACTTGTCATGCACCTATATTGCACCCACAGCACTTGTCATGCACCTATATTGCACCCACACAATACATAGAGTAGCCACAGCACATGGCTTGCACACATATTGCACCCACACAATTTGGCATGCTACAGTGTACATTTACCCCACAGAACATACCACAGTTTCACTTTGTTCCACTGAACTGCCCATGCAGAAAAAAGCCACATTGTCACTTTCCCCCATAGTACATGTTATTTTTCCCCACAGAACATGCCACAGTCACTTTGTGATTGCAAATGCAACACACAGTTTGCCTGTTAAAATATGCCACCGTTTGTCCATTATGTCACAGTCAATGTGCCCATTAATATGCCAGTATTATTTTGCCATTAATATGCCAGTATTATTTTGCCATTACTATGCCACAGACATTTTCCCCATTAATATGCCAGCATTATTGTGCCATACAGATACCTGTAATATTGTACAGTTAAGATGCCCCAGCCGATTTGCCCATTAAGATACCAGTAATATTGTAACATTAAGATGCCATCATTTTTGTGCCATTAAGATGCCAGTAATATTGAGCCATTCAGATGCCAGTAATATTGTGCCATTCAGATGCCAGTAATATTGTGCCATTCAGATGCCTGTAATATTGTGCCATTAAGATGCCAGTAATATTGTGCCATTCAGATGCCAGTAATATTGTGCCATTCAGATGCCAGTAATATTGTGCCAGTCAGATGCCTGTAATATTGTGCCATTCAGATGCCAGTAATATTGTGCCAATAAGATGCCAGTAATATTGTGCCAGTCAGATGCCAGTAATATCGTGCCATTCAGATGCCTGTAATATTGTGCCATTAAGATGCCAGTATTATTGTGCCAGTCAGATGCCAGTAATATTGTGCCAGTCAGATGCCAGTAACATTGTGCCATTCAGATGCCTGTAATATTGTGCCAGTCAGATGCCAGTAATATTGTGCCAGTCAGATTCCAGTAATAATGTGCCATTCAGATGCCTGTAATATTGTGGCATTCAAATACCAGTAATTTTGTGCCATTACCATGCTCGTTATATTCCTCCCTCCTACCCCCCTTCCCTAGTACTTACCGCCTGGCTTCTGCTCCGTCTCCCCCGGCCGGACGTCTCCTCTGTGCTGTCTTCCCTCCTGCATGGAGGAGGGAAACAGTCACCGAATGTGATGTCACATCCGGGTTGTTATTTTATTTTATTTTTTTCCGGCCGAAAAAAGAACGTTCACCAGTGCAATGCTCTGTTAACAGGGCAAGCAGGGGCCCACGGGACAGCTGCCTTGGTCCCCCCAGGGCAGCTGCCCCGTTTGTCCCGTGTTAAAGACGGCCCTGGGGTCCGCCCCAAGATTTTGAAAAGGCTGAAAATATTTTAATGTTTTTTTTGTGGTCAGAAAAATTAATATTACTTTACTGAGAGGGTGGTGGATGAGAGGTTAATAAATGAAGGAGTTTAAGCATGCATGGGATAAGCATAAGGCTATCCTTGATATAAGATAAGACCAGGGACCAATGAAAATATTACTTTACCGAGAGGGTAGTGGATGCATGGAATAGTCTTCCAGTAGAAGTGGTAGAAGTGGCCTTTCTGGGGGTGGAGTTGCATGGTGGGGTCGGGGTGGTTTCTAGTTACGCCTCTGATGTGTTTAAAACAAATTTCATGGAAAACCTACAGCGTTTTCTATCTTGCTCCTAGTTCAAATATCATAAAACAACTTACATGTTACATATTTAAATGTTTTAATAAAAGAATATAATTAAAGATTCTTATTGCGCCCTATTTGCTCAAAATAGTTCTCTCAGGGGGCAGACATGTTGTTTAGAATCCAAGATTCTAAACAACATGTCTGCCTCCTGGTAGAGCTATTTGGAGCAAAGAATGCTCAATAAGGTTCTTTATTTGGATTCTTTCATTAAAGCATATCTATTTGAAATGCCTACACTGCAAGCGATCTTTCAATTAAACAAAACGTAATTTTTCACTACAGTTGTCATTTAATGTAATTATGTCTGTATAGAATGATACAAGACGTGCTTAGTTTCTCTAAACATTGCTGTCGGAGGCGGCTCTCTAATCAGGCAAGTTAGGAAGCCGCCTAAGGCTTCGGACTTGAGGGGCCCTGCGGTTGCCTAACTCACCTGATAGATTTATAAAGCAGGTCGTTGGCCCTTTAAATGCAGCTAGTTGCGGATGTTTCCTGGAGGTAACAGCTCAGTGATCACATGATCTCTCATACTCTCCCTCTCTCCCTGCACGCTATCAGATCCGGCGCACAGGAAGTGCCATCACAGCCTTTCCTGCATGCGGAATCTGTGCATGGAAGGAGAGAGAAACTGCAAGCTGAGGTAAGCTGGGGAAAATGGCAAGTCTGAGGGGCATATTGGCAAATCTGGGCATCATATTGGAAAGTCTGGGGATCAGAATGGCAGGTTGGGGGATCAGAATGGCAGGTCTAGGGATCAGAATGGCAGGTCTCGGGATTAGAACGGCAGGTCTCGGGATCAGAATGGCAAGTATGAGTGTGCATGTGTATGTTCCCTTATGATCTCCTCCTATTTATTGGATATTATTTACCACATTCTTTAACAGTCTTGTATTTTTCCAAACACCCTTCCTATGCAATGTCACCTTCTTGACCTTGTTTTCATCCCTCATCTATCCATACTTACCCAGAGCCCCTTGTGCTTTAAACGCAGGGCATTCCACGATGGCATGGACCCTTTAACACCTTCGCGACAAAGGACGTGCTAGACTCCTCCTGGCAGAAACTCCATTGACGACAAAGGACGTGCCGGGCACGTCCTGCGGTGAATCAAGCTGTTTTTGCGATGTCGAGGCAATAGCCAGCACCGAAATTTCTATTTTGGAGCACCCACGTTCACCCCATGGAACGATCGTAGGCGCCAATATGGCTAAGCCCTCTGCCGGTCTGAGCTTCGGAAGTGAAAGTAACTTCACTTCCGTCACTCTGAATATGCTACTTGACTGCCCCTAGTGGTAGTTAAGTAGCATTGCAATGGAAAATATTTAAAATAAATATTTAATTAATTAAAAACAGGTTATATAGATAGATTAGCCTATAGGGTTAAAATTAAATAATTTTTAGCATAAGGGATAGGGTTAAAATTAAATTTAAATTAAAAAATATTAAGGGATATAATAAGGATTAGAGTTGGGGTTAAATTTTGGGTTCGGGTTGGGGTCAAAAGGTCAATATAGGAAAAAACCAAAAAACCACTATTTTTGGTTTATGCCCCATAACTCGCAAAAAAATACCGAAAAATATGGAAACATGCATATTTTTTTAACTCAGGACAACATTAAGAAACTATTTAGACGGGGTCTTTTTTAATGATTTTATTTGTGTAAATTATATTTTAGGTCAAAGTTAGAAAAAGTGGGTTTTTTAAAAATTTTCATCATATTTTATGATTTTTTTTTTAGTAAATTATAAGATATGATGAACATAATGGTATCTAATGAAAGCCCTTCTTATGATGATAAAAACAACATATAATTTGTGTGGGTACTGTATGTGAGAAAGAAAAAAATTACAGCTAAACACAAACACCCTAGAAATGTCAAAACAGCCATTGTCACCAAGGGAAAGTCAAGGTGAAAATGTCTTGTCACTAAGGGGTTAAGGACAACTGTTGGGGAAATATATACCTATGTTTAAATGAAGAATTGCGTCAAAATGATATGTTTTAAATAGGAACACTTTAATGAAAGGAAACAGATAAAGTACTTTATTGAGCCCTCTTTGCTCCCTTAGGAGGCGGACATGTTGATCTGAATCTTCAGGCATGTTTTTCCTCATCTTTGGTTTGAACAAAGGAAGAGAGAGTTTTATATTTTTTCCCTTAAGCCAAATAAGTGATAATTAAAATCCTTCCTGACCAAGAAAAAACAGCATTTGGTAATACAACCGGGCATTTCAGCTATCAGCCATGGTCCCAATGATGCCAGTGTAAAATGAATACACCACGCAAGAGAAAAGACAACAACGATTGGAAATTTTTAAATTATTTTTATTGTATTTTTATTGTGTACCTAAGCCAAATGATCCAGAGGAAGGCGAAAAACCTGAGTGACAAGTAAAAAATTCCTTCCTGACCCTGAAAAACAGCGATCGGTGTACAACCCTGGATCGGGGCTAATGACTGTGAGATAATGCAAGTGTTAATAAACACACCACACAAGAAAAGGTTTAAAAGTTTTCTTTAATTTCATTTTTAAAGTCAAAGTCAAATGATCCAGAGGAAGGAAAAAAAAACTTGTATAACAAGTAAAAAAAAACCTTCCTGACCCTGAAAAAACAGTGATCGACTGTACTGCCCTGGATCAGGGCTATTGACTTTAAAAAGGATTCTGGGACATGATGTGCATGACAGGCTCATGCAATTGTATAGTATAGAACGAAATATAAAAATATAACTTACTATACTATACAATGACATGGATCCTGCGATGATTGTTGCATCCTTCCATCTTGTTCCTCAGCCACAAGATTATCCTTCCATCTTGTTCCTCAGCCACGAGATTATCCTTCAATCTTGTTCCTCAGCCACGAGATTATCCTTCTATTTTGTTCCTCAGCCATGAGATTATCCTTCCGTCTTGTTCCTCAGCTGCAAGATTAGCCTTCAGTCTTGTTCCTAAACCACAAGATTATCCTTCGGTCTTGTTCCTCAGCTACGAGATCATCCTTCCATCTTGTTCCTCAGGCACGATATTATCCTTCTATTTTGTTCCTCAGCCACAAGATTATCCTTCCGTCTTGTTCCTCAGCCATGAGATTATCCTGTTGATGAGTCCTTGAAGCCCTGGCACACTTGGGGAAAATAATGAAACCATCAGTTACCTTTTATACATGAGCCTTGCAAACTAATGGCTTCACAGCACAAGCTTCTCATATATATACACTGTAGCCATTATGATGCAGTGCCACGCCCACTGACCAACAATGCCCATATAAGGAAATGGGCAGGGCAGGGTGTGGCAGGGCATCGTTAACAATAAATGTTTTCATTCACAGCTTCATGTTGCAAAACCATTCTAAATTGATGTGTTTTCACCTAGATTGGAGTTCAAAAACGATTTAAATACATTAACGTCACATTAATATTAGTAATTACATTAAATTAATTTTACTTTAGGTACGTGTTTGAACCAATGCTTACTTAAATCAGGCAGTAATTATTTCCTTTATAATTCAATGCCATATCTTATGTGCTTCAGTGGCGTACTTACCGTTAGTGCAGGAGTCGCAGCTGCGAATGGGCCTGTCCCTCCAGGGGCCCGGCTGCACTGCGACCCCTGAAAAACAAAAAGTGTGGGCAAATGGGGCAGCTGCCCAGGGCCCATTCATTCCTGGAGGCCCAAAGCAGCTTCTCCGTGGGCCCCCATTGATGCCCGTGTGACTGTCTCACAGCTGCCGGGAGATCTGCATCCTGTGGCTGTATTTCCTGCACGCACACCTCATGCAGGAAACATTTCGGAGCAGATGTCCGGCGAGCAGCATACAGGTAAGTACTGGGAAGGGGGGGGGGGGGACTACAGATAATGGGCAAAATAATTGTCAAATAGGCAAATTAATACTGGCATATGGGCAAAATATGAGTGGCATATGGGGCAAATAACGAGCATAATATATGGGCAATATCCTGGCATATAACATGGCATATTGGGGGCAATATCCTGGCATATTGGGGGCAATATCCTGGCATAATACATGGCATATTGGGGGCAATATCTGGCATATTGGGGGCAATATCCTGGCATAATACATGGCATATTGGGGGCAATATCCTGGCATAATACATGGCATATTGGGGGTAATAACATGGCATATTGGGGGCAATATCCTGGCATAATACATGGCATATTGGGGGCAATATTCTGGCATATAACATGGCATATTGGGGGCAATATCCTGGCATATTACATGGCATATTGGGGGCAATATCTTGGCATATTACATGGCATATTGGGGGCAATATCCTGGCATATAACATGGCATATTGGGGGCAATATCCTGGCATATTGGGGGCAATATCCTGGCATATAACATGGTTTATTGGGGGCAATATCCAGGCATATAACATGGCATATTGGGGGCAATATTCTGGCATATAACATGGTTTATTGGGGGCAATATCCTGGCATATTGGGGGCAATATCCTGGCATATTACATGGCATATTGGGGGCAATATCCTGGCATATTGGGGGCAATATCCTGGCATATAACATGGCATATTGGGGGCAATATCCTGGCATATTGGGGGCAATATCCTGGCATATAACATGGTTTATTGGGGGCAATATTCTGGCATATTGGGGGCAATATCTTGGCATATTACATGGCATATTGGGGGCAATATTCTGGCATATAACATGGTTTATTGGGGGCAATATCCTGGCATATTGGGGGCAATATCCTGGCATATAACATGGTTTATTGGGGGCAATATCCTGGCATATAACATGGCATATTGGGGGCAATATCCTGGCATATAACATGGCATATTGGGGGCAATATCTTGGCATATTACATGGCATATTGGGGGCAATATTCTGGCATATAACATGGTTTATTGGGGGCAATATCCTGGCATATTGGGGGCAATATCCTGGCATATAACATGGTTTATTGGGGGCAATATCCTGGCATATTGGGGGCAATATCTTGGCATATTACATGGCATATTGGGGGCAATATTCTGGCATATAACATGGTTTATTGGGGGCAATATCCTGGCATATTGGGGGCAATATCCTGGCATATAACATGGTTTATTGGGGGCAATATCCTGGCATATAAAATGGCATATTGGGGGCAATATCTTGGCATATTACATGGCATATTGGGGGCAATATCCTGGCATATAACATGGCATATTGGGGGCAATATCTTGGCATATTACATGGCATATTGGGGGCAATATTCTGGCATATAACATGGTTTATTGGGGGCAATATCCTGGCATATTGGGGGCAATATCCTGGCATATAACATGGCATATTGGGGGCAATATCCTGGCATATAACATGGCATATTGGGGGCAATATCCTGGCATATTGGGGGCAATATCCTGGCATATAACATGGTTTATTGGGGGCAATATCCTGGCATATAACATGGCATATTGGGGGCAATATCCTGGCATATTGGGGGCAATATCCTGGCATATAACATGGTTTATTGGGGGCAATATCCTGGCATATAACATGGCATATTGGGGGCAATATCCTGGCATATTGGGGGCAATATCCTGGCATATAAAAATAAAAATGGGCTGCTCAGTCTTAAATGCCCGGGCCTATTTTTTGTCCCAGTCCGGGCCTGATTTATACTTATATGAACTTCTTAATATTATATTCAACTATTTTCATATGTAATAAAAATGTTATTGAAGACAAGCATTTCTTGTTTTTATTCCCTTTTTCTGCACCTACATTGCACCTAAAGGAATTAACACAGCTCCATAGAGTAGCCACAGCACTTGTCATGCACCTATATTGCACCCACAGCACTTGTCATGCACCTATATTGCACCAACAGCACTTGTCATGCACCTATACTGCACCAACAGAACATGGCTTGCACTCATATTGCACCCACACAATTTGGCATGCTACAGTGTAAATTTGCCCCACAGAACATACCACAGTTTCACTTTGTTCCACTGAACTGCCCATGCAGGTAAAAGCCACATTGTCACTTTCCCCCATAGTACATGTTATATTTCCCCACAGAACATGCCACAGTCACTTTGTGATTGCATATGCAACACACAGATTTCCATGTTAAAATGTGCCACAGTTTGTCCATTATGCCACAGTCAATGTGCCCATTATTATGCCAGTATTATTTTGCCATTAATATGCCACAAACATTTTTCCCATTAATATGCCAGTATTATTGTGCCATTTAGATACCAGTAATATTGTACAATTAAGATACCAGTAGTATTGTAACATTAAGATGCCATAATTGTTGTGTCATTAAGATGCCAGTAATATTGAGCCATTCAGATGCCAGTAATATTGAGCCATTCAGATGCCAGTAATATTGTGCCAGTCAGATACCTATAATATTGTGCCATTCAGATGCCAGTAATATTGTGCCATTCAGATGCCAGTAATATTGTACCAGTCAGCTGCCAGAAATATTGTGCCATTAAGATGCCAGTAATATTGTGCCAGTCAGATGCCAGTAATATTGTGCCATTCAGATGCCTGTAATATTGTGCCAGTCAGATGCCAGTATTATTGTGCCAGTCAGATGCCAGTAATATTGTGCCAGTCAGATGCCAGTAATATTGTGCCAGTCAGATGCCAGTAATATTGTGCCATTCAGATGCCTGTAATATTCTGCCATTAAGATGGCAGTAATATTGTGCCATTACCATGCTCGTTATATTGCTCCCTCCTCCCCCCCTTCTAGTACTTACTGCCTGGCTTCTGCTCTGTCTCCCCCGGCCGGACGTCTCCTCCGTGCTGTCTTCCCTCCTGCACGGAGGAGGGAAACAGTCAGTTTTTTTTTTTTTTCAGGCCGGAAAAAGAACGTTCACCAGCGCAATGCGCTGTGAACAAGACAAGCAGGGGCTGGGAGCCAACGGGACAGCTGTCTATGGGATTTAATGACATGAGATAAAATAACTTGGGTCACTAAATAGACTCTGCTGTCTTTAATATCTAATAAAAGTGGAGCGCGGTCCCACTGGTCCCACCAGGATATATTTCCAATGCGGGTTCCAGTAAAAATATCTAAAGGAGCAGCATTCAGCAGAAACCAATCAACTGTACAATAAGAATGATGGGGTAAAAGGTAAAGTCTTTTTCTCAAGGATGTCGAACTCTCCACATGGCAAAGAGATTATTCCTGCAAAGGTAAGAGGAGAACGTCTGGGCAGAAGACTTTAATCTTGGATCAATTTTGGTCCCCCGTAACACTTTCTTGTTAAGTGTAGTATTGCTAATGCAATTCATATCGCCCCCAAAACTTAAAGCTTACTTACCATGATGAATCAGTTTGAATTAATTATTGGCAGAAATTATAATGGCTACATCACATCAAAACTAGATACAAATACACTTATGACATTTCCATAGATCCGAACCCCCTGGTTTCCAATGAGCATCCTGTGCAAAACAGACCTGTGTTAACAGATCATAGAGATGGGCTCTTTTCAAGCCCTGTGAGTTAACAGATGCTATACTACTATACAGATTACATTTTTACCATCATACATCTTGCTCATATATTTTTGGAAAGTATCCACTAGTTCCAAAGAGGTTCTCTAGACTAGACATAAAACACAATACCACCAATTCATATTCACAAACAGCTTATCAAATATTTGAGCTAATAGTTCACACTAATAAAACCTTTTATACAATTACAGGGTGCATACATGCATACATGTACCAAAGATAAAGAAGGTGAGAGGACCAAAAAAAAATGCATGGTAGATAACTGAGGCTCCTAGATGGACTTTAGGATAAGAGAAGTATCAGTGACACTCTATTACTTATTTATTCTTTATATTAAATATTATATTAAGGTCATTTACTAATTTAGCAACTGTACAATTTTAACCTATATTAACGTGTGAGGCCTTTCCGAAAGAAAGGGTATTTATTGTCAGGAAATACTGAATGACTAACAGGCAGGAAGTGACAATTGATGTACAATAACTTGCCATTGTGAATTTAGATCACATAGTTGTATTTTGTATTGTTTTCAGTTGATATGGACGCACACTAAAAAAAACAAATAAACATTCTGCAAATTCCATGGTTAAAAAAATGGATTTTATTTTTGTTGATTGTCAACATTCCTTCCTACATTATGAATCCCACCCTCTGTGAGTTACTGATTCCATGAAGTTAATGTGGTTTTTACAAAAACATAGTATCTACTGATTAGTTCTGCAGTTTAAGGTTGTTTAATGTTTTATTACCATGTTATAAAACTATTCCGGACATTCTGTGTCTACTAAATTACAGGTCCAATGACGTTTGGTCTCAGTGGGCCAGTGTTTGTAGTTTGCACATAGGGAGTCTTTTGTTATAGGGATAACCTAGTTAAATAAGTCCAGAGCATAGACAATAAAAAGAGGACTGCCTTGGGAAGTCATTTCATGTTTTTTATTTGCCAATCTGCCGACCAGACTTAGCCAATGCATCCCCCTACAGCCATCTGCCCCCAGACTAAGCCAATGCTGCCACCCAGACAATGTACCCTCCCACACAGATCTGCCCCCAGACTTAGCCAATACTGCCCCCTCCCCCTCAGACCTAGCCAATGCTGCTCTCCCCCCCCCCCCCCCCTTTGACTTACCCATGCTCCTCCGGTCTCCCTAGTGTCTAGAGTGGGCAGCCGGTGGATGCCTGTGCGATGCATGCAGACATCCTCCGATGCTGCCCAACACTTCTCCCAGATTCTGCCACGCCTACAAAGGATAATACTAAAGCATGCATGCATGCCTGATGCAGCAATGGCAGGTTCCCAACGATGCCTCACATCACAGCTTCATCACAGTAAAAGTGATTTATTTGTGCTATGCAGTATTTGCATTGATACTATTGTATTTCATGAGTGCTGAGAGGCTTTAATATACCTCATTGGTGAAAATGATCCGTTATCCGAAATGTTCAGTAATCCAAAAAAATTCTGTCCCCAAGCATTTTGAATAAGGTATACTCAACCTGTACTGCCGTGTAGGAAGCATCTTGTATAATCAGCCACAGATAATGCTATTCTACTTATGCACTACAGAATAAGTATAAGTACACAAGAGAAACCCTTATACATAATCATATAAGCTAGAAATGACCCTCTCATTGGTAAATATTTAAATGGCCCTGTGGTACTGTACCCCTGCTGCTGTGTTATGTCTACACTATTTTGTCTAGACTCAGCACATGGTAGCCTGATGGGTTACAGCTAGGACCCTTATGTCTCTTTGGAAAGAGTTCCGAGAAGGGCTACTAAACTGGTTCATGGGTTGAAGGATAAAACTTACCAGGAAAGGTTAAAGCATCTTAACAAGTATAGCTTGGAGGAAAGACGTAACAGGGGGGATATGATAGAAACATTTAAATACATAAAGGGAATCAACACAGTAAAGGAAGAGAGTATATTTAAAAGAAGAAAAACTACCACAACTACAGGATGTAGTCTTAAATTAGAGGGGCAACGATTTAAAAGTAATATCAGGAAGTATTACTTTACTGAGAGGGTAGTGGATGTATGGAATAGCCTTCCAGCAGAAGTGGTAGAGGTAAACACAGTCAAGGATTTTAACCCCTTAGTGACAAGACATTTTTACCTTGACTTTCCCTTGGTGACAATGGCTGTTTTGACATTTCTAGGGTGTTTGTGTTTAGCTGTCATTTTTTTTCTTTCTCACATACAGTACCCACACAAATTATATGTTGTTTTTATCGTCATAAGAAAGGCTTTCATTAGATACCATTATGTTCATCATATCTTATAATTTACTACAAAAAAAATCATAAAGTATGATGAAAAATTTAAAAAAACCCACTTTTTCTATCTTTGACCTAAAATATAATTTATACAAATAAAATCATTAAAAAAGACCCCGTCTAAATAGTTTCTAAATGTTGTCCCGAGTTCAAAAATATGCATGTTTCCATATTTTTCGGTATTTTTTTGCGAGTTATGTGGCAAAAAACAAAAATAGTGTTTTTTGTTTTTTTCCTATATTGACCTTTTGACCCCAACCCGAACCCAAAATGTAACCCTAACACTAAATTTAACCCCAACTCTAATCCTTATTATATCCCTTAATATTTTTTAATTTTAATTTAATTTTAACCCTATCCCTTATGCTAAAAAATATTTAATTTTAACCCTATAGGCTAAAATAGCTATATGACCTGTTTTTAATTAATTAAATATGTATTTTAAATATTTTCCATTGCAATGCTACTTAACTACCACTAGGGGCAGTCAAGTAGCATATTCAGAGCGACGGAAGTGAAGTTACTTTCACTTCCGAAGCTCAGACCGGCAGAGGGCTTAGCCATATTGACGGAGCAGCATGCTCCGTCAATATGGCTCCCCACGATCGCTCCGTGGGGCGATCGTGGGTGCCCCAAAATAGAAATTTCGGTGCTTGCTATTGCCTCAACATCGTTGATCACGAAAACCGCTTGATTCACCGCAGGACGTGCCAGGCACGTCCTTTGTCATTAAGGGAGTTTCTCCCAGGACGTGCCCGGCACGTCCTTTGTCGTGAAGGTGTTAAGCATGCATGGGATAGACACAAGGCTATCCTAGCTATAAGACCAGGCACGGGGGACTAATAAAAGTACTCAAAAAAAATTGGGCAGACTAGATGGACCGAATGGTTCTTATCTGCCGACACATTCTATGTTTCTATTTTTATATGTCCAGTTCATTCATCCCTATATTTTATTGTATAAACATCAGTTTTGTTCAGTCCAGGTTACTTGTCTTTGCTCCCACTTTGGTGCTCTCGCGTACAATCTGAAGGTATAAAACAGACTCTGTGCAATCAAGCTGCAAAAGAGCAGGGATATGACAGGAAGATCTGTGTTATGAGAGGTGCAGATCTTGTGCTGCTCTTCAGTTACGGTAAAACATAGGACTGCATGTAGTACAGATCCCCATGGACATGAGGCTGAGCAAAACTGCCCTCCTTGTGACCCTTACAGCCACTCGTTGAGAATAGGTTTATTTATATTCAATAAATAAGAAAAGTCCAGGTGCCACAAAATTCATATAGCCCTTTGTTTTAAGGCACAAAAGGGTAACAAAACCTGACATGTAGAGATGTCATTCTATCTTCTAGCTCTGTTTGCAGAACTAATTCCTTCCACATGCAAAAACAGGATTGAAGAACAGCAAGCTGATTAGGTTTTTACTTCATAATGTATTTGCTGCTGTAAACAACCTTAATCCTGTTTACTGTACAGTTTAAAAGTATAGTTAATTCTGGTCCAGTGTTATTCTCGTGGTTTAAAGTTTAAAACATCCTGTTCCTTTTTAGTAATGCAACACTTTACTTTAGAATGCAATGAAAGTACCTGATTATATCAGCACAGTAACCTGGCAAGTATGGTGAGAAATGACTGTAATAAATGTATGTTAGCTGAAAAGATCACTCAAATAATGCTTTAAAGGTAAATATGCCTTTGCAGTATTTCACTATTGTAATACACTTCCTTAAGAATTTCATTTACAAGGGTATTAGAGATTCACAAAATATTGCTATGTACATATATGACATTTTTTTTCTTACTCTACACTTAAAATTTAAATTGTGGGTTGACCCCTATTAGTATTGCCCCCCTTTTTTCCTTGTATATAAAGCTCTTTTAGTTTCCTCAATTGCTATATACATTTATGTGTATATGTTGCTATATATACATATTTGCATGTATTTATTTTTTGATATATGGCAATCATTTACTCTTATGAGCACTTTTCTCACCTGCGGGTATCCATAAAATACGCGATGAATGGAAACTTGTTTACTAATATGCTGAAGAGCATCGTTAGTTCTATCAAGTAATTGCACCTTTTTATATATATTGTAATGAAGGATGTACAATTTGGTACAATAAGTGCACTTGATATGCAAAAATTATGATGACATGTCACTACGGTTGCCACCTTTTCTTCATCAAAATACCGGCTGCGCTATTTCCTCCGTAGAATTAATATTAGTCCAAAACCAATATTTTACCGACCTGCTGGGTGGAAACCCTACATGTTACCCAAATAATGTATTTGCAAAAGTGATAGCAACTTTGTAGATGAAACGTTCTTTGAATATAGGTACACCACCAGCAGTTAAACAACAGGTATTGCTGTGTATGCAGTGCGTGCATATATGCATGCTTCCAAAATTTCCAGCATGCAATCCCAGAATGTTATGAATGTTGTCTCACATTGGACATCCTGTGATCACATGCTGAGCATTGTGGGATGTGCACATTGTCATGCACAATGCAAACCCCCCATCCCCAAAAAAACAGGAATTGAACTTCACGTAAGAATACTATTTACTTTATCTATTAACATGTAATTACACAACCAAATATTGCTGCCCAGGTGCCTTGACATCCTACCCTGTGCAATGTGGGGGATGAAGCATGTGCTGGGGTATGTCATGGTTCTGCAATGTGGATTCGGAGCAGGGGCGGATCCAGACTCTGATCTCAGGATGGGCACTTCACAGGTCTGTCTGTCTTTCCTCTCCCCATATCCATCTATCTTTCCTCTCCACATGTCCAAAAAATGCACTGTCCATTCAGAGTATAGACACTTTGGATGTGATATGTGTCTTTAGCCCCTTTGACATAATTCTTGACCAACAATACATTCCCTGCGTCTCTGGGAGTTGTTCACGAAATATGAGTTACAGGTGAGTCAGAGTTAACTGTGCTTTGTTCAGAACCAAACCTGGTGAATTTCTCCTGTAAGAAAAACAGAGATGGCCGTGCAGACTGCATTGTTATTCAAAAATGTTACTTTGCTTTATGCCAACGGAGCTTTTCTAAACAACTTGTAAGATTTGTCCCAGCACAATGCATAGTGAAATTAGTGAGATGAAATTTTCAGCTCACATCAACTCACCATCAGTTTTAGTGACTAGCGCTCTCAATTTCCTATCATTCTTTAAAGGGACACTCCCACCAAAAAATGAAAAGTTTTTATTTTTTTTAATTTTGTATTGTTGATTGCAGATATGTCTTTTGGTTTTGTTATGTGACTGTATTTAATGAAATATGTAACTAAACAAGTGTGACTGGGTGTCGCCATTTTGTGAAATATAGTGTTTTTGGGTGCCACCCCCAGGTGACTTTACAGCACAAATTTCTCACTTTGGGGCTTGGGACACAGAATGCAGTCTATAAGTCAGAATTCTAGACTTGCATTGAATGGGAGGGTAATGTAACTATTACATCACAAGGGGGCAGTGTTATGATCCTGTTTGATTTGGTCAATCTCATCTCTTTGTGTTGGATGGCAGGTAAAAGAAATTGCACAAAGCCACCTAGTCCTGCCCACTATGATACACATGAGCCAGTAAGAGAGCAGAGGTGTATTTTATGACATCGTCATGCAGGCTTTAGCAACAGTTGTAAATTGAGACTGGCTGGAAGATTTTGGATGATGTTGCATCATGTGAATTATTCATAAAATGGAGCCAGAAGATAAACCCCTAATTTTATTTTTCCTTTTATATGCATTGAATTCAATCATATACATTTTATTGTTTATATATGTCTTTTTTTTTTTTTTTTTTTAATGACCATGTTATCTAGTTACATCTTATGTAAGTGGTAGTGTCCCTTTAATGTCTTTGCACATTTTTACAGCAATCTGCATGCTGTTGATGTTAGAAATGTTTTTATTTCAGAAATCCAAAATAAACAGCTTGCACGTACCACAGAAACACCGCTCCAGCCAGGAATCACTTAAAATATTTAGCTTTATTAATCCAAAAAGTATATCTTAAAAGCATATCAGTCAAAAATAAGTGAAGGAGACAAATAACAAAAGTTGCGGTACTGCACCTAACGCGTTTCATGCCTTACTGTGGGCACTTAGTCATAGGCTGATAAGGGGGAGTGGGCAGGTGGTTTAAATAGGTTGTAAATCAAAGCCCGAAATAGAATGCAGCTGATTAATTAAAAACCATCTGCCCACAACCCCTACACAGGAAACAATCAAACTGCATGAATGAATTTAAAAATAAAAACATGCTAGACACATGAAAAGAAACTATAAAAGAAAAAACGTATATTTTACAGTACACAGAAACTAAAAGCAAAATCGCAACACGAAACAATGGTTGGAATAAAATACAAACAATGGAATTACACATATTTAAAGGACTATTCAATAAAGTGCTTCTAGAGTAACTACCACCCCTCTTCCCCAAAATAACCTTATCAATCCCTTGTATTTTACATTTATTAGGGTCCCTATTATTAAAGCTGAGAACATGTGTGCATATAGGAGTATCCCTTGTATCCTCACCTGTTATAGCCAAAAGGTGTTCTCTGGCCCTAATTCTAAGTGGGCGAGAGGTTTTACCTACATTTTGTTTCAAACATAACATACAGGTTAAGAGGTAAACTACTTTCCTCGTATTACATTTAATGTAGTGTTTCAATCTATAACTTTTTTTAGAGACTGATGACGTAACCTAGTCACCCACCGGCATAAATCAACTTCATATACATGGGTGTCCACCACATCTATAGCACCCTATTTGATGTAGCCAGGTGGGGGTTGCTTGCGGGGTTTGGAACAAACTGGGAGAAAGTAAGTTACCTAAAGTAATAGTGCGACACACACTTTTTTACAGCTCCGCACATTTCCTTTGTCAACTTACTGCATGAAGCAAAGGCTTTTATATCCTCCGTTGAGCAGCTGTATAAATGTTCATATAAATGTTTTTATTTGCAATGTGTGAGACTTCTCTCATATTATAATGATTCAGGCTGTAAAAGGTGGGAACACTGGTCGCACATGTGAGTCATTATGATTGTTTTAGGCAGTTTACAGTAGTTATCAGTACACTTGAATCATGGATTCTGGGGCATCCTGTTTCCTGTCTTGTTATCAATGTCTCCAAAAGCTTTGGGAGTAGTTACATTTGTCTTAGAACAATTACTTGATATAACTTTCTTTAAGCAGTGACTGATAACACAGCTAGAAATACAAACCCAGGCTCAAAACAAATGTTTTTAAAACGGTGAAGGAAGAAAGAGAAAGTGATGTTTTCACCATGATGTCAATTATTAGTATTGAAACAGTGTGTGAAAGCTTAACAGCAGTCTACTTTGCTCATTTAAATTACATTTATTTCTATAGCGCCAACCATTTACATTTGGTACAGAGCATTCTGGGTAACTACATACTATGTTAGACGAACAGGGGCAGACTGATGCATGTGATAGAGAGCCCTGCTCACAAACTTACAGTCTAGAGGGAATGGGGGACACTAAAGGGGAGTGAAAAGGGCAAAGCGGGGAGGTGGTGGAAGTAACAGTATTTGGTGACAGTTGGAGCTGGGTGGGTTTGGCCAGAGACTAATGAATGTGTATTTTACTTGGATTTATTGTAAGCCTCCTTATTCCTAAAAGTATTTGTGGATAGCGAGAGCTTGGTGGATTTATCTAAAGGTTAATTAATGGGTGCTCTAGTGGGATGAATAGGAAGTTAACTTAAAGAGGTACGCTTTGATGGACTTTTTGAAGACTGAGAATGAGGAAGATCTCGGGTAAAGTCTAACAGGCTCGAATGGAAAGAGGTGGCAATGTTAGTCCACTTGAGGAATGTAGAGGACCCTCATGGTAGTAGCCATGTCGGGAGGAGCTTTGGTGTGAAGGACTTTGTAGGTTTAATAGAGACATTTTTATTTTATACTAGAACAGGTGGGAAGCCAGTGGAGGGCTTTGCAGAGCAGACCAGCCAATGCAGAGCAACATGTAAGAAAGATGAGCATGGCAGACATAGTTTGAATAGATTGAAGGGGAGAAAAATGAACCAGAGTTAGGTCAGTCAGGAGAGTATTACAGTAGTCAAGATGAGAGATCACTAGCGAGTATACTAGGAATTTGGCATTTAGAACTACTAGTGTTATACTCTAGTGAGATTACATAGATATATTTATACCAGATAATCACTCTCCACTTGTAATTTTATTTTTGACTAATCATTTCTCAGTTTATATTTATTTATTTGTCAGTTTGTATTGTGAATGTAGAAATTAAAAAAAAAAATGATCTATTCACTGTGTTAAAATAATTTTAAGCAAAAGTATAGATTAAATGAAATTGTCTGTACATTGTACATGATTTTGTCATATGTAAAATGGACTTATTTTAACTGTAAACTAAATTACAGTTCTCCTGAAGTTATACATTATAAATAATTTCACATGCATCCCGGAACCATGGATAATGGAAACAGAAACAGCACAATAATAGTAATGAGAAAATATTCAAAGAAGCACTCGTTTCAGAGCCTACTTACAGCTCCTGTAGATATATGCATGTGTATGAGACCACATCTAGGATCAACGGCATTACCTCCTACACACTCTGGATAACAAAAACAATAGCAAGAAGAGAACAGACAGATCAGTCATCTCTCAGAGACTTTACAGTGTTTAGTTTGTCCTCAGAATTATTCGCTATGCTTGAGGCTTATAAGACCACATGGACCACAAAACACAGGGCTGTACATGGATGGAACAAATGTGCAACCAGAGACCAATACCAAATGTAAGCAAGCACCAGTGCAAATTCATTAAAACACAATGAAGGGAAGTTCTTTGTTACTCACTTTTCATCTTTGGTCATGTTAATCAAAATGTAATGATATCGAGTTCAAAGACACTGAGGAAACTTCAAGATAAACATAACAACATTAAAAAGGTTAATTGATCCCATCAAAGGTGCCATAGACTGTACTTTTCTAGATTATTTACTACTTTGGTAATCATGTTCAGTAGAAACATAATGGAAAAAGTCTGCAAATCATGTCATACCTATTCAGAGTAAACTTGTTTTACAAAAAAACAAACAAACAAGCTTTATTCTTCATTCATAATCTTGGCGCCTGAAGTGCAAATCAAATCAATCCCTTTTTTTCAGATGACTAATCTGATGGATAGTCTGAAACCAAGATTACAACTGTGTGACCTGAGGACACAAGGTTTCTTGCCACCGATGATCTCTGAAGAGGGCATTTGATAATATATACAACGTGGTCAGATTGACAAACAAGATAGCCATCTATCACAAAATGTTTATCACTTTACGGGTGGCAAAAGGATTCCCTTCTGATAACACTATGACACTGTACACGTCTCTCACAATGATTGGGAATAATCAAGATGGAGGTGAACATGGTTTAATCAGTGTAACATTAACCTCTGTGTTTATTATATATGTGGGTCTATTCTGTGCAGTAACAGAAAGCATACAACTTATATACCTACAGAATCTTTATCAGTAACATGATGGACCTCCACTAAATGCACTTTGCTAGGCCTAATTCTTATTCGTATCTGTTAGTTTGCCCCTGAGACATCTGTTACCTCATTTTCAACATCTTTAATGTGACCTTTGAGTATTGTTTTGGTAATTCTCCATCATGCGTCCTTGTTACTTCTGACACTCTTTCACACTATGAAATCCTTTTGAAAGCCTTTTCAGATGAATGGTAGATATTATAGCTGCAAAGGGGGATCCAACCACATATTAATGTCTAAGTATTTAGAATCCAATGCTCAATCCTATTTCTGTAATGGTAAGTTGACCCAATACTTTTGTCTATATAGTGAATATAGATAGTCATAGATAGATATGTAGATAGATGTATGGGGAGATCTATATGTATGAATTGGATAACATGTACATATGATGAATGATACATAGAAACATAGAATGTGTCGGCAGATAAGAACCATTCGGTCCATCTAGTCTGCCCAATTTTTTGGAATACTTTTCTTAGTCCCCTGTTCCCGGTCTTATAGCTAGAATAGCCTTGTGTCTATCCCACGCATGCTTAAAATCCTTGACTGTGTTTACCTCTACCACTTCTGCTGGAAGGCTATTCCATACATCCACTACCCTCTCAGTAAAGTAATACTTCCTGATATTACTTTTAAATCGTTGCCCCTCTAATTTAAGAGTAATTTATGTCCTCTAGTTGTGGTAGTTTTTCTTCTTTTAAATATACTCTCTTCCTTTACTGTGTTGATTCCCTTTATGTATTTAAATGTTTCTATCATATCCCCCCTGTCACGTCTTTCCTCCAAGCTATACATGTTAAGATGCTTTAACCTTTCCTGGTAAGTAACATATAGCAATGTTCTCCTTTCGGATACTCAGATATCAAGAGGCAGGTGAAAAGGAAACTGTCCAAGACAGCTACCCAGTGGTGTATCTTGGTTTTGTGCTGCTCTAGGCAGACAAAATTCAGGAACCCCCACACCTACGTTGCACACCTATGACATGCCCCATCACCCAATTTGCTCACCCACGACATGCCCCATCACCCCATTACATGCCCCATCACCCACATTGCACACACATTAAATGCCCATTCACCCCATTACATGCCCCCATCACGCACATTGCATACACACTAAACACCCCATCACCTCCATTACATGCCACCATCATCACCATTATATACCCCCACCACATCCATTACATGCCCCCATCACCCCGATTAATTGGAAGGCGCTAAATCTTGCCGAGGGAGCGAAAATGTTTGAAGCACCAGAAGTGTGCTTTAACACCCTCTGGCAAAGTGCCGCCATAAGCGAGTGCCTTGTTTGCCTTTGCGGAAGATACACTGTTGCAGCTACCCCCTCCAGACACTGTGGCAGCAAGAGCCGGTTGACCTGCTGGAGCTATACTCAAAGTGACCTCATCTGACACTGGGGAACCCGCTGCAAGTCCCTGTAGTGGGATCCTCAGCACAGCTCATCGACGTGAGCCGCAGTGAGCTGTTACATGAGGACAATCTATGCCATCCAGCATCTTTTTACAGTAAAATGTAGACAACGCTCACTTTGAGCATCAGCTACATTTTCTGTGTCAGAGTGAGGCTCTGTAGGGGGCTGCGATGAGCTGTTTAGTACAGGATGTTCTATGCCGTCCTACTAGCCTTTAGGCAGTAAAAAGTAGGACGGCATAGAATGTCCTACAGGCGGGAAGGGGTTATGTATTAAAATATGAAGACTGAAAATGTTTGCATGTCTAGTGCAAGGACCCATTCCCATTCCAGGCAAGCCAAACTGGTTTGTTAAAAAGAAACCAACAACAATAATCAATGTGCACAGCCAGGCGGCCAACGGTGGTGTTTTTCAAGCCTAGTGAGTTGCTGGGATGTATTTTCCAAGTGACTCACTGTACCCGACTAAGGATCCCAGTAGTGAATACTGTAATTTATGATAGATTTTACATGTAATCCCAGCCAAGGGTCATCTTGGGTCAGATGAATGAAGATTCTAACCAACAAGGCTGTCCCTGACAGTGCTATACTGAGCAAAGAGGGCTCAGTAAAGTACTTTATATATATTTAAAATACCTACATTTGGTGCACTCTTTTCAATTAAAAATACGTTAAACATACGTTAGGCAAGACATTTTCATGCCATGAGATAAGGTGAAATCCTCTATTTTCAGACTACACTCTGCCCTTGGCTAGAGTTTTATACTGTTTTAACTAAAAATGCTTTGGGTAAAATGCAGGAAGTTACAGGATAATCAATCTCTGAAATTCTAGTCATTAACAGACAATCTCAGCTACAGACTGACGCTCAAGATAAGGACAGCACAAAGCTTGAAAGAAGATAAAAACCTGTAGTAGACTACTCATTATCAACCTCTGCAAAACATGTTCTCTTTAAATCACAGATTTAATACAAAGTGATCTGAAGGAAGAAAACAGTCACTGCTCTATATTAAGAATATTTCCAAACATAAAATTAAAAAAGGGTGCACACACTTGTTTCCTGTACCACTCCTTCTTGGACCAGAAGACACAATAACTCACAACCACCTAATGTTTGCCAAGGCAAATAATGGCACAATAAGCAATAGGCACAAGGGTTAATATTTTCAGGTTTTTGTTCTACATGAACATTTTTTTTAAATATTTAATTGGTTCTGATATTTCCTCTTGTACCAGCTACAATCAGTCTTTCTTATAAACATTTCAATTTAGTATCGGTAGTGATTGGGTTTAGGGGCCAAAAGGGGACAGTCCCACCAAAATAAGGACAAATTATATTTGACAGGATGTCGTGGACAATGTCAACAAAGTTGGTGGGAACAACCGGTCAGTGGAGGTGGTGAAGAAATGGAAAGTACATTTAAAATACTTATACACCACAGGTCTCATGTAAAATTGCACTACACACAGAGCATAAAGAGCTGACATGACAAATCCGCTATTGTACTTTATCAATCACACATGCAACTGTCCATGGGTGGAGGCAGGCCCGCCATCAGGGAGTGACGGGTGATACTGGCGTCCGGTGGGCCCAGGTCATGCCAGAAGAAAATGTTCTTTATTGAAACCGCTTGGCTTCAATAAAGTAAAAAAAAAATGAGTGGCAAAATACTGGCATATTGAGTGGCTAAATACTGGCATATTAAATGGCTAAATACTGGCATACTGAGTGGCAAAATACTAACTTATTGAGTGGCTAAATATTACTGGCATATTGAATGGCAAAATATTACTGGCAATTCCTGGTGGAGGCCATGGGTGGAGTATAGTTGTAGCTTTAATTTTATGAGTGTGTGTTATGGGAGTAGCTCAGTTAAGAGTAATTACACAATTAGCATTGCTGATGGAAGAGAATAGTGAAGACATCACCAGGAGAAGAGTGAAGATGTGAATAAGTGGGAGACACACAACTGGCAGGCAAGCAGAGAATCCAGCTTTCCCAAGATCCCTGCAGGAGGTGACTTGTGTGGTAGCAAGAATACCAGGGGCAGACATCATTTACATTGTAAGTCCTGTATATGATAGGTACACTTAAGATTTTAAAAAGCTGTCTAGTATGTGTTCACATGGTTAGTAAATGTTAATATATATATATATATATATATATATATATATATATATATATGCTGTATATATATTAGGGCATATATGTAAGCCTGTCCATGTGAAAAAGGCAATAAAACCTTTTGTTGTGTACTTTGGAGGGTTTTAATGTTGAATTCTCCAACTAAAATATGAAAAATTGAAATGGGCGAACTATGCCTATGTTTCACGAAAGCAAAGCATATATGCACCTTTTGCTGTTAGAAAATCATTTTTGTCTAGATTCGTTAACATCAAGAACACTATGGTGTAAAACTGAGAAACTGATGTTTTAGTGATTTGTAACTGAAATAAAAACATGTGCCATGGAATGGTTCATCTGTGTACATGGGAACAGCAGTGGCATTGAGAACTTCCAATCTTCTTTCAAATAGAGGCTGTCCCAGAAATTGATCGGACTGGACCCCAAATAGGTGCGCATTTAAAAGTGAGTGGAACAATTGGAAAATGGGAAGATATGGGTGGGGTAATAGGCAGAACTAAATTTTAATCTTCTCCTCCAGCTTGGGCAAGAATGTGCCCCAGAAGTACGGTAACCAGCTGTCAAAATTTGAATGTCAGCTAGTTAAGGGGATGGATACCTTTAAGCAGGTTAGGTATTTGCCTACAGAGTGATTAAATCGGGAACACTGAAGAGTGCAAAGGAGGCGCTTAGTTTTGTTAAGCTATACCTGTTTTTGCATTTTATGTTTTTGTATGTTATGCATTTTATAGACATGCTCCACCTACGTAACTTGTGCTCAGTTCACGCAGCCTTTAATAAATATATATTTTAACACATTTGTATACGTCCAACCCTCTGTTTAGTGGAGTGCAAGATATTCTTCAGACATTCCTTTAAATTCATGGCTAAAAAGCATTCCATCGGAAACCTTGGCAGCACTCCTTAACATGGGCTACAAACAATTTGTAAGATCAGCAGGATTAGTGTAGATGTTATTTGATTTAAATGGAACGGTGTCTACAATATTAAAGAAGAAAGGAGTCAAACACTATTAAAATGATGTTTATAGAGAGATATGTCATACTTATCTAAATCTAAACATCTGGAGTTTAAATTTCTGTCTTGGTTTGCTACCTGCTCTCTAGAATATTTTTTTATTCCCAGCTATTGACTCTTGTAAGAAAAGCAGTAGTTTCTCATTACAGCTTTGTTCTTATATGAGGGGAAGATTTTAGATGATATTGCATCATGGGAAATATTCACAAAATCGAACAAGGAGATAAACACCTAATTTTATTTTTCCTTTTTATATGCAATTAATTCAATCCTATAAATAAAACTTTCGGCCAAAGCAGCAGAGTTGGAATAATTCTCCAATACAGCTGGCCTTACGTTTGAAATTTCCATCTCTATTCCCTTTAAAATATGATTTTCTCCTGCAGTGAGCTACCCTCTTTTCCTGTGTGCAGTTATTTTGTCATTCATGTTGATACTGTTATCACTGTTTACAGAGAGTCTGGTTATTTGTATGAGTTGTATAAAGAGGAATTCAAAGGTGACATTAAAGATCTCCCAGTTTATAAATCACTTTCCAGGAAGTGTTATCACAAAAAAACTGTGTGATGAAAAGCAAGACAGCTATACTAGTACCACCGACAGTCAATAACAAGCTTTCGTTGAAGATATTAAGCCACAATGTAAACAATTATGACACACATATTGTACATCATCCAAATAGAGGGTGGCTTAAAGGGATACTCCAGCCACCAAATGTACTTTTATTGACATTTAAACATTTGTACTATAAAAAATGTTTTGTTTTCTCAGAAATATTAGGTTTACATCTTCTACTGATTCTCCAACTCAACTCTCCAGCATTTGGCTGGAGCCACTGAGAAAAAAAAAAAACCCCATCAATCCAAGATGATAATTACACTGCACAATGTATATAATTTCACACACACACACATTACACAGACACCTGTACAGAGCACACATCTACAGGCTTTTTCCATCGGAAGTGCAGTCAGGGTTGCCAGACTGCACTTCTGCCAGCTTTTTACAGGACACATATGACTCTGCCTACAAAATGTATGTGTGTCCAGGACAAACTAGTATTGAATGAAGGAGGGTATCCCATAGGAACTGCTGTCTCTAGGTAAAAGCAATAAAATGGTTGCAATTCAGAAAGTTTCATTGAGAGGTCGGGTAATATTAAAACAATTGGAAATATTTTGTTTAATGCTTCGAAAGGGGCTTTACATAGGGAGTAATGGGAGCATTATAAATGTATTGTTGGCCACCCCTGACTGAGTCACATAAATAATTTTAATGATTAAATCTTGTTTAGAAGATATCACTGATTAAGTGGAATTGAATAAAAGTCCTAGAACACCTATTTTCCCCGTGTCTGCTCGTGGGCATGCAGGTGCTTCATTCCTGGTCTTTTAAACTGGCTGTGTGACAGATCAGTAGGAAAGAGGGTCTTTCAGTGATAGACCACACCCCCTTTTACAGATTGCAGTAGACAAATGTTCTACTGCTTAGTTTCTACCCCGCTGCCATGAAATCATCTAAATGTAATAGAAAAATAGATTACAAATGACAGTACTCATTTTATAAAAGTGATAGAGATATTTATTTGTATCCAACTAACATTGTGGAAAATGACTGGCAGTACACCAACTGTTTTAGAACACATAATACAACGGCCACTAAGTAAAGCAGACTCCCAGTTTACATAACTCTTTCTTTATTTTTTATTTTTTTGCTCTATCCTGTTAGTGGTCTTGACTGATTTTTTTATTTTTTTATTATTGTTTCACTTATAATAAATCAAGCTCTAGATGTAACTTTCCCTAATGTCACGTCTCCAGCATGTGACCTGCTTTCATTCTAAGGAAACTTGTCCTACCACACCCATTCCTGTTATTGGCTCGAAGTAATATGATAAAAGGCTACTGGTTCCATTTCTTCTATTAGTGCCAAGTATCATTAAACATCAAAAAACACAGTGCACCAGCCAGGGTCTGGATTTGTCATAAATCATAGAATCAATTAACTGTTATTGTAAAAGAAAAAGTATAACAATAAATGTGTGACTGCTGCACAATCTTACAGCTTGCGTCCAATCTAGAATCTACCATCTCTTTCTCCCTTCTCTGCATATCCCTCTCTCTGTTACTGCTCGCTGGATAAACCAATCAGGGGCTCCATTTTCTTTGGCCACACCCACTACTAAATCTAGCAGTGGACTTCTTGGTAGCATCCACCCCAACTACACACTATGCTATAAGGTTCATTAGTTTACAAAGTCAGATAAATGTCATCAGTGATTCAAAAATTGCTAGGTAAGCCATGAAAACACAGGAAATAATAACTTTTATTGGGATACAGGAGAGTTTGATTGCACGCTTACTAGACCAAGTTATAAGGTTCATTAATCGATTAATCAATCAGTGATTAGTCCTGAAAACTTGCAATTATACTCAGTCGGCCATTAAGGGGAATTATTTTAACTCTACTTATTTCCTGGGTTACTTTATTAAATGACTAAGCAGTATATAAAACTTCTGTTTTTTTTCAACTTACTTTACATCTTTTGTCCTGAACAAGTATTTTGAGACAGTGTTCCAAAGACTTTAGTCAAAATCAAAATCAGATTGGTGTCACACAATATGAAAAATACATTGTCCAAATCTCCTGAAGCCAACAAGAGCTCAGGTAACATTTTTCAGACAAGGGCATGGAAAAACACCAGGAATTTAACAGCTAGATACAGCTACATAGATTTCCTCTAACAGGAAATGTTATCATCTAGTTGTGCAGTCACATTCACACATCCCAAGGGAAATTATACTCACAGTTATTCTGCAAGCATGTGATATTTACAAGTGAAATATTCAAATGTGTTACAAGATTTGGTAGTGCTCAGTTGTAATATAAATAGTATTAGAGCATGTATTGGGAGTTATTTGCACTATCCATAAAAAAATTTTCAAATCAGAGTTGTACAAATGTGAAGATGGACAGAACAAACCAACAGGCTCAGGGTGATTGCTTGACGCATTTCACATGGTATTGCTGGGAGTAAGCACTATTGTGAGAAACGCATAAAATATTCACCCTGAGCCTGTTTGTTTGTTCTGTCTATCTTCTAATGTGTTTACTAGGGCAGTAGGTACATGCAAGGACTGACCAAGTAGATTGCTTTTCTAAACTTTTCAGTGTGGGAGAAATATTCCCCAATCAAATAAAAACAAGGCTGCCCTTGTGAAATGGATTGAGGCAATTGATAGTATTACTGATTATATATGTTAATATTTTTTTTTTGTTATTTTGTTTTGTCTTTCTTTGCTATAAAGTATTTTTGTGTTAAAAAAAAGAAAAACATTTCTAATAAATATTATTTTGTAAAAAAAAAAAAAGATTCCCTGACACTAATCAGGCGCTTTTCAGTGGTTGATTTTTTATACACTGGCTGTGCAGCGCACCTCTGTATCGAAAATGTATCCTGTTCTTGTCATTTGAACATCTGTTTTGCTTTTCTGCAGGCCATCCACAAGTTGGCCTTCATAATAATTTCCTGTAAAGCTAGTTTTAACCTTTTAGAGCAATGTTATGAAAAACATGTAAACTTTTATTTCCAACATGAGGCAAGAGCACATTGGATCTCCCCGTTACATTGTGCTATAAACATTAAATAGCTGGATAATGGTAGGAAAGGGTGATGACCCATAATATAGCACTAGGATAAAATATACATAGATTTCTGTTTGTGTTTGTTAGCTTACTTTTGGTCAACCAAAGTAAAAATTAATTGTTAGTATGTTAGTACACATTATCCTCAAAGTAAAACAGAACAAAGCTATAGTGCCTAGCTTAGTGTCATTGAGTGTAATCCACAAACGTGGAACAACATGTGGATTATGTTTGCTGCTTTATTTTAATGATAATTAATAGCAGTACTGTTTTCTTCCTCCCTCAAAAAACAGGTGCCATGATTGTGTAATGTAAATTAATTAATATGATATTGGTGACCTTCAAGCCTTACGGGTCACAATGCAGTAGGTTTTTGGTTTCCAGGTGGGGCTATTCACTAAAAGGTGAACTGAGCTGAGAACAGGTGAGTTGCGGTGAGATGAACATTACATCTCACCAATTCAGCTATACATTGTGCAGAGACAAACATGGTGAGTTCACTTAGTGCCCATTATAACCTTAATTGGGCTAGAGTTGTCTGCCCTAATTATGATTCATAATGGGGTTGACTACCTATATGTGGAACAAAACAGACACAGATCACAATGTGCTTTGGAACAAGTGTTCCTTACAGGGAGGAGTAGATGGTCCCGAAGTACTTTAGGTTCAGGTCAACTAATGTTTTGATGGTAATGTAAATATTGTTCTTTTTATTATCATTGTCTTTTTCTTTTTTATCTACCCCCATTATCTTTGTCCCTCTTATGTTCATAACTTTCTCTGCAGTAATAGTGTTTAGTAAAACAGAGGCCTGAGGTGACCTCTCAGCCAGTAAACTTCATTGTTGTAGTTAGAACACAGTATGATTAGGCCTCTTGGTCAAAGTGCGCCACGCAGTACAGGATGACCTTCATGAAAACTAAACAGATGTGACATTTCCTTGAAAATATCTCATTCTTCTGTTTTAAAAGTTGCTGAGGTGGTCCTTCTGACAGGAACATATTTCACTCCATTTCCTATCCTCAATATACTTTGCTTAGCCAGAAGCATTTGAAAATAATCTGGAAAAAGACATTAAATCTAGTCAGATAAGGCCTACTATTAGATTACATCTGTGTGTAAGATAATCTTCAATTAGTCCTTGTAAAGCATGTCAGTAACAATTATAGTCATATACTAAGAAAACATATCAGGAAAATCTTAAAAATTGTAATTTGTAAACTCTTGGAAGAGTAAAAAACATAATATATGGAAGGAATAAATAAATCCAGAGGGGGGAGTATGCTTAATAGAAAGACAGATAAAACAAAGGGAATTAATGTGAAGTTGGTCTAGCCTACCAGCATTTTGTGCCTGTAGATTTCCTGGGAGGCATCCTCAGTGTACACCAATATAATCAGCTGGTTTTGTAAAATAAAAAAATTCTGTTGTTATTTTTTAATGTTCCTACACTGCTCTGTGGATACAGTTGGGGATTTGTTTGTATATAGGGTTGTCAGCAAGCCAGCATTTTACCTGTATTTTTTTTTTTATGAAAAGGGGAAACCTTAATTGCAGATTAGGGTAGCCGCATTTCCTTTCTGCCATTCCTACACAATTATTTCGAAGTGAATATTCAAATATATTTATATGGTGGTCTCAAGGTTGCTCATCCCTGGTGGTGTGTGGGTATCTTGGAAGCAGAAGAGTCTTCCAGCACACACCTGTTTGGTAAATGTTGCTGTGTGCAGGGCTGGGAGTCTCTCACTCACTCTCTTTGAGATCTATACACTAAAAGGTGAGTTGAGGTGAGTTGCACATTTCATCTCACCAGTTTAGCTATACATTCTGATATACAATTGAGATGGGTTTCCCCCGCTAAGCAAACTCACCAGGATTGCCCCTGCACAATATGTAGCTAAATTGGTGAGATTTAGTGAATAAATGAAAAATATATGTTAATGTATATACATATATACATGGCAATTCCATGACTTTTATTGGGTTACTAAGTGGCGTATGGAATACATTTGTGTTTTATCAGATGACATGTTGACTGATGTAGCAATTGCACCGTAGGAGCATAATGCACTCAGTAAAATAAATTCCAATAATGAATTTTTTTTTAATCAAATATGCTTTTTGTCTAACAATTTCCTTGTCTATTAACCACTTTAATAATATTAACATTTTTGCAGAATTCAGTGGGATTCAGCATTATATGGGTTCCCCAGAATTAGTTTTCTGAACTGTATAAGTAAGAAATTTTGGCAATTTGGTTATTAGCTCAGATGTAAGCCATATTCGGTCCAGATCAAAGCTTTCTGAATAGACCCCTAAAGTATCAATCAGTGGAATTCTACCAGAAAACAAATGTAAGAAAATAATAATGAAATAATAATCTAAGCCAATCAATACTTCCTGTCCAAGCACCTTATCTGAGAGTGTTTTTTTCAAACCTTTGCTCTTCATAAAGTAAGGTGCATCTCTGTTTATAAGTACACAGGAAGACAGGATTAGGCAGGAGGAGACAGTCTAATCTTATCAACACACAAGTGTCTGTCACTGGCCCATCACCAGCTATGCTGACAATTTTAACAGCATCAGCAACCTTCTTTTCAAAGTAAACCTGCTGTAACATTTCCGATGTAAGAGGAGCATGGTAACCAGCTGTCTACCTGTTTAAACACAAATCACTGATGGTCACCAACATCCAAAGACATCCAGAAACAAATAATTTAACTATCCATAACATACTGAGTAAATTTTGCCATGGGAACATTGAACAATAAATTCAGTGTTTCACTGAAAGTCGTTTTGAAGTCTGGCACCTTTTGTACATAAAGCAAGGTGTGCAGCACGTGGGTCTGATGCAAAACCAATGGATGCCACCTCACAGCAGGTGCCCCAGATAAAGGGGGGCTTTGGAGAAAGGGAATGAGCAAGGCAGACATGGGGAAGAGTATTTCACTGGCAGGCTGGTAAAAAAAAAAAATTTCCTTAACGCAAATGTTAATTATGAAGGGAATGGCATGGACAGCTTTTTATTTTTTAAGATTAGATGGTAACCCTAGAAGTTAGAGAAAAGAGTGTATTAATAAGATAAATGTCTACAGAGGATTAAAGAAGGTGGACTTGATGAACATCATGCAAACTGTTTGACACTTAATCTACTATAAAGTATAATTCCCATAATATTTACCTAACATACGGGCTAAAGTGTACACTGATAGTGTATAAAAAACAATACTATATATATGTACACAGCTATGAAGTCAAACTTATGCATGGCTGGCATACGCAAATGGGGATCAGATGCTACAATGAAATATCTCTTTAAATATGATAGTTTATGATCCAAATGCTGTGGAATACAGTCCACACAATGCTTAGCAATCCCGCAGCCCAATTTTCAATCTCCGGTGTCCTGAATACTGCACAATGACCGGTATCACAGTATTATTGTTTAATCAAATCCAAGTCTTTACAGTGCCAATTTGGGGAAAAAACACAAGTTGACAGTTCGATAGCTTGTAAATTGTGGATTCTTCATAAACCATACAATACAAGTTCTGTTTGACAAAAAAACATTTAAAAATAATAAATCTCATATACAAGAGGGTACCATTTATTACATATATATATTTAGGGCACTGAGGAACAGTTTGCAAATATGACAGGGCTCTCACTGCCTCAAGCATTAGCACTGCCAGGAACTCAATAAGAGGAAAGCTACATTTTAACCATCAATAATTTGCCATCTAAAATCTTCTAGCTGGGTGGGTAACATAATAGGAAAATGAAATCATTGAGTAACATTATTTCATCTTACTCAAATAGTCTGTGGATTTAATTCAGTGTTAGCTCTTATAACAAATATAGCCAGTGTATCATCAATACAAAACACATAGTGAAAACAGGAGGGGGTAAAAAAATAAATAATTAAAATGTAACTGCAGCCCTCAATCTTGTTACTGTCTCTGTGATTGGTAAAGTATTGTCTTTGTGTGTTTATATTCAGGCTGATTGTTTAATTTATGTGTTTATGGTTTTTGGTAGCCAATGTTTATTTGATTCTAATATATTGTATTGACTTAATAAATACTATTTTTTTTTAAACTATTTTTTATTATCAAAAGTATAAAATACATCAAAATCTTTCAATCAATTATCTTGTCTACATAATACTCACATTGAATCTAATCTTGTAGTTCGATGAGTATTCATAAAACAGATATCACAACATTACATTACAATAACATGCAAATCACCGTAAATCATCATATAACATATTTCTCACATCAACAATACTATTTTTACTGCATGGTGTGCATTAGTCTTTTATCTTCTGGCTGTCCTATAGGGCTGTGCTACATTATTTGAACCACAGTGTCCCATATGGTCTAAGTTTATTAACTTTTGTGTGCTGTCCTTAATTGTTCATTGTTTTATAGTGTTTTGATCATATTACAGCTTTTTAAAATAATAATTACAATGTAATACAATTTATACGCAACACTAACCATAGACGTTTAAATGCATTTATTGCCTATAAAATGAAAATTGTATTTATTTATTTTGATTCATTAGGATAATGAAAATAAGATTTTTTTTATATGTTTTTTCTTTTAACTCATGACCAGCAAATCTTTTGTCACTGATATTTTCACCAAAGGCACTAGCAGGCAATCATGCTATCCCTTAGGACTGTCAAAAGTATCAATTAATCACTCCTTTGACCCATTAAAGTCATTTGTTGATGGGACCTTCTAGTGAAATGTCCCTTGGGTTCCTCAGTACATAGCCTATGACTCCTTGGACTTATTGATTTCACTGCTATTTTGGAGACATACTTAAATACAAGCACCTCATAGAATGTTGTATTGTGTCTTTCTTCTGTTATCTGTGTACTTATAGAATGAAAGTGAAATTGAGAGGCAGACTATAAACAGTTGTCTATGGTTATCAACATAATCATATATTCTACTTTTTGCAGAAGGTTTGCTATTTTGTATCAAAAAGATTGCATTGAATTATATCTAGTTGTTTCTTCTTCAATGCTGAAAAGATCCCACATTTGACAAATTTGAATACTCTAATCTTGGTGATGCATGCGAAAATTCAAACTGGAGGGCTTGGTTGCCCAACTTTGCTATTGCTTTGGGGATGTAATTAGTACGTCAGCATGATCGGGGACCCAGGGAAGGGTAAAGCAATGATTAAGTGTCATTAATCATTAATTTGGAAATATCCCTGCAGTTCTGGTACAGAGCATGGCGGATTACCAGAAAGTTTGTTCACTGGATGAATCTTCAGGAATAATACTAGACATGTGCAAAACTAAAATGTTCGTTTCGTTTTCGTCCATTCGGACGAAAATGTTATTTATTTCGTCTAAAACGAATTTCGTTCATTACTGCATTCGTTTCAGACGAAATTAAACATAGAAACATAGAAACATAGAATGTGTCGGCAGATAAGAACCATTCGGTCCATCTAGTCTGCCCAATTTTTTTTTTTTTGAGTACTTTTATTAGTCCCCCGTTCCCGGTCTTATAGCTAGGATAGCCTTGTGTCTATCCCACGCATGCTTAAAATCCTTGACTGTGTTTACCTCTACCACTTCTGCTGGCAGGCTATTCCATACATCCACTACCCTCTCAGTAAAGTAATACTTCCTGATATTACTTTTAAATCGTTGCCCCTCTAATTTAAGACTATGTCCTCTAGTTGTGGTAGTTTTTCTTCTTTTAAATATACTCTCTTCCTTTACTGTGTTGATTCCCTTTATGTATTTAAATGTTTCTATCATATCCCCCCTGTTACGTCTTTCCTCCAAGCTATACATGTTAAGATGCTTTAACCTTTCCTGGTAAGTTTTATCCTTCAACCCATGAACCAGTTTAGTAGCCCTTCTCTGAACTCTCTCCAAAGTATCAATATCCTTCTGGAGATACGGTCTCCAGTACTGCGTACAATACTCCAAGTGAGGTCTCACCAGTGCTCTGTACAATGGCATGAGCACTTCCCTCTTCCTACTGCTAATACCTCTCCCTATGCAACCAAGCATTCTGCTAGCATTTCCTGCTGCTCTATTGCATTGCCTACCTACCTTCAAGTCCTCTGAAATGATTACTCCTTAAATACCTTTCCTCAGATGTTGAGGTTAGGACTGTACCAAATAGTCTATATTCTGCTTTTGGGTTTTTACGCCCAAGGTGCATAATCTTGCACTTGTCCACATTAAATGCCAGTTGCCACTGCTCTGACCATTTTTCTAGTTTATCAAAATCATTTGCCATTTGGCTTATCCCTCCATGAATATCAACCCTGCTGCAAATCTTTGTATCATCAGCAAAAAGACATACTTTGCCAACAAGACCTTCTGCAATATCGCTAATAAAAATATTAAAGAGAATGGGTCCAAGAACAGATCCCTGAGGTACCCCACTAGTAACAAGACCTTGCATCGAATATACCCCATTGACTACAACCCTTTGTTGCCTGTCACTCAGCCATTGTCTAATCCATTCAACAATATTGAAATCCAAACTCAAAGATTTCAGTTTATTGATAAGCCTTCTATGTGCGACAGTGTCAAAAGCCTTACTGAAATCTAGGTAAGCAATGTCTACTGCACCACCCTGATCTATTATTTTAGTTACCCAATCAAAATAATCAATAAGATTAGTTTGGCATGATCTCCCTGAAGTAAACCCATGCTGTCTCTGATCTTGAAATCCAAGCGACTTTAGATGTTCAACAATCCTATTCTTTAACAAGGTTTCCATTATTTTCCCCACTACTGAAGTAAGACTTACTGGTCTATAGTTGCCCGCCTCCTAAATTCGTTCATTATTTTCGTTTCGTTAATTTTTATTCGTTCGTTTTATAGAATACAATGTAATACTATTGGCTTTCTATAAACCGAACGAGAGCCCCATTCATAAGAAATTCTTATGAATGGGGCTCTCGTTCGGTTCATAGAAAGGCAATAGTACTACATGTTTTCTATAAGCCGAAAGTCTAAAAACCGAACGTTCGGTTTATAGACTTTCGGCTTATGGAATACATGTAATCCTATGCGAACGTTCGGTTTATAGAATAGCCATAGGATTACATGTATTACATAAGCCGACAGCCTATAAACCGAACGTTCGGTTTATAGGCTGTCGGCATTTAACTATACAGAGACAGAGTCTCCATTCATAAAATTATGAATGGAGACTTTGTCTCCGTGTAGTAAAATTTCAACAGCCTATAAACCGAACCGAGCTGGTGGGAGTGCCACAGGTGATGTCATAAACAGGAGACTCCACAGTCACATTTAAAACACATTTTTCTACTAATTTATGCATTTGCTTGCAATTTTCCTAATACAATGTATAGATCATTTTCAATGATAAAAAAAATTATCAGGGACTATTCCCCCCCAGAGTCAAACTATAAGACAACATAAGGTAGCAAGGGTGATACATCGGACCAGCCATAATATATACAAGAGATTATAAGAGAGTGATTGGAGAGGCACCAAAATCATACCTTCCGTGGTCACCATCAATACTTATGGAAACTTTTTTTTAGTCCTGTGGACCACAGATCTTCTTCCTTTGGAGAAGTCATGAGTAATGGAGGTTGGACCAACCAAAAAAATTCAGACCCAGCAACAACAAAAAATCTGAAAAGTGGGTGTGACCATTCTGAAGATTGCAACAGATTTACAGCAAGTTATATACAAGTGAATATCTCTTCTGGAATAGACATGTCTGTGTTCAAAGGCCTGCAAATCAGCATGTAACCTTATAGGTTCTTAGGTATAGATGTGACATAGGTCCTAATAAAGAAAACACTAACATTTCTGCTAAGCATACCATGGATTTCCTTTTATACATATGCGAAAACAATGTTTGGGATGTAGGATTCCTTTGTCAATAAAATGTGAATTTAAGAAAAGATAAAAATTCTATTATGCACTAAACTTGCCAAATCCAGGTACATTTATTGAGCTTTATTTGGGGTTCTGATATATTGCACATGATTGAGTGCTGTCCCATATAGATTTTTATATTTTCATATCATTGTTGTTTTTGTGCATATTTATTTTTGCCAATTTGTTTGTATTGGTAACTGAAGCTGAAGTTGCCACATTGCCCAAGATTAGTATACACCTCTTGGTCTGTGTTGTGTGTATTCCTATAATGGTTGTTGGGTGATAAAAAAAATTGTTTCAAATTAAACTTTTCTGCTTCTGGTTGTAACTATAAAGCCACAATTTCAATAAGTCATCTTTGATTAACACATTAGATCAGCCACATAACTTGAGCTCACTTCTTTGGTTTATATAGAAACATTTATATTGCCAGTCACAATGGTGTCCCTGCTACAGTCAATGATTGATCTTGGGGAGTGGGATCATTATAGCAGTGATTTGGTGCAGAGCTTCATAGCACTGTATGGTGAGAGCACCACCTTTCCATGATACTTCCATTTAGTTGCTCCAACTAAAATTTTCCTAAAACTAAAAAAGAGTTTCCTACTATAAATGAGGAGGGCTGAACTCCCCCCTAGGCTGCAGCAGCAGATATAAATACATTATAATGGCAATAACTGAAATAATGTTGTTTGCAAACAAACAAACAATACCTTTTTTGAATATTGGAATAATAGAGACAAATACAATGGTTACAATAAAAACCTTAACAAATAAATAATATAAAATGGAATAAACCAAGTGCTGTGCATGGATTCTGTGGATCCTTATGGATCAAATCAGGCCCTCTCAACTATCATGCTCATCATAATAATGGGTTTAACAAGACCTGACGCATTTTGCAAATAAATAAAAGATGGTATCATATAAAAACAAGTTTTATCCCAGTAAAATAATTAAAGCGTATATGTATTATGCACTTCTTTTGGTTAGCATGAAGCACATGCACCTTTTTCTTCTAAAAGTACAGTAGCATTTATTATGCTATTAACATTTTATTACAAGGCCTTAATTTTTTCACATTTTATTTGATGTACTCAATGATTTGGAGAGATTGGGACTTGAATCCAGCCCAATGAGCATGGCTTGGTAAAAGAAATGATATGGTTTAACATAATCAAGAACATCATTCTTCAAACTACATCAATCCACAGAAGGGGAAGAGCCTTTCAACGATCTCCTAAACAATGTTAGGCTAGAACAGTTGCTACATTGGCTGTGAATTAAAGCTACTTTGAGCGCACTACTTAGAATCATAACCCAGCAATGCCAATGTTTTACTTCAATAACAGTGGAATAAAAATCATTTGCCACCACCACCAGAGTGCGGAATTATTTTAACATGGTTACACAGAGTTTACAATATATAGTTGTGGTACTGCACATTTAGAAATAATTCATGTAAACTGTAGATTTATGTAGCCTTCATTCTTCTTTCAGCCTGATGGCTGCTGAGACTGATCTGGATGTAGAATGTGCCCTTGGCAAGAAGATGTTGCCCCAGGCAGGCCTGCTTTCAAATTGTGGTGGAAATAGTTTGTAATAATCACACCTACAAAACTTAATACACTCACTTATAGCATAGAGCTGCTCAGTGCTCTGAAAACATAGAAACATAGAATGTGTCGGCAGATAATCATTAGGTCCATCTAGTCTGCCCAATTTTCTAAATACTTTTATTAGTCCCCTGTTCCCGGTCTTATAGCTAGGATAGCCTTGTGCCTATCCCACGCATGCTTAAACTCCTTCACTGTTTTTACCTCTACCATTTCTGCTGGGAGCCTATTCCATATGTCTACTACCCTCTCAGTAAAGTAATTGATATTATGTTTAAATCTTTGCCCCTCTAATTTTAGACTATGTCCTCTAGTTGTGGTAGCTTTCCTTTTTTTTAACTATACTCTCCTCCTTTACTGTGTTGACTCCATTTATGTATTTAAAAAGGGCACTTCCTTCTTCTTCCAGAGCAGCCAGGCTGACCAACAAGGCAAACCTCAAACCTTGATAAATCAGGGTCCTTTTCTGTTGGGTATTATACCATGGTTACAGGGTGGCTGTATTGCCCCCATCAAGGGGTGCACTTTAAATGGGAGCACCTATAGATTTTAATGCACATATAACAAAGATATGTACAATGCAAACCATAATAACTATATGTAATATTATCAGACCATTACCAGTACAGCTCCTCTATGTGTCCATAGTCAGTGAATATCCATTGATTTGCTTTGTAGTCACCAAAGTGGCAAACATTGTGGAAAACACTGGAAAATGAGGACAGGAAGACTATGGAAGATCCATCAGACAGGAACTTAGTGGATGTGTACAAGGTGTCATGATTTCAGATTGTCATCACCAGTCCCTCACTGCAAACAGCCCAAAGTATTTCACTACATTAAATTGAAAAGGTGATGAATGATTATATTCTCAGCAAATTACGACCACCAAAGAGGTACATGGTCAGTCAGAGTATATCTTCACAGACATTTAATATAACAGGATCCAGTTAGGTTCATTTCCTGTTTTGGTCAGCTTGGGTTCGATCAGTATTAAAAAGACAAACAAATAGCATTTTTATTCACACTTGTTAAATGCATCGTCTATAGGTTAATAGTATCTTATGTTAACTTTTTAAGTGGAAAATATTTTTTCAACTGATGAATTTTGCCTTCCATATTTAACAATATACATCTCTCTGCAGTTGCAATCACTTACATTTATTCTAATACATACTTTTTCAACTTAAACAATATAGTTGTGATTTATCACTATTGATTTGCTAGCCTACAACATAAAGGTGGTGACACCATACCCAGTGATGCTCTCAAATATGTGGGCTAAGTATCATGAGAAAAAAAAGATAACTTTCTTTGAAATTAGATATGGCAGAATTCTGAATATAACAGGGTTGTGCTTCACATTGTTATGGGATATTGACATTTATCTGTTGACCTAACACTACCAACTGATGTGCTATTTTGGTGTCTCATACTATCTAAAGGGTCTACTCAATAAAGAGAGAATTGCAGGGAAGTGAAATGGGAATTTCTAACTTCAGGGCAGTGTAGCTGACTTGGAAAATTTTCCATTGCAGCTGAATGGGAGATTTTTTTCCAACTCGGCTACTTTGGACTTAAGTTCAAATATTCCTGTCTCAATTCCCTGCAATTCTCTCTTTATTGAGTAGACGCTTAGTGTTGCAAATGCTTGCTGCATAATTTTCCAAGCATGCGATTGTTTAACATTATGCAACAAGATACGTTTCTGGTAGCATTATTTAGCAGTCCAAAAAATTTTAATGAACACTCCAGTAAGAAAGTTATTTTTTATTACAAATTTTAATACAAAATGTGTTCATACTTCCTGATTTCTTTTATATATATTCCTCAGCAATGCTGAGTTGCCTGGAATTTTTACCTGCTTTGTCTTTCTTATTTATATTAGGTAATATTTTGCATACTTCTGAAACACCCATAATCAGTATATTAGTAGGTTTTTTTCTGGCTTGTTCGTTCTCATAATGTATTCAATTTTAAAGATAAATTTATAAAAAAAAATTAAAACTTTTGTGAAAATATTGTAGTTTTCTGGGTCTTACAAATATTTGAAAATAATTAATTAATATAAAAAACATAACTCATGTGAGGGGGTTTAAAGTGACAGGAAATGTTGTGAATAGTCACCTAATACTGATTTAAGCATAATAAATTAAGGAAAGGTTAAAGCATCTTAACATGTATAGCTTGGAGGAAAGACGTAACAGGGGGTATATGATAGAAACATTTAAATACATAAAGTGAATCAACAGAGTAAAGGAAGAGAGTATATTTAAAAGAAGAAAAGCTACCACAACTAGAGGACATAGTCTAAAATTAGAGGGGCAACAATTTAAAAGTAACACCAGGAAGTATTACATTACTGAGAGGGTAGTGGATGTATGGAATAGCCTTCCAGCAGAAGTGGTAGAGGTAAAGACAGTCAAGGGTTTTAAGCATGTGTGGGATAGGCACAAGGCTATCCTAGCTATAAGACCGGGAATGGGGGACTAATAAAAGTATTTAGAAAAATTGGGCAGAATAGATGGACCGAATAGTTCTTCTCTGCCGACACATTCTATGTTTCTATGGTTCTAAATACTTAAAATTATTTGAAAAAGCAGTCATACAATTTTTTTTACTTTTTTAAATGAATATGCTTCATTCTAGAGAGAGCATTATTTGTAAAAGGGGGAGTTTTCTTCCACAACAGGTATACTGCAAAAGCTGAAAAAAAAAACACCTTAATTGCTGGTACAAAATGACAAATTCATTAGATGTTTATTTATTTATAGTGTTTTACCTGGAAAAATAAATTGAAATTCAATTATGTCTTGGGGAGCATGTACAAATTATTTGATTATATTTAAGTCCTGGAAAGTACATACAGCATTACATATGTAAATAGATCTACATACAGGTAAAAGGTAGTTACTAGTGTTGAGCGAACCCGAACCGCACTGTTCGGGTTGTACCGAACATTATGGTGTCCGTACCCTGGACCCGATCCCGAACCCGGACAATTCACTGTATGTTCGGGTTGGAGTTCGAGGTTCAGCTATAAACCGAAAGTCTTTAAACCGAAAGTCATTCGGTTAATAGCCTTTCGGTTTATAGAATAGCCAATAGCATTACATGTATTCTATAAGCCGAAAGTCTATAAACCGAAAGACATTCGGTTTATAGACTTATGGTTTATAGAATACATGTAATGCTATTGGCTATTCTATAAACCGAAAGTCTATAAACTGAATGACATTCGGTTTATAGACTTTCTTTTTAAATTGGTCTAAAATCAGTTTAACCCCTTGGCGACACAGGACGGACTAGGTCCGTCCTGTGTGCCGAGGCGTTAGTGACACAGGACGGACCTAGTCCGTCCTGTGTCAAAACGAGCACTGAAAGCGGAGTTTTTCCGCTTTCAGTGCTCTGATAGTATTGTAACGATGCTTCCGTGTGGAAGCATCGTACAATACTAATAAAAATGCCTGTCGGCATTTCGATCGCTCCGGAGAGCGATCGAAATGCCGGTTTTAAAGGCACAGAGCCTTTAAAACGACGGGCATTAAAAAATGAGCATAGGAAGCGAATTTTTCGCTTCCTATGCTCAGAAAGTGTTCCTGATTGCCTCGCAAGTCGAGGCAATCAGGAACACAAAAAAAAATGCACGATCTTGGTCACTGAGTGACCAAGATGGTGCTGCCCTTCTAAGGGCAAGAGCACAGGAGGCAGGAAGTACCTGCTTCCTGTGCTCTCTGGCTGTCACACGATTGCCTCTTCACAGAGGCAATCAGTGACTGCCAGGCACACTGACAGGCAGTGGGGATGCTCTCCTGAACATCCCCACTGACTGGTCAGATCAATATTAACCCTATATTGATCTGACCAGTTATGATCTGCATCCCTCTCCTCACATTTTTTTAGTGAGGGAGAGAGACAGATCAAAGTTCTAAAAGTAAAAAAAAACAATAAACACACAACACACAAATATTAAAACAATAAAAAAAATTTTATTAAAGCAATTCCCTGCGTTTAACCCCTTCCCTGCCACTGATCTTGCATAAGCAGTGATCGTGCACATCAGCGCATTTATTTTTGCAGTTTGTGCATTTTTTAGGGGTTAATTTTTTTTGTACTGTAATTTATTACAGTACTAAAAAGGCTCTTCTAAGAGTTATTAACCCCTTCTTTGCTGTCGATCACTGCTTACGCAATGATATTGACGCCAAAGCAATTTTTATCTGTCTGCATATTTTTATTTTATTTTTTTTACACATACCCGCTAGGGGATTACATGTAAAGTAAAAATATTTGAGCATTTTTTTTTTAAGCTGCCTGAGCGCATAGCGATCAGTAACAGCGAATTAGTGGCAAAGGCGGTTTGGTGATTTCTCAATTAAGCTCACCATTCGCCCTGGTTAGATCAAAATTAATCGGATCAATATTCACAAATATTGATCTGCCTCCCTCTCCTCACTTACATTTTTGTGACGGAAAGAGACAGATCAGTATTAGTTATATAAAATAACATTTTATAAAATTGGCAGGTTTTATGAAAGTCTTTCACTGTGTATTAACCCCTTCCCTGCCATTCATCACTGTGTAAGCAGTAATCTTGCACAGCAACAGTATGTTTTGCTGTCTGCACTGTTTTATGGATTAATTTCTTTGTACTGTAATGTATTACAGTACTAGATAGGCTCTTCTAAGAGCTTTTAACCCCTTCTTTGCTCGAGATCACTGCTTACGCACTGATTCTGAGGCCGCGGACTCAGGGTTCGATTTTGACCCTATTCAGCTTTCTGATACATCATCTAGCGATGTATCGGTGGCTGCTGAGCCCTTGCCACAAGTAGTGATGGGGGTCTACCGATAAAAAAATATATGGTTTGGTGGGGGTAAATTACATTGGCTGGCTTCAAAGATATATCCCATAAAGGACACGGACGCAGGTTGACTACATGTCAAAATTCCAAGTTGGAATTTTGAGATGCGCATCTCACAAATGTTGCCTTCTAGCCAAAAACAAACCAACAAACCTATGCATGGGTCCTATCCCTGTACTCGGGAGATGTTGCTGAACACATATTGGGTTGTTGTTTGGCAGTGATATATACCAGAATCTGTGAATTCACGCCTGAAGTACAATGCATGTGGAAAAAAAACTCCCAAAAAAGTACTACCACAAACTTTTACAAAGGCTGGTGGTAGAATTAGTACCTATACAGTATTAAAATACCACCATTTGAAATACCTTAGGATGTCTATTTTCCAAAAATATATGGTTTGATGGGGTAAAATTCATTGGACGGCTTCAAAAATGTTCCAAATGGAACATGGGCGCAGGCTGACTACATGTCAAAATTCCAGGTTGGAATTGCGCACCCCCTAAATGTGGAATTTTAGACCCAATACAAACCAACAAACCTATGCATGGGGGGTATCCCTGTACTCAGGAGATGTTGCTGAACACATATTGAGGTGTTGGTTGGCAGTGGCAAATACCAGAATCTGAAAATTCCTGCCTGAACTACAATGTGTGTGGGGAAAAAATGACATCCCAACCCTTTGACATAGGTTGGTGGTAGAATTAGCACTTAGAAAGTGTTAAAATACCACAATTTTAAATACCCTAGGATGTCTAGTTTTCCAAAATATATGGTTTTATGGGGTAAAATACTTTGACAGGCTTCAAAAGTGTCCCAAATGGAACATGGGCGCAGGCTGACTACATGTCAAAATTCCAAGTTGGAAATGCACCCCCCCAAACGTGGCCTTTTAGCCCCCAAATAATCTAACTAACCTACACATGGGTGGTATCCCTGTACTCAGGAGATGTTGCTGAACACATATTAAGGTGTTGTTTGGCACTGACACATAATAGGATCTGTGAATTCATGCCCGATGTACAATGAATGTGAAAAACAAATTACTATCCATAACATTGACATAGGCTGGTGGTAGAATTAGTGCATGAAAAGTGTTAAAATACTACCATTTGAAATACCCTAGCGTGTCTAGTTTTCAAAAATATATGGTTTTGTGGGGTAGAATACACTTTTTGGCTTCAAAAATGTCCCAAATGGGACATGGGCGCAGGTTTTCTGCACGTCAGAATTCCAAGTTGGAAAACCAAAAAGCGCACCTCTCAAATGTGGCCTTTTAACCCCCAAATAACCTAACCAACCTATACATGGGTGGTATCCCTGTACTCAGGAGATGTTGCTAAACACATATTGAGGTGTTGTTTGGCACTGACATATAACAGGATCTGTGAATTCATGCCCAAAGTACTATGTATGTGAAAAAAAATTACTATCCATAACATTGACATAGGCTGGTAGTATAATTAGTGCATGGAAAGTGTTAAAATACTACCATTTGAAATACCCTAGGGTGTCTAGTTTAAAAATATATATGGTTTTGTGGGGTAGAATACACTTTCTGGCTTCAAAAATGTCCCAAATGGGACATGGGCACAAGTTTTCTGCATGTCAGAATTCCAAGTTGGAAAACCAAAATGCGCACCCCCTAAATGTGGCCTTTTAGCCCCAAAACAAACCAACAAACCTATGCATGGGTGGTATCCCTGTACTCAGGAGATGTTGCTGAACACATATTGAGGTGTTATTTGGAAATATCCCTTCACATTTTAAGGTAATGTTTACCTAAATTGCAATATATGTGAAAAATTAAAAAAAAAGATTTTTTGCTGCAAACTTTGGCATAGATTGGTGGTAAAATGGCTACATGAAATGTGTCAAAATACCCCAAGTTAAATGCCCTGAGTTGTCTAGTTTTCAAAAATATGTACATGTTGGGGGTCATTCATGGATTTAGTACAGAAATCAGTGTTACAATGTCACTATCGCTAATTTTGAAAGAAAGGATTTTAAAATAGCTTTGCACCACTTATAGTTCTGGCCCTGTAACATGAATAAAAAAGCACAAAAACATAAAAACATGGGCTATTTCTGAACTCAGGACATACATTAGAAACTTTTTTGCAGTGTTTTTTTGTTGTCTCTTGTACATGAGTATACGATTTTTCAAATAAAAGTCATAAAAAAAGTATTTTTTCCATTTTTTTGCCATATTTTATTATTTTTTTTACATCAAATTATATGCTATTATCAAAATAATGGTATCAAAAGAAAGCCCTTCTTATAACGATAAAAACAATATATAGTTTGTGCGGGTACACTAAATGAGACAGAAATAAATTACAGCAAAACACAAACACCTCAGAAATGTTAAAACAGCCCATGTCACCAAGCGTTGGACAAGCCAAAAAAGTCATGTCACTAAGGGGATATATCACCTATACTACAGTATTTGAGTTTTTATGGGACTAACATGATCAGATCTATTGAAGGATTTTATAAAATTTGAGAAAAATACTTCTGCAAGGTCGCATCTAGTGCAGATTAAAATGGGCTGGATAGAATGTGTATGTAGTATCATCAAAATGAGTATCAAAGTATCTTGTCAGGTAAAAAAAAATTGTATTATTATTACTAATATTAGCACTGGTATTATATTAATCCTTATTATTACAATTAGGACACCTCTAGTAGTCATAATTGGTACAGCAAGGTTAAAAATAAACAAAGAAGCTACTGACCCATAAACATGAGGTAATTATAACAAAATGCACAACCTCTACTTACCTAATAAAATCATTCTATGAATAAAGACTGATATAATTACTTTACAAAAATCTGATTGACATCCAAAATGTGCTTACCTGCAGGCTCAATTTTCCAGTTTTTCTCCTGAGTGACAGTACATTTACTGACTGCTGGCAGGTCCTGAGATAGGGATTTTCCAATTGCTACATGCTGTTTTTTGTTTTTGGCTGCTGTATCTGTATCATACCCTGCTGACTGACAACATAACAAGGCAACATTATATTGAAAAGGTGCAAATTATTTATTTATAATGTGAACAATTTAAACCTACACAGTTTGGCTTCTTGTGACTGGCTGCAATATACATATCATGTCAGACCAGATCAGATAATCACCTAAATCCTGTAAATAGATATTAATCTTACAAAACACCCTTGGCTCTTTGGAGGTTATGTTGTGTTTCACAGAACTGCTAACTTAAAATTAACTATACAATGACAGGAAAAAAAAAAAAAAGAAATGAGACTTTACTTCTAGACAATTGTAAATGAAAATAATGTTGCTAATTTAACACTTATTATAGCAAAGCATACTGGACCAGTCTGCCTGCTTAGTTTACAAATTCATATCATAGACAAAAAAGTGGATTTATGTATAAAGATAAATATGGACCACCGTTGTAAAAACGAGGCAGTCACCTTGGACACCATGGAAATGCCCTGCAGATTGTTTAACACTTCTCTAGAATTTATCTCAAACGTTATATCCTGATTTAATCGCAAAAACTCTCACTTCTGTTACTCAATCCAGTGACACTACAAGTACCATTTGTTTACACACCATATACATGTTATATTCCCTGATTTGGACAGTAAATCAGTCTAAGTAAGCAGGAGCCAAACATAAATATAATAAACCACTTTATTCGAGGGTAAAAAAAAAAAAAACTGGAGAAAAATAATAAAGTTAATGACCCTCGATGAGGATATGGGTAGACGAGGAAGGCATGGGACATGTTTACTCTAGTGGCTGTTTCCTCAGTAGAGTCTGGTGAACCCTTTGTCAGAGGGGCGCTAAACTAGGACCCAAAAAAACACACTGAACAATTCAAATATATGTGTAAGACACATAGATAAAATGTACAAAGCACAGTGCAATGAAATAACACAAAAGATGTAATTATAAAGAGCAGGCCTGGAGCCAAGTTCTAAAAGTGGAGCAATCAGCAGTAACCATCTATTGTTTATGCCCCAACTATTAGAACGTTACCACAGAATTCCCCCTCATACACAATATACAATCTCATATTGTAAAAACGTGTCCATTTCCTGGCATTGCATTTAAAATACAAAACACAAACACAATTCTAGGAGATTTATAATGAGAAATTCTGGGATCAATGTTCTAAAAGTGAAGCAATTAGTATGAAGTTGATGGTGTTTACTTCACTTTCAGAACTTTGCTGTATAATGCTCATAAGATATCACCCAAAGTCTAAATAATTATATTACACCTTGAAAGTTTATATGTGTTTATATATATATATATATATATATATTTATAACAACTTGAATTAAACTTGTATTTCTATGTTAGACTTGGAAGGTTTACACACTCATGAACGGAGTAGGGCGTGTTTATTTTTTAGAGTGGGCGTGGTCAGGCAGATAGAGGCATCCCACTTTGTGAGTAGCTGCAGCTCAGCTATCTCTAGTGCACAATCTGAGCCAGGTCCTGAGGAGTAGGAGCATTGGCTAGTATCCTGTCCATGGTAAATGAGCATCCTCAACACTGTCAGCAATCAGTGTGCAATTAAAGGATACAGTCCAGATAAACAAGCACAGTCCATGCCTCCTGGACCTGCCAGCTGCTGAATTGTTGGTTCCCTCAGTTTGACATAAGTGGGATCTCAGTTTTGTCCTGAGCTGAAGATGGGGATTAACGTGATGCTTTTAATGATTGTTCATTTCTTCCTCGCGGAGTGTTCGGTGGCTTCAGGTAAGAGATGACATGATCAACGACCATACGATTTCTAATGCAAGCTGCTTCATCCAAGGATGGTTTTAATACATTGGGGTTATATTTAAAAATCGATCGTACATTTCGTATAAATAGCGTTGCATCCAAGAACTTGTGTTTCAACATACTTCTCAGTGTAATTAAATGTAAATGCATGAATATATAGTATTACATATAATGTTATATGTATATATATCTATATCCTGTATTTTATTAAAAGCATTGCATATATCCACTTTATTTAATTTAAATATACATTTTAGCGTTGAGGATGCAAAGTAAATTAATTATATATACAGTCTTGGTGTTATGTGCTTTCTGGTTGTTTATATCTCACTTTCATAGTAATCTTAAATATAAATATGTATTATAGTCATAACAATTCATAGCAATATAGATTATGTATAAATATGGAATATATAATTAAATATATCGGTAGTTATGAATGTGCGTTTTATAGGGCTAGATTTCCCGTTGTCCATCTAGCTATTTCACAATCTTACTGGAAAACGGTAACAATAGTTTGGAAGGAAACATCATCATACATGACTCTGTAAAAGAACAGAGGAAATAGGGTGACCGAAAGTAATTAAACCTTTGCCACATACACTCATAGTCATCCTGTAAGTAGTGCCAAGTTTATTTTTTTAGAGAACGGATTAATTATGGAAAATCATTACACATGGACCATGGTCACCTCTTGTACGCCATATGTCATGGAAGGCAACTCCCATGATGCTAGTCCAGTCAAGGGGTACTGCCAACCCAAAATTGGTGGAATGGTCTAACTCAGACTTTATCACTGTTCCAGGGTCAATCATCAGCTGTAGGTTCCCTTATTTCAATATCTAACATCCTTTTGAAAGACCTTGAAGCCAGGCAGGACAACAGGAACTCCACCCTAGTACTGTGAATTGCTAAATTTTGCATTTTCATCCTGAAAGAATCTGCCCATATTTTTTTTCCTGTTTTGAAAACATCACCCAGTAAAAAGATTTGTTAATTGATGTTTCATAATAAAAACAATTTATATTTACTCTGTTATGTTTTTCTTGGATTTTTCACAGATATTCCAATTCTAGACACTGAGAAAGATAACCTTGTAATAGCAGTAAATGACACTTTAAATGTTACATGCAGGTATGTGACATTTATATCATAATATACAATAAATATCATGCATGCGATCATGAAAATGTTTGTTTGCTGTTTGTTTTGCTTCAGTATTTTTAAATGACTAATACACAGTTTATGCTTATCTTGCTTAGAACATAACATATCTATTTAAGGGAAATTATACCTGCAAATGCAATGGGTATAATTACCTTTTACAGGATTTTATGTTGGAACAAGTGGACCACATTTGTTCCAACATAAAATCCTATAAAAGGTAAAATATAGAGATATATTTTGAAAGCTTGCAAGCAGGACTCTCTATCTCATGTAGTAATATTTTCTTGTCCATCTAACTTAGTATGTAGCCCCCCTCTATGCTCTGTACCTAGTGCTACGTAAATTGTTAGCGATATAGAAATAAATGTTAATGTAATGTAATAATATTTTTTTTTGCTATGAGATGTGTTTTGTATTGAATAAACATAGATAGATATATGCTATCTATCATTATGAATGTTCTATGAAGGGCAGCTATGCCAAAGCCTGAGTGCTATAGCATACATTATAAGTCATAAATTATATTAATTGTTAATTGTTTGAATATAAGAGATATGAATGTTCCCCTAATGTGGTCAGCTAAAAAAAAATATCTCAGCATTGGATTGAATTTAAACCAATGTATTTTTAGAATTATACAAAGACACAGATCCTGTTTAGAATATAAGCACACCTGCATATTCAGACACCCAAAGAACATATGATTATTAGTAAGTTTGTATTTTTTAATATTTGAATAATTATTAAAGACACATATAATATTATATACTGTTTTCTGGATGTTTGAATACTCAGGGGAGTTTATCTTTAAAACATGTTCTCTGTCTGTCTTTGTTGCATGCTTATTCATGAAACCATAAGCACCCCTCAAATTTTTATGAGGTAGAGTAACACTCATAATCATTTTTGGTAAGTAGCTCTTACCAATATATTGTATAGACTATATATTTTAGAAGTAACTAATCATTTCTTAAATTGTGGTATGAAATTTCTACTTCAACATGCAAGAGTTTGGAGAACATTGTTTTAATTTTAGCAAATCAATGATAAGACGATCCCATTTATATAATTAACTTTTACAAAATGCATAGATAAATGAATGGATAGAAATCATGTACAGCAGCTACTTCTGCAATTTCAGTGAGGGCTTGTTGTTCTTCAGTATGTTTTTGGTAAATATTAGTGACTCCCACTTAATGTATGGAATGGTGTATTTACGGAATGCTATGGCCGCTGGTTGTATAGCTTTTTTCCTATGTACCTCATCTAGACTCAATTAGTTTTGAAGGCTTTGATGTTTCCTTTGTCCCCTAGAGCAGAAGGTGTCAATACTAGTCTTAAAGGACATTAAACTACTCAATTTTAAGGTTTTAATCCCTACTAAAAGGCTAACTCAGTGATGACACAACCTGCATTCAAGCAGGGATTCAATAAGATTAATGTGTTCAAGTGGCCTGTAGGGACATAAAACTGCAGTAGCATATGGTACTTTGGTGTCCAACTGCAGCATTCCACTGGTCTCTGGACTACAATAACCATCATTCTCTGCCATTGTTGAAAGCAAGTGCAGAATTATGGGATTTTTAGTTTAGCAGTCGAAGGGCTGCAATCGAAGTCTTATTATTTTGTATATAGTCTGTTTCTTATTTTCTTTAAGAATAAAGTTTATGGTTAACATAACTATCATTAAATTGTAATACAATAATTTTATGGAGACGTATGATTTCCATGGTTGCTTCTTTAAAAGAAAAGACTTTGGGTCTGACTCAGGGCAGCTGGGAAGAATGCATTTTTTTCTGGCGACCCTTCCGATGGCAACTTAAATCCTAAAATGTCCCCCTATTCCTTCTTCCATTGCAGTAAATCTGTTCTCTGGAAGTGATGCAAGTGTCTTTTAATATATGACTGATCTTCCTGTGACATTAAACTGAGTTATATCCAGAGTCAGTGAAGCACCCCCATTGAATTTATATATGGGGGTCTATTCCCCAGACTATGAAATGTGCATAGTTGCCAACATTGGCCATGTTTCCAGGGACACATATTTGTTCCACATGCTGTAGAAAAACCATGCAAAGTGCAGCCCAGCAGGATATAGGATGGATATACACACAGACACAATCCAATTAATTAATCAGGGTGGAGATCTCATAGGACTACCATGATTAATGAATTGGATTGTGTCTGTGTGTATATCCATCCTACATACTGCCGGGCTGCACTTTGCATGCTCTTTCTGCAGCATGTGTAACGGATATGTGTCCCCGGAAACATGGCCGATGTTGACAACTATAAATGTGGTGATTTAAACATGCAATAATTTCTCCAACTCACCTATTTTTTCAGTTCAGCTATTTTGCCCTCAACAATTCAACACAGTTCACTGTCCATAAGCAAAATAACATTTTTGAAAATAACACATTTAATGTATTCTATAGCTAGGTACAAGATGGGGTGTTCAAGCTCTTAAACAGATTGCCATGTAGGCTCTAGATGTATGACATTATTAGATGTGCAACACACTTTTCTTTGTTTTTTTTGTCTTTTGTAGGGGGGAACGGCCTATAGTGTGGTTATGGCCAATGAATCTGAGCATTGTGGATAATCGGATATCAGTGAGTGCGTGCAATGACAGTGTCTATTGTCAGACCCTCACTCTGTCTAATGCTATGACAAATGACACTGGGATTTATGAGTGCCTTTATGAAGACAGCAATGCTACCTCAAGTGTTCATGTATATGTTTTGGGTAAGACAATGCTGTGTGTATTCATATTGATATACGTACATATGTGGGAGTGTTGTGGTGTGTTGTACCTGAGCATGTCATTAGTTAGTGACTACATCATGTATATTAATTATGAATCTGTGCAGTGCTAGAGTACTATAATAATGACAATAATAAGAACACTATTATTACAATTTTTTTTTTATGCTTTGAAGGTGCAGGTTTCTATTTTTGCACAGGATGTCAGTTAGCACATAACAGACCTTGTGCATTTTTAGAATAACATATCTTGCAGGTCAAAGAATACACAGGTTTGCAATGGATGTGCCAGTAGATAAGAACTATTTTTCCCACATAGTTTCCCAATCTTTCTACCTGTTGTAAATTCATACTACCAGATTTGTTACTTGGTCTTGTCTTTTATTTAGGATAGTCGTGTGCTTTTTCAATGCATGCTTAAACTCCTTCATTGTATTGGCCTCCAGCACTTCTGCTGGAAGGCCATTCCATGCATTCAACACCCTTTCAGTAAAGTAATACTTGTCTGATATTTCTTTTAAAAACCTCTGTCCCTCTAATTCTAGTCCCAGTAGAATTATTCCTTTTAAATATACTCTACTACTGTGCAGATTCTATTTATGTATTTAAATGTTTCTATCATATCTCTCTCTTTTATCTTTTCTCCAAACTATACATGATAAAGGGACTGTAGCACCCAAACATTATTGTTACTGTGCATGTAGAGCGTAAAAAATGAATGAAAATGATCTATACATTGTATTAGCAAAATTGCAAGCACATGCCTAAATTAGGAGCAAATGTGTTTTAAATGTGTCTGTGGAGTCTCCTGGCTATGACATCACTATGGCACGGGATGCAAATTACACATTTCCCATTGAAAACCAGTTAATTTTCATACCGTGCCATAGTGATGTCATAAACAGGAGACTCCACAGACACATTTTCTGGATTCTCTCTAAATATCTATATCCTTCTGGAGATGTGTTCTTCAGCACTGCATACAATACTCCAAGTGAGTTCTCACCAGTAATATAAGCGTCATGAGCACTTCCTTTTTCTACTGCTAACGCCTCTCCCGATATTGCCAGGCATCCTTCTAACATTTCCTGTTGCTCTGCTAAATTACATGCCTTTAATAAAAAAGAATCTTAGTATTGTAAAAGTGACGATCTCTGGGAAAAGCAGACAGGTAAATGTGGACTAATTATGGTAGTGGATAAGACAGCCTTATATGAATTTTCTTAACCCCTTTATGTTCTGTCAGGGAATATTTAGCAAATTAAAAAGTAATGTAAATATTGCCAGTACTTTTTTGTTTCTCTAATCAAATGAATTCTTTATATGCTGTATGATGAGTTACAAGTCTTTTGCAAATAAATCATAACAGTTAATTATTTTTTTTTTATAAAGTATTTTCTTTGCATGGCTGGAGGTATATTACTGAATTCCAGCTGCTGTGGCCTAAGTCATCCTTGATGCTAGACACTTGTAGTTCTTAGAGTCTGGACCTTTAAATGTTTCTGAACATTCTTACTGTATATATGGTAAACCGTGCAGCATAGACAGTTAACACAGCAGTCATGAACATAAATGTGAACAAACAACATGTTCACATTTATCTCTCATCTTCCTAAACTTGCCTTAATTTGGATTAGCAGCAGCAGCCGGGCTGTGTTAGAAGTTAGGGGAGACTGGAATGCTCCCCTATATATATGCACTCACAAACTCCTCTGATATGATGGGCTTATCCACAGAACACGGTGTACACAGGAGGTGATCTTTAGCGCTTTAATTCAGCTTTTCAATCTTCCAATCATGTAGCTCAAGTGCAGGGAAAAAAAAATGCCCACAAATAACGTTAGAACAAAAATACACAATATTTAATAAAACAATAATATATTCTACATATGGGGGTCTCTGAATTCTTCAGAACAAGTGGGCACCACACAGTCTGGTACGAACAAGAGAGTCCTTCCAATAGTAATAGATGAATGATAAAATCAAGGGGATAGGTAGCTGGAAAATACAAATAAATGAAGAAAATGCAGGTCGGTCCAGGGACGCTACGCGTTTCGCCCCTAAATCGGGCTTCAACCAGGCTAAATATCACCTCCTGTGTACACAGTGTTCTGTGGATAAGCCCATCATATCAGAGGAGTTTGTGAGTGCATATATATAGGGGAGCAGTCCAGTCTCCCCTGACTCCTATCTTCATATTTGCCACTACTTCACTATTCACCTAAAAGGTGTTTTATCTTTCTATACCACAGTATACCTATAGCGCACTTTTTGTATTTTTTTTTTGCTTTACTATTGTTTGTTGTGTGTATTTTAGGGACACACTGCTTTAAGTGCAGCTTGGTTTGTGATTTAAAGCGCTGCTATCACTTTTATAGGGCTGTGTTAGAGGTTGAATTCATGGACTTGGATAAATTGCTATGTTACTATGTATTTTCAGACAAACGATCTCCTTTTCTACCATCTGATCAAGTTGTTGCTGTATTTATTACTGAAAACAAAACAGTAACAATACCATGTTTGGGATCAAAACCTGACCTGAATGTTACACTACATGCGGTAAGAAGTACTGAAATATATATTAGAATACAACTCACCACCACTTATTTTCATTAATAGAGAAAAAAATAATTCTCTTATTAATGAACAAATGAAAATATAAAAAAAAATGAAATAATTCCTCAACAGAAAACATCAGTAATGAAATCAGAGCTTAAATGTCCCAATTTAGGAAAGTTAACATAAATGACCATAAGTGATAATTTGTATTATTTGATCATTTGTATTATTTTGTTTATATTTCTGCAGTTACGTTATTTACAATGTCTAGCCTACAATGTTTGAGCACAAATGTTAAAATATTTATTTGTATTTATAAGCCAATAAAGTAATCAAAATGAACGGATACCTATATAAATATATGGATAATTTATAATAGCATTTTATGTTTGTTATGTTATAATTTATTTTGGTATCAGTGGTAGATACATTATGGATGTCACAACTGACAGCAGTTAAAGGTCCTACCCAATCTGGAAGGGGAACTTCTGGATGAAATCCTCAGCTTTCACCACGTAGATATTGCTTATATTGTGGATGCAGAGAATAAAAAATATACACCTATGCATTGTGTTAGCAGAATTGAGAACAAATACATAAATGAATAGAAAAACATGTTTAAAGGTGTCTGTTGTGTCTCCTGTTCATGACATCACCGCATTTCTCAATTTATAGCTAATATTTGATAAATTTTTTTATTCTCTACATTCACAGTATACACAATGTTCAGATGACATGGTCCCTTTTACTAAAAAATCTAAAAAATGCATTTTTTATATCGCCTGGCACCTCTAAGCTATATTAGCTCTATAAATATCCATCCCTTACAAGGCAGTACAATAAATCATTTTTTAACTTATTCTTTTTCAGAAATATCCAGACACTACATTTCATCCTGATGGCGACAGTATCTACTGGGATAACAAAAAAGGATTTACCATTTTAAGTGAATTGTTAAAGTTTGCAAGTCTTGTCTCCTGTGAAACAAAGCTGAATGGTGAACTTTACAGATCTCCGACATTTTTTGTGGCAGTCATAGGTAAGACTCCATGATACTCCTTAATATATGTTTTTCTGTCGCAGTACAGGGAATGCATTTTTGAATTCTTTTAACTTGCCATTGTGTTCTACTGCCACTGGAAGACTAGTCCAAGTATCTACTATACCTTTTGTAAAGTAGTATTACACATTACTCCTCAGTGTTCCATTCTCAAAATGTGTCTTATATTGTCGGTAGTTTTATTCTTTTTACAGTTCTCTCTTTGAACCCTAATATTTATGTTCTTTCCTATAGTATTTAAAATCAATAGGCTGACTATGAATCCACATCCTCAAGTACAGCTGGCTGTTGGAGAGAGGTTGGTTCTCACCTGCACAGCTTACACTCCATTAAATGTTCGTGTTAACTTTGAATGGGACTACCCTTCATCAGAGGTAATTATACAGATATTCCCATGAGCACTATTTATATGTGTGTGTTTATCTTGCACATAACGGATTATGGGCCACACCCACTTTAATACCACAGGCCTCCTTATGAAGGGCATTCTGTGAATATTTTTACCTTAATATACTTGCATATTAAATATATTTACTAATAATATAAATTCATTAATTTTTCAATAATATAAATTCATTCATTTTTAGAAAAACATGTTTTGATGTTGAGGATGCGCTTCTTGTTCTAGGATAGCAGAGGGGACATGAAAGGCTACAGGAAAGAAGTTCCTGGTGGTCTAGAGCATTCTGGAATCTTAATTAAAGACTATGTGACCTTGAATGATGGAGGGGTTTACAGCTGCACAGTATACACGGGCCAAGTGACAAAGACTATTACTACAACAGTTATTGTACATGGTAAGAAATACTTAATTTCTACAAAACTATTATGAAAATACCATCATGGGTGTTTCCATTATTTAGTGTCAGCGTTATGTCTCTATGTTGATAATTAGATTAGTTACTATATATAATCACTGTACCCCAGCTCAACAGTATGCTGCAGACTTTATTTTACTATAATTTATATCACAAAATGTTGATCCATCTAAAGGAACGCTGTCATGGAAACTGGTAAATGAAAATAAATATATTATAGTGCTGTTAACCAGCTTCTGTGATATTAAAGGCAAAATAAACCATATGATTGAAATAAATGATGGTGTTAAAAGGTCTGGGTTCCTTTGGCTGGAACATTACACTTACCTTAGAATTGTCAGGAGGGTCAGTCTCTACTACATTCTCCAGAGCTGCCTTTTCATGCTTCTCTTCTTCAGGAGGCAGTCTCCTCCAATGCTAGAACTTCTCTGATGACATCACTTGTGCTCCACTGTGATTGTTGTTACGTTTCCTGATAATGTGTTACTGTTCACTGCAACTTCCATTGTGACAAAGTATGGATTTAGCTAAATTATAATTGCAGTCTGCAACTTTAGCAAATATATAATTTCTAGTTCCTGTATGATACAACTCCGATCATAGTGCACAAGATAGGATATTTAATTTGCAGCAACAGCTGGGAAAAGCATCCCTTCCACTGCAGAGTATGATGGTGTCACACAAAGACTGAAAGAATGACTGACAAATTCTGGAGGAGCAGTGCTGTTCTCCACCAAATAAGCTCTTGAAATGCTGGAACCAGATCTTCTAAATCATAGTTCAAAGAATTAAACTTTCAAAAGCATTTGATAGAGCTTAATTATTGTAAGAATAATTATTTTTGCCCTGACTATCATGGGTGAATCCAACTGCCTTTGGAGTTTTATTTATTTTGTTTACCTTTGAAATGAAACTAGAACTGCTTCAGGTATTTTGTTTCGCCTTCTTCAACAAATGCGAGTTTGTTGAAGGGTTGAACTTGATGGACTGCATGTCTCTTTTAAGCCTAATTCCCTATGTAACAGTTAAATGCCCACTCCTGAAGAAGGAGCAACTTAAACAAGACGGGGTTATGCAAAAAGAGAAATGTTGTAAATTCTATTTCTAACTATACCTTTTATTTTACAGAAAAGCCTTACATAGATATACAAGACATGGAATCTGTAGTTGTGGCTAAAGTTGGCCAGCATGTCCGAATTCCTATAAAGTTCAATGCCTATCCGGAACCTGACATAAAATGGTGGGTAATGGCGTATTACAATCCATTTTTTGACATTGACTTTTTATTTGACTGATCTACAGTTTTAATTTACTTTTATCTGATAGGTTTAAAAATGGAAAACCACTGCAGTTTAAGCAGATCAGAGTCAGTCATGTGTTGTCGATCGGGGAGGTCAATGAAAAGGATGCTGGTGATTACACTGTTGTTCTTACCAACCCTCATACAAAGGATCAGCAGAGTCGTACCTTTAAGCTCATTGTGTATGGTGAGTTTAATTTAATGAATAACAAATATTGGTTGGAAACAACTAGTTCTGGTAATACTACAAACAAAGACAGGTTTGACCATTTGTTACTTTTACAGTGCCACCACACATATGTGAGAAAGCAGTATCTTCACCATTGGACCCTTACAAATTTGGTAAACCCTATGTTCTTACCTGCACATCTTCTGGAATCCCGGCCCCTGTGAACATTCAGTGGTTTTGGCAACTAGAAGAAGAATGTTCTTTCTCCTCCGAGTAAGTTAAAGGCCCACTGGAAGCAAATACATTTCCCCACTGTTGTGTTACTTGTACCCTTATTGTGATTTGCTACTTGTTATTAACCTGTTTATATTGGACCTTTCTTTACTCCACCTACTTCTGATTCCAAGAATGTGAAAGTTGTTGTAGACAACATGATAATCAATCATTATAAATCAGATACATTTTACGTGTTATTGTATAATGTATTGTATGTACTCCTGACAGCAAGTAATATTTTGTATTTATTGTTGCAAAATATGTTGGTGAGTTAAATATATGAGTGTTTTCTCTAAAAAATCAAGTTAATTCAATAAGTTATTGCCGTCATCAGAGTAACGTCATAATCTTATGGTAACCACTACATAAGTGAATAAAAAGAAAAGAGATTTGCACATTGACTGGCATACTAGATTATCATAATCTCTTGAAATGTCTGTCTATAATGGTCACATGAAGCCACAGAGTTCAGCCTTTTTTCTTTGGCCCTCCAAGTCTAAAAATGGCAGACAATTATGGGAGTTTTGTCCACTGAGTAGCTAGATGTTCCCAGTTGGTAATAGAGTTGTATGTATGTGCCTATTTCAATGAGGTTGTTTCTATCATGTGTCCTGTTACAGAACATTACAGATATATGTAGGCTTGTAGTGCTATGTTTTCGGTTATCTGTGTGAAAGGCCATCTGAGAGGAAGTGTGCTGATTGATGTATGAAGTGATAGACTGAGATCCTGCACTGTACCTATTCTGCTCCTCTTATCAGGACTCCGCACAAGTCCAGACTTCCTGCTTTAGCAACCGGAGGATTCTGCTTTCCTGTTGTTGTTTTTTAGATGACTTCCTCTAGCTTCTTCCTTTCCAGCTAGAGTACTTCCAGCCATCTCAAAGAGAACGTGTATGAAAAAAACTGATTTCTATGACTCCCCCAGTTTCCGATGAACCACATTGACTTACAGTGAAGAAATTCTGAATGAATGTTTGCTTTCCAAGAGTGCAATTAATAGATCGGAAATTGCAGGTTGTCTAGGGAATTCACCTTTTCACCTGGAAATATTTATTTAGAATATGTTGAATTTCTCAAACAATCTAGACTTGAGGAATACCACTGAGTCGTCTTTGAAAAATGGATGGGACATTTCTTTTTAAGGTTATTTGTGATTCTATTTTTAAGAACAATTGTTTTCTTGTTTTTAGACAATATGATCTAGGGAAGAGCCAATACACATGTGCGCACTGGAGAGACATCTCTGATAAACATGGTGGAAATGTGATTGAAACAAATGAAACTCATACAGATGTTATAGAAGGAAAAATAAAGGTGAGTAAAGTTTTGTGTATTTCCTCTTTTTCTTAAGAAGTTATATAAAGTCATTTATATATTATCATATCACCTAAAAACAATTTATATAGTAATTTAGGTTTAAAAAAGTCCATCTTGTTCAACCTCTCTACCCATCACGCCAGCTTTTAATCCAAAAAAGGCAAAAACCCTTAAGGAAGCTATTTCAATTTTTGCCACTTAGGAGAAAAAAATCCTTCTTGACTCCAAAAGGCCAGGGCCGTCTTTGACATGGGGCAAATGGGGCAGCTGCCCCGGGCCCTCTTACTCCTGGGGGGCCCAAGGCAGCTGCCAAGTGGGCCTGCTGCCCATGCACATCCGTAACTGCTACCTGCACTATGCGATCAGCACTCCATGTGCATCTGCCTGTGTCGCACTAGGAGGGAAATCTTCGCCCCCTCACATAGCATGTTAGAGCACTGGATGTCCGTGACATACCGGTGCTCAGAATACATGGAGCCACGCACACAAGAAACAGCCCCCTCCCTGCAAATGTAAGGTAAGCGAGCAGGGAGGGAGGTATTAGGGTGGAGAGTGTGATTGCATGAGGGGATGAGGGGTGGGGTCCAGGGGCCCCAATCAAATGTTTGCCCAGGGTCCAGTGAATTTTAAAGACGGCCCTGCAAAAGGCAATCAGATTTCTCCTTGGATCAATTAAAACATTGCTCTACTTAAGTAAATATACAATCAAGAGTGATCTTTCTGTGCTACAATTTTTGGGAACGTATTATGAAAATAGAACATTTGCACAATAGGTTTTCCACTGTTGGAAAAAAGCCACCATTCTGTTTTTCCAGAGAACCTTAAATAATAGCTTATATTGGAGATTATTTATAAATGTGAATTTTTTTCTAAAGTTCTAAAATTGTTCTAAAATTCTTAAATGAAATCAATCACCATGCGAACCAATAATATAAATTGACCCATATTTAAAAATTTGCCCCACAAACTGACATATCTCACTACCATCTATTGTGTTGTAAAGTGTAAACTTTGGAACTCGCTCATATCATTCATTTTGCTGCCTGTAGAACAGTTCTAAGCAATGTTAAGATACAAATGGTCAACTGGTATTTGATAATTTTGTATATTCTTACTGAGTGACATATTCACATGTGTGCTGATTCTCATGTTTTTGTCCTTAGACTGTGAGCAAGCTGGTTATTCGAGCAGCCAATATATCTGCTGTATACAAATGCACTGCCCAAAATCAGGCAGGAAAAGATGAACGAGTGATAGCTTTCCATGTTACAAGTAAGTGCAGAACATCTCATAGACGGTATAGTTATCGAGCGCACTTGCTAAGGACCATAAATGCAGAAAACAAAGCAAATCATTGATGCATGCCAATAAAGCTATCATTTCTTGTTTTAGGAGGCCTTGAAACCAACATGCAACCTAGAGAACGTCTTACTGAACAGGACAATGTGACCTTGAAATGCTCAGCTGATAGGTTTACTTATGAGAACTTGATGTGGTACAAGCTAGGATCCAGCAGTGGGGAGAAACATGTGATGTTTTGGCCGATGCCTTTGTGCAGAAATCTGGATGCCCTCCAAAAGATGAATACCACAATTACAAACACCAATGGAGAGAATGTGACGGCAAAGCTCATCCTGAAGAATATCTCTTTTCTGGATCAAGGAAATTATGTTTGCATAGGACAAGACAAAAAGACCCAAAAGAGATACTGTTCCATAATACCCCTAACCATTCAAGGTAGGAAAACATGTATTTGTTTACGCTTAATATTACACAATAAAAAACTTTTCTGGAAAGGTAAAAATAAATACAAAGCTTTATTTTATGGTATGTGACATTGTTCCATAGATCACAATTTTAATAGTTAAAAATTGTATAAGCCTTAATAAAGTAGCCACAGATAATGTGGTGCTGCCCATTGTCAGAAAGCAGTGGCTACTAATGATGATGTAGTTGGCACTATAAGCAGTAAAAGAAGCTTCCTCCTCTATCATGACAATTTATGCATAATATTTCTCACATTATCTAAGTTTTATGCAATTCTACTCCCTAGAAAACGAATAATTGCCATTCAGGTCACTGCTGTTCTTCGTGTCAATATACAAGTGCCACGTTTGTGCTTAAGAACTCTGAGGAAAATGTATAATAACAAATCTATTCTTTGTTAACCTTCCACACACAGCTCAGAAACCTCCTGCCATTCATCATGTCCTCAAGAATCAAACTACTAATGTCAGTGAAACTGTGGAAGTGAAATGCCAGGCTACTGGGATTCCTGAGCCACAGATCATTTGGTTTAAAAATGATGATAAGCTTGTAGGAGACTCAGGTAATAGTTGAATTAAAACAGGAATGATTAATGATTCGTGAAATATATCTGGTGTCAGAAATGGGCTTCGCATGTCAAGACAGAATAAGGTTAAACTATTATGTCAATGTATTTTCTAAATATTGTATAATAAGTGTATACATTGGTTCTATGACATAAACATGTCCATCATAGTGATTCATTACGGTGCACTGAAAAAAAAACCGATTAAATGTGTTTAATCATATGCGGATGTTCCCATTTTCAGGTATTATTCTAAAGGACAAGAATAGGACTTTGACCATACAACGCGTTAGAAAACAAGATGAAGGCTTCTATGCCTGCCGTGCTTGCAATTATCTGGGATGCACTGAGGCTGAAATGTACTTTACAGTAAATGGTGGGTACCATTTATATGTGAATGGACATATTTTGCATGTTTGATGTTGGACTGTGGTTATAGTAATCACTAGGAAAATGATAGCTCAACACTGGCAATCTGAAATTTGAAGGGGACATAAGAATGAAGCGCATGTGCGCTCTTATGTGACAACCTGGGAATTCTGCCACAATTAGGAAGGAGTTGCCTATTGGACATGTCTGCTGACCCAATAAATCCCAAATTATATATATGTGTATATATTTTATCAGTGATTTGGTTTTACATTTGCACTGAATTAAGTTTTTTCTTTTTATATAGTTTTCTTCTGCTACATTAATTATTCAGAACTTTTATTAAGGTTAGGATTTTATTTTTCTAGTCTTTTTGTGCTGCTTACTTTCCACTGATCATATTGTCACCAACAAAATTCAGGATCAGCCAAACACAGCTACGCTTTTCCCCATTTTGTACAAATTACATGTTTTTTTCATTTACTCATTTTCTTACATTATCAAGGGTGTAAATAGTAGGAGGAGACAAACATTGGTTTGCTGTTGTAATCCTATTTAACTGGGAGACCAGTTAATGAGTAAACAGTTAGCTGACATGAGCTGTAAAATGTCCCCATTGTTTTTCCGTAGATACAGAAGAGAAGACAAATCTGGAGCTCATTATTCTAGTTGGCACTGGGGTGATTGCCCTGTTTTTTTGGTTGCTTCTCGTAATCATTCTTCGGACCGTGAAGAGGGTAATGAAACAATTTTCCTACTATTCTATTAGCATTTATATTGCATGACAAATGAATAGTGACTATGATTCTTTTGTGTTCTTTCTTCCCATTGTAATTATATCAACAAGCACATTTTCCTTTCACTTCTATACAAACTATTTCATGGTTTTCAAAAGGATGTATTAATTTGGCTTTAATTGCAATTGCCCATAAAAAAAAAATCATTCTGGGACATTCTTTGCTTGTTGTGGACACAGAAATTAATTAGGATTCCTGTGAACTCTTTGGGAAACGCAGTGGGTGCAGATCTAAATGAGATCATTGGGATTGTGTGATATGAAATACAAGTACATATTGCCACATTGTCTATGTTTTCATTTTATGTCAATTTGTTGTGACCAAGACTATTATTATTTTCCAGCCCAATGGAGAGGAACTCAAGAGTGGCTACTTGTCAATTATTATGGATCCTAGTGAAGTACCGTTAGAGGAGCAGTGTGAAAGGTTGGCATATGACGCCTATAAATGGGAATTCCCCAGAGACCGCCTCAAATTAGGTGAGCTTTGACAGACTTTATTATTTTTTTTTTTTTTACTATTATATAGTTTTCTGATAAAAAAACCCAGCCCTTCATCACTCTGAGATTGATAAATGTGTACCATTAAGTTGGGTAAGAATAGCATCTGTTCAGCTGTTGATTCCGCTAATTATCCAGCCCGCACGGGATAGAGCTTTCTGTCTAACAGACAGAAAATTGCTATTTAAAAAGTAGTTATTATCATTATTCTTATAACACTGCAGCTGGTAATTTACCTGAAAGGAGCCCATTTGTTGATGTTTATATGGATAAATAAAGATTATGGATTGTGCCTATTTGTATTGCTGAAATAAATCCACATTTAGTAAACCAAAGTTGATTTCCATTCGTCTTATCTCAGCAGTGAGATGTTTGCTCATTGACTTAACTTCTATCTCTAATGTCATTGGCTGAAAACACCCAACAGTCAATCATAATATATGTGTGAATAGACTAGTCAGCTCGTGTCTCCATCACTGCAGCTCCCATTATACACTTTCTTATAACTAGCATTACTAGTTACTAGAGTTAAAACTTATGTTTGATATATATAGAACTAGTTGTAATGATTTATGATTAAACATTAAAATGTTTACATGTGAAGGAATAATCATACTAAACTTAGTTTCTGTCTCATCTAATGAAGGGAAGCCCCTTGGTCGTGGGGCTTTTGGCCAGGTCGTGGAAGCAGATGCGTTTGGAATTGACAAAACTGGGACATGTCAAACTGTAGCCGTTAAAATGCTGAAAGGTAAATGTGAATATTATACCATCTGAATTAATTTAAATCTATAGTCGATTCGATTTTGAGCATGCGCTGTACAAGCTGTAGCGGCCTACGTGAAATGATAACTTTCTCGTCAAGTAAAACATTCATCATCGCTAACACTAGTGAATGCACAGTAAAAGTGCACAGCATTACCCTGGGTACAAACAAAAAAGTATGGGTATGTTAAAACATAAAGGTCTACTCAGGTAGCTTGGCAAATCGTAGCTCCAAGTTTCGGACCACTTCGGAACATTTCAAGGTCCTCATAACCCTTGGATTTGTGATACTCAGAAAGCACCAAAGTACTTTCAAATTTCAATGAAAAATGGGATTTGTGGCTGATTTTTGTGCCAAAATGTTCAGCAGCAAAACTCCAGAGGAGGATTACTGAAGTCATCCCAGACCCTATTAAATACATTGGGGCCAGGGCAAGTAGCCCTGGAACCTCATAATAAATCTGGCTGGGAGCCAGAAATAAACTTTTTAACTACATTTTTCATCACAATATTTTACTGAAACATGAACTGATTTCCTTAATTTAAAGGTCATTGCACATACTTTGTGGTTTCTTAACTAATTAATTTATTTGCTGTCTATGACCGACGTGCAACGTAAAAGGAGTTTTATTTACCAACAATCCATTGTAAGGCCATAGGTTAATGCAGGGACTTATGGGCAGACTCCCCGCTGTCCTGCAGATTGATGCCCAAACTAAGTATTGTCAAATATGGTGAATTTCTCCACATGGTTTGATTTTCATAGAAATGATTCGTTCTGGAATGCTAGTAGCTTCTTCTTTAAATTAAATGCTTGTTTGGACTAAAGGAACAAGAATATAATATGTCCCTTCCTGCTGTATTTTTATGGTATATAACTCATCACATTTGTTTTATTTTTCTCAGAAGGAGCAACCAACAGCGAGTACAAAGCTTTAATGTCTGAACTGAAAATTCTCAGTCACATTGGTCATCATCTAAATGTTGTGAATTTGCTTGGAGCCTGCACAAAATCAGGAGGTGAGGAACCTGTGCTGTCAAAAACACTTAGTCAGTGGTTTGCTATCAGGGGTGTTATTATAAGGCACTAAATGACCAATAGGAGTTGGGGAATGGGTGGTAGCACTATATATGTCAAGTACAGCTGCTTATGGACAGGCTGTCATTTCCAAATGAAGTCCTATTGGGCCACTATTGGTTACAATGCAGTAATAAATAGCAGGAGATCTGGGTGGCAGAAAGACCATAGTAGCAGTTTTAAAATATGACTTATAATTCTAACTTTTGTTTTCTGTATTTCCAATATGTGCTGCAGATGTTGGCATGTCACGGGTGAGTCAGTCAGTGTACTGTGGGTTGAAATATTATTTTCAAGAAGAAAAAGATGATTTTAGCAAATTTAGTGGGATTTTGCCACTGGACAACTTGGGACCTACCAAGCTTCATGATGAGAATGGTCTCAGTTTCACTGAATGAGCTGGAGTGTGGGGTGTAGAATGATCACTTTGGGTCTTCTAAACACATTTAAGCAAGTTCTTTAGACACATTTACAGTATGGCCCATCGTTTCAACTTACAGGAATGGCTAAAGAACACTACACTAGCAGCCATTCCAATATAGAATCTTGAAGATGTAGCTGGAAAAAAAAGTAAAACACACTTAAAAGCTCATTCAAGTATGGTGTTTTAACAATCCCATTTATTTTTCTTTACTAGGTCCACTGATGGTGATTGTAGAGTACTGCAGATTTGGGAATCTCTCTGCATATCTAAGAAGTAAAAGGAGTGAATTTCTTCCATACAAGGTATTTACTGCTCCATAAAATGTACACACGTCATTGGCCAGTAGCGTGACAGACTATGTTAACTACAAGCCTTGTTTACATTCCTTTAACCTGTAAATGCATTGTGCTATATTGGGATACTACTCTGTTCTCTTCCTGTTCCCAGTCTCTGATTTCACATGCCAGGAAGACACAGTTATGTCAACTTTCACACACTCTACACATGCCAATGACAGTGCTAAACACTGGTCACCATTATTGCAGGTGATTGGATAATGCTGTACCTGGTTATGTCATTCTAGGTTATGAATATCAATATGTCTTGTTGATGAGTATTGTGCCTTCCTGATTTATTTTGCCCCCAGCAACTAATTATGTAACACTTTAATCACAAAAGGAAATGGCTACAATCAGACATTGGCAAGCTGGCAAATTTTTCCAGCTCAGGTATTTTGGCCTAGATAGTGCAGCTTCCCCATCTGTTCACCATACCTGTTTGGTAAATATATCCCCAAGGCTTCCAAAATGTGCTAGTCTCATGGTTTTCCTATATCTGCTGCTAGTTTCCTAACGATCTACACCAAATTAACTCAGTGCTATCTTCTAAAACTTATCGAATAATAAATTAATGTTTTTATGCTTGCAGACTCGGCCTGCACGCTTTAGGCACAGCAAACAGCACTATGTTGAAGTTCCTGGTGATCTCAAGCGGCGTTTAGACAGCATTGCGAGTAGCCAGAGCTCAGCAAGTTCTGGATTTGCAGAGGAGAAATCTCTCAGTGATGTGGAAGAAGAAGGTAAATGTTTGTAGGACATTTAATTGTCCTGGTATAAGGGGAAATGCAGTGTGTCTGAGAGATATATTGTGGATGAATCCAGCACAACAATACTCACAGCAGTGTTTTTGTTATCTTTGTTGCAAAAACTTTATTTTAATCCTATGTTGCTTAACATGTTCTACAACATTTCTAGACATAGGGCTCAAAGTTACATGCCTTTAATGCCAGTGTGTCTACCGCGGTCCTTGAATGTGTCTAAATAGTTGTACTCATACCAATTTGCGTTGATGTGGCCTATGGCTAATAGTGGATAATATTACCTTTCATTTCAGCTGAGGACATGTACAAGAGCACCCTTAGTATGGAAGACCTGATCTCCTACAGCTTTCAAGTGGCCCGAGGCATGGAATATATGGCATCACGCAAAGTAAGTATAATTAATATTATCTAGACTTGACTAGATGGGCCTAATAATTCTTATCTGCCGACACATTATATATTTCTATGTTTCTTATTTTAGCTCAATTATTTTTCGTAATTCTGCACATTTGTTGTCAAGCTGAACCGAATATTTTAGAGCTTGTCGAGCCAAATAGAAATCATATAGCCTTTTAGAGTCAAATTTTAAATTGCTTTCTTTTGGATCACCAGCAGGAAGTAGGATAGGTAGAAGGGTTGAATTTGATAAGACTAATAATTTAGGTTGAAAAAAGACCTATGTTACTACTAAGTGGTCACTGGTTAGATACAGGACAGTGATCTGTAACTAAATTTACTTACCTTTTTCTTTGATATTATGTTGGCACGTTAACATATTGTTTCATAATGGTTTTACTTACCATATAAATCGTTATGTATGATTTTTGGACTGCATGCCATCTTTCTGTGGATGTGCTCTTTATTTTGGAAATTAATGATACCTGATAGCAAACAGTCGCTACTATGGGTAGGAAAACATGTAAAATGACAATAAAAGCAAGGGCATTTTTAAAAAATATACTTATTTTAAAAGAAATCATCAGATTTAGAGTATTTTTGAAATGTACACATCAGCCCCTCTGTTGTAAAGGATTTCCTGCACATAAAATAGACTAACATATCATTTGGAACAGTTGACACTTTTATGTCAAGTAAAATTTATGAGCCTATCACACACATACAAAGGAAAACACAAGAGACAGCTATCTTCACTGTGCCGTCCTCTTGTTTGTAGTGTATTCACCGAGACTTGGCTGCTCGCAACATATTATTGTCTGAGAACAACGTGGTCAAAATCTGCGATTTTGGTTTGGCACGAGACATCTATAAAGACCCTGATTATGTCCGAAAAGGAGATGTAAGTGGATTTTGTTATAAGTCTGCAAGACTCAACCTGCTTCTGTAATTTGGAATCACTTTTTGAAATGATAACCTTTTTTTTTTTTTTTTACACCTGTGTAGACCCGACTTCCACTTAAATGGATGGCTCCAGAAACAATCTTTGACAGAGTATACACAACGCAGAGTGATGTGTGGTCCTTCGGGGTTCTCCTCTGGGAAATATTTTCTTTGGGTGAGTCTTTCAGCACTTATCCTTTCTTTATAGTTTAATAAACCTTGTTGGCAGACCATAACAGTTCTAGATTACCACTAAAGAGCATTGTTGTTAATACTTTTTATACTTAAAGCAATACATATTAAACTATTTCTCTACAATATACTGTTAATACACTAATAATATAAAATAAGATATTACTAAAGAGTGATTCATTCTCACTAAAAATCTTATCTTAGATTTTAGAATTATTTGTGTTTCTCAATTATGGCTCATTAAACATCAAAAACAAGAATATAACATGTAAATTATTGTGTGTCCCCTGGGGTCAGCACCAGCCGCTGGCCCCATGATCTAAAACTTATTGGCCCCTGGTGAGTGTGGCCCTGCGTGTTTTTATTTGGGCCACAGGCATATGACGGGTGCAATGCTGTGGCCCCATGTGTACCATAATTTATTTTTAGTGACCACAGGCACGGTACTGGCCCGCAGTCACCAGGAGACAATTTTTTTTATTTCATGGGAGGCTACTAGTCCCAAGTGGGGCAATAATTTGATTTTATTTTTAGAAAGAAATGCCAGGGCTTTAACACACTGGGTATTTGATGTCTCCGATGCAAGTTGACTTGCACGTTGTTCCTTCAGAAGTAATATGCAGTATGACAACTTTCAAGTTTTGTCGGCCTTAGCAGTCTGCATCAAATCTACCCCTTTATTTAGTTAGATGGTTTTCATTCCTTCATGTGTAAAAATTAAGGCACTGATTATTTTAAAAAAGTTTTTATTTTCTAAAAATAAGGATGAAAAGCATAAATGTGGTATGGAAACAGTTTTCTAAATATTGACTTATAACTAACAAATATGTTGTATTGTAGGGGGTTCTCCATACCCAGGTGTCCAAATTGATGAAGATTTTTGCAGGAGACTCAAAGAGGGAACAAGGATGAGGGCACCAGATTATGCCACAGTGGAAATGTACGTTAACAGCAGCAGCTTTAAGAGGAAATGTGCTCCACATCTAAATTCTACCAAACGTTTCAATACATAAGTTCTGCTTATTGCTTGTACTTTTAAGCTGTGTTTCTCATTGTTGTGATTTAATATTCCAGATATCAAACAATGTTAGACTGCTGGCAAGGGGATCCACAACAAAGACCCATCTTTTCCGAACTAGTGGAACACTTGGGAAATGTGTTGCAAGCTAGTGTTCAACAGGTAATTCAATAATCACATGATACAGTTTGTAGAATTCCATTTGTTTCTGAATTGCATGTGCTTAGTATGATTTATGCTGGAGAATACTTGAGCACATGTATGTAAGTGGGTATCAAGTCCAGCATATATTTATAGTGATGGCAATACTCTTTGTGTTGAATGTGAACATTTCGTATAATAATTGTTGTATTATGTTGATTATTTGAGTACTTTTTTTTTTGTAGGATGGAAAAGACTATATACCTCTGACAGTATCACTGAACATTGAAGAGGATTCTGGTCTCTCTCTGCCGACTTCACCTGTTTCCTGTAGGGAGGAAGAGGAAATATCTGAAGCAAAATTCAATTATGATAGCACAGCTGGATTACGGTACAGACCTATATATAGCATACAGATCCTACAGGCCTAGAATAAAAAAAAAAATTATTGTCAGCTCATCAAAATGTTATAGGACAACTACATTTTTTTTTAACCCTTGCTTCCTTGAACTGCCAATCACGACAGGGGCTCGCCCTGCTAGTCTGTCCGGGTCTGCAGTGGGGGGTTCTCTCTCTGCTAGTGCCTGGGATCAGCAGAGGGAACCTAGCTAAGGGTCTATCTCTGCGCTGTAGTATTGTTTGAGGATAGGGGTATCCAGTCATAAATGTATGGCTAGTTTTATCATCTCTGTTGGTGCTCTGTGCTTGTCACAGTCTCAAATATGATACATTAAGGTAATACTAAATAGAGAAATAGTGAACTTTATACTATTGGTAAGTTGAGTATGTATTGTTTTGTTTTCTAAAAGGGAATATAGTTACAAGTTTAAATAAATAATTAGAAATACTATCAAATTAAGGTCAGCTTATATTGATTTTTTAATTTGACTAACCACAGTGAATAAACAGTATATGAGATATATATATTTATTTAGCCTGAAATGAAAAAAAGAAAATCCTTCTAAAGATATTTAACAGGATGTTCTTTCTATAGAGTACCTCAAAATGTGAAAAGAAAAAGTCGTCCTGAGAGTGTCAAAACCTTTGAGGACATTCCTGTTGAGACAATGGTGAAAGCTGTTCACGATGTAAGTCAATCCCACAATCCTTTATCCCTGTAGTGCAGGAGTAAGCAGCTCCAGATGTTGCAGGACTACATTTCCCATACTCCTCTGCCAGCCTCTTAGCTGAAAGAGCATTATGGAAGATGTAGGTCGTCAACAGGTTGCCTACCCTTCTCTAGTGAATGAACCTCCTGGTAGTTTGCACATGGTATTAAAACTGTCTTTCTTATTTAAGGACAACCAGACAGATAGTGGAATGGTCCTTGCTTCTGAAGAACTGAAAACTTTGGAGATCACAACAGATCAAGCCCAGTTTTTTTGGTAAATAGCTAGTCAATCAATATTTAAATAGAATTTCATAGACATATTACGTGCTATTGAAAAGGAAATACCGGAAGAACTGTAATCCTGGTTCAAAGAAAATACAACACGATTAACACGTTTTTTTGCTGGCTCTAGATGGCTGAAACAAGCAGTATTTAGATAAATATCATATATCTTAACAAATGTCTTTCTCTATGTTGTGTTATCGATATTTTGTCCATGTCTTCTCTTATTATCATTTTATGTTTCAATGTAGTATGCCACTGTTTGACTTATACTTGCACCTCCACCCTGGCTCCCCCAGAGTTATAGCTAGCTTTTTTTTAAGTTTCATAGCAGTTATATTAGAAAAAGATGGAACTAGATAGTCGCCTTCTTCATTTCCTCACTGTTGCTATGTAGACTCTTCAGCTTGTAGTACTTTGCTCTTCCTGCCAGAGACTTGCTACCATCCGGTCCATGCAGCAGAAAGCTGCGGCTTTCTGGTCAGGGTATGGCAATAGGACACTCTGCTTATTCCGGCTTGCAATGTTATTGGCACTAGAGAGCAGGCCAGAAGAGGCAGAGACTTGCAGCTATGTTGCACAAAAGTTATGCCCCCTGCTCTGGACACATGTACTCTGTATCCTTCGTCTTATTCTAAGGACCCTTCTTCTGTTCTTCTTATTAACACCCTCAGTATATGCTTGTCATGATGCCTCAAACAGGAACATTTTGACATAATCCAATACTAATGTACAATTCATTGTAGGACATTTTGGTTCTATGTATAGATTTGAGCATTCAGTTCACTATCATGTATATTTTTGTTTCCTAGTATTTTGGTTCCCAGTAAAAGCAAAGAGTCTATTATATCTGGATCTTCAAATCAAACCAGCGACTACCGTTCTGGATATTCAGATGACACAGAGCTCACCACTGATTCCAGTGAAAAAACACAACTTCTACAGAGAGGTTCATCTCCTAACACGTGCTGCACAGAAAGGAATCCCTATCAGGTCATGCTTCAGTTGAACACAGCTGTTTAAAAGCTCAGGAATTACATTGCCATAAACTGGGATAAGGATACCTTCTCCAAAAAAATGATGAACAGAGTGTCAGCAGTTATGTGACACATCAAACACTCATTAAGATGCAACCTGAGTACAAGCAATACATTTGGGCAAGACTGGCTCATAGAACATTTAAAAAGAGAGTCTCCCCATTACAAGATGCATGACGTTGCCTTCAATGTATTAATGATCATATTGTATATGTTCATACTGGTCTGTAAACAGGGTATGGACGTTTGGAGCCATATTTCATATATATTGACACTGAGTGTCTAGTATTAGGTTTAATGAAGACTTGAGGCAGAACTGGGAAACCCGCCAAAACATTAGTCTGTTCCATATTTGTTGCAAACAAATTAGCCATTACTTCATTGTAATTAATGTTCTAAGAAGGGTCAATGACATTGACATAACGTGCACTATTCATTTTCTGAAATATAGTTTTATCTTTACCATTTTTCTGAATCTGGAAAGAAAATGTCATGTTTTAATTGTCACCACTTGTTTCCTCACTTAGAGTCTGTGCAGCGATATTTAATATGTATAAGATGCAAATTCTTTGTTTAATGACAATTTAACATTCCAGGAGATTAGTTTGGTGTAATGCTACAGAGTCCTGGTGCCCTGTGTCTTCCATTTTGTCTCTCTTTGAACAAAAATACTGTCAACTGCATCTGTTTACATTATGTCAGGAATGTGGGATTAAATTCCTTTATTTCTTACAAATGTACACAAAAGAAAGAGAATGTACTCATGAATGTATTTATGTAATTTTAATAATGTCAGGAAACTTTATTTTTTTTTTTAAGCCATCTTGTGTGTGCAACGATTAACTATTTAAACGGTGTAAATACTTAATGAATGATTTGTGTTATCAAACTAACTTCATTTAATTAATACTATCTTAAAATCATCTGTACTCTGTAATTGACAAAATGGCAGCAAATGCATAGACAGAACTGTATTAATACCTTTAATTCACCATTTATTTCTATGTAGTCAATATAATTATATCAACTTCATACCCACAATGCATCCCTCAGGATATTGCACTTGCGCACAATGCACTACTTATGACTTGTAATCATTAGCATTTAAAAGTGATATCTATTTGCTGATGGACTGCGTTATTCTACACATTTAAGACGAGGATTGAGTACAGCACACACATCATTATATTGATTGGAGAGTTCTTTGCCAGTCACACTTTCAGGAAGGAAACTATATATCTAATGCAGCTTCTGCTGTCTGATAACCCAACGCTTGGAAATTCTATACTATGGCTACTTATGGTGATAAAGAAAGGAAAAACAATTACGTTTTCTACATATTTATGGTTCATTCAAAATAAATGTAATATATAAATATTTATAAATATATTGTCTATTTTTATGTACATATAATGAGCAATGAACAACTCGTATGTGATATTAGTACAGTTCTTTTCGTTAACAAAGTATTTGCTAAAACTTAACTTTTAGTCAGAATATTTTCAATAAAACTGGAAAAAAATATATAAAATGAATTATTATGAATGTAAATGTTGTTTGTACACCTTTAAACAATCTGTATATGTTAATAAATATCGAGCCCAAGATTCACTACATTCTATTTTTTTACCGTTTAATTGTTGTTTTGCTACATTTGAGATAAGCTATTTAGTAAATGCATGGGTCTACCATAAGTAATTGTATTGCTAAATACTGTACTGTTTATTAAAATGTGTATAATTAGTTCAATTAAAATATTAAACTAAATATTTTTCCAAATGTTGGTTTCGTTTTGTTTGTTATGTGCAAATGTTAGAAGTTATGTCATTCAGACTAATGATTGACAGGTTTGGTGTTAAAAAGTAATATTCTGGTAACAAGCACCTTTTCACAGCTTAGCACCTTAAAGCTGACGGAAGAGAAACAATTATTTTGGTAGTAATGCTACCCCTAAAAATGTGCTTGGTTTATTGCTTTCTTAGTGGGCTTTATAGCTGACAAAGATAGAAACAAGTGGGGTCCATAAGTCACTGAGGACGGATAGCACTGAAATTGTACTGTTGAAAGCTATAGAGGGCAATGAGGCACTGTGGAAAGTGATATTGGCTAATCTGCCAGTTTGGAAAGTGATGTGGAGTCATACCTGACAGTGTGGATTACCTGACAGATACCCATTTGGTGTAATCTTAACAAACAGAGTCCAGGTGACCTGGGACCCTATGTGTCCTTATTTAGTAGATAGAAGACACCGGGCTTGGTGCAGGTTAACTGCACTCCCCTGATGGCTTGAGGTCCCAGGTTTATGTGACCACAAACCAGGACCCTGAGATAGCAGCTGCTCTATCCACTAAAGACAAGACAAGAACTGGAGATACCCTGGTGCAGGCATGGAACATAACACCACAGACAGGATAAGCAGGATGCTGTAGGCTGCAACACATGCTAAGCACAGCAATAGCAAATAAATGACAGAGCAGAAACAGGAATAACAGAATACAGGGCTAAGGACTTAAGACAAAGACATAAATACAGGGCAGTAACAGACAGGGCACAGACAAAGGTCATCCTAACAGAACTAATGAGACATATAAACCACAGATATAAGCACAGGATTTGCCTAGATCTCTAATATGGTCAATTATGAGAGTTTAGTTTCATCAAATGGCTATAAGATGATAAGTTTGCCACCAGCATCAAGGTATTGCCTAGTGCTATTCCTACCTATACTTAATAACTAATAACTGAACTAAATAAGAAAACAGACATTAAAATAAAGGACATACCTGCAGTACCTGCAGTACCTAGAGTATTTGGTACCCGGGGCGGACCCATGTTTGGCAGCCCTCCTCTCTGCCTCCTCTATGTAGGTAGAGAGATAGTTGCATTTGTACTTAAAAGAACTTTTATATATTATATTCAACTTTTTTCATATTTACTAAACTAGTATTGAAAAAAATGAATTTCTTGTTTTTATTTCCACACATTTTAGACTGAGCAGCCTATTTTTTTAAACCAAATTTCAAATAATGACAAATATAATATACCGGTTTCTCGTTGTCTATTTGTTATAATTAGGATTTCAACCAGTCTCATATTTATTAAGTGCTATATCTTTAATGAAAGTTCCTTCAGGACTAGCCCCAGTCAGCATTTGCCATTCAGGACTAGCACCAGAAGCCAGATTTACCATTCAGGACTAGCCCCAGCAGCCAGATGTCCCCTTCAGGATCAGTGCTAGTGGCAATATTTGCATTCAGGATGTACCCCAGAACCAGATTTGCACTCAGATTGTACACCAGGGACCATATTTGCACTCAAGATTTACCCCAGTGGTCAGATTTGCACTCAGGATTTACCCCAGTGGCCATATTTGCACTCAGGATGTACCCCAGGAACCAGATTTGAACCTATGATTTACACTAGTGGCCAGATTTGCACTCAGGATGTACCTCAGGAACCAGATTTGCACTCAGGATTTACACCAGTGGCCAGAATTACACTCAGGATGTACCTCAGGAACCAGATTTGCACTCAGGATTTACACCAGTGGCCAGAATTACACTCAGGATGTACCTCAGGAACCAGATTTGCACTCAGGATTTACCCCAGTGGACAGTTTTGCACTCAGGATGTACCCCATGGACCAGATTTGATGTAATTAAGCAGCAAGATTTGAACTCAGGACTGGCTCCATAGCAGCACCCCGATGATGCCTCCTATTTCACTGAGCGCCGGATGTCACGAGACACAAGGTGCTCAGCTCATTCAGTAGTGCGGTGCGAGGGGGAGGAGCAAGTAGTCTGTGCCAATGTTGCAGCACAGACTGTTTTCCCTTGCACCACTCTCCCACTACACACAGAAAACAATAACAAATAAAATGCTGGGAGAGCCCACCGCCAAACAGTGGTGAGCTGGGCGGGGGGCCTGTTTGGATTTTGGCACCCCTCTAATGAGTGGCACCTGGGGTGGACTTCCCCCTTGCCCCCCATCCCTTTGTCCGACACTACATACCTGTAGGAGATCCAGTGGCGACTCTAGAAACAATATATAGTTGGGGCACATATGATACCATAGTTAAAACTGGGTGTCAGGGTTGGGACCTGGGAGCGTAGCGCAGGGGTGTTGGCACTAGGTGGTGCGCACACTAGAGAAGTCCGGAGTGGCAGCAGTACCAAGGGGTAAGGCAGAACAGTGTTCGAGGTAGGTAATGGGTAATCCGGGGTCAGGAGTGGAGAGGTAAACGTAGTTGAATGGAGAATCCGAAGTCAGGAGTGGAGAGGTAAACGTAGTCGATAAACAGTCCAAGGGTTCGGTAGCCGGGAGATCAATAAACACAGGGAAACGAGGAACAAAGGTATGGGTAGGAATCACTGTAGAGGGAGTATCCACACTACAAGCTTGGAAAACGAGCAAGCACTGAATGAACAGTGCTTGCTGTTTAAATAGGGTGCCAGGACCTTTGCTCCGCCCACCATCCTGCAGGTCGCCGCCCCCCTCTGGCTTTAGCCAGATAGTGAAGGCAGGAGTAGGACCTGCCCCCTCTCCACACCTCCCGTGCATCCTCCAATGGGAGCACACCACCGGGCCGCAGGCCACGCCCCCCTGCCATCAGAATGACACCTGTGCTTGTGTTACACGAGGCAGGTTGTACTACAGGCCGGGGATGCGGCCTACACCGCGATCGCGTCCCCCCCCTGGAGGGGTGCACGGTACCTGGAGTCTGCTGGACCAGGTAGGGGATCCCTGCAGGAGGCATGGGATGGAACTGGGGTCTGACAGACCCCCCCCCTTACGCGCCACCTCCGGGGGCGCCTAGGGGCTGGACGATCTGGATGGGATCTGTGGAAGGTACGAATCCTGGCAGGTGCATGAACCCCATTCTCTGGTTCCCATGTCTTCTCTTCAGGACCATATCCTTTCCATTTGACTAAATATTCCAAACGCCCTCTGCGGATCCTGGAGTCGAGTATCTTCTCCACTTCATACTCCTCTGTACCATCTACGGTGACAGGAGGTGGACGAGGTTGATTCCTCCCTACAAATGGATTATGGAGATACCTCTTCAGAAGGGAGACGTGAAAAGTGGGATGGATGCGCCATGAAACTGGTAGTTGAAGACGAACAGCAGCAGGACCGATCAAGGTGGTAATTTCAAATGGACCTAGGAATTTTGGGCCGAGCTTTCTGGCCGGGCCTGCTGTTTTGATGTGAGCAGATGAGAGCCAAACTTTGTCTCCAACTTGGTATTGGGGAGCCGGGGTTTGGCGACGATCAGCCTGTTTTTTGTAATCTTGTTGTGCTTTGGTGAGAGTTGTTCGCAGAGTAGAGAAGCTCTGTTGCAGAACACGAAGACGATCAGTAGCTAGAGGCACCATGGAGGTACGAGGAAGATCAAAAGGAAAGCCTGGGTCAAAACCGTAGTTGGCCTTGAAGGGTGACATGCCCGTGGAACGTTGGATTCGGTTGTTGTAGGCATACTCGGCTAGAGGTAAGAGATTGAACCAGTTGTCTTGTAGATGGTTAGTATAGCATCGAAGGTACTGTTCCAGAATTTGGTTCACTCTCTCGGTTTGTCCATTTGTACTGGGATGATAGGCCGATGACAGAAGGCGTTGGAGACGAAGACCTTGACAGAATGCTTTCCAGAACCGAGAAGTGAATTGGACCCCTCGATCAGATAGGATGGTGCGAGGAACCCCGTGTAGTTTGAATACATGTTGTATGAATAAATCGGATGTCTCTGCTGCTGTGGGAACTTTGTGTGTTGGGATAAAATGGGCCATCTTCGTGAGGCGGTCTACCACGACCATGATTGTGGTATGTTGTTTTGAAGGTGGAAGATCGACTATAAAGTCTACTGAGATCTCTTCCCAAGGTTGAGTAGGGATGGCCAATGGTTGTAGTAGCCCCGAGATCTTTTGGTGTCGACTTTTGGATCGGGCACACGTTTCACAGGTATTGATGTAGCGGTGGATGTCTTGGGCCATTTGAGGCCACCAGAAGGTTTTACGGGCATGGTGGAGTGTTTTTTGAAGACCTCCATGTCCTGCCAAAGGATGGTCATGGATAGCTTGTAAGATGGTCATACGGACTGGTTTTGGGACAAAAACACGGTGATCTTTGTATAGCAGTCCCTGTTCCGTTCTTAAGGTAGGAAATTGGTTAGATACAGAGCTAGGAAATGTTCGGGTTGGAGGATAGTGTCTTTGGTGAAGGAGTCTTTAGTGGAGGTGTCAAAAACACGGGACAGAGCATCGGCTTTAGTGTTCTGAGTTCCTGGCTGATAGGTGATGTGTAGCCTGAAGCGTGTGAAGAATAGTGCCCATCGAGCTTGACGAGGACATAAGCGTTTTGCGGTGCGTAGATATTCAAGATTACGGTGGTCCGTAAATACCGTGATGGGATGATGTGCTCCCTCTAGGAGATGTCTCCATTCTTGAAGAGCCAATTTTATGGCCAGAAGTTCTCGGTCTCCAACATTATAGTTCATCTCTGCAGGGGAAAGACGTTGCGAATAAAAAGACACCGGGTGTAGGTCCTCTTTTATCCCATATCGTTGTGATAGTATGGCCCCCACAGCTGTTTCAGAGGCATCTACCTCCAGAAAGTATGCTTTCTCTGGGTTTGGTAAGATGAGGATGGGAGCAGAGGTGAATCTCCGTTTTAGTTGGTCAAACGCTTGTTGTGCCTTGGAGGACCAAAGGAAGGGAGTGTCTTTCTTGGTAAGGTGGGTAAGGGGTTGTACGACCCTGGAAAAGCCGTTAATAATTGGCGAAGCCCACGAAACGTTGCACCGCCTTAACGGATGTAGGGGCCGGCCATTGAAGAATAGCGGAGACCTTTTTGGGGTCCATCTCGATAGACCCTGGTTTGATCACGAAACCCAGAAATTCCACAGATGTTGTTTCAAAGTAGCATTTCTCTAATTTGGCATAGAGTTGGTTGTCCTGTAACCGTTGGAGAACTTGACATACATGTTTTCTATGTTCAGGTAAAGAGGAGGAATACACGAGGATGTCGTCCAGATAAACGACCACATAAGAGTCCAACATATCACGGAACACATCATTCAGGAAGTGTTGAAAGGTTGCGGGAGAGTTGCAAAGTCCAAAAGGCATGACCCGATATTCATAGTGGCCGTACCTGGTTCGGAAAGCCGTCTTCCACTCATCCCCATGACGAATGCGGACCAGGTTGTATGCCCCTAGGAGATCGAGCTTCGTGTAAATGCGTGCTCCTCGGAACCGATCCATCAGTTCAGGTATCAAAGGAAGTGGATACTTATTTTTGATGGTGATGTTATTAAGTTCTCGGTAGTCGACACAGGGCCGAACCCCTCCATCTTTCTTTCCTACAAAAAAGATGCCTGCTCCTGCGGGTGAGGTGGAGGGACGTATAAAACCCTTCCTTAGATTGGTAGTGATGTAGTCTTTGAGCACAGCGAGTTCGGGTTCTGATAGTGGAAAGATACGGCCAAAGGGGATAGCGGCCCCTGGGAGTAGGTCAATCGGACAGTCGTAGGGTCGGTGTGGTGGTAACTGTTCGGCCTCTTTCTTGTCGAAGACTTTACTAAACGCAAGATAGGGTTCGGGAATGATGTGTTCTGATGGTTCGCTGTGTACCGCATGAATGTAATGAGGTTGAAGACATTTGTGAAGACAGAACTGAGAAGCAAAAGTGATTTCTCCTGTGCTCCAATGAACCTGAGGGTCGTGTTGGCGAAGCCAAGATAGTCCAAGTATGAGGGGAAACAGTGGGGATTGAACTAGGTTAAGGCAAATCACTTCGTGGTGTTTTGTGCCAACGGTGAAGGTGATAGGAGTAGTCTCTTCTATGACAGGACCAGACTGTATAGGATTCCCATCCACCAGGTGAACAGTAAGAGGCTGCTTCTTAATTTGGATGGGTATACCGAGGTTACGAGCCCAGGTGATGTCGATGAAGCTGGTACTGGCCCCGGAGTCAATGATGGCGTGGTGAGATATGGTCTTAGTTCCCCACTGTAAAGAGACAGGAACAGAGAGATGAGGAGCTGAAGTACCCAAGAGTCGTGAGGCGTAATGAATTGCTGGCTTACCTCTGGAAGCGAGGGCAGGACAGTCAGATACGGTATGTCCAGGTTTCCCACAATACATGCAGAGGTTGGCCTCTTTTCTGCGAGTCCGTTCGGTGGGTGATTGGCGACCTCAGGTGACTCCAATCTGCATAGGTTCCTCCTGGGAGGAGGTAGAGGGTACAGCAGGTGTAGGGTTGGTAAGCAGGTAACGTGGCATAGAACCTGATGATGTGGCCCGTTCTTGCCTTCGTTCTCGAAGGCGGCGGTCCAATTGTGTGACCAGTTGTACAAGGCCCTCCAAGGTGTCAGGAAGCCCAACTCGAGCAATTTCGTCCTTAAGTTGTTCGGAAAGACCCAACCGAAACTGATGAAGTAGGGCTGGTTCGTTCCAGTGGGTCTCAACTGCTACTCCCCGGAACTCTGCCACATATTCCTCCACTGGCCGACGACCCTGTTTCAGGACTCGGATGATAGATTCAGCGGAGGAGGTTCGATGGGGGTCATCGTATAGTGTATCCATTTCTTGTCGGAATGCCACCCAGGTGTCCAAGGAGTGGTGGTTCTCTTGGAGCAAGTGGTGAGCCCAGGACATCGGGCCACCCGATAATAGTGAGATAGTGGTTCTCACTTTGATGTAATCGGTAGCATAAGTTCGGGGCTTTAGTACAAAAAGCAGTTCACAGGCCATTATGAAGGAGCGATATAGACTCCTATCTCCGGTGAAGCGTTCAGGGAGTTTCACGTGGGGTTCTGGGGCATCCATTGCCCCTTCTCTTGGAAACGCGGCTGCGGCAAGAAGTGGTGGTGGGGCCACTTCTTGGGGAACCTGTTGTAACTGTTGTATCCGGGCGTGAAGGTTTTGTTGGTGCTCTTGAATGTTCTGCACTGTCTGTGTTAATGCCGTGAGTTGCTGGGTGAGGGCGTGAATGGCATCAGCAACCCCTGCAGGCTCCATACTGGCTTGCTCGTTTTGTCAGGGTTGGGACCTGGGAGCGTAGCGCAGGGGTGTTGGCACAAGGTGGTGCGCACACTAGAGAAGTCCGGAGTGGCAGCAGTACCAAGGGGTAAGGCAGAACAGTGTTCGAGGTAGGTAATGGGTAATCCGGGGTCAGGAGTGGAGAGGTAAACGTAGTTGAATGGAGAATCCGAAGTCAGGAGTGGAGAGGTAAACGTAGTCGATAAACAGTCCAAGGGTTCGGTAGCCGGGAGATCAATAAACACAGGGAAACGAGGAACAAAGGTATGGGTAGGAATCACTGTAGAGGGAGTATCCACACTACAAGCTTGGAAAACGAGCAAGCACTGAATGAACAGTGCTTGCTGTTTAAATAGGGTGCCAGGACCTTTGCTCCGCCCACCATCCTGCAGGTCGCCGCCCCCTCTGGCTTTAGCCAGTTAGTGAAGGCAGGAGTAGGACCTGCCCCCTCTCCACACCTCCCGTGCATCCTCCAATGGGAGAACACCACCGGGCCGCAGGCCACGCCCCCCTGCCATCAGAATGACACCTGTGCTTGTGTTACACGAGGCAGGTTGTACTACAGGCCGGGGATGCGGCCTACACCGCGATCGCGTGCCCCCCCGGCGGGGTGCACGGTACCTGGAGTCTGCTGGACCAGGTAGGGGATCCCTGCAGGAGGCATGGGATGGAACTGGGGTCTGACACTGGGGGGCACTAATAATTTCCACCATTAAATCATATCAGTTAGATTAGCAGCAGCATATGTATAATATTTGTATATGAAGGCAAGCTCTAGTTACAAGCCAGGAAGTTTCAAAGCATTTAACCCCCTCTAGTTACCAGCCAGGCAGTTTCAGAGCATTTAACCCCCTCTAGTTACCAGGCAGGCAATTTAAGAACATTTAACTCCCTGTAGTTACCAGACAGACAGTTTAAGAGTATTTAACCCCCTCTAGTTACCGACAGATAGTTTCAAAGCATTTAACCACCTCTAGTTACCAGCCAGATAGTTTCTGAGCATTTAATCCCCTGTAGTTACCAGCCAAACAGATTCTGACTACTCTAATTACCAGTCAGGCAGTTTCACACACACAGCCTTTCACTCAGTAACACATACACAGATAGACACACACAGTCTGTCACTCACACATACACACACATACACAGATACACACACACACACACACAGTATCACACACTCACTCAATCACTCACACACACACACACAGAGTTAGTTTTGTTAATTTGAGCTCCGTGTGAAGGAGAGACTAAGCAAATCAGGAAAGGCTTCTGAACTCTCAGACAATCAGGACAGTTGAAAAGACTTACCTGATAAGCTGAGCCCTCCTTCTCTCAGAGCTCTGAATCCAGGACTTTGCATTGTCCCAAAGTAATGCCGCCCGGGAACCAGGACATAACGTCCTATTGCAGGACAGTCCTGGAAATTTGTGACATGAGGTCACCCTGGTGGGGGGGTGGGGGGGGGTGTACAACAGGGGGAGCAAGGACTATCCTAGGGGGGCAGCAAAGAAAACCAGGAATGGATAAAAACAAAATAACAGGCAGCACGGGACATGATGACAGCCCTCTAATAGGGCACAGGACGGGACAGCTCTCTTCTAGGGCACAGAACAGGGATACAAGCAGGTATAAAGAATAAAAAATAAATCCTCGATAAGCCTGCACCTGGGTTAATATGTTACAGTAATGTGGTATTGTAGAAAGTTATTGGGAGGACATACATGGCCCTGTGGAAAATGAACATTGTTAAAGCAGTCTGAATATAAAAAACTGGTGTAGTACATATAGTGAAAGGAGTGATTGTCTTGGTATTAAATTGGAGTATCTTCTGAAAGGACATGACTAGAATTGGCACCAAAAACATGATGACACCAAAGTGCCTGGGTACAGCTTAATATTGAAATAACTTAAGACATGTAACATGTAATATTTTATGTTGCAGTAGGCATTGATTGATTTTAGAATTTGACTGAAAAAATCTAGTTGTATTTATTGAAAAAGAAATCACATTTAGTGTTGGAGCTGGTAAGGAATGCTAAAAGTGGAAACTCAAATACCAAGAAACAAACAAGCGAACAGACTAAATATTCTTTGATCACACACTATGTGCCAACACCATAGGAAGAGGGCTTTGATGTTTATTTAATGGATTTAAAGTTAAGCAAATAATGTAGCAAAATAATCCAACAGGATATGCAGTTATAGAGACTTTAGAACCAGGAAATGCTAGGTGTCGATGTCACTTTAAATCGTCTCCTAGACTACACTTTCCAGTTCACTTGCAGTAAAATACTGATGCGATGGAAAGAAGCAGTCTGACCATGCGGTGAGCAATAATATAGAGGGTGTAAAATTGTGTCTACCATTAGCAAGTTAATAAAATGGTCTACATGTTCCCTTTCCTGCATTAGGATGTGTAAGATTGCTTAGGAGATTAGAAGGAACAGTCAGTACTTCAGAGAGATAACATTTCATGCTCCTTTAGAAGAAGCAACAGGTAAATAATGAGCGTCCAATCTCTTAATTAATCTACAAGTATCTTTACAGATCCTACATAGGGTCCTTTCAAGTGATTATATTCTCACTGCGCTAGCAGAGAAAGAGAGACAGTGAGACAGACCACAGTGAGCAGGGATTTGTAAAAATCTCTATAGTTAGTATGGCAAACTAACAGTCTAAATGTGTTTTGTCTAAATATTTCAATGGATTTCAATGTATAATGCTCCTCCGAAACAGGGGATAGAGATGATATAGGGGGTCTGCAGAATAAAAACAGAATTGGTCTCAAGGAGGTAAAATTCAACTTAAAGTTTTAAAATTGAATTTGGCCTCTGATTTGAGCTATTTACAAAAATAAAGAGACCCTTCAACTCCACCCAACTCCAAAACGTGAAGTGCTTTCGAGTTGGACATTGATGCAATGAAATTAAGGCTAGTGGGTAAAACCATTACGTTACCGGGTAAAATAATGGGAATGTTTAGTAAAATTACTGCACCTCTTAAAAAACGGGGCTAGGGGCTGGGCAAAATGCCCCTGGCCAACCACTAGTACCGAGGCTGGGGGCTGTGCAAGATCCCACCTACGGGTAATGGGGCCCGGGGCTGGCAAAGTGGCCCCATCTACCCTGGTTAATGAATAGGACTGGAGCCCCTCTCATTTTGAACTACAAACTCGGACTTTAGTGAATAGACTCCATAGTTCTGATTACTTACTCCAAATATGCACCGTTAATCATTCCAATCTTAGGATGTTATTAGTAGAGCCAAAGCTACAAACACCTGGACACATATTGTTTCCATCTGAATGTTAAAGCAGTTACATGTGTTTTTAAGCAGATGTTTAGAATGAATAGAACCAACGTGTGATTTTTTTTTAATCCCATTTTTGTACAATATTAATTAATTTAGCAGGGCTAGGAGCTGACAAACATGCAAGCATCGTTCGAAAACACACATTAAGGAAATAACACTACCGTTGGACACTGGATTTTTTTAAAATTTAAATAAGGAACAGAGTGGCAACCGGTAATATATCAGTTATCACTGAATTATAACTCCCATCATCCTCAAGCAGCCATTTAGTGTGGGATGATATTGTTATTATAACTTTCATAAAAGAATGGCAATTTGAAGTCAGACAAAATTAAACTATCACAGTTTAAGAATACATAATATGAATAACAAGTAAACAGCAGATGCATGCTGGTGGATTTTATGGCCAGCATCAATGTACAGTATATAATGCCACAATGTTTGTGACAGATTTAAAGGGACCCAGCTACTTCAGTATTTCTGAATTGTGAATGTAGAGTGTGTAAAAATTATTTATGTGTTTTATGAGTAGACAAGCAAGCAAATGCATAGTGTAACAGAAAAATGTGTATTTCTTGTTCATGACATAATTTGTACTATATGTAAATTAAATTAACTCTATCAACTTAATCATCTTAAAATAGCGATGGCGAACATGTGGCACACCACAACTGGCATGCAAAGGCCAGACAGTGAAATTAGAAATAAATGGTACGAGTGATAGCTGGCATACAGTCCCCCTGCACAGCACTGTGTGCCAGCCACCATTCACACCATTTTTAAAAAGTGTGGTGGGCGCACAGCGTGAGAGGAAACAGTCTTTGCTTGCTCCTCCCCCACACGCGGCACTGATGAATAGGTTGAACACCGGGTGTCACATGTCAGTGAAAAAGAGCGACGGTGTGCTGCAGGTCCAGAGCAAGTCCTACATGCGACGGTTGCTCCTGAGTGCAAAACTGGTCCCTGGGGTTGCTCCTGAGTGCAAAGCATGCCCCTGGGGTAGGTCATGGTGCTGGCATCTTGGGTAGGTATTGAGTGCAAAAGTGGCCCCTGGGGTAGGTCCTGAATGCAAAGCTGGCCCCTGTGGTAGGTCCTGAGTGTCTAGCTGGCCCCTATGGAAGGTCCTGAGTGCAAAGCTGGCCCCTGTGGTAGGTCCTGAGTGACTAGCTGGCCCCTATGGAAGGTCCTGAGTGCAAAGCTTGCCCCTGGGGTGGGTCCTGAATGCAAAGCAGTCCCCTGGGGTGCCTAGTTGACCCCTAGGGTAGGTCTTGAGTGCAAAGCTGGCCACTGAGGTAGGTCCTGAGTGCAAAGTTGGGTCCTGGGGTAGCTCCTGAGTGCAAGGGTGGCAGTCGGGGTAAGTTCTGAGTGAAAAGCTGGCCGCTGGGGTAAGTGCTCAATGCAAAGCTGGCCCCTGGGGTACGTCCTGAGTGCAAATTTGTCCCCTGGAGTAAGTCCAGAATGCAAAGCTTGCTCGTGGGCTAAGTTTGGAGTACAAAGCTGGCCCCGGGGGTAAGTCCTGAGTGCAAATTTCCTCCCCTGGGGTATCTTTTTTCAGTTCACGTATCAGTTCAGTTTTAGTAAATATCCTCCTCTGTGTGAATTCCTTATGAGATATTTTTCCCACTATGGTGACTGATAACCCATATTTTTTTGTGTGCGATGTCCTGTTGTCAGGGACTTTTTTCCAGGGATAATGGACTAACTTCTCTCTGAATATACAAGTCATATAAATATGCAGGTGAGTAAATGAGAAGGCATGAGCGGCAGCCTGCTTTACAGGAATAGAAAAAGATAACAATGCAGTGCATGGGAAGGAAGAGGAAATGGGGCAAAGTCTGCCAAATGCAACATGTTAAAGTACATTTTCTCAAGGAAGACAAAACTATCAAGATGACTTGGATAATATCTCACTTACATTCATTTGGGAATTTCAGTTTAAGACACTTTATTTATTTGGGAAGTACAATACTTAATGTAGAAACAAATAAAGATTTGTGTTAAAGGGGCTGATCCTCCAAGTTTATTTTATGTTGTACTCACTTTTTAATGTATACATGAGTGATTGTAGTCCGGAGGGATAGTTAGGGGGCATGGGAAATATTATGGGGTAGGTTGTAAGTAGTGTTGAGCGAGCCCGAACCGCACTGTTCGGGTTTGTACCGAACTTTATGGTTTTTGGACCCAGGACCCGAACACGGACATTTCACTGTATGTCCGTGTTGGAGTTCGGGGTTCAGCGATTACATTGTATGTAATGCTATTGGCTTTCTATAAACCGAAATAGAGAACATCCATGTGTCCGCTCAACTCTAGTTATAAGCACAAGACCTGGTTGAGATATGCTGAATTCTTGACTGGAATTTACACAATAGCTAAAACTACATATTTATTTTAACCAGCGTTAGAATAGTTTTGCCAACTAAAAAGCCCTTTGAATTGATTCATAGAACATATATAAAAGCTATATTTTGGTTGTTTGTTTCACACTGGTTTAGCCATACTTTAAATAGTAGAATTTCCCTCACCTTACTGTGTTTCTTCTGCTTTTTTCCATCATATTAACCTTCACCTGACTCCCTCATTCTAATCTGTCAGTTTTTTGATAGTGGAAACTTTTAACAGGTGTCCCACAGGGGCCAAGCTAAATAAAAATGTGAAAGAAGGCCAACTTAAAGTTTAGTATTAAAGAGCTCTTTATAAAACATGCTACACGCTTGTTTAGTTACATATTTTATAAAATATAATCACATAAGAAAAGCAAAAGACATATCTGAAATCAACAATACAAAATATAAACAAAATAAAACCTTTTCAGAAAAAAATAAAAAAATAAAACGTGACCGGAGCTTCCTTCCTCCGTGCAGGAGGGAAGATACACGGAGGAGAACACCGGAGAGCAACAACAAGGAGGTAAGTGCTGGGGAATGGGGGGAGGAGGGGGGCAACAACCGAGAAAATCCTGGCATATTGAGTGACAACATCTGGCATATTGAGAGGCAAAACATGGCTTATTGAGTGACAAAACCTGGCATATTGAGAGGCAAAACCTGGCATATTGAGTGACAAAACATGGCATATTGAGAGGCAAAACCTGGCATATTGAGAAGCAAAATACTGGCATCTTGAGGGGCAAAATCTTGGCATATTGAGGGGCAAAATCCGGGCATAGAGTGGCAATATCCTGGCATATTGAGGGGCAAAATCCTGGTATAGAGTGGCAAAACCAGGCATAGGGTGGCAAAATCCTGGCATTTTGAGGGGTTAAATCCTGGCATATTAAATGGCTAAATCCTGGCATATTGAGGGGCAAAATCCAGTCATATTGAGGGGTTAAGTCCTGGCATATTAAATGGCTAAATCCTGGCATATTGAATGGCTAAATCCTGGCATATTGAATGGCTAAATCTTGGCATATTGAGGGGTTAAATCCTGGCATATTAAATGGCTAAATCCTGGCATATTGAGAGGTTAAATCCTGGCATATTAAATGGCTAAATCCTGGCATATTAAATGGCTAAATCCTGGCATATTGAATGGCTAAATCCTGGCATATAATGACAGTAAAAATATGCTCCCCCCTGAAAAAATTTCTGCAGATGCCCATGTGTAGAAGAATTAAAGTTAACATATTAGAACCACAAAAATATGCACATACTATTACAATAAATGAACGTTATATATTCCAGTAATATTACATGTTAATAAAAAAAAAAAAATTATTATATGATTATTTTATTTCTTTTTATGTAATTAAATTAATCTTTCAGGTTTTTTTTTTTTTACATTTCTATTTTTCGAATTGTCAAAGTCCTCCCTTTGACCTTCCATATTGGAGGACTTTGACTTTTTCTGTAATAGCCAAGGTTCTCCCAAAATGGCCGCAAAATAAGCCAAAGTTCTCACTGTAGAAAACTCAGGGGAGCACCAAGGTTCCCATTTCAAACTCGGGAAGCAGCCAGACTCCACATTGGCCGATTTTCGTGGCAATTTGAGATCACTTCAATTGTCGTAGAATAGTCCAAATTTGAGGGCTACTTTTGAGTACCGAAGTGATCTGACTCCAAAACATTAAAAAGGACTTCTTACTCACGTTCTGCATGCTATCTCCAAAGCTTTATGTGCAGAGGAGCAGAGAATGTATTTTTTCCAAGCCGAGGTAAAAAAAAAAGCCATGTTATGTGTCACATGGTATGTGAGAGCAGTAAAGGCAGCATGAGTTTAATAATATACATTTATTTCTCACAGGACAGTAAATAACACCCAGCATGTAAATGGGTCATTCATTTTCCCATTTCAATTCAGGATCACTGTATAATTTATAGAAAAATATCATGTATAATAAAATAATTTAAAAAAATTATATATTAAATATCTTTGGAAATGGCATCATGCAATATATAATAAACTTTGACTGAATTGACAGTCAGACTTTAGGAGTCACATTACCTAATAATCATAAATACTGATAAAAGTAAATAATCTTCTGTATAATTTGATAAAGCTTGAAGCTGCTTCACAAGATGAAGCCAATACTTGGTGATTGTAAGAGTAAATAGCACCCAGACCATATCTTTATCCACCACATTTGAAGTAAGTACCTTCTACTTTTGTACATTACGAACACTTTAGATTATTTTAAATGACCAAATAACTACAACAACCATACAGACATTTTGGTGAACCCATATCTACATTAGTTGGTAGCTCAGTGGATCAATGCTCAGGGTTTCAGATTCAGCTCAGGTTAAACGCAGTCTTTCATCCTTGCAAGGTTGATAAAATGATTACCATTAAATTAGATAATAGAAACATCACTGTATAGTGGGCAAAAACAACTTCCTCAGGATGTCCTTGAAAATGAGAGAATATCCAATTTGTCTCATGTTATTATTACAGTAAACTTTATGTTACCTGCTGTATGTCTTGACCTATAACAATACCAAAGTATACCTCCTTAAGTGCTACCTCAAATGTTTGGGTGCTTGGGTGGCATGCCCTTTTCCCAATTTTGTTCTAAATTCTTTGCATGGTTAAACATCTTACCTAAACAACCCCCATGCAAAGCCTTATCTTGTAATTAACACTCTATTTAACTGGACTGAAACCTAAACAGGTTTATCTCTTTTTGAGTTCTTGTAAAATATTCTTCCCCCTTATATAACAGAGATTCAGTGTTGCCTGGTCAGGTCTTTGGACGCTAACTAAATTACACCCCCCAAAAAACGTTCACCAATCAATAGATTATAAAACTCTGGAAATTAGATATGGTTCCAGATAGCAAAATCCAAACATGTTAAAACATAAAAAAACATGCAGCCAATCAGGAAAAAGAGGTCAGAAATATTATTTTCTCAGCACCAGACACAGGAAATAGAAGTGTAAAAGTGTTGTTAAAAATATCAGAAATTCTCCTGAACAAACATGGCTACAATAATTCAGTTTAGCTTGAGTTACAGTCATCCAGGAATCTTTTATTGCTCTTGGAGTTAAGAGGGAATTGGAAAGAGTGCCATTGTGTCTTCATATGGATCACCAAGTGTAATATAATTGTCTACATAATTTCCGTATGGCTTAATAGCAGCAGCAATGATGAGTGAAAGGTTGAAAGTGAAAAACTGGTACCTTATGTGAACCTAAATTACCATTGCTATGTATGTAACCTACTCACCAAGTACATGTTGAGTATCCCTTACCCACAATCCTTGGGACTAGAAGTATTTTGGATAATGGGTAATTTTGGATAATGGATCATTTTCACCAATAAGATATATTAAAGCTTCTCAGCAGTCATGGAATACAGTAGTATCAATGAAAATACTATATAGAGCAAATAAATCACTTTTACTGTGATGTAGCTGTGATGTGAGGCAATGTTGGGTACCTGCAGTTGGTGAGTCAGCCTGCACATGTGCCATTGTATCACCCTTTGTGGGCGTAGGCGAATCTGAGCATGCATGGAAAGGCTATATCACATCTTAAGCGGTATGGACATTGAATAAAATATTCTGCGCTTGCATGCTGACAGGTGTGTGAGCAATGTGCAACTTATGCCAAAATCTAAATTCTGTTTTGGATAACGGATCATTTTGGATAACGGATGCCTGGATAAGGGATACTCAACCTGTATCAAAACCACACAGTTTATTACAAGTCTTAGTATGGTCCCATGGTGAAATGTAAACCAACTGATTTCTACAGTTAGAGTTAGGTGGGTTTGCATTGGAGGACAGTGACAGGTGGGTCTGCCCAGAGGTTATTTTATTGGTTTTAAATGTGCTGAATTATAACCTTAATGCATTATAGCATATCTACCCAGTGAATCATGACAAGAAATACTTATGTTAATCAAAAGATCACTAAAAGTTTTCAATATATTGTATATTTTCACCATATGTTTGCACTCATTTAGCAGTTTTTGATAATGGATTAAATTATGTATGTAATTAATCACTTTTTCCCTATTTCATTCATGGCAAATACTACATAATGCTAAATAATCTAATGTATCTTGATTTTTATACAGGTTATGAACAGGTTCAGGTATATGCTGGTAAAAAGCACAGTACAGATATTTTTTTTTCTAATACTCTGGATTAAAATCCAATCTAGTGTGTGATTTTTTACATACCATCTAATTAGAAATCCTGCCATAGTACACTTCTAAAAAGCACATTCTTTCATAATAAACAGATAGGTGCAATTGTAAGTTCATTTTACTTGTGGTTTGATCCTGTGTAAATGTAGCTGTCAATCCCTGTCTGAGCAAAATTCTGACTAATTGAATCCCAGAAGACCCCATGGAGGTCATTTGAAGCATGTCAGGGTCTGACCATATGTCACAGATAAAGATCTCTACATTTAAGATAAGAAACAGTATAGTGAAATTCAAGTAAACTTAGATTTAATTGTCAAGTACAGTTTCAAATATAACTTTGACAATACAGCAATTAGAAGCTACACGCATTGCATGCTATACATTACTAATCAACACAACTGCAAGATATATGCCACTCAATAGTTTTGTATGAAATATGTTAGAGATTACATCTAAAAATGCCATTTCTTGCATGCAGACAGAGGACCTTATCTTAACTCCACTGGTTTGGGAAGTTAGGAGCAAATAGTGCAATATATAAATATATATATAAATATATATATATATATAGCTAATTGTTTAAAAATGCTGTATTAACTTGAGTTATACAAGTGATATGGATTTTTGTTGTAAAATTGTTTCTGCACCAAAATGTATTTTGATATGACCACTGACCAACCTTAATAGTCTACTGAAATTAGTCATTAAGCATTCTTTGACATATCAAGAAGGAGCTATAATCATCTATATTTCTGATGACCAGTATAATACACTAATAATAGGATAGGTTATCTATAATTATATCAACATGGTTGGTGTCACAGATACACTGATCTTTTTGTTTTTATGTTTACTATGGATATCTTTATAAAAGTTCACACACAGAGCTAAATGTTCCCTTATTAAAGGGTTTGTGAGTGTGCTTCCTTTTGTACAGTAACGTGTTCATGTGCAATGTGAGGTTTTATATGTTAATGTTTCTTCTTGAATTCCTACATAAAGTAAAGATATGGCTATGAATTAAACAGTACTCCAGAGTGGTTACATTTTGAGTGGTATGAGGATGTTCACAGATCCAACTGCATTACTGTGTACTTGGGAGAAGGACAGGAAATAATAAAGTCTAATTTCCTTTCTAATGAAATAATTTGTGACATATGTTTTAAGTGTTTAAATGTGGCCCTCAATTTGTTTCTGAACTACCATGATTCTCTGCAGGGCCGCTGGGGGATTATGGGAGTTGTAGTTCATCAGCAGCCAGATGTCTGCAGAGGTTCCAAGTGGACTCTGTCTATTCTGATTGTGCTTATATTTGGTTTTTACATTTTTAATATTAAAACGAACTTCCTTCCACTTACATTTCTAGTTATATAAGGGCTTTTTCCAACTCGACTACATTGTTCTAAAGTATGATATTCCTGTCTCAGCTCCCTGGAATTCTCTCTTTATTGCGTAGACCTTATAATCTCCTCAAACCTTACTACTAATCAGATTGGAGCTGCCTCCAGCTGTTGCAAAACTACAATCCCAATCATTCTCCACCAGATTTCTAGACTGGCAGGGAAATATCGGAGTTGTAGTACAGAGAGTTGCAGCTGGATGCCTAGGTCCTAGTTTGTAGCCCCTACATGGTTACATGGTAGTTTTGGTTGAAAAAAAAGACTTGTGTCCAAGTTCAACCCTTTTCCTATTCTTTGTTTACCACTGTTGATCCAAAAGAAGGCAAAAGAACGTATTTCAGCAATTTTGATTTCTGCTTTCAGTGGGGAAATAATTCCTTTCTGACTGCAAATGGCAATCAGATTTCTCTTTGGATCAACAAGCAATAAATACTAATTATGCTACTTTATAATAACTACAAGCCAGGTTTTCTGAAAAACTTCCTCTTACCAACCAATTAAACATTCAACAAAAGGAAATAACCTGTCACTTGAGAATATGAAATATGAGAGCAAAATGCTTGAGATTTGTGCTATTTGGTTCACACGGAAGTCTAATTAAAACACAGATCCTCCCAATCTATTTTGGTCTACAAGCACCTTCTTTGCTATTGTGTGATGTCTTTCTTTTGTTTCTCACACAATCCCCCATTGATTAAAGCAGAAAAGAATTCACAATGTGTGTGTTTACTAAATGTATAAATATGCAGCTTTGCTTAATTATTTATTCTATGGCAGTTTATTTGTTTTTTTTTAAATAATTTTGTACAACTGTTTGCAAAAAATAAATTTAATTGAAAGATTGTTAAATAAAAATGCTTTTTAGAGGCATTTTAAGTAGAAATGCTTTAATGAAAGAATACAAATAATGTACCTTATTGAGTCATCTTTGCTTGTATAGCATGTTGTTTAGAATATTGGGTCAGATTAGCAAAGATCTGACTCATCTGACCCAAGATGTCTGCCCCCTCTGACAGAGCTATTTCAGCATAAGAGAGCTTGCTTAGCATCAAAGCACTTGATGCAATCTTTCTATTAAATATTACTTATTGCAGACAGTTGTATCTGAAGACCGGACTGATTCTGGCACATCCGGAACACATCAGGACCTTACAAGCTACCCAATATGCCCCAATGTGCCTTACAGTAGGTTCAGTCAAAACATTCCTAAAGCTCACTGAACCGAAGTGATGGCTTCTAGCCTTCCCAAAGATCTGTTGAGGATAGACACTCCTGCCGGGAGGACTTCAGCTACTGTAAAAATAGCCAAAGTCCTACCGAAATGAAAAAGCTAAATAAAAATACTAAATACATTTTAAAAAATGAATAACCCACATGTGGCCTCTAAAATATACTTGGGCACCAGTCAAGCAGCCTTGACTCCCTGCCCTATCAAAAACATTATAGACATTATAGGTCAGGCAGGAAAGGGGCTGGGAGCTGGGCAATTGCTCCCGGTCTCCTATTCAATACATGGGGGGCCAGGGCCAGTAGCCCTCAGTTGTGCGTATAACTTAAATGTCCAAAATGTTTACTTTTTACTTAATACAGTTTGTTTATCACCTCCTCGTGATGGATTCTTTATTTAATTCCCTAAAACATGAAATGTTCCCTGGAAGTATCACATGCCTGAAAGTGTCTATTTATCGAGGAAGACTTACCCTCATTTATAATTACCGAGCAATGCTCCCATATTGTCTTTTTTGGGACAGATGTAGAGTTCGGTGGGACAGTGGAATTTCAGACCACAATCACGCGGTAAAAATGCTGAATGGGGGACTAGAATCCGCATTATATTGGGGTTTACTTATAAAAGTCAATTCTATTCTGATTGCTAAATTCAAGGGATAAGCATAAGGCAATCCATTAGATGAGAATGCTACATAGGGGGCAAAAAAAGATAATCTTTGCCTGGAGCAGCAAAAATCTTTGCACTGTCCCTGCTTACAGAATACTCGATGATGGATCACTACAAATCATGCAGATGTACATTCAAAGGGAGAATGATGTATCCAATCCTGCACTTTAGATTCTAGTGACCGCTTTCGCCATCCTGAATTGTCCACTTTATATACTACACCCTTGATTTAAATCGTTAAATTGGCGGCATGCCCTTTAATTGGGCACAGTTTATAATCAGGACAATACATCAGTGTTAAATATCCCTGCAATTACAAAATAGCTTCAACACTGAAGTATCTGCTAAACCTCCAATTTAAAGATGATGTATTTTCAAGACCCTCTAAATGTGCAGAACTAAAAAGGTTAAGATGTCACTATTGCCTTTGTGGGTTCCTGTACCTTTAAAAGTAAATAGCACATGACATATGGATGTATCATCTTTTTCACACTTGACTAGCTATGTCAGATGTAGAAAACCATGTTGATTAATAGTTGTTTTGAAGAAAGATAAAGTCTACAGCATGATAAATTAGCAAAACCTCACACACGTTTTACATGTATTTTGCAAGTAGGATATGCATATTACTGCTTAGTTGCCAATAGTTGGACATTCACTAAGTAGTGAATAAGCCACCTATAATAATTAAAATATTAGAATAATATAATATGTGTATAGTATAAAGTGAATTATGGAGAATTGACAAAATTTAGGACAAGACAACACAGATGGAAAAAGTTCATGCTCTATATACTGTTTGTGATCTATGTTAATATTATATTGTAATCTATTGTAACAATGCAATGTTTGTGAAGCTGGGACATACTTGAAATGAGAGGAATCTCAATGTATCCTTCCTGGTAAGAATACTTTATAAATAAATAATATTAATGGTATCTGTCATGTAATACTTGGATGTAACATAGAAACTTCATCCAGATGATAATTCCAGGTTGATGTTTCCTCTCTTCCCATTAAACAGCTGCAGATGAAGATACTCCCAATGCGCATGTATTGCATATGGACAAATAATAAAATTGGTACAAAGTTGTATCATTAAATCTGGGAGAATGAGTATGTGATATTTTGTATATGCGTCAGGAATGCCAATGTGCTAAATGTACTAAATAAGTGCAGTGGGGAAAAAAGTAAGGAGCAATGTGCGAATATTTTTGCAAATCCGCCCTCCCCCCCCTAAAGACTTTTGGAAATATTTTGTGACAAAATCATTCTAATTTTGCGTGTGAAAATTACACCAGCTTTTTAGCAAATGCTAATAAAAAGGTAGAAAAAATATTAGCAAACTTGCCTGTTATGTTTTTGCACATAACCTATATTTGCATTTTTTTATTACATGCCCCTCTATATGCATACAATTAGCCGTGGTTATTGCACACACAGAGACCTTGTGTGTTTAATCATTTCCTTGGGCAAATAGCCCTAATTTCCTTGTGCAAATTTCATAAAATAAACTTCAAATAGGAAGTAGCCCCGTGAGAGCATATAATTATATCATTTACCAGCATTTTGTTGTTTCTTTAAAAAACAAAACTATTATTAAAGTGCTTTGGAAAATAGTGCTCGGAAAATAGCTCCAAAGGGTGTTGTAGAAGACATTTGATCCATCATCTGAGCTGGATGTAGGCTCTAGTGTTAACTGGGGTCATCTTCAAAGATGTTTTATTAGTTTTTAATAGCTACCACTACAACTATTACTAGTGCTGCCTATCACTCAGCAGCCGTTGTGGTTCATTAACCTTGCTAGATGCTACTCTTTTCTACAATGCACTGAGCCTTGTTCAAACAGCACCCTTGGGCACAGCTTCTCTTCCTCTCTTTCTGCCTCTGTATAGGTAGAAAAATACGTGTATAACATTTCTGCAGAAAAGCTAAAATTCAGTCAGATGGCTCTATGGGCTAGTACTTCAGTTGCAAAATCTGTTTAATTCCGAGGGTTGCAGGTTCTCCGACTTTCAGGGTTGACTCATGGGATGAGGATATTGTTGTTTTTACTCAGGGTAGCTTTCAAACTACTTTTTATTATAACCAATAGTCTGCAGTTTTTAAATTACATTTTCATAAGCAATGGAAATGCCTTTTAATCTAGACACCCTATTGATATAGACCCCCAAAATTTACTTATAAACTACTTAAAAATCACACAAACTCTCAGCAGTGAAGGTATAGATCAAATAAATAATGCATGGAAATTACATGCATTATTACAAAAATTACAAGCATAGAGCACAGATGGCACACCCCAACAGTCAGCCCTCGCACATGGATTGCACACAATGGACCTGCCCCAGCACCCAGATTGCATCCATAAAACTTGCCCAGCACCCAGTGCACCAACAGGACTTGCCCTGCACCCGGATTACACCACCAGCACATTACACACATTGGACTTGTCATACCACACAAATTGCACATGGACTGGACACATAGGTATTGCCTCTGCACAAAAATTACAATTCCATGCATAGGACTTCTCCTGGTACCTAGTTTGCACACATCAATAGGACATACCCCATTTGATTGAATCCACAGGTCTTGCCCAGCCACAAGATAGCACCCAGAGGACCCAGACACAGGACTTGACTATACAGCATTCACAAGATATACCCAGCATTCCGGCACCCAAATTCATACCTCTCAACTTTGCATGGGACAGTCCCAATTTGGGAGGTATGTCCCACTGTCCTCGCGCTCTCTACCTCTGTCCCGCTTTTCGTGAAAGAGGTAGAGTTCAGTGGGACAGCAGGACTCAGGTCTGCAATCCCCAGTCCTGTTTGCATTCTCGGGTGTTCCCTCCCCAGACTCTGCCCCCCGGTGTCCAGGGGGAAAAGTTGGGAAGTATGCAAATTGCACAGACCATATCCGCAGTGGTGGGCAGCTTGATGCTTCATCTCACTCAGGGCTCCTCTAAGGCTAGCTCTCTTACAGCCACTTTGCCCGCCCCCCTGGAGTCTGAGCGCTGGGAGGTCATGCGACCCTGATGCTCTGACTTCAGTATACTTGCTGGGATCGTTAGAATCTGCCTGCCTTCCCCGCAGATGTCCTCACCTAGCGACTCTGGCAGTGCCACAGAGGAGGTGCCCTCTGGTATTTGCACCCTGTGTGTTCACACACCCCAAAAGCCGACCCTGCAAAGGCGCCTAGAACTGTAATTACAATGCTACAGTAAATAGAAACTGTTCAAAAGTCATTTTAATCCAACAGCAGTGGGCTTCTGCATGAGTAAAACTCGGTTGTGTTTTACTTTAAATGTGCTTAATTCCTGTCCTGATATTTATCTGTGAACTAATTATTAATAAATATAATTAAAACAAGAATGTCTAAATTATTAATATTGTGCAAGCTTTATTCTGTTAACTGGGGATTTATTTTATTAACCTTATTGGAATAGATGTTTCTTCTTCACGGTCCATCTAATCATGGGAAAACAATGCAGGAGCTATTGATTTAAACTCAATGGATGCCATCTAGTTTGTTAAGACGAGAGTTCTTTGTAAAACAAATATTGCTATTTGTCTGAAGAAGGGTTTTTTGTGTTAGCTGTTACTTTAAAGATCGCCTTTCTGTAAGAAAACAAGTCTGGCATAAAACTGTGTCTTGTCGTGTTTTTCCTGCAAAGTGTGAGGACACGTCTTTGTTCACCATAAAGTCCCAATTTCATGGCTATTAGGTTTTTACTTACAGAAAGCACGGAGTTGACCAAGATGCTGTCAAATGAGGAATGAGGCAGAGGTTAAAGGATTAGACAGACTTGTACTATTTCTCTTTTCCAATGGAAAACAAGCAATCAAAAAGAAAACAGAGGGAGTCAATGAAAACTAGATACTATTACAGGTCACCAAATAAAGGAAAAGTTCCACATTAAAATGACATGGATGGCAAATGAGCTTTTACCTAAATGCTTTGTAAATTTTGATATTTGTGTAAAGATTTGCCATCTAAAAAATGTTACAGCTGCAACTTAAAAGGACAACTGCAGCTTGAAAGTAATCTACCTTGTTCATGTACGAATGAAGCTAAATAATTATAAAAAATAAAATAAAATCATGTCTAATTTACTCAGACATGTTGCAGTTTCTTCCATCTTGGTAGGAAAATAAACAACGAGCTTGTACAGAGCACACATCCACACATCTAGGGTTTCGGTTTCAGCCAGTTTTTTGCTGGACACGTATAACATTTCCATGCTCCCCAGAAGAATGTAAAAAGCAAGTGGAATGGGACTGTTCTTCGTGGCAGCTTCATTCCGACCACCTAGAGCGCCTGACAGTTCAACGCTGTCAAGCGCATCATAGATTTATTGAAGTTCAGGTTAGTTTTAGGGGCACATGCTTGTTTTAGGGCTGGTTTGGGGTAAGTATTAGGGCTAAGGACTAGTTTTAGAATTAGTATTAGGGTGCAGAGGTAGTTTTAGGGTCAGTTTTATAGTTAGTATTATAGTTTGGGTTTAGGGGTTAGTCTAAGGGTTGGGGTTACTTTAGTAGGGGGAGTTGATACCCTGTGATAAATCAAATGACTATTTAAGATAGTAAAAAAAAGTACATTGTAAGATAATAGGCATCTGCAAACTTTTTGCCGGGGGGTTAAGTGTTAATATCCCTCCTATTTGTCCAGCTTGCACCACCATTCAAATGTGTGATATTTGTCCCCAGTCTCCCAATTGCCTTACCTTAGCTGGCTTAGGAGAGGGGCTCCATATTGTTCCAGTGTGGTTTAAAATATTGGTGGGAGCACTGAATAAAGATAATGTAAATAGAAGGGAAGAAATATCGGCTAGAACTCTCAAGTTATCGAATTGTAAAAAAAAAACAAAGGTTTAATAATAGTATTAATACATAATACAAATTGCAAGCGTAATCTAAGTACATTACATTAAAAACACAGTGTATACAAAGTCATCATTAAAAAGGATTTAGATACCATTATTTTCATAATATGATATAATTTACTATAAAAAATATGATGAAAACATACTAAATAGTTTCAAAATTGTGTCCTGAAATTATTTTTGCAAGTTATAGGGCAATAAACGAAATAAGTGTTTTTTTTCTCCCCTAATCATTTTCTCCTACAGTGGCCTTTTTAACCCAATCCTAGCCCTAATTCTAAGCCTAAACCATCTGTAACCCTACGTGGAACTCTAGCCCTAGATTTAGGGTTAATAGATCTAGGATTAGTTTTGTCCTTTTTTTCAATGCAATGTTTTTAGGTTGAGGATAGAATTTCAAATTTTATCCTAAGGCAGACAGGAAGCCAATGGAGGGCTTGGCAGAGCAGAGCAGGCAACATGGAGTGACAAACGAGAAATATGAGCCTGGCAGCATTTTGAATAGATTACAGGGAAGATAGATGAGACAGGGGTACGACAGTATGAGAGTATTACAATAGTCAAGGTGAGAGATTACAAGCAAGTGCACCAGGATTTTGTCTGTATCTTCACTGGACCTGGAAACACTGGGTGTAGCTTACGAGACACACAGAACACATTCAGTGTGAGGTCATTGAGCATAGATTTTACCAAAGCACTACACATAAACAGCGCCACCATAAGGACGGGAAGGGTGAGGAACAGAGGTTAGGAGAAAACTAGGCATATAGCAGATTAATAAAATCAGTTCAATATTTGACATTTGTATATATCTTATATACAAAGTCATAGGATACAGCAGTAATGAACCAAGATGACTAAAAAGGTTTTTCTAAAAAATGGTGACTGAATATGTTTTACTATGATTCTATTATGTTTGCTTTTCATATTTTTTACTATGGTTTATTGCGGTCAAGTTCATGCTTCTTGGCACGGAACTTGTTGTTCTGTGTTTTTGAACCATTAGAATGTCCTGTATTTGGCATTTTCTCGAAATATTTTATATTGTTCTGAAGGGGAAGGGAGGAATCACTTCTACATCACCTCTTTTAAAATTTCAGAAGAAGCTCTGTTTGGCAGAAAAAAATGGAAAATAGTAAAAAAAAAAAAGAAAAAAAAAGTAACTTTTTTAATGATGGAAAAATATAGAAATAATTTAAATTCTTTAAATAAAGAGTCTTTAATAATACACAACAGTTGAAGATATGCATAGTAAAAGTCAACATACTAAATGAAAAGTCAACATATTAATGTACAAAGCTAGATTAATTAGTCAAAAGCTAATATCTTGAAGATTATATATTAATAGTAGTTTGTTATCCATATCGAAAACAACATTGGAAGGACAACTCTCATCTAGCAGATACATTCCACTATTTTTTTTATTTTTTTTTTTACATCTTTTATTTTCCAAAAGGAGATGACATACACATTATATGATCGGGGCGTAACATATGCATACATGCTTTGTCTGATACACAGTACAAACAAGGGTTGTCAGAAATTCAGATAATAGCCAGCAAATCATAATAAACACAGTGACATATATATTACGTTAGGCCTTTCATAGATGATCCATATCTGATTTATCCTGACAGAGACATTTGGCGGATAGGCTGCCCCAAGGAATGATTATAAAAACCAGAGCATGGTATTACATTGACCTATATATAGTAGTAGCTTCATTTCTTATTGAAGGGACATGTCTCAGGTATATTAAGCGATATTCCAGATCGCTCATGGGTTCTATCTAGCTTATATATACCCAGATATCTGTCCATCTTCGTCCCTGCCGTGGACATCTTTTGCACATGTATATGAGAACATGAATGTATATCATCCCTGTTCAGGCCATCGGGTGATACTAAAAACTGAACTGTGAAACATAACCAAACTCAGTCAAAGTAGAAACAGGTAGCGGTGGCCGCCATATCCCAGTCTGTCCACTATTTTTTTAAATGTAAATATGTTTTTTTTAATTTTCCCTATTACTGCTGAGCGATCAACAATTGAAATGGCCAATAGATTTGTTTGCACAGTAAAATCACATCACCTTCGATCTTTTCAGATACCGATTTTTGTTAAATTTAAAAAAAAAGGCAAAAAATACTCAATTGTATGGGGGTGTATTCACTAAAAGGTGAGTTGCAGGTGAGTTGAGGTGAGATAAACATTGCATCTCACCAGTTGAGTTATACATTGTGCAGGGATAATCCTGGTGCGCTTGCTTAGCTGGAGAAACTCACCAGGTTTGTAACTGCACAATGTTTAATTAAAATAATGAGAGTAAATGTTCATCTCACCTGCAACTCATATTTTAGTGAATAGACCCCTATGACTAATTTAAAAAAAAAAAAAGCAATCTGCACAGGCATTCAGAGTTAAGAGTAACAGTTAGAATCTGATGAAAAACATGATGCTTAATATATCTCTTTTACTCTAACCCAGAGGTGGCTCTAGACTTTGTGAGGCCTTAGGCGAAAGTCGAACATGAGGCCCTCACGGACACACATTATTAAATAAAATATATGCAAGTGATAATAAAAATGAACTGTAGAAATAGCATATTTCAAGATCAGACTCAAATCCCAGCTTCTAGAAACGAACAGCTCCTAGAATTTTATTTGTCTCCTAATTATTCTACAAACATCTATAAACATTTGGTATAGATAAAATTGTGTGCAGCTGACTAACTCACATTGTTACTGCTGTGTCCTAAATGTGATCACTAACACTAACACAGACACACTTAGTCAGCACACAATCACACTCAGCCAGCACACACTCACAGATACACTCAGCCAGCACACACTGACTCACAGACACACTCAGAAAGCACACAATCACACACTAACAGAAACACTCAGCCAGAAGGAAAGGTGCTCAATGTTGAAAGTGGTCTCACAGACCACGTTGTGCTAGAAGATTGGCACTTTGTTCTTCCTCACAGCACCGGATGCACTGTGATTTAGCCATTCAATATGCCAGAATTTTGCCACTCAATATGCCAGGATTTAGCCATTTAATATGCCAGGATTTAGCCCCTTAATATGTCAGGATTTACCCCCTCAATATGCCAGGATTTAGCCATTCAATATGCCAGGATTTTGCCCCTCAATATGCCAGGATTTTGCCACTCTATGCCAGGATTGTGCCACTCAATCTGCCAGGATTTTGCCCCTCAATATGCCAGGATTTTTCCACTCTATGACAGGATTGTGCCCCACAATATGCCAGGATTTGCCACTCTATGCCAGGATCTTGCCCCTCAATTTGCCAGGATTTTGCCACTCTATGCCAGGATTTTGCCCCTCAATATGCAAGAATTTTGCCACTCTCTGCCAGGATTTTGCCCCTTAATATGCCAGGATTTTGCCACTCTGTGCCAGGATTTTGCCCCTCATTATGCCAGAATTTTGCCCCTCATAATGCCAGAATTTTGCCTCTCAATATGCCAGGATTTTGCCACTGTATGCCAGGATATTGCCCCTCATAATGCCACTATTTTGCCCCTCACAATGCCAGGATTTTGCCTCTCACTATGCCAGGATTTTGCCCCTCTCCTCATTATGCCAGGATTTTGCCCCTCTCCTCATTATGCCAGGATTTTGCCCCACACTGTGCCAATATTTAGCCACTCATTGTGCCAGGCTTTGCTCATTTGTGCCACCCTCCTCCCCCCTTCCCTAGTACTTACCTCCATGCTGCTCTCCGTTGTTTCCTCCGTGCATCTTCTCTCCTGCACGGCGCAAGGAAGTTCCGGGCGCGTTTTTTTTAAACTTTATTGAAGCTGCGCGGGTTCAATAAAGTTTAAAAATAAAAAAAAACGCGATCGGAACTTCCTTCCTCCGTGCAGGAGAGAAGATGCACGGAGGAAACGTCCCAGGTTAGTGTAACAGGGAGGTTATTTATTTATTTATTTAGAAAGTGTTTTACCAGGAAAAATACATTGAGATTTCTCTCGTTTTCAAGTATGTCCTGGGGACCCAGTCCAGAATGGAGTTACACAGAGTTACACATTTAACAGTAAATTCAAAAATACATACATACATATATTAAACAAGTTGGAAGGGGAACATACAGGGTAAATCATTATTGATACAAAAAGGAACATGTACAGTATACAAAAGAGTTTGTAAACTAATAACAGGTACAATCTGTTTTGAGGATTTGGGAGACACTTATTTTCAGGGATCTTAGAGTAGATGATGTTAACGGCAGCGTTAAGCTCCCTGTTACATCAAAGGCAATAAGGTGAGTTAGGCAGACGCGAGGCCCCCGTGAGTGCGAGGCCTGGAGTCTGTGTATGTGTGTGTGTATGTATGTGTGGAAGTGTGACTATGTGTGTATTTGTGTCTTTATGTAGTAATGTGAAGTCCGTGATACACTCACACTGCACATTATTTCTCTCAATGAAACACACATACATTTCTGGTGACGTGGCCCTCTGCAGAAATAACATGGACATTCCCCGCTCTATAAAGTCTAAACTGTTTCAGATTTAGGATGGGCTGACCATACAGGTATCTTACTTCCTCTAGATTGTCAGCATGCGAGCAGGGCTCTCTACCTCATGTATCAGTCTGTTCTAGTTTGTCTAACTAAGTATGTAGTTCCCTTCTATGCTCTTTATCAAGCACTACGTAAATTGTTGGCCCTATATAAAGAACTGTTAATGTAAAAGGCAATGTGGACATTTGCCCAGGGGCAATCATAAAAAATAAACTCACACCCAGGTGGAGAAAAGGCAACAAATGAGGTCAGAAATGGAATTAGGGTTCAATTTAAAGAAAATTAGAAGGAACATGAGGTGGATTTTTTCTATCAACAGAAAATTTAAATTATGCTTTGATATTTTTGTAAATACAGATGTGTTGGAGAGGAAAGACCCACTAATAAAAACTGTACCCCAGGCCCACCAGTACCACTACTATAGATGGACAGGTTATTTTACAATAATTTAGAATGCAATAATATTTTCATTCTAAATTAGAATGCAATAATACATGTTAAATATTTTTGACTTACAATTTAAGATCAAGCTATTGGACTCTTTGAGCAAGACCATGTTATAAAACTAGAAATATAAACTCATGTACCAAAACAATATGGCTCCTATCATCTAAATATGTTTACTTTCAAAAAAAAAAGAAAGAACACTGTTTATCATTCAGATTTTTCCTGGGACTGAGATGGACTATTTGTTGCTGCCTAGTGCCCTTAAGTAGATACTGTCTCATGCAGCCATTACATTCCTCGTGTAGTCTAAGGCAACTCTTGCCATTCACATCTGTGAGATTTTACCCCTTGTCTTCGGAGCTCATTTCTGTAGCACCTCCAGCTTTCTCCATCATTCACAGTCTTCAAAAACACCACTCAGAACTCACTTTTAAAAAAGAAACTATATTGTCTTTATTACATTTTTTCAAATGTATTATTATTGTATTGAATTATTGTATTGTATTAGATTGTATTATTATTATTATTTTATAATTATTCCATTATGGTTTTTTTTTTCTTGACACTTAGACTCCGGAACACATATATTTAGGTTTATTTATTTATCCCTTTCGTGTGTTTTCAGATCATCCTGGTGTCTATTTTCTTTTGTCATATTTTTTTTTCCCATTATATAAATTTATAAAATCAGACATATTGGACGACTATATCTATATATTCTATAATTCTTTGAGTAGGAGCCCAGTGCTTATCATGAAAACAAACAAAACATATTACATGAAACACTAAAAACAGATAACATAAATTGAGAGATGGTATATCGAGAGAGGATGAGAAGAAAGAGAAGCCTTTATATTTGTTATATCAAAGCTTTTATGTTATCAGATGTCATAACCATATTTTCCACATAGCATGTTGTTTGCGGGAGTTCAAATAAGCCCAAATTAGATATTTTTCTATCCTGGCCTGGGTTATTATTTGATTTTTTTTTACTAAATTCCAGGAGATTTTTCTGGTCGATTTCCAGTTGCAGGCGATAGTTATTTTCACAGCTATAAAACAATTAGTTATGATGCAGTTCTGTTGTCTTGTGGTTAGAAGCCAATTCATGTGCAATACTACAATATGGGGCTGGATTTTTAACTCCAGCATAGTCAATGCTTCAATTTTGAATGTTTTCCTCGGGGCAACATTTGGCAAGTACATATTTGTCAATGTGCATGTTTTTCTGTCTATGTCACATACCAATATTATGTACTGACCTTCTGGGTCTAGGAATTGATATTACATTTCCAGCTGTATAGATGACACAGAAATCATAACTACGCCTTTTTCTTTTAGTCAGACGTGTGGATTATTATTGGGAATTTCTTTCCTCCCCCCGAGGGATTGTCAGATTGTCGCCAGTGAATTTCTTGCAAAAAGCAGATGTCTATATGTTTTTTTTTTTGCAGGTAGTTATAAATCATAGATCACTTCTACGGGTGAATTTGTACCCTGCGCATTGACTGATATTAATTTAAACAAATCATATTTCCTTCGATCTCCTTAGGTCTCCTTCTCTAGTCCCCCTTAGCATTGTCATTCATACAAAACAAATAGACGTTATAACGACTGGCCCTAGAAACAGGGGTCTTCCCACTTCCACTATTTTGGGATTACCCTGGGTTTTCCCTGTAGCACTGAGCTGATCTCAACGCGTTTCCTATGCCTCTGGTACAGGAATCTACTCACTTCTGATACACCTTTATCCTCCTTACAAATGTTGTTGGTATTTTTTCCAAATAATTATACAATTTGTTCTTGAGAAGCATGAGTATGGGTGCTCTATCTTGGTCTATCAAACAGGTATATTGTGGCTCCTATCTCTTCACTATCATCTTTTAACCCCTAAAACCAGAACCCTACAGTAACTTGACATTACTTTTGTATTTATATAAACTGTGCTTTGTAAAGTAAATAATCTACTTTTCTGTATATTAAAAGTTCTGACTTGGTGGCTCCTTAGTGATTTTATCATTGTTTATTATGCATTCTGCAAAAGAGAAGAAAAAAATACAATAAAAAATACTTATATCCTTACTCTGTGTAAAAACAGGGGATGCGAAAAGGTAGTTATAAAAGAATAAAAACACAATATACCATATTACGCATTATTCCATTATCTTAACGACATGATCTTCAGAAATTATATTGTTCTGGGTTCACAAACACCTTTACTATTCACATACATCTAATTACAAAAAGGGACTTCCATTCCTGTTACTACAGATAAGTACAACATGGAGTATCTATTTAACTACCTTATTCTTTATATGCTGTTAGTTTAACTCACCTGTCTTAAAGAGACTTCTATTTATCTAACTGCTGTAATACCCCTTTATGCTCTGTGGCAAGAACTATGTGAAAGATTGTGCTCTGCAGTAAGTGATGTGAAGATTATTTACACACTAAAAATGTAATGAAACAACTATTTTAAAAGATTTATGTTTTCCAACTCTTTGTGGCTTCATAAATTTAGAATATTTTCGTTTATTTGGATTATTTTAAGAACTATTTATTAAGAGAACAAAAGTATCAGTGATTCGTGTGTCTATAGCGCCATCTAGTGGTTAAAGTTATTATTGATGATTCCGTTAAACTCTTCCTATGGCATGTAAGTCATTTGCTCGAGTATAATATGATACCCTATGATACACCAAGCTTAATCTTAATTTAGAAAATAAAAATAGAAATCTAAATATAAGATAACCTTCTGGGGAAAAAAAGTTTTATTAGTAAATATTCCTTCACATGTAAACTGTTTGTTCATATCTAAGAAAAAAAATGAATGAAAATGTATTTTATATCCTTTCTCTGTCCCACCTTTCATAATTTTACCCATAGCAACCAGACATGCCAATGTGCCCACAGATTTGCCAATGTACACCCAGGACTTACCAATGTGTCTCCAGACTTGCGAATGCAACCCCAGATGTCTCAATGCACATCCAGACTTACCACTGCAACACCAGACTTTCCAATGCAACTCCAAGCTTACCAATATGCCCCTCAGACTTGTCAAAGCAGTTCCAGACTTGCCAATATGCCCCCCAGTATTGCCAATGTGTCCCCAGACTCATCTGTGCATCCCTAGAATTCCCAATGCATCCCCAGGCCTATCAATGCGACCTTCATCTTGCCAATGTGTTTCCATACTTGCCAGTGCAATCCCATGCTTGCCAATATGCCTCCAGAATGGCTACTATGCCCCCAGACCTGCCAATGCAACTCCAGACTTGGCAATCCATCCCCAGATTTGACAATATTCTCCCAGACTTGCCGGTGTGTTCCCAGGACACTCGCTGATGTCTAGTGGGACAGCTGGATGATGTCTGTACACTGCTTGGTGTGCACAGCCATCCCTCAATGATGCCCGACATGTCTGCTGGGAATTCTGAGATGGAACACCTGGAGCTTATGTGATACTGCTGTTCCGTCAGAGAAGAAGAGACAGAAGTGTCGGGCATGATAGGAGGATATCTGTGTCAAGGTCCCCTGCAGCCTTATATTCAGACTTCTATTTGTGGTATAATTATAACATGACCCTGATGAAAAATGGTCAGAGCTGTGGCAACTGACATTTAATGTGGACAAGTGCAAGATTATGCACCTTGGGCGTAAAATTCCAAAAGCAGAATATAGACTATTTGGTACAGCCCTAACCTCAACATCTGAGGAAAGGGATTTAGGAGTAATAATTTCAGAGGACTTAAAGGTAGGTAGGGAATGCAATAGAGCAGCAGGAAATGCTAGCAGAATGCTTGGTTGCATAGGGAGAGGTATTAGCAGTAGGAAGAGGGAAGTGCTCATGCCACTGTACAGAGCACTGGTGAGACCTCACTTGGAGTATTGTACGCAGTATTGGAGACCGTATCTCCAGAAGGATATTGATACTTTGGAGAGAGTTCAGAGAAGGGCTACTAAACTGGTTCATGGGTTGAAGGATAAAACTTACCAGGAAAGGTTAAAGCATCTTAACATGTATAGCTTGGAGGAAAGACGTAACAGGGGGGATATGATAGGAACATTTAAATACATAAAGGGAATCAACACAGTAAAGGAAGATAGTATATTTAAAAGAAGAAAAACTACCACAACTAGAGGACATAAATTACTCTTAAATTAGAGGGGCAACGATTTAAAAGTAATATCAGGAAGTATTACTTTACTGAGAGGGTAGTGGATGTATGGAATTGCCTTCCAGCAGAAGTGGTAGAGGTAAACACAGTGAAGGAGTTTAAGCATGCATGGGATAGACACAAGGCTATCCTAGCTATAAGTCCGGGAATTGGGGACTAATAAAAGTATTCCATAAAATTGGGCAGACTAGATGGACCGAATGGTTCTTATCTGCTGACACATTCTATGTTTCTATGTTTCTATGAACCGGAATATAGGATGAGGTATGAGAGCTTAAGTTGGCTGTCTAGCTTTTATTGTTACAGTAAGGCTTAGAGGACTTTAGAGACTCACCCTCTCCAATGTGTCTGGCATTAGGGGTAGTCTTACACTCATTCCCTCCCTCTATATTGCCTCATTTTTATATATGGGATAGACACAAATAATGTATTCAGTTGACCCCAAGTTGTACAGGTCGCACACCCCAAAGGCTGGCCCTGCTCACATCTCCCTTGTCCTCACTAATGTAATGGCTGTCAAGGCTGCCATTAGGTGGGCACAAGTGTTACAGTTACTGTCCTGGAGAGGCCAGCCTGCTAGTCTCCCTCCATTTTTGTAATCTGCCATTTTTGTCTTCATTATATGTCATTTTTTTAAAATTCTGCTGGAAACAACAGATTTTGCTCTGCAACAATGTCCCTCTAACCACCATTCCCACCAGTGTCCCCACTCACTGCCATCCATGCTAATACTCATTGTCCCTGTCACTACCATTCCCAATATCCCCTCTGTGTCCTTCTCCCTGCCATCCCCCAGTGTCCAACTTACCACCATCCCAACTATCCCCCATTATCTCTCTTGCTGTCATCCCCTCCATCACACTGCGTCCCTCTCTGTATGCATGTATTTTTGGAGGGAGGGACTCACATTCAGAGCCCACTAGTGAGTCTTTTAACATTTAAAATGAGTCATATAGAGGAGGAGTGGAGGGTCCCAAAATTGTTGATGGTGCCTCTGATTGTGTCATTTAAATGACTTATGCTGAATTATTGCCAACAGACCACATAGTATAATTATATGGTACACGTTAAGTACTTGTGAGGTATGCTGGTGCAGCAATTCCCAGCTGTGGATTAGAGTGTGGTAAATTTGTACACCTTTTGAATTACACCTATGCTCAGGCCATGGTTTCCAGTTCCTGTACTGTGGTGCAATTACTCCTTCAGCAGTGTCCCCACACCTTATTCCTGTCATGCTTATCTTATTTACATCTGCATGTCTTTCTTGTAGTCTACTGGCCAGCCACTGGAGGGGGCTTATGCTCAGTTTCTTCCAGCTATGCATGGTATACCTCTAGATCAGCGGTTCCCAAGCTTTTTCCACTTGTGTACACCTTTCAAACCCATAACTATAAATTGATTCAAACTTAACATTCATTGTTCCATAGAACTAAAAAAAAAATAAAAAGGCCAAAAGAGGCTCATCCCTCATATAATAAAACATAAAACACCCCTACTCCTTGGAGGTACTTAGAGTATATATGACAAAGGAAGGCTTGTAAAAAAATTGTGATGTGGGGTAAGCAGTACAGATTAGACATGTGCATTTGTTTTCGGACGAATGCATTTTCGTCCGAAAATAGCATTTTCCTCCATTCGTCCGAAAAACGAATTACGAAAATGCTAAACTAACGAAAGACGAATGAACGAATGGTTAATAAACGAAAATCATTCGTCCATTCGTGCTATTGGCATTCTATAAACCGAAATAGAGTCGGTTTATAGAATACCAATAGCATTACAATGCTATTCTATAAACCGAAATAGAGTCCCCATTCATACGAATAGGTCAATTGACCTATTCGTATGAATGGGGACTCTAGTTCGGTTTATAGAAAGCCAATAGTATTACATGTATTCTATAAGCCGAAAGTCTATAAACCGAAGGTCGTTCGGTTTATAGACTTTCGGTTTATAGAATACATAGAATTACATGTATTCTGAGAATTTCTTATGAATGGGGCTCTCGTTCAGTTTATAGAAAGCCATTAGTATTACATGTATTCTATAAACCGAAAGTCTATAAACCGAACGACCTTCGGCTTATAGAATACATGTAATACTAATAAGAATTTCTTATGAATGGGGACTCTAGTTCGGTTTATGGAAAGCCAATAGCATTACATGTATTCCATAAGCCGAAAGTCTTTAACCCCTTAACGCATTCGGACGTATATATACGTCCTGAAAAGCATGGTCCTTAAGGACCATGAGGACGTATATATACGTCCTCCTTTTTCATGTAGTGCTGCGCTCCTTAGCGCAACACTACATGCCTGCAGCTACTCTCAGAGGCTGTTTCGGATCCGAAGCAGCCTCTGAGAGTGCTTTCAGCCCCCCCTCACCCCCCCCCCCCCCCGCGCGCATACGATCACCGCGAATGTGATCGTATGCGCGCTAACACACATAGGCAGTGAAAGCTCATCACTGCCTATGTGTGAGAGTGTTGCAATGATGCCTCGATGGAGGCATCATTCCACACCTTTTGTGCCCCCCTGGGCACCGCGATCACCCGGTGATCGCGGGTGTGTGCTGTTTCGGAGGAGCATGCTCCTCCGATACAGCGTGCCCAGAGGAGAGCGACAGAAGAGAAAAAAAAAAATCTCTTCCGTCGCTCTGAAACCGCTACTTGACTGCACATAGAGGTAGTTAAGTATATTGCAGTTAAAAATAGAAAATGAATTAAATACATAAATAAAATAAATAAATAAATGGAAAAAGTTAACCCTAGATCTACTGTACCTAGATCTAGGGTTAGGGTCATAAATAGGGTCAGAATTAGGGTTACAGGGGGGTTCGGATGATTACAAGGGTTAGATTAAGGGGTGGGGGTAGTTTTAGGGTTAGGGTAAATTTAGAGTTGGGGTAAATTTAGGGTTGGGGTTAAAAAGTCACTGTAGAAGAAAATGATTAGAAAAAAAAAAACACTAATATTGTTTATTGCCCTATTACTTGAAATAAAACATAGACAAACAAGGAAACATTGGTATTACTAAACTCAGGACAAATATTATAAATATATAGACGGGGTCTTTTTAACCATTTGCAATTGTGTAAAAAAAAAATTAGGTCAAAGTTAGAAAAAGTGTTTTTTATGGCATATTTTCATCATATTTTATATTTTTTTTAATAGTAAATGATATCATATGATGAAAATAATAGTATCAAATGAAAGCCCTATCTGTCCTTTAAAAAATGATATATAATTTGTGTGGGTGGACTGAACAAAAAGAAAGAAATTCACAGTTCAGTAAACGTATGACAAAAATAATGGAATTCTGGTCTTCAAGGCACATCAAATGCAACATAGCACTCGGTCACTAAAGGGTTAAACTGAACGAAGTTTGGTTTATAGACTTTCGGTTTATGGAATGTGTAGGTCAATTGATTCGTATGAACGAATAAAACGAAATGAAAATAATCAACCAATTTCGTCTGAAACGAATGCAGTAATGAACAAAATTAGTTTTAGACGAAATAAATAACATTTTCGTCCGAATGGACGAAAACGAAACGAAAATTTTAGTTTTGCACATGTCTAGTACAGATGTATAAGCAGGCTTATTCCATAATATACTCTCAGAAGATGGTAATAGCCGTATAAAGATATAATAGGCCGGACTAATCAGCGTAATACTCGTCCGCTTTTCGGCCAAAAAGAAGGCTGGATCTCAGATTGGTGTGATGTTTGCCCACTATGGCCTGTAAAATGATCTAAGCTATTTTTGTGACTAAGTCAAATTCGACACCCGAAGTCTGATAAATAGCAGCGATCATTTTGCCTCTCATTACTTTCAATGGGGAAAATTCGAACCTGGGTTTTTTTTCTAATTCAACCACAGGTGCCGAATTTGACTTAGTCTAAAAATGAAAGTCGATCTTCAAAGTCGACCCCCTCGGGCTAAAACTAAAATATTTTAGTGAATTGACCCAATGAATCTGTGTTTTTTAATGAATTAGTCCCTAAATATAACAACATACCTTTATCATTTCCTGCTCCATCGAATGCTCCACAGATGACACATTATCGACTTTTCCTGAACATTACTTTTCATGTGCAGATTGGTTAACCTCCTTGCTTTTTATTAAAGGGCTACACATGTACATTTTCCTAGCTCCATTTTTGGATGGTTATTTAAACCCTCAGTCTGCTTGAATATATGGCCTGATTTAGTGCCTTTGTGCCTTTCTCTAGCGTATTCTATGACTGATTTTTGGATTCTGACTCTCCTCACCTTTTGGCTTTGCCTATTGCCACTCGACCTGATACAGATTGCCTGTTTTTGACCAAGCTGTTGTTCTCTCTCCTGATCTGTTCTGTGTATAACCTGTGATTCCTGACTGTTCTCCAGCATACTCCTGACTACTCTCCACCACTCTCCACCTGACCACTCCGTATGTGGTCTCAGATGGTGAAACTAGTCATGGGTAGTCATTTGCCTGAGACTCAACCATAGTGTATAATACCATTCAGGTGAAAACCACTATTCCCTGTCCCATACTGTTGTTGGTATTACCAGGTTCCATGTTTCCATTATATATTCCACACACCATACTCTCAGAACAAATTAAATTTACAACAAATGAAACTGTTACACATTACCTTTGTAATGACATTGTCTATTTCATTGCTGATTTGTATTGCTACTTTGTGATCACATGTAATATTGTATTTGACGCTGATTGCACAGTCCTAAGGTTGACAAGCACCTATTTTGGTTAAACCGTTGGCTGTCATTGGGTGAATAATCACTTATACATCCAGTTATAATTGGGTGTTCTGCATTATATTTTTAAGGTCCAAACAACTGGAAGACACCAAAGAGAAATCGAAAGTGAGTAGAATGAAATGTGGGGTTATACTGTGGTTTGTATCTTTTAGGAAACAGAGTAAAAAAGATACCCTTTACTGGATAATTTAATTACAAGCTTTAAATCCCAGGTTGCTAGGTTTATCCTCAGGCTTTAATTAGAGGCTAAAACAAAATGTCCTAACTACAAATTCACAGTTTACAAGCTATTATATAAGTTATCTAGCAGAAATCTATAGAGTTTGGTAGCTTCTGTAAAGGAGGTCGTTTTGCAAATACTATCCACTAGGTGTCCCCTTCCTCTATCTGTTTGCATGTGAAGAATAAAATGTGAGAAAACATGCATCCCTGTTAGGTCAGGTTTCTGCATGGATCACAAGGGTTCCTATTGATACATTATGCCTTCCAACCATAACGGATCAAGCAGGACAAACTTAATGTGGAAATCCTGTTACTCCAGCCTTAGTATGTTCTCTCATGTGGGACGATGGGGAAAAAAAGAGGTGAAATGCTGTAAAAATGCATGCATGAATATGTAATGGAGCGTGCCCACATGTGTGTAAGAGCATTATAGGGGCAGGAATGCCCACGTTTGCTAGCCTTTGTTTGGCCACACCATCTTTTTGGTGGACATGCCCCCAAATCACGAGTTACGTTATACCAAATTTGGGAGCTCTGGAGTAGGGTCATATCTCTTTATATAATAAAGTCTCCAATTATTCTCATTTTCTTAGAGTAAACTGTGGGGTTGAGAAAAGTGTCACAGCTGGGGGTTTTTTCTCATAAGCACATAATATTGTGTCGGCAGGTAAGAACCATTCAGCCCATCTAACCTGTTCAAATAAATATTTTTTCCCCTTGATATAATTGTCCCTGGACTTATCTAATACCAAAAATCCACACGGCTATCCCATGCATGCTTAAACGTCTCCACTGTATTTACTTTCACCACCTCTGCTGAAAAGCTATTCCAATCATCTACTACTCTGTCAACAACTTGGAATTCAAAATGGAATTCACTAACTATTTTGCAAAGATCGAGATAAGTTCAGCCTGAAACATCCTACCCCAAGTAATAAATAAAAAATCCCCCCTGTCAAAACTGGTTCCTCAGGGCTAACCAAAAGCATAGAGAACTCATGGGGGGCGTGGGCCAGTAGCCCTGGCTCCGCTTTCCCCCTGTAAAAAGTATCATTCCTAGAGCTGCTTATGCTCCAGGCATCCATTATATACATGGGGGGCCATGGCAGGTAGTCCTGGCCTCCAGCTATTTTTACATGGGCTATAAGCCATAATAACTGGGAGGCTGGGCACCATTGAGAAGGTTCCCAGCCCCGCTACCAAGCTCCTGGCATTGTTCTTTTTATAGGGGGTAAGGGCTACTGGCCCATCATAAGTGTTAGGGTTTTACTGAAGGGAGATCGAGATGGCTAGGTTGAGTTTGTGTTAGTGAATAGCGTAAAGAGGTCGACTTGAGTGGTCGATTTTAAAGTTACATTTTTAAATCCTCACACTATTCTTGAATTTTAGTGAATAAACCCTTATGAAGTCTCACGTACGAAAAAAGTTTATTTATTTAGTGTGTGTGTGTTCACTTCACCTTTCTTATTGGTAATTAGAGTTACTGACAGGGGCTAGCACATTGAGATATAATTATTATTTGCCTAATCCATGGCATAGTAACTCCTATGTTGTTTTCAACATAAAAGTATATAGTTTAGCACACTGAGCTAAGCATGACTGTCACCAATACATTCTGCTCCCATAAGCGGATATGTTTCAGCTAACATGAATGGTCCCACCATATAGATCATGGATGTTCCAAGTGAGATAAATGATGTCACCTCATAGAACCTTGCAGCTAATTACAATAGCTAATGTAACAGGGTCCTGTCTGTTTAGAAACCACACATGTATGTACTCGTACACATTCCCCTTAGCATTCTTATTCACATCATCCACATCTTGACATACAGCTTTTAGTTTAATCACAAAATAAATGTAGCAAATATGGGATTTTCTCAGAGACACCAAGTGAAATCCAAAACAGACACTTTTAACATACAGGTTGGAGAATTAATGAGATTTGAAGAAATCATAATAGGGAGGGAATTATTTAGAAAGAGATGGCTCCATCAATCAACATATAGTGACAGATGTATTGACCTTTTCACTGCCGGGATCAAGTAACACATCATTTTTATTACTTGCAAATGTTTCTACATATTTTTAGTCATAGTTCACCCTTGTGTCTCATCTGATATCACTGGACAAAAGCTCATCTAAATCCATTTACCATTAGCTGTATTGAAGACACGTGTTCAAAAGCCAGTGGATTTCATATTTAGCAGTGGAACTGAAGCTTACCAGTGAGAGTAGTAATAATGCTAAGGAGGAGCCAGCTGCCAAGGGTAATGATGTCAAAACATCTGAATGCACAATAGATATAATATGTCATGAACTCTAAACACTCCTGGCATACCAAGGGTTAAGAAGAGTCAGCCTTGATAAGCACATGATTCGGGAACACACAGCTGAGGGCACAAAGGACGATTGCTTTGAAATGGATCTCCAAGGATTCATAGTATGCTCATTATGCCATATAAAACAGATGTTTGACATATTAATATTTTCTGTATTAGAAAATATTTAATAAATATTGAAAGTAGAAAGACAACAACAACAAAAAAAAAAACATGCAAGCAAACAATTATCCCTCCATTAGTGATAAACCCCCTGAGACTCCCCTGCAGATCTCATGTACAAACTGACAAACACTAGCATGTAGCAATGGATGGCTCATGCATAATTTAGTGAGATTCTCATAATAATAATAATAATAATAATAATCATTTTAAAGTCATGTAATAGAAACCTCAAACGTAACCATCCATTCAGGCTTCACTGGTGCTAAATAAGAAACATACAACTGTCCCTGTGAATAAGCGAATGCCTGCTTCATTGGGGAGCTGTGGGCATCTTCAATTCTGAGTGTTAAATACAAAGGAAGCCTCACGCCTCCTGAGCCAGTAATGATTCAGAGCATCGGGAATAAGATCCTCGGAGTCATCGCTACACAAGAGGAGTGCATGCAGAACTGACAGAGGTCTAAGTGTGTTGAACACTCAGATTTGAAGATGCCCGCCATTCCCTAAGGTAAAATGGAAGGGGTAGGAATGGAGGGAAGAAAGACAGACGTGACGGAAAAGGAGAGAGACAGTGGAAGGGAAAGGAGAGAGACACATTGGAAGGCAGAGGAGAGAAATAGAAAGATGTAGGATGTGAGAGGAACAGACATGGTAGGAGAGAGACAAGAGAGGGGAAGATACATGTGGAAGAGAGACATGTGGAAAGGCAATGTATCTAAAGCTGATTGCCTTTATGTGCCAATTTTATGCATCTAGAGCTAATTGCCATGATGTTCCAGATTTCTGCACCTTAAGCCGATTGCAATAATGTGCCAAGTTTATGCATCTAAATTCAATTGACATGATGTGCCATATGTATGCATCTAAAGCTGATTACCATAGTGTCAAGTACAGTGGTGTATTTTGGTTGTGCTGCCCTAGGCTGATTACATTTGGGCACCCCCACCCACATTTCTCACCCAGGACATGCCCCATCTGGAGCTGATTGCCATGATGTGCCAAATTTAAGCATCTAAAGCTGATACCTTTTAAATTATGCATTGCAAGAGAGTGGTTGTGAAAAATTACCATTTTTGAAAGTGGGACTCGGCCCATAATAGTTTGGGAGGCCCTAGAGTAAATGGGGTAACAGAGGAATCAAAAGTTATGGGAGGAGAGATAGCTGATGTGGCAGGTAACAATGAGAAATTGCTGATATCTATGGTAAAATATACACATATTGAAACAAAGTAAAGCAGCAATCCCATTTAAGTTAATTTAAGGACCAAAAAAACTTACTTAACGGGAGGAGAAGAAAATAATACACTGCAGTTATCAAATGGCTTCAGACTTTGGAAGTTTTCAATATAATAGGCCTAAAGCCCCAGTGTTATTATACAGATTAAATATAAATATATCATACCATTTTAAGTCAAACCTGAATATATATAGTAATCACCATACACACACTGCACATATCAGATTACAACAGGAATGGTATAAGAACTGGGACTATTAAAATGATCCTAGCATGAGTTTCTGGTCTTTATGATTCACAGGTGTGGGGATATTCACTTCTGCATATTCATTGTGTTGGGAGTGATTGGTTAATCCACAGCCCACCAGGGATCCCACTTACTATGGAATGTTTAGACAGTATCCATTGCAGGTGTTTGATAATTAAAGGGTTACTGTTTGTGACTCTGTGTGAACAAAACTTCACCTTTTCAGCAATGCTGACAATTATTTCCGATGGGAGTAAATGCCGAATTCCACCTGTACCTAAATAATAATCTCCAATATTTAAGCATCATGGTTACCAGATGTCCAATTTATTGCCTACAATAAACATATACAATCAGAGTGCTGTAAAACTTCTTATTTTAAATGTGTCTTTCAATTTCAATGCGATGCCATTCTGAAGATATCACATAGTTTTTGTTTAGAAAATAGACTTTAAGAAGTAATTTAGTGAAGCTGTTGCTTCAGCCAGGGAGGCAACTAAATAGAACAGAATTTGAAATAGAACGTGGATACAATTACAGTAAAGAAGTACAGTATGATAGAAGAGAATCTTAATGAACCTGAAAAAAGACATAACAACCAAGCAGCCACATAATAGATCAGCGCTGGAGTAGAAGAGGAAGCACAGAACATGCTGAAGATTCATGGGTGATAGTTCTAGTACACTGGACAGCATATTTGTATTTGTAAGATTGAATCCCAATTTAAAAATATAAATAAATAAATACATGCTTTAAACCAGTGGCAGACAACCTGTGGATGTTATAGGATTACCTTTCCCATACTCCTCTGCCAGGCTCTTAGCTGAAAGAGTATTATAGGAAATGTGGTTGCCTACCCCTGCTTTAAACTAACATCATGGCTCAAGGGCGTTTCTTCACACGTACTACAGTTAGACAAAACAGATGGAGTTAGAGGGATGGGATTGTGCTTGCCAGTCTTATCTGGGGATGTCACCATTTACACTTAACCCTTGTACACATTTTAATTCATGATCATGTTCAGGATGACTAGCTAGTTTTTATTTTATTTTAGATACTATTCGAAAAATGTTGCATTATTAACTTGGAGCCAATTAAAACGCTGATGTACGTAAAGCCATGAAAATTCGGGATGGATTAATGATCTATGTTATCTATGCACTAGAAAAAAAATCATCTGTGTGGTTACCAAGTACAGTTATTGACAGCTGTATCAACATGGCAATGGCGGGATAGTGTCATACCATTGGAGTGGAAAAAAATAAGTAAAACATCAGTCTGGAGCGATTTGCGGATATGTATTATGTTTTGTTTTTTTACCTTTTTGCGTCTCTCTGTTTATTTAGTATGTACATTTTTTCTGGATGAGTTACTGTGTTGTAATTATTTTTGCACATTTTAAAGACTTTTGCAAATGTGTTGTAAGCATTTATTTTTATTCTGCATGTGAAAATGGCACCATCTTTTAGCAAGTGTTAATAAAACAAGGCAGAAAAAAATGTTTCCAAAACATCCAGTTTTTATTCAGCTGAATAATAATGAACTTTTCCAACTTTGGTCTTAAGTTTGACATTCCCCTGTCAATTTCATGCAATTGTCCCAGCCAGATCCTGAACATAGGAACATACACATTACACAATTCAAATCTATGTCACCTTATCCACAGAAATAAACTTGACAGTTCACCAGTTGTCTAAGGTGTAATGATTAACAACATTTCAAGATAAATGTTTACAAATATAGCTAAACTTTATAGTGTTTGTGTACACTTGTGGTTTATAGCTATGGGTACACACATATAACCTGTACACTTGTATGTACACAAATAATATGTCTTAAAAACCGATCATAACATCAGCTGTGATAAGAATGCACTTATAGGGTATTAACCACTTAACGCATTTGGACGTATATATACGTCCTCAGGTTTCATGAAGCGTTGCGCTCCTTAGCCTGCAGTCTACATGCCTGAAGCTACTCTCAGAGGCTGCTTCGGATCAGTAAAAGGTCACTGTAGAAGAAAATTGTCAGAAAACAAAAAAACACTGATATTGTTTATTGCCCTATTACTTGAAATAAAACATAGACAAACATGGAAACATTGGTATTTCTAAACTCAGGACACATATAAGAAATATATAGATTGGGTCTTTTTTACCATTTGTAATTGTTTTGTTTTTTTAAAAAATCAAGTTTTTTTATGGCATATTTTCATCATATTTTATATTTTTTTAATAGTAAATTATATCATATGATGAAAATAATGGTATCAAATGAAAGCCCTATCCATCCTTTAAAAATGTATATATAATTTGTGTGGGTGGACTGAACACAAAGAAAGAAATTCACAGTTCAGTGAATATATGACAAAAATAATAGAATTCTGGTCTTCAAGGCACATCAAATGTATCATAGCACTCGGTCACTAAGGTGTTAAACTGGACTGCTTTGATTTTTCTTCATGATATTTATACAAGTTTAGTAGGCTTGGCCTCAGATCATGGAATCCAGGCTTCATTTTACATTCCCATCTTTTACTAAATTTAAATAAACATAAAATCTCAGTGAATGAACAAAGCTTTCAAGAATGTCACCAAAGTCCAAGATGGACTTGAGCAGCATCTCCCAGCCTGCATTTCTTTGATGACCTTTGTGTGGTTTGTCTGGTTGTCCCAGGACCCCTATTCAATGTCTATTAAGGTGTGTTAAATCCTTTCTAATAAAAGAAGCCAACCAGAATGTCCTCAGCAGGGAACTGATCACATGTTAGGCTGGTTTAGTTTCCATCACATTTCCTGTAGCTCTTTAATGTTTTCCATGAATAATTTCTTCTGGTGCTTTTTTTTTTTTTTTTTACACCAAACCTAATTGCTTTTCTCTTTTATGTGTTCAGATGACTTTCTAATGTTGATGACCATAGAATTGGATTATAGTGGGTTAATTTAAAGACAACCTACTATATTATTACACAATGCCACTAATTAAACACCAGGGGGATTAAGGTGCAGCCACAGTATGTATAACAACAATTACACTTTTTATTGATTCTTGGCACTTTGTGCACCTAGATTTGCACTTCTGGCCCCCATAAAGGCAAAAACCACCACAGCCAAATGGAAGTTCAGGTCCTGAAAGTGCAAACTCACAACTTTAATCTTTTTTTTTATATATAGTAATTATAAAATAAACAATAGTAAACAATATTAACATAATAATAAAAAGTAAATAATAAGATTAGGAAAATTAGGAGTTAACAAAGGAAGGAAAGAAAATACAGGATGTTCTGCGTTATATGTGTACTGTTTTTTTTTATCTTTAGTGTTTAGATAGTTTTGCAGTTGATGTTTGACAGTTGTGAACAGGAAAAGAGATAGCATTACCAAATTATGCATGAATTCAGCAAGGATGAGGATCTGGGAGATAAGATGTCTTGTGAAAGACACTTTTTTCTGTTTTACACCCTCCTGGATTGAATTACAGAAAGAAAGCACATCTTCACACAAGTCATTGATACAATAATACAACAGTTACAAATGCACAGTCACCTGCTGCAGGTAGTGTGACAGGTGGATACACAATGCTGTGCAAAAGGTATATGTTATTAGAACCCTAATGTTTTCTTCAATGAACACAAACCAGATCTTTAACCAGTGCTGTCAGGGCCACTTTAAAACCCAAGTGGGCCCTGGGCAAAGTCATTAGCATTGGGCCCCCACAGTACTCGCCGTGCACTTATTTTGCACCCATAGCACTTAACTTGTACTCATAGTGCACCCACATGATTTGGCATGCCACAGTGTAAATTTGCTTCACAGAACATGCCACAGTGTCACTTTGTCCCATAGAACATGTTAGTTTGCCCCACAGAAGATGCCACAGCATCACTTTGCCAATTAAAATGAGCCACAGTCATTTACCAATTAACATGCCACATTCAGTTTGCCCTTAACATATGCAACAGCCACTCTGCCCATTAAAATGTGGCACTGTTTGTCCATTAATATGCCACCGTGAGATTGACAATTAATATGCCATAGCCAGTATGCCCATTAATATGCCATTGTTCATTTGCCCATTGATATATGATAGTATATTCTCTCTTCATTGAGGAGACCCTTAAGTGGTAAACTGTGCAAGGATGTCTGTCCAGTTACAAACTCTCCAACAAACACTTCTTACACTTCAGGGTGACTTTCATCTCAAAGACGAGCCGTAATGTAATGCTTATTACCTTTACACATATATCCACATTCACCATGCAGGTGAGCTCATTTGCCTTATAAAAAGCAGGTGCACCTGTTTTTCATATATAAACCAGCTTAATGGCAAAAAAATGTGTCAACTCTGTTACTCCTCCCTGGATTTTCACATTTCCTACAGTTATTATATACAATAAATTGCTGCTGTCAGTGGAGCTGTTTTGCTCACCTACCAACATTGGCTTTACTTGGTCACTTGTCCAGAGAGGACATGCCATTGTCAAGTTATTATAATGATTGGCTTCCTATTTGACATTCCACTACAAATAATTGAGTCTCCAGTTTATGACATCACCTTGTGGCTGGATATGCAATTTTTTATACATTTACAAATGAAAGTAGTTTGTTTGCATTATTAAACCACAGATGATGTCATAAACAAGAGACACCATAGACACACTGACAACATATATTTATATGAATTAATGTCTTTGCATTATTATTGTTTATTCTCCTTAATCATATTATAAACAGTATTTAGTTGATGGAGTGACACCTAAACATGTTCATAATGGGAATGGTAAGTTTCTCCTATGGGAAGAACAGAGTTGTCTAGGCAATGTATTATATGGGGGCAATAGACCTCTCCTAGGAGGAGAAACTTACCAGATTTGTCCTTGCGCATGTTACTACAATCAAATGAAAAAATAATCACTTTTAGTGACTAGCTCCCAATGTTTACATTGGCCTGTATATTGTATGCTCAATATAGTCTGTGGCTACCAACGAATCACTAATACGGTACACTTCTCAGAATGTAAATATACAGTATATAATATCTAGAACTCAATAATATATTTTATTTTCTATTTGATATTACCCCTTTAATCTCTTGACGTTGCCAAAATACATTACTGTCTTGTATGTGGTACAGCTATGCATACATAGCATCTAAACACGTATCCATGTAACACATCACAAGCTTCCACCTGCATCTCAAGGATGTTGTTTTAATCCGATTTTTTCCTGTAACTATAACAAGTGAGTCCTAGTTATTGTTTAAAGCATTATGCAACCACTACTGATATTCATTGATTAAAAAAAAAAAAAGTCATTTAATGTAGGTCATCACTTTGGCAAACAACAGCTGCACAGGAAAAGGAAAGGAATTAGCCATGTTTGACTGATGCTCTGTACATACCCCATAGAGGAGTGCAGCTAGTGTACGTCTGGAGGCTAGAATATCCGACAGGAAAATACTAGAGAGGAAAACAACTGGGATGAACAATTGTGTGAACTGGATTCCTGTCATTATTTGTCAAACAGCTGTTTCTCTACGTTTAATTCCTTTGTTATTTTTATCTATGGCTGCAGATCCATAGGTTAGAGTGTAACATGCATAGACCTACTGGACAGAAATGTGAGTGCATGATAAACACAGTCATATAGCAAAATCCAGCCCCCTTTGAAAAAAAAATGTATGGAAAGTTTCAAAAGATGAATTATGTAACACTGTAACAATGTACCGAAGTTCACACTTTCTTAAACTTTCTTAAATGCTCCATTAGTTTGGGCAGGTGGCTCTTCTATTAGCAGTGGTGGATATTTTGGAATACCCTGATTGTCAGCTTGTGCCAGTATCAGATTAGCTTTGCCTTGGCTGAGAGAGTGGAATATAAACCCATGGGTATCTGCAACAATACAATCTGGGTTTGCTCTGGACGAGGGAACAGTGATTTATTGGCATTAAAAATAACAGTGTATTTACGGTTATAAAAAGCTGCAATAGCTATCTTATAACAGATATATTATATATTTAAGATTAAAGTGGGAAGGGTGTAAAGAAATCCAACGTTCTCCAACTGTCTAATTTAGAAGGTCCCTTGTACTGACCTTAACACAGCATTTACTAAAACAGCTGGTATGTTCATTAACCCTTTCGCGAAGCGCGGTGCTTGCGTCGCAGAAGCACCAAAACCTCACTTTTAGTTCCTGGCCACTGAACACAATGGCTTAGACCCGATCATAGCCCTGTCAGACTGAGACCACTGCAGCAGGATCCGAGCACAGCTCATTCCGGGGAGCCGCTATGAGCTGTTAACCACTAGGACTTTCTATGCCGTCCTAGCATCATTTAGGACCTCTAAAATTAGAATGGCATAGAATGCTCTAGCGTCTCGAAGGGGTTAAGCAATAATATTCTTACCTTAAGTATACTTCTTGGTTCTCTGCATTGAAATGCACAGGTCCATAGAACATCATTACCTGTCCGTCATACAAAATACAGTAAATGTCCACCATGAACACATTGAAACTTTGAAAGGTTCTGCCATCTAAGCACTATCTATACTACGAATGGAAAATAAAAATGATCAATTGCATTGTTATTAAAATAGCCAATTGAAATGTGTACGTGGTCTGCTATTTATGACATCACCTTGTGGATTGATATGCAAATTTGAAATTTGCCGTTGAAAGTTGTTAATTTGCATATTAAGCCAAGGGTGGTAGTGTCATAACCAGGAGATACTATAGACATCCATTTTTCTCCTAATTTAGGTATTTGTTTGCAATTCTGCTAACACAATGTACTGATCATTGTGGAGATGTGTTTACTTCATATATTAACAGTATGAACACTGTTTAGGTGATGGAGTCCCTTTGATGGTGACTCAAGCAAACAAAAAGGAAGAAGATATATAAACAGCGGGAAAGGCCCACTGACTGTGAACCTGCTTCAGCACTGACCAGAGGAATGTATTGCTCCTGAATGGGAAAATGATTGTAAACACAGCTGTTATGAATGACAGCTTTGTGGGGGAGTGTACACAATAAGCCCGGGAGAACTAGAAGGCTTTGTTATTTCCAGCTGGATATGTGTAAATGGAAATTGCCTCACACAGAAATGAAACAAAATGCTGCACAACAGCTTGATGTCAAGCCAGGCCTTTGATGTAGCATAATAATTTACCATAGGTGATAGCCAAGACAATGCCGATAATTCGAATTTAAAGGGATTGTATCAACTAAATATTGTTTTTACTGTGACTGTAGATAAAAAAAAAAACATGATTGAAAATGATCTATACATTGTATTAGCAAAATTGCAAACAAATGCCCAAATCAGGAGAATTTGATGTGATGTAAATGTGTCTGTGGAGTCTCTGGTTTATGACATCATCTGTGGCTTAATATGCAAATTACACATCATTTGCATATAGAGCCACAGGTGATGTCATAAACAGGAGACTCCACAGACCCATTTAAAACACATTTGTCTCTAATTTAGACATTTGCTTGGGTGATACAGTTCCTTTAAGTGACTTTGTCATTCATTTCTGCTCCATCCTAATAATTAATTGTTTCTCAGTGGTCTCTCCCCTCAAGGTGTAGGGGAGAATATAGGTTACATGTATTTGAGATCACTCTTAAAAGACCACTCTGACTGAAAATGATCTACATTTTTCCTGCATTTTAAATATTTATTAATATATATATGTTTATTACAATGTAATGTTGCAACTTCTACTCACCTTCCACTTAGCTGGCTGGAGCATGGGAGTAACAAATGCAATGTTTAAAGTGTTTCAACAAACATTGCAACAAACCAAGTATCTCATAAGAAAACTATAGTTGCACATGCTTACTTTGCACAGAATCTGCAGGTCTTGTTCAATCCGGTGTACAGCTAGGATTGCCAGATCAACCAGGATACCCAGAATGTAGAATGTACAGGGGAAGTAATTAATCAAGGATCCCTCAGGATCTACCTTGATTTACCTCTATATACAATTTTCTTGACAGGATATGTCCCTCAGAATATTGTTTGATCGTATGTTAGATTCAGACAGTAAGGTGAGATAGCAATAAAACACTAGCTATCCAGGAAGGGTGATTTAGAAGAATGGCTGCCTAGCGTATAAGTAACAAAACAGTAGTTTGAGTAGGTCTTTAAAAAGTCATTTATTGCAGGTATTAAGGTATTGTACCCAGGGCAAAAAAGGCTTCTGCACAGATGATGGTCTGCTTTAGTATTGGCTCCTTCTATGCCCCAATGTTGTACTTAGTGATTATAGACTGGGACCATGAAGTCAGGGGAGCCAGCCTAATTTGTCTTTCTTAGGTATCATCTTTTTGCACATGGATCTGACCTTGCAGGTCATTCTCTGCCAGGAACATTGAACTGTTTTATGCCTACAGAAAGGGATATTTTCAATAGTTACCTACTCTGCCAATGACTTGTTATAACACTGAGTTCAAGAAATGGCATGCTCATGTATAATATTGACATACTACAAACTCTTAAACTTAGAAAATTGGGCCTGCCTTAATATTTATATGCATACATAGATACACACACATTCACTATATAGATTATACAGTATATACAGTTATATAGATTATTACAGTATAGCATAACTCCCATTTACATATAGTGAGCTAGACAGGAATGGTGGTACAGTATAAAGCCCATTATCATCGTTGCCAACATCAGCCATGTTTTCAGGGACACATACTGCAGAAAGACCATGCAAACTGCACCCCAGCAGTATGTAGGATGGAAATACGCATACATAGGATCCAGTTAATTAATCAAGGTGGAGATCTCACGGACCTACCATGATTAATTAATTAGGATTGTCTCTGTGCGAATATACATCCTACATACTGCCGGGCTGCACTATGCATACTCTTTCTGCAGCATGTGGAACAAATATGTGTCACTGGAAACATGGCCGATGTAAGCAACTATGCATTATCATATAATGGGGCAGACACACATCTATATTATTAGCATTGAGTGTTTTATGTGCTTTGTACTTTTGGATAACAGAGCAATCAGGCTGAGATCAAGAAGTGTGAAATTATATGAATTACTATATAATAACTAACAATATCAGAGCACCATGCACTCCTTAGACTTTAAGGTTATATTTCTATCTTTTATTAATACATAATTATACTGCAATGCTTCACCTATATTTATATTTTAGTGTAGCCCATATGTTAACCCCACCCCTTTTTGCATATATGCCTTCCATAAGTTGGTCCCTGATGGTGTAATTTTCAAGGTTGGGCACAGGATTAAAACACTAGCAAATGTAAGGCTATCTACTGATCTGATCGCAATATGGGATCAGGAATAAATTAACTGACATGCCTATCCCTTTACACACACATTATGCTATACGTCTGTTTGTCCAACTGTTTATCTTTTTTAAACTTGAATCTCCCTAATGAATGCACAGTATTTAATCAGTGGTTTAGGCAAGTTACTTTGGGATTTGCAGTTTCCTTTTAGCATCTAAACATCCTTGAATTAAACATTAGCCATGGATTTCACACTGTTGTTAGATCAGGGAGTTGAGACTGGCATTTCAATCTTAAGGCCAAAGTAGACGATTTGTAAAAATTCTAACGTCAGCTGCATTGGCCTAAAGTGGCCTTTAAAATTCCCATCTCAATTCCCTGTAATTCAGTTATTAACTGTAATAAAAAAAAGATGAGCAGCATAATAAATCTTGGGGTGGTAGACGTTTTGTTCTGTAAGGGTCCCCAAATTTCTGATGGCGGCCCTGTTTTCACCAGTTCAAAGGGAACATTTGGTAAAGTGAGACTTTTGAAAAAAAAAAAAAAGCTTTTGTGCACTGAAGGACCTTTTTTCTCTGTTTCCTACATTGTGGGCGACCCCTGACACTTCCAATCACAAGGGTCCAATAGAGGTGAATAGAAAACATCCTATATGCCTGGGCTGTGACACACAAAACACCCACATGTTTACTGATCTCCCTCTGTAGAGTCATGGTGGATGCACTAGCCAGGTGGGCAGCATGCTGATGTACATGCCTGCCCCATGATGAAGAACTGATTTATAGCTGTAACATAACATTTCTCATGGTGGATTTTTACTGGGGTCGTGGTGGATAATTTAATGATGTTCTGTGGAACTTCAAAAACCTTGCCAAGTTGCCATGGACACATTGCTTATCCCTGCTCTTAGGTGTGCTGTACATCACTTTAAGCAGCAGTAATGCTAAAAATGTAAATCTATTAATAAGATGGCATTGATTTATTCACTTGTTTACGTTTTAGTTTTCTATTTTGTTAAATTTGGAAAATATAGCTAAGAAGGGGAAATCCATGTCCTTAGGACATTTACTCCAGTGTCTGCATGTCTGTGGATGTGCTTACCTATCTACTCCAGAGTCTGCATGTCTGTGGATGTGCATACCTATGAACTTCAGTGTCTGTGGATGTGCTTAGCTATGTACTCCAGTGTCTGCATATCTGTGGATGTGCTTACCTATGTACTCCAGTGTCTATATGTCTGTGGATGTGCTTACCTATCTACTCCAGTGTCTACATGGCTGTGGATGTGCTTACCTATCTACTCCAGAGTCTGCATGTCTGTGGATGTGCTTACCTATCTACTCCAGAGTCTGCATGTCTGTGGATGTGCATACAGGGCTCGAGTCCTGCAGGAATGCGTGGGAACGGCGTTCCTGCACTTTTTTCATGGCAGGAACGCCGTTCCCTTTACTCCTGCAGTGGCGGATCTGGATTTGAGCCGCCGTGAAAAAAAAAAAATGTTTTTTTTTCAAAGTCCAATTCTCGCGAGACGCGAGATTTCGTCCGTTTCGCGGGCTTTTCTCTGCACGGAGGAAGTGTCCGTCCAGGGACACGGAGCAGCAGCTACCAGGTAAGTGATGGGGTGGAGGGTGGTTCCTGGGCATCTGACTGGTACACTATTACTGGGCATCTGACTGGCATAATATTCCTGGTATCTGACTGGCACACTATTACTGGGCATCTGAGAGGCATAATATTACTGGGCATCTGACTGGCATAATATTACTGGGCATCTGACTGGCATAATATTACTGGGCATCTGAGAGGCATAATATTACTGGGCATCTGACTGGCATAATATTACTGGGCATCTGACTGGCATAATATTACAGGCATCTGACTGGCATAATATTACTGGGCTCTGACTGGCATAATATTACTGGGCATCTGACTGGCATACTATTACTGGGCATCTGAGAGGCATAATATTACTGGGCATCTGACTGGCACACTATTCCTGGTATCTGACTGGCACACTATTCCTGGTATCTGACGGGCACAATATTACTGGTATCTGACTGGCACAATATTACTGGGCTCTGAGTGGCACAATATTACTGGACATCTGACTGGCACACTATTCCTGGTATCTGACTGGCACACTATTCCTGGCATCTGACTGGCACACTATTCCTGGTATCTGACTGGCACAATATTCCTGGTATCTGACTGGCACAATATTCCTGGTCTCTGACTGGCACACTATTCCTGGGCATCTGACTGGCACACTATTCCTGGTATCTGACTGGCACACTATTCCTGGTATCTGACTGGCACAATATTACTGGGCTCTGACTGGCACACTATTCCTGGTATCTGACTTGCACACTATTACTGGGCTCTGAGTGGCACAATATTCCTGGTATCTGACTGGCACAGAGGGGCAAAATCCTGGCACATAGAGGGGAAAATCCTGGCATATAGAGGGGAAAATCCTGGCATATAGAGGGGCAAAATTCTGGCACATAGAGGGGGAAATCCTGGCATATAGAGGGGCAAAATCCTGGCATATAGAGGGGCAGAGTCCTGTCATATAGAAGGGCAAAATCCTGACATAGAGGGGCAAAATTCTGGCATATAGAGGCAAAATCCTGGCATAGAGGGGCAAAATCCTGGCATATAGAGGGGCAGGGGCAGAGTCCTGTCATATAGAGGGGCAAAATCCTGGCACATAGAGGGACAAAATCCTGGCATAGAGGGACAAAATCCTGGCATATAGAGGGGCAAAATCCTGGCATAGAGGGACAAAATCCTGGCATAGAGGGGCAAAATCCTGGCATAGAGGGGCAAAATCCTGGCACATAGAGGGGAAAATCCTGGCACATAGAGGTGCAAAATCCTGGCATAGAGGGGCAAAATCCTTGCATATAGAGGGGCAGAATCCTGGCATATAGAGGGGCAAAATCCTGGCATATAGAGGGGCAGAATCCTGGAATAGAGGGGCAAAATCCTGACATAGAGGGGCAGAATCCTGGCATATAGAGGGGCAGAATCCTGGAATAGAGGGGCAAAATCTTGACATAGAGGGGCAAAATCCTGGAATAGAGGGGCAAAATCCTGGCATATAGAGGGGCAGAATCCTGACATAGAGAGGCAAAATTAACTGAATTTTCGGTGAAATATATATTGGGGGGGGGGGGGGGGGGGGGGGTCGCAGTGGATTTTGTGTGAGTTCCCACACTTTTTTTCCCAGGACTTGACCCCTGTGTGCATACCTATGAACTTCAGTGTCTGTGGATGTGCTTACCTATGTACTCCAGTGTCTGCATATCTGTGGATGTGCTTACCTATCTACTCCAGAGTCTGCATGTCTGTGGATGTGCATACCTATGAACTTCAGTGTCTGTGGATGTGCTTACCTATTTACTCCAGTGTCTGCATATCTGTGGATGTGCTTACCTATGTACTCCAGTGTCTACATGTCTGTGGATGTGCTTACCTATCGACCCCAGAGTCTATGGATGTACCTAGTTATCAACCCCAGAGTCTGCGGATGTGCTTACCTATCGATCCTAGTGTCTGTGGACGTGCTCACCTATTTACTCCAGTGTCTACATGTCTGTGGATGTGCTTACCTATCTACTCCAGAGTCTGCATGTCTGTGGATGGGCATACCTATGAACTTCAGTGTCTGCGGATGTGCTTAGATGTACTCCAGTGTCTGCATATCTGTGGATGTGCTTACCTATGTACTCCAGTGTCTACATATCTGTGGATGTGCTTACCTATCTACTCCAGTGTCTGCATGTCTGTGGATGAGCTTACCTATCTACTCCAGAGTCTGCATGTCTGTGGATGTGCTTACCTATCAACTCCAGTGTCTGTGGACGTGCTATTTACTCCAGTTTCTGCATGTCTGTGGATGTGCTTACCTATCTACTCCAGAGTCTGCATATCTGTGGATGTGCTTACCTATCACCTCCAGTGTCGACATGCCTATCTATTTACTCCAGTGTCTACATGTCTGTGGATGTGCTTACCTATCTACTCCAGTGTCTGCATGTCTGTGGATGTGCTTACCTATCGACCCCAGAGTCTATGGATGTATCTAGCTATCAACCCCAGAGTCTGCGGATGTGCTTACCTATCGATCCTAGTGTCTGTGGACGTGCTTACCTATTTACTCCAGTGTGTACATGTCTGTGGATGTGCTTACCTATCTACTCCAAAGTCTGCATGTCTGTGGATGTGCTTACCTATCTACTCCAAAGTCTGCATGTCTGTGGATGTGCTTACCTATCTACTCCAGAGTCCGCATGTCTGTGGATGTGCTTACCTATCAACTCCAGTGTCTGTGTGCTGTGGATGTGCTTACCCATCTACTCCAGTGTCTACATGTCTTTGGATGTGCTTACCTATCTACTCCAGTGTCTACATGTCTGTGGATGTGCTTACCTATCTACTCCAGTGTCTGCATGTCTGTGGATGTGCTACCTTATCTTCTCCAGTGTCTACATGTCTGTGGATGTGCTTACCTATCTACTACAGTGTCTGTGGACGTGTTTACCTATTTACTCCAGTGTTTGCATGTCTGTGGATGTGCTTACCTATGTACTCCAGTGTCTGTGTGTCTGTGGATATGCTTACCTATTTACACCAGTGTTTGCATGTCTGCGGATGTGCTTACCTTTCGATCCCAGTGTCTGTGGATGTGCTTACCTATCGACCCCAGAGTCTGTGGATGTGCTTACTTATCTACTCCAGAGTATGCATGTCTGTGGATGTGCTTACCTATCAACTCCAGTGTCTGTGGACCTGTTTACCTATGTACTCCAGTGTCTGCATGTCTGTGGATGTGCTTACCTATGTACTCCAGTGTGTGTGTGTCTGTGGATGTGCTTATCTATTTACACCAGTGTCTGCATTTCTGTGGACGTGCTTACCTATCTACTCCAGAGTCTGCATGTCTGTGGATGTGCTTACCTATCAACTCCAGTGTCTGTGGACATGTTTACCTATTTACTCCAGTGTCTACATGTCTGTGGATGTGCTTACCTATCTACTCCATTGTCTGCATGTCTAAGGATGTGCTTACCAATGTACTCCAGTGTCTGTGTGCTGCAGATGTGCTTACCTATCGACTCCAGTGTCTGTGGACGTGCTTACCTATCTACTCCAGTGTCTGTATGTCTGTGGATATGCATACTTATCTACTCCAGTGTCTGCGGACATGCCTACGTATCTACTCCTCGAATGATTCACTATTATCCGAGTTCACCTTATCTTGCCACAACTAGCCAAAGTCAAATAAACCTCCCATCTCGCCATCGAGATCCATAGAAAGCATTAAAAATGAGTATTCACTAACATCTCGAGCAGTCGTATTTGACTTAGACGAGAATCCGCATTTCATACTTTTCCCATTGACATTAATGGGAGGCAAAATTATTGAATAGTTTTTTTCTTCCAAGTTAAACTCGGAAGACGAATATAATTAATTGAAACATTTTTTTTATTACCTATGGAAGGCAAAATGAAACGCAGCATCCGATCTCTGAAGTCGAGTTTGAAGACGAAATCATCATCCTCGCCATACCACATCTCGCCTCACATCTCGAAATTGCAAAAATGTTAGTGAATACCATTTTGCGAGGTCGAGATTAGGAATTCGAGAGGGTGGCGAGTTAGTATTAGTATTAATCTTGACCTCCAATCTCAAATTTTAGCGAATAGACTCACTTGACTCTGGCAGGATTGCAACCAGCTTAAAATCTGCAGTGCAAACGTAAAAAAAAATGAAAAATTACACAAGAAGATCATTAAAGGGATTCTGCCAACCCAAACATATACTGTGAATGTAGAGGGAAAAAAATAAGGAAAAAATATCTATACATTATGCTAGCAGAATTACAGGCAAATGCATAAAATTTTATAAAAATATGTTTGCAATGTCTGCTGTTTATGACACCACCTGTTGCTCGATATGAGAAATGTGTAATTTGCATATCAAGCCACAAGGTGATGTCATAAGCAGGAGACAGCACAGGTACAGGTTTTTCTTATTTTATTCATTTACTTACAATTCTGCTAATATAATAGATTTGTTTTCATCATTTTTTTTTTCTACATTCATAGTTTAAGCATTGTTTGGGTTGAATCCCTTGAAAGTCAAACTGGCAAATCTTTATTCAAAAATGGAAAAGCCTTAGTAAAGGAAAGAGTTGATTTAAACCCTACAATAACACAAATTATATAAAGACCATACTGAAAAGGGATCTTGTCAAAGTAAAATCGAATTAATTGGCCTCAGAGTCTTATTATGCAAGTAGGTGTGGGTGGAGCTGTGGCTTAATTGGATTTAGTAAAGCTTTTTTCTTACACTTTGGCTTGGCTTCTATTACCTGTGGTCAGTGTATCACTGGATTAATCTCCAAATTCCCCCACAGACCATGATTGAGCATAGTGAGATAGAGACAACAACAACAACCTTTTAATAGACCAATCCAGGCAGACAACTGATTAATGATCTTTAAGAGCAGAGAATAGTTCTTTAAGTGGATGTAATAGGCCTGAATTAGTTGACTTTTAAAGTACGTGAGAGTCATATAGGTCATTATCAACAAGGATAATTCACCAGTGACGTGCAGTCCCCTGCCAGACAGCTTACTTCCTGAACTATGGTCAAAATACCAGCCAGGTGGCAACCCTATCTGAAGGAAGGCATGCACTAAAGGAACACAAAAAAAATTCATGAAAAAATATTTGTAAATTGTAAATAACGCCCCACTTTATTTACTAATCTGTTTGTACATCAATGATAAATTCACGCTACGCACATAAATAATTGCTAAAATAAATCAGTGCGTTCTTTTTCTGTGTGACTGGCACTTACACTTGACCGCGAATGAGAATTCTGAACTGACATATTGAAAAGGTGGCATCCTATCACAGTACCACACTTGAATTCACTGAATTGTTTTCACACATGCTTGCATATGCAGACTGCATGGCTAGGTGAGGATTTTATACACCTCTGTCCAGGGCTGTTTCTCCTGGGAGCACCCCATTTCTCCTGGCAGCTGCCCCCTGTTCTTGTGCATCCTTTTCACAGCACATCAACTGCCGCTGGATTCGACTGCCGGAAAAAAAATAATAATTGCCACCGGATATGACAGTACGTATTGACGGTAGCTGCATTTCCCTCTTCCATGCAGGAGGGAAGACTGCATAGAGGAGATGTCTGGAGCAGCCAGGAGGTGAGTACTGGGGAACAGGGGGAGGAGGGGGATATATAATGAGCACATTAACATTGGTATATTATCAAAGAAATACCTAACTGTGGCATCTTAATTGGCAAATTGGCTGTGACATCTGAATTGCACAATAATACTGGAATCTGAATGGCACAATAATACTTCCATCTTAATGGGCAAATTGACTGTGGCATATTTCCAATATAAACATGTATAAAAAGTAAAAAATAACATCACTAAGACATACAATGAATCAGGCAATACAGACAATACCAAAATGTATCACAGTCAACACATAAGGAACAGAATTGTATCCTAAGTCTCTTCAATGCGTATAGCGGAGGTCACATAGTAGCATACTAGAGTAGATCTTAGTTGGACGTTAAAAGGTTGTGTGAAGAGTTAATTAATAACTTTTGTACAAATAGAACAAATGTCCCTCCAGAATGCTCCATTGGGTTTTATGCTTCCGATTATGCGTATTGGATTGTGAAGGGATATGAATAAAGGTCAACTAAACGGTGGTTTATATACCATAAATTTGTCTGAGCAGTTTAGGTTTAGTAGTGCTTCCTTGTAGTATAGAGCTGAGTTTACTCATATTTTACTCAATTCCATTGACAATCGGTTTACCCTGTTTCAATTCGAAGCATTAAGGTTCAATTCATCAATCCGGTAAAACGGTATAGAGCATTTCTAGAGGAACACAGCATTAGTCTAGTAAACTACAGTTCAAGGTTTTGAGGGTTCAATTTAAACCTCCTATAAGCGGTATAATACTCTGCATACAATTCCATTATCCTAACAATCATATTCACATAGATGTGCGGGGTTCGGTGGGGGAGAGAACGGAGTCCATACATGATAGTTTACTGTTTAAAACTTCAGGGGAGCAGGTGGGGGCAGGCGCAGAGTCTCCGGAGCCAAGGCTGTAAACGTCCGGGTTAGGTGAACCAGCTTATTGATTTATAGATATAGTTAAGCTCTAAGTGAAATAACGGGATTCCAGATTTTGAAATAAGAAGGGAGAGACAGTCTATCAAGATAAAAAAGTTTCTCCATACTACATTGATACTGAACCTGTGAACGGATCTCATTTTCGGATGGTATCTCTGTTTTTTTCCAATATCTTGATAAACACATCTTAGTGGCCATTAGAACATGAACTATTAGTTTTTTAGAAGAGTTATTCATTACTGGCAATTCAAGGTGGAACAAAAATTTCCCTGAAGTTAGAGGCCCGAGGTCCAAGTTCAGGTCCGATAGAATCCTGGCTAGAGAGGTGCGTACATCATCAAGTTTTGGACAATCCCACCAAATATGTTTTATATTACCAATTTCTCTGCTGCAGCGCCAACATAGTGGCGATGCAGTAGGTTGAAATTTTGATAATCTTGACGGGACCCAGTACCATCTATGTAGGACCTTCATGTATAACTCCTGTAGAGCGATACAGTGAATTGATTTTTTTAAGAGGTCAACCGCTCTAAACCAGGACTGTATCGGATAGGATTTATTCAGATCGTTTTCCCATTTAATTATTGTGTCGTATTTCTTCTCCTCAGGTTCCAGTTTCTGAATAGCTTTAAAAATTTGAGAGGATATATTTTTTTGATGAGAACTGTAAATAATGTTATCTAGGGGTGATTCTGATTTTAATTGAATTTTTTTAAGAAAGTCTTTAATTCGAATATAGGAAAACAATTCTTTCGTTGGTAGCTTGTATTTATGTTGCAGATCTGTGAAGGAGAGAAGATCTAAGTTACAAAATAGATCTCCAATCTTCTTCAAGGTCGATTTATGCCAGCTATCCAGATTTAGATCTTCCAAAAAAAGCTTCAGAACATTTATAGGAGCCTGGGGAGTTATATGAGAAGCACATAAAAATTTGGATTTTATTGGGGCAATCGATAGGAAGACGTTGTGTATCACTGGGTTAACGATCTTTAAGTTGCCAAATTTTTGAATATCCAACCAGAAAAGAAGGAAGGGTTCTATACCGCCACATAGCTCCCTCTCGTGTTGATACCAACTTTTGTTCTTTGATTTAAGATTGCCCCATAACAGAAAATGGGAAAACATGATTGAATCATGTATATGGAATAAGTTAGGAAAGGACAGGCCACCCTGAGATATAGGTTTTGACATTATAGAAAATTGGATTCTGGGCTTTTTGTCTTCCCAAACATATGTAGCAAACAATCTATGAAACCTAGACAGATATTTCTTTGGGACTCTAAGAGGAATAGTCCGAAAAAGATATTCCAGTTTGGGGAGCAGATATGACTTTACCAGGTTGATCCTTCCTATCCATGATATTGGGATCTTCTTCCAAGATTTAATTTTAGCCTCAAACTCTTTATATAAACCAAGATAGTTCTGTTCTACTATAGTCCCAATCTCAAATTTAATACCAATACCTAAATATTTAATTGTGTCATTTGACCAATTGAAATGATAGTTATATTTCAAGTAGGTATCTTGAGTTTGGGAAAGATTTTGACAAATAATCTGGGTCTTGGGGAGGTTGATCTTGTAATTAGAGAAATAACTGAATTCCTCAATACAGCGTAAAAGTTCTGGTATGGAGTGTTCTGGTTGCGAGAGAGTTAATATGACGTCGTCCGCATAGAGTAAGATTTTTTGTTGATAATTCCCACAAACTATTCCGTATATTGTGTGTGTCTGTCTAACATATGAGGCCAAAGGTTCCATCGTAAGATTGTACAAAAGGGGCGCCAATGGGCAGCCCTGTCTAGTACCGTTTTTAATTGGGAACCATCTTGAACTAAGGCCATTACCATTAATTTTTGCCGTAGGCTCTGAGTACATAGACAGGATCAGATTTTTAAATATCCCCCCAATACCGAAAGCAGACAAGACTTTGGCCATGTATCTCCAGTTAACTCTGTCGAATGCTTTTTCAGCATCGACAGCTGCAAAGACACATGGTATTTTAGAGTTATTCACTGATGAAATTAAGTTTAATAGATTCCTAACATTATCTCCACCAGACCTTGAAGTTATAAATCCTGACTGATCACGGTGTATCAGAACTGGTATAAACGATTTCAGTCGTTCGGACAGTATTTTAGAGAGGATTTTGATGTCAATGTTTATTAAGGAAATTGGTCGATAGTTACCAACAAAACTCATGTCTTTGCCTGGTTTCGGTATTGGGGAGATTGTGGCTTTCAGCAACTCTGGGAGGATTTTTCCTGATTTACCTATAGCCTCATACATTGAGCAAAGAAGGGGAGTTATTTCTGGTTCAAATGTCTTAAAAAACATAGCTGTATATCCATCAGGGCCGGGGCTTTACCGTTTCCCAGGTTAAGAATTGTTTTTTTTATTTCTTCCTTAGTTATCTTTTTATTCAGGTTCATCAAATTGTCTTTAGATATTTGGGGCAAATTGATTTTCTCTAAAAAGGAATTCAACTCAAGAGATGTAAAGTTCTCTTCTTTGAGATTATAAAGTTTTTCATAATATCGAGCAAATGCTTCACCAATTTTTTGGGGAGATAGATGAACTTTATCTGCCTCCACGATTTTTTTTATCTTATGGTTTGTATTATCCTGCTTAATTTTATTAGTAAGCATTTTGCCAGTTTTATCCCTACTTACTTATACCATCTCTGTTTAGAGGATAATATCATATTATTGACCTGTTCTTCTAGTCTTTTCTTAATCCTCTCACGTATATTCTTTATGCTTACAAAATTTGCCTCTGAGGGGCAACATTTATTGCCACGTTCCAACTGGGCCAGCTTAATGTACAGGTCTGATAAGGAAACAGCTTTGTCCCTTTTCTTTCTTGCCTCTAGTTGTATTAAATAACCACGCATGGTACATTTAAATGAAGCCCACAGTATCTGGTCAGGAACCTGACCATTATCGTTGTAATTGATATATTCAATGATCAGGTCTCTAAGATGTTTCTTGTCCTCCTCCTTCAATAACAACGATTCATCCAACCTCCAAAGCGGTTTGGTGTTATATTCAAAATTGCTCTTAATCGTGAGACTAATGGGGGCATGATCCGACCAGGTAATCTGGCCGATCGTCGTGTTGATTACATTTTTTAAGTTTAGCGAGTTGGTTAGAAAAAAATCGATTCGGGAATATGATAGATGTACGCTAGAATAAAAGGAATCGTTTCTTTCCGTCGGGTGATAAACTCTCCAAATATCGTACAGATCGTATTTAATGAGGACTTCTTGAAACATTTTTGCTTTGGTCTTTATATACTTTGAATTAGATTTACCCTTTATGATATTTCTGTCCAGTTTCTCGTTTAGTATAGTATTCATGTCACCTCCCAGAATCAGTGAGCCCTTTTTGAGTTGATCAACTCTTTTAAAGAGGGTCTCATAAAAGGACTGACTAAATATATTCGGGGCATAGATATTCACCAAAGTGTAGAGGAGATCATTAATTTTACAGATCAATATTATGTATCTCCCTTCTTTGTCTCTTTCCTCCAATATCAGTTCAAACTTAACCTTGCTAGTAATTATTATTGCTACCCCCCTTTTTTTATCCTCGGGCAGACTAGCAGAGAAGACAACAGGAAATTTTGAAAATCTCCAGAGCCTATCTGTTGATCCCTTCCAGTGGGTTTCTTGAACATAACATACATCAATTTTATCTCCCAGCAACATTTTATATAAGAGACCCCGTTTCATCGGGGAGTTTAATCCCCGGACGTTTAGTGATGAAAATTTTAAAGACATTTGGTTAACCGGAGTCTGCTGCGCGACGCCACCCACTCCCATAGTGTCTCCGATCCACCCGCCTCAACCCCGCACATCTTTACAAACAATATAACACAAAACAAATAACAAAACAACAACATTCTCAGTAACATACTACACCTATAAGGGGGATTACCCAGGTGATCCTGAATTACCAGGCTACAGTCGTTGGTGGTCCTGCCCCAAATGCTATCATATTATGTATATCTATTTTCCTCTAATCCTTTTCTTATCCTACTTGTTTCTTCTCACTCTCAATTTATTCTACCTCTTTCTTTTCCTCAGCAAAGATGCGTGGCTTCATTAATACTGGCATCTTAATGGCACAATAATACTGGCATCTGAATGGCACTATAATACTGGCATCTTAATAGGCAAATTGGCTGTGGCATCTTAATGGCACATTAATACTGGCATCTTAATGGCACAATAATACCAGAATCTTAATGGACAAATTGGCTGTGGCATCTTAATGGCACAAGAACACTGGCATTTGAATGGCACAATAATACTGGCATCTTAATTGACAAATTGACTGTGGCATCTTAATGGCACAATAACACTGGCATTTGAATGGCACAATAATACTGGCATCTTAATGGGCAAATTGACTGTGGCATCTTAATGGCAAAATAACACTGGCATCTGAATGGCACAATAATACTTGCATCTTAATAGGCAAATTGGCTGTGGCATCTTAATGGCATAATAATACTGGCATCTGAATGGTACAATAATAATGGCATCTTAATGGGCAAATTGGCTGTGGCATCTTAATGGCACAATAATACTGGCATATTACTGGGCAAATAACACTGGCATATTAATGGGCAAATAATAGTGGCATATTAATGGGCAAACTGTGGCATATTTAATGGACAAACAGGGGCATATTTTAATATTGAAACTGGCAGTTGCATATGACAATGACAAAGTGACCGTGGCATGTTAATTGGTACCTGACAACGGCTAATTTGAATTGGCAAAGTGATGCTGTGGCATGTTCTGTGGGGAAAAATAACATGTACTATGGGGGAAAGGGACAATGTGGCTTGTTCTGCATTGGTAGTTCAGTGGGACAAAGTGTCACTGTGGTATGTTCTGTGGGGCAAATTCACACTGTGGCATGCTAAATTGTGTGGGTGAAATATGGGTGCAAAATGAGTGCAAGCCAAGTACTGTGGCTACTCTATGGGGCTGTGTTAATCCCTATAGATGCAATGTGGGTGCAGAAAAAGGGAATAAATACAAGAAATGCAACTCTTCAATAACATGTTTATTACATATGGAATAGTTGAATATAAAATTAAGAAGTTCATATAAGTATAAAGTATAAATGCAACTAGTGAGAGAGGGAGAGATGTTTTATGGAGGGAGACAAATTTATGAACATTTGTTAGTGCTCTCTAATATCTGTGTATACTTTTGTAATTTAGGCAATGAGTAGTTGTATTGCAGTGTTGCATAGTAGGAAGGTATACACACTGCAGCCATATTTACACATTTTGATCCATATACAGTTTATACACTGCAATTATACACTTAATATACACATTTTATACACAGCAATACAAGTACTCGCTGCAATAAAAGTCCAATTGTGTGTGTGCTTATTTTTGTGCTTGTGTGTGTCTGGTGGTGGTGGGGTAATATTCCGATGCAGGGCATGATTTCATGCCAGGGAGGGGTGCAGGGTCCAGGGGACCAAGCAAATGCTTGCCCAGGGTCCAATCAATATTAAAGACGGTGCTGCCTCTGGCAATGGGTCTGATTGAAACACTTTGGTCTGATGTGTCCCAATGACAGGACCTGTATCAGACTTTGCTAAAAAAAAAAGTGTAATGTAAGTTAAATATAAAAATTAGTAACCATAATTAGTGAACACTAACAATTTAAACTCATATTGTGATATTTTGTAATATAATCTTTTATTATTTTCATCATTATTTATTTTAAGAAATCCCCAAGCATTTGCATAGAAACCTATTTGTATTACATTTCCAAAAACTATATTGAATTGCTTTTTATGTTTTATACCATGTCTATGTCTTCTATATTCCATGAAGCTATATTAAGGTGCTAGCTTGTTATTAGACAATTATCTCTAATAGTGTTAAAAGCTTAACTAAAATCCAATTAACCTCCAGTCTATGGCTCCACCTTTATCTGCTGGAATTACTAACCAACCACTTAAACATTCCCAACAGTTTGTTTTTATAATTTATTAACATACCATAATCCAGTTAAAACTGATTTATTTCTGTCATTTCTTTACTCTTTTAATAAAGCGAGAAAACCCAATTTTTTTCTTTGAATGTCCACATCAAAATACTTTACTGAAAGTATAATTGGAATTGTGCACTGCCTTCTGTCTGAGTAAAACACTGAGGGTTTAGTCCCTCTTTCAGGTGGGTGAATATATGTAAATGATGATGCATTATGGGTCTGTAGTCAGGTGTTCCGGTATGATGCATTATGGGTCTGTAGTCAGGTGTTCCGGTATGATGCATTATGGGTCTGTAGTCAGGTGTTCCGGTATGATGCATTGTTTCATGGATATTTATTAGTACCATTGTTATAATAAACTTTCAGTTGGCTTGCTACAGACAACTATTGCTTTCCAAATTTGGTGATAGGCTCCTTTGACCTCTTTCATCAATGTGCCATTTTTGTTTGCTTGATGGATTTGGATGTCCTCTGAGGGAGGACATTTTTAATGCACTATGGATTAATGCATGAACAACTGCTAAGCATAAGTGTTGCAATGCTTGATACAGCTCAGAGAGCCTCCCTCCTATATCCATCCTCTGCTCCTTTCTGTGCTAAAGGCAATGAAGCCTTTTGTCCAGTCCATTAACCCTCTGACAATTGTGTCAGGGTTTAACCTATCCCTTTATCTTCACCGAACACGGTACGTCAATAACAGATTATAGCATTCACCTGCATGTGGTGTGTATCTATGACGTAGCAGCTGACAACAGAGCCTGGAGACAGTGATCATGAGGCTGATTCCCTTGAAAATAATTTGTCATAACATTTTTCAGGTTGGTGTTACTGGCTCAATGTCACACCTCAGGGTACAAGCAGAATTGATTTCTCACCAGTGTTCTTTAAAGGGGAGGTCACTGAAAATATCAACCCAGAGGGTACATCCAAGCCTGCACATGAATTTAAGATGGTGCTTTAATGTGGTCAGAGCTACTTTAATACAAAGACTTACTTTGTCTCTAACACCCACAGAACGACTCAAAATGTAAAAATTAAAAAAAAATTAAAATAAAGAAAACAATGTGAGAGCCTGGTATGAACAATAGCAGCCCTGTTGTAGAGATGCCGTGCCTTTAAATATATGTTGTGCAACTCTTACACATGTTAATGTGTGCTGCAGAGAAGCCTACATGGAATATTTGCAATAATGTATAAATAAAAGATGTTCCAACTCTCTTTTGGCACCTCCTCGTTCTTTCACTTTCCACATATGTTTAATTAACCCAGGCCCTACCTGTGATTGCCCTAATACTGCGCACTGGTATAGAAGGGCATGGGTTTTTAAATAGTGAACTACAAAACGGGCAGCAAAAGAAAATGTGAAGGAGGTGAACAGTGACACCTAGATCGTAGGACTCAGCAAAGTCCTCCAAACAAGAAAAACACAAACCACAAAATATAATACATGCGCTGTGTTCACACTTTAGTGATACAAAATGTGACGTCACACATTAAAATATACAAAGTATACTTATGTTGATCTTCCAAAATGATGTCTCATGGAAAAAGAGATAAAATAGAAACACATACGGGTCTACTCAATAAAGAGAGAATTGCAGGGAATTGAGATGGGAATGGAAAACTTAAGGACATAGTAGCCGAGTTGGAAACATTCTCCCATTCAGCTGCATTGGAGAATTGACATAGGGATGGTATGGTGAGGAGAGAGACAGACATAGTGGGGCAAGAGGAAAAGAGAGACAGACAAAAAGAGGGCATGACGAGATAGACAAGTATGTACGGTATAGAAACAGACATAGGTAGGATATGGGGTGAGAGAGACAGACAAGAGGGACATGTAATCAAGAGAACCAGACAAGGGGAAGATGGGGAATGTGTAAGTTATCAACACTATTTAAATAAATGTTATTAATTATTGCATATTTCTCTGGCACAGTGAATAGTTAAAAAACTATGCAGCGCCATTTGTATGTCTCTGGCATGCTTTATAGTTAGTTAAGCTATGTGGAACCATGTAAATGTGTCTGGTACAGGGTATACTTAGGGAAGTTCTGCGGCACCATGTGTATGTATCTGGTACAGTGTAGACTTAGGGAAGCTCTGCAGTGCCATGTGTGTGTCTCTGACACAGTGTATACTTAGGGAAGCACTGCGGCACCATGTGTGTGTCTCTGGCATAATGTATACTTAGGGAATCACTGCAGCCCCATGTGTGTGTCTCTGACACAGTGTATACTTAGAGAAGCTCTGCGGCGCCATGTGTGCGTCTGACACAGTGTATACTTAGGGAAGCTCTGCGGCACCATGTGTGTGTCTCTGACAGTGAATACTTAGAGAAGCTCTGCGGCACCATGTGTATGTCTCTGGCACATTGTATACTTAGGGAAGCTCTGCGGCACCATGTGTATGTCTCTGGCACAGTGTATACTTAGGGAAGCTCTGCAGCGCCATGTGTATATCTCTGGCACAGTATATACTTAGGGAAGCTCTGCGGCGCCATGTGTATGTCTCTGGCACAGTATATACTTAGGGAAGCTCTGCGGCGCCATGTGTATGTCTCTGGCACAGTGTATACTTAGGGAAGCTCTGCGGCGCCATGTGTATGTCTCTGGCACAGTGTATACTTAGGGAAGCTCTGTTGTAAAGCATTTTTAAGTCTTATGGGGAAAATGCAATATAAAATACATCACAAATTAGTTAACATTTTTTACAGAAGTAATCCTGGGTCAAATACAATAGTCTACTAGGAGAAGTAGTTTTACAATATTCAGGCAGCCCTGTACTTGCAGAATAGATGTGCGATGTGCTCACTGGGACCATAAAGGAAGGTCAACCTAAGTTTAATATGGGGCTAATTTAATCATAATGGTATTAGTCATCATTTGGTAGGATAAACAACAAAACAATGTAGGCTTATATAAAAACCTAAACTGATCATAACAGGACCAGTCATAAGTGTCAATGTTTGGATGAAATCTTCAAAGTTTCTAAAGCTGTTTTTTCTTTTTCAAATTATCAGACTGTAAAAATGTGTCTAAACTACTGTTGTGTATGGGGACTAACTTGACAAAACATGATATAAGCCTATAGATAGTTGTACATTTCAAAACCAGATATAAGAAAACTTTATATAGGAGAAATAACAGTCAACAAGCTATGTATCAATAAATAGTACTACTAAGAATGGGTGTCTCCTCTAATGAGTGATTTTCATTCTAATCATATAGTCATTTTGTTTCCATATTTCTGGTAAAGTTGTTATGTAATTTTGTTTGTGTAATTATATAATTATATAAATGTGTTGAATTGTTCAATAAAAAATGTTTATTATTTATACTTTTTTATGTGGAGAATGATGTCAATCAATTGGGCATGATGTCAATCAAATCATCAATTGGGCAATAGTGACAGCTACAAATTAAAATGTAGTCATAAATACTACATTTTATTTAAAAAAAAAACTACTACTAAGTACTGTAACCACTATTCCAGTCTATTGCAGTGTATAGTCATTTTTAACCCTAAAAATGAATGATTTACCTATGCATATAATGCTAACATGTGATCCCCTGTGCCTTCCAAACTAATATAATATTATCTATAATTATATGATATTTACCAAATGCTATGCCAGTATCCAAATGAAAGAAACTGGTCTCATTCCCACGCCCACCCCTCTTTTATTGCCATGGACCAGTCAGGGCATGTCCATAAGTGAGTCCTTGGCTGCTGAATATTCTTTTGAATTTAATTAGATGATGTTTTGGTCAGCAAACTTCATCTCCTAGAGATTCTCCTTCTTCTAAATTATCATATCTCTGAAGTTTGTTGTCTAAACATACTCAGAATGATTCCTTTGATCTATCAGTGGTAACACTACTATTTTAGGACTCTCTGGTTCCCAAAACGCATCTTCCAAATATTAATGCATATTATTGTGCTTTCAAGGTACTTTATAATGTAAATTTTGCATTACTTAAAATATAAAAAATACTTATAGCTAGATGAATTTGTGTAATGACAGCAGTTTGCAAGAAACCAGGACACTAGCTTTTTTATGCTGCAAGAAAACAAATAGAATAAGATCATTCAGATGAATCAAATTTACTGACTCTTTAGTGATGTCAACAGACAATGTGTTGCACTGTTAAGAGATCCTACATGTACAAGAGCAAGGTTATCACAGTCCACACAATGTATTCTATTTCAGCAGCACAGGAAGTGACTAAATGAAACAAAACTTTATATGCTCAGTGTCTATATAATCAGTGCTGCCACACCTACAGTAAACATGCAGTAGTAATCACTAGGGGAGGGCTTGAGTAAAATGTTAAAATGATTTATGCAGAATGCCAGCATCAAATCACACTGGAAGAGGACTGTGCACTAGACAAGCAGTAATTTTCAACTTGCACAAAAGTGATTTTGAGGACTAGACTGTCCCTTAAAGGGGCGGTTCCACCTATAGTGTGCCAAAAAAACTAATACAGCTAATACAGTGCAAAGGAAGTGTAATAGAGTTATTTATTTGTCTAAATCTGCCTATCTCTTCAAGCCCTCCATATATAAAACTAGAGCAAAACTTTAAATTGTTTTAAATTAAAAAATAAGTGCATTTCCTATAAACACACATCCAAAACACAAAAAAATAAGCTAGGTGTAACTGCCCCTTTGACATGTATGTAGAGACTCACAAAAATGTACATCAAATGACAGTGTTTCTTTGTGAGATAAGGTTCTCATGTCATGATCTCAAAAGGATCATTCAATTTCCCCAAAATTGCCCTTGACTCTGAGGAAGTGAGGAAACTACATAGACCACAGTACGTAAACTCCATTCCACAAGAATAATATCCTCCTGGTAGTCAAAGTCAACATATGAGTATTAGAGTGCACTCCCAGGGAGTTTTATTGATGTTCAGTGACACATTGCCCCACTGCACTAGCCATAGTGTAACATTGCAACATTGTACTAGTTCTACTGTATTAAACACTGTGTTCTGTTGCCCCACTGCACTAGCCATAGTGTAACATTGCCCCATTGTACTAATTCTGCTGTATTAGCCACTGTGTTACATTGTCCACACTGCCCTGGCCACAGTGTCTCTTGTTGTCCCCACAGCAATATCGAAAAAGAATCTAAAAGATTTGAAATAGAAAAAAAAATGTTATTTTGTGAATGTGCCAAACAATCAAAGAGAGAGACATGAAATATATTAGAGGGTGTATGCAATTTACACCAATCTGTCCAGAATTGGATTTTGGTCGGGCACGTTAGCCGAAATTCACAAATCTCTGAAATGTGGCTGCTCAATATCCCTCAATTAGGGTCCGGCATTAATTCTGCCTATGTCTATACACGAAAGATAGGCAGATGGCACGAAATAGTGTGTAAACACAATAAAAATACAAATACAGGGCAATATTGTTAATAACCACACATAATATAAATGGCTGGTGGTAGATGCACTCACAAACATATGTGGAAATTGAACATCTGATAGTGTCTTGGTGTCTTCCAAAATTTTAATGGTGTCGGAAATACAGTAAAAGGCAAAAGAACATGCAAAATCAAATGTTATTAAAATATAATGGCCCCTGCTGGAGACAGACTCACAAGATAACACAGGTGTATCAGAAAAACAAGGGAGCCCCCTGGGGATAGTAGGGTCCAGGACGGAGCTTCTGTCTCAGCTTCATCAGGAGAAGAGTAACCAGCGTCGGATCAGTGGCTGTATTTATGTCTGAGAGCACGCCCATCTTCACTACAGTGACGTATTTTCGGATGCGACGGGAAGCATGTGTTGTCATGGGGACGGTCAGCTGGCGTCTCCTCTCAAAGAACTTTAATGTCCACTTGACAAAAAAATTATCAAAGTCCGATTTTGCAGGGAAACAAATTCCCATTGATAGCAGCATCGAACGGAAACTTACTAAACATATTGAAAAACATTTTGATCACATTCTGATTTGCATTAAATAACATTTAACATATTTAATAATTAAAACCATTCCATAAATTAAATTAAAAAACTTTCTTTAGAAACGAGATAGGACTACATAGAAAAGAGAAAGGGGACATCTCAAAAGACAGAAGGTTTATAGGGACCAAATGGATCATTATAAAGTATAAAAATATATAGTAAAATATTAAAAAATTGCAGAAAAAATAAGAATATATTAAATCGAATATATTAAATCAAATATAAAGAAATTTATTAAATCGAATATAAAAAATTTATTAAATCGAATATAAAAAAGGGGGTTACATAGCATAAAAATACATAATATCAAGGTCTACATTTAACCCTTTCCCTTCCAGTGTTTTTAATTCATAGATCCATTTAGTCTCTCTTTGTGATAAAGTTTGAGTGGTATTACCACCTCTCCAATGTGGAACAATTTTATCAATTCCCACATACAAAAATTTATCAAAAGAAAAAGATGTGCAGTGTTTTACATTTTTAGGGACTCTGCACTTTGTCATCCTTGGATTATCACTCTGTATACTACCCAGATGTTCCAGAATTCTCTCCTTCAGTGCCCGGACGGGCCTACCCACATATTGAGCACCACAAGGGCACTGAAGGAGGTATACTACATTACTAGTATTACAGTTCATAAAATGTTTAATTTCGTAAGTCTTTCCTGTGGCATTACTAGTAAAATTTAGAGTGTGTCTTGGTTGTTCCTTGCACATTTTACATGGCCCACATTTAAAAAAAAACTTTTGGGTTCGTACTTAAAAAATGTTGTGGAATCTTACTGGGGATTTTTGGCAGGGCACTGGGGGCTAAAATCTGTTTAAAATGATTAGCTTTTCTGAAGATAACTTTGGGTCTATCAGGCAACTTTTCTTTCAAATATTGGTCGCCTTTTAGTATAGGCCAAAATTTATCGAGTGCTTTGGTAATAGCTTTTGCTTGTGAGTTGTATTGAGTAGAGAATGAGAAACTGTAAGGATTCTCCTCGGTTTGTTTTATCTTGGGAAGATTATTCTTTTCTTGTAGTAAACTTTGTCTATCTAATATTTCCACTTCTTTAATACTTTTACGTTTTTGTAAAATGGTGACTTGTTGGGTAAAATCATCATTTAAAGTGCAGTTGCGTTTTATACGAGTAAGTTGTCCCTTGGGGATGTTTCCTAACCAATTTGGATGATGACCACTTAAAATCGATATACCCATTAGTATCGGTGGGTTTAAAAAAAGTACGAGTACAAACGTCTGACAGACATACACAGTATAAATGCTAATAAATGAGCTCTAGACATCTGATAGCTGTACCGGGTAGCATGGAGCTCACTGTTATGGTGGTGTCACCCGATGCTGTGTGTCGTTACCTTGGTGTCCTGGGACTGCGGCTACAGAGTAAGCAAGTATGATTAAATGTTGATTTCATCTTACTAATTTAGCTACACATTGTGTACCTGGTGAGTTCTCCCACTAAGAAACCTGACCAGGGGGGTCTACCCAATATTCTGCGATCTTGTCCGAAATGCAGCCAGATTGGAGCTTGGAGCCGAATTGTGGAGAAATCTGGCCCAAAATCAGCAATTAAAGCACATACATTTGTGGAACTTGGCCTGGGGAGTCCTATGGATTCCCCATAATCTCAAATGCATTTCAATTTGCCAGTTAATTGATGGCGAATGCAACTTAAAAATGATAAATTTCATTCATTATTTAAAAATTTTAATAAAATGAAAATATCAATTTAATATATAATAATATCTATATTAAACATGAATATATTTGTTTTTTTATTTACATTTATTTGTAATGTAATTTCTATTCATTTATTTTATTAATATTTAATTACATTTTTATTTTATTATTTTAACTTATTTTTGTTTTTGTTAAACTTTGGCCCATTTCTGGAGGACTTTGGCTATTTTCACTATAGCTGAATTCCTCCAACTGACTTCTATGGGAGTAGTCCTGCTAAAGTCTCCTGAAATGGCCCCGAAATAAGCCAGTCCTCCCACAGAAATCTACAGCAGGATACGCCTCCTCACACGTGACATCCGGAGGTATGACGATCTTTTGGCAGACACCCACAGGGTCTATTCAGACCCTGATCGGGTCTCTGCCATAATGTTACTGGCGTTTTGGTGCTTGTTTCGTCTGGGACGCAAGCACCATGCATCTCGAAGAGGTTAAATAAACTCACATAACAAAAAACAAAAGACATATCTGAATTCAACAATGCAAAATAAAAATAATAAAACCTTTGAACTGTTTGTTGGGAGTGTCCCTGTATCTATGTATTGTGCATGGACACACATGGTGACTTTATCCTAATAGAAATGCTCAACTAATGCATAGTTAAATCTTTAAATTAAGAATTGTTCATCTCACCAGCACCTCATCTCTCAATATGTAATAAGCTATTATTAACCCTTTTATAGTATCTATGGGAGGTATTATCAAAGGGATATCACGATAGATATATGTTATATGTATGTTCAAGTCATGCATAGGAATCTAATGCAAAATCAGCTTTCCTATTTTGCAATTATAGATACAATTGAGCAAATTAGCAGAAATAAGTCTAATTAGCAGAGCTTTGTTTTTGAAGTGGTTACGCCTGAAAAAAAAATCAAAACTGTAATTTGTATACTGACCCAAGACATCTCCTTTACTTTTTACATAGACACCATAATTGGTTTATAATCCTCTTACAGTAAGTCTCTTCAGGATAGTTATCATACCTGCTCAGAGCTATGTGTTTAAAGCTGTGATACATGATCCATACCAGAAAATGCCATAGACTGATTTCCATCAAGTCTAACAGGCTTATTGCAGTGTACCCCATGTAGGAGGTGTGAAAGGACAAACTGCTTGATAGGAGAGAAGCTTGTTAAAGTTGTATTTGTACAAAATAACCTGAACTTACTTGTATGAAAATAACAGCAGTTACCAAATGGGAGAAAAGGGTTATACAGGTGGACACCTGAGAATAAATTAAAATACAAACTTAAAGATATACATAAAGAGGACCAAAAATGAACACACACGATGATGTATTATAAGTCACTCAATCCTAATTAAAATATCTGATGTCCAAAAGAGCTTAAACAATGATATTCCATTTTATCATAATGCCAGTAACCACATACATATGACTACATGTTCTCTTATGACATCATATTTATAAATAAGCTGTAAAGAAATGTCATTGTAATTTAGTAAACCTTATCAGAAAAATTTAAAGAATTAATAATAAAAATAATAACAAAAGTAATAACTTTTTACAACCAAAAAAAACCCAAAACCATATTAATCCAATTCTCAGAAATGTATAATGAATCTGTATCATAACAATGTATTACCCTCACAAACAACTAAGGGCTAAATGGATAATATAAATAACAAATAGCAGAAAAATCACAGAACTACATATGTTGGGTGGAGTCCGAGTGAGGCCTAATTATCAGTGTTGGTATGTCAGACATCCTTATAGCTGTCTATCTCATCACATTCAGGAAACACGATGATCCAGTATGGAATTCCCTAATTAGGAACTTTCTCTAAAGCTTAATTCTACAGGAAGCCTAAATCTGACTTTTTGAACACAAATCTGTTTGTCTCCACTTGATGATCTTTGGGGCAGAGTAGCCTCAAGCAGTTTAATTGATTTGCTATTGTTAATAGACTTGTGCAAAACTTTTCATATAGACTTTCGGCTTATGGAATACATGTAATCCTATTGCTATTCTATAAACCGAACGTTCGGTTTATAGACTTTCGGCTTATGGAATACATGTAATACTATGGGCTTTCCATAAACCGAACTAGAGTTCCCATTCATAAAAATGTATGAATGGGGACTCTGTTTCAGTTTTTAGAAAACTAAGAAGTTGAACGAATGAACGAATGGTTTAATATAAACGAAAATGATTCGTCCATTCGTGCTATAGTATTGGCATTACTATAAACCGAAATAGAGTCAGTTTATAGAATGCCAATAGACTTACATGCATTCCTTAAACCGAAAGTAGTTCATTATGTCGGTTTATGGAATGTAGTGTACTATGCTATTGTATTCTATAAACCGACTCTATTTCGGCTTATAGAATGCCAACAGTACTACGAATGGACGAATGAACGAATGATTTTCGTTTATTAACCATTCGTTCATTCGGCTTTCGTTAGCTTAACATTTTCGTTATTCGTTTTTCAAACGAATGAACGAAAATGCTATTTTCGGACGAAAATGCATTCGTCCGAAAACGAATGCACATGTCTGATTGTTAGCCTTGTCTGTTGGTACACTAAGTGTAGGATGGTTTTAGCATTGCAGCGATAACCTAGTACACATAAGTATTTTCTATGACTGAGGATCATTCTGTCTCTTAAATACAAGGCATATGTCAGGTTCAGTAATAAGCTACAATAATTTAAACACTAATGATGTTGCACTCCACAGGTATATTACAAAAATAGTCATCCAGGTCGGCAATTGTATTTTTGTGGCTTCTATTAATTTTTTTTCTCCAAACAGCAACCCTGTGAGTTATGTATCTAATAGGAGGCATTTTTAGAAATATTATAAAGGAAGCATAACATTGCTATGAAATATAAAAATAAGAGCACATGGGTTTGGTGAATCTCTACCTTTAAATGCCCCTAATAAGTGTATGCAGATTATATTTTTCATCACACACAACCAATTCAAGGCTCTAAAAACAGACACATTTTCATTCCTGGAAATAAGTTGGAGTATTTTAGAAAGTTCATGTTATCTTTTTAAAGATGCAGGAGTTTGTGCATCTCTACCATAACATTAGAATCCTTTATTTAGCTTGCATTCTGCATGTTAGCTTAGTAAGCCTCACTGTTTTAGCTGTTATTTGTCTTAAGTTGTGTCTAAAATTTTGCTACCAAATATTGTGTCTTTAAAGTGATCCTGTCATCTACATAATAGTGGATGACAAGGTCCCTTTGAAGAAGATAGTGCTGGCCAAATCACCTGCAAATATATAGCTGGAATGAAATATTTAACTCAAGCACTCAAGCGTGCATGCATGTGCTTCCAATGGCCCTAGCTTGGTTTAGCTAGAATGCTGAACCTTTATTATAGCATTTTATCTATACAGCTGCTAGCAGGGCCGGCCTTAGGGGTGTGTGACCTGTGCGAGCGCACAGGGCGCAACACCCCAGGGGGCGCCTGCCCGGCCGGTATAAAGAAAAAAAAAAAAGTTAAAAAAAAAAAAAAAAGCCGGTAGAGGCACTGGCTGGGGGAGATCAAAAAAACCCCCCTCACCAGCCCTCTGCTCGGCATTCTCTGCTTGGTCCGGGGATCGGGCGGAGCTAACCGGCTGAGCGGTGTAGCTCCGCCTCCACCCTGTGAAGAAGAGCAGCATCTGCTTCACGGGGAGCCCCGGGCAGCATGAGATAGTGCTGCTCGGCTCCCCATGCCTGCATTAAGCATGGGGAGCCGAGCAGCACAAAGTCTTGCTGCCCGGGGCTCCCCGTAATGCAGACTCTGCTCTGCTTCCCAGGGTGGGGGCGGAGCTACACAGCTGTGCCATTTAGCTCCGCCCCCTCCCTGGAGCCACCTTTTCAGGCAAAGGTAAGGAAGGGAGGGGGGGGGAAGAGAGACAGAACAGGGGTTAGGGGGGAAAGAGACAGACAGAACAGGGGGAGGGGAGAGAGAGAGACAGACAGAACAGGGGGAGGGGAGAGAGAGACAGACAGAACAGGGGTTAGGGGGGAGAGACAGAACAGGGGGAGGGGAGAGAGAGACAGACAGAACAGGGGCAGGCGGCAGAGATAGAACAGGGGTTAGGGGGGAGAAAGACCGACAGAACAGGGGTTAGCGGGGAGAGAGACAGACAGAACAGGGGGAGGGGAGAGAGAGACAGACAGAACAGGGGTTAGGGGGGAGAGAGAGAACAGGGCTAGAGAGAGAGAACAGGGGGAGGGGGGAGAGACAGAACAGGGGAGGGGCGGGAGAGAGACAGACAGAAAAGGGGCAGGGGGTAGAGACAGAACTGGGGGAGAGAGAGACAGAACAGGGGACGGGGGAGAGAGACAGAACAGGGGACGGGGGAGAGAGACAGAACAGGGGACGGGGGGGAGAGAGACAGAACGGGACGGGGGGAGAGAGACAGAACAGGGGACAGGGGGGGAGAGAGACAGAACAGGGGACGGGGGGAGAGAGACAGAATAAGGGACGGGGGAAAGAGACAGAACAGAGAGAGAGAGAGAGAGACAGACATGGCAAGGAAGAGGAAAGGGACAAACATGGGAAGGGAGAGAGACACAAACATAGGGGGGTGAAAGAGACGGGGGGGGCGCCACGGGGGAAGCCCGCACAGGGCGCCGGAACACTTAAGGCCGGCCCTGGCTGCTAGTTATACTGCATGACAGGTGCACATTAACTGCCTATAGTTTGCTTTAAAGACATTGAATAGACAAACTCTACCTTGCTATTTTCTTCCCTGCGTTTTTCAATGTTGTAACAGGACTGTTTATTTACAAAAAAAAAAAGAGAGACCAGTAGTATAAAATAATGATCATGTTTTGATGTTTATTTATTTTTCTTTATTTGGCAAAATATAAAAAATGATATAGGTGGTAAAAATGATAATAAAAATAATCAGAAAGAGAATATTACGATTGTGATAATATTATATGATCTTTAGACTGTAAAATTTCATAAGGGTCTGTCATTTATTTTGTGTAATGTTCATTATGTGTTTACAATGCCCCGGAATAGAGTTAAATTGGATTGTAAGCTTTCAATACATCCTACCTTGTACCACTTGCTCACAGTGCCATTAGGGTTGCCCAGGGCCAGATTAAGACATTGTTGGCCCCTGGGATACAGGTATTGTGAGGCCCCCAGTAAATATAAGATGACCTTAGATTAAAAAAAGTTTTACTAGTAAATAATAATTCACCAGTTTTTTCCATATTTAATAAAAACTATGATTGAGAAAATGCATTTATTGTTTTGATTTCCTTTTATTTGCCAATCTGCCCCTCAGACTTGCCATTCTGCCTCCATATTTGCCAATCTGCCCCACAGAGTTGACAACACATCCCTAAACTTGCCACTCTGCCCCTCCGACCTGTCAATCTGCAACTCAGACTTCTTAATAAACCCCCAGACTTGACATTCCTCAACCAGTCTTGCCCATAAATATATCACAGCCAATTTGCCCATAAATATACCACAGCCAATTTGCCCACAAATATGCTAATGCTAGTATGCCCATTAATATGCCACTGTTATAATGCCCATTAATATTCCATAGCCAATTTGCTGATTAATATGCCACAATTAGTATGCCCATTAATATGCCACAATTAGTATGCCCAATAACATGCCACAATTTATTTCCCCAATATTAAGCCACTATTAGTATGCCCACTAATATGCCACAATTATTATGCACAATAATATGCCACTGTTGGTATGCCCAATAATATGTCACAATTAATATTCCCAATAATATGCAACTATTAGTATGCCCACTAAAATTCCATAACTAATATTCCCAATAATATGCCACTATTAGTATGCCCACTATAATGCCATAATTAATATTACCAATAGTATGTCACTATTGGAATGCTCACTAATATTCCACAATTAATATGCCCACTAAAATGCCACAATAATTTGCCCAATAATATGCCGCATTGAATATGCCCACTAAAATGCCACAATTAATATGCCCAATAATATGTCACAATTAATATGCCCACTAAAATGCCACAATTAATATGCCCAATAATATGCCACTATTGGTATGCCCACTAAAATGCCACAATTAATATGCCCAATAATAAGCCACAATTAATATGCCCACTAAAATGCCACAACTAATATGCCCAGAAATATACCACAATTAATATGCCCACTAAAATGCCACAATTAATATGCCCAATAATATGCCACTATTGGTATGCCCACTAAAATGCCACAATTAATATGCCCAATAATATGCCACAATTAATATGCCCACTAAAATGACACAAATAATTTGCCCAATAATATGCCACAGTTAATATGCCCACTAAAATGCCACAATTAATATGCCCAATAATATGTCACAATTAATATGCCCACTAAAATGCCACAATTAATATGCCCAATAATATGCCACTATTGGTATGCCCACTAAAATGCCACAATTAATATGCCCAATAATATGCCACAATTAATATGCCCACTAAAATGCCACAACTAATATGCCCAGAAATATACCACAATTAATATGCCCACTAAAATGCCACAATTAATATGCCCAATAATATGCCACTATTGGTATGCCCACTAAAATGCCACAATTAATATGCCCAATAATATGCCACAATTAATATGCCCACTAAAATGACACAAATAATATGCCACTATTGGTATGCCCACTAATATTCCACATTCACATTCCCACTAATATGCCACACATAATATGCCCAATAAATAGCCACTAATAGACTGCCCCAAAAAAAACTGTTACCCCTCCCACCCCCCACCCCCCTTCCTCCCCGGTACTCACAACAACAAAAATAGACTGTTCTACACATGATCAAACTGTGTCTCACCATAAAAATGGGTATAAATTACCCATTAAAACATGTTTCAATTTGTTATCTTTCCTTCTCTGGTGCTTCTGGAATCATAAACTTTGCTTCAAATATTAGATGTACATGGAAAACAAAAAAAACATTTGAAACAAATATATACATAATTCACTATGCATTTCATGGGTATTTCACTTATAATATCACTGTCCCTTCCTCTGGCTGATGATGACTTTTGCAGAAACATATGTAACACCGGCATGGACTGGAAATGTTTTTATTAAACAAACATAAAATATGCTTGCAGGAAATGATTGGTAACTCACACAGGTAACTCCCAAAATATGGTGGGCCCCAGTGCATTTCACCCATGCAGGGTGGTGTGGCCACAAATATTCATGCAGAACATGTTGGCACTATAGTTATGGGCAGGTTAATGTGAGCACCAGAAAGGTATCTACAGGCACAGAGAGACAATCTATTTTTCTAAAGTTTAAGGATCTGTTGTTTACAATAAAACATCTTCTTCCTGTAACAGGTTTTATTGTGAAATGTAAGAGAGGCAGGTTTCCTCATATGCAGTGTGGGAACAAGGAAGCCTGACAGTACCTTAGATAAGATGTGGAGGTATTTTGGTTTACAGCTGTGGTGAAATATGCTGGTTGATTTAGACTGTTGATCTCACAAGCAATATTTCATCCTTTTTCTTTTCTCTTGTTATGAACACAGTTCCGTGTAGGTTAAAAAAAAAAATCACATTTCCTGGATATTTCAAGAGAAGTCTTTCCCTTTCTGAGCCCCTAACCTCCTCTATCCCAATTCTTAATGATTATATTTTAACTCTAAAACAGTGAGAGCAAGTTTGAACACTTTAAACATTAAACTTTGCAAATTAGAATATTAAAATAGAGTGTTGTATGTGAGCAGCATACTCTAGCATTCTCTACTTGAAATGTGAAGCAATATTCAGGTACCAGTGGCGGATCCTCCATATGTGCGGAGCAGCCGCGCTGTGTATTTCTGGGGTTTGTGTGCTCCGAACAGAGAGCCGGGAGACAGACGGCAGCTGCGAATTCGGCAACATGGTCACTCACTCTGTTGCCAATTCGACAAGTACTAAAAGTATTTGAATTTTCATGAACTTTTAGTGCTTGTCGAATTGGCAACAGAGTGAGTGACTATGTTGCCGAATTTGTAGCTGCTGCCGGCATCTCAGATGTAACTCGTGTATTTCCAGCGGTTTGTGTGCTGGCTGTTCGCAGCACACAACCCCCCGGAAATACGCAAGAGACGTCGTGCCTCCGAGTGACAGGCGTGCTCCGGACTGGCAGCATGCATGTCACTCAGGAGCATGATACGCCCCTGTCTGGTACTTCTCCTGAGACCTCACCAACAGCTAAAAACAGTAATAACTGGCTTCTAGACCTCAAGCAGTGGCCATGGCTGACTAAGTCTCAGGAGGAGTTAAAGTACAAGTGAAGAGCTTTAGGCAGTGACCCCTGGACTAGATAATGTATGACTAGCTCTCTACATGGTTCCCATGGAAATATCTAAATCTGGTTTTAATCCTTTCTCTCTGCTAGGTTACAAAGAGGTTCTCAAAATATACTCTCATCTTCACCCATGTCTTTATTATGTGGAGAGCAGCAGGCTGTTTATTTCCCCTTCCATTCTTTTCCATATCCATCCTACATCTAGTAATACATGGTGGAAGACATGGGGCCTATTCACTAAAAGGTGAGTTGAGATGAGATGAACATTTCAACTCACCAGTTTAGCTGTTCACTGGTGAGTTTGCTTAGTGAGGGAAACTCTTTCATGTATCTAGAACTAAAATTTGGTGACTCTGCTAGTCTGGACGTCATCATTGCATTGTAACAGCTGGGAGTAGATTTTTCACCTCTAATGGGAGCAAAGGTTGCAGACAATTGGCTATCTGCCTTTTTTCCATGTTTGTCTAGCAAGAAGCTGGGAGTAAGTCCTCGAACACAATTTTGTGTGTCACAGAGTGTAAAAAAGGAAGGTCTATGTGCATTATCAGGTTCAAACATAATGCTTAAGCTGAAATTCATGTTTTATCTTAATGCCTTTGCAACATTGGATATCAATAAATCTATGCCACAGAAATTTCCCCTGGCATTCAATACAATACAACAAAGACTAGGTATGTAAGTAAAAAACATTTTAAATTAAAATCCAACGGTCACCGAAAGCAAGGGAACATTTAGCGGAAGACACAGCTAATTAAATGTCTGAAATATGTAAGGTTATTGCCTATTAATACTGAGCGTTTCATGTGTGTGAGGCTGTTATCAAAGGACCATTCAAGGCCAAAATTAAAAACAAACAAACTTATGAATGCATCTTAAATCTGACATTTACAAAAAATGTGATCTTTAAAAAAATTTAAAGCATTTTAATGTATTTATCTTGGACTTGCATATCTCCAATTTTTGAATTCTTCTACTGGATCATGCTTTAATTCGTGATGTAACACAGACAGTTTAAACACAATAAGAGTCTTCCGGTTAGTGGCCACACTGTGCCCATCTGATGTATGTAAAGAAAATATTTAATACAACCCTTTAAGAGAAGTATTGCCTTTATTAATAACCACGGCAGGAAAATAACATTGTTTCACGGCAGGGGAAACATCAATACCATCCTTTCCTCCGTGCTGGTTTATTGTCATAATTTCTACAATAGCACATTTTTGAAAATGGTAGTCTTCCTCTGGAAAACACCTGTTTTAGCTAGGGCCTGGGAAATGGCACTATCTTCATATGTCTACATATTTATTTAAACTGGAATCTACTTACTGAAAGACTCTGGGGGCTATTCACTAAAAGGTGAGCTGCAGGTGAGTTGAGTTGAGGTGAGATGAACATTTCATCTTACCAATGTACACTGTGCAGGGACAAACATGGTGAGTTTCCCCCACTAAGCAAACTCACCAGATTTCTCCCTAATTTCTCCTATAATGTATAGCTAAATTGGAGATCTCACCTCAACTCAACTTCAGCTGACATTTCAGTGAATAGCCTCTTAAGTCTCTTGGTCTAGCATCCATTATCTGCGTGCAAATCTGGGTGCTGGGGTAAATCATGTGGGTGCAAATCTGGGTGCTGGGGTAAGTCATGTGAATGCAAATCTGGGTGCTGGAGCAAGTCCTGAGTGCAAATATCAATGCTGGGGCAAGTGCATTGTGGGTGCTGGGATTAGTCTTGTAAGTGCAATTTGGATTCAGGGGCGCAAGCCTTGTGAGCCCAATCTGGGTTCTGAGGCAAGTCATGTGAGTGCAATCTGGGTGCAGGGGTAAATTCTGGATCCAATCTAGGTACTGGGTAAATCCTGGGTGCAATGTAGAGATAGTTGTTTTAGCCAGCTTTTGAAATCTTTATAGTGTATTTTGTGATCTGACATCTCTTGCGTCTGTTCACAGTGCAGCACTACAGAATATGCTATTTAAATAAACTTAAATAATCAGAATGGAAAGCAATAGAGAAACCACACTGTTAGGCACATTGAATACAATTATTCCATCTACACACATTTTATAATAACAAGCTTTAAACTTGTGTTTGGAGAGAATGTACAATATGTCTGCCAATATACATAAACAACAACATAATGTTCTGTCAGAAAATGAAAGCCACTCTCAAAATGCAGACTTACTCTATAATAACTTTTGCTTTAGACATCTTAAAACAGTTGGAGTGGCTGTCTCTTTAATCGAATTAGTCTGTTTAATCCATACTTCACACATTCTCTTCCTTGCACACAGATTTACTGTTCTGTGATAAGATGTGATGGGATAGCAGCTTTCTTCACACTTTATTAACTTCATACAGTCTTATTTTGTTTTAACAGTTATCAAGTTGTATTACAATAATGACCTTCCTTAATGGTTTACATATCAAGCTTAACGTTTAAACACATCCAGTGAAAACACTAATGTGACCTTCGCCAGGACATACTTGAAAACAAGAGAAATCTCAATGTATCCCTCCTGGTAAAATACTTTATAAAAAGCATAGCTTTAGCAACTGTGGCAGTAGGAATAACCCGTGTGAGCATTAACCATTACACAAGTCTTCCCCAAATCCAGCCTCCAAATCTTTCCAACAACCCTTTCAGGATTTTTACAAAAATACCCACATTGCTTAATTGGCATAAAAAAAATGGATCTTTCAGGATAATTTGTATTATTTTGAATATGAGTATTAGCAAATTATGCAGCTATGTACAATATAACAGGGTCACAATGAAGTGGACAGACAATGAAACATTACATATGATGCATATAAGTACTTATGGATACAGACATATCCAGTATGTGTAGGATATTGAGGATGAGAGAGACAGTAAGTGAAGGGACAGAATTAGAAAATTATCTGATGTGAGAGTGTTTAAAGCTGTGACATTGGGGTGACAGTTTTATAACAGGTGCAGATGTCAGGGGATACAAGAAAAGTGCCATTTTTGCATTTGCATAAGATCACAGTGTGTATCCGTTAGGTTGGGTTGTCAGTAACAGATAGGTTTATGGTCTATTGATTTAGTGTAAAGTTTACTAGGGTGACAAATCTCCTTTCAAGCTCTTCATCTTCCTTTATTTGCTCAATGAATGCTGAATTCAATGAGCACTGTACTCGTGGTACCTTCAAGTTGCTTCTGAGTTACCCGAGGGTTTAGCTTTGCTAAAATTTAATGGCAAGTTCATAAAACTTAAATAACATTCCATCACCAAAAATAAGATGTAAGGAAGATGGCCAAACGATCACCTTAAGTAACCTCTTTTTAGATTTCTACCCATCTGTCCAGTTGAACTAGTGCTCTTGACAGTGTCCAGAGTGCACATCAAATCAGTTCATTTGCAGTTCAGCCATTCAGCGTCATATTCTGGAACTCTTTACCCCTTTTATTTAATATACCTAAACACTATTGACTTTAAAAAATGTTATACATATTTGAAAGCCCTTACAGAGGGAGAAAATCACTAAAAATAACACAAATTATTATTTTACGATTTTTGAAAGGTACGAAACCAAGCCAAACTACCTGTGTAGCTTTAGATCAGTTAACATGGCTCCAAACTAGTGCATGTGTTTCTTCTAAGAATACCCAGGGCTAAGATTAATTTATTCCATGTTAAAAATAAACCTAGAATACACCTGGCCTTTCATTCTCAATTGTCAGCGGAAGGCATTATATACCTAAAAAGAAGAAATAATTCAGTCAGTTGCTTATGCCATGGTGAAAGGGTTTACCTGCTTGGTGACCATATTGTATGCATATGCCGTAGTATAAGTATTAACTGAAAATTGACTTATTTAAAAATCCATAGTTGTATATTATTTGTGTTTCAGAGCAGGTGAGTTTTGATAAATACTTCAGTAAAAGACAATTGTTTGAGTGACGTTCTGAATAGGAGATTCCGGCCCACCTGACTGGAGTCAGATAGTAAACAGACTAAGGCCTGAGGGGAGTCTTTATAGGATGGCGACAGGAAATCCACCTGCCCACGCACACACAATGCCCAATTAGAGGACGGCAGATGGTTCCTTTTTATAATGATATAACATTCTGGATTACTATGACACCTTTAGGTACATGCATCTATTTTTTTTTTTTTTAGAAAAGACGTGTTCTGTACAGAATTTATCCTTTCTTTCTTACAGAATAATGTTTTAACTCAGACTAAATGATAAATAAGAGTGGCCATGCCATTTGACCAGACTGAATAATTCATTAGCCCAGATATGTGAATTGTTATTAGAAAGATAAAATCTGAAGAAATTCCCCATCCCATAAAAGTGAGGGAAGGAGAGTCAGCACCCAGAATGCAAGCAACAATGTCTGTGAGGGTACTTCTAATCCTAAAATTTTTTATTAACAACACAAGCTAAACCCTATCCCATACCCTACACACCCAGTATGACAAAACAATACTTTAAAATAACAATATTAGCAAACAACTAATATGAGAAAGACATGGGTAGCCAAATGATAAAGTTCAGTTCACATCAGCTATAAATATATGAAGTCCTAACAGGACATCTGGCCACATCCAAGTAGACAACAGCTCTCCTTTGAAGGTGTAGCAATCTTCTATGTATCCCAATGCCTAAGCGAAACCATTACTTACTTGTGTAGGTCTGTTTTAGCAATATATAGCTTGACTGCACCTCATATTTAAAAAATCCAGCTCTGCAATACGTATCAACCACAATATAGATAATAATGAATAGATGCTGAATGTCTTAGGAAATAGAGGGTTCTGTTCAATGTACTAAGTTAATTTCTCCATGATCATTGAATAGCATATACAGTAATAGCACATTTTGAATTAAAAGCCCCGCTATAACCAGGTTTTAAATAGAACCCAATATTCTGTACCAGAAATCTCCATGTTAAAATTATCATCTTGACTTGCAAAAACAAACTCTGGGACAAATTGCCACAACACAGGTGCTAAATTTACTGAAACCTTTTGACTATCTCAAAATGAAGAAAACTATCCACAAATTAAAACACTGGGGGGAATTAAAATCAGATGCCCAGTTGAGTCAACAGAGCCTTATTACAGGCCAACCATTAATTTAATGATGAAAAAGTGGTTAATGTTTTTAACATATTTCTGTATTTTGTTGTTATTTTGCACTAAAAATGTTAAGTAAATCTTCCATTTCCATGGGTTTATATGATTTGGAAACACGTTTAAATTTGCATTTTTGGAACATTATGCATCTGGCCCCATTGGATTTCTTTCATGCATACTATTTTAGATTACATTGTGGGCCATAATAACCAATGCCAAAAAAATGTATTTAATTATGAAATACAAAACACTCTAAGTATATATTCTTTCTGTGTCCTCAGTACACAAGGGTAGAGTGGCAGTGTCTAGCAGACAAAATTGGCAATTAATATATCTGTTTTTAACTGAATAGTGTGTTAATTATTAATGGTTTTTTCTTGCATGTAATGTGATAATTGCTTTTCAGACTGTGCAGCCAAATGACTATTTGTATAGATCAGTAGAGATCAGGTTGTACAGAACCTTCTTGGAAGCTTCTTGTGCCTTAATTATTGATCTCCCTTAAGGGGAAAGTATCACGGGGGGAACAAATTCTCTTTAATCGAGAAAAGATAACTAGAAAATATGGTATGTTCCTTTTGTGTACATTATACTTTGTTTGGTGACCTGAATCCTCCCATTGTTTCTAAAATGTAGACAAACGACTCTTTGCTGTTCTCTGAATGAGTTTGTTCAACCCAATCCCTATATATATGTATATTCGTCCAGTTAAAAAAGTAATACAGTAATGTACAATATGCACAAAAACCCTGCTTTGTGGTCCAATCTCATGTCATATAGTATTTTTCGCTTATGTGTCTAAGAGTATTTTGTTACAATTGTTTACTTATTATTCTATACATATTGGACATTACAGTATGATTTTTGTCATTATACTTTTTTTGACATATGTCTACACTATATCCAGGTTAGTTCAATGTCAGGTTGTGAAATCTATAGTCAGTTTGGCAGAAATAGGCAGGGTAGCTTTTAAAGTGAATTTGCATAATCCCGTGAGGTGAGGCAGCAGAGTTCTATTTATCAGTCAGAAACCCTAAATCATTGATTCTTTTTTTTTTTTTTTTTTGTAAATCAGTTTTAATTAGAGGTTTTTCAGTTTAAGGAGTGAATTGGTGAAATGTGTTGTGAATCACTTTCCAAAAGGGAGTGATAAGTGGGCACTGCCACCATATGTGGAGTTCTTTTATTGTTCAGAATAGGAAAAATGAGAGTGCTAATAAAAATAAATGGAAACATAATGAATTGACAAGGTGTTAATAGATGTGTTGGAGAAATTCTCCAACTTGCCCATTTTTTAATCTTCACTACAAATGAATTATCTTTCTCTTTCCTACTCAGTTCACATTCTTTGTACTTTTCAGAACTGATTTGAAAAAAAGACAACACTGCAAGTAAAAAAAATCTAATTATTAAAACGGTTTGTAAATCTATACTTCTCCTTTAAAGACTTGAACTTCAACAATTTGCTATTGTATTTCCATCCGTGAATAAGGTGTAATAAGCATAATGACATAGGGATATGATAGTTGACATTAGGTTAACATCAGATAATTCACTAGAAAACCTATTTGTACAGTACATCAAGGCTTTAACATAAGGTGTTTGGAAGGCTATTTTTCACATAATGGAGGGTAATTGTAAAAAGCAGACAGTTGTGAAGAACAATAATATTAAAAATCTATTTTGTGAGATACAGTAAACTGCATTATGCCATCTATTTTCACATTAAATGCTGCTAAGCTAAGAATTATTTTACACTGAACAATTTCCAGCGATTCTTTTCTTTTTCTCAGGATTTTTAGAGGCTAGTAAAAGGCTGACATGTTTTGTACTATCTCAGCTGTCTGAATAGAACCAACACGAATACAGAGTAATTCCTGATTTTTATTAACTCAGGTCATGCATTCATTAAGGTCATGTACCCGAGACTTGTTATTGTTTCTATTTTGTTTCTTCTGTTAACTTCTGCATTTGCTTCATTTTCTTTTTGTGGCTTTACTTGTAAACAGACCATGATGTAACTTTTATATTACATAAGATATGATGTGATCAGACTTAAAAAACTGACCCTTTGCTGCAAATGTAGCTACCGTATTTGCTAGCAGAAAGACTTGCTATGAGACATCAAAACCCAGTCATTAATGTAATGATAGACAGCTTGAGAAACTGAAACTGCTGCTGTGGATTCCAACTCCCATTGGCACAACCGTACAAATGTTGACTAAATTAACCCATATTTTCTTTCTTACGTAGCTTCACATAAACTTATCAGCTAACAGTATGATCTCGTGCCTAATATTGTGTAGGTCTGCTTTTGACGACAAAACAGCCCTGACCCGTTGGGCATGAACTCTACTATAACTCTGAAGGTGTGCTGTGGTATCTGGAACCAAGATGTTAGCAGCACAGCCTTTAAGTCCTGTAAATTGTGAGGTGGGGAGTCCCGGGATTGGACTTGTTTGTCCAGCACATCCCACGGATACTCGATTGGATTGAGATCTGGGGAATTTGGAGGCCAAGCCAACACCTTGAACTCTTTGTTGAGTTCCTCAAACCATTCCTGGACCATTTTTGCTTAGTGGCAGGGTGCATTTTCCTGCTGAAAAAGGCCAATGCCAACAGGGAATATGGTTTCCATGAAAGGGTGTACATGGTATGTAACAAATGCTTAGGTAGGTGGTACATGTCAAAGTAACATCCACATGAATGGCAAGACCCAAGGCTTCCCAGCAGAACATTGGCCAAAGCATCACATTGCCTCTGCCCACTTGCCACTGTCAGTGGTCAAAATGTTGTAACTGGTTGGTATATGTGTAATAACCTTCCATATCTCATCAACTCTTCCACTAATCAGGAATCACAGAAAATATCTGCCTCATGGCACCAAAAACCAAGATCGATTTAACGTACACTGTAAAAATAAATGTGACTGTAAAAAAATATGCAAGAATGGAGAAAATCAGAGAAATATACTATCGTTCAAAACTTTGGGGTAACTTAGCAATTTACATGTCTCCTTCAAGACATAGGAAAATACAGTCAAGGTGAGAAATAATGATTAAGATTTGGTGGGTTGCAGGGGCGTTGCTAGGTCTTCGGATGATCTGGGGCTAGAGCCCAGATGAGCTCGGTCACACACAGGGGCGTACCTAGAGCATTTGGCACCAGGGCGGACCCTGAGTGTTGCACCCCCCCCCCCCACCCCATAATAAAAATGTAAGAAAACACCCACAAATTTTTCAGTGTTTGAAAATTGTACAATTATAGATACCAGGAATATTGTGCCACTCAGAACCCAGTAATATTGTGCCAGTCAGATACCAGTAATATTGTGCCTTTCAGATACCAGTAATATTGTGCCAGTCAGATACCAGGAATAGTGTGCCATTCAGAGCCCAGTAATATTGTGCCAGTCAGATACCAGGAATATTGTGTCATTCAGAGCCCAGTAATAGTGTGCCAGTCAGATGCCTGTAATATTTTGCCAGTCAGAGCCCAGTAATAGTGTGCCAGTCAGAACCCAGTAATATTGTGCCACTCAGAACCCAGTAATATTGTGCCACTCAGAGCCCAGGAATATTGTGCCAATCATAGCCCAGTAATATTGTGCCACTCAGAACCCAGTAATATTGTGCCACTCAGAGCCCAGGAATATTGTACCATTCAGAGCCCAGTAATATTGTGCCACTCAGAACCCAGTAATATTGTGCCACTCAGAACCCAGTAATATTGTGGCAATCATAGCCCAAGAATATTGTGCCACTCAGAACCCAGTAATATTGTGCCAATCATAGCCCAAGAATATTGTGCCACTCAGAACCCAGTAATATTGTGCCAATCATAGCCCAAGAATATTGTGCCACTCAGAACCCAGTAATATTGTGCCAATCATAGCCCAAGAATATTGTGCCAGTCAGAACCAAGTAATATTGTGCCAATCATAGCCCAGTAATATTGTGCCACTCAGAACCCAGTAATATTGTGCCAATCATAGCCCAGTAATATTGTGCCATTCAGAACCCAGTAATATTGTGCCAATCATAGCCCAAGAATATTGTGCCACTCAGAACCCGGTAATATTGTGCCAATCATAGCCCAAGAATATTGTGCCACTCAGAACCCAGTAATATTGTGCCACTCAGAACCCAGTAATATTGTGCCAATCATAGCCCAGTAATATTGTGCCACTCAGAACCCAGTAATATTGTGCCAATCATAGCCCAGTAATATTGTGCCATTCAGAACCCAGTAATATTGTGCCAATCATAGCCCAGTAATATTGTGCCATTCAGAACCCAGTAATATTGTGCCAATCATAGCCCAAGAATATTGTGCCACTCAGAACCCAGTAATATTGTGCCAATCATAGCCCAAGAATATTGTGCCACTCAGAACCCAGTAATATTGTGCCACTCAGAACCCAGTAATATTGTGCCAATCATAGCCCAAGAATATTGTGCCACTCAGAACCCAGTAATATTGTGCCAATCATAGCCCAAGAATATTGTGCCACTCAGAACCCAGTAATATTGTGCCACTCAGAACCCAGTAATATTGTGCCACTCAGAACCCAGTAATATTGTGCCACTCAGAACCCAGTAATATTGTGCCAATCATAGCCCAAGAATATTGTGCCACTCAGAACCCAGTAATATTGTGCCAATCATAGCCCAAGAATATTGTGCCACTCAGAACCCAGTAATATTGTGCCAATCATAGCCCAGTAATATTGTGCCAATCAGAACCCAGTAATATTGTGCCAATCATAGCCCAAGAATATTGTGCCAGTCAGAACCAAGTAATATTGTGCCAATCATAGCCCAGTAATATTGTGCCACTCAGAACCCAGTAATATTGTGCCAATCATAGCCCAGTAATATTGTGCCATTCAGAACCCAGTAATATTGTGCCAATCATAGCCCAGTAATATTGTGCCATTCAGAACCCAGTAATATTGTGCCAATCATAGCCCAAGAATATTGTGCCACTCAGAACCCAGTAATATTGTGCCAATCATAGCCCAAGAATATTGTGCCACTCAGAACCCAGTAATATTGTGCCACTCAGAACCCAGTAATATTGTGCCAATCATAGCCCAGTAATATTGTGCCACTCAGAACCCAGTAATATTGTGCCAATCATAGCCCAGTAATATTGTGCCATTCAGAACCCAGTAATATTGTGCCAATCATAGCCCAGTAATATTGTGCCATTCAGAACCCAGTAATATTGTGCCAATCATAGCCCAAGAATATTGTGCCACTCAGAACCCAGTAATATTGTGCCAATCATAGCCCAAGAATATTGTGCCACTCAGAACCCAGTAATATTGTGCCACTCAGAACCCAGTAATATTGTGCCAATCATAGCCCAAGAATATTGTGCCACTCAGAACCCAGTAATATTGTGCCAATCATAGCCCAAGAATATTGTGCCACTCAGAACCCAGTAATATTGTGCCACTCAGAACCCAGTAATATTGTGCCACTCAGAACCCAGTAATATTGTGCCAATCATAGCCCAAGAATATTGTGCCACTCAGAACCCAGTAATATTGTGCCAATCATAGCCCAAGAATATTGTGCCACTCAGAACCCAGTAATATTGTGCCAATCATAGCCCAGTAATATTGTGCCAATCAGAACCCAGTAATATTGTGCCAATCATAGCCCAAGAATATTGTGCCACTCAGAACCCAGTAATACCCACACACACCTAGACACCCATACACAGGCAAAATTTTTTTTTTTTTTTACTTACCTTACACTTGGTCCGTCATCCAGGACCTTCTGCCGGATGTCCGTCCACCTGACATCCGGCAAGCAGCTGACACAGCGCGACGGGGGCGGAGCTTGCACCCGTCGCGCTGTGATCTCTATGGCCAGGAGGAGAGGCTAGGGAGCGAGCTCCCTATAGCAGCCTCTCCTCCCGATCGGCCCTCACCCCCGCGTGAGGTTAATCCTCCGATTCTGGGACTATGTCCCAGACGGAGGAAAGCTCACCGGGGGATTTTTTTTTTTTATATTTATAGCCCTGGAGTCTCGGGGCTAAAGAATACTTTAGCCCCAGAGTCTCCATTCGGGGCTATGAAGGGGGGACTCGGGGCTATAGCCCCAGTAGCCCACCCCTAGCGACGCCTCTGGTGGGTTGTATTGGTTCTTTAGTCCGCACAACGGTTTCAGTGCATACTATATATACAGTAACCAGAGTATTTTGCACCCATTCCCCATGTTCCACACCCTCATCCATCCTGTTTCTCTGGTTGTAAAGACTATAGTATTTTGTTGATAAAGATAATTACATTTTTATGAATAAACACTTATTGCAATAGAAAAGAATAACTGGTGACAAATTTATGAATGTCTTATGAAGTTATGAACAATAAAACCATAGATCCAAGTGCCCTTCTGGGAGTCTTCAGGCTGTTAGAAGACTTAAAAAATAAATTACTTTATAAATTCCAATATCAGCAACCTGAACATAGAAATCACAGTAGCCTTCTCCTAACCCACAATGGCCCTGTATAAATCAAGAAATGTCATACAAAGCCTAAATGTGTTGGCATAGGACACCCCATAGACTCCATCAAATCTTCCACACTTTCCCAGACCTGGAGATGTGATGACACACTGACAGACACATACCACATCTGGTGGCTCTGCCCAAAGATCCAGATTTACTGGACTCAGATACATAACATATTAGCCAAGATAACATCACCCACTACAGACTCTGGAAGCTGTGCTATCATACCAAACCCCAACACCATCATGCTCTACAGAACCTACTTAGTCCACCACCTACTGAATGCAGCTAACTTGCTCATCCCAGCTTACTGGATGCAACCGAACACCCCCTCAAGTAATGTTTAACCCGAGTTAATAATACCTACAAAAACAAAAATAAAAAAAAACATAGTCCTGAAAGCCTACCATCAAACTGATCAACATGGAGCCACATGGACACCATAGATAGACTTCCTAGAATCTACCTCTTTTACATCCCTTGAAATACAAGGAATGTTCCACCCTCTAGCCAAACCACACACAGACAACAAGGTGCATACCCTCCAGCCCTCATGGTTTAATACCCCAGTTATCTGTTACCCTATAAGCTCTAGTTAAGCAAAAGATGTTACCAACACTACTGCATATTAGATTGTATATATACCAATGGGACACATGTGTTACTAGGTACTGCTACATTTCAGTAAACCTGAAAATCGCAATAAATCCTTTAAAAAGAAAACCAAAATTTATTTCAACAATCTTTTAACTTTGCAAGATTTTTAAGCATCAAGGTGGTCCAAAAATTTGTCAAAATAAATTCTTGAAGACAGTTCATTTTATACTGACAGTACAGCTAAGTTTGAAAGCCTCGTTTGACCCATCATAGAAGTATGACTTTATGAGGTTGAGCTTTGAAAAACTCCACTCACAACTGGCTACAGAAGCTCCAACTATTAAAAATATTTTAAGCAAGACAGATATGTTGGTAAAACTTTCACACAAAGAAAGCTTCAAAAAGCCCCATCCTCTAATCTCATAATCCAGTTCTGGTGTAGCTGACTTAAAAGTTGCAAGCTGTCTTTGTAACTGTTTGATTTCTTCCAGCATCTCGGCAGTGTTCAGCTCTCGGTACACAGAGCAGACAAGCTCTATTTGATTGCAATTATACGGATCTTTGTCGGCAGCACAAAAACACTCAAAAACCCATGTCAGCTATCTTTTTCCCCAGATATTTGCTTTCACCAGAGAATTTGTCTCTCTCACGATATGAGCAGAATTCAAAATTGCTGATAAAGAGTTTTTTATTTACCTTCTTTTGGCTAAGCATGGAATAAGAAAAGGGTTGAACTTTATGGACGCAAGTTATTTTTCAACATATACTTCTATGTAAGCATAGTAGTAGTGGGCATACAAATATTTATTAGGGCCGCAGGACTGCTACAAGTGAAGTTGGCCTGTGCCTGTGTGAGGGGCACAGACAAAGCAGGCAGCAGCAGGAATACCCCCTCCCCTGCAATGAGGTAATATAGCAGGTAGGAGGGACACGTTATCAAAGACTAATGCATTTGTTCCCCTTTTAAATCCCCCCAGAACTGCTGGTTTGTATGTAACTGTGTGTGCTTGACTGTCTATTTGTGTGTGTTTGAGAGAGACTATCTGTGTGTATGTGTGAGAGAGACTGTGTGTGTGTATGTGTGTATGTGACAGTGTGTGAGAGAATTTCTGTGTGTGTGAGAGAGAGATTGTAGGTGTTTGTGTGAGAGAGACTGTCTCGCTGTGTGTGTGTGTCATGGCCCCAACATTTTTGGCTCCACCCACAGCTATGGCCATTTTTTTTTAGAGAAGGTGGCAACCTTACATACACACAATGTCTCTCACATACCACACACTGTCATATACACACAGTGTCTCACGGGCACACAGTGTCACATACACATTCAACATTTGCCCACTTTACATTTCAGGGAGGAGGGGAAGTTCAGCATCAATCCCGTGCCTGTTTTAATTTGTCACATTACAAACGGTATGGTGTCTTCATTAAAATACCCATTTAAAAGGTCAATGGATATTCTAATGAAGAACTACTCCTATTCCTTCTGTAGAGCACAATGAGGTTATCTTATTTTTACAACGGCATCCCCCTACCTAGAGACACTTAGAAGTGTGGGTGTGGGGGTAGGTAGGGAAACATTTTAATATTTATTTTCATTCGTTTTAGATTGACTGACTGTGGGCACTTGGACAGCCCTCAACACCATTTATTTAATGGGGGACAGGAGGACCTTTGGGTAGACCCTAGCCTCATTATTTTATTATTATAAGCCCTCAATCTCATATAATTAAGAGGGGAAGATGGGGGTCTTGTACAGCCCATTACCCCAAATGTTTCAGAAGGGAGGCTGGGGGCACTTGGGCAGCCCCGGACCCCATTGATTATTCGCTAAGGTGCTCGGCCCCATTCATTTATTAAGGGATCAGGTGCACTTTGCCATTCATTATGAGGGAAGTGGGAGCATTATCGCTCGGCCCCCGGTGTTAGGGGTACCGGAGGCATTTTGCCTGTCCTCACCCCTATTTGTATTAGGGACATCTTATGCATCCCCTCCCCTAATTATAGGGAGCCATGATGAGTGCATGCAAGAGATAGTGAATTTGTTGAGATGAGCTTTCATCCAAATAGACTCCATGGTGTCAGAAGTGCTGGGTTGAAAATTGAATACCCCAGAGTTCAGTGTGTCTGCTAAAGCTGGTTCCTTCTGCATGTGTTAGGCGAAGAAGCACTGGAAGTGTAGAATAACTTTGGGTGTCTAGATGGAGATAACCTGAAATTAAAGGGAACAATGGATAAGTTTAAAGAATATTGCATGCCTAAGAGGAATGTAAAATATGAAAGGACCTATACACAGAAGCCTGGAGAATCAATTGATCAGTATGTTACAGAAGTTAGAAGCTGCAGCAAAACATGTGAGTTTGGAGAGTTAACAAATTCTTTGATAAAAGACAGAATTGTATGTGGTATATACCAGATGATGTGCTGATGGAGAGGATGCTTAACGAGCATGATCTAAAACGGTAAAATGGCCTTAGAGAGTGAGTATGAGCAAAAGAGTAAAATAGAGAAAAAATAGATGCAACTAGCAAAAGGAAAAAGATTGGACATAGATAAAAGGCAAAAGCTTTGTAATCAGTGTGGAACTGACCATTCACCAAAGAAATGCCCTCCATATGGACAAAATGGTAATAAATGGGGTAAGACAAATCATTATGCATGCAAAGAGAAGCAGAGTAAAGTGCACATGCTGAATGAAAGAGCTGTCCAGGGAATGTATGTAGATACACTGCTACAAGATGAGCAAACACAAAACGATTGGTTCATTACCCTGAAGGTGCCATTTAAGTTAAATACTAGAGCTTAAGTTAATGTGATATCAGAAACTTTGTTCACAATGCTGAAGTCAAGACCGGCACTGCAGGATCCTGATATTGTTACAGGATACTCTGGTGCAAATATACCAGTGAAAGGTAATGTGTGGGACAAGTAACATACAAAAATGAAATGCACATGCTATCATTCATTGTGTCCCAAAGGATGTTCACACTATGTTAGGTGAGAGACTGACCATGTGAATTGATTATTAGTACTGGAAAGTGGAAATCATTCAGAATATTTCTGCTTTATGGAAGAATACAGTGACATATTCAAAGGATTTGGTTGTGTGCCAGGTGAACGCACCATCAGGATAGATAAAATACCGTATTTGCTCGATTATAAGATGACCCTGATTATAAGACGACCCCCCAAACTTTGGAATTTCCTTTAGGAAAAAAACTGAAAGCCTGAATATAAGACTACCCTATAGGAAAAAAGTTCAACTTGTATATATTCACATGTAAATTGCTTTTTTAATAAAAAAATGATGATATCAAAAAATGCATTTCTTGTTTTTATTTCCTTTTATGTGCCAAATTGCCAATGATGTCTCTCTCTTTCCCTTGCCCCCAGCTTTGTCTCTCTCCCCTCCCTTTGTCTCCCCCCACGCTCCCCTTGTCTCTGTCTCTTCCCCCCCTCCCTCCCCTTGTTTCTCTCTGCCCCCCGTGCAGACATCCCCCGGCTGCCCGATTCTCCCTGGTGGCTAGCGGGGCAGCGGAGGATGTCTGTGCTCATCGCGCAGACATTCCCTTGCTGTTAGAGAGGAGGATCCAGGTCCCCTGCAGCTCTTCGGGGACATGGTTCCATGTCTTATAGTCTGACCTCAATTTGAGGTCAGATTATAAGACGACCTCGATTATAATACAAGGGGTAATTTTCAGAATTATTTGGTCTTATAATTGAGCAAATACGGTAGTACCACTAGTAGCACATTCCTGCCAGGGTTGTCTATAATGCAGGGGAAATGGGGCAGCTGACCCAGGTCCAATTATTCCTGGGGGACCAAAGCAGCTGCCCCATGGGCCCACTGCCCGCAGCAACTGTTTTTAACTGTGTGTAATATCAGTGCCAAAATGGGAATATTAAAGGGACAGTCTAGTCCCCACACTTACTTTGGTGAAAGTTGAAGACTACTGCTTGTATACTGCACAGGCTTTTTTTCCAGTGTGATTTGATGCAGGCATTGTGCATAATTCACATTTTTAATATTTGACCCAAGTCCTCTTCCAGCGATTACTCTGTGTCAGGGTTCAACACTGACCTTCTGACTCATGCATTTAAAAGTCATTATTTATGTGCTTATATTCCTCCTGCCTCCTCTAGAGGTCTCCCTACCTTACTTTGCTTGTATTCCTTCCCCTCTGTTTGGTGTCAGGTGGGCTCGTTACCTTTTGCTCACACCCAGGTTAAATAGCTGCAGTTTCTGGCAAACAGTGCTTTTGCATTGAAGTTGGTGCCTGGTTTCTGGGAGCTGCTGCTTCTGTTCCTGATACTCTCCTTGAAGCCCATTTGTATTGTGACCTTGTCCAGGAACTGGGAATCTGACCCTGAGTGGCTCAACCATCTCAGTAGATGATTTTCAGTATCTCCTGAGACCCTTTGAGTACATCAAGATCTCTTCAGCTAAGTTATTCCATTTAAGCTACCCTTCTCCTTTCTCACCCTCTCTAGGGTGTTCCTGCTTAGTCACCCTCTCCAGGGTGTTCCTGCTTAGTCACCCTCTCCAGGGTGTTCCTGCTTAGTCACCCTCTCCAGGGTGTTCCTGCTTAGTCACCCTCTCCAGGGTGTTCCTGCTTAGTCACCCTCTCCAGGGTGTTCCTGCTTAGTCACCCTCTCCAGGGTGTTCCTGCTTAGTCACCCTCTCCAGGGTGTTCCTGCTTAGTCACCCTCTCCAGGGTGTTCCTGCTTAGTCACCCACTCCAGGGTGTTCCTGCTTAGTCACCCACTCCAGGGTGTTCCTGCTTAGTCACCCACTCCAGGGTGTTCCTGCTTAGTCACCCTTCTAAGGCCTCACCCCTACTTTTGCTTTGTCTTCAGTCCCTACTATAGCTCTTTGTTCTTACTGCAGTTCCTACTCCTACCCTTTTCCTATTCTGCAGTTCTTTGCTAAATTCCCTCTTGTCTCTCCTTCAGTCTCTATTCCAATAACTAGCTCTGTTTCTTTATCTGTTCTCCCTTTGCACTATATTTAACATGCAACCAGACACCTCCACTATCCCTGCACTTAAACTCCTACCTGACCCGGTAAAGGCCCCGACACTCTGCATGTATATTACAGGTGCTGCAGCACTAATTAAATAGACACTGAGCATTTACAGTTTTGTTTCATTTAGTCACCACCTGTGCTGCTGGAATAGCATGCATTGTGTGGAATCTAAGTAACACTGCCCATGCATTCATAGGATCTCTTTACAGTGCAACACATTGTCTGATGACATCAGAAGAGAAACAGGATATTCCATTATTTTGAATGGCATTATTGGTTCCTGCAGCAAAAAAAAAAAAAGGAATTTGACTTTTACTCAGCTAGTGTGGGCAGTCCTGGTTTCTTGCAAACTTCTGTTATATCACAATTTCAACTAGGTGTAAGTATTTTGAATTTTAAGCAATGCAAAATGTACAACATGCAGTTTAATGTACTTTGAAAGCACATTAATATGCATTTTGGGCACCAGTCAGTTTGAGCATCACTTAACCAGGTGAAAGGTAATGTATGTGTAAGCCAGTGAATATGGATAGACACATTTACCATAAATTTGCCTTGACCGTTTTTTTAAAAAGACTGATTTACAGCAGGCAAATGATTGTCATATGATAGTACAGAAGAGCATTATACAAAGACTTTCATATTTCATGGAGTGATTATAAAAGATTTGCTTTAATTCTAAATTATGGAAGGACCAGAGTCTGGTTTCAAATATTTTACTGGAAGTCCAGTATAATTTTGCTGTTCTGTTCAACCATTTAAGTACTAAACAAAGGAAATATTCTCCAACATAAGGACATTTTCCAAGTAAACAGTCATTGTTTTTTTTGTTTAATATTTGGCTTATTTCTTGTGTATAAGTCATATGCTGTAAATTCACCTGATCTATCCAGTAATGGCTGAGTGTATATCATGGGAGCTGTAGTCAACTACAACAAAGTTAATGTGTACTATAGACAACCAGTCTATAACTACAATTCCCATAGGTTCAGCTAGCAATATGGCTGGCTGCATTTTACAGGTTGAGTATCCCTTATCCAAAATGCTCGGGACCGGAAGCATTTCGGATAACGGATACTTACGCATGATAGATAATTTCAGCAGCACCAGCCCTCAAAATTATCTATATTACCTAAATTCAATGTGAGCAACACTGTATCCACACAACGACAGATGATCTGTTGTCGTGTGGAGTCCCTCCCGTCGCAGAGCTCTGGGAACTACCATATTTTTCGCTCCATAAGACGCACCTGAGCATAAGACGCACCTGAGCATAAGACGCACCTGAGCATAAGACGCACCTAGTTTTTAGACGAGGAAAACAAGAAAACCACTCAATATGCCTCAATTTAGCCACTCGATATGCCAGGATTTAGCCACTCAATATGCCAGGATTTAGCCATTTAATATGCCAGGATTTTGCCCCTCAGTATGCCAGGATTTAGGCATTTAATATGCCAGGATTTAGCCACTCAATATATCATGTAAAACAGTTACCTTCTATTCTCTCTTTCATGAATAAAGCTCTTAGTGCTTGTGCTATAGTCCCTTTCCCCCCCACCAACAGTTAGCTACTTTTCCTATAATAATCAACTAGCAATGTTGTATGCTCAGCATCATGGGTGCTGCAGTCAACAAAAGTTAATGTAGTGTAGTGTAGTTCTGAAATGCACAGTACACATTTTGAGGAATAACAACAAAGAAGGTAGTTAGAGGGTAGTAAAAAGTGATATATACTGGAGGATCTAGTCAGCACAGGGCCATTCTTTAGCAGTGGGCTCCCCTCGACCCAATTTTTCTAAAGTCGCATTATAAAAAACAGTATGTAAATGTAAACTTGTTAATATTATATAACTATTTTCATATCACATTTAACTATTTGTATATGTAATAAAAATGTTATTGAAAAATTGTATTTCTTATTTTTATTCCCTTTTTCTGCACCCACATTGCACCTAAAGGACTTAACACAACACCATACAGTACCAACAGCACTTGCCATGCACTTATATTGCACCCACAGCACTTGGCTTGTACTATTGCACGCACACAATTTGGCATGCCACAGTGTCAATTTTCCCCACAGAAAATACCACAGTGTCACTTTGTCCCACAGATCTGCCCCTGCAGAACAAGCCACAAGGTCACTTTCCCCCATGGTACAGGTTATTTTGTCCCAAAGAACATGCCACAGCATCACTTTGCCAATTAAAATAATCCACTGTCAGGTACCAATTAACATGCCAGACTTTGTCATTAACATTTGCAACAGTCAGTTTGCCTATAAAAATATGCCATCGTCTTTCCATTAAATATACCACAGCTTGCCCATTAATATGCCAGTGTTATTTTGCCATTAATATGCCACCACCAATTTGCCCATTAATATGCCAGTATTATTTTGCCATTAATATGCTAGTATTATTTTGCCATTGAAATGCCACTGCCAATTTGCCCATTTGTATGCCAGTATTATTTTGCCTTTAATAAGCTACAGCCCATTTGGCCAATAATATACCACCCTCCTCCCCCTTCCCAGTACTCACCTCCTGGAGGAGGGAAATACAGTCACGGATATGTTGGGGCCATTTGCAGCCACTTTAAGGAATTCGGCTGCTGCCACCGCAGCGTTAAGAGATTTGGCTTTAGCATCGCTGCCAGATGTAATATCTGGCACTTTTCCAGGAAGGAGGGCGATCTAGAGGCAGCAGTGTTCTGGGGGAAATGGTAAGGAAAGAGACTAAAGTATGGTACAGTGGTACAGACACTGAAGGATGGTACAGTGGTACAGACACTAAAGGATGGTACAGTGGAGGGGCCTACAAATAGTTGCTTGCCCTGGGTCCCATTGACATTAAATATTGTCCTTCTACAAAATTAAGTAGGGAAATACATTCTGTGTATATAGTTATACTCAATGTACACCAATCAATCCCAAATTGAATTCAGATCGGTATGGTAGCCGAACTGAATGAATCCCGAAATGCGGCTCCTCAGTATCCATGAATTTGGCTCCCAATCAGCTGTTTGGGCCATTTGGAAACCAAAGCATCAGAGGCCTTCGGATGGGAACATTTTTGATTTATAAAAATCATACAATTTCAGCTACCCAATATACTATGATCTCGCCAAATACATTTTGGATTCGGCCATGATAGCTGCATTTTTGCCATTTCCACTCTCCAGATCTGGTCCCACAACTTAAAACATACACCCCATACCCAGCCCCCATAATATACGTGGGGAGCCAACCAAAAGGAAAGGGTAGCCATGTTAGTAATAACATGATTCATGCTTTACACAATAAAAAATATCAGGAAATATCAGGAAAGTTTACAGGATCTTAACATATGTCGCTTTAAGAAACATCAATAGATACGATATAAACTAGAAGACCAATTAATTAACAACTGGTCACAACCACCAAGCTGTCACTATAGCCCAATACACCACTACTAAAATAAAGTTTGTTACAGTGTTAGGCGCTACTACAATTGCCCAAGTAATACTATTTGCAGCTGGTGGAAAATGACCTCTATTTTCCACTTCGGTGCACATGAAGAAGCCACGCTTAGCGAAACGCGTCTGACACTCCCCCTCTTCTCCGTGACTTCCGTATACGAATTCGGTTGAACAGCTGTTAAGGTGAATTCATTCCCCGACATTGTTTGGCGTCCGCAGCTATCCGAATTGCCATCCAGCACTTTTACCCTATTGCAGCCAGTAGGGTTTTCCTCATACAGCGCATTTGTGAGTTACTTGATCGTACTCACAACTTTTAAAGTAAGCCTTTTCTTTTTTATGTATTAAATACTGCTTGTATTATACTTCACTATAGTGGCGTTTTTTCTCCACATATTTGATAGGGTATATACATTCTGAGACGCAGTAACAAACCAATAAGAAGACCCACAGTGTCCATAGTTCCCTGAAAACTTCTGGGGATCTCCTTTCTTCACCAATTAAGAGAGAAGTATACTGCTCCTTTTTTGTGAGTATAACGCCTATCATCCACTACATCTATAGAAGATCTTTTTGAACAGAGAACACTATTGTATTTTTTCTGTTTGTATTCTGGGTACCTCCAAAATCAGTTGAGACCTTCAATCAAAACCAACTTGAATCCATCTGCTTTAAATAAAAGTATTGTTTTAGACATTCTTTTTTTCACTCTTCTTCAATAAAAATGTTTTAAATTTGCATTTATTCACTTAATTATCACAATACAGTTATACACCTGCCCTCCTTTCGTTCTTTGTATTTTGCAATACACCACTACTGCCACCACCTGCCTTCTCTTTCACCTTAGATGCTCATCTAACTTGGTCTGTAATTCCATTTTATGCTATGCACCTAGTGCTTGTTGGAACTATATAAATGTAATGTAATAAATAGAATCAAATGGTAATGGAGGAGAGTTAAAAAGTGAAAACTACCAGGACAGAGGTAAAGAAAGTATTACTTTACTTATGGGGAGGTGGACGGTGAAGGAGTTTAAGCATGAATGTATAAGTATAAGACGATCCTGGACATAAGACCAAAACAAGTCATCAAGAAGGCTTAGGGGAAAAAAATGCTTTATTCTATTACTAACTATATAGTTAACTGACCGAACAATTTTGTCATGGAATACAATTACAAAGTTGAGGTTATTTGAACGATTACATAAAATGTAGGCATCCCAAACAGAAATGATGCAAATAAAGCACCTTATTGAGCCCTCTGCTTGTATAGCACTATTCAGGGGGCAGACATCTTGGGTCAGATGGGTCAGATTTTCCTTCGTCTGACCCAAGATTTTAATCAACATGTCTGCTGGCTGATACAGCAATACGGAGCAAAATAAGGCACAATAAGGTACTTTATTTGCATTGTTTCATGAAAGCATTGCTATACCGACATTTTCAACCTTGACAAGTTCTTACACTATAGTGCTTATAATGTAATGTATCCTCTGGCACTGGCAACTGCTTTGGTGTGAGCTGGCTTGGGCATTCTATCAAGCATACCAAGTAAGGATTATTTTAACTGACCTAAGCTGAGCTAAGAATTAACAATTATAAAACGATGGTAATAAGTTTACCGTTTATTGCTAAACACAAGAAATACACACAGGGCTCTTGCTGAAATGTGTCACAAAAGAAACAGTTAGTGGAGAAAAACAGTTTCTTTGTGGTTTATTTCCTTGTCTTGTGCTATATTATACTAAATAACTCTAGGCCACAAACCACAGCATACAGAAAAGGTCAAGCTCATAAAACATTATCATGTGTTGTGAAAGACAAACAGCAGAGACATTTACAGGATGCCCAATACTTAGCAGAGACATTTACAGGATGCCCAACACAAAGATTCAGTTTGTGGCTCATATAGTAGGGTGTGTATAGGAGAAGGCAGAAACATTATATCTAATTCATTCTTTGAGATCTATTCAAAAAGTTAAATTGGCAAATTGGTGTCTTGTTGACTGGGATGGACTATTTTTGGTTAAAAACACAAAAGACAAGTGGAATACATTCAAAGGAAAACCACAAAAAATGTGTACATTTAAATGTATACCCTTTGGTAACAAATATAAAAGAAACAAACTAAAACCAATAAGGTTAACCAGTAAGCTAAATCAGTAATTAAATAAAAAATAATGTAGCATTCAAACATTATAAATCTGAGGGCTCAGCAAAGTCATTTGCAAAATATAGAGATGCTAACAAAGCATGTAAAAAAAGGTGATTCAATTAGATAAATAATTGCTAAGGTGAGCATGGGAAACCCACATAAATCTTTAAGTACATAAATGACAAAAAATAAAGGCTGATAATGTTGGGTCAATGTTATATGAAATGAGTGAGATGGTCAGTGGGGACAGAAAGAAAGAAAATATTTTACCAAGAAAGAACCGATGGACAAGGAAGCACGTGGCACAAGAAACGTGTTAAAACAATTAAATGGTGTTACGGTAGACAAAGCCCTAGAGCCAGATGGTATACACCCATGGGTACATATGAGCTAAGTAAGGCCCTGGCCAGACTGTTATTTTTGATTTTCAGTGATTCTTTTATTTTAGACATGATGTCTGCAGATTGGCATAAATGCAGATGTGGTGCCCATATTTAAAAAGGGATCAAAATCCCAGCCGGGCAAATACAGACCTGTAAGCTTGACATCTGTCTTGGGGAAACTGTTTGAAGGGTTGCTAAGGGAATATATTCAAGATTTCATCTTGAACAGGAATTTCATGGCTTTGTGAAAGGCAGCTCTTGTCAAACTAACGTAATGTCATGCCCCTCTAAACCTGCGATCCCAGTACTTTCTTCAGTTATCCAAGTTACTCCACGATCGCGGAGTAGGCCGAAGCCGGGGTCTGTAGTAGTGCAGAAACCAGGGCCTAAAGTTTGTATAAGTCCAGAGAACATCATCAAGAGTTTACCCCAAACAAGGGGGATCTATTTGCACTGTAGAGGGGAGGTAAGCCCTGTCTCTACCATTACCAAAGCACCAATAGTCTCCTGGCAAAGAAACAGAGAGGTATGTGCTAAGGAAGGACATCCAATCCAGTAGGGGGCTTGTCCAACAGAGGGGGGGAGTGGAGACCTACAGCACTATAAAAAACCCTCAAATGGTTACCACAGATCTCCAGTGTTCCAGAGCTTTGGTTCCTGTTCGTCCTTGGACTTCAGTTTCCTGTGAACTTATTTTTGCTGTGCTACAGTGTTTCTATTGGATTTTCTGTTACCTGACCTTTGGCTTTTCTCTCTTGCTTGAATTATCTACTGTTCTTGACCACTGCCTGTCTTGATCTATTGGCCTGTTCCTGACTCGGTTTTACCTTTTAATATTTTGTGCCACTCTCGTGCTCTTTTCCTTACCAGGGCGCTCTGCCTATATACATCCGTGGACCACCTGGTAAGGGTTACTGGCAAGAGATAGCATACCCTGCTCTTTGCTCCAAAACCCCAACCCTGACACGTAATTGCTTTCTATGAAGATGTGAGTGATAACATAGATATGGGTGATGTGCTAAAGCATTTGATATGGTTCCACACAAAAGGTTACTGTACAAATTGACTGAAATAGACTTAGGGCCAAACATTTGTGTGTGGATTGGCAACTGGCTGAAATACAGACTGCAAATAATACATGGTAAATAGGAAGTTCTCCAATCGGGCAGATGATGATGATGGTGATAAGTGACCTAAAGGATCTGTCCTGGGTCCTCTTCTTTTTAATTTGTTTATTAATGCTCTCCGAGTGGGCAAAAAGAGCCATGTCTCAGTGTTTGCCAATAACAAAAACTTACGTAGGGTAACACATTCTGAACTAGATGTGAATTCACTGCAAGAGGATTTGGACGAATTAGGTAACTGGGCAGGTAAATGGGAAATGAGATTCAATGTAGACAAATGTAACAATATGCATTTTGTGTATTATAATAAAAAATCCAACATATAGTTTAAATGGTGTTTCCTTGGGGAAATCTGCTAATAAAAAAAAGATTTGGGAGTAATTGTAGACAATAGACATAGCAGTAGTACACAGTGCCAGCTGGCGGCTGAAAAGGCCAATAAGATATTGATGTATTAAAAGGGGGATTAACTCATAGGAGAAAGATATTATTCTGTCTTTTTACAGGTCTATAGTAAGATCTCACTTTGAATATGCAGTTCAATTTTTTTTTTTTTATGGTATGGAATTCACTGTCTGAAGAGGTTGTGCTTGCAAATAAATTAGATGCCTTTAAAAGGGGCCCGGATACGTTTTTAATGCACCAAAACATAGAGTGCTATGTATTTTAGGCATTAGTGTTTATTTAACGCTTTTTAATCCAAATAAGGATTCTTTTATAGGCAGGCCTGTAAAAAACTGGCATCAGTCCATTGTTATGTCTATGGAGAAAGTAGCAAGGCCGATATTTTTCTAAAGAAAAGGTGGCAACCCTAGCCTAACCCCATTGTAAAAAAATACTTTATGGAAATTTGATCATGAACACTGCTTGAATTCAGCGAGGACAATGTCAGACAGTACTGCCATCCCATAACATTAAAAATGAACTAGACGTGACTATGACCATTTGATCACTTGTTAAAGCGACTCTGTTAACAAAACTACAACATATAGTCAAGCAATAAAGAAAATACAAAACTGAAAGTATCTATGGTTTTCACAATTGTACATGTAATGCAATCATGCTTTTTTATTCCAAATATATTAACAGGATGACATCATAAATTTGCATACCTGCGGCTAACGATGGCGATGTGCCGCATAATATGCTAATGTTTGACACAACCGCCTGAATGTGTTGCAACTGACTAGTCCACAAACTGGTGAAAAAGCTTCAATGACACATGAAGCCAGCCATGCCAGCACTGCCTACTAGCCACATTTAGATGAATTTATGGTTGAACTTAGCCGAATTTAAATACGTCCATCTCCACAATAAAGTGGAGGATGTAGTTGAAAAGATCATGCCCCTCTCCGCAGTACAGTGAAAAAAAATCAGCTAATGCACAGCAGATTCCAAAAGATGGTGAGAGAAGTTGTAAACAGCTGGACAATACAGAGGATCGTTTCAGTTATTGTGGATTTTGCAAGGTGACATAAGGGGACCACTAGACTCAGAGATCCTGGAGATCTCAGGATATGTGCCTGGGTCATATCCTTCCAAATTATTTTTTGAGCAGTTAGTGTGCCCTGCATACATGTGAATACATTTTTCTGATGCGTGAATTCACTAGTGTTGATAAATGTATCGCTAGCACAATGGAGTGAATGTGGAATGTGAATGAGTCTGGAGTGTTCTGTATGTGTTGGATTGTGCACAATTATGTATACATTGAATAATGCTGCTATTCTTCAGATTACTCAGTTCTGAGCATCACATATCCTGTTGATGGTGAATTTTGTAGACACTTCATCTCCATGGTTAACACCCCACATGATGCATTAGATTGAAGGGTCAGTAGCAACTGAAATTGGGTACCAGCACAGAAAAAGGGATATGATCAGAAATCAGAGAACCTAACTCCTTGTATGGACGTATCTACCCAGAAATATGGCTGGTCAGATAGTGATCTGTTCATAAACTGTATGTATGGCTCTTGTTATATTTTGCCCTGTATATACCACCTGGATTCTATAGTTATCTATAGGAATGAGACCCATTGGCGCTGGCACGCCAGTTTATGCATCCTTTTAGCACAACCAATCAAAACTCAGTTTTCAAAACAAATCTGAATTCATGAAACTGTACTCTCAGGACATATACCAATTAACAATGCTTTTTTCCACCTTATCATCTTTTGTGGATGGTAGATGGTGGTAGACAAGGTTTGGGGGTTGATAGTGTTAAGGTTTCGGTGCTGTTTTAAAAGAAACCTTTTTTTCTCCTTCACTGTGAGTTTCAGCTGTTGTTAACGACCAGCTCTTTTCAGTTACTGTTGCCACGGTTACTCACCTGGTTGCTATTAGCCAGCCCATTTGCTACTCAGTACAAGTATTTAAGCAGGTAGTTTTAGTAGCTCCCTTGCCCTGTTTCCGGCTTCCAAGTAAATTTCCTGTGTTTGCCCTGGCTTTGCTCACTTCCCTTCTGGTTCTGGACTACTGGCTTTGTTCTTGACTACACTGATCTCCGTTCTCCTGATTCCGGCTCGTCTTATTACCCGCTTTCGTTCATGACCTTGCCTCCTGGATTTTGTTTATGGACTATTTTTTTTAGCATTTTTCTATTATTAATAATGATTTTTTTGTATCTTACTTTCCGTCTCTGTCTGGTTCCTGATCCCTAACAGGCAGGCCCCAAAATATGTTTTTAATAGTGGATTTATATTAAGTCAATTCTCAGCTTTGCTAAAACTCATTAGACAGATGTCAGGAGTCTGCACTAGCTCTGAAAATTCCCTGTTATTCTGACACTCAGTGCCCCGACACAGCCCATGTATAGAGAATCAGGTGCTGGAAAAAAGCCCCCTATTCAGATTTTAGGATTTATCAAGCCTTGGAATAATAATCATGCAGAAGAGACATTTTTAAAAATTAGCATATTAATAACACTTAACTTGATGATTATACCCAAATTTCATACAACTATGAATTAAGTAATTGCCCATTTCTACAGATCATAAATAAGGCTTAAGTGAAATAAATTATTAAAATTCCTTACTGAAACTTTTTACCAATCTAAGCGCAGCAAATCACTGTGTGTGGTCACCAAGTGTTATTTGTTTAACATACAATACTAATGGTTTGTATAAAAAAAACATTTAAACTAACATTCTTTCACTGAAAACAAATGATTACAGTATAATGTAGAGTTAAAGGCTATCAACAGTTTCTGTTTTTTTTTTGTTTTTTTTAATTGAAGCATTGCTTAGAATTAAACACAATGAAGGGTTTGTTGGCATTAAAGGAACAGATGACTCATTTTTTTATGTAATGGAAAATTGTAGTAAATGAAGATTTTGATTCATTTTAAAATATTTAGAGTTTCTATGCAAAATGCTGTGTGGGGTAATTTACTGGCAGTGCATGGAGATCTCTGATTCCTGATTATCCTTAAACCTACAAGTCAGGATTGGCTCAGCATTTTCCCTCATTTTTCCACAGTGAGGTTTGGAGCCAGCTCTGATCATTTTGTTCTCAAACATTAAAGAAATATGTGACATAGACTGGTCGAGTTTGCTCAACCACAACATATTTAATTTAACTGCCTATGCCTCAATCCTGCAGAGATCCTATCCCAAGACCACCTATAAAGTAACATATATGAAACTAAATGGAAACACTATTACCCATAGAAGGTATGCAAGGGCACCTACTATAGCCAACTGTTTGATTGCTTTACATGGAAGCCTATGGCAGTACCACCTCCATGGCATCTAAATATTAGTAGGCTGGCTCCTGAATTGGTCTGTTTGCCTCTTAAAGTCTATAAACATTTATCTAGCCCTGGTTTAAAGTATGTTTTTCTCCATTTTAAAGACATATAAATCCAGCCACGAGCAGAAGGTGGCCAGATATAATTTTTCAACCTCAAAATATTGAAAAAGTGAGCAAATTAAGTAATCACAAGAAGGGAGGTAATATTTGTAAGGCTATTATAGTTGAGGGCAATATTCACTGAAATTAAAATGACAAATACCATTCTGTGATATATTTCAATAAATTTGAGTACAAGAAACAGCATAGGGATTATTTTTTTTTAGAAGAACTGTTCTTTGTATTTTAAGTGAGGGGTAGACTAACCCCACATTTCACAGAATTGTAACACATTACACATATTTAAACACATATCAAAAATACTATGAAAACAGGGGCAAGGAATTCTGCAAAGAAATTATTGCTACATTTTTAATATTTACAAAACATACAATATTAACATGGTACATATGGAATTTCAACATCAAGTCACAATCAAATAACAGTTGTATTTTTAAAAAAAAAAATGTACAAAAATATAACATCTCAAAAACTTTAAAATAAAATGTCAGACTAAGTGCCCCCAAAGTACCGCCGTAACAATTATATTAACAAGAGGTCTATTTAACAGCAACAATCATACACTGCATCCAGAAGTCTATTTACTAAAGGCTTGAAGAAAATAAAAGATGAGCTTTCTGAAGCATTATTAAACTGAGGAGTTTTTAAAGCAACGCGAGGCCTAATTTGGACATCAGGGACCCACAACAACTGGTAACCCAAAGAAAATTATGGGTTTCTTTGGTTTAGTTCTTAAGCCAGTTCTTCCATTGTTAATAGGGGTTGAGCTAATACAAGAAGAAGAGCATTTGTCAGATTCTTTGAGATTCTCAAACACAGAACTGTACAATATACAATTCTCCAGCTCTCACTGAACTACAACTCCCATAATGCTGAGGGAGCCAACATCATGGGAATTTTGTTGCTCAGCCCTGATCTACCTTCTGTCCATTTTTAGTGTTGCTATATACCTGAGCCAATAGTAAATAGAACCCTTTGTCTCACTGAGTAGGACAGATTCACTAAGTGATAAAAAAGCTGGACCACAAAAATAATCAACTTCCTTTTCCCTCTCAGTAAATCTACTATCTTAACTGCTTTGTTCACATCTCCAGCAGCAAATAGGTCAATGTATGATTTCATGTTCTTTTTTTCAGTAATACAGAAAATAATTCAGCATTTAAAAGGTGCAACAATAGCAGAGACAAGCCCAGTGCAAATACAAACAGAATGGGATGCTGCTTTCACACATCATTCCCTGGAGTAACACAATACACAAAAGATTCAAAGCAATGTTTAATATTACTCTGTATGTCCGACCAAAGTGATATGACCTACATTTGACTTGGCAATCCTATGGTATTAAAGCTGTATGATTTATACAATGATAATTTAGCATAAATACCTAGTGTGTCCACTGTATCTACCCCTATGATTAAGTGCCTGAGAGATATCGACAAATATATACAAAATAGGATTGGACATGGGTGTTTGTTGAGGATAGTATGTCAGAAGTCAACATGCAGATTCATGTTATAATTGTGTGTCTGTATGTATATATGCCAATATATACATATATAATTATAATTATGTGTGCGATTACGTATATGTATTAATCTATACATATGCACACACACAAACAACAGATGACTGGCATATATATAATATAACCTAGAATGTGAACTTTTCATATTTCTACATTTAAAATAAAATATAAGAGCGTCCCATAGAATTATGGTCGTTCCTGGGAAGATGAAGAACAATACAAAGCTATTGTTTTACCTAAAACTCTCAATAGGCAACATTAACGAAAAAAAAAAAACTATATAAATGTCTGTTTAGAATTCTTTACAAAACAATCCAGCAAAAAACAAAAGTTTTTTCTAAGGACGACCTTCTGTATGACTGCACGATTCATTTATCACATATCAAAATATTTAAACCTTTTCAGTGCCAAGGGGATTATACAGAACAACAGCATTGTACAGCAACGTTTATCCCCCTGCCAGTAAAAGAGGTAAACATGAAATATTCTGCAGAAAAGACAATATGTAATAACTTTGTAACAGTGAACCATCGCTGTGTCTTCAGGTCTTGGTGGTGGGAGAATTGGTGAATTCTGCTGCCCAAAGGGCCTGCTTCTCGTCACTTTGAGTTTCTGGTCTTCCCTAGAATGCAGTTGTCCCATTTATCAAACTGGGATAACTGTAATAGAGTTTATCCCATCATAGTTCATAGGTCAATGCTAAAGAAGATTCACACAGCCCGAGCTGTGGCTGGAGAAGCTCTGAGTGTTTTTTTTTAAATTAATGCTGGATCAGTGGTCTCCATGTACCAGTAATGGCTGTGTGGATGAGGTGCTGCTCCCTATTGAATTTATTCGCACTGTGTGATCCACAGGCACTTGGTTTGGGAAGACAGGAGAAGTATTTGAAAGGGCCTGTTTGCAGAAAAGAGAAACACATTAATAATATTGTTTTACTAAGTACTAAGATGACATTTAACACATTGTTGTTAATGTTGCTTCACATATATGTGCATTTTGGACACGCTAGACATTTCCACTTCAGTCAAGGCTGAGTATGATGGAACTTTGTTCTGCTCTAGCAAACAAACTGCCTGCTCAAATACAATACATAACAAAAATGGCATTCAACCAATCACTGCCATACTCTTATGAACGCAGCAAATTTTGACACACGTAATTTATGATTTTTCTGTCTGGATATTCAAAAGTAATAGGGATTATTGGTCATAATGTTATGTTTAGTTGAAAAAGGGTTTAAACTCAGAAGATAATTATGTCTCATTTATGTATAAGCTGACTGGTTATTTCCCGACATGCACATACTGAGTCTGTTTACTAAAACCCTTCCTGCTTAACATGAACTGGCAATACCCGAAGTTGTTTCAACAGTTTTGCAGTCAATGCACAATAACGTATTGTTACTTCTAAGATCTCTAGTGACTAAATTCAGTGGGACTCTGGAAATGTAATAGAAATAATTATTGATAGTTAACAGAACTATGATCATGTAAGTGCCTTTTAGGCACGAAAGGCGTAAGATGTTATATTTACTTTATTTTGTGTCTCCACTATTTACCTGACTCATTAAACTGGCTTCTTTTTCTACTCGACATTGCTTCAGAGATCCCTCCGCATTCTGTTTTCTTTCCTTTTTTAACTAGTTAACAGAATTGCCTGAGTTCTGAATACAGACTATTAACGTCTGAAATGTCTGTAGAAACCCGAGACAGGAATTGGAGATTCCAAGAAACGACATGATAGTTCCCAGATAAATGACTTTGTAATACACTCCGCATGTAAGTTAACAGGCAATTATGATCCATACATGACGAAGAACTGCACTTACATGTCCTTTGCCATCTGACAGCTGCTGTTCAACCATCTGTACAATTTGTTTAAATGTTGGTCGCTTCAAAGGGTCTGAATTCCAGCAACTTTTCATTATTTCGTACCTGAAAATAAAATACATTAAAATATCATGACTGAGATGTTTTTTCTATTTGTTATTAAAATTGGATTAGATGATGTACTTGTCTCATAAATAACTAAGATCTTGCAGAGATGAAACAAACAGAGTTTTTATCTCATGGAGCAGTTTAGAACAACACTGCACCACTACATGGTGTATCTTTAATATTGCAAACAAAATGCAGGGAATCCAGAGGGGATGGAGAAAAGCTTAAAAGTTGTGGCTTCCACAACAAAGATGCAATATAGTCCACAGTAAAGATGATATATTATCCTAGTTATATAGTCAATAGACATCATGTGTTGTCTTATAAACCAACATCTGCCATTTTATTGGGCCTTTAATTTTTTACAGACTTACTTAATTATAGATGTCCATACACAACACATAGAATTTATCTGTACTGTGGATAAAATAGAATATATAAAACACATGTTCCAGTCGTACATTGCATAACTTCCTCCCTCGGACGTTTTAGGGCACCGAGCTACAGACCATCTATTTTCATTTTGTTCATTACATCCTGCTGTACTTGTCAGAAAATAAATAAATAATGAAGTGAACCCACTTCCAAAATAAGAAATGTCATTTTGATTCTTACAATTCAGATGGTGCGCATTCTGGACTTAACATTCGATATCCATCTTTTATCATCTTGTAGAACTTGGAGTCCACTGGTATTCGAGGGTACGGGCTGCTCCCTGCCAATCAATCAATAACAAATAATTGCATTATAAAAACAAGGTTGGAAAAAGAGAAGTAGTCGAAACTAATTACACCAGTTGTGTCAAACTCTTTCATAATACTTAGCGCGTTGCTAACAAGTATACAATATTTATTAGCAGGATTTGGACCCACCACAATTGACTTTGAAATCCTTTGCATAGAAGCAGACCATCAAGTAAATACATACCTAGAGAAAATATTTCCCACAGCAGTATTCCATAGGACCAGACATCACTTTCAAATGTGTACACACAATGGAAGATGCTTTCAGGAGCCATCCACTTCACTGGGAGTCGAGCCTATTAAATGTAAGTTACAGTCACTTATTATGCTCTATGTCGCAGGTTTCCATCATACTCCTCTTTATTATACCATCACTTCTCTACCAACCAAACATATTTCATTACAAAAATAGTGATGGTAGGCGCTGTAGAAAAAAAATACTATAAAAATATAAGGATAAATGCAGCAAAACACTAGTGTAGCTTCCCCAAAACCAACACAAAAAAACTGTGTCGAATATTTGGGGCTTTGGCCTGAACTAAGCGGACTGACTGATTTTGATGTGTATGTTTCTATAAAATAGATTATTGTAGAATTTTTTTAGGATTGGGTGCACTTTGAAACAAAGCTATTTTACTGCACAAGTCAAGACACAATTCACAGCATTTCTAGTGCAAAGTGGTAAATCAACCAAGATAATTTAGTAGATTTTTCTTTTTTTATCTAGATTTGCTCTAGCTTTTTCCTGACATTTGTAACACAAGTTCTAATATGAAATTACTTTCATTTTAATAAATCAGGTGAAATGCAGATTTTACAGAAAAGAGAAATCTGTGTGGACTGACAACGGAAAATTTTAATTTTTCCCTTGAATTTATTTCATAACAAAAATGTTAGTAAAATGAAATACATATTTCAAAATGAACCGATAGTAACATAATATAAAGGCTTAAAATGCACCTCTAAATGTAAGACCCTGCAAGTGTCTTATGGAGAAATATCTTCCAGTCAGAAGACTAGGATTCCACACTTTAATACCTTTTTACCCCATTAATCCATTTAAGAAAATCAATAGATTTTATTGTTCAGTAAAATGCACATTACACACAATATCTCCATTATGTACATCAAAAATGTATCTATCAACCCTACTAGAGTGTCATTTTTTGAATAAAATATCTTATTATTGCACCAAGTCATTATGTACTCTACAAGAAAGAATATGTACTCTACAAGAAAGAATACCCTGATGTGATTTGCTATCTTCTCAATGTTTTTTCTAAGTGAATTTCAAAGTGCTTAGGAGCTGCTAACTGAATTACACCTGCTTAGACTTACATTTCCCTTGACCACATAATTTGAGTCATTCTTGATGTCTCTAGCGAGGCCAAAGTCACAGATTTTGGTTATTCGACCATGAGTGAGGAGTATGTTTCTTGCTGCTAGGTCTCTGTGAATGCACTGTGGAAAATAAAACAAGTGTTACTGTAGAAAGAATAGGATCTTTATTTCCACCAGCTGTAATGACTTTCAAGAACACATTTCACTGTGTCTATACACAGAGCATAATATCAGGGCTGCCACCAGAAATGTTCCCCCTTACAGAACAATGGGTCTTGGCGCCATCATAAATATATACCCATTGCACCGCCAGACTTGCCATTGCACCCATAGGACTTGCCATTGCGTCTATAGGACTTGCCATTGCGCCCCCAGACTTGCTATTCCCCCCTCTAGATTTTTTTAATGCACTTTTGTCCGTATCCCCCTCCCTCTTTTCCACTTAATAGGGACTTTCTCTTGATTCTATGCTTTTCCGAGTTCACAAAGCTCTCCCCATTAAAATGATCTTCTATAAGTGGTGACAAGTGAGAAATGCTTGGAATATTGGCACTTTAGCAGGGCAGAGATTTTTGGTTTATTAGTGGGCAGAACTAAAGAGTACATCTCACTGGGCGGTGTAGCTTTTAGGTCAAACCTAGTAAGTTTAAAGGTATGAAAGAAAATCTGTCTATATCTCTTAACAGGAATTTTACTGAACTATCCCGAAATTTCCAAAGGTCCTTACATTTTTAGAAGCCAGGAAGTTCATTCCCTGAGCAACTTGATATGAGAAGCTGATCAGATCTTCTGTATCCAAAGCTAAATCATCCTCTTCGGGTATGGCAATGGTGACATCCTGATCAACATATGAACCTGTTATGGACAAAAGTTATAAACTTTATTATACAAAATGTTCAACAAACAATTCCTTTGGCCCAACTAACTTGGCAGTTGTGATTCTGACAGTAAAAAAAAAAAATGTGAAGACTAAACAAAAATGACCTTTGGGAATAAAGATAGCACTTCACAAATATGTAATTATTTGATTTTAGCTTTCGTTTCAGTATAAACAATGTGTCCATGTAAATGCTTGCTATTTTTTGTTAACACGTGCATTCGGCTGGTGTTGGGACATATACACTAAATTATATATTTTTGAATTGTTATGTACCTGATCTCCTTTTGTCTGTTTTAGTTGGGACAACGTAAGAGACTCCAGGCTGCATGTCCATGTATTCACCATCACTGAGGAACAAGAGGAAGGATTGGCTTCAAAATACTGTCAGTGTTTACATTTTGACAAATAAAGAAACCACGAACAAAGAAAAGGATATGAACTGTTTTATTTGGCAGGGAAACATGCATTACAAGACCTGACGTCCATATTCTTGTACGTGTGGTACAGGATGCTAGTTTAGTTGCTGATTGCAGGAGCACAGCAAACCACTAGTACCCATTTCAACAACAACAAAGCCAGCTAAAACTTTGTAGAAAGACACAGCCCAATCACAATTAATCATGGTATTAACAGAGTTTTACTTTATTATACTAATATCCCACCTGCACTATTTTTTTTTTCTCTCAGATGCCATATGCTGGTATGTTTACAACATGTTACAAGATCAGGGGCCAGCATCCCATATAATTATTACAGATGTTAGGAACAGACGTTAGAACAATTAGATAATATCAGCAGAGGGATGAACAATAGATCAGTCTCAGGGGATATTTTAAGCTTCTGTGGCTTATATTTGATACTGAACTTTCTACATAATGCTGTAGGAATATCACTCAAAAGACATTCTGGTCAGAGTAGTAATACTCATGTGGTTTTATAGATTATGATTTTATATATATATTTATATATATATATATATATATATATATATGTGTGTCTGTGTGTTCGGTAAGTTTATGTATATATCTAAATGTGTATATATATATATATATTTATTATAGGTGTGTGTGTATACATATTTATATATATATACATCAGTGCTGTATTTACCGCGAGGCATCCTAGGCGGATGCCTAGGGCGGCAGCGCCCCCCAGCACTGAAAAAAAAAAAAAACACGGGCCTTTAAAAAAAAAAAAAAAAAAAGACCGCGCTTGCAGGCAGAGACGGAGGTGACAGGGGATCGGAAGATCCCCCCTCACCAACGCTCTGCCTGCCAGGCTGCACGGGGAGCAGAACAGGCAGCACAGAGAAACCTCCGTGCTGCCTGTTCGGCTCCCCGTGCAGTGTGCCGACAGTCACGTGACGGGCGCGCTGATGTCATACGCGCGCCCGGTCACGTGACCTGTCGGCACAATCGCCGGGAAGCCGAACAGGCAGCATGGAGGGACCATGCTGCCTGCCTGCCAGGGAAAGGTAAGTGCTGATGGGAGACTGTGTGTGTGTGTGTGTGTGTGACTGAGTGTGATGGGAGTCAGAGTGTGTGTGATGGGAGACAGTGTGTGTGACTGAGTGTGATGGGAGTCGGAGTGTGTGTGATGGGAGTAGGAGTGTGTGATGGGAGTAGGAGTGTGTGACTGAGTGTGATGGGAGTAGGAGTGTGTGACTGAGTGTGATGGGAGTGTGAGCTTGATGTGAGTCTGAATGATGGGGCATGTCTTAGGTGTGTAACGTGGGTGTGCAGCTTGGGTAGGGGGGTGCCCAGATTTTGTCTGCCTAGGGCAGCACAAAATCAAGATACACCACTGATATACATATCGGTATTATAAGTGTCTGTGCATATACATATATTTTTGTGTTTATATATATATATATATATATATACATACATACATACATATATATATATATATATATATATATATATATATATATATATATATGTGTGTGTGTGTGTGTGTGTGTGTGTGTGTTGTCTGTGCCTGAAAAGGGGAGAGCTAGATGTCTCTTTGCATTTCATTCTTACCAAATATGTTCTCTTGCGTTCAGGAGGTTCTTGTAAAGTGCCGTATCTGCATGTTCTTCAAACTTTGGACAAATAAATGAATCCCGCTTTCTTCTCAAAAAATTCAGAAGATCCCCATAACAGCAATACTCTGTGATGACTAGGGTAGGTCCTGAAACATAAAGAAAATACAATGTTAAAATGTAACTTATAGCAGGGATTGAATAATGTAATTCTTTCCTAGAAATCACTCAATTAAACATGAAAAGGCAAGTATAAAAACAAACCCATACATTGGAATCGAAATTCATGGTTCTATGGAGTGATTGTTATATGTGTATTTTAGGTAACACCCAAACATTCTGCACTGCATTAGAGGTAGTCTGATGACATTCCAAATTTAAACATCCTGGAACAAATGTTGAAAAGTAAGCTTACATCCAAAGTAGTAATGTTTAACCATAACTGGCTAGAAAATGACACATGCATAGGAAACTCACAACAGCACATGACAATGTGATGCGTTTGAATGTTAAATATTATTGAAAAGATATATGTTTCTTTATTTAAATTACTTGGGGAAGCACCAATTTTTAGGTCAAATATAGTTCCCCAAAGGAGTAAGTCCACAGGTCTAGGAGATCTGTGTGATACAACATATCATATATAAACATATTTTCTCTCCTGTTTCAGGCATGACCCCTGAATGGACATGCTAATTAAAGCAGAATTCAGATATGTCTAGCAGGATATGATTTCTCTTTTGAACCCCACTGCCTGTACTTTTACATTCAGAGGTTACACGCTTCAAGTCTCAGATCAACCTAAAGAGCAGTAAGAACTTCATGACAATTAAACTTTCAACTACTGCCTCATAAATCACTATTCCGTGAGCTAAGCGCTTATGAATGTGAATCATAGTCTTTAAAATGATCTTCCAGTTGAAGAAGTATGGGACATGTTTGAACAATCTGAGCTACAGCTGGATTCACACATGAAATAGTGATGCATTCAGACTGTCAGAACAACACTCACCACCCACTTCAATGATTATTATTTTGATTATTATTAATAAAACCTCCCAGGTGGCCCATTTCCCATGACTTAATGTGGTTTGGATTGGCACTGATTAGTATTTTTTTATCAAAATCTGCCAGACAGTCACTGGCAGGCTGAGCTTTACTGGAATTGTAGTTCACTAACATCCATTCTATTGCTTCCTTACTCTCCCAGCGCCTTTGTTTCTGGAGACTTAATTGAGCCACATGTTATGGAAGACAGCTTAACGTGTGTGTGACCATAACATGCAGAGAGCGGACCTTTGGATTCCTCAATGCCAGAAGTTCTGCATGTACCTTTAAAACAATCTTCAAGGACACAAATTGTATACCTAAAACGACCTCCCCCCACCATCTCCGTTACTTATCCTGTAATTAGATCTATTGTCTGACACTGTGCTAAATGATATGTGCCTGTGACATGTGTCTGAAGAGCACACAAACCAGAAGAAAACAGGTAAGGAGCATGAAAGAAGATGACAAGATCAAAGTGCTGTGGTTAACATTCCAGTGAGATGCCAGGGATACCAACCTCAAAGATACTTGGCACAACCAAGCTGAATATTCTAATATACCTCGTCATGAGCAGTGTGTTCTGCAGCCATCTCTTTATGATATGTCATTTGTTTTATCCTTACAAGCAGTAAGTAGGACCTGTTTTTTATTTGACTGCAATCCTCTCCACTGGCTCTTCCATCTAGCTGTTTTACTACAGCACCCCCAGCTATTGGCTATCTAGCTGTTTTGCCATTGGCCTGTTGGAGTACAACTTCCATAATTAGAAACACTGAATGCTTTGGCAGATAAGAACCATTCGGCCCATCTAATCTGCACAATCCTTTATTATTAATAACTTAATGCTTCCATTTGCCCTCTGCCTAAGAGAGATGCTAGACCATTTTCTACAAACCCCAGCCTAAAAAGAAGAGATTGTCAATATATTTTTCACATCTTGGAGGTGGCAGCATTTACAAGATGTATACCCTACAGTCACACATTATGTACACAGTTCTAAAGCAGTCGTTGACAAGACAAGTGATATCAATGAGAGAGCCCTTTTATCTGCGCAGGCACATGCTTGTATATCACGTCCTTTGGCAAAGACAGAGAGCGAATTAACATGAATCGCACTGCTTGAACTCCCTGCTGAATAGATGATGTGTTCCTTGTCTGTAGCTGGATGATTGATGTATCTGTTACACAGCGTATAGGCCAGACTAGTCCATATAAACAATGCTTCAGTTGTCACCAACTCTTTAAAAGCTTAGTCACACATTCGGGATTAAGACTTAAAATGCGATTTTTCATTAACCCCTTGGGCAGCCAGGTGGCTAATCAAGTGAGCAGGCGTTTCTAACATCATCATATATTTAGATTTACTTTTTTTTTTTTTTAAATAATAAAGAAAATGCAAAAACATGACTTCAAAAACTGAAGAGGCTTTGCAGTTTTTTAATTAGTAGATTGTAAGTGTTTACAAGAATGAGAATCAACACCTTATTCAGCAGTGCGTATCTTTACATATTCCCTTTTGCCCCTAATAATAGCATCTCCCACTTTAATTCTGTCAAAACTCCAGTCTCGCAAGGTTCATGAAAGCTGGAATCCAAAATAAGGCTGCAGTATGACAGCCATCTGCATTTTCTTGGCATTAATGTCCCTCCCTATCCAGGTGAGGCAAACAATTAATATGGCTCTAATTAGTTCACTGTTCTCACTAACATTTTGCTTCTGTCTTTTCTTTTATGTATAGTTCAACACCTAAAATCCTGCTTTGTTACATAGTTTACTTAAACTAAACTATCCAACTCACATAGAAGAAACCACATTTAAGTAACAATTTACCTCCCACCGTGCAGGCTCCTAGGAGATTCACAATATTTTTGTGGTGTCCAAGATAACTTAACACTTTCAGTTCAGACATCAGTGCTTCTCTCTCCGTTGAATGGGCACTGGCTGCAGGTAAAGAGGGTTAAATTAGCATCTGATTTAAACATTCAATTAAATTCAGAAGAGCATGTGAGGGAAAGAGACAAAAAAAGGCTTACGTTTTAGCATCTTAACTGCAACTGTGAGCGTGGCGTCCGCTTTCACTAGACCGTAAGCTGTTGCTTCCACCACTTTGCCAAACGCTCCGGCTCCTAAGATTTTACCTACAAAAGGAAACAGATTATGTCATAAGAGAATAATTCTTTCCATATTTACATGGTTGGCCCTCCGTTACTGTTAGAGTGCAAAAGAAATAAAAAGATCATGCCCTTCATTCAACCAGGCATTGTTAGATTTTCTTACTTAATTTAAATTATGGGTAAGGTTTACGACTCTTTATTAAACTTTAGTTGTTGACAAAGATTCATGTGATGCAAACAGACAACTAATATTGCACACTAAGTAAAAAAGGCAGTGTGGGTTTGAAAACAAAAACCCTGCCAAAAAAAGCTAATTAACTGCCACTCAAGAAGAATTCTTGTTTTTGGAGTTCAACGAAATGACAGCAATAGTATGACATGATAAAGTATAATGAACTAACCAAAGCAGAGCCTGTCCCTAGGGAACTCCCACTTGTTGTCGTAAGGAAGCTGTGTTGGGTCAATATAAACGTAATTATTTCCATTGATTTCTTCCACCACTTTCCACTGTATCTCATACTTTGGTTTCTGCAAAGGAACAAGAAAGACAATGCTACAGTCACAGTTGACACTGTTACAGACAGGGTAATATGGCAATGAGTTAGGAGTTACTGTACCTGCATGTATTTGTACATTAGCACAGCAACGATAATGCCCATTACTGCTGCAGCAACTATAAATCCAATCAGGAGCGGCGTGAACAGTGTGTGGGCGCTAATTTTTTCTAGGAAAAAAGAAGACACGTTAGACGGTGAGCATATACTCATTCATTACATATTATGTAACACTATACCATATACCAGGGGTGTTCTGAAGTGGGTCGCACATTCAGAAAATGCTCATGGGCTGCAGATTGGTCAACCCTGTCATATACCAACAGATTATTTAATCTATACAAGGGTAGCATCTTAACATGTATAGCTTGGAGGAAAGACGTAACAGGGGGGATATGATAGAAACATTTAAATACATAAAGGGAATCAACACAGTAAAGGAAGAGAGTATATTTAAAAGAAGAAAAACTACCACAACTAGAGGACATAGTCTTAAATTAGAGGGGCAACGATTTAAAAGTAATATCAGGAAGTATTACTTTACTGAGAGGGTAGTGGATGTATGGAATAGCCTGCCAGCAGAAGTGGTAGAGGTAAACACAGTCAAGGATTTTAAGCATGCGTGGGATAGACACAAGGCTATCCTAGCTATAAGACCGGGAACGGGGGACTAATAAAAGTACTCAAAAAAAAAAATTGGGCTGACTAGATGGACCGTATGGTTTTTATCTGCCGACACATTCTATGTTTCTATGTTTCTATTAATAATCTGTCAGTCATGACCAAAAATACTTGACTGCATTACCGTACACAACACTTAATATATGCTCTGATGTTCTGTTTTGCTACAACTCAACGCTTACATTTTCTCACTAAGTATAACGTGTCCTTTTCATGCCATACAATTACCTTTGATAGCCAGGCTAAAAACAGATGAGCTGCTCTGCACTTCGTTGGAGGCAATGCACTGCACTGTGCCGTTCTGCTTAATGGAGCTCACATCAATGGTACTTTCCACCACCATGCGTCCAAGAGATGAGTTTTCTTGACTGATCTTTATGTCTACTGGAAAGATTGCAGAGGAGTCTTGACACCTGTAAAAAGGCAAAATCATAGATGATATAGCTGCAGAGTTGGCAACTTAAATCACTGCAGTAGAGGTATTAGAATCATTAGAAAAATAGAATTGCCTTTGGTCAATGGATCAATCTACTGTACTTCCCAGTCTGGTTTCAAAGTTATGTCTTGACAGATAGAACCACAGGACGTAGTTACTTATAGAAACATAGAATGTGTCGGCAGATAAGAACCATTCGGCCCACCTAGTCTGCCCAATTTTCTAAATACTTTTATTAGTCCCCCGTTCCCGGTCTTATATCTAGGTTAGCCTTGTGCCTATCTCACGCATGGTTAAAATCCTTGACTGTGTTTACCTCTACCACTTCTGCTGGAAGGCTATTCCATGCATCCACTACCCTCTCAGTAAAGTAATACTTCCTGATATTACTTTTAAATCATTACCCCTCTAATTTTAGACTATGTCCTCTAGTTGTGGTAGTTTTTCTTCTTTTAAAGATACTCTCTTCCGTTACTGTGTTGATTCCCTTTATGTATATAAATGTTTCTATCATATCCCCCCTGTTACGTCTCTCCACCAAGCTATACATGTTAAGATGCTTTAAGCTTTCCTGGTTATGCCAAGTCTTAAGTCTTATTCCAAAAATAGGTGGGCTGGGGGCTTTCTCTAAAGTTCCTCTTTTTCAAACAGACGATGATAAAATGTGTGCATTGATGCTTTAAGCCAATGGAATGAATGCATTGCCTTGAGTTACCTTAGTTCGTTTCCTGAGCAAAAGTACCAGTCAATGGTAGGAATAGGAAATCCTGCTGCTGCACATTTCAACATGTCCTCACTGATTCTTTCTGCAGTGAGTATCTCTGGCCGGGCTGCAGAAAAGAAAAGAAAATGTAAATAAATCATACTAATAAATAAAAAAATAACTAATAGTGAGAATCGTACGTAAAAAAAACAACAACATACTTTTAACAAAGACACTGAAAGTAACGGACGAGTTGGAGTCGGAGTTGTAGATATAAAACGTGTAATCTCCTTTCTCGGTTCCTTTCAAACGGATCAAATGTAGTTCGCTGATGTACCTGCCATAGAAAGAATGAGGCAGATGTAGGTTTTAGGAGAATTATGCCCATGTCCTTGAAGTCAGGACAACGAAAGAAATGCATATAAACAGACAGTCCAACTGTACAGGTTTAGTGGTTAATGGATAGATCATCTCTTCCGCTAGGCATTTGTATGTTTTTCTAAATATGGCTTTAGACAAAATATATTTAAAGTTGTTTGCTTTGATTTAATACTACACTGAATTGACAAGGGAACAGCAAAATGTAGGTAATAATGGGAAAGTTGGAAAAATAGGGAGATGTGGAGACATTTTCCCAACTCAACTATTCACACCAGTTCACATCACACCAGTTCACATCACACCAGTTCACATCACACCAGTTCACATCACACCAATTCACATCACACCAGTTCACATCACACCAGTTCACATCACACCAGTTCACATCACACCAGTTCACATCACACCAGTTCACATCACACCATTTCACAAAGTATAAATCTACAGCTATTATCTGATAGATATATTTGTATTACTCTTCCTTTGTCATTAGAACCGAACATATCTAGCAACGGGCTTTGTGGCCTACAATATGTTTCAGATCCATTCTAAACATGATCTTACCTGTTGTTGCCTTCATCTCGTGTCTCCACAAAATGGTCAGAGGTATTTAATAGGGTCTCATTCATAAAAGTCCACAGTTCTTCATACGGCCTGGGATACGCATCAATGAAAACCCTCAGCACAATGCTGTCTCCCGCGTTAACATCTATGGTGGTGTTATCTGTGACGGTCAAATTGACGTAGCCTGTATCTGATTATATTAAAATATATATATATATATGCAAATCAGCATTTATAGGATTTAGAAAAAAACACAATAACAAACAGAGAACAGTGTAAATGTTTCAGACATTCTGTATTAATATTTAGCTATATGTGAAAGTATAATGTATATATATATATATATATAAATCAACAAAACGAAGCAAATTTACCTCGAAGGTAAATAGGTCGCTATCACTCATAACATATATTTTTCGGAACATTGTCTGCTATTGTCAGTATGTGGGTTATTAAATCATAAAAGCTTCACATTAAGTAGGTCGTCGGCAAGTGTCAGTGATGCAGAAAGGTCAGCCATGACAACATTTACAACTGTGCTCAGTCTTACACTTGATATGATACTTACTTACCTATAACATCTAAAGTGAAGGTGACATTCACTGCACCAATACTGTTTTTGGCTTGACACGTGAATGTACCAGACTCATTAAACTGAACGGCATTGCTCTTCAGGGTTAAATTACGTTCATATATGTTCTGAGTAAGATAGCGGGTATTTTCAGTGATAATCTGTGAAACAATGACAAAGGATAAAATACATCTTTAACTGCAATTCTGATCTTCTAACACCAGAATAGCAAGATACTTTGTGTTACTTTAATACAGGCCGTAGCATATATTTGTAGACTTTAGGAGCCAAGTACACCAGTTCAGGTGCCAGCCTATTTATTTTTAGAAGCCAAGGACATGGTGATTCAATAGGGTACGATTTAAAACAATCAAAAATGATAGCTCCTGGGATTTATCAAGCCCTGCTTTAATACACTCTCTTATGTTACTACTACATGGTAACATTACATGCTTATACCACTGGTTTATATCAATTTCAAATATACTGAACCTTGAGGGTACATTAAAGAAATGTTGGCACATACTGAATATTGAAGGAACACCTCCAATGTAAATGTAAAATACAAAGGAAGGTTCACTTTTAAGATATGACTGACTAGTAATTTTGATTAGTGAGCCGCTGCTCTTTCTCCATTAAAACATGCTAATTTAGCGAAGAATTTTGTCATATCTTCCAGAGCAGACAAAAGAAATGTTAAGAAACTGCCTGCGGGCAGGAAATACTAAATTATGCTGGAGGGATTTCTGTAGTTCTAAGGAAGGAAGAAGATGCTGCATATAGAGAACATGACAACTGACTGCACATAACATGTGAGGACTCCTGCCTAACAAACAATAAATAAATCCCTTTATTAATATTTAAAATCTAACCGAACGCACAGTACAAAGCTAATTACAACAACATGTTAGTCATGAGACCACTCCTATCTGTTTAAAGATGGTTCATCAGTCTGCCATTTGACAGATACGCATTCTGGGGCTGCTGGGACAGCTGGTCGAGCAATTGTCTTTCTCCATCATTGGTTTGTGCATGCGTCAACCCGGCTGCACGTAACCAATAGCTGGATGTTTGTTTAGTGTGTCAGATGCCGAACACCAATCACCAGTCGCAAAGAGACCTCCAAAAAAATAGCTATCACTTTAAAATGGAGCTCAATAAAAGCGGCATTTAAAAGTAGTTTTAACTGAACAGAACCCAACTTTTTTTGAGTAATTGTTGTTGAGAAGTGTTAGTCCCACTTTAATTAAACATAACATGTAAGGGCTTTCAATCAATCAATAAAAAAAAAAAAAAATACTAATTGCATTTCTTTTCTGGAAGACATAAGATTAAATAGTGGTATTATTTTAAAGTTAGGAACAAACCCGTTTCTCTTTTTTTTTTCTTTTATAACTTGTTGCATAAACAGCATTGTGAGTGATGTGCAGGGCCTCTGGTTAATATATGACTTTACAAGTTGTGTGTTATCACAACAGCTGCCTCTTCCAAGGCCTCCTCTCCTAAAGGACAGTGGCTGATCTGCACTTAATTACTACACATTAAAGGGATACTAAACATTGTTTTTCACTTAAGCTTCTAACATAGTAATATATATTTCTTGCCATGTGAAACAATACTGTACTGAACCAACAGGCTTTCTAAGTTACCATCTGTAGAGACAACTAAAGCACAATTATTATTAAAATGGTGTTCTTCCCAGAGTTGGAAGAGGACACATTTAACTAGTACATCAACATCGTTCAGCATAAAGGATTATGTGGGTGTATATTTATGTTTGGCATTTACACATCCCATGACTTTACTAAAAAATAGAAATGTATATATTTATTATAATCAATATTCTAATAATAATTAATGCAATTAAAAAATAAAATGAATGATTTATTAATAGTGCTTCAAAATAAACATCTCACTTGGAACTTTTCTGCAAGTTGGCCATGTAAACAGTTCAGTTTTGCACACGTATTTGCATGACCTGTACTATATAGCAAATGTTTTATCAGATCTGCAATGTGTAGATTCTAACAGAATGCACACAGTATGGGAATTATTGAGGAATCTGTAATGTAAGCAAATGGTGGTAGAAGATGTACCATGCTTTAGATTGACAGCAGGTAATCCAACTGTAAGTGGTATCTTGGGATAAATACTGTAATGAGTTTAACTTGGGGAAAGTTCACTTTCAAAGATGAGTCACCTTATTTACACTGTACAGATATAACAACCAATGCTAACGTTTATCTCTTTAACATTATAAACTGTGTTTATATTTAACATACGGAAGAGGGTTTCTCGCAGTCTTTGAGATATGAAGAAATTGGAAAATTGGTTTTCAAACAGACCAACAGCCTGTGAAACACAGATACGGAGACATCAGAACTAGTTTTATTTGCTTGTATTCCACAAAGCCCTGCAGCAAGATAAATTTAAAGTACTGAAACCCCCTAAGTTACAAGTGTACGTATGAAGCTGAAAAACACTCCTCTGTAAAGCTGTCCACCAGCCAATAATTTCATTTGGTAGACAGTCTCCAATAAGTACAAAAGATTAATTACTGACTTATGCAGGGGTAAATACTGTCACTTATTAAATGCAACGGTAAATATTGACTGTAGCAGAAGAATACATTCATAATGGGAATGAAACTTGTCCTTTTTAAGGTTCAGGGATATTTAAACATAAATGCTATGTCAGTAATCACAAAAGCATGTCAGCTTGTAATACTGAAAGAATACTTTATCTTTGTAATAAGACCAGGATTGTACATGAAAAATGACTGACACCTTGGTAATACATTGCAAAGAATGGAGGTTGTATAATATGATCCACAAACTCAGCCCACAGATAAGCAGGTATCTACTGAACAGTGCAGTTAGGTTCTGCTGCTCTGCAGGTCTCAGAGGGATGTAGGGAATAGCTCTGTGTCTCTGCATGCATCAGGGATGCTGTGCTGCAACTATCAAAGCCACCTATTGAAATACTAATGATGATTTTTTTATATTTAGTGAAGTTAAAAGTCAGAAATACATACTTTCCACTATATTTCTACATTTTTTACTACCAAAGGTTTCAAAATAATGGAACATCAAAATGATAAGAGAACCAAATCTATTATTTGGTGGGTTTCATCTTCCGATGTAATTCTCCCTCGGATGACATCTTGACTGGAGCCTTGCATACAGGTTTATGTGATGGGAAGGACTTTTTCCTGTCAGTTTGGCATTTGAAAAGTATTTTAATCGTGTCTCAACCATTAAATGCCTGTTATGCTATATGGCTGAACTAAATGTGTTTTGGTCTAATGTCTAAACACCAATGAATTATATTGACTGTTCTTTAAAGATATTCTTTGTTCTTTATCTTAATGATGGTGAAACACAAGCAATACTAGTTTTACGTTTTCCTATTCTGTACTGTCATATTTGTTTCTAAAAGTCAGCTGAGTTAATTGTGTTAACTAAAACATAGAAGAATACATTTTTAATAAAAAAAAAATATTGGCTTCGATTTTTTTTCCACCCCATATAATCCTATTCTTGTGAGTCTAATGTGATTTTTCTTTTTTCAGTTTGTTAACTTCCTTCATGATCCCTCTTGAGGACATTTGTTTAACTTTATTTTGCTGAAACAGCTCTCTATGTAATCTTCTTTTGCAATGATTAAATATATAGATATTTATGTGAAATATCTATACAGCACGACAGGTAATGAAATGTCTTCCACGCCATTTATGTAAGAAAAAAATCTGTCTCAAATTATACAAAAATTAAGTATGTGTTCTTTTTATAACTTTTTATTACCACACAATCTCTCAGGTGACTTGTGACTGAATAAATATGGTCACCAGTAATGGACTAAGTAGTGAATATGTTTTTTATTTAATATCTGCAGGCTTGATTGGAATCGGTTACTTGCCATAAGATTTGACTAATTACTAAGCACTTACCCACATGTCATTTTATACAACCTCTATGACAGAACAGTTAAAGAAAGACAAGCTTTGTTTTTTTTCACAAAAAAAAGCTTATATTGTAAAGTCTTCAAAACATCTACAGTAATTCCTTGTCCCCGGGGGGCGTTTTGTTACTAAATTTAGTTCTCCGTTGTATTGAGAGTTGGAACACCAGGCAGTTGTCACCATTTTACAGTCCTTCCCTCAATGACATGAGCCTTTCAAATCAAAAAAGCTTTTAGGTGTCCAAAGGAGCAAATTAATATATAAACTGCATCACCAGGTTTTAATAATTTAGCATATTTCACAAGCCATTATTCAAAGAGCTTTCCTTCGAAGAAGAAATTGGCTGGTGATCTTGTTCAAAACGCAGACAAATAAGTTGTAAGATATATAAGAAATGGAACATCTGAGTGTCAAGCAATAATATATGTAACCAGTGCTCACCATATTCTGTGGGTCAATCCAGCTGACTTCCACAGAGCTAAACACGTCTTTCACTGCACACGTGACTTCAAATGGTTCTCCTGTCTTGACAAGTTGTCTGGATTTTGTCAGCATTACTGAGGGTAATTTTTTGTGGACTGCAATAAAAGACACAAGACATTAGTGGATGTAAACAACCTAGTCTAGCAAATTCTTAACTTCTCCCCCATTAAATATATTTATATATTATTGTGGACTAGTGGTTATACAAAAATGGTTCACGATCATAAATTCAATAACATTTTTTTAAGTTAATTGCACTGCGGACCCTGTATACCAACTATAGTATCTTAAATATACTTAAAAAAACATATTTTGGTGGGTAAAATATATTCCATTTTTCCCCAAAAAATGCAAAGGCTTCAGAGTCTCCCATAACTCTAATATAATATAATTAATATATTTAGCTATGGACATAGATATCATGTACCATGACTATAAAAATTCCCATTGGTGAAAGAACAAACAAACAACGAGACAAAGCAAAGTGGTCTTTTCAAATTGATTAGGTTTAATTATAAATGGAGACATATCGTTTGCTTATTAAAATCTATGTTTTGACATGTATTTAGATCTCCTAGCTGTTTCGCTCCCATTTGCAGAGTTATCTCTCTGTAAAGAGATAAAGCCGTCTCCATCTGCCCATTACAAGTGGGGGAGATTGTGTAGGCCTCATGGGAGGAATTTAGCATCATTAGCACTGCGGGTCACCTGTTAATGGATAAGACAGGATTACTGCTGTAGCAAGAAATCATGACTTCATTTAGAGAAGTGAAAGAAATGTAATTTAGCTGGGGACTTGGGAGAAGCACTGCTCATTATGGTTAGATGCATGTTAAACTGCTTGGCCAAACCCACTGACATTATTATGTCACACAAAGAGTATGATATCGAGAAACTTCATAAAAAACGACTGACAATGTATTATGGATGTCTGTTAAGTTATAAAAATGAAATCAAAAGTGTATATAGATGTATATATATATATATATACACACACACACACACACACACTATATACTATATAGTGATATATATATATATATATATATATATATATATATATATAGCAATTGTACAGATTTTAATAAAATAAACCATGTAAATGATGTTTTATTAATTTGATTTATTAATAATCCTAACTCTGTATATCTTACCTATTTACAACTATTTCTAATAGACTAAACCTGTCCTAAAATTTCTTGCCATAAACCTTCATGAGGCTCAACCTTGTAAACATTTTTGACTAAGTGTCCCCAAATCTTATGCTGATATTTGAATAATACACTCCAAAGTATGAGTGTGATGAACGTAGAGGAGCACAATTCAAAAACAAGGCACTATCGCCTATGTATACATATTAAGCTGATATGGGCATCAGAGACTTCAGAATAAAGAAGCAATCCCAATCCCTTGTTGCATTGACAAGACACTGGAAAAAATATACTACAATCTAGTGCCATAAATATATATTTTTATTACCTGGTTGCACGTGCAACTTGAAATTAGTGGATGTCCTCACAACGCCATTTTGTGTCGCAGTGCATACATAGCACAGACTGAAATCCCTTTGTACATTCTTTATGGTTATGCCATTCTCAATGTCCACCGTATAGCTTAAATCACTGGGTAAGGGAGAATGATCGCAGGTTTGTAGGGCAAAATCAACAGCATCTGGATCAGACAGAGGACAAATCCCAGCGGCATCGTTCTCTTCATAGACATCCACAAAATTAGGAGTATCAGAAAATGGATTTGTGGCATCTGAAAGTAATACAAATAAACACATCTTGGTTTCCACAAGCCTTTATACCGTACAGTTAGTCAAATATATGTCTAATCACACGTTACTAAATAATATAGATTCAGAATGTACACTTTTCTATCTTCTCTTACGGATATGCAAATGTATACACTTCAAAGCATGCACTCTCACTTGTATAGCTATACACCAGCTTCCCCGTAGACAAGTCTATCTCAACTTTTCCCCCACTTATATCTTCATATGCACAATGGAATATGTTAATGGAATATACTTAGTGTCAAAATGAAAGTAGACCTCCAAAGTCGAATTTTAGTGAATACGCCAATATAACTTTGTGACAGTGTAACTAAAAGGACTGCCATAACACACACTTGTGTAGCTGTACAGATTGAAGAAATAGTCCAACAATTTATTAATCTGTACTACCAGAGCTAAAGGTTTTGATCTAGAAGTAATCTAAGGTATAATAACAACTACAACATAGCTAGTACAAAAATAATACTGATATACAATGTGATTTTCTCAATTGATCAGTTTCGGAGAGCAAAATGACCCACTTACCCTTTACAAAAAGATAAAATGATGCACTCTCTTTAGTCTCTGTGTTCATGCATCTATATCTTCCAGTGTTCCTACGCTCCGCCTTTCGGATAATGGATATGCGATCGGTCTTACTCTCAAAAAATGGTTGACTGGTCAGTGTTCGGGGCTTCTTCCCATGTCCAGGTCGATGATGGATCCAGGTCACCAGGTCAGTGTCTTTGCAAATTAACTGTAAGATTTCTCCAACTTTAATTGTCACAGTCGCTTGTAATCCGACAATTGTAGGAACTGCATTTCCTACACGAAAGAAAATGTAAAATATGAAGTTTAGCAATAAATAACAAGATTGTTCACAAAGAATCCAACATCTAGATTGAGACCTTACTTGTTCCAGTGGAACAGTTGGGCAGAGTCTATGTTTCAAACGAAGTTACAGCATAAAACAATAAGTTCTTTATAACATGCTATGTAGCAGGACATCCAAAAAAAGTAAAGGTTACTTTAAAAGCCAGAAAACATATTAAAAGCTACTTATATATTGTGTTATTTTATATTGTGTTATTTTATATTGTGTTATTTTCAGCTATTGTCTTCAATAGCTGAAAACAAGTTACAAACATTTTAAAAGATATAAAATAATCAGTCAATCGGAGAGAGGAACCAAAAGCATGCAGATAGATCTAACGTTCAAAGTACAAAATACTTGAGTTAGAAGTAAAATGTGTTACTAATATAACCTTATATATTTCCACTATGGGTCCAGTCACATAAACATAAAAATGTTCTAAAAATATGCCTACAGAAAAAAACCCCATCAAGAATTAATAAACATTAATATCACATTTAGCTTCTTGGAGATGTCCATGAAGAATTTCCAAACAGACAAAGTAGGGATACAGGTAAGATGGGCAGGATTGTTGCTATGACAATGGCAATAAATCTATTACACTGTATCTGCAGTATTTAGGAGAGACATGCAGGGACCAATTTGTCTTGATTATTTTAAACTTTGGCCTTTTACTAAGAGAGAACTTCAGTGTTGTTCAGCTTTTACTCCAGAGTGTCACAAAACATGAAAAATTAAAGTTGTGGGGCAGGCATTATTCATTTTATGAGGCAATATGAACTTTTCACACAGCATACGAGCTGCACAAAAATCATTGGGGACTACATCTTGTCCATGGCTGCCAGTTGGATATCAATATACTATACACAGGTGTCCCACTGTGGCCCTCCAGCAGCAGGAGGATACATGCCCCACATTCCCCTACCAGCCTCTTTGCTGACAAAGTATTATAGGAGATGAAGGGCTGCAGCTTGACACCCCAATACTGGATGACTGTAAAATATCCACAGCCAATACCATGACAAATTTAGACAGTTAGGCAATGTGGCATCATTTCCAACCTGGAACATTCACTTCAAATCAGGAGTGTCCAAGTTATAGATAAATAAGTAGCTTGGCAAATACAGCTTCAGCTAGGTCTTCATTTACAAAATATGCTTTCATAGATAGCAGTTTACAATGTATTTAATCTAGGATCCGCTGACTCCAAATTTGTAACTGAGATAATAATCCTTTTTGAGGTCAAATAAAAAGGTTTGTGTGGTGATGAAAAAAACAAAGGTCAACAGTTAAAGCCTGGGGCCAAAAGATAAATACAGCTCCATTAAAACAGGCAATCAGCTGGTTGTCTGGTCTAAGGATGTATTTTATAAGTCAATACCTAAAATATCCAGATCCGATATTTCTCTTTAAAACGAACTGCAAAAAAAAATAAGTTTTTACTTATAAAAGTACTTCATTAAAGCTAAACATTCTGGACCCTTTTTGATTAAGGGTGGGGTCATTTGGACCCCCATGTCCATATTCTAATTGTCTGACTAAACTTTGTGGGCAGTTGCATAAAAAAGAAAAAATAAGGTAAAATATACAAATGTATTTATATAAAAAAAAAAATGCCGATCGCTGTAGTACATTTAACATAGCCTCAAAGAATCATTGCTAATCTTAAACACAATGCTACCATTAATTGCATTGCTAAAGCAACATTCGAGTTATTCAGGATTTCGAAGAAAAATAGCAGCAGAAAATATTGTAAGAAGCAAACAAAAAAGACCACTAGACCAAGCAAGTGTACACTAAAAACACTCCCCTTGCCGGTCGAGTGTTTGGTTTTAGACTCTATTCAACATTTTTACTCTGCTTCAACGGATTAAAAAACCTGGAAAGACCTGAAAAACCCTGTCTGCCCTCCCATCGGTCTGGCATGCCGCCCACTTTATAAACTGTCTGAACAATAGAAGACGTACAAAGGGAGAGGTGACCAACAAGCAGGAGGGATGTTGCTAAAATTACCACAGGAAACGTATTTGCCTTTTAAATGAGTTATTCCATTTAGTTCCGGGGCTTTATGATGAATTCAGGCGTCTAGATCGCTCATTTATAACTGTAAAAGCAAATAACTGGTGCTCCAAGATAAACACACAAACGTTCTTTTTGCAGCTTAACCTTTTCCATTCCGGAGGTGTGCACAAAACATTTTCATACCTCAATGGTGCTCTTAAAGCATTAAAGTCCTTTATTAGGTCATTTCAACAAGGTTGCAGATACTACAACTCCCAGCAACATGGACAACGCCTGGGGGAGTTGGAATGTGTCATTCTTATTTCATGAGGGCACTCATGTCAAACACACAGGGGAATTCATGCCTCTGTATGGACCAATGAAAAAAAGTATCCACTAAAAAGTGGACCGTGATGAACTAACAAGTGAACTGCAAACACCAGGCATTAATTGGAGAGTTTGTTGAATTTCAGAATTTTTGCCAGTGTAAGTTCACTGTTTAGTGTAACTTTGGCTTAGGGCTTTATTCATGAAAGAGGAAATAATAGGGAATTTACAAGGGTTACTTTGCCATTAAGTTAGAAATTCCCTTGTCAATTCCCTGTTACTCCCTCTACATTTTGGAAATCCTACCCTCTGTCCATACATAGGTAACAGCTATTGCTACAGCTGCTTTGAACTGCAAACCCTCCCACAATTGAAGAATAAGTAAATGAGACCAGGTGTCCAGGTATTGCCGGGGGAAATGAGACCTATATTGCCTCTTGCTGCTGGGACGTTTTTTTTTCCCCAGGTAGCACAGTGCGAGGGAGCAAAGGGTCTTCTGGCTGCACAGACTGCCTGCTCCACCCATGCCCGCACACCGCTTTAGAGTCACATGACTTCCTAGCACTCAGCGGGACGCCGCGTGAAGATGGTCTATCCCTGTGTGAGAGGCACAGACCCACTCCCCTGCACTGAGGTAAAGCTGCAGGGATGGGGGGGGGGGGGGGAGACACACTGAAAGATGTTGCCGTGTGTGTGTGTGTATGTGACTGTGTGTGTGTCTGTGTGAGTGCTTGTGTGTGGAACTGTCTGCATGACTATGTGTGTATGTGCTGTTGGCTAGCTCCTACATTTTCTGTTTTGCTGCCTGCTAATAGTAAATTAAATTTGCCATGTCCTATTGTAAACAGTCTACATTTTTGCCACTTTTCAGAAGACGCGAGTGTTAACATATGCATATATATATATATTACACACAAAACACAAATACATATATATTGTTTAAAAAAAATAAGCATGAGATGTTATTTAAACCCTGGTGGTTGTGAAAAGAGATTAGCCATATCTTTTCAGTCACAAGTCTGACATTTTCCATATACAAGTGTGAAATTAGAATGTGATGCTTAAAAAAAAAAACACAATTTTTTTTTTTGTTAAACAAATAGAATGGGAAGGGTATTAAAAAAATAAATCAAATATATGGTTGCTAGCCATTGCAAGATAAAAGTTGTAAGCTTATACACTGTAAAATTCCCAATAAATGAAAAACTCACATTCTCAACAGGTGCTATAAGCCTGTAATAAATTGCTAAGCGCCTTGTATAGTTTTATATTTGGAATTTATTGTGATGTAACTTAATCCTTAGCGACAAGTCACCCAGTTTCACGACAGAAATTAGTGTTTTTACTCAAATAAAATGAAATGGCCACACATGGGGGAAAAAAGCTTTTTTTCAAGCCTTTTGCTCTACTGATCTCAACTGTATACAAGCTATTTTATAATACTAATGGTATATACTTTTTGCGTGCAATATTGCAAATGATAATACATATAATTATATTAATTCTGATGTATTTCACTTTTGTTCATAATTTTGTAAATTTGTGCAATTATGAGAATTGCTCAAAACATGTATATTTGTGTACACGTCTGGTATTTGAGTAAAATAATGGACAATTAAGCTACTTCTCATATAACATGTGTAACAATAAGCTGTGTTCTGTTTCAGGCAAGTTTACTAACAGTCTGTTCAGTCCAGCAGTCTGGAACAGGTATCTCTGTTATAAGCTATCACATAACAGGTATTTCCTTCCAGCAAATGTGGCAATACTATCTCTTGTAGGGTTTACCTGCAGCACTCCACTATTATCCTCGGTCACCTGGTCTATGGCCAAGTACCATGAAAGTGGTCAGATTATGGGGGCTATTCACAAAAAGGTGAGTTGAGATGAACATTTAGCTATACATTGTGCAGGGATAATCCTGGTGAGTTTGCTTAACCAGGGAAACTCACCAAGTTTGTCCCTGCATAAAGACAAGCTACTCCTTCACAAATATAACACAATTTTAATATTCGTTTAAGTAGAAATAATTCTTTATCATGTTTTTGAACATGTTGTAAGAAAAAAAAAATGAAATTAATAAGGGCTTATGTTGGCCAGTGCTAGCAATCAAGCTGCTCTGTTCCATTAAGCCCATTGTATTGGCTCTAATACCAAAATCTACAATTTTCATATTAAAAAAATCTATTAACGCCGCAATTGACTGGTCCTTAGGGAGTGCGGTTGACTTCTGTTTGAGTTGTTTCTGCAAAATCTGGCTTATTTGAGAGCCCAAAGAAACATGGATGTTAAAATGTGTGTAACACGGTTGTATTCAACCGTCAAAAGTGACATACTGATGTTTTAAATCCCCACTACCATCCTATTCATACAAACTGGATTCAATAGCAGCCCAGTTAGGGGTTTACATGCTAACACAAGCAGTCGCTGCAAAACATTGGCAGTGTTTGATCCCAATGTGTGTCACAGTGGTCTACTACACACCACATCGCTGCCAAAGCCAGCCTCCTCCGTCAGTTGAGCTTTCAGGTTCTCAAATGAGTTCTCAAAAATGTGATCCAATTAATTAATTAGAAGTATGTCAGATCAGCAGATGGAATGTACATTCTGCAGAATCTATACCTTTAATTCATTTTTACCAAAATAAGTGTTATGGTGCATAGTCTACATACTAGAAACAGGTGAAGATTTTGAAGGATAATTAGGTTTGTCAAGGGCACCAATCATAATAATTGCTACACCTGTGTACACACATTACCTGCAGTGTTTGGACACTTTACTGCAGTTAGGTACATGCTCAGGATTATATAGCTATCATTGCTAAGGCACAGGAGAGTCAACAATTCCCATAGTAATGTTGACTGATTCATAAAGAAATGGGTGAATCATATGCTAAATGGCAGTCAGCTTGGATCAAGAACAAGTGTATATTTCAGAATACCGACAGACCTCTTAAAAATCAAGTGATTTATCAAGTCACCAAAGACATCTACACAAAACACTCAAAAATGCCAACAGTAACAGATTCGGAGCCATTGCTCCTTGACTCTCCTGGTTTAACATTTTATCAATACTGATATCAATACTTATGGAAAGCTAATCTTACTGCAATGTTGTAAAAAATATTATTATTCCAAAACATCTTTATAGAAACACATTGTTCCAGATTATTGAAGTCTAACTATTTATAATTTTTCAGGCAGCGAGAGAGAGAGCAGACAATTATTGCATAACTAGCTAACAAACTAGATAACTATTAACGAGTGTGTCCATTTATTATTTCTGAATTCATATCAATAATGTAAGACAATATTGGATAATCGGCACCATGAACTGAATATCTAGGCACTTTGTTTAATGTGTTTGCTTGATAAGACTACAGCTAGTAAACTGTTCTGAGACCATTACTCTGTAATGTAGACCAGACTGATTTATAGCCCAGCAATTCAAATAAAAATGGGAAATGAAACCTTTACAAAAACATGTACACATGAAAACCAATCCAGGCCGAAATGGGCCTCTCCAAGGTCAATTTGAGGTGGGTTTTGGTATGGCATATATATTCTTTATCTTTTCCTACTTTTTTTTGGTCACATTCTAGCTTTCTCTCACGGAACAGGTCTACTGAATGACCTTAGTTACATAAAACAAAGTAGGTCACTGAGCCTACATGAGTGAGCACGCACTCTGTAAGGTATGGTGTAAGGTATGGTGAAGTGCTGCACCCTAGCAAGAACCTGTCCAAAGAATAGCTTTGATGCCTGTTTGACAGGCTATATGGTGTCAACTTCATAGAAGGGCCATGACCCAGAAAAACTATATTGGACCCTGAAAAGAGAGGGAAATAATCAAAACATGGTACAGATTTTTGCTGGCATTCAAAAAAAAAAAAAAAAGGCAATAACTAGGGTTGACTGTTTTTCATGATTAAGGATAAAAGTGACTCTGTATGTCCCTGGAAAAATCCATGAAGAGGTATACAGCTGACAAGCTCATAATTCCATGGTTCCCAAAAGCCCCTCCCCCAGAAGCCAAAAAGAACAATTAGCTTGTCCAATAAGCTGCTTCCCATATATCAAGGAATATGCTGTATTTGGATTTCAGGAGGGGTCACCCCTATGCATGTGACCTAGACATTAGTGACACATTAGTAAACAATCATGTGAAAAGCACACATCGTTGAGTAAATAGTGCTGTACCTGGAGATTGCCTTGTTTATTTGCTTAGGAACACTACATGAATAAATCAATTTACACAAAAAAGTTTCTTTCTTTTTGAAATTTAGAGATACCATGGTTTGCTTGCACATGACACCGTAAATACAGTCATTTTTTTATTTCTGTGAGAAAAATAATTGATCTACAGGGACTGACTAGAAATAAGCCTATAATGGTACTTAAGAGACTTCTCGATAGTTAAGTCGCAAAAAAAATAAAGAATTGTTTCAATATTTACTATAAATTACATATTTCTATAACATTGGGGCTATGTATAAATGATCGATTTAAAAGTAGAAGAATCAACAGAAACATTCCATTGGTTTCCATGGGGATTGCACCACTTTTAGAAACTTGCGCCAGCTTGGTGCTTTATAAAAAAAAACCCATCTCACCAATAGTAAGACAGGATAATTCATTTACATAACCAACAAAATGCAATTTTTCCTGTATACTAACTTTTATTGGAGCTCCTTTCCCAAAATGTGTATTCTAGTTAACTTTAAGCACTCTTTCTAACTTTTGCACTCTTGCTAAGCTAAAAAAAAAAAAAACATGATCTCATTTATGGTTTTCACTCTGCGGAGATGTCAAAACATACTTTAATGTAGATGGTGCTGTGTTGCAGCATGCAAGCTGATCCGGTTGCCACTTATTTCTAGCATAGTTACAGACCCTCATATGTACATGTAATCAATAGGGAGGAACTTAACTAGATCCTCTGTACTGATTAGATTTAAAAACAACAAGCTATCTGTACTAGCAAAGAAAGACAGACCCCAGTCAGATTGAACAGCCGCTCTGATTGGCTGAGCACGTCCTGACAGAGACAGCCAAATCAGCTATGCTTCTACCAAGAAACAGGGCTGAGCTTAAATCCACATGTATCTCTAAAGATAAACTCATAAACAAACATTAAGCACTCATTTTCCTTTCAAATTTTGTGCTGCACTTTCATTACCTCTTTCATAAATAGGAGAGAGTGATTTATTCGAAACACCCAGAGTTGAATTAAGTCCACCTGACAGATTATGTCTTCACTATTTATAATACGCTATGTTATAAAATGTGACTCATTGTTGTAAAGCATGACCTAGGAGGATATTGGCAACTGATACTAGTTAAATGGTAATCATTTTATCAACCTCTTTAGCTTGAATGCTTAATTTTGTTAAGAATCGAACATTTTGAGTGGTACCTGGGTAACCTGGCTCATCAAGGTTTAAGACATACCTTGATATTAGGAAGAACAAAGTATCTTTCAACCAGTCACATTGAACGTTACTAAAAGATACCATCTTTTTCCAACAGGGTTCCAATCAATGTACCAAACCCATTAAAAGGTTGTATCCACATACATGTGTAATACTTATTTTTGTACACCAATCAGATAACTGTTTGTATTCTTCAGTAAGCACGGAAAGACACAGGCTGTGCGAGTTATGGAAAGAAGGTGTATAAAGTCACTGCACGGGTCTGAGAATTAGTACAAAGCTAATGTTGATGTGATCTCACTGGAAAAACATTACATCACAGTTTAATTTTCAGTAGTGCAACAAAAGGAACCTCCTCACCTCATATTATGGTTGTCACTAGTAGTACAGTACCATAAATGCATCATATCATTTACTATTATGATTCTCAACAGTACAATAAATGCTTCCGCTATGTGGATCATCGCAGACTTTCAGTGTGAAGTAGTTTATTTGCAATATCCGAACAAGCATTGTATTATTTAATATTATTTTTACAAAGAGCGTACCCTAGAGCGTGCTCTGACCTTTACTTTTTATAAACCTAATACCTCTGCACCATGCTTCACTTAGTCTGTAAATATACCATGTAGACCTGCTTAAGGGTCCTCTGTAACCTTTAACCGTAAGAAAGCTAGCTTCACCTACACACGCCCGGAGAATTCCACTGTGGCGTAACAATAACAACCAAAATTAGCAACATCTTTTGTCATTTCGTTCATACACATTTATAAATGTAAATCTCCGAAGCTCTCCGGAGCACTGGTATTCAACATAAAAAGTCTACTCAATGCTGAACATACACAATCCTCTCAATTAAAGATCAACAGTGAATAGATATTACTACAAAAACGTTTAACAAACTTAGAAGTTCACAATATGAGATTATGATTAGAAAGAAAGGTAGACAAGCCCATACGACCTATTGCCACCATTCTGAATGAACTTATTCTAAATCGTGACAACACCTTTAAGACCATTAAACTAAAAGTGAAGACCTGTCTCGGATGTGTCAGAGCCATTCAGACACTGGCTAGGAATCCTGATTAGCCACTAAATCCAATATCAGCAGACATAATAAGATTGAGATAAACCAGGAAGCATTAGTGAACAGAACAAAGTGTTCAGAAAATACCATATGATTCAAACTTACATACAATAATATCCATTTCATTCTTTAGCCTTTCTATTAATTGTGGGCCATTACCAGGAACAGCCATAATTAGGCTAAATTTGTTAAAATGAAATGCTAACAATTGAATTACTAGTTGTTTTGTGTCTGTTTCCTAAAGTAATTTAAATAAATACAGCATTATACAGACTTTACTTAGGATTAAACAAGCTGAAAGACATTTCCCTGGTAATGTGTACTTCTACTTCTTTGCTAGGGATAAGAGGAAGGTGCTTCCAGGATGTTATGAATGGCTGGTTTCCTGATGTCTTTTCTATAAAATAAAGTTAGCGGAAATGAGTCAAATTCCTGAAAACACAAATGCCATGTGGTCAAAATGGAAAAATGCAAGGGGTAAAAACCATTGGGGAAAAAACATGAATGAAACATTGGAAGCGTTTGCAGTGATGTTTCTGTGGAACCAAATATCAAACGGACACTCTTTAAAAAAAAATCATTGATTAATTCCAAGTCTTGGTCGGTTTTAAAACCTCATTTTTTCAATATAGTGCTTATAATATCTGTGCGCAAATACATGATCTTAAACAATCCCATACTATCGAATGAATGGAATAGTGTGTTCTATGTGGGTGCCATGTTTGCGTAGTGCACCTATTCCTGTGAGTAAGTCTACAGGAGGACGTAAAACACGTGATTATAACCAGTCGCTTTTCAAGCTTGCAGTGCGTTCAGGATTTTGGATTATTTAAGAAAATAAAAGTTATATTTTATAACTGATCCAACCACCCTGGCATATTTTTCAGTTAGGCCCATGTGTCACGCACTGCATGGATGGGTGTTCCATGGAGTGCAGTGTAACCTGTCATATGATCTACTCCTTTCCTATCATATATTGTTGTTTTTGTTACCCTCTCTCAATCCTTGCCTATCACATGCTCACATACCAAACCTAGCAAGAAACAAGATATTTTTCTCTAACAAAATATAAATCAGCTCCCTTGTTTTGATTTCTGTCACAACACTTCTATAAATTTGCTCTTGTCTCCTTTACTAAGAAGCATTAAGCATGCAATCAACCAATATATTTTTTTTTAAAAGGTGTCAGACATATGCTCTTACATGAACCGAATACATACGACATACCATTTTCTAATAAATGGTTTGTAAATCCCAATATTGAAGGTTCACATTGGCATCCAGAATGGCGTGAAAATCAATAGATTTGAAAATTGGTGGGGGGAAAAGCTGACCTGCAATGCTTTTCCCATTCTTCAGAAATTGTTTTACTCCGCAATAGCATGTTAATTGAAGCAGTTTGCTTTTCACTCTGATAACCGGTTAGATTACCTTCCAATTTACTCGATTTAACTATTGTGAGTTGGTGTTTATTGCTGTGTGTGTGCTATGAGATGTGATAAACTGAAGTCCTTCCTAGTCCATTTTTAATTATACTGAATCTATATACTAAACTGTATAATATCTCCCTAATCTTGACTAAGGCTATGCAGAGTAACCTATGGCAGATGTCTTGTGCTGGAAGTCTTAAACTTACACATAGTTTGAATAGATATCTTGTTCCCAGCAATGTGCCGAAGGAAGGTAGTATTTTTTCCATGGCAGCTGAAAAATGATCAAGCAGTGTGTTCCTGCGCCATAGCAGAGCTGTGAATTTGATCATCTTTCTTTTTGATGAATTGCAGCCATATTATTCAGTTCCTCTTTATTTTTACAATAGCATTATCAGACAATAAAGTTTACATGCTGTTAGCACTATGCAGGGCATTGTATTCAATCCATCTTGCATGTTCTCAATTCTCACAGAATGGATTAGTACAGTGTTTGTAGGTTTATATATCAGGTCTAGACTATGAGAATTTAACAGAAGCTGCTTGTAAATTCCTTTGAACATGTACTGTGAGGAGACTGAAATACACTAAGAGTGCTTTATAACAGCCACTTTGCATTGAGAACTCACTCCATTACCTGATCGTCTATTTAGATTGTAATATGATTTTTATGTCTTTGTTTGGGCATAACAAGCCATCTATGTAAGTTTTTACCATTCATTTTATGGTTTTATTATCTTGGGCACCAAAGAGGGAATGTGAACATGCTTACTACAAGATCACACAGCCTTGCTTAAATGGGGAAGGGGAATCATTAAAGAAAAAAAGTTTTCAAACTTTATAGCGTTTGATGGGAGGACTATCTACATTTGTGTCCCAAAAATATTGATAGTGTTTAGAGTGCTTCAACTATTTAGCTCTGCCAATCTGCTGAATAACAATATTAAGGCTTAATATTACAAGGCCATAGAATACTTTATTTATTTGGGTTCTCTCTGACTTATGGAATAACGAAAGATTAAATGAAAAGTATTGAAGCAATAAAAATATTAGCTTCATGTGATATGTATGACAGGGGCTATAAGTGTCAGAATGAACAAGGGAGTCTGCAGGTGAATGACATTTCAAACAATAAAAAAACCCAGACACTATTTCTTTCAATCCCAAAGAACCCTAGCCTACACGGCAAACTATTTCATGAACCAATAAGTAGAAAATGAGTTTACATGTTTGTATCTGCAAAATTCTGTACAGGTTGGGCTAAGATTTGTAAGGTCTACGGTGTTTAAAACAACAACATCGATTTTATGGCTTTATAAATAGACAGTGAAATAACAAACAGGTAAAATGTAAGTCATTAAACAATTCTAAAATAATAAACAAGGTACATGTTCAGTAATTCAAAAACAGAGTTCTAAAAGTGCAGCAAACACCATATAAACTAATGGAATTTTAATGCTGATTGCTCCACTCTAGGAATATTGCCCCATGATCTTTATGCATGTTATTTATGTAAATTCCACAATGTTTCCCCCCCAGCAGATTTTCATGTGATTAAAAGCATACTGGTGAGCTTCCTAATGAGGATCAGAGAATCCTTTTAGACTAAATTTGGGAATGTGGATTTATGTTCTAATCTCTGACAACCACCCATGATTTGCAAAGCAGGTAACATCTAGGTGTCATTTTCATCTAATGAGTTAGGTAGACTCCGAAGGACAGAAAATAATAAACACATTTCAAAATGATCACAATTCCACTGTGTTCCAATCTTCTAATGCTTATTCCCATTTCCAGCATTGAAACTAAGCCACTCACCAACACTGTTTCTACAGGTAAATGAAGTTCACCAGGTTCATCAGCGTTCAAAGATAATATGTGTTAACAAAACACTTCACTGACGTAAACTTATACCACCTGTTTGTAAACTGTAATGTTCTCTTTGCACTCTTAGGCTGAATTTTAAATACAGTGGGGGCGATGGATCAAAGATGCACATATAAACCTGTCAGGAAGTTCAGAAAAAGAGGTAATCACTAGTATTGTTAGTGTTAAGACGATTGTCCCCTTATTTTACAAATCAGTCTTGCGATAAATTTTCAGATCTAGCAAATTTTTAAGTCTCAAAAACTCTTCTGTACAGAGGGTGATGGAACCTGGCACACGTGATGCTTAATCTTGGGGCTTAGCGTTATACATTGGCGCACAAACAGAAAACGAGTTAGTGCAATATTTTAAAACAAACTGTATGCTAAAGCCACACGCACGAGACATGCTGTTATGTCAAAAATAATTGATATTTAACCCTTTCAAAACTAGGTCCCTGCAGCCTACTGCAAAGAACTAAAATTAACAGTTGGGTTAGCAGGAATGCAAATGACATGATTTTTTTTTATATATATCTTTTTCACGCTTGTTTATGTACCAAGTGAGGTTCAGTGACTCATTGAACAAGAAAATCCATTGCACATTTTTGTTCCAAAAAGGACAGTAGGGGGCGATTGGATTTGTTGATCCAGCCTGTCTTATCTACTGTCCTGTAACCTTAACAACAAGACCAAGGTACTTATTTTCCAGCAGCTGATACAAAGACCTGTCTAAGGTTTCACCAAACTTTCATTCAGTTCCACGGCAACCTTTCACAGACACCAAACAGCCACAAAAACTTCAAATGCCTCCATGCATCTTGTGCTGGTTAACCCATTCACTTCCATAAATGCCTGTATCTTGTCACGCACATTTTGTGAGCACCAAGAATTGCAGTAGTTTTATACTAGTCATTTAACCTACGATACTTGAGAACAAATTAGTATTAATTAATAAAATTAAGAGCAAATAATAATAGGTATTTTAGCATATAATTGGTTCCCATAGGCCCTATATATGTTTGTGTGTGTGTGTGTGTATATATATATATATATATATACTTAATAACAGTAAAAATTATTTTATGGCAGGTAACAGAAAAATAGCTGAGCAATACTGTTCTTCATTGTTATACAGATAGTGGTTGAGACTGTATAGTAATCTGAACAGAGCACAGGATGCTATACACACAAGAACAGAAAAACAATACGCTGCCAACACTTTTACTAGTGTTTATATAAGTGGTTAACAAAAGGTAAACGCGTATTACTTGCTTTAACAGTCATGCCATTGGCTCATAAAAATCTTGCTTTTCCCAAACTGCAGCAACCTGCAATATTAAAATTAATCATTTCTCTGGCACATCGCACAGTTTCGTTACAAAATGCAAATCACAGAATAAGCAGCAGGATATGGCGTGTTTGTGGAGTATGAACTTTGTGTGTGTGAGAGAGAGACACAAACTGCCCCTGGCATCAATTATAACAGATTTTTATAATGCAACATCCAACTGTTGTATTATGTGCCCCTGTCAGGTGCCACCCACCGGTTACCGTATCAGATCATCAGCAGTGCTGGTAAACATTGGCACGCCTGCTGCTGAGACAACAGCTCCCATGATGCTCAGTCTGTCAGAAGTGGGGATCATGGGGACTGTAGTTGTGAACAGGAGGCATGTCAAGAGACACTGGAGGGAAGGTATCAGTTTCTTACTAGAAAGCAAATATTGAAATAGACACAGGTTGCATGTGATTTCTAAGTTTTCATGCAACCGGGATGGATTTTCATGAATCGCCAAAGCTTTGTTTTCATCCCTTATGATCTTTTTTAATTCACAGCAAAATACACAAACAATCGTAAACCGTAAGCAAATCATAATCAAGCTTTTGATTCCGTGCAAGGTGCACCAAACGCACCTTAGAAAATCAACCAAAATTCGGTTCAAGACAGTGATCTATTAGCCTGGCTTCGTTGCTTGTCATAACACAATTGTTTTCTTTATTTTAGTAGGCGATGGATTTTGTTTTCCATACTATAAAAGTAGTACAGAGCTCATCACGCCCGCAAGACGAGGCTATCAGGGGCTATAATGTGGATAATCACATTACTGACACGTGCCTTGCACAACAAAAGTAACAAAATTCACACAAGCAACTCTCAGTACAGAAAAGCTGTATTGCCACAACGGGGAAGATCGTGTCATCCACGCAGTAACTAGCGTTAACAGGTTCACTTTAAACATTCCCAAATACTCCGATCTGCTGTATATAGAAAAATAAAGCCCAGCCTAACCTTTGTCTGTGTGATAGGTAAGAAGAAACAGCAAGCAGAGGAACTCCCAGCCCATCATCAGTGCACAGGGGGATGACTGCCTTGTAGCTCCCTAAAACAATTCTTTCTCCTCTCTGTTGTCTTCTCACAGAAGTTATCACTGACCTCTTGTAACTGAGACTTCAAGGTATAGGTTAGACTAGTGCAGCCCCTCCCCTGATCATCTACTCTCCACCCTCCTGTATACACTGTAGATCCCCTCCTCCTAACCAATCTCCTCCCTTACCAACTGCTGCCTGCCTGTCTGTCCACTTCACACAGATCATAATGCCTGCTTATCAATCAGCCTTACTTCAAACTGAAGTCCTTTATTTCACAACTAGTCCCTTTATAAAGTCCACACTCAACAATTCTTCTACTTGTTCCCAAAGTTTACACTTTTCACACCTTCAATGAACACTCCACCAATGCAAGTACAACTTAAAATGGAATGATGTCACCTAAAAGTTATTTTATAGTAGGAATGTAGCCTAGGTTAAAAGATTGAAGTGTTTTTTTTTTCTATACGCTTAACGTTCATCAATTTATGATACCATGAAGTATGGAAGTTGCTAATATACATACGCGCCAGAAAGGGATAGTATAGACAGTATGGAAAAATTGGAAAAAAAAACCTTTATGCGTTTGCTAGCAGTACTATTATATGCATACATTATTTTATTCTATACATTCACTCTGGAAATGCTATTTAGGTGGGGTTAACCTATGGCACATTAGTTGCGAAATACAATGAGTTAACTGTATAACAACACTAAGCACATCTCACGTGTTTAGCTATGCTTTGTATTCAGCAACGTAGATCCTTGTTATCTATTTTCGGATTTAGACAAAAATCCTAGAAGAGATCATGGGTATTCTTTAAATCTAAAAATAAAATAACTTCCCATTCTGAATCAATTGTAATAAGCATTGGTGTTTGCGATACCTTTTCTCACTATATTCTACATATATGTTAACATAATATCTACACATTTTCTGCATCCTTTATAACATCTAAAATGAAAATCATATTATGACAAACATATGGAGCTTTATGTATTCAGAGGTATTCCGAGGCAATGTTCTAAAACTGAAACAATCAGTGGGAACTTTCCTTCAGTTTCCATGGTGACTGCTCCACTTTTAGATCTGCCCAGGCTTTGCTACCATGGCTAGCTTCTCTATTGCTGGTATTTGCCAATTTAAAGCACGTGGAGCGACATCATTTTCCATTTATTAAATATACAGGGAGGTCGCTGATTTTTTTTTTTTGCACACTGTTCTTTTATCATCATAGTGTCCTTCTCTTTCCCTCTCATCAGCTGCATCTCCCTCCCTGTCTTCCCAAAACAGACTTTAGGTTACACAGTGCTTTTGTATTTCTTCCTTAGATATGATCTAAGAACCCTGAGGGGGCGACACTTTACTTTCCATTCCCGCGCTTGTAGCACACTAAGCGCTTGAGTACTTATGATAGTACAGACTGGTAATAGCTGGCAGTCCAGCAATCTGTGAGATACAACCCCATCACGCTCAGCCAGCCGTTTGCCTCAGCATAATGAGACCTGTCCGCAGATAGAGAATGCCAAACGCTGAATATCACAAATGATGATACGAAAGTGCTGACAGAGACGTCCCAAACCAAACCCTAGTCAAGCTAGTTAAACTACTAATCCAACAGTTTTGTAGGTTTTTTTTTAGCTTCAGCAATTTGCAATCCTATAATTAAACTGCCTGTTCTATCGTCATATTATTTAAGCGCAAAATCCTACAGTAGATTATATGAACAATGACCTAACACGCTGAAGGTTAACACCATTTATTCATCATAAGTACACGAGGCTTTAAGACATACATTATTTTATTACTTTGAAAATGCATTTAATATTTCACCTACAGATTATTTTAGCAATTAACATTTCAGTTGCAAATTGCATTTCACCTTTTTTTTTGTATTCTGTCCAACACATAAAATTGATGGTGGGCAATGGTTTTAATTCTCTTGAAGGCATATTGTTATCCATAACAGCACAATTAATTACAATTATAATTAGGTTTATTCATATCACCTATGTATCATGCCTTTAAGTAATCACAGATTTAAACAGCTTGCATTTTCCATGCTCATAGGTCATATAGGAAATTGAAGTGAGTAACTTTTATGTAGCTGCAGGCACTTTAAAATGCCAATCCAAAATGCAATTTGAAATGCTGTATTTTGCGTTTTTTTATTGACAAATTCTGTTTTTTTTTTTTAAAGTAATTTATTAAAAGGGCAATATTATCAACAATAATGCAATTGTTTCTCTTTACCAGTGTTTTTTTATATTTGTTTTGTCATTGTTATTAACCTGTGATCATCTGGATTTATGAGACTTCATTACTTACAATGTTTATACTGTGAAAACAGAGAATAAAAAGATTTTCTATTTATTGTTTTAGCAGAATTACAAGAAAAATGTGTTAAATATGCATGCGGTGTCTACTGTTTATGACATCACCTAGTGGCTTGATGAGCTTTCGGTAGGAAATGCGTAATTTGCATATGAAGCCAAAAAGTGATGTCATACACAGGAAACAATGTAGACACATTTAAAACCTAATTTTCTCTTAATCTATGCATTCTCTTAATTTATGCACTTGCTTGCAGTTCTCCACACACAAAATATAAATAATATTTTTTGATAAATTTTTATTATATTTAATTTAAAACTTTATTTTTTCTGAATCAACAAAAATGAGAAGGGGTTAAAAAGAGTTTGTTTATTAAAACATAAGTATGACCAAAAGTCTGCATAGAGAAGTTAATCACAAAAGGAATGGAAACATAAAATAATAATAAAAACCAAACAAACAAATTAGTAAAAAGTGTAATACATATATACGACCAGCCATAACATTATGACCACCTAATATTGTGTAGTTCCACCTTTTCTGCCAAAACAGCCCTGACCCATTGAGGCATGGACTCCACTAAACCTCTGAAGGTGTGCTGGTGCTGTCATGGTGCCAGATACCACAGTATGTGGCACCATGATGTCAGCAGATCCTTTAAGTCCTGTAAGTTGCAAGGTGGGGCCTCTGTGGATCGGATATGTTAGTCCAACACATCCCACAGATGCTCCATTGGATTGAGATCTGGGAATTTGGAGGCCAAGTCAACACCTTATACTTGTTGTTGTGTTCCTCAAACCATTCCATGACCATTTTTGCTTTGTGGCAGAGCTCATTATCCTTCTGAAAGAGGCCAATGCCATCAGGGAATACCGTTTCCATGAAAAGGTGTACATGGTCTGCAACAATGCTTAGGTAGGTGGTGCGTGTCAAAGAAAAATCCCCATGAATGGCATGACACCGGCTTGCCTTCTTTCTTTAGTTTATTCTGGTACACAAAGAGAGTAGGAGGAGCACACAGAAAAAAATAATTAATTAATAAAGTCAGAACTGCAGTGCTATAAGTTTACAAAAAGTTGGAAAAATATCGTATAAAAATATAATCTAAGTAATAAATTACATCCACTAGCACAGAAACACAACAATAATTACTCACATATACAAATAGCACCAGCACAAAACCGCTCTAAATACAGAAGCAAAAGGAAAAAAGGGACAGGAGGTGACCTCCGTTTTTGTGCACAGTGTGTTCCTCCTGTCCCTTTTTTCCTTTTGCTTCTGAATTTAGAGCGATTTTGTGCTGGTGCTATTTGTATATGTGGAGTGCTTCTCTGTCTACTTTGTTTTTTTTAGTTTATTCTGGTGCCATGTGTTCTCCAGATAAGCAACGCACACAAACCCTGCCTTCCATTTTATGTAAAATAAAACGTGATTCATCAGACCAGGCCACATTCTTCCATTGCTCCATGGTCCAGTTCTAATGCTCACATTTCCATTGTAGGCGCTTTCGGCAGTGGACAGGGGTCAGTATGGGCACACTGACTGGTCTGTGGCTATGCAGCCCATATGCAACAAGCAGCGATACACTATGTGTTCTGACACCTTTCTATCAGAACCAGCATTAACTTTTTCAGCAATTGAAGCTACAGTAGCTCATCTGTTGGATCAGACCACACGAGCCAGGCTTCAGTCCCCTCATGCCTCAAGGAGCCTTGGATGCCCATGACACTGTCTTTTCCTTCCTTGAACCACTTTTGAAAGGTACTTACCACTGGAGACCAGGAACACAGGAGCTGCAGTTTTGGATATGCTCTGATCCAGTAGTCTACCCATCACAATTTGTGTTGGACAAAAAGTTCACTTGCTTAATATATCCCACCCACTGAGAGGTGCTATGATTAAAATAGCCAGTGTTTTTCACTTCATCTGTCAGTGGTCATAATTTTATGGCTGATCGGTGTAGGACTTTATTCATTAAAAAGAAAATTTAAGGGAATTTAAAACTTAAAGGACAACTAGACTTCTTTTAATCTTTGCTTCTAAAAAAATGTATCCTCCTTTGTCAAGTAAACCTGACATGTATCTTTACAGAGGCAGAGCTCAGCTGGAAGCTGGTACATGCTAGGATAGTAATTTCAAACTTAACGTCAAAATAGCTGAGTTGGAAAAATTCTTCAATGCAGCTGAACTGGAGAGGTTTTCCAACTTGTCTACTTTGGCCTTAAGTTTGAAATTCCCTTCTCAATATCCTGCAATTCTCTCTTTCATGAATAATAATTAATGATAAATAGATTTTAAAAGACTCTATTAACGAGTTGGACAAATTATCTAATGCCTTAATTTAACTTGGCCTTAAGTTTAATATTTCATTCTCAATTTTTTGCAATTCTCTCTTTCATGAATTAAGCCCAAAGTGCGAGTTACATACAGTAAAACACATTGCCTTCATGGACAAGGATTTTTATAGCATCCCAAAAGGTTTCATTAGCCAGATGTTACCTTATTAAGGGAAACTGGTTCCGTCTCAGTATACATGTATTTATAAACGGGCATGGGCGTTCGCTGGATATTATCCAGGAGAGGAGGCAAATATCCTGCTCACTTTACCCATCTGCCATCCCAATACTTTCTTACCTCCTCCCCATTACCTATCTTTGATGGATCAGCAAATGAGTTTCCTGGTGGGAGGAAATGTTAGTGGACTAGCAATAGGAAAAATTATATGAGCGGGATAGTAGTTGCTAACTGACTTGCATGTACCTGCACGACAGTAGTTTACAATAGCTGGGGTGTTAATGATTAGCCACAACTAACCCAGTCTACAATTCTTATGGTGTACAGCCAGTAATGGCTGAGGGAATATCCTAGAGGGTAGTGAAAAGGGACATTTAGCCAGAAGGGGCTAACCATAGGCACTCCAGGTGCTGTTATTACATTTCACCAAATGTCCAACCAAATGGATAACTGAGAATCCTGATGTTTGCATTTCACCGGAGCTGCAGTAATTCATAATGATATAATAACTAACAATTGGCACTCCAGTTGTTGAGTACTCATTTTCCCATGATGCTTAACAAACCAGACTAGCTGCTAGGCATGGTAAATGTAGTGTCAAGACCTGGAGTGTTAACTAGCTGAACAATAAATTACCTTGTGTCTCTACCCATGCATGTGAAGCAGCAGCAGCCACAGTGAATGGGTAGGAGACCAGCTGCTAGAGGGAGAGGAAGAGAACAGATGAAACCACCTTGACAGCAAGAGGGTGCATAGAATTAAATAAACACTTTTTTCTGCACTCCCCTCTCTGCAGTGGTGTATCTTGGTTTTGTGCTGCCCTAGGCAGACAAAATTCGTCCAAAAATCCCCCCCCAAATATCACCCCGATCATGAGCTAAACTTTGCTGAATAGTGGGGGAGGGAACGAAAATGTTTCAAGCACCAGAAGTGTGGTTTAACACCCTCTGGCAAAGTGCCGCCCTAGGCGAGTGCCTTGTTTGCCTTGTGGAAGATTCACTACTGCTTCACTGCCAGTCTAGTCTAGTTAACCTACCCTAAACAGCCTACTACTTCTCCCTCTCCAGTGGGGACAAGTGCCTCCTGCCCATGGACATCCATGTACACGTGTGTTATATTTTGTAATGATCAACTACATCTTTACAAATATGTCAATATTAAGGATCTTAGTTATTCATGTCATAACTCTTCTTTTCACCTTTCTCTGCCTGAAGGGTCTCTAACACCTGGAAATTATGTATTTCCCAGCCTACTTGAGTTACAACCTGACCTATGGGCAGTGGTGTATCTTGATTTTGTGCTGCCCTAGGCAGACAAAATCTGGGCACCCCCCTACCCAAGCTGCACACCCCATCACACTCCCATACTCCCATCACACTCAGTCACACACTCCTACTCCCATCACACACACTCTGACTCCCATCACACTCAGTCACACACACTGTCTCCCATCACACACACTCTGACTCCCATCTCCCATCACACTCAGTCACACACTGTCTCCCATCTCACACACACACACACACACACACACACACACACACACACACACAGTCTCCCATCAGCACTTACCTTTCCCTGGCAGGCAGGCAGCATGGTCCCTCCATTCTGCCTGTTCGGCTTCCCGGCGATTGTGCCGACAGGTCACTTGACCGGGCGCGCGGATGACGTCAGCGCGCCCGTCACGTGACTGTCGGCACTTCCGTGTCGGCACACTGCAAGGGGAGCCGAACAGGCAGCACGGAGGTTTCTCTGTGCTGCCTGTTCGGCTCCCCGTGCAGCCTGGCAGGCAGAGCGATGGTGAGGGGGTAAATACAGCACTGCCTATGGGCTCTTCAAGACACTTATACACTTGTGGACATGACAGGTAAGTGAAATCTTCTTTTTGAATGTAGCAATGAGTGGTTATCTGGCTCTGCATTTCTGTACTTGTATATCATACATTTCCTCCAAAGGGTCCATGTACACAGGCAAAAAGGTGATCATTGTTAACCTTTTTTTTCATTTGTTTACCCAGAATCCTTTTTAGTAGTGTTAGCACTTTGAGTTTAGGATTTCTGTGGGGAAAGCAAGTCTTTTGACTTGTCTGGTGTGTGCAGATTTGTGTTTAATAATGTCTCTGCTATCTCCTAAATATTAAGGGGGGGGGGGGGGGCTCTATCACCTTTACCCCACCATAACTAATGTTTTGTGTGCTTTATTTCATTCCAAATTTTTATTTCAAACTGGCTTATTTTATATTATTGACCTATAATTGTCTTATATGAGATCAGGGTGTCTAATTACCACTTGAGCAAAACAGTGGCTGCTTCCAAAAGAGAAGCTGGTTCACCTTATTGATAATCACCATAATAATTTTTTTTTTTTAAAGGATTTTGAATTCTACTCTAAGCCCTTTAATGTAGCATCAGTAATAGTATGCCTTAATAAACAAACGATCTACAAAGCACCAGACTACCAATAGTTACTCTTCAAACATAACCCTATTTATAAACTATATCTCCATTCTCAACCCACCATATATAATCAGAGACCATCAGATGGAATATAAATGCACATATAAATTTCATATAGCACACTTTTATTCACACTATAATGATTTTTTTCATCTGCTGCTTTTAAATATGAACCACAGAAGTGTTTTCCTTAGCGTTCATGAGAGAAGGGTGTATCCACAGAGTTTCATGCTTGGGGTGTCATGAATAACTCTCATGAGCATGTCTGTAAACACAGTTTGCCATCTAATTTCTTATTTATTTATTATTTCAAAAACATACACAATGCACAGTGCTGTACATGACAGCCAGTTAGAGTTCTAAATCTGAATTATAGAACTGACATAACTGTTCCTGGAATGGAGGTACACAAACTCTGTGTAAGTCTGCGACAACAGAAAGAAGGCCACAAAAAAGGAAACAAAAAAACAGCTAAGTATAGAAGGATGTTATCATCTAAAAAAAAACAAGTCCCCTATTGCTCTAGAGAGAGAGAGAGAAATGACACGTACTATATAAATGGTGTAAGCTAATAATAAAGCAAAAAATAAACTCCACTAAAATACAATGTACAAATGTAATCAATGAAAATAATATAAAGTACAATGTGCTAACCTATCATAACATAAAATTCAAAAAAATATGCATGCTTAAAAAGAAAATATAAAAGGAAAAATTACTGCTGTGAAATACCATTAAGTGCAACATATTTATTTCAAGAGGAACCTGACACTTTTCGCCACTTAAGCTTTCAAATAATATGGAATAGTAGTTCATAAACAATAGTCGGATGCCGGAGAAAAAGGTAGCAGGAATTTTTTTATGGGTTGATCATTTAAATATGTATTTTGTATTTAATGCTGTGGATGCTGCCCGTAATGTTCTTTAATGTTGCTTAATTCTCTTGTGTGGATATCCTATGCTATTAGAATAGTACAAACAGGAATGTAATCCCGAGCTCATTATCGACTCCAAGCGGTATAACAGGTAGCACTTTATGAACACGGTATAGAATATTTGAAACAAAGAAAAGCATCTTGGCGGGTTGCCACTTTAATAAAGACAGGAATATCTGTTTGTACCAATGACTTCTTTGGGATAAAGCGATACTCACATATTATATATTGCAATATTTAAAAAATATATATGCATTGGAATATTTCAAAAAAAGAAACCAAAATATTTGCACACTAGACTTACTGTACATATGTTGTGTTAATAATTTTGTCGTATGGATCAGTTTTTGCACTTACATTTTCTGTCTCATGTGGTGAGAATATAATATTTCCCAGCAATCCCCTGAATCTTTGCTTTATTTGTATCTTTACATTTTGGTTGTTGTAACTAGACCTGGTAAGGAAAGCAGGAAATACAAGGTGGTGGTTACATAAAATAATACATTTCATAGCAAGGACACAGAACTATTATTAAAAATATCTTGCAAACTGACCAACCATGTTAGAAACACATACACAGTATGTCTATGCTCTCATGATTATTGCAAAGATTTTAGGTGGGAAAAAAATAATTGACTTATATTGGGTTATTCTTGCACTTTGCAATGTTAATGTTTTAAAGATTACATTGTACTTGTTAGAGCAGTCTTTTCCTTCTCTGCTTATCACCTTTAGACCAGAACTACATATCCCATGATACTCAGTTAGTCATAATGCTGAGTGAACAGTTCCCCAATATTTGCAGTGCCATAGGTTAACCATCACTGGTTTAAACAATGGTCTGTATGAGCCAGTTTATTAGTAGTAATGGTTCTTCATTTTAATAATGGACAGTTCTATCCAAACCAGTACTTTAGTAAACTCAATTAATTATTTTCATGGTCATTCTGAGTAATTTTAAATAAACTGTATTTATTCCTTTATAATTATTTGAAGCAATTAATTGGAATAACATGGCCAGAAAATTCACCAAAAACCACATAGGTTCAAAAAAATCATAATTAAAGTATTTTTTTCTCCTCTGTGGTTCCATTGATTCATATTCAGCTACTGGCAGGAATTCACACATTCGGGCTTATGAAAGCTGATAATAGGCATATCTGAAGGAATGTAATGCATGTCGCCCACATAAAAGAGCTGATCCAATCAGTTTGACAGTCTCAGTTGAGGTTATCCTTTAGGTTAGTTGCTAATGTCCACTTGTGTTTGCTAAACTTCCCCATGCAAATCAGCCTCAGTCTGGGGAAATAGCTTTTGGGAATTCAATACAGCAGTTCAGAAATATATTTAGAAGATACTCTGAGCAGGGGGAAGTGTTTAGTGCATTCTGTATGACTTACTGAAGGATCAAGCTGTATGTAAATGTTAAAGTCCCTTTCCAGGCAGTAAGTGTTGTTAAAATAAGTTAAATAATATATTTAGATTAAAAGCAAATAAATGCTTCCCTGCAGAATGCATGTGTAACCAATTAAGTAAAGAGTAGATCCCATAGAAACCACCTTGATTAAGTAATTGATTTCTTTCTTTATAAATGAATCATACACTCTACAGGTAGGTATATTTACTGGCCACATATAACTTTTGCATGCTGCCTTGCAGTATGTAGAAAACAAATATGACCAGAAGGTAATCAATTAACTAATCGGTGTGGTTCTGTGGGATCCATTCCTTGATTATGTAATTGATTTCCTTCTGGTCACATATGACTTCTACATACTGCAAAGTAGTCTGCAAAAGTTTTATGTGACCGGTAAAAATTGGCTTAAGTGGTCACCCCTATGTGGAGCACATTTTCTCATACATATTTAAAATTATTTTAAAATATTTTATGCAAATGTACAAAAAAACAATACAATATATTAGTACAGCCAGAGATGAGTACGTTGCACACAGATATATATATATAGGTATTCAAAGTTGTAAAGGACACAATTATATCATACCATAAAATCTTAATTAACACAGTGTTTTATAAATGTTTGAGTTCCATATCCCCACACCACTCTGGTGTTTTAGTAATGTCTTGATTATATTTTGACCTGAGAACATAATCTGACTTAAAACGAGTTGAAAGATGTCCCATAGTTGCCAACTGTGCCGTTTTTGCCAGGACAATCCTAGCATTTGGGAGTATGCCCCGGTGAATTCACTATGCCGGGACAGTCCCGCAAATAGGGAACAGTTGCAAATGCCCCCCAAAAAAAGAAAATATGTGCAACAGTCTAAGCGACGGGGTCACGTGACCTCCCAGCTACACTGTGTCACACTGTGCAGTAGGTGATGTGAGATAAGGTACACTGGCTAGCATTAAAACATGCCATGTAATGAATAAACAATAATCTTAATAAACAATGGCAAAATAACACTGGAAAATGAATGGCAAAATAATACATGCAAATGAATAGCAAAATAATACAGACAAATGAGTGGCAAAATAAAACACGGAGCAGACAGCCAGGTGAGTACTGGGGAAGGGGGGAGGAGGGTGGTGGTGTATTAATTGGAAAATTGGCTGTGGCATATTAATGGGCAAATTGGCTGTGACATATTAATAGGCAAATTGGCTGTGGCATATTAATAGGCAAATTGGCTGTGGCATATTAATGGGCATGCAAATAGTGGCATATTCATGGGCAATCTGGCTGTGCATATTATTTGGCAATCTGGCTGTGACATATTAATGGGCAGGCTAATAGTGTCAAAAAGTGACACTGTAGCATGTTTTGCAGGGGAAGTTCAGTCGGCCAAAGTGACACTGTGGTATGTTCTAAGGGGCAAATTGACACTGTGGCATGCCAAATCATGTGGGTCCAATATGAGTGCAAGCCAGGAACTGTGGCTACTGTATGGTGTAATGTGGGCGCAGAGGAAGGGGTATACATATATTTGGGGTCCACCTCAAGCTTTTGAAAAGGCTGGACATATTTCATGTTAATGTTTTTTTGTGGTCAGAAACATAATATTACTTTGCTGAGAGGGTGGTGGGTGAATGGAATAGTCTTCCTGAAGAAATGGTAGAGGTTAATACATTAAGGAGTTTAACCATGCATGAGATAAGCATAAGGCCAGGGACTAATGAAAATACCTTACTGAGAGGTTAGTGGATGCATGGGATAGCCTTTCAGAAGAAGTGGTAGAGGTTAATACAGTGAAGGAGTATAAGCATAAGGCTATTCTAGATATAAGATAAGGCCAGGGACTAATGAAAGTATTACTTTACTGAGAGGGTAGTGGATGCATGGAATAGCCTTCCAGCACAAGTGGTAGATGTTAATACAGTAAAGGAGTTTAAGCATGCATGGGATAAGCATAAAGCTATAATAGATATAAGATAAGGTCAGGGACTAATGAAACTATTACTTTACTGAGAGCATGGTGGATATATGGAACACAGTGAAGGAGTTTAAGCATGCATGGGATAGGCACAAAGCTATCCTAGATATTGGATAAGACCAGGCACTATTGAAAGTATTATTTTACTGATAGGGTGGTGGATACATGGAATGGCCTTCCAGCAGAAGTGGTAGGTTCATACTAATGTCTGTTTTATGGTGTATACACATCTCTCTGACTGAAGCACATCTGCACAAGGTCTTACTATATTTCATGTAAAAATGATAAAATGCACCTGCCTGATGTAGATATTGTGCTGCGAATATATCTGTTGTATACCAAGTATGCATGGTAATGTTGGTGGGAACTTGGTGATATAATCTACACTGTGACAAAAAGGTGGAGTTAAATTATGCTAATTACCGTATTTGCTCGAATATAAGACGACCCTGATTATAAGACGACCCCCCAAACTTTGGATATTCCTTTCGGAATATAAGACTACCCTATAGGAAAAAAGTTTAACTTGCATATATTCACATGTAAATTGCTTTTTAATATTTAATAAAAATGATGATATTAAACAAATGCATTTCTTGTTTTTATTTCCTTTTATGTGCCAATGCTGCCTCTCTCTCCCATAGTGTTCTCTCTCTCCCCCTCCCACATTGTCTCCCCCTCCCCCCAAACTTTTCTCTCTCTCCCCCTCCCTCCCCTTGTCTTTCTCTTCCCCCTCCCTCCCCTTGTCTTTCTTTTCCCCCTCCCTCCCCTTGTCTTTCTCTTCCCCCTCCCTCCCTTTGTCTTTCTCTAACCCTCTCCCCCCCTTGTCTTTCTCTTCCCCCTCCCCCTGTCTCTCTGCCCCCCACCCTCCCTCCTCCTGTCTCTCTGCCCCCTCCCTCCCTCTGTCTCTCTGCCCCCCTCCCCCTCACCTTGTTTCTTGATCCCTGGTGGCTAGTGGGGGCAGCGGGGGATGTCTGCACGATACGTGCAGACATCCTCCATGCTGCTCAACACTTCCATGTATTATGACTGACAGCCAGGCAGCATGGAGCATGTCTGCACTACCGGAAGGACCCCGCTTCATCATAGAAGTCCCGGCGGTCGTGCCGGCGGTTGCAGGGGAGGATGTCTGCGCGTATCCTCCTGCTATTAGAGAGGGGGATCCAGGTCCCCTGCAGCTCTGCGGGGGACCTGGATCCATGTCTTATAATCTGACCTCGATTTGAGGTCAGATTATAAAACGACCTCGAATATAAGACCTCATCTTATATTCAAGCAAATACGGTATATGGAGTGGGTAGAGCTTTTGACAGAGGGTGTGGTCAATTTACAAGTAAGTAATTGGAAGCTGAGCTGCAAAGTGTCCCTGGAATTTTTTTTTTCAAATGTTGACCACTATGATGTCCATTAGCTAAGCAAGTATCAGCTACATAGCACACAAAATATGAAGGAACAACTAAACTCCAAGCTGATGTCAAGAAAATTGGATCAGTGATAGATCATCAGATTGCACATTCAAATAGTGCATAAAAGAATCCAGAGGTTTGTCATGTCGACAAATGTATTAGCACAACAGGTTATCAACACAACTGAAGGCTAAACTAATGAAAATAATAATAATTCAATGGAAAAGCAAAATAAAGATATGTTTATTTTTTATGCTAGTTTGAACCAGATAAATTGTTAATAACATGTGACATCAGAAGCATGATCTATATGGAATATGGATCCAGTAGTCACTGCAGGTTTGAATTAGGATCCATGCAGTGACCAGGATATATTGTAGATCAGGATCACAATTGAACCACAGCACTAAATGCAGAACTGAATGCACACGCTTGATAGCAGATGAAAGTTACTTGCTAGATTAAATTAGATGCTGAAGTGGTAACTTTCATAATCTCTTTCTCATTAGTTGATTTGCACAAGAAATGCAAAGACAAAATCCACACATTGTTTACCATTTCCAATACCTGTGCCAAGTGTGCAAGTTATACCACTGCTCAGCCTCCCAACAGTGGTGGACCATGCAGGTGCATAGAATAGCTGAAAAATCCAGTGATGCTGTGTTTGAAAAATTTGTATTTTTATTAAGTGACAGTGATCCTTTCTTTAAGTCTGTTTGATGATTTGTAATAGTGAGGATGGTATTACATTTTTCAGGTTTTTGTTTTTTTTATATAAAGAAATGAAAAACATTGAGCTTGTTTACTAGTTTACTAGGGGGGGGGGGGGGGGGGGTAACTCAGATTTGTCTATTGCAGTCTAGGGGACTCAATGACATGAGATAAATGAACTAAGGAGTTTGAAAAGACACCATGAACTTTTGATGAAGGTGTGTTGGGATATTGTTTAAAACATTATGTAAGATTAGGCATTTTGTGAACTCTAGAAGAACTCTAAGAAAACATAACGAAGATGAACAATATGGAAATTAATGTCCTCCTGGATTAATGTCTTCAGTCTTAATTAAATCTTGCTCATACAATGTAATTGTGCATTTATTGTTGTTTTTCTGAATCACAGCTCAAAGGCTGTCTGTCTCATTCTGTGATTAAACTTTGATTTTCTTTTGATGAATCATCTTCATGAAACCTTCAGTATTCTGCTCCCCTAAATGCAGTCTGGAATCCTTGCAGCATCACACGGGAGTCAACTCTTATTATCTTTAGGTATTTGCACATATATTCTGGTTTGGGCTCTGCTATATTTCGGACAAGTGTTACCAAACCATTAATGTGGGTTATCTGCATCAGAAACTGGACATGACGAGACCTGCAGCAAGAATAAAAGTCAATATAAAAAAACAGCTGGCACCATCATGAAACAGATTGCTGCACTTTAATACCATAAGTGGGAACACTGGGGTTAGTGAGCTCAGTGTAAAAGAGAACAAGAAATGGCATTAATTAACCAGGCAGCTTGTTTATCTTTCCAACTCATCTGTCAGTAACAGATTTTTGCAGTTCACTTGCTTTATGCTGGCCAGTCACGTTGTGAAGGCTCTACTTTTGCCCCACCACGGGGCAAAGCTTTACTTTTGTCCTGCTTTTTCGGGACCGAGGTAGACCAACACTGCAGTCCCAATCTTATTCTCCGTATCTGAGACACCGGAGGATGCATACTACGTGTACTGTCCACAGCATTGTTTGCATGCTTAGTAGCACTGCCAATGATGAGTGACCGTACTACCATGCATGCCCAGTAACACTGGCACTCAGTCTCCAAAGCTCTGCCCCCCTGGTACCGCGATTCACTCGGGCAGAAGTTGAGAGATATGCTAACATACATAGGTAGGCATGGTATCAGAAATAGGAGAAATTAAGGTATGCTCTATTCAGATAAATAGCAAGAAAAGTGTGATTGTTTTAAATATTATAGGAAGCGTATCTTATACTCCATGGTTGTTTTATTACATAGCTGTGGCATCTTCTATATGAAACATGAAAATAGGATAATTTAAAAAAAATCAGCAGAATTGGGTAAAAAATATTTTTACATTACGCCCTCTGTAAATGCAGAAACCATTAAATTAGTTAGTAGTTTTAGATTGCCAGTGCTATCAGTGAAGATTAGTTTGACACCCAGCAGACACCCTGCAGTGTAACAAGTGAGTGTTAATTGACTCAATATTCTCTTTTCACAGATCTAACCAGGGCATCAGCCTACTTCCAACCAGGCAGTCAATCCAGTTATATGGTCTGTGAAGGAAAGGGTTGAGCTTGAGCCATGTGAGTGTCTGGGGAAATATTTGTTATTCCACCACATGTAAAGGACAAAGCATTGCAAGAATCCTAGCAATTTAATGCCAGCTCCAATGGTCCTAACCTTAAAAAGTATATTTAAAAACAATTTGCTATGTGTTATTTGGATTTATTTTACATTTCTTCAATAAGTACATTCTCATGTTAATAAAACTTTTCTAACCAACCCTTTTAAAATATAACAACATTGTTAACTGCTATGTTTTTCTTTTGTATTGTATTTGCTGGTTTATTGTCACCTAATTGTTTGTTAAAAGGATCAACTTGTATATAAATATGCAAAACAGCTTTATTTTACGCTATAGGAATGTAAACGTATTTGTACATTATAATCTTGGGGTTTGGCTGAAGTACAGGAGGTTTCTGGGAAAAGGAAAATGGAACCATGCACCAGAAAGACTGGGTTATTTAAACTATAAAGCATGACTATGTGAGGAGTGTTAGTTGTTTTGAATAACAGCTTTTTGCTTAAAGCAACAGAAATTTGGGTGATGTCATAATCCAGTGCACTGGATAAGGGTGCAGAGCAAAGGAGCGGTGCCAAGACAAATACTCTTGGGTTCTCCACCTATTCGAGGGAAAGAAAATGCTCCCCCAACTAAACTTTTTTTTTCAGTTGTGCTTCTAAAGTAGAAGTACAAGTGGAAAAATCATTATCCCTAGTATCCCTAGTATGAGGATAAACTGGCATATACTTTACATGCTATTTTATCCTCTGTCTCTCTCTGTTAGTGCTGAGAGTGACCCTCATTTTTACATGCTACTCCCATGTAAAAATGAGTGTCTCTCTCTCTGCACTAGCAGAAATACCCCCACTGAAACCAGACCCAAATTAGAATAGCACGGTAAGCACCTGTCATGATAGGCTGTGCACAGGGCCGGAAGGATTTTTTGCTACGCAGGCGAAAGTGCTTTTAGGTGCCCCCTCCCCCAACTCTCCCTCTCCTCATATCCTTTATCTATCCTCCCTCTCCCCATATCTCTTTCCCTAACCCCATATCTCTTATCTCTCTTTCCCCATATATCTTTCTCCCCCTATGTCTCTTTCCCTCTCCCCATCTGTTCTCACCCCTACTCCCCCATCTCTGTTTTCTCCAACCCCTCCCCTGTTCTCTCCCCCCTCCCCTATTCTCTACCCTTCCACCCCATCTCTGTTCTCTCCCCCTCCCCTGTTCTCTCCCCTTCCACCCCATCTCTGTTCTCTCCCCCCTCCCCTGTTCTCTCCCCTTCCACCCCATCTCTGTTCTCTCCCCCCTCCCCTGTTCTCTCCCCTCCCCTGTTCTCTCCCCTTCCACCCCATCTCTGTTCTCTCCCCCTTCCCCTATTCTCTCCCCTTCCACCCCATCTCTGTTCTCTCCCCCTTCCCCTACTCTCTCCCCTTCCACCCCATCTCGGTTCTCTACCCCTACCCTGCTCTCTCTCCCCCCTCCCCTGTTCTCTGACATCACATCATGCTGCTTGCACACGGGTGGCCACCTTGTTTTTTTATGTGTACACCCTTGCCAGGTAATTTGCTGGGGTATATGAACTAGTTCTTTGCATTCCTGAGATGGGTCACCCTTGAGGAAGGCATTCTGCCAAAACATTGGGGTTCTCTTTTTTGTGGATCTGCTTTCTAGCCGGTATTGTTGGAATTATTATCCACATTGTGTCATTTGCATGCTTATGTTATGTAAAGCTACTTTACTTTTTACAGCTGTGTATTAATAAATCACTTTTGCATTTATATTGTGGCTTTTTTGCATTTATTGTATGCTACTCCTAGCATTTTGTTGTCTATTGTTTGCCTGTAGGGCGCAGGCTGGGAGTGTTGCACCTTCCTTTTCTGGAATTGTTACGTAGGTGTGCCACTTCATACTGTTCTTTATTCTATTTCTATGCGTTAGGTAGAGCATGCATCACAAAGTATGCTACATTTTTTGCATGTTTAAATATATTGCCTTTGCACTCCCAAACAGAACACAAAACAAACCTTTTACCTGTATAGCAAATAACAGCTAGCAGTCAAGTAAAACATTTTTAGACTCTCTCTTCAATAAAAAAAAAAAACTCAAGCACATTGAGTAGATGTGGAACTTTAGCTTGATAAAGGCTATGAGAAGTAATTGACCTTGATGTGTTTTCCACTTTAACAGACAACTTACTCTAAAGCTACATACAGTGAAATACAGTAAAATATAATATAATAGAAATGAAAACACTGCCATTTAAAACCTGTCTCATGTATAAACAAGGTAAACCCTAGCTGCATATTTATAAAGTAATATAATGCTATGCAAACAAGTTGATGACTCAAACACCACTAGTGATTGCTTTTCCATAAATACATGTAATTCATATTACATGAATAGGGCGTGAAAAATATCATCTCATGTACACGGCACTTTGAGAAGTTATATTTGATCTTAATTTCTGCACTACAACTTTTGTATTTGGCAAAAACGACACCTGTAAACCTGTACAGAAACAGATAATTAAAATTAAAAACAAATAATGTGTGTTTGTCTTTAAAAGGACACTGTCACCTAAACATTGTTTACAGTGTTAAAAAAGAGATTCAAATGATGGATACATTGTGTGAGCAGAATTGCAAACAAATACAAAAATATAGAATAAGCGTGTCTGTGCTGTCTCCTGTTTATGACATCACCTGTGGTTCAATATGCAAATATGCAAATGAACTACTTTCAATTGGGAAATGTGTAAATTGAATATTCGTAGGCTAGGAAACTATGGTCATCGGAAGAGGCTGTGCCTGGGATCAATATGATAAAAAGAAAGCCCCAATGTCAGATAGGCTACAAAACTTGGTGTCTCCTGTTTATGACATCACAAATGACTCAATATGCAAATGGACTACTTTCAATGAGAAAACTGTATTTGAATTTTTGTAGGCTTGGAAACCATGGTCCTCAGGCTGTGGCTGAGAACACTTTGATATGATAGAAACCCCAAGGTCAGCTGGCCTACAAAACCTGGCCTTCCACGCAGACCTGATAAACATACCTGTGTGTACACCTTTACAAATGTGGATCTGAGGCAGAGTAGGACCAGTGGAATCTGAGTGAAAAACACACTGGGGCCCAACCACTGCTCTGCCTGTTTATCCAGTTGTTTTGTCTGCTTTAGCTGTATATGACTTACCTGTCTATGGATCTAGCAATAAATCTCTGATGATAATGGTTAGGCTGGTGAAGTTGCACTATGGGCTTCTAAACATCCCCCCTCGGGTTACACTAATACACATTTAATACTTTTTACGCTCTAGGACATGGGCATGTTCATCATGGTCAGGCACAAAATTCCACAGTAATATACGCTAAAACTCCAGTAAATGAGTTTTATTTTATTCTATTGTATGACTTACCCAGTTACATAAATAGTAATCAATGGGTCATAATCTAACCTAAAAATGTTCAATAATGGTCATCCTCAGTCACACGTTCAACCAGGTCCTCCATTGACAATCTTTCACCATTGAAACTGTTAGGATGTATGGGGTAAGGTTAATTTGTATTAATTTGTGCGTACTGAACTTGTTCTACGATATAATATTATGGGGTCTATTCACTAAAACACGAATTTCAGGTGAGATGAGACTTTCATCACACCAGCTATAAATTGTGCAGTAAAACAAAAAAAAGAGAGAGAAGGAGCGCAATGAAATTGAGAGTGATACACAATGAAATTAAAAGTGATACACAATAAGTGTGAAGGAATGTGAAGAAACAATTTTATGTGGCAAAAAAGTGATTGTGGATCAAAAAGTGCAGATGAAAATGTATTTATATACTTATATTCAAACAGAAAACTTGTAACTTGATTGTAGATCTCAGAGTGTTCATGAAAAATAAAAACAGAAGAAAAAAATAGTGCTCTCTGATTGAACAGCAACAAAAATTGAATAGAGTGATAGGAGTTGTACTTACAAGACTGGAGCAGATTCACTGCTCTATATGCAGGTAACAAGGGACATCCCTGGGAACATATAGGGAACACCAACGTTTATAGATCCTCTTGTGTGTACAGATAAGATGCCGTTGAATGGGCTCAATAATTCAGATATATGGTAATGAAAAAAAAGCTCTCATAGTGCAGTACAGTATAAAAAAAGTATTTAATAAAACATGAAAGAGGCTTACTTTAAAAAGAAGTGAGTACAGGTTATGACTCACAAACACATTTGTATATTGCACGAGGAAGCCAGTAACAGGAGAATCAAGCAGCTGTGAAGGCAGTGAGTATCCGAAAAACGTCTGAGGAACAGGGTCTTTAGGCGTCTGTTCACCGTCCAAACTGAAAGCCGAATGCGAGAATTGCGGAGAGGAGGGGGCGTGTCATACGCGTTTTGCCGGGTGTGGCTTCATCAAGTGCACACCTCCCTCCTCCTGACGTCCGTCTTAGAGGAGGTGTGTCCAGATCATGACTACATAAGACAGACTCTCAATTTCATTGCGCTCCTTCTCTCTCTTTTTTTGCTTTATTGTTTATGTAGAAATAGAGGTAATTTTCTCTACTGATTAGTCAGCTGCATACATAATTATAACTACTAGTATAAGTAGCGCCTAACACTGTCACCTGTGCACTGCTTATAAATTGTGCAGTGACAAAGCTGGTGAGTTCCCCCCACCAAGCAAACTCACCCGATTTGTATCTGTACAATGTAATGAATGAAATGTTCATCTCATCTCAACTCACCGGCATCTCACCTTTTAGTGAATAGATTATTTAAACACGTTACTTGCTATTCATACAGCCCTGGACATTTGTAATGTAGTTCTGACTGGAAGGACTTTACTGTGCATCAAACAAAATACTATGATTACTTTAGAAAATGGAAAGGAACTTTGTGTTTCCTTATTGTAACGAACTCATTAAGTCACAGAAATGTGTGCACACTTTGCAAGAAAGGAAGAGGAGCAAAGAGAGTCACTGACTAATCATTATTTTCATAGACTTATTACTGTGTAAGTAGTCCACGCCCTATAATATTATATTTGCATTTGAATTTGCTAATAAGATAGCATGGCATTCCAGAATAACATCTGCTGATCACATCAGCCAGCACATAGACCAAAACAGGTGTGTGTAGATCTTATTATACCTGCTTGGTCAGATCGAAGTTATCTGTACACAGCACCTGTTGGCTGTACTACTGGGAGGTATAGGTAATCTCATTTAATTAGTTGGTTAGATTTCAGAATTTATGTCCGCAGGGCAGTCAGCCACAAATTTATATCAATGTCTCTGTTCTAGTCTAATGCCTCTCTGGTATGCTATGTCTGCAATACACGTAAAGTCAGGAGTCTGATCAACAGCAATAATTCCATGACAATTACTACAATTTTACTCTTTGTGCTTTTTATTTATTTACCCATTATGGGGCTTTTGCTAAAAACTAACATATTTTTAATATAAACTACTGTATAAATAGTTACAAAGTTGGAATTTATGTTCAAGGTTGTTCCATGCTTTTAGGTTGAGAGGCATTAAATTAACTCATGTTAAAGATGGAGAGATAGCATTACTTCTACAGTCCAGCTAAGATAAAAACCAAGAAGTATTGAAAGGGGTAATCTACAGAAACCACATGAAGTCAGCCATGGAGCTCTGAAGCATGCACATACAAAGCTGTCTGGGTATATCCTTGTGGTATTCACTGTGGTAGAAGAGTGTATACAGTACATGTGTTTGGTGGAGACCTACTTCTAACTGAAAATAACACTTCAGCAGTGTGCAGCCAGCAGTGAGGGATTGATCCCCTTAAGCCCTTAAAGAGCAACTACATTTTTTCACTTATAGTTATAGTATTGAAAGACTAGTTAAAAGTAGTACCAGCGGAAGTGGTAGAGGTTAACACAGTGAAGGAGTCTAAGCATGTATGGGAAAAATTTAAGATAAGGCCCACAATTCTGAAAATTGAACAGATAAAATGAACCCAATGGATCTTCTATGTTTCTACTTGTTAAACACATGCCATTTTATCCTGTGACTGGAAGCCACTGACGCTTCACTGCTAAGAGTGCAATTTGATCCACTTGCTGGCTCTCACACACTCTTAATGCAGTGACAGACCTTCTTTTTATATGTAATTAGTAGAGGGAACTCTAACTAGAGCTACATGATTCCAGATGGTAGGACTCTTAAACTTGAACACACTTATGTTGACTGACACACAGAACATGTCTGGCTGGCTATATACAAGTATCAAATACACCGATCAGCCATAACATTATGTCCACATGCCTAATATTTTGTATGTCCCCATTTTACTGCAAAAACCCTCCACTAGACATCTGAAGGTGTGCTGTAGTATATGGTACCAAGATGGTAGTATCACACTGCCTATGCTGGCTTGCCTTCTTTCCATAGTGCATTCTGGTGCTATGTGTTCTCCAGGTAAGCAACACACCCAGCCATCCACATGATATAAAATGAAACGTGATTCATCAGACCAGGCCACATTCTTCCATTGCTCCATGGTCCAGTTCTAATGCTCACATTTCCATTGTAGGCACTTTCGGCAGTGGACAGGGGTCAGTGTGGGCACCCTGACTGGTCTGTGGCTGTGCAGCCCCATACGCAACAAGCAGCAATAAACTGTGTGTTCTGACACCTTTCTATCAGAACCAGCATTAACTTTTTCAGCAATTTGAGCTACAGTAGCTCATCTGTTGGATCAGACCACACGGGCAAGGCTTCACTCCCCTCATGGCCGCCCTGTTGCTTTTTTTTCTTGGACCACTTTTCATGGGTACTACAGACCAGGATCACCCCACAAGGGCTGCAGTTTTGGAGATGCTCTGACCCAGTCGTCTAGCCATCACAATTTGGCCCTTGTCAAAGTAATTCCGATCCTTAAGCCTGCCCATTTTTCCTGCTTCTAACACATCAACTTTGAGGACAAAATGTTCACATTCTGCCTAATATATCCCACCCACCGACATGTGCCATGATAACTAGATTATCAGTGTTATTCACTTCTACTGTCTGTGATCATAATCTTATGGCTATAACAATATGTTTTAGCTTGTATTATTGTTTATTTCTACATCTACATTTTCTGCTGTTTTTCTATTTGGAAGTTTTGTGATTTTTTAAGTTTAAAGTAAATTCTTCTGATTCTGTCTGTTCTTGTGTCTTATCTTTCATCTATTTAGCATGGTAAAATGTTATGTTCCTGTCTATAATTACCACAGGTCTTCTGCTATAAATGTGTATTCTCTCTGTCTCACAGGTTTCTTACATAATATCTGTTTATTTCAGTAGCGGCATGAGTTACCCCGCATCTACTTTCTTTTTCACTTCACCATTTACCATTCCCATGGTAACGGTTCTAATGGGTGGAGTGCGGACATCGCTTGCACATGCACTTTCCCGGGTATTGGCTTCTGTTCCCGATGGCTGTGGTCCTATGCACCTGGATTCGGTGAGTCACTTTCTTTTCATTTAGTGTTTATGTATAAATACAGCATTTGTTATGCATGTTGGTTATCTTGAAAACTGCGTGCATTGTGGCCAAAAACATGGATGTAACCACAAAATAAATCTTCATATTTTTTCTTAAATATACTAATGAGTGCAGTTTGTCTTTTTGGACTTTCTAGGTGTGTGTGTATGTATATATATATATAGTGGTCTTGATAAAAATCCCTTGTGTGGGCCTGAGCTATTGATCTTTGTGAAATGAAACTCTGATTCTTAATGATCAAATCCTATTTGCTCAACAAACAATATTTTTTCTAGAGCAAATTCTCTGAAAAAGTCCCTTTATGTTATATTCAAGATTCATCTTATAATGAGACCTAAAATAGAGGACTGACCATAATATTAAGATCCAGGTCCCCCGCAGAACCAAAGGAGACCTGGATCTCCTTGCAGGCAGCCAGGAGATGTCTGTGCACTACGCACAGACATCCTCCAATGTTGCACAACACTTCTGCTGGGGCTTCGAGCATCAATTTTCAGGTCTCATTAAAAGACAAACCTTGAATATAAGATGAAGGGACTTTTTCAGAACATTTGCTTAACAGAAGGGGAGGGGCCAAGAGTCTATGCTGAAGTACATATAGAAATGGTGTATAAACGCCAAATTTTTCTCCATTAAGATTCAAAGGAGGACTGTACATATAAGGTTTATGCAGTGACTACGGATTGCCATGTATGCAGATACTGTTGTTAAATTAAATTAAGTATATGTATTCATGCTGACTCTTTTCTCCCTCTGTACCTGCTGCTCCACTCCTACACACTATACCAACCTATCCGAGCGCGGAGGACATTTTTAAAGGGCTAGAAGATATCTGTAACGGACCTGATAATTGTAGGGTAGGAACCCGATATGCAGGATATAGATATACTAGAACACACAGCGGGTAGCATCACACCAAGAACTTAGGCAGAAGCTGAGTTAATAATAATGGACATTAAATACGGTATCTCACTAGCATTATGAGAGCAGGAGGACAGTCCTCAGAGTCCACAGAGGCAAGTATCAGGTAACAATAGAAAGGTTCAAGTAATAATCCAAAAGGTCAAGGACAGGCAGATAGCTAAAGAACATCCAAGTCATGTTCCAGGGGTCAAAGGGCAGGCAGCAGGCAATAGAAGGGTAATCTAGTAGCAGTCCAGGTAAAAAAAGGCAACAGGCAGGCAAAGAGTAAATCCAAGATGCAAAGCAGAGGTTAGGAACCAAGGGTGAAACAGCAAGGCACATATAAGTAGGGAGACTCAGTAACACACACAGGGTATCTGAATAAAATGTGTGGGCTTTAGGGGCTGCAGCAAAGGGGCCATAGCCACCTGAGGACCCTCGACCAGGGGCTGCAGCTCCAGGCCCATACCTTAAAGATGGCCTTTTAAAAAAAAAAAAAGAAGCTTGCTGGCATAGGCACTGGAAAACTGCTGATTTTGCCATGCCATGCCAAGTTTTTATGATATACCAAGGGCAATTTAAGGGCTGGGGTAAGTCCCGTGAGTGCATTCTAGGTGCTGGGGTAAGTCCTGGATTCTGGGGCAAGTCCTGTGAGTGCAATTTAAGTACTGGAACATTTGTCAAGGGAAGTATGCCCAATCCGATATTACTGAGGGCCTCACAGGGACCTACAATGTCTTATTCTGGCCCTGCAGGTATAACATCATTAGTTCCAACCCAGTGCGCTACATGATAGGAGATGGTAACGGCCTTCCCTGCTGGCCACCACTCCTGCCTGCTGCCACTGTCCCCAACTCCATGTGAAAATGCAGGGAGTGAAGAGCAGTTAGAAGAGGATGGCGGACGGCACCATTTAGAGGAGGACAGGCACCCAGCCACATTTCCACACCACCCCCATCTCGAATGCACAGCAGTGACAGGCTGTGAAGTGGGAGCCTGACAAAATATCCACAAGCTGAATGAGGATATTTGTAGCTAATACAGTGATGTGCAGGAGTGTTTCCATAGGGCTCTCTATTTTGTGAGTTAATTTCTACTGGGGGAAATGTCTGTACCTGACCTATAGAGTGCTTCCTTTTCTGTCTCCTTCCTTATGTTTAGTATCAACAAAGGTCTACAACACCTATTCATTGCAAGATAAGTTCGATTTTTATTTGTAAATTTTCACATGCATATCCTCAATTGTTTTAAATGTAACCACCCACATATTTTCCAAAAGTAGTCAACCACACCAGGTGTTTTGAAACTCACAAGTTTTGACTGCGTATTTAGAGGTGGATACGTCTTACTTAAAAGAATATCTCCGATATTTGTTTCACACCGTTCCCTGAGTAGAGTGGTTTGGTGTGCTAGATTATTTGGAAATAGGTCTAGATTATGCACATTTCAGTTTTCAACATGACAGATTACTTTGCTGAACTCATGTCCCATTTAGGGCATTTTTGTGGCTTGCCCATTTAATTAACCACATTAAAGTATACATATATTTGAGAAGTATTAGGCAACCCATTAGTGGAGGAAAATTATACAACATAAACTGTGATTGAATAAATCCTGACATTATTCATGACATAATCAGGAAGGTGCCTGAGGACCTATCAGAGTATAAGAAGACACTTATAATTAGAACACATATGTATAATATATAGAACCATTTCAATAATTAACTTATATGTTTTAATTTATTTTGTAGAAATTCTTAAGGCATATGGACCAAGTTATAAGGTTTACAGGGTAAAATAAAAAGCTTTACTTCTGAACCAGAACTTGAATTTATTCAGAAAGACAAGACTTTTTACAATGGTGTCTAGACTGTATGTCTAAGAAAATTATCTCTGCTGGTGTAAATTAATTCATTAATATTTATAATGTTATCAGTCTAGTCCAGGACAAAAGTTGTACATTTTGTGAAAATGTAATAATCATTCCATTATTATGAAGTGACTAGTCTATTTTGGTCCCAGCTCTTATCAAGAAAAGAGCCTGAATATTTCTCTTTGTATTCCTACGATCTTATCAATCATTAATTATTATTTTACTTTTTCATTTATTCAGATGTATAATCATGAATTGCTTGTTTAAATGTAGCTCCTGCGAAAGAACTCCAGGTCCTTTACAAGAGTACATATTCAAACATTTTAGTTTTCCCAAACTAACTGTAGACTCTATATAGCAAAAAAAAATATATATATATAATTTGTTGTGACACAGTGGATAAAAGACTAACTAGAACTATTCTAACGGGAGGACACAGCATTCTATGGAGTAGGCCAAGTGATTAGCTTGGCCTAGGTAAACTGCACCCATACAGTTCATGATGTTGTTATTACATGTTCATGATGTTGTTATTATAAATGTTTTAGCTATGGATTTCCATAAATCAACTTTTAGGCCAGTAAAGTTGTTCTTCCTGTTTATTGCTTGTAAAGTCTGTCTGATTGGCCCTGGGGAGCATGCCATCCTGATATAATGCTTAGACAGCCGGTAATGGGGCAGACTGGGGCAGCTGCCTGGGGTAGCTCTATGGCAGGGGGATGGGCCAGTTCATCACGCAAGAGGTCATCGCGGGACAATTCATCGTGGGATCGCCGAAGGTGTGTATTATTAATAGGGGTTAATTTTAGGGTTCGTGGGGAGGGGGGGTTATGTATTAGGGTTTGGGGGGTAGTATTAGGGTTTGGGACGGTTAATTTTAGTATTAGAGTTCAGAGGGGTTCATTTTTGTATTAGGGTTCGTGGGGGGGTTAATTTTAGTATTAGGGTTCGGGGGGTTAATTTTAGTATTAGAGTTCGGGGGGGGTGATTTTACTATTAGGGTTCGGGGGGTCTCTTTTAGGGAGGGTTCATTTATTATGGGGGGATTGATTAATTTGGGGGGGGGGTATGTTTGTCAGTAGTGAAGCAGCCACGAAGAAGTGTCCTAGACCCACCCTGGCAGAGGTAGCAATTTGTTGCTCCATGCAGTGTTTTTTTTTCTTTTTCTTTTCTGTGTCCGGGGCAGCTTGATAGAAGGAGGTCTCAGCCAATCAGGTGAGACCTCTCAACTCTCCTAATTTGCTGAAAGTTCAGAAGCCTCCTGTGATTGACTCAGTCCCTCCTTCAGACGAGGAGCTCAAAGTAACAGATGCCTCCTGCATCAGGTTAGTTTAAAACAGAGTGTGTGAGTGTGTGTATGTTAGCGTGAGTGTATGTGTGTGTCAGTGTGAGTGAGAGTGTGTGTGTATGTGTGAGTGACAGACTGTCTCTGTATGTGTGTGAATGAGTGAGTTTGTAGATAAAGAGGTTAACTCCTCTGATACTGCATATATCTTTCTAGCCACCCAAGGGGTTAACTGCTCTGACACTGCCTATATCTGTCTAACCACCCAAGGGGTTAACTCCTCTGACACTGCCAATAATAATAATGTTTTACCATTACTTTCTTTTCAGCTTACGGGTGAGCTCTTTGAAAAAAAACAAGGTGAAAATAAAGAAATGGTGAAACAAACATTATTATGAAAATAAGCTGGGCAATTCTCCAAAACATAATATGTGACCACTGACCTATAACATGACTTGTTCAAACATTGTACATTAAGTATAAATGCTTAAACATTTTGGGTACACATTTCAATCATGGCCAGCCAACCTGATAAGTTTCATTTTAGGTTTGAATTATCATGACTGTGGGGTTTTTTGTGGGTGGGGAGCAGAATTTCATTTTTTGTCCCAGGCAGCACAATGTCTTGGGCCGGCCCTGGTAGGTGTGCAGCCACGGCTTCCCTGCCAGAAGACACAAAAGTAGGTTAGAGCAAATTAAGTATAGTGCACTTCATCCACAAATAGAGGACATAGTCTTAAATTAGAGGGGCAAATATTTAAAAGTAATATCTGGAAGTATTACTTTACTGAGACGGTAGTGGATGTATGGAATAGCCTTCCAGCAGAAGTAATAGAGGTAAACACAATCAAGGAGTTTAAGCATGCGTGGGATAGGCACAAGGCTATCTTAGATATAAGACAGGGAACTGGCGACTAATAAAAGTATTTAGAAAATTGGGCATACTAGATGGACCGAATGGTTCTTATCTGCTGGCAAATTCTATGTTTCTATGTGTAAATACTTCTTCATTCTCAACACACTCAAACTGTTTGTGTACCGTTGACTTTGTTAAGTAAATATTTTCATGCTGTATTCTTGCACGTTTCATGTTTCATCAGTTGAGAGTATCACTATTTTCTATACAGTCTGAGTGTTATGTGACTCTAATTACACAAAATGATCTAAATATATTTAACTAAAAGCCTTGCACTTTAGAAAACAAATTACAATTATCTGGTATCAGAATCTTATGTTTTTTTTCTCCATCTTAAAAGCAGCCGTTTACCCATAATTCAATACGTTTTTACTAAAGTTATCACACATTGCTAATTAACAGTTTTGTAGCAAACCCAATAGATCTACCAGTAAAAAGCAGTGAAGTGTGTATTTGGTGCTCAAAGTACTTTGTGATAGTGCTGCTACCTCTTTAGCGATGTACCCCCTAGATACACCACCTTAAATAAATTGTGCAAAAATAAAGTAAAATGAAAAAATTCATGAAATAGAAATAAATACCAACATAAAATAAAAATAAAATTAAAGATAATAAAATGTAAATTAAAAATTAAAATAAAAAAAGAGATATGGATGCAGCCATAATTATTACTGTAAAGTGGTCTATGATCCTGTTAAGGTACCCCAGCAGAGATATGGATGCATCAAAAGTATAATTGGGGTAGTTTTGTCCTTTAAGGAAGTCCATAAAATCAATTTCATTTATTTATATAATTTTTTTTATCAGTATTTAATTACATTTATTTTTATTTTCATATTTATTTTCATTTTCATTTATTATTTTTTATTTTTATTATTTATATTGATTTTATTTTATTTTCATTTAAATTACATTTTTATTATTTTATTTTATTATTTTTATATTTTTATTCTATGTTTGTATTTATTTCTATTTCATTTCTTTTTTTTACTTCATATATTGTTTGTTTTCTTTCCCCCTCTTTCCCGTAATTAAAGCGGACATATCATGATGTACACATATCTTTATCATGGGATATCAAAATATAGATCACTGAAATATATTGTGTAGATATGTAAGCCAAAAGAGGTTTCGCCTTTTCCTATTGCTTGTCTTATAGTATTACCTGCTATATATAGTGGTAATATATTGTATAGGTATGCAAGTCAAGAGAATTTTTTCCTTTCTATACTATTTGTCTTCTAACATTATCTGATATATAAGCTGAGAACCAAGTCCCGGATTTAATGGCAGTAACACACACTAGAGTAAAGCATGTGAGTTAAGTTTTAATCAGCTGTATGACATAACGCTTATTGGACCAATCAAGAATGGGATATAAGGAGGGCAGGAGAACCAACTGACATGCACTTTGAAGAAGCTCACGTACAGAGCGAAACACGTAGCGTACATCATTACTGGAAGCAGGAGGAGCCTCCACAAAAATCATACACGGAAGACATAGATCCTCTGCCTGAGATACAGAAGAACTGTAGAGAGGACAAGCACAACATACCGATTTTAATGTAAGAATGTATTATGTTCTTTTATTAAACTTTGTATTATCGTTTTAATATTTGGATCCTCCTTCCTTCCCGTTTTCTCCTGCCGTCCCGACTCCAAAAATACTTACCCTGCGGGATATGTATTCTTATTTCCAATCTGCTTTGACGCCCAGAGCCTGGAGGAGTGGCTCTACACCACATGAGTGGTAAATCTAAGGGAATGGATATTTATACTCAATCAAGGTCCGACTGTCTATACTATGTGGTTTCTTTTTGTGTTTTATTAACATGTAATGGAGTCTGTGAAATACGATCATTCACAAAGGTAAGTCTCATGCATAACCAAATGTGCACCTTGACTTTATTTTTGTTCGAACCCAATAGATGCCCAAATTATTTTTTCACAGTAAAGAGATACAGTAACCAGGGAGTGCAGTTTACTCAAATAGGTAACAGCAGCATCTACAGTGATTGTGTCTGTCCCTTTAACACACAAATGAAAATACAAGCAATAAACAAAGTGTTAAATTGCACTCAGTGCAACTGGACCAGAAGAAAAAGTAAAAAGGATGAACTTATAACTAGTAGAATGTATCACTGTTGTATGTATAATGGAAGGAAAAATACACCACAGGGTTTACTCAACGAAGAGAGAATTCAGACGGGTGAATGTAGCCGAGTTGGAAAAATTCTCCAATGCAGCTGAATGGAAGAATGTGTTCAACTCTTTGGCCTTAAGTTTGAAATTCCCATCACTACTCTGTTTATTGAGTGGTCTCTTAAGTATATTGTAATATTCTATTGTATTTATTGTATTTTGAAGGCTACCCAAACAATAGTAAATTGGCCATATTGCAATTTCGATTTCATTTGGTAACCCTTCACATAGACGGCTCATGTCAAATCATGAGGTTTCTATAGCTGATTTGCTCCTAGATTTCCAAAAAGACAATATGTTTAAATTTGCTTAAATTAAAATGACATGCCATGCAGGATTGATTAATTTTATTTAAAAATGCTGAACAGATGTAATATTATCAGTACCAGGTAAAGCAGTATTTGAAGTGCAAACAATAATTGTGATGAAAGCCATATATACAATGCTTGGGTCCGATAAACTGCATACACTATACTCTTATGCAGGATTAGTCAACAGGTAGCTCTCCAGCTGCTGGGTAACTACTATGATTGACGTGTGGGTAGGTACCACCGAGGATGGGGAAATGGTAACTGAAGATACAGATGTCAGTAATAAAGGGGAAAAAAAAGATCAGCCCAAAAGTCCAGGGAAGGCAGATGAAGTTCATATACGAGTAAACACAGGCCAAAGATCAGCAAAGGAGAGGTACACAGAGTCCCATGAATAAGCCAAAGACAGAAGTCAAGAAATTCAAAACATAAGGAGAGGGAACAATACTATAGATTAGTATATACTGAGTGACCACAAGTATAACCAGCTTGAAAAACGAGCAAGCATTGACTGAACAGTGCCTTGCTCTTTAACAGTCTGCCAGGTACTTAGCCCTTCCCACCAATCTCAGAGTACTGTTCTACCCAAGCTCTCCATTCAAAGAGGGTAGTGTGAGTGGCACCTCTTTCCTCCACTTTCCCTGCGCCCTCCAATGGACTTGAGCTGCAGGTTGCTATCCGCGAAGGTGCGTCTTGCTACTTTTTTCACTCCTTTAGCCCTTCAAACATAACCAAATTGTATACTGTCACCACTATACCCCTCACTATAAGGTATAAATATTTTTTTACAGTCTTTTACTCAAAGTGCACCTGTTCATCTTTGTATCTGTTACAGTTTGTTTGTGTGATATGGGACACAGTGATTAGGTTTCTGCTGGGGTATTGGCTATAGCGCTGGGTTCACTCTTATTTTGCATTTTCTGTTTCACTATCAACAACATTTTTGTTAATTTTAGTAAAAGTAAAAGTTATATATATTATGTAACTAAACATTTCAGGTAAACTAAAAAATATAAATAAGTATAATGTGCAGCTAGTTGTGTAACAGACTATGATTACAGACAGTTATTCTTCTCCCTTGAATGATTATGTCCGGTATTACATTAATTTCTATTCATCTTCTCCTTAATCCTTGTCTTTTTTTTTTTTTCTTCTTCTTCTTCTTCTTCTTCTTATGTTTTCTTTATGAGACTGTGAAAAAGTGTCATGGAACTACTGAAAACGTGTGAACTAAGCATAGATTTCATGTGATCCCCTCTGTGACGTACAAACCACTATGTAAACAATGACTGGCTTAGTTATATGATTTTGCTGCCTGTGGGCCATGACTTAAAGAGTTCAACTCACATCCTTGAATGAAACACAGTAATCATAGACTTCAAATGTCCACTGATATCAAAGAATCATCCTAGCAATCATAACACCACATTTTATGTAATATTTAGAATTTTTGTTGTTGTTGTACCTCAAGGCATTTATCTGTCAGTGGGTTAAACCTGTTTCATTACAAAATTTACCTTAATACTACATTATGAACAGATTAGCATCATTTTCATGCAACTTGCTATAGTTAATGTAGCTTTAGTCAGTATATTAAGATATCATTTGGGGACTTAGATCTTGTTTGGCCCCCGGACAACATTGGATCACATGGCTCCTACATACCCCCTTGCTCACTTTGTCCATTTCAGCATTGTCAAGCAGCAGTTTGCGTATGTCTGCCTTTTTAATGCTCGCATTGTCTTTTACCAATTCCATTGATTATTAGACCCTCCTCAAATACAGACACACTTTTCTGATTGCATCCCTGTGCTGCACTATTTTCTATTAGAACCGTATTGTTTCTAATAGAATCTTTCTCCATTTAAAACCTTTATTGCTCATTTAATCCTCACAAGCCCCCTTGCCCACTGAAAACATTTTCTGTTTCTGTTTAGTACCGCATCTCCAGTCATCCCTTATAACACACATAGTTATAACAACCCATACCATCCTTGCTCCGCACTTTAAAATGGCCACCTATTTCTATAAAATCCTATTACACAATGGGAGTTTCCAGTTTGGCATCTCTGCACTCTTTGTACTTTTGGTATAAATTGTATTATATGTATTTATTTTTTGTTGCCACATTTTATATCATGTTGCATCCTTGTACTAACAAATGACAACATTCTATCAATTACTGAAAAAATATATATAAAATAGTTAAAAACCAGTGATAAGTGATATTTTGCCCATTATCTTAAAAATCAGATTAATATGCACAATAATTAATGAAACATTGGGAGGTAGAATTCACAAACACTGTGTTATTTTTTGTACTATATAGTGTCCATTCCATGGATACAGTTTAACTTTCAAAAAATGGCAAATATACAAAAGGTGTACTATGTTACTCTCCAAGAAAACTGTTTATAAAGAAATACAAAGTGTTTTTTGTAGCACGAGTAGATCAATTAAGAGCAATTAGAAGTCTTGTTTTAAATGCAAGCTGGCATTGCTAGTGGACTGGGCGGGGGTGACGTTTAATGTTCTGTGCCAGAATGTCAGTTATGCCTCCCAGCACTTTCCTGAAGCCAACAATAACCGTTGTTAGATAGATTATAATTTATCAGTCTCATCATTAAACATGTTTCCAAGAGATACAATATAGCAGGTTCTCAGACTGCAGTGGGTAACTTTTTGATAATACATTTTTGTTGATATTAATATACAAACATGAATCCCTAAATCATTATGGTTGGCACATCATAGCTCAGGAAACTAACTGTGCAGAGTCATAATACACAAGCAGGAACTCTGACACCTATATGAAATATGGCATTATAATTAATATAGGGCATCGTGCATTTACAGAACTATAGGATCTTAAAGCTGGTTTATTTTCCAGCATTTACACCAACAATAATAAACAGATTTTACCAGGGATTTTGTTCTCAAATGCCTGTTTAACTTCTTAACTTGGCCATTAAAGATTGATACTCATCACTTATTAAATAAACTGGCTTATAGAGTGCATTGGTTCCAACTGATTTGGCTGAACTCTTAAAAGACAGAGGACTGAGTTGTTCACTCTGTAGCTGATAAAAGTACCTCAATATCCAACCTTTAGCAGTGGTAAGTGATCAAAATAATATCTTATTCCCTAAAAATAAAATAGATCAGCCAAAGCAAATACCTACTTTGATCCAAAACAAAGGTAACACTCTTTTTTTCGAAAGAGGCCTATTCAGAGACTCTCTGTTATGGACCATTAGTCTCAAATAATTCTTCATTTTTTGTAAGTCACTCTTATCTAATATTCAACCTTTCAAGAAATTAGTAAGGACAATGGGGTGTTCAGTAGAAACTAATTGGCATGGAAAATCAAGTATAATGCAACAATGTTTGAATTTACAACATCTGTAAATGCTGAACCACTAAAAAAATAGATCTCAAACCTTTATGGGAGTATTTCTACCTGATCTGCATCCACTGCAACTACAGCTGAATTGCACCCTCTGGCCTAGATTCTCCAAACTTGTTGCTCCCAGAAATGTAATTTCCCACATTCTTTTTTTTTTTTAGACTAAAGATAAGCACACCTACAAACATTACTGGGTCTATCTGCATGTATCACTACTCACCATGACATGGACTTGGGCCTTTATTCCAAGCCTTCATGTTCCAGCCATCAGTAGCTGATTTTTGCTGTTTTCGTGTCCATTCGCTGTTCAATCAATGTATTCCTCTGTTTGTAACTGTATATATATAATTTTTCTGTGTATGTGTCTTGTCTTACAAATTAAAAATGACATCTTTTTGACCATCTTTCCAGGGCCCTTGACTTCACATCCCTTTCTTTGTGACTACTATACTCTAGTTCCTGATCTTTGCTGGATTATGCTATATTCCACTACACGTGACCTTTTGCTCTCTCCTCAGGCTTTGAATCTCCACTGTTATCCTTGACCATTAGAAGCCGACAAACATGCTTTTGTATTGTCCCATTGGATACCTGTCTTCTTTGGACCATCATAATAATAGTAATCTATTTTTGTAAGGCATTTTCTCCACATTTTTGGACCTCAGAACGATGATGGGCTGAGTTGATCATGTCAGAAATAAACTCTAAATGTCAGAGTTTATACACTTGCTTTTTTAACCAAATGACCTATTTGTTAGGTTTCAATATCTCTTTTGCTGGATGCTCCTCCAGATATGGCAGATATAACTTCAAAGTATTTATTCTCTCTTTAGTGATTTCAGACCCACAAATGGCTCTTGCATATCGATACATCCAGACTGAGAAATAAAACATGAAAACAACCACATAAAAACATTCTCTCCATATAGATTGAATAGTTATCAGATATTCACCAGTGACCTCTACATAGACCATTCTTTTCATGATAAGTCTGCAGACTGATTTGACTTTGTAGATTATTCACAGGAGACGATACAGTGAAATTAGTTTATGCGTGACTTCTGTTTCACATTATGATTTTTTTTCTAGAATTTAAAAGTCTGAAGTCACGAGGTAGACCTTCAATTAATCTGTGAAGTTCAATGTTATCATTTTAATTCTCACTTGAAACCATACTTCCTTACAAGAGATGCATCCCTTAGTCATCCACAGGATAATTGTACTACTACGTTTATAAATATGTGCTTGGCATGTGTGCTGTCCCCTTAATTAGTAGAAAATAATGTCAGTTTATTAGGCTGAAAATGGCGCATGTTTAAAGCATGACTCCAATGGCGTTGATCACTTTTATGTAGCAACTGTGTGGTCAGAAGAGGATAATTGTAAATATATGATGTATAGTCTTATAGAAATATTTGCTCAGTTGTGTAACATTAATTATGGGGCACAGGGCTGATTAAACATCCTCTTCCTCTTTCCCAGAAGGTTCAAAACACCCTGCCCTACAGATACATCAGTTCCTCCTCCTCTATTGATATTGAATCTTCTCTAGAAGTTTCACAATCCTCCCTCAGTTGCATACTCCTTCCTCAGGTCAGCATTGCCTCTTCTCCATAAGTCCCTGAATGCTCAGTCCTGTTCTCAGTTATCTCCCTTTCACCTCCACCATGGACTAAAATCTTTCTCATTCATTTCATCAGACATGTAAGCCCTCTCTGTTATCATTAGTTCGTTTTCCTTGGTTCCTGTGAGTCTCTCTCCCTCCTCACCTCCATCAGATATATCACCCCGCTTTCTGTTTCTTCAGTCACCATCATACCCCTCATGCCGTTCATCCCCCATAATCCCTCCTACATCAACCCTCTTTATCAGTTCCCCCTGAATTTGCTCCTCTCAATCAATTCCTTTTCAAAGCCCTCTTCCTCATCCATAAGCCAACAGAATGGTTGTACATATTTTTAGAACAAAATGAACATAGCAGAATGTCTTATTCAAAACGTTCGACTAAATAAATAGATAAGTGCAGGGAATAGAGATGGAATTTCAAACTAAAACCCAGAGTATTTGAGTTGGAAAAATTTCCTAAAATTTGAGATTCCTGTCTTAATTCCCTGTAATTCTCGCTTTATTGAGTAGACCCTAACAAATGTTATTTTTCTATTGATAGAATGCATCAGATGTTCCAGGGAGTGCAGTGTATACGTATGTCAGTGCTTTTAATATCTGCTGCATTGCATCTGTGTTCTTTGTTAACACAATGAGATAGACAAGCATGTATGCAACAGACCAACTAACAGGCTGGATGTGTGCTACAACATTCATTATTTGTTTGCCAAGCAGATGTAAGGTACAGTGTAAATTTTGCTCTGTAGATAGTTAAACAATAAAAAGCTCTTCAAATATAAACATGTAAAAAACAAACATGGCACTGGCAAAGAATATTAAACGTATATCCTGTTATACATGGAAACAAGACAAGCAGAAATGCAAGGCTAATATGTTCTATTACAATTGATTAAATGGTCAATACAGACTTTTAATATATAGGTGGACACTGAACGTATAGGGGGTTATATATACAACTGAATTCTTGCGGCAAAGATGTTAAAAATCGTCTAAACAGTACAAAGATTTAATTGGTTTCCATGGTGATTGCTACATTTTTATAGTTTTGCCATAGAATTTACTTTTACAAATTAGCCTCATAGAATTCACTTTTATGTCAATTAGAATTCAATATGCGATCACACTAGAACTGATTATAACTTTTTGGAATACAGCTCTCAAGATGCTTAACCAGTCAATGTGCAGCCAGACCACCACACATTTGACTTGCTCAACCTCATTGGAACTGTAAGAAATGCTACTGTTACCAAATCCTAGCTTATTATCTGCTTACTAGTATAATATAGTATATAGATAATCATAGGCAAAAAAAAAACATCTCCTTGAATATTTGAAAACCATTACACAATGAGAAATAAAGATATTCCATTAATCATTAAACAGACACTTCTAACATTACCACTATGTAAATATATCAGTACAGAGAAAAACTGTAAGGTTGTTTTCTTCTGTTGCCAAGTCTCCTGGAAACTTTATTGATTGCTTCTTAAAGTCCAGATTTAAAGCTGCTGTTCCACCTCCCTTATTTTCTGTATTTTATACATGTGTTTACTATATGTCAAATGTACCTATTTGTACTTTAAATCAGATTAAAGTTCTCCTGTAGTTGTGCATTGAAAATAATTTTACAGGGGTCTCTAAATTCAGGGACATCAGTGAGAGGTAGTACACACAAGCTTTCATACTTCCCTCTAAGAAAGTGTGGTCACTAGACTTTACTGTGAAATGACGTTCTTCTCTGTTGTTTCAAGTGCTTGGAATGTAGGGTCAGTCACTTTGTGTGCTGTAAATTAACACAAGAAGAATTGTTGATACCACAACAGTAATGACTATTACACATTAAATGCAGGGTTTTCTTTAACTGTTAAGTGAGGCTAATATTCATAGTTGTCTTGATTGGTTTTTTGACCACTAAAGGATGAAAGTCTGACCTGACCATGCCAAAAATCAATCCTGAAAATCAGGATTAATTTTTAACTATTCTTGCATCCTGATCTCATATTGTGACATATGTCAAAATGAATTGACAAGATAATTATATATTCAAGTTCTAAAACAAAATCCAAATGATGCAGTTCTGCTCCTATAAGGTCGATCCTGGAAGATAACACTTTACACTTCATACAAAGTATAACTAGAAAATAAAAAATGCATTTCCTATTTTGTGGAAAAAAAATGATGTAGGGCTTTATTCATGTAAATGGGAATTATAGGGAATTTCAAACAAAATAGCCAAGTTGGAAGAAGAGTTAACTGTATATGCTGATTTATAGTGCTATTGTGATGCAGTTTGCTAATACAGCTTCACTTTACTTAGTGGCTTTTCACAGTCAGTAATCCTATGTCAGCTGTAATCAGTTGGAATGCAGCCGAACTGGAGAACTCAGCTACTTTGGCTTTGTGTTTGAAATTCCCTTGTCAATTCCCTGCACTTGCCTCATTCATGAATAAAGGTCATAGTTTTCAAGATCATTTAAAAATGACCTCTAGTTTGTGACCATTAGAAATAATAAAAAATATTTTAAAATTATATTTACTAAATCAGTCTTTTCTGACAAACAGAAGCAATTGATACCTATCAATTTTTCATACATGGAAAAAATCAAATCAGAATGCTTTAACAAAAGAATACAGATAAGTATCTTTTTCCTGTTATAGGCAGACATGGTGTGTTGTTGAATCTTGGGTCAGATCTTCTATCACCTGACCCAAGGTTAAAGAAGATCTGACCTATTTGTTCTATTCACATACGTAACACTTTTATAGCAATTAGGTTGCTCCGCCCCCTCGGTCTCTGACACTGGTCGGAGCGCCGGATGCATTCCGCTCAGAAGATGGAGCCTGAACCACCCCCCTCCCTGCATATAAAAGGTGAGTGAGTCGGGAGGGGGACAAATGGCACATGCAAAAAGAAAAGAAGAAATGTGTGTGTGTGAGGGTATGTGTGAAAGGGTGTCTGTGTATGGGTGTCTGTCTGTGTGTGTGTATGAGTGTCTGTGTGTGTATGGGTGTCTGTTTGTGTTTGTGTATGGGTGTCTGTGGGTGTGTGTGTGTGTGTGTGTATGGGTGTCTGTGTGTGGAGTGCCTGGTGCCTGAACCATCCCCCTCCCTGCATTTAAAAGGTGACTGAACAGGGAGGGGAAAAACGGCACATGCAAAAAAAAAAAAAAGAAGAAATGTGTGTGTGTGAGGGTATGTGTGAAAGGGTGTCTGTGTGTGTGTATGGGTGTCTGTCTGTGTGTGTGTGTATGAGTGTCTATGTGTGTATGGGTGTTTGTGTGTGTATGGGTGTCTGTTTATGTGTGTGTATGGGTGTCTGTGGGTGTGTGTGTCTGTGTGTATCTGTGTGTGTATGGGTGTCTCTGTGTTTGTCTGTGTGTATGGGTGTCTGTGTGTGTGTAAGGGTATCTGAGTTTGTGTGTAAGGGGGTCTCAGTGTGTGTAAGGGTGTCTGAGTGTGTATAAGGGTGACTGTGTGTAATGGTGACTGTGTGTGTCTAACGTGACTGTGAGTCTATTTGTGTAAGTGTGTATATATGTATACAGGGAGTGCAGAATTATTAGGCAAATGAGTATTTTGACCACATCATCCTCTTTATGCATGTTGTCTTACTCCAAGCTGTATAGGCTCGAAAGCCTACTACCAATTAAGCATATTTGGTGATGTGCATCTCTGTAATGAGAAGGGGTGTGGTCTAATGACATCAACACCCTATATCAGGTGTGCATAATTATTAGGCAACTTCCTTTCCTTTGGCAAAATGGGTCAAAAGAAGGACTTGACAGGCTCAGAAAAGTCAAAAATAGTGAGATATCTTGCAGAGGGATGCAGCACTCTTAAAATTGCAAAGCTTCTGAAGCGTGATCATCGAACAATCAAGCGTTTCATTCAAAATAGTCAACAGGGTCGCAAGAAGCGTGTGGAAAAACCAAGGCGCAAAATAACTGCCCATGAACTGAGAAAAGTCAAGCGTTCAGCTGCCACAATGCCACTTGCCACCAGTTTGGCCATATTTCAGAGCTGCAACATCACTGGAGTGCCCAAAAGCACAAGGTGTGCAATACTCAGAGACATGGCCAAGGTAAGAAAGGCTGAAAGACGACCACCACTGAACAAGACACACAAGCTGAAACGTCAAGACAGTCTCAAGACTGATTTTTCTAAGGTTTTATGGACTGATGAAATGAGAGTGAGTCTTGATGGGCCAGATGGATGGGCCTGTGGCTGGATTGGTAAAGGGCAGAGAGCTCCAGTCCGACTCAGACGCCAGCAAGGTGGAGGTGGAGTACTGGTTTGGGCTGATATCATCAAAGATGAGCTTGTGGGGCCTTTTCGGGTTGAGGATGGAGTCAAGCTCAACTCCCAGTCCTACTGCCAGTTCCTGGAAGACACCTTCTTCAAGCAGTGGTACAGGAAGAAGTCTGCATCCTTCAAGAAAAACATGATTTTCATGCAGGACAATGCTCCATCACACGCGTCCAAGTACTCCACAGCGTGGCTGGCAAGAAAGGGTATAAAAGAAGAAAATCTAATGACATGGCCTCCTTGTTCACCTGATCTGAACCCCATTGAGAACCTGTGGTCCATCATCAAATGTGAGATTTACAAGGAGGGAAAACAGTACACCTCTCTGAACAGTGTCTGGGAGGCTGTGGTTGCTGCTGCACGCAATGTTGATGGTGAACAGATCAAAACACTGACAGAATCCATGGATGGCAGGCTTTTGAGTGTCCTTGCAAAGAAAGGTGGCTATATTGGTCACTGATTTGTTTTTGTTTGGTTTTTGAATGTCAGAAATGTATATTTGTGAATGTTGAGATGTTATATTGGTTTCACTGGTAAAAATAAATAATTGAAATGGGTATATATTTGTTTTTTGTTAAGTTGCCTAATAATTATGCACAGTAATAGTCACCTGCACACACAGATATCCCCCTAAAATAGCTAAAACTAAAAACAAACTAAAAACTACTTCCAAAAATATTCAGCTTTGATATTAATGAGTTTTTTGGGTTCATTGAGAACATGGTTGTTGTTCAATAATAAAATTAATCCTCAAAAATACAACTTGCCTAATAATTCTGCACTCCCTGTATAAGTGTGACTGTGTGTGTCATTAATGTGTGGCATTTTTTTTGCTGTGAGTTTTATTGTGTATTGTGATACAGTAATGTGCAGTGTGAGTGTGAGTTTTATTGCCATGGGGTCTGTGATGCACTCACACAGTGCACATTAATGTAAATTCTATATATAAATGTTAACACAAATAAATTCACACATATATATAAAATTCATATTAATGTGCATTGTGTGAGTGTATCACAGACTCCACGGCAATAAAACTCATACAATCATATATCATTTTCAAAAAATGAAGTGGCCCACGCACACACACATTTCTGGTGAAGAAGCCCACTGAAAAAAAAACTTGGACACCCCTGATCTAGAGGTTGTTTAAAACAAAAGCTTTACACTGTACAACGCACAGTGTACCTTGCATATTTAGCATTTTATACAGTTAATTAAATATTTATGACCATTTCCTAAGAGTTGTGTATTAGACCCTTGGAACATAGTTTGATTGTATTATTTATCTCTTTATAAAAGAGAGGCTAGAAACATACAGTACATCTTTTCCATTTGCATCACCCTTTTCTAGGACTTGTTTATGATGGCAAATAATTCATTGCTTGATGTAGTTTCCTACATTAAATGATGCTGATACAGCCTTCCTGTTTGCAGCTTTATGCTAGTTTAACGCCAGTGTAACTATCTAAACACTTGTAAAGCGCTCAGCGTGGAAGAGTAATCCTATCTTACATTAGTGCAAGCAATTCTTGTGCCAAATGGGTGTCTTGGTATTTATAGCTGCACAAGGCAAGATGACCAGAACAGTAAATTGCATGTAAGCTAGCTGGTAAAACAGATAATGTTTTGCATTAAACCCTGTAGATTTGTAGTTGTATTTGATTATTGTCTATAATAATGTTTTTATGCATGTTTATTGTGTATGACAATATAGTTCACATGCTTTAAAAAAATATTTTGTCATATGTATAATATGAGTATATAAATATTTAGAGTAATCTCCAGTGTGAACCAAATGATCACGAATGATAGGCTATGGGGAGGGGGTGGGGGGAGTTGGGCGGCCCACCCCAACAGCGGGATACCTTATATCAGATGAGGCCACTTTGAGTCTTAGTGCGAATTTAGGGAATAACATTTTTTTTATACCTTCTGTACTAGACTTGGGACTGGTAGGAAATATGCATTGTCTCAAAAGTCACATTTCACTGCTTCTGTTCCATCAAATTTTGGGCTGCCCCAGCATTATTTATAAATCTACTGTGCAAACTATTTTTAGGTAGAAGAGTCCCAGGCAGCCCCATTCCAGTCGAGGGACCAGATCTCTCTAAGTTATGGCAGCCAATAGCCGGAGAGGAGATGAGTATTTCCTCCCTAGCGGATGGCATGTCTGGTCTCTCAGAAGTGGACTTATGTCTGACTAAAGGTTGATTAAACGATGTGAGGCAGTGTATACAGGAACATTGTGGATAGAAGAACTTATATCCCAGAATCCTCAACAGCCTTTACCTTTTCTCCTGCTCCCATTATTCAGGTTCAATAACATTTAATTTTCAGGCTGCAGAGGTTGCAGACCAGACTGGAGCAGGACTTGCTTGTAGCAGACAGAGCAGTATTTTGGAAAAGATTAGTTAAACCTGTGCTATACTTTGTTACTTAGTTTATTATCTACAGTAGACAGAGGATCTGCTTAATGTGAAGTTAGTGCTTAGATTGAGCAAGATTTTGTTTTTTTATTTTCACTTTTTTTCATTGTAAGAAAAACTGCCTGCTGACTGTGATTGGTGCATTATCCAAAATAAACCTGCAGAAACTGTGGACTTCAATGAAAACCATACTCTTTGCCCATTCGGGGAGCCGAATATCTCACAGTTGGTATAGCAGGTTTAGTCTCCTTTTAAAAAAAAAAATAAAAAAAAAGTGAATTGACTTTATTTTAAGTTGCATGTATTTTTCTAACTCACATACTTTAAATAGGATATTTTCCAGCATATTAAAATTACACCCTATTCAAGCATTAAGAAACATAGTTACTGCTAACAGGTAATCTTCATCTTGTCTGTGTCCTCATCTGACACATTGAAGCAAATCAAAGGTTATTGTTTAAGACAAGTAGACACGTTAGACACACGTTTTCTTAAAACGTAGTATTTCAAGGTAGTTTAATTTATTGTTCTGGGAGCTTGAGAAAGAATTTTCATGTATTTCCCAGCACAAAATATTTGCCCTTTAAGTGTGGGTTCTACTCTAAGGCTTGTAACCACAAGCCAAAAAAGTCCCCTCTAGTGACCAGACAGGCGGATGTAATATCATCTCATAGTCCTTCAGGCTTTTTGTTTTAAATTTGCAGTCAGTCATTTTTAGATTTTAACCAAAAATACTATGTTTTATTAACATGAACTTGTTTGTACCTTTCTCTGTTATACGTTTCTATTCTGTGTACAGTAAGAAAAATATTATTAGCAAATGATAAAGGTATTTGGATCCGTTTCTGTGAGCTGCCTATGAATGTGTATTTATAAGAATTGCATGGAGACAGGGGTTACTCCCCTGTGTATTCATACCCAAGGAATAGGTTATTTTGCCAAGCATGGAGTTAGTCTAAACTGTATAGTACATTTATGTCATTTTAGCATCATAACTGTACATATGTACAAAGTCAGCGCTCAACAAAGGTGTCTTAGCTTGAATAGTATACAACTAGGGTTGCCACCCAGCCTTTATATTACCGGCATGTGGGTACACACAGGTACACGCGGGTACATGCGGGCTTGAGGTGAATGTGAAGTCTATGGAGACAATAGTATGGCTGGTAATTTTGTGATGAAAAGCTCTGTGAAAGGGACATTGTCACCTAAAAATGATTTGTACTGTGAATATAAAAATATCAGATTTGATCTATACATGGTGTTAGCAGACATGAAAGCGTCTTAAATGCATTCTAAATATGTGTGTGCTGCCTCAGACTGTGAGATTCGGGGGTAAGGAGCGTAGCGCTGGGTGGCGGGTGGAGAGATGAGGTGACTCCAAAAGTGACACAAAAAAGGGTAAGGCGGTAGAATAGTCAGTCCAATCCAAAAGGTCAATGCCGGTAGTCAGGATACACAAAACAGGTATAGAAGTACAGGTAGGGATACAGCAATAAGGATAGTCCAGGGAAAAAGCCAAGGTCGGTACACAGGTAAATCTTCAATCAAAGTAGCAGGTAAATGGGGAATAAATGGTACTGAGAACAGACACCACAGCTCAACAAGCAAGCAATGATTGAGGTGAGTGTGGGGTTTTTATAGAGCTGTTGATTAAGGACCTCTCCCCTTTACACCTGGGGACCGCCCCTGCACCATGTTGTGAATAGGGAGAAGAGGTACAGCCTCCTCTTCCTATTCTCCCTGCCCCTTTGCCAACAACCAATCGCGCAACGTTTCTCGCGAGTAAGCTCCGCCCCCTAAACCTCTTGGAAGTAGTTGTATTCACTGTTAGCAGGTGAATAGCAACTCGAGGCCGGGGATGCGGCCTACCTCGCGGTCGCGCTACAGCGCGATGGCGGCAAACAGGGACAGAGGATGACTTTGGTTGTGAGGGTCCCCTGGGCAAGGTAGGTGAAGGTCCTGGGACCTGACACAGACCTTGTGTCTTGATATGCAAAATGACACAGATTGAAAGTAGTTAATATCATATTAAGCCATGTGATGTCATAAACGGGAGATAACCACAGCCACATTTTCTCTCATTGATGCATTTGAATTTCTGATTCTCAATAAACAATTTTTAGCTGACAGAATTCCTTTAAGCAATTTTGTCTTATAAATATATTTGTAACATTAACTTGTGCTTTATACTCTTTCTGTCTTCTTTTTTTAGTGTAGTGATGTTTCTGTTTTTTAATCCTGTGATTACTTGTTTCAGTCCAATATTACATGTCTTTCACAAAATGTCAAAGTATCTCTTTTGTCATGCAAAATAATTAAAAAAAAAATTTATTACATTAAAAAATCTGCATCTTGCAGGATTCATCTACCTTACAAGGGAGGGGGAAATATTGGTGTCTTCTACATGAACTGTTTATGTACACTTTTTATATTTGATAAATTACTTTATTTCATGTTTTTGTTGTATGATAGTTGATCTTTGACAAGGCGTAGGTGGGTTAAACTATTTTATTTTGTGTAAATCATTTAGAAATTCCAAATTCTCATCTGCCTTATTTATATAATTATTATCTATTTTTCAGTGAGCAAGTTGGGGACTATTTTATTCTTGTTCATATGCCAAAGTCAATTTCTTCCCTTAATATTATGATCAATAGCTTTAGAAAGGCCATTAAAAATTATAGTTATAATTACTTGTTTTCACCATTATTTTTTTTAATTTTATTGCATAGAAATAAAGTTTTGTATTTTTGTTCATGTTATGTTTTTACAACTCATATATAGACTGTGTCAAAATATTGGGTTCACAGCCAGACACCATAATTCTGATTGTATAGATACATTTATCAGTTTTGGTGCTGTTGACTGTTTGGTGCTGTTTTTAAGTTGGAATATCCTGTGAAATTATATTGTCATAACAAGGTGGGATGAAAGAAAGAATCATAAACCACAACAAAAATATTTAACCTTTTAGCATATTTTCAAAACACCATAGATAATATTTCACAGAATATATCACAGTTTTAAGGTTTTGGTTTTTTTCCAGAACTATCCAAGTATTATAATAATAAGCTAAAAAAACAACAACAACAAAATAGACACAAGGATGACCTAAAAACACATGAAAGGTCTAAATAAACAACCCTTAAAGTTCAGAGTCTGAGTGAAAAAAAAAATCTTCAAAAAAAAAAACAAAGAATCATAAAAAAACACTTAAAATGTCAACCTGCTTCAACAGCCTAATTCAGAAAAACGTTTACACCCACTTAACTTGAAGCAAGAACAGTGGGCGCCTATACACCTAAAAGCTAAGATATCATAGCTGGTAATGTTACAGAACTTATACCAAAGTAGGCCTACTAAAATCGACACCCGTGAAACATCCAAAAATTGAGAGCTTCAACAAACATAGAAAAATATGAATTTATTAGGATCATCACATCAATAAACACTTCACATTGAATGATAATCAAAGAAAAAAGAAAAACAAATTACAAAATACACAATCTCAGAAACGTGCAAGAGAAGTTGTTAGACGTATATACAAGAGTGTAAATAAAACCGTATATAATCGCTTCTTCCGGTAAGTGGGGGGTATAAATTCCCAGCAGCAGGTGCAGAGATTATGAGGATTAATGCTCTATCAGTCCTGTAAGTGATGTTGCCATTTCAGCGGTCCAGTGTGCAGTAAGTTGATGTGCTCAAGCTTTACTTTAACTTTGTGATGGAAGGAGTGTCTATTCAGTGTGTTTTTATGTAGCATTAAGGAAATCTGTAGCTTGAAGAACCTTGCAGCAGTAAGAGGATAAATAGTATATATGGCTGTTTTACTGATTTTCATGTGTATTATGCATATTGTATTTTTAGCCTTATCATCAACATTGTTGCCTATTGAAAATGGAATACTGTAATTAAGCGCTTTCTTTTAATCCAAGACTGTAATCAAATGGTCATAATATTACTGTAATGTTGGTTGGAGTTCAGTTCCACTGCCTGAGAACATGTAATAATTATCATTTTATTTGCTATCAATTAAATTCACATGATCCTTATTCAATATCCACGTAAACTTTTCCAGTACATTATTTATAGCGTAATCTTAATTTATATTTTTACTTGTGAGTGCGTTGTGCAGAAAAGCTGACATTTTAGTCATTTTCTTATTTCCATGCCATGCTTTTTATAGTCAGAACTGCCATTTTTACCATTCATTCTGATCAGGTCAGTGACTGTCATTTATTTGTTCCTGCAGTAAGTGGCTCTATCACTAGAGGTGATCTATCTGCCCACCTATTGATTTCACCTAAAAACAGGAAGCTCTTACGTCAGGAAGATCATCTCTGTGGGCGCAAGGGGCAAAGTTGCATCTGATGAGCATAGCTGGCTGCTGGGGTGAATCAGTGATGGTCACGTACTGATAAGTAACTGGCAGTTATAGGTAAGTCTGATCTAACTCTGATAGATCTATACAAAGCAAAGAGGACTCAACAAGGTAATTTATTTGTATTCTTTCATTAAAACATCTACACTTGATGCTCTCTTTCAACTGAACATAAGTAATTTGGGGGATTATTGTTGTCCTTTAATAAGAGCTTTTAATAATATCAAACACAAGTTTTTAATAATAATCTTATAACATGTTACACGTTGCCCACAAGAGATCCTCTGTATTTCATTGTCAAAATCATTTATATTACTAGAATGTTCTATCTTTAGCCATACATAATACATTTATCACAAAGCCACTTCAAACATTATTAATACGGCCAATTACAGTATAAGTATGTGTACTTATTTAACATCTAACTAGAAAAAAAAGAATTATAGAAGGAGCAAGTAACATATGACTTAGAACATGTTTTTAAAAATGGAAACTTTATATAAAAAAAATATAGAAAGTTATTGTGTTTTTACAAATGTTTAAATTATTAATAGTACCCATAAAATTCTTGCATTTTTAAGATACTGTTTATTGTACATTTAGATACATAGATAACACATAATACATATAACGTATGACATGTAAAAGATAGTTATACATATAATGTATGACATATTAAAGATAATGTTATGCTCTATTTGTGATGCAAAATGAAATAAAAATAAATAATTAATATCTCTTTTATAGGACATTGTGTTAAATAGTTTTCAAATCTTAATTATTAGATATCAAATGTAATCTTTCATGTTTTTTAAAATAAAGCAAACTATATAAATACATACTCACAATATTGTTAAATATATCAGTTTACAAGTTTGTCATTTTTCTTGGATAAATAGGTTCTATCTATTTTAGTGATAATAACACTATCAAATCTAGCAGTCTTGGAGTATACTTTTGAGTATTAGTTTGGAGATGGTATTAAGCTAATATAAAATCAGTGGATGTAATATCAAGATATAAATTTACTATTAGTGTGATGTCATTTTTTAACGACTTCCAAAATAATTGGATTTGTGGAAAGATCCAAATATTGTGTAAGAATTCTGCAAGCGTCAGAGTTACAGATTCCTATATGTTTAGATATTTTGGGGGAATATAACTTCCATGTAGAAATTCATAAATCATTTCATGAAAGAGAAAGGTATGTTTTTAATCTCCTGCTGAAGTTTATTATCATTTTTTAATGCTAAATTATATATTAATGCTCTATTTATATAATCCTCCTTTTGTGTGTAAGCAATTCCATCTCTGAATTATGTGCCTATAAATCACTGATGTAGATTGGATAGTATCTGATCCCTGTATAATTAGCAAATCTATAGCATTGATATAAAATGTGATAATGACGGCGCTACAAAAATACCTATTAAAACCAATGGAAAAAATTAAGTGAAGCTGCTCACAGAAAAAAAGAAGGCAACCAATTAGCCTCCAATTTAAAATGTGCAAAACTAAGAAAAAGTGGAATGGGGCACTAAATAAATAGCTGGGTAATAAAGAAAAAAAAACTAATAGGAAAAATAGACAAAACCTTAAGCAATAAAAAAATACCGTAATAATAAAAAAAGTGTGTTGAATATACTTGAACCAATAAATATTTGTTGAAGATCAGTCGGCAGGTTTCAATGGCCCAGACTTATTTAGGAAAAAGCATAGAAATTAAACCATAGTGTATTCTGTATACAAATAATATTAAGCAATTGAGTACACTAGATATGTATATAAAAATGCTAAAGATTTAATACATAGGAGAATAATAAATATAAAAGAGGTTCATGAACCAACAAACAGACAAATACGAAAAACAATAAATGCGCTTATAATTATATACTAAAAAACAGGAGTGACCAATATATATAAAATTCAAAATAATGGCAGCAGTGAAGCCTTACAAGATGTGTATTATTTCTTTGTTTACTGATTTGTAATATTTGAGTAAAGATAAGTAGTGGGAGTTGTAATTGATAGATTAGCTGGGGAAATGAAATAATTTTGATCAAATTGATTCTGCCCATAAAGGATACTGGTTTCCAAACATTAAAATTATATATAATTTTCTGTATGGTTGGGGTAAAGGGTAACATATAACGTTTTGAGAGGTCACAAGGCAAAACTATACCAAGACGAGTAATAGATTGAGATGACCTCTTGAATGGTAAGTTAAATAGCTTCTGACTTTGTATCATTTATTCTCAGCCCCAAAAGTCTCTAGATATTCTGTAGAAGATCCAGCAGAAGTGGAATTGAGGATTTCTAATAGGCAAAACCAAATCATCTGCGAAGACCAAACATTTCTGTTCTAATTCCGGGGAGGCGCCAACTAGCACGGCAATAAAAACCATAGCCATCGGCACGCATAATGTATTTACTTGGCTGAAAAGTTTCAACAAGAGCTGCAGTAAGTGGAGCATTTTAGAAAAAAATAACATTATTAGTAATAAGAATAATCAGCTCCCCAGATGTCCACAAAGTATGATGTGTCCCGTTAATAAATAATAACCCCCTTCCCCTCACACAGTGATGCAGGGTATAATTTACTCTTAAGTAATATTCTGGTGGCTTATTTTGAAAGTATCTTTTCAGATGTAGGTTTTGGGTTCTGGTCGACCTCTGTCTCAACATACTACTACATAAATACCCACAAAACATTTTTGGCGAGACCTCCTCACTGGGAAAGTAATAAATGTTATTAACCTGTGTTATCATCCTGTAGTTTTAATCAACACACTCCTATTACATGACAGTGCCAATGCACACAACGAAACACGTCACTAACCTAAATTTATGCAACAGAGTTTCATGGAAAGTGAAGATTGCATAATCCGTCCAAGCGATAGAGAATGTGTACAAGAGACACATTTATCAGAAGCAGAGCTTGATCAACTAAAAATAGCCTCGGTAGAAGAACGTGTTCTTTAATAAGAATTTTACATACAAAATATACACAATGTGGAGTCAGATCAACAGAGAAGGTTTATCATTATAAACTGTACAATTCGAGATAATTATATTCTATTATGTAACATATATGCCCTTAATGACAACACTGAAATTATTTTCAAAGAAATTAGAGGACAAATTATCAAGTATGATGTGAAGAATATAATTTTGGAAGGTGACTGTAAAGCTGGGGCAGGTCCCACCATGAACAATAACAAAAAAATAAACCCTTAGGGCAGAAAACCTAGAAATTAAATCATGAATTTTAAAATCTTTAAATTTGATGGATTTTTGTAGGATTCTCTATTCAGTGGACAAATCCTATACTTATTTTTCAGCATCCCCATGACACCTTTACCAGATTCAATTATTTCTTAGGTTCAGCTTCATTACTAAATTATCTATATAGCACAGGTATAAAGGATCTAATATTATCAGATCATGCTCCAATAATAATAGCTCTGAAATTCAAGCATCCAACTCCAACATCTTTCACCTAGAGAATGCCGCAATACTCTATCTGGTTTTAAAGCATATCCAAGCCTCCAGGGAGCTTGGATGGATTATGAAGCCAATATCAATATTCACCAAACAAACCCAGTACTTTTTTGTCAGGCGATAAAAATTGTCTTGCGAGGTCATATTATATCCTATGTAGCAATAATAAAAAAAATACATTTAAAATTGCAATCTATTTTAATAATTGTATTGACATGCTGAACGAGACCTTAGAATTACATCTGAAATGTAATACAGTGAAATATACAACTGAATGTTGACTACTCTCTAGACTCATCAAGTCAAAATCTACCTAAAAGCTGAGCAATAAATGACTGTTCAGGTAATACTCACACAAATGTGATAGACAAAACTATTGAAAAGTATTATGTGCATCTAAACTCCCAAGATACTTTAGATTAAAGGGACACTACCACTTACATAAGATGTAACTAGATAACTTGGTCGTTTAAAACAAACACATATATAAAAATGATATGCCACTGGGGGTTTTTATATGATTGAATTAATTTAAAAGGAAAAATAAAATTAGGTGTTTATCTCCTGGCTCCATTTTGTAAATATTTCCCATGATGCAACATCATCCAAAATCTTCCAACCATGCTCACTTTACAGCTGAGGCCAAAGCCTGCATGATGATGTCATAAGATACACCCCTGCTCTCTTACTCGCTCCTGTTTATCATAGTTGGCAGGACTAGGTGGCTGTGTACAACTTTTTTTGACCTGCCTTCCAACACAAAGAGAGGCGATTAACCTGATCAACAGGATCATAACTCCACCCCTTTGTGTTGTAATAGTTACATTACCCTCCCATTCAATGCAAGTCTATGTTCAGAATTCTGACTTATAGACTGCATTCTGTGCCCAGCCCCAAAGTGAGAAATTTGTAGTCACTAGTTGTCACATCAGCGCAGTCGCGCTGCAGGACACGTCCTGCTTACCTCAGCCGCCGCTTGACACGCACTTCTTCTGCGCGTGTAATACTTACCACAAGGTCCTGTCCCGGATCCGCTGCTATGGTTCCAGAGAATGTGCGCATGCGCTTGCGCAGTGCAGCGCATACTCCTCCACACTATACGCTGCCAAAGAATTAGCTATTGCCATAGGAAGTCCCTTCCACACGGCGGCGCCATCTTGGTTTTTATGCTACTTCCTAGTTTGCTTTCCAAGCCTCATTTTCATCCCAGAGGCGGAGACTTGCCTTGGAGGGATATTTAAAGGCTCAGTCTGCATTCAACCTTTGCCTGTGATAGTGCCTTGAGCCTTTACTAGCGTTTTTGTACTTCCTATTCTATATTACTGTTGCCGAACTTTGCTAACCTCCCCTTGCCTGTTGCCTGTTTTGACTTTGCCTGAACTCTTTTGCCTGTGTCCCTGTTACCTTCGCCTCGGTCCTGTTGCAGCTTCCAGTCCTGTTACCTCCGCCTCGGTCCTGTTTCAGCTTCCTATCCTATACCTCCGCTTCGGTCCTGTTAAAGCTTCCAATCCAGTACCTTGGTTTCAGCTTCGATACTCTGGTAGTAGTGCAGAGTGCAAAAGACCTGGGGGAACGAAACCTGAGGCTCAACCATAAGGTGGACTTCCTTCAGGCGGAAGAATTCTGTTCTATTACCGGGGTTCGTTGCACTAACCTATATTTCTCTGCAAAGCGGTTCCAACCTCGCTCCTGAACGTGACACTAGTATATAGTGAAAAATATATATATTTCACAAAATTGCGGCACCCAGTCACACTTGTTTAGTTACATATTTTATGAAATACTGTCACATAACAAAGACAAAAGACATATCTGAAATCAGCAATACAAAATAAAAAAAATAAAACCTTTTCATTTTTTGGTGGGAGTGTCCCTTTAAGAAGATCAGGGGTCCTTCATCACAAAGCCCAACTTACCAAACTGATGATGAAACTTCTTAAACACACCTATAAGCAAACAAGAACTTACATCCACAATAAATTATTTGAAAATAAGTAAAGCCCTTGGACCAGATGTCTCCCAGCTGCATTTGACAAAATACTTAAAGAATACATAGCCAAACCACTTATAGATGTAAACAGTGTCATTGATCAAAGTAGGGTACTGCCTCCTGATTAACTCATTATGATTCCCAAAGAAAACAGAGACACACAATTACTAGCCTCATATAGGGCTATCTCACTTTTTAATAAAAACTGCAAAATATTAAATAAAACCCTTGCAAACAGATGGAAATATATTCTCCACCCTACCAGGCCGTCATTCAATAACTAATTTCCATTACCTTATAGTAACTCTAATCAAGGCAGTTTATTTTCCAACAAATCCACAAATGATAATCAGACATTGACATAGAAACATAGAATGTGTTGACAGATAAGATCCATAGGGATCACTTAGTCTGCCCAATTTTTGGAAAACTTTCATTAGACCCTGTCCTTATCTTATTTCTAGGAAAGCCTTTTGCCTATCCTTTGCCTACTTAAACTACTTCATTGATAGTTTGGCATGGTCATTTCTGTTGTACAGCATAGAAAGTGGAGATACTTTTGTGCGATACATTTAATACATTTATTCATCCTACAGGCATTGCATTTTTAGAATGATTACTTTAATTATATATCTGTTCTTGTATTAAGTTGAAAACATGTTTTTCTGTGATAAAAAAAATATTTATTATCTTTTATTAATAAAAGGATGTGGGTCTTGAAAAAAATCCCATTTAAAATAGTAATTTTAATTACAGGGCTCTGTAGGGCAAATATATATTAAAAGCCATGAACATCTGGTATCGTTTTATAGAAGGCACTGGAATCACAATGAAATGCTTACTTTAATTGAAAGTTGGGCTGCATTTGAGATTATGTAGTGAATAAATAATACACAAAAAGGTATTTACTAAACTCCAGTGTATATTTTCTCTTTATTTTAATTAAATCACAGACATGCAGCTAAAGAAATAATACAAAATACTGTGAACAGAAAACTAGAAGTGAAAAGGAATATACAGAATTTACATTATATTCTTTAAAAGTATTCACAGGGAACTTAGTTAAACTAATATAAATAAATATTTACAATTATTTAGCCTGGCAGGTAAACTAATGACTCTCCACCCACCTCTTCGAAACTCTACTTATACCATGTCACAATCATTAAATAAGCCACACAATTATAGCATCTAATTTACTGCATATTTTGCACAGTGTGAAAAAAAAAAATGCCAAAAAATGATTTAAATATGTGATTGTTTTCTTTATGACATAGATTACATTATACATTTTTCCTCCCATTTCATATGCAAGACTCAAGTACAAATACATGTTGTAATCAATGGTGATGTGAAGCATATTAAATTGACATTAAAATTTGAACTTTAGTAAGTAAACCCCTTAGGCCACGAAGTGCCCTAATGAACCTTGGTAATGCTCTACTGCAGAATACCTCACAATCTTACAAAAAAACATGTTCTTTTTTGACAGGTTTAATTTTTCGTTATAGAGTTGAAGTATCTCATTTATTCCACATAATGCCATGTTACAGTTTGCAATATGGATATTTATATCGGGTCTAAGATGGTGCAAGTATGACCACAGGCAAGATATCACATGAATGCCAGAATGGAAGAAACATGTCAAACTTTTAATCAAAGCTTCACAGGTGCCTATGGCAAAACTATAATCCCCACTTTAAGTGTGGTGGTTTGTATTGTATATCATTCTTAGAATAGTTCATTTAAGAAACATTTTAGTGGTATAAAATGTGTCATCACTTATTTTCCACAATTTTCCCCCTGAGCACATGATCAGATTTAGAACTGAATTCATTGCCCATCAGTTGATATCTGAATAGCTCTGTCTGTTCTCCCATCTATAAATAATGCATGATAAATTACACCAGTTGACTAAGTGGGCCAACTAAAAGTGCCATTTTTTTAAATGTTTCTATTAAAAGCACAATTCTGTTAAAATGGCAAACCAACATGACTTTCTGTATGAGGTAACATACCAATTAAAATCACTCCACAAATACTATTTCCAGATAGCTTGGAATACAATGTGTAGACAGGTATAAAACACTTCAAAAGCCAATTAAACATGTGTCATTTTGACCCCAATCCACAGCAAATAAATTCTTAATTACAGTGATATTTATTTATATAGCGGCAACAATTTACGTAGCGCTTATTACAGGGCATAGAGGGGAACTAGATACTATGTTAGATGAGCAGGGGCAGATTGATACATGAGGTAGAGAGCTCTGCTCACAAGCTTACAGTCTAGTGGGATTAATACAGGTAAACCCCATTTTACCGTTGTGCATTATAACAAGGTTCCTGTTATTTTAGCCCAGTTAAGCCACAGAGGTACTGGATCTCCCAGTGGAGGTTTAATAAGTTCTTGGCCATGACTTTGTGATCCCGCTTGTATTGCATTGTCTCTTTTCTTCATTCGTCCCAAAACAAATGCACAGCTGAATGAAAAAATGAACGAGCTAAAGTGCAGTGAAAGAAAATATAACTCCATTCATCCATCTGTTAATTCAGATGTTGTTTTCTATAGAAATGGTAGCCTCAGTCCTCCACATAGAGTTCTATTGGAAGGTCTTTGGCTTATTTTTGGGCCATTTCGGGAGTCAATGGGAACCATTGGGAGGATGTTGGCTGTTGAGAAAATGGTGAAATGGTACAAAATACATAAAATGTAAATTTAAAATAAATTTAAAATAAAAAAGTATAATAAAATAAATTATAATAAATACAAATAAATGAAATAAATATAAAAACAAGTTAAAATAAATTAATAGTAAAAACATATATATTAAGATTATATATATTATATTAATGTATACAACATAATTTTAAAAATTACAAATAAATCTTTCATTGGCATCGTAATAGTTTTAACATGCCTTCATAGCATATTTATTAATAAATAAAAAATAATGTAAATGATTATAATTTTGTATTAACATATGTTAATAATGGAATGAATGGTGCAATTCCCATGTCAATAAACACATCATGTAGTATAAAATACACACATCACACGCTGGCTGCCAAAATGTCATAACGAAAATTGGCCACATAGCACTGAATGTTTTTTGTGCCAAATCAAGATCCTTTCAGTGGTCTCTGATTAGCTTGAATTTAAGGGCTATTCATATCACCGTAGTGATCTAATTGGGTCTAAAACATTGAGCTCTGATTTTCTATCCTGAGTCAACACGACAATGAACTGTGCCACATTTACATTCGTCTGAAAGGAATTCCCAAAACAAAATAATGGACAAATTTAATTCGTAAGGAATGCATCAATCCATCAATGGACGAAATTTGGTTCCGACTAACCCATTTTTTTTTTGTATCTGAATGCATTCGGACAAAATGAAAATTTCAGCCCAAGACTAAAGTATAGCACATTATGAACAACAAACAAGTGGAAGAAGAGCAAGTTTAATGAATCTAGTTAGATAGTCCAGCTAGATAGTTAGATAGTAACAGGTGAGAGAAAGATTCATGATGATGATAGATGCTGGAACATCAGTAGAGAACATGACATCACAGGGGGGAAGTTCAAAATATTGAAAGCAGTTTATAGAAGATGAAACGTTTCAGATTCTTTGTTACTATACACTGCTGTGTAACATTTTCAAGAGACAGAACAACTTCTAGAAAACCTTTCTGTACATTGTTGTCAAGAATGTTTGACCCCATTCCAATATTGTAAGCACACAAAAATAATTGTGATCCTTTGGACTTCTCCTTTAAGATAAAAGAACAGAAGCTAATGAAGATAGTTAACATTCTGCCCAATTGGTATTGGCACATGTTGTTACTGCCTGTAAGAACCTGAAGCCAGGTGAATGTATTGTACAATGCAAAAAATCCATTAGCTAACCGAAAATCATTACACAAATAGGAAATACGCAAAGCAAATATATAGGAAACTGTGTTTAAATATATGTATAAATACATGACTTTTTTCCTTGTGAAGACATGAACCACCCTTTGATACACATAACCTATAAATACTGCTACTTAAACGATCCAACTAATAAAGTAGTAACAATATCTCCAGTAACATTGATGATGAGCTCATATTTACTGTATAGAAACTGTAAGTTATCCATACAACTTCTGATCAGGTCATAAAACGTACAAATCCTCTTAGCGACATAGATACTGAAATGGAAATGATTCATCAGGGTTCTGTAATGGGGTTAACATGGCTGTTATGGAAACTGAGGCTGGAGTCGGAAACAGACACTATGGCCCATTTTGGAGCTTGAGGAATTACTCCACTATACAGTTCATAGGTTCAAATGCTATAAAAAATATCCTTTAATTAGTAAAGCCAGGCACATGATCCTCCATACGTGAAAAAAAATTGAAACTGCAGTTGTTTATGACAAACCTCTGTACAGTTACATGATAGCCTCACTATATGTAAAATATCCATCTATCATCTGTACCAAAAACTATTTGATTTTTGTTATGATCATGCTTTCAGTTCTCCTAATTCTATTATATTACTGTATGTTCCTACATTTTGCACCATAAAGAGAGTAATCATTTAAAAGTATTAATATTTACTTACAACATTTGTTGATTTTATACCCTATATTGAAATTGGATTTCAATGCTTAGACTGAATATAAAGTTAAGAGCTTTATGCAAGGATGCATTTTAGAACAAAACTAGATTGGTCTTTGTCTATTATATCCTAGAGGCAATGTAATCAATGTTTTATTTAAGTGATTATATGAAGTATAAAGTACAGATAGAATGCTAAAATCAATGATTTTCCTTAATAAATGTATTAGTATTAGTATACAAGTTTGGAATATTAAACTCTAAATAAATAATAGTTGGAAAACTATACCCAAATATACTAGAGGTTTATGTAAAATGATGGCCTCATGATTTTTTATTTATGTCTGTGACAGATCCATCTGTATAACCTGGGATCGCTGGTTCGTCCCTGGCGGTTGAACTATGCGTATGGGATCTGAGCGCTATTCGCCAATAATATGCACTCAGATCCAGGCTATCTGGGGATATGTGATACGAATGGGAAATGTTCGACAAATCATCCGTACTCTTTATTTTAAACTTGGGACCGTTGTTTGTGCTCTGTGTTTGATATCTTTAACAATTCCCTCTCCATCTATCCTGGTCTTTATTTCCATGGCCTTCCTACATGGAGCTGTTTGCTTCTGTTTTTGCCTTATATGTTTCCACCCTTGTTTTCTAAATGTGACCTTGAAACCACCTCAACCTAGGTGGTCGGCTAGTTGTATGTATTCCATGTTATGGAAGCAGCCCAGGAGATTCTCCTATTGTCTTGTTAGTGCTATGCTTCTACCATGTATGCAAGACAAAATGATAAAATAAAACATGACATGATTATTCTATTTACATATTTTTAATACTGTTTAATTGACAATTAAAACATCTGTTGCAAATTATTGCAGTATGCTCCCTGTTAACAACATTTAGGTTAGAGGAATATGACAAGAACTTGTCTCCTAACTTTTTTGTGTTGTTTTTTTTCTTTGCATCTCAGGAAGGTAAATAATGAGAAAGATTAAAGATATGGAATGAGTATTATGAGACTATGGCAAATGTCCTCTGTAGACACTTGCTAAATTTCCAGATTTATGCTATATGGAAACAAGACCTATGGTAGAGAGCATGTGATAGGTAATATTAATGGGATCGGATCAGGTTTGCTTTTAACCCAAGAAAACTTTCATTTGTTGACATATGGGATGCAAAATCGCTGTGACTAATTTGCCTAGAGCCTATGCTTTGAGAGCTGAGCTTTTATGTGTTGAAGTTGTAACTATCACTTTTCAAAGCTCTCACAGATTATACTGCAGATAAAAGAGGGGTGAAGCATACAAAAAAATAACCGAACAAAAACAGGACTTGTTTCAAATGACGGAACTAATTGTCCACAAGCCATAGAAATTGGATTTCAATGCTTAGACTGAATATAAAGTTAAGAGCTTTATGCAAGGATGCATTTTAGAACAAAACTAGATTGGTCTTTGTCTATTATATCCTAGAGGCAATGTAATCAATGTTTTATTTAAGTGATTATATGAAGTATAAAGTACAGATAGAATGCTAAAATCAATGATTTTCCTTAATAAATGTATTAGTATTAGTATACAAGTTTGGAATATTAAACTCTAAATAAATAATAGTTGGAAAACTATACCCAAATATACTAGAGGTTTATGTAAAATGATGGCCTCATGATTTTTTATTTATGTCTGTGACAGATCCATCTGTATAACCTGGGATCGCTGGTTCGTCCCTGGCGGTTGAACTATGCGTATGGGATCTGAGCGCTATTCGCCAATAATATGCACTCAGATCCAGGCTATCTGGGGATATGTGATACGAATGGGAAATGTTCGACAATTATAAAGTTATATATTTTTATGTGTTTTTTTGTGTTGAAATTAAAATGGCAATTTGCCTCTGTCCTGGAGATAATTGAATTACTTCCCAATTATCTCCAGGGCAGGGGGGAGGAAATCATAATGCCTGCTGGGAATAATCTGTGTCTGTGGTTCCTAAATTGCCTTATGTCTGTCTATTGTTATAGTCTCCCATTGGGTCTCCTAGGGGAGTGTCCACCAAGTGGGAGACCTGGATAAATACGGGCGTGTAGCCCACAGTAAAAGCAGTTCATGTTTTACCCACAACACAGAGCGTGGTCTCGTTATTAAGGGGGGGAAATACTACACGACGGTTTGTGCATCTGATGCTGAGGGTACTGTAACAATGTCTTTAAACTTTGAGATGCTCCATGAAATGTAAAACAGAAAACAAATCTTACAAAGGCTTAATAAGTATTGGCAATCCATTTATATCAAATCAGATTTCCATATCATGAGAGAAGACAAAAACAAGAGGACAGACAAAATAAGTTGAGACAAAAATATTGCACTTGCCATACATGGGTGAGTATCGTGGGCCACAGATTACATAGCAGGGGATGTGATTTGGAAGGAGGCGTGGAGAGCCTGAGTGAGCATATGGCTGTGGTAATGCAGGAGATTCTAGAGAAGTTGTTCTAAAGAAGTCAAGCAAGGTGAAGAGGTTACAGTATTGGATAGTACTATTACATTGGTGGATATATGGTATAGTCAGATACATATATTATGCATGTTATGTGATTTTCACTTGCAAGAAAAAGCTAAATTCTTACCTTAGCTCCACCCTTTATTCTTTTATAGTTTGTATGCTTGGTGCTTCCCTCATTGAAAATAACTGGAGAAACAATGGTCTTGAGTATTGGCCATGCCCCTCACACTCATAGCCTTGTGATTGGTTCTGAAAAAGAAGCTGGCGACTTATATAGAAATGTAGCCCAATAAAACAATGTAAAACCCCTACTTTGAAAGTCAACATGAATTCTATAAACAATTGATCGATACATTTTTTGTAACGTTAAAAAATGAATTAATCAAAAGTACAACATAGTCAAACATTGGCACTAAAAGCTAAGCTAAGAGCTCCTATGTTTGATTATGTTCTATTTTTGAATGCTGCACACATTTATGTTGAGATATTGTGTTTTTTTCCTGTGAGATACAAGAAAGAGTGTCATAGAGACAGACTAGATGGGCCAAAAGGTTCTTATCTGCCAACACATTCTGTAGAAACATCAGAGTGCAACCACCCTATTGCTGTTTTTAAAAAAAAATGAATCCAACTTTTTGTAGAGTGCCGTATCCCTTCAATGTTTCACAATATTAAAGGGCAAATAAAGATTCCAGCAACCGGAGCACTTATATAAATCTTGATATAAGTTCAAGAAACATTCAGAGAAACACAACTGTCTTAATTTGGCATGGCTTTACATTAAATAAAGTACAGTGTCAGTAAGAAAGGGCATTAAAAAGAAAACTGAGAGATGTTTAGTAAAATTTATTTTTTTTGTTGACTTGAATTTGTGTATGAAGTATAGCTTGGCGTTTTGTTGATGTTCTGGATGTTTGACTTAAGATTTGTCATCATTTAGGGCCTGTATGCCTCATATCTGCCTCCCTGTATCAAACGGAGGTGATTTTTGATTCATTTAAAATGTGCTGACTAATGAAATCCCATCAGTTCATTCAGACTGCTTCCCACAGAGTGCCAGGAAAAAAGCATTCATTGTGTTAGAAGTAATATTACCACCTAGCACAAAACTCTCCTTGTACTATAGCCGTTGTAGATGCTATGTTCTCATGGTTAAGCATGTGAATTAATCACGCTTTCTGGTAAAAAGAGGGGGGAATCAGATTCTCTCTGTTGAACTTAAGCTGCTTATGCGTTGAGGGCAGAGGGGTGTGTGCTATAATGGGACACAGAAGCAAGACTTGGAGAGATAGGCAGAACTGTTGCTATAGAAATTTATGTACAATTTTTTTAAGAGAGTGAGAGGAAGTCCGGAAGAAAAACTGATCAGATGGATCCTTTACATTATGCGGTACTTGCCTAAAAGTATTTTTTTAGACACTCTAGGTGGCACTTTTTTGGGAAAGCGAATCCATTTGATGCTACCCTACATAATGTAAAAAAATATTATTAATATTCCTAATTCTCATTATAAACTTGAAATAGTGAAGAAGTGCCCTCACATGTGGAAAAAAAAACATATGTAAACATAAAACCAGGAATGGCTGTGGTATATAACTGAAGATGAATAAATGATCTTGAATATAATGCTAACCATTTAATTAATGGGGAACTGTTATTCAGTATCCTAATAGTGAATTCAGATTATACTATATTTGTCCCAAAGTGTAGGTTGCTCAAATAGGAGGCTATTTTGGAACACAATATATATGTATAATACTTGGTGGTGTCACACAAACATGTTGTGTTAAGATAACATGTTCTATAGTTGCACACTGAATTTATGTATTGCATTGTGTGAATTTTGGTCACTCCAGTGGTGCTCTATATAACATATGCTGGTTATGGGGTGCTGTCCAAATTATAGTTTTGTGTGTATATAAAGCCTGACCAGCTACTCAGGTGCTCTGTATATTTTGTACAGTGAAATTGTATAAATTATAGCTGAAGACAGATTATCAGAGAGATTCAGTTTCATGTAATTAAGCTATAGACTCACCGAGTTTGGACTACTTTGGTGTAGTGGTGGGCTATGCAAAAAATGGCCATAGATTGTGACCGAATCTCTAATATTTTTTCTTCTAAGCTAGGTGCTTTTACAATAACTTCAATATATAAAAATGTAAAAAATCATATTAAGATAATAAGTGGTATAGCTGCACACTGAATTTATTTATTGTTGGTTGTGTCATCATAATGTTTACAGATAGACCACCCTTCATAATAGATGCCACCAAATATAATACAGCTTGTAGTGGGAATGTGTAATATCTTATCAATGCACATTTGTGCTAAACACTGTTAGAACAGAACAAATGTAGTAGGCAGTGGCACCTGACACTCACTAACATCTAAAGCACAAGATACACTTGTTGCTAACTTAAGTAACCCTCTCTTTCACTCAGCTGAATTGATACATGCAGTGCTGCATAAATGACTGATACTGTGACAAGAACCTCTTGGCTTTGAGCGAAGGTTTTATGAGAATGTAAAATCTTCATAGACATGCTTAATTGTTCCCCCACCATCCTTTGTGTTCTTCAACTTATGATTTAAGTCACAAATAATGTTTTCATAGCAGCAAAGACTCACTTCAACCTGTATATTACGCAGCCAGTGATGTTGCTTATCTAGAATAGTAGCACTAGAGATGATATATTATTCACCCAAAAAGTGCTGTACATCAAATATTACTTATATTGAGCCAGATTTATCAAGGAGAAAAAGTGTTGAATTTGGAGCAAACTGCTATAGCATTCCATTGGTTTTCATGGTTATTACTATGTGGGACCCCCGGAACAAGCATGGACGTGAAGACATTTCTTACCCAGGACTACATTGGAGTTTAAAGTATTCTGCCCTATTTGGTGAACCTCAGACAAGTATTTCTACCACATTTAAGAGTAAGCCTTTTATTGTATTTTATACAGAATAAATGTGTTAGTTCTTCCACTATTCTGACTTTTCTTCTCTATGTGCCATTTAACCCACATGAGTGGAATTGGCTTTCAAATGTTAGCCAGATTTAAGGTACACACTGTAAATATAGAGCACTACATGTAGTACATGTTCAAGGAAACATCTTTCTCCAGGAATGGGGACGATCCCTCACATCCTCACAAACTACATCCAAGTAATGTTTCATGCACAGCACTTTTTGGGTGGATAATATCCATTCATCTTTTTCATGTGCTCTAGGGTGTGATGGGGAACCTGCACGTTTAATATTTTGAGCTGCTTCTCTATTATCTTTTATTAGGTTTTTGCGCTGTATACCACAATTCATTGTTGCTTATCTGGAATGTATCATACATTTACTGTCTCACATCTCTATGAGGAGAGTAGCAGGTGCCATGGATCTGTGGTCTGAACTGCTAATGGTTCTTCTATCAAACACACAATATGTATCTATGAGCTACCACAAGATTGTTAACGCCCCTGACTATATTAAAGAATAGTATGTGAAAGTGCTAATGAGTAAGATGACCCACAAAGCCTAATGTATGTTAGCCAGCCCATATGATGCAGCCCTACAACCCTGGGATACTGTATTTTGGTCAAGATTCCTATGCTATACCTGTAACTCTTTGAACAGAGGCCTCATTCTTGTGGGGGCCTCGTGGCTGTCTAAATCACCTAATTGCTTTCAAGGTGACAAGGGAACTTAACACTGCCTGCGTGTTGTGTGTAGCAGGCAGCAGTAAGCCCCCTGTCACAGTAACGTCAGTGCCATTGGCGTCGGCACTTTAAGGGGCAGCATGCTGCCTTCTTCCATCGCTCTCTGCTGTGCACACTGTATTGGAGGAGCATGCTCCTCCAATACAGCACCTGCGATCACCGGGTGATCATGGTGCCTCATTGCAACACTTTACACACATAGGCAGTTAAAGCGGATCACTGCCTATTTGTGTTGAAAACGCATACGATCACATTCATGGTCTGTTGGTCTTAAAATATGCTATTTATACAGTTCATTTTATTACAGCTTGCATATCTTTTTTTAATTATGAGTGTCAGTGAGGGCCTCATTTTCGAGTTTCGCCTTTTCACAAAGTCTAGAGCAGCCTCTGTCTTTGAAGTATAAGTGGGCATTTGGCAGACTCTAAATGAGGAACCGATCATTCTGATTGTGATAAAGATAATGTGTATTTATGTATATACATAGATTTTTATTTCACTTTGGCTCACTAACATTTTGTTTATTATTTCACTTTGGGCATTCCAGTGTTTAATATGTGTTAATATCTAGAAAGACTACTCTTTTTTCAGTCCTTCCTCCTATTAATTTTTAAATTAACTATGCATATTAATTCATAAACTCCAACTTACAAAGTTGAGGATTGTTCAATGTTTTTTTTTGTCTTGTCCTCACGCCTCCATAGCGGTGGTATAACCATAGGGATTGGTTGAAATTCATCTGCAGTAGGATCTCAGGTTCTTAAGTGCTCAGAGGCTTCACATAACCGGGTTATCTCTCCCACTATTGTCTCACTGATTGCTGCACTGCAGAAGCAAATAACATCATATCAGGCACATTGCAAGGGAAAAAGAGTTTCTTAATCTACTTGGGTCACGAAGGGCCAACAGTTCTCCAGACCCCAAGGAGAAAATGTAGATCTTGGGTCTGTGCTGTGAAGTTATGGCATTGTGAGCACACCGCATAGTTTCAATTTGTCAAAGGATATCCTCACTATTTGACTTTTAATGATACTTGACTGATATAAAAAAGCAGCTCTTTATTAGTTCTACATAAAGAAACAACAAACAAAAAAAATCAATGAATGATGTGAATAAGTAGCGCCACAATACGAATAAAATTGTACTTTACTCAATGGCACTGTGTACGACAAATATTATAATTGTCCTAATGCCCTAATGAGCAATAATGTAACAATACACACTGTGTAGACTGCTTCCTGGCACCATGTTCAGTAATAAACAGCACCCATTGAGCACAATACACATTTAAACAAATTCCTCTTGACCCACTGTATCACATTTTACCCTTTGACACACCTCCTAACTGTGCCACTTTATACAAGACAGTTCCGATTCTAGCCCCCCGTGTGATTTCCTTCACATTTCTTTTGCGAACTGGAGGGAAAAAAAGTTCTACACATGAACATTTGTTTATTCGTCAATTCATGATTGTTCTGGATTTCTATTTGAAGTCACCCACAAATATATTCACACTTTCTAAATAGCTTTTGCCTCTTGTGGACAAGTAAAATGTCTTGCAGTTGTTTTTGAGAGTGATGATCATGAGTTGTATGAGTTTTCATTGAAGGATAACGGATAATTATTATTTATTTAAAATTTATTTCACCAGGAAGGCTACATTGAGATTTCTCTCATTTTCAAGTATGTCAAAGAGCATTGCATTGTTACAATAGGTTAAAAAAAATAATATTACAAAGACTAAATAATATTAAAATACAAATAAACAAATTTAACACAGAACACAAACAGATACAAATAGTCAACAACAATGCCATGTTTTGGTTACATCTTTACCCTTTAATACTGCAGACCAACTTAAAATACTTAAAAGTACTGATTATATGTGCTTTCTTCACCTAAGCTATGGAAACGAAAAACACAATGCAGTACTCAATCTTCCACTGTGCTATTTGTTTACATGAGTTAAACATCTGCCCAAAGGGGTAGCAACACTTGGTAAACTGCTTTCAACACGAAGGACACTTACACTTGTCACTTACGGTGGTTGGAAATGTTCTACTTAATCTGAAGATTATAAATCCATTGTTTATGGATGCAATTCCTAGAATCACACTTACTGTGTTCTCATTGAATGTGAATATTATTCCAAGCACTATTTAACATCATTCCCTTAGGAACTGTTTTGTTGTGCAGGGTATATTATAGCTTGTGTTTGAACAGAATGCAAAGTGAAGTTATAAGCCCAGAAGACAATGGATATTAGTTCAGGATATACCTGCTTGATTGCTTTATTTAGAATAAGTAGAACTTAAAATGGCAGGTAGAATACACGTTGCACCCTTTGAAATAGAAGAGGGAGTGAAGGCACAAGGGATATTCAGTAGTTGACAGAATACTATTACAAGCACACTGGTATTTGGTAACAAAACAGCACCAATAATATAGATTTACATTAACATTTATTTATATAGCTCCAATAAATTACACATCATGTTTACATCATTTAAAAGTGTGTCACAAAATCAATTCGATGAAAAAAACAAAACAATACAAGAGACAAAGAGGGCCCTGCTCACAAGCTTTCAGACTAAATACAAATATAAATCCTAAAAAAACATATGTTTAACTATCCAAAGATTTCTAAACATCTTTATAAAATCTATACAAACTATGATATCTCTATATAAACTGAAGATTTTAATTAGTGATTGCTGTAATGATGTAGATAATAAAAACAATGTAAAAATCAATAGTGTAATAAAAAGATCAGCAATAATTACACTCTTGTGGTTTAGAGCCACTATGAGCTTAATCTAGGCAGGTTTTAGTAGTAAACCTCCCAAGGAGGTATGTCCATCCTTATATTACATTAACATGTGTTTATATAGGGTCAACCATTTATAGGTAAAAGGTGACTGCGCTCAATATAAGTGTATAAATAACACACAAACACAGATAATGTATACAAATATAAAATCATTTTAAATATATTAAATTAGTTATCAATCAATAATCAGTTTGATAAAAATAAATAAATATATATATATATATATATATATATATATATATATATATATATATATAACAAAGAAAGCACATATATAAATGGAATAGTATTTTCAAAAGAAAGCGCATATCGATCGTTGGAAAAATGTCCTTGTATTTATTTGTAACAAAACACAGGGGTACAACAGTACTAAATAGGGTCTTAAAAAGATACATAAAAGACATCAATAAAAAAGCACATATGTATACCTTTATGCAGACAATAAACCCATAGCGAGGATATGGAAGTGCAACGCGTTTCAGGGAATCCTTTATCAAGCAGGAAAGCATTTCCTCAATATGTTATGTAGCGCTTGGAATAGAACATACTATGTTAAATGAACAGAGACTGTTTGATACATGCAGAAAAAAAATCTGGGCCTCCCCCTGGATAGTTTACCCATTAATATGCCATTGATAATTTGCTAACTAATATGCCATTGATAATTTGCTCATTAATATGCAACTGATAATTTGCTCATTAATAGCCACTGATTATTTGCTCATTAATATGCCAGATAATTTTCTCAATAATAGCCACTGATAATTTCCTCATTAATATGCCACTGATAATGTTCTCATTAATATGCCATTGATAATTTGCTCACTAATAGCCACTGATAATTTGATCATGAATAGCCACTGATAATTTGCTCATTAATATGCCATTGATAATTTGCTCAATAATATGCAACTGATAATTTGCTCATTAATAGCCACTGATAATTTGCTCACTAATAGCCACTGATAATTTGCTCATTAATATGCCATTGATAATTTGCTCATTAATAGCCACTGATAATTTGCTCATTAATAGCCACTGATAATTTGCTCATTAAAGGCCACTGATAATTTGCTCATTAATATGCCATTGATAATTTGCTCACTAATAGCCACTGATAATTTGATCATTAATAGCCACTGATAATTAGCTCATTAAAAGCCACTGATAATTTGCTCATTAATATGCCACTGATAATTTGCTCATTAATAGCCACTGATACTTTGCTCATTAATATGTCATTTATAATTTGCTCACTAATAGCCACTGATAGTTTGCTCATTAATAGGCCATTGATAATTTGCTCATTAATAGCCACTGATAATTTGCTCATTAAAAGCCACTGATAATTTGCTCATTAATAGCCACTGCTAATTTGCTCATTAATAGCCACTGATAATTTGCTCATTAATAGCCACTGCTAATTTGCTCATTAATAGCCACTTATAATTTGCTCATTAATAGCCACTGATAATTTGCTCATTAATATGCCACTGATAATTTGCTCATTAATAGCAACTGATAATTTGCTCAATAATAGCCACTGATAATTTGCTCATTAATATGCCATTGATAATTTGCTCATTAATATGCCAGACGTGGGTCCCTAGCTCACTACACCTAGAGGGATGTTAATTCTGCGTGAACTAAAGGCCTCAAAGCATGGAAGTGTGGTGCACTCATTCAACTAATTTTAATTTCTAGAAGGAGTTATAGCAGACAGTATGGCATTCAGAGCTAGTGATATTTCGTTTGTTTACATGGTTCTCCTAGACCTGTAGTGTAGCTTATGTTACTTCTATATAACAGTTACAGTGCTATCACAGCAATGTTTAGTATTATACAGTATATCATTCACTTTTTTTCCCCAAAAGTGTTTTACTCTTTGCTATCAAGTAGCATAATGGGACATATAAAGACTATGTAAAAGAAAACATGTCAGATTACTAACAAATATCTGTAATAACATATCTGAGATACAATTTCTCAGGGAGGAAAAATTAGATTTTTTTTCCCTTTTTTCTTTCAATCAGTGTCACTGTATTACTAACGTACCAGACACAAGAGAAAATGTACTTTTTATTCTCAGTCAATACTCTAAAGAAAATAAAACTATAGTTCCTGGAAATAAGATATATGACTCAATCAAAGGGGATCTAAGTACCATTATTTTTTGACGAGCCTGAAAAAGTACAGTTGTATGGTAAAAAAATCCACTTCTCGTGCATTTACTCAAGTGGTTTGTATAGGTGACATGTTAGGATTACATAGTCAAAGCAATGTGACCGTGTAAACATGAGCCTACCTAACACAGGTGCTTATTAGCACCTTTATTGTTCAGTGCACTTCAGTGTTGGCAAGGTATGTAAACCAGGAAATAAACAGTCCAGCAAAATAGTCATCCTCTAAGAACAAATTCTTATTGTTATTATAATTCTTATTATAAGACGACCCTGATTATAAGACGACCCCCCAAACTTTGGATATTCCATTACGAAAAAAAACTAAAAGCCTGAATGTAAGACTACCCTATAGGAAAAAAGTTCAACTTGTATATATTCACATGTAAATTGCTTTTTTAATAAAAAATTATGATTTAAAAAAATGTATTTCTTGTTTTTATTTCTTTTTATGTGCCAATGCTGCCTCTCTCTTTCCCTTGCCCCCATTTTTCTCTCTCTCTCTCCTCCCCTTAGTGTTGGCTCTCTCTCCCCCTCCCTTTGTCTCCCCCCTCACTCCCCTTGTCTGTTTCTGCACCCCCCTTGTCTCTGTCTCTACCAACCCCCTCCCTCCCCTTGTCTCTGTCTCTACCAACCCCCTCCCTCCCCTTGTTGCTCTCCCCCCCCTCTGTCTCCATCTCCCATGTCTTTCTACCCCCACCCCCCCTCCCTCCCCCTCACCTTTTTATTGGTCCCTGGTGGCTAGTGGGGGCAGACGGGGGATGTCTTCACGATACGTGCAGACATCCCCCGGCTGCCCGATTCTCCCTGGTGGCTAGTGGGGCAGCAGAGGATGTCTGCGCGATGAGCAGACATCCCCTGCTGCCGCCCGGCACGACCGCCGGGACTTTTATGACGAAGCAGGAAGTACCCGGCTTCTTCATAGAATTCCCGGCGGTCATGCCGGGCGGCAGCAGGAGGAGTCTGTGCTCATCGCGCAGACATCCCCTGCTGTTAGAGAGGGGGATCCAGGTCTTATAATCGAGCAAATACGGTATATAGAAACAACCCACAGAGAACAAAAAAGGATTTAGCTTTTTTACCTACCAGCTGCACATACCACACCAAGGAAATGGTAGAAAGATATAAACCACATGGTCTGTGCATTGGAATAAAATATTAAAGGGAAACTTTTCCTCAAGTTTTCATTTGTCCTATTTAGTTTGTAAGTGTAGTTTGTAAGTGTAGTTTGTAAGTGTAGTAATTATTTTGGCTTGTTATAGAGTTTCAATGCAGATATAACTAGTCATTATTTGTTTGATTTACTAGTCATTATGTGGATAGATTATTTTGTCTTTTTACAAAAGAAAAAAAAAACGAGATTTTATCAGACTACAGAAACCAGGGTTTGTTAGAAATATCTCTATAGTGACAGGCTGTAAGTACTAGTTCCTTTGTGACCATTGTTCTCTATAGGAAAACCTTGCAAAACCAAATATTAAAAGGTCTACTCAATAAAGAGAGGGAATTGAGACAGGAAGATCAAACTCAAGGCCAAAGTAGTTGAGTTGCTAAGATTCTGCTATGTGGCTGCATTGGAGGTTTTTTCTAAAATCGGCTAATTAGGTCTAATTTTTGAAATTCTTGTCTCAATTCCATTAAATTCTCTCTTTATTGAGTAAACTCGATAGTATTAATGTTGTCCCTTTCCTACACATACACTTCCAGCAGTAAAGTAGCATGAGATCAAGCTGTAGCTTCAGCAGATGCACAGTAGATTTGTAAATTTAAAAGGGGTATATAGTATAAATGAAATGAACCCTCCCCCCAAAAAAGAATAAACATTTAAAAAGTATATTTCACAAGAAAGTTATATTATGTCTGAAGCAGATTGAGATAACAGTTTAGTGTCCAGATTGATTAATAATTTAAGTCAAAATTAAGCTTTTTCAGCTGCATGTTTTCCTCACTTTAATATCGTGTACAGCACAACACTAAAGACTATTATGTTAGTCACAAAGAGAAAAAAGTATTTTTTGTATCATTTAGGAATATCTATTATTATTTTACGATGCTAAAATAAATATTAAAATGATTTGTCTTCAGGGAAGGTTATATTCTTATAACCCATGGAGTTATACTTGCGGAAATGGAAAGTTTACTTAACATGACCTGTTTTAACCCAGTAACGTACGAGGATTACAACATGTCCACCGTGCAATATCATATGAGAATCAATAATTATATACTTATCAGCACAGTTTTTCAGTAGAATATCTATTTAAAGTAATAATTAACCATTTGTATTTGTTTTGGAATGAAAGACTGTTATTTGGGTGGGATTTAGCAATATCCCTGGCCTGTGTTTTCAAAAGCCTTCACCTGATTGGGGTCCGTTGTGAGCAGTGCTTTTTGTCATTCAGTATTCCTTTTGTGTGTATGATCCTGACTTTGTGTACTACTACCAGATTTGGTTTTTACTTTTACTATCCGTGACAACCCTCCTGGCATTTCTCTTAGCATTGTGGATGCTAACCTGCTGCATTATCCAGTTAATTGCAAGCTCTGTGCTACAGTCTTCAGCACGACAGCAATATCCAGTTAAGTGCAAGCTCTGTGCTTCAGTCTTCAGCACGACCGCAATATCCAGTTAAGTGCAAGCTCTGTGCTTCAGTCTTCAGCACGACCGCAATATCCAGTTAAGTGCAAGCTCTGTGATTCAGTCTTCAGCCTACTGCAATATCCAGTAAAGTGCAAGCTCTGTGCTTCAGTCTCTAGCCTACTGCAATATCCCATTAAGTGCAAGCTCTGTGCTACAGTCTGCAGCCTACTGCTATATCCAGTTAAGTGCAAGCTCTGTACCACAGTCTCCAGCCTACTGCCATATCCAGATAAGTGCGGGTGTCCACTCCAGGCTTCTTTAGCTTCCAGTCAAGTGCAAGCTCAGTGGACCAGTTCCCACTCTGCTTCTGTTACCTCAAGTCTCTAGTCTGCTGTGATTCTTACTTAAAGATAGACTTTGTAGTTAATTTGCCTTGCTACTCTCTCCTTCATTTTCAAACTTTAAAAAGTCCCTCAAAACTCATCTCTTTAACCCCTTAACGACAGATGACGTGCCAGGCACGTCACGGCAAAATGAGGACTTGCCGACATGTGACGTGCCTGGCACGTCATGGACTAAATCGAGCAAAGAAAGCGATCTAGAGTCGCTTTCTTTGCTCTTTCAGTGTTGGCACAAAGCCTCTAAGTAGAGGCTTTGTGCCACACTGTTCAAATGTGCAGGGGCGCCGTACGATCACCCCACGAGGTGATCGTATCCGCCATATTAAATATGGCGGCGCCGCCTGCACAAACGATCTTAGGAAGCGAACAGCGTTCGCTTCCTAAGATCAAAAGGTGTTGCTGAAATGCCTGGCCGTGTAGGCATTCAGCAACACCTCCAGATCGTTGGTGTGATCTTCGTGGCCGCTCCGATGAGCGGCCACATCCTCACGATGGAAGGGCAGCGCTGCTGTAAAGATGGCGCTGCCCTTCTGCTGGAGCCGGCAACGGAAGTGACGTAATGTCACTTCCGTTGCATCAGAGGGGGGGGGCTTCACTCGGCAGACCCTATCAGGGTGCCGATTAGAATGGCAAGTGCTCAGATGAGCACTTGCCATTCGTTGTCAAAGGCAATATTTACAAATATTGCCTTTGACAGTGTTAGATCTGCCTCCCTCTCCTCACTTGCGTTCTGGTGAGGGAGAGAGACAGATCAGTATTGTTATAGTTAGTTATATTAGTGATTTTCTATATTCTAATAAATTGTGAGACCCAAAGGCTTTTTTCAAAGCCATTCCCTGTGTTTAACCCCTTCCCTGCTTTTTGATCACTGTGTAAAATAGTGATCTTGCACACCAGCACATTTTTGCTGTCTGTGCAGTTTTTTTTAGAGGTTAATATTTTTTTACTGTATTTATTACAGTGCTATTAACCTCTTCTTTGCCGTAGATCATTGCTTTTCATTGATCCGGCTTGCAGCAGTACTTTTTTGCTGTCTGTATATTTTTTTTTTGAAACCCGCTAGGGGCAATTGAACCCGCTAGGGGGCCACGTAAAGTAAAATTTTAATACATTTATATTATTATGTCTGAGCGCATGTACAGCGCTGAGGAGGCTTATGCCATCCTCGCCTCAGATTCTGAGGCCACTGACACAGGGTCAGATTTTGACCCTGGTCAGTTTACCGATACATCTTCTAGTGATGTATCAGTGGCTGCTGGGCCCCCTGCCACAAGGAGTCGTGAGACTCCGGATGGCAGTGCTGCTGAGGAGTGGATAGTGCCTAATCGCTATAGGCCAACTATCCCTCCTTTTACCCCAGTTCCTGGCATCAGTACTGATGTTACAGGATTTACTCCCCTCCAGTTTGTCCAAATTTTTCTGGGGGATGATATACTGGGGGAGATTGTCTCCCAGTCTAATCTATATGCCCAGCAGTTCCACGCTGCTCACCCAACTTCATTTTTGGGAAGGCAGCAATGGGTCCCCATTGACGTGCCAGAATTTCTAAAATTCTGGGCACTAACAATGTTGATGGGTATTATAAAGAAACCCTCCATTCGCTCCTACTGGAGCACAAGCCCCATCTGCAGTACCCCCATTTACGCCCAGTCTATGGGCAGGCAGCGGTATGAAATGCTTCTTCATTTCATGCATTTCAATGATAATAGCCTGTGTCACCCTAGAGAGCACCCCCAGTTTGACAGGCTATTTAAAATCCGCCCCCTGATTACCCACCTCTCTGCCAGGTTTGCAGAGGCTTATACACCTAAAAGGGATATATGCGTGGATGAATCTCTGATGAAGTACAAGGGAAGGTTGAGATTCAAGCAATATATCCCTTCCAAGCGCTCCAGATATGGAGTGAAGGTGTATAAGCTCTGCGAGAGCGAGAGTGGGTACACTCAGGCCTTCCGGGTATATGAGGGAAAAGATAGCCATCTTGACCCTCCAGGCTGCCCAGAACATCTGGGAGCAAGTACCAAGATTGTGTGGGACCTTCTCCTACCCCTTATGAACAAGGGGTACCACTTGTATGTTGATAATTTTTATACAAGTGTACCACTGTTCAAGTTGCTTTATTGTTTTGAAACAGTGGCTTGCGGTACTATTCGTTCTAACCGCAAAGGGTTCCCACAGCAATTGGTACGTACCCGGCTACAAAGGGGGGAGACCTCAGCTCTGCGCCAAGAAGAGCTCTTGGCATTAAAATTCAGGGATAAAAAGGATGTGTGCATGCTCAGCACCATCCATGATGAGAGGACTGTGCAGGTTGCAGTCCGTGGCAGAGCTGAGGTCATCCAAAAGCCAGTGTGCATCAGGGCCTATAATAGGTATATGGGTGGAGTTGATCTGTCAGATCAACTCCTACAGCCCTATCTTATTATGAGGAAGACGAAGGCATGGTATAAGAAGGTCGCAATTTACCTGCTACAAGTTGCGACCTACAATGCGTTTGTGTTGCACAAAACAGCAAACCCCGAAATTAAGCTGTCATTTTTACAGTTTCAGCTTCAGATAATTTCGGGGATCTTATACCAAGATGCACCTGGTCCCCGGGCGGTGATTGGGGGAAACAGACTTGGGGCTACCCATTTTATTTTTAAAATTCCCCCAACTGACAAGAAGCAGAACCCCCAGAAAAGATGCAGAGTCTGTTATAGCAGGGGACAAAGAACGGATACAACCTTTTATTGTCCTGACTGCACTGGGAAGCCAGGACTCTGCATCGGTACCTGCTTCAAAGTGTACCACACAGTTGCCCATTTTTAATTTTTTTTAGTCCTTTATTTTTCTGCCTTTTATATTTTTAAGTTTTACTGCTCCAGATTTTTAGTTTTTATGTGTACTGCTCTAGAGTTTCAAATTTTATAAACACTCTCAATTTCAATCCAAATTACCACATCTTACAACTGACTGAACCTTCCCAAAAATCCTGGCAAACCTATGCATGGGGGGCATGGATGTACTCAGGAGGCCTGGCAGAAAACAAACTGGGGTGTTTTCTTGAAGTAACTTAGAACAGGCTCTCCTAAATCACAGTCAAAATGCAATGTATGTGTAAAATATTTTTTTGAAAAAAGACCACCAAACACTTCCAACAACTGATTTTGCAAACATGGTTGCATCAAAGACATCAAAACACCCCATATGCAATACCTTGGGGTGTCAACATTTCAAATATATACAGCTTTCTGAAAATCAAACTAAATTGGGGTATGCAATGGGCCCCAAACTAAAGATAGGCCTATCAGAACATATACGCTCAATTTAAAACCAAATGACCAAGTTCAATAATTGTGACTGAACCTTCCCAAAAATCCGGCAAACCTATGCATGGGGGGCATGGGTGTACTCAGGAGGCCTGGCAGAAAACAAACTGGGGTGTTTTCTTGAAGTAACTTAGAACAGGCTCTCCTAAATCACAGTCAAAATGCAATGTATGTGTAAAATATTTTTTTGAAAAAAGACCACCAAACACTTCCAACAACTGATTTTGCAAACATGGTTGCATCAAAGACATCAAAACACCCCATATGCAATACCTTGGGGTGTCAACATTTCAAATATATACAGCTTTCTGAAAATCAAACTAAATTGGGGTATGCAATGGGCCCCAAACTAAAGATAGGCCTATCAGAACATATACGCTCAATTTAAAACCAAATGACCAAGTTCAATAATTGTGACTGAACCTTCCTAAAAATCCGGCAAACCTATGCATGGGGGGCATGGGTGTACTCAGGAGGCCTGGCAGAAAACAAACTGGGGTGTTTTCTTGAAGTAACTTAGAACAGGCTCTCCTAAATCACAGTCAAAATGCAATGTATGTGTAAAATATTTTTTTGAAAAAAGACCACCAAACACTTCCAACAACTGATTTTGCAAACATGGTTGCATCAAAGACATCAAAACACCCCATATGCAATACCTTGGGGTGTCAACATTTCAAATATATACAGCTATCTGAAAATCAAACTAAATTGGGGTATGCAATTGGCCCCAAACTAAAGATAGCCCTATCGGAACATATACGCTCAATTTCAAACCAAATTACCAAGTTCAATAATTTTGACTGAACCTTCCCAAAAATTCTGGCAAACCTATGCATGGGTGGTATCCCTGAACTCAGGAGATGTTGTAAAACACAAATTTGGGTATTGTTTGGCAGTGACATATACCAAAATCTCAGAATACATGCCTGAAATACTGTGTGTGTGGAATAACAACACAAAAATAAATACTACCCAAAAGATTGACAAAGGCTGGTGGTAGAATTGGTGTATGGAAAGTGTAAAAATACCACCATTTGAAATACCCTAGGGCGTCTAATGTTCAGAAATATATGGTTTGATGGGGTAAAATACACAGGCTGGCTTCAAAAATGTCCCAAATAGGACAAGTCAAAAATCCAATTTGGAAAACCAGAATGGACAAATTCCAAATGTGACTTTTAAACCCCCAAACAAGGTGACAAACCTATGCATGGGTAGTATCCCTCTACTCAGGAGATGTAGCTGAACATACATTGAGGTGTTGTTTGGCAGTGACACATAACAAAATCTGAGAATTCATGGCTGAAGTACAATGTGTGTGAAAAAAAAACAAAATTACTATCCAAAAGATTGACAAAGGCTGGTGGTAGAATTGGTGCATAGAAAGTGTTAAAATACCACCATTTGAAATACCCTAGGGTGTCTAGTTTTCAAAAATATATGGTTTGATGGGGTAAAAATATACAGGCTGGCTACAGAAATGTCCCAAATGGGACATGGGTGCAGGTTGTCTGCAAGTCAAAATTCCAAGTTGGAAAACCAAAAAGTGCACCTCTCAACTGTGGCCTTTTAGCCCCCCAACAACATGACAAACCTATACATGGGTGGTATCCCTGTACTCGGGAGATGTTGCTGAATACACATTGGAGTGTTTTTTGGCCGTGACCCATAGCAGGAGCTTTGAATTTATATCTGAAATACAATGTATGTGAAAAAAAACACACAAAAAAGTACTACCAAAAAGTTTGACAAAGGCTGGTGGAACAATTAGTGCATGGAAAGTGTTAAAATACCACCATTTGAAATACCCTAGGGTGTCTAGTTTTCAAAAATATATGGTTTGATGGGGTAAAAATATACAGGCTGGCTTCAGAAATGTCCCAAATGGGACATGGGTGCAGGTTGTCTGCAAGTCAAAATTCCAAGTTGGAAAACCAAAAAGTGCACCTCTCAACTGTGGCCTTTTAGCCCCCCAACAACATGACAAACCTATACATGGGTGGTATCCCTGTACTCGGGAGATGTTGCTGAATACACATTGGAGTGTTTTTTGGCCGTGACCCATAGCAGGAGCTGTGAATTTATATCTGAAATACAATGTATGTGAAAAAAAAGTACTACCAAAAAGTTTGACAAAGGCTGGTGGTACAATTAGTGCATGGAAAGTGTTAAAATACCACCATTTGAGATACCCTAGGGTGTCTAGTTTTCAAAAATATATGGTTTGATGGGGTAAAAATATACAGGCTGGCTACAGAAATGTCCCAAATGGGACATGGGTGCAGGTTGTCTGCAAGTCAAAATTCCAAGTTGGAAAACCAAAAAGTGCACCTCTCAACTGTGGCCTTTTAGCCCCCCAACAACATGACAAACCTATACATGGGTGGTATCCCTGTACTCGGGAGATGTTGCTGAATACACATTGGAGTGTTTTTTGGCCGTGACCCATAGCAGGAGCTGTGAATTTATATCTGAAATACAATGTATGTGAAAAAAAAGTACTACCAAAAAGTTTGACAAAGGCTGGTGGTACAATTAGTGCATGGAAAGTGTTAAAATACCACCATTTGAGATACACTAGGGTGTCTAGTTTTCAAAAATATATGGTTTGATGGGGTAAAAATATACAGGCTGGCTACAGAAATGTCCCAAATGGGACATGGGTGCAGGTTGTCTGCAAGTCAAAATTCCAAGTTGGAAAACCAAAAAGTGCACCTCTCAACTGTGGCCTTTTAGCCCCCCAACAACATGACAAACCTATACATGGGTGGTATCCCTGTACTCGGGAGATGTTGCTGAATACACATTGGAGTGTTTTTTGGCCGTGACCCATAGCAGGAGCTGTGAATTTATATCTGAAATACAATGTATGTGAAAAAAAATTACTACCAAAAAGTTTGACAAAGGCTGGTGGTACAATTAGTGCATGGAAAGTGTTAAAATACCACCATTTGAAATACCCTAGGGTGTCTAGTTTTCAAAAATATATGGATTGATGGGGTAAAAATATACAGGCTGGCTTCAGAAATGTCCCAAATGGGACATGGGTGCAGGTTGTCTGCAAGTCAAAATTCCAAGTTGGAAAACCAAAAAGTGCACCTCTCAACTGTGGCCTTTTAGCCCCCCAACAACATGACAAACCTATACATGGGTGGTATCCCTGTACTCGGGAGATGTTGCTGAATACACATTGGAGTGTTTTTTGGCCGTGACCCATAGCAGGAGCTGTGAATTTATATCTGAAATACAATGTATGTGAAAAAAAAGTACTACCAAAAAGTTTGACAAAGGCTGGTGGTACAATTAGTGCATGGAAAGTGTTAAAATACCACCATTTGAAATACCCTAGGGTGTCTAGTTTTCAAAAATATATGGTTTGATGGGGTAAAAATATACAGGCTGGCTTCAGAAATGTCCCAAATGGGACATGGGTGCAGGTTGTCTGCAAGTCAAAATTCCAAGTTGGAAAACCAAAAAGTGCACCTCTCAACTGTGGCCTTTTAGCCCCCCAACAACATGACAAACCTATACATGGGTGGTATCCCTGTACTCGGGAGATGTTGCTGAATACACATTGGAGTGTTTTTTGGCCGTGACCCATAGCAGGAGCTTTGAATTTATATCTGAAATACAATGTATGTGAAAAAAAAGTACTACCAAAAAGTTTGACAAAGGCTGGTGGTACAATTAGTGCATGGAAAGTGTTAAAATACCACCATTTGAAATAGCGTAGGGTGTCTACTTTTAAAAAATATATGGGTTGATGGGGTAAAATACACTGGCTGGTTTCAAATATGTCCCAAATGGGACATGGGTGCAGGCGGTCTGCATGTCAAAATTTCAATTTGGAAAACCAAAAACGGCACCTCCCAAATTTGGCCTTTTACCCCCCAAACAATCCAACAAACCTATGCATGGGGGGTATCCCTGTACTCAAGAGATGTTGCTGAACACTTATTGGGGTGTTATTTGGCAGTGACACATACCAAAATCTGTAAATTTATGTCTGAAGTACAAGGTTTGTGAAAAAAAAACACAAAAAAATTACTACCACAAACTTTGACAAAGGCTGGTGGTAGAATTAGTGCATGGAAAATGTTAAAATACCACCATTTGAGATAGCCTAGGGTGTCTACTTTTAAAAAATATATGGGTTGATGGGGTAAAATACACTGGCTGGTTTCAAATATGTCCCAAATGGGACATGGGTGCAGGCTGTCTGCATGTAAAAATTTCAAGTTGGAAAACAAAAAACTGCACCTCACAAATTTGCCATTTTAGCCCCCAAACAACCCAACAAACCTATGCATGGGTGGTATCCCTGTACTCAGGAGAAATAGTAGAATCTATTTAGCATGTTTTTTCGTTCGCTTTTGTCGATGAGGAGAAGTTGTTTCAAATAAAAACAAAGAAATTTGTGTATTTTTTTTTTTTTTACCATATTTTATTATTTTTTTTTAATAATATGATAAGATATGATCAAAAATAGAGCATCCATAGAAAGCCCTTTTTGTCCCGATAAAAACAATATATAATATGTGTGGGTACAGCAAATGACGAAGAAGAAAATTACTGCTAAACACAAACAGCACAGAAATGTTAAAATAGCCATTGTCCAGAAAGGACAAAAATGTTTCAAAGGCTCTGTCCTTAAGGGGTTAAAGAAACTTACTACCCAAACCACTAGAATACCGGTCACTTTAACTCTAGCTAATCCCACCTAGCTGGAACACACACAATTCATCTTTGGCCTATCCCACCTAGTGCCACCCATCCACACTACTGTTACTACAACTTTGTTCCCTCTGACCTCTTCAATCCCTTATGTGTCTCATGTACCCCTTCTAGACTGTAAGCTTGCGAGCAGTGCTCTCTACCTCATGTACCAGTCTGTTCTAGTTTGTCTAACTTAGTATGTAGTTCCTTCTATGCTCTATCCCTAGCGCTACGTAAATTGTTGGCTCTATATAAATAAATGGTAATGTAATGTAATAATGTGTTATACCACCAACTGCTATTCTGTTATGTTTCTAGGGTGCCCCACTTGGGATTATCTAAGTTCTGGGCCAGCAGAATCTGTGGGCTCAACCTTTGGCACTAGGCTTGTTTTGAGTGAAATACTCCCACTGTGTGAGTTCCCTGGTTACTGGCCTCAGCATGACATTACAATCGGGTCATGGGTCATTTCAGAGTTTGGCAAGTCACTTGGTAGACCTTCCTTCAATGTGTCACAGCTTGTGTTATGCACACAATACATTACTCATTTACTTTAGAACACACAAGATAACTTTCTCGGACTATTATGGCCACAAAGTATATGAATCCAAAAGACACACTTCTTACCCATCTCAAGAACAACTTGTACCAGGACGCACAATACATTATAAAACTAATACTATCCACTATAGATCACACAGGTTATAGGCAGGTCCAATTATAGGGACCACATGCCTGGATGAGGCCCAAGCTGCAGACACACTTCTTGAGGTTGGCCAGAGATTATTTCAGGGATGGTGATTTATTTACTTTATCTGCTTCACTCTTCTTTCTATAGTGACTGGTAAACTTGAGAGCCTCTCTCATAAGAAGTTAAGAAGAGAATGTTTATTTATTTTCCCTTGTCTCTTCATATTTACTCAATACAATGTGTTCCATATAACTATGACAATTTAAATTCAGAAGAATGGCCATTAAAACTGCTTATAGACATGTAAATTAAGACCTGGTAATTGCACCTATATTTAAAGGGACTGTGTCACCTGAATACTGTATTTACTGTGAATGCAGAGCATAAAAAATGATTGAAAATGATCTATACATTGTATTACTGCAAACTAATGCCTAAATTAGGAGAAACAAATGTGTTTTAGATGTGTCTGTGGCGTCTCCTGCTTATGACATCACCTGTGGCACGGTATGCAAATTAACTGCTTTTCGATGGGAAATGTGTAATTTGCATACCATGCCACAGGTGATGTCATAAGAAGGAGACATTTTTCTCCAAATTTAGGCATTTGCTTGCAGTTTTGCTTATACAATGTATAGATAATTGTTGTATTCTCTACATGTTTCAGGTGATACAGTCCCTTTAAGATAACTTTTAATATTGATCTGATCACCAACTTCATTGCTTTTAAAAAAAAACCTCAGAAAACAGGTTAGGGAAACCCAGGGGAGACAACTTGACATTTGGACGTTTGCTTTAATACAGGGCTTGTAATTTTTTCCAAAGCATATTATAATTTCGCTTGTCTCCATATTACTGGGATGGAAATACCTAAGTGCCACTCTTTCCTACATAACCTTTAGTAAAAAGCATTTAGAAAAATTTTATTGCCTTTGCACATCTTCAGTTTTGAACGAAGTCCAGTTTCCAAAACTCTTTATATGCACTTAGGAATGTTACAATTGATATCTTACCCTGGGACGTTTATATATATTCAGGAAGAGCAAAGTAACAGAGTGTGCTAACTTGCAAATTCTAAACAAAAAAGGATACTCTATTAATCCAAGTATATAGTTAACTTAACACTCTCAGGATTTTCCCAGGTGAAACAGGATGTCTGGACATTGTAAGAAAAGAGGCAAAAACCAGCTGACTTGTTACATTCTATTAAAACAATGCATTAACCTTTAGAACACCAGAATGTAAAACTGATGTTTAAAACTACATTGAAAATGCTCAATTATAAAAAATAAAAAAAATATAAAATATGTTAAAAAATTATAATTTTTATTTTATTATTATTTTTCACATAACAGTTTTTATTATAATAAAGGTGAACATATTTGTTTATTGTGATACTAATTCAGCAATAAATACGAAATATTTGCGTGTATTTTCCTGTTTTTACATTTCATGCACAAAAAAGTTTTTTTTTTAATTGTAAAACAAGTAACATTCAAATTGGAATAACAGCTGTACAAAACCTTTCAAGTCCACCAATAATTAACCTTTTTAAATATTTAGCCATGGCTATGGCACAGATGCATCTCTCTTCTAAAAGACGGTGGGGTTAATCAAAACCTTGGAAAAGACCTTCTAGGAGAAGAAAAGCTGTGGAGATATTGCAAATTTTAAATCATTACGCCAAAAAGCATTATATTGCCCCCAATTAATGTGATGGATGTATTATTCAAAATGTTATGTTAACAAGATAGATCCTAAATTCCTGTCTTTATGAAATAAAGTTTAGATTGTCATCCGTTTTATTGAAATGTCTTTTCAAACATCTTTTTAATGTTCCACAATGAGATAACGCAATTGTCGCCGTTATGCTTGACCATTGGTCGTTTTAGTCACTCAACGCCCATTATAAGTTAAATAGACATAAAAATGCTTTTCTAAAATATGCAAAAGCTTTTTGTTCAAAACAAGTATCCCTCTCTAGGACATGTTGTTGCTTTCTTGTCTTTCATGTGTCAACTTATCTTTTTCCACCAGTTCATGATAAAAATTATAACACAGACAAGATTATCAGAATCTCCATGTGACTACCATACAGTTAAGACTGATAAAAATGTCAGACAAATTGTATCCTAATACAAAACACAACATTATCACACAACTAGAGTAGAAACGTATGTTGGCCTTCACTGGTTCACACTGAAATACTTGCACAAAACCAAACTTTTCAAGAAGATGAACTTTTCCTACATTTTTTTCTCTCTCTAGGAAGGCTATGTGGAGATATTTAATGTTAATTACTGGACTGCACATTAATCAAAACGTGCCTGAAACTCTGACAGGGTTAAAAATAATAATAATTGCAGACTAGAAAGGGAGACAAATTCAGGCTGCTGTAAATGTCAAGCATATCTCACCGGGAGAAGACACATTGTTTAGAACAGTGATGGCAAATATTTCTAGACCTGAGTGCCCAATCTTCTGACAAAGTGATATATGTATATCGACAGATAAATAGATAGATAGATAGATAGATAAACTATATGGACAAAAGTACTGGGCCCCACCTCTTAGTTATAGAATTTAGGTGTTTCAATCAGACCCATGGCTAAGCAGCTGCATGCAAGCCTCACATCACTAAGTAGAATGTCAAGCTTCGGATCGAGTGGTGTAAAGCACTCCACCACTTGACTGGAGATGTGGAAATATTTTACGTGGAGTGACGAACCACACTTCACTGATGGGTGAGTATGGGTTTGGCAGATGCCAGGAGAATGTTATCTTCCTCACTGCATTGTGCCAACTTAGGGTTGGGGTAGGCCCATTGCTCCAGTGAAGAGAAATCTTAATGCTCCAGCATACCAGGAAATTTTGGACAATGCTATGCTTCTACTTTTGAGGGAACAGTTTGGGGAAGGCCATTTTCTATTCCAGCATGACTGTGCCCCAGTGCACAAATTAAGGTCCATAACGATGTGTTTGAATGAGTTTGGTGTAGAACAACTTGACTGGCCAGCATAGAGCCCTGACCTCAACCCTATCAAATGCCTTTGGGATGAACTGGAGCAGAGATTGCGAGACAGGGTGTCTCATCCAACATAGTGCCTGACTTCACAAATGCTCTATTGGATGAATGGGCAAAAATTCCCACATGATTCTTTTATATGTACATATGTGTACATATGTGTAGATTAATACATACCATTCATGGGTTTCTCACATATGTTTGCACATACATTTCTAGGCATAGACATATAAATGTATATGTATGCATGTGATCAGAGGCGTAACTAGAAGCTGAGGGTCACCATGGTAACATTTTAATTTGGGACCTCTCCCCTCAAAAAAAATAATTAAAAGTACATTTTCCTATCTGAAGCAGGAAAGCACTGAACCATGGATTCATGCAATTTACACCACTTATTCATGGGGATTTCTAGGTCACTGTAACTATCATATGATTAAGCGTCACCTATGATGTGAAACGCGTCATGTGTTATTCTGCACCACACTTTTTGCCCTCTGTATTGCCTATTATGCCTATTCATCAATTAAACATTTGTACCTGAATCCCAAAAGGAGATTATGACATCACTGGCGACGTAGAAGATTGACCCATCAACTTCACAGCACTTGCAAGATTTCTAAGCTAATTGGCCCAAAGTTTGGAAAGGTTTGGGCCACATTAGGTGGCCGAATTTTGAGTTAAACATTAAGCCCCAAAGTGTCCCCGAATAACCTCGCAATTCGGCCATCACGGCCGAATCCTTTTGAAACCAAAAGCACTCTGAAATACACCGAACTGCGGAGCTGCAATAAGGATCTAAATCCCTGGCAATGCCAGATAGTAAAGCCAGTTATAATATAAAATGAATAGAACATAGACATTACCCAAAAAATAACTACCTGCTTTGCTGTCACAGCAATGAACCATGAGACTTGTAGTTCAACAAAATCTGGAGAGCCATTGATACCCCTACTGCCAGTATATCTGTTGTGGGTTCCAAGATCTGAATGTTTGTTCAGTGGCATCATATGTATACAGTATGAGCACATAGCCTAATATTATATTTATAACTTCCAGTAAATACATTGCACTATAAAATATAATTAATTTAACTGTTTCTTAAAGATCCCCAGAAGAATGTATCCAGCCTTTGACAAAAATGCAACAAAAGAGAACTTTTATCAATTTGAATTCATATTTGAATATTTGAGGTTTTTTTTTTAATCAAGATCAATTGTCTTCTCTTCAAATTATATGTTTGACAACTTCTTTCTAAGACCCTGTTGTATCTTTGGAATGTTACGCATCATTTCCAGTATAAATGGAAAAAATGTCAAGGAGTCTTATGAAAGACACGTCCTAAAAGACTTTTATACAGCTAGTTGTTTCGCTGTGTTTCAACATAAACATTGCATTACATTAGCTAATGGAGATTAAATGGCATCTTATTTATGGCACACAACTATTGAGCATAACCTTCCAACCCTCTGCTGTAAAGCATTGTGATGCTAAACAATTAATGTGATCTATCAAGACCTCTTTAAATAGAGAAAGTACTCTGTTGATTATCAATTATTCCATTGTTTCCTGTTAATATAATACTTTGTGATAGATATCATCTCATCATTTTTACAGTGCTTGGAATTTACTTAAGATAAATAACAGGTTTAGGCTATGATTATAGAAATTGACTAGTTATAAAAGTAATTGCATTAAGGGCATTCAAATTGCATTAAAAAGCACTTTTCAGCTACGTAATACACACATATAGCACATGTTGGGTTTAAACTGTTTGCTATATTGATATAGATAGTTTTTTTTGATGTGTGTGATTTCTCAATAACCAGGATTTGCTCTCAGTGAACATGGGGAAGATAGACTGTGTCATGTGTCACAAACCGTTACAGGATGAGTAAAACACATCCTGCTTTTGTGTGTATGTTATACAACAGATATGTCACTTGCCTTATATTAACCTGTACAATTTAAGCAACTAAAGAATGCAGGTTATTTGCTGCAATGTTGAGCAGTTTGCGTACAGCATATAACATATGGTCACACTGGTAGCCTGGGGCCACAGTTAAAAAAAAAAAAGATGCTTTGTTCATAAACTGTTAGGTCGTCTTTCTTGGTTCTAGATCATTTTGCCAATGCATCCAAGAAATAACAATAATGACATCGGAGGATCTTGGAAAAAACCCAAAGACAACATTTGTTAAAATAAATGAAATAAAATAAATATTTTGTTAACTCATAGCTGAAGGCCTAAACTAAATCTATTACTCTTCTTATGACTAAATACCATTATTGTATTACTGCTTATTCCCCTCTATGGGATTCTGTGGCAACATACTTGCTGGAGCAGAACATGCTTGGTGTTTGTGACCAGACATTTGCATTCGTTTTCGGACGAATGCATTTTCAGACGAAAAAAGCATTTTCGTCCATTCGTCCGAATAACGAAAATGATAAACTAACGAAATCCGAATGCTAAATAAACGCAAATCATGCGTTCATTCGTTCATTCAGATGTGACAGCCATTCTGATATGTTGAATTCGAGGTATTGTATGTAATGCTATTGGCATTTCATAAACCGAAATACAAGTGAAATAGGTCAATGTGTATGAATTTCAACTCTATTTCACCTCTATTTCGGTTTATGGAATGCCAATAGCATTACATACAATAACTTAAGGCTAAATTGAGACAAAATTCGAATTCAACGTAGAATGGCTGTCGTTAGTTTATCAGTTTTCTTCTGCATAGCATAATGTTATGCAGAATAAAAACTAATCTGATGAATACTGAATTTCTGACTCAGAATAAATCAGACATTCAATATTCATCAGATTCGTTTTTATTCTGCATAACATTATGCTATGCAGAAGAAAACTGATAAACTAACGAAATCCGAATGACCGAATGCAAAATGAACGAAAATAATTCGTACATTCGTTCGTTCAGATGCTGACAATGGGGATGAATGAAATTAATTAGCCTCTTTGAACTGAATTCTCCTACCTTACACTATTGAAGTTAGGTTAAATCTTTATACTGTATGTCTGTCTGTATTTGTCAGTTTTGTATAATGTGTTACTAAGCATTTTGATAATTCTGGATGTGAATTTTTTAAACTTTAAAAAAAAAAAGTGTAATACATATAAAAAAAATTGTTTAAATTTCATAGCCATAATTATCAAAATACTTAATAATGCAATCTATGTTATATGTTAAATGCTTATATACACTGACTTTGCCTCCAATTTACTCCCTGCACTTCACATACTGATTGGAAGTACAGAGGGAGAATGACAGTGAAAGGAAAAAAACAAACTCATTTCCTGTTTAAAAAAATTAACCCTTCCCCTGCTGATCACAGTTGCTTTTTACTGCGATCTGTTTCCTTCCAAGTTTATGGCCCTCATTTAATTTTTTCTCATAAATTTTATTTTTTGCAATTTTACTATATTACTTATATTCTTTTCATGTATTAATTTAATTATAGTTAACTCCTGCAGGCCTGTGCTGTGATTCTAACCCCTTTTTTATGTATTTTTGAATACTAAATTGTAGATCATTTATATGTACATGGTATGCATCCAAAGAAAATAAATTATAACATGTAACTTGTATGGGTGCGTTAAATGAGAGAAAGGGAAACCAAGTTTAATCAACCACTTATCAAAATGGAAAAATCGCCTCTGGTCATGAGCCCTGGAAAATCCCTGGTTCTTTAAGGGTTAATGCATGCCTTAGGAGTATCCCTTACTGAATGGCATAATATACCAGTAACATGCTCTAAGACTTTTCGCAGGACAGTTCTGATTTTGAGTGGGTGTCACGCTGTCCCGTCGAGCTCTACCGCTGTTCCACTTTTCGGAAGAGAGGTAGAATCCATCAAAACAGCGGAAATAAAAACTGCAACACCGTCTCCTGGTGTCTGGGACACTGGAGACGGAATACTGCGCATGCGCAGTGCTGCCTGGTTGTGTGACAGCGCAACCGTGCATGCGTGGTGGCGCTGTCAATCTACCTCACAGTGATACTGTCAAAGCATGAATGAACCATATCTCTTAAGAGGTCACTAAAGAGTATACTCCATGAGAGAAACTGTAGTGAATTGAGACAGGAATGTCAAACTTAAATACAAAGTAGCCTTAATAAAGGTTACTGGCCCTTTAAAGCCAACAAATAACGTGTGAAACTGTCAACTTTTTTTTTTATACACTTTTATTAATATTATTTTAATCACATTTTTGGGTTTATATTTACACCACTAAAATTTGACTTTCTATGTTTCTATCTGATTTCAACAAAATGATGTCCATAAGCTTCTATATCCGAATTTCCCAACCACTTTGAGCCAAATTTCAACAACTCAATAGCATAGGTAAGGGATGAAATTCGAAAATTTAGACTCTTTCAACCGAATTCTCCAACCTTATACTATTGAAGTGAGGCCATTTTCGTCCATTGCTGCATTCATTTCACCTATGTTCATTCAATACATTGTATAAGGTTGGGGAATTCGGATTAAAGAAAGAGACAAATTTTAACAGCTCAATAGCAGAAGGCAGGGATGAATGAGATTCGTATGCGATGCGAATGCAATTCGTATGAAATTTGTATTAATGAGACTCTTTGAACCAAATTCTCCAATAGGTGAATTATTTTCCATTCGTACCAATGAATATAACGAAACGAAAATAATGAACAAATTTCTTCTGAAATGAATGCAGCAATGGACGAAATTCGTTTTGGAAACAAATAACATTTTCGTCCGAATGAAGTGTGAGCGAGAGTGTGTGTATGTCAGTGTGAGCGAGAGTGTGTGTATGTCAGTGTGAGTGTGTGCATGTCAGTGGGAGCATGTCAGTGTGAGCGAGAGTGTGTGCATGTCAGTGTGAGCGAGTGTGTGTGCATGTCAGTGTGAGCGAGTGTGTGTGCATGTCAGTGTGAGCGAGTGTGTGTGCATGTCAGTGTGAGCGAGTGTGTGTGCATGTCAGTGTGAGCGAGTGTGTGTGCATGTCAGTGTGAGCGAGAGTGTGTGCATGTCAGTGTGAGCGAAAGTGTGTGTATGTGTCAGTGTCTGAGTGCAGATGAAAGATGAATAAAGATCCGGCTGCAGCAGAAATGTTCCCAGCCCCTACTGAGGTAAAGCAGAAGGGAAGGGGGACACTTTAAAATATTTATTGTCTCTTAAAAATAAAAACTGCTGACTGGCATGTAACTGGCTGTTTGTGTGTATGTAACTGGCTGTGTGTGCTTGTGTGTATATATGTAACTGACTGTGTGTGTGTTGTGTGTGTATATGTATGTAACTGGCTGTGTGTGTGTTGTGTGTGTATATGTATGTAACTGGCTGTGTGTGTGTTGTGTGTGTATATGTATGTAACTGGCTGTGTGTGTGTATGTATGTAACTGGCTGTGTAAGTGTTGTGTGTGTATGTATGTAACTGCCTGTGTGTGTATGTATGTAACTGGCTGTGTATGTATGTACGTAACTGGCTGTGTATGTGTTGTATGTGTATATGTATGTAACTGGCTCTGTATGTGTTGTGTGTGTATGTACATAACTGGCTGTGTATGTGTTGTATGTGTATATGTATGTAACTGGCTCTGTATGTGTTGTGTGTGTATGTACATAACTGGCTGTGTATGTGTTGTATGTGTATATGTATGTAACTGGCTCTGTATGTGTTGTGTGTGTATGTACATAACTGGCTGTGTATGTGTTGTATGTGTATATGTATGTAACTGGCTCTGTATGTGTTGTGTGTGTATGTACATAACTGGCTGTGTATGTGTTGTATGTGTATATGTATGTAACTGGCTCTGTATGTGTTGTGTGTGTATGTACATAACTGGCTGTGTATGTGTTGTATGTGTATATGTATGTAACTGGCTCTGTATGCGTTGTGTGTGTATGTACATAAATGGCTGTGTATGTGTTGTGTGTGTATGTACATAACTGGCTGTGTATGTGTTGTATGTGTATATGTATGTAACTGTCTCTGTATGTGTTGTATGTTTATATATGGAACTTGCTGTGTATGTAACGTGTGGGACACATTAAGGAATTACGTTTTTTCTTTAAAAAAAAAAAAAAACAACCAAACTTGCTGACTGGTGTGTGTGTGTGTGTGTGTGTGTGTGTGTAGCTGGCTGTGTATGTGATTGACTGGATGTCTGTGAGGTGTGTGTATGTATGAGATTCTGTATGTACATACACACACCTCACAGACATCCAGTCAGTCATTATGCTATATATAGCATAATGATTTATGCTATATATATATATATATAGCATAAATTATGCATTTATAGCATAAATCACTTATTTACATCCACCTTTGTGTATTTAAGCTATATATTGTTGCTTTGAGGTTCCTTATTACAGGACTGCCAAACAGCATAGGAAGGATTTATGTTACATACGTATATAACTTATGTAACATAAATCCTTCCTATGCTGTTTGGCAGTCCTGTAATAAGGAACCTCATATAACTAAAATACACAAAAGAGGATGTTAATAAGTGACCCCAACCCTCCCTTCTCTCAAACTGCACCAAACCCAGAGCTTACCTGAATGGAAATAGACCTGCTCTGTATCTTCCACAAGGTGACAGCCTGCAAAGATTTCTTCAGAGCTGCTTCACTGTCCCATGTGGAGCTTCCCTCACATCCTGCAGTCACACAATGATGATGCTGTGTAAAAGCCCTGCACTGATTGGCTGACACATCACTCAGCATCCTATCAGTGCAGGGCTTTCACACAAAGTGATGATGCTATGTAAAAGCCCTGCACTGGTTGGCTGACACATCACTCAGCATTCTATCAGTGTAGGGCTTTCACAAACTGTCTGTGTGCTGCTGCATGATGTCAGGGGGCGGAGCTATCACAGAGCTGCAGACACTCTGGGCTTTGCTCAGCACATTCGGGGCTTCAGCCCCCTTAGCCCACCCCTAGCGACGCCTCTGCTTGTCCCCTGTAATTGGACTATCCCTTTCCACATTTGCCAACATCCCAGGAGTCATATGACACTGTGGGGGTCATGTACTAAACAAGTGCATTGGGAGAAAAAGTAGGTAAAACATGAGTAAGGAGCAATTTCAGACTATTGGTTTTTTTCCTGATTTGCGCCTCTTCCGTTTATTTTTATTTAGCGTGCATTATTCCGGTTGTAATTTCGATTAGATTTGCGCATGCTAAAGAGTTTTGCCAATATTTTGTGAAAAATAAATTTTATTTGCATGTGAAAATTACACTAGCTTTTAGCAAATGCTTTAAAAAGAGGTAGAAAAAATATTCACAAACTTGCCTATTTTTATTCGCAATTTGCTCATATGTACTATTGGAGTGTTAAATGTTTAGTACATTGCAATAGGAGCAAAGAGCAAAAATAGTTTTGCACATAAAATATATTTGTGTTTTATTAGTACATGCCCCTCTGTGTGATGTCACCTGACATTGGCAGTGTTGAGCGAACCCGAACCGCACTGTTCGGGTTCGTACCGAACTTTACGGTTTTTGGACCCCGAACACGGACATTTCACTGTATGTCCGTGTTGGAGTTCGGGGTTCGGCGATTACATTGTATATACATTTCTATAACCCGAACTAGAGTGCCCATTCATAAGAAATTCTTAAGAATGGGGACTCTAGTTCAGTTTATAGAAAAAGTTTATAGAAAAGCCAATAGCATTACATGTATTCCATAAGCCGAAAGTCTATAAACCGAAAGTCTATAAACCGAAAGTTTTATAGACTTTCTTTTTATAGAATAGCAATAGCATTACATGTATTCTATAAAGCGAAAGTTTATAAACCGAATGTCTTTCAGTTTATGGAATACATGTAATGCTATTGCTATTCTATAAACCGAAATAGAGTCCCAATATATAAGAATAGGTCAATCGACCTATTCTTATGAATGGGGACTCTATTTCGGTTTATAGAAAGCCAATAGCATTACATGGCTATTGGCTTTCTATAAACCGAAATAGAGTCCCCATTCATACGAATAGGTCAATTGACCTATTCGTATGAATGGGGACACTCACCCACATTTTACTCCATTTTGCAGCCCTCTAGCCCTTTCCAGTACTTTATTAGAAGCATTTTAGTGGCCAAAAGTTCGGGTCCTCATTGACTTCAATGGGGTTCAGGTTCGGGGTCAAGCTTGACCCCGAACCCGGACTTTTTTTCGAAGTTCAGCCGAACCCGAACATCCAGGTGTCCGCTCAACTCTAGACATTGGTTGTCCACACAAAATTGGGTTCCAGTCTTCCTAGTATGTGTACAAGCATATATTGGCTGCCTGGAGAACATTGAAGACATTCATAGACACATTCCATGCCCCAACACCCAAAAAAAGGCTGTCTTGTCAAGTCTTAAAACTGCTGGCAACTATTCCTTCCTTATTCTAATCAATATGTCATATATCTATCACCTGCTCACCTTTCCTTATTGTGATCAGTGTGATAAAAGGCAAGCCCAGCTTATGACCTTGTGTATCTTCCAAACCTTTCAACTTTTTATGAACCATGTGATGTGTAGATAGATGGGTGTTGTGTGCCATGAAATAAATCAGGAAACAGACAGGGATAATTGTATTTTTTTTTTATTTTTTTGCAGCAATAAGCAGATGTGCAATTAAAATATTGCTACAATTTTCATATTATTTTTAATATCTGGTTGATCCAGAGGAAGGCAAAGAAAACCCCAGAGAAACTTTAGGCCAATTTTGTCTCACATGGGGGAAAAAAATTCCTTCCTGACCCCAAATATGGCGATCGGTTTTGTTCCTGGATCATTCAACTATTCTATCGAACTGCATATTGCTGGACACAATAAATTTACACAGAGAGGTTACAATCGTAAGGATATAATACAGAGTAAGGAGGTTGCTGCTCTGCAGAGCTTCTTATCTGCACTAACCAACTCTGCAGAGCTTATAGTCTAGGTAAGTTATACAATAAAAACAAAAAATATCCCCACAAAGCTTCCAATCTAATAAGGATAGAATACAGAGTAAGGAGTTCCCTGCACTGCAGAGCGACTCACCTGCCCTAACCAACTCTGCAGAGCTTACAATCTAAGGTGAGTTATAAAATACAAAAATCTATTAACACAGAGAGCTTACAATCTAATAAGGAGGTAATACAGAGTAAGGAGGTCCCTGCCCTGCAGAGCAACTTACCTGCCCTAACCAACTCTGCAGAGCTTACAATCTAAGGTAAGTTATACTATACAAAAATCTATCCCCATAAAGCTTACAATCTAATAAGGATATAATACAGAGTAAGGAGGTCCCTGCCCTGCAGAGCGACTCACCTGCCCTAACCAACTCTGCAGAGCTTACAGTCTAAGGTAAGTTATGCAATACAAAAATCTATCCCCATAAAGCTTACAATCTAATAAGGATATAATACAGAGTAAGGAGGTCCCTGCCCTGCAGAGCTTCTTATCTGCACTAACCAACTCTGCAGAGCTTATAGTCTAGGTAAGTTATACAATAAAAACAAAAAATATCCCCACAAAGCTTACAATCTAATAAGGATAGAATACAGAGTAAGGAGTTCCCTGCACTGCAGAGCGACTCACCTGCCCTAACCAACTCTGCAGAGCTTACAATCTAAGGTAAGTTATAAAATACAAAAATCTATTAACACAGAGAGCTTACAATCTAATAAGGATGTAATACAGAGTAAGGAGGTCCCTGCCCTGCAGAGCAACTTACCTGCCCTAACCAACTCTGCAGAGCTTACAATCTAAGGTAAGTTATACTATACAAAAATCTATCCCCATAAAGCTTACAATCTAATAAGGATATAATACAGAGTAAGGAGGTCCCTGCCCTGCAGAGCGACTCACCTGCCCTAACCAACTCTGCAGAGCTTACAGTCTAAGGTAAGTTATGCAATACAAAAATCTATCCCCATAAAGCTTACAATCTAATAAGGATATAATACAGAGTAAGGAGGTCCCTGCCCTTCAGAGCGTCTCACCAGCGCTAACCAACTCTGCAGAGCTTACAGTCTAAGGTAAGTTATACAATACAAAAATCTATCCCCATAAAGCTTACAATCTAATAAGGATATAATACACAGTACAGAGGTTCCTGCCCTGCAGAGCTTCTTATCTGCCCTAACCAACTCTGCAGAGCTTACAGTCTAAGGTAAGTTATACAATACAAAAATCTATTCACACAAAGCTTACAATCTAATAAGCAAAGAATACAGAGTAAGGAGATCACTGCCCTGCAGAGCTTCTTATCTGCCCTAACCAACTCTGCAGAGCTTACAGTCTAAGGTAAGTTATACAATAAAAAAAAATCTATCCACATAAAGCTTACAATCTAATAAGGATAGAATACAGAGTAAGGAGGTTCCTGCCCTGCAGAGCGACTCCCTGCCCTAACCAGCTCTGGTGAGCTTACAGTCTAATGGAAGTTATACAAAATACAAATATCTATCCCCACAAAGCTTACAATCTATTAAGAAGCATAGAATACAGAGTAAGGAGGTCCCTGCCCTAAACAGATCTGCTAAGCTTACAATCTAATAAGAAGCATAGAATACAGAGTAAGGAGGTCCCTGCCCTAACCAGATCGGCTAAGCTTACAATCTAATAAGAAGCATAGAATACAGAGTGAGGAGGTCCCTGTCCTAACCAGATCTGCTAAGCTTACAATCTAATAAGATGCATAGAATACAGAGTAAGGAGGTCCCTGCCCTAACCAGCTCTGCTAAGCTTACAATCTAATAAGAAACATAGAATACAGAGTAAGGAGGTCCCTGTCCTAACCAGATCTGCTAAGCTTACAATCTAATAAGAAGCATAGAATACAGAGTAAGGAGGTCCCTGCCCTAACCAGATCTGCTAAGCTTACAATCTAATAAGAAGCATAGAATACAGAGTAAGGAGGTCCCTGCCCTAACCAGATCTGCTAAGCTTACAATCTAATATGAAGCATAGAATACAGAGTAAGGAGGTCCCTGCCCTAACCAGATCTGCTAAGCTTACAATCTAATAAGAAGCATAGAATACAGCGTAAGGAGGTCCCTGTCCTGCAGAGTGACTGACCTGCCCTAACCAGATCTGCTGAGCTTCCATTGTACTGCCGGGCTGTCAAGCATTCAGCTGTTCATGGACCATCTCTACCATACGCCACTGCCAACCCTCCAGCTGGCTGACACTCTTTTCTCATATTCCTGACCTCTCCAGGAATTATCTTCATTGTACCTTGTTTAACTTCAAAATTCACCACAAATACCCTAAGACCAATCTCGACTCCACATATCACACACCTGGATTTATCAAAATCCAATGGATGGCATTACTTAAATGGTTTGTTCTTTACACTAACATACAGTATATTGAAATACATTTCCCCGGGACCTTCTTACTGCTGCTAAGAAGAGATATCTTTACCTGAACACCACAAGCAATGTACAATAAGACTAACTTGCCTCCTGTTGTTGATCAGCAATGTTTAGTTTTTATTTCCAAACATTCAGAAATCTTATTGATTAAAAGTAATCCACTGAAGCTTCATTTGAAATCCTGTAATCTCCTAAAGACAGTACAAAATGCAGCAGCCAGACGACTGGCCAATCAGACTAGCTCGTGTCACATTTCTCCACTCCCTGCATTTGCTTCCAATTAAATGGTGAACATATTTTAAAACTGACCTGCTGACCTTCAGAGCCTTAAACAATCCAGGGCCACAGAACATGACAGAGCTAATGACACCCTATATTCCATCTCGCTCACTTTGGTCAGCCAACGAATCCCCCCTCTCACTGCCCTGAATAAAGATGAACTCCGGTTATCTGGCATTCAGCCACTCTGCCCCCCTGAGATGTATAGAATACAGAGAAAGGAAACCCCTACCCTAACCGGCTCTGCTGAGCTTACAATCTAAAGTGAATCACAGTGTTCCAGGCGTCAGACTTCGCGGCAGGATGTATTAAACTGGAGCGCTCTGTCAGGGAGTCTCACACCTTCACATGTGAACAGGATCTGCTACTGCACCAACTGCTGGAAGCTGAGCTGGGTTTGAAAGTAATGCAGCTCTGCTATTGTGATGTCACGCACTGTCATAATTCTATTCTGATGTCATGCTATATATATTTGTCACTACTGTACATTCACAGTTCAAAATATTACTCCATATGTAAAAATATAGTTCACAGAGATATTTAATGCTGGGTTTTTAGGATTTTAAAAGCACTTTTGTTTTTATACAGTTACATTCATAAAAGTCCTAGAGTCACAACTGCCATACAATTTTATTTTATTTTTTTGTTCCGTTTCCCCTCCTGCCCCTTATTTCCAACTCTCCCCTTGTTACCTGTATCAGGGTGTGGGGTATAGATCTGCCAGCCAGTATTTTGTCACCATGCTGGTTAAAAATTTGGTTTGAGGCCAATGCTAACTCTATGGGACATTATTATGGCTGGTAAAGGCCGCAATCCTAGGGTGGGATAGTGAGGTCATTCAGGTTGGCATAGATCATGCAATATAAATCTGTGTCCAGCAGCTACTTTTCAGCTGCTGATTGAGGGCAGCTCCCATATTTTTGGCCACCATTTCAGCCTGGCAGAAACTAGTGCATGGCCCAAACTGGAACCCTTTGCATGGGACAGTCACGATTTTGGCGGGATTCAGGACAGCGATCTTGTATTTCTGATCACACATTCCGGGGTCTTGAACACCGGTACTGTGCATGTACAGCCTGTTAGCTTGAGTGACAGCTAGGGTTGCCACCCAGCCGGGAATTTACCGGCAGGCCAGTAAAAAATTGACTTGATGCCAATGTTAAGTCTATAGGGGCACCAGTAAGGCCGGTATTGTTTTTGTAGAAAAGGTGGCAGCTCTACCGCACATGCATGGTACCAATGACAGGCCCCACACCCCGACCCTCCCAGGTTGGGAGGGTTTCAGATTGGCACTTCTAGGGGTCAGATTGGGAAAAAGGGTCAGATTGGCACATGTGGGGTTCAGATTGGCAAGTCTAGGGAGTCAGTTTGGGAAGAAGGGGTCAAATGAGTGAGAGTCCAGGGAGAGAGATGGCTTGGCAGAGTGAGAGTGGGGGGGAGAGATGGTTTAGTGGAGTGAGAGTGGGGGAGAGAGATGGCTTGGAGGGAAGAGTGGGAGAGCGAGATGGCTTGGCAGAGTGAGAGTGCAGGGAGAGAGATGGCTTTGTGGAGTGAGAGTGGGTGAGAGAGATGGCTTGGTGGAGTGAGAGTGCAGGGAGAGAGATGGCTTGGCGGAGAGAGATGGCTTGGTGGAGTGAGAGTGGGGGAGAGAGATGGCTTGGCGGAGTGAGAGTGTAAGGCTGGGGATTAAGATGGTTTGGTGGAGTGAGGGTGTAAAACTGGAAGAGAGAGCTGTCTTGGAGAGAGAGACAGTGCAAAGCTGGGATAGAGATGACTTGGAGGAGAGAGTGCAGAGCTTTGAGCCTATAAACTGCATGCTTTGAACATTCAATTTCCCTATTCTGAACAAAACAATATTGGTGCAGTGCTATGGGTCTGGCATAATGATGGTTTAACAAGCAGGGAGAATTTTTCCTTAAAATAGGCCCTGGTTGGTGGAAATGTAGTGATATAATCTGCACTATAATAACTAGGCAGCGCTACATTAAGCTAATTATGTGGGCCCATGTGACATGAACTAAGAAGGCACATTAATTAGGATTTAAGAGAGGAAAAGGTCTAGTACAGGTATATATACTACACTGAACACAGGCACGAACTGCACAAACCGTCAATAGACTCAGAATAAGGGATAATTTAGAGATATGAATCGTATAAAATAGTAAATAAACCAGGATCTAGGAAAATATAGACCTGCACAGATAGATATAGATGATATAGGTAAGACACATAATAAAGTGGCACATAATACACAATAGATAACAGATTAGGACACAGCTGGGTATCAGATGAGGGGAAGTAAATAACACACAAAGTAACCCACATATAGACATATACAATACACGTAAAACACACAAGAATAAGAAACATATTTAAATAAGGGAATAAAAGTACAGAAAAGAAAGATTAAGGACCACGGGCACTAAATAATAGATATACGGATAAAATAATGCTATAAATATAAGAGTGGGAGAGAGTGCAAGGCTGGGAGAGAGTAGAAGGCTGGGAGAGAGATGACTTGGAGGAGAGAGTGCAGAGCTGGGAGAGAGTGAGAGTGGGCGAGAATACAGTGCTGGGACAGAGGTGGCATGGAGGAGTGAGAGTGGGAGAGAGTGCAGGGCTGGCAGGAATGACATTAAGCTAATTATGTGGGTTGGGCAGTGGGCGAAGCAGAGGGTGGCAGTGGGTGTGCTACATTTTTGATAGCCTTACTGCAAAGTGTCCCTGGATATTTTTTTCAAATCATGGCAACTATGCACATGAATGGCAGGAACCAAGGTTTCCTAGCAGAACATTACCCAAAGCAGCACACTGCCTATGCAACCTATCAGTGGTCATTATGTTATGGCTGATTGGTGTGTTTATCTATCTATCTATCTATCTATCTATCTATCTATCTATCTATCTATCAATACATATATAAACTCTAAGTTCCAGTAACAGGAAAGAAATGTTATACTGATAGATTTTCAATATGAAGTTGCTGTAACATTTCTAAGGGTACCTGGAGATTGTACTTGAGCATAATGACCTGTGTGAATTATACAAAATGCTCTCCATAATGCACTAGAATACTGACAATAGCATGGGTCAATAAGAACTATAACTGGATTTCATACTAATTTTTTCTACGTTATTTATGTTCGATGCTGATACAACGCTGTATACCTTTTGAACACATATTCTACTTAACTCTCAAGTCCTGATTACTCTACCAGTTACGTAACAAAAAATGCCAGGCGCATTGAAATACTAAGTACATGAGAGTAAGATTATATAAGTGCAAATGTGCTATTAGCAATGTCTTAAAATCTCCATAACCACTAAATTGTTAGCATAAGATGTCATTATAACTATTGACTAACAATTTGCTCTCTGGGGCTTCAATATTAAGTACAGCTGAATTACAGTTAATGGGTCTACTCTTTACACAGATCTGGCCCATTTTGGATTTGGTTCGGCACTTTAGCTGGATTTCACAAATTGCCGAATATACGGCTACCCAAATATCCTGACTGTTTGGGCCTTTTGGAAACTGAAGCATTGGAAGCATTCAGATCGAGACATTATTGCCATGAAAAACCACAGATTTTCTTCTACCCGATGTGCGGTGATCACCCCTGAACATGCTCCGAATTTATGCAATTTAGGCTAACGTCACTCCATATTTTAGCTGGAGAAGTTAATAGAAAAGTATGGAAGAAGTAAATTAAACATATTTTAATGTCTTAACGACTGGTCGTTTGGGACATTCTTGACAACCGCTGTTTTAACATTTCTGCGGTGTTTGTGTTTAGCTGTAATTTTCCTCTCTCTCATTTAATATGCCCACACATATTATATACTGAGTATATATCCCTTAAAAATACTTTCTTAACAAGAACCAACAACATTATTACTGAGCTTTGGGAACCAATTTCCCAAGCTCTGTATTTGTGCCATCTATTCCCTCCTGGGCACGCTTCTTTTGGATCTCCTTATAGATCCCAAGTCTTGACTCAGATTAATATCCATTATTTTTATGTTGTTCTTTGTCTCCTTCCATTTATGATCTTATGTTTAGCCTTAACCCAAATACCCATCTGAGAATGGGCCTCCCACTTTTCAAGGGACCAAAAGTAATGGGACAATTGGCTGCTCAGCTGTTCCATGGCCAGGTGTGTGTTATTCCCTCATTATCCCATATACAAGGAGAAGATAAAAGGTCCAGAGTGTTCATTTCAAGTGTGCTATTTGCATGTGGAATCTGTTGCTGTCAACTCTCAATATGAGATCCGAAGAGCTGTCACTATCAGTTATCAGTTTAGCCCTCATTAGGCTGAAAAAAACAAAACAAACCCATCAGAGAGATAGCAAAAACATTAGGTGTGGCCAAATCAACTGTTTGGAACATCCTTAAAAAGAAAGAATGAACCGGTGAGCTCAGCAACACCAAAAGACCCGGAAGACCACGGAAAACAACTGTGGTGGATGACCGAAGAATTCTTTCCCTGGTGAAGAAAACTTCCTGCACTGCCTGTGTTCAGTGTAGTATCTATACCTCTACTAGAACTTTTCCTCTCTCAAATCCTTATCAGTGTGCCTTCTTAGTTTGTGTCCTTTTTAAAATCTCTTTCTCTACCTGTTTTCCCCCCTCTCATACCCCCTCTTCCCTTTTTTTTATTATTAAATGAGCCTTATCCCCTATTGGGGAGTTTCCGTAAGCATTGAGACTTTTCTATTTCTGATCACTTTTAGCTTCTGCTACCAGACCTTAACCAGCATTAGGCCCCATCCTCCGAATTCCCTCTGCGTAGCAATTTCTCTAATTTTTATTTTCCCCCCACTCCACTCCCAAATCTAGTTATCTTATTCCTCCCCCTCATCCCTGCCTCACTCCCTCTCCCATCTCATTTTGTGGACACTTATTTTCCCTTATTTTCTTTACTCTGCTACATTTTGTTCTTAGCCATCCATTCCTTCGCTGCTGTCGGGGTTTTTAAAACTAACCTTAGTCCTTCATGTATAATTATGATACTGACTGGGAATCCCCATCTATGTATCACATTTTTGTCTCTTAGTTGTTTTGTCACATCCACAAAAGTTATTCTTATTTGTCTAGTTTGGAAGGATAAGTCCTGGGAGATTTTGAGGTGCCCAAATCTTCCCGTCTGTTTTGGAGGGTTTCTTGAGGCTTGCATTATACTTTCTTTTATCCGGAAGGACTGCAAAAAAAATGATTACATCTCTTGGGTTGGAGCTTGCAATTGTTTTTGGTTTATAAATTCTATGATATCTTTCCATCGCATTCACTGTGTTCTGTGGATTTAGACCCAGGAACCCGAAATATTCCGATAGGTAAGCTTCCAGCATTTCTGGCTTAATTTCTTCTGGGATATTTCGTATATGAAGGTTTTGTCTTCGCGACCTGTCTTCCATCTCTGATATCTTTTGCTCCAGTGTTGTTACTTTAACCTCCAGGTTGGACACCTGTTCTTGTGTTTTGGCTACTTTGTCTCCTATAGATCCAATTTTCTCTTCAATTAGGCCAATTTTATCTTCTCTCTCTCTCTTCAGAACTCTCTCTCTAAACTCCAGCACTGGCCCCTCCTTTTTTTTAGAGATGCCACTTCAATCTGAAGCCTCTTACATCAAGCTGAAATTGTGACCATCCCCTGCTGGTTTACTAATGTTCTAGTCTCTCTGTAGAGTTCTATAAGAGAATTTCATTCTGAGCTTGTATGGAATCACAGCTAGAAACATGTTCATCTCCTAACCAAGTAATTAGTGATATCTAATTCAAACAGCATACACAGTACAACAATGCACAAGACAATTAAACTACAGCCATACACTTTTCTAATCTTGCGCACAGCTTCCCATCTATCCATGTATACATCAAACCCACAAGGCTTCTCAGCTCAAAAGTCTATGGTGACCAGTGTTAACCATTGATTGTGTGCTCAAGAAAACTCATGAGAGAGATAGGGTTTCTTTCTTGGCCCTTTCAGGAATAAACCTTTTCTGTTAATAGATTTTATGACGATACCAACAATCATGATGATATTAGAATATAATTCAATTCAGAATGATATTCAAATATCAGATATCATCTAAAGAAATATGAAACAATATCATGTTCTACACAGGAATTGTAAATAAAGTCAATTATTATGTTCTATGGCTATTTTCAGAATTTATTTCACAAGACCCCTTAATGAGCCTTCATTATTAAAACATAATAATAATAACTGGAGTTAAATATGCTGGTTTCTTCAGAGCTAAAATGTTATATCATTCTTTGCTTTAGGCCTCACTTTCTCATATACCTATGTCTGTTGAAGCCTGAAAGGCTGTGACTCATTTCTTTCAATTATCATGAACCCTAAATGAAGCTAAAGTAATTAGTCTGTCTCTGTTAATCTTGTGCATGCCTCCCAATTAGGTTTGCCACCCAGCTTATAATTTAGACTTATAAAAAAATACCATGGGCAGTATTTTTCTTGTTTTTAAAGAAATGGGTGCAACCCTTTTCCGAACCCTTGTGTGTCGCAACATGGGACAAGGGAGAGCTTAGCTTGGAAAGGGAAAGTGTCCCTCAGAATGCCAGTGGTACGATGTTGAATGTGGGTTAAGAATACAAACAGTTTCAGCTGTCATATACTACCATACAGGTAGAATAGGTCCTTACAAAACCTCTGTCAACCTCTACACAATTGAAGAGCCAACATTATCTTATGACAGACTGAGGATCATGGGCTTCCAAGATACCTGCAGTGTCAAGGTTAGCCATAACTGGTCAACAGTCTTTGAGACTGAGCAAATCCAAGACCTGTGGCACCAAAAGTGGAACCCCTGATGCCCGCAATGGAAGAAAATGGTAGAATCCAAGGTGAAAGTCCAATACAAATATAATTCTTCATCTTTAAACATGACAATACAATTAAGGGTTGGCTCTGTACACAAAATAGAACGGCACACACCTTTGGTAAACAATTCTGCTATAGCCTGTTAGCAACACCCCTTTAAATTCTATACAAACCAGAGCTTAAAATAATTCAAATCCCATTCTTTAGCTCACTTGAGCTCTTCACCCATATTCTTTTTAGTTAAGGCATTTCATTTAGATTTTTTTTCACAGACCAAACAAATTTGGACACTTGTCCTCAAGAGCAGTCTTCAACCTGCGCAATACCTACCTACTGCCACCTTCTCTGTCGGAGGCACTGGTAGAGGAGATCAAAATAGGACAACATAACAAAAGGACAAACTGTGGCAGAAGTTGAACTGGTTCATGGGTTGAAGAAGAAAACTTGCCGGGAAAGGTTAAAGAATCTTAACATGTATAGCTTGGAGGAAAGACATAACAGGGGAGATATGATATGTTAAATACATAAAGGGAATCAACACAGTAAAAGAAGAGGGTATATTTTAAAGAAGAAAAACTACCACCACTAGAGGATATAATCTTAAATTAGAGGGGCAACGATTTAAACATAATATCAGGAAGTATTACTTTACTGACAGGGTATTGCATATATAGAATAGCCTTCCAGCCTTACATGTGGATAAATAATAGTTATGAGATTATAGTTTGCATCTCCACTTTTCCAATTGGCTTGTACTAACTAATGCTAAAAAGGCACATGTCCTGCAATTGAACCCTTTTGAGACTTTCTGTTCAATTTATTCATAAAAAAGCCATTTAAAAAAATCTATTTCACATTTTAGTTAAAAAAATGGGAAATTGTCATATAGAAACATGGCTTAATCAGCATCATATGCTGCTTTAATTACTATTATTATTATTATCGTACCTTGTTTGTCAGCACAAACTATCTGTTAAGCACTATTTGCCTTTATTCCTAATGTAATGTACCCTTCCCTTAGCATTTTTGCTCAAGTTTTAACCCCTTAGTGACCGAGTGCTATGTTGCATTTGATGTGCCTTGAAGACCAGAATTCCATTATTTTTGTCATACGTTTACTGAACTGTGAATTTCTTTCTTTGTGTTCAGTCCACCCACACAAATTATATATAATTTTTTAAAGGACGGATAGGGCTTTAATTTGATACTATTAGCTACAGACATGTAGTGTTGCGCTAATGAGCGCAACACTACATGAAAACGGAGGACGTATATATACGTCCTCATGGTCCTTAAGGACCATGCTTTTCAGGACATATATACAGTATACGTCCATATGCGTTAAGGGATTAAAGATGACCTTGTATTGTTTATATCTGTTGAAGTACCGGGCTCTGAACATGAAATTGCATTGTCTTTGTCACCACAGGATGTCATGTGCCGTAACCCCACATGTATTTATGTATTTAAATGTTTCTATCATATCCCCCCTGTTACGTCTTTCCTCCAAGCTATATATGTTAAGATGATTTAACCTTTCCTAGTAAGTTTTATCCTTCAACCCATGAACCAATTTAGTAGACCTTTTCTGAACTTTCTCCAAAGTATCAAACATTTTTTACACACTGACCTAGGATTGGATTAGACAATGGCTGCGTGACAGGCAACAGAGGGTTGTAGTCAATGGGGTATATTCGATGCAAGGTATTGTTACTAGTGGGGTACCTCAGGGATCTGTACTTGGACCCATTCTCTTTAATATTTTTATTAGCGATATTGCAGAAGGTCTTGTTGGCAAAGTATGTATTTTTGCTGATGATACAAAGATTTGCAGCAGGGTTGATATTCATGGAGGGATAAGCCAAATGGCAAATGATTTAGCTAAACTAGAAAAATGGTCAGAGCAGTGGCAACTGACATTTAATGTGGACAAGTGCAAGATTATGCACCTTGGGCGTAAAAACCCAAAACAGAATATAGACTATTTGGTACAGTCCTAACCTCAACATCTGAGGAAAGGGATTTAGGAGTAATAATTTCAGAGGACTTAAAGGTAGGTAGGCAATGCAATAGAGCAGCAGGGAATGCTAGCAGAATGCTTGGTTGCATGGGGAGAGGTATTAGCAGTAGAAAGAGGGAAGTGCTCATGCCATTGTACAGAGCACTGGTGAGACCTCACTTGGAGTATTGTACGCAGTACTGGAGACCGTATCTCCAGAAGGATATTGATACTTTGGAGAGAGTTCAGAGAAGGGCTACTAAGCTGGTTCATGGGTTGAAGGATAAAACCTACCAGGAAAGGTTAAAGCATCTTAACATGTATAGCTTGGAGGAAAGACGTAACAGGGGGGATATGATAGAAACATTTAAATACATAAAGGGAATCAACGCAGTAAAGGAAGAGAGTATATTTAAAAGAAGAAAAACTACCACAACTAGAGGACGTAGTCTTAAATTAGAGGGGCAACGATTTAAAAGTAATATCAGGAAGTATTACTTTACTGAGAGGGTAGTGGATGTATGGAATAGCCTGCCAGCAGAAGTGGTAGAGGTAAACACAGTCAAGGATTTTAAGCATGCGTGGGATAGACACAAGGCTATCCTAGCTATAAGACTGGGAAAGGGGGACTAATAAAAGTACTAAAAAAAAATTGGGCAGACAAGATGGACCGAATAGTTCGTATCTGCCGACACATTCTATGTTTCTATGTTTCTACCAAGAGCTTATTTCGCTCGCTTACTGCTAGCAAAACTGAAAATCTCCCCTATGTTTATCTTTCACTATGTGTTGTGTTATCAGTCAGTGAGTTTGTAAAAGAAGAAAAAAAATGACTGACACCTCAGACTACTGAATAACATAATACTGATATAGATCTACTCACACAAGATAAATGACACCGTTTGATAAAACTGGGTTATTATCTTCTTTTGATGCCAACAGATGACAATTACACGACTAGTGATATAATTAGACAAGTGAACCTAAAGTGGGCTGATCGCTATCACATCAAGTTAAATAATGTTATTAAACATAATTATAATTATTAATTTTCAGCAATTGCTTTCAGGTTTTATCACAGTTTTTTTAATGTATTCAGTTGATTTATATTTCCCTTTCTCTGCACATATCACAAATTAAACATATTTATGAAATTTAAAAAGTTTAGCTGTACTAGAATTTTATAAGTTAAAAAAAACTATTAGTTTAACAAGCAACGTATGTGCAATATCTCTGTCCTTTTACAGAAACTTTGTGCAAAAATGTAAAATCTTTCCCCCATTTGCGTGAGACTGTGTGACGATAACACTGGGGCAGGAAAACAAATATCTAACAGTGAGGGGAAAAAGTATTTGATCCCCTGCTGATTTTGAACGTTTGCCCACTGATGATCAGTCTATAATTTTAATGGTAGCTGTATTTTACCAGTGAAAGACAGAATAACAAAAATACATTCAGAAAAATACATGTCAAAAAAAATTATAAATTGATTTGCATGTCAATGAGTGAAATAAGTATTTGATCCCCTATCAATCAGCAAGATTTCTGGCTCCCAGGTGTCTTTTATACAGGTAACAAGCTGAGATTAGGAGCACTCTCTTAAAGCGAGTGCTCCTAATCTCAGTTTGTTACCTGTATAAAAGACACCTGTCCACAGAAGCAATCAATAAATCAGATTCCAAACTTTCCACCATGGCCAAGACCACAGGGAAGTACAAGGCTGGAATGGACTACAAGACCATCGCCAAGCAAATTGGTGAGAAGATGACAACAGTTGGTGCGATTATATGTAAATGGAAGAAACATAAAATAACACAAAATAGTCAGTCTCTGTCTGGTGCTCAATGCAAGATCTCACCTCGTGGAGTTTGAGTGATCATGAGAGCGTTGAGGAATCAGCCCAGAACTACACTGGAGGATCTTGTTAATGATCTCAAGGTAGCTGGGACAAAAAACAATTGGTAACATACTACGCCATGCAGGACTGAAGTTTTGCAGCCCCCGCAAGTTCCCCCTGCTCAAGAAAGCACATGTACAGACTAGTCTGAAGTTTGCCAATGAACCTCTGAATAAATCAGAGGAGAACTGGGTGAAAGTGTTGTGGTCAGGTGAGACCAAAATCAAGCTCTTTGGCATCAACTCGCCGTGTTTGGAGGAGGAGGAATGCTGCCTATGACCCCAAGAACAACATCCCCACCGTCAAACATGGAGGTGGAAACATTATGCTTTGGGGGTGTTTTCTGCTAAAGGGACAGGACAGCTGCACCGCATCAAAGGGACGATGGACAGGGCCATGTACCATCAAGTCTTGGGTGAGAACCTCTTTCCGTTATCCAGGTCATTGAAAAGGGGTTGTGGATGGGTATTCCAGCATGACAATGACCCAAAACACACAGCGAACGCAACAAACGAGTGGCTGAAGAAGAAGCACATTAACCCCTTAGTGACAAGACATTTTTAGCCTTGACAAAGGCTGTTTTGACATTTCTGGGGTGTTTGTGTTTATCTGTAATTTTCTTCTTTCTCACAATATTGTACCCACACAAATTATATGTTGTTTTTATCATCATAAGAAGGGCTTTCATTAGATACCATTATGTTCATCATATCTTATAATTTACTACAAAAAAAATCATAAAATATGATGAATTGTTTTTAAAAACCCACTTTTTCTTTGACATAAATATAATTTACACAAATTCATTCATAAAGAAAGACCCCATCTAAATAGTTTCTAAATGTTGTCCCGAGTTCAGAAATTTGCATGTTTCCATATTTTTTGGTCAGCCTCGAATCTTAATGACTTGGAGAGTATCTGCAAAGACGAGTGGGACAAAAACCTTCCTGAGAAGTGTGCAAACCTGGTGGCCAACTACAAGAACATCTGACCTCTGTGGGTGTTGTCACCAAGTACTAAGTCGAAGGGGCCAAATACGTATTTCACTCATTGACATGCAAATCAATTAATAATTTTTTTGACATGCGTTTTCTGTTATTCTGTCTCTCACTGTTAAACTACACCTACCATTAAAATTGTAGTCTGATCATTTCTTTGTCAGGGAGCAAACGTTCAAAATCAGCAGAGATAAAATACTTTTCCCCATCACTGTATAGCTTATGCCCTGTGTATATTTGTATGTATATAAATGTACTTGTTTTAGAGAAATTTGCTTTAGAACCTAAGATTCTCTGCAGCATTTATTTGAGTGGCCCATAAAAACCTTAGGGAATAAAGAGATTTGTTGCAGGTGAGATGCGGTGGATGCGGTGAGACCTTTAACCATATAGTGTATAATCCGCTGTGTTAAAAACTGTGACGGGTTCAGCGCTGCTGCAGCGGAGTGTGTGGAGTGTGCAGTGTGGAGCTTGAAAGTGTTCACATTGTGGACGGTATAAGGAAACCCTGTGGCATTCAAACTAAATACTCGCTACACTGCTAATTGAAGTCAGGAGCCACCTCTGTTTTAGTCATCGTCTATGTGATTTTAAGTGTGTTTGTAAATGTATTTGCACATTATGTACATAGATTTTTTTATAAACCATATCACACATACAGGGCCGGTGCAAGACTTTTTGCCACCCTAGATGAACATATAATACTCACAGTAATACTCTGCTCAGTGATTGGTTACATCCCCTGGCTGGCGATTGGCGCCGGTTTTGTATTTAAACTCCTCACTTATAGCACTGTTTAGAATAGGTCCTTCGGTGCCTGTTATTAGCTTCCTGGCAATTCTTGTTATTCTGACTCCTGTATTCCTGATCCGGCTTGCCTGACTATTCTTGATCCTTTATCCAGTGTACCAGACCCTCGGCTTCCCCATGATTATCCTGTCTTCTATAATCCTGACCATGGCTTCCCCTCTGTGTCCTGCAATTGGTGTATCCTAGTCCTCGGAACCAGTTGCTGTATATATCCAGTGTTCCAGAACCAGTATAGTTATATGTTCTATCATCCTGAACCTCAGAACCAGTAGCTGTGTATCATCCTGTGTCTCAGTACCAGTAGCTGTGTGATATCCAATCCCTCAGTTCCAGTAACTGTATTTGATCCAGTGTTCCAGAACCGGTACACCTGCGTGTCCCAAGATCCAATATCTCACTTCCAGTGGCTATGTGTTATTCCGTATCTCATTACCAGTACTGCTGTGGGTCCAGCTATCCAGTGTTCCAGTTGTCTACTCAGGTGCAGCTATTAATCTTTTCTTTATCATGGGTCCTAAACTCTGATCATTACACCGTTACACTTTCCCCCATAGGACATGTTATTTTACCCCACAGAACATGACACAGCATCACTTTGCCAATTAAAAGTAGCCAGTCAGGTACCAATTAACATGCCACAGTCACTTTGTCATTAACATGCAATGACAAAGTGCCAGTTTGCCTATTAAAATGTGCCACAGTTTGTCCATAAATAGCATCAGTCCTTAATTTTTTTTTAATTGTGTCTGCCTGTTTGATCTCCTCTCTTTGTGTTGGAAGGCAGGTAAAAAAAAAAAAAAAGTTGTTCACAGCAACCTAGTCCTTCCCAATAGTGATACACAGGAGCCAGTAAGAGAGCAGGGGTGTATCTTAAGACATCATCATGCAGGCGATGGCCACAGTCTAAAAAAAGTGAGACTTGCTGGAAGATTTTAGAGAATGTTACATCATGGGTACAATTCTCAAAATGGAGATAAACAACTAATTTTATTTTTTACTTTTATATGTAATTAATTGAAACATAGAAGAAAAAACCCAGTGGCATATGTCATGTGTTTGTTTTAATTGCACAGGTAATCTAGTTACATATGTAAGTGGTAGTGTCCCTTTTAAGACTTATTTATAAAACTTTTCAAAAATTTTGATATGAGTGATTTTTCTTGCTTATGAGTGCTCGTTTCAAATGGGTTGCTTTTTCTTCTTTTTTTCCTAAATTCCTCCTGTGAGCACCCCCTTATATAGAAAAGGGGCTGAGCTTCACCAACATATATATTTATTTCTGCCTATATCTCCTCCTGTAGTTTAACATTGCACCCTATAGAAGCTCTGCCTCCTAGAAGTATGATAAAGGTCTTGGTTGCGAGGATGAGTTCTTCATCTACTAGATAGAGATTAGTCCCATCTAAAGCCAAGCTGGCCCTTATGCAGCCTGTGGGCAAGTAGACCATCTAGCAGCAGTAACCTGGATGGAGTCCCCCGTTTGAAAGTATGAGGAATTGTCATGCTAGACGGACAGCAGAGACCAGGCTTCAAGTTATCCCTACTTATGACTGGTGCAGCCAGGTTTTGCTAACTCTCCAGATCATAAGCTTTTCACTGGAAATTATAATAATAAGTTAGCAATCAGCCACTTCTTGCTGAAGTGTTGTGGGCAAAAAACACCCAGGAGAATGATCCCTAGTTATTTATTAAAACAGTGCTAGCTGGGTGCATAAACTGGCAGCAGCAAAAACAATTTTCTGTGTAAATATGAAGTGGGTAAATTTATTTTCCATGGACTTCATTAATATATTTATCCCGTTTGCATTCTAGAAGAGTAGAGGCCGTGTTAACTAAAACACTTTGAAAAAGGATAATGTCTGTCCCTTAGTTGGAAGGACTGGAAGGCCAGCTTCCTCTCAGTTTAACATAAAATATTCAGCGTTAATAAAGAAAGCTCTTTGTGTGGCTTGTGTTAGAAATTAACTGCTAGAAAAATAGTTCTTTTATTCACATTGGAGATGACTAGACATGCTTTTCTTTAAAAATCTAAAGACTTCTGTCCTCTTTATCACTAACAGTATCTCATATACTAAATTAAGAATTACAAATAGGATTCAACTCTACAAAAGGCCTGAAAAGATCTTTGTTATAAGTTTATGTGTGCCCAGTGCACACTGCTCTTCTCACTATTTGGTCTTAAAAAATATAGAAGGCTTACAGAGACCCAATCCACAATGCTTTCAAATAAAATGATTCTTTTTCATTCAGTTTGAATACATTTAAAGAGATAGATAGAGCTGCAAGCCTAGTCTAATAAAGTGTCATCTGGACACATTTAGAAGAATGTAAATGAGCTGGATATAGCAATTTGATGATGGTTAAAATATTTGTATGCTAAAATACTATTTCTTTTAACAGATTTAGAATATATGTTTTTGGGTAAAATGTACAAAATGGAAAACATTTAAACGCTAGTATTTTCAGAGGTACCTACAGAGCATGTTTATGTGAAATTTAAGTGACGTCCAAATAATTGTGGGCTTAATTTATTTTATTGGCATGTGTACAATCACTCCATTGTCTACAAACATTTGATTTGAATACATATTATTATTTTAAGTTTATTTATGAAAAACAGCCATGTTCAACAGAAATGTGCACTGGTTTGAGGAAGTAATATGCAACCAGAGTAGAAATTATAGAAGAAAAGATGAGGGCCCACACTAAAATGTATACAGTCATTAGCATACAGGCTCATAGACATTACCAAATAAAAGGAACCAGCAGTAATCATTTTGACTTTTTAGCAGTGTACAAATGAAGCTGATGACAACTTACTTCTCTGATGATCTGGGAAATGAAAAACACATATTTAAGAGCAACTTTTCTGGTAACAATCAGAGTTATCCTTTGTAAAACAAAAACATATTTTAACATATGTTTTAACCGCAACTTTTCCTTAAAAAGTGTTAAGAACAGCCATATTATTTTTAATCTTTATTAAAATAGGTGCAAAGCAACACATTTCTAGGCTATGTATAGCTGTAATTGTTTTGGCCTACTTAAATATTTAGATTCGTTCTATTAATTAAAACTGACAACACAATATCAGACATTGTCATACGCATGTTAAAATTAATCTATTAATCCGCTATTTGCTGTTTCCATCACCAGGACTGAACTATATGAACACTGACACTAGGTATTTTTTTTGATGGATGGATCTGGCAGAATCTGCTGTAATTATTACAGACTCGAACCAGGTATACAAATTGAGCTGTTTGAGGTTGAATCCTATTTGTTTTTGAAAACCTATCCATATATAAATATTAAAATACATTTCCTAAGAATATCCTGTTCAAATTAGCTCAAGCAAATTTAGTGTTCCATAAACAAACAAAGGGTTTCTTCCATTGTGGAAAGCAGCGTAGGCTGCTCAAATGGCTTCTACGGTTGAAAACTATTTAGAATTTTCTGGGTCTCTATGATTGTTATATGCTGATATACAAAAGAAAGCCTATTAATACAGAGGCTCTATTTACATACAGAGATTTGCATTGAAACTAGGTCTTCCAGATGTACAGTGCATACAGTGCAAGTAAAGTATGTTTGTAATCAATTGGCACTAACCATAACAGCATTATGCTTGTAGGAACAGCCAAGGCCATTTTGTTAATGGGCATATGAATCAAATCAATAATTTCAAGGAACTATGTGGTATTCTTGAGAAAAACTCACTGACTGCTCCCTTTCTATGACATTAGCACTCAAGCCTATTTCCAACGATCCTTGGCTCTGATATGCCACCACATCATACCTTCACCATGCTGTAACGATAAGTCACTAGTATTGAACTTCCATGAGATAAGTTAGATGGGGAAGGCAATGGATCTATCCAATTCTCTAAAGGGCTAGGCAGTCAAGAAAATGCTTGGCCAAATAACAAAAAAAATCTTTACTGCCTTTTAAAGGACTTTCTTTACTTTTAAATAAACACACAAGCAAGTGGATCCAGGGCTGAACCTGATGCTTGGGTGCAGGACATTTTTGGCTTCCCTAGGTGGAAGTGGCTATATAGCTGACTTCTCTTCACAAACATGGCACTTATAGCTATACAACCATTTAACCCCTTTTTCCAATCAGAATTCTGTCACAATAATCACTTGTGACACTGTCAAATTGCCTCATAACACTAGGATAATGATATCCCCCATCCCTCGGCACAGTGTCCCATGCCCCAAAGCACTTGGCATACTGTCCCAATGCCCCATTCATGGGTTAGTGGGGTCCACCTGGGATACCTCTCCAACTCTTGGACTCCATTCGTCCATCAGACATTCCCACACTCTCTTGCATTGTGACTGACTTGGAGGAGATTCATGTGTGGCAGGTGCAGCAGGTGGAGAATCTGTCTTTGGAGGTATCCACATTCCAGATGACTGTTCTGTACGTGACTCTGTAGGGGACCAGATGTGAAAAAAACATGATGATTAGTACATGACACTGCTATACATACAACACCGTACATTATCAAAATGCATGGTGGCTATAATTCCAAATACTATCTATAGATGCAATTCTGACTAATGTTTCACAAGAGGTGGTGCGTAAATTAGTATGTCATGACACACAAGTGTCCTGGGATCCCAAATGTCAGTTCTTTCTGGGATTCCCGGAGACAGCAATTGGGGAGATGTATCTTCAGATTATCATCTGTCACCCATAGTATACAAGGGTCAGAGGTAGGCCACCCTCAGTGGGACTGCAGGAACAATTCTTGAATTCTATCATGGCCCTGGTGACTCTCTTGTCACCAGGGTTATGATTATCCAGTTCCCCAACCTTCTTTATGGAATCCCTGCTCCGATGGTGCTGTTTCACATCTGGGTAACCAGCTGGAGGTTCTCTTCATACATGAACCTGTGGAAGCATTGCCTCCCTCCTGGCTGCTGTTCTGCCTCCTCTTCACTGCTGCCACTCACAACAAATGCCTCCTTCTCCCCAGAAGTGCCATGTGGAGTGGTGCTGGTATGGAACGGTCCCTATACTGGCCTAGTGGTGGTGGATGGACCACCCACCTATCCACTAGTCTCTCCTATTCCACCACCACTAGATGATTCTCCAGACATCTTTCCCCCTCTCAGCAGGGTAACATTGCCTCCCTGGCATCCTGCTCACTCTATCGCCCTGACTGCTACTTCTCCTATCCTCACTACCGCTTCTCCTGTCCTCCCTCCGAACCCTCCTCTCCACCTTCCCAACACAACGCTCCTCACCTTTAACCCATAGAGTCTAACAGCTCGCTTAAAGGACCACCGGTGCTCTGGTATCCACTGACCAAGCGGGATAAGTAACTTGTGAAAAAAAGATTACTGACACTCATAGATCCAAGGTAATGCATGTGCTCAGGGCCGGCCTTAGGGGTGTGCGACCTGTGCGATCGCACAGGGCGCAACACTCCAGGGGGCGCCTGCCCGGCCATTGAAAAAAAAAAGCCGGTAGTGGCACTGGCTGGGGGAGATCAAAAGATCCCCCCTCACCAGCCCTCTGCTCGGCATGCTGTGCTGGGTCCGGGGAGGGGGCGGAGCTAACCGGCTCAGTGGTGTAGCTCCGCCCCCACCCTGTGAAGCAGAGCAGCGTCTTAATGCAGGCATGGGGAGCCGAGCAGCACTTTCTATTGCTGTCTGTGGCTCCCTGTGAAGCAGACGCTGCTCTGCTTCACAGGGTGGGGGCGGAGCTACACCGCTGAGCCGGTTAGCTCCGCCCCCTCCCTTGAACCACATTTGCGGGGGGGGGAGAGAGACAACAGGGGGTGAGAGGCAGAACAGGGGGAGGGGGGTGAGAGGCAGAACAGGGGGAGGGGGGTGAGAGGCAGAACAGGGGGAGGGGGGTGAGAGGCAGAACAGGGGGAGGTGGGTGAGAGGCAGAACAGGGGGAGGGGGGTGAGAGGCAGAACAGGGGGAGGGGGGGGAGAGGCAGAACAGGGGGAGGGGGGGGGAGAGGCAGAACAGGGGGTGAGAGAAGGACAGAACGGGGTGAGAGGCAGAACAGGGGGAGGGGGGAGAGAGAGGCAGAACAGGGGGAGGGGGGAGAGAGAGGCAGAACAGGGGGAGGGGGGAGAGAGAGGCAGAACAGGGGGTGAGAGAAGGATAGAACAGGTGGTGAGAGGCAGAACAGGGGGAGGGGGGAGAGAGAGGCAGAACAGGGGGTGAGAGAAGGACAGAACAGGGGGAGGGGAGAGAGAGAGAGAGAGAGAGAACAGGGAGAAGGGGGGGAGAGAGAGAGACAGGAGGTGGGAGAGAGACAGAACAGGTGGAGGGGGGGGAGAGAGACAGACATGGCAAGGAAGAGGAAAGGGACACATACATAGTGGGGGTAAAAGACGGGGGGGGGCGCCATGGGGGAAGCCCGCACAGGGCGCCGGAACACTTAAGGCCGGCCCTGCATGTGCTTAATCCAAAATGAACAATATAACAGAAGCTGACAAGAACTGTGTCATGGTGATATGGGAAGCGTTCTCTTGCTTACTTTAACCTTTTCTTGCTTTAATGGCCAGCATGCAATATACTCCAATTTCTTATTAGTTTTACTTGAAATATTCTAACCATCAACATACTGTTGAGACTGGTGTTGTAATATAAATAAAGCCAGTCACATATGACCAGAATATAGATACTCACATGAAATTAGAAGTTAGAGCAACAGTCATGTTTCTATTTTTAATGTTTTATAGCTCCTTCATTCCGGCAAAATATTGTTGTTATATCTGATTTTAAGATATACCAAGCTGAAGTTACTTACTTGAGTTAAGTAATGGGAGCTGCAGTTTTCAATAATAAGTTATGTTTGCACATGTTCCATATGCTTTTCTTTATAGTTATCACTGACTCACAGGAATAGTTCATTTGAATTACTCTGTATTGGGGGTGTGGGGTTCAGCACCAATAGTACATTACTACAACAGGTTGTAGATTTCACAATGTATTTTTTTTTTTGTAAAAGACACCTGATTCCCTGCTCTAGTAGTTATATTACTGTTTAACTACAATGGATTACATCAGGTCTACTTGTGGCGTCTTACTTAGACGCAAGAAAAATGATGACGCATGGTGTAGTGCTGAATTGTGGCAGACCTGCTGGCATTTCCCAATAATAATAATCTTAGGCCGGTATGTTTACATGAGCAAACCATACGGTGATTTTAAAAAATGCCTGTGGCTACTCTAGTACTGGATTGTTGAGGTCAAGGACAAACGGTAAATCAATAGGAAGGACTGTAATATTGCAAAGGATTCTATTAAATAATAAGCACTTACCTAATATTTTACTTATTTAGTATTGGGCACAATTAGTTGATACCATCCCCACTGGATAAAAACACACACTTTATGTAAAATCCACGTACTTTTTTTCATGCCACATGTATATCCGCCCAGATACATATTTTTTTTATTATACAATCCTTTTTATTACTTTTTTTTTGTTTGTCTATTTGTTTTGATTTTTTTGTATTTAGTGGGTTATCACAGTCTCTCTCCCTAGGTGTTACTCTGGCTTCTGGTACAAATGACTAGCTATCACCGTTATAGGTGTTTATATGATTGAATATCCTGTGTTCAGAGGAGGTGTTAATTCTGCTCATAAACTTGTAATCAAGATGACTGTGCAGTATGACTGGCTGTGTATCTGGCCTTTCACTTGGAAAGTCTGTGCTTTAAAATTTACTTTACGCTACATAGTTTCAGTCTGATTATTACTTTTGGCTTTTTTTAAAGAAGTTTTTATTTGTAGAATTTATTTGAAAGACTGTTTTTTTCCCAATTGCTTACAGGAAATGTTCTGAATGGATAACAAACCTGACGTTAGACAGACATTCAGTGACATGAGTGATGTTAAGGAACTTGCAATCAGCCAACAGATCATAGACGTCAGTTATTTCGATTTTTTTTTTTCTTTCCGGTTCTAACTCGGTGTTTCAGCATTGTAAGAATGCCAGGGGCTCACTGTTTATTTGTTCAGGTTCATTATACATTATCCGGTTAATAGAAAATCAGCCAGTAATATTATGGGCCAGATTTATCAAGACAAAAGGTGGTATTTCAGGAAAAAGTGCTAAAAATGTAGTAGTAACCATGGAAACCAATAGAAATGTGTGACAGTTTGCTCCAAATTTAAACCCCCCCACAGATTTTGCCTTGATAAATTTGGCCCTATGTATTGTATTGTAACTATGCTGCATGACAAAGCTTACACTATCCAGTAAATGGGCTCAGTGAGGTGGATGATCAGATAATGATACCATGCCAGATTATTTACAAACTATAACAGATTTTTGGATAGTGATATGAAAAGTACAAAACATAAACATGAAGTCTACGTGCAAACCTGAAAGTCTAAATTAGTAGCAGCCAAGAATATAATTGTGCTTGAACACAATAAACACCAATCCAGAATTAAAGGTTTATTTTAGTGTGTTAGAATGTTACTTTCACACTATTCCATATTTTCGGGGTTTCAAAATTGTGCCTCTAAAATACAAATATTTGGTTATTAACACAGACTAGGTAAAATTGACACGCTGTTGTCCTTCACTGTACTAAACAACATGTGGCTAATAAACATCTATGGAGAAAGGATTTGCAGAGCGTTGCCATAAGTCGATCCACACAATGAGGTTTGTGAGCAGGCATGATGGGAAACGTCACATGATACACATTATGGATAATCAGTGAGGAGGACATGATAAGTAAAATAATTATTTTTCTCTTGGGGACTGGCTTGTCTTCTCTTGTTCATCATACCCAGTACCGTGGCCACTGTATCCTGGTGTGGGGCCTACCTGGTTGTGTGTTAGGAAATGTAAGCATTGACAGTAGGCACTCTGCCTTGCATAGACACCACCACTGGGAGAAGCCTGGTGTTGAGTCAAGTGATGGGGACAGCATAAGCAGGGCCGGATAAACGTAGGGGCAGATGGAGCTCCCCTACTTGAAAATAGGCCCAGGCCTTCACTTCCATTAAAACCTGTGCGATCAGCACTGATTACATAGAACAGGTTCGTTCAACATGCAGCCCTCCAGACACAGAGATGCGGCACGGGTGACAGTGCCACCGGTAGCCGCACCTCCGAGTGTCTCGGGTGAAAGCTCTGCCCCCTGGCAAGAGGTAAAAGCCTCGCCCCCTCTCGAGAGGTGAAAGCTCCGCCCCCTCGCAAGAGGTGAAAGCTCCGCCCATTGCAAGTGGTGAAAGCTCCACCCCCTCGCAAGAGGGTAAAGCTCTTCCCAGTAGCACTTGTTTGTTTGTGTGACTGTTTGTATACGTCTGTAATATATATGTATGTATAAATCTGTGTTGTCTCAGGTTTATATAATATTTATATCATATATCTGGTTGGTTTTATAATATCTTTATAACAAATATTAAATATGGCTAGTTTATTTAATATTTATATGATATATATATATAATATATGATATATATATATATATATATATAAATATATCATATATAATATAATATAATATTTATATAATAAAGCAGCAGGATGTGGTAATTTTTTTCCTTTAAAAAAACAAAAACCGGCTGGCTTGACTATTTGTCTCTGTGAGTGTGACTGTCTCTCTCTGTGAGTGTGACTGTCTCTCTCTGTGAGTGTGACTGTCTGTCTCTGTGAGTGTGACTGTGACAGTCTGTTTCTGTGACTCTGTCAGTGTATGTGAGTGTAACGGTCTGCGTGTGTTGTGTGTATACATGACTGTCTATGTGATAGGTGGGTGTGTGTGAGGTGTTTGTATATGTGAGGTGTGTGTGTTTGTGTGTATATGTGACGTAGGTGTGTGTGAGGTGTTTGTATATGTGAGGTAGGGTGTGTGTGTGTTTATGAATTAGGTGTATGTTTGAGTGATTGTCTGGCTCCTAAATTTTTTTGCTGGCCCCTAAAATCAAATTATATTTTTCAGTCCTGCTTTAAGGAACTTATTCATATGATCCATGTATCATACATTTATATTTATTTTGTTTATATGGTTACTTTATATTTATTTAAAAAATAGTTGTTGTGAATGTTGTATTTATTATGGTTATATTTAATTTACCTGTTTTCTTTTGTTTACAAAAAAAATAATATTTTCAATAAGTTTCTGCTATGGCACTTTAATAATAATTCAAATATTTAATTTGTGTTAAAAAAAATTGCTTTGCGTTTATTATTTATATATTTCCATAAAAAGGCCCACCAAAATCCTCAGCACCAGGCCCATAATGCTCTTAATCCAGCCATGAGCATAAGGGTTGTTCTGAGATTCAAAGTAAAGGGAGACAAATTTGGCCAATGATCCTAGACCCACCATAACTGATGACAAATATTCAATGAGACAAAATTATCAATGAGACAAGGTTCAAAAGCAAAAGCAACAAGTTGTGTTTAATCCCTCGAGCCACAAGTATGGTTGGTGACCAGGCTTTTTAAATTTTCTCATAGCCCAGTTTGATTATGGATCTAGAAAGATTTGAGCTATAGTATAAGGTATTGTAAACAATGTAAGTAAAAAAAATACCACATGCAGTATATCTACCTTTATTATATGGTTTATTTACCCAGAGGCTTCACGTAATCTGTAAAACAAACACTTTAAATTGCATTAGATTTGAATGACTTTAAGCTCAAGGTAAATTCAGACTTCATCGCCACCAGTGTCTGTCGGATGTCATAGTTTCGCACAATTACAACATGGTGAACATTTGTTTAATTCTGTCAATAAATGATGATGATGATGATATGAATGATTATTCCAATCCCCCAGTGTTTTTTCATGGAAATAGTAAGGGATTAAATGGGTTTCAAGGTACCAGAATGGAGAAATATTTCACAGTTAAGGCAGCGATGATGAGAAAATGATCTTCTGGATTTATTACAGCAAATGTGCAAAGGAGAACAGGACTAAGTGTCTGGCGCGTTTCGAGCCTTGAATTACCTTTCCATGTCGTAAGACTATGGGCTTTAATCATGAAAGAGGGAACTGCCGGGAACTCTTTGGCCATAATTTTGCAGTTCCTTTCTCAATTCCCTGCAATCCCCTTCATGAACAAAGCCCATGGTATATAATTGATTTGCTATTTTCAGGACTATTAAAAAAAACATTTAAATAGAACATCATTTATCAGATCTGCGATATGCATGTTCTGTAGATATCTATAAGACACGATCTCTGCTGTTTATATTCAATCTCCTGAGTTGCTACAATTATTGCCATTTTCTTGCAGCTTAGGTTTTGCTTTGTAAAATGAGTTGACTAATGCTTTGCATTCGGCAGGTCTCCTCTTCCTGTAGGTGGCTATTTTTGTTTTCGAATTGACCCTAGAACTATAAAATCTCCCGAGCCGTAATGTAAATACAAGCACATCTGAAACCTCAAGCTTTCAATCCTATGCAAACACGTCAAGCTCATGTTGTGTTAGCAGAATTCTTATAATCACTGGTACAAAGTTTCTTTCGGTTAAAGTAATTGTTTGACATTACAGTCAATATATCATTACTAGTTTGTATGGTGTTTAAAGGGACTGTCTAGTGCCCAAAATGCATTTTCCAAATATTAATGCATATTAATGTGCTTTCAAAGTACTTTAAAATGCATGTTTTACATTTTGCATTGCTTAAAATATAAAATACTTACAGCTAGATGAGATTGTGAAATTACAGCAGTTTTCCAAACCAGGACTGCCTACACTAGCTGAGTAAAATGAATGGAATAACCTGTCTCTCTAGTGATGTCATCAGACAATGTGTTGCACTGTTAAGAGATCCTACAGTGTACAAGAGCGAGGTCCACATGATGTATTTAGTTGGAAGAGCACAGGAAGTGACTAAATTTAACAACATTTTATATTCTCAGTGTCTATACAATCAGTGTTGCCGCACCTGCAATAAACATGCAGAGCAATAACTAGGGAGGGCTTGAGTCAAATATTAAAACTGTGATTTATGCAGAATGCGTGCATCAAAACACACTGTGAAAAAAGCCTGTGCACTATACAAGCAGTAATCTTCATCTTGCACCAAATTGATTTTGGGGACTAGACTGTCCCTTTAACATTTTAACCACTTAGTGCATTTGGACATTCATTGCCATCCTAACAGATATGGTCCAAATGACCATGAAGATGGCAATCAAAAGATCCTCCAAACAGCAGCTCATGGCAGCCCCCAGTTATGTGCTGTGCTCCGGATCACCTAGAACTTCTTGATCCAAGGAGAAATATGATTGCCTTTTGGAGTCAAGAAGCAATCCCCCCCCCCCCCCCCCCCAAAATTAAAAATAGAGGGGGAGGCATGATAATAGAGGGGAGTGGAGGGAATGATAGGTACAATGGTTGAACTTAACTCCTTAGTGACATTACTTTTTTGGCTTGTCCGACGCTTGGTGACATGGGCTGTTTTAACATTTCTGAGGTGTTTGTGTTTTGCTGTAATTTATTTCTGTCTCATTTAGTGTACCAGCACAAACTATATATCGTTTTTATCGTTATAAGAAGGGCTTTCTTTTGATACCATTATTTTGATAATAGCATATAATTTGATGTAAATAAAATAATAAAATATGGCAAAAAAAATTCACATACATTGTACCTCCATTTTCAGAAAAATTGTGTTTTTGGGTGCCACTTTTCAGCGTAAATTTTTCACTTTGGGGCTCGGGCCACAGAATGCATTCTATAAGTCAGAATTCTGATCATAAACTTGCATTGAATGGGAGGGTAATGTAACTATTACATCATAATAGGGCAGAGTTATGATCTTGTTTGATCAGGTTAATCTCCTCTCTTTGTGTTGGATGGCAGGTAAACAAAAAAGTTGTACACAGCCACCTAGTCCTGCCCACTGTGATACACAGGAGCCAGTAAGAGAGCAGAGGAGTATCTTATGACATTATAATGCAGGCTTTGGCTACAGTTGTAAAGTAAAACTGCCTGGAAGATTTTGGATGATGTTGCATCATGGGAAATATTCACAAAATGGAGCCAGGAGTTAAACACCTAATTTTATTTTTCATTTTATATGCAATTACTTCAAACATCTAAAAACAGTGGCAAATGATTTATATACAGGGAGTGCAGAATTATTAGGCAAATGAGTATTTTGACCACATCATCCTCTTTATGCATGTTGTCTTACTCCAAGCTGTATAGGCTCGAAAGCCTACTACCAATTAAGCATATTAGGTGATGTGCATCTCTGTAATGAGAAGGGGTGTGGTCTAATGACATCAACACCCTATATCAGGTGTGCATAATTATTAGGCAACTTCCTTTCCTTTGGCAAAATGGGTCAAAAGAAGGACTTGACAGGCTCAGAAAAGTCAAAAATAGTGAGATATCTTGCAGAGGGATGCAGCACTCTTAAAATTGCAAAGCTTCTGAAGCGTGATCATCGAACAATCAAGCGTTTCATTCAAAATAGTCAACAGGGTCGCAAGAAGCGTGTGGAAAAACCAAGGAGCAAAATAACTGCCCATGAACTGAGAAAAGTCAAGCGTGCAGCTGCCACGATGCCACTTGCCACCAGTTTGGCCATATTTCAGAGCTGCAACATCACTGGAGTGCCCAAAAGCACAAGGTGTGCAATACTCAGAGACATGGCCAAGGTAAGAAAGGCTGAAAGACGACCACCACTGAACAAGACACACAAGCTGAAACGTCAAGACTGGGCCAAGAAATATCTCAAGACTGATTTTTCTAAGGTTTTATGTACTGATGAAATGAGAGTGAGTCTTGATGGGCCAGATGGATGGGCCCGTGGCTGGATTGGTAAAGGGCAGAGAGCTCCAGTCCGACTCAGACGCCAGCAAGGTGGAGGTGGAGTACTGGTTTGGGCTGGTATCATCAAAGATGAGCTTGTGGGGCCTTTTCGGGTTGAGGATGGAGTCAAGCTCAACTCCCAGTCCTACTGCCAGTTCCTGGAAGACACCTTCTTCAACCAGTGGTACAGGAAGAAGTCTGCATCCTTCAAGAAAAACATGATTTTCATGCAGGACAATGCTCCATCACATGCGTCCAAGTACTCCACAGCGTGGCTGGCAAGAAAGGGTATAAAAGAAGAAAATCTAATGACATGGCCTCCTTGTTCACCTGATCTGAACCCCATTGAGAACCTGTGGTCCATCATCAAATGTGAGATTTACAAGGAGGGAAAACAGTACACCTCTCTGAACAGTGTCTGGGAGGCTGTGGTTGCTGCTGCACGCAATGTTTATGGTGAACAGATCAAAACACTGACAGAATCCATGGATGGCAGGCTTTTGAGTGTCCTTGCAAAGAAAGGTGGCTATATTGGTCACTGATTTGTTTTTGTTTTGTTTTTGAATGTCAGAAATGTATATTTGTGAATGTTGAGATGTTATATTGGTTTCACTGGTAAAAATAAATAATTGAAATGGGTATATATTTGTGTTTTGTTAAGTTGCCTAATAATTATGCACAGTAATAGTCACCTGCACACACAGATATCCCCCTAAAATAGCTAAAACTAAAAACAAACTAAAAACTACTTCCAAAAATATTCAGCTTTGATATTAATTAGTTTTTTGGGTTCATTGAGAACATGGTTGTTGTTCAATAATAAAATTAAACCTCAAAAATACAACTTGTCTAATAATTCTGCACTCCCTGTATGTGTTTGTTTTAAATGACCACGTTATCTAGTTACATCTTATGTAAGCAGTAGTGTCCCTTTAAATGATTACCTCAACTATTAAATTGTTTTTATCAGGAATAACACATTTGGCTAAACTTCACACAAATTTCTACTAAAAGCGAACTGATAATTTAATTGTAAGTGAACATATAAAATCAGTGATTAATAGCATAGTTAGCAAGATAGGTGAGTTGGAGAATGTTCTGAGACCTGTTATTGAAAATGATTAAAGCCTGATTTTTTGCAGTAATGTTTATATAACACAGAGGCTTAACTAGAAACCACCGGGCCCCGGTGCAAAAATTGCCTGGGGCCCCCCGACCCCACCATGCAACTCCACCCCAGAAATGCCACTTACATGCCTCCCAACTGTTCGCTTTGTGCCTTGCCTTGTCTTATATCTAGGATAGCCTTATCCCTATCCCATGCATGCTTAAACTGTTTTACTGTATTAACCTCTACCACTTCTGCTGGCAAACTATTCCATGCATCCACTACCCTCTTTGTAAAGTAATATTTTCATTAGTCCCTGACCCTATCTTATATCTAGGATAGCTTTATGCCTATCCCATGCAGGGCCGGCCTTAAGTGTTCCGGTGCCCTGTGCGGGCTTCCGCCGTGGCGCCCCCCCCCCCCCGTCTCTTTCGCCCCCCTATGTTTGTGTCTCTCTCCCTTCCCATGTTTGTCCCTTTCCTCTTCCTTGCCATGTCTGTCTCTCTCTCTCTCCCTCTGTTCTGTCTCTTTCCCCCCGTCCCCTGTTCTGTCTCTCTCCCCCCGTCCCCTGTTCTGTCTCTCTCCCCCCGTCCCCTGTTCTGTCTCTCTCCCCCCGTCCCCTGTTCTGTCTCTCTCCCCCCCGTCCCCTGTTCTGTCTCTCTCCCCCCCGTCCCCTGTTCTGTCTCTCTCCCCCCCCCCGTCCCCTGTTCTGTCTCTCTCCCCCCCGTCCCCTGTTCTGTCTCTCTCCCCCCGTCCCCTGTTCTGTCTCTCTCCCCGTCCCCTGTTCTGTCTCTCTCCCCGTCCCCTGTTCTGTCTCTCTCTCTCCCCCAGTTCTGTCTCTACCCCCTGCCCCTTTTCTGTCTGTCTCTCTCCCACCCCTCCCCTGTTCTGTCTCTCCCCCCTCCCCCTGTTCTCTCTCTCTAGCCCTGTTCTCTCTCTCCCCCCTCCCCCTGTTCTCTCTCTCTCTCCCCCTGCCCCTGTTCTGTCTCTCCCCCCTGCCCCTGTTCTGTCTCTCCCCCCTGCCCCTGTTCTGTCTGTCTCTCTCTCCCCTCCCCCTGTTCTGTCTCTCCCCAATAACCCCTGTTCTGTCTGTCTCTCTCTCCCCTCCCCCTGTTCTGTCTCTCCCCCCTAACCCCTGTTCTGTCTGTCTCTCTCTCCCCTCCCCCTGTTCTGTCTGTCTCTCTCCCCCCTAACCCCTGTTCTGTCTCTCTCCCCCCCCCCTCCCTTACCTTTGCCTGAAAAGGTGGATCCAGGGAGGGGGCGGAGCTAAACGGCACAGCGGTGTAGCTCCGCCCCCACCCCGGGAAGCAGAGCACAGTCTGCATTACGGGGAGCCATGGGCAGCAAGAGAAGGTGCTGCTCGGGCTCCCCATGCTTAATGCAAGCATGGGGAGCCAAGCAGCACTATCTCATGCTGCCCGGGGCTCCCCGTGAAGCAGGCTCTGCTCTGCTTCCCGGGGTGGGGGCGGAGCTACACCGCTGTGCCGGTTAGCTCCGCCCCCTCCCCCCCGTACCAAGCACAGAATGCCGAGCAGAGGGCTGGTGAGGGGGGATCTTTTGATCTCCCCCAGCCAGTGCCACTACCGGCTTTTTTTTTAACTTTTTTTTTCCTATCTACCGGCCGGGCGGGCGCCCCCTGGGGTGTTGCGCCCTGTGCGCTCGCACAGGTCGCACACCCCTAAGGCCGGCCCTGATCCCATGCATGCTTAAACTCCTTCACTATATTAACCTCTACCACTTCTACTGGAAGACTATTCCAAACATCCACTACCCTCTCAGTAAAGTAATACAAAGTTTCTGACCTCCACTGTATTAACCTCTACCATTTCTGCTGGAAGGCTACTCCATGCATCCACTACCCTCTTAGAAAGTAATACTTCCATTAATCCCTGACCTCATCTTATATCTAGAATAGCCTTATGCTTACACTCCTTTACTGTGTTAACCTCTACAACTTCTACTGGAAGACTATTCCACGCATCCACTACCCTCTCAGTAAAGTAATACTTTCATTAGTCCCTGGCCTTATCTTATATCAAAGATAGCCTTATGCTTATCCCATGCATGCTTAAACTCAGGGGCGTCAATAAGGTTGGTGTCACCAGGTGTGGAAACTCATGGTGTCTCCCCCCTGGATTTCCTCCAATACAATGCCAAACAGATTCCTTAGTAATGCCAGTTAGATGGCCTATTAACTATGCCACACAGAGGAGCCCCATAACTATGCCACACACAGGAGCCCCATAAATTATGCCACACCAGAGCCCCATAAATTATGCCACATCAGAGCCCCACTATTTATGCCTCACCTCTGCCCAATTAATTATGCCACACACACACAGGTGCCCCATAATTATGCCACACACAGGTGCCCCATAATTATGCCACACACACACAGGTGCCCCATAATTATGCCACACATAAGAGTTCCTTAATTACGCCACACAAAAGAGTGCCTTAATTATGCCACACACAAGCGCCCCATAATTATGCACACATGGGACCGCCATTAATTATGCAACACACAGGAGACCCACGAGGTGACAATTGTACAATTATAAATCAATACATATCTATACATACAGACATCTCTCTCTCTCTCTCTCTCTCTCTCTCTCTCTCTAAAAGCCAATTTGCCCAATTATATGCCAGTATCATTTTGTCATTAATAAGCCACAGCCAATTTGCCATTAATATGCCAGTATTATTGTGCCTGATGCCAATACCATTGTGCCATTAAGATGCCAGTATTATTGTGCCATTCATATGCCAGTAATACAGGGAGTGCAGAATTATTAGGCAAGTTGTATTTTTGAGGATTAATTTTATTATTGAACAACAACCATGTTCTCAATGAACCCAAAAAACTCATTAATATCAAAGCTGGATATTTTTGGAAGTGGATGCAGACTTCTTCCTGTACCACTGCTTGAAGAAGGTGTCTTCCAGGAACTGGCAGTAGGACTGGGAGGTGAGCTTGACTCCATCCTCAACCCGAAAAGGCCCCACAAGCTCATCTTTGATGATACCAGCCCAAACCAGTACTCCACCTCCACCTTGCTGGCGTCTGAGTCGGACTAGAGCTCTCTGCACTTTACCAATCCAGCCACGGGCCCATCCATCTGGCCCATCAAGACTCACTCTCATTTCATCAGTCCATAAAACCTTAGAAAAATCAGTCTTGAGATATTTCTTGGCCCAGTCTTGACGTTTCAGCTTGTGTGTCTTGTTCAGTGGTGGTCGTCTTTCAGCCTTTCTTACCTTGGCCATGTCTCTGAGTATTGCACACCTTGTGCTTTTGGGCACTCCAGTGATGTTGCAGCTCTGAAATATGGCCAAACTGGTGGCAAGTGGCATCGTGGCAGCTGCACGCTTGACTTTTCTCAGTTCATGGGCAGTTATTTTGCGCCTTGGTTTTTCCACACGCTTCTTGCGACCCTGTTGACTATTTTGAAGGAAACGCTTGATTGTTCGATGATCACGCTTCAGAAGCTTTGCAATTTTAAGAGTGCTGCATCCCTCTTCAAGATATCTCACTATTTTTGACTTTCCTGAGCCTGTCAAGTCCTTCTTTTGACCCATTTTGCCAAAGGAAAGGAAGTTGCCTAATAATTATGCACACCTGATATAGGGTGTTGATGTCATTAGACCACACCCCTTCTCATTACAGAGATGCACATCACCTAATATGCTTAATTGGTAGTAGGCTTTCGAGCCTATACAGCTTGGAGTAAGACAACATGCATAAAGAGGATGATGTGGTCAAAATACTCATTTGCCTAATAATTCTGCACTCCCTGTATTGTGCGATTCAGATACCAGTAATATTGTGCCACTCAAATACCAGTAATATTGTGCCATTCAGATACCAGGAATATTGTGCCTTTCAAATACCAGTAATATTGTGCCGTTCAAATACCAGTAATATTGTGCCATTCAAATGAAAGTAATATTGTGCCATTCAGATGCCAGAAATATTGTGCCATTCAGAGCCCAGTAATATTGTGCCATTCAGAGCCCAGTAATATTGTGCCATTCAGATACCAGTAATATTGTGCCATTCAGAGCCCAGTAATATTCTGCCATTCAGAGCCCAGTAATATTCTGCCACTCAGAGCCCAGTAATATTGTGCCACTCTGAGCCCAGTAATACTGTGCCATTCAGAGCCCAGTAATATTATGCCATTCAGAGCCCAGTAATATTGTGCCAGTCAGATACCAGTAATATTGTGCCATTCATATGCCAGTAATATTGTGCGATTCAGATACCAGTAATATTGTGCCATTCAAATACCAGTAATATTGTGCCAGTCAGAGCCCAGTAATATAGTGCCAGTCAGATACCAGGAATATTGTGCCTTTCAAATACCAGTAATATTGTGCCGTTCAAATACCAGTAATATTGTGCCATTCAGATGCCAGGAATATTGTGCCATTCAGATGCCAGGAATATTGTGCCATTCAGAGCCCAGTAATATTGTGCCATTAAGAGCCCAGTAATATTGTGCCATTCAGATACCAGTAATATTGTGCCATTCAGAGCCCAGTAATATTCTGCCATTCAGAGCCCAGTAATATTGTGCCACTCAGAGCCCAGTAATATTGTGCCACTCAGAGCCCAGTAATATTGTGCTATTCAGAGCCCAGTAATATTATGCCATTCAGAGCCCAGTAATATTGTGCCAGTCAGATACCAGTAATATTGTGCCAGTCAGATACCAGTAATATTGTGCCATTCAGATACCAGTAATGTTGTGCCACTCAGAGCCCAGTAATATTGTGCCAGTCAGATACCAGGAATATTGTGCCACTCAGAGCCCAGTAATATTGTGCCAGTCAGATACCAGGAATATTGTGCCATTCAGAGCCCAGTATTATTGAGCCAGTCAGAGCCCAGTAATATTGTGCCAGTCAGATACCAGTAATATTGTGCCAGTCAGAGCCCAGTAATATTGTGCCAGTCAGAGCCCAGTAATATTGTGCCAGTCAGATACCAGGAATATTGTGTCAGTCAGATACCAGTAATATTGTGCCACTCAGAGCCCAGTAATATTGTGCCAGTCAGATACCAGTAATATTGTGCCATTCAGATACCAGTAATATTGTGCCAGTCAGAGCCCTGTAATATTGTGCCAGTCAGATACCAGTAATATTGTGCCATTCCAGTGCTCGTTTTCTTCCACCCTTCTCCCCCCTTCCCCATCACTTACCGCCTGACTGCTGCTCTATGTAACGTCACACCCGGTCGCGGTGATTTTTTTTTCTTTTTTCCGGCAGCCGAATCAAGCGGATGTGGCTGCCAGAAAAACAAAAAAGTTAAGCAGCGCAGTGCGCTGGAGGTGTCACCCGGTGCGGTCCGCACTTCCCGCTCGCCCCTCGGGATGCCACTGCTTAAACTCCTTCATATATTAACCTCTCATCCACCAAGTAATATTACTTTTCTGGACACAAAATAAAAGTTAAAATATTTCCAGCCTTTTCAAAAGATTGAGTTGGACCCCAAATATATGTTTATAATTAGCTGCATGTATACTTATATGAACTTTTTAATATTATATTCAACTATTTTCATATGTAATGAAAATGTTATTGAAAAATTGTTAATTTCTTATTTTTATTACCTCTGCACCCACATTGCACATAAAGGTCTTAACACAGCACTATACAGTACCCACAGCACTTGGCTTGTACTCATTTTGCACCCACACGATTTGGCATGCTGCAGTATAAATTTGCCCGCCAGAACATACCACAGTGTCACTTTGTCCCACTGAACTTCCCCTGCAGAACATGCCACAGTGTCACTTTCCCCCATAGTACATGTTATTTTGCCCCACAGAATATGCTACAGTATCACTTTGGCCACAGCCAATTTGCCCATTATGCCACGATTAGACTGCCCATTAATATGCCACAGCTAGACATTCAGATTGCCAATTAATCTGCCACAGCCTTTTTCCCCATTAATATGCCACTATTAGCCTGCCCATTAATATGCCACAGCCAGCTTGCCAATTTTCCCATTAACCTGCCAGTCATATTTCGCCCATTTACCAGTTATTTTTCCCATTTGCCAGTGTTATTTTGCCCATAATTTGCCAGTTATTTTGCCCATTTACCAGTTATTTGCCCGTATTATTTTGCCCATTTGCCAGTGTTATTTTGCCCATTTGTCAGTGTTATTTGCCCATTTGCCAGTAATGTGCCCATTTGCCAGTGTTATTTGCCCATTTGCCAGTGTTAATTTGCCTGTGTTATTTTGCCCAGTTGCCAGTGTTAATTTGCCCATTTGCCAGTATTATTTTCCCATTTGCCAGTTATGTGCCCATTTGCCAGTTAATGGGCAGGTATATGCTTATTTGCCAGTTATGTGCCCATTTGCCAGTTATTTGCCAGTTATGTGCCCATTTGCCAGTTATGTGCCCATTTGCTAGTGTTATTTTCCCATTATGTGCCACGTATGTGCCCATTTGCCACTTATGTGCCCATTATGTGCCCATTTGTCTCTTATGTGCCCATTATGTGCCCATCCCCCCCCCCCCCGTACTTACCTGGATGCTGCTCGTCCGTCTCTGCAGAAATGTCCGCACGAGTTCGTGAATGTTCACAAATGTTCGCGCGTGCAGGAAATACAGCCACCGGAAGTGACGTTTCCGGTGGCTGTGACGAAAAGCCGGGTCTGATGAATGCGGATCTCACGGCTGCTGGCCGATAGTGACTGTCTCTGTGTGAGACAGTCACACAGGCAGTGGGGGCCCACGGGGCAGCTACTTTGGGCCCCCAGGTATGAATGGGCCCTGGGCAGCTGCCCCGTTTGCCCGCACATTTTTTTTTACATTTTTTTTTTTTGTGCAGGGGTCGCAGGGTGGCCGGGCCCCTGGAGTGATGGTAGGTATGCCACTGTTCTAACATGATTTCATATTTAACATAGATCAGAGGATATCCTCGTCTGGGAGTGGAGATTCACCATTAAATAGGGGTACCTTGTTATATCTTATTCTTACATGAACATGTAGTGTAACAGTAAGGCAAAAATGCACATACAGTAGATAGATGTCTCAAATTCCATAACAAGATTACGCATGTTCTTCACAGCTGAATGAGGACCTCAAACAACTTATAGAAACATTTTTAAACTATATCTTTCCATCTCTATTATTCCTTCACCAACCATAAAAATTGGCTCAGAATCAAGTCGGTTACACTGAATTTAAAATAATCCCAGAGATATGTTATAGTCTGATTGTTGATCTGCTACCCGCATTTTTCTTAAAAATCATCACCCGTAAAAGAATAATACGGTACTTAAATGAAAGGAAGAGATGATGAGATTAGGTATAGACTAAATACATTTTTATTTTGCATTAACTCTTTAGCACTTAAGGACTTCAAATTATATGAATATATTGATATACAGAAATCTATATATAAACTTCATATAGACTGATCTCAGTGGTTGTAGCATTGGCCCACCTTGCTCTTCAAACGTTCTGCCCAAACACACACACACACACATAAATATATATATATATACACAAAATATCTACAACACTTGCACACAGTCCAGTTGTTCAGTAATGTTTGGGTGCAATACTCTGCCAAATGCATATATGATAAACAATTAATGAAGAACAGTTGATTTAGGAGATTGGATTACACTATATTTAATGCTGGTCAAGGCCTCTCTGTGGGGATTCTTCTTCCTTGACTGGGAGGGAATGGAAAGAATAGACAGATCCAAGCATTTTATAGCACTGTCTAGAGCAGATGTCTGTTAGCATACCTATATTTGCATACATAAATTATCAAAGCTGGTAGAACTTATTTTTTATATTACAGTAGTTCAAACTATTTCAACCAATTACATGATCTTCCAATCGAATCCAGGGATTTGGTGCAGGCTACAACGGGTACAGGAAATGGGATATTTATTAATGTGTACATTATATTGTTTGCTTGCTTTTAGATTGTGAAAAGTGTCCAAGTCTGAAAAAAACTGTAACAATATTTACTTTGAAATTTGCATGTTGTTTTAAGACTGTGTACTGGACATGTGCAAAACGAAAATTTTCGTTTTGTTTTCGTTCATTCGGACGAAAATGATATTTATTTAGTCTAAAACGAATTTCGTTCATTACTACATTAGTTTTGGACGAAATTCGTTCATTATTTTTGTTTCGTTACATTCGTTTGTACGAATCAATTGACCTAATAGTATTCCATAAACCGAAAGTCTATAAACCGAACATTCGGTTTATAGACTTTCGTCATTTAAAATGCATGTAATAGTACTATTGGCTTTCTATAAACAGAAACAGAGTCTCCATTCATTATGAATGGGGACTCTGTTTCTGTTTATAGAAAACCAATAGTACTATTACATGTATTCCAAATGACGAAAGTCTATAAACCGAACGTTCGGTTTATAGAATAGCAATAGGATTACATGTATTCCATAAGCCGAAAGTCTATAAACCGAACGACCTTCGGTTTATAGACTTTCGTCATTTGGAATACATGTAATAGTACTATTGGCTTTCAATAAACAGAAACAGAGTCTCCATTCATAATGAATGGGGACTCTGTTTCTGTTTCTAGAAAACCAATAGTACTATTACATGTATTCCAAATGACGAAAGTCTATAAACCGAACGTTCGGTTTATAGACTTTCGGTTTATAGAATACATGTAATTCTATGTATTCTATAAGCCGAAAGTCTATAAACCGAAGGTCGTTCTGTTTATAGACTTTCGGCTTATAGAATACATAGAATGACATGTATTCCATAAACCGAAAGTCTATAAACCGAACGACCTTCGGTTTATAGACTTTCGGCTTATAGAATACATGTAATACTATAGGCTTTCTATAAACCGAATCAGAGTCCCCATTCATAAGAAATTCTTATGAATGGGGACTCTAGTTCGGTTTATAGAAAGCCAATAGTATTACATGCATTCCATAAACAGAAAGTCGTTCATTATGTCGGTTTATGGAATGTATATGTAATGCTATTGGTATTCTATAAACCGACTCTATTTGGGTTTATAGAATGCCAAAAGCACGAATGGACGAATGATTTTCGTTTATTAACCATTCGTTCATTCGTCTTTCGTTAGTTTAGCATTTTCGTTATTCATTTTTCGGACGAATGGACAAAAATGCTATTTACGGACGAAAATGTATTCGTCCGAAAACGAATGCACATGTCTACTGTGTACTTGCTGTAAACTATTTTATGGTCAAGCAGGAAAGTCTGCTAGCTACAATATGGTTTAGTCACAAATTAATTCAGATCATATTAAAATAACAATGACAAATAATGATGTGCTGCTTGGTTTCTTGACTGCAATTAGGCCATAACGGATTTTGTGTGACTTATCCCTGTGCAGGTGACCTGTGCATACTACATGTTATACATATTTACACATCATGAAGTGATAACGAGTTGCATGCCCTATCGTTTGTTATTGGACCATGATAGCAGGAACTAACAAATTACATCAATTTGGTAATCAACATTAAAAGAGAACATGTAGGACTGAACAGGAATAAGAATATTAGAACAGATGACTTAGGGGCCTATTCAATAAAGAAAGGATTGCAGGGAATATCAAACGTTTGGAAAAATTGGCCACTTCAGCTGAATGGGAGAATTTCAGGCACATTTTGCCCTTAAGTTTGCAAATTCCCTGCTGTTCCCTGCAATTTCATCTAGTAGACCATCTAGTCTCAGCGTGTGAAGGTAACTGATTAGAAGCAGATCTCTTAAGTTGTTGTATTTCCAGTCCTTGTGAAGCACAACTAGTGTCCAATATAACCCATTCCTGCTGACAACCATCAGATGATATGAACGCTATCCCTTCTGATTCTGCTACCTTCCTGTAAGGAATCTTTTGTCCTGATAACATTATTATAACCAGCATTACAGTGTCCCAGTGCACAAAGTAAGGTCCATAAAGACATGGTTGGATGAGTTTGGTGTGGAAGAACTTGTCTGGCCCACACAGAGCCCTGACCTGACCATCAAACACCTTTGGGATGAATGGGAATGCAGATTGTGAGCTTGGCCTTCTCGTCTAACATCAGTGCCTGACCTCACAAATGCTCTACTGGATCATTGGGCAAAATTCCTGCAGAAACATTCCAAATCTTATGCAAAGCCTTCTCAGAAGAGTGGAAGCTCTTATAGCTGCAACGGGAGTACCAATTACATGTTAATGTGTAATGCCCTTATGTAATGGAAATATGCAAATATCCTTGTTTACCTGTATACAGGTATATTTGTTCCATACAGGGATATACCCTTTGTGGGCCAGGGATATGGTAATTGATTTTCACTGCCCAGTCATACAGATTTTTACAGATGTTTGGGTAATTTTTGATCATTGTAATTCTCTGCATTCAAAGTATAAGCAATTTTAAGGTTAACAGAGTCCTTTTAATGTTGAATTATTAACAATTCCAATGTATTAACATTTTGAGTAAAAGGCAAAGAAAATAAATCTATTCCTTTCTTTTTTTTTATAGTTGGCTAATAGAACCTATACTAATGTATCACTGGTTGGCTGATGTCGAGAAAGTCTAATAAAACACATAACTGTGACTAATAGGGCTAAGCCTTTACAGGCAGTGGGGATATGTCTCCTATGGTAGACATCACAGGCCTCCTGTTCTAATATTTCAGCTTGTCAGCAGAAGGAAAACAGCTGTCATGGCGACTGAAATCATCAAGTCAATCCTTAGCAATAAAGTGGTTAATCGTTCAATCCCATACAGCAGCAAGTCTTACTGAATAATAACTATTTCATATTACACACTAGATGTGTTCATCAGCTACTGTACAGGGAAAATTAGTTTGGTTCCCTGGTTTATCTGGACTACTCCCCATTAAGTTCAGATTACTATGTTGATCTGATTAGAAATTGGATATATTGCCAAGTTTGTCATGGAAATACAGGAAGCAGAGATAAAATCATTTCATAATAGTAGTAAGTCTTCTTCCATGACTGTGGGCACAAGAGTTTGGTCTCATGTAGTACTTTGTACCATTATCTTTAATGAGCACAAGTTTGCTCTAGTACTTTAGTGCTATGCAGAGGGTCTGCTTCTTGGACCAGGATTTATGTCATCAGATAACAGCTTATGTAATATCCCCATAACTCACACAGAACCATAGAGATGAACATGAAGAAGAGAAGCAGCAATATTAAATGTCTTTAATGACACATAAAATATCCACTTACATCAAATACAGAGCAACACTGCCCAGGAAGCAATTGAGTTTCAACTGAATAGCAGTGGGATGACATCAGTTGCATTTCTCCCAGTGGAAGGCTTCTTCAGAGTACCTGTCGCCTCTTTCCCTTTGTGTTCTCAAGCTGGTGAATACATTGTCCAATCAGCCTTGGAGGAGCTGCTGTGGTGTGACTTTCTTTTATTTTTACCTGGGGAGCTTGATTGGCTGAGAGTTCAGAAGCCTCCCATGATTGGCTAAGACCTCTTTCACACAAGGAGCTCAAAGCACAGAGATGCCTGCAGGCAGCAGATAAGTTATACAGTGTGTGTGTGTGTATGTCAGTGTAAGTGAGTGTGTGTGTGTGTGTGTATGTCAGTGTGAGTGAGAGTGTGTGTATGTCAGTGTGAGTGAGTGTGTGTGTATGTCAGTGTGAGTGAATGTGTATGTCAGTGTGAGTGAGAGTGTGTGTATGTCAGTGTGAGTGAGTGTGTATATCAGTGTGATTGTGTGTGAGTGTGTGTGTATGGCAGTGTGAGTGAGAGTGTATATGTCAGTGTGAGTGAAAGTGTGTGTATGTCAGTGTGAGTGTGTGTATGTCAGTGTGAGTGTGTGTGTGTCAGTGTGAGTGGCTGTGAGTGACAGACTGTCTGTACATGTGTGTGAGGGAGTGTGTGGATAAAGGGGTTAACTTCTTTGACACTTCCTATATCAGTCTGGCCACCCAAGGGGTTAACTCCTCTGACACTGCCTCTGTCTAGCCACCGAAAGGGGTTAACAACTCTGACACTGGCTAGATCTGTCTAGCAACCCAAGGGGTTAACTCCTTTGACACTGCCTAGATCGGTCTAGCCACACAAGGGGTTAACTCCTCTAATACTGCCTATATCTGTCTAGCTACCAAGGGGTTAACTCATCTGACATTGCCTAGATCTGTCTAGCCACCCAAGGGGTTAACTCCTCGGACACTGCCTATATCTGGCTAGCCATCCAGGGGTTAACTCATCTGACACTGTCTATATATGTCAAGCAATCCAGGGGTTAACTGCTCTGACACTGACTATATCTTTCTGGATTTTGTTACAGGTCACTGGTCACATTAGTTTATCAATTAATATGTGACATCCAGCGGATGCGGACCACGACTTTTAGTCACATATTAATTGATAAACTATCGGGGGGGGGGGGCATAATTTTTTTCAGTAAGGGGCCCTGAAATTTCTGATGGCGGCCCTGATAACAGTGTATAAAATTATATATGTTACTGTATGTATATATACGTAGAGCTCCCTCCACTAATATTGGCAACCTTGGTAAACATGAGCAAAGAATACTCTGAAAAATGTTCTTTATTGTTTAAACTTTTGATCTGTTCTTCAACAAAATACACAAAAATACCCTGCTCTCATGAATATAAAACAACTGCAAACAAAACACAGGTTTATCCAGGTTTATCCAAAAATAAAAAGTGGGGAGAATATTTTGCCCCCTTCTTTCCCCGTGGAAAAAAACGACCATGCCTATAGATTGCTTCTGACCAATATTTGTCCCTCTCCAAGAACATTCTGTATTTAGTTTGTGGTTGCCCATTGGAATAATATAATGATCCAGCTCTCCCTGGTTCAAATATGATCAAAGAAAATTTTACTTCAGTCAGTTATAAGTAGATGACTTACCATTACCTATTTATTCTTAAAATAAATTTGAACCAGAAGAAACACAATTAAAGCTTTTTTATAAACTCAGATTTTGGTACAAACAATAAGTGCCATTCATCATGTAGAACATTTGCAAACTATGCATAGCTGCTGTATACAGGGAATTTATAACAAGAATTTGAAATGTGATATGAAATATCTTCTTCCATAATCTCATCTTCTCTAGTATCTAGATTGTATGTACTTATGACATGTCATTGATGAGACTGATCTTGGCAGATATATGAATAGCCTAATGAAGAAAACATTTTTTTTGCATTACATTAAAGTATATGAATGCTCTTACAAGTGTAATGAATTAAGAACAAGTAGTTACACTGAAAAATACGTGTATCGTTAGTTGCTGTTGAGAACTATGTGGAGTTATATGGCTCTAAGTGATAGAATTTTAAGTGGAAAGAATGATGCAAATAGGGCATATAACCTAAATGTTCTTAGTCCCCTATAGAGTATAGAGACTGTCAACATTCTTTGGCCACTTTTTGGTGTTTTACATTGTTCCAGGGTTACTTAAGCCAATTCAGTAACTCCGAAAATAGGAACAACAGAACAATTTGTGTAAGTATGCTCGAAAACTCAAGCAGAATTATGCTTAACAATCGCTGAATACCCAGAACAGTGCACTAAAAGAGGTTATGCGAGCTTGTCAACATAAGCTTAAGATAGCATTTAAGACTGACCTCAACAGAATTATGCTTTGGAACCTAAAGACCCATGCATACTTTCAAGCTTCCTTTTAGGACTGATGAGTTGAACAAATTGAAAGTAGAGCCATGAGTACTTTAAAAAGCCAGAAATTAGAGGTACCAAGCTTATTTTTTCATAAATTATTTTCAACAATGAGGTTAAGAGCCTTTACACCTCTTTTGTATAAAAATTATTTGGCGGACCATCACACTACAGATGTAATAGAACTTAAGTACAATTGCGTTGGTTGTGTTACATGTATGTTATTAGAATTATTTTACGACAGTGTTTTAATTGTTTTAACCTTTTATTAAATACTTGTTTCTGCATATTCATGTTTTAAAATATGTGTTGTTAAGGTCCCAGGAATAAGCACTTAAACTATCGCAGGGGGGAAAATACACTTCTCAGTCACCTTTAATTAAGGGTCAACTCAGGTAGCTCAGGTTTTTAACACCAGTCCTCGTATGGGGAGGACCTTGGCTTATTTTGGAGCCATTTCGGAAGGACTATTACGAAAATAGTTGAATACCTCCCCAAGAAGTCAATGAGAGGACTTCAGCTATAACTGAACTAGAATACATTCTCCCAAAATGGTCCAAAGTTTGATATAATAAAAATCATTCAAAAATACAAAAAAATGATACATTAATACATAAAAATAAAGTAAATGAACATAAAATGATATACAAAAATTAGTATATTAATGTAAATATACTATTATAGTACATAACATTAATATAATTGTATATAAATATGTTTGTGTTTAAAATATGTTTACTTTAATTCTTACATACTTTTCTATTCAATTCTCCAGCTACATTGTGGAGAATTGAATTGGGTGAATTATGCCAATGTTATCCGAATTCACAGCGTATTTGGGTTGTGATTGGCACATACTGGGGAGCTGAAACTCATGGAGAAAATGTACCAATCCAAATGCCTCTGATGCTTCAGTTTCCGAACATCCCAAACAGCCAATTCCGACGCAAATTCAGGGAGATCTAGTGGTCGCATTTCTGAGATTTAAAAAATTTGTTTGAAGTGAATGACCAGAATCCATTTTTGGTGCTACCCTATAGTCTTCAGTATTCATCTTTATAACAAAATCCAATAACTATTTACATTAAGACAGATTAAGAACACCAGGAAATAGTGTTATACAAGTTTAACTGATCTCAACATTCTAGATAAGAAAGTACTCACAAAGAAAGATAATTAAGATTACTGATGAGCATTATGGGTTCTTACAAAACTTGTTCTATTGTGAAGAGATATAGATGTAAATGAAGTCGTTAGTTAAAGACTCTCTCTTTTCACTCCTAAACCCTTTTCCTTTCGGATGGAAAGCAAACCATCAAAAAATCGCAAAAGGTTCCATTACAACCACTTTCCTTAAACTATGGTCAAACTGTAGCCCTCCTGCTGTTTATGGACTAAATTTCAGTTAATCCTCTGTGCCCCTAAAAGGCTGGCAGGGTAATATGATAGGGATGCAGTTAATCAACAGCTTGAAGGCTTCCATTGACATCCCTACTTTTGAACATCATTCTGTGAATCTTGGTTAAACAGTTGAACCCTACTGAAACTAGAAACAAATATCTTGGAATTCCCTGTGATGGAGCTCTACTTGAGAACGAGTAATATCACTTCTCACAGGTTTTTAACTCTTAATACATTTCCACTGCAGTCTATGGTATTCAATAACATATGATAAAATAAATAACAGTGCCCATGGTGTGTTATGGGATAGTTTTCCTTGCTTACTTGTGACATTTGAAAGTGGAATGCAAGATAGACAATACTACCCCAACAAACCATTGTAAAATTTCTCCTAAAGGCCAAGAACATTGCCTCCAGTGTCTGTTCTGTTTCATCCATATAGAGGCTAGTTGATATATGTAATATTTTCCAAGCCAGAAGTCAATTACACCAATGAGTATCAGAGCAGAAACTGCAAGCCAATCCTGGAATAATAGTATATAACCACTCTAATTACAGATACATTTGAATCCAACTTAATGAAGCACAGGCAGATAATAGGAGTGTGAGACAGGTGCTCGACTGGTAAGTTCCGGCTTCAGTTCTTTCCATACTACAATCATCATTATGGTCACATGACTGGTTAATTGTAGCACTAATTTGGTTTTTCTCAATGATGACTTTGAAATGTGGAATGAATGCGAAAGGATTCTACAGACCACATCATGGGCCAGACAACAAACACCTTTTTTTCTCTGATTTAGTGCTTGGAATACAAAGGGAAAGTTGTGTTAATCTACCTGGTAAATCATATTTCCTCCTGAGCAGTGAACAAGCTGTGCCGTCTAACAGAAGACAGTCTCCAAGACACATAATGACAGTGATCCAGAGGATAAATTAATAGATTTGCATTCTTCACCGATCTTTATCTCTTCCCATCTCTGTTGAGACGGCTGCTTTTTTTCTACCAGACTTGTTATCAAAAGGTCTGTGTGTATGTTGTGTATGTGCTCTATTTTTCATATCCGGTCCATTTGTGATTTAATATCTTGTATCTCATATACTGACAAATAAATGTCAGCTTGGATAACAGGTTCTTACTAATGTAGATTATACAGCTTTGAACTATTTGAGTGCCAAATCTGTACTTTGCATTAGGAAAAAACTGGAGAACTCTGAACTCTCTTGCTTGAAGAGTTTAATGAAATATAAAAGAGCTTACAGGAACATGTGCAGACATATACTGGCTGGATAAAGCTTGACGCGTTTCGCACTTGTGCTGACACTTGCCCATAAGCTAATTAGTAAGTACCGTATTTGCTCGAATATAAGACAAGGTTTGTTTCAGAAGTCTTATATTCAAGGTCGTCTTATAGTCTGACCTCAAATCGAGAAGGGGAGGGGGGAGAGAGAGGCAGCATTGGCACATAAAAGGAAATAAAAACAAGAAATGCATTTGTTTAATATCATAATTTTTATTAAATATTAAAAAGCAATTTACATGTGAATGTAAACAAATTAAACTTTTTTCCTATAGGGTATTCTTATATTCAGTCTTTTAGTTTTTTTTTCCTAAAGGAATATCCAAAGTTTGGGGGGTCGTCTTATAATCAGGGTCGTCTTATAGTCGAGCAAATATGGTAATCACAATTGAGTCAGTGCCTGCACAAGTATCAAACGCATTATTCTTCATCCAGTCTGTATTTACCTGCACATGTTCCTGTAAGCTAGCTTATATTCCATTAAACACTTTAAGCAAGTGTGTGCCAAGTGATCACATTTTTTTCCTATTGGTTTCGGTTGGTGCTACCTTGGAGACGGCTAGTTAGGTCAAAGCACCCTGCTAAACTCATACAGGAAACTATTACCTGTGCCGCCCACCAGACAAAGAAAAGCAATATAACTAACCTTTGCTGTGCAGTATGACTGTCATGATAATTAGCCAGCACTCTATCAGTGGTAATTAAATACAATGTCACGGCAATACTCATTTCATTGTACATCATGAGTTTGTAACTTCTATTAGCTGTGTTATCATTTACTTTCATTACACCAATGTCTTTCTTCACACACAGTTCTGATATAAATGCCACATAGTCTCCGGCTTCTGCTATTTCTATAATACAGTCTCCCCTGTCCGTAAAACAGGCTTCTATTTCATCGATATGTTGCTAGTTGTTCAGTGTTGAACTGTGTCACCATAGATAGTGCATTACGGCCTCACAACATGTAGGTATTCTGCTTCTTTCACGGAGCTCAGTCACTATACTGATGAAGAAGTAAAGTATGTACACAGATCACCGAGAGGCTGATACCAGCAATACACAGGGCTTTATTACTTCGTTAAGATGCCTTATAAAAATATTTCTGTCCACCTTGAAATTTAAGGTAGAATTCCTCTTTTAGACTAATTCATTTTATGGTCACCTCTAGTTTGAAGACATTGTGTGATTTTTGACACTTAACACATCCAGTATATAGATAAAAACAAATATAGTCATGCAAACACTCTCCAAGCTGCCCAGAGAGACAAGGCAAGCTTGAGGAAAGTATGTCATTTTATCTATACATTTCTTGTTGAGGTAACTAGTACAAGGTACAGATTAAATATTATTACTTTACCAGCAAAAAGACCACCACACATTTGGATCAGACGTTGTATTACTGAGTTCAGCTTTATGAACAATGATAGCTTGTGGCACCTTCTGTTTCCTATGATAAATTAAACTATTATATTTTCAGAAAAACCCTAAACAAATTCTATATAATTACAGTAAATTATTTTTCAGTTTCATAAAATGAGAACAGGAACAAACAGAGGTAGTGCCAGCTGAAGTCATCCGGAAGGTAAACAGCATTAATCCACAGTTGGTTTGTAGAAAAAAGTAACTTTATTAAATAAAAAAATATATAATAAAACCATCGAGCAGGGAGACAGGAACAAAACGTATACGACAAACGCTTGACGCGTTTCGCACCAACTGGTGCTTTGTCATTACTCTGAAATATTGAGTATATGAATGAATATGTCACATTACCTCGGGGTAACATTGATATCATTTCTATCAACTCAGTAATACAGTTTAGAATTCCATAACAACGTTACCTTTTTTTTCCCTGGAGGAAAATTGTATTGAATTTTATAATTAATGCAAAATTTTGTCTTTTTCTATAAATAGACAAATTGGTGTAGTAATAATTTAAAACTAAGATAACATTTCTATTAGATTTCAAAGACATCATAACCCGAGTGTTTATCTTCGAGATGTGACTCCCATTCCCTTTTGAAACCCGCTTCTCATCAACATGGGATTAGAAGCACAAGTGAAAAATGAGTGGTACCTAGTGTGAGGATAAACTGGCATGTTTTTTCACAGTACATGCCGGTTTATACCTTTGATTGTCACCTGCCATTCTTCCCTGGGATACACAAAAAAAGGAGCAGCACTGGAGAAACATGGAGAGAATAAATGAAAAACACACAATAGTGTAATATGTCAAACAAAAGATAACTGTAATGGGAAATAATGATACACGCACAAAGATTTAATCAAGTATTGGCTGAAAGTGAATAACCAGAATGGGTCTTCAATCTTCATATAACATTTTATTATTGTATAAAAAGACAGAAACACATAAAGCAGTAAAATAAGGCCAGCCGTTGCACGCAAGGTAGAGTCACTTATAGTTTTTAACTGCAAAAAATGCCACATTAACACAGGGGAAAAACAAGTCCCAGGAGAACTACTAGAATCACCATGAGAATCATATACATATAATTGCATAAATATCTGAACTAACCAAATATATGGAAACCATAACTAGTTAAATTATATAGATGTTAATAGATTTTATAGAATATTCATATGGCAATAAATAGAATAATATATATATTTATTTATTGTAAATCAAATTTTAGCAAGTTATGGGATATTTTTTGAATAGAGATATATTTAAAAGATGTATTGTTATTAATAGATATGTATGGTACGTAGTATGATATAGTTAAATTGTTGTTACACATTTAATTTATATTATAATAATAATCGCTATATATTAATATATTTTATAGAATATATTTAAAAAAATAGTATTTACTTATAAATACAAAAATAAGACCTACCTTTAATAATGAATACATTTATAGTACTAATATAGTCTTTATGCTATAAGCTTGATTGTTTATATCAATTATTTTATGTAAAAATAGTTTGTTTATGACTTGTAAACTTTCATAACTAATGTTAAATAAAAAAATTAAAAAATCCCAGCAAAGTCAGTCCAACAGTCCAAAACCTCTAGCAGTCTCAGTCTCTTTCTTCACTAGCAGAGAGATTCATTTGATGACCAGACAATGTTGCCTGCTTCATAGGGAAGCATGGCAGCTGCCGGTCAGACTATAAACTGACATGTACTGTCAAAATTATATGCCAGTTTATCCTCAGACTAGGGATAACTAATTTTATACCAGGTCTCCTCTGCTGATCCCATGCAAAAACAAGGGTCTCTCTCTGCACTAGCAGAGGGAGAGATCACCAGGAAAGAGATTGGCTGTGCATGACTGACACTATCATTCACCAGACCTGCTGTGTTTCAGCTGAGAGACATAGCAGAAGTAAACCCGCATGTATCTATTAAGATACACGTCTTTAGTGGCCTTCCAAGAAATACATTTGCCAACGTTTTCCAAAAATTACACAAGTACCTGGAGTCCATTCATGTGTATGCACCACACAGGCATGTCAGGCCATTTATGATCTACATTAATTCTACCACCTTAAGAATCTAGTACCCTGAGTGCCTCCTGGAAAGAACTAGTCTAGAGGTCTGTCTGGTGGTCTGTGACGGGAGTATTAATTAGGGAACTGATGGAAGAGGGGTCTAATGGACAGGAATGATGGTGACCCTGCAAATTACCAGGTGAGGTACATAAACATTTTATTTTACTACACAATTATTGGTAGGTATTTGGTCACCTAAATAGTATTTGTACTGGGAATATAGAGAATTACATTAATATGTACTATATATTAACAGAGTTTTAACCCAATACACAGATTAAGAGGCACATATGTTTTAAATGGGCTTTTTCTGTCTGCTAATTTGAAACTCAAAACACACAGTAATGTAGGTAATGTAGAATTTTTGCAATTCTGCACACACTTTGTATAGATCATTTTTCATTCTCTGCGTTCACAGTGCAAACAATGTGTAGGTGACGAGGTCCCTTTAATATCCGATTGTCTGCACTGTATACATTTCAAACTTGCATCCATGATTTGTAGCAGATATTAAAACTTCCTTCCTGGACATTTAACAGATTCTTACAAACAGTCGTTGAACTTGAGGTTTTTTCTTTTTATCAATCATTTCACTGCTAGAAGGGCAACAAAACATCATTTTAATTCTAAAATTTTAGTACCAAGTCTTGGTGGAAGAAATGTATCATTATTATCTGTTTAAAAGGATAAATGTCAGGGTGGGAAGTGCAGAAAGTACGTTCATTTTCATTCCTTAATCACTAAATATAAATGGAGCACATTGAAAAAACAATTATTCAGTATGTGCACCAAAGACTGGTGGTGGTGAGAGTTTTTGCATGAACTATGTAGAACACACATTATAATTTACTGATCCCCCTTCATGGAAATCCAGTGCGGACTTGCATAATCAACTTCACCCGTAAGGCAGTTCCGGTTGCCACAGTTTGGTTGCCACATTCTCCCAAACGTTCCGTCCATTGCCTCCATTGAGTATGCTATGCAATGAGAATTAACACTGGCTTCAAGCCATTTTTTTTACCAGCCTGCCGGTAAAATGCCCTAATGTCAGTACCTCTGTTAAGCAAATTAAATAGGATGTATGACTACTGAAAGACTCTGAGCAGTCAGCTTTAATGTGGCCGGGAGAATAACCTACTTGAGTGAAGTTTTGCAGATGATCTTGGGAGAAACACAGTGTAAGTTTAAGTTCCCAAGTGATCATGTTTGTGGCCACTGGGGTAACTTCTGAGTGCAAATATGGCCACTGGGGTAATTCTTGTGAATTCAAGTCCAGCGGTTAGGGCAAGTTCCGATTGTAAATCTGGGTTTTACGGCAAGTCCTGAGTGTAAATCTGGGAGCGGGGGAAAGCTATGTGAGTGCAATCTGGGTACTGGGGCAATTCCTGCATGCTGGTGTAAATTCTGGTTTCTGGGGTTAGTCCTTTGCAGGGCTGCGGGAAGGATTTTTTTGCTACACAGGTGAAAGTGCTTTTTGGTGCCCCCCCCATCCCATGACTCTCCCTTTCCCCATATCCCTTATCTATCCTCCCTCTCCCCATATCTCTTTCCCTCTCCCCCATATCTGTTCCCCCCTCTCATCTGTTCTCCACCCCTCTTCTGTTCTCTCCCTCTCCCCATCTGTTCTCACCCCATCCTCCCCCATCTCTGTTCTCTTCCCCTTCTACCCCCATCTCTGTTCTCTCCCCCTCTTCCTCTGTTCTCCCCCATTTCGGTTTAATCCCCTCGTCTGTTCTCTCCCCTTCCACCCCATCTCTGTTCTCTCCCCACCTCCCCTGTTCTCTCCCCCCTCCCCTGTTCTCTCCCCTTCTCTGTTCTCTCCCACCCTCCCCTGTTCTCTCCCCTTCTATCCCATCTCTGTTCTCTCTCCCCCTCCCCTGCTTACACTACCTGTGCTTAGGGTTTCCGATACCCTGCATTATCACTGCACACGGGGAGCGCGAGCAGTGGCACGCCTTACAGTGGCGCCAGCCCTGGTCCTGTGAGCGGTGTCTGATTTTCTATCAATCTGGCCAGGTGGACATTGGAATCAACTTTAGGTGCTTATTTTATATAGCATTTATTTAGTGTGGCTCACAGGGGAGCCTATAATAATGTTTTACATTGGAGTCTATTGAGGCTATACACTAAAAGGTGAGGTGAGTTGAAATGAGGAGCAGGTGGTTTGAGGTGAGATGAACATTTCATCTCACCAATTCAGCTATACATTGTGTAGGAACAAACCTGATGAGTTCACTTAGTGGGGAAACTAACCTGGTTTGTTCCTGTATTATGTACCGCTTAATTGGTGACATGAAATGTTCATCTCACCTCAACCCACCTGCAATTCACTTCAACTCACCTGCTACTCACCTCCACTTACCTTTTATTGAATAGCCCCATATGTGTATAAAACACATTCACTAATTATACACCTATGCAGTATTTTCTGTAAGTTTTCTTGAGCTGTACTTTTATATGGAGGTAACTTAATACACCTTTGTCTGCGTAGAAAATCAATCCTTGCACCCCGCCCTGTATAGGTACTATGATAAACCCTTAAGAAATTAATAATGCTCAGCACCCAAAAGCTTCTGCATACTATGTGATTCTTAAAATTAAAAAGCTAGATAACACTGCCTTAGGAAGTCTCCGCAGGATGATGACCCAAAGCTGCATTTCAAAACATGCAAAACATTTTATGTTTCAGAAAAGTGAATACAGAGCACCTACACTGTATTCTATTGCATGTAGAGTATATTTGAGCTCTTATTACTTTTTCCTTTTATCTTAAGTCTTAAAATGGAAAATAGTGTGGCTAGCCATCCATGGACAGAGCAGCGCTATCAAAATGTACTTTTTAACTTTTATCGTGGTCCTTTTTTCTATGTTCCTACATTTCCAACTCTTGATTCTATCTTTCATATAAGTAGAGCAGGAGCATATTATAAATTGTAAATCAGTTATAATAAAACAGTTTACTTGGTTTTATGGCGCCCTCTGCAGGTAAGTCAACAAACTACATTCTGAAATCTGACACTTTACGAATTGTATTTAGCGTTTTTAGACAATATTAAATACGAACCTGCCCTGCACATAGAAGTGTGGTAATCTTTGGTAAGCAGTGTTAGATATTCAAATAAAATTCCCCTGGACAATCTTGGTTTTGCCGGGAATGTCCCGGCAAAAACGGAACAGTTGGTAACTATGATATAGTTTTCCCAAATCTTCACCAAACTGCACTAAAATTATAACTACTGTTCTAAAACAATCATGCGTGGTAACATTAATGGCACAGTGAAGGTCATGGATGAAAGGACCCGCCTTTATATTTGGCAGAAAATGTACTTCGACTGTATTTTCTCTTTAATTTTTTTCATCATTGATATTACCAATGGTTTTTAAGGTAACCTTTGGGTTTGTATGACAACACTTCTGACAAAAAAAAATGCTATTTGCAATTTTCTGAAGACAAGTCAAAATGGAAATGGTTTAGGTAAAAAAGCAAACATGCTAAAGGCTTTGGCCACTCAAGTTCAGTGTTGATAAATGGAAGAAAAAAAAACGCACCCGAGTGTAAAAATCCAAAACACAGAATTCAGTATATTGAATACAATGTTGGCCAAGGCATCTGAGGAAAGGGACTTAGAGATAATTATTTCCAATGACGTAAAGGTAGAGTTGCCACCTCGCAGTTTGTAGAAGTCGTATGTTACCAGAATTAATTAAATAATTAAGGATCGACTCACCAAGAATCATGTTAATTAGTTAATTCATTTTCATCTGGTCACATTTAATTTCTGCATAATGCAGGGCAGTATGCAAATATTATATGTAGCCGGTAAAAAATGGCTGGCAACACTACTTAAAGGTAGACATGCAAATCAGCAGGAAATGCTAACTTGGTTGCATTAGCAATAAAACAACGGAATTACTCATGCTGCTGTTAGAGCACTGATGAGACATCACTTGGAGTATTTTTAGCAATACTGGAGGCAGCAGCTATAGATATTTTAGAAATAACATAGAGAAGAACTACCAAAATGGTACATGGTTTACAAGGATCCTAACATGCAGGGCCGGCCTTAGGGGTGTGCGACCTGTGCGATCGCACAGGGCGCAACACTCCAGGGGGCGCCTGCCCGGCCATTGAAAAAAATAAAATAAAAAAAGTTAAACAAAAAAAAAAGCCGGTAGAGGCACTGGCTGGGGGAGATCAAAAGATCCCCCCTCACCAGCCCTCTGCTCGGCATGCTGTGCTGGGTCCGGGAGGGGGCGGAGCTAACCGGCTCAGTGGTGTAGCTCCGCCCCCACCCTGTGAAGCAGAGCAGCGTCTGCTTCACGGGGACCCACAGACAGCAATAGAAAGTGCTGCTCGGCTCCCCATGCCTGCATTAACCCCTTAAGGACAGAGCCTTTGAAACATTTTTGTCCTTTCTGGACAATGGCTATTTTAACATTTCTGTGCTGTTTGTGTTTAGCAGTAATTTTCTTCTTTGTCATTTGCTGTACCCACACATATTATATATTGTTTTTATCGGGACAAAAAGGGCTTTCTATGGATGCCATATTTTTGATCATATCTTATCATATTATTAAAAAAAAATAATAAAATATGGTAAAAAAAAAAAAAAAATACACAAATTTCTTTGTTTTTATTTGAAACAACTTCTCCTCATCGACAATAGCGAACGAAAAAACATGCTAAATAGATTCTACTATTTCTCCTGAGTACAGGGATACCACCCATGCATAGGTTTGTTGGGTTGTTTGGGGGCTAAAATGCCAAATTTGTGAGGTGCAGTTTTTTGTTTTCCAACTTGAAATTTTTACATGCAGACAGCCTGCACCCATGTCCCATTTGGGACATATTTGAAACCAGCCAGTGTATTTTACCCCATCAACCCATATATTTTTTAAAAGTAGACACCCTAGGCTATCTCAAATGGTGGTATTTTAACACTTTCCATGCACTATTTCTACCACCAGCCTTTGTCAAAGTTTGTGGTAGTAATTTTTTTGTGTTTTTTTTTCACAAACCTTGTACTTCAGACATAAATTTACAGATTTTGGTATGTGTCACTGCCAAATAACACCCCAATAAGTGTTCAGAAACATCTCTTGAGTACAGGGATACCCCCCATGCATAGGTTTGTTGGATTGTTTGGGGGGTAAAAGGCCAAATTTGGGAGGTGAAGTTTTTGGTTTTCCAATTTGAAATTTTGACATGCAGACAGCCTGCACCCATGTCCCATTTGGGACATATTTGAAACCAGCCAGTGTATTTTACCACATCAACCCATATATTTTTTTAAAGTAGACACCCTAGGCTATCTCAAATGGTGGTATTTTTACACTTTCCATGCACTAATTCTACCACCAGCCTTTGTCAAAGTTTGTGGTAGTCATTTTTTTGTGTTTTTTTTTCACAAACCTTGTACTTCAGACATGAATTTACAGATTTTGGTATGTGTCACTGCCAAATAACACCCCAATAAGTGTTCAGCAACATCTCTTGAGTACAGGGATACCACCCATGCATAGGTTTGTTGGGTTGTTTGGGGGCTAAAAGGGCCACATTGTGAAGGTGCGCATTTTCAACTTGGAATATTGACGTGTAGCCAGCCTGAGCCCATCTTTCATTTGGGACTTTTTTTTAAAGTAGGACAGTGTATTTTACCCCAAAAAGTATATATTTTGTAAAAGTAGACACCCTAGGCTATTTTAAATGGTGTTATTTTAACACTTTCCATGCACCAATTCTACCACCAGCCTTTGTCAAAGTTTGTGGTAGTCATTTTATTGTGTATTTTTTCCCACATACATTGTACTTTAGACACAAATTCACATATTTCGGTATGTGTCACTGACAAACAATACCACAATATATGTTCAGCAACATCTCCCGAGCACAGGGATACCACCCATGCATAGCTTTGTCAGCTTTGTTGGGTGTTGAAAGGCTACATTTGAGAGGTGCGCTTTTTGATTTTCAAACTTGGAATTTGAACATGTAGAGCAAGGAAGGGGTTAATAGCTCTTATAAGAGCCTTTGTAGTACTGTACAAAAAAATTAACCCCTAAAAATGCACAGACAAGAAAAAAATTTCTGCTGTGCAGTGATCAGTGGCAGGGAAGGGGTTAATACACTACACTATACAAAGGGTATGGCTTTTATAAAAGCACTTGGGACTCACAATTTTTTTAACATTTTATTTAATTTATTACAATTAAAAAATTATGTTATACAGATCTGTCTCTTTCCCTCACTAAAACTCAAGTGAGGAGAGGGAGGCAGATCCATATGGGTCAGAACAATATTTACCAATATTGATCGAACCAGACGAATGGTGATGCTCATCTGAGAAATCACCAAACCACCTTTGCCACTGATCGGCTGTTACTGATCGCTATACACGTGTTCAGACAGCTTCAAAAGGAATACACGTAATCCCCTAGTGGGTATAATTAACCCCTAGCGAGTCTGACAAAAAAAATGCTGATAGCAAAAAAAAAATCCTTCTGCGACTAGATTGCTCCATATGCGCTGCTTAGGCAGTGACCATATGCACTGCTTAGGCAGTGACCATATGTGCTGCTTAGGAAGTGATATACGGCATGGAAGGGGTTAATAGCTCTTATTTAAAAAAAAAATTACTTTAAACGTAGTCCCCTAGCGGGTATAATTAACACGTGACGGGTGTAATAAAAAAGTTTTAAAAAAATTAAAAATGCTTCTGCAGCAAGATTGCTGCATTTGCGTCAGATCTCTGCTTAGGCAGTGATCTACAGCAAGAAAGGGGTTAATCTCTCTTAAAAGAGCTTTTTTTTATACTGTAATGAATTACAGTAAAAAAAATTAACCCCTAAAAAATGCACAGACAGCAAAAAATGTGCTGCTGTGTATGATCACTGCGTACACAGCGATCAATGGCAGGGAAGGGGTTAAATGGCTTTTATAAAAGCCCTTGGTGTTTAAAATTTTATTAAATATTTGTTTTATTATTTTATTTTATTTTTTTACTTTATCTGATCTGTCTCTCTCCCTTACTATAACTAGTAAGGTGAGGGAGGCAGATCAATACTTGTCAAAGGCAATATTTGCTAATATTGCCTTTGACAGTATGATAAGTGCTCATCAGAGCACTTATCATACATGCCTGCACACAGATCACATAGATCTGTTGTGCCGGCATCGATTGGCTCCCCCTAGAGCATCGGAAGTGAAATACTTTCACTTCCGATGCTCTTGCCATTAGAAGGGAAGCGCTGCCTGTATAGGCAGCGTTCCCTTCTACTGAGCCGATGGGGTCGCTCAGGAGAGCGACCACCATCGGCTCTGGGGAGCAGAACGGTGTTGTTAAGTGCCTCGCTGGCGAGGCACTTTAACAACACCGGAGATGCTTAGAAAGCGAACGATCGTTCGCTTTCTAAGCACATGTGTGCAGCCGGCGCAGCCATTTTTAAATGGCTGCTACGATCACTCCGTGGAGTGATCGTAGCGCGCCCCTGCACTTTTGGGGGGTGTTGCACAATGCCTCTACCTAGAGGCATTGTAGCAACACCGTTAGAGTAAAGAAAGCGACCGCTGGTCGCTTTCTTTACTCAGTTTAGTGCATGACGTGCCAGGCACGTCAGCTGTCGGCAAGTCCTCGATTTGCCGTGACGTGCCTGGCACGTCATCTGTCGTTAAGGGGTTAAGTATGGGGAGCCGAGCAGCACTTTCTATTGCTATCTGTGGCTCCCTGTGAAGCAGATGCTGCTCTGCTTCACAGGGTGGGGGCGGAGCTACACCGCTGAGCCGGTTAGCTCCGCCCCCTCCCTTGAACCAAATTTGCAGGGGGGGGGGGGGAGAGAGACAACAGGGGGTGAGAGGCAGAACAGGGGGAGGGGGGGAGAGAGAGGCAGAACAGGGGGTGAGAGAAGGACAGAACAGGGTGAGGCAGAACAGGGGGAGGGGGGAGAGAGAGGCAGAATAGGGGGTGAGAGAAGGATAGAACAGGTGGTGAGAGGCAGAACAGGGGGAGGGGGGAGAGAGAGGCAGAACAGGGGGAGGGAGAGAGAGAGACACAGAACAGGGGGTGAGAGAAGGACAGAACAGGGGGTGAGAGGCAGAACAGAGGGAGGGGGGAGACAGAACAGGGGGTGAGAGAAGGACAGAACAGGGGGTGAGAGGCAAAACAGGGGGAGGGGGAGAGAGAGGCAGAACAGGGGGTGAGAGAAGGACAGAACAGGGGGTGAGAGGCAAAACAGGGGGAGGGGGGAGAGAGAGGCAGAACAGGGGCAGGGGAGAGAGAGAGACAGAACAGGGGGAGGGAGAGAGAGAGACAGAACAGGTGGAGGGGGGATAAAGAAACAGAACAAGCGAGGGGGAAGAGAGAGAGACAGGAGGTGGGAGAGAGACAGAACAGGTGGAGGGGGGGGGGGGAGAGACAGACATGGCAAGGAAGAGGAAAGGGACACATACATAGTGGGGTGAAAGACGGGGGGGGGGCGCCATGGGGGAAGCCCGCACAGGGCGCCGGAACACTTAAGGCCGGCCCTGCTAACATGTATATCTCAGAGGAAAGACAAATGATAGGAGATTTGAGGGGATACAAAATCAACACGATATTGGAAGGAATACTAGTATATGGGGTCTATCAGTAAGAGATCTGGCCTGGGATTTGGCCAGATCAGGCTTGTAGCCAACTTGCAGATAAATCCGCAATTCATTTACTTACCATGAACCATTTAGCTTAAAACTGACTTCTGTATATATTTTTTCTTTTGTGTTTGGTTTTTGCATATCAGAAATATTGGCTGACATGGTATTTGTAAAACTTTGTAATTTTGGTATTTTATCACTATGTAAGCAGAGATTCGCACATAGGATCTAATCTTACCCATCTATTCTATATGTGTATGTGTGGTATGTTTCTTTTTCTTTTTATATTGTACAAATAAAAGAAATAGAAAAAAAAAATGTTGATCAAAATTGGATTTTCTTTTGCCAATTTCGGGCCAGTCTTCAGCCATATTCAGATCCTATGGAGTTTCCCTTCTATTTGAGGGCCAAAAGCCCCCAAAATGGCCCCCGAATTTCGCTACAATAGTAGCTAAACTTAAAAGTCATGAAGAACAAAAAATTAAATTAACAAATTAAAAAATGATTATATACAATTATAATATATTAATGTTATATATTATAATAGTATATAACAATAACACATGCATTTCTCAATTATGAATACATTTTTGTGTTTATTTACTTCATTTATTTTTGTTTCAATTTAATATAATTAATTTTATTAATGTTTAATTTTGTTTTCAATTCTTATTTTTAATACTTAGAAGAAAAAAACGTTGGCCCGTTTCACGATAATTTCTACTATTTCCACAATATGCATTAAAATAAGACACATTCGGGATCACTTCATATCTATATATTATGTCTAAGCTGAGCACATTTAGATAACATACAGGGGCTGGATGCACTGCTGGCTCTACTATGACACCTTGTGGCCATTTTTAAACACCAAATCTTTGTTAGCTAAATTAGTCAAATAAATTAACTTACTGAGTTACAGCAGAAAAACAGTATTTTATTTACGGTCCCCACTGCTGGTCCCATGCAAAAAACGAGGGGAGCCGGTCGCCGACCAGACGGCTGCCTGCTTCCTATGAAAGCATGGCAGCTGTCGGTCAGAGAATAAAATGGCGTGTACTATCAAATGTACATGTCAGTTTATCCTCACACTAGGAATAACTAACATTTCACTTGTGCTTCTATATTAGAAGTACAAGTGAAATATACAGTTTAGTGTTCCTTTAAGAGAGGTCAGATTTACTAACCATCTGTGGGTATAACTGATACAAACTAGGGAGGAGGTGGTGTGAGACTTTGCTAAAAAAAAATTATAAAGTGCTTGTGATTTAAAAAGATTGGGCACCGTAGACACTGCTTTTGACAGTAGACACTCATGAGTAAAAATAACAAAACCATTGCCATGCAGAGTCATCTTTTTTGCCGGCGCAGAAGCTGAGGATCCATAGTGTCACTGGTCATCACTGGATAGTCATCTAGTCCTTTAACAACAATTCCAAACAGTCCAAACAGCTTACAAAGGAAATAATCGTTTACTGAGGCTATTTCCTTGGTAGTGTCAATACTTGCAGCAGTACAGTAATTGGTAACTAGGTTGTTGCCATGTAATTTAGGTAGCTTGTATATTTTAGTATGTTAATATTCTGTTAGCATTGTGATATTATTCTTTGTGTTCCGTGTATTGTATTGTTATTGTAGAATAGTGATTTACTGTTAAAATAAAATTTGTAAAATATATATTGCTGTCTATGTGTCTTTCTTTGCCACCTGTCCCTTCAACAAAAGAAATATATTTTGGGTAACTAGTAGAATTTCTTATGAATGGGGACTCTATTTCGGTTTATAGAAAGCCAATAGCATTACATGTATTCCATAAGCCTAAAGTCTATAAACCGAACGACATTTGCCCGGGCATTTTTGGATCACAGCGGCCCACTAAGAAGGGGGCGGGGCAGAGGAGGTGTGTTTTGTTATCACCAATGACAAACACGCTCCCTCTCAAAGTGAGCATATTGGTTCAATGCTCTTCCAGGGCAGACCATGCGCAGAGCTCTGCTGAAGAGCTCTAGCATGAGAAAAAAGCCCTGTATTTGTTCTGCACAGTGCAAGCAAATGTAATAACGTGCTTGCACTGTGTTTCCTTGCAACTTGTCTCTGGTGTCTCTATAAATGGATACCAGGAGACAAAAATGCCAGGAAAGAGTATTGAGCATGTGTTTGGAGCCTGCTTGTGGGATTGCGTGTGTGTAGAGTAAGCTGATTGTGGTGTGGTATTGTGTAATAAGGTTCGGTTTTAGTTGTGTTGTGTTTGTGGTGTAATGTGATGCATATGTGGCTAGGGGCTGTAGAGAATGTGTGTATAGGGGATATAGCAAGTGTGTGCATACAGGCTATAGTGTGTGTGTGTGTGTGTGTATATATATAAAGATGTAGTGTGTGTTTAGGGGTGTAGTATGTGTTTGCTTACAAGGAATCTAGTGTGTGTATATATACATATATATATATGAGTCTAGTGTGTGTTTGAAGGACCCAGAATGTGTATAGGAGATCTAGTGAGTGTGTGTTTATAACGGTTTCAGAGTGTTTATAGGGATCTAGTGTGTGTATGTGTGTAGATGATCCAGAGTTGGGTAAGGGATCTAGTGTGTGTCTGGAATGTAATGTGTTTAGGGGTGCAGTATGTGTGTGAGGGGTGCTGTGTGTATATATATATATATATGTAAGTATTGTGTATGTCTGTTGTGCAGTGTGTTGGGGGGTTCTGTGTGTATGTGAGGGGTGCAGTATGTGTGTGTGAGGGGGGCGGTGTGATGAGGGGGGCGGTGTGATGAGGGGGGCGGTGTGTGAGAGGGGGCGGTGTGTGAGGGGGGGCGGTGTGTGAGGGGGGGCGGTGTGTGAGAGTGATGGTGTGTGAGAGTGATGTGTGTGAGAGTGAGTGTGTGAGTGCTGTGTATGATGTGTGTGAGAGTGCTGTGTGTGATGGGTGTGAGAATGCTGTGTGTGATGGGTGTGAGAATGCTGTGTGTGATGGGTGTGAGAGTGCTCTGTGTGAGAATGCTGTGTGTGATGGGTGTGAGTGCTGGGTGTGAGAGTGCTGTGTGTGTGAGAGTGCTCTGTGTGAGAATGCTGTGTGTGATGGGTGAGAGTGCTGTGTGTGAGAGTGCTGTGTGTGAGAGTGCTGTGTGTGAGAGTGCTGTGTGTGTGAGAATGCTGTGTGTGATGGTTATGAGAATGCTGTGTGTGATGGGTTTGAGAGTGCTCTGTGTGAGAATGCTGTGTGTGATGGGTCTGAGTGCTGGTTGTGAGAGAGCTGTGTGTGGGAGAACGCTGTGTGTGTGAGAGTGCTCTGTGTGAGAATGCTGTGTGTGATGGGTGAGAGTGCTGGGTGTGAGAGTGCTGTGTGTGATGGGTGAGAGTGCTGTGTGTGTGAGAGTGCTGGGTGTGAGAGTGATGGGTGTGAGAGTGCTGTGTGTGATGGGTGTGAGAGTGCTGTGTGTGAGTGCTGTGTGTGATGGGTGTGAGAGTGCTGTATAAATGTAAGAATGGATTGTGTGTGTGTGTGTGTGTGTGTGTGTGTGTGTGTAGGGGGGGGGGGGGTAAATAAACAAATAAAATAACAGGCATTATGCCCGGGGGGGACATAATGCCTGTTATTTTATTTGTTTATTTACCTACCCCCCCTACACACACACACACACACACACAATCCATTCTAACATTTATACAGCACTCTCACACCCATCACACACAGCACTCACACACAGCACTCTCACACCCATCACTCCTTTCTTACCTTTAGCCTTGGAGGGGGGGACCAGCACGCTGGTACCTGGGACTGGCGGTGGCAATGTTCCCTCGTGGTGAGTTCACTCTCGCGAGATCCGGTCGTTGCTATGGCAATCCTCCGGATCTCGCGAGAGGAACCCGGTGGAGCTGCAAGTTAGAGCTCCGCCGGGTCCTCTTTTCAGTCTCCCTCCCTCTCTCTCCGCCGGCGGCCGCATTTGTCAGAATGTGGGCCGGTGAGGGAGATCTTTGATGTCCTCACCGGCCCTTCATGTCAAACAGCGGGGCCGGCGCTCGGATAGTGCCGGCCCTGCATAGACCGGCAGGGGAGATCCTGGGACACAGAGGCCACTGCTGGGACCTCCCCTGCCGGCCTCGGCCCATGGCCACCACGGCCCACCGGGCATTTGCCCGGTGTGCCCGATGGCCAGTCCGGGCCTGCATGTATTCTATAAACCGAAAGTCTATAAACCGAATGTCTTTCGGTTTCAAGACTTTCAGTTTATGGAATACATGTAATGCTATTGCTATTCAATTGACCTATTTGTATGAATGGGGACTCTATTTCGGTTTATAGAATTGCAATAGCATTACATGTATTACATCTGAGAGTCAAATAGAAACGTCAAATACTGTGCTTAAAGCGCACTTTGAAAAATTTTAATAGTTTTGGGTGGTAAATAGTACATTTGCGTGTTGCGGTGCACTTCATATCTGAGAGTCAAATAGAACAGTCCAATACTGTGCTTACAGCGCATTTTGAAAAATTCTGGCCACCTCCTCCTCCTCCAGCGCCGCTTCCACCTACACCGCCACGGTCACCGCCTCCTCAACCTATGGGTCACTTAGTATAAACTGAAAGAGAATACCCTGCACTCCAACCCTCTCTCAAATGGATAATTCTGTTGATCCTCCTGGCAGCCATGCTTTAGATTTAGATTTATGTTCTTCCAAAACTAAAATCAAAGATTCCATCTAGTGCTATTTTATGGCTCAGCTGTATTTTTAATTTGTATGTATTTTATGTTATTTGAAGTTATTTCCCTATCCATATTTGTTTGCAGGGCACTTGTCCCACTCTTACCCACATTTTACTTCCTTTTGCAGCCCTCTAGCCCTTTCCAAGACTTTTTTAGAGGCATTTTAGTGCCCAAAAGTTCGGGTCCCCATTGACTTCAATGGGGTTCGGGGTCAAGTTCGAGCCCGAACACGGACTTTTTTCCGAAGTTCGGCTGAACCCGCCGAACCCGAACATCCAGGTGTCCGCTCAACTCTAATTATATGGCCTCAATATATAAACAATCTTTACAATAATTACTTTTAATGGATTTATTCTGGAGAATTAGCAAAAAATCTCATTGAGATACCTTCTAGATTTGCAACAATTGTGTTTTTTTTTCTCGCTTATATCTTAATCAATGAATGTATTTTCCAGTGTACAGAGCTTTCACCACCACAGGGGATTGGGGGTAAGGATATGCAAATAAGGCTACCAGCAGTTATCTATTGCCTCTTTGTACATTCAGGGCCCTGAAGGCACATGGACACAATTCAGGAAAGCTTTTGAAACATAGCCCAGAGCAAAGTTGCTCATGTGCAGCTGTTTGGCCCTAAATGGGGCTCATTAGTCTGGTTTCTGGAAAACTGAACACTGCACACTGGGGATATCTGTGTGAGTAACAGGTCTGGGGTAAAGGCCTGGCATTAAGCATTAATAGAGAACCAGCATGACAGGATAAGGGGGAGTGAGCATGTTGGCTATAAAGCCCTGGGTTTTCTGCCCCCCCCCCCCCCCCTATCTTTACACTTCAAATTAATTCTGGTGTCTGCAAATTTGACTTCTTCTTCTCCCTATGGATGAGAGCCTTGGAAGGTATTTATTTTCCAGCGTTTTGCTGCTGCTGCAACCCATGGGGCATGCTGACTGCAAAGTAAAATTGGAGATTTTTAGATCACCAACATAGCCAACCCTCTACCTCAAAGTGTCAGTCTTCCTAAGGGTCTCCCCAAAATTGCTCCAAGATCACGAGATCCCAGACTCCTACCAGATGGAGCACAGAACCCCTCATACCTAGCCAGTGGTGTATCTTGATTTTGTGCTGCCCTAGGCAGACAAAATCCGGGCACCCCCCTACCCAAGCGGCACACCCACGTTACACACCTAAGACATGCCCCATCATTCAGACTCACATCAAGCTCATACTCCCATCACACACACACTCCCATCACACTCAGTCACACACTCCTACTCCCATCACACTCAGTCACACACTCCTACTCCCATCACACTCAGTCACACACTGTCTCCCACCACACACACTCCGACTCCCATCACACTCAGTCACACACACTGTCTCCCATCACACACACTCTGACTCCCATCACACTCAGTCACACACACACTGTCTCCCATCACACACACTCTGACTCCCATCACACTCAGTCACACACACTTTGACTCCCATCACACACACTCTGACTCCCATCACACTCAGTCACACACACACTGTCTCCCATCACACACACTCTGACTCCCATCACACTCAGTCACAGTCACACACACACAGTCTCCCATCAGCACTTACCTTTCCCTGGCAGGCAGGCAGCATGGTCCCTCCATGCTGCCTGTTCGGCTTCCCGGCGATTGTGCCGACAGGTGACATGACCGGGCGCGCGTATGACGTCAGCGCGCCTGTCACGTGACTGTCGGCACTTCCGTGTCGGCACACTGCACGGGGAGCCGAACAGGCAGCACGGAGGTTTCTCTGTGCTGCCTGTTCGGCTCCCCGTGCAGCCTGGCAGGCAGAGCGATGGTGAGGGGGGATCTTCCGATCCCCTCTCACCTCCGTCTCTGCCTGCAAGCGCGGTCTTTTTCTTTATTTTTTTAAAGGGCCGCGTTTTTTTTTTCAGTGCTGGGGGCGCTGCCTCGCGGTAAATACAGCACTGTACCTAGCCCTACCCACCCTCAAGCATCATCATAGGCAAGAAGCGGTCTTTATCTTTCTCTTTTTTACATAGAGACAAACACTTAACGCATTTTGCAACCCGCATGCTACTTTCTCAAAAGCTATCTCACGAAAACACCCACAACCAAACTATCCTGGTTGAAAAATTACGTCAAATAAAATGCAGCCTGGTAGGAAGGAACTTTTTATTTGACGTAATTTTTCAACAAGAATAGTGGGAATTGGTTAGTGTTTACAACTGGTGGGGGAGGAGATCATTAACTTGAATATACACCTCCTGTTTGTATCCAGTGGCTCCTGACAACAAGAGCCTAATTTGTAAGTATTTACATTTGGTTTTAATAATTGTTTTGAAACTTGTATATATACATATTTGGTTGTGGGTGTTTTTGTGAGACTGCTTTTGAAGAAAGCACCATGCTGGTGCGAAACGCATTAAGTGTTTGTCTCTTTATGTAAAAAGTGTTACTCTGATAAAAGTTTGTGTCAGGGTTTCGCTGCTGCTTTTTTAAATAGAAACCCTTTCCTTCAGTGAGTTAACCAGCTGGTATCAACTTCTCTTCTGGTTCTTGATTCCTGGCTTGGTTCATGACTCTGCTGATCTCCGTTCTCCTGACTCCGGTTTGTCTGACCACCCGTTTTGGTTCTTGACACCAGCTTGCCTCATGGATATTTCTTTTGGACTATTTCTACCATTTTGCTATTTATTATTAATAAAGGTATGTTTGCATCTTACCTTCTGTTTCTGTCCGGTTCTTGGTCCCTAACAGTTTGGTGTTCAAGTCTTCCTCTGAATCTGATGTTTTCACTGTGGACCATGGTTCAAAATAAAGTAGGTTTTTGTACATTTGAAAGTACATTGGAGTGTCAAGCCTTCTTTTGGTTGATTGAATTTTGGAGTTTGGGGTGACCCCAGGCACCTAAGTGGTATTTTGGAAAAGGACTGGTATATGGGTGAGGAGAGAGGCAGCTTCTTTTCTTTTCAGTGTGGCTCCCATAAAGTCATACCCTCCCACTGGTATCACTTAGTGGGATGGCCGCCATGATCTCCAGTAGTCTGATCTCTTTTAACTGGCTCCCACTTCTCAGATATCAGTGCTTCCTCCTCTAGTGCTATTACTGTGGAACAGTCCATTGGTGAGTCTTCCACATTCCCCACAATTCTCATTTCATTCACTTTTACTCCTGCAACACTCCGAAAGGGCCCCTGGGAAGGTTTATTATAACAGCTTTTTGGGGGTTAAAAAGAAATGCTGAGCCACATTGGGTGGGACTCAGGGGACTCTTAGTTTCTGGCAGCTCTGACTGTAGTTTGGTACATTTGCACACTATTGCCCATTCCTGTCTCGTGTCTATGCCACAGTCTATGCTCCCCTTGCCACTTATAGGTCACCAGCTACTCCACCCGACTGCATCACAGAAAGGAACCAAAGAAAAGGAATCCATGCCTCTAGCAGATTCTGACAGAGGTGAGTTTTATGTATGCTTCGAGGGTCAGCTGGGAGGACGCCTAAAACAGGAGGCCACGGATACAATCTGGTGTAACAAGTATGTCAATAGATCTTCATCACCAGCCTCAGTGCGATTAGGCACCTGCTTCTAGTACAATGAAGCCACCTGCAGATAGGGCGTTTTGAGTTGTTTCAAACATGAATTTCACACTTTGTTTAAGAGGCTTAAATGACAAAAATGCTGTAAGGTCTTAGAGATACGACGGAGCCACACACAATGAAACTGCCAACTCTATGTTTCTCATTTGTGAACTCCATGGAGGGCACATGAGAGCAGGGGAGGGAAGGGCTGGCAAGGGGGACAGCGAAGTAATTGTCCCAAAGACTTCCCTCTACCCTAGCTCAAATTTGCACCTTTCACTTCAAAATGCCCTAGTGTCTAGGCATCCAACTGTGGCCCTCCAGCTGCTGCGGAACTCCAAATGCCGTAATTTCCCCCCAGCTTTCTTGTGGTAGTCATACAGAGAATTATGGTAGTAACAACTGGAGGGCTGAAGCTTGAGGTCTAGGCCCTAGTGTGTAGTAGTTTCTAAATTTCTATACAGTCGTCTTGTCTGTCTATCAATCTATGTACCTTATTTGTCAGTATATCTGTCCTGCCACAAAACTGTTTTTGACCCCTGCATGAGAGTTTTCATTTTAGACACCGAAAACATTAAGGCAGTTAAATTGTGGAATCCACTGCCAAGTGAAGTTGTTTTGGCAGATTCAAATCCATACATTCAAAAACAGTTGGATGTGTTTATGGCAATGAAACGTACACAGAACTATAGCAATTAAAAGTAGCTCAGGCAATGTTTATCCGGGGAGAATCCAACTGACTTTGGAGTCAAGATGGAATTTTGTTTTCCTTTGAGATGGAATTGGAAGTATCGCATTTAGGGTTGGGTTTTCTGTCTTCTGGATCAAAAAATACAGTCGTGGAAACATAATTAACTATTTATACCAGTCAACACTTCATTTTGCCAACACATAATTCCTAGTTTAGTTTTTACAAACACATAGGTTTTTATTATTCTAAAATATAATTTTGGACATTTAAAAGTGCAACAGTTAACACATCTGTGGAGTACATCACAGTCAGAACAAATATAAACAAAGGCAGTGATACAGCTTAACATACTTGTTTTGGCAGTATTTAAGGACTATATTGTAAAAAAAATATACAAATTGATGTATAACATCATCATAGCTTACGTCCTTCATCAGATAGTAGGACAATTTCATACAGGACTCATTTAATAAAGTATACATGCTGTTTAAAAAAGAAAACAGAGCCCTGGACAATATCAGACTGGATGTTAGAGATGAGCACGATATGGTAGTTATTTGCTATTTGATTAAAACAACGTAAAATATACTATACAATTGCATTCAAATTGTGCTGTTGATGCATAAAAGATTTCAAATTTGGTCCATACAGTCAGATATGTTTATGATCACCAGACCATTATTCCAGTTTTTATTGCCTACTATTTGGAATGAGTTAAAGGAAGAGATAAGTCTGGAAGATTGGACAAAATAAAAAATATTTCGTTAAAATGTAGAAAAAAAATACTATTATATTTTTTGTTTTTAAACAGATATTTTGTATAATAACTACTAGTTACTAGCGTATGGTAACTAACAGCCTGCAGCTAAACATCTTCACTACAACATTTCTAATACACAATATTGTTTCGTAGTTTCATTAACACCTTAACTGCCAGAGTTATAATGTAACACATTATCTCGCTGTGCAGTGCTTTACAACATGTCACATTACCATTCTGGAGCTCACAGGCTTATTCTGGGCTTGTAATCAGGTGCACACTGGCATGAGTGATGAGATAATTCACTTATTGTGAATATGGATCCATCTCCAAGAATCACAATGGATTGCAATTTTCCCTTGGCAGCTAATTCTTCCTCATTTACATTAAACCATTTTTTTAATTCAACACAGTCTGTGAAAATGAAATAAAATACTTGTTTGGAGTACATTGAGATTGCAGTTCTATTAGCATTTATCATATACTAATTGTTAATATTATTATTATTATTATTGGTTCTATTGACATTATAAAAATGTTTATGTACATGGAAGAACGAAGTACAACTTATCCCAGTAAGCTATCATTGGCTGTGTAATCTCTATAGTGGTCAATACATTTTAAAGATACTTAACATGGCAGTTTTAATACATAGTAGCTAAGTATTAGCTAAGTTTAAGCATTATTCCATTACATTTATTAAGAAACTTAGTCCATCGAAATCTATGTTGCTGCTACCCGGTTAGTTGATAAAGTCCATAGAGATCTTTTAAACGTTAAAAACAATTCTGCTTCCATATAATTACATGGGTTATCAAAAATATATTTTTAGTATTTATGTTAATACCTGCAATACACAATACGTAACATATAAAAATGGGGTATTTAAGGAAGGGTGTAATCCACAATCCATTATTTGCAATCAACTTGCAGGTTTTTTTCCTTTTTATCATTGATTTAATGTTCCGAGTTTCCTTCAGTCTTATAGGTTTCCAAAGTGGTTTCTTTAGGGTTGTGTAACAGCAGCTGATGTACACAGACTTCTTGAGTGGTACCTTTTGTTAGTCCATAAAATATGTTTACATCACTTCTTCATTATTTACATAATTACATCAGTGAAATTCAGCTGCAGTACGAGTTCTGTTCTTCATTGTCATAAATGCCCATGGAACACATAGCTACCGTTTTGATATCTGTCCACGTATTTAAAAAGTACACAAATAAACACTGAGATGCTACGATGTACCGCTTGAAAAGAATATGCTATCAACAGGAGCTTTAAATCATCGGTCTCTGTAACAACCGTGAATTCCAGTTGGCAAATGTTCAAGGTGCACATGACGTCCCAACAGGTACCATGTGGTTGACAAGACAAACAAATCACTATCTCATTGTTCAATGCAATAAAAGTGGTTTCCGGCTTAAAAAAATAGAAATCCATGGACTTCACAGTCTTTCCCTTTTAAATTCATGGCTTGTTCTATGACTCGGAGTCATATAAAAATTCACAGGAAGCTGTCTTCTACTAGATCTGATGAATCTATCCCAATGTCATCCATCATTTCAATGTCTTCAATGGTCTCATCCTCTCTCTTTATAAATGTGGAACTGCTAGAACCAGTCTCAATTGCACTCTCATCAGATGTTTGTGAACTGGAAAGAAAACATAAATAAAATATATAAATATTATCACCTCCAATCATAATGTCATCAAATGATTTTGATTAATATTTGTATGCATTTACATTTGATCTTTTTCCTTTGCTAAATTAATTGGAAATGTTATAGCTTGGGTTTTATTTTTTACAAAATAAATATTTATTTTTAAAAAATGATGCTTCTTTTTTTGTTAAATTTCTATTTAAATTGTTTTCACTTCAGTTTTGTTTTTAGACAGCATTTTTCTGGACTATACAATTTATTGTATTTTATACATGTTTTAGATCGAACAAAAAATGTACAATGGTTCTACAAAAAGCTCTGTATACTTTGTACAATAAATAATAATAATACTATACTAAATATTTGTACATGAATAAACACTAATGCAGTTTTGTTTTTACAGTATCAGCTTCAATATGCAATAATTTGATTCAAAACTGCAGTGGTTATTTGAGAAGTTCCCTCAAAAATATTGACATAGCAGAAAAAAGTCAATACCTTAGATAATTATTCTGCAGTTCAATCCTCAACACTCAGACACCTAAAAGGTTACTCACAGCAATCATAGATTATATATATATTTTTGTAAATAACTTTGGTTACCTGTGTCTGTTCCTTTTTCCAGACTCATCTTCTGACACAGGGTCAATGTCCGGCAAGGGAATAATGTAGCCACTGTCAGCACTAAGTCTCTGTTCATCAAACCCACTCTCCCTGTCCTTCATTTTGTTTTCGTTCTTGTAAGTCACCCCGATGTACGAATTGTCACTGTCGCTTCTCATGCGAGTAACAGCCGGATGGTCGCTTTTCAGGAAGTCATGGAGAATTTTTTCATAGCACTGGAGAATAATTCACAGACATAAATATAAAAGAATGGGACTTGTGTGAAATAATTCCTTCCTACTAAACAGTATTTGTGTTGGATTTATTACTTTAAAAGTTTTTAACATTTTAATGGACAATCTAACAGTTACCAAACTTGTAAAGCAGTTCAAAAATAATATTCCTCTATCCAAAGTGATACAGCATAAATTATGGATCATTCCAATATAAAATGATGTGGATATAATTGTGAATATTTTTCTTCATACTACTTAATAGCCCTATTTCATCCTTGTAGAAGGCAGCCTGAATACTGCTTATATTATTGTTTCTGGGCCCCAATATTTTCAGTGGTGGGCCATCTGTAGCCACCAACTCTTAGAGTCCCCAAAATAGAAAAGAACAGATGTAACCATACAAACATTTTCAGTACCTTTCTGTATTCTCCAGGTAGGAGGCTTTCAACAATATCACTTAAGTGACCGAAGGAAGGTCTTTTTTCTGGTTCACTGTTCCAGCACTTCACCATGATGTCATACCTGTAGATCAAATGGTAAGACATAGTGTAAGAGTCTTTCTAAAAACAAAATAGTGCATAGTAGATTATACATAATCATGTAGCACACAGGTTCTCAGCGACTTCTCCACGCAGGAGTAGTTCCCACATCCTTCTAAAGGTCTACCTGTGGTAACCTATGTGTTCCATACTCATGTGAGGAGATTCTAAAAACCTGCACTGTTGGTTGACTAAACATTTTCATACTTACACTTCATGTGTGGCATGATCAGGCTTTGCCATTCTATAGCCACTTTTTATCTTGTTATAGAAGCTAGCGTCCACAATCATTCCTGGATATGGTGTACCTCCTAAAGAAACATAACAATATATATGGTTTATATCTGAATTGTTTCAGTGAATCTAAAATGTGACAAGCCAAAGGAATACTAATTCCAGGCAAACAACAAGGTTGTGGTTCATTTCCGATTGTATACAGTGTCAACTCTATTTAACAAAAGATAGAAAACTGAATTTAATTCTAGATGTGTCAGGTTTTAACATACAAACACCATGAATATGGGGAAAGACAGAAAACACATATGTTGCCACTAATAGTCCATAGATATGCCCAGGCTCGGTTTGGTTGGTTTGATGGTTTGTGGTTAAATTAGAGCTCAGGACAGATGTGCAATGCCAGCCCTGTTCATTTACGTAGCATTTAGTGGCTTAATAACTCTATCATTATGCTAGTGTTGTATGATCCACATACCGAGAGAGAATATTTCCCAAAGCAGGATGCCAAATGACCAAACATCACTGAGAGTCGTGTAAAGATTATCAAAGATGCTTTCTGGTGCCATCCACTTCACTGGGAGGAATGTCTGCAGGAAGAAAATGACAATAAAAAATGTGTGCATATTAGGCGGGGCTGCCTTATCCTATGGGCAATGTGGGCATTTGCCTAGGGCCCACCATCACAGGGGTCCCACAGCCATGTTCAATCCCTCTCTCAATTGGAGATCTCTATGGACAAACCACCTAACCAAGGTTCATTCATAGGATTTCTAGTTACCGTTGTGCAATATTAGAACAACGTAACTTACAGAGTTTAGTGGGGTGATTATGATGTATATAATAAACCAGAGAATCCCAATTATTCTAATAAACATTTATTCTTGAATAATTATGCAATGAGCAGTAACTTCTTACTGCTGCTGAAATATTGGCCGATTTATAAATGTATATTTGACACAGAAAAACACTGTCATATAAGAGAGGGTAAATTATAGTAATTTCACATTGTAAGTCATGAAGTACAGAACAGACTCTCTGCAATACAGTAAAACATCACGCTTTGTATTATATTGTAGTTTATCCTGTATGATTATAATACCCTTTAGCATTCCAGCAGTGTCCTTCTGGTTAGTTTTAGGAGAGCTCAGTCCACATATGGGTGTGGTGGGAGAGTTCGAGAGACCAGATAATGATTTATGGTTTGCAGACGTACAATAAATGGCATGTAATGTTCTTTGAACTGTACATATGACAAACTCCACTGCTTTAAAGTGAACCCTGTGGTTCAAGAAATTATAATCTTCCTTCTATATATATGATAGACAAATAAGACAGTACAGCAGAGTAGGTACTTACGCTGCCCTTTGATACATAGTTTGAATCATGCATAATATCTCTTGCCAGACCAAAGTCACAGATCTTTACTATTTTCCCCTGGGCTAGGAGGACATTGCGAGCTGCCAAGTCACGGTGGACGCACTGAAAGGGAGAAATAATGTAGAGTTAACTCTAGAGAAGGACATACAGGGAGATCACAGAATGTTCAGTAATGGTGTTTGTACTCCACTTACATTCTTAGATGCCAAGAAATCCATTCCCCGGGCCACTTGGTAAGTGATACTGAGCAAATCCAGAAGAGTGAGACCCTCAAATCCATCATCTGACAAAATGTTTATCACTTCTAAATGTCATAAAACATAAAGAACAAACCTTGTTACAATCTTCATGAATATATTGCTTTTAGTACAAATTTCTAAAGTGTTTGGGATTCTCTGTAATAAGGGGTAACGAGAGGAAACTAGGAAACACCTAAGCAGGTTTTTGCAGACTACTTTTACATTTTAGCGGGTATCTGGAAAAGGAACAAGCTCTACGTGAACATCTAAATATTAATTAAATTGAAGGATCCAAACAAAACTCACTGTCTGTCTTTTCAGTGACATGAGAAAAAATAATTCTGGGCCATAAATTACAGTAGTCAAAAAACCACTGATAGAAAAAATAACTCATCTTATATCAAGGATAGCACTTGTTTGTTGACTGCTAAGCCACCTAGTTTGTATATATGCTCTTCTTTTTCTTGTTTCCCATCATCCACATCGTCTGTTCCCCTTCAAAGTTGGCATAATTCAATGTACATACGAATCACGGACATAAACCATTATGTAGATTACCTGACATCGGTTTCTTTTTGTAAGATGCAGGTCGATCGTACAAAGATCTCTGAATATCAGAATATTTTGAAGCCTCCTTCATCTCAAGCATTGGTACATATTGGGTGTTATCAGAAGGCTTCATGTCCATGTAATCTCCATTGTTTTCAAAGGATAAAATGACATAACTACAATATAAATACAAACACAAAAAATTAGAAATTGGTTACCATGCTAAGATATTAGTAGACTGAGTTTAGAATAAAATATACAATTTAATCCTAATAAAATGTTTAATCATTTATGATGCAAAATAAAACTAATGGTGGAAATTTTCAAATACTTTGAATAGTTTTTAATATATTTGAATATAATTTTGCTCAAAGAACCTGTTTGGATGAAAATATCATCAAATGCAAAATATTTTAACTTGACAAACATTTTCTGTCACTTAACAAAATGGATGCACATTTTACAGAAGCATAGTCTAGGGGACTTGACAAAATGAAGTCAATGCAGTTATACAATAAATCCCTTAGATGCTTCAGACAGACTGCGTAACACAAAAAACTCTTGGCCAACTACACAAGTCTATGGAATAGCTTGGCATTCCAATCTATGACATGGCTTTTGGAAGCCATTTGGAAACACAATGAAGAAAACAATACACTGTTAAAAAAAATTAAGAACTAAAAAAATATACAAATGTTTCTGTTAAACATTTGATATGATATACGTTAATTTCCCCAAACCACCATACAACAGAAGACTTGTTATCTCTAGAAATAAAAGAAGTATATGAGATCAAAGAATCCATGAGAAACGCAACTTACCTTCTTGTGCTCTCATCAACTGGGTTAAGCCCAAATATATCCAGATCCTTCTTTGGTTTCTCTGGGTGCCAAGTCTGAAAATTATCCCTGTTCTTGTGAAGATAGTTCACGAGATCTCCATAGATGCAGTATTCCGTAATAATGTAAATTGGTCCTTGAAAATACATTTTTTGTAAAGTGAATTTCTTTCTTATTATTTTAAGCATGCTATTATTAGATAAAGTGACAAAATGGCTTCCTCTTGCCATTTTGTGTATATTATAGTGTATAGTTATTGATGTCTACTGTTTGTTTTTATTTTTTATTTAGACTAAATAGAATTTAATTAAATCAATAGTGGTAAATTATTATGGGAACAAGACACATCCAATACATCATTTTTATATACTTTGCATTTATTTACTTGTGTTAAGAAATATGATTTTATAGAATATGATTCTAAGTGGATTTTTATACTATTATACAATAATCTGTCTTCCGTAATAAAACATTGCGTACCTGATTTAGTACATGCTCCTAATAAATTCACTATGTTCAGATGAGCTCCGAGATGTGTCATTATTTTCAGTTCAGACATGAGAGCTTGTTTTTCACTTGATCTAGCTGTAGCTGTGGAGTCAAATAGTACAACAAATTAAACTCAATTATACCAGGAGAAATGTCCTAATAAAATATAATAAAAGTATTGACATGCCATTTTTAAAATATACAAAGAGTTCATTTTGAGAGGGGAAAAGTACCCGTGTCAAGAAATGTTACAAATAATTCTGTCTGCAAAAAAAAATAAAGGTTGCACACTATCATATTTTTGTTGAAATAGTCCTAATATATAAATCAGTTACAAACTTCTATTAAGGACTTTTCGAAAACCGCACTTTCCAATAAATTGATTGGTACTGTGAACAGTTTCCTAGGAATTGACTCCCAATACGATGGCTGTATGTAAGGGTTTACTGGTTAATATCCAACTTTGAGGGAATAAATAAGGACAGAGATGCTAGGGGATGATGTTTTGCGTTTTTGTTCATTGTTATTTGTTGTATCATTGGGTATAGGAAACGTTGGTTCTGAGTTTGAAAATTTGGAAAATGGAGTGGCCACACAATGTCTCATGTTAAAAAAAAGAATGTAATGCAGAAAGATACACTGTTATAATCGCATGTCACATTTTTACTTATTCTGCACTCACAGATACAAAACAAGAATCATGTATGTTATGCTCAGATGCTTGTTTATTATGATTGCTAGATCATATTCAATTTTTAAAAAAAATTGCAATGTAATCTTTCTTAAAAACCAGTAACCATTTTATTTAGAGGGTTACTTACGTTTTAACATCTTTACAGCCACTTTCATCACTGGCTGGGAACGGCTTAGTCCATAAGCGGTCCCTTCCACTACTTTACCAAATGCACCCGATCCAAGGATTCGACCTGCATATAAAAATGTATCCATCAGACATCTCTTTATAATACAAAATGTTACACAACAGCACAGAATATGGTATTAAACATAGATGTCCTACTGGACTAATAGTTAGAAGAACAGTTTGTTTTTCAACATCATTTAAGTGTGACTTGTACATAATTACTATACCTATAAACAGCATATACAACTAGAAAAGTTACAATTTCTGGGGAAATTGTGTGAAGTGTTCTTGCCTCCACCTGTAGTCTACAACTGGAGTGGGCGGAGTAACTGTTATCATTTACATAGCACATTTAATTGCAACGTTGTTGCACAGTTACATTAAACCATACATTTATAAAAACATTAGCAGGTGTTCAAAAGGCCCTGTCTATGACATCACTTGCTGCTGCAGCTTGACACAGGTCAGAGTATTTTGGCGGTTGCCATATTCAAACGGTCGTATTTTAAAAACTATCAATCCTACAGCGAAGAGCTTTATATTGTGAGAATCACAAGACCCAGACCTACATTTTGATGCATAGTATGTCTCTGAAGTATTAAAAATGAAGGCACAGCCGCAGTTTAGAAATTTCACTTCAAATTTGAGCTTTGCAGAGTGAAGTTTCAATGAATGTCAATGGACGGCGTTGGTTGCAAACAAATGGTCATATTGTGAAAACTATCAGGACTACGGCTTAGCCGTTTACATGTTTAGTGGCACCAGGGATAGCTGAACGTTTTGATATAAGATTTGTGTAGGTGGGCTTGAAAATGAGGGAGTGGTGGCAGTTTAGAAATCATGTCCTGATTTTTCAGCTTTTGGCAGCTCCCACTCTAGCTTTGCCATTCATTCCTATGGGACAAATTGCGCCACAAAAACGACGATATTCCGTGAACCATTCGGCGAAACGTTCCACAAAGTAATAGCAATCCGATCGGGAACAATCTGCACGTTTTGGTAAATTTTTGTCTATGTAGTGTAAAAACTGTGGGAGGAGTTAGGGTGGCAAATTTTGCTATAATAATAATAATATATATGTGAGATAACATTAAGTGGTCTTGCTATGCAAGAACACTTAATGACAACTGTTCAAGAACAGCACATACAATGTTTAATGTTTAACTATAGTACAGGCCTTGGGGCCTAGTAGTCAAACTGGAAAATCATAAATCAGAGAATGTTTCTCTCACAGTATCTGCATGATAGTACATTGGAATATTGATTGTGATGGCGTATAAGAACTAACTAGTGTTTCTGTAGCCAAACTTCAGACTTAGAATACATACAGATAGCCTTGTCCACCTCTCTGGCATTTTTTTTTTATTGCTTTACATTATTCATCTATGGCTAGTCTACCCCTGGAAGCCTATTCCTGGAACCTACTTTAAATTATATTTTGTTGTCACATTATTCCTCAGACTTCCACTGCCTGTCTCCTTTTGTTGTAGTATTTTACTTTAAATGCTCACCAAGAACGAGTCCATCTCTTTGAAATTCCCATCGTGAATCATAGGGTAGTTGCATTGGATCAACATAGATATATTCATGGCCATCTGGGCTGATGGATTCAATGACTCTCCATCTAATTTCATATCTTGGTTTCTGAAAAAAAGAAAATATGCTTTAAAATGGCTGTCTAGTGCTAGGACAATAGGAAAATGGCTGTCTAGTGCTAGGACAATAGGAAAATGGCTGTCTAGTGCTAGGACAATAGAAAAGTATGCAGCGCTGGCCTTATTTGTTACCTGTTTCCATATGATGACAAGAACAATGAGAGATATGATGACAATGACCAGGAGAACTAGAACTGCAGCTGCCACTGTCAGCTCGGAGCGTAGAGCTGAAATAGAAAGGGAATACAATAGTAAAGAAACAATGTAAAACTACATTTCCTGTCTATAATGGTACATAAAATGAAGATACAACTACTAAATAAAATTAGATAAAACATAAAATGTCTTAAAACCATTTAGTCATCTTAAAATCACTTAATATTTTTTGCATGCTCTCAAGGAGACACATGGTTTCCACAAGGTATTTATATGTTGACAACATTGTCTGCCAAAGGTAAGAAGGTCAAGGGCTAAAAACCTATTCTGGCAGGAGGCTTAGTCAACACCTTATAGATGGCCAGCTAAACATGGTTAGCAGTGAGTACTCAGTATGGTTTGAAATGCAACAAACAACACAAGCGTAAGCTTGAGTATACTGTATGCTGTTTTTAACTTGCTGAAATAAAGACTAAGATTTTTTTTGATAGAGAAATATGCTTGATTACAACATTTTTATATTTTTCATTGGGGAAAAACACACTCAGGATACAAACACATGTTAAAGGGTGGAGTCGGTAGAATGTACAGTCCAAGTGTTCTGATTCATAGAGAGGGCTCTTTTGAACTGTTTTTGTCCTGAGTTGTACCTGCTTTGTACACCATTGACAACTTGGCACAGGTTGCAAATGCCTTCATTTTTTTAAATATCATAAACAGGAAGTTGGATCCATAGATCTGGAATCTGGTCCTCGGAGTCTAACTGTGGATCTCCAGCTGCTGTTTAACTACAAATTCCATAATCCGGTTCCAGCCTTTCTTTACTATTTGTAGTTCAGAAGCAGCTGGAGGTCCAGTTAAACAGCCAGAACTTGGCATTTCAACTTCCCATCCATACCCATATAATCAGTAATTATTGGTATATTGTACTTACTGGGCGCTAATAGTTTCAGCTCCCTGGCATCCCCACCAAGTTCATTCTTTGCAATGCATCGGATTGCTAGGGTCTCCTCTACTTTCTTAAATGTTATTTTGCTTTCCATTGAGTTTTCATCAACCTGATGTGTTTCCATGCTGATTTCTGATCCATTTATTGCCAGGATGGACCACAAGGTATCATTATTACATCTGCAGAGAATAATACATTTAGCATTACTACCAGGCTATATTGGCATGTATCATTAATGGTAAAGGTCAGGAAGGTTTTCTGTTCTTACCTCTTTATGTCCTTGCAAACTAACCATTCCAGATCAGGAACAGGCATGCCTTTTGCCCGACAGCCAACAATTTGTTGACCAGAAGTTCCATTGTGGTCATCAACCAATTGCAATATCAAAGCACCAACTAAATAAAAAAAATTAAAAAATAAGTCTTATTACAATATTATAGGAAATGTAACAATATAAAATAATTAAAAGCTTAACATGTAATAAAGTGTATTTTTCAATACTTTGCTAATTAGGTATATGATGACATTATATACATATTTTTTTTTTTTAGAAAATACATAATAATGTAAATGTTAACAAAGCTTACAAATAGTTTCTGTTTATACAAAATGTACCCTTCTAATTACCTTTAATTTGTAACTCAAAAGAGTAACGTTTGGTTTCAGCATCATTTTGGGCCACAAGTGTATATATGCCACTGTCCTCTTCCTTGGCACGTATGAGTTTCAGTTTGCTCTGGTACCTGCAGAAAAGGATGGTATCGTTTAAGACAAAAATATTATCACACTTCTGCATTTTAAGTTCATAGTGTTACATCTGTCATGATGAAAAGACTCAAATTACAGAAATTCAGAAATAAGCAGAATTATGATAAAATGCCCTATTCTTCGGGGGAGGGGAGGACTTTGGCTTAAATGCACACCAATACCCATTTATGGAATATTACAACATTCTGCAGTACAATAGAATATAATTGTTCCTTGTTATACCTGGATTCCTGGGTTCTAAACATGACAGTAGTGATCTCTGTCAGATTGTCGCCGAGTGTCATGTTGTTCTTTAACCAGAAGACCTTTGGCATTGGGTATGCATGTAAATCAACTGAAAATGTTTTTACTTCATGGAGGTTGGCAAATTCCAATGAATGAAAATGAGGTTCCAGTCTGACAAATCCTTTTTCTAAAAAGAAGGTAATCAAAAATTATTACAAGTACTAAACCATAGTGTCAACTAAATATGTGCCGATAATTGGTCCCAAAATGGTGCCTCCAAATTACAGACAGATTCGGGGCACATCAATGGCACATCAATGGCACATCAATGGCACATCAGATGTTCAGCAACCCAGGTATCCCCACTGTGCCTCCGAATATGTCTGCAATTTGGAAATCTCAGCCAATTCCACTCCGATATCTCCTGACACCAAAATCAGTCAAAATGCAGTGATACATAGATTTCTATGGGGAGGACTTCTGCTTATGTTGGCTTATTATGAATACAGCCAAAGTCCGCCCATAGAAATAGCTGAAAAAGCCAAAACCCTCCTGAAATGGCCCAAAGAGTAATAAAATAAAAAATAATTGAAAATAAAAACATTTGTATTAATTAGTGCATAAAAATATACTGTTATTATATGTAAGATTAATATATTATAATTGTATATACATATTGTGTGTAAAATATGTTTACTTTAATTCTTCTACAGTTTTATAAAATCTGGAGAATTGAAATGGGTGAATTTCGTATATCTTTCATGGTTTCGGGTGTGATCAGCACGTATTGAGTAGCCAAAATTGTATGCTTTTTACAGTGAAAATGTCCCAATCCGAACGCTTCCGATGCTGTCAGAAACCAGGGATAGTGAATAGCTGCATTTTGGCGATTTGTGAAATTCTGCGAAAGTGCCCGACCTAAATAAATTTTTAGGGCCAGATAAGTGTATATTGGTTAGACCCGCATGACTTAAATATTAGATGTAGTAGTATAAGGTTAATATCTATTAAAATCCATGGCTGTTACAAGGCATTTGTTAAATGTTACAATATGTAAAAATAACCTTTAGTTGGAGTACTAGGCAATGTTAGAATTCTGCAGTCTATCAAGTGTTTTAAGATCTTGCATAGCCTTGTACACTAGACAGTACGTGACATGTCCTTCACAATCCTAGATCATAGTTGGGAATTGTAATTTAAGTAATTCATCTGGATTGCCAAGTGCACTTATCATTGAGATACAGCATTCGTTTCTGTTCAATATTCCACATTGTATTTCAAGGTCTGCAACCAAGTATTACCATGCACAGTGATGTTAATCTTCTTCACTTCTTTGGTGTCTTGGGTTGCATGGTGTACAGCACACTGATATTCTCCAGAGTCCATTACTGTAACATTGGGGATGGTCAGCATGTATTCCAGTTTCTGATTTGGCACCTTGGTTTCTTCAACATTTATGTTTCCACTGCCTCTCTGCAATGATCAAGATCACAGAACATTAATGGTGCAAATAAACAATTACACAGACCAATTAGATATATCTTCCTTAGTAGATGTTAATTTAATTTAATTTTAATTACATTTTAAACTATTAACATCATTGAAAGCCTAAATACCCAGATAAAAAGAAAATCAAGAAAACAATTCACCATGATCTATATAGGTGCTTTGAAATTACCTGTTTCCCAGGGTATGTCCACTCTAAGTCGACCACCTCAATTTCTAGCACAGTACATGTAACGGAAATGGTTTCTCCAGATCTAAACACTGTTTGTGGAGCCTCTATATCGACGCTGAAGTCTTGTGTTGCTAAAATGAAAAATAAGTAAGATAAATGTAGATTAATGCAAAGTATATAAAATATAATACACAACAAAACATAGATAATAAGTCCAATTCCAATTTGAATATTGAGATATTTTTGGTGGAAAGGGAATTAGTCTCTGATATTTGATTTAATGGAATTTTAAGACTATTTATATCATGTTTCTTTCTGTTTATAAGATATTTTGACTCGTTAATTGAGTCTCAGTCATGACTACCACAAGCATTTTGCTGTACTAGTCCTTTTAACTTTTGCTTAGATATCATTTCATGAATTAAGAAAGCTCTTTCTCTTTGTGAATGACTAAATAAATCGTTTTAATGCACTGTAAGGTTGATTTTCAATATTAAGTTCAAATTACCTTTCCATATTTGCAGTATGAAAGGCTCCGTTTTAAAGACCATACCATTGATTGCCGTTTCACACATGTATGATCCAGCTGGAAAGTTTCCAATAAAACCTTGCTTGCTGTCATAAAATGCATTGACTGTGCTGAAGGATTCTAGATTCTTCAAGGTTACTTGACTTGCGGGGTCAGTGGTACGACATGGGACAATTGCTAAATCTTCTTCCTCGACCACAATGATATGTTCTAGCATCATAGAGGGGACAAAGGCCATCTTAGGATCTGCCGAAAAGAACGTGGATAAGAATATTGTCACAAGCTTTCAAATGTTAGCATTATCATTTTAGTTTACTTCATCCATAAGATCTAAATTTATGCTAGCATCTCTTCCGATATAAAACCCATACCAGAATCCTTATGACATTAATAAAATATTACATGTAATTATAAGCCAAAGGAGAGAAAGGGATCCATCTCCAGCTGTTCTTTGTTTTTCCCAAAATCAATTGATTAAATCAATTTCCCATGTAGTTACCACCACTGGTGCTCTTAAAGCATGCACCCCACCATCGAAATAATTAACCCTTTAATGTACTGTCTGATCAACCAACCTGGAACAAAGACATATATATCTGTGCCTTCAATGTCATTGTCTTCTGTCTGAGTGTGATTATGGTAGCAGGTATACAGCCCTGTGCTTTCAGCAGATGCATTGCGGACTTCCAGTACAGACACAAAGAGGCCACTGTTGTTTTCTTCGCTCCTGATTTCTATTTTCTCAATTTCCTCTTCAGACTCTGGGTAAAGCCAGCTCACCTCACTTTCACCAGTACACTTGAGAGTAAAGGAAGTATACAATTGGACCACCATGTCTTCCTTTTCAGGAAATATTGACGGTAATGGATGTTCACCTTGAATAATCCATGGACCTGAACAAGAGCAAAAAAGATCAATAAATCTCGTAAAATCAATAGATTCAATTATGAGAGTAAAGGGTGCAGACAAAAGAGAAAATAGAAAAAAAATGTTTAGTACAAACCAACAAATGTGGTTAATGTTGATTTTGTCAAAGTGGCTACTGGTCTTTAGGAAAAGATAGACAAAGATCCACAACATTGATATGTAAGGTGATGTTAGAGCACTTATATTTGGCCTCATCCATCAATAAATGCATGAGTTCGAGATATGAACTGTTCTATTATAGATAGAATTGGACTTGCTGTCCTTGCGTCTTCAATAGCTCTCTATATAGTCCCTAAAAGTCAGTTACTTCTAATCACTAATGACACTTCCAAAAACTACATGATTTCATTTTTGTTAAAAGTACTATCAAGTCTTAAATTTAACTTAAATATGAGAAAAAACAAACAAAAACAAAAAAAGAAACATACAACATAAAATATTAAACATAATGGTCTTACCGAGAATTAGTAGACACCCCAAGATAAGGGATGTCTTTGCGGCAAGCGCCATGGCTGTCGAAAGCTATAAAATAACAAAAATAAAAATCATTGCAAAATGTGTAGATTTATTACAGCATAATAATCAGGATTACTGGGAATTATTTGTGTAAAAACATAAAAACAAAAATCAATTTAACTTTTCAAACTAATGGAACCTTCTTTAGCTTATGTTCCTTGAGCCATAGTTTTTAATTAGAATGCGTGTAACAGCTGTCCTTTCTTATTTATAAGGAAAAGGGGGAGGAGCTATGATTAAGGGTGTGACTTGTGTTCTGGTATACAGATATTGTTTTTGAAAAGATAACATAGGAAAATAATTTGTGTTTTATTGTTAATATGTTATAATTCTGTCTGTCTAAACACTATCAACACCACCTTGTGGTGCCACACACTGGAAAGAGCATCTTGATAAAGATGAACATTGTGGTTGGAATAAACAGAATTCCATGTTTTATCCTTTTATCCTTTTGTGTGTGTGTTTCCCCGGTCTGGAAACAATTTGTATGTCACTCTCACAAAATGGAGGTAATAATCTGCAGCAAATGGTTACAATTTATATCATTTTCAGTTACCATCCCTTTGCTGTACTAAATGTCTAGACAGAAAACTATCACATAATAGTTGTCTTTATAACATTTTCATTTTTTTTTTTACCAAATTAATTTAAGAAAAAAATATGGTTTTTGTTTCTTTGTAGGAAAGCCCAAAATGCAAAGTAAACTGAAATATGTAATTCAACAAAATATTGACTAAAATCTAAAGGATTTTTTGGTAGGTAGTAAATCCTTGTTGGAAACATTCTCTTAACTATTTATGCATTATGTCTAAATGTTGGCATCATTATATCACATTTGAATTACACAATATAACATGGATCTTCTGCTCCTGAACAAGCAATAAAGTAGTGTGTTTCAACAGGAATGCCTTCAAACTGAGATACTCTGTAAACACCGGATGATGCTGTCATGGCAGCATACGGTACAGCTCTTAAAAGCCTAAATGGGTCCATTAATCTTGTGCACATCATTATGTGTTTATAATGTGTAAATACAAAGTGGTGAGGGGAGAAGATGGCTAAAGTCACTTGCAGGAAAATAAAACACTTCGGGGACAGTTCCTTAATTTGTCCCCAAAATTTGTCCTCACAACTCAACTGTCCTAGCTAAATAAAGTAATATAAAATATGACTTATAAATACATCTCTCCTAACATTGGAAATGGCCAAAAAGGGTGAATAGAGGCTTGGCTACAAGAGTTATTTATTTAATTTGGTGGGCCACTTCGAAGAAGAAGAATGCCTTTCAAAAAACGAATATACAAACACATTTACTGTATTTTAAAACACTATAGAGTCTATTCAATAAAGAGAGAATTGCAGGGATTTGAGATAGGAATTTCAACCTTATGACCAAATTAGTTGAGTTAGAAAAATTGTCCCATTCAACTGCAGTGGAGAATTTTTCCAACTTGGCTACATTGGTAAGTATTCCAATGACACAATTATTCATTAAATACTACACTTCAATGTTTCGATCCATATGGTAATGATCATGTAACCCATAAACATCTAAAATATTTTTTATTTTGGATATATTGAGTTATATATGAAATGTACACAAATGAGAATATATAGATAAGTACAGTACACACTGGAAAAACTGAAGAAATAAATATAGCGGCATGTAACAATCCATTTCTCTTTCAAATGTCTCAACAAGTCTGTTAACCATGCAAATGCCAGAGGGATAGACAACTCATGATAAAGTTTAGAATAACATTTAATTGCTGCCATATGGCAAGATATTTGGCATTTTAATGAAAATAGACTCAGGCACTTCAAAGAGACTCCATGTTTGAATCTTTATCACATTATCCCCTGTGGGCATCATGTCTACAAGATTCAGCACCAAGTTTCATGGGAGAGGAAAAAACAACTATTATCTACAGAAGGATGGGGACTGGGTGTGATCTCACTGATAACATATATCAATCCAGATCAATTAGTCTGTTATGTAAATGATCAAACACTTTTATTAGTCGCTGACAACAGGAGCTATGTTAATTTTATAGTTAGTGTTATCTGTTAAACTTGATATAACATTTGTAACTTAGCTTGCAAGTCAAAGTATTTTAAGATCAATATTTAAGCCTTGAAACATTTATTTATAATAAATAAATGAAAATAAATTAAATATCATTTTTTCCATTGTTTAAGAAGTCATGCAATATATGAATAAACAAACTTCTTTTATTAAGCATAAATAATTAGAGAGATATGCTTGGAAGGTCCACTAGGGGTCATCATAGCTCTTCCATTGTAAGAAGTAAACTTCCCAACTCTTTTCATGGTAGTGCTGTATTAATCATATGTACAGATCAGCAAACTGCCCTGAAGAGGTATTATGTTCTAAGTTTACTAAGTCTTTCATGACCAAGATTTTCCAATGCGGCTGCATATCTGCATTATTAAGATAGAAAATGCATAATTCAGTGTTGAATTGGATGCCATAAGACTGCAGACTGGTCTAAGTTTTTGTAATAATAGAAAAATAGCCCTGGAGAAAACATGTATTATAATCCCAAATAAAATAGTAATATGATGACCCTAGCAAGCACACTGAGCATTACATCAATAATACTAATAAAATAATAAAAATAAATAATAAAATAAATATTAGTAAATGGATAAATAGAATGATGGGGGTTTTTTTATTGGAAGATGCTTAATTTATCAATACTTCAAACATTTTTCTATAGGTTACACATTGTAGCAATGAACAAGAAATAGTCATTTAAACAGATAAGGTGTTTTATAGTTGCGAGCCACGGTTCCTAACAGTGAATTAAGAATAGTAATACTGTAAAGGTGATTGAAGCATCCTTACTCTATGTCACAAGATGTACATATCATTTAATCCAATTAGCCTGGGGGAGTTCCATTATACTGAAGTAATTAGGATTTGCTCTTATTGATCAAATTCAAACGTAATCCAATTTTAACAAATCATGTTTACTGTTTCTTAACATTAAGATAAACAAAACTGTTAGCTTAAGAATCCTGATTAGTTCTTCAGATGGTGAGGTCTATAAGGGAAGTAATCTTCTATCCTAGTGTCTTTGATCCAATAGGCTGTAGTTTCCATTTCAATTGTCCTACATTTTTTTTATCACTAATTGTTTTAACTGACAAAAAATTTTCAAATACTCAGCATTTCCAACCATTTAACATTAACATGTATTTAAATAGTGACAACAATTTATGAGGAACTAAGTACAGCGCACTAAGAAGAGTTACTGCTTGTATAGTATACTAAGTTACATTTGCTGGAAGGAACTGCTATATTCTGTTTATAGCCATATTATTTGTACAATGTATGTGTTTGGCCCTTTATGGGCAGACTAGATGGGTTCATTGGTTCATTACTATATTAATTTATCTCACTTTAAAAATAGAGAAGGCAGACTTTTTATATAAAGCCGGACATTATTTATTAAGAAAATGTGCCTAAATAAAAATAAAACTGACTAGACTATAGCATCATTCACAATTTAGGGGGCACCATATTTATGAAACCATGGCCAGGCTGGTTGGTAATGATGAGAGTTGCACATTTTTTGTTTGATTAGAAATCAAAATGTGCAACACTTAATTAAATAATAAATAACAGAATGAAATCATCCTAGTTAAAGATGGAAAACTATTCTAAACATAACATTAATATAATTTATTTATACAGAAACATACAATTCCATAGAGCTGTACAGTGGATAAATATAATATACACATAGCATGTAGGTAGCATAACAAATGTATACATACTGGAAGAAAAGGTTGCACTACTGAAATGTTTATAGTGTTTAGTAAAAAAAAAAATTGGAGAAATTTTCTCAATTTTAAAAAGGTCAATCAAGTATAGGAAGTAGAAAAAGATAAGGCTATAAAAAAAAAATACCAGCCATGCTATTGCCTCCATTGGCCTAACAAAATACCAGATGGGTGTCAACCCTAGTGTGAGGTTAACAAAGGTAACTTATTGTAATGTTTAGCTATGTAACTTATTGTAATGTTTAGTATGTCCAATGAGCAAAAAAATGGTCTACAAAACTATGAACATGTAGCCTGGAATTCTATCACCAAAAATAAAGCACTCTCTTATCCTTAAATACCAGCTTTTAGATAGCATATTGGAAAGAAAAGCTCGCATTACAAAGAACTGATAACAGTTATCCCAGCTCTTTAAAGTGTCCCATCAGATGGGAAACTGGATGTCCTCTAGAATTTAAACTTGCAAGAAGGGCTCTCTACCTCATGTATCGGTCTGTCTAACATAGTATGTATTTCCCCTCTATGGTCTGTACCAAGTCCTATGTAAATTATTGGCACATTTATGGCTAGCAGCAGTTATAAGTATATCATGTGCCTGTGGCATCTTTAAGTGGGGCTGTAGCTATAGAGAATGCATACTGCAGGACTGAATTAACATTAGTGGTACTCTGTAGCATGTGTTTTATATAATCACCATATTAAGTTAAACAGATAATCTGATAACCTACAATATTTAGTTTTTTTTCATATGTTGGACTCTATAACTAAGAGGAATCAATCTCAAGTAACTAAATACCAATTTTACCTATACACTGACGACTACAATTGAATGAAAACCAGTGATAAACATTACCTCAGGTGATAGAATCCATCTTAATTTGTTTACATTCTACAAAAATATAAACAAAAAACGTATTTTTTTTTTTTTTTTTGAGCGAAGTGCAAATGGAAGTCACGGCCAAATGGAAATGTAATTATTCCAGCCCAGATGACACACTGAAAGGAATTTAAAATTCTTCAAAACATAAATTTTGCTTAGAGCCTAGAAAAACAACTTTCCTTCCCAAGTCTAGGGAAATAAACCAGTCATTTTTAACCTTTTCAGTTCTCCTTTTGAGTATTGCAAGAACTGAAGGTTTTCTTTAGATTTCGTTTTGCACGTCTACAGAGATGAGTCACACGTTTTTAGGAATATAAATTCTTATTTGTTTTTTTCTCCACATAAAATGTTTACTTTTCTGATCTAGAATATTTTGTAAAAATGAGTTATGTCATTTTGTCTATTTGTAAAACAATAAAATACAAACAGGCAAAATTACATAACTAATAATTATATAACTATAAACATTTATTAGTTTTTTTTGAATGCTTGAAAACTAGATATCAAGGAAAAGACCATAAGGTATCCTTAAAATGTATTTTCCTTGGGACAAATGGGGCAGTTATTGGTTTACTAAATATAGCTCTTAAAATGGACCCTTCTTTCCTGAACTTAAATGGATTCATTTTTATAAGGGTTAAGCTGGTATGAGAACCCAATGCAGCAAATGCATACAGGAAAATAAAAAATCTCACAAGAAGAATCTTAATTGAATGTCAACTCTGTAATTAGTCAGAAAACCATTACCACCAGGGGGCAGTAGCAACCTTCCAACTTAATGCTAGGGTTTAAAATATAAGAATCCCTATGAAGGTTCTCATTAGGGAATCTGTCTGCTCTGGCACCAGTGTTATTCAACACATCCGTAAGGCACCACCCAAACCAATCTGCCTTTCCTTATCATTATGTCAAGCTGCCCACACAATCCTTGGGTAATTTGTTTTTCTTTATGTCTATCACAAACTACTGTATTATAGGTGGTGCCAAGTAGTCTCTGTGCAGTATACAGCAGATTTGGATTTAAAGTGTTTGTAATTTATAATTAATGACTTGTTAAAACAAGGTATATATTTATTGGTATTAAAAATAGAAAATGCAGTGCCACGATTGAAGGCAGACATTGGACAGATGCAATGTTATTGCACCTCTTCCTCTGTTCTTCCATTGTGGACTGCAGATTCCAAAACACTCAACTGATTGTTTATAAATATTAACTACTGGTAGGGTTTCACTACTTGCCATCATTTAAGTTGCTTGTTGTGCTCCCCATCTAGAAACCTTTGAGATGCAGAATGGTAGTCAATTGTAATTTAGTTAAACAAAGGAGAAGAGATCGTTAAATAGGCAAAATATCCTCCTTTTCTCAAGTTCCTTATTGTAATCCAGACCTAGGCATACAAATAAACCATGGGAAATGTATTAAAACAGAAACAAAGAGGGGACTGGAGTGGGTAGCCCTGTAATTACAAGAATCAAAGGTCTGCAGAACAGCAAATAAAAAAAACAAACGCTCAACCTATTTTGCCTGTGATGAAATGGAGGCTTATTCCACTTTTTTGTTGTTCTGGAAAGCCTCAACCACACACTACATATATATATATATATTCTAAAATTGCTTTATTTGTATTATTTACCACTTCCACTGGGGGTTTTCTTCCAGGCATCTACTACTCTTTCTGTAGATAAAAATCAATTGGAGAATTTACGTGGCATGAACATTCTCTTGGAACATAATATATCACATTGAGCAATGCACCTCTCATGAAGGGTGACTGCACATTGTGAGAGTGGTAGTCCATGGCAGCCATAGTTCACCTTATTTTATATATAGCATGGGTTTCTCCCAGTGTCATTACTATTGTCATATGATAACCTCTGCCATCCAGACTGGCTGTATATGATGGAACAGTTAGTGCATGAACAGCTGTAAAGGCTGGCCTGGCTTTTTCCTGGCATAGATACTGACTTCAGCCAACAACACCCATCTACTGGCACCAACGTGTACACAACAGGACAGAAAACACACTGCCCCCCCCCCCCCCCCCCCTTACATCTGGCAGAACTCTGAGGAATGAATAATGGGCTTTTCCCTCCCATGGGCTCATCTGGAAGAGGGAGGCAGTAAATTGTACCCTCCACATAATGTTTTCCAGAAGGGTGATCTGGCGTCTACTACTCTATCAGTATGTGACAATCTGTGGAGACAACCCTGATACCATAACTTTATTTACACAAGAAAGAAAATGTTTTCATTTGCATCTACACAGACCCCTACACAAATTCACTTACAGAAACTCTACAGAGGTCTACTGGACTAGTGAAAAAGTGACTTAGAAAATAAACATATACTCTTGCTATGGCTCAAGCATAAGCCATAGTGGTGTGCAATATGACGGAATATTAAAAATGTAAACATAAAAACCACACAAACTGGAAAACTGGATTATCTGAAAATATAACATATTATTTTAAGATGTAATATTGTATAATGTAACTATAATTGTATCCTCACCTACACTCAACATTAATCTATCTCATAGATATCTTATCTATACATGGGGTGCATTTGTAATATACTATTTGCAAAGTTCTGGCAATGGAGCAATCACCATTGCAATCCATGGTTGCCTTCTGCTCCATTTTTACAACTTTGCTTTTTATACAGAGCTTCTAAAAAAATCTTTCTACTGGAAGAAGTTTCTTATATCAGCATCAATTTAAAATCTAGAAATGATAGTGAGAGGTTATTAACGAATTTCAAGTCCTGGAAGTGGAGCAGTCACCATGGATACCAATGCAACTGACTTTTATTATGACTAGAAGTGTGTTTCAATATGTTTATTAAAGTGCCAAGATGTTCCACGAAGTAATGCAATGGATAATCTATTACACAAGTACTTGTAACAATAGCCGGGGTAATGACAGAGACAGAGGAAAGTCCTCTTCACATGAAATCTCACAGAGCTCATCAAGAATGTGAATGAAAGTTATCAAGCCAGAGAGAGGTGTTAGGGAGAAAGCTTGTGCTGTAATAAGACGTGTTAAGAGATATATGCCTGGAATGAGAGTCCAAACGCCTGACAAACCCAGTGACAGATTAGACTGCTGGAAACCTTAATTTCACAAACAGATGTTCTCTGTCTTGCTAAAACCATCTCATGCACTATCCAGCCTGTCTCCTAAAGGACCCTTATCTTATCTGTTTCTCCTTTTGGTTCTTGGTTTATTGTAATGATGATACAATATTAGCCATTGATACAGTACAGCTTTGCAATACAAATAGTTTAAGAGTGGCAGACACAGCGAGCAAGGCAAACTGCAGCACCATTCCTAATTTTCAGACCCAGTGCCTATTGGGATAATTAGTTTCTATGAGCAGAACTACCAGTAAACAATCTACTACTTTTAGAACTTCTATTAGAACTAGTAGGCTTCCTCAAGTTGCTACTAATGCTCATTTTATATTAGAAAAGTCGAAACAAAAGGATAGACAAATGCTGACTTTGACTTCCATTTTGAGGAATATAATCATCACTGTTCCACAGAGCAGTTTCTCATAAAGTGTTCTTCTGCATTATATATTTATATATATATATATAGGGCTGTTGTATTGTGTGCATGGAAGGTCACATAGTTACAAAACAAATTACTTGTTCAGTAATGTTCTTTGGATCTTGACCTGCAACAAGCACATCCAAAAATGTTCAGCTAGGCTCAGTAGAGTCAAAATGCCTGGCCCATTCCTAGAGGATTCCTGCCAAGTTAAGGATAAATCTAGATGTTTGATCTATGGAGAAGCTCGTTCTTGTGAGAACATTACATATCTGAGACCATTGTTTCCAATAACTGATGGACTCCAGAAGAACTTTCAAACCAAGTTTCAACAGGAGAAGTTGTAGGACAGACTGATGTGGAGGGTAAAGTGATATAACAGTTGTGCTTCCTCCGGAGCTCCCTGCTCCCCAGGGGATCTAGGACTCACAAAGACTGCCATTTATAACCCCTTTTCTTCTCCGGCTTCCACTAATTGTTAAAAAGCAATTGACATGGCAATAGGATGCAAACATGATTCTTTGAAGAAATACCCAACACAGAAACACATAAAACAGTGATTAAGTCAGGTTATAAAAGCAAAAGAGGGCAAACAGTTATATACTCGACAGAGGAAATTGAATCACCATGGGTTATTAGGTGCATATAGATATTGTATATTTATATTAAATGTGGCCACAAAAAACCTACACAACGCATAAAACAAATTTGAAAAAAATCGTCAAACCTGACGAAAATAAGACTTAAAAAATGTTCCTTCTTACCTTCGATCCTTTAGGTGTCCCCAAAATAAACCCAGTTACCCAAGGTTGGATGGATTATCCTGAAGTTATATTATTATTATTATTTTTTTGTCGAAATATAGACTCCCTTTCCTGTTGTATGACTCATCTAAAGATCATACAAACTTGGAAGAGACTTGTGCTTCAGCCCCAAAAAACAATCCCCAAATCCTGGGAGAGCTCCCGTGTCCAGCTCTGAATTCCACAAATCCAAGTTCCAGGAATGTGGAGAAACGGTTGTTTCACAATGTGGTTGTCATTAAGTGGGAAATCGCATGTGCCCCAGAGGAAAGAGAACCAGCCATAGGAGCCCTGGGCAGATCAGTCCTTCCTGAGACTTTTTTTTTCCAGCATGAAATGTACTTAGCTCCAAGGCGGCAAATCCTTTTTGTGCATATCCAGTGTGCGCGATAAATAATGAGAGGGATCTGAAGTTATCTCAGCAGCCTGGTGAGATGCTCTCTCCTTGCACAGCAGAACTGCAAAGCGATCTCCATCAGCACCAGTCGCTGATTAGACGTTCCATTCATCCACAGGCAAATATGCAAACCCATCCAAGTGTTGCTTCCAGCAGGGTGCAATGTCATTATCACTAATTACATTTACTGTCTGCTCTTTAACATTGTAATAGACCACTGATTGCTAACATTTAGTATTCCGGCTGCTGGGGACTACATTTCCTATTTCTCTCGGTCAGCATGAGACAAGTAACCCACAACAACTGAAAATAGACAATATTCAAAGTTTTCTGACAAAAAACCTAGTGTATAAAAAAGTTACTACCTACAGCCCAGCAAAAATAAGATTCAAATTACGTTTTTCCAATAACTTTTTTTGTGTGCAGTCAAAGCATCACAGAAACTGACTGTGAAATACAATTATGTATGTAAAGAATATATGATAAATATATACGTATATTTGCAATATATATCTATATTCCCTGTATATATCGTGAAACCACCCTTACCTTTTCAATATATGTAAAATGACAATAGAAAAATATTGCTTAAAAGAAAAGTATATATCCTCAGAGTTTGCTTATGACGATCTCGCTCCTAGTTCCAAGTGTAATAGGACTCATATCCCGAGTCTTGTAATTGATTCAATATAGTCCATCCTTCCAAACACTTTTCGTCCCTCTAAACACTCCTCTCTCGCTTCACAGTAAGAGTCTCAGTAATGTTTGGACTAAGAATGGTTCAGCCCACGCCATATCATAGGCAATCAGGACTTTTACACTGATATGCAAACTCTATATTTTTGTATAAGCTTGGTATGATTTTTGCTATAGGTGCAGTTTATGAACTTTGTCTTTTTCCTTTGTCTGAAGTTTTGCTGTGCTCATAGTGGACACAAAATAAATGAGGTTACGGATATTTAACCGCACCTTCTGTTTTCACAACTGAGATATTTGTTGACTAGTGAATGCTTACCTGTACTACTAAAACGATTGCAAAAGGGCTGGCTGAGTATGATGAGAACTGCAGTCCACAATACCTGGGCTTCTGAATACTCACAGAAACGTAGTCATCACTCGTGAAGACTGCAACTCTTGGGAATGCTAATATACCAGCCATGGGGCAAATGCTTTGATGGCAATATTGTATTTAAGAGAAAAATAATCATGTACATTAAATCACAAGTATTTCCTCTCATAATCCGATCGGCAAACAGAATTTATATATTTCTAAAAGCAAAAAATATATATTTTATAACGAAAAAGACGAAAACAATGTTTCAAAAGAAAAGGAACATAGAAATTTTTAAAATCTGGAAATAGTCACAGAAAAAAAAAAATACTTCAGTAATCATAAAATTTATTGAACTGCAAAAACAGAGTAAACTGTAGTTGTATCCGGGATTATTTAGCAATAAGGTACTGGTATCTGTTTTCAGGATGGAAAAAGGAAGATTGTATTTTTTAAATGACTGAAAAAATGAATTTCATTTGAGGTTATACCGCCTTTTCGCTGCGTGGTGGCGCTGTTGCTCCAAACAAAAGTAATTTCTTCACTTAATCATGCACCCGGGAATTAGTATAATTGTAACCATGTGTTCAGAAAATACACAGATTTAAGGCTTTGATTAAAATGGTCTGTATTGTATACATTGTGTCAAGAACACAGCCAGCAACATAAAGAATTGCCAAAGTATTGTATCCAGCCTTTATCAACCAGTGGAAAATGGAGTGAAAATAACAGGACCCTGAAAATCCTTTGCACAAGTTACTTGTATTTCGATTTTAATCATACAGTGGGTGGATGTTAAAAACTCTTCAGTGAAAAACAAGCATATATCATCTTTTTCTAGGGATGCTTTGGAATTCAGAGTTATACTGGAATCAATACTAACTTTTAGAATGCATGTTGTTTACAAATAGGTAACAGAGGGACACCCTGGTTTATATAGGATAATGTTATATGTGATGCAGCAAAACTGGAGAGACAACCGTACCTATCCGTTGTGTCAGTGGCTAAGTCCACTCCCACCTTCGGATTTAATCTGGACAATTGAGAGTCTATAATAATTGAACCCATTGTGAGGAAAACAATGTTCACCGGAGACGGGACTCATCTGCAAACCCCCAAATAATTTGATTTCTCTTTATTTTTGCTCGGCGCTCAGGACAGGATGCAATCCAAGGGTTGTGCCTGAGCGTTACATGACATTGTGGATTGTCCCCAACTTGTCGTGAGCCGTGAGCAAGGACAAAGATGGATTCTTTTGGTTCATCACTGGTCCAGTCTCCAGTGAGCATTATTTTCCTTGCAATGAGTTCAGCATTCTTGACAACCTTTTTTACATTATACGTAAACAATGTATACTGGTTTTATTTAAAAATATATATTTAAAATCCCTTACCCTGTTATGCTGTAACAGTAAATATGGAAATTAAAATTCATTTGGTGTTTTTTTTTTAAATGCATACCTACAGTTTGCAGGAGATACACCTCATTCAAATAGGATTTGAGGGATTTTGTCTGTTATATGTATTTGTATTCTTTGCATGCATGAGCTGCATTGCCACAATTTGCAGTTCTGGTGCTTTTTTCTGTTTGTTTCTTTTCTTCTTGTTCACATATTGCATAAATTACTCACTTTGACCAGAGCCTTTCTGATGAAGATACTAGTGCCCTTAGCATAACTTTTTAGCATCATACACTGGTACATGCAGCGATAGCTCCACTGTTGTTTATTTATAAAGTATTTTACCAGGAACGATACATGGGGATTCCTCTCCTTTCAAGTATGTCCTGAGTTCACGAAGACTGCATTATTAAAATAGGTTACAAAATAATATTAAAGTACAAAATAATATTAAAAACACAAATATACATAGCACACAAACAGGTTAAAAAAAAAAAACAAGTTAAATTTAATGTGCCATAAATACAAGCGCATTCTGTGTTAAGGTATACTGACAAGGATCTTGTCACGCAGTTATAGACTGTGAAAGTTTTGATGGTGTCTATGAAGTTATTGTATAAATCTGGTGCTGTGTAGGAAAACAAGGTTCGAGTCATTTTCTTTTTGTATTGTGGAATAGTAAATAAAGTTCTGGTGCTGGATTGGAGATTATAGGAGTTGGATATAGCTGGAAAGAGCAGTAGCCAGTTTAGCTCTTTTAACATGTCACAATGGAGGATCATGTAATTATTTTGTAGCACAAAGTGGCAGAATGAGTTAAACAATGTAGTAGGTTTATGAATGTGGGTTTGTGGCACAGATGCATACACTACATCCCCATATTCAATGACAATGATTAGTATCTGTTGTACTATTTGATTCCTTACTGTGGGGCTTTGGCAAGGTTTGTTTTTTGTACATGGCACCTAGTTTGGGATAAAGTTCTGATGAGTTTTTCAATGTGGAGACCAAAAGATAGAGTGCAGTCTAGCCACATACCTAGATATTTGAAAGAGCCGACTGCAGTCAGTCTACTATTTAATTTTTTCTTGAAACATAGTGGAGAATTTTGTCATTTAGGTACTGTTCCAAAGAGCACTGTGACAGTTTTTTCAGTGTGTGTGAAAAGTTTGATATTTCTGGTCCACTTTTCTGTCTTTGTGTACTGGTCTTGGAGCGCAGCCTCAGGCTGTGTTTGATTTGCTAGTATAGATTATGGTGTTGTCTGCATACATGTGTATAGTTGAGGCTTTGCAGACATTAGCCAGATCATTTATGAATAATGGGAATAGCAGGGGGTCCATCATCGAGCCTTGGGGTACACCACACGTGACTGGGAGAGAGAGAGGGAGACACTGTCAGTAATGGACCCATATAGTGATTCATCTAATACATATGATTAAAGCCAGGTTGACGGGTGATCAACAATACCTAGGTTTTTACATTTTTGCAGTATGATGCCATGATCTAGCTCCAGTTGGATGTCATTGCATACTTTTAAGAGTGCAGTTGTAGGTGAGTTACATGTGTGCTACCGTGATACATAACCTTAGTTCTATTAGCTTGTGGTGACAATATTGAGAAACCCTGTCAATATTTGCTCCAACTCCCAGCATGCTCTGCCAAGCTTCTTATTACATGCAGCATATTTTCATGGCTAGTATATAGCCAGCAGCTTTCTGCCTGCTCTTAGATTCTGCTAACACAAGTTCAGCTTGACTGACTGAGCTGCCCCACTATTGCTTCCATATGCTCCTTCAGGAAATCATTGGATGCTAATATATGAACAGGCTCTTGTTAGGAATGCTAACAGGATACCGTAGTTCTTCTAAGTAATGTGCAAAACACAGACCTCAAAATGACATCCCAGTTTCTCTTGACTGGCCTTTTTGCATTCCAATAATTACCACTGTTATAAAATATAGTGAAGTCAAAACATTATTATAAATAAAATTTAACATCAAAATTTCCCTGTTTAGCTGTGTATCACAAATCTGTAATTAGGAATTTTAATTTTGGCCTCTCATGCACGCTTGACAAAGGACCCTAAACTGGTCTTGAATGTTTGCATTAAAATTCTAAGTCAATGAAGGTTATTACCCTTGTACATTCATATAAGACTATTTACCATGCTTGTGTGTAATGCAAATTTGAAGTATTTAATATAATTGGGATATTTTTACTTGTCCTCAAGTATTCAGAGCACAGTGTAAATAAGACCATAGCTTTTAAATAAATACAAGAATTACATCAGCAGCCTATATTAGATGAGGGGCAGGCAGCTAACCAGCTAAGGTGGGTTGAGTTATTTGCAAAGTCCAGTATAGCTGAACCTAAATATTCTAGTAGATTATCTTCCAGCAGGTGTTTACTTGAGTATACATTCAGGATTAAAGCACATATGATGATGCAATGAATAGATCCACCACTGTATAGTTAATAGTACAAAGCAGGACAAATATTCAATCATTTCATCACTTATTCCTATCCTATTGGAGGTTAGTAAAAACAAAATCAGAATTTGCCAAGTCTTTTGAGCTGTGACTAGTTGGATATCCATTGATTTTGACTAACTCAACTCAAAACTCAACAGACCCGAGTTTAACTTAGACAAGGCTGTCCGGGATAGAAGGAGCGCAAGCAGAACCGAGGGTGGTAAGTAAGGGAGACAAACAACAGCCACCTAGGACATTTCATATGAGCTACTAATGCAGTGCAGCAAAGCTATGAGTCTTCACAAGGAATTTTCTTGGCCACGATGCTCTTCACTATATAAATATATCATCCCAGGTTAAATCTCAAGCCAACTCAGGCCATTGTGAGTAATAGACATGTGCAAAACTAAAATGTTCGTTTCGTTTTTCGTCCATTCGGACGAAAATGTTATTTATTTAGTCTAAAACGAATTACGTTCATTACTGCATTCGTTTCAGACGAAATTCGTTCATTATTTTCGTTTCGTTTTATTCGTTCGTTTTATAGAATACGTGTAATACTATTGGCCTTCTATAAGCCGAACGAGAGCCCCATTCATAAGAAATTCTTATGAATGGGGCTCTCGTTCGGTTCATAGAAAGGCAATAGTACTACATGTTTTCTATAAGCCGAAAGTCTATAAACCGAAGGTCGTTCGGTTTATAGATTTTCGGTTTATAGAATACATAGAATTACATGTAATTCTATGTATTCTATAAACCGAAAGTCTATAAACCGAACGACCTTCGGTTTATAGACTTTCGGCTTATAGAAAACTAACAGTAGTAGTGCCTTTCTATGAACCCATTCATAATTCTTAAATTCATAAAATGAATGGAGACTCTGTCTCTGTGTAGTGAAAGCCAATAGTACTATTACATTCATTACAAATGCCGAAAGTCTATAAACCAAACGTTCGGTTTATAGAATAGCAATAGGATTACATGTATTCCATAAGCCGAAAGTCTATAAACCGAACGTTCGGTTTATAGACTTTCGGCTTATGGATTACATGTAATACTATGGGCTTTCTATAAATCGAACTGGAGTTCCCATTCATAAAAATGTATGAATGGGGACTCTGTTTCGGTTTATAGAAAGCTAAGAAGTTGAACGAATGAACGAATGGTTTAATATAAACGAAAATCATTCGTCCATTCGTGCTATAGTATTGGTATTACTATAAACCGAAATAGAGTCGGTTTATAGAATGCCAATAGACTTACATGCATTCCATAAACCGAAAGTCGTTCATTATGTCGGTTTATGGAATGTAGTGTACTATGCTATTGTATTCTATAAACCGACTCTATTTCGGCTTATAGAATGCCAATAGTACTACGAATGGACGAATGAACTAATGATTTTCATTTATTAACCATTCTTTCATTCGGCTTTCGTTAGCATAGCATTTTCGTTATTCGTTTTTCGGACGAAAATGCATTCGTCCGAAAACAAATGCACATGTCTAGTGAGTAACATTCCTTTATTACTTACTCAAAAAACATGTGTCAGGCCTGGGGATCTGATATTAGACCAGTGAAAGATGGAGCAGTGGATCTTGAAGAGGAATGGTGGAGTTCAAATTAACATATACATTTTTGAAGTCAGCGCTCATCTGGACCGAAAAATGTTTTTTGTTTTCCCAAACATGTGAGGTCTGTTAACCTTACATTAGAAATCTTATGCTGCCCGATTAATGTCAAACCCAGATTTGGGCCACAGAGGTTTTAACCCTTACCTGGTAAAAAAAAAAAAAATCATGGTTTCTATTATAATATCTCATTAATTGAATAATGTCCAGTCCGCCAACCTAACTTTCTGCACAGAAAAATAAGTTGCTCTATCCTATCATGGCTGTGATTCAGCACTTTTAGAGAATCTGTGCCCATGCTTGGAAAGGCTTTTTATTTATACTACTCACTGAATGAATATGTGTACCACAATTTAAGAAGAAAATATGTTAAATATCTCCAGAACAGTGGGTTCCACAATGAATACCATCAATTGTGTTGTCATTTTTTTTTACAAGATCATAAATAATGCTGCTGGAATCATCCAAGAGAAAAAAAATATTTCAACACACAGACAAATATGCAATAAATGTTCCAGACACTTAAACCACCAGGATTTTATTTTGCAGTGTGAACAACATAAACAGAGTTCTTTATTGAACTTTTTTTTCAGCACAAACACCTACTTTATCCGTGGAATGAAAACCTAGAATGATTTAGTACTGACAACAATATTTGCCCCCCTCTTTAATTCTAGGTGATGCTGTATTAACATCTGCTTAGCTTAAATAACTGGTGTGAACAGGACCAAATGGCCAGTGCTGTAATATTATGTCCTTTGAATGATTGCAATCATGGATAGTGGATGTTAAATGGATGGGGTTAAGCACTTTGAGTTAACATGGTTAGATTAACATATCTGAGGTAAAAATCTGAATTTAATGTGATATAGGCAAACCTCCCCATTTGCCACCCCAGGAGGGTTGTGCCCCAAAGCCAGATGTGAGGACACTAGAATTCTTTTCTTGGAAAGAAATGTATCACTAATCTCTGGATGACAAGTCCCTTGTTCTGGTAGCAATTACCTGACCACATTCTGTTTTTATTCAGGGAATCTTATTAAATAATACATAGTTCAGGGTTGTAATCAGTAAAATGTAAACCAGCTTGAGTCCTTATTTTACCTACTGCCCAACTGAACAATTAATATTCTATAATGGCCCCTGAGCAATTCCCTGCAGCTGTCCATGGGAGTTGTTGGTCCTTGGATTGATTATAGACTAAGATTTTGTTTAAATGGATGCATTCACATATTGGCAGCTTCATGAACCTCTGTGGGAAGTGTGGCTTAATGTGTCGAGGCAAATAAACGTGTGGCTGATGAAGAGAGAAGGCCGAGGCAGCACTTTGTTTATATAATAAGAGAAGGGTTCAGGAGGTAATAGGGCATGCCCTATTTACACTGTATCAACAATGGAAGGCTGGGAAATTCTGAAAACCATAGTATTGTCTTCATGTCATATCTGGCACCTGAAAGGTCATTTTTATCAAGGTGGCCATGAATCTCCTTGATGGGGGAGCATGGTCCCCCCCAACAGGTAGGATTACTTCATCATTTTATGTTCATTTATCCTTGTGAAAACAAATGCACTGGAAAAAGTGTAGAATGCATGACTACATTCCATAAACATACGGTATAGGGGATATCTAACATATTGGGGGCTATTCACATAATATGACTTGACAAGTAGACTGCAAAAATTATGCATTAACATAAGAGGGTTTTTTTCTTACTCCGCTGTTAAAAACACTTCATCATCTAAACATAATGGGTGTATATCATGTATAAACATGGTGCACACTCAGACAGTGCTAAATATTAGCGCGATCGGAACGTGCGTCCATGAATAAAGCAGCCTCCTAACACATTTTGAGTCTGCACCGGATCTGACGATTACATGGATTCTGGTTCCGCCGGCACTTATTATGCCAGCGCAACCAATGTATAAAAAGTAAAGCGCTGAAACACTGTTTGGCGGAAGTCCTTCTCCCATACCTAAAAATGGCTGGGACTTATTAAATTATACATAACGAACGGTGATTGTGCCTTTTTTTTTAACCTCTCCCAACACGTTACAGTTTTGAATTCATGGGTGCACATAATATGTAACTGCAATACCAGTAACCGCCACTAGTGCAGCAGTGGTTATAGCTTTATAAAAGTGATCAATCAAAGTGCCAGCTAGGCTCTGAATCCCCACCATGGAGTAAAAATTGCATTCATTTTTCATTCGCGTTTGCCTAAATCTATCCCTACCCTATGTCATTAGCATATTTCCCAGTCGATGATTAGTTCAGTACCGTTAGTTTAAACAAAGCTGCAAGGCAGGGGGGAAATCCGGATCAGCAGTTTAGCTGGGTACATAACAGTCTGCAAGCAGTCTAATTACTGAAAAAGATTAGGAAAACGCTAAAAGTATCTAGTTACTATGGAGACAGTATGAATACAAATTCCTTACACAATACACATAACAGTAATGCCAAGTACACAGGTTAACCCTGTAACCATCAGAGGCGCAAGCAATGCAATGGGTTAAATGTCACTGTTCTGCTTAGTTTATTTATAAATGGATTCATGTGGTCACTTTAACCCATTAAGGACATTTCCTGCTGGAACTACAACTTTTTCCTTAAAATTTCTGCGCCCCTATAGGCCCCTGCTCACCATTAATGTGTACTTATTATTATGAATTCATTTATAACACATCATGTACAATGGGATAAACCAGACACAAATGAAAAGAGAGGGAACAAATTAGATAAACTTAGACAGTGATGAAAGACATGCAGAAATTGGCTCCCCGTCTAAAAGGTGTATATGGTTTTTTTTACAATAGGGATAGAGTACAATCATTTAAAACTGGGCTTTTACTTAAAGGCCCACTTCAAGAAAAGAAAAACAAATCCACTGTTTTATTACTTGTACTCTTAGCAGCCAGTCCTCACAATCTCTCTGTCTGAATTGTTAGTGTTTTCCTGCTATTAACCTGAATAGATCATACTGCATACTATTCCATGTATAGGTATGTATGTTTGTCCTTTTTTTTAGTGTGTTTTCATAGGGAATCCATTAATTATTCAAGGTAGTTCCAATAGGATCCTCTCCTTAATTCATTACCTGGTAGTCCCTGGACATACTCGCATTTTACATTCTGCAGTGGAGCATGTAAAAGTTATATATGTCATGCAACAAAACTGGGATATTTAGATTTGCTTTATTTTTTAAACAGTTTGAAAGTTTGGCCTTTTTTTTGGGGGGGCTGGGATCTGTTGATCTGTAAACTGCTTCTCAGGTACTTAGGTGTTGAAAAGTCCTAACAAGACTTTTTAATTCAGAGGGATTGCATTCTTCTTATCTCTGCATCTGCCTGATGTAGCACCATATGTGCCCTTAGGTGCAATGGCCCCATGTAACACATCTGCCTTTAGCCATTTGCTGTGATGAGTTTCCTATTGAGCTGGGACCCCCACCCCCACTGCGGGAGAAGTGTCAAATGAATGGGTTCATTCTAAGGTAGTTAAACAAATTTTAACCAAAAGCAGCTATAATGAATGAGGATTCATTGAGTTTGGATGTTTTTAACAGAGAGGTTCTTAACCTAGGGGTAATTGATTCCCATATTTGATAGAGAATTGGAATAAGAAACTCCTTTAAGAGCTATCTGGCTGCACATAGATTACAGTGATCAAATTCCCAATAAGGGGGGACGACTGTATGAAACGTATAGAACATTTCGTTTCTCATTTATTATGATAAATTGTACACTATAGTTAAATAAAACATTGGAACCACTAAGTGTAAAGTCTTTAATAAATCCTGCTATCATCATCATCATGGCATGTGCAACGTTATATATGTTACACCCATGCTAAGTATAAACCCATGAATGTGTACGGTTTCTGCTAGAGAGAGAGGGGGCGGTAACTGATATAGAGCACTCTTGCAGTGAAAGGGTTAATCAGAGTGGTGGTATTTGTATAAGATGCCTGCATTGCAAAGAGCATTATTGTTTGTAGGCTTTTTATGCACTGAGGTTAAATTCATTAGTGTTCATTTAGAAAACAGTCTAGACACATAACAGCTAATGAGAGTAAATTATAAGTTGATTATACTTTTACTCAATACACCCAAATCACCAGATTGTTTGATCCTTGTGTACGGTGGCATGTGAGGGGCTGTGGAGTAATGGAGTGCTTTGCTTGGTTATACAGAGTGGTTTAGTAATCTCCATTTCTTTTGAATGCAATCAGAGAGCCTGACAAATAACTGTGACTTTTACACTGATTAGAACAATAGAGCGGAAGCAGCCAGGCCTGTTCCACAGTATTGGACTCTGATGCATGCCGTCATTAAGCCTAGGTAAATGAATGTGTTTTTAAAGTTAGGGTATATAGCTAGGATGGCCATTAAATGTGCATCCTGCAGAAGTGCAGCCTGTTTGTTTATAATTTCGAGGCAGTGTGATGTTTTTGCTAGCTGGCACACTTTATCGTCTCTTATTGAGATAATAATGTGTATATGTATGTATGTGAGTAGTTATACATTTTTACTTCAGTGTTTTGATGGAGAGCGCAGGGCTAGAGGTACTGTGAGGCCCCAGTAATATCGGGCATAAGCTGTTTGACATATGTTCCAGTACTTAAGGGACTGTATCACCTGAACATTATTTTCATGTAGAGAATTTAAAATGATTGAACATGATCTATACATTGTATTTGCAAAATGCATGCAACTGCCTAAATTAGGAAAGAATGTGTCTGTGGAGTCTCCTGTTTATGACATCACCTGTGGCACAGGATGCAAATGACACATTTCCTGTTGAAAAGCAGTTAATTTGTATTCCGTGCCACAGGTAATGTCATAAGCAGGAGACTCCACAGATACATTTAAAACACGTTTTTATCATAATTTAGGCATTTGCTTCCAATTTTACTAAAACAATTTATAGATAATTATCAATTATTTTAAATGCTCGACATGCACAGTAAAATCAATGTTTAGGTGATGCAGTGTCCTGGTGTCTAGTGCAGGCAGCATGCAGTGTCCTGGTGTCTAGTGCAGGCAGCATGCAGTCTCCTGGTGTCTAGTGCAGGCAGCATGCAGTGTCCTGGTGTTTAGTGCAGGCAGCATGCAGTCTCCTGGTGTCTAGTGCAGGCAGCATGCAGTCTCCTGGTGTCTAGTGCAGGCAGCATGCAGTCTCCTGGTGTCTAGTGCAGGCAGCATGCAGTGTCCTGGTGTCTAGTGCAGGCAGCATGCAGTCTCCTGGTGTCTAGTGCAGGCAGCATGCAGTGTCCTGGTGTCTAGTGCAGGCAGCATGCAGTCTCCTGGTGTCTAGTGCAGGCAGCATGCAGTCTCCTGGTGTCTAGTGCAGGCAGCATGCAGTCTCCTGGTGTCTAGTGCAGCAGCATGCAGTCTGTGCGCTGCCCAGGCGCACACACATGTTCCCATGCTGCATTTTGCTCTCCACGTGTGCACCTGGGAAGCACACAGAAGCCATGCTGCCTGGCAAGCTTCTTTTGTTTTAAAGGGCTGTGTTTAAGGTAAGAGCCCAGAGCTGCAGCCCCCTGTCAAGGCTCCCCATGTGTCCAAGGTCCCTGGGCTGCAGCCCCTAAAGTCCATGACTTGATCCGTCCCTGGGCGAGCGTGACATTGAACTGGCCTTCTCAGGGTGGGCCCTATGTAATATGCCTCCGGTATTAAATGGGCAGATCCACCTAAGGGGAAGTTTTTCCTTTATCCTGCAAACTTCTGAAAGTTACATCACAGCTAGGGCTGCCACCTTTTCTTCAGCAAAATACCGGCCTTGCTACTGTCTCCATACACTTAACATTGGCTTGATGCCAATTCTTTACCGGCCGGGAGGCAACTCTAATCACAGCACGTTAAGCTAGCTGAAACCATACCCTTCTGCATTCAAGCACTTGAAACAGCTTTGTTCAACAAAGACAGGTTGATTTCATTGCAAGCATTTTCTCTGATATACACACGAAAACTGCTGCAGAGGAAGCCAGACCACCTCATGTTTACTGAGGTCTGATATACTGATCTCCCAATAATTAGAGGCACCTCAAACAATGTAGGGAAACTTAATTTTTGTTTTAAAGTAACAATAATCACATTTTATATGTATTAAAAACACATCCAACATACAGAAAATAAGCTTGGTAGAACTGTGGTTTAAGCTAAACTCCATGGAATCCAACACAGAATTAATTATTCTGCAGCTTATAGCAGGTACTATATTTAATTTTACAAAGGGTCTATCAATAAATGGTGAAATGAGTGGGAGTGTACTGTACAAACCTCTTTTTGTACAACTGATACTGTAGCAACTTTATATTTTGTTGGGCCATCAGACTTTTAGACTCTGAGGTACATACAGTTGTATAGTTTACCGGTATTTGTTTATTTGCTTCCTCTGGCTGTCCACTAATACTTATTATTTATTTTTCTACATTCTACGTTTCTGTTTTCTATGTTAGGAGATCAAATTTATATTGATATTTTATTATATTTACTGTTTTTTTAGTTGTGCTAATTAATATGCACTTGTTGTTTAGACTTAAGAATAGTGATATTTAGCTTATATTTTATATTACTGTTCTAATAAAATATATTGTTTTAATTCACCAGAGTTTTCTGTCTTTCACATGGATTGGGTTTTTTTTTTTTTTTAATAGTTTCAAATTGTATAATGGAGGAAAAAGACAAGCAACATCCAAAAACCAAACATGAACTAGAACAATATATCTTCAATATTTGGAGCCCCCTAAAAATCACTGTTATCAGGGTTTTGGGTATCAGGTTGGCCAGATCCAGAAACCCTAGTCGATCTATGTTCACCAATGTTTTTGTTGGCCTGACCACTATCATATGTGGTCAGCTATATATTATATAGTACGGGTGTATGAATTCAGGACATTCATGAAGATGAGATTACTCTTGATGTACTGTACGTTCTTGTAAAATACTTTCTAGATAAACAACTAATGGCAATATATGAAATATTATTGTAGTGTGTGTAAGGCCTGTGAATTTACATGTTCAGTAGTCAGTATGATTCCAGACTCATTGTGCAATGATTACTCGTTATAACCTTACTCGTTATAACCTGTCATGGTTATCCTGGCGTACCTCCTTGCCAGTACTTCTGATGGTAAAGTTCAAACTCAACCCTTCAACTTACCACATCTCAACTTCTGCCTCATCTTCTTGTCAGGTGGCCCTCCTTGAACTTTATAATTCAATCCAAATGTTGGAGGTAGATTTTATTTCCACTTTCCTGCTCATGTCTCTTTTGACTTTTTGGAGCAGTCAGCTTAAATAAATAACACATTTTTATTACTTTTTACTACTTCTGTCCACTCTTTTATATATCTGTTCTCTGCTAAATGAAAATGCTAAATAAAATGAATTATGATTGTGTAGTGAACATTAATGCTTTAAGTGTAAATATATAGATGTACATATTTATGAGAATGTAAATGATTGTCTCTTGTTTAATAGGGAAAAAATATGGAAAAAATTGTTTAAAAAACAATAAAAAAAAAATCAAATGTCATACTAGAAGCATGAATCGATACAATATTAGCAGGCATTCACAAATGTTTCCCCCCCTTTTTTTTTTTTTTTAAAGTACCTGAAAAGGAGATGTCTACATGATAGTTTTATTTTAGGCATCTTTCTAAATGTAATTCTTTTCAAACTGGTCAGTAGGCTCTGTATAAGGTTATAGGGGTTTCACCTCTTAGTACATACAAGGGTCTATTTAATTTCAGGGACTTTAGATGGGAATTTCAAACTTTAGGCCAATTATTCAAATTCTGCCATGCTGAATGGGAGAAATTTTCTAACACAGCTATTTAGGCATTAAGTTTAAATTCCCTGCAATTCTCTAATTATTGAGTAGACCCTATATATAGTTCCCTATGATTTTAGAACATTACACATTTTTGGCCATTTGTTTAAAATAGCCAGGTCACCAATGTTTAATGTACTTAAAGGCTTCTCATAGCGACTTTATGGCACTGATATCAAGTGCAGCTGTTTTTTTTGTTTTTTTTTTTAAATATAAATGGTTTAATGAAAGAATACAAATAAACCACCTTATTGCACCCTTTTCGCTCTGTATGGCCCAATAAACCCGTGGATTTGCTATATAGACTCTTGGGTCAGATCTTCCTTTATCTTGAGTCATTTATACTTGAAGCAATCTTTCCATAAGTTATATTTTTTTGCCTACAGCTGAGCCACAGGACTAGAATACTCCCAAAAAACTTACAGAAAGCAATTTAAGACATGGTAAATATGTCCTAAAATGTTTTGTATCGCATTCCATATGGTCAGGACTGGCACTGTAGGCAAGAAAAAAAGCTATTGCCTGTGTCCTTATTCTACAAAACTAAGGCTAACTTCCCTTGAAGTCAATATATATATCTATAGATATATATATATATATATATATATATATATATATATATATATATATAGATATATGGGCTGCAATATGCTATGTCAGTAACCTGTATCAGAGACCAAATAAGATTCTCAGTGACTTGAGAGCCTCTTTATGTTCTAAGTGCTCAGAAGTGTTAATACTGAAATTGTAAATGCTACTTTTTAGATTGCACAGCTTTGCCATTTCTTTCCTCATTGGCTGCAATTAGCTATTATCTTCAATGCAAGCTGTGCCTGTGCCCACCATTCTGTGAAATACGGCCTCTGTTACTGGAAATACAAATATTCAATCACCATCCCTGCTCTCCCTTCACCCTGGTGAAACCCTACACCCTGATTTCAACAGACCTGTTTTTAATTACTGCAAGCCTGGCATATACATTGGAACATACAGTCTTTGAAGCGCTGTTCTGTTTGATTTCAGCTTGAAAAACTACTTCATGCTGGCCTCTATTTTCTGATGGTCGATTCATGTCACCGTTTGTTTATGGTTATGTTCTCTGAAGTTCTGTGATATTTTCTTTTTTGTGGATTTTCATTTACCTTGTGACATGCCATAGCATTATGTTACGAATGGGTAGCAGTTGAACACCATGTGTATATTGTACAAGACAAAAACACGGTACAGATTATTCCACTGTGCGTGTACATTACACTGATGAACTCAAGGTCCTTAGATGCAATCTGTTTTATAGGTCTTCAGTACACTCCAAATTTTAAAATGGTGTCTCTGAAAATTCTGGGAGGTGCAAAGTAGAGTTTTTGCTAAACAAATAAGTGTTTTTTTTTTTTATTGTTATATTACACTTAGGATATCTTTGATACAATATATGGGGTTTTGAAAATAGTAAAATCAAAGTAAAGTAAAGACACACTATATTTCATGAAAGCTGATACTGTTTTGCAACAGAAAACAAAACAGTGTTAATGACGGTTTAAACTGGTAAAAACACACTGTAAAAACATTTACACTTCCCCTTTAAATCAAAGGTCTTGTAATGGCATGGAGCAACAGATAATGACATCTAAATAGTTGGAGGACAAGCCATTGATTGCATCAGAGGAGGCCCACATGACCCACAAATGCATAGTATGTGTCAGTAGAGAAACTACAAACTCTTTGTGGAATTTTGTGACTGTTATACAGAATTATCTATTTATTAAAGCTAAGATGTTGTTAAATTATTTATATGGGATCAAATTCATTCCATAGCACCTATTTAATTGCAAGGAATAAAAATGAGCTGGATACACAGAATGGGCCTTAATAGGGTCAACTCAATAAACCCCAATCTTGGGGGTTTGTCATGTCATGTCATCCGATATATACTATCTCTTCTTATAAATAAACACTATTAGATAATATAGAGTTCATACATGTTATACATAATTAAACATATCAGTTGCTAGATCTTAAGCAGTAAATGATGTTAGGTATCTACATGATTGTTGCCAAAGCTCAACATGTCATATAATTTTGTGTAATTTCTAGTTATACACAGATTGTATTAAATAATATATAAAATAAAAATAACACCTGAAAAAAATAATAATAAAAAAAATTAAAAATACAGTGTGCGGATCAGAATAATAAACAAAAATATATATATAATTTTATACACCACCATAATAGTTCTTGTGGTAAAACTACTGGTGATGTCAGTACTATTTCGTGTCCACAGTGTGGATGGCACATTGCTTCGCAATGCACCATTATATACTGTGGATATGAAAGGGATACTATAACATATGTGAGTGTGCTAGGAGGTGGTGAGAATAGAATCCACAGTGCCACAGTGGTAAGATTGCCACGTGGCCATCTGACCAGATAATACATCACCAATGGTACCCTCTTTGCAATACACCTCCACTGTCTACACACATACCACTTGCCACGGCAACTTGACTAACCACCCTATGTGGCCCAGGTATCTCCTGTAACCACTGTACTTGCAAATAATGTGTGGACAAAGCTAGTACGTGGTTAGTGAAGGTGTACTGCACTGGTGGTATTGCTGGTGATGTGCTACATTCTAAGTTTATAACATGAATGCTAAGCTGAGAGAGCTTTCCCCCATAGGCATTAGCTACACCATTTTCGTTTAATTGCCTATAGATACTTTTATGGAGTACCGAATACGTTATTCTTGTATATTTTGTGGCAATGTGTATTTATTAGCTCATCTTTATATGTCATCATATATATTATATATATATACTTGGTACTGGTTAAAGCCAATCCGTTTCTGACTAATTTGTGGGTGTTTTTTGGCTCAGGTGTGCAAGTTTTGTACCATTTTCTTGCTGACTTGTCACTGTCTATATTTGATGATAACGGGTAGTCTGATGAAGTTGCCCCATGGGCCACTAAATTGGTTGAACATGTACATTAACTGTAATTCCAGATTTCTTTGAATAGGAAATACACACAGGCTATGCTACACTGTGTGTCCTTTCCCAGCAGTGCACAGCGTGGCATTACAATGACAAAGAAAACAGACAGCCATCACCTTAATAAAGTTAACAAGATTAGACAGTTCCTTTGCGGATGTACAAGCATTACTACTCGCTGCATCAACTAAGAGTAATCTGTTTGTTCAACATAATTTGCTCTTGAACAGACATAGTCCTGAACCATGGCTATAACACAGACTATAAAAATAAGCGCCCAACTATTGTCTATAAAACACACACACAGTATTGTCGTCCATGGAAGTGCCTTTGTGCAAGTTGTCTCCACTCATTGGTCTGATGCTTTAGCAATGCATTTTAATGACTGATGTGTTGTTTCATTCAGCGCCACAGAAGACCACTTTATCTTCTTCCCATTCTAAATCCCTTTGTGGAAGTAGATGATGACAAGTCTCACGGGAGCATGCACTTTGTAGCACGGTTCGTTGCAGGTAAAGGTGTTGGATATTTTAGAGTGTACCGGCAGTGATATGGTTAAAGGGTAATTTTGAGGGAGGAAACGTAGCTCCTCCCTACAGCAAAATCCTATTAATGGTAATTACCATTCAAAATGTTACTTAAACAGCTTACTGATGTCATTAGCATAGCTTTAATGAAAGTATTTGCAATGTTTTGCAGCAAATAAATTGATAACACTTGTTAAAAGCAATAAATGCAATTTGAAGTAATGCTGCCTATCTTCCACAAGATAACCATTACCATCCAGAGGCCCATCTGGATTCCTTTGTGTATGAAGTGAAGCTGATGTCATCATTACTTGACACCCTTTATATTCTCTTATTGACATGATAATGTGTATACATATGTATTTGAGTCATTATAAAGGCAATCTGGGAAGTGTCTATTATGCCTCAGGTGTTAAAGGGCCATTCCACCCACCAGGGCTGTCATCAGAAATGTTGGGGACCCTTGCAGAACAAATGGTCTGCACCACTCCCGCCTATAAATAAAGCTCCCACTACTGACACCCCTGGTGGTCTAGGGTACTGCTAATTTGTAGGAGGCATGCTCTTATATGAAGACCTCTCTTCTGGCTGGTGCACATATGAGCAGTGGGGAGTGCCACCGGTGCTGCCGGCACCCCCCGCACTGCGCTGCTTACCTTTTTTTTTTCTGGCGGCCAGAAAAAAAATCACAGCAACTGGATGTGACGTTACGTCACATCCGGCGACTGTGTTTCCCTCCTCCGCACAGGAGGGAAGACTACACGGAGGAGGCGTCCGTCCAGGGACACGGAGCACCTGTGTGTGTGTGGCATAATTTATGGGTCTCTGGTGTGGCATAATTTATGGGGCTCCTGTGTGTGGCATAGTTAATAGGCCATCTAACTGGCATTACTAAGGAATATGTTTGGCATTGTATTGGAGGAAATCCAGGGGGGTGACACCATGAGTTTCCGCACCTGGTGACACCAACCCTAGTGACGCCCCTGCATATGAGCATATCTAACTGCCCTTCTTCTCTTGTCATGGTATGCCAGATGCATACTGAGCAGGACAATGGTATTTACTGCTGCAGGTCCCACACCCCACCGACGAGGAACAATTTCTGTGCCCACCCCCAAATACAGGGAGACGCAAGGCCTTCTGAAAAGACAGTGGCACCAGTCACTTGAGCATCACCACATAATGAATACAAAACATACCATATGTGCTTGAAAATAATTCAAACCTGAAGTGACACCCCAAACTCTTATTTTATGAAAAATGAAAAGACCTAAAACAGTATAAAGTTTTGCTTGTACATATATTTTCATACTTAAGGATGTGTGTGCACAGCGCACAAATATCCTCCAACTGCAGACCCCAGGACAGCTGGCCCCCTTACAGTTGTATAGACTCTACTGCCCTGATATCGGTCCTGCCACCAACAGTGTCTGAAAGAAAACATTTCAGATAAGTGTTGAATCTTGTAAAGAAAAAGAAACAGATCTGTGTTATCAGTTTAATCCTCAACACCTTCTATCTCCTGAAACTGCATATTAAGTGTAATTGCTGTTGCTATAGCAGCAGTTCTGCTTAAACCTTCCTTCTTGTGTTAATCACAGGTCACAACATTGGCTGAAACCACATCACCTGCATTCCAAGGACTTGAAACAGTTGAGTAGACCTGGAGGATTCTGACTGCGTAGAGATACTCTGATTCCACAGTAATCGCTAATGACAAAACATACCGTCCAACTTTTCCCCCCCTGTGAATCGGGACATCAGGGGGCTGAGCTTGGGAGGTTAAGTGTCAGCTCTACCGTGCATGAGCTAAAATTGGGACTGCCAGTACATTTTTTTGAGTAAAAATAAGAGGATTTCACATATATTAAAAGCATGTCTAATATAATATAATAAATATAATAAAAAGTATTTTTCTTTTTTTAGTTATTTTTACTAATAACTACAGTACAACTAGGGGCCCATTTCTAACTTTTTTTTCTAATATGAAGGCCTGCACAATATAGCAAACTATATATATATATGTATATATATATTTACCAATTATATTGAGATTTTGAGCTTTTCATACTTACTTAGAAAGAGGAGAACAATTAATGTGCTTAATGTAATGAGATGTTTCAATGCACCAACTTTGTCTGAATAAACGTTTCTCTTGATCTGAAATGACAAATCTATGTGTAGTAAATGTTTTCCAGGAGATGGTCTCAGCTTTAAAAAGTCAATGTATTTGATGTAGTTGCTGTAGAAGGTATGTTGTGTCCCTGACTGTGGTTGTCGCTGTGATTGATAGATGTCTAGTAAAGCTGAGAATTGCAGTGTTACTTGTTGAGTTCTTGACTTCTGCAAACTATTAGCAGTGTTTTCATGGCCTGCTGTAATAGGAGCTGATCATAGGGTCTGATGGTTTTTTTATTTTAGATATAATATGCAACAGATTTCCTATTTTCCTCACACATCACTCTCTCCTCAGCCTCTACACTCTCTTAGTGAGAGGTTTGTTATTCGGGTTTTTTTTTTGTGTTTTTCCTGTCTGTTCCTCCTTTCCCACACTTTAAAACAACTTCATCACCTAAACATTGTTTAATGTTTATAGTGGAAAGGTAGATAAAAACAAATTATCTATACACCGTGTTACCAGAATTTTATAAGCAAAACATTTAATTAAGATACAAATGTGTTTTGAGGGTGTCTGTGGTATCTCTTGTTCATGACATCACATTGTGGCTTGAGATGCAAGTTACACATTTTCAATTGAAAGCATTTTGCATGTAAAGCCACAAGATGACATAAACAAGAGTCACCTTAGACATATTTAAACCGTTAATGACAAGACATTTTGACCTTCACTTTCCCTTGACATGGGCTGTTTTTACATTTCTGGGGTGTTTGTGTTTAGCTGTAATTTTCTTCTTTCTCACACACTGTACCCACACAACTTATATGTTGTTTTTATCATCATAAGAAGGGCTTTTCATAAAATATGATGACATTTAAAAAAAAAAACACTTTTTCTAAATTTGAAGTAAAATATAATTTACACAAATACAAACATTAAAAAAGACCCTGTCTAAACAGTTTCTAAATGTTGTCCCGAGTTCATAAATATGCTTGTTTCCATGTTTTTCTGCAGTTTTTTGTGAATTATGGGGCAAAAAACCAAAATAGTGTTTTTTTCCTATATTGACCTTTTGACCCCAACCCCACCCCTAAATTTAACCCTAACACCAAATTTAGCCCCAACTCTAACCCTTATGCTATCCCTTAATATATTTCAATTTCATTTTAACCCTATCCCTTATGCTAACCCTAATTTAATTTTAACTCTAACAGCTAATCTAAGCCTAATCCTTGTTTTAAGATAATTGTCTTTTTTTTCATTGCAATGTTGCTGTCTGCCTCTAGGGGCAGTCAAGCAACATATTCAGAGCGACAGAAGTGAATTTTTTTTCACTTCCGAAGTTCTGACCACAAGAGGGCCCAGCCATATTGCCAGAGCATGCTGCTCCGTCAATATGGCACCCACGATCGCTTCATGGGGCGATCGTGGTTGCCCCAGAGACCAAATTTCGGTGCTGGCTATTGCCTCGACATAGACCAGCACCGACAGAGAGGTTTTCGCGATCATCAATGGCGAAAACCGACAAGTTTCACTGCAGGACGTGTCAGGCACGTCCATTGTCAGGAACGGAGTTTCCGGCTGGACGTGCCTGACACGTCCATTGTCACAAAGGGGTTAAGTTTAAAGATAAACTCCAAGTAAAAAAATTTTCCACTGTTCCTCTCAATCACTCTTTCTGAATTGCTACATTTACCTGCTACTAACCTGAATAAATCTTCCATAAATCCTCAGTCACAGAGCACCACAATTCCAAAACTTATAACATACAGTATCAGGCAGTTTAACTCTGCATAGAGAAATAAATAAAGGTTGAGTATCCCTTACACAGAAATCTGTTATACAAAAATGTCTGTTATTTAAAAGGTTTTTTGGATTTTGCCACAAGTTTCAAATTCCACTAACCTTTCAGAATACAAGTGTACAACAGTATATTCAGTGTCCAGCCCTCTTAAACTACGATATAGCTTTTCCATGCATGCCTAGATTCCTCTACACCCACAAAGGATAACAAAATGGCACGTGTGCAGGCCTGAGGGGCCAACAACAAGTTCCCTATGATGCCTCACATCACAGCTGCATCACGGAAAAAGTGATATATTTTGCTCTATATATATAGAATATATATAAATACTACCATATTTCATGAGTACCAAGAGGCTTTAATATCTCTCTTTGTTGAAAATGATTGGTTATCCAAAACGATCCATTATCCATGATACTTCTAGTCCCAAGCATTTTGGATAAGGTATACTCGACCTGTAGTATATACCGTATTTGCTCGAATATAAGACGAGGTTTTTTTCAGAGCAAATGCTCTGAAAAATCCCCCTCGTCTTACATTCGAGGTCTTCTTATAATCTGACCTCAAATTGAGGTCAGACTATAAGACTGGGATCCAGGTCCCCAGCAGAGTTGCAGGGGACCTAGATCCCCCTCTCTAACAGCAGGGGATGTTTGCGCGATGAGCGCAGACCTCCCCTGCTTTCGCCCGGCACGACCGCCGGGGCTTCTGTGAAGAAGCCGGGTACTTCCGGCTACGTCACAGAAGTCCCGGCGAGCGTGCCGGGCGGCAGCAGGGGAGGTCTGCGCTCATCGCACAGACTTCCTCTGCTGCCCCACTAGCCACCAGGGAAAAGCGGGCAGCTGGGGGATGTCTGCACTATACGTGCAGATATCCTCCATGCTGCCGACACCTCCGTCTATTATGAAGGACAGCTGGTCCGTCATAATAGACGGAGGTGTCGGGCAGCATGGAGGATGACTGCACGTATCGTGCAGACATCACCCAGCTACCCCCACTAGCCACCAGGGAAAGGGGGGAGATATAGAGAGAGAGGGGGGGGAGATATAGAGAGAGAGAGGGGGGGGAGATATATAGAGAGAGGGGGGGGAGATATAGAGAGAGGGGGGGAGATATAGAGAGAGAGAGGGGGGAGATATATAGAGAGAGGGGGGGGGGAGATATAGAGAGAGAGGGGGGGGAGATCTAGAGAGAGAGGGGGGGGGAGATATAGAGAGAGGGGGGGAGATATAGAGAGAGGGGGGGAGATATAGAGAGAGGGGGGAGATATATAGAGAGAGAGGGGGGAGATATATATAGAGAGAGGGGGGGGAGATATATATAGAGAGAGGGGGGGGGATATATGGAGAGAGTGAGAGAGAGGAGATAGAGAGATGGGGGAGAGAGAGAGAGAGAGACTAGGGGAGGGAGGGGGGAGATAGAGAGAGAGACTACGCTGGGGGGGGAGAGAGGCCGCAAGGAAATAAAAACAAGAAATGCATTTGTATAATATCAATTTTTTATTACATATTAAAAAGCAATTTACATATATACAAGTTAAAAAATGTTTCCCCTTTAGGGTAGTCTTATATTCAGGCTTTTAGTTTTTTTCCTAAAGGAATATACAAAGTTTGGGGGTCGTCTTATAATCAGGGTCGTCTTATAATCGAGCAAATACGGTAATAACACTCTCATCAGCAAGTGTGAGAAGTACAGAGGAACCCAGTTCAATGTTGACACTTATGTGATTATTATTCACAGTCTGCAAGAAGCAATGTAAAAGGACACTTCCACTTAAAAGTTAATTCTTTCAAATTATAAAGTAAGCTACATTACATTAACATTTATTTACATGGTGTTAACAATGTATGCAGCAATTTGATGTAGAGCATAGAGTGGTAATTACAGACTACAATAGACGAACAGATACAGACAGATACATTATCCTTGCTCAATCTACAGCAATGTTACTCAATTGGTGGGAAGTGGGTCACGAATGTGTGCTTTAGCTTCATCAAAAAGTCTATCTTTTGACTGGGGTGACGAACAATGATATAGCAATGCACACTACTTTCACCGTCTGTTTTTAACTCAATAGTACTTCCATTTTCAGTTGAAGTGTGATTACTGCACTATTGATTTTGTGAAGAACACAGTTTTTTGTTGGTTTGCATATATACATTGTGGACATGGGCGTCTGCAGGGGGGGCGGGGCAAGGGGGGGCTTGCCCCCCCCCCCCCTGGATTTTCAAGAGAAAAAAAAAGTGCCTTTGATGCAACAGGGAGCTTAACGATGCCGTTAAGCTCCCTGTTACACGTCTCCTCCTTGCATCTTCCCTCCTGCACGGAGGAAGGAAGCTCCTGTCGCGTTTTTTGTTTTTCTTAACTTTATTGATGCTGCGCGACTTCAACAAAGTTAAAAGAAATTTTAAAAAACATGACTGGAGCTTCCTTCCTCCGTGCAGGAGGGAGGATGCATGGAGGAGAACACCGGAGAGCAACAACAAGGAGGTAAGTGCTGGGGAATGGGGGGGGGGGGGGGGGGCGGGTTCAACAAACAAGCAAATCCTGGCATATTGAGTGACAAAATCTGGCATATTGAGAGGCAAAACCTGGCCTATTGAGAGGCAAAATCCTGGCATAGAGTGGCAATATCCTGGCATATTGAGGGGCAAAATCCTGGTATGGAGTGGCAAAATCCTGGCATATTGAGGGGTTAAATCTTGGCATATTAAATGGCTAAATCCTGGCATATTGAGGGGCAAAATCCTGGCATATTGGGTGGCTAAATCCTGGCATATTGATGGGTTAAATCCTGGCATATTAAATGGCTAAATCCTAGCATATTGAGGGGTTTAATCCTGGCATATTAAATGGCTAAATCCTGGCATATTGAATGGCTAAATCCTGGCATATTGTGGGGTTAAATCCTGGCATATTGAGGGGTTAAATCCTGGCATACTGAGGGGTTAAATCCTGGCATATTAAATGGCTAAATCCTGGCATATTAAATGGCTAAATCCTGGCATGTTGAATGGCTAAATCCTGGCATATTGAGGGGTTAAATCCTGGCATATTGAATCACTAAATCCTGGCATATAATGACAGTAAAAATATGCCCCTCCCCCCTGAAAAAAAATCTGCGGATGCCCATGATTGTGGAATAATGTACAAATTGTTTTGTGGAATAAATTATAATACTTCAAAAATTATTTTTGGGTCGTGACTAAATGACCAAGGACAAATGTGGGTCCTGGATTTAGACAGGTTGAGAACCACTGCTCTAGAGGAAGTGGGGAACAGGAAAAGGTAAGTGAAAGAATAGGAAGAGAACAAGGTGTCCGTGGCAGTGCAATGGGGCACAGTGCCAGCTGAGTCGGTCTTTCTAAAAGTTACTTAATTGGTGTTCTAGTGGGATGAATGTTAACATTATAGAACTTACAGTTCTGCTCAGTCCAAAATATCCATTGCTCTAACAAATATAATAATAAAAAAATAATATAAATGTCTGGGTCACTATATAATAAGGACAACTATCCTGTACCATGTCTATGTCTGGCTCACTATATGTTGACAGCAGTTATTCACATGTCTGCGTCATGACATAGTGATGGGAGCTTTGTGGTACCATGTCTGTGTCTGGCTCTCTCAATACTGATGGGAGCTGTGCATTACCGTGTCTATGTCTGGCTCTCTCTATACTGATGGGAGCTTTGCATTACCGTGTCTGTGTCTGGCTCTCTCAATACTGATGGGAGCTGTGCATTACCGTGTCTATGTCTGGCTCTCTCTATACTGATGGGAGCTTTGCATTACCGTGTCTGTGTCTGGCTCTCTCTATACTGATGCATTATCATGTCTGTTTCTGGCTTGCGCTATACTCATGAGACATATGCAGTACCATGTCTGTTTCTGTCTTTCTATATGTATATATATATACTTATGGGAGCTATGCATTACCGTGTCTGTGTCCAGCTCTCTTTATACCGATGGAAGCTATGTTGTACCATGTCTGTGTCTGACTCTCTCTATACTGACGGGAGCTATGCATTACAATGTATGTGTCTGGCTCTCTCTAAACTGATGCATTATCTTGTCTGGCTTGCTCTATACCAATGAGTCCTATGCATTACCATGTATGTGTCTGGCTCTCTCTACACTGATGCATTATCATGTCTGGCTCGCTCTATACTAACGAGTGCTAAATATTACAATGTATGTGTCTGGCTTTCTCTACACTGATGCATTATCCTGTCTGTGTCTGGTTCGCACTACACTAATGAATGATATGCATTACTATGTCTTTGTCTGGCTATCTCTATACTGAAAGGAACTATGCATTACCATGTCATGATCAGAGTTGCTTTTCGCGTCGCCGGTAGGAGATGAACTGGATGAACAAAAAACGTGAGACACACTTGTTATACAATGAGGAGGCGTATAGCTTATACATTACATATTCAATGGGCTCATGTTTGTAAAGGAAATCTGTATTACATGATAGAAAATTAATTATACTCGGACATAAAAAATATATAAATAATGATGAATGAACATATGTATAAATGTAAATAAATAAAAATAATGGTTATGTATATGTAAATAGAACAATATTACCACTATAAAATTATATCTATCTGAATGAATAATTGACTTAATACATAATAAATTGATTTATTAATAAAAAAATTCTACAAAAAATGACTATATCGCAGCATTGATACATTAAAAAAGGCCACAGCCTTAACTGAACTTCATACTTTATCGATATGGATTATTTTCAAAAAGAAGGGAGAATTATGCACTTTCGACATCTAGATGTTCCAATCACATGAAACCAACTGTTCTTTCAAATAAAATAAATGCCATGATATCAAAATCAGTATGAAGACCACCTTTTTCATGTGTCTTTGATTTAAATATCCATCCTGTCTCTTTTTTAGGAAAGGCTTGTATGCTGTCACCCTCCTCCCCCCAGTGCCAACCCCCCCCCCCCCCCCTGCAATGTGGAGCGACAGTGTCTATTCCCACCACCAAGAATAACTCCAGAAAGAACCACTAACAGCAATTACAGTATTTAGGAACACTGTGTTTCCTATTTTTATTTCTTATTCCACCAATATTTTCTGAAGCTCTTATTTGTAATGTGCATTTGGTCCTCTCAATGTATTGGGCTCCACACATTCACTGCAATAAACAAACCACATTAGAGGAACTGCAGTGTATGAGTTTTCTGATCTCATAAGTAATCCCCTTTATAGTGCATGAGAAAATCCTTTTTGATTGGTATTTACAAGCTTTACATAGCTTACATTTACCACATTGATGGTAGCAGACTTATTACTCCAAAAGTTCCCTTCTGGGTCATTGCTATTCATATTGGGAAGAATACTTGGGGCAAAACATTGTTTTAGATTATCTGTTTTTTTTTTTAAATAAATCAATTTTGGACAAATGGGCAAATGTTTTCCTATTATATCAGCTTTCCTTAAAATCAGTCAACATTTATTTAGTGCATGTTTTATTTGAAATGCCCGGTTATTGTATTTAGTGACAAATCAGAAACTAAAATCCCTGTTATGTTCTTTATTTTTCGTTATGAAAAGGACATGGCCTTTCACCTTGCTTACCTCTTCAAAATGATCCTTTAGTAAATTCTGAGGATAACAACTTTCGTAAAACCGATGGGCTAAAATGTCACTCTGTTGAAAAAAATCATTATCTTTAGTACAGTTGCATCACATTCACATTGGTTGCCCTTTGGGGATGTTGTGGAGCCAAGTTGGATGATGACAACTAAAAAACTCTATATATCCATTCCCATCCATGGGCTTAATGTATGTACATTAATTACCTCTGTGAATAAAGGGAGATCTAAAATCAATCCGAGTGGAGTGAATGTGGGAAGCGCACAGTAAACTATAGTGATGAATTATTCTAAGTTTTCCTGTGTACCTTTCCATGAAATCAGTACATCATCTATACAGTGGCGCCAAGGCCCCAGGTTTGCGCCAAATGGATTGTTCTGCCAGATGGAAGTAGCTTTCCAACATGCTACAAATATGTTAGTTTAGCTCGAAGCAAATGTGGTGCCCATGGCCGTTCCACAAAGATGTAAATAAATAGTGGCCTGAAACCAAAAGTATTTGTTTTTCTTTGTTAAAATTTTCTACCCTTATGAGTGCTGAAGGAGCACTTTGATGGGTGCTGACGTCATAGGAGAGTATATATATATTTTTCTCTAGAATTTTACTTGTGGCTTATTTTTTACAAATAATTTTGTAAATGTTGCTAACAGCTAAATCCTTTTTTTTAAATTGATGTTTTGTCCTTCCTACATATAACATCTAGATTTGTTACACTGTATTACATAAATAACATTGTTTGTGCAAAAGTTAGTATACTGTTTAAAATAACATATTTTACCCGAACTGGAGGAAGTAACTTAATTAACCCAATTTATAAATCTACAAAACTTGCATATATTGTGGCCACAAGGGTATATTCGTGACACGGTTAACCAATTCCTTGTATTATGTGCAACAGCACAAAGCCTAGGTTTTTTTGGATGGCCTGTTGATAATCTGTCTTTTAATGTATTAGCTCTACTGTGTCCCAATTCCCAAAAGAGACAAAAGCCAGACTCCACTTATTTGTGAAGATGTTATAACAAAGGGATATAAAAGCCACTGTGATCAGAGAAGGTGTCCAAACTGCAAAAAAACAAAGAAATATTCATATTAGCATATGAGGGTGCAAACCGTGCCCCCATTGCTGTTCCACGCAGCTGTAAGAAAAACCTTCCATCACATGTGAAGAACTTATTTGTTAGAAGATACCTCAATGCTTCAGTGATACATTTGATGGGCTTTATTCATGAAATAGAGAATTGCAGGGAATGTGATGCAGTTGAGAAGGGAATTTCAAACTTAAGGCCAACATAGCCAAGTTGGATATATTCTCCCATTCAGCTGAAGCGGGGAATGTTTCCAACCCAGCGACGTTGGCCTTAAAGGGACTGTATCACCTAAACATTGTTTTTACTGTGAATGTAGAGAGTAAAAAAAAGATTGAAAATGATCTTTATGTTATGTAAATGCTTAAATTAGGAGAAAATTGTGTTTTAAATGTGTCTGTGGCAGAGGCGTACTGACTGGTTGGGCATTCAGGCACTGCCAAGGCACAGCCTACCATGCTGCCTCTTGAACTCCCCGTGTGCAGGGAGTGTAAGAGGCAGCATTGTAGGTTGTCTGTGTGCCTGGGCACTGCACAGATACCATGTTGCCTGCCACTAGACCCCAGGGAGCTGTGGGCGATGGTTGGGATAATTCCTGGATGTGCAGTGTGGTTGATGGGGCACGTCATGGGTGAATGGGGCAATTCTCTCTTTATGGAGTAGACCCTCATATAATTGCAGTTCCGTTTCTTTAATATAGGCATCAATAATTTGGACAATTATGGACCACCTTCATCTGCATTTTTATAATTATGTTAACGTTATTCTGGACATTTTTCTCAGTAGCGAGTACATTTTTTCTCATATACCTAGGATGGCCATTTCGTTATCGAGTTTTTCAACAAATTATTTTAAAAACAAATAAATATATATTTTTAAGGGACAAGGAATTTATAATGATATATAAATATATATATATATTGTACATAGCACATTATATGCTTGTAATTTTGATAAATATAAATTCTTATGTTTTTATTTACACTAGATATGATCGATTTTAGTCAGTTGGGTGACATTTAATACTTTATTATATTATGGAATTTGTATCACCAGGTTTGTACCTGCACGATATATAGATAAATTGATAAGATGAAATGATTATCTCAATTCACGGACCACTCATCTTTTAGTGAATAGCCCCATAGGGTTAATGCTTTACTTGAAATTACTTCATTGTTTATAATGGGTAGTAATTACCCTCAGTATTGTCCTGGATGATATATACCTTGTTTGCTTGACTTTCTTTTAATGATGTTACTAATTGGGATTCAATTCTGTTTAATAGTTAATTGAACATAACAGGTGGAATAAAAGGTAATGGCGCCATTCAGGTCAAAATGGAATATTGAATAAAATATTTATTAATGATTATTAAAAATACTATTACAGCATATGATTATTAAAATATAATATATTTAGCAATTTTCTTAAAATAAATTACTTTAAAAGATTTTAATGTACCTTTTGGCCCTAATAGGCGAAGTTATCTTAATTATCGCTGTATAATTTTAAACCTTTAAATGTGAGTAAAATCAGGCTGTTTGTGTGAACCAAACTGACTCAAATTGATAGTGTGAATTTGGATATAAAAACTAAAATTGTGCTTTTCTTGCAATCCAGCTATTATCACTGAATTTTGCCAATTCAGTGGCAATTCAGAGTCACATGAATAAACCCCGACTCTTCATATATTTCACTAAAAACTCTAAAATAAGGTTATTTTGCACTTACTGCCTGTATAACTTGTACCTTGTGTTCACAGTAGTGACACACAGCAGTATGCAGTAGTGAAGCAATAGTTTATGTCTATAAAAGTATTTCAGTGTTAACCAAAATCCTGCATGACCTAACTCCATGATAATTACATTCACATGTGACTCTCAAAACCCCAGCAGCAGAAGCATTCAGGAATGTGCTAGTTAAGAAGATTTTCTCTTTATATACTGGACCACTAGAGGGCAGTCAACGTCAAGGGAGATCATAGACCTCCATTACACACTGGCATCGTTTGTGCAATTGAATAAGGCTGAATTCCATTCATGTAAGAAATACATCTTTAAATAACCCAAAATATCTTATATATTCCAGATTATTACAATACAAGACATGGCACCAGGAAGCGCATCCATTATTTAGCTAATAAAGATATGTATTTAACTGTTGTGTGAACCAAATTGTAGAATGTGCATTTTTAATTTCAGTCCTAGTTACCTTTCCTCCTGTTATATGGAGGGAATGTGCATTTTTCTTAAGCATTCAAAGTTGGAATTCAGTTTGCCTAAGACTATGTTACTCTCTGTAACAAACATGCTTCACTGCAATTTTAAAAAACAGTTACTGTGATTAGAAAAAGTATAAGGTTTGTAAGTATTTAAAGACGTTTGACATTGATGAAGGATACCGACTTTCCTGTGTGTAGGAAGCGTGAGGGACAGTCTTCCCCTGCAGCCAACATAGACTGAGTGTGAATGGCGAGCGTGCAGTCCTGCCCCCTACCAGCACAGCACCAGTGCAGGGCCGGACTGGGAACAAAAACCAGCCCTGGAAAAAATGTGTATACCAGCCCCATAGCATAAAAATTTTAAACCAGCCCCATAGCATAATATAATACATATTTTTGTATTGTCTCTCTCTCATTTCTGTAGCGTCTCTCTCTCTCGCATTTCGGTAGCGTCTCTCACTCTCGCATTTCTGTAGCGTCTCTCTCTCTGTCCTTTCTGTAGCATCTCTCTCTCTGTCCTTTCTGTAATGTCTCTTCCCCCCCCCCTTCCCCCTTAGTGGCTTTCTCCCCCCCTTCCCCCTGTAGTGTCTCTCTTCCCTTCCTTCTCCCTGTAGTGTCTTTCTTACGCCCTTCCCCCTGTTGTGTCTTTCTCCCCCCCTTCCCCTGTATTGTCTCTTTCTCCCCCCCTTCCCCCTGTAGTGTCTTTCACCCCATCCCCCCAGTAGTGTCTTTCACCCCATTCCCCCAGTAGTGTCTTTCACACCATCCCCCCTGTAGTGCCAGGATTTTGCCCCTCAATATGCCAGGATTTTGCCACTCTATTGCCACTTAATATGCCAGGATACTGCCAATTAATATGCCAGGATAATGCCAATTAATATGTCAGGATAATGCCAATTAATATGCCAGGATATAGCCACTTAATATGTCAGGGTATTGCCACTTAATATGCCAGGATATTGCCAATTAATATGCCAGGATATTGCCACTTATTATGCCAGGATATGGCCATTTAATATGCCAGGGTATTGCCACTTAATATGCCAGGGTATTGCCACTTAATATGCCAGGGTATTGCCATTTAATATTCCAGGGTATTGCCACTTAATATGCCAGGGTATTGCCAATTAATATGCCAGGATATAGCCAATTAATATCCCAGGATATTGCCAATTAATATGCCAGGATAATGCCAATTAATATGCCAGGATATTGCCACTTAATATGCCAGGGTATTGCCAATTAATATGCCAGGATATTGCCACTTAATATGCCAGGACATTGCCAATTAATATGCCAGGATATTGCCAATTAAAATGCCAGGATATTGCCACTTAATATGCCAGGGTATTGCCAATTAATATGTCAGGATATTGCCACTTAATATGCCAGGATATTGCCAATTAATATGCCAGGCTATAGCCATTTAATATGCCAGGGTATTGCCACTTAATATGCCAGGGTATTGCCAATTAATATGCCAGGATATTGCCACTTAATATGCCAGGACATTGCCAATTAATATGCCAGGATATTGCCAATTAAAATGCCAAGATATTGCCACTTAATATGCCAGGTTATTGCCAATTAATATGTCAGGATATTGCCACTTAATATGCCAGGATATTGCCAATTAATATGCCAGGGTATAACACTTAATATGCCCGGATATTGCCAATTAATATGCCAGGGTATAGCCACTTAATATGCCAGGATATTGCCATTTAATAAGCAAGGATTTTGACCCTCAATATGCCAGGATATTGCCCCTCAGTATGCTCGTTATGCCACCCTCCTCCCCCCTCTCCCAGTACTTACCTCCTTGCTGCTGTCTCCCGGTGCAGGTCCGTGGCTGTGAGGGAAGCATTGTGCGCTCCCCTCACAGCTTCAATAAAGTTTGTTGAAAAAAAAAAGTTTAAACAAACTTTATTGATCCGCGACGGCTGGAGGGGAGCGCACAACGCTTCCCTCACAGCCACAGACCTGTACCGGGAGACAGCAGCAAGGAGGTATATAAAGTTTATGCTTTAAAACCTCATTGCATGATAGATAAAATGTCTTGTGTCAGCCCTGCTTTTCATCCATTTGATGTTTCTGGACAAAATTATTTTTTTTTCCAAAACAGGGACATTTAGAAATGACCCCAAACTTTTGAATGGTAGTGTATGTCTTTTGAAACACTTGGAAATGAAAACACATGTTACAATGTACAGAATGACAGTATCAAAGCAATACTGAAAAACAATGAAGATTGTATCAAAATCCTGAATTGCCCAAAATACCCTCCCTTTGCCTTGATAGCCTCATGCCCAGGGAAATTCAGTTACAGCAGGAAGTTGTCCTTCATGTCTTTCCATACATATTTCAGACTTTTAACTGGTTTGGACTACAGGTTAAATCACAGAAACTATGTAAATGGAAGCACTGTATCATAAACAAGAATATCCCACTTGGTAATTCATTTTCGGACTGATGTATTTTCAGACGAAAATCATTTATTACGCCCATTTGTCCATCCTTCAGAAAAAACAAACGTGAAGCTGAACAAAAGAACAAATACACAATGAATAAAAATGTCATTCAACAATCAGAGGTTGTCTCAGGATTTTACCAACAAACTGATCTTGAATCGGCAGTAAAATTAGCCAGTGGTACTGGTTTCAATTCTAGGCTACTATGGAAATAGCCAAAGTCCTCCCACAGAAGTTAATGGGAGGACTTCGGCTATAGCGAAAATACCCAAAGTCCTGCCAAAATAACCTGAAATTAAATGAAAAATACAGTTAAAATAAATAAAATTCATGGAGATTTATGAATTTCTGGCTTTTCAATTAAACATTAATAAAAAAATAATTTAAAAAATATAATAATATTGACTTAAATAAAAAAAAATAACACAAACATATTAAAATAAATTATTAATAATATTAAAAACTTATTAAGAAAATTATTATTTTAATGATATATGTATTATAGTAATGTATACATAATATAATTGAAAAAAATCAATGTTTCATTGGCCTGCTAATAGTTTTAATATGCCATAATTTATTGATAAAAAATGTAATGACTGTAATTTATTATTAAAATATGCTATTACGGCATAAATGGTGCAATTACCTCGTCAATTAACATATCATGTAATATAAAACCCACATATCACATACTCCACTTAGGTACCCTAATAAAAGTTAGGGAATGGACATTATATTCATACGTTATCATATAGAATTGTATACACCGCCAAAATAGCTCTTGTGGTATAACAATGCCGCTGATGTCATGCCAACTGTAGGTTGGCATCACATCACAGGTTATTGTACCGGTATATAGTCAACAGCTGTTAGTTTAAAGATACCCTTCTGCCATCTTGCTATGTGGATCATGGTAACATTTCATGTCCACTGTGGACAATAGTGCATTAGAAACATAAAGAGTTCAGAATAATCTTAGATTAAGTCCAGAATAGTAAGAAAGTTCCATTCGGCTTTATTGTACAATGGAAAAAACATGACAGCAGAGAGACAGTGTCTCATTCGTTTCTCCTTTATCATAGATAGGTCTGTGATGAGCTCCATTGCGTACAGCGGGGGGCGGCCAGTTACATATGGCAGTAATGTCCGCTGGTTTTCAAACCCCCCCCCCCCCCCCTTCTGGTAGGAGGTGAACCACCCAACTGCATATGTATAATGCTCCCAGGAATATGCACCATTTATTAATACAAAGTAAAAAAAATTATGTTCAAAATATGTAAAGTGAAACAAGTATATAGAAAAATAATAGATAGAAAAAGAATAAACCAGCATAAACAGAACCACAATGCTCAAATCAGTCCATCAAAGTGAAAAGTGAGAAGATTAATTATATATATTATTATCCAAGCTATTCATACTCTTGAATTATGGCTAAAATATTAGCAAACAAAAAGAGGGGGTTTCTCAGGTTACACAATATATGATTACCGAGTTTATGGAGAATTTTCATTCCCTGGCAGAATGCCATGGGAGTTTGACAAACCCTTCCTGCTTAAAGCTACGGAGCAAATACTTGGACTTTTGATGCAGAAGGGGGGGGGGGGGTCTATAATCTTGTCTTTTTTTCCCTGTCCTATGGTGCTGACAAGGCATATTGTCAGGAATTTAAAATGACGTTAAGTATTAATACATACATTATTTCACAGTTAATACAACGTTTTGGCTTTTATTGAACATGCATTTTTAATGTACATGCATGGCTAGGTACCGAACATGGGAATGGGAATAGGTACCTTGTTGGGATGCACCCCTCAGGGGAATTTAGGAATGTGTACCTGGTTCCCCACCACTGCACCTACTTCGGGTTGTGATGAGAGAAGATCCCAAGGACACTGCCTTTTAGTCCGTTCGTACCTACTAATGATTCCATGGGACCTCTTTTTGTGCTAATATCTTTTTCACTCACTGTGTAATATGGCTGTAGACATACTTGAAAATGAAACTCTTTGTAAATAAATGAAATAAATTGGCCAATTAGCAGTGTATTTTGATTGAGAGTTTTATTGCTTTGGTCTCTGTGATACATGCATACATCCTATACATCCTGAACTGTGACAAGTGGCAAAAGGGGGGCCTAGCTATTTCTCCCTGTCTCACTCGGAAGATACTTTTTAGGGGGATGGATATTGACGAACCTTTATATAGAGTTCAAACCTTGGTAATATTTTTTTTTTTTTAGAAATGATCATATGTTCAGAAATAGTCTTAATATAGGTTTACAGTACATTGTGTGTGTTTAAGGCAGTGTTTTTCAAATAGGCAAAAACATGACTTTGGAATAACCTTTGAAAAGTTTTATTAGCTTTTAAATGTTTTGTGTCAAGAGCATGATGTATAGTGATTTTTCTAAGATTGAATATTCAAGGCTAAATTTGACTCTTTACTTAAGGATATAGTAAGTTGTGAAAGTCTTCACCTTAGTTCAAGAATGCGAGTGTCAGTAATGCTTTCATTTTAGTTTTCTGATACTGAATGTGAATAACATGATTAGTTCCCAAAGAATTAAAGTTTGACCTGCAGCAATCCCTGGATTCCTCAGCACTGTAGTGTGTTTCTTGTGGTCAGTGTAAAGTGTTTCTTTATGCATTCTCCCAAGTTTCCTAGTGGCGTCGTGACATTCATAACACATAGTGTATGATGTAAAAAGTCATGATTTAAGAAATAATGTGTATGTAGCACCAGTGACCATAGGTTTCCGCTAACTGTAAATCATATCTTCAGTTAGCCTTAATGTACATTAGAACAATATGTGACACAGACAGAAAAAAAATATTGTTTTAATTTGTCAAAAACAAAAGGGATACATTGCACACTAAGCCAAGTGGTAAAGTCAATGGTACATATAATTTCTACTGGTTATATCCAACTTATCTCCCCAAAGTCTAAGATTTAGCGTGTCTACCAAGTTTTGAATGCAGTCCAGTCTCCTCTAACATGATTCAGTTGTTTATCAGCAGATGTGATTTCTGGCCTATCCTGCTTATTGACCTTGTCTTGTCACTCACAGGATTGGCATATCACTTTATAGCTTCTTTAAGACTGTTTCCTTAATCTTTTTTTCTTCCTTGTCCGTCATGGTGGTCAAACAGGCCCTTCTGGCCTTGATATTCCACATGCAAATCACAACATTACAAGTTTCTTTAATGTTAACACTGTCCCGCCTTGAGGACCAAAGCACCAAAATGGTGTCTTTTTGCTCCTGGCCCGACTCTGATCCCAAAGGTATGAAATGTGAGCAATTAGACCAGGGGAGTTAGGGTTACAGTGAGGGTAATGATTCGGGGTAACTCAAATTATTTTTTTCTGCCCAGGTACCAACTTTACACTAGGGGGTATAGGATTGGGGTAAGGATAAGGGTTAGCTGTAATCTACACAGTTAACCCTAACCTTTACCCTTAATCTAACGCTAACCCTCATAGAGATAACAATTAATATGGCATAAAATGTCCTACAAGCGGGAAGCGTAGGGTTGCCACCTTTTCCTCAAAAAAACACTCAATGTTGCATGCCCCTACAAGATTGAGCTTCAGGCTCCTTGGTACAGGTACCAGGTGCCTGGAGCACAGTTCTTGTAAAGCACTGTGGATATCCTGAATGGATATTCCCATTATGCTCAGCCAGTCAGCTGTTTAGCTGAACATGATAGAAACTGTATTCCACAGTGTATGGAATGTTACATGCACATTTTCTCGTGTGGTATTATAGCTATTAGGGAATATAGATCCTATAATGCTCAGCATCATGGGGATTGTATTCCAAAAAAACCATTAGTGCCAAAAGTCAGCTCTATTACTGCAACTGTTGTAGACTGCATTTGCTATAGTCAGTTAGCTTAGGAAAGGCTGAGCATCATGGGAAATGTAGTCCACAACAGCCTTTAGCCAAATAACTCTTGTTACCTCACTGTAAAGAAAGTGGAAGCTGGATCCTCTTCTGCTTGGAGGCTGGCAGTCCTGTTTCTGAAGGCTGGAGGTCAGTCAACTGTAGGATCCGCTATCTGGTGGTCAGCATATATTTTTTAATGCCTTCTCTAACATTAAAATGGTTAAAAATGTAGAGATTTTCGAACCAACTTAGGAGTATGAATATGAAGAAAAGGAGGCAAAAACCATAATGATTAAGTAGCAGGCTTAGTGGGCCTCATGCAGTGTACTTGGACCAAGGGCAGCTGCTCTTTTTGCCCTGAATTAAAGTCAGCACTGATGGAATAAGCAGTGGTGTATCTTGGTTTTGTGCTGCCGTAGGCACACAAAATTCAGGCACCCCCCTCACCCACCCACGTTGCACACCTATGACATGCATTGGGCACCTATGATATACATTGATTGGCACCCACGTTGCACACCCACGACATGCCCCATCACCCCATTACCTGCTCCATCACCCATATTGCACACACATTAAATGCCCAATCACCCCATTACATGCCCCAATCAACCACATTGCATAAACACTAAATGCCCCATGACCAGGGGCGTTGCTAGGTCAACAAATGATCGGGGGCTAGAGCCCAGATGAGCTCAGTCGCACACAGTTTCACCCTGTCTCTCACTGTCTCACGCACCCCGTCTCTCTCCCTCTCTTTCTCACACACACTCCGTCTCTCTTTCTCACACACACTCCGTCTCTCTCTCTCACACACACTCCGTCTCTCTCTCTCACACACACACACTCTCAGTCTCTCTCTCTCTATCACACTCCCCATCTCTCTCTCTCTCTCTCTCTCACACACAGCGTCTCTCTCTCTCACACAGCGTCTCTCTCTCTCACACAGCATCTCTCTCTCTCACACAGCATCTCTCTCTCTCTCTCACACAGCGTCTCTCTCTCTCTCTCACACAGCGTCTCTCTCTCTCACACAGCGTCTCTCTCTCTCACACAGCGTCTCTCTCTCTCACACAGCGTCTCTCTCTCTCTCTCTCTCTCTCTCTCTCTCACACTGCGTCTCTCTCTCACACAGCCTCTCTCTCTCACACAGCGTCTCTCTCTCACACAGCGTCTCTCTGTCTCACACAGCGTCTCTGTCTCACACATCGTCTCTCTCTCTCTCTCACACAGCGTCTCTCTCTCTCACACAGCGTCTCTCTCTCTCACACAGCGTCTCTCTCTCTCACACAGCATCTCTCTCTCTCTCTCAAACACAGTCTCTCTCTCTCTCACACACAGCGTCTCTCTCTCACACACAGCGTCTCTCTCTCTCTCACACACAGCGTCTCTCGCTCTCGCACAGTGTCTCTCTCTTACACAGCGTCTCTCTCTCTCTCACACAGCGTCTCTCTCTCTCTCTCACACACAGCGTCTCTCTCTCTCTCTCACACACAGCGTCTCTCTCTCTCTCACACACAGCGTCTCTCTCTCTCACACAGCGTCTCTCTCTCTCTATCTCACACAGCGTCTCTCTCTCTATCTCACACAGCGTCTATATCTCTTTCTTACAAACACACCCTCATACACTTATGCAAACACCCTGACAAACACACACACATCCTGACACACACACCCTCATACACTTATGCAAACACCCTGACACACACACCCTCATACACTTATGCAAACAGCCTGACACACACACACTTATACACATTGATTCACCCACACAGTCACACTTACATGCAGGCACTTACACACAATTTTAAATATTTTTCACACAAAAAAAGCCCTATAGCGTTGGTCCCCCTCCCTGCTAAATTACCTTTGTTTGCAGGAAGGAGGACGTCTCCGATGGGCCCTTTTCACTTTCTTCTGCCGGATGTCACAGCTTGTGGGCCTCACCTCCAGGAGGAGGGGCCAGCAGCAGTGCCTCTCCTCCTCACCCCCACACGAGCATAAACCTCCGATTCTGGGATTATGTCCCAGACGTGGGAAAAGCTCAGCAGGGGAGATTTTTTTTTATTTTTTTTTATAACAGTGATAGCACTGGAGCCTCGGGGCTAAAGTATGCTTTAGCCCCAGAGTCTTCATTCAGGGCTATGCACTGGAGATTCGGGGCTATAGCCCCAGTAGCCCCCCCCCTAGCGACGCCTCTGCCCATGACCCCCATTATATGCCACCATCACCCTGATTACAAGCCCCCAACACGTCCATTACATGCCCCTATGACCCCTATTAATTGGAAGGAGCTAAAGCTTGCTGAATGGTGGGGTAGGGAGCGAAAATGTTTGAAGCACCAGAAGTGGTCTTTAACACCCTCTGGCAAGTTGCCGCCCTCTGGCAAAGTGCCGCCCTAGGCGAGTGCCTTGTTTTCCTTGTGGAAGATACACTACTGGGTATAAGAAGGGCTTTCTCTAAATACCATTATTTTCATCATTTCAAGCTAAAAAAAATATATATATATGATGACAAATTGAAAAAAAAAATTCTAACTTTTACATGAAAATACTACAAACACTAATAAAATCTGCTAAAAGTTTAGACATAGCCAATGTTTTTATTTTTTTCTGCAGATTTTTACTGAAAGAAGAATATTGCTTTTTCCTAACCATTTTCTTCTAGTGACCATTTTCTCCTTTAACCACAATCCTAACACTAATCCTATATCTAACCCTAGTACTAAGCCTAACCTAACTTTAACCCTAATGGTAACCCTAACCCTTATGCTAACCCTAAGGCTAATAAAGCCTTTTTTATTTTTTCACATTGCAATTTGGCTGACTTGGCAGATTTTGCAAGAGCAAGAACATTCTGCCCTCCAAAATGGCACCCTCGATCGCTATGGGGAGTTATCATGGGTCAGATGGGCAGCAAATGTAGGTGTTGCTGAATGCCTAGACATTGAGGCATTGCAGCAACACCATCTGACCAGTGTGAATATTGATCGCTTATAGCACTTTAACCGCAGAACGTGCCAGGCATGTCCCATGTCAGCAACGGAATTTCTGCCTGGACTTGCCTGACATGTATAATGTCGCCAAGGAGTTACATTTAGACTTATATTGATAAATATTGCATCAAAAGAGTTTGCAAAAAAGATAATTTGTATGAATGCACTAGATGAGAAAGAGAGAAATTATAGCTAAGCACGCCCATAACAAAACATCCCCAAAAAACACTTGTTCCTAAAGGATAAGACACAATTATGTAGTTTTAGATCTGTTTGTACCTTGTTAGTACTATGCTTAATTGGTAAATATAAGGCTGACATTCACAGTTTAATTTTTGAATTACCCTTTTAAAACAAATGCATAACCTTACCATTTACTATGTTGCATATCACCAGCACTCTCACATTTTATTCAAAAGAACAGATTCATTTGTAAATTAGTTTCATTTAGCATAGTCACTGTTATGCTACTGTTTCTAGTGTTTGGTAAAAAAAAATAAAAAAAACAACATTTGGGAGAAATACAGGTATTACCAGAGACTGCATCAATTTCAGTCGTGAGGTCAGTCCATTTATTTATATGGCCATACAACCATTTGACATTTTAATGTATAATAATAGGATTCATGATTCCACAGGCACAGAAATGTTTTTTGAAACTTTTTATAGTCAAATGAGAAGCACATTTTTACAGTGACATGACGCAAAATGCTTTATTATTGATGCAAACCCTCTGAAACCCTCCAACTTTTACAAGTCTCCAGTATGTACTCTTCATCATCAGCAGTCTCTCGTAACACGCCTGCCACACCACGGGTGAATTCAATGCTCTCAGACTTGGAAATATATTTTGCCATTTTCTAGGAAGATTAAAATTGGGAGATTCTTGCTGTCAACTTGCACATTCCTGGTACTAACAAAACACAGACTTTGGTATACTAGAGTGGGCCCCACTTGGATATAAAGGATCCCGCTTGTTTAAGTTAATTGTATTAAAAAAGCCTATTATATATTTATCTGTTTGTTTTGTAACTTGAGGTTAATATAAGCTTATATTCACAACGTAACATAAAATAAAAATCTTTTAAAAATGTTTTCCTGAAGAAACCAGATTAAATCGTATCTTTACTATTACAAGCATAATAGTGTTCAATAACATTGTCTGTAGAGTCCGACTATTCCAGGTCTGTTTTCTATGTGAACACAGATGGTCAGCACATTTTCCGTGAATCAATAAGTCTTATAGACCAAAGGATGCAATCCCAATTAATTAAAGTGTCCCCAGACTACTTTTCCTGGCATTATTAGCAATTGTAATGCAAATATTGGATATGATCAATGTATGTAATTTTATGTAGCATGTAGTAATACACCAAATCAGGAAAAAGTAGTATGGTGACATGGGAGTATTGCATGTGTTTTAGTAAACTGGTGAAATGAGTATCTCATTCAGTTATTTACAGTGGATTTCTCATTGGCAGCTAAATCTTTTTTATTTTTTCTTTCGCAATCAAAGTACAATGCCTAGTCCAGGTTTTACCGCTTATGATGTATAATTTCATAAAACTGAACATCTCCTCCAACATTAGTATGCCTTAATAAACCTTTTGTTGTAGTATAATCCTGCACATATTGTATCTCTTGTTTACTACTGCTGTACAATGTCTATCTGGCTACCTATATACTAATGAGAGCTATTTTGTACCACATTTGTTTCTTACTAACTGTTTATTGATTAAAGCTATGCTGCACCAAGTCTCTGTGTGGCTAACTATATACTAATGCGAGCTATACCATACCATCTCTGTGTCTGGTCAACTATATGCTGATGGGAGCGATAACAGACATGGTATAGTATCAAATCTGACTGGTGAATAAATGCAGGTGAAAGCTACACTGTCCTGCCATCATCTGGCTAACTATAGATTATACATTGTCCCTGACCCTCACCACTAGTCTTTTCTTCTCATTTGCTCCCTGCCACGTCACATTTTGGCTGGACTTACAGGTAATTTCATAACCCAACAAGAATTATAAAGTTCTGTGGAAATCACAACCTGACTAATATTGTTGTTGTAAAGTCTAAAACACAGTTAGTAAATACAAATATATTGAAAAATGAAATCGGCAAAATCAAAAAATCAATTGTTAAATGCTTAGCTCCATAATGATGAAATGTAGAAAATCGCAGGCTCACTCAGAAGATTAAACATAAAAGGTTTATTTTCTATATTCAAAACAATTAAAGTTTCTCCCCAGGCAGAGATTCCCAAAAACAAAAATGCACACGGTGATCACTGGACTTGACACCCATCGCAGTCTGGAGAGCACCTTTAAATGTTTCAAATAAAGCATTGCCTTTTATCTTCTGATTGAGCCTGTGATTTTTTTTCATTTCATCATTGTTGACACAAACACTTCTTGCAAGCTCCTGAATCTTGGGGTGAATGGTGACCTTTAAATTCTGACTGAATTTATACATGGCAGCTCCATTTCATTGTTCGAATGCTCAGCTCCAGACATATGCCTACACTCAATATATTATATATAATACAATAGTCACAAGAAAATAGCAACCAATGGACACATGCCTCTAAAAATATGACCATCAATGAGTGTCCTATGCTTTGTTATAGGCAGATCATTTGGAATGAAAAGGTACTGTGAGGTATTCACTAAGCAGTGAACTGAGGTGAACTGACAAACAAATAGAAAAGCAGGAATTAAAAGCTTCATTGGACAGATAGGCAAAATGGAAACATTTTCCAATTCAACTAGGAATGCCTGATGTTTTCAATTTACTAGTCAGTGAATAGACCCCAGCATGTATATATCATAGAAAATATGTCTGTTGAGCAATAATGAAGGAATAAAGGATCAGCATAGCAGAGTTTTGTAGAACATGTGATACCCAATGCGTCTTTTAGGAATTACATGTCTACGAACATTAATTCTTGGTTTTGTCTTTAGTGGAGAATGAGGTTATTTAACTTTGACAAGAGCTCCAAGGCATTATTTTCCACCACCAGACGCAGTTCCTATAAGTACTTCCATCTAAGCGTAATTACAGCTGCTTTTGGGGAGGGTGAAAAGTCACTTCCCTTCAGATGCATATAATGTTTTTAATTAACAGTTTATGTATAATTTACAGTGTTGTGTTTAAAATTCTTTACTAGGACTGTATATCTTTTTTTTATTTTCATAGTAACATTAATCAGAATGACATTTCTCAGTAAGTGGGAATTTAATTATGATCATCTTCCTTTAGGAACTAGATATCCTGCTGAGACACGTCTTATGTAGTAATGTCCAAAAGGATATGGGCGGATGGGCAGAACTTTTTTCTGAATATGGAAATTACAATATACTTCCTAGTGACATATTTTGAAAATCAATCTCAGTTTATTAAATGCAAAACAATCCAGGAAATTAGAGAGAGCTTCCTCTTCTGACCTGAATTTATAAAGCGGTCCAAGTTGTTCCCTTCAGTCTCGCAACTAGGTCTGTGCTAATACACTGGTACCAGTAGTGTATCTTCCACAAGGCACCCGCCTAGGGCGGCACTTTGCCAGAGGGCGGCACTTTGCCAGAAGGTGTTAAAGCACACATTTCGCTCCCTCCCCCTCCATTCAGCAAGCTGGTGGGGGTATGAAATGAGGGTGATAGTGGCATGTAATGGGGGTGTTGGGGCATTTAGTGTGTATGCAATCTGGGTGATGGGGCATGTAATGGGGTGATGGAGCATGTCGTGGGTGTGCAACGTGGGTGGGGGGGTGCCTGAAATTTGTCTGCCTAGGGCAGCACAAAACCAAGATACACCACTGACTGGTACCCATCAATGTGTCACTACTGAGGGAGGATCCAGGGTCTCAGGAATCTGAGAGAGGTGCCTTTGGGTGAATAGATTAGGTTTACTGTTGCAATCCAAGATATCTTATGGTTGAACCTCATACACAGAAATACTGAGAAAGGATAAGGGCCACCTCTATCAATCTCATGACACCAGGATGGGATTTGGGAATGACAATAAACCACCAATAGAATAACTGGTAGAGACAGAAGAGGTATCTGGTCACCATGAATGAAGATGACAAAACTCAAGTAAATATTCAGGATACCAGATGAAGAATGTTTTCAGGAAATGGGCCAAGGTCAGCACAAGATGTGAAGTCGGAGAACAAACCAGGGTCATACACAGGGAAAAGGAACAGTGTAGTCAAAATAGGCTGAGGTCGAGGTCAGGGTCAAGAGCAAGTAGAGAGATCAGGAGCAAGCCAAGGTCAAACACAAATATACTCAGAAAAATAGCCCAGAGATACAAGAAACACAACTGTACAAAAGGCAAGGAGGAAGAGAAATGAACAAATTTAAATAGCTCTCTATGAAGAAATCCCACCTCCCAGAGTGAGGCAGGCCTAGTTCTCCCCAAGTCTGCAGGCGTTAGAGGCAGAAGTCGTGCAGGAGGCCTGACAGAGTGCCTTATATGTGCTGACCGCAGAAGCGTGTGATGACATAATAGTATGACGCAATAACAACTGGTTTGCACATTTTAACACAGCAAATCAAGTAAAACAATGGAAACACTATGAGTAAAATGGTGGCAGAGCTTAGTGAACTTCACAATTAAATACAGTTTGTGCTTAATGCGTCAAGCTCTGTTTATATTTGCACTAAGCCCTGCCAACATGTAACACTCCAGGAGCAAAGCTTCACACAAATCTATACTAAGGCATGTTGTCTGACTATTACTTGGAGGTTTTCCATTCTTTTTCTTGAGATCCTTTTTAGCATAGCTGGTAAAGACTGTATTATTTGTATTTCAGTGGCAGAGGGAGAGATGTTGCACCATTTAAAGGACAGAAAAAGAAACTGACCAGTGCTTTTAATGTATCTCCCTAAGATTTCTCTGTTCCATAAAAACTATACCAATAGTCCTGTCAGTCTTCCAAAAAGGTTCATGCAAGTAGTTGTAGCCAATTCCACTGTTGCTAAAATAATCAGTGCAAAACTGCAAGGGTTAAACTGCCCTTCTGTGCAGGTTGCAAAAAAGATTCTTGTAAATTTTGCCTGTCTACTAACATCCACAGCATGGCATCAGGTAAGGGCAGATATACACAAATAAACAAATTATTTCTATGCTACACTGCAGGGAAAAAGTTTGCCTCTTAAAAGAAAACGTTAGTTTAATGAACACAATAAACACAAAAGCATTTGTTGAACCCTTTCAATATGAATGTCAAGTATAATCTTCTGCACCCAAAAGCTTGGAGCTGGGCCATCAGGAATAATACTTAAGTATAGGAATCCATGTTTGATGTTGCATGTGACATTGGGCTTTATTCAGAGGGAAAGAGGGATCTGCAGGGAATTGAGAAGGGAATTTCAAACTTTAGGCTAAAGTAACCAAGCTGGAAAAACTCCCCCATTGGAGAATTTTTCAAAACCTACATATATTGCCCTTAATTTTGAAAAGTCCCTTCTCAATTCCTTGCAAAATCCCCTTTCCAAATAAAGCCCATTTGCTAGTGAGATAAAAATAACTTTTGAATTGTGTCATAATGCTGTCTTTTCTTTCCTCATGTGTTTAGCTTCTTCTTTCTTCCACTTCATTCTTCTATTCTGGAACCAGATCTTTTATATGCCTCTCTGTCAAACACAGGAGAACAGCAAGTTCTATCCTCCTGGCTCTGGCAATGTAGCGACTGAAATGGAACTCCTTCTCCAGTTCCAGCAGTTGAGATCTACTATATGCTGTACGAATCCTCTTAAGAGTCATCTGGATCTGCATCAGTAAATAATCTCCTGTGTTCAGAGAGAAATAGAGTGTTGATTGGGAATGACTGCCATATGTACCAAGTTGAAAAGAGATAGACAGGAATATTTATTTTCATCAAACAAAGGTTTTTTGGAGAGATTTTAAAATTACAATTATTTTCAGTAAAATTGCAAGGGATAATTGGTTATTTAAAAAGCCAACATAATATTTGGTACTGTGCAATGTGAACAAAAAACAAAAAAAAACATTTTACTCACCTTCCGACTTGGCCCTGATGTTATCGAAATCAAATGTTGTAGTTTTCATCCATGGATAAAGTGATCTTTCGGATCCGTCTTCAACAGGAGGTGAACTCTGGTCAATAGGAAGACAGGAAGGAATATCAGACTGTATGCTGGAGTAGAATGGAGTAGCATACTGCTCATAGCAGCAGTCTGGTTGTGTGTCCTGGTCATTAGTCTTCTAGTTCTGTTGACCAGAGCAAGGTCTGTGTTGGATAGACGGGCAGGTTGGTCTTGATTGAAGTGCTCTACTTCATTGTGATAACCTCCAAAGCCATAATCATGGCAGACTTCCCTGCCATTCATAACTGGCAATGTGTGTTCGACAATTCACAGACTGTGCTGAGGGCTAAACCTCAACTAGTACATGTGATTGCTATTGTTTAACTTGAGAGAGAGGGAGCAAATCCTTTGTTTTAATAGTTGAAACCAAATCTATAACATGACTGATTTACAATACTACAGAATTAATGAGTTGTATCTAATCTGGTGCTAAACGGCATGGTTACATTTTAGCCAAGAGTAAAATAGAGTTACTTATCAATCACTTTTGGTGTTCGGTTTACTACCTTGCACTACAGTCTGTTTAAATAGGTCACTAAAATGGATGTTATATAATGTTGGTCTCATATTGCTACTGGTGTGTTAACTGAACCTTGAAAATGCAATCAAGTTCATAATTCTCAAAAATATAAATAGATTTTAATTGATTTCCCAATACTCACCAGTTCAAATGATTAAACAAACAGATCCAATAGAACATCAGAAGTTTTGGCAGTGGAACTAAACAGGTTCTATTAATAAGCCTGGTCCTGTCAAGTTCAGTGTAAAAATATTTGTGTAGTTCTTTGAAGTTAACTTTTATAATCTTTGGAAGCTTAATTACTTTTATCACCGCAGAATTCAACAGTGTTTGCTTTCAGACTGGCAGGTACTGAACGATTTAGAAGAATACAGATACTCCCAAAAGTTGGACTATGAAACATCAGGAGCCAGCAATGGTGGTCCCATACAGCTAGAGCTCTGTCACCAAATAAAAAACACTGGCTACCTTTGCTTATTTAGATCACAGAGCCTGAATATTCTGGAGGTGTCACATTAAATGGCTGATGGACCTGCAGGGGTATCCGCTTTAAAGGCCTACCCGTCTGTAAGCACAGATCCCCAGCTTGAATTCTGCGATTAGGAATTTACCAACCAAGCTTGATATAGCTGAAATGATAGATATAGCCATAAAACTCTGACAGCTGGAATTCACGGAAGTCCGCCAACACCTGAACCAAATTGATAACAGGGTAACAGCCCTTGAGTACAGTGTACCAGTCACACGTTTCCTGAACCCGCAGAAAGGCAAGATTACCAAATATACACACTGATCCAGCAAGTTGTAGCGCTCAACAACTTCAGCCATATGGCAAATATCAGACCAGTCACTGCTGAATTACATGCTGCCGATATTGCATGCTCATGGAGCACTCAGTTCGTCCTGAACATATGCCCTTTTTATTCCCAGGTCCGCTCTGACCTCAGGAGCACAATTTTATTGTTTTTTCAGCAGTGGCCTAACTCTGTGTGGTTTTTACGTCTTGACCATTATGCTCATTATATAGTTATTATTGATGTTTACTGCTATTTGCCAGTAGACCTGGCATTTCTTCCCCAGGGAATTCCTCCACCAGCTTTCATTTTTTCACACTATCCCCATGCCGTAGGTAGACTTGATAACCATGGGATTAATGTCTATAATATTTAGATCAACCCTTTCTCTTTCTTTCCTTTTTTCTTCCCTAATCTCTTTCTATTCTGTGTACAACACTATATATTTTATGTTATCATTATTATGTTTCTTAAACCATTTAAGTGATGTTTACTCTAACTGCAACTTGCACTGTTTCACAAGATTTTCTTGAAAAAAAACTGAAAAACCAAATAAACAAAGTGTAAAAAGCTGTCTACCTGACGTAGTAAGCCCTCTGCTCACTATGCTCTGCTTGAAACAACTGGAACAGATGCACACCTCTGGAACCTCTGCTATAAGTTTGTGAAAGAATCACTCAGGACACCGATCAGTTGAACAGCAGACAAAGAACATTTATTTGGGGTTTTCACAGAACATATATACACAACTAATCAGATAACACTTGATTAAACAATAGAAAACTTAAACACATTTCTGGTAAAGCAGTTAACTAGCCACTTGGATTTAGAACCTGCCCCAATCACTGCTTCCCTGGCCCGAGAGCAACCAATCAGACAAGAGGGGTGGAGTTATGGGCTTTGTGTGGCAGCCTAGGCCCTTTAACTCGGGGACCAATGGGTCTACACTTATCCCCACCCCCTGGTTATACCCCTGTATGAGCCAAGGCTACCCAAGCGACTGGGCTTAACCTTTATGGCCGCTTTGGTTGCCTGGCTTCCCATCACAGAGCAAGCGACATCCGAATGTGCCAACTTTCGGCTCTGGGCTCTGATCGGGGGAAGGTGAGAAGAGGATGCCACTCAGGCTTTCAGAACAAAGGGCTTAAATTCTCATGTCTGGAGAACCCAATCAGGGAGCGAGCAACAGTGTCCCTTTAAACAGCCGACCAATCAGAACAGGAGCGAAGGCTGATGCAGTGGTGGTTGGTTTTGAATAGTCCAATCACGGCCCGAGCTACCCATCTTCATCCAAAATGAGTGATCCAGCTTTTTTCGGATAATGTATGAAGTCACCGTGATTCGGCTTAGCTGTCCATGAACTGGGGTAACTCCTAGCCCGAGTTAGTCACGCTGGGGTGCATGAAACAAAGATTTTTTTTTTAAAAAGAAACACTAGTAATTCTCAAATTACTGTGAGACAATACAAAGAAATGGGGGCCACATCTGACCGAGAATGAACAGTGATAAAATAGCCTGCTCACTTGCACCATTACAGAGGAGACCTCCCCATTAGCATATCAGACTAGTCACAACCTTCAAGGCAGTCCGGACCCTAAATGCATGCATGGTAAGCCTCTTCTTCCCAAGGAACACAGCAACCACAGACATACATTTCAGCCTATCTACCCACTGCATAAAAATATTAAAGCATTTTTAGCCAAGTACTCACTCTGTGTTCAAAATTGGATCCTATTTTCAAAGTGCTGCCAAAAATGTATTTAGTTACTTAATTAATACATCAAATGCACAGGTTGGCAGACAGTTAGAGGTAATGCAACAACAAGAGCCTAGTATTATTTACAGATTGCTAATTATAAGGCACTCAAGACAATTGTACGGGTAGACAGTTGTTGTTGTTTTCTGAATCGGAATCCATGCAGGGATTCATTAAGCACCTGTGGAATACAAACTAAGTAATAATATTGTAGTCACTAAATATGCAACGTCTACTCTGAATTAAAAGGCAAAGTTTAATCTTTATCATTTGTATCTTTCTTTCTGTGTTATTTTAGTACGGATACACAGTTTCACAAATCCTTTCTGACACATAGGCACATAAGCCCTATTGTATGCATGGACTTGGAGAAAACCGTTCCTATTCTTCAAATGGTTCCTTTAATTGGCTAAATTACAGCGTCTATCACCTCACTGCAGGGACTGCAGGAAAAAATCAATGCCATTAAATTCTTCTCCTATTTAGACTACAGCTTCACTAGAGTTAAATGAATAGGCTGTCTACATTGAGAAATGTTTTTGTTATCAGAAGGTCTTAGCACTTGTGCCTTACTTCCTACAGACCTATAGAAAAATTGTTACACATTTGAGATAGATGTCTGTGAATACTGTATATCTCACACCCCAGTGACACTGAATGAAGCCCAGACAATAGCCAAATGGCATTCAGACTGTTTATTTGTAAAGCTCAACCATTAGGGAGGAAACATGTGGGTTTACGTGCTGTTGGGAAACGATTTGATTGACTAAGGACAAGGCCTCAAACCTTTTCACTAGCTGTATGTGTATGAAAGTGGTACTGTAGTGTATCTGTTTATTAAGGCATATTAAGTTTACGGAATATGTTGGCGCTTAATAAATAAATGGTAATAATACTGAGAGTAACTGCTATGTGTTTGATTAGTGTCTGCTTATCACTCCCAGCTGCTGACCTAAGGACCAATGAGTTCTGTTTCAAGGAGAAGGCCTGCAGTGCGACCTCTCCAGAGTAAACACATATAGAGACCAGAGGCGTGCTGTGTGTTGACCTGAGCTGCTGCCTTTAGAGCACAAGGAGAATTGATAGGACACGCGTCCGCCCATCTCAGCACCATCACTTCTTCTACAACACCCCCTGCCCGCCTTATCTAGAAGGTCACATGGATTCAAATAAACTCTTGATCCATGACAAGTGTGTCTTTCAGTGTGGGAAGAGGCAATATTGTTCAGGTGGCACAGATCCAAATCGTCTTCATCCTTTTATCTACCCTGTGTCTACACTCGTCCATCCCACTCCCTCTCCTATTCCCACCTCCAATAAAAGACTAGAAAAAAGAAACTTTTACTCACTATTAATATATTCGCGTTTCCTCCCACTTTCATTCCCAATGGATAACCAGCTGCTGAACTCTTCAATGGGAAGCTTAATTATGCTTTGTCATGTAGAATAATGTGATTTTCTATAGGAACCATTCCAGGACCTGAGGCTGTTTATCTGCTGGTACCAAGAAATTTGCATACATCACCTCTATATGTATGGGCAATATTTCAACTAAAAGAAATATTTTTTTTATCAAAGTGATCTGCAAGTTCATTATTTGCTCATATAATAACAACCTAAGCGGTAATATTAATAATAATATGCTATGTTTGGTCATATGGCAATAATTAATATATATATATATATATATATATATATATATATATATATATATATATATATATATATATATATATAATATGAATTCAATTATATTATGTTTGTCATATCTATATGACATTATTGAATGTATATTACAATTATATATAATTTACACATATCATATACAATTACATATATATACATTTAAAATTGTATGTCATATATATGCGAACAAGTACAAATATCATCTCTATATGCTGTATATTATTAAATACATATGTATATATTATATTTGTGTATATACACATATTATATAAACAACACTTATAATTACATTTAAATATATAAAATATATGCTTGTACATACACACAATCATCTATATATCTAATGCAATTCAAAATATATTATGCAGATAGTAATATATAATTCATTTATTTTGGCTAAGTGTAGTTTAGAGTAGATAATGAAGTTCCCCAGAGTGAAATTAATAGCTAATCTATGTGCTTAACATTGTTGTTATTGCAATAAAAATGAGATTTTGATAATGATGATAACCAGAAATGATTGCTTCTAATCACTATTTGGATGAGTAACTAATAAGTTCAAATGATTGGAGGCTCTGGGTATGAAAAAAACGGATCTGTTGGTGTTTTGACAGTTTAAATCTAGATCTGCCACATCAAGCTAATATAATTCTTATTGTGTTGTTAATTCTTTTCCATGGCAGATTTTCTTTTTTTTTTTTTTTTTTTGCTGAATTCCACACCTGCAACGTAGGGAGTAATTCAATTAATATATTAAAAAAAAAAAAAATCAACATATTCATTGCATGTCTTTTCCCTGATGATATATTGTGAGCAGTGTGAGATGAAAAAGAACCCATTTATTCCCACAGTGAATGCGGCTGTATGGGACTCAGACTACACCTGCCTCCTCAGTCAATTAGGAATGTATCGAAAATTCGAGCAGAAAACGAGTTAAATTAACCGTTAGCTGATTTCCTTGCGTCCCTCCTACATAATCCCCCCTTTTCAGTATGGCCCAGAAATTACCACATGTTGCAAGGTTCAAATATAGACCCCTAATGAAACAGTGACTAACTGGATGTCTCAAGCCCACATAGAGCCTTCAAAGACTCTGAAACTGCAGCAGTTGGGGGTCCTAGCTTCAAAAAATGCTTCTTTTGCAGGGAATCAATGCCTTGTCCCACTGAAGGATGTTGGTTAACTGCTGTGGTCCATGTACAATCTATGGCACTTAATAGCCCTGGAGGCCTAACCCTTTTGCATTGATTTAGCTTGATAAATGAATTGCAATGATTTAAAATCCGAAAATAATGATTTGTTTCACTGTATTTTATTGATATATATTTTTCCTCACCAAATAAAGAGTGGGTTGACACATTAAGGTAGAGTTTAAATTATATGTAGTCACCTTAATTACATTGAATATATAAGATAAATATGAGGTGCTGTTGAGAGTATTTCTGGAACTGCACAGAATAATCGATTTTCCCCAAAAGTATTGTATTGTAATCAAAAATAGAAAATCCCATCTAGCATAGATTAATCCTGGCAGCATAGAGAATATTTTTGTTTTAAAAGATATAAGTGTTTGCGCCTTTTATTAAAAAGAATCCCAACGCATTGCTACAATTGCGCATAGGTGTGCTGTGTATGAATACATGGACCTCGGTGGCGATAAATTCACCTGCAGAAGCAAGAGATGCGAACATGGAGTTAACCTCTGACTGCAGCGAGCTAGTGTTATACATTGATATACGTTGTGATTAGCGTCACCATTTAATGCTATTAGCGCATGTCCGCTTTTCTAGATAACATGTTTCTTTCTTTAACTCTGATTTCTGAAGCTCTGGCAGTTTAAAACGAGCTTTGATTGGCAGAGCCAAATTGATCGAGTTTTAATCTAGAGACAGGGGGTGAGCAGTGGTAATTGGAGTTAGAGGGAGGCTTAGCATGACCATGTGACTTAGTCACACTTGTGTTTCCTATGGGGCAGGGGTGTGAGAGCATTTATGTATTTTACATTTTTATAGCATTGGTTTGTATGGATGTAGTATCAATTCTCTAGTATACTCTCTGTATCACTTTCAGTCATGCCATCAGAACCCTAATGTATATACGGTGTATGCTTGCATGGGTGAGAGCTGTCTTATCAAGTCCATAGCGTGAGAACTGCACAAACTCTGCCATAAAACATTTGTATTATTCTGTGCAATGTATGTAGTTATATTCTACAAGCGGCATGCATAACTCATTCTGCATCCCAACCCTATAGACAGTATATAACAGTTCCTTTAATGGGTCTTAATAGAGCACAGGCTCAAGTGAAGACAGTTTACCTATTGAGGCAGCAACAGGATATAAGTGGTTAAATTAGGGTGTAATAATTCACTCTGTTCAATCCATTCCACGCCAGTCTAACAATGGATTTTATAAGGTTGCAGCTGATAATACAATCATCAAACATGTATAGTTCTTGTGCCAGTGACAGGATTCTTTCTGGGATCCTTTGAAATGTTTTTTTTTTGTTTTTTGTTTTTGGCTTTTCAATGTCTTTCTATCCATCTTTGTCTACCCTTCAGAAAGGGAGGGCACGACAAAGCAAGTATGGTCAGCTCCCCACCATCAGCCTGCCTCAATGCCAGCCTCAGCCCTTAAACACATGGACATCGTCACCGCTTCATTCATCTGCAGATATGTTCCTTTAATACGGGCAGTATTAACCCTTTAGGCTCCAGAGAGCAGGTCAGAGAAGTGATGGTACACGTGTGGCATTCCATCTGAGCAACGTGGGAAATGTAGTCCTCACATCTTCAGGACCAAAGGCTGGATGATCCACCGGAGAGAGTTAAAGACTCAAATGAAGGGGCTCAAAGCTGTTTCAGACCGCTTGGAAGTATACCGTTAGAAAATTAGAAATACATCAAATTTTGCAAGCCTTGGAAAGATTAACTGAGATGTGTACTTTTTATTTAATGCTAATCTCTACTAATCGGAAATAATTATTAACTGTATCAGTTATCAGTAAATGGTTTGTTTATAAAAAAAAAAAAAAAAAGATGTCTTGGGATTCTGAACTGGCAGTCAAATAGTTAAATATTTCTATAGAATTAGAAAGAACACAGAGCGGATATTTGTTTAATGGAAGCCTTTGGACTGATTTGAAAGTGGCTTGGAAGTATTTGGGCCGGGTATCTGCCGCCTTCTACAATGTGTCCAATTGGAATAGAGCTGAGAGTAATGAGACTGGTTGTCAAGATTAGTGACTGCAAGGCTATGGAGCGCATACTATATATGTTTTAATATTAAGAGAGCTGTAGACACTTAATAATATACATATTTTCTACATATAATGAACTGCAAAATCCTCTGTGTTGTCCAATACAACTAGGGTCAGTGGACCTTTTTTTTGTCTGTCTTCGTCAATTGAATTTGCAATTTCGGAATAGTTCTGCACAGTAAATGAAAGATTGTCTGTACCTGTGTGTTATATTTTTTGTTTGTGGTTTTCTACCTGGTGCACTTAATACGATAAATTATTAATCTAATAAAAGCTATTCCTTATGTTAAAGTAAATTATAAATTTGTGTTATTTTGTAAAGTGTGGAAGGATATGAATGGATATCTTTAGGAAAAGGTATCTTTCAGGAAAGGTATCTTTGTCACAGTAATTAACTATTCCTGTACAATAAAAAGGAGGTTTGCTTTAAAGGCCTCAGGCCTAGATTTAGTGTCTATATACACACATCAACAATGCTGCGATCTAAACTTTAGTTATCTCCGATGTCTCATTTAATTTATTAATTACGGTACAATAGTATTGCTCTGTGATTTGGATTTCATGAGTGATTTTCATTTGTAGCACTGTAAAATTATTTAAATCAGATTTGGATGGGGTAGTAAAATTGTTGAATAATTTTAATAACATTACACTGAAGTTTTGTTGTTAAACTTTTTGAATATTCGTTTATAAAGGTAAAATCCATTTAGTTCCATAGAAAAATGCAGTCCCTTTATCTAGATAGAGAACTGTGGCCCAGCTAAAGGATGTAGGGTTATTTAGTTCAGATCAATATCTCCACAGCTTGAACTCTCAGGCTTACACACATTCTCCAATCCCTCGATTAATTTGGCTGTTTTTGTTGCATCCCTCTGAACCCTGGCCTCTATCAGAAAGGAGCTATTGGTAGAGGGGCTCACAGCTATTTGTATCAATGTCTGTCCTTAGAATCTTCAAATAAATAGCACAGACTAAAAGGCATAGAGAGAGTAAGGCCATGTGCAGTCACCACAGCTATTCCTAACTGGCCTGCACAACAACAGGGATAATGATGATTTTACTGAAATAAGCGAAATTATTCATGATAAGATCATAGAGAAACATGATGATAGGATAAGGAGAGAACAGGACCGCAGGGAAATAAATTAGTGGATATTGAGTAAATTGGGAGTATTTAACAGGGATTTGGAACTATATAAGTAGCTTAAGCAGGTGTTTAGCTTTCCTATTCAACCAAAGTCCCTTAAGGGCCCCATAAAACCTGAAGCCACCCCTTTGACAACTGATGTATGTATATACATAGTTTTGTGCAATACAAGTTAAATGGGACACGAGATTCGATATAAAGAGCAGTTCTGTAATTAAGTGATAAAATTGGAGCAGTCACTGTGGAAAGCATTTTTTTTTTTTTTTTAAAAATCGAAATTTTTACACTTCTGCGATTTACCACGCTGTTGTTTAAAGTGATTTTCGTTATCAGATCCCTCCTACTATTCAGTAACACAGTTTTGTTTTTTTTGATCAGTCACAGGTATTGGGAACTTGTCTCCCCTATGACACGAGATGTCACAGGTCTCCAGGTGCCATGGAATATATTAGAATGGATGCATCTAGCAAACGTTCTAAGTCATTATATATAACCCTGTTAACCCTTTGGTGAAGATGGCTTTGTGTTTACCTCGATCATTCCTCGGAGTGGGGCAAGTAAACAGTTTTTACAATGCTAGTGTTGTTTACTATTAGCCTATGCTCCTTTCCGGGTAACAAAATCCGTGTGCTATTCCCTCGAGATCATACCATATCATTTTTTCAAGCTGTTTTTCCCACAAATTATTTATGAAGAGTCAACATATACCGTAGCCCTGTACAAAAAAAAAAAACATGTAAACAGGTGCATTTGTATATTAAGACTTCAAAAATGGATTTAATTGTTAATAATTAGAACTGGTTTGTTCTATTTTACTAACTTTAATTCTGTCTTTGAAACATAAATAAGACATCTATTAATATTGTACAGCAAGAAATATTTACGGGAAGAATCATCCAAGAATGAATCAACGGAAACACATTTTGGTTCTATCATTTCTTTATTTAAATAAATATAAATATAGCTTTGTATAAAACTTTTCACATGCAGTTGAGTTTGCAAACTTTATGGAGTTGATCTGTTTACAGATATTTACATAGGAAATGACACCTAAACTCTTTAGAGTAGTAAAATTGTTATGACGAATTTTTTACATACAAAAAAGTAGTTTTGATGTCTGGTACAAAATTAATTTCTCATTGGATATCCTGGATCATGGGGAACCTTATTGCTAATGCATCAAAAGGATCAATACTGATATATTGGTATCGGAAATATAGTCCACAGCGGCTGGAGTGCCAAAAACATGTTTGAAATTGGTGAGTGACTTTCTATATATACATAAATACAGTATCTAGTTATTCAATGTACATTTCAAGTGTAGAAAGTCTTATAGTCAGTTGAAAAACCGCTGATCGATGGAGCCTACAAAGGTGAGATTTCCTTGTCCTCACTGGTAGAAGCTGGGGATAATGAATCTTCATCCTCTGACCTGGGGTAATGTCCCTGACTTCCAGTGCACTTACAGCTCCCATGTGTGTTCCTCTGCGACCCCTTATTCTCTTTCTTGTGTTTCACTCTCCTGTTCTGAAACCAGATTTTAACTTGCTTTTCGGACAGGTTCAGGTAGGTGGCTATCTCAATCCTTCTCAGCCGGGATAGGTACATATTGGAGGAGAACTCCCTCTCCAGTTCCAGAAGCTGGCTGCTGGTGAATGCTGTCCTCATTCTCTTGCCATTTTGTATTTGAGCATTTTCAGGACTGCCTGTAAATAAAGCAATGTAGTGTTAGTACAAATATAAAAAAAAATAAACAAATAATCTAATATATCTACAGTATGTCGTAAAATGTGCCCTTAATACACGTTAGCACAGCATACGACTGTAACAATCAATGAATGGAAAATCCAGCGAATTAATATTACAACATTGGGGGAACTCGGGGAAAATACTTATAGTATAAAGAACAGGAGCACTTAAAGGGTTAAACTGCAACCGTCCTGTTGTATATAAACCATAGAGGAGAATGCTTTCGGTTATCCCAGCTGATCACTAACATTACAATATTACTAAAACAATTTAACATAAGTTTGCTAGGTGGATGGTCTTCAAACTTTTTTTTTCTGTATGGCTAAGTTTATTTAGTTGACTTAAAGACCTGTCACATTGATACTGATGCATAATTTAAACAACAAGAAAAAAAAACATCAGTTTGAAGATTATTGCCTGCTTGAGAACAGGTGAGATTGCAATATTTTGCGCTGCGATATATAAATGCACCTTACCCATTGACAGGCAGTGGAATCTTCTCGGGTCCGTAACGCTGTAGGTGGTGGGACTGCAGACAGGTGCGTGTCCTGGGTGCACCATGGCCGGACTTGGCTGCTGATTCATCCTCTGACAATATTGGCTATCTCCAGTTGAGAACTGGCTCTTGAGTAATGGGATGCTGGTCCTGGAGCTGTGCAGGTGAGAGGCAACACAGATGGGACAAACACAGAAACTGCCACTCTTCCTGGAGGGACATACTGGTGCAGAGACAGACATGACTGAAGGGGAAGGCATACTGATGGGCAGGAGAAAATCTTGACCATGATGATGATGGTGGTGATGATGGTCAGGTAGCATCGGAGCTGGTCTAGATGAGTCTTTGATAATTAAAGAATCCACATAAAATGACCTAGACATTGCAGATCCTTTGACAGCACTTAGTCTCTAATAGCAGCAGTTTGGGTTCCTCTGAGTCCCTCAGTGGCTCAGAAGGTGCTTATGTTGAAAAGCTAAACAAAAGGGTCCCTGGAGAGGGCTGGTCCTAACCTCACCCACGTGTATCCCCTGCTCGGGATTTTCAGAGAGACCATTAACACGTGATAAAGGAGATTTGGATCACCATCTCAATTCACTTCATTGAACTCACTTGATGGCTTGTCCAACTTAACAAACAAGTGGAGAAAAACTTCGGTAAAGTGTTTGTTTTGTTAATTTTCCTGTGATTCCAGCTAGTCAAAGCAAGACCATCAATAACAAGAGGAGCTGTATAGACAGGAATATCCCTGATATCCTGAGAGGAGCAGTGTTACTGTGTCTGTCAAGTCAAACTGCTGTCAATGTACCAAGATTGTAAAGTTCAAAAACAAACTTTATTATGATGAACAATAACACTTCTATTTATTAAACTGCACAAACAGAATCATATTATCACACAAAACCTGCAGTCTGTCTTTAACAGAAAACGATTGCAAACAGATTTTACTAATAATCTAGCAGTAATAAATGATCACTAGTCAATAATTTAATACTAAACAATGTATTTATATATAAAATAATACATAGTAATACAAAATTATTATTATACCACTAATATATTCATAACATGTAACATTAAGCAGGTTTATTTGTGCATATATAAATATATATTTAAATGTCTAGATAGAGAGATAGATTCAATAGATAGACAAATAGATAGATGGACAGGCAGATAAATAAATAGTTAAGTAGATAGGTAGATAGATAGATAGATAGATAGATAGATAGATAGATAGATAAATAGATAGATAGATAGATAGATAGATAGATAGATAGATAGATAGATAGATGATAGGTAGGAATAAAGAGTCTGGATTAATGTTACACTTTAACACATTAATTATATATAAAATATATAACACGTTAGACTTATCGCGCGGTGTGTGTGTGTATGCGTTATTATAACAATTTTGTCTGTGTATTTTCCAAAACAAAAACTTGATGCTGCAGACAAGGGAATTAATGGTCAGTTATAGTGTTTGTGTCACAATAAAATAAATTACATGTTCAATTTATTAACTTAAATTAATGGCCAATAAATGGCCAACAGGATCTATGAAGTTTCACAGAGTACCCTCTTAATTAACCTATACCAATACATCGACTCAAGAAACTGTATACACGTTTAAACAAATGGATATAATCATTCTGAAACAAAAAAAAAAGAAATTATTATGTGGTTATAAATGTGAACCTGTGGAGAGTGGTTTGATCTCCGCCTGTATCGGGTGGACAGAGTTTCAAAGTAAAATTGGATGAAAGGCTGGACATGGCCTGTCTGCTGGCATTTCATAGCTCTAATATAATCCAAGACAGACACGGAGTGGACATGATTCCTTGTGACTGGCTGGATTAGTGCGAGGGGGGCTCTCAGACAGAACACTCAATTAGACACATTAAGGAACTTTTAAATAGCATGGTATATTTAGATCCCAGATCACCATTAATATATGAAGCGGACAGTATGACAGCTATGTATTTAGAAATAATAAAGGAGCAGGTAATAAGCTTTATACACACACACACACTCACACATACACACCCACACACGTATTTATAAACATACATCCCACTGTGCAGGTAGTGTTAGGTAAATAGGTAAAATAATTGCTGAAATGGTTAATATGTTGCAGGCTGTATGATTTGGAAATTATGAAGTGTGATATGTAATTATGGATTATATTCTTTAAATCTATAAGCTTCTTGAACCTCTATGGCACCTGCTGAGTATATTGGATTTATAATTATTTCTGCATTTTCTAATACATTCTATATCTAACAGGAACTGGCTGGCATGTTAATGAAACTCTTGAGAGGTTCTGTTAAAATACTGGTATCAGGCTGGTACTCAGGGTGGGCACTGTACCAAGTACAGGCTATTGAGTACACAGTATATAATTTCACAAGTGAGGACATCCACACAACAGCAAACTAAACAGATTCAGCTGTTAGTATTAGTGATTTCTAACGTTATCATTATATATATATATATTGTAACATATATTTATTCCAGGAGAGTTTGGATTGAGTTCTAAAAAAAATAAAGAGAAGGGATGGCTGCACTCCAGTTGTGATAAACTGCATTTCTAATGATACTAAGCCAGCCTAATGGGAAAGAGGTCTACAATAGGTGAAGTGCCAAAGGTTAGCCATCATTGCTATAGAGTTATGGCCGGGCTGCACCACAGTCCAGAGGCTCAGGATTTACAGAAGGCAATTAGACTTCTGAAACTGGTTATTGAGCTATCTGGATGTGATTAGGATTCCATTAGAAAGTGCTTATGGTGTGGTGGATCTGTGGATTGTACACAGGGAGTTATTTCAGTAATGTGCTAATCCTACGTCTTGTGACAACAATTAGCACGTTTTACACTCCTGGAAGATCAGTGTCAAATTTAAAATGATTTGGAAACTATTTGCTGAACATGCCATCTGCTAGCTTTTCATTTTTTTTTTTCTAGCAATTCCTACAGCAATTATTATTTATTATTTTTGCAGCAATTATTTTAGGGCTGATTCTGACAGACTTTTAGTCTAGGTTGGGTAAACACATATACTTTTATACATCTGCTTTTAAGGGATACAGAATATCATGTATTGTTAATGTGTGTATATATATATATATATATATATATATATATATATATATATATATATATATATATATATATATATATTTATATATACCCCTGGCATAACTGGGATTACAAGGCAAAGGTTGGTTATTCATAATTAAAGACAGATACAAATATGTAATTCATGCATAAATACACATTCACGTTGCTTCATTTACGTAAATGATGTTTAATTATTTTCTTAGCTACAACTCTTTTCTTAGCTACAACAATAAATGTAAATGTGTATCTATATGCAAACTTCTGGCAGCCCAACTATTGTGGGTTAAGTTTCTCACGATGCTCAGCCAGCCTTTTATTCGCCTGATTTTATGGGAGTAGCACTTTATTAAATCTGTACTCAAATACAGCTTGCTTATAACATGCAAAGGTAAACCCTATGTTTCAATTAATAACACAATGTTTGTACGATGATAAATGAGTAAATATAGTAGTTTTACTGTGAATGTAGGTGATAAAAATTATGGAAAATGAGCTATACATTGTGTTAGCAGAATTGAAAGCAAATGCTTAAATTAGGATAAAAATGTGTTTGAAATGTATTGGTGGAGTCTCCCGTTTATGACATCACCTGTTGCTTAATATGCAAATTACACATTTTCCACTGAAAATCAGTGCCTGTGCATATCAAGCCATAGGTGATGTCATAAACAAGAGAGTCCAGAGATACAATTCAAATTTAGACATTTGCATGCAATTTTGATAACACAATGTATAGATCATTTTCAGTCATTCTTTATTCTTTACATTCACAGTAAAAACGATGTTTAGATGATACAGTCCCTTTAAACTATATGTAAGAATCCAACATCCCAGGAATATTTCTGAGCACTTGACAAAAAAAAAAAAACTGAACCAAGCAGCACATTAAAAGGAATATGTGCTTCATTTATTGATCTAAGTAATCGCTTATCATTAAAAAAAAATAATTGATATTCAGTGATCAGAGATACATTTCTCTGAAACATAAATAATTGTATTTATAGTCTAACACTTCATTTTCTTGTTTACTTTTTAAATCATTTATTTAGTGTTTACTTCCCTTATCTGATAGTTTAATGCATATTCTCACAACTCACAACTCTTGATTATCTCGTGTTTAATCACTGTATTTCTTCTACCTTGGTGTCTACGCAGATTCCATGGGTTCCCAATTAATCATACCCTCTTTTTGTAGTATATTATGTAATAATATGAAATAATAGTAATAATATTTTTTAGAAACAGATTTCCAGATGAAATGTATTGTCTCCATAAACGTTATAGCAAAGCACTTCCTTGGGGGAATATATTATGTATTTTGTTAATTTCATTGTATCGTTTTAAGCACTGCATTTTCTCAGTCTCTCTCTCTCTAGATAGATAGATAGAATAGATTGGATAGACAGAGATAGATCATAGACAGACAGACAGACAGACAGACAGACAGACAGATAGATAGATATGTTGAATAGATTGGATAGACAGTGATAGATGATAGCTAGACAGACGATAGATAGATAGATAGATGATAGATAGATAGATGGATGATAGATAGATAGATAGATAGATAGATAGATAGATAGATAGATAGACAGACACATACAATATATAGATGGATTGATATAGCTCGATTGATAGCTATATTGGATAGATAAATATATTGATTTATATACATAGATACGTAGAAACATACGTTTCAGGGGATAAGTATTGTTTTTTTAAGGGAAAGAAATAATAAAGTCGCACATCAGGCTGTGGCTCAGTAATTGACATAACAATGTATGTTCAGTGCTAAAACCTCAGAAAAATTTCAAGGCAGAGCTATTCCAAGCCAGGCGGAATGATACAAGACGTGTGCCCACGCCACATAGTCCTCCTTACAGTTTGATTTTTCCATAATTCTGTCTGATACAATTCCATTGGCTATGAAGTAATCCCTGACATGAGAGCTCTTATGAGCCTATAATGAGCTCTAATTGCCACGACTAGTCAAGCCACGTGGAAGGATTTAGAAGGTATTACACAGTTGGGTACAGAGCACAGGCTGTTACCTAGCCATTGCTCTCACAATTCAAGGAGAAAATTAGTCCTTTTAAGGGAAAATCCTTTGATTCTCTTCATTCTACTTGGAGTGACACAGTATAGCAGTGATGGTTAACCTTTGGCACTCTTGCTTTTGTGAACTTCACTTCCCATGATGCTCTGCCAGCCAAATGTCTTTTCAAAACAATAGATCAAGTGGGAATGTAACTCAGTTTCGGCTTTTCTTAAAATAAGAGTTCAGAAAAGAACATCAGACTATCTGAGCTCAAGTGGTGGAGCTGTGTTAACACAGACACAACACACCTGACACACACAAAAATCGTTATGTATAAATGCCATCACTCTATAACATGGTGGGAAGGGGAATAAAAGACGCAATCATCATTTGTTAGAACAGCGATTGTGTCTTTTTGAATTCACCCCGAAAGAACCTCTGCAAAATAGGGCGTTCAGTGCCTGATTCTTCATATATGAGAACCCATGCAAACCAGAACTGCGAACTGTACCACATCTGACACAGTCTGATTTATACACAGGCACACATGCAGATGGCACCAGAATTTTATACTTTCTGCATCTGCCATGTTCATACATCATCCCCACTGGGTCACACTCTACACCTTGTAAACTATAACCAACAGATCCCTGTTACACTCTGCACTTTACACTTTGTATCTAACAGAACCCTCTCACACTCCGTATTTCATACATTGTATCTGACAAAACCCTGTTAGACTCTGTACTTCATACATTGTGTCTAACAGAACCCTGTTACACTCTGTACTTCATACATTGTATCTAACAGAACCCTGTTATACTCTGTAATTCATACATTGTGTCTACTTCATACATTGCGTCTAACAGAACCTGGTTACACTCTGTACTTCATACATTGTATCTAACAGAACCCTGTTACACTCTGTACTTCATACATTGTATCTAACAGAACCCTGTTATACTCTGCCAGGCTCAGCCAGGTAAGCTCCATGGGATCAGTAGCTCTCAACAACTGGAGCTTCAAAAGTTAAACATCACTGTCAGTGTAAATATATATTTATATACGTGTGTGGATAAACATATAGACATATAGTTAAATATGTACAGACAGTGTGTGTGTATGTATGTATGTATGTATGTATGTATATATATATATATACCCACATATATATATGTGTGTGTGTGTTTACATATGCATTAGTAAAACCATACAGTGAGGGATGAGAGGGTTGGATGTGTGCGCTTATCTCTCAGTCCGCATGTATGCAGCGACTTATACTATATGGGTGTGTGTGATTATTATCTGTATTAATGATATTTATCCATTTCATAGCATTTAGCTAGAGGACATAGCTTGCCTCTACCTCCACTAATGAGATCATTATAGGAAGCGTGAACAAGCCTATTAATGTCTTATTGAAGGCACATCGTTAACTTGTATCCATCGTGGTTTAAGAGTGGCATTGTGATATTGCTGTCTGTGGCACATCTTATCCAATATAGCCTGAGATTTCCCCATTATCTGTAACCAGGCAACACTTTGTGAATACCAAAAACTGAAAGGAAGCTTCCAAGAAAGTCCTCAATAATAGTGGAAAAGAACAAAGATCCAGAACACAACAAAATGCCACTGGGGTGACTTTTCACGAGCAATTATCTCTCATTAATCAGAAGAACAGCTGCAATATTAATTTCTCGCAGTTTTGCTCTTCAAACATGGGATTTCTGGATTGCTTTTGATTTGGTGGAAAGCTGCTTCTTGGTGAAAAGAAGAAATAGATATCTTAGGCTGGTGTTAATGCAAATCTAGTGGACAATAAACTGGGCAACCTTGTTCAGTTCTTTATGCTGGCTGAGGGTAATTAGAACGCCAGTGGGCAACTGCTGGGGTGTAAAATCTAGCCATCACTGGTTCATGTTGTGTAAGGTAAGTTTTGAGTGCTCGGTGAAAGTTATCTTGTGTTCTAATGGATTGTGTTAAACCTCTGTCTTTAACCAGGCGTGGGAGCTCCAGCATCCTTGCTGTCAATTCCACTTTCAAACATGAAGCCAAGCGTTGTAGATCTGTCCAAAGAGACAATCTTTGGGCGTAACGTGTATTGTGACACATCAAAAGGCCAGAGAATTATATGAACTGAGAAGTGCATTCAGGAAGAATGGTGCAAGAGTTCTCCTTTCAGGGACCAAGGATTTGAATACTAACAGATATGTAGTAATGGTTAAAAACTAGGGTTTTCCCAATGTTGAGGATGCAATATTACAAGGAGCTTGTAAGAGCTTAAAAGAATCTCATTACAGGAGCCCAGCAGTTGGAAGAAAAGCCTTCTACTAATGAAAAGGGGTCGTTTCTGGGAAATCACTTCCATAGCCCATTAAATTTCTCATTTCTATGCTCTTAACTGCATTTGAATGTTACTGCAAACTATTGATAAACACATTAGACAAGACGTCTCAAACATTGGCCATCATGTTACATTGTAACTACTTATGGTATATAGCCCTTGGTGCAAATGTATGATTATTAGGAAACATATGGTAAGTATATAAGTTATATTAAATACCATTTTGCATATACTGTGCAGACACAGGAACATATACACACACTTGTAATTTATCTACTTATAGTGATGATAAAAAGTCAGTGGACAATAAAAACTAATCTACTAAAGCGTAACAAATGTCAAACATTTAATTTATTATATTTCTTAGAAAATATTACAGCACGCAAGAGGATATTATTTATGTTACTATACATTTATTCCCACCAGTGAGAAAGAAAGTGATAAGGTTTTGTTCAATGGGGTCTGCTATAGAATTAAAACAGTGCAAATTAATTCCGTTTGGATTCTGTATCTTCTTAAAAAGGTTAAAGGTTTAGCCAGAAAATCTTTAATTCTTCCCAGATCATAAATTCCATTTGAATCTATACAGTGCAGTACCCCTATCTTATAGTATCCATAGTTGCCAACATTGGCCATGTTTCCAGGGACACATATTTGTTCCACATGCTGCAGACAGAGCATGCAAAGTGCAGCCCGGCAGCATGTAGGATGGATACACACACAGATAGAATCCAATTAATTAATCAGGGTGGAGATCTCATAGAACCTACCATGATTAATTAAATGGATTCTCTCTATGTGTGTATCCACCCTACATACTGCCGGGCTGCACTTTGCATGCTCTGTCTGCAGCATGTGGAACAAATATGTGTCCCTGGAAACATGGCCGATGTTGGCAACTATGATAAGTGTTTATGCGAGTATAAGTGTGTGTATGCGGTGTTGGCACTTTGAGGGCTGGTTTCATGCCGAAAATTGGGCACACAGGCCCAAAAACGCTCGCCATCACTGTTTTAGGGGATAGCCCTGACCCCCCTATATGTATAAACAGGGTTCTGGGAGTCATTTGGCCAGCTCTTGGGAGGGAGGTTTGGGCTACATGCCCTGGCCCCCATTGAGTATTTTAAGGGCCCCAGGGGGGCTATTTATTAAGTTATGTTTATTGTTTTTCATTTCGGGAGGACTTTGGCCATTTTCAGAATAGCCCAAGCCCCTCAACACGAGTCTCTATCCTCCCCATAGAATTCTTATAGAGACTGCTTTTGGCTTCGGTAGGTATCGGTGTGCAATCGGCTATGATGTCCGAATTGTGGACTTATTGGGTAGCCTGTAATTCACTTCCCAATATGCCCCCCGATGTGCCCAGAATCATTTAGAGCAGGGATGGAGAACCTGTGGGCCTCCAGCTGCTGATGTACTACATCTCCCATAATGCTCTTTCAGCTAAGATGCTGGCAGAGGAGTGTGGGGAATATAGTCCTGCAACATCTGGAGGGCCGACAGTTCCCCACCCGTGATTTAGAGTAGACATGTGCAAAACTTCATTACTGCATTTGTTTCAGACGAAATTCGTTCATTATTTTCGTTTAGTTTTATTCGTTCGTACGAATCAATTGACCTACATATTCCATAAACCGAAAGTCTATAAACCGAAAGAAATATTGATTTATAGACTTTCGGTTTATGGAATATATGTAATGCTATTGGCTTTCTATAAACCGACTCTATATCGGTTTATAGAAAGCCAATAGGATTACATGCATTCCATAAACCGAAAGTCTATAAGCTGAATGTCTTTCGGTTTATGGAATACATGTAATGCTATTGGTATTCTATAAACCGAAATAGAGTCCCCATTCATAAGAATTTCTTATGAATGGGTACTCTATTTCGGTTTATAGAAAGCCAATAGGATTACATGCATTCCATAAACCGAAAGTCTATAAGCTGAATGTCTTTCGGTTTATGGAATACATGTAATGCTATTGGTATTCTATAAACCGAAATAGAGTCCCCATTCATAAGAATTTCTTATGAATGGGTACTCTATTTCGGTTTATAGAAAGCCAATAGAATTACATGTATTCCATAAGCCGAAAGTCTATAAACCGAACGACATTCGGTTTATAGACTTACGGTTTATAGAATAGCAATAGCATTACATGTATTCTATAAACCGAAAGTCTATAAACCGAATGTCGTTCGGTTTATAGACTTTCGGCTTATGGAATAAATGTAATGCCATTGGCTTTCTATAAACCGAACTAGAGTCCCCATTCATAAGAAATTCCTATGAATAGGGACTTTAGTTCGGTTTATAGAAAGCCAATAGTATTACATGTATTTCATAAGCCGAAAGTCTATAAACCGAATGTCATTCGGTTTATAGACTTTCGGCTTATGGAATACATGTAATACTATTGGCTTTCTATAAACCGAACTAGAGTCCACATTCATAAGAATTTCTGCTCTTAAACAGGAGCAGCATGCTATTAGTAATGAAGCCGATCAGATACAAACTTTTTTTTTTTTTTTACTTGCTGACATGGGGAACAGAGGGGGCACCGGTAGGCGGGCACCTGGGTGACACCCCTAAGGCCAACACTGAGTGTGGTGCCCCCCCCTGTGGTTGTGAAGCCGGTTGGATGTACTGCCAAATTCTCTGAAACGCCTTTGGAGACGGCTTATGGTAGAGAAATGAACATTCAACAGCTCTGGTGGAGATTCCCGCAGTCAGCATGCCAATTGCACGCTCCCTGAAAACTTGCGACATCTGTGGCATTGTGCTGTGTGATAAAACTGCACATTTTAGAGTGGCCTTTTATTGTGGCCAGCCTAAGGCACACCTTTGCAATAAGCATGCTGTCTAATCAGTATCTTGATATGCCACACCTGTGAGGTGGATGGATTATCTCTGCAAAGGAGAAGTGGTCACAGATTTAGACAGATTTGTGAACAATATTTGAGAGAAATAGGCCTTTTGTGTACATAGAAAAAGTCTTAGATCTTTGAGTTCAGCTCATGAAAAATGGGGGCAAAAAATAAGTGTTGCGTTTATAATTGTGTTCAGTGTATGTATTGTATTATCAAGATGAAGTAATTACAGCAGATAAAAAAAAAAGGAACAATATCCATACCTGTACCACTTACTTCAATTTTTGAGATGTTTACAAGATGATATGAACATCAACAAAAATATATTAAACATAAAAAATATAAAAAAATAGCCAGAAGGACTTTGCAAGTATTTATTTCCTCGTCTTGTCCACATTATCATACACTCGCATGACGTTTTCATTACACCAGATGACCCCCACAACACTTTGCTCCTACATCTCTTTGCACTGCTCCAGATTGCTCCCACATCTCTTTGCACTGCAACAGATTGCTCCCACATCTCTTTGCACTGCACCAGATTGCTCCAACATCTCTTTGCACTGCACCAGATTGCCCCCACATCTCTCTGCACTGCACCAGATTGCTCCCACATCTCTTTGCACTGTACCAGATTGCTCCCACATCTCTTTGCACTGTACCAGATTGCTCCCACATCTCTTTGCACTGCACCAGATTGCTCCCTGGTGATCTAGTGGAAGGTAGCCCTAATGTCTGAGCAGGCAGAGCATGACAGTGAGGGAGGGTGTATCACCAACAATGATAGTGCTGGCTCTGCTGTTATCATTTTCAGTCTTCTGCCACCACCCCCTCCTATTTTAATGTAAGCAGGGCAGGTATTTGGCTATTTTTGAAATATACATTTGCATTTGCAGTGTATTCTGTGTGGGACTTCCTTTTCATGTCTGGCAATTTGAATAAGACATTAATTGCATTTCAAAATAGTGCTTAATATACAAAATAGTGTTTAATATTCTAGAACAATACTAAACATATTATGCACGGATATGTGGATGGGAATGATGATCATTAAAAACTATTTTCTACATGCATGTTTTTCTACATACATAACAGCATTAGTCAACTGCATACATGTTTGCAGGGAACATGCATTCATTGTAAAGTGAAATCTATTAATTTCTTATTTGCGCAGCTCACTTTTTAGTGAATTGAGGTATATAAAATTAGTTCTCAAATTATTCCGGCTCCCCTTGATAAAGGATCAATAGTATGTTTGGACATTCAATGCTTAATCTGCCAGTGAATAATATTCTGATATACTTAAATGGAATATACAATATAAATGGTTTTGGAGCACCATAGAGTTTGCAGATTTCCCAATCTGTTTCTTTAACTCGCCTGTTCTCCTGACCTCTATAAACATATCACAGCGTTTTTATGAGAATTGGATTGTATTCAAAGCATAGTAATAATGAGATCATTATCTCAGCCAAAGCATTTTATTCTGAGATTATAGTCATTTCCTCTATATTAAAAGCTTTAGTGACAAAGCATTAAGTATGTTGCTGGCATATCAGGGTAGTAAGTACCAATAAATGTAGGCACTGGTACTTCAAATCCCATTACTCAGTGCTACTGAATAATTATGTTTAGTACTGGTTCTCCTTATTTATGAATTATCATTGATTTGGGGGCATGTGGTCGGGAAATGACAGAAAAAGACTAAAAATACCACAAAATTTAAGACTTTATTTTATACTGTATTAAAGTGATCCCAAGAATCACTCATTTTAGCGCCACTCCAGCGCCAAAGTTACTTTGGCAGAACTGCCATGAAATTTGATGTACGTATTTCATAATAATCCTTTTAATTAAATTGTGGACATTCTCTGCACTCGTGCAGGCTCATGAGGTCCGGAGCAGAAAACCATAATGTGCATGTGTATTATATTTTCCTCTTGCAGATTGCGGTCTACAGCTTTGCAAGTGATGAGTGCAAACAACTCCACTAGAGGTGTTAGAGGTGTGTGCCCTTGTATCTCCATGGTAATGAGTGGCCAGCATTCACTTCCGGGAGCACAGGGGTGGGCATAAAGAGAGCTTATTAAAAGTAATGTCAGGAAGTGTTACTTTACTGAGAAGGTAGTGGACACATGGAATAGCCTTCCAGCAGACTTGGTAGAGGTTAGCACAGTGAAGGTGTTTAAACATGCATGGACAAGGCATAAGGCTAACCTAAATATAATATAAGGCCAGGACCTAAAAAAAAATGGGGCTGAGGTGGAAAAAAACAGCAGCCACCTTTAAAAAAACCAAAAAAAAAAACGCACTTGCCGGCAGAGACGGATGTGAGAGGAGATCGGAAGATCCCCCTCACCATCGCTCTGCCTACCAGCAGGCTGCACAGGGAGCCCAACAGGCAGCACAGAGAAACCTCCATGCTGCCTGTTTGGCTCCCCGTGCAGTGTGACAGGGAAGTGCCGACAGGTCACGTGACCGGCGCTCTGACGTCAGACCTATCTGCACAACAGCCGGGGTACCGAACAGGCAGCATGGAGGACACCAGGGAAAGGTAAGTGCTGGGGGCATAATTTTGGCAAATTATTGGGCAAATTGGCAGGGGCTTATTAATGGCATATTATGGGGCAAAATGGCTGGGGAATATTATTGGCAAATAATACTGGCATAATATAGGGTAAATTGGCAGAGGCATAATAAATGGCAATACTGGCATATTGGGCAAATTGGCAGGGACATATTAAATGGCAAATAATACTGCCATATTATTGGGCAAATTGGTTGGGGCATATTAATGGCAAATAATACTGCCATATTATTGGGCAAATTGGTTGGGGCATATTAATGGCAAATAATACTGGTATATTATTGGGCAAATTGGCTGGGGCATATTAAATGGCAAATAATACTGGTATATTATAGGGCAAATTGGCTTGGGCATATAAAATGGCAAATAATACTGGCATATTATTGGGCAAATTGGAAGGGGCATATTAAATGGCAAATAATACTGGCAATATATTGGGCAAATTGGCAGGGGCATATTAAATGGCAAATACTGGCATAGTATAGGGCAAATTGGCTGGGGCATATTAAATGGGAAATACTGGCATATTATTGGGCAAATTGGAAGGGGCAGATTAAATGGGAAATACTGGCATATTATTCGGAAAATTGGCTGTGGCTTATTAATGGCAAATAATACTAGCATATTATTAGGCAAATTGGCTGGGAAGGAAGAGGAGAGATACGGACATGGAAAGGATAAGAGACAGATGGACACGGGGAGTGAGAGGAGTACGACAGACATGGGAAGGGAGAGGAGCATGACAGAAGGACATGAGAGAAAGGAAAAGACAGACGGACATGTGCCCCTCCCAAGATCAGACTCTGGATCCACTGCTGACCCACATCCTGATTGATTGGATTCAGTCTGCTTGTTTATGCATATTACTGGTGTGTACTTGGATAAGCTTTCTGCACCCAGTGAAACAAATGTCACTGGCCAAAAGTAGCAACTATGCATGACATGTTTCCATCTACACGCACAAAATAACTCATTTTGCCATACCCAAATTGCCCAGTAATATGCCAGTATTATTTTCCAATGTCTTTAATATGCCCCAGCCAATCTGCCCAGTAATATGCCAGTATTATTTTCCCATTATTATGCCCCAGCCAATTTGCCCAGTAATATGCCAGTATTATTTTGCCATTACTATGTCATAGCCAATTTGCCTAGTAATATGCCAGTATTATTTTGCCATAGCCAATTTGCCCAGTAATATGCCAGTATTATTTTGCCATTATTATGCCCCAGCCAATTTGCCAAGTAATATGCCAGTATTATTTTGCCATTACTATGCCATAGCCAATTTGCCTAGTAATATGCCAGTATTATTTTGCCATTACTATGCCATAGCCAATTTGCCTAGTAATATGCCAGTATTATTTTGCCCCAGCCAATTTGCCCAGTAATATGCCAGTATTATTTTGCCATTACTATGCCATAGCCAATTTGCATAGTAATATGCAGTATTATTTTGCCCCAGCCAATTTGCCCAGTAATATGCCAGTATTATTTTGCCATTACTATGTCATAGCCAATTTGCCCAGTAATATGCCAGTATTATTTTGCCCCAGCCAATTTGCCCAGTAATATGCCAGTATTATTTTGCCATTACTATGTCATAGCCAATTTGCCCAGTAATATGCCAGTATTATTTTGCCATTACTATGCCATAGCCAATTTGCCCAGTAATATGCCAGTATTATTTTGCCATAGCCAATTTTCACAGTAATATGCCAATATTATTTTGCCATTACTATGCCATAGCCAATTTGTCTAGTAATATGCCAGTATTATTTTGCCATAGCCAATATGCCCAGTAATATGCCAGTATTATGCCCCAGCCAATTTGCCCACTAATATGCCAGTATTATTTCCCCATTATTATGCCATATCCAATTTGCCCAGTAATATGCCAGTATTATTTTGCCATTGCCAATTTGCCCAGTAATATGCCAGTATTATTTTGCCCTTTAATATGCCCCAGCCAATATGCCCAATAATATGCCAGTATTATTTTGCCATTATTATGCCCCAGTCAATTTGTCCAGTAATATGCCAGTATTATTTTGCTATGCCCCAGACAATTTGCCTAGTAATATGTGAGTATTATTTTGCCATTGATTTGCCCCAGCCAATTTGCCCAATAATATGCCAGTATTATTTTGCCATTATTATGCCCCAGCCAATTTGCCCAATAATATACCACCCTCCTCCCCCCTTCCCCAGTACTCACCTCCTTGCTGATCCGTGTTCCCGGTTGTCTCCTCCTGCACGGAGGAGGGAAATACAGTCACCAGATATGACGTGTGTCATATCTGGTGGCACTGATTTTTTATTTACACTCCGGTGGGGTCCGCACCCCTTAGTGGGCCGGATCAAAACTGCCTGCAGGTTTGGAGACCCCTGGTCTAGATTTTAAGTTTGAGAGCAGGTCTCTCTACCTCATGTATCAGTCTATTCTAGTTTGGCTAACTTAGTATGTAGTTCCCTTCTATGCTCTGTACCTAGCGCTACATAAATTGTTGTCAATATATAAATTAATGTTAATGTAATGTAATGTAATGACATACCGGGTACGCATACTTTATGGCAGCGTTTCCCACTTAGTGTTCCATGGAACCCTAGACAAAATTGGGTTTCCGCCGCAGTATGCAGCAAACAAGATGTCTGTCGCTTCTAGGACCAACCTTAGGTATGTGCGACCTGTCTCTCCTGAACAGCCCTGTTTGTGCCGGTTGCAAGGCAAAATCTGGGGGCTGCGAGATATCGCGAGTGAAAATCTGGGGGCAAATCCTGTCAGAGCAAATTTGGTGCCTAGGGCAAATCCTGAATGCAAATCTGGTGACTGGTGCAAGTCCTGAGTGCTAATCTGGTGGCTGGGGCAAGTCCTGAGTGCACATTTGGAGACTGGGGCAAGTCCTAAGTGCAAATTTGGAGACTGGGGCAAATCCTATCAGTGCAAATCTGTGTGTTGGGTCAAGTCCTGTCAGTGCAAATCTGGGGGCTGGGGGCATGTCATGAGTGAAATTTGGTGGCTGGGGCAGATAATGAATGTAAATCTAGAGACTAAGCAAATCCTGAGTGCAAATCTGGGTGCTGGGTCCAGGGCAGCTTTAACCAATGAGCAAGTGGGTACTTGCCCAGGGCCACTGGTTAAAGGGGCCCCTGCTGGCCCAACATGCTCTCCCGCCCCCTGCGTAACTGTCTCACATGGAGACAGTCACGTGTGCTGCAGCCGGCAGCTGCATACAGAGGTTGCGTTCCGGCTTACTCTTAGTGCTGCCGGATATGGGAGCAAGTCATATCTGGCAGCTGTTTGTCCCTCCTCCACGCACGCTATGCACACAGCGTGCATGGAGAGAAGACTGCGGTGGCCTGAGTAGTGGGGATTATTTTATAGGGCATACTGGCTGTGGCATATTACTGGGCACACTGGCTGTGGCATGTTAATGGGCAAAGAGTGGCATATTAATGGGCATCCTGGCCATGGCATAATAATGGGCAAATGAACAGTGGCATATAGGCATACTGGCTGTGGAATATTAATGGCAAATGAACAGTGGCATATTAATTGGCTTACTGAATGTGTCATTTTATTAGGCAAATGAACAGTAGCATATTAATGGGCATACTGGCTGTGGCATATTAATGGCTCTACTGGCTGTGGCATATTAGTGGACAAATTGGCTGTGGCATATTAGTGGGAAAATTAACAGTGGCATATTAATTGGCAAATTGGTTGTGGCATATTAATGGGAAAACTAAAAATATCATATTAAATGCCAAACTACAGGTGACAAATTAATGGACAAACAGTGCCACATTGTAATGGACAAACTTTGGCATATATTAACAGGCAACTGGCTGTTGCATATATTAATGGAAAACCGATTGTGGCATGTTAATTGGTAAATGACTGTGGCTCATTTTAATTGGCAAAGTGGTTCTGTGGGGCAAAATAACATGTACTATGTGGCAAAGTGACACTGTGACATGTTCTGCAGGGCCACTTATGTGAGGGGAAGTACACTGTGGTATTTTCTTTTTTATTATGGAAATATCAAAATTGATTACATCAATAACATGTAATGCGGTATGACACATAAATACACATTTACTCAACTACACTGTTATCTTCTCGGCTACTATGGCGTTTTTTAAATAACTTATGTTGTCAGAGCCGCTGTAGAATCAAAAACCAGTCAACAAATAGCACATCATTTTCTTACTCTTTTCTATACTAATAGTGTTTCAGTATATCTACAAAAGTTTAAGTGCCAATAATCTCATTCAGTTACACTGTGGTATTTTCTGTGGGGGATATTGACACTGTGGCATGCCAAATCATGTGGGTGCAATATGAGTGCAAGTCAAGTGCTGTGGGTGCAATATTAGTGCATGGCAAGTGCTGTGGATACTGAATGGTGCTGTGTTAAGGCCTTTAGGTGCAATATGGGTGCAGAAAAAACGAATAAAAACAAGAAATTTAATTTTTCAATAACATGTTTATTACATATACAAATAGTTGAATGTGATATGAAAATAGTTGCATGTAATATTTAAAAAAAAAAATACATTTACATATAGTTTTTTACCTTGAAACTTTAGAAAAATTGGGTCGAGGTGGGCTCACTGCTAATGAGTTTGCCTAGGGCGCCTGGCTGTGGCAAATCTGGAGAAAATTCTAAATGCAAATCTGGATGCTAAGATAAGTCCGGTCAGTGCAAATCTGGGGGTTTGGCAAGTCCTGTGAGCAGTGGTGTATTTAGGTTTTGTGCTGCCCTAGGCAGTCTAAACCCGGGCACCCCTAATTTAAATTCACTGCGCCTCTTCCTGTTTAAACCACGCCTTTTCCTGTTTAAACCACGCCTCTTCCTGTTTAAGCTAAAAAAAAAATGGCTACTTGTATATTTTGTTTTGTATACCATTTGAAATGTTATATTAAAGTAAATCATGTTTAAAAAGGGGCACATAAAATGCACAGGTACATTAAAAAAGGTGGCACATAAAAGGCACAGGTACATTTAAAAAGGGGCACATAAAAGGCACAAGTACATTTAAAAAGGGGCACATAAAAGGCACAGGTACATTTAAAAAGGGGCACATAAAATGCACAAGTACATTTAAAAAGGGGCACATAAAAGGCACAGGTACATTTAAAAAGGGGCACATAAAATGCACAGGTACATTTAAAAAGGGCACATAAAATGCACAAGTACATTTAAAAAGGGGCACATAAAATGCACAAGTACATTTAAAAAGGGGCACATAAAATGCACAAGTACATTTAAAAAGAGGCGCAAGTACATTTAAAAAGGGGCACATAAAATGCACAAGTACATTTAAAAAGGGGCACATAAAATGCACAGGTACATTTAAAAAGGGCACATAAAATGCACAAGTACATTTAAAAAGGGCACATAAAATGCACAAGTACATTTAAAAAGGGCACATAAAATGCACAAGTACATTTAAAAAGGGGCACATAAAATGCACAAGTACATTTAAAAAGGGGCACATAAAATGCACAAGTACATTTAAAAAGAGGCGCAAGTACATTTAAAAAGGGGCACATAAAATGTACCTGTGCATTTTATGTGCCCCTTTTTAAATGTACCTGTGCATTTAAAAAGGGGCACATAAAATGCACAGGTACATTTAAAAAAGGGGCACATAAAATGCACAAGTACATTTAAAAAAGGGGCACATAAAACGCGCAAGTACATTTAAAAAGGGGCACATAAAACGCGCAAGTACATTTAAAAAGGGGCACATAAAACGTGCAAGTACATTTAAAAAGTGGAGCAAGTACATTTAAAAAGGGGCACATAAAATGCACAAGTACATTTAAAAAGGGGCACATAAAATGCACAAGTACATTTAAAAAGGGGCACATAAAATGCGCAAGTACATTTAAAAAGGGGAGCAAGTACATTTAAAAAGGGGCACAGTTTAAATGTACTTGTGCATTTAAAAAGGGGCACATAAAATGCGCAAGTACATTTAAAAAGGGGCACATAAAATGCGCAAGTACATTTAAAAAGGGGAGCAAGTACATTTAAAATAAATAGAGCAACTAAAGTGACCAAATAATATTAAAATGAGCATATTAAAATATAGAGCAAAGAAAATGACCAAATCCATTTAAAATAAGCAGATTAAATTAAATAGAGCAATTAAAGTGACCAAATATTAAAATAAGCAGATTAAAATAAATAGAGCAAATAAAAATGACCAAATCCATTTAAAATGAGCAGATTAAATTAGAGCAACTAAAAATTACCAAATAATATTAAAATGAGCATATTAAAATAAAAAACGAGTAAAATAATACAATACAATTCAAATGAGCAAATTAAATTAAAAAGAGAGAATAAAATAGCCAAGTACATATTTAAGGGGCAAATAAAATGACTAGATGTTAAAATGAGCAGAACAAAATTAAAAAGAGCTCAGTACTATCAAAAATTAATATAATAAATATTTTTTTTTTTAACCAAATATGATAAAAATTAATAGGGCCAACATTTATTGGAAGGGGGGGGGCACCTTGCTTGTCGTCGTCGCCGTCCTCGTCAGCTTGACAGGTGGCACAGTGTTGCAGTCCCTCTTCATCTTCCCGCGCAGTCTGGTCATCTGCCGTCGCATAGTATTTATGTGGCCGGGCAGGTACGATTGGCTGAAAAGCCATGCCCCCGCCCCTCTCCACCTTCAAAAATCGCGGGGAAAACATTGGCATGCGCCGCCCGCACACACAAAAAAACGCTGCGGGTGTCCTGTTGTTGACCCCAGGGATCAAGGAGCGCATACAAAAATTGGGGGCGCATTTCTGCCGCCCCTCAAAAAACGCCGCCCTAGGCATCCGCCTAGGATGCCTCGCGGTAGATACTGCGCTGCCTGTGAGTGCAGTCTGGGAGCATAGGAAAGAAATAAAAACAAAGGGATGCATTTTAAAAACAATTTTATCTGATATATTTATACAAAAAAAAAAAAAAAGTCACTTCTCATTTGCTAACGCAACAAAAAAATGTAAAGGTTCCACGATTTGGTACACAAGTATAAAAGAGTTCCACGGCAAAATTTAATTGGGAAATACTGCTTTAGGGTAAGTAATGTAGCACTGCATCACATTGGGGAAGAATTATAAAGGTGGAACACAGAAATTGTACCTAATAGTGGCACAATATCAGTGTGAGCAAGGTACAAACGTTACATCAGAGTTGGGGTAAGGGTTAGCTCTAATATGTAGAGTTAAAGGGACTGTCTAGTGCCCAAAATGCATCTTCCAAATATTAATGTATATTAATGTGCTTTCAAAGTAATTTAAAATGCATGTCTTACATTTTGCATTGCTTAAAATATAAAATACTTACAGCTAGAAAAAACTGTGAAATTACAGCAGTTTGCAAGAAACAAGGACTGCCCACACTAGCTGAGTAAAAGTAATTTCCTATTTTTTGAATCAAGGAACCAATGGGATTATTGCCATTCAAATGAATGGAATATCCCTTCTATCTAGTGATGTCATCAGACAATGTTTTGCACTGTTAAGAGATCCTACTGTGTACAAGAGCAAGGTCACTCATAGGCCACACAATAGACTCAATTTGAGGAGGACAGGAAGTGACTATATTAAACAAAACTTTATCAGTGCTGTCACACCTGCAGTAAACATCCAAAATAATCACTAGTGAGGGCTTGAGTCAAATAGTAAAAATGTGATTTATTCAGAATGCCTGCATCAAATCACACAGGGATAAAAGCCTGTGCACTATACAAGCAGCAATCTTCTTCTTGCACCAAAGTGAGTTTGGGGACTAGACTGTCCCTTTAACTCTAACCATCACTCCAAACCTAACTGCCTTATTAGGCATTCTCCTGTGTCCCGGACAGTTGTAAGGTATGCTCCCAGACCTTTGCTGAAATGCTCGCACATGCAAGTTGGTGGCCAGCAGTCTGCATTTCCTCCAAGATGTCTAATCAGTGATTTGAGTGACCACGTGCATGCGCGGTTCACTCGATGGTGAAATCTGCACATAGTGTCAAAACACCAGTCCAGAGCAACCAGCAGGTGAAATCTGCATTCATGCACACAGTGTCAGAACGCCAGTCCAGAGCAACCAGCTGGTGAATCTGCATTCCTGCACATAGTGTCAGAACACCAGTCCAGAGCAACCAGCTGGTGAATCTGCATTCATGCACACAGTGCCAGAACGCCAGTCCAGAGCAACCAGATGGTTTCTCCTTCATCCTTTGCGCAAACCAACTCAACCAATTCAGCTGTGTTGGGATGTTTAAAACAGGTGCAAAAGCTGATATAAATAATAAAAGCCATTTAACCTTGTTTTCACTCTTGGACTGTGCATCCAATTATAAATCGATTCTTCCAAATGTGTCTTTTCAGCTATGTCATGTGTGCATTTAGTGTAAGAAAGTCGGTTGTATCACAGGCCAATAAAGTTTGCAACATTGAAAAAAAAACTAGCGCAGAGATCTACACACATGAGATCCAGTGCCAGTCTATTCCTGTAGCAGAAGCTATTTTACTTCATTACTTCACATATTTATATAGAAATGAATTATCCCGATGTACTGTGCTTGCTGTACAATAGACTCAACATGGGATCTGTGAGTTATGCGGTCCGTTTAGAATGCAGCCCAAATCCCTCGCCATAGATCTCCCTGCAAGTGAATTCGATGCGTCAGTAGAGTCTCATTACGTACGCAACGTCTAATCGTCATGACGCAGGAGCTGGGTATGGCGGCCTCCTCTTCCTGGTAACTATACCGGGGAAACAGTCCCATCGGTTATCGCCGAGGTTTGGCCGCCACGTACAATCGCGATGGCGGATTTTGATGAGATTTACGAGGAGGAGGAGGAAGAAGACGAAGAACGAGCTCTGGAAGAGCAGCTCCTCAAATACTCACCGGACCCGGTGGTGGTGAGAGGATGCGGGCACGTTACAGTGTAAGTAAGGCTTACACAATCAGAGAGGGGTACAGTCAGGATACTATATATATATATATATATGTATGTATGTATGTATGTATGTATGTATGTACATACATAAATACTCTCTTCTGGAGGAAAAGAGCAAGAGACTGAGTGGGGGAGGTGTATTTGTAACTGTTTTTTTTTTTATTTTTATTGAGGGAAAACAGCCTGAATCAGAAACAACACTCTCTCTTTATATACACACACACACACACACACATATTTTTATATACTATGCCAACAAATTCCATGGGACTATACACAAATGAACCATTATAGGAGGTTAGGATACATATAAATACATGCAGTCACAGAAGGCCTTGCTCTTGCAAGCATACAGTCTAGTTTTAATCAGATACATCTGTCCCGTGGCCTTCGGTTATCTTAATCAGATTATCAATCCAGGGAAATGAATCCTAGGCTCAGTGTTAATTGGAAATGTAACACAGTTCAATAGCAACGCATTTGTCCTGTAAGCTTGTTTTAATGACTAAATATGGATATAGGTTGAGCTATGGATAGTAGCCATTGGTTCTTGGGAGTAGATGGTTAAGAGTTAACACAGCATGTTATTGATGGATAACTTCTGGCACTCTAGCAACAGAAAACTGCAAATGAGGTTGAGCACCTAGGAATTATAGTACTAAGGGGCTGAGATGCCAAATAGTAGCTATTTCATAAATACACATACATACAATAGACCGCTTCAGCATTGCAAATGTGCCTGTTCTAAGGATAACTATTGTTGTGAATTTGATTGTAAGCACATTGTGGCTGTACATTCTGTTCTGTACTAATATATGTATATTTAGACCTATGTAATCTTTCCATGTATACTGTATGGCACTGTGGAAACAGTTGCTGTTTCAAAAGGCAGTTTCAAAACAATGAGGCAGAAGCGATTTAAATAAAATATGCATTATTTTGTAAAATGGCCTATTTGTTTTAGCCAACATAAAAAATGCTTGTCTCCATCTCAAAACAAGTTCTATATAATGTAGAATCAAAATAATTCTTCTGGTAACTTACAGAACACTCTGTAACTCGACTTCAGTCATTAACTACAAACCTATTTAGAGTTATTGACAGCATTGCATAATAAAAGAATATAAATGAATCCCCAGCCATACATACATGAGTAAATGCTCAACAAGAAAATGTATTGTGGAGAGGAGAATAGTTACATGACCACATTTTGCTAGAATAAGTCAAGAGGGTTAACAAGTCCTATCAGCCAGGAAGCCATGGTTTCTTAAAACATTGCTTTTGAGGACTATGTGTATTTTCTCTTAACTCTCTAAGGATATAAATTAATAAATTAGTGGGCCTTTAATAAAAAATGTAAACAAAAATAAGATATGGATCCACCTACAGTGTTAAAAAAAAATATTTTTGATAAGTACTGTATCATGTAGAGTAAACAAAAGAACAGATCTGTCTAAACAGTAATTTCCCGAGCTCTATCTCCTAAAAGCTTCAAAAATAAATTGTAATAGATATAATGGTACTGTATCACCTAAACATTGCATATACTGTGAATGTAGAGAATAAAAAAATATTGAACATTATAAATACATTGTGTTTGCAAAACTGCAAGCAAGTTACACATTTACCAATAAAAAACTGTTAATTTGCATATGAAGCCACGGTGATGTCCTAAATGGGAGACCCCACACATTTAAAGGACCATTTTTAACCCTTGCTTCCTTCAAAAAAAAAAAAAAAAAAAATGTCCTGGCGGTCTGGAGTAAACCCGACATGTATCTTAATAGATACACGTGGGTTTACTCTCTGCTGTGTCTCACATCTGAGACACAGCAGGTCCTGGTTGTCATGCGCTGACAGTGTCTGAGCATGCACAGCCAATCGGAGCGGGGGCTTGCCCTGCTCCATCTGCACAATGCAAGGGTCTCTCATTGCTAGCGCAGAGAGAGACCCTTGTGTTTGCATAGGATCAAACTCATTAGCAGTGAGCCCCCCTTGACTCAATTTTTCTAAAGTTGAAATGTAAAAAACTATATGTAATTTAAAAAAAATATTCGACTATTTTCATATCACATTCAACTATTTGTAAATGGTTAAGGTCCCCCTGTTAATCCCATGCAAACACAAGGGACAACTTGCCGAGCAGAAGGCTGCCTGCTTCCTATGGCAGCTGTCGGTCAGAATATAAAAGTACACGCCAGTTTATCCTTACACTAGCAACAACTAACCTTTCTATATTAGAAGATTAGATATAATGTTTACTGTTCCTTTAAACACATTATTCTCCTTATTTAGACATTCGCTTGCAATTTTGCTAACACGATATATAGATAATTTTTTCTCTACATGCACAGTATAAGCAATGTTTAGGTGATAGTCCCTTTTAATGCTGTTGCATTAGCAACAGTCCTGCTTCTCTTTCCAAGCCTTGTAAATGCATGTCACTGAATTTAGAGGCCCCAGTGAAATCATTTTGAATATGAAACTACAGGAGAACTGTAATATGTTTAAAAATAAAAAAGCAACCTAAAGGTGGCTTAGTCCTACGAGACCTATCAAACATCACACATTGTAAGGATCATACACTGGAACGCAGGCGCCCCCACACAAACATTGGATACATTTTAGAACACTCGGCATTCCAGGGAACCTTGACGGCTCATCCTTGGTGCCACTCCCATAAGACCAGGCCAATGGTAGCATTCCATCCTACTGTAGGCCCAACCCTACAAATCCTATACTTCTTGGCAAAAACAACCTTCTTAAGTACCTACCCATCTCCACTCACACCTCTGAGAGGAAACCCTGGTATGTCGATCCCTAAATGTAAAAAGTCCCTCACTAAACACCGGAAAAATGTTAATCCCACTACATTGGAAAATGAATGTGTCACCTACATTTCGGGAACGGTTCTCCAGAGTGGAGGAATTGCTGACCAAGGCCTCTGACACTCATGATAAGTACAGAAGATGATGGTTTTTCTTGGATTTTCAATAAAAATATAGTTTACAAAAAATAAAATTATAAAAGCGTGTATTTTGCATATATTAGAAACATGAACGACATGCAGAAAGTAAGTTACGTGAAAATGTTCCAAATATACATTTTCAGGCAAAGGTAGACAGTCTTTCTTCTAACCTTTATTCGAGGACCCAGCTTGTTCTCTGCAATTCTGAACTTACAACTGTGCATTCAGTAATGAGCATGACTATCCAAAGAGGTGAATAGGCTAAACACATGTCTTTTTTAGTGCTTATTTAAGACTTGAAATTGTAGGACAAGATTCCTTAAAGGAACACTAAATGTTATATTTCACTTGTTCCTTAACTAAAAAAAACCCAGGCTCTCTCTCTGCATTAGTAGTGAGAGACATAGAAACATAGAATGTGTCGGCAGATAAGAACCATTCGGTCCATCTAGTCTGCCCAATTTTTTTTGAGTACTTTTATTAGTCCCCCATTCCCGGTCTTATAGCTAGGTTAGCCTTGTGTCTATCCCACGCATGCTTAAAATCCTTGACTGTGTTTACCTCTACCACTTCTGCTGGAAGGCTATTCCATACATCCACAACCCTCTCAGTAAAGTAATACTTCCTGATATTACTTTTAAATCGTTGCCCCTCTAATTTAAGACTATGTCCTCTAGTTGTGGTAGTTTTTCTTCTTTTAAATATACTCATTCAGCAGTCGGAGCAGGGTGAGCCCCCGCTCTGATTGGCTGTGTGTCCGCACGTGTCAACCAGGAACTGCTGTGTCTCAGATGTGAGACACAGCATATAGTAAATCCGTGTGTGTCTATTAACATACACATCGGGTTTACTCCAAACTCTTGGGACATGTTTTTTTTTTTATAAAAGAAACAATACAGGCACACTACCAAGGTTTGTATTCCATAAATTGTTAAGCCCTTCCAAACAGCTCCGGGTGCTTCTGCAGGTGTTTGGCTGACACCTAACAAGTATGCAAATAAACAGCGAAGCAGATAGAGACACAGCACTCACGGAGATCGGTGAGAAAAAGCAAAGTGGTTTAATCTTCGTTTGAAAACATGTAAAAAAAAATAAAAAAAAAGTCAATCACAGCAATTGGTGGGGGAAAAAAAGCAAAACCAAATCAGATGTAGATTACGGCGTGACGCGTTTCGCGCTCTGGGCACTTAATCATATGCATATGCAGCGCGAAACGCGTCATGCCGTAATCTTCATCTGATTTGGTTTTGCTTTTTTCCCCCACCAATTGCTGTGATTGACTTTTTTACATGTTTTCAATCGAAGATTAAATCACTTTGCTTTTTCTCACCGATCTCCATAAGTGCTGTGTCTCTATCTGCTTAGCTGTTTATTTACATGTTTTTTTTTTTTTAACCCTTGCTTCCTTCCTTTAAAACGGTTCAGTGTTCCTTTAACGTCTAAGGCAAAGAACAAACATAATATTGATATTGACAAAAACCATTTAAAGCCTATTCTGAGCTGAATATTACTTGCTTTTTGAATGCGTTTATTACAATTTGCCTGTATTTCAAATTGTTTAACGTATACACCAATATCACATTCATAGCTTGTACTTTAAACACTCCAAAAGGGTGTACAGCTGTACACCTGAAATCCTTTGCATAAACACGGTGGGTGGAGTTAATGCAAGATCTATTAAGGTTAAAGGCATGAAATGATAGTGGAGGTGACTGTTCAGGCTACAAATTTTGGGACATTTTTGCTCAGACTTTTTTTTTGTTTCTGCACTTCCCATGTTAAATTAATATTTTAATTCCTGCCTAAGGAGTCAGAATATCTGCTAATGAACCCAACATATCTTACACCGGTAATTCTTCACTATTTTGGGAAATCTATATAGGGCTCCATGGAGGTTGCAATTCCTAACTGGTAAAATAAAATGTGAGGTTGTTACTCACATGTCTGCTTGGTTTATAATTGGACAAATATTTGTCAGTTGATGACACTGTCATTACCTGCTATGAGGTTTTTTTTTTCCCCCTTCCACCCAAAAAAATATGACCTTGGGGTTGACTCTGCCCTCGGTTAACAGACTCCCAGGAATGCAGTGAGTTACCTAATAAGCCATTTGAGTTTTGAATTGCTAATTTTTGGGAGGAGTGAGAACAGGATGTCTTAATCCTATAGATCTGTCATGGAATAGTACAAAGAGGCCGGGTATTTTGGTTAGGAAGTAATGAAGCTGCTTGGCCATACACATCATTCTGCATATGTGCAAGAAATGTAGGGTAATTTGGAATTCAAGCTTTGTTTAGTACTTGAATTGGGAAGATTTACACTGATGAATGCTAGCCCAATGTCTTGCATACACAAGACCCTATAAATGTGCAAACACACTTTATCTCTAATACAAATCAGTTAATTTATTAATGCAATGCCTGTTTGTTTTTGATACCTTGTCCTTGTCTTGGCCATTCACTATAATTACTTGTCACAGAAAAGAGAGATGATGAATCATGGCAGCATGTATAAGCATTGACAGACAATATTTTGTATACAGTTATATCAACCCTTGTATGAAATAAATCAAGTCAGTGAAATATAGTACTGTTATTATTTTGGGAGCTGCAAAATGCTAAAAATATGTCCTGCAGCTTGCTTGGCTTTAACCTGTGGTATAGACTTTAACTGCTTTAACTGTTTTTTTCTTTACACCTCAAAATAGTACATTGGTTGATTAGAGGTCAGCATCCTGGGGTAAATTTACCCCCGTTATTCTATTTAGTCCATATAGATATCAGGTAGATAGAAATGGGATTTAAAGCGAAGCTTTCATCAGAAGCTTTTTTGTTGATGGCTAGTTTAACTTCATGTAGATATCAACACTTAAATATATTCTGGCAAAATTCTCCTGCCTCCCAAAATTATTTTAATGGTCAACTAGCTTTTAAGGCTCTTCTGTGGTTGTCAGAGATGCCCCCTTTCTCTGGAACTCTCTTTCACAGAGCATCCAGCTCTCTTCCTCATTCTCAGTCTTAGAAGCTTACTAGAACACCCCTTAATTAACCTCCATCCAAAACCACCCGTTAATTATGCTTTGCACAAGCTCACCCACCAAACACTTACTACCACACCCTTACTTTTACCTTTGTTTTTTTCTGCCCCCCCCTCTCCATTTAGATTATAAACTTGCAAGCAGGGTTCTGTATCTCATGTACCAATCTCTCACTGTTGATCTGGCATAGTATGTAAACAAGAAAAATAGACAAAAATAAGCCAGTGCTCTTCAAATATAAATGCACGTTTGTGACTGTGCACTGTAAGGAGTCGGGGTCAACTCTACGCCCATAGCGTGTGTAAATGATTCAAAAATAGAAAAATGTAGAGACCTCACATACTCCAAACATTTAAATGGTAACACCAGTTTGCAGTAAATGTAAAAAATAGTTTATTTAAATACAGTTCTTGCAAAACAACATAGTACAGACATACCCGGGACAGAACTAGTATCCTTACGCGTTTCATGGCTTAGCATGGCGCTTAGAGGCATGATTAAGGACTCTGTCAAGGCATGAAACGGGTAAGGATATTAGCCTGTGAGGTCTCTACCTTTTTTTATTTTTGTAGCATAGTATAGAGTTCCCCTGTATTCTCTAAACCAAGCACTATGTACTTTGCTGGCCCTATATAAATAAATGTTAATGTAATGTAATCACTCCCTGTCTTCCTATGCTGCAGACACAGCTCTCTGTAAGAGCAGCTTACGCATGTGTCATGACCGCAAAAAGGCCTCATGCAGCTTATTAGGATGTTTCTTCCGATCAAACCCCGTTACAAATGCTGTTCAGAGTCCAGTACATAATCTGATAAGTTTTATTATTTTTTATTTATTCGAAGTGCTGCGACCATGTTCTTGTTGCCAGTGGCGATTTAATGATTGCCATGGCAACCTGGCACCAGGGATATACGGTATTGTGCAGTAAAGAAAAACACTAGCAAACAGTTATGTTTCACCCTAATTATCCATGTTTGGGTTGAGACAGCAGTATATTTTTAGGCAATTCCACAATATTGGTTGTTTATTATACCGGTATTAACATGTATACTTTTTGCTTTGTTTTAGATTTGGGCTTAGTAACAAATTTGAAGCAGAGTTTCCATCATCTTTAACTGGCAAGGTAATTATGTGCATGATATATGAATACATTTACATCCCAGGAATACATTTTCTCTTTGTAACTTGCATGTTTCTCCTAATTCCCAACACCACAGGTAGCGCCGGAAGAATTCAAATCCAGCATAAACAGAGTCAACAGTTGTCTTAAGAAAAATCTTCCAGTTAATGTCCGTTGGTTACTTTGTGGGTGTCTATGCTGCTGCTGTACATTGGGCTGTAGTATGTGGCCAGTTGTTTGCCTCAGTAAAAGAGTAAGTTGTTTGTTTTAATTTTCATGTGTTATTTATTTTTTCAGCAAAGTAATTCAGTGTTGTCCAACTCTTAGTTGCATACAGTTTAACACCTCTGCCTGAGGTTTGAGAGATAGATATATATATACACACACACAAAAAAATTGGTAGTCGATGTGCTAAAACCTCCAAGAACCTAAAGGCCTACTTTACATGGTCTGAAGGGGAGCATAACAATGCTGCCAGAGGGCTTTCACTTGCACAGACGTTTTAAATGGTCAACATTGCCAACGTTTGCATTAATCTAAAATAAGTGGCATTAAACATTACATTGTAATTGCAGTTTTGTAAATGGATGTGCAACCTCTGACACCTGATGAAGTACAGGGTTCTCTCAGGCTTGTCATGCTGTAGATGTATACAATTGAATTCTTTCACAGAAATTGAATTATCTCACTCAAAGGTGAAGTGCAGTGTGAAAGGGCTTGTCATACTGTAGCAGATCAGTAGGAACCAAGTTCAATGTTCAGGAGACACATTTTATTTTTGTTGTTGCAGTTATGAGTTTGTCAAGCTTACTTGAAGCACACATAATCTGACTGAAGCCCTTTATTTCCTGATTTAAGATGTTGTTACCTGAAAGGCTGTTGTGTGCTGGACGTTTGTATGGGTGACACGTAATTTGCATTGTTGTGTGAAACGCACCCCTTTTTAAACCCTCTTTGCATAAGACTCATAGCACTGTGGGGTGGAGTTTGAGAAACACAACAATGATTGACAGCTCAGCCACTGAATAGGTTTCTGCAGCATACATAATCTTTCCTGTTCTTGCTCCCACGCTGGGCACATTGTAATGGACAAGTCTCTCATTATAGAACAACGTTAAATACGTTATTATATATGTATTATGCACACATTTCCTTAAAAAAAATAATTAAAAAAGACAATTTTCAGGAAATCGTTACTATAATTCTGACACTTTTAATTATGGTAATCCAGCCCCCTGGATTGGTGGGCTAACATACAATGCAATCATAGTATTTCCCATTAGGCTTTGCCCTGTAACCGATTTGATAAATTGTATCACAGGTTCGACTGACTTTACACCTGGGAGAGGTGTGAGTTGGAAATCGAGGTTGGGGATCTTACACTTTATGTGAATCTCTGTATAATTTGCCTTATTCATACATGTTTGTTTCACTATGTTTGGTGGTTGTGAGAATTTTCAAGCAATTTGTTGAATGAAGTAAACCCAACATGTATCTTAATAGATACACAGGGGTTTACTTTCTGCTGTGTCTCACATGCTAGACACAGCAGTTCCCGGTTGTCACGTGCTACTAGCAAGGGGGACCTAATTAAGGCCCCCCTCTGATCTCATACAACAACGAGGGTCTCCCTCTGTGCTAGCAGAGAGAGCCAGTCGCCGACCAGACGGCTGCCTGCTTCTAATGGAAGCATGGCAGATGTCAGTCAGAGGATAAACTGGCGTGTACTATCAAAAGTACATGTCGGTTTATCCTCATACTAGGGGCAACTTACTTTTCCCTTGTGCTTCTACATCAGAAGCACAAGTGAAAAAAAAGTTCAATGTCCCTTTAATTTACTGGTTTCACCTGATAAGTGTCAGACATTCTACATATTTAGACTTTATGTCTCTAATGGAACAGCAGCTTATACACATATATTGAGTTATTGTCCACAATAGTTGTGAGATATACTTGACACTGCCTAGGGCTCCAGTAACTATTGCTGTTTTTCATTCATAATTGGTCCTTGTGTTTGGTAGCCTCTCAGAATTAGAGAGCAATCCTGCTCCATATTTGTTGTTCAACTTTTGTTTAATTCACCAATATTTGGCAACAATGCACATGTTATTGAGTACATGCTATTAGCAGGTTTTATGTTATTTTCCTGCAGTTACATCTATTCCCTATGAGTAAAAATATCCACTTTAATTTTGTTTAGAAAGTGTTTTTCAAAGAATGCATTATAATGTATTTTCTTTTGAAGCATGCCTTGTATGTTCTCATTGAAGCCTTGACATTTCCAGGTGGATGTAGTCTTGTGTTATTTTGTTCATCCAAGGGGTGTGTCATCTCTTATTTTCTGCTGTTACTCTTGAATTGATCCCATGCATATGGTTTCAACACTGCCAAGATCTCTTGATTTCATGTAAACTGATCGCAGAGCTGTCTGCAGTGCTGTATGAAGCTCTGTACTATGCTGTTGTGATCTTACTTTGGTAAGGTAATTCCAGATGCAGTAATGTAATTACATATTCCCTGCTGATAAAGATACCACTTAATAAGTGCAACGTATCACATCCTTTTTAGGAGTTCGTTTACTTCATTAACAGATTTTTAGGCTTCAGTGCCCCAAAAATCAAACTTTATGTTGGTAAATGGATGACAAAATTATCCATTCAATAAATTCAGAATAAGTGGTTTTTGTGAAAATAAACCAGTCATGGGCGATTTCAGTTATTGAAATTTAGACGTGCCCGTTTGGCTTTATTAATTTATGTAATCATTCCTTTCAGTGTAGTTTGCCAGACTTTGTTTTTGGTGTAGTTTGCTAGGCTTGCTAGACTTTGTTTTTGGTGCAGTTTGCCAGGCTTGCTAGACTTTGTTTTTGGTGCCGTTTGCCTGGCTTGCTAGACTTTTTCAGTGTAATTTGCCAGGCATGCTAGACTTTGTTTCCAGTGCAGTTTGCTAGATTTGCTAAACTTTTCCAGTGCAGTTTGCCATGCTTGCTAAACTGTTTCCGGTGCAGTTTTCCAGGCTTGCTAGACATTTCTGTTCAGTACATAGTTACAATGTGCTGTACTGATTATTTATTGCGTTCAAATTATGGCGGGTGACTTTCAATGAATTTGCAGATTTTGCACCATAAGTTTTGAATTTATATGAGATATTAGCTGCTCTCACACATGGATATTACAGCACCAGTCAGCTGCAGTTGTCTATGTAGAGGCCAGCAGCTAGAGCAGGGTTTGACTAATATTTGTAAACTTTAGGAGCCAAACAGATCAGTTTGGCAGTCCAGCTTAGTTATTTTATGGAGTCCGGTAAATCATTCCATAGATTTCCACCTAAAACAGTCAAAAGTTAGAAACTGCAGAAGGGATTTTCTTCTTCTTCAAAATAGAAAACAGTACAAAAATCATGATAAATTTCCAGGATACTCTTATCGTTACAACATATAAATACAAAACAACTTAAACCACATGTATAGACATAGACAAAAGATCTGGGATTTTCAAGTCCTGAGTAAGGGACACTTCCGTTTTATAGGGAGGCCAGTGAGCATCTCCTCTGTCAATTTAGTCTAGCATTGCATCACCCTAGGGATCATATAAAAGTGTGTGCATGTTCTAGATATTTGTATCACCCTAGAGATAGTATATAAGTGTGTGCATGTTCTAGATCTTTGTATCACCCTAGAGATAGTATATAAGTGTGTGTGCATGTTCTAGATCTTTGTATCACACTAGAGATAGTATATAAGTGTGTGCATGTTCTAGATCTTTGTATCACCCTAGAGATAGTATATAAGTGTGTGCATGTTCTAGATCTTTGCATCACCCTAGGGATCATATAAAAGTGTGTGCATGTTCTAGATATTTGTATCACCCTAGAGATAGTATATAAGTGTGTGCATGTTCTAGATATTTGTATCACCCTAGAGATAGTATATAAGTGTGTGCATGTTCTAGATCTTTGTATCACCCTAGAGATAGTATATAAGTGTGTGCATGTTCTAGATCTTTGTATCACCCTAGAGATAGTATATAAGTGTGTGTGCATGTTCTAGATCTTTGTATCACCCTAGAGATAGTATATAAGTGTGTGTGCATGTTCTAGATCTTTGTATCACCCTAGAGATAGTATATAAGTGTGTGTGCATGTTCTAGATCTTTGTATCACCCTAGAGATAGTATATAAGTGTGTGTGCATGTTCTAGATCTTTGTATCACCCTAGAGATAGTATATAAGTGTGTGTGCATGTTCTAGATCTTTGTATCACCCTAGAGATAGTATATAAGTGTGTGCATGTTCTAGATCTTTGTATCACCCTAGAGATAGTATATAAGTGTGTGCATGTTCTAGATCTTTGTATCACCCTAGAGATAGTATATAAGTGTGTGCATGTTCTAGATCTTTGTATCACCCTAGAGATAGTATATAAGTGTGTGTGCATGTTCTAGATCTTTGTATCACCCTAGAGATAGTATATAAGTGTGTGTGCATGTTCTAGATCTTTGTATCACCCTAGAGATAGTATATAAGTGTGTGCATGTTCTAGATCTTTGTATCACCCTAGAGATAGTATATAAGTGTGTGTGCATGTTCTAGATCTTTGTATCACCCTAGAGATAGTATATAAGTGTGTGCATGTTCTAGATCTTTGTATCACCCTAGAGATAGTATATAAGTGTGTGTGCATGTTCTAGATCTTTGTATCACCCTAGAGATAGTATATAAGTGTGTGCATGTTCTAGATCTTTGTATCACCCTAGAGATAGTATATAAGTGTGTGTGCATGTTCTAGATCTTTGTATCACCCTAGAGATAGTATATAAGTGTGTGTGCATGTTCTAGATCTTTGTATCACCCTAGAGATAGTATATAAGTGTGTGCATGTTCTAGATCTTTGTATCACCCTAGAGATAGTATATAAGTGTGTGCATGTTCTAGATCTTTGTATCACCCTAGAGATAGTATATAAGTGTGTGTGCATGTTCTAGATCTTTGTATCACCCTAGAGATAGTATATAAGTGTGTGTGCATGTTCTAGATCTTTGTATCACCCTAGAGATAGTATATAAGTGTGTGTGCATGTTCTAGATCTTTGTATCACCCTAGAGATAGTATATAAGTGTGTGTGCATGTTCTAGATCTTTGTATCACCCTAGAGATAGTATATAAGTGTGTGTGCATGTTCTAGATCTTTGTATCACCCTAGAGATAGTATATAAGTGTGTGCATGTTCTAGATCTTTGTATCACCCTAGAGATAGTATATAAGTGTGTGCATGTTCTAGATCTTTGTATCACCCTAGAGATAGTATATAAGTGTGTGCATGTTCTAGATCTTTGTATCACCCTAGAGATAGTATATAAGTGTGTATGTTCTAGATCTTTGTATCACCCTAGAGATAGTATATAAGTGTGTGCATGTTCTAGATCTTTGTATCACCCTAGAGATAGTATATAAGTGTGTGCATGTTCTAGATCTTTGTATCACCCTAGAGATAGTATATAAGTGTGTGTGCATGTTCTAGATCTTTTGTCTCTGTCTATACATGTGGGTTACGTACTTATGTAATTATAGGTTTTAACGATAAGAGTATACTGGAAATGTAATTTACAGTGTGAGATTATATGAATTGGCCTTTTCTCTGCCTCATTTATTCTGCAGACCTTTGCAGGAGGAATTAAACTTGTTTTCATTTGACACTTGTCTTTCTTACAGCAAAAATGCTCCAAGGACAGCAGCCTGCATTAATAGGTCAAATGTAATGAACGCTTTTGATTTCCCTGTTTCAGAGAGGATTGTGATATGAGCTCTGGGAATACTTAAATGGTTAGGTTCTTTTAAGGTCTAGGCACAAGTACTTTTGCAAATACAAAGATACACAGAGAAGCACGTGAAAAGTTAGCCAATTTTTTTTTATTATTATTATTAAAGGGCCACTCCAGGCAATGAAGTGAATATTTTAGTTTTAAATTCCCACGAGCTCAGTTGAACTAGTTATATTAAAGGGACAATCCCACCCAAACTTTTTTTTTTTACTTTGTATTGTTGATTTCAGATATGTTGTTTTTCTTATGTGACTGTATTTAATAAAATATGTAACTAAACAAGTGTGACGTGGTACCGCCATTTTGTGAAATATAGTGTTTTTGGGTGCCACCGCTCAGAGACTTTAAAGAACTAGTTTCTCACTTTGGGGCTGGGGATACATATGCAGTCCATAAGTCAGAAATCTGATCATAAACTTGCACTGAATGGGAGGGTAATGTAACTAATACATCACAAGGGGGCCAAGTTATTATCCTGTTTTATCAGGTTAATCTCCTCTCTTTGTGTTAGAAGACAGGGGAAAAAAAGAAGTTGTACAAAGCCACCTAGTCCTGCCCACTATGATACACAGGAGCCAGTAAGAGAACAGGGGAGTATCTTAAGACATCATCATGCAGGGTTTGGCAACAGTTGTAAAGTGAGACTGGCTGGATGATTTTGGATGATGTTGTGTCATGGGAAATATTCTCAAAATGGGTGCTTTTGATAAATACCTATTTTTATTTTAAATGCAATGAATTCAATCATATAAAAAAACAAACAGTGGCAAATGATTTATATGTGTGTTAGTTTTTAAATGACCAGCTTATCTACGACATCTTATGTAAGTGGTCATGTCCCTTTAATCTGCTTTTGCAATGGGGCTTGCTGAATGCTGCAATGTTTGCAAAAAAGCAACCAGCTGGCAAAGCACAAGCAAATAGTCAGATAAAGTGTCTCTGACTCCTAAAGATAACTATACGGTCTCCTGAACTAGCCTGTCGGACTCCTAAAAGCCACAGAAATATGTCAAGCCCTGCAATAGTAAATTGATCAACATCGGTCAATTAATCATTGCAGCCATAGAAGTGATATGTTTTGAAGTGAATGCCAATAAAATGTTGTCGTCTTATATCTGTTGCATGAATTGCTGTGTCCTCCACTGAACTTGCAATGTTTTATTCCCCAAGCAGTTTCTCCATTGTGGTTTTGTTTTGTCACCTGCCTTTTGATGGCAATCCGTGGCGTGTCAAGTGCAGTGATTAATTATGCTGCACGTGCAACTTCTTTCTGTTTCTCACCTGTCATGAGAAAGAGAAATGACATGCACCGTGCAGTCCACTTTAATTGAACCGTCACACTTCCCAAGTAGGGGAGAGCTCTATTTAATAGAATTAGTGGATATCTGTTTATATAGATATGCAAAGATATTTGTGGGAAATTGGCCTATTACTCCATGAAACGTGATATCTAGACACCGATCTGTAAAAATGATTTCCATTGGAACGTTATTGGAATAGGTCTGTATATTATGGCCTGTGTGAAATAATGACACAATTGGGGGCAGGGGCCGATTGACAACTGATAATGTCAAAGAAAATAATCGGAAATGCTACACTTTACACAGGTGTTAAGTAGCATGGGGGTAGAGTTCAAATATATATATATTTTAATCCCCTGGCATTGATTTTGCAGCGGGTGGGTAGGCAGATGCCTGCTCAGATACAATTTTTTCTTCCCCCATTGATAGAGTAGCCTTTCAGAGTCAATGAGCTCTGTCAATACGAGCTTGTCAAGACTACAACCTCATAGACTTGAGAGGCGGTTTGAGAGGTCAGCCCTTTTCAGGTTGGCTGTGATGCAAATGAACAATAATGCTTAAACAACTATTGGAATTTTTATGTCTGCTTTGTCTGCTCTCCTGTCCTTGTTTTTGTTTTTGTTTTTTTTTTTTATATATATTTTTTTTACCTGTTTTTTTTATTTATTTATTTTTTACTTCCTTTCCTTCATAAAGTCATTGATGAGACATTCAGTGCTTTTTAAATTGGAAGTTTCATTGTGCTAAAGACCTAGTACAGATTTACGGAGGGCTGAAAGCAGTTAGATCATGTTCTTTTCATGGTGCGATTAGATTCAAATCGATTTCCCTACAGCCTTCAGCATTCAGATGGCAATGTGAACAAAGCTAGGGGCTAGACAAGGGACAAAACGACTGCACTGAATGTTAATTACACTCCTCAGCCTTATTTTCTTTTGATTTGGAGCTGACTGGCAAGTAAATTAACACAAAGTGTGACCATAACTGCTGGCCTATTTTCATTTAAAAGGGGAGCAACCTCTAAAAGACCTATATTTACAAAAAAACAAGGTCTCCAGTCCTGATCTCTGAGAGCAAGGCCACTGTTTCACTTTACAACAAATACAAAAAAAAAATATGAGAGAGGGAGAAAAACTGAAAAGGGATGTTCTCAATCTAGAAAGTGGCAAATTACCATCCTAAGTAAACTTCTCTAACTGAATATCTTGCAGCAGTCCAGGAGTCCTCGGCATAATTCATTACAATTGAATTTTAATTGGTAATCATGCTGGTTATGTGTTTGTTACATTCTACTGGGAAGGATCTGGCAGCACTAATTGTATATTTACATTTGGCAGAAGAATATAAAAATGAAGACTGTTCTACATGGAAAATCCAGCCAAATCTGCTTTAAGTGGAGCTGTGGCTTAGCGTAACATTTGTTTTGTTTCTAGTACCCCAGTCTGTTTTGATGCAGTAATGGCCATTTTGCCATCACACTCTGCAGCTGCACTCTGTTGTTTGAGGAGTAAAGCACAGCAAAGTCACCCTGCACCTGCAACTGTCCTGTATCCTTACACCTGGTACCATTATTTATCCATCCTTAACATAGACTCCCTTTATGTTGCTGCAAGGGCTTATACTGATCTCCTAATACTTTCTTTGTTTTCATCCCAATTTAAATTGTAATATCATTTTAAATTACTTTGCCTTCACTTAAACTATATATAATAGTCCACTTTTTGTTTTCAACCTGGTAACAATTCCGCGTTTAACTGCTTAAATGTATATGTTGCAATTAGGGGTCTGCTGTATTGGGGTCTGCTCAGTAAAAAAAGGGAAGTGTTGAATGAACTTCACAGATTTGACCTTAATAGCAGAATTGGAAAGATAGGAGCTTTTTTCCATATCTGCTTGATTTTTGCAGCTCTGTTTTTTTAATGTTGTGAAGTAACCCCTTTATGTAGGTCTGCAAATACTGGCCCACCGAATACTATTTCAGTACAGTAGTTGGTGTAAATCATTTTAACCTGTAGCTTTAACAAAACAAAAAGCATTGTAGATAATATCTTTAGAATATAGAATAAAATGTTACTATATTGTGTAGCATTTTATGTTACATGGTAGACAATGGGGGTAATTTATAAAAAAAAAAAAATATATATATATATATAATTTAATTTGTTATGAAACTCCGCTATCTAAGAGACAGTCTGTACATCCGATGCGATCATTAAGCGTCTGGTTTGATTGCCTCATCTGAGAGACGGAATCGGATGTAAATCCAGCAATCATCTATAAAGATACATGTCTGGTTTACAAAGGACCAGTGCCACAGAATGTTTAACTTTTGCTTTTATTATTGGCTGCGTAGAGAGAATGCTAACTAGCTGCTTTAAAACAGTAATGGCGGCCCTCCGTCTGAGCTCGCTCCAGCAGGTGTAGCTCACTGGTTGCTAACATCTTCTGAATGTGTTATTACAGCTAATTAGCTGCAATGGATGCTGGGAAGAAGTGATGTGTATCTCTTAACGTACATGAAGTGACTGAAATAATAGCTTGTGCTAAAGGAGTAGCTATTTTGGAGGTTTACATTTTCTGTAAGGGTCTCTTAACATTGCACCGTTTTTAGTTTAGTTTTTCAATACTACTGTCTTTGTTATTTTTTCCATCACCATTCAGAAAGTCTCCTATTCAATAATAAAACCTTCAAGTGGTTTACATACTAATGCTTTGTTAATATTCTTCATTAACATGCTTTCAAATGTATGTCTTTTTAGATTCATTGTGATTTTTTTTCCCCTTTTAAACTCTGGAAGTATCCACTTATTCACTAATCTGTGAATTGTAAAGAAACAGAATAACCAAGTAAAATGCCCATACCTTGTACATAGCTTTGTGTTATCAAAGTTCCCTCCCCCACCCCCGACTGGTCAACCTCACTGATTTTTGCCAACCCCGGTTATGAGCTTAGAACGGTGTGGTTCCCACGCGTCCTGAGAACGTGGCTCAACAATTGGGCCTTAACCCTTTGCGTGCAAGAGATGTGTTGTCCTCGAGTACTCTGTATCAACCGTAGCAAAGTGCATTCTGTAAACCCTTACCAGTTATCAGTCTAGGAATTTGTACAACACCGACCGAGCCCATGAATACTTAAACATCCGTTTACCACTTCATTATTGTGGGAAAACCAAGACTGTTTGTGTGCATTATTTGCGTATACTGCCATTGTTCTCTGTTCTGTCTCTTGTCAATCTGTAAACAATTACAGGCACATTTGCATGCTATTATGTGACATTAAGTTGGTTTGAGTGAATTTGCGATGTTCAGTTTCTTTTTCCTGGGGTTGAATTTATTGCTGCTCTAGTTACTATTTAACACCAAAGCTTTTGATAATATTGCAGACCACCCTGTACTCCGTCACTGTCTTATTGCTCTAACCGTTGGCAAAAAAAAACAGCTGCAAAGTGAGTTTCAATCTTTTTTTTTCTTAAGCCAGTCAAGAGTAAAATTCTGCTCTATTTTCCTTCCAGACACGAAGATCGATGGAGAAGTTATTGGAATGGGAAAACAATAGGTTATACCACAAGGTGAGTACCACGGGGAGCAGCTTCGTAGTGTTGAAGTCTGAATTGCACAGTATGGAAACAGATGCTTTTGTTAGGCTAAAAATATGAGCGCTGGATAAATGGTCTAATGTGTGTGTGCTGCAATCAACCAGAGCTCATTTCTCTTTCTTTACTCTCCCTTTCTTCCAGCTGTGCCTGCACTGGCGATTGAGCAAAAGGAAATGTGAAACCAATAACATGATGGAATATGTAAGTTAAAGGGCTGTTTTGTGAGTCTCTCTATTAAATGATCATTTATTTAGCTTCTGATCTTATTCTTTTGCTGATTATTAATCAGTAAATGTGTCAGGAGCTTAATCACCCGAGCGGAAGGATTTTCTACGGTTCCCAGATGCACAGCCCCATGCGTAGGCCTGATTTATAAAGTTATGAAGGGCTTGAATACAAGACTTCACTAGGCTGTGAAAAGAAAAATAATAAATTAATTGCAAAGATAAAATAGCCCCGGGGTGCATTGAAAGGGTGTGAAATGTCTTCTCTGTACGAAGCTTAATCGCAACTTTTGCTGCACAGCAAGTCAGCCGCTCGATTAGCATCAAACTAAACCGCTATATCCAAGTTCATTTTCACTCGATCCTTAAAGAAATAATTTGATCTCTCCAACTGGCGAATCAAAATGTGATACAAATTTTTTTTTTATTTTTTTTTTAAGAGTTTTTATATTTTTATCTTTTGCTTCAGCTAAAACAAAAGTTAGAAATATTTTTTCATTGCACACTTTTACATTGTTGATGTAAAATAAGATTCTAAATTCTATTGCAGCCAGATTAGTAGTTCACATACAAGAGGTTGAATGGGTAAACGGTCAGCTTTAGGGCACCAAACGAATTTGAAACATTTTTAACTATTAGGTGTGTAATAAAACTCCCAAGCTGCACTAGTTAAGGATCTGTGCTGCTGCCTCTCAGATTATGCGATGTGTAACATGCATAGTGATACCATGAGTTGTGCAGGATCATTTGTCATCTTTTTCCATTCTTAGGTTTAATCTTTCATCTGTTAATCCTTCTGTTCAGGTCTTGCGTATAGTTTTTCCATGGTACAGGAGACCTTTCATTCCACTGCATTTAATATATATATGTCAAAAATCTTTTTTCCGAAATGGAATAAATATAATCATCCTTGCTATGTATATGACACTAACATAAAGAGGTTGTCAATGCTCTGTGCTTCAGCAGTGTAATACAATTGTACATGCACAAAAAGCGCAATTCTGCATTAGGGAGACAGCGACTTGCACTGTAACATATTCTATTACATTTTTGAGTGAGACGATCAATTTCCCAGTGAGAGCATCCAGGGATGGTTTATGCAAGAATTGGTATATTTATTGTTAGTTTCACATCCTATGGTTTTACAAATGTTTCAAATTATTTAGTCTGTTAAGTTTCATAATTTAATTCTTATTTATTATAAAAATATTTTTGCATGTTTTAAGATTTCTTTGTATATTCATTGTTTGTTCATAGGGGGCACAACCACGTGTGTTTAATGTATTTCGTTCTCGAAAGGTGTGTTTTTTTGCTTAAAAAAAAAAAAGCAAAACTAAAGCCCATTCCTTTAATAGTGTTGCCACTTAAAAGAAACAGAAGGAAACTAAATAGCAGGTAACTAGACATACTAAGAAAAGGGTGTAAGTGATAAATCTTCTATAATTTAAGATTTTTTTTTAGCTTGGATTATAATCCCCTTCTAACAGCAGCCATTTTGTTCTTGATTTTCTTTTTGTCAATAATATATATCTTTTGGTTAAGAAAAACGATTCAACAAAAATGTATATTTTTTAACGTATAATTGACAACAAAAAGCTGTGGCCCATGACTGCCCTTTTTTGTTTTTCAGCTGGAATAATACATTTTCACAAACTGCATCATGTGATGTGTGTGTGTATAACAAATAGAGAGAAATGTCCTTGAAAATAGAAAGGCCGAGCAAGAAAAATTCCTTAATCCATCCCTCAGAGTTGAGGATGCTGTTATTAAAAAGTAATTTCCTAATACGTTTATCCCTGTGTAGGATACTGAAAGGCTGTGCAGTGCTGCTATACCAGTATTAATTGAACCAATTTGTAAATTAAATGAAGTGTAAATTAGAATCCTTTTAATTCTCTATTGAAACTGATTTAATAAGTATTTATATATTATCGCATTAAATGCATTCCCAGGTTCCCAGTTTCTCAAAATTGCAGTTATTTAAATTGTAGCTATGTTTTAAATAATGTTAGTTACATTTGGTAGATGACTGACATTCACTATAGTGTAAGACCAACTCCTATGGGAGGTGGACATTTCTGTATTTGTCACTATTAGGCTGAATACCACCAAGATGTTGGTTATCCCAATATCACAGATTGTGACCGGAACATTAGTAGCTACTGTAATGTTTGACAAGCAATCATGGAAAATATTCATAACATGAGCCATACAAAAGGTTCTTGCCACTGGGTTATTAATTAGTTCCTAAAAGAGCATGATTAGCAGTAAGTTATACTTCCATTGAGAAGGTGCTATCAAAGGAATGGTTCCTTTCTTTTGCAATACAAATGTAATGAACTGTATAGCTGAGGTTGTCAGTTAATAATTAGCCAGAGCCTACTTTTAACAGATTTAGTGACCTCTCAACCATATGTTTGGATCCCTCTTTTCTTAGTTTGTGGGTGTTTTTGTTTATTGCTCCAAAACACCCACTGTGCAGCATGATCTAATGGTACACCAGCTGAAAAGGCTTTACTTTGGTGTTTGCTTCATTTGACCTCTTTTAACGACGGTTTCTTGAAATTCAGAACTGTAACATTTCTCAAGAGTTGAATTAGGCAATAAATGTCCCTTTTTGTCCAAACGTGTATGATTGATATGACAAACCTGATTAATGTTTTTTTTGTTTCAACAGGTCATCTTGATAGAATTTTTACCAAAGACGCCGATTTTCCGACCAGATTAGCATTGTCTTTTTTGTTTCTAAGGACTTAATCAAGTATATCTTATTTCCAATGGTGCCTTGCTTGGTGCTTTCCCAGAGGTGACATAACGGTTCTGCTCAATTTTGTGGCTTTTGTTCCTTTTCTTTTCTGACCGTGTGGGAGGAAAGTTTATATTTACTTTCATATTTCGGACGTGAGCTGGCTACCATCAAAGCTGTGTTATTTATTTTTCACATTATATATTTTTTTGTGTCCACTAGCCCACAACATTAAGTCACATTTTGTTTACTTTGAAGCCTATGGACATTGGTTGAGTTTTCACTTCTATTTCTTCACTGATCAATCACCAACAGAGCTGTGTTTTCTTAAGTCACGGTTTGGGAACCAAGATGTTACTGCACCATTAGGAATCTCTATCTACCCAAGAAGATCTTGTCCTGTCAGCTGGTTCTGCAGTGGATCTCCTGAACACGTTGGAAGTGATACCCGTTCTTTGTCTCCGTTAGAGTATTTACAGAAATATGTGCATGTAGGGTTATTTTACTGAAAGCTCAGGACCTCATACTTTTCTTTCTCATTTGCTTTTTGTTCTGAAGTCTTCAATTTCCCCATTTACATGTATTGTTGTTGGAAGGTGGGATATTCTGCTGTCGAATGTACATTTATTTAATAACATTGTCTCTCACACTAGGACGACGCACTGAAATACTCAATGGATGACTAACGTTTCATGCACATATTTCTAGGTTTACATTGCTTTGTTTTACGCACATATTCAACCCTTTAATGGGGGTCATGCCAGATCCACACTAGCTGTGGTACATAAACTTACTAGTACATTATTTTGTTTTATATCCAACTAATTTTGAATAGTCTGACATTTTTGTTTCAATTGGAATAATCTGGCCCCTACTGAATCCTCAAACACAATAATTCTAAAACTGTGGTATATGATGTGTAGCATTTAAAATAAGATGCTCTGACAAATGGTAATAATTAAATGTCGATTGGCACTATATAATTTGCTTTAAGCTTATTATGCTTAAATATGTGTGTTGTTTCTTTTCTTAACCACCATTAGAAGTATTGTGCACATCAGTGGGTGGTAGGAAATCAATTGTTTTGTTTCAGCTAAGGTTTGAGAATCTGTAACCTTTTCTAAATTCCAGTAAAGTGGGAAATATATACTCATGTCATGTTTTTAATTTCTTTTTATGAAAGGATGTATAGCCAGTACTAACACGATGTGGGTGAAATTTGAATTGTATAGAAAAAGCAGTTATTTGCTTCTCTGCCTTTTTGTTTCATAATGTATTAATAATCCTAACTCTTACTCCAGTATAATCCTGCCCTCCATGCATTTTTCTTTTGTGCATAGCCAATGCTGGCAATGGTATGCACTGTCGCAGTGATGGCTAGCACTTGGCATGCCAGCTGTTGTGAACTACAATCCCCATGATTCTCTGAGAGCGTCATAGAAACCCTAGTCCACAACAGATGCAGTTCCAAAGATTGGCCATTACGGCACCATTTCAACTAAGGAAAAACAATCGTACATACTCCGTGTCCATGTATGTAGTAGCTGTATATTGCTTGGCTTAGTTTCTGTCATCATATTTGTATCCTATTAAAAATGTAGAAACCTAACTATTTGGTCTTATTATTTCTACTCAATATATTGAACAACTGTATAGGTCTATGTGGAATCCTAATACATTTGATAAACAATTTTGTTAGTTGATTTGTTGGTAAGACAACATAAACCTTTTATATTAATTTTGGATATTAGGTAGAACACAAACTAATCTACAAATCATCTTAGTGGCAACCTAAGCATGGGTTAATTCTTCTTTACTTGTAGAACAAGTAGTTAATTGGTTTATGCTTCATCACTGGAATCCCTAAGAGGGCAGAACCAGCCCCAAGATGCTCTGCAGTTTCCATTTATTACTAAGTAACGATCAGGACTTGCCAAGTTTTTTATTATAACCCTGACTGGTCAGCCTGGACACCAGCAAGAATGCCACCTGTGGGTGTGTTATACAAGGCAGTAGCCACTGGTTATCGTACTAAACCATTAATATGTTTTTTTGGGGGGATGAATATAATACAATTTGCTCTAGGAAATGTTACTCATGCCTCAGTGATTTACAGAACAGTAATTCATCTTGCTGCAGTAGCAGAAGATTTCTAGCCAACTGTTTTGTGGATAAACATGGGATCTTCAACCCATCAAAGTCAGGGCATCAAATGCAAAGTGCACATATTTATGTTTGTTTATTTTACAACAAATAAAAGATTTTATTACAACCTTCTGAGTAACTGGTGCAGATTTCCTGTAACAATCTGTTTTTGTTAAAATGTGTTACATAGTTTCTGTTATCATAGGCATTCTTAAAGGGACCGTCTAGTCCTGCACCAAAGCAAAAAATGGAAACGGAAATTGATTTTTACCCAGCAAACTGCTGTAATTTCACAAATTTATATAACTATGTATTTTATATTTTAAGCATTTAAAGTACTTTGAAATCACATGAATATGCATTAACATTTGGAAGATGCATTTTGGCTTACCAAGTGCCCTTAATCACAAATCTCATACCAGACAAGACAGAAGACTTGCTTTTCTCACAGAAAGCCTAACTCTGCAGGACAACCACCATTGTAAGGGATTCTGGGTAGGCATATGCAAAGAAGGTTAACAATAATGGCCTTCTATCAACTTTATGCATGATCCCTTGGAGCAAATGCCTGATGTGCAAGAACTATGTATCTTTGATATCAAGTGGTGATTCTGTGGTACAAGATTGCTTAACTTTGATTTCTTTCTTTGTGTTCAGTACACCTGAATTTTTTCATCATATGATATAATTTACTATTAAAAAAATATATAAAATATGATGAAAATATGCCAAAAAAACACCTTTTATAACTTTGACCTGATTTTTTTTTAAATACAATTAGAAACTGTACAAAAAATATCCCCATCTATATAGTTTCTAATATTTGTCCTGAGTTTAGAAATACCAATGTTTTCATGTTTTTCTGTGTTTTTTTTTCAAGTTATAGGGCAATAACCAATAGTAGTGTTTTTTGTTTCCAAACCATTTTCTCCTACTGTGACCTTTTTGACTCCAACCCTAACCCTAAATTTAACCCACCCCTTAATCTAACCCGTGTACTAACCCACGTGTAACCCTAATTCTAACCCTAGATCTAGGGTTAGCTCGTTCATTATTTTTTTTCAATGTAATGTTGCTGAATGTCTCTAGGGGCAGTCAAGGAACATTTTCAGAGCGATTTCTTTCTTTTTTTTTTCACTTCCGTCTCTCTCTTCTTGACACAGGACACGCCATACTAGAGGACCATGCTCCTCTTCAATATGGCACCCTGCGATCACCAGGGAAGAAAACAGGTGTTGCATGATGCCTCGTGTCTAGGCATCATTGCAACACCTTTAAACCATAGGCAGTGAAAGCTTCTCTGAGAATAACGCTACGCTAAGTAGAAAAATGTATTGGTAGTGCTTGGACTTGATAAAATCATTCAGGGCCGACAAACAAGGTGACTGGCTACAGACTTAATGCTCGACGCGTTTCACAAGCTAGGTGCCTTAAAGCCTTAGGACTAAGCACCTAGTGTGTATATATAGCGAATATATGTCTTCTATGATATATCACCGTTTGGTGTCAGCTGGGGCAATATTCTGTTGATTACAGTTGAGGATGGGAGTTTGATTGACCTGGCGTTTAAAACCTGTCACTGCTAAGTTGCTGCGAGACCTGAGTCTCCCACGGTTTCCCACTTAATGTTTAAATTAAGCTCTGGGTGACCGTTTCCCTAGTTCACCTGATCATATGGACTATTACACACGGTTGAATTCCCCCTATGTTGAGCTTCTGCAGAGACGCTGGCAGTGATTGACTATTGAAGTCTGCTTATAAGAAGCTGACTCCTCGATAGATTTCTGCCTGACACTCTCCAGAGGAGACCGGTCTCACTGTTTGCTTTTTTATTAGGTTTTTTCCACTGGAATAGACTTTGACCACACAAAACAAGTGTAAGCAAATTGTCTCATCTTACCATTATACATTTAATATTGATAAGTTCATTCGTTAATATAAACGTGCGAGCACTGTGGTGTACGTGGCACTATGCCAGTCTGTGGTATTTTTCATTGTTTTTGAGTGTTATCTGAGCAGATAAGCTGAATGAAAGGATTATTTTGTATTGCTCTGTGATTAATATATATTGCACTTTAAAACTATTTTAAAATACCCAATACCGTATATTAAAACAAAGTGACCACATTATGTAACGAATGAAGATAAACATTGTAGTTAATTCTAAGTACAAAATTCTATAGTGATCCAGTCATTCTGTAGTTATTTTATGAACCGTATTTTCTGTAGTGAAAATGTATGCAGTATTTAAATTAATGACTTGTCCTTGACGACCAAAGCACCAAACCGGAGTCTTCGTGCTCCGGGCTTCAAGCAGAGACCCGATCAGGCTGTTGGTCCCTGCCAACATCCCGTGATATCTAGTGACTTCAACCTGGAAGTTCGGGCACGCACAGTTGCCGAAAAAGACTCTCAATTTTAGTGTTTGCTACATTTTATATGTCAGATTGAGTTTTTTTTTAAAAAGTGAGAATCGGCTACATTTTATGTGTCAAAGTGGCCTGACAGTGCGGACCCCACTGCAAGTACCTGGGAGCCGCGATGAGCTGTGAAATGCTGTATGTTCTATGCCATCCTATAAGCAGTAGGAAAGCATAGAATGTCCTTCAAGCAGGAAGGGGTTAATATTAATACATTACCATTAAAATTATAAACAGTGTTGAAAGCATAAAAAAAAACAATCCGATAAATTCCAAACAATGTGGTTTTGCTAGCTTCAATTTATAGATTACAGGCCTTGCTTTTTTTGTCATCATGACACAGGGGCACCATCGGAGATTTTCAGAACATTAACCATTCTCATAATGAAGGTGGTGTAAACTTGTGTTTTCATATAAAAGTTGAAAATCTAATAAATTAAGATTTACCAAAAATATTTTTAAATTCTATAGTACACTCAACATTTTCTGTGATGGTCAAGTTGTGAGCATAACTCCTCTGTGATGGCATTTTGTTTACTGAGTAGGTCTTTGATCCAAGTATCTGTACTTTAGGTGTCACATTAAAAACAAACATCCTTGTTACAAAGAGACAGTTTGATTGGTTACTAGTGGTCATGGTTCATTTGCCATGATCATAAGCATAGGTGATAACTTGCTGGGTTTCTGTAAGAGAATCTTGTATTTCACACCCACAGATTTTGGATGACATAAATAAATTGTTTGTAAAGCCAGAATTGTGTAGTTTTCAAGGAGCCATTATTGTAAGAGATGGCATGAGTATTACCAGACCATTATAAACCTTTACAAACAAGGCTGGGTCCAGGACTCAAATAATGCCCCCCATAAACACACACGCAGTCATGCAAGCGCACATACACAATCACACACAGCCTCAGACACACATGCTCATATACATGTTAACATGCACTCAGACACATACACACACAGTCACATACACCATACATACAGACATACTCATGTGCACAGTCAAATACATACACTCACAGACCATTGGCCATAATCTGCACTACTAACCCATGGTTATTGGCTTATTAACCTTGTAGCAGAGCACATGCCCCAATGTATCTAAAATCAGCCACATGAGAATTTTCCACAATGAAGAGATCAATTTCAAGAGAATATACTGAAGTCAACCTATTGAGTGCTAGACGAATCTACTCTAAACTGGTTTCAAGGGCACGCCTCATTACAGCGGCTCCTGTGTACTCTGCCCAGCTCTGCCTTCCTGCGTTACCTGGCTCTCTTTGAGAACCGGAATTGTCATGTGACCCCTGGCACTCAGACTAAAAAGCAAAGGTGCGTGCGAATGAGTCAATGGACCCACCCGGACTCATTGTAGCTCCAGCTCTGTTTACAAAAACACCTAGTTGTGAATCTACACTTTCATTTCATACAGAATATCACAATTTAAACACCTGTGTCCTATATCTTTTTTCTTTTCTTTAAGGATATAAATGAAAGGTTAAAGAGGCGGCCTTGACAAAGTACTCTCCAATGCAATACATAAATTCAATGTGCAACTATGCAGCATACTATCTTAACATTATTTTTTACATTTTTAAATATTTGAAGTTATTTTAAAAGCACCTAGCTTAGATGAAAAAATATTGGAGATTTAGTCACAATATAAGGCCATATTTTGCGTAGCCCACACCACGCCAAAGTACTCCAAACTTGGTGAATCCTATCTCTATAGCTTACTTACATGGAACGAAATCTCTCTGATAATCTGTCGTTAGCTATAATTTATATAATTTCACTGGACGCCCTATATAGAGCACCTGTGAGTGGGTGGGGTGCACACTCAGAAGCTGCTTTTAAAACAACTTCAAATATTTAAAAATGTTAACATTAATGTTAAGATATGTCGTATTAATTGCTCACTGAATTTATGTATTGCATTGTGTGAATTTTCGTCACTCCTGTATTACATATGCGGTTAATGGGGGGGCAAATTCTAGTTTTGAATGTACTCTCCTAGACTGTAGAATGTAGATCAGAGGTTTTATTTTACCCAATGAGAAATACACTTTACATACATAAATAAATAAAAAGGTGATATCTCATTGCCCAGTGAGCACAGACTGAGAATTCAGTTAGATTATGGGAAAGGAAAATGTCGGTGCGCTAAGCTAGTTACAGGCTCAAATAATATAAATGTAAAAATGAGGCCTACTAAACAGGTGTGAGCATGTAGCAAATACAGTGTGATTGGCTGTACAATGTATACAAAAAACAAAAACTGTCTGCGCTTCTCAACCTAATAAAGTTGGCAACAAATATATAAATATAAGTGAGAGGTTTTGGTTATATGAATTGGCCAAAGCATAATTAAGCTCCCCCACCACGTCAAGGCCTCAATAGGGTGAGAACCTACTCTCACCTCCTATCTAGTGGGCACACAAAGCAGTTTATACTGCTACCAAAACCTATTTAATGTATTGGAAGAGGTGCAATTAAACCTCCTCCCAATTAACCCTATAACAGCAAGCTGCAACCAGACAATGAGGAGCCAACAACCGCAAATATGTGCAAGCAGGGAAAGGAAAATATCGGTGCGCAAAGATAATCACAGGCTCAAATAATATAAATGTAAAAATGATGCTTACCAAACAGGTGTGAGCATGCAGCAAATACAGTGTGATTGGCTGTACAATGTATACAAAAAACAAAAACTGTCTGCACTTCTCAACCTAATAAAGTTGGCAACAAGGTTCTCGCCCTATTGAGAGTGTGCCTTGAAGTGGCGGGTGAGCTTAATTATGCTTAGGCCAATTCATATAACCAAAACCTCTCATTTATATTTATATATTTGTTGCCAAATTTATTAGGTTAAGAAGCGCAGAAAGTTTTTGTTTTTTTGTTTTTTGTTTTCAGTTAGATTACGTATCCTAATGTGGCTCATGTTTGGCTGGTACATTGGCATAACACAATATAATTACATGGTACATCAGTGAAGTACACCAGTTCATTTTCCAAAGAACCAGAAGATGCAAAAAAACCTTGTATTTGGGAAAGGAAAAACTTTTATAAATGTCACAAGCTTATCGTTCTTATCAGAAATCCACAAAAAATTACTGTCATTAAACTACACTAAATATTTTTAATTTCACTAGTTTTATTGGGATGGTGAATTAGACTTGTACTTTGATCATATTAATTTAAAACTTTATTTTTAATAATGGCTCTGCAAAATGCTATCATTACCACTTTCTCCAATAAAGACAACCGTTTGGATTTGGTTTAAAAAAAAAAATGAAATCAAATCTTATTATAAAAATAAGTTTTGTTTGGAGCATGTTCATCATACCTGTAAAATGGTGCATGAATACCTATCTGCATGGGATAATCTAGAATTAAATGTTTTGAATCTTTTGAATGCAGTTTAAAAATCATTTGAGGTCCTTCCGTGTGAGCCCTGGAGGAAAATAGCTCTTTTATGAAATACTCTTTCAGTAAAGCTTCCACTAATTGTCCAGAGTAGTGTGATTGCCTTCAGTTTCTCGTTTGCTTCTCTGACAAAGCACTGTACAAGTCCGGATAATGCACATGTTACACATTGTCATTTCCCTTTACTAAGCTACATTGTATCACAAAGATGGACACGAGAGATTTAACGCAGCCAATTGTGCACTTTTTGTAGAAAAAAGTAACTGTTCATTGTGAGCTCATTTTACTCTTTTTTTTTTTCAACTAAATATCTCTTTTTGGGTATTGTGTCGAATTCTTCCAGGCAACTGCTTATTCCATGAAGGCTACTGTTCTGCTAAATGCTCTCAGTTCTCCGTTTGCAATTAAGATTATGTTGCTAAGGAGACTTTGCTTTTATTGCTGGCATTGATTTGTGTTAATACGTTTTGAATACCTCTCCGTATTCTTCCACAGACAAGGCCAAAAGAAAAACTTCCCTGAGTTTGGCCATTTACATTACAAATGGAGCAGTGGTGTAATGAAGCCGATATAAAGTGGGTAGTTGAAAGAGAACTAAAGAAGGGTACTCGAGTGAGTAATGAAGGACTGGGTTTTTACACTTTGTAGGCTACCTCCCCCCAGCTACAGCAAGAGGCTTCAAGCAGCAAGAGGGCGCCTCCCTGTGCTCAGACCACCCACCACAGCCATCTCAGACTCTTAACCCTTCTCACAGTGGAGGAATTGTCCTCTCATCCTGCTCACTTGATATTTAAAGGACAACTGTCAGCAAAATAATAAGATATATTTAACTGAAAGTGTAGACATTTTAAATAGAAATGCTTTAATCAAAAAATACAAATGAAGTAACTTATTAAGCCCTCTGTGTCTCAATAGCTCCTTCAGGAGGCAGACATTTTGTTCAGAATCTTGGGTCACATGAAGGAAGATATGACCCCTCTGACCCAAGATGTCTGCCCCCTGATATAGTTATACCAGCAGAGAGGGCTAAATAAGGAGCATAATGTGTATTTTTTCATTAACACCATCATGACCGGACTGTTTTTGGAATGTTGTGCGTTAATGACCGTGGCTGTTTCTACACTTCTGAGGTGTTTGTGTTTCGCTGTAATTTTCGTCTTTGTCATTTGCTGTACCAACACATATTATTTATTGTTTTTCAGGACAAGAAGGGCTTTCTTTTGATGTGATTATTTTGTTCATATCATTTATTTTATTATTAAGAAAAATAGAAAAATATTGTGATAAAAGCAAATGAAAAAGCCTGCTAAATAGATTCTAATATTGGTCCTGAGTTTAGCCCCTTATTAACAAGACATTTTCACCTTGACTTTCCCTTGGTGACAATGGCTGTTTTGACATTTCTGGGGTGTTTGTGTTTAGTTGTAATTTTTTTCTTACTCACATACAGTACCCACACAAATTATATGTTGTTTTTATCGTCATAAGGAGGACTTTCATTAGATACCATTATGTTCATCATATCTTATAATTTACTACAAGAAAAAACATAAAATATGATGAAAAATTTTAAAAAACCCACTTTTTCTAACTTTGACCTAAAATATAATTTACACAAATAAAATCATTAAAAAAAACCCTGTCTAAATAGTTTCTAAATGTTGTCCCGAGTTCAAAAATATGCATGTTTCCATATTTTTTGGTCTTTTTTTGCGAGTTATGAGGCAAAAACCAAAAATAGTGTTTTTTGTTTTTTTCCTATATTGACCTTTTGACCCCAACCCGAACCCAAAATTTAACCCTAACACTAAATTTAACACCAACTCTAATCCTTATTATATCCCTTAATATTTTTTAATTTTAATTTAATTTTAACCCAATCCCTTATGCTAAAAATTATTTAATTTTAACCCTATAGGCTAATCTATCTATATAACCTGTTTTTAATTAATTAAATATTTATTTTAAATATTTTCCATTGCAATCCTACTTAACTACCACTAGGGGCAGTCAAGTAGCATATTCAGAGCGACGGAAGTGAAGTTACTTTCACTTCCGGAGCTCAGACCGGCAGATGGCTTACCCAATGTTTATGTGATTTTTTTTTTTATAGGGTAATAAATAGAAGCGGTTTCAATACCTTTTTTTCCCCCCAAAATTAGCGATACTGACATTGTAATACCGATATCTGTCATGAATCGCTGAATCACCCCCGCATGTACACATTTTTATAAAGAAGACATCCCAGGGCATTCAACTTGGGGTATTTTGACACTTTTTATGCAGTCATTTGACCACCAATCATTAATAAGATCTGGCGTGGTAATTTTTTTGTGTTTTTTCTCCACACACTTTGTAACTTAGGTATGAATTCTGCAAAGCACTGGCCCCACTAGCAGTCTTTAAAAAAAAATATATATATATCCCTAGAGGACCACCGACATACCTAACATGTCATGGGTCCTCTATGGAATAACTTCTTATTTTTATATAATTTATTAGTATTTTAAGTATAAGGTTAGCACAATAACAAATAAAATATATATATATATTTTAATTATAAAAAAAAAAACTGGGGGGTGGCTGGATGTGCTTGGGGGGACCAGGGGGAGACTTCCAGCACTATATTTAGTCTCTCCCTGCCCCATGATCACTGTGGAGCAGGGAGAGACTATAGCTGTCAAAGCAGGCACCTGCGTTGACAGCTATTAACATCTGGGCGCTGTGATTGGCTGTCGGGGAGGCTTCAGCCCACATGGCTGAAGTGTCTCGTTGTTGAGACACTTAACCATGTAGTTTTTATCTCGATTGCAGTATGCCAGCATGCACACCGCGATCCGATCCTAATGAGAGTCCTGGACTGTCATTGGTCACCAAGGGAGTTTATCCCCATGACGGTCCAGGACCATCAGCGGTCACAAAGAGGTTAAAGCATTTCCATTTTAAATGCCTACACTTGATGCAATTTTTCAGTTGAACAGAACTTACTTTTTTGCAGTTGTCCTTAACGGCTCTTATATAAAATAGCGCATTGAAAGAAGTTAATATATCTTTTTTTTATGGCTTTTAATTGATGACACTAAGTAGAAAACTAGAACAACATTGATGTCAGTTGCACACAAAAATACAGAAAGGATTTCGAAATACAATATAAAGAAATATAGTTTACAAACTATAGGACTATTAAACACAGGCAATCAGAATACAACTAGAAAACCAATCACAGACCAGAAAAATCCCATGTATGATTAAACTAATGGCATCCCCCTTTTGCATAAAATGCACACTTCCTGATATCGTAAAAATATATTGAAGAAAAATCTAAATCAAATCAATATTTGGTGTGACCTCCCTTTGCCTTCCAAAAAGCATAAATTATGAAACACAAGTGCTAGTGATGATCAATTTAATATATAGGTTGAAACACAATCATTAACTGAAACAGAAACAGCTGTGTAGGAGAAATAAAACCGGGTGAGAACAGCCAAAGTGGAGGTTGGTGAAGACAGTTTAATGTCATACACCCTGGCAAGTCGGAGTACAGTAACAGTTAGTTATACTCAGTGGTGTATCTTGGTTTTGTGCTGCCCTAGGCAGACAAATTTTGGGCACCCCCCTACCCACGATGCACACCCACGACATGACCCATAACCCACATTGCACACCAAGGACATGCCCCATCACCCCATTTACATGCCTCCATCACCCCATTACATACACATTGCCAATATTATTTGCCATTAATATTCCCCAGCTAATTTGCCCAATAATATGCCAGTATTATTTGCCATTAATAAGTCACAGCCAATTTCCCCAATAATATGCCAGTGTTATTCTGCCATTTAATATGCCCCAGCCAATTTGCCCAATATTAAGCCAGCATTATTTGCCATTTAATCTGCCCCTGCCAATTTGCCCAATAATATGCCATTGTTATTTGCCATCAATAAGCCCCAGCCAATGTGCTCAATAATATGCCAGTGTTATTTGTCATTTAATATGCCCCTGACAATTTGCCCAATAATATGCCAGTGTTATTTGCCATTTAATATGCCCCTGCTAATTTGCCCAATAATATGCCAGTGTTATTTTCCATTTAATATGCCCCAGCCAATTTGCCCAATGATATGCCAGTGTTATTTGCCATTTAATATGCCCCAGCCAATTTGCCCAATAATATGCCAGTGTTATTTGCCATTTAATAAGCCCCAGCCAATTTGCCCAATAATATGTCAATGTTATTTGCCATATAATATGCCCCAGCCAATTTGCCCAATGATATGCCAGTGTTATTTGCCATTTAATAAGCCCCAGCCAATGTGCCCAAATCTCCCCATCTCCCCAGCACTTACATTTTTCACTGGTGGCTAGTGGCATGCAGCATGTTCTCCTCCATGCTGCCTGTTCGGCTCCCAGGCAGTTGTGCCGACAGATCACGTGACCCGGCGCACGTATGATGTCAGCGCGCCGGTCACGTGACTGTTGGCACTTCCGTGTCACACTGCACGGGGAGCCGAACAGGCAGCACGGAGGTTTCTCTGTGCTGCCTGTTCGGCTCCCTGTGCAGCCTGCCGGCATTTTTTTTTTAAAGGGGCAGATTTTTTTTTTTTTAAATTTCTTAATTTTTTTTTTCAGCACGGGGGGGCGCTGCCACCCCCCAAATTTCCTGACCTAGCGGTAAATACAGCACTGGTTATACTACAACATAAAGGTCTCTACCAGGCGGAAATTTCAATGCAGACTGGGGTTTCCAGATATCCAAGCTCTTTTGAAGAAGCACAAAGAAACAGACACCGTTGAAGACTGTAGATGCTATGGTTGGACAAGAAAACTTAGTGCAGCAGATAAAGGACACATCATGCTTACTTCCTATCACATTCGGAAGATGTCCAGCAGTGCCATAACCTCATAATTGGCAAAAATCAAAGGGACCTTGGTTCACACATTTACTGTCAGGAAAAGTGAAAAAGCCATTCTTCTGATGTGGAAACAAAGCCAAGCACCTTAACTATGCACAAAAACATGGCAATTAGGGTGCAGAAACATTGAATCAGGGCGCTAGACTGATGAGTCCAAATGTGATTTTTGGGAGTGTCTGCAGACAACAGTAAACCATGCTGGAAGATCCTTGCAAGCTTAGGACTGCATTTTGGCAAACATAGCTAGGGATTTGGCCAGAATTAAAGGTCTCCTCAGTTGGCCCTAAATTTACTCTGCAGCATGACAATGACCCCAAACATACAGTTAAAGTCAGTAAGAACTACCCCCAGCATAAAGAAAAACAAAGAGTACTGGAAGTGAAGGTATAGCCTCCACAGAGCCCTGATCTCAACATCATCGAGTCTGTCCGGGATCACATGAAAAGAAAGAAGCAGCTGGGGTTGCTTAAATCCACAAAGGAACTGTGGTTAGTTCTCCAAGATGTCTGGAACAACCTACCTGATGAGTTCTTTAAAAAAAAATTGTGCAAGTATATCCAGAAGAATTGATGTGGTTTTGAAGGAAAAGGATGATCACACCAAATATTGATTTGATGTAGATTCTGTTCACTTTATCAAGTGATAAAAATGAAAAATTAACAAAATTACTTTTTACTACTGATGTCGCGAACATAAAAATTTCAGCAAATGTTCGCGAACGGGCAAACCGGTTTAAATTCGGTTTATAGACTTTCGGCTTATGGAATACATGTAATCCTATTGCTATTCTATAAACCGAACGTTCGGTTTATAGACTTTCGGCATTTGTAATGCATGTAATAGTACTATTAGCTTTCACTACATGGAGACAGAGTCTCCATTCATAAATTTATGAATGGAGACTCTGTCTCCGTGTAGTGAAAGCCAATAGTACTACTATTACATTCTCTGCCAGGATTTTTCCCCTCAATATGCCAGGATTTAGCCCCTAAATATGCCAATTAATATGCCAGGATTTGGCCAATTAATATGCCAGGATTATGCCAATTAATATGCCAGGGTTATGCCAATTAATATGTCAGGGTTATGCCAATTAATGTGCCAGGATTATGCCAATTAATATGTCAGGATTATGCCAATTAATATGTCAGGGTTATGCCAATTAATATGTCAGGCTTATGCCAATTAATGTGCCAGGATTATGACAATTTATATGTCAGGGTTATGCCAATTAATATGTCAGGGTTATGCCAATTCATATGTCAGGGTTATGCCAATTAATATGCCAGAATTATGCCAAGTAATATGTCAGGGTTATGCCAATTAATATACAAGTGTTATGACAATTACTATGCCAAGATTTTGCCAATTAATATGTCAGGGTTATGCCAATTAATATGTCAGGGTTATGCCAATTAATATGCCTGGATTATGCCAATTAATATACCAGGGTTATGCCAATTACTATTCCAGGATTTTGCCAATTAATATGTCAGGATTATGCTAATTAATATGTCAGGGTTATGCCAATTAATATGCCAGGAATTTGCCAATTAATATGTCAGGGTTATACCAATTAATATGCCAGGAATTTGCCAATTAATATGTCAGGATTTTGCCCCTCAGTATGCTCGTTTGCCACCATCCTCCCCCCTTCCCAGGTACTTACCTCCTTGCTGCTCTGTCTGCCTCCCGGTGTTCTGCAGGTTAGTGGCTGTGAGGGAAGCGTTGTGCGCTCCCCTCCAGCCGCGTGGATCAATAAAGTTTGTTAAAATTTTTTTTTGCAAAATTCAATTTATAATTGGAGTACTCGCCATATTCTCTTACTATGTCCAAAACTGCTGGCATCGATGTCAGTGGAGAAGATAGTGTCAAAATCACATCATCTGCATACAGTGCCAGTTTATGTTCCTGTGATCCTATCTTAATATCCTCCACCGTCCTCGATTGCCTTATAGTTGCTGCAAATGATTCTATCGTCAGAGCATATAGCATAAATTTATGAATGGAGACTCTGTCTCCGTGTAGTGAAAGCCAATAGTACTACTATTACATTCTCTGCCAGGATTTTTCCCCTCAATATGCCAGGATTTAGCCCCTAAATATGCCAATTAATATGCCAGGATTTGGCCAATTAATATGCCAGGATTATGCCAATTAATATGCCAGGGTTATGCCAATTAATATGTCAGGGTTATGCCAATTAATGTGCCAGGATTATGCCAATTAATATGTCAGGATTATGCCAATTAATATGTCAGGGTTATGCCAATTAATATGTCAGGATTATGCCAATTAATATGTCAGGGTTATGCCAATTAATATGTCAGGCTTATGCCAATTAATGTGCCAGGATTATGACAATTTATATGTCAGGGTTATGCCAATTAATATGTCAGGGTTATGCCAATTCATATGTCAGGGTTATGCCAATTAATATGCCAGAATTATGCCAAGTAATATGTCAGGGTTATGCCAATTAATATACAAGTGTTATGACAATTACTATGCCAGGATTTTGCCAATTAATATGTCAGGGTTATGCCAATTAATATGTCAGGGTTATGCCAATTAATATGCCAGGATTATGCCAATTAATATACCAGGGTTATGCCAATTACTATGCCAGGATTTTGCCAATTAATATGTCAGGATTATGCTAATTAATATGTCAGGGTTATGCCAATTAATATGCCATTAATTTGCCAATTAATATGTCAGGGTTATACCAATTAATATGCCAGGAATTTGCCAATTAATATGTCAGGATTTTGCCCCTCAGTATGCTCGTTTGCCACCATCCTCCCCCCTTCCCAGGTACTTACCTCCTTGCTGCTCTGTCTGCCTCCCGGTGTTCTGCAGGTTAGTGGCTGTGAGGGAAGCGTTGTGCGCTCCCCTCCAGCCGCGTGGATCAATAAAGTTTGTTAAAAAATTTTTTTGCAAAATTCAATTTATAATTGGAGTACTCGCCATATTCTCTTACTATGTCCAAAACTGCTGGCATCGATGTCAGTGGAGAAGATAGTGTCAAAATCACATCATCTGCATACAGTGCCAGTTTATGTTCCTGTGATCCTATCTTAATATCCTCCACCGTCCTCGATTGCCTTATAGTTGCTGCAAATGATTCTATCGTCAGAGCATATAGCATCGGGGACAGGGGACACCCCTGTCTAGTGCCATTTTGGATCTTAAATGGTTCGGACATTACAGAGGGGCCCATAACATAAGCCTGGGGATGGCAGTACAGAGCCATAACAGAGTGTTTATAGGAGCCCTGCAGGTCAAATATCTCCTTCAGGAAGGACCAACTCACCCGATCAAAGGCCTTTTCAGCATCCAAAGGCAGATGGTAATTTCCTACAGTTAATGTCTGCGATCAGGTTAATCAGTCTGCGTGTATTATCTTCCGTAGTTCTTTCGTAGATGAATCCCGTCTGGTCCGGGAGCACCAATCTTGGAAGTATTGGGCCCAGACGGGACGAGAGCACCTTCGAATAGATTTTAATGTAATTATTAATTAGGAAAATTGGTCTATAGTTACTTAAAAATGGCGGATCTTTCCCATCCTTTGGTATCGGGATAATAGCGGCCTGCAGCATCTCTGGTGGAAAGGGGTTACCCTCTTTAATATAATTAAACACCCTGAGGAGTATCGGGGAAATCCACGGGTCCAGGAGTTGGTAAAATAGAGCAGAGTATCCATCTGGGCCCGGAGATTTCCAAGATTTAAGGCTCTGCACTGCGTCCCTCACCTCTGCCAGGTTGAAACGTAAATTCAAGCTTTGGGTCTCTGCTTCTGAAATTTTCGGGAGATCTAGTTTTTGAAGGAAAGCTTTTATCTGAGATGATGTTTTGGGGGCATCATCTAGATTATACAGTGAGCTGTTATAATCCCTAAATTCAGTACTTATTTGATCCGGATCTATATACGTTTCCGATTTTACTTTTAATTTAGCTATTCTCCTCTGTTTTTGTTGGTTATTTACTTTTTTTGTCAAATTCTTATTAGCTTTATTATTTGAATAATACCATTTTTGGTTATTATAAAAGATTGCTCTATTATAGTTTGAGTACATCTTTCCTTTAATTTCCTGCTGAATGAGGGACACTTGTTTCGCCAACCCTTCTGTTGGGAAAATTTTATTTAAAGTGGCCTTTTGGGCTAGCTCAATATGTAAATCCGCTAAGATTTTTCCTCTCTGTTTCTTCCAGTGGGCGTCTGAGCTAATCAAATAGCCTCTAATTACACACTTAAGTGAACACCATAAAATGATCGTCGAGATGGTGTTATCATTGTTTATTTCTAAAAATCGTTCAACCTGAGACTGAAGACCTTTAATCTGATCATCAGTTCTCAGGTTGAATTCATTCATTCTCCAACCTTTCTTCCCAGGCTGTCCGACTGAGTTGTCCACCTCCACAAACACTGGCGCATGATCTGACCACACAATATCGCCTATAGTGGATGAGCGGCATCTCCCCAGATATGTCCCTTTAACCAAGACTACATCGATTCGTCCCAGAATCCACTTTAAAGTCAATAACCCTGATCCAGGGTCGTACACCAAGTTTTTTTTTTACTTGTTACACAAGATTTTTTTACCTTCCTTTGGATCATTTGGCTTGGACTTTAAAAATGAAATTAAAGAAAATTTTAAAACCTTTTCTTGTGTGGTGTGTTTATTAACACTTGCATTATCTCACATAGTCATTAGCCTTGATCCAGGGTTGTACACCGATCGCTGTATTTCAGGGTCAGGAAGGAATTTTTTACTTGTCACTCAGGTTTTTCGCCTTCCTCTGGATCATTTGGCTTAGGTACACAATAAAAATACAATAAAAATAATTTTAAAATGTCCAATCGTTGTTGTCTCATCTCTTGCGTGGTGTATTCATTTTACTCTTGCATCATTGGGACCATGGCTGATAGCTGAAATGCCCGGTTGTATTACCAAATGCTGTTTATTCTTGGTCAGGAAGGATTTTATTTTAATTATCACTTATTTTGCTTCAGAGAAAAAATATAAAACTCTCTCTTCCTTTGTTAAAACCAAAGATGAAGAAAGACATGCCCGAAGATTCAGATCAAGATGTCCGCCTCCTAAGGGAGCAAAGAGGGCTCAATAAAGTGATTTATCTGTTTCCTTTCATTAAAGCGTTCTTATTTAAAACATATAATTTTGACGCAATTCTTCTTTTAAACATAGGTATATATTACCCCAACAGTTGTCCTTAATCCCTTAGTGACCAAGGCTGTTTTTTCACTTCTGTGGTTTTTGTGTTTATCTGTAATTTTCATCTTTCGTTTAATGTACCCACACATTTTATAAAATTGTTTTTATCACCATAACAAGGGCTTTATAAAGATACCATTATTATTATGTCATATTATAATCAACAATATCAAAAAAATCATAAAATATAATGAAAAATCTTTAATACAATTGTAAACTTTAAAAATGATGACATCTAAATAGTTTCTAATAATAATAATAATATTTGCCCTGAGTTTAGAAATATGCCGTGTTTACACCCTTTTCTGTTGATTTTTGAAGGGTAATAAGCTAAAGTAGCATTTTCCCCCCAACAATTTTCCTCTACAGTAACCTTTTGACCCCAAACCCAATAACTCAATCCTAACTCTAAACCTCAAGGTCAGTCTGGGATACCAGGTAGGCCGCCTGCCCTGAAGCCGCTGCGTGAAGTAACCGCATTAAGCATTGCGGCAGCCGTTTCATGAATTCAGCTGTGGGACCTATACAAAATGACTTTATATATGACATTTATTATATCCTGTATGACATGATGTGAACCTTCTTTTTTTCATTGTATTACACACATAGTTTGTCTAAGTTATACACATACTGCATTTGCTGACAAGAAAAACTCAAAATCATTGTGGTGAAACACTAGTATCTATTTTATTTTTATTCTACTATTAATTTATTGTTATTACAAGTTATAAATCACAGATCAATAATGGATTCCAACCTTTTGCACATCATTACCCAATGGCAGTTCAGCAGGACTACTTTTTGTTACAAATTTGCCTCTTTGATATTTTTAGCAATTTTGGGGTCATAAGTTTCTTCACTGGGGGACCCGACGATTCATATTTTTTCCTTTTGGCAAAGCAAGTTGTTACATGCCTGCTTCTTTCTTCTGCCTTTGAATGAGGAGAGACTGATGGAAAGCTTTTGGATTCCTCCAAAGGATTTGACATTTCCTCTATTATTTTTAATAACAGCCGAGCGGTGGAGCTGGTAGCACCATTTGGCTGCACGTTTGATGGCTTCTCTTCCATTTTTCTTTTTAAAGGTGCCCTACACACAGTGCCTTGACTGCTAGAATTTTGGCTGGAACCAGCACCTCCATATGTGTCTTTTAAAGGGCGAAATGGAAAATCCGAAAGCCTACAGGATCGTATGCCTGAAGTGTTCCAGCGAAAGTGTGACCGGCTTGCAAATAAGTGAGATGTTGTCCAATCATCTTCTGGACGAGGAGCACTGGAAATTTTTGAAACTGGTGCATCTTTATCAGATTTACGAGCAAAGACATCTCTAGCAGGGATCCTGCTGTCATAATTATTCTGAGAGATAGCATCTATGACCTCTTTGACAAATGAAACCGGCATTCTTGCTGAAATCTGGATAGTTGATGGCTCTTCTTCCAGCGGAACTGAGGCTGTCTATGACATCACTGATTGCTTACTTGGAATCATTTAAAGGTATAGCATAGTTGCCAACATCGGCTATGTTTCCAGGGACACATATTTGTTCCTCATGCTGCAGAAAGACCATGCAAACCATGCAGTATGTAGGATGGATATATGCACAGAGAGAACCATGATTAATTAATTGGAATAAGAGAGTTCCTATGAGAGTAGCCGCTGGCATGTAATGTTGCGCTTAGGAGCGCAACGCTACATGAAAACTGAGGACGTATATATATATATCCTCAAGGACCATGCTTTTCAGGACGTACATATACGTCCATATGCATTAAGGGGTTAGAGAGTCCATACCATCGTGGAATGCCCTGCTTTTAAAGCATAAGGGTCTCTGAGTATGTTTTCTTGGGGATTATCATGTAATAGATGAGGAATGAAAACAAGGTCAAGAAGGAGACATATTGCATAGGAAGGGTGTTTGGAAAAATACAAGACTATTAAAGAATGTGATGAATAATATCTAATAAATAGGAGGAGATAATAAGGGAACACACATATGCCCCCTCATAATTGCCATTCTGATCCCTAGTCCTGCCATTCTGATCCCTAGTCCTGCCATTCTGATCCGTAGACCTGCCATTCTGATCCCCAGATCTGCCATTCTAATCCCCAGACCTGCCATTCTGATCCCCAGACTTTCCAATCTGATGCCCAGATTTGCCCCTCAGCCATTTTCCCCAATTTACCTGAGCTTGCGGTTTCTCTCTCCTTCCATGCACAGATTCCGCATGCAGGAAATGGATGTGATGTCACTTCCTGTGCACTGGATCTGATAGCCTGCAGGGAGAGAGAGTATGAGAGATCACTGAGCTGCTACCTCCAGGAAACATACTCAACTAGCGGCATTCAAAGGGCCAGCGACCTGCTTTACACATCAATCAGGTGAGTTAGGCAACCGCGAGGCCCCTCAAGTGCAAGGCCTTAGGTCGCTTCCTAACTTGCCTGATTAGACTCTGACAGTTAACAATGCATAGAGAAACTAAGCAGATGTCTTGTATCATTCTATACAGAAATAATTACATTAAATGACAACTGTAGTGAAAAATTATGTTTTGTTTAATTGAAAGATCGCTTGCAGTGTCGGCATTTCAAATAGATATGCTTTAATGAAAGAATCCAAATAAATAACCTTATTGAGCACTCTTTGCTCCAATTAGCTCTACGAGGAGGCAAACATGTTGTTTAGAATCTTGGGTCAGATCATCCTTCATCTGAACCAAGGTGAGAGAATATCTGACCCAAGATTCTAACCAACATGTCTAACCACTGAGAGAACTATTTTGAGCAAAGAGGGCTAAATAAGAATCTTTCTTTTATTCTTTTATTAAAACATTTCTATTTCAATATGTAACATGTGAGTTTTTTTATGATATTTGTACTAGGAGCAGGATAGAAAACACTGCAGATTTTTCATTAAATTTGTATTAAACACAAAAGAAATGGCATGGAATTATAAAGGAAACAAATAATTACTGCCTGATTTAAGTAAGCATTGGTTCAAACATGTACCTAAAGTAAAATTAAATTAATGAAATTACTAATATTAATGTGACGTTAATGTATTTAAATAGTTTTTGCACTTCAATCTAGGTGATAACACATCAATTTAGAACGGTTTTACAACATAAAGCTGTGAATATAAACATTTAATGTTAACCATGCCCTGCCACACCCTGCCCTGCCCATATCCCTATATGGGCATAGATGGTCAATGGGCGTGGCACTGCATCATAATGGCTACAGTGTATATATATGAGAAGCTTGTGCAACAGAGTCTTAATGTGGCTGTGAAGCTATTAGGTTGCAAGGCTCATGTATAAAAGGTATCTGGACCTTGGAAACTGATGGTTTCATGATTTTCCCCAAGTGTCCCAGGACGTCAAAGACTCATCAACAGGATAATCTCGTGGTTGAGGAACAAGACGGAAGGATATTCTTGTGGCTGAGGAACAAAATGGAAGAATAATATCGTGCCTGAGGAACAAGATGGAAGGATAATCTTGTGGCTGAGGAACAAGATGGAAGAATGCTACAATCATCGCAGGATCTATGCAATTGTATAGTATCGTAAGTTTTATTTTTATAATACGGTCTATACTATACAATTGCATGAGCCTGTCATGGACTGCATTTCCCAGAATCCTTTTTAAAGTAAATAGCCCTGATCCAGGGTCGTATAGCCGATCACTGTTTTTTCTGGATCAGGAAGGTTTTTTTTTACTTGTTACACAAGTTTTTTTTTACCTTTCTTTGGATCATTTGGCTTTTACTTTAAAAATGAAATTAAAGAAAACTTTTAAACCTTTTCTTGTGTGGTGTGTTTATTAACACTTGCATTATCTCACATAGCCATTAGCCTCGATCCAGGGTTGTACACCGATCGCTGTATTTCAGGGTCAGGAAGGAATTTTTTACTTGTCACTCAGGTTTTTCGCCTTCCTCTGGATCATTTGGCTTAGGTACACAATAAAAATACATTAAAAATAATTTTAAAATGTCCAATCGTTATTGTCTCATCTCTTGCGTGGTGTATTCATTTTACTCTTGCATCATTGGGACCATGGCTGATAGCTGAAATGCCCGGTTGTATTACCAAATGCTGTTTATTCTTGGTCAGGAAGGATTTTATTTTAATTATCACTTATTTTGCTTCAGAGAAAAAATATAAAACTCTCTCTTCCTTTGTTAAAACCAAAGATGAAGAAAGACATGCCCGAAGATTCAGATCAAGATGTCCGTCTCCTAAGGGAGCAAAGAGGGCTCAATAAAGTGATTTATCTGTTTCCTTTCATTAAAGCGTTCTTATTTAAAACATATAATTTTGACGCAATTCTTCTTTTAAACATAGGTATATATTACCCCAACAGTTGTCCTTAATCCCTTTGTGACCAAGGCTGTTTTTTCACTTCTGTGGTTTTTGTGTTTATCTGTAATTTTCATCTTTCGTTTAATGTACCCACACATTTTATAAAATTGTTTTTATCACCATAACAAGGGCTTTATAAAGATACCATTATTATTATGTCATATTATAATCAACAATATCAAAAAAAATCATAAAATATAATGAAAAATCTTTAATACAATTGTAAACTTTAAAAATGATGACATCTAAATAGTTTCTAATAATAATAATATTTGCCCTGAGTTTAGAAATATGCCGTGTTTACACCCTTTTCTGTTGATTTTTGAAGGGTAATAAGCTAAAGTAGCATTTTCCCCCCAACAATTTTCCTCTACAGTAACCTTTTGACCCCAAACCCAATAACTCAATCCTAACTCTAACCCTCAAGGTCAGTCTGGGATACCAGGTAGGCCGCCTGCCCTGAAGCCGCTGTGTGAAGTAACCGCATTAAGCATTGCGGCAGCCGTTTCATGAATTCAGCTGTGGGACCTATACAAAATGACTTTATATATGACATTTATTATATCCTGTATGACATGATGTGAACCTTCTTTTTTTCATTGTATTACACACATAGTTTGTCTAAGTTATACACATACTGCATTTGCTGACAAGAAAAACTCAAAATCATTGTGGTGAAACACTAGTATCTATTTTATTTTTATTCTACTATTAATTTATTGTTATTACAAGTTATAAATCACAGATCAATAATGGATTCCAACCTTTTTGCACATCATTACCCAATGGCAGTTCAGCAGGACTACTTTTTGTTACAAATTTGCCTCTTTGATATTTTTAGCAATTTTGGGGTCATACGTTTCTTCACTGGGGGACCCGACGATTCATATTTTTTCCTTTTGGCAAAGCAAGTTGTTACATGCCTGCTTCTTTCTTCTGCCTTTGAATGAGGAGAGACTGATGGAAAGCTTTTGGATTCCTCCAAAGGATTTGACATTTCTTCTATTATTTTTAATAACAGCCGAGCGGTGGAGCTGGTAGCACCATTTGGCTGCACGTTTGATGGCTTCTCTTCCATTTTTCTTTTTAAAGGTGCCTTACACACAGTGCCTTGACTGCTAGAATTTTGGCTGGAACCAGCACCTCCATATGTGTCTTTTAAAGGGCGAAATGGAAAATCCGAAAGCCTACAGGATCGTATGCCAAAAGTGTTCCAGCAAAACTGTGACCGGCTTGCAAATAAGTGAGATGTTGTCCAATCATCTTCTGGACGAGGAGCACTGGAAATTTTTGAAACTGGTGCATCTTTATCAGATTTACGAGCAAAGACATCTCTAGCAGGGATCCTGCTGTCATAATTATTCTGAGAGATAGCATCTATGACCTCTTTGACAAATGAAACCGGCATTCTTGCTGAAATCTGGATAGTTGATGGCTCTTCTTCCAGCGGAACTGAGGCTGTCTATGACATCACTGATTGCCTACTTGGAATCATTTAAAGGTATAGCATAGTTGCCAACATCGGCTATGTTTCCAGGGACACATATTTGTTCCTCATGCTGCAGAAAGACCATGCAAACCATGCAGTATGTAGGATGGATATATGCACAGAGAGAACCATGATTAATTAATTGGAATAAGAGAGTTCCTATGAGAGTAGCCGCTGGCATGTAATGTTGCGCTTAGGAGCGCAACGCTACATGAAAACTGAGGACGTATATATATATCCTCAAGGACCATGCTTTTCAGGACGTACATATACGTCCATATGCATTAAGGGGTTAGAGAGTCCATACCATCGTGGAATGCCCTGCTTTTAAAGCATAAGGGTCTCTGAGTATGTTTTCTTGGGGATTATCATGTAATAGATGAGGAATGAAAACAAGGTCAAGAAGGAGACATATTGCATAGGAAGGGTGTTTGGAAAAATACAAGACTATTAAAGAATGTGGTGAATAATATCTAATAAATAGGAGGAGATAATAAGGGAACACACATATGCCCCCTCATAATTGCCATTCTGATCCCTAGTCCTGCCATTCTGATCCCTAGTCCTGCCATTCTGATCCGTAGACCTGCCATTCTGATCCCCAGATCTGCCATTCTAATCCCCAGACCTGCCATTCTGATCCCCAGACTTTCCAATCTGATGCCCAGATTTGCCCCTCAGCCATTTTCCCCAACTTACCTGAGCTTGCGGTTTCTCTCTCCTTCCATGCACAGATTCCGCATGCAGGAAATGGATGTGATGTCACTTCCTGTGCACTGGATCTGATAGCCTGCAGGGAGAGAGAGTATGAGAGATCACTGAGCTGCTACCTCCAGGAAACATACTCAACTAGCGGCATTCAAAGGGCCAGCGACCTGCTTTACACATCAATCAGGTGAGTTAGGCAACCGCGAGGCCCCTCAAGTGCAAGGCCTTAGGTCGCTTCCTAACTTGCCTGATTAGACTCTGACAGTTAACAATGCATAGAGAAACTAAGCAGATGTCTTGTATCATTCTATACAGAAATAATTACATTAAATGACAACTGTAGTGAAAAATTATGTTTTGTTTAATTGAAAGATCGCTTGCAGTGTCGGCATTTCAAATAGATATGCTTTAATGAAAGAATCCAAATAAATAACCTTATTGAGCACTCTTTGCTCCAATTAGCTCTACGAGGAGGCAAACATGTTGTTTAGAATCTTGGGTCAGATCATCCTTCATCTGAACCAAGGTGAGAGAATATCTGACCCAAGATTCTAACCAACATGTCTAACCACTGAGAGAACTATTTTGAGCAAAGAGGGCTAAATAAGAATCTTTCTTTTATTCTTTTATTAAAACATTTCTATTTCAATATGTAACATGTGAGTTTTTTTATGATATTTGTACTAGGAGCAGGATAGAAAACACTGCAGATTTTTCATTAAATTTGTATTAAACACAAAAGAAATGGCATGGAATTATAAAGGAAACAAATAATTACTGCCTGATTTAAGTAAGCATTGGTTCAAACATGTACCTAAAGTAAAATTAAATTAATGAAATTACTAATATTAATGTGACGTTAATGTATTTAAATAGTTTTTGCACTTCAATCTAGGTGATAACACATCAATTTAGAACGGTTTTACAACATAAAGTTGTGAATATAAACATTTAATGTTAACCATGCCCTGCCACACCCTGCCCTGCCCATATCCTTATATGGGCATAGATGGTCAATGGGCGTGGCACTGCATCATAATGGCTACAGTGTATATATATGAGAAGCTTGTGCAACAGAGTCTTAATGTGGCTGTGAAGCTATTAGGTTGCAAGGCTCATGTATAAAAGGTATCTGGACCTTGGAAACTGATGGTTTCATGATTTTCCCCAAGTGTCCCAGGACGTCAAAGACTCATCAACAGGATAATCTCGTGGTTGAGGAACAAGACGGAAGGATATTCTTGTGGCTGAGGAACAAAATGGAAGGATAATATCGTGCCTGAGGAACAAGATGGAAGGATAATCTTGTGGCTGAGGAACAAGATGGAAGAATGCTACAATCATCGCAGGATCTATGCAATTGTATAGTATCGTAAGTTTTATTTTTATAATACGGTCTATACTATACAATTGCATGAGCCTGTCATGGACTGCATTTCCCAGAATCCTTTTTAAACTAAATAGCCCTGATCCAGGGTCGTATAGCCGATCACTGTTTTTTCTGGGTCAGGAAGGTTTTATTTTACTTGTTACACAAGTTTTTTTTTACCTTCCTTTGGATCATTTGGCTTTTACTTTAAAAATGAAATTAAAGAAAACTTTTAAACCTTTTCTTGTGTGGTGTGTTTATTAACAGTTGCATTATCTCACATAGTCATTAGCCTCGATCCAGGGTTGTACACCGATCGCTGTATTTCAGGGTTAGGAAGGAATTTTTTACTTGTCACTCAGGTTTTTCGCCTTCCTCTGGATCATTTGGCTTAGGTACACAATAAAAATACAATAAAAATAATTTTAAAATGTCCAATCGTTGTTGTCTCATCTCTTGCGTGGTGTATTCATTTTACTCTTACATCATTGGGACCATGGCTGATAGCTGAAATGCCCGGTTGTATTACCAAATGCTGTTTATTCTTGGTCAGGAAGGATTTTATTTTAATTATCACTTTTTTTGCTTCAGAGAAAAAATATAAAACTCTCTCTTCCTTTGTTAAAACCAAAGATGAAGAAAGACATGCCCGAAGATTCAGATCAAGATGTCCGCCTCCTAAGGGAGCAAAGAGGGCTCAATAAAGTGATTTATCTGTTTCCTTTCATTAAAGCGTTCTTATTTAAAACATATAATTTTGACGCAATTCTTCATTTAAACATAGGTATATATTACCCCAACAGTTGTCCTTAATCCCTTAGTGACCAAGGCTGTTTTTTCACTTCTGTGGTTTTTGTGTTTATCTGTAATTTTCATCTTTCGTTTAATGTACCCACACATTTTATAAAATTGTTTTTTATCACCATAACAAGGGCTTTATAAAGATACCATTATTATTATGTCATATTATAATCAACAATATCAAAAAAATCATAAAATATAATGAAAAATCTTTAATACAATTGTAAACTTTAAAAATGATGACATCTAAATAGTTTCTAATAATAATAATATTTGCCCTGAGTTTAGAAATATGCCGTGTTTACACCCTTTTCTGTTGATTTTTGAAGGGTAATAAGCTAAAGTAGCATTTTCCCCCCAACAATTTTCCTCTACAGTAACCTTTTGACCCCAAACCCAATAACTCAATCCTAACTCTAACCCTCAAGGTCAGTCTGGGATACCAGGTAGGCCGCCTGCCCTGAAGCCGCTGTGTGAAGTAACCGCATTAAGCATTGCGGCAGCCGTTTCATGAATTCAGCTGTGGGACCTATACAAAATGACTTTATATATGACATTTATTATATCCTGTATGACATGATGTGAACCTTCTTTTTTTCATTGTATTACACACATAGTTTGTCTAAGTTATACACATACTGCATTTGCTGACAAGAAAAACTCAAAATCATTGTGGTGAAACACTAGTATCTATTTTATTTTTATTCTACTATTAATTTATTGTTATTACAAGTTATAAATCACAGATCAATAATGGATTCCAACCTTTTGCACATCATTACCCAATGGCAGTTCAGCAGGACTACTTTTTGTTACAAATTTGCCTCTTTGATATTTTTAGCAATTTTGGGGTCATAAGTTTCTTCACTGGGGGACCCGACGATTCATATTTTTTCCTTTTGGCAAAGCAAGTTGTTACATGCCTGCTTCTTTCTTCTGCCTTTGAATGAGGAGAGACTGATGGAAAGCTTTTGGATTCCTCCAAAGGATTTGACATTTCCTCTATTATTTTTAATAACAGCCGAGCGGTGGAGCTGGTAGCACCATTTGGCTGCACGTTTGATGGCTTCTCTTCCATTTTTCTTTTTAAAGGTGCCCTACACACAGTGCCTTGACTGCTAGAATTTTGGCTGGAACCAGCACCTCCATATGTGTCTTTTAAAGGGCGAAATGGAAAATCCGAAAGCCTACAGGATCGTATGCCTGAAGTGTTCCAGCGAAAGTGTGACCGGCTTGCAAATAAGTGAGATGTTGTCCAATCATCTTCTGGACGAGGAGCACTGGAAATTTTTGAAACTGGTGCATCTTTATCAGATTTACGAGCAAAGACATCTCTAGCAGGGATCCTGCTGTCATAATTATTCTGAGAGATAGCATCTATGACCTCTTTGACAAATGAAACCGGCATTCTTGCTGAAATCTGGATAGTTGATGGCTCTTCTTCCAGCGGAACTGAGGCTGTCTATGACATCACTGATTGCTTACTTGGAATCATTTAAAGGTATAGCATAGTTGCCAACATCGGCTATGTTTCCAGGGACACATATTTGTTCCTCATGCTGCAGAAAGACCATGCAAACCATGCAGTATGTAGGATGGATATATGCACAGAGAGAACCATGATTAATTAATTGGAATAAGAGAGTTCCTATGAGAGTAGCCGCTGGCATGTAATGTTGCGCTTAGGAGCGCAACGCTACATGAAAACTGAGGACGTATATATATATATCCTCAAGGACCATGCTTTTCAGGACGTACATATACGTCCATATGCATTAAGGGGTTAGAGAGTCCATACCATCGTGGAATGCCCTGCTTTTAAAGCATAAGGGTCTCTGAGTATGTTTTCTTGGGGATTATCATGTAATAGATGAGGAATGAAAACAAGGTCAAGAAGGAGACATATTGCATAGGAAGGGTGTTTGGAAAAATACAAGACTATTAAAGAATGTGGTGAATAATATCTAATAAATAGGAGGAGATAATAAGGGAACACACATATGCCCCCTCATAATTGCCATTCTGATCCCTAGTCCTGCCATTCTGATCCCTAGTCCTGCCATTCTGATCCGTAGACCTGCCATTCTGATCCCCAGATCTGCCATTCTAATCCCCAGACCTGCCATTCTGATCCCCAGACTTTCCAATCTGATGCCCAGATTTGCCCCTCAGCCATTTTCCCCAACTTACCTGAGCTTGCGGTTTCTCTCTCCTTCCATGCACAGATTCCGCATGCAGGAAATGGATGTGATGTCACTTCCTGTGCACTGGATCTGATAGCCTGCAGGGAGAGAGAGTATGAGAGATCACTGAGCTGCTACCTCCAGGAAACATACTCAACTAGCGGCATTCAAAGGGCCAGCGACCTGCTTTACACATCAATCAGGTGAGTTAGGCAACCGCGAGGCCCCTCAAGTGCAAGGCCTTAGGTCGCTTCCTAACTTGCCTGATTAGACTCTGACAGTTAACAATGCATAGAGAAACTAAGCAGATGTCTTGTATCATTCTATACAGAAATAATTACATTAAATGACAACTGTAGTGAAAAATTATGTTTTGTTTAATTGAAAGATCGCTTGCAGTGTCGGCATTTCAAATAGATATGCTTTAATGAAAGAATCCAAATAAATAACCTTATTGAGCACTCTTTGCTCCAATTAGCTCTACGAGGAGGCAAACATGTTGTTTAGAATCTTGGGTCAGATCATCCTTCATCTGAACCAAGGTGAGAGAATATCTGACCCAAGATTCTAACCAACATGTCTAACCACTGAGAGAACTATTTTGAGCAAAGAGGGCTAAATAAGAATCTTTCTTTTATTCTTTTATTAAAACATTTCTATTTCAATATGTAACATGTGAGTTTTTTTATGATATTTGTACTAGGAGCAGGATAGAAAACACTGCAGATTTTTCATTAAATTTGTATTAAACACAAAAGATATGGCATGGAATTATAAAGGAAACAAATAATTACTGCCTGATTTAAGTAAGCATTGGTTCAAACATGTACCTAAAGTAAAATTAAATTAATGAAATTACTAATATTAATGTGACGTTAATGTATTTAAATAGTTTTTGCACTTCAATCTAGGTGATAACACATCAATTTAGAACGGTTTTACAACATAAAGCTGTGAATATAAACATTTAATGTTAACCATGCCCTGCCACACCCTGCCCTGCCCATATCCCTATATGGGCATAGATGGTCAATGGGCGTGGCACTGCATCATAATGGCTACAGTGTATATATATGAGAAGCTTGTGCAACAGAGTCTTAATGTGGCTGTGAAGCTATTAGGTTGCAAGGCTCATGTATAAAAGGTATCTGGACCTTGGAAACTGATGGTTTCATGAGTTTCCCCAAGTGTCCCAGGACGTCAAAGACTCATCAACAGGATAATCTCGTGGTTGAGGAACAAGACGGAAGGATATTCTTGTGGCTGAGGAACAAAATGGAAGGATAATATCGTGCCTGAGGAACAAGATGGAAGGATAATCTTGTGGCTGAGGAACAAGATGGAAGAATGCTACAATCATCGCAGGATCTATGCAATTGTATAGTATCGTAAGTTTTATTTTTATAATACGGTCTATACTATACAATTGCATGAGCCTGTCATGGACTGCATTTCCCAGAATCCTTTTTAAAGTAAATAGCCCTGATCCAGGGTCGTATAGCCGATCACTGTTTTTTCTGGGTCAGGAAGGTTTTTTTTTACTTGTTACACAAGTTTTTTTTTTACCTTCCTTTGGATCATTTGGCTTTTACTTTAAAAATGAAATTAAAGAAAACTTTTAAACCTTTTCTTGTGTGGTGTGTTTATTAACACTTGCATTATCTCACATAGTCATTAGCCTCGATCCAGGGTTGTACACCGATCGCTGTATTTCAGGGTCAGGAAGGAATTTTTTACTTGTCACTCAGGTTTTTCGCCTTCCTCTGGATCATTTGGCTTAGGTACACAATAAAAATACAATAAAAATAATTTTAAAATGTCCAATCGTTGTTGTCTCATCTCTTGCGTGGTGTATTCATTTTACTCTTGCATCATTGGGACCATGGCTGATAGCTGAAATGCCCGGTTGTATTACCAAATGCTGTTTATTCTTGGTCAGGAAGGATTTTATTTTAATTATCACTTATTTTGCTTCAGAGAAAAAATATAAAACTCTCTCTTCCTTTGTTAAAACCAAAGATGAAGAAAGACATGCCCGAAGATTCAGATCAAGATGTCCGCCTCCTAAGGGAGCAAAGAGGGCTCAATAAAGTGATTTATCTGTTTCCTTTCATTAAAGCGTTCTTATTTAAAACATATAATTTTGACGCAATTCTTCTTTTAAACATAGGTATATATTACCCCAACAGTTGTCCTTAATCCCTTAGTGACCAAGGCTGTTTTTTCACTTCTGTGGTTTTTGTGTTTATCTGTAATTTTCATCTTTCGTTTAATGTACCCACACATTTTATAAAATTGTTTTTATCACCATAACAAGGGCTTTATAAAGATACCATTATTATTATGTCATATTATAATCAACAATATCAAAAAAATCATAAAATATAATGAAAATTCTTTAATACAATTGTAAACTTTAAAAATGATGACATCTAAATAGTTTCTAATAATAATAATAATATTTGCCCTGAGTTTAGAAATATGCCGTGTTTACACCCTTTTCTGTTGATTTTTGAAGGGTAATAAGCTAAAGTAGCATTTTCCCCCCAACAATTTTCCTCTACAGTAACCTTTTGACCCCAAACCCAATAACTCAATCCTAACTCTAACCCTCAAGGTCAGTCTGGGATACCAGGTAGGCCGCCTGCCCTGAAGCCGCTGCGTGAAGTAACCGCATTAAGCATTGCGGCAGCCGTTTCATGAATTCAGCTGTGGGACCTATACAAAATGACTTTATATATGACATTTATTATATCCTGTATGACATGATGTGAACCTTCTTTTTTTCATTGTATTACACACATAGTTTGTCTAAGTTATACACATACTGCATTTGCTGACAAGAAAAACTCAAAATCATTGTGGTGAAACACTAGTATCTATTTTATTTTTATTCTACTATTAATTTATTGTTATTACAAGTTATAAATCACAGATCAATAATGGATTCCAACCTTTTGCACATCATTACCCAATGGCAGTTCAGCAGGACTACTTTTTGTTACAAATTTGCCTCTTTGATATTTTTAGCAATTTTGGGGTCATAAGTTTCTTCACTGGGGGACCCGACGATTCATATTTTTTCCTTTTGGCAAAGCAAGTTGTTACATGCCTGCTTCTTTCTTCTGCCTTTGAATGAGGAGAGACTGATGGAAAGCTTTTGGATTCCTCCAAAGGATTTGACATTTCCTCTATTATTTTTAATAACAGCCGAGCGGTGGAGCTGGTAGCACCATTTGGCTGCACGTTTGATGGCTTCTCTTCCATTTTTCTTTTTAAAGGTGCCTTACACACAGTGCCTTGACTGCTAGAATTTTGGCTGGAACCAGCACCTCCATATGTGTCTTTTAAAGGGCGAAATGGAAAATCCGAAAGCCTACAGGATCGTATGCCTGAAGTGTTCCAGCGAAACTGTGATCGGCTTGCAAATAAGTGAGATGTTGTCCAATCATCTTCTGGACGAGGAGCACTGGAAATTTTTGAAACTGGTGCATCTTTATCAGATTTACGAGCAAAGACATCTCTAGCACGGATCCTGCTGTCATAATTATTCTGAGAGATAGCATCTATGACCTCTTTGACAAATGAAACCGGCATTCTTGCTGAAATCTGGATAGTTGATGGCTCTTCTTCCAGCGGAACTGAGGCTGTCTATGACATCACTGATTGCTTAATTGGAATCATTTAAAGGTATAGCATAGTTGCCAACATCGGCTATGTTTCCAGGGACACATATTTGTTCCTCATGCTGCAGAAAGACCATGCAAACCATGCAGTATGTAGTATGGATATATGCACAGAGAGAACCATGATTAATTAATTGGAATAAGAGAGTTCCTATGAGAGTAGCCGCTGGCATGTAACGTTGCGCTTAGGAGCGCAACGCTACATGAAAACTGAGGACGTATATATATATCCTCAAGGACCATGCTTTTCAGGACGTACATATACGTCCATATGCATTAAGGGGTTAGAGAGTCCATACCATCGTGGAATGCCCTGCTTTTAAAGCATAAGGGTCTCTGAGTATGTTTTCTTGGGGATTATCATGTAATAGATGAGGAATGAAAACAAGGTCAAGAAGGAGACATATTGCATAGGAAGGGTGTTTGGAAAAATACAAGACTATTAAAGTATGTGGTGAATAATATCTAATAAATAGGAGGAGATAATAAGGGAACACACATATGCCCCCTCATAATTGCCATTCTGATCCCTAGTCCTGCCATTCTGATCCCTAGTCCTGCCATTCTGATCCGTAGACCTGCCATTCTGATCCCCAGATCTGCCATTCTAATCCCCAGACCTGCCATTCTGATCCCCAGACTTTCCAATCTGATGCCCAGATTTGCCCCTCAGCCATTTTCCCCAACTTACCTGAGCTTGCGGTTTCTCTCTCCTTCCATGCACAGATTCCGCATGCAGGAAATGGATGTGATGTCACTTCCTGTGCACTGGATCTGATAGCCTGCAGGGAGAGAGAGTATGAGAGATCACTGAGCTGCTACCTCCAGGAAACATACTCAACTAGCGGCATTCAAAGGGCCAGCGACCTGCTTTACACATCAATCAGGTGAGTTAGGCAACCGCGAGGCCCCTCAAGTGCAAGGCCTTAGGTCGCTTCCTAACTTGCCTGATTAGACTCTGACAGTTAACAATGCATAGAGAAACTAAGCAGATGTCTTGTATCATTCTATACAGAAATAATTACATTAAATGACAACTGTAGTGAAAAATTATGTTTTGTTTAATTGAAAGATCGCTTGCAGTGTCGGCATTTCAAATAGATATGCTTTAATGAAAGAATCCAAATAAATAACCTTATTGAGCACTCTATGCTCCAATTAGCTCTACGAGGAGGCAGACATGTTGTTTAGAATCTTGGGTCAGATCATCCTTCATCTGAACCAAGGTGAGAGAATATCTGACCCAAGATTCTAACCAACATGTCTAACCACTGAGAGAACTATTTTGAGCAAAGAGGGCTAAATAAGAATCTTTCTTTTATTCTTTTATTAAAACATTTCTATTTCAATATGTAACATGTGAGTTTTTTTATGATATTTGTACTAGGAGCAGGATAGAAAACACTGCAGATTTTTCATTAAATTTGTATTAAACACAAAAGATATGGCATGGAATTATAAAGGAAACAAATAATTACTGCCTGATTTAAGTAAGCATTGGTTCAAACATGTACCTAAAGTAAAATTAAATTAATGAAATTACTAATATTAATGTGACGTTAATGTATTTAAATAGTTTTTGCACTTCAATCTAGGTGATAACACATCAATTTAGAACGGTTTTACAACATAAAGCTGTGAATATAAACATTTAATGTTAACCATGCCCTGCCACACCCTGCCCTGCCCATATCCTTATATGGGCATAGATGGTCAATGGGCGTGGCACTGCATCATAATGGCTACAGTGTATATATATGAGAAGCTTGTGCAACAGAGTCTTAATGTGGCTGTGAAGCTATTAGGTTGCAAGGCTCATGTATAAAAGGTATCTGGACCTTGGAAACTGATGGTTTCATGAGTTTCCCCAAGTGTCCCAGGACGTCAAAGACTCATCAACAGGATAATCTCGTGGTTGAGGAACAAGACGGAAGGATATTCTTGTGGCTGAGGAACAAAATGGAAGGATAATATCGTGCCTGAGGAACAAGATGGAAGTGTGTCTTCCAAATCTTGTGGCTGAGGAACAAGATGGAAGAATGCTACAATCATCGCAGGATCTATGCAATTGTATAGTATCGTAAGTTTTATTTTTATAATACGGTCTATACTATACAATTGCATGAGCCTGTCATGGACTGCATTTCCCAGAATCCTTTTTAAAGTAAATAGCCCTGATCCAGGGTCGTATAGCCGATCACTGTTTTTTCTGGGTCAGGAAGGTTTTTTTTTACTTGTTACACAAGTTTTTTTTTTACCTTCCTTTGGATCATTTGGCTTTTACTTTAAAAATGAAATTAAAGAAAACTTTTAAACCTTTTCTTGTGTGGTGTGTTTATTAAAACTTGCATTATCTCACATAGTCATTAGCCTCGATCCAGGGTTGTACACCGATCGCTGTATTTCAGGGTCAGGAAGGAATTTTTTACTTGTCACTCAGGTTTTTCGCCTTCCTCTGGATCATTTGGCTTAGGTACACAATAAAAATACAATAAAAATAATTTTAAAATGTCCAATCGTTGTTGTCTCATCTCTTGCGTGGTGTATTCATTTTACTCTTGCATCATTGGGACCATGGCTGATAGCTGAAATGCCCGGTTGTATTACCAAATGCTGTTTATTCTTGGTCAGGAAGGATTTTATTTTAATTATCACTTATTTTGCTTCAGAGAAAAAATATAAAACTCTCTCTTCCTTTGTTAAAACCAAAGATGAAGAAAGACATGCCCGAAGATTCAGATCAAGATGTCCGCCTCCTAAGGGAGCAAAGAGGGCTCAATAAAGTGATTTATCTGTTTCCTTTCATTAAAGCGTTCTTATTTAAAACATATAATTTTGACGCAATTCTTCTTTTAAACATAGGTATATATTACCCCAACAGTTGTCCTTAATCCCTTAGTGACCAAGGCTGTTTTTTCACTTCTGTGGTTTTTGTGTTTATCTGTAATTTTCATCTTTCGTTTAATGTACCCACACATTTTATAAAATTGTTTTTATCACCATAACAAGGGCTTTATAAAGATACCATTATTATTATGTCATATTATAATCAACAATATCAAAAAAATCATAAAATATAATGAAAATTCTTTAATACAATTGTAAACTTTAAAAATGATGACATCTAAATAGTTTCTAATAATAATAATATTTGCCCTGAGTTTAGAAATATGCCGTGTTTACACCCTTTTCTGTTGATTTTTGAAGGGTAATAAGCTAAAGTAGCATTTTCCCCCCAACAATTTTCCTCTACAGTAACCTTTTGACCCCAAACCCAATAACGCAATCCTAACTCTAACCCTCAAGGTCAGTCTGGGATACCAGGTAGGCCGCCTGCCCTGAAGCCGCTGCGTGAAGTAACCGCATTAAGCATTGCGGCAGCCGTTTCATGAATTCAGCTGTGGGACCTATACAAAATGACTTTATATATGACATTTATTATATCCTGTATGACATGATGTGAACCTTCTTTTTTTCATTGTATTACACACATAGTTTGTCTAAGTTATACACATACTGCATTTGCTGACAAGAAAAACTCAAAATCATTGTGGTGAAACACTAGTATCTATTTTATTTTTATTCTACTATTAATTTATTGTTATTACAAGTTATAAATCACAGATCAATAATGGATTCCAACCTTTTGCACATCATTACCCAATGGCAGTTCAGCAGGACTACTTTTTGTTACAAATTTGCCTCTTTGATATTTTTAGCAATTTTGGGGTCATAAGTTTCTTCACTGGGGGACCCGACGATTCATATTTTTTCCTTTTGGCAAAGCAAGTTGTTACATGCCTGCTTCTTTCTTCTGCCTTTGAATGAGGAGAGACTGATGGAAAGCTTTTGGATTCCTCCAAAGGATTTGACATTTCCTCTATTATTTTTAATAACAGCCGAGCGGTGGAGCTGGTAGCACCATTTGGCTGCACGTTTGATGGCTTCTCTTCCATTTTTCTTTTTAAAGGTGCCTTACACACAGTGCCTTGACTGCTAGAATTTTGGCTGGAACCAGCACCTCCATATGTGTCTTTTAAAGGGCGAAATGGAAAATCCGAAAGCCTACAGGATCGTATGCCTGAAGTGTTCCAGCGAAACTGTGATCGGCTTGCAAATAAGTGAGATGTTGTCCAATCATCTTCTGGACGAGGAGCACTGGAAATTTTTGAAACTGGTGCATCTTTATCAGATTTACGAGCAAAGACATCTCTAGCACGGATCCTGCTGTCATAATTATTCTGAGAGATAGCATCTATGACCTCTTTGACAAATGAAACCGGCATTCTTGCTGAAATCTGGATAGTTGATGGCTCTTCTTCCAGCGGAACTGAGGCTGTCTATGACATCACTGATTGCTTAATTGGAATCATTTAAAGGTATAGCATAGTTGCCAACATCGGCTATGTTTCCAGGGACACATATTTGTTCCTCATGCTGCAGAAAGACCATGCAAACCATGCAGTATGTAGTATGGATATATGCACAGAGAGAACCATGATTAATTAATTGGAATAAGAGAGTTCCTATGAGAGTAGCCGCTGGCATGTAACGTTGCGCTTAGGAGCGCAACGCTACATGAAAACTGAGGACGTATATATATATCCTCAAGGACCATGCTTTTCAGGACGTACATATACGTCCATATGCATTAAGGGGTTAGAGAGTCCATACCATCGTGGAATGCCCTGCTTTTAAAGCATAAGGGTCTCTGAGTATGTTTTCTTGGGGATTATCATGTAATAGATGAGGAATGAAAACAAGGTCAAGAAGGAGACATATTGCATAGGAAGGGTGTTTGGAAAAATACAAGACTTTTAAAGTATGTGGTGAATAATATCTAATAAATAGGAGGAGATAATAAGGGAACACACATATGCCCCCTCATAATTGCCATTCTGATCCCTAGTCCTGCCATTCTGATCCCTAGTCCTGCCATTCTGATCCGTAGACCTGCCATTCTGATCCCCAGATCTGCCATTCTAATCCCCAGACCTGCCATTCTGATCCCCAGACTTTCCAATCTGATGCCCAGATTTGCCCCTCAGCCATTTTCCCCAACTTACCTGAGCTTGCGGTTTCTCTCTCCTTCCATGCACAGATTCCGCATGCAGGAAATGGATGTGATGTCACTTCCTGTGCACTGGATCTGATAGCCTGCAGGGAGAGAGAGTATGAGAGATCACTGAGCTGCTACCTCCAGGAAACATACTCAACTAGCGGCATTCAAAGGGCCAGCGACCTGCTTTACACATCAATCAGGTGAGTTAGGCAACCGCGAGGCCCCTCAAGTGCAAGGCCTTAGGTCGCTTCCTAACTTGCCTGATTAGACTCTGACAGTTAACAATGCATAGAGAAACTAAGCAGATGTCTTGTATCATTCTATACAGAAATAATTACATTAAATGACAACTGTAGTGAAAAATTATGTTTTGTTTAATTGAAAGATCGCTTGCAGTGTCGGCATTTCAAATAGATATGCTTTAATGAAAGAATCCAAATAAATAACCTTATTGAGCACTCTATGCTCCAATTAGCTCTACGAGGAGGCAGACATGTTGTTTAGAATCTTGGGTCAGATCATCCTTCATCTGAACCAAGGTGAGAGAATATCTGACCCAAGATTCTAACCAACATGTCTAACCACTGAGAGAACTATTTTGAGCAAAGAGGGCTAAATAAGAATCTTTCTTTTATTCTTTTATTAAAACATTTCTATTTCAATATGTAACATGTGAGTTTTTTTATGATATTTGTACTAGGAGCAGGATAGAAAACACTGCAGATTTTTCATTAAATTTGTATTAAACACAAAAGATATGGCATGGAATTATAAAGGAAACAAATAATTACTGCCTGATTTAAGTAAGCATTGGTTCAAACATGTACCTAAAGTAAAATTAAATTAATGAAATTACTAATATTAATGTGACGTTAATGTATTTAAATAGTTTTTGCACTTCAATCTAGGTGATAACACATCAATTTAGAACGGTTTTACAACATAAAGCTGTGAATATAAACATTTAATGTTAACCATGCCCTGCCACACCCTGCCCTGCCCATATCCTTATATGGGCATAGATGGTCAATGGGCGTGGCACCGCATCATAATGGCTACAGTGTATATATATGAGAAGCTTGTGCAACAGAGTTGTGGCAAACCTAGCCACTTTAGGTCATATTGCAGAACATTTAAAGGTTGCCTGAAATAGCTGTGTTAACCTGGTGTAAAAATGTATTCGTGTTAATGTGAAAGTTAGATATTCTTATGTTAAATCCAGGTTCTGCTGTACTGAGGGATAATCCACTTAACAGAATTATCTAGTGGGAGTGCCCCTCCCATACAGCAGTGCATGGTGGGAGAAATGTCCTGTATTTGCAGTTTCCCAGGTAGTCCACTATTGTATAGCCCCTGGAAGGGGATTAAGGAAACCCCTTGCATGGGGAATTGCATAAATGCTGGAGCTGTGAATAAACTAATCAGTTGACTCCCAGAACTGTGTTTCGTCCGGTTACTGGGGGATTTGGGATATTGCCTTACTTTTCAGCGCTTTACTTGGATTACCTTATTTTACCAGCGGAGATATTGGGGTTTAATATTGCAGCAACGCTACAAGAGTCTTAACACCTTCGCGACAAAGGACGTGCCAGGCACGTCCTGGGAGAAACTCCCTTAACGACAAAGGACGTGCCTGGCATGCTGCTCCGTCAATACGGCCCTCTGCCGGTCTGAGCTTCGGAAGTGAAAGTAACTTCACTTCCGTCGCTCTGAATATGCTACTTGGCTGCCCCTAGTGGTAATTAAGTAGCATTGCAATGGAAAATATTTAAAATACATATTTGATTAATTAAAAACAGGTTATATAGCTATATTAGCCTATAGGGTTAAATTTAAATATTTTTTAGCATAAAGGATAGGGTTAAAATGAAATTAAAATTAAAAAATATTAAGGGATATAATAAGGATTAGAGTTAGGGTTAAATTTAGTGTTAGGGTTAAATTTTGGGTTCGGGTTGGGGTCAAAAGGTCAATATAGGAAAAAAACAAAAAACACTATTTTTGGTTTTTGCCCCATAACTCGCAAAAAAATACCGAAAAATATGTAATCATGCATATTTTTGGTCTCTGGACAACATTTAGAAACTATTTAGACGGGATCTTTTTTAATGATTTTATTTGTATAAATTATATTTTAGGTCAAAGATAGAAAAAGTGGGTTTTTTAAAAATGTTCATCATATTTTATGATTTTTTTTTGTAGTAAATTATAAGATATGATGAACATAATGGTATCTAATGAAAGCCCTTCTTATGACGATAAAAACAACATATAATTTGTGTGGGTACTGTATGTGAGAAAGAAAAAAATTACAGCTAAACACAAACACCCTAGAAATGTCAAAACAGCCATTGTCACCAAGGGAAAGTCAAGGTGAAAATGTCTTGTCACTAAGGGGTTAATGTGGCTGTGAAGCTATTAGGTTGCAAGGCTCATGTATAAAAGGTATCTGGACCTTGGAATCTGATGGTTTCATGATTTTCCCCAAGTGTCCCAAGGCGTCAAAGACTCATCAGCAGGATAATCTCGTGGTTGAGGAACAAGACGGAAGGATATTCTTGTGGCTGAGGAACAAAATGGAAGGATAATATCGTGCCTGAGGAACAAGATGGAAGGATAATCTTGTGGCTGAGGAACAAGATGGAAGAATGCTACAATCATCGCAGGATCTATGCAATTGTATAGTATCGTAAGTTTTATTTTTATAATACGGTCTATACTATACAATTGCATGAGCCTGTCATGGACTGCATTTCCCAGAATCCTTTTTAAAGTAAATAGCCCTGATCCAGGGTCGTATAGCCGATCACAGTTTTTTCTGGGTCAGGAAGGTTTTTTTTTACTTGTTACACAAGTTTTTTTTACCTTCCTTTGGATCATTTGGCTTTTACTTTAAAAATGAAATTAAAGAAAACTTTTAAACCTTTTCTTGTGTGGTGTGTTTATTAACACTTGCATTATCTCACATAGTCATTAGCCTCGATCCAGGGTTGTACACCGATCGCTGTATTTCAGGGTCAGGAAGGAATTTTTTACTTGTCACTCAGGTTTTTCGCCTTCTTCTGGATCGTTTGGCTTAGGTACACAATAAAAATAATTTTAAAATTTCCAATCGTTGTTGTTGTCTCATCTCTTGCGTGGTGTATTCATTTTACTCTTGCATCATTGGGACCATGGCTGATAGCTGAAATGCCCGGTTGTATTACCAAATGCTGTTTATTCTTGGTCAGGAAGGATTTTATTTTAATTATCACTTATTTTGCTTCAGGGAAAAAATATAAAACTCTCTCTTCCTTTGTTAAAACCAAAGATGAAGAAAGACATGCCTGAAGATTCAGATCAAGATGTCCGCCTCCTAAGGGAGCAAAGAGAGCTCAATAAAGTGCTTTATCTGTTTCCTTTCATTAAAGCGTTCTTATTTAAAACATATAATTTTGACGCAATTCTTCATTTAAACATAGGTATTTATTACCCCAACAGTTGTCCTTAATCCCTTAGTGACCAAGGCTGTTTTTTCACTTCTGTGGTTTTTGTGTTTATCTGTAATTTTCATCTTTCGTTTAATGTACCCACACATTTTATAAAATTGTTTTTATCACCATAACAAGGTCTTAATAAAGATACCATTATTATTATGTCATTTTATAATCAAAAATATCAAAAAAATCATAAAATATAATGAAAAATCTTTAATACAATTGTAAACTTTAAAATTGATGACATTTAAAAAGTTTCTAATAATAATAATATTTGCCCTGAGTTTAGAAATATGCGGTGTTTACACCCTTTTCTGTTGATTTTTGAAGGGTAATAAGCTAAAGTAGCATTTTCCCCCCAACAATTTTCCACTACAGTAACCTTTTGACCCCAAACCCAATAACTCAATCCTAACTCTAACCCTCAAGGTCAGTCTGGGATACCAGGTAGGCCGCCTGACCTGAAGCCGCTGTGTGAAGTAACCGCATTAAGCTTTGCGGCATCCGTTTCATGAATTCAGCTGTGGGACCTATATAAAATGACTTTATATATGACATTTATTATATCCTGTATGACATGATGTGAACCTTCTTTTTTTCATTGTATTACACACATAGTTTCTCTAAGTTATACACATACTGCATTTGCTGACAAGAAAAACTCAAAATCATTGTGCTGAAACACTAGTATCTATTTTATTTTTATTCTTCTATTAATTTATTGTTATTACAAGTTATAAATCACAGATCAATAATGGATTCCAACCTTTTGCACATCATTACCCAATGGCAGTTCAGCAGGACTACTTATTGTAACAAATTTGCCTCTTTGATATTTTTAGCAATTTTGGGGACATAAGTTTCTTCACTGGGGGACCCGACGATTCATATTTTTTCCTTTTGGCAAAGCAAGTTGTTACATGCCTGCTTCTTTATTCTGCCTTTGAATGAGGAGCGACTGATGGAAAGCTTTTGTTATCCTCTAAAGGACTTGACATTTCCTCTCTTATTTTTAATAAAAGCCGAGCGGTGGAGCTGGTAGCACCATATGGCTGCACGTTTGATGGCTTCTCTTCCATTTTTCTTTTTAAAGTGGGCGTGGCACTGCATCATAATGGCTACAGTGGATATATATGAGAAGCTGGTGCAACAGAGTCTTAATGTGGCTGTGAAGCTATTAGGTTGCAAGGCTCATGTATAAAAGGTATCTGGACCTTGGAAACTGATGGTTTCATGATTTTCCTCAAGTGTTCCAGGACGTCAAAGACTCATCAACAGGATAATCTCGTGGTTGAGTAACAAGACGCAAGGATAATCTCGTGGCTGAGGAACAAGATGGAATGATAATCTCGTGGTTGAGGAACAAGGCGGAAGGATAATCTCGTGGCTGAGGAACAAGATGGAAGAATGCTACAATAATCGCAGGATCTATGCCATTGTATAGTATAGTAAGTTATATTTTTATAATACGTTCTTAATAATCCGGTCACAGTTTTGCTGGAACACTTCAGGCATAAGATCCTGTAGGCTTTCGGATTTTCCATTTCGCCCTTTAAAAGACACACATGGAGGTGCTGGTTCTAGCTGAAATTCTAGCAGTCAAGGCACTGTATGTAAGGCACCTTTAAAAAGAAAAATGGAAGAGAATTGCTCTCTCAGCCAATTTTCCCAATAATATGCCAGTGTTATTTGCCATTTAATATGCCCCAGCGAATTTGCACAATAATATGCCAGTGTTAGTTGCCATTTCATATGCCCCAGCCAATTTGCCCAATAATATTCCAGTGTTATTTGCCATTTAATATGCCCCTGCCAATTTGCCCAATATATGCCAGTTTTATTTGCCATTTGATATTCCCCTGCCAATTTGCTCAATAATATGCCTGTGTTATTTGCCATTTAATATGCCACAGCCAATTTGCCCAATAATATGCCAGTTTTAGTTGCCATTTAATATGCCCCAGCCAATATGCCCAATAATAGGCCAGTGTTAGTTGCCATTTAATATGCCCCAGCCAATTTGCCCAATAATAAGCCAGTGTTAGTTGCCATTTAATATGCCCCAGCCAATTTGCCCAATAATATGCCAGTGTTAGTTGCCATTTAATATGCCCCAGACAATTTGCCCAATAATATTCCAATGTTTTTTCCATTTAATATGCCACTGCCAATTTGCCCAATAATATGCGTGTTAGTTGCCATTTAATATGCCCCAGCCAATTTGCCCAATAATATTCCAGTGTTATTTGCCATTTAATATGCCCCTGCCAATTTTCCCAATAATATGCCAGTGTTATTTGCCATTTAATATGCCCAGCCAATTTGCCCAGTAATTTGCCAGGGTTATTTGCCATTTAATATGCCCCAGACAATTTGCCCTGTAATATGCCAGTGTTATTTGCCATTTTATATGCCCCATCCAATTTGCCCAGTAATATGCCAGTGTTATTTGCCATTTAATATGCCCCAGCCAATTTGCCCAATAATATTCCAGTGTTATTTGCCATTTAATATGCCCCAGCCAATTTGCCCAATAATATTCCAGTGTTATTTGCCATTTAATATGCCCCTGCCAATTTGCCCATTATATGCCAGTTTTATTTGCCATTTGTTATGCCCCTGCCAATTTGCTCAATAATATGCCTGTGTTATTTGCCATTTAATATGCCCCAGCCAATTTGCCCAATAATATGCCAGTTTTAGTTGCCATTGAATATGCCCCAGCCAATTTGCCCAATAATATGCCAGTTTTAGTTGCCATTGAATATGCCACAGCCAATTTGCCCAATAATATGCTAGTGTTAGTTGCCATTTAATATGCACCTCTTAATTTGCTCAATAATATGCCTGTGTTATTTGCCATTTAATATGCCCCAGCCAATTTGCCCAATAATAGGCCAGTGTTAGTTGCCATTTAATATGCCCCAGCCAATTTGCCCAATAATAGGCCAGTGTTATTTACCATTTAATATGCCCCAGCCAATTTGCCCAATAATAGGCCAGTGTTAGTTGCCATTTAATATGCCCCAGCCAATTTGCCCAATAATATGCCAGTGTTAGTTGCCATTTAATATGCCCCAGCCAATTTGCCCAATAATATTCCAATGTTTTTTCCATTTAATATGCCACTGCCAATTTGCCCAATAATATGCGTGTTAGTTGCCATTTAATATGCCCCAACCAATTTGCCCAATAATATTCCAGTGTTATTTGCCATTTAATATGCCCCTGCCAATTTTCCCAATAATATGCCAGTGTTATTTGCCATTTAATATGCCCCAGCCAATTTGCCCAGTAATATGCCAGGGTTATTTGCCATTTAATATGCCCCAGACAATTTGCCCAGTAATATGCCAGTGTTATTTGCCATTTTATATGCCCCTGCCAATTTGCCCAGTAATATGCCAGTGTTATTTGCCATTTAATATGCCCCAGCCAATTTGCCCATTATATGCCAGTTTTATTTGCAATTTGTTATGCCCCTGCCAATTTGGTCAATAATATGCCTGTGTTATTTGCCATTTAATATGCCCCAGCCAATTTGCCCATTATATGCCAGTTTTATTTGCAATTTGTTATGCCCCTGCCAATTTGGCCAATAATATGCCTGTGTTATTTGCCATTTAATATGCCCCAGCCAATTTGCCCAATAATATGCCAGTTTTAGTTGCCATTGAATATGCCCCAGCCAATTTGCCCAATAACATGCCAGTGTTAGTTGCCATTTAATATGCCCCTCTTAATTTGCTCAATAATATGCCTGTGTTATTTGCCATTTAATATGCCCCAGCCAATTTGCCCAATAATAGGCCAGTGTTAGTTGCCATTTAATATGCCCCAGCCAATTTGCCCAATAATATGCCAGTGTTATTTGCCATTTAATATGCCCCAGCCAATTTGCCCAGTAATATGCCAGGGTTATTTGCCATTTAATATGCCCCAGACAATTTGCCCAGTAATATGCCAGTGTTATTTGCCATTTTATATGCCCCTGCCAATTTGCCCAGTAATATGCCAGTGTTATTTGCCATTTAATATGCCCCAGCCAATTTGCCCATTATATGCCAGTTTTATTTGCAATTTGTTATGCCCCTGCCAATTTGGTCAATAATATGCCTGTGTTATTTGCCATTTAATATGCCCCAGCCAATTTGCCCATTATATGCCAGTTTTATTTGCAATTTGTTATGCCCCTGCCAATTTGGCCAATAATATGCCTGTGTTATTTGCCATTTAATATGCCCCAGCCAATTTGCCCAATAATATGCCAGTTTTAGTTGCCATTGAATATGCCCCAGCCAATTTGCCCAATAACATGCCAGTGTTAGTTGCCATTTAATATGCCCCTCTTAATTTGCTCAATAATATGCCTGTGTTATTTGCCATTTAATATGCCCCAGCCAATTTGCCCAATAATAGGCCAGTGTTAGTTGCCATTTAATATGCCCCAGCCAATTTGCCCAATAATATGCCAGTGTTATTTGCCATTTAATATGCCCCAGCCAATTTGCCCAGTAATATGCCAGGGTTATTTGCCATTTAATATGCCCCAGACAATTTGCCCAGTAATATGCCAGTGTTATTTGCCATTTTATATGCCCCTGCCAATTTGCCCAGTAATATGCCAGTGTTATTTGCCATTTAATATGCCCCAGCCAATTTGCCCATTATATGCCAGTTTTATTTGCAATTTGTTATGCCCCTGCCAATTTGGTCAATAATATGCCTGTGTTATTTGCCATTTAATATGCCCCAGCCAATTTGCCCATTATATGCCAGTTTTATTTGCAATTTGTTATGCCCCTGCCAATTTGGCCAATAATATGCCTGTGTTATTTGCCATTTAATATGCCCCAGCCAATTTGCCCAATAATATGCCAGTGTTAGTTGCCATTTAATATGCCCCAGCCAGTTTGCCCAATAATATGCCAGTGTTAGTTGCCATTTAATATGCCCCAGCCAATTTGCCCAATAATATGCCAGTGTTATTTGCCATTTAATATGCCCCAGCCAATTTGCCCAGTAATATGCCAGGGTTATTTGCCATTTAATATGCCCCAGACAATTTGCCTAGTAATATGCCAGTGTTATTTGCCATTTAATATGCCCCTGCCAATTTGCCCAATAAAATGCCAGTGTTATTTGCCATTAATATTCCCCAGCTAATTTGCCCAATAATATGCCAGTGTTGCTTGTCATTAATAAGCCCCTGCCACTTTCCCCAGTACACTCCCCCCATCTCCCCACCACTTACATTTTCCCTGGTGGCTAGTGGCAGGCAGCATGGTCTTCTCCATGCTGCCTGTTCAGCTCCCAGGCGCTTGTGCCAACAGGTCACGTGACCCGGCGCGCGTATGACGTCAGCGTGCCGGTCACGTGACCTGTCGGCACTTCCGTGTCACACTGCATGGGAAGCCGAACAGGCAGCACGGAGGTTTCTCTGTGCTGCCTGTTCGGCTCCCCGTGCAGCCTGGCAGGCAGGCAGGCAGAGAAGGTGAGGGGGATCTTTCGATCCCTTCTCACCTCAGTCTCTGCCTGCAAGTGTGTTGTTTTGTTTCTTTTAAAGCGTTTTTTTTTTTTTTAAATAGGTTTTTTTGTTTCCCCCCCCTCTTCTTTGGGGGGGAAGGGGGAGGGGGAATTGCCCCGTTGCGACCCCCCCCCCCCCCCCGATCCGCCAATGATTAATATTAGTAATTTCCTTAAATTCACTTTACTTTAGGTACATGTTTGAACCAATGCTTACTTAAATCAGGCAGTAATTATTTGTTTCCTTTATAATTCAATGCCATATTTTTTGTGTTTAATACAAATTTAATGGACAATCTACAGTGTTTTCTATCTTGCTCCTAGTACAAATATCATAAAACAACTCACATGTTACATATTGAAATAGAAAAGTTTTAATAAAAGAATAGAATTAAAGATTCTTAATTAGCCCTCTTTGCTCAAAATAGTTCTCTCAGTGGTTAGACATGTTGGTTAGAATCTTGAGTCAGATATTCTCTCACCTTGGTTCAGATGAAGGATGATCTGACCCAAGATTCTAAACAACATGTATGCCTCCTGGTAGAGCTAATTGGAGCAAAGAGTGCTCAACAAGGTTATTTATTGGGATTCTTTCATTAAAGCATATCTATTTGAAATGCCGACACTGCAAGCGATCTTTCAATTAACCCCTTCGCGACCGATAACGGTCCTGGACCGTCATAGGGAAATCTCCCTTTGTGACCGATGACGGTCCAGGGCCATACCGCGATCGCGCTAACAACGTCATGGCTGAGTGTCTCGATACCGAGACATTTCAGCCATGTCGGTTGAGGACCCCCCGGAAACATCCGGGCACTGTGACAGCCAATCACAGCGCCCGGATGTTAATAGCTGTCAAAGCAGGTGCCTGCTTTGACAGCTATAGTCTCTCCCTGCTCCACGGTGATCGTGGGGCAGGGAGAGACTAAATATAGTGTGTCAAGTCTCCCCCTGGTCCCCCCCAGTAACAACCAGCCCCCCCAAATGATTTTTTTAATAAAAAAAAAATGTTTTTTTTTTTTTTCCTATTGTGCTAATCCTAACTTTTGGGTTAGGGTTAGAGTTCATCAAAACCCTAATCCTAGAGTTAGAATTAGGGTTTGTACTAATCCTAACCATAGGGTTAAGGTTAGAGTTAAATAAAAATAAAAAAATGTAAAAAAATTTAAAATTAAATAAATAAAAAAATTAAAAATAATAATAATAAATTGTATAAAAATAAAAAGTTATTCCGTAGAGGACCAATGACATGTTATGTCTGTCTGTGGTCCTCTAGGGATATTTTATTTAAAAAAAAAAGACTGCTAGTGGGGCCCGTGCTTTGCATTGGCCCCCAGCAGTAGATAGGGGCCCGCAGCAGCTGGATATTTGATCCATGCAGCCGCAGGATAGCAAGGATAGCAAAAATCGGTGCTTCCTACTATAGACTACAATTCCTATTCTGCTACGGTAGCTTTTGGCTGGCTGAGCATGGTAGGAAGTGTAGTCACAAGTATTACATAATAAATACACGTTTTAAAGCTGCAATAACCATATCCTACATTTTTCCCTGTACCTGCCACATAAACCTAGCAAACCTATACATGTGGGGTACCGCTATACTCAGGGGAAGTTGATGAACATATATTGGGGTTTTGTTTGGCAATAAAATAGAAGAGCCCCTTTAAATTCATACCTAAGTTTCAAAGTGTGTGGAAATAAAACACACAAAAATTTACTGTGTGAAAAGTGTCAAATTACCCCAAGTTGAATGCCCTGGGATGTCTACTTTATAAAAATGTGTACATGTGGGGGGTTATTCAGCGATTTATATCAGATATCGGTGTTACAGTGTCACTAACGCTAATTTAAAAAAAAAATGGTTTTGAAACAGCTAAATGCTACTTGTATTTATTAACCTAAAACATGCAAAAAAAAGCAAAAAAAACATATAAACATTGGGTATTTCTGAACTCAGGACCTATAGTCGAATCTATTTAGCACGTTTTTTCATTAGCTTTTGAAGCTTAGTAAAAGAATTTACAAAGAAAAGTCAGGAAAAGTGTTTATTTTTTTTTTAATTTTAACCATATTTTACTATTTTTTACACAATACAATAAATGATATGAACAAAATAATGTCATGAAAAGAAAGCCCTTCTTGTCCTGAAATAAACAATATATAATATGTGTGGATACAGCAACTGACAAAGAAGAAAATTAAAGCTAAACACAAACACCTCAGAAGTGTTAAAACAGCCTCGGTCACTGACGCACAACATTCCAAAAACAGTCTGGTCATGAAGGGGTTAAACAAAACATAATTTTTCACTCCAGTTGTCATTTAATGTAATTATTTCTATATAGAATGATACAAGACATCTGTTTAGTTTTTCTATGCATTGTTTACTGTCAGAGTCTAATCAGGCAAGTTAGGAAGCGACCTAAGGCCTTGCACTTGAGGGGCCTCGCGTTTGCCTAACTCACCTGATTGATGTGTAAAGCTAGTTACTGACATCCGGCAGAAGAAACTAGATGCCGGTGTCTGCCTCTGCAGACACCATCCTCCTTCCTGCAGCCAATCAGAGCGCTACGGGGGTGTAGCTTGCACCCGTCACGCTGTACTTAGTGTGATAGTGAGGTGCGGTAACCGCACCTCCTTGTCACACCAAGCACAGTGCGACGGGTGCAAGCTCCACTCCCGTCGCGCTCTGTGATTGCAGCGTCTCTCCTCCCGTGCGCCTCTGCACTTTTTCAGAGGGTGTTAAAGCATAATTTTGGTGCTTCAAACATTTTCGCTCCCTCCCCCACCATTCAGCAATCTTTAGCTACTTCCACTTAATCGGGCTAATGGGGGAATGTAAGGGACGTGGTCGGGGTACGTAATGGGGTGATGGTGACATGTAATGGGGGTGATTGGGCGTTTAGTGTGTATGCAATGTGGGTGATGGTGACATGTAATGGGGGTGATTACACCCCTACCTCCGTGCCGTATTTTGGCACAAAAGAAGAATGTAAACCCTGCTCGTAGAGCGGGGATTTCATTTTAATAAAAAAGGTATCTGATTGGCAAGCCAATTAGAAGCCGTCCAATCCCAATTTAGCTTTACCATTGTGTGGGTTTAGAGTTTAGAAATTACTCATGTTTAGTTTGTTTTGTCTTTTTTTTTAGGGCAATAAGTAAAAGTAGCACATTGCTTTTTTCAGCATTAAAAACCTGACATTTTAGGCCTAACTCCTAGCACTATGGCTAATTAACTTTAAAAAAAAAAAAATTAGGCATCCAACTGCCGACCTCCAGCTGTTTTTTTTTTAACTACAACTACCATAATGCTCTGCCATTCTTGAAAGCTAGTGGGGAAATAGGGGATTTGTAGTTTAGCAGCTGGAGGGCTGCAGTTCAACACCTATGGTATAGAGGAGGTATGGTTATATAATATATCTAATATAAACATTTATTTGGACATATATTCAGTGATAACACTTTTTTTTATTTTTAAGAAATTCTTTCTTAAGCTTGATTTAGTAACTGTTTTTGAAGATTCCATTACTTTAGCTTTGATTTAAAAATGATTCTTGCAACAATAGAGGAACATGATTAGTGTATACGTGTGGAATGATCCAAATAGAGGCTCTGTTGCCTGTTTATAAACTGATGTATGTGTTTGTAAGCTCTGGGGAGAATCCAGGTGCAGATGAAACAGTTCCAGTAAATCTGGGGAAGTATCTACAATATCATACAAATATATAAAATGTTAAACTGTGACTCGTAAAGATTGTGGTTTGTCTAGACCTAAATGTTTCTGTGAACTGTCAAAATGTCAAATAGATCCAAGTTAACAAAAGAAAACCCCCAAACACATCCATTGTGTAATATGAGCATGGTAAACGCAAGGTCTGTTGTGGGGGGATGGGGAATAGCTGTATTTTTATGATGACACTTTATGTATAAACTTTACATTGAGCTAAATTTTGGGAATTTATAAAGCAACTTGAAATCACTGAAGTCTAATTTCTAAAAATGATTGCACCTTTATTATATTTGAGAGAAATCTTAATTTATTCTTCTTGGTAAAAACACTTTATAAATAAAACAAAGTAAATAAACTTTGTGGGAGCTGTGATTGAAGCTTGCCAAAATGAATTTAGTGGAGGTTCTTCCTTTATATGCAATGGGTCTGTATTATTTCCTATTTCAGCTGTCTCTCATCTAAACTATACTTTTTTAAATCCTTTTATTTTTCATGATCATTTTTATCCTGTAGGCTAGCGACCTTTATAGGATTATGGCAGAAGTAATATTCAAAGACTCTTTCAATTTTTCTTGAGAAAGTAGAAACAAGCAGTGGGATAGGATGGACCAATATATACCTTGGACTCTTTATTCCTTAAAACAAAACCCTTTACTTCACATATTTGACATCACCTAACACTGTTACGTAGTTCCAATCTCCATATAACCATTTAGGATGTTTTAAAATTCTGTCTTTAACCTACAAATCCATCCACTCCTCAGCCCCTGCGTACATTGCCTCGCTCGTGAAATGATACTTCCCTGCACAACCTTTGTGCTCCTCAATGGGATTAAAGGTCTCTTCCTACCTCATCACCTCTTCCCACTCGTGCCTCCAAGACTTCGCCCGAGCTGCCCCTTCTCTCTGGAACGCCCTTCTGCAGAGCATTTAAAGAAGCTTACTACCCAACCCACTAGAAAACCGGTCACTTTACCTCTGGCTAATCCCACCTAACTGGAACACACACAATTAATCTTTGGCCAAACTAACCTAGTGCCACCCATCCACACTACTGTTACTACAACTACATTCCCTCTGTCCTCTTCACTCCATTATGTGTCTCATGTACCCCATTCCCTCTAGACTGTAAGCTTTCGAGCAGGTTCTCTACCTCATGTACCAGTCTGTTCTAGTTTGTCTAACTTAGTATGTAGTTCCCTTCTATGCTCTGTACCTAGCGCTACGTAAATTGTTGGCGCTATGTAAATAGATGTTAACATAATGTAATTTACTGACCGCCTATAAGTGGCCCTCTCTCAGGGAAATGAAAATGAACCCATATGAGTTTAAAGCCCTCACAAATATATTATTCATACCAACAATCATGAAAAAACACTGAGTGTGACTAACACTTTCCACATACACAAGATAAAGTACCTATGTTATCAGCCTTTAATCTAAAAAAACACATAAATTCTTATATAATATTAATAATTCATATTATCACTTAGACTCCACTATTAAGCATACTCATGCTTGGTTGTGTTCAGTGGTCATTGACTATATGTATAATACCAATAATCTCTCCTCATTGTACCACCTTCCCCATTTCAAATGGATCTCTTGTTCTATTAACCTCTTTGTGATGCATGGTGCTTGCATCCCCGACGAAGCATGCACCAAAACGCCAAGTTTTGCTACTGACCATTGATCGCAAGGTAATCGGTAGCCAGGAACCCAATGGCAGAGACCCAATCAGGGTCTTACTAGACCCTATGGGTCCCTGCCAAAAGACCGCGAGACCTCCCAACGTCACACCCCGGAAGTTCGGGCTCAGCGTGATTTTGTGAAATTTAGCCAGTGCTCGATTTGAGCACCAGCTACATTTTCCTATCAGACTGAGGCCACTCAAAGTCGCCTCATCTGACAGGTAGGATGCCGCTGCAAGTCCCTGCATCCGAGCTGCGATGAGCTGTTTAACGCTAGACGTTCTATGCCGTCCCAGTGTCTTTTAGGTTCACCAAAATTAGGATGGCATAGAACATCCTTGCTTCACGAAGGTGTTAAATGCTAGTGGTTTGAGGAAAAATATCAGATCAAAGTTTTGTTTATTCCTAATTTCGTTACCCTCTTGCCAATAGAAAAATAAATATGATATAACAATTGTCGGTTTGCAGGGTACATACCGTATTTGCTTGATTATAAGACGACCCTGATTATAAGACGACCCCCCAAACTTTGGATATTCCTTTAGGAAAAAAACTAAAAGCCTGAATATAAGACTACCCTATAGGAAAAAAAGTTAAACTTGTATATATTAACATGTAAATTGCTTTTTTAATAAAAAATTATATCAAAAAATGCATTTCTTGTTTTTATTTCCTTTTATGTGCCAATGCTGCCTCTCTCTTTCCCTTGCCCCCAGCTTTGTCTCTCTCCCCCTCCCTTTGACTCCCCCCTCGCCTCTGTCTCTTCCCCCCCTTGTTTCTCTCTGCCCCCCTCCCCTTGTTTCTCTGTCCCCCCCTCCCTCTGTCTCTTCCCCCCCTTGTAGCTCTGTCTCTTCCCCCCTCCCTTCCCTTGTTGCTCTTGTTTTATTTTTTTCTGTTTTTACAAAGGAAGAATCGTTGGACAAGATCCTACAAGCTATATTTGCAGAATGGTGATAGTAAGAATGTGATTGGCTAACACAAGAAAAAGAATTAAAACATTTATTTGGTTTTATTGTAGACAAAGCCATGGGTCCAGATGGTATACACCCACGGATACTTTACGAGCGAAACCAGACCCTAGCCAGACCATTATTTTAGATTTTCAGGGATTCTTTTATTTCAAGCATAGTGCCCACAGATTGGCGTAAAGCCTATGTGGGGCCTATATTTTAAAAGGGTTCAAAATCCCAGCCGGCAATTACAGACCTATAAGATTTCATCGTGAACAGGAATTTCATTAGCAGGATCCAACATGGCTTTGTGAAAGACAGATCTTGTCAAACTAACTTAATTACATTCTATGAAGAAGTGAAATAGTAAAATATAAACATGGGTGCTGCAGTGGATGTGATATATTTAGACTTTGCTAAGGCATTTGATACGGTTCCACACAAAAGGTTACTGTCCAAATTGAATGAAATAGGCTTAGGGCCAAATGTTTGTGTGTGGATTGGCAATTGGTTGAAAGATAGAATGCAAAGGGTGTTAGTAAAATGTGAAGTTCTCAAATTGGACAGATGTGGAGAGGAGTACCTCAGGGACTTGTCCTGGGTCCTCTTCTTTTTTAAATAATTTATTAATGATCTCCAAGTCCGCTCCAGGGCCGCTTAAACCAATGGGCAAACTGGGCACTTTCCCAGGGCCTACTGGTAAAGGGGGCCCCGCTGGCCACTGGTGTCACCCAGCGGGGGTGACACTCATGTGCCGGCATTCCCACTCGCAGCGAAATGCACTTCTTAACTTTTTTTTTTCTTGGCAAAAAAATGTTAAAAACCATTGCCATTGGATATGACAGTACTTCATATCCAGTGACTGTATTTCCCTCCTCCGTTGTAAGTTAAGGTATACATTGTCTGACCTGTTTGTTCTACCATACTGAATCATGTTCCTGCCCTGAAAGATTTAAGGAACAACTTTACTGTTCACAGCTGTCACAGTATAGGCATAGAATATGTATGTAGCTAACACTAAGACAATATAAATCTACTAGTCTCTGCAAATCTCATCTATACCAAATATGGGGTTTTGTGGAGTACTTTTATTTGACAGTAAAATACCAAAACATTTCAAAAGCAATGAGTTAAATATATTGCGTGTAGTATAGTAAGTCAGGAAATTGATCAGTTACTCTGTGCTAGGGATTTTGTTATCTGAACAATATGACAACTGGTAGCAACATAAATGCTGAATGCAAACTATTGCACTAAAACGATCAAAGGGTCTTCCAAAAAAATACGTTGTTAATAAATATGTATGGTTAATATGCTATGATTTTTTTAGTCACATTGTCAGTTCAGTTTTTAGTGAGTAGATTCAGATTGCTTTACAAACTGGATATAGAACAATAAAAAATACATTTTTAGATAATAACACATATTTTGACATGCAGATAAAGGGACTGAATCACCTAAACATTGTTTTTACTATGCATATAGAGGATTAAACATTATTGAAAATTACCTATACATTGTTTTAGAACTCTTGCTCCAATTGGATGGCGTCAGCTGGGATTCATTTTAACACCTGCCTGTTTCACCTGATTTTTTAAATACCTTCTGCTCATTGCAAACTGGGCCTTTGCATTGGGTGAGTGTTGCAGCCCTGTGTTGTTTACTCTGTCACTGGTCTCTGCTGCTGGAACCTGGGGAAGGATTTAAGCATCTCCTGTTATCCCTTTATGCTACAGATTTGCTGCCACTCCTGTTCAGTTCGTGTATCCCTTGCACCTTGACCCCAGCTTGGCTATTGCAAGTACTGATATCCTTCTGCACTTCAATATTTGGTAGTACATGGCCCTTCCCCCTACCCAAACATCCACGTGAACCCGTGTAGTCAGTGGCGTATCTTGGTTTTCTGTTGCCCTAGGCAGACAAAATGTCCTACCATGTTGCCTGTTCGCCTCTCGGAGAGGTCACATGGCTCGGCGCATATCTGACATCAGAGCGCCGGGTGACATGACCTGTCAGCTCTTCCCCATCATATTACACAGGGAGCCAAACAGGCAGCACGGGGGTTTCTCTGTGCTGCCTGTTCGGCTCCCCGTACAGCCTGCTTGCAGCAGAGCGGGGTGAGGGGCGATCTTCTGATCTCCCCAGCCACTGTCTCCGCCAGCAAGCAAGTTTTTTTTCTTACAGGGGCTGCTTTTTTTTTTTCTTTTTTGCATTTTGTGCTGCCCCACCAGGGGCAATCAAGGCAAGTGCCGCCCTAGGCACTTTCCTTGTTTGCCTTGCGCTAAATACAGTACTGCATGTAGTAGGTACACTATAGAGCAGTGCTTTATATATAACAAACCATGACTGCATTTTTTTTGTACTATTTTTTCTATTACATGACACCTGAGTGTGCATGATTTATTTTTTTTTTTTTTTTACTGTACTCCCACTGTGTATGCCAATCTGAAAAAATACATAGATTAAAGGAAAAAGGTGCTTTTTAATTTGTTTCTGCTATTTCCTATTTATAACATCACCTTCTTATAATAAAGTGACATAATATTGTAATATTTTAATTGTATACAATGCCACAAAGTGATCTGTATCAGAGACTGCCCAAATGCATTTAATACACAAGGATCACCCTGTAATGCCTGTATTATATACTTTACTAAAGGTTTACAAGTCATTATTCCACAAGTCATGTATCCTTTTTATTTAATCAAATATTTTGCCCCATCTTAAACATGTTCCCTCTCATTTAATTGATGCTACAGATATTCTGAATAAAATCATGAAGATTAATATCACCTTAGATGTAGTAAACCTGTAGACTTCAATCCCCCATTCGGAAGGTATACAAGCCATGGAGTTGGCAGCTAAAAAATTGGGCTATGAAGGGAAGTCCCTAGGATTCTTAATGGATATATTGTATTTATTCTACATGGAATTTATTTTAATCTCAATGGTAAAGATACGGGGAATGGCTATGAGCATCATATGTGGCCTCCCACTGTGTATGCCAATCTGAAAAAATACATAGATTAAAGGAAAAAGGTGCTTTTTAATTTGTTTCTGCTATTTCCTATTTATAACATCACCTTCTTATAATAAAGTGACATAATATTGTAATATTTTAATTGTATACAATGCCACAAAGTGATCTGTATCAGAGACTGCCCAAATGCATTTAATACACATCTTCAATTTAATAAATGCAATTCTACTAACATAGTATGTGCCTAATTGTCTTTTGCTCAACATCTACACATGATATTTAGGTGATGGAGTCCCTTTAATAAATCTCATATGTCTACACAACCATTAGAAAATCCCCAGAGCCACATATAATCTGATGGAACTCAAATTAATGATTCTAATATCTGTCTTATGAAAGCCTGCTTTTAATCTTGGCTCAAGAGGAATGAATCTAAATCTGGTCTGGAAAGAAAAGTGATATAGCAGCACAGTTACCAAATGTATCCATTCTGTTTGCATGATAAGAGTATTGCTGCACATCCACTTCACTGGCTTTTTGTTGCCCATAGGGACATTTCCTGCTGTGCCTTGTAATGTCAGACAGCTGTTGCGTCTATTCTGGTGAAAAAGGAGGTGAAAGAAGTGTTATTTTGACATTTCTAAACTAGTTTACAGATCTGAGCATGGTTCTGTGGAAAAAAATATTCACCAGAGATCAATAAAAAAATCATCTGCAGGGACAAGTAGACCAGTATTAGACAGGTTTTTTTTGGCATGAAACCTAAAAAAAGATGTTAAAGTGTATGAGCAAAATCCAAGGACCTTTGTGTGGTTTTCAGGTTACTCACATAGTAAATGGGTAGTTTCTACATTGTCCCAAAAAATACTGCATCCCAGTGAGATTATTTTTAATGTAAAACTACAGGAAAACTGTAAATATAAGTGCTTGTCTCATATATTAGAAGAATGTGCAACATATAGAGAATCAGCTACGTGGAACTGCTCAAAAAGTGGTAGACATAGGGGAAGAACCAGTAGTGTTTTTCAAGTAAAAAAAAAAAGTGTTTTAAGAAATAAAACTACGTTTTGCCCTTGAACTAATGAGGCTCCAGTTGAGATCTTTATCAAATTGGTAGATCATTTGTAAACGTATGTCCAAGACCTATTAAATTAAAGAGGGATAAAACCCATCTTAAATGACAGAAAGGCCTTGATTGAGCTTAGGGCCAATGACCAATTGATTTTTAAACCAGCTGGCAAGGGGGGTCACTGGTAATCCAATTTATGTGGCAGAAATCATGAGACAACTTAATGATACAGGCACATATTATGAATAGGATTTTGATCCTCTTCCAAAAATCAGGGAAATGATCAATACGGTCTTTGAGAAAGCATTACAGGATGATTTCATTGATGAGGGTTTGCAGATATATTTGAATAAGGATCACCATGTAATGCCTGTATTATATACTTTACTAAAGGTTTACAAGTCATTATTCCACAAGTCATGTATCCTTTTTATTTAATCAAATATTTTGCCCCATCTTAAACATGTTCCCTCTCATTGATGCTACAGATATTCTGAATAAAATCATGAAGATTAATATCACCTTAGATGTAGTAAACCTGTAGACTTCAATCCCCCATTCAGAAGGTATACAAGCCAATTAAGTTGGCAGCTAAAAAATTGGGCTATGAAGGGAAGTCCCTAGGATTCTTAATGGATACATTGTATTTATTCTACATGGAATTTATTTTAATCTCAATGGTAAAGATACGGGGAATGGCTATGAGCATCATATGTGGCCCCCACATTCGCGGGCATGTTTATGGGGGCATTTGAAGACAAATATTATTATGAAAATTTGAAATAGTAACAATATGCCATTAAATGGTAGGGGTACATTGATGATGTGCTGTTGGTGTAGGGGAAACCATTTGAGTTCTTTAATGAATTGAATTCTTATTCGGATAGTATCCAATTTCTGATCTGCCCCTGTAACTTAATATACATTGGTGAGACAACGAAAACAATTAAAAGCACATTTTGGAAACATAAATGGACTATATACATAAAGAAATTTGATCTACTGAATTAAATCATAATCTTATAGATTTAACATTCTGCTGTATTGAACAAATACCCAAATTAAGAAGGGGTGGGTAGGGAAGGGATGGGTAGGGAAAAAGTTTATCACCTTTTTTGTAGTGTATATCATTTTTTTTTTTACCATATATAGAGAAACAAACATATAAAATAATTTAAGAAATTTACAAAAATGGTCACATAACTAGTATAAAGTGCTATATCATAAAATGTAATTGAGCTGCATGTGACTTACTAGTAGACATGTGCATTCGTTTTCGGACGAATGCATTTTCGTCCGAAAAGAGCATTTTCGGCCATTCGTTCGAAAAACGAAGAACGAAAATGCTAAGCTAACGAAAGCCGAATGAACGAATGGTTAATAAACGAAAATCATTCGTTCATTCGTCCATTCGTAGTACTATTGCATTCTATAAGCCGAAATAGAGTCGGTTTATAGAATACAATAGCATTTCACTACACGGAGACAAAGTCTCCATTCATAAATTTATGAATGGAGACTTTGTCTCTGTGTAGTAAAATGCCGACAGCCTATAAACCGAACGTTCGGTTTATAGGCTGTCGGCTTATGTAATACATGTAATCCTATTGCTATTCTATAAACCGAACGTTCGGTTTATAGAATAGCAATAGGAATACATGTATTCCATAAGCCGACAGCCTATAAACCGAACGTTCGGTTTATAGGCTGTCGGCATTTTACTACACGGAGACAAAATCTCCATTCATAATTCTATGAATAAAGCGAACGTTCGGTTTATAGACTTTCGGCTTATAGAAAACATGTAGTACTATTGCCTTTCTATGAACCGAACGAGAGCCCCATTCATAAGAATTTCTTATGAATGGGGCTCTCGTTCGGTTTATAGAAAGCCAATAGTACCGTATTTGCTCGATTATAAGACGAGGTTTTTTTCAGAAAAAAAAATCTGAAAACTACCCCTCGTCTTATAATCGAGGTCTTCTTATAATCTGACCTCAAATTGAGGTCACATTATAAGACATGGATCCAGGTCCCCAGCAGAGCTGCAGGGGACCTGGATCCCCCTCTCTAGCAGCAGGGGATGTCTGCGCAACGAGCGCAGACTCCCCTGCTTCCGCCCGGCACGACCGCCGGGGCTTCTATGAAGAAGCCAGGTACTTCCGCTTTCGTCACAGAAGTCCTGGCGAGTGTGCCGGGCGGCAGCAGGGTAGTCTGCGCTCATCGCGCAGACCTCCTCTGCTGCCCCACTTGGCATCAGGGAGAATCGGGCAGATATCCTCCATGCTGCCCGACACGGCAGACTATTATGACGGACAGCTGTCCGTCATAATAGACTGCCGTGTCGGGCAGCATGGAGGATGTCTGCAAGTATCGTGCAGACATCCCCCGGCTGCCCCCACTAGCCACCAGGGATCAAGGTAAGGGGAAGGGAGGGAGGGGGGGCAGAGAGACAGGGGGAGGGAGGGAGGGGGGCAGAGAGACAGGAGGAGGGAGGGAGGGGGACAGAGAGACAGGGGGGACAGAGAGACAGGGGGGAGGGAGGGGGGCAGAGACAGAGTCAAGGGGAGGGAGGGGGTTAAGAGACAGAGACAAGGGGAGTGAGGGGGTTAAGAGACAGACAAGGGGAGGGGGGAGAGAGAGAAAAATGGGGGCAAGGGAAAGAGAAAGGCAGCATTGGCACATAAAAAGAAATAAAAACTAGAAATACATTTTTTGATATCATAATTTTTTATTAAAAAAGCAATTTACATATGAATATATACAAGTTGAACTTTTTTCCTATAGGGTAGTCTTATATTCAGGCTTTTAGTTTTTTTGCCTAATGGAATATCCAAAGTTTGGGGGGTCGTCTTATAATCAGGGTCGTCTTATAATCGAGCAAATACGGTATTACATGTATTCTATAAAACGAACGAATAAAAATTAACGAAACGAAAATAATGAACGAATTTCATCTGAAACGAATGTAGTAATGAACGAAATAAATAACATTTTCGTCCGAATGGACGAAAACGAAACGAAAATTTTAGTTTTGCACATGTCTACTTAATAGACATATAGGGAGAATGTACAAACTTACAATACATAAATAACTAGTATAGAGGAGGGGTGAATAGTATGTCATTCAGCTTAATTTTGAGATAATCTTGTTAACCATTGATTCCAGATTTAAAATTTAGGGTGAGTACAATTTGCCTGCCTCAATATCCATATTTCCATTTTTTGCTCTATGAACTGGTATTTAATTAACTGCTATATCAGTCTATCACTAAATCTCCAGTTCTTTGCAAATGCCATCTTAGTGGCAAGTAAGCTATGAAGCACTAATGCAGTTCTGTCTTTTTTCATTGTAGGCCATTTCACATGTAATATTACTGAGGCTGGAGGTGCCTCTAAATTTATAGATGAGTCTGGATTAGGATTCCATGCATTGTTTATGATACATTAAAATGTAAAAACTTAATTTGTCTCTTTCTAACAAAGATTTTTTAAAAATATTTGTTGCAGATTGCTTGCAAGGAGGCAGTTCATTTTGGTTGAGATTGACATCTTGGTACACAGCTGTTCCTGTACAGTCACTATACAAAGAGCAAGATGTACAGCCACTATACAGGGAGAAGCTCAGTGTCTATACATACACATTATAGATACTGTGCTGTAGTTATACATATATTATGATATGATTTAAAATAACTGGATAAAACACATACAGCGCTCACCTTGCACTGCACTGCAGTCTGCTTTCCAAGGGATCTGACTATCTCAGAAGGTGAGTGAAGAAAATTTCAGGAGAAAGTTTTCAGGCCATTGCATTCTCCATGAGTATACGGCACTTCCTCTTCTTCTTGTTCACTTTAACAGGTTCTCTCTCTCTTTACAACTTACACATGGTTTCCCCTATTCAAGCTAAAATACTTACTCTACTTGGAATTGAGAAAGACCACTGAGGGATGGCTGAAGCTAAAATGTAAAGGGAAATTTTTTAGTGGCATCCAACACCAGTGAATAAAGTAAAACAAATCAGATACTCTCCCCTGTGCAGCTGTGTCCAGTCTGGGCAATCTCCAAGCCCCACAAGAAATCCAAATACCAAAATTATGTTGTAAATACTCACAAAGGACCCATAGTCATAAGGCTGTTTGGAAATAAGTCATCCAAAATAGGTAGACTAGAAAACTTCTTATTCTTTTAATGAAAACACAATGAAACATACAAACTGGCACAGTATCATAATAAAATTATATTGCTTTTTGTGATAAATCACTTACTAGTATACTGCACATAAATGTGCAAAATGGCACAAATATATATTGTCTAGACAGGGACAGCAACAGTTCACTCCAACAGGAACCAAACAACTGGATCAAAATGCAAATCCTCAATCCGTTTCTCCACTGAATTTGTGGCTTCCTCAGGGGAGGAAAGGCTTTTTTTTTATAAAGAAAAGCATTCATATTCTTTCTCTGCAAAAAAAAAGTGCTACACATGCTTTGAACTTTATATTATATATTAATATAGATTAGCAAATTTTGGTTGTGCACTGATATTTCTATGTATTAAGGTAATGACATGATACACACTGGAGACATATCCCAAGCACTCAAGTTCTCCTTGGTTAGAGAAGAAGCCAGGACTATAATTTATTCACAAAACCAAATAAGGATCAAGTTATATTTTTATGTAAGAAAAGTGTTGTGTTAGTATGTAGCCCTTTTGAACATGTATAGCAGAGAAATGGAGCATAGGAATCAGATTCCGTCATGGAACTTAAATTAGATTGTTGAATGTGAAAGGATCTGCCCTAGGCAGACAAATTTTGGGCACCCCCCCCTACCCAAAATGCACACCCACGACATGACCCATAACCCACGTTGCACACCAAGGACATGCCCCATCACCCCATTTACATGCACATTGACAATATTATTTGCCATTAATATTCCCCAGCTAATTTGCCCAATAATATGCCAGTATCATTTTCCATTAATATGCCCCAGCCAATTTGCCCAAAAATATTCCAGTATTATTTTGTCATTAATATTCCCCAGCCAATTTGCCCAATATTATGCCAGTATTTTCCATTGAATATGCCCCTGCCAATTTGCCCAATATTATGCCAGTAGAATTTGCCCCAATTTGCCCAATAATATGCCAGTGTTATTCTGCCATTTAATATGCCCCAGCCAATTTGTCCAATAATATGTCAGTGTTATTTGCCATTAATAAGCCCCAGCCAACGTGCTCAATAATATGCCAGTGTTATTTGCCATTTAATATGCCCCTGACAATTTGCCCAATAATATGCCAGTGTTATTTTCCATTAATAAGCCCCAGCCAACGTGCTCAATAATATGCCAGTGTTATTTGCCATTTAATTTGCCCCTGACAATTTGCCCAATAATATGCCAGTGTTATTTTCCATTTAATATGCCCCTGCTAATTTGCCCAATAATATGCCAGTGTTATTTGCCATTAATATGCCCCAGCCAACGTGCTCAATAATATGCCAGTGTTATTTGCCATTTAATATGCCCCTGACAATTTGCCCAATAATATGCCAGTGTTATTTTCCATTTAATATGCCCCTGCTAATTTGCCCAATAATATGTCAGTGTTATTTACCATTTAATATGCCCCTGACAATTTGCCCAACAATATGCCAGTTATTTTCCATTTAATATGCCCCTGCTAATTTGCCCAATAATATGCCAGTGTTATTTGCCATTTAATATGACCCAGCCAATTTGCCCAATAATATGCCAGTGTTATTTGCCATTTAATATGCCCCTGCTAATTTGCCCAATAATATGCCCCTGCTAATTTGCCATTTAATATGCTCCTGCTAATTTGCCCAATAATATGCCAGTGTTATTTGCCATTTAATATGCCCCAGCCAATTTGCCCAATAATATGCCAGTGTTATTTGCCATTTAATATTCCCCAGCCAATTTGCCCAATAATATGCCAGTGTTATTTGCCATTTAATATGCCCCAGCCATTTTGCCCAAATCCCCCCATCTCCCCAGCACTTACCTGTTTTCCCTGGTGGCTAGTGGCAGGCAGCATGGTCTCCTCCATGCTACCTGTTCGGCTCCCAGGCAGTTGTGCTGACAGGTCACGTGACCCGGCGAGCGTATGACGTCAGCGCGCCGGTCACGTGACTGTCGGCACATGGGGAGCCGAACAGGCAGCACAGAAGTTTTCTGTGCTGCCTGTTCGGCTCCCCTTGCAGCCCACCGGCAGAGGGAAGCTGAGGGTGAATCTTCCGATCCCTTCTCACCTCCGTCTCTGCCTGCAAGCGAGGGCTTTTTTTTTTTCAGTGCTGGGGGGCCCCGAAAATTTGCTGCCCTAGGCATCGCGGATGCCTTGCGGTAAATACAGCACTGGATTTGTGAGACTGCTAGCTACCTCCCCAGACACTCTGACTAGGAGAATAAATAAATGTTTAGCCGAAAAACTAGCTTTCTGCTTTAATGTCCACTGTGACTCTGGGGAGAAAGGTGTTGCATTGAGACCATTCTTTACATATATCTCAATTTATCGCTCACAAAAATGAAATGTTCCAGTGCAAGACCCACCCCCTCCCTCCCCATAACTTACAATTTGTTAACAATAAAAGTTTTTATCTTATCCTTTATACTAGAACATAGTCTAAGCCTCAGACAATTAATAAGCTTTTAGTATATTGTTTTAAATATTATCAAACTATGCATTATGTGTGTGAAATGCGTCAGTCATTTACAACTTTGTCAGCTTTAATGACATTAAGAATTGTCTTTGTTTTGAAGAGCTGTGGATCTGAAACGTTTAAGGTTAGTAACTACAATTAATATTCTTCAGTTACTATAAGAGAATTTATTATGGGTTTTTTTTTTTTGGTCTTGTTGTTTTATGTGTTTTTAAAATGACAGCATTCACAGATCTGGATGGAAAGAGACTTGAACTGGTCTTTTTTAAAGTCTCCAAAAATATATAAATTCGGGGATGTGGCAAAATCAGATGGAAAACCATGGGTAGTCACACCCATAGACCTGGTATTAGGCTCATGCTTAGATGCTTGTGACCAAGTGATAGTCCAGAAAGTGCTCCTGTCACTCCCTCATCACTCCCTGGCATCAGGGGAAAAATGTGTAAATATTTGTCTGATAAAATGTGTGGGATATACCACTTGAATTTATGTATAGAACTATTTCATTTTGAAATTGCATCCCACTATGTATGGGAAATATGAATGTTTAAATGTCTGAATATTAAAAAGTAATAAAGAAAAAAAAAAATGATTGAGCTTTGCTCTCAACTAAAAACCCTGAATGGTGAATTATACTGTGAATTTTACCAAAACACATCCATGGCCTTTATTCTCAATCTATTTTTGTTTAATGTGTTTGCCAAATGTTGATCTCACTTTTGCACCTGCATATAAGGATGATGTAAGTAATGTTAAAGATTCTGTACTGCACATTTAATTCTCTCTGGACCTTTGCTTGTAATGTTAGAACTAACATTTTCCAACATGACTAAAACACAGTAGAATAACATTATTGTTACTCTTCTAAATCATGGATAAGTAGGTTGGATTTTGGGTGTCTGAGGGTCAATGCCAACCAGCCATCTGGTTAATGTGTCATTTTACCTGCAGGGAATAGAATGACAACAAATTACTCTGCGTTTAACAACAAAACCATAACACTAAGTTTAAAAATAGCTATGGGTGCTGAGATCACCTCATACCAATTCCTGCATTGCAAAACAAAAACATTTAGTTTAATGTACAGGACTGATAACATGTAATCTGCGTAATCGGTTCTTTTTTTTTCTTCTTCTTCTTTAAATTCATCTTTATTCGTTTTTCTTTGTTTAATACACATACAATAGAAATTTAAAACATATAATGATACAGAAATATGACTCTACAGTTTATTTCTTCCTGCTGGTGGCAGTATTATCATCAAATGTAAGTAGATATCAGTTACCAGGATAATTCTTAATATATATCTCTATGTTGGGAGCAGAGTTTACTCTAGGTTTATAGCTGTCCTGGGTCCTATCTACCACCCACAGTTAATATGGGGTAGGAGGTACTCAATACCGTTCAGCTTCCAGATATTTGAGTTCATTGAGAACTCTATGTCTCTTCTGAGTAGTACATGTTCGCAGGGTTGCATTATGTTTTGTCCTTTTAGGATTCTGGATTCTTGTAAATTCTTCCACTCAACATTGTATTCGTTATCCTGTAATCCTATCATACCTTGCCCTCTCCACTAAGCCCTTATAGTCCTGAATATTCATTGGGGGTTCAGCTCCCTCCCCATGTTTCGGTAATTATCCTTAGGTAATCTTACCACCAGTTCAACTTAATACATATCTGCATTCATCCATTCTTCCATCCATACACTTCTGTCACTCTTCTCTCCTCCCTCCCCTGGGCGGGGGCACGCATTCCCCCCCAGGCACAGGCCCATTTTAACAGACCGGTTTTAAATAGAAGCTGCTTCCCAGCGTCGTCTCAAGTCCTGATATCTGTCCAGTTAAACCAGATCTTAAGATAGTGATCTCTGTATCATTTGTCCTTTCTATAGAAGAACCTTTCTGCACCCGCCTGATTTCCAATTTGTGTTTCTACTTCTAGCCAGCTTGGTAATTCTGGTCTTCGCCAATATCTAGCTAGACAGATTTTTGTCACCATTAATATATTCAGGAAGAGTACACTAATATATTTATCTTTATAGGGGATATCCCAATGGAATAAAAAAGTTTGGGGGGTTAAGTGCAGGGGTGAACCAAATATCTCTAGGCATCTGCTGGTTGATTGGTTCTTCAGCACCATTAAGCTAGGGCAATCCCACCATGTATGAATCTGGGAGCCTTGACCCCCACAGCACCTCCAACATTGATCATCTGGGAGATGATGGAACCTGAATAGACGCGTAGGTACTAAGTACCAACGATGTATAAGTTTAAAATATTGTTCTTGTAAATTTGCGCAGTGCGTGGCTTTCCTAGTAGCCTGCCACGCACTGCGCCATTTCTGTAGTGGTTCATCCAGTGAGTGGTCTCTCTCCCATCTATTGAATGCCCCCGGTTTAGTGTTTATTTGAATCAATATAATGTTTGCGTAATCGGTTCTTAGTGTTATAAAAATTAAATCATTACAAGAGAAGATGACCAATGTGTACAAAGAGATTTGTCCCATGTTCTCCACAAAATGTAATTTCTCTATAGGGCTGCATAAATTCCTTACCTCATTCCAGGTCAAAATTCATTATAGGAAATGTAAATAATAGGTGCATAGTGGTGTAAACAGGGGTGTATTTGGCAGCCCACATGGTGCTGCATAGCTTCCCTAACTACACAGTGTACCAAAGATATACATATGGTGCCATATAACTTCTCTAAGTATATACGTTGCCAGAGACATACAGTCAAGCATCATAACTTCTAGCTCTATAAGTATTTAATTTGCATATATAACCATAATACCATGTCTCTATATTAATGGGTATACTAATAGTGGCATAGTAATGGGCAAATTGGCTGTGGCATATTAATAAGCATATTAATAGTGGAATGTTAGTAGGCATACTAATAGTGGCATATTAATTGGTATGCTAATAGTGGCATATTAATGGGCATACTAATCATGACATATTCAAATTGGATATGGCATATTAATGGGCATATTAATAGTGGCATATTAATGGGCAAATTGGCTGTGGCATATTAATGGGCATACTAATAGTGGAATATTATGTTGCAGACAAATAGTGACATGTTAACTGGCAAATTGGCTGTGGCGTGTTAATGGGCATACTAATAGTGGCATATTAATGGGCATACTATTTGTGACATATTAATGGATAGACTAATAGTGGCATATTAATAGGCAAATTGGCTGTGGCATAGTAATGAACATACTAATAGTGGCATATTAATGGGCAGAGTAATAGTGGCATATTAATGGGCATACTAATAGTGGCATATTAATGGGCAAATTGACTGTGGAAAATGAATGGGCAAATTGGCTCTGGAATATTAATGGGTATTCTAACAGTGGCATATTAATGGGCAGTCTAACAGTGGCATATTATTGGGCAAACTAATAGTGGCATATTAATGAGCAAATTGACTGTGGAAAATTAATGGGCAAATTGGCTGTGGAAAATTAATGGGTATTCTAACAGTGGCATATTAATGGGTAAATTGGCTGTGGTATTTTTATGGTCAAATTGTCTGTGGTATATTAATGGTCAAATTGGCTGTGGCATATTAATGGGCAGCCTAACAGTGGCATACTAATCAGCAAATTGGCTGTGGCTTATTAATGGGAAAATAGTGGCATATTAATGAGCAAACTAACAGTGGCATAATAATGGGCATATTTGTGGTGGCATATTAATGGGCAACCTTAGGGAATACATTGGTAAGTCTGGTTGCAGAATGTCAAGTCTGGGGGTGCATTAACAAGTCTAAGGTGCAGATTGATAGGTCGGAGGGCCAGATTGCCAAGTTTGGGGATGCATTGTCAAGTTTGTGGGGCAGATAGGCAAATATGGGGGCATAATGGCAAGTCTGATGGGCAAATAAAAACAATAAAAGCATTTTCTCAATCATAGGTGTTATTAACCCCTTAACACATATGGACATATATATACATCCTGCAAAGCATGGTCCATGAGGACGTACATATAAGTCCTCAGTTTTCATGTAGCGTTGCGCTCCTTAGTGCAACGCTACATGCCTGCAGTTACTCTCAGAGGCTGCAATCGGCTGGAGAGCCAGTGCCTCTACCGGCAAACTTTTTTTATTTTTTTTTACGTGGCGCCCCCTGAGGTGTGGCGCCCTCTGCGGTCACACAGGTCGCACACCCCTAAGGCCGACCCTGGAGTCAGTTAGGCCACTGGCAACTTGCTGTCAGCTGGGTGCAAATGCTATCTATGCTATATAAATGGTTCATGCAGAACTATCTATAACCCTATCTTCCATGGTGGTTTTGAGTAGCTTTTATTGAAAACACAGGTTGACCATGGAATGTGTGACTAATTCCCAATATGAGATAATAGTTACCATTAGATATTTTACTAACAGGTTTCTCTTGTAGAAAATTTGGGTTTAAAAAATGCTTCATGAGATTTCTAGAATACAGATCTCCAATATATGTCCTCTTCCCCTACCCTTTATTAATAGGGAAAATAGAGAAGTTACATGTACTTCCATATGGTATTAATGGCTTTTTTCTTGTTACTTTATTTTTTATTACTTTTTTATCCTTCCTTTAATTTATGCAAGCTAAATTTAGATATATGCAGGTTAAAAAACTAGTAATGCTATTATTTATCTCAATTCTGTGACCTACTTTTTTCTCCAAGATAATATTGCTACTATCATTGTGAACATGAACTACAATAAATATATCAAATAAGTTACTGTGGTGAATCAGTGGATGTGATCATCAATGTGTTCTTTGCACTGAATATGTTGCTACAGGGCTCCCCCTGTTGTTCACTTATGTTGATAGATCACAAAGTCACCAGCTTATTTGCAAGACAAGCCAGAAGTATGCACGGATGTATGTGAAATCAATGCACCTATGCATTAATGCTTGCTTTTACTTTATATACAAATATGTGGGATATGAGGGGCTATGTAGAGCAATTCTGGGGTCATGATGGAAATCGTGGGAAATCACAGTGTATAAAAAATGGATAAAAAAAAAAAATTCCATTGGTTTCCATGGTGATTGCAACAGTTTTTGAACTTTGCCCCAGAACTGCCCATTATGTAAAACGTGCAGGAAAAGACCACACGCTAGTTGTGGAGGTGTACTACTCTCATCACACTCAGCTGAATATATTTGTGTGTGTAAATAGGTCTATGAGCTTGATTCACAAATGCTTTATACAGATTTAGATACAGATAAGGAATAAAGCTGAATATTTAATTTTAGCCACTCCTGGACCATTATTGAGTGCATGTGTATATACATATATACACACAAAACAAAAAGAATACACAGGTTGAGAATCCCTTATCCAAAATGCTTGGGACCAGAAGTATGAGTATATCAGTTCGGATAATGGACCATTTCTTAAAACCTCTCAGCACTCATGAAATACGGCAAAATCATTGCAAATACTGGATAGATCGAATAAATCCCTTTCAGTCTTTGGAAAGGCGATATCACGGTTTAAGGGGCCTTGACCCTGAATAAACTGTTGTGTGCTGAATTCTGACAGGAATTCGCAACTTGTGGCAAAATCTGAAAAGATCACAGATTTCTTCCCCAATGCATCTAATGTATATAACTGTACATCAACATATAGTATCCAGATGTTCGTAAGCACATTTTCTGACAATAGTTGTACAGTTCTGTCCACATAAAAGATTGTTTCTGTGACATATCAACATTCTTGTTAACAAGACACTGAGAAAGCAGGGCACGTGGGAAGTGCAATATGTGATCTTCAATATATATCTGCATCGTCCTATTTAAAGCTTGATATACTTCAGATGAGTTCAAGGATTTAGTCTTTTGATTCATTTCTCATTATCACTGAGTTCTTGTTTGTCTGGCACAGAAACAGAAGCCGAGTATCTATCTGTGGACCACACATGTTTCGCGACCTCCACTTAATAAGCATTTCTTGTCAATTTTTTTCCTGCAAGCTTAAACATCCTATAAACAGTTGAGCCTAACCATACATGTGGCTTGACTGTGCTAGTTAAGTACACAAATCCTGTCAATATTCATGATATAATTAGTTATTCATAGTTTTTAGGCATTGCAATGCAGATCCAGGGCCGATCCTAGGGTCATGGTTGTCTGGGTGCAAGGTTTTTTTTCCGCCCCATGTGGGTGTGGCTAAATCACCAACTCCTCCGATTTGTACATGTCTGCCCCATTTCAAATGGGAGGGGAGGAGCGACGACAACAGAACAAACTTTAATTTTAATGACCAGCACAAACTTTTCTTTTAAATAATTTTGGCCATACTATTGTGCAGTGCTTTTATTTATTTCTGCAGTATACTACCATTTCTATGATGTCTGTGTCTCTCTCTCTACCCCCATACCCTCATGTCTATATCTCTCCCCATACCCTCATGTCTATCTCTCTCCCCATACCCTCATGTCTATCTCTCTCCCCATACCATCATGACTATCTCTCTCCCCATACCCTCATCTCTGTGTCTCTGTACCCATATTCTCATGTCTGTCTCTCTCCCTCATCAGGGCAGTCTTTAACGCGGGGCAAACGGGGCAGCTGCCCCGGGCCCATTTATTCCTGGGGGGCCCAAAGCAGCTGCCCCGTGGGCCCTCTGCCTGAAAAAATATTTTTAACGATCACGTGCATTTTATCATACTATGAGATGCGATCGGCACGCATCCCATAGTTTTTTACTTGCCCCTCCCCTGGTCACACGTGACACCGTCTCCTTCAAGTCAAACAGTGCGTGACACCACACCATTTCTGGACTGGACGACGGACGGACAGACAGACAGTGAATGTGAGGTCTCTGCTGCAGCTTCCATCCTCACCAGAATGAATTACAGGTGCAGCCGCCCAAAACAGTTGTGCAGCCCCCCTCCAGCCAGCTATACAGCCCCCCTCCAGCCAGCTATACAGCCATCCAGGTGCCAGCCATATATAATGTGTCCCCCCAGCCAGCTATACAGCCCCCAACCCCCTGGAACTATTTTTAAAAAAATATATATTATGTAAGCCAGCAATATATCTACATAATATATTTATATATCTGGCTAGTTTAAATAATATTGAAATATTATAATATAAAACTGCTATAATATAAACCCTATATATATATATATATATAGAGTTTATATAATATTTAATGATATATCCAGTCACATGTTTGTCTGGTTAATATAATATTATATAATATATATAGTTGATATAATTTATTATATAAATATTTTATAAACCAGCTATATATAAAAATTATTATTGAAGTATATATTTAAGCAGCATAAGCCAGCCCAGGATATGTATTGGTGGTGTCTAATGAACTAGATTAACAAAAATGTGCAGTAATATTCCACTAGTTGTATAAAAATACCAATCATACATTTACTTTTTGTCTCCTAATGAATATTTACTGCATTTTAAATACTTTTTTAATATGCATTGTATTTGCTGTGGAGCACTGTGATACACTCACACACTGCACATTATTGTGAGATGTATTGCTGTGGTGCTCTGTGATACATATTACTGTGAGTTGTATTGTTGTGGAGCTATGCAGTACACTGATATGCTGCACATCAGTGTGAGTTTATTGCTGTGGAGCTCTGTGATATATTCACACACACTGTACATTTCTGTGCATTGTATTGCTGAGGTGATGTGTGATACAATTACACATTGCACTTTACTGGGAGTTATATTGCTGTAGAGCTTGGTAATACAATGATTTGCTTCAGATTACTGTGAGTTGAATTGCTGTGGAGCTCTGTGATAAACTTCCACAACACACATTATGGTGGTTGATGTGATTGCATGCAAGGGGGGGGGGCTAGATCGGGGGGCCCAAGCAAATGCTTGCCCGGGGTCCAATCAGTATTAAAGACGGCCCTGTCCCTCATACCCTCAAGCCTGTCTCTCTCCCCACACCCTCATATCTGTCTCTCTCCCCCATACCCTCATGTCCGTCTCTCTGCCCATGCCCTCATGTCTGTAACTCTGCCCATGCCTTCATGTCTGTCTCTCTCCCCCATACCCTCATGTCTGTCTCTCTCCCCCACACCATCATGTCTGTCTCTCTCCCCCCATATTCTCACACCTGTCTCTCCCATACACTCTTGTCTGTCTCTTTCCATATCCCCATGTATATATCTCTCTCCTCATACCCCATGTCTATCTCTCTCCCCTCATGCCCCATATCTTTCTCTATATCTGTCTTTCTGTTCCTCATGGTGGTCTCTTTTTCTGCATGTCTCTGTCTCTCCTCCTATACCTCCCTGTCTGTCTCTCACTCCTCATAACCCCCATTTATCTGTCTCCCCCATGTGAATCTCTCTCTCCCCCCCCCACACACCTCCATGTGTCTCTTTGCACCATTCTCCCCATGTCTATCTCTCTCTTCCATGCCTTCCCTATGTCTGTCTCTCCTCCTATCTCCTACCCCCATATTTTGGCTCCTTTTCCATGTTCCCTCCTGACCTTATCTCAGAACTCAATCAGCGCTGCCCCAATCTCCGAGCGCATAGTGATGACTCAGAGCATCAAGTTCCAATGCTCTGAGTCATCACTGAGCACGGCAAGAGCAATTATCGCTGAATGAGGTCTGAGGGGCTGCAGAGCCAGCTCTGGTGGCAGACAAGTAGCACCGGGGCAGCTTTTTGCAGAGGTGTACCTAGGGTCTCTAGCACCCATGGCAAGGAGCTTTATCAATACACACAGCCACACTTACATAGCCACATTTACACAGCTACACACATACACAGGCACACTTACACACAGGGTCATACATAAATACACACACAGTCACACTTACATATATGTACACTGACACAGACACCCTTGCACACACAGTCACACTTACATACACACACACACCCACACACTTATACACACTCTTAGACACACAGTCACCCTTACACATAAACATACACAGACACCCTTACATACATACATACACACAGACACCCTTACACACACACAAACACTCTTAGACAGCCTTACACACACTTACATTTATTTTTTTTGCGCTGCATGTCCTCCCTCCCTGTAACTAAATAAGTGTGACTGGGTGCCATCGTTTTGTGAAATATAGTGTTTTTGGGTGCCACTCCCTAGTGACTTTACAGCACAAATTTCCTACTTTTGGGCTGGGGACACAGAATGCAGTCTAAAAGTCAGAATTCTGATCATAGACTTGCATTGAATGGGAGGGTAATGTAACTATTACATCACAAGGGACAGTGTTATGATCCTGTTTGATCAGATTAATCTTCTCGCTTTGTGTTAGAAGGCAGGTAAACAAAGTTGTACACAGCCACCTAGTACTGCCCACTATGACACACATGAGCCAGTAAGAGAGCGGGGGAGTCTCTTATTCATCATCATTCAAGCTTTAGCCACAGTTGTAAAGTGACACTGGCTGGAAGATTTTGGCCAATGTTACATCATGGGAAATATTCACAAAATGGAGCCAAGAGATAAACACCTAATTTTCTTTATTCCTTTTATATGCAATTAATTCAATCATATAAAAAAAAGAAAACAGTGGCATTTGATATATATATGTAAATGTGTTTGTTTTAAATGACCACGTTATCTGGTGACATCTTATGTACCTGGTGGTGTCCCTTTAACAAAAATTAGCAATGAGCAATAAGTTAAACATTATCCTGAACTCAGTGTATCTCAGGCCCTCCCAGCAGAATCCACCATTGTGTATGTATGTCGGAGCAAGGTCTTGTTACCAGTGCGGTACCACAGGGATCTGTACTTGGACCCTTTCTCTAATATTTTATATTTTTAATAGTGATATTACAGGAGGTCTTGTTGGTAAGGTATGTCTTTTTGCTGATGACACAAATATTTGCAGGAGTTTTACTGTTCCTGGGGGATAAGCCAAATGACAAATGATTTAGGTGAACTAGAAAATTGGTCAGAGCTGTGACAGTTGATGTTTAATGTGGATGCAAGATAATGCATCTTGGGCATAAAAACCTAAACACCTTAGGAAAGGTATTTAGGTGTAATTGTTTCAGAGGACTTAAAGGTAGGTAGGCAATGTAATAGAGCAGCAGGGAATGCTAGCTGAATGCTTGGTTGCATAGGGAGAGGTATTAGCAGTAGAAAGAGGGAAGTGCTCATGCCATTGTACAGAGCACTGGTGAGACCTCACTTGGAGTATTGTATACAGTACTGGAGACTGTATCTCCAAAAGGATATCGCTACAGTGGGGAGGGTTAAGATAAGAGCATTAAACTGGTTCATGCATTGCAGGATAAAATACCCTGTATAACGGATATGTATAGTGGACAAAGGACAGGGGAACTACCAGGATTTTTATCGGTATCCTGGTGGCCAGTCCGGCCCTGGTGTTAGGCGATTCATGAACTGAAGCGCTTATTCATGAACTGGAAGGGTTAGTTTGAAAATTGAATATGGTCCCTCCTTTATTACCTCATTTACACAAAGCTTTTTATATTGCCTTTTCTGATTACTCATTGGATTGGATATTGAAATCATTACAGCTTTGTGACACTCTATCTTATTTGTAATCCTGTTATACTCCTGCCTGTGACCTACAACTGATATTATCATATTGCACCTCTGCTTAACCCATTTATGACTTTTTTGAAATTGATGTACCCTTTGTGACAATGGTTAACACCTCTGTAGTGTGTTTGTGTATAGCTGTAATTTTCCTCTTTCTTATGTACTGTACTCAATAGACAAATTATATGGCGTTTTTTTGGAGGGGGGAATAAGTAGGGCTTTCTTTAGGTATCATATTTGATCATATCATGTAATCTACTATAAAAAAAAACAAAAAAACAATGGAAAATGTAAAAAAAAATGTTTTTTATAAAAAGATTTACTTGAAAAATCTTTTACACATTTAATAAAAAAACTGCTACATTGATTATAATATTTGTCCCGAGATTAGAAATACTCCATGTTTTTGACTTTTCTTACTTATTTGGGAAGAGAGAGACTTGTGCTGTCAAAGCCAGGCACAGCAATTGGATGTGTTTCGAGAGCTTCAGCTGTCATGGCTGGCAGTGCCTCGATCTCGAGGCACTCAGCTATGTCAGCTTTAGCCTGGTCAAGGTATGCCAGCAGACATACAGCGATCTGGACTGGCATGACGTGCCAGGCATGTCATTTGTCCTTTCCTGTGAGGTGCCTGGTATGTTAACTTGAGCTTCAACCTCAAATAGTTTATTGAGTATGCTGCCTTCTATAACCGTGTTAACCTTGGAACGGACATCAGTACTCCTCTGTGTTTAAATCATCTATAACACCACTATATAACCAATGACTCAAGTTAACTCTGTTGTAAGGGATTCACCAGCCTTCTCCTTTGCTCCTCTTTCCTCCTCTTTCCCCTGCAGTACTGTTAAAGAACTGCAGTTGTGCTTCCCCCTCTCTCCCTCTATTGACTGGTCTTCATATTGCAAGTTAGCATAATCTAAAAACACATACAAGGAATCTACACTGTATAAAAGGATAATATATTCAAAAGAAAAAATCTACCACAACAAAAGAACATAATCTTAAATTAAAGGGTCAAATATATTTTTTTCTAATAACCTTTAATACTTCTGCACACCTTCACTTTTATTTTTCACTTTATATTAGAGGGTCAAAGGTTTAAAATCTTCTCACACTTGCTGTCATTTTTGCCATGCCTCTTTTTGTATCTGTGTTTGCATATATTTGTTCACAGTAAAAACACTTGCATGCTTTTTCAATAGACGAGGGAAACAACACAGTAGAGGAAGAGAGCATATTTAACCCCTTAGTGACATGACTTTTTGGCTGTGCCTTTTTCTTTGGTGTCACGGGTCACGGGTTTTTACCTTATCTTATAATCGACAAAAAATAATAAAATATGATGAAAAAATAGCACATTTTTGTCCTGGAAATGTTTTTACACAATTACAAATGGTAAAAACAACACCCCATTCCAAATAGTTTCTAGATTTTAGAGTTTAGAAATATGCGTTTCCATGTTTTTCTGTTGTTTTTTGCAACTTATAGGGCAATAACCAAAAGCAGTTTTTTTATTTCCTAACTATTTTCTTCCAACAGTGATCTTTTTGACCCCAATTCTAGCCCTTCATTTAACCCTAACCCTTATGCTGACTCTTACTCTAATGTAACTGTAACTGTAACTTTTATTCTAACCATAACCAACAGCAACAGAAGTGATAATTGTGATACTACCTGCAAGAGGGCCGACCCATATTGGAGGAGCATGCTGTTCTCCAATATGGTGCCAATGATTCGCTCCATGGAGCATTAAGGCATTGAGGCATTAAGCAACACTGTCTGAGCGGTGTTAGCACATGCACCGCTCATTCTATCACAGGATGGTGTAGTGTTGCTGTGTATGGTCTGGTTGCTGGTATCCAGTGTGATATGGCACACATGGACCAGCAACTAACCATGATACTGAGTAACCAAGAACAGTTCCATGCACAGATGATGGAGGGACAAGCTGAGATAGTTACAGGAGTGTGAGGCTAGAGCTAAACACCGCAACTGACATGAAACAACCATGCTAAATTGGAAATGGAGCATTCTTTTCTTCCAGTGTACTGCTGCTCTTGAGGAAATTCATGTTCCTAAAATCCCTACATTGGCACAGGTGGTTAAAGATCAGTCTGGTGAGGGGAACGATGATGCCGACATGACTGGACAGTAACCCTCTTCCTCATCAAGTGCTGATGAGTAAACTATACTGTAGCATCTTATTAGTAGTCATGGAATGCTTGGTTACTTATCATCCCCCCCCCCCCCACCCCCTTTCAATGCCCTTCCCTGCCCTAGGCTTGTCTATAATTAAAATAATTAGAAAATTAGTACAATTATGATTTCAACTTATCTTTATGTGTCTGAGTGTTTTGTTATGCAGGAAAATCTACATCTCACACACTTGCACAGTTTATGGTACCCTTTATTTCTTCATGGGTACACCTACATTTTCATTTTGTAAACACATTGGTGTCTGTGCTGCATGACGCTTTTGTTCTTGGATATTTGCATCAGAAATAATATTAGGGCAAATATGAAGCTATTTCCACGTGGAAAAGCAGTTTAACATCTTTTGTAGTATACTTTAGTGGGCTTTGAAGTTTAATTCTACCAACTAAAATCAGGAGACTTAAAATGGGCAAATTTGGAGCATGTTCACAGCTGATTGGCGCATGTTGGGTAGCCGACAATCTATAGCGTTCATGGTGAAAGTGTCCTCAACGCTTCCAATGCTTCAGATTCCAAACTGACCAAAGAGCCTAGTAAGGGCCTGGTATAAGTGGAATTAATGTAATAATAGGAAGGAACAACAGAGATGTCTTTTTTTATTGAATAAGATACTAACCTCACAAAACAATGGACTAGGGTCCCTCAGTTGGGACTGGACAACAAAAAAGATCATCCCCTAAAAGTATTGTAACTAAGCCACCTCTATTCAAGGGAGGTTTCCAACTGTAACAAGAATTATAGGCATAAAAACTGTACAATAAGAAGGAAATGACTGTGATTAGTTATTGATCAGTTTTGGTTCTGGTCATTTCTGATTTATAATTATAACTCCTCAAATACATTTTTGAGCTTTATTCATTAACTGACATAGTAGTCTACTCAATATAGAGAGAAATGCAGGGAACTGAGATGGGAATTTCAAACTTCAGGACAATATAGCCGAGTTTTCGGCTGAATGGGAGAATTTTTCATACTCTGCTACTTTGGCCTTAAGTTTGAAATGCCCATCTCAATTCCCTGAAATTCTCTCTTGATTGAGTAGACCCCCTAAAGAATGGCAAAAAAATACATACACGGTACACATAACAATAATAACAAAAATGAGATTTGATAATAGCTCTTTTCTATCAGTGGGGTCTAGCTATAAAACTGAACTGACAAGTGAACAACAAAACTGAGGCAGAGTGGAAAAAAGTATCCAACTCTCCTTCCCAACTCAGCTATTAAGGCCTGAGTTTTTGCAGTTCACTTGTCAGTTCCCTATTTATGCACAGTGCCCAAAGTGCTTTAGTTCACACTCTCAGACAGTGATAAATATATCTACAGATCCTATATTGTTCCTGATTAGTGGTCGTTCCCCAGCAGAGAAATAAAGTGCATTTACTGGTTAGATTATACAAATCTGTAATAAAACTGTGCATGAGTCCAAGCTGTTCAGCTGATGGCCTGTTTGACATTAATGGACCATCAGGGGAATTTCACATACACCTCTCAGTATTATTTCATAAACAAACTGGCAGCACCGTGCTCTGTATATTCTGCTTGATGTGCTCATGCCGCATGCATGGCGACCTCTGAGAAGTTACAGTAGGATAGACATCGGAGAAAACAGCCTTCTTATTTCTTTAACTAAATGCTATATAAACAAGAGGAAATGTGAGGGAAAGCGGCCTAGCTGCAGTAGACAGGGCCTGTAATATACAGAGTGCTCTATGCTCTATGTTAGTCCATTTCTAATGTTAATGGGAAGGGGATTTTAACGGTATAGTCTCCATAGTCTTCACATATTGGCTCTCATGCCATTTTTTTTTAGTGGCTGGGTAGCAATCCTTACTAGCAGGGCCGGATTAAGAGCATCACGGGCCTGGTGCAATTTTTTAATTTTCTTAAGGATTTGTTTCTGATTGCATAAACTTTGTCTAACATGGCGAAATCAGCAGTAATGTATAAACGTGGCATATCATGGCAAAATCAGCAGTAATGTATAAAAGTGGCATATCATGGCAAAATCAGCACTAATTTATAAATGTGGCATATCATGGCAAAATCAGCAGTAATGTATAAACGTGACATATCATGGCAAAATCAGCAGTAATGTATAAACGTGACATATCATGGCAAAATCAGCAGTAATGTATAAACGTGGTATATCATGGCAAAATCAGAAGTAATGTATAAAGTGGCATATCATGGCAAAATCAGCAGTAATGTATAAACGTGGCATATCATGGCAAAATCAGCACTAATTTATAAACGTGGCATATCATGGCAAAATCAGCAGTAACGTATAAACGTGGCATATCACGGCAAAATCAGCAGTAATGTATAAACGTGGTATATCAAAGCAAAATCAACAGTAATGTATAAACGTGGTATTTCATAGCAAAATCAGCAATAATGTAGAAAGTGGCATATCATGGCAAAATCAGCAGTAATGTATAAACGTGGCATATCATGGCAAAATCAGCACTAATTTTTGCCACAAGTTGCACATTGCACACACACCTCTCAGAATGCAAGTGCACCACTGTTTACCGTTATCTTTAACCCCTTCCTGACGCTAGGACGTTCTATGCCGTCCTATTTTTGGGGTCCCTAAAGACAATAGGACGGCAGAGAACGTCCTGTGTTTAACAGTTCATCGTACACATGTTTATATAAAATGCATACAATAAGCGTACAATTGCAGCACAGGTTGAGTACCCTTACCTGAAATGTTCGGGATCGGCAGAATTTTCGGATAACGGATACTTACGGATGATAGATCATTTTGGCAGCATGTAGTCCCCATCACAGCACTCTGGCCAGGGGCGGATCCAGAGTCTGATCTCGGGAGGGGCACATGTCCGTCTGTCTTTTCCTCTCTCCCATGTCCGTCTGTCTTTTCCTCTCTCCCATGTCCGTCTGTCTTTTCCTCTCTCCCATGTCCATCTGTCTTTTCCTCTCTCCCATGTCCGTCTGTCTTATCCTCTCTCCATGTTTGTCACACTCCTCTCACTCCCCGTGTCCCTCTGTCTCTCTTCCTTCCATATCCGTTTCTCTCCTCTTCCCTTTCATGTCCGTCTATGTATCCTCTTCTTTCCCATGTCCGTCTGTCTCTCCTCTCATTTCCCATCTCTCTGCCTCTCCTCTCCCATCCCATGTCTGTCTGTCTCTCCTCTACTATCCCATTTATGTCTCTCTCTTCTCCCTTCCCATTTATGTCTCTCTCTTCTCCCTTCCCATTTATGTCTCTTTCCTCTCCCTTCCCATGTCTGTCTGTCTCCTCTCCCCATATCTGTCCGTCTCTCCTCTGCCATCCCATATCTGTCTGTCTCTCCTCTGCGATCCCATGTTTGTCTGTTTCTCCTCTGCCAACCCATGTCTGTCCGTCTCTCCTCTACCATCCCATTTATGTCTCTCTCTTCTCCCTTCCCATTTATGGCTCTCTCAGCCAATTTGTCCAATAATATGCCAGTATTATTTGCCATTTAATATGCCCCAGCCAATTTGCCCAATAATATGCCAGTGTTAGTTGCCATTTAATATGCCCCAGCCAATTTGCCCAATAATATGCCAGTGTTAGTTGCCATTTAATATGCCCCAGCCAATTTGCCCAATAATATGCCAGTGTTAGTTGCCATTTAATATGCCCCAGCCAATTTGCCCAATGATATGCCAATTTGTTGCCATTTAATATGCCCCAGCCAATTTGCCCAGTAATATGCAAGTGTTATTTACCATTTAATATGCCCCTTCCAATTTGCCCAGTAATATGCCAGTGTTATTTGCCATTTAATATGCCCCAGCCAATTTGCCCAGTAATATGCAAGTGTTATTTGCCATTTTATAAGCCCCTTCCAATTTGCTCAGTAATATGCCAGTGTTAGTTGCCCTTTTATATGCCCCTTCCAATTTTCCCAGTAATATGCCAGTGTTAGTTGCCATTTTATATGCCCCTTCCAATTTGCCCAGCAATATGCCATTGTTAGTTGCCATTTTATAAGTCCCTTCCAATTTGCCCAGTAATATGCCAGTGTTAGTCTCCATGTTATAAGCCCCTTCCAATTTGCCCAGTAATATGCCAGTGTTAGTTGCCATTTTATATGCCGCTTCCAATTTGCCCAGTAATATGCCAGTGTTAGTTGCCATTTTATATGCCCCTTCCAATTTGCCCAGTAATATGCCATTGTTAGTTGCCATTTTTTAAGTCCCTTCCAATTTGCCCAGTAATATGCCAGTGTTAGTTGCCATTTTATATGCCCCTTCCAATTTGCCCAGTAATATGCCAGTGATAGTTGCCATTTTATATTCCCCTTCCAATTTGCCCAATATGCAGTGTTAGCCATTTAATAAGCCCCAGCTAATGTGCCCCCCCATCTCCCCAGCACTTACCTTTCCCTGGTGGCTAGTGGTAGGCAGCATGGTCTCCCCCATGCTGCCTGTTCGGCTCCCAGGCGGTTGTGCCGACAGGTCACGTGACCCGGCGCGCGTATGACGTCACCGCGCCGGTAACGTGACCTGTCGGCACTTCCGTGTCAAACTGCACGGGGAGCCGAACAGGCAGCACGGAGGTTTCTCTGTGCTGCCTGTTCGGCTCCCCGTGCAGCCTGGCAGGCAGGCAGAGAGGGTGAGGGGGATCTTCCGATCTTCACCTCCGTCTCTGCCTGCAAGCGCGTTTTTGTTTTTTTTTAAAGCGTTTTTTTTTTTCTTCCTCTTCTCGGGGGGGGGGGGGCAATTGCCCCGTTGCCCCCCCCCCTGGATCCGCCACTGACTCTGGCAAGGGATACTCAACCTGTTGTAGGCAGCAATTAAATGTAATGATATATAGCACTGATATTACACAGGGAAAATATTATACAGTAGGGCAGGGGTGTCCAAGTTTTTTTTGCAGTGGGCCACTTCACATGAAATTTATGTGTTTGTGGGCCACATTTTTTTTTCATTGACAAAAAATTATAAACACCATATATTATTTATTTATTTGTCTTTTATATATATTTATCATATATATATATATATATATATATATATATATATATATATATATATATATATATATATATATATATATATATATATATATATTTGTGTGCAGTGTGAGGGCATCACAGTGAGTGAGAGAATGCCATACCTGGGAGAGCAGCCCCAAAAAGACTGGGTGGCTGAGTTAGGGGAGCTTGTCCATGCTGAGATGGTCCTGGATGGTTCAGGGTGGTGCAGTAGACATTGCTTACCTAGATTTCAGTAAGGCTTTTGACACTGTCGCACATAGAAGGCTTATCAATAAACTGAAATCTTTAAGTTTGTATTTCAATATTGTTGAATGGATTAGACAATGGCTGAGTGACGGGCAACAGAGGGTTGTAGTCAATGGGGTATATTCGATGCAAGGTCTTGTTACTAGTGGGGTACCTCAGGGATCTGTACTTGGACCCATTCTCTTTAATATTTTTATTAGCGATATTGCAGAAGGTCTTGTTGGCAAAGTATGTAATTTTGCTGATGATACAAAGATCTGCAGCAGGGTTGATATTCATGGAGGGATAAGCCAAATTGCAAATGATTTAGCTAAACTAGAAAAATGTTTATTGTGGACAAGTACAAGATTATGCACCTTGGGCGTAAAAACCCGAAAGCAGAATATAGACTATTTGGTACAGTCTTAACCTCAACATCTGAGGAAAGGGATTTAGGAGTAATAATTAAAGGTAGGTAGACAATGTAATAGAGCAGCAGGAAATGCTAGCAGAATGCTTGGTTGAATAGGGAGAGGTATTAGCAGTAAAAAGAGGGAAGTGCTCATGCCACTGTACAGAGCACTGGTGAGACCTCACTTGGAGTATTGTACGCAGTACTGGAGACGGTATCTCCAGAAGGAGAGAGTTCAGAGAAGGGCTACTAAACTGGTTCATGGGTTGTAGGATAAAACTTACCAGGAAAGGTTAAAGCATCTTAACATGTATAGCTTGGAGGAAAGACATAACAGGGGGGATATGATAGAAACATTTAAATACATAAAGGGAATCAACACAGTAAAGGAAGAGAGTATATTTAAAAGAAGAAAAGCTACCACAACTAGAGGACATAGTCTTAAATTAGAGGGGCAACGATTTAAAAATAATATTAGGAAGTATTTCTTTACTGAGAGGGTAGTGGATGTATGGAATAGCCTGCCAGCAGAGGTAGAGGTAAACACAGTCAAGGATTTTAAGCATGCGTGGGATAGACACAAGGCTATCCTAGCTATAAGACCTGGAACGGGAGACTAATAAAAGAATTCAGAAAAATTGGGTAGACTAGATGGACCGAATGGTTCTTATCTGCCGACACATTCTATGTTTCTATGTTTCTATGGATTGTGGATACCGAGCATTACGGTGGTATGCCACACATATATACCCTGAGCTGGAGGATGACACTCCCACAGAGGGCTATGATTTTGGTGGCCCAGGATTGTTATTTGAAAATCTCCAGCTGGATCCAGGCTTCGGGAGTGATACAGAGTACCGGTGGGAAGAACTCAGGGAGTTAAGGGAGGCAAATATTCCCACTGTGCCCAAACTGGAGGCTGATCTGGACTATTTGGTGACCCAAGAAGTGGAGCTGGAGAAGGCATACATACAGCTAATCCACTGCATACAGCCCCCTGCCTATGAGACTGTGAGTATCAGTGCTGCTCCCCCCCCCCCCCCCCCCCCCAGCAGATGCACTGAACCAAGAACTGTGCCCCTTTATCCCCATGGATGACTCAGCGGAAGAGCTGGCATCTGGGCAGATTGCCACTAAGTCTTGCCTGCCCCTACCCCAGACCCCAGAACTGTGTGCCAGTTCCCCTGTGGAGGCAGCAGCTGACGTCACGTCCCCAGACCCATTACCCCGGCCCACCCTCGAATGCCCAGTTTAACTGCTGGCACAGTTCCCCGAAACCATTCATGACTCCCCCTCCTTGTGCCCTCCTTGGTTCAAGAAGCCTTATTGGAACCCCGTCCCTGGTTTTTACCCACCCTATGCCCCAGCAGAAGAGCTCACAACAGGGCAGAGTGCCGCTGGCCTCTGTCCACCCTTGCCGCTTGGGGAGTGTTTGCACCTGGCAGAGGTGCCGACATCTGGGCAGAGCCCAATTGGCCTCTGCCCACTGCATCCAATGGAGTTAACCCCTTTACCTTTTAAAAATGACCCAGGACGGGTGGATGGGATAACGGTCACCACACCTGGGTCCCCTGAATGTTTGGCAGTTAGCACTGTTCCCCAACTCCTTTGCATGTGTACCACAGCCGCCTTGTTTTGTTCCCCGCAGTATACCCCTTAAACTGTGCCTTCCCGGGATGTTATCTCCCCAGCAGAAGTGCTGGCATTGATGTCCCCCAGGTCTAAATGGGATACCCCGATAGTATCAAGCCCAGCTAACCCTGCCACCCTACCTGCTCCCCAGCGGCTGAAAGGATTTCTGGGAGAAGTAACATTTGGCCTTTCTCCCCAGCTGCAGATGCATGTTTCGGGCGAGGGGGGAGGTTGGTCGGGTAAGGGATATTTTTGAACAAACAAAGTGTGGGGACTGCAAACTTGTGATTGACCATGGGGAGACCGCTATGCAGAGTGACTTAGGAGTCACCCCGTCTGGGGGCTCCTCCAGTGTCAGTCTCCCCCCGAAAAAGGAGATATGTCACGAAGTGAATTCCCGCCCTGTAGATTATGTGCCCTGGCTTATGTACCATAACTCTATACGTTAATATTGTTAGTTAGTTATATTCTGTTAGTATATTGGTTATGTGTCATGTTTAATTCTGTGAGTAGACTACTCTGAAGGATTATAATGTGTCAGTGACAATAATTGATAGTTTACTCCAACATCCATTTTTCTGGATTAACTGTCTTAACTAGTAAACTGATTATGTTGTGTACATTATGTGTCTTACTCTGTGTTTTGTAATTAGGTCTACTCATTGTATGGTAATTCCTATTTGGTTTGCAGTCTGAAAGTCTAAAGTATTCCTAGCCCCAGTTCATTGGAGAACTATGTTTAGTTCCACACCAACCCCCCCCCCCCCCCCCCCCATTGTATACTAATGTCAGTGATGTCATGGTAATGTCTTTTTATAAGTCTGTGCTGTCACACAAATAAAGGAGTTGTTCATTCTTGCTGTACCCAACTGTGGTCTCCTGTCTGCTATTTGGGTACAAAGAGAAGGTTCCAGAAAGACTTGCTGGGTGAATGCTGAGCTGTAATCGATGTGATTTCACACAACGGACAGAGGGTCTACTACGTCCGGTACATAGTCCGTTACAAGGGGGTTATGGGATTTGTTTATATCAACTTGGTTTTCCTTTCCCCCGCAGCCATTTCCCAAGAAAATAAATATCAGACACTTGGATAAAGTTTCCCGCCCTCCCATCCCTTTATTTTGTGTTTTGTTTATGACGTTTGTATACTAATGTTTCTTTCTTGTCACAGCATGCAGGGGGGGGGGGGGGGGGGGGGGACGTGTCCTTGCCAGTCAGGGTTGGTATTGAAGGAGGAGTCAGGGTCAGCGGAATAAAGTTTGGGCTCAGCCCTCCCCTAACCTCTCAGCTGATACATCACCCATATGGTACGCGCCCACTGAGCTAGTGGACTCGGCTAGTGGTAAGCATGGATAACATGGAGAAGGTATTAAGGGGTAAGAGACCCCTGGATGAGGGGGCAGGGGAGTACCATAAGGTTTAGATGCTGGTTGCATCAAAGTTTTAATTAAGTTAAAGATTTGGTGATTGGCAAGGATATAGATTTTTTGTTAGACTGTATCTTATTTTCAGATTAAGATGTGGTGGTTTGGCTGATAAAGTCCTAACTGGTTTATGTTTGTATTAATAAAAGTGCTTTGGCCTATTTTACACCAAAGTCCGGTCTCATGACTTTATTAAAGTGTTTTCGGGTGGGGTATGTTTTAATAAAATCTATGCACTATCCCCTCTACATCATACATAGTTCTAACTAGATATAAATTGTATTGTAACATGTTCATTTTCCAGGTGGGGCGGTGGTAGTGTATATATAAAGCATCCCCCGCGATTTGGTCCAGCATCTGTCCCATAGATCATGATATGGAGCCTGTAGCATAGGATTCCTAGAAGTAAAGAGTTCAAAGAGTATTTCAGTAATGTATGATCATTTAAAAAAAGGAAATGTCTGCAAGAAAATGTTTGTTTGAAATGAAAATGTGACTTAAACTCACACTGTATGTGAAGATGAAAGGATTTTTGCTATGTGGTTGTAGATATCCCCTGTTGTGCAAACACCATGTGTAATGCCAGTACAGTATGTGACAGAGCTTGGGGGTAAACTGTTCCCATCCAGCTGTTCTTAATGTTCAATGCACAAAATCCTCAGTCCTGGCCATCCATGTGGTTTCTTAAATTAATTACGGTACAAATACTTATTCTAGCTTATTACTTAAGTAACAGTTAAGTTGTAGCAATAATATGTAGCATAATTAAACGGCCTGTGCATTGAACCATTCTTTTGTTATATGTGTGTTATATAGCCTTCCATGTATTAGACTGTGTATATGTTCACTCATTATATGTGTTATATAGCCTTCCATGTATTAGACTGTGTATATGTTCACTCATTATATGTGTGTTATTTAGCCTTCCATGTATTAGACTGTGTATGTGTTCACTCATTATATGTGTGTTATATAGCCTTCCATGTATTAGACTGTGTATATGTTCACTCATTATATGTGTGTTATTTAGCCTTCCATGTATTAGACTGTGTATGTGTTCACTCATTATATGCGTGTTATATAGCCTTCCATGTATTAGACTGTGTATATGTTCACTCATTATATGTGTGTTATATAGCCTTCCATGTATTAAACTGTGTATATGTTCACTCATTATTTGTGTTATATAGCCTTCCATGTATTAGACTGTGTATATGTTCACTCATTATTTGTGTGTTATATAGCCTTCCATGTATTAGACTGTGTATATGTTCACTCATTATATGTGTGTTATATAGCCTTCCATGTATTAGACTGTGTATGTGTTCACTCTTTATATGTGTGTTATATAGCCTTCCATGTATTAGACTGTGTATGTGTTCACTCATTATATGTGTGTTATATAGCCTTCCATGTATTAGACTGTGTATGTGTATGTATGTGTATGTGCTCACTCATTATATGTGTGTTATATAGCCTTCCATGTATTAGACTGTGTATGTGTTCACTCATTATATGTGTGTTATATAGCCTTCCATGTATTAGACTGTGTATGTGTTCACTCATTATATGTGTGTTATATAGCCTTCCATGTATTAAACTGTGTATGTGTTTGTATGTGTATGTGCTCACTCATTATATGTGTGTTATATAGCCTTCCATGTATTAGACTGTGTATGTGTTCACTCATTATATGCGTGTTATATAGCCTTCCATGTATTAGACTGTGTATGTGTTCACTCATTATATGTGTGTTATATAGCCTTCCATGTATTAGACTGTGTATATGTTCACTCATTATATGTGTGTTATATAGCCTTCCATGTATTAGACTGTGTATATGTTCACTCATTATATGTGTGTTATATAGCCTTCCATGTATTAAACTGTGTATGTGTTTGTATGTGTATGTGCTCACTCATTAGGGGAGATGACGTATTATGTTGGGCATCAGAAATTATAAAGTATTTTCTTTTAATGGAAAAATCATGGATCTGCCATAACTATTTTTACATCATCTCTTTTCCCCATAGGGTTTTCAAGGAGGATTTTTCATACCCTCGTACCTCTTTTCATAAACTGAAAATAAAAACTGACAGCCCACAGTAGCAACTCTTTCTTCCCTTAAGCCACCCAAAAATGTATCTTCTGTGGCTCTTTTTCAGACAGCTATATGAAACATAACAAGTAAAAATGTATGTTCTTCAGTGGCTCTTTTTCAGGCAGGTAAAGGAACCATCAACTCAAACCCCAGCTGAGGAATGAATAAGGACAGAATTAGAAAACATGTTTATTATTTTGTAGTATGTAGTAGCAGATATGTATGTGTGCCTGTCTGCCCATCCAGAATGCTGGATGCATTATATAAATATGTGTACATGTGTGTGGATAGATACATAAGGGTATTTTGCATTCACCATGCTGATTAAAAATCTGATTTCTGTTGAGTGTAAGCTTCTCTGTTCAACTAGCACTGTCTGTAATTCCCTTTTATGATCTACTAGACCTTAAACCCGTTAAATTAACGGGCGCTAGAACATATGTGGACGGGGGGGGTGGGGGGACACATAAGGGGGCAACATAGGGGCAAGCACCCTGGTGAGGGGTCGGGGACATGCACAGACCCGCCGCTTCAAAGGCCGGGCGTCCCTGTTGCCCTAGCAACGGCTGTCCGTGGGGCACATGTGCAGTAGCACCATCCCACGGACACAGGGACTGGACGCAGAGACACTTCAACTTTATTAAAGAGGATACCAAGTTCAGTGTAAACCAGTGTCAAAAATAAAAAGGAAAGTGATGTAATGAATGTGGATAATATGTTGGTCATCTTATCAAATAAAGACCAATGTCCTAGCTGTCAAGATATAAAAAAAACTATTGTGGGTTATACTTGGCTAGCTGATTTCTAGCTAGAGGGTCCTAGGTGCTAATATGATGTGTTAGGGACCTGAACAAGACTTCCAATAGTTAATAAGCCACCCTTATGAGGAGTTCACCCTTCCTTTTATCCCCCTCCTTTAAGAGAATCCCTTTTATCTGCCACATTTACCAAGCTTTAAAAGAAATCCCTTTTTACCATCTTGATGACATCTGAGTTGCCAGTATTTGTTTTGCTCATTGATATTGTGTAGCCCAGGAGAGATCAGAGGGAGCAGTAATATCTGGGTCAGCTTCTAAGTGTATTTGTACACTTGTATTTTAATCTATGCAAATTGATTTTCAAGCTGGCCTTGCCTTGTTACAAGTAATAAAACAGCTAATTCATTAATGATGTACTACAGGAAAAATAGATCTACATATGGCATACACTATATAAACACTTGATTATTAAGATATGTTTTGCGTTTTATTGTTAAAAACCTGAATACAGAGTATTTTAGAGATTCGCACATTTGCACATCACCCAATTTTAATGCCCCAGGCATCAGAAGATCAAAGTGAATTCTATCTAGAAACTGCTGTGTTAAGATGTTCCTTTGGAATTGCACATTTAAATCTTGTTACCCGATAGTATGTGTTTCTTAAACATCACAAAGGTAATGACACTGTATTGTATTACATTACATTTATTTATATAGCTCCAACAATTTACGTAGCCCTTGTTACAGAGCATAGAGGGGACAACATACTATGTTAGATGAACAGAAACAGATTGATACATGAGATAGAGAGCCCTGCTTACTATCTAGAGGGGGGGGGGGGCAAGAGACACATAAGGGTTCCCTCCCCATGACATCAAGGTTGCAGCAACACCGTTTCTGCCCTCCAAGGCACTGCAGTCACCTGGTGATCGTGGTTGCCATGTTGAAGACGAGCATGTTCCTTCAATTTGGCGTGCCCTGTGCCCAGCAGAGAGCGATGGAAGGGATAAAACTAAATCTCTTTCATCGCCTGAAACTGTTGTTTGACTGCCCCTAGAGGCAGTCAGCAACACTATATTAAAAAAAAAAAAGGAAAAAGCTAACTCTAGACTTACTAACCCTATAACTAGGGTTAGGGTTATAAATAGGCCTAGGGTTACAGGTGGGTTAGGGTTAGTACAAGGGTTAGATTAAGGGTTGGGGTTAGGTTTAAATTTAGCTTTAGGGTTAGGGTCAAAAGGTCACTGTAGGAGAAAATGGTAAGGAAACAAAAAAACACTACTATCAGAAAAACATGGAAACACTGGTATTTCTAAACTCAGGACAAATATTAGAAACTATATAGATGGGGTCTTTTTTACCCTTTGTAATGGTATAAATAAAATTAATGTCAAATTTAGAAAAAGTTTTTTTTTTCCATCGTATTTTATATTTGTTTTAATAGCAAATCTATCATATGATGAAAAAAGGAGTATCAAAAGAAAGCCCCATCTGTAATTTAAAAAATTATATATAATTTGTGTTGGTGTACTGAACACAGCAGCTGTTAAGCTCCCTGTCATACTAACTTCAGCAGGTCAAGAGCGATCCCCCCCCCCTCCCCCCATTTACTTTGTGCACGATCGCGAGGCTTCGCACCCACTGTCAGCACTTAGGAAAAGCCAACCGGCAGCGGAGAGGCCATCACAACATTGACTGTAAGACCACTTTTAACTTTGAGATCCTCTCCTTCTGGCTGATATTGGTGAGTTTGTGCTGGCTGAGTGTAAGTGTGTGTTGGCTGATTGTGTCTGTGAGTGAATGTGTACTGGCTGAGTGTGTCTGTGAGTCTATGCTGGCTACAGTGTTATTGTGTGAGTGAATGTGTGCTGGCTGAGTGTTAGTGTGTGCTGGCTGAGTGTATCTGTGAGTGAATGCATGCTGACTGAGTTTATCTGTGAGTGAGTGCATGCTGAGTGTATCTGTGAAATAGTACATGCTGACTTGAATGTATCTGTGAGAGAGTGCATGCTGACTGAGAGGGTCAGTGAGAGAGTGCCAAGCTAGTTGGGGACAAAGAGGGCAGTGTCATGTTTAATGACAATGACAGCAGTGATTAGCTATTACTGATGGCAGTAATTAGCTGCCTGGGCACAAATATGGCACTGATAAGATGTTTGAGCACAAACAGTAGTGTATCTACCGCGAGGCAAACAAGGCGCTCGCCTAGGGCGGCGCCTTGTTTAGGGCGGCACTTTCCCAGAGGTTGTTAAAGCACACTGGTGCTTTAAACACTTCTGGTGCGGCGAAGATTTTAACTTTCTTCTCCGTTTTGTTAAAAGTTGTTCCCTCCCTCTCTCTTCCCACCCCCTCCCCTCCCTCTCTCTTCCCACCCCCTCCCTCTCTCTTCCCACCCCCTCCCCTCCCTCTCTCTTCCCACCCCCTCCCCTCCCTCTCTCTTACCACCCCCTCCCCTCCCTCTCTCTTCCCACCCCCTCCCCTCCCTCTCTCTTACCACCCCCTCCCCTCCCTCTCTCTTACCTTCCTACCCCCTCCCCTTCCCACCCCCACCGCTCCTTTCAGTCTTCCCCTCACCCTGTGCTGCTTGTCCTGATCGGGCTCCCTCACTTCCCCGTCACACGTGCCAGTGTAAAGTCTCCGCCCCCTGCCTGTCACAGTACAGCAGAAGGTAAGCTGGTTCAAATGGAAAACGGTGGTTGTGAGTATGAGTGTGATGGGAGTCTGTGTGTGATGTGAGGCTGTGTGTGATGGGAGTCAGAGTGTGTGTGATGGGAGTCAGTGTGTGTGACTGAGTGTGATGGGAGTCTGTGTGTGATGTGAGGCTGTGTGTGACTGAGTGTGATGGGAGTCTGTGTGTGATGTGAGGCTGTGTGTGACTGAGTGTGATGGGAGTCAGTGTGTGACAGTGTGGTGGGAGTTAGTGTTTGATTGAGTGTGATGGGTGTCAGAGTGTGTGTGATGGGAGTCAGTGTGTGTGACTGAGTGTGATGGGAGTCAGTGTGTGATGTGAGGCTGTGTATGACTGAGTGTGATGGGAGTCTGTGTGTGATGTGAGGCTGTGTGTGACTGAGTGTGATGGAAGAGTGTGTGTGATGTGAGGCTGTGTATGACTGAGTGTGATGGGAGTCTGTGTGTGATGTGAGGCAGTGTGTGACTGAGTGTGATGGAAGAGTGTGTGTGATGTGAGGCTGTGTATGACTGAGTGTGATGGGAGTCTGTGTGTGATGTGAGGCTGTGTGTGACTGAGTGTGATGGGAGTCTGTGTGTGATGTGAGGCTGTGTGTGACTGAGTGTGATGGAAGAGTGTGTGTGATGTGAGGCTGTGTATGGCTGAGTGTGATGGGAGTCTGTGTGTGATGTGAGGCTGTGTGTGACTGAGTGTGATGGGAGTCTGTGTGTGATGTGAGGCTGTGTGTGACTGAGTGTGATAAAATGTACCAGAGACTGCAGTTTTCTACATATAGCAGCCAGCCATCACATAGGTTCTAATAATACCAGTCATTGTAAAAACTGCAGTGTCATAATTCAGAAATATAAACGCTATAGTTCTAGTAAATATACATATGTTGGGAATCTCAAATAAGATAAAATTATTGTAGAACAGTGATGGCTAACCATTCCACTCCTGATGTTTATGACTGTATTTCCCATGATGCACGGCCAGTGGAATGAGAGATGCAGTAGTGTATCTACCGCGAGGCAGTGTGTGACTGAGTGTGATGTGAGGCTGTGTGTGATGGGAGTCTGAGTGTGATGGGAGGCTGAGTGTGACTGAGTGTGATGGGAGTCAGAGTGTGTGTGATGGGAGCATAGGCGTGCGCAGCCTATTGCATTAGGGTGTGCACCCTAAAGCACAAACACACACGCCGCACACGGCCCCCCCCCCCCCCATTATCATATTATTTTCCCATATCATGACATCACATGTTCCACCCCTTTCTCAGCATTTAAATTAAAAGAGAGTTAACAGAGTTACATGTTGCAATAAAGCCCCCTATTAAGAATGGTGGAGAATAAGTAACATAACTTAAGTCTCAATATGCCAGGATTATTCCCCTCAATACCCCAGGATTATGCTCCGCAATAGGCCAGGATTTAGCCACCCAATATGCCAGGATTATTCCCCTCAATACCCCAGGATTATGCTCCGCAATATGCCAGGATTTAGCCACCCAATATGCCAGGATTATTCCCCTCAATATCCCAGGATTATGCCCACAATATGCCAGGATTATTCCCCTCAATATCCCAGGATTATGCCCCACAATATGCCAGGATTATTCCCCTCAATATCCCAGGATTATGCCGCTCAATATGCCAGGATTATGCCCCTCAATACCCCAGGATTATGCCCCTCAATATGCCAGGATTATTCCCTTCAATATCCCAGGATTATGCCCCTCAATGTCCCATTATTATGCCCCTCTTTATCCCAGGATTATGCCCCTCAATATGCCAGGATTAAGCCCCTCAATATCCCAGGATTATGCCACCCAATATGACAGGATTATGCCCCTCAATATGCCAGGACTTTCCCCCAAAATATGCCAGGACTTAAACACCCAATATGCCAGGACTTTCCCCCAAAATATGCCTGGACTTAGCTACCCAATATGCCAGGACTTAAACACCCAATATGCCAGGACTGTCCCCAGCAATATGCCGGGACTTTCCCCAGCAATATGCCAGGACTTTCCCCCAAAATATGCCTGGACTTAGCCACCCAATATGCCAGCCAGGCCTTCTTTCCTTTACTTACCTCGTCGCTGCTGCTGCTGCTGCTCTGTCTCCGGTGCTGGGCCGCCTGTGACTGAGAGGGAAGCGTTGTGCGCTCCCATCCAGCCAATGCGCTTTCAATAAAGTTTAAAAAAAAAAAACTTTACTGAATGCGCATTGGCTGGAGGGGAGCGCACAACGCTTCCCTCTCAGCCACAGGCGGCCCAGCACCGGAGACGCAGCGACGCCGACGAGGTAAGTAAGGAGGAGGATTTTTTTTTTTTTTTTTGGAAGCAGGGTTCCGGCGCCCCCAGCCAAGATGCGCCCTAGGCAGCTGCCTAGGTCGCCTTACTGGTGGCGCCGGCCCTGGATTAGGGTGTGCCCAGGCACACCCGGCACACCCCGTGCGCACGCCTATGGATGGGAGTCAGTGTGTGTTACTGAGTGTGATGGGAGTAGGAGTGTGTGACTGAGTGTGATGGGAGTGTGTGTGTGATGGAAGTATGAGCTTGATGTGAGTCTGAATGTTATGTGTGATGTGGGGTCATGTAATGGAGGTGATGGGGCATGTCTTAGGTGTGTAACGTGGGTGTGCAGCTTGGGTAGGGGGGTGCCCGGATTTTGTCTGCCTAGGGCAGCACAAAATCAAGATACACCACTGAGCACAAATATGGCATTGACAGGGTGTACAATGACGGGCCTAACAAACTGCATGGGCACTGAGATGGCATTGGAAAAGCTGTTAAAGGTCAGATGAGGCAATGATAAGTTGTTTGGGGACAAGATGCATTGGGAAGCTGTTTGCAATCAAAGATGGCACTGGCAAGATGTTTGGGCAGAAATGGAATAAGTCCTTGTGGGTGCAGTATTGGTGGAGTTGCCAAGTCCTTGTGGGTGCAATATGGGTGCTGTGGCGAATACCTGTGGATGCAATAAGTAGTGCTTTGGTAAGTCTGGTTGGTGCTGCAATGCGGTGCTGTGTTTGATCAGCATATGAATGTGTTTATTTATGTCTCAGATGTCTCCTAAATGTGAACACTAACACACATATTCTAACACTCGTATGCTGATCAGATACACACACTGTGAGCGTGCTAGTGTGTGTATTTGATCAGCATACGAGTGTGTATGTGTGTGCTTGTGTGTGTACACGATCAGCATATGAATTTGTGTATATGTGTTAGTGTTCACTTTTAGGAGACAATAAAGATAGTGAGTTAGTCAGCCACATACTTTTTATCTATAACAAGTGTTTTTGTTTATAGATATTTGTAAAATAATTATGAGAAAAATAAAATTCTTGGATCTGTGAATTCCTAATTGCTGGGTTTTAAGGCTTGTGTTAAATATGACATTTATACAGTTCCTTTTTCTTAACTATTTCATATATTTTATTTAATTATGAGTGTCTGTGAGGGTCTCATGTTCAAATTTTGCCTAAGGCCTCACAAAGTCTAGAGCCGCCTCTATATGCCATTATATCCTATGAACAGCAGCCGCTAAGCTTCACTGTGATGTATACAGATTGATCCAGTTGCTGACTGTCACTCATTGCTGGTCCATATTCCTCTCTAGTGATTGTAATTAAGAACTAGAGTTCATTCTGTACTAGCAGAGGGAGACAGTCAGCACCCATGTCCAGGACAGATGCAAGTGGCAAGCTCTGTTTAACTGTAGCTCAACCTGGACACATAGATAAATCAGTCTATGTTTCTATGTTTCTAAGTCACAAGGGAGCATGGGAACCTAAACAAAATGGTTTATACTTATGCTTTTATTGTAGTATTACCAAAACTTTAAATCCATCCAGTCAGATCAGTTTATACAATTTTTTTTTACAAATTCCTTTTTATTTGTAATCTTTGAAATTAAAAAAATAGTTTCAGAAACATAAGATAAAAAAACTTATAATAAATTCATGCAATGTTAAAATAAGTGCAGTGAAACTTTTTAGTAATTTATAGCTACATCTGTCTGCAAAAAAAAAATACTTATTGTAGTTTTCAGATTACATAAAATATAGACATTTAAAATAGAAATCTTTTAATGAAAGAATACAAAAAAATACTTCTTAAAAAATCTTTGTTTTAAGTTATATATAGCCAATAAAAAAACATTTCACTTACAGATAATGCTAAATTAGGAGTGGTGGAGAATTGTAGTCCAATAAAGTTACATACAACAGGCACAAATTTGTGACTTTTGTTTTATACATAGTCTGCAACTAAATTCTTAAACAATATTTAGATCATGTTTTTTTATTTTGGTGCAAAAGGTGCACATTTTGGGAAACCTCTTTAAACACAAAAGAAAGCAGACAATCCTGTCCTCGGGAAAACTCAGTATGTTACATGAGCAAAAAAATGGTGATACTCTGGGAATGTAGCTCACTTGATCAGTAAAAAAAATAGCTCTCTGCATAAAAGAGCAAAGATGATTAGCTAAACTTCCCCTGGTTCCCCATGTATTTTACAGGGGCAGTGCCATTTATTTTTTTATTATTTTAAAATTATTTTATTTCGGGAAGCCTTCTGCAATTTTTCACAATAGCCAAAGTCCTCCCGACATGAGTTTCAATCCTCACCATAGAAGCCTATTAGGATGGTATGATCCAATGAGTGATTTTTGTGCCTATTCACGTCAGAGCTCTCTGGGTAGCCCGAATTCAAGGACTATTCAGATCACCGAAGTGATCCAATCGAGTTGAAACGCGGAGCTCCAATTTTCCTTGAGAAAACTGGAGATCCCGAGTAGACTCGTAAATGTATACAGGAATAGAGTATGACAGCTCTGATCAATCTGCAAAACATTTTACAGTGAATGATATATGTGTGTGTGTGTGTGTGTGTGTGTGTGTGTGTATTACTTACATTGCTTGAATGCCAAATCTAGACTGAATATTATAATTTTTCACTATTTTCTAAACATTTTTTTTTTTAAATAATCATTGATAATTTAAAAAAAAAAAATGCTTTTGTATGTGTTGCCAGTGATGCATTACAAATATATTCCATGTCATGCTGGCAGGTAAATTGCTAAGGGCCTTTGATGGGAAACTGGAAAACATGCACCAATTAGTGTTAGAAAATTGAAGTAGATGAGAATCTGGTTATTAATGTATAATACTGGGTACATTTAAAAGTCATAGACCAATGATGGCTAACCTTGCCACTGCAAATGTTTGGGAGCTACGTATTTCAAGATACTTGTCACTCTTAAGAATCATGTAGGTCTGAAACATCTGCAGTGATTATTAACAAAGACAGACCTAAATAATAATTCTCTTTTGTTTGACAATTTTTTTATACTTTTTCTAATTAACACGCAGTATAAATGTTTTAAAAAAAAAACAATGTATATGTATTATCCAGGAAATAAATCCAGTGTGAACCAGAGTTTAACATCCTGAGTCTGTAAGTTATTATGAGTCTTATCACTTTGTCAGTATGATTTATATCCTCAGGACTACTAGCAGTGCCCTCAAATCCTACATTATGTTGATCTCTCTCTGACATATTAAATTGTCTAAAACGTTACACACTCTTTACTTGGCATCTGTTAATGCTGTATAAATAAATGGCAATAATATTTATGTGTTGTTCTGGCTCTGTGCATTACCCATTGTCCTTTGCAGCACATAGGCGGATATATTTGAACTTTCTGAAACGTATTAGTAATTATTACGTTTTGCTTTATACTTTTAATAGTTATGAGCCTCTTTGCTACATATGACAGTGCTAAAACACACCTACATGTGAAGGAATGCTTACTAACAAAGAAGCACAATATATCTACTGATTTACCCCCAAATTTATCATGGTAATGATAACATTTCACAATAACCTGCTAAGAAACATCAAGTTAAAGGTAACCATTAAACCAGGTACATTTATTACATGCTAATAAAAGCACAGGATTGATTTCCCATACAAGATTGAGATTTTAAGGAAATCCAATTAAAACCTTTTTTTGTTATTTGTGTCTTATCGTGGCGGAGGGATAAAACCCGCCTTCTGGCTATTGCAATGGCTCCATTATAAAAGGCATTGAATAGCCTCTGTCTTTAACTGCAGATGTCCCAGACTCCCTATGGATCTGTGTCCACATGGAACACGGAGCAGATTACAAAGATGACCTGGAACTCAACTAAAATGAGTCTGCTCAAATGAATATCGATTACAAGCTTAATACAGGATATATTTATTAGCAGTTTCTCACCCATGATCTGCAATAGAGGTAATCAAATGTTAAGTCATACAGGGTTAGTCCTGCTCCTTTAACTGCTCTCTTTATTACTATTGTTTGTTAAAGACCAAAACCCAGGGACAGTGACTGAGGTTGACTAATTGCTTAGAGTTCCCATCAGTCTGCACCAGCTGATTGCATTGTATTTGTTCCAAAACTTCCTTGAGGCACAATGTAATTTATCATAAAAACAATAAAACAGAACTCACAGTCTTAATCCAGTGTGATAACAGGGCAAACTTGAGATATATCTGAATGTTTAACCTTGTTTCAGTGTGGAGGTGGCAGCAGGGGGAGAACAGTGCATACTGAGGGAGACATGTCCATATACTTTGAAAATAAATGGAAATACACTGGAAAGATTTCCTATACATTCAGGGACATCCCCTATGTTAAATAAATAAAAGGTAGGCACTTCTAAATACACAATAAATATAAAATAAATATGTGGTGTAACAATTCCTCCCCCACCCCAAAAAAAATATATTAAACAAAATGTAAATACAGTAGGCAATAGGAGGTGCACACACACCAATTATTGAAAAATAGCACATATTTGTTCACAAAAACACTAACAAATGATATATGTATCATAAAGAATATACTTAATATGAACAAATTTATTAAAACAAACAAAGTGATTAGAGAGCTGAATACCGCATGAGATCACAGACATTTTGGCCCTAGGCCTTTAAGGTTCATCTACCAAACAACTGCAAGATACATTGTTATATATACCTTAAAAATAATAAGTATTTTCAGATCATGACAATTCCAGAACTAAAGGAGAAGTATCAGATACCCAACTTAAATGTTTTCCGATACCTAAGAATTAAAAGTTGCCTCATCAAAAACATACAAGAAATAAATAGTAGCTTTCTGACTAAATTTGCAAAATTGATAACAACTGAGAATAGTAAAAAACTATATTCTAAATGTTTGGACTGCATCAGGACATTACAAAATCCGACCGAACTACCAATTATTAAAAAATGGGAAAGACATATGACATCTAAAATTACATTAGAACAATGGAGAAATTCAATGAGAGTAGTAACAAAAGAGGTCCATGACCTTTCCCTGATAGAAATGCACTATAAAATTCTCAATAAGTGGTATTTGGTTCTGGACAGATTAGCAAGGATGTTCCCCCACTCCTCTGGTTTATGTTGGAGGTGTAACCAAGAAGAAGGGACCTATGTCCACATATGGTGGGGATGTAAAAAAATTGCGCCCTATTGGAATGCAGTTTTGAATTTTCTAAAGAGAGTGGACAATGTTGCCATCCCCAGAGATCCACGGTCCATCCTTCTACATATAGGCTGGCCACCATTGACCAAGGTACAAATAACTTTGACAATACACACCCTTTTGTCTGCAAAAAAAATAATAGCCAGAGAATGGAGGCAGAGCAGAGAGCCTGAAATAAGACACTTTCAGAACCAGTTGAGCTTCCAATTAAAGATGGAGAGAGCTCTCTGTTTTGCCACTGAGACTCCAATGGATAGGGTCCGAAGGTGGGCAGAATGCATTGGAAAATATGAGAAGGCCAAGATCTGGAGATGAAGAGTTAGCAGAGGGGGGTTTGGGTAGCCGGAGATGGGGGGGGGGGGGGGGGGTGGCTCGTCCCTGAGCACGTGAAGATACCATCTAAAGATCGGCTCTGTATGTAAGGACTCCATAAGTATGACTGTTGTTTAGGGTGGACGGAGAGGGATCATCTATGATTTTGATGGGATGTTTATCTTGCGATATTTTGTACTATATGTAATATGATCAAATTGCCCATACGTTCTGTTTTTACTACCCTATATGTATTTGTCTTTTTATATGATATGAAAATGCAATAAAGATTATATAAAAAAAAAAAAATTATAAGTATGTTTGCGCAATGTGCCATGTCTTGATGTCCCATGTCACCAAAAAATGAATGTATGCATGCATACCAAGGATTTGTAACAACATATAGCATACTATATGGACAGTATGGATACATGAATATAAATACAGGGTCTAAAAACCCTCACTGTGAATAAAAATATGCATCTATTACTATTAAAGAGACACAACGTTATAAAAAAAACAACCTGCAAAACTTTTTAATTAACTAATTATGAACAATGAAGTACAATGTTCTAATAGAACCCAAGCAAACATTGATGTACTCATATTACTGCAATAAATAAATAAAAAAAATTAAAAACAGGTAGATAAAAACAAATGCAGAGCTGGATTCAAAGGGGATATCCATACACTGCAAATGTGAGATACCAGTATATATTTTCTTTATTTCAGTAATGTGAGATATTGGGGGGGGGGGGGGGGGGATCTATCATGTTTTATTTTAAAGGGGAATGGACAAGCATGCCTTCTTTCTGGTCTGGTGGTCTGACAGACAGTCTTCGCTACAGCCTTTACTGGTCTGTTAGCGTGTCAGCCTGACACCACATCCACTAGCAGACCATGGTTAAGAAGTATGCTTGATATGTAAACTATTGTATCAATTACATATTCAAAACAAAACTTGTTGGAAAGATACTTTAACAAGTGAGGAAGAATCAAAAAAGGTCTTATATACTGAATTAATAGATTTTACATTTTGGCATTACTTCCTCTTTAAACAACTTATCTACTGTCCTATTTTCCTATTGTCATAGTTCCCCCCGAACCCCCCCTTTTATCCCCCCCCCCCCCCCCCAGAATGTGGGGACAGGAAAGAAGATCTGTTGTCAAAAGCCTGATGATTGCAGATTGTTCCACTTTTCAACATATCCTAAGGCCTCACTTGTGGCCCTTCCCATAGAGTAACAAGGGATTGCTTTAAAACTCTAACCTTGATTCTGTGTGTTTGATTGACAGTTTTGGAGTGCAAAATATGGAAGTTGTAATTGTCCCTGTCTATTGCTCTACATCCATCGCCAATAAGGACAATATAACCATGTTAATCTATAACCTAACTGAGTGATGGACAGCTCTATGGTAAAATTAAGTTGACCACAACTATTGCAGCCACACTGTTTACAACTGTGTGTCAGTTTGCATTTCTGGATTAACCTCCTTTAATTAAGCCTTCTCTTTGCATAAAGCAATGCTGTGTTACAGCACTGTGACCACCAGACGTGTCATCCTCTGCTACACCAGCAAGATGTGTTTTATATGAGTGACTTTCAAAAAGGGTCAGAGCCCCTGGGAAAAGTTTATTTCTCAGCTGGCAGTGTGATGAATGGTTTATTTACAGGACTGACATCCAGTCTGTCAGAATCCTTCAGCAGTCTTTGATGTGAAACACACTCAGAGGCACAGAGTCATCCTTATCAGCAGAGGGGAGTAAATCAGACATGAGGAATGGGACACTAGTTTGAACTTTCTGGGATTGTGATATCCTGTGATACCAAGAAAACAGAACAACAGCACATCTACTTGTGTATCCCCAAAAACAACACACAGGTTGTCACTGGGAATCAAATCACTTTCATTGACCAATATTTCTTTTTTTTTTTTCCACATGTGTCTGCTACAGTTACATCTAATGTAAGGGCTACATCTGTGTGGCTGAAATATGTTAACCTACTGGAGATATGTCTTTCATTAACTTACCCTACATACATGCAACTTTATTGACAATTTTATATTGTTCTTATTACTTGTTGATATAACATGTAACAGAAATATAAAGGGTGAGGACAAGTGAAAAACTCAGTAAACATTTGGATTATCGTGTATAACCCTAAACTGAAACAATATAAGAATTACTGGTATATCATATGCAACAATGTTATGACAAGTGAAACAAAGGGAAAGAAAGGAAGATGGGAGTGATGGAAAGACTATGAGAACATTAGATTACCTTTTTCCACCACCTCTTTTTAGACAATATCAAACCCCTTCTCTAAACCTGTAGAAATGTGATTTTCTGTTCTATGTAACTGTTTACCGTACTTCTTTGCAACCCTGTTCTATTTTTATACATTTTTACATTTTGTATTACCAGAACTTCATTTATTTATTTATTTAGAAAGTTTTTTTACCAGGAAGAATACATTGAGATTTCAAGTATGTCCTGGGGACCCAGTCCAGAATGGAGTTACACTTTTTAACAGTAGATTCAAAAATAAATACATACATATATTAAACAAGTTGGAAGGAGAACATACAGGGTAAATCATTATTGATACAAAAAAGGAACAACATGTACAGTATACGAAAGAGTTTGTAAACTAATAACAGGTACAATCTGTTTTGAGGATTTGGGAGACACTTATTTTCAGGGATCTTAGAGTAGATGATGATTTAGCAGAAATGGAAAGGCTATTCCACATATGAGGAGCTCTGAAAGAGAACGCACCTCTACCCACTTCCTTTTTGAAGTGGGGAATCGCTAGTGAAGGGTTGGTGCAGGATCTGAGATTGTGGGATGTGCAGGGAGTAAGAGCGAGCATGCCGCTTAGGGGTGGGGGGGGGAGGAAGCGTTCCAGAGAAGTGGTTATGCACTAAGCAAGTTAGGTGGAGAGTGCGCCTGGAGGTAAGCGTCAGCCAGTTTAACTCTTTTAACATTTTACAGTGATGCGTGTTATAATCACACTGTAGTGCAAAATGACACAATGTATTGTACATAGTGTCGAGTTTACCGAGATGGGTCTGCGGGCAGAATCATACACAACATCTCCATAATCTATGATCGGCATTAACATTTTCTGCACAATACGTTTCCTTACCTTGGAATCTAGGTTAGATTTGTTTCTATATAGAAAGCCGATCCTAGGATATAGCTTTGACACAAGCTTATCAATATGGAGACCAAAAGATAGGTTTCGATCTAGCCACATGCCAAGATACTTATATGAATTTACCTGGGTCAGGTTATAACTGGTTTTGTCTTGATGGTTAATTGAGGATTGTTTAATTTAAGTAGTTTGGCATTTGTCCCAAACAACATGGACACAGTTTTTTCAGCATTGAGGAATAATTTGTTGTTAGCTATCCAATTTTCAACTTTAGAAAACTGATCCTGTAGCATGGATTCCACTTGCGATAGTTGAGTACCGCAAGTATAAATGACCGTATCATCAGCATACTTATGCACATGAGCCAGGTCAAACACCGAGGGTAGATCATTTATAAATAGCGAGAATAGCAGAGGCCCAAGAACAGATCCTTGAGGCATAAAAGGTAATATAAAAATAACAATAATAATAATAAAAATAATAATAATGCAGTTTCTGTACCCCATCCCCTCTCTATTTTACATGTTATAAAAAGCAATAACATTTTTAATTTACATAATAATAATAATAATATTGCCGTTTTTTGAGAATACTGAGATAATATGGAAGAATAAGGCACAAATATGTATTATAGACTGCACTTCAACTAATACATATTTTGAGAAATTCAAATAAGTCCTAAATAGCATAACACAAGAAATACTAATTGAAAATTAAGTCAATATCAGTTTACATTCATTGATTAGTGATGCTCTTTATCAGAGCATTCTGCATACCCCCTGTTATCTGATAGCAAGTCCATGCTGAAAGGCGTCAGTGCCAAATGAATAGCTGATTAGATGATCTATTCTAAAAGCTTTCCCAAGAGTCTAATCTATATAGTGTCAGGAAGCCTGATTAATCAAACTGCTATTAAGCAGCATGCTGTAATGTAAGCAAAATAACAATTTCAATCTGGAGCTCAATAGCCCCATACAGTATTATTGATGGATATCTCCAGCTTTTGGCTCATGGCCGGTTTCAAGCCAATAAACCTTCACTGAAGTGGCTATGTTGCCTAAAAACAATGCTATCAATCTCTGTATAACATAAATGTCTATGTTCAACAACAAACAAAGTAAAAAGTAAACAAAAAAGTATTTAAAAAATCATAATCATTTTAGTGCAATGTCGGGGACTATATGTTGATATTTGGACCTCCCTCCAGTCTCTACAAATACTGTTATATTTACCAAAACAATTAAAAATACAGTAATAAAAAATACAATTATATATCGTATTTGCTCGAATATAAGACAAGTTTTTTTCAGAGCAAATGCTCTGAAAAAGTCCGCTCGTCTTATATTCGAGGTTCGTCTTACAATCAGAATTCAAATCGAGGTCTGACTATAAGAATGGGATCCCCCTCGCAAGCAGCTGGTGGATGTCCCGGAGGGAGGGGGCATAGCCAACATTTGGCGAGAGATGGGGAGGCAAAGCCAACATTTGGGGAGAGAGAGTCAGAGCCAACATTGAGGGAGAGAGGGGGGGAGAGCCAGCATTGGGGGAGGGAGGGGGAGAGGCAGTATTGGGGAAGGGGGGGGGGGGGAAGAGGCAGCATGGGGGAAGGGGGAGAGCCAGCATTGGGCAAATCTGGGGGATGGAGGGGGGGAGAGGCAGCATTGCACTGGCATACTGAGTGGCTAAATACTGGCATATTGAATGGCTAAATACTGACATATTAAATGGCTAAATATTACTGGCATATTGAATGGCAAACTTTACTGGCATATTGAGTGGCAAAATATTACTGTAATATTGAGTGACAAAATACTGGAATATTAAATGGCTAAGTACTGGCATTTTGAGTGGCAAAATACTGGTATACTGAGCTGCAAAATACTGACTTATCGAGTGGCAAAATATTACTGGCATATTGAGTGGCAAAATATTACTGGCATGTTGAGTGACAAAATACTGGCATATTGAGGGGCAAAATACTGGCATATTGACCAACTGTCCCAACCACCCTCCATAATACACTAGACCTGGATAACATGCTTGTGAGGGTAGGAGGGGCGAGTTGGAGATATTGTCGCGGGGGTGAGGGGCCCAGAATTTTTTTTCATTAAGGGGCCTTGAAATTCCTGGGGACGATCCTGGTGAGGGTTATGTATAAAAACTGCTGCACTGTAAAGTGTCGGGGAGGATTAAAAAGGCACAATCGCTGTTTGTTATGTATATTTTATGAATTCCGACACTTGTCAATGCGGGAGAGGGAGCTTCGCCAAACACTGTTTCCCTGACATTAATCAGGTGCCTGCTTTTTTGTACATTGGCTGGCCCGGCACGATGAGCACCAAAAAGTAAGTAACCGGCAGATGCGCACAATCTAACAAAATCTGTTGGGAGTCTGCTTTATACATAGGTGCACATGCCAATAGGGTCATTATTTGGTGCTACCTGCATGTGCACCCCATTTATACATGACCCACTGTATTTCTCATGATCTTCCATTGCTAATTCTCTAGAAAGCTCTTCCTGCATTGATATGTTTTTGTGTCCTATAAACCAATCTCCAGGTGACTTGATCAGCTGTATTGAAAAACAGATGCAATGGATCTTCTTTGGTGTGAAAATAAAGCGTAAGCCCATTCATGATCCTGAAAATAAGATTTAAATACCTCTACACCACACAATTTTTATGATTTATTATTGAAGACAATTTTGTAATGATCACAATCAGTAAATGGTCACAGGATCTCCTGGAACCACATTGGGTAATAATAACTGTGGTATTATTTTTATGTCTGAATAGATTTGTAAATATATAACAAAGAATTGCAGAAAGTGATTAAAGCTACAGGTCTGTACTATTATTTTAATTTCTATTTGTTTCTTTTATAAGTCACTCTGGAATTGAAACTGGCCTAGCACAGCTGGAGGATGTCAAATTTAATATTGATCATGCCTAAGTTACAACAGATGTTTGTCTGTACACCAAAAAACAGACAATATTGCACAACTGTGTGTTTTGTATACTTTTTGTTTGATATATACATATGGGACTGGAATATAGAGCTATGCCCATTTACTATAAAATATAGTATAAAATGTACCAATATTAATATAATTGTAAAATGTTTTTATTGCATTAAAAAAAACACATTTATTGGTTTGTTTCAATCTGTTTGCCACTCTATTCTGAAATACAAATGTATTTTAAAGATACATCCAGATTTTTTTTTTAAATACTTAACTTGAAAACATGCTTGGTGCAATTTTTCTCCTGGGAGCAGATCCATCCCATTACGACATTGGTATTGCAAACAAAAAATAGGAGCCTCTAGCATTTCCTGGGAGCTATTTGTGGTCTGCATGACATCACACAATTGCATTGACATCACAACTGTTCTGCCCGTCTGATCACTGCTGTAAAAAAAAAAAACCAGGAAGGCAGTTACTAGTATCTGGATGTATTATGCCAGAAAAAAAACAATGATTTTTATCTAAAGGCTGTTTGCTTAAAGGCTGCAGTGAATTTAAAAAGTTCAGTATTTTTGATTATTCTGTGTAAGTAATCATGCAAAACATACTCATTAATACTCTCTATTGTCTCCAAATCCCCCAGAACTTCCTGTTTAGAGGAAGAATCAATCAATTGTTTTATCATTTGGCAATTTCTTACAAGCTGCCTCCACATATTCACTGACCAAGATTACCGTATATGTCCTGGCTGCCAAGTAACATCGTAATTAATAAACTTAGCTGTGTGGGATAAATCTTTGCTTCAAATTAAACTTCCCTGCATTGTGGCTCCAGTTATCACCAGATTAGCTGAACTAGATATTATAGTTACTGCACTGTAAATATGAACTAAAATGTGAACTGGGTGAACTGCACAAATCAGGCCTTAATAATGGAGTTGGAAAGCTAGGCAGGTCAGAGAATTTCTTGCTACTCGGTTATTAATACGTGCTTTATTCAGGTCTCTAGTAAGTTTATTCCAGTAAATAAGCAGCCTTGGGTGTGGCACTGAGGTAGCAGCTGCTGTAGCCAGTATAGTTAAGGCAGATGCTGAGATACCCTTCATACGTCCTGGAGAGGGCATGGAACATAACAGCTCTGGTAAGATAAACAGGATGCTGCAGGCTGGGACAGGCATGGAACTGGAGCCGAGCACAAAGCAGAATACTGAAGCAAAAGCAGCACTGCAAATCAATATGAGCAAGGCAAAGCAGAAACCAAACTGAGAGTACGAAATACAGAACAGATGGCTATAGACAAAGGCAGGCAGGGCACACAGAAAGGGCATAGAACCAGAACTTAAAGGAGATATGTAAACAAGACCACAGGTACAAACACAGGATTATCTTAGAACTCTAAGATGAAAAATAGTGAGAGTTTAGTTACACCAAATGGCCAAGGGATGATACGTTTGCCACCAACATCAAGGTACCTTACATCACCAAGTTGGTAACACTAAAACCTGCATAAAATAATAACTAAGACTGAATAAAATAGGAGAACATAGATTAACATAAGGATCATACCAGAAATGGAGAGCATGAGATAAACAAATGGGTATGGCAAATTTATAAAGAGCAGATAAAAGCTGAAAGGAAAACATGGAACAGAACATAAAACAGTCAGCAATAAAATCTATAAATAGATCAAAGCAAGAGAATAAAGATGCATAGAACAGAGAAGGGCACGGAGAGAATATTCCCCTAACAGGGCTCAGACAGATCACCCCATTACTTGGCTTCAGGACAGGGAATCTCCATTACTGGGCTTCAGGTTTGGGCAGCCACCTTACAGGGCTTCAGGACAGGGCATTACCATGACATGACTTCAGGACAGGGCAGTCCCAATACAGTACTGCAGGACAGGGCAGGTGCAGGACTGTGGTTAGACTTGTGCAGGTGCCAGTCTGTGGCTAGGCTTGGGCAGGTGCCAGACCCAGGGCCATTGCCACTGTAAGGCTGCTTAGGCACCAGCGGGAAAAAAAATGCCAGTAGAAGCACTGGCTGGGGAAATGATCTCCACCCACCAGCCCTTTACACTGGAGTGGAGCACCCTGGGAGGGGGTGGATCTCACCGGGTGCGAGGTCTGCTCCCTCCCCATGAAGCAGAGCGGTGTCTGCTTCTCGGGGAGCCGAGCAGCATAAGCTCTGTGTGACAGAGCTCAGTAAGTGCTGCTCGTGCTCCCCGTGCTCCCAGGGCTTAGTGATGATGCAAGGCAGATTGGAAGAGAAACTGGTGCCTGTTCGGCTCCCTGTGCAATGTTACGGGGAAGTGCCGACAGGTAACGTGACCAGGTGCTCTGACATGAGACACATGCTGGGATAAGTGACCTTTCTGTACACATTACAGGGGAGCCGAACAGGCACCACAGAGGACACCATGCTGCCTGCCACTAGCCACCAGACACAAGGGTAAGCCCTGGGGAGATGGGGCATGTATTGGGGGTGATGGGGACATGCATTGGGGTTGACGGGGGCATGTTTAGGGGTGATGGGGGCATCTATTGGGGGTGATGGGGGCATGTATTAGGGTGATGGGGGCATTTAATGGGGTGATGGAGGCATGTACCCAGGGTGATTGGAGCTTGTGATGGGGAGATGTCATGGGGGCATAATGGGGAAGATGGGGCATTCAATGTGTCTACATGTGGGTGATGGGGTATTTAATGGGGTGATGGGGCATGTCCAGGATGTGCAACGTGGGTTATGGGTCATGTCGTGAGTGTGCAATGTAGGTGGGGGGGGGGGGTGCCCACATTTTTTCTGCCTAGGGCAGCACAAAACCAAGATACACCACTGCCACAGGCAAAGCAAAAATGTGCCACTAAGAGCCTGAGCTTAATGAAAGTGCAAAGAGCAAGGTATTTTTCACTGAAATATCAGATAGTACCCATGAATTATTGAATACATGTATCCAAATCTCATTATTTTCTTGTTAATGTTCATGTGTTAATTAAAGCAATGATTTGCAGTCTTTTGTGCTCAATAATAAGATGACCTTTATTCACCTATTCACATACATGCCATTCATAACTTTTTAACTCTTTTCACCAGAATTTGGTATACTTCCAGAGATAGAAAAAAATCTTGTCATGAGTCTAGTTACATGTGTCTTGTTATCATTTGGATAGTCTTACACTTTTACTAGTTTATTTATTATTCTCATTCAGGGAGAAAAGGAATTTCTCAAACAACCATGTATACATTATTTTCATTATTTGGTTGTTTCAAAACACCCCAACAATAGGGAACATAGGCAGAGGCGTAACTAGAAACCACTGGGCCCCGGTGCAAAAATTGCCCCCGGGCCCCCCCGATGCAACTCCACCCCAGAAATTCCACTTACATGCCTCCCAACTGTGCCGCTTTGTGCCTGGCCTTGTCTTATATCTAGGATAACCTTATACCTATCCCATGCATGCTTAAACTCCTTCACTGTATTAACCTCTACCACTTCTGCTAGAAAGCTATTCCATGCATCCACTAACCTCTCAGTAAAGTAATATTTTCCTTAGTTCCTAGCCTTATCTTATATCAAGGATAGCCTTATGCTTATCCCATGCATGTTTAAACTCCTTCATATATTAACCTCTCATCTACCACCTCATATATAACTAGCTGCATGTATACTTATATGAACATTTTAATATCATATTCAACTATTTTCATTTGCAATAAAAATGTTATTGAAAAATTGTTAATTTCTTATTTTTTTACGTTCCTCTGCACCCACATTGCACCTAAACGTCTTGACACAGCACTATACAGTACCCACAGAACTTGGGTGTACTCATATTGCACCCACACGATTTGGCATGCCGCAGTGTAAATTTGCCCGCCAGAACATGCCACAGTGTCACTTTGTCCCACTGAACTGCCCCTGCAAAATATGCCACAATGTCACTTTGTCCCCATAGTACATGTTATTTTGCCCCACAGAACACGCCACAGTATCACTTTTGCCACAGCCAATTTGCCCATTAATATGCCACAGCCAGACATTCAGATTGCCAATTAATATGCCACAGCCATTTTCCACATTAATATGCCACAGCCATATTGCCAATATGCCACAGCCAATTTTCCCATTAATATGCCACTATTAACCTGACAGTTATTTGGCCCATTTGCCAGTTATTTTGCCCATTTCCCCGTGTTATTTGCCAATTTGCCAGTTATTTTCCCATGTTATTTGCCCATTTGCAGTTATTTTCCCATTTGCCAGTTATTTTCCTGTGTTATTTGCCCATTTGTCAGTTATTTGCCCCAGTCATTTTCCCATCTGCCAGTTAATTGCCCCAGTTATTTTCCCATTTGCCAGTTATTTGCCCATTTGCCAATTATTTGCCCATTATTTTGCCCATTTGCCAGATATTTGCCTGTGTTATTTGCCAATTATTTGCATATTTTGCCCATTTGCCAATTATTTGCCCATTTGCCAGATATTTGCCTGTGTTATTTGCCCATTTGCCAATTATTTTGTCCATTTGCCAGTTATTTGCCCATTATTTTTCCCATTTGCCTGTTATATGCCCATGTTATTTGCCCATTATTTCACCCATTTGTCAGATATTTGCCTGTGCTGTTTGCCAATTATTTTGCCCATTTGCCTGTTATTTTGCCCATTTTTCCTGTGTTATTTGGCCATTTGCCAGTTATTTTCCCATTTGCCCCAGTTATTTGCCCATTTGCCAGTTATTTGCCCATTATTTTGCCCATTTGCCAGATATTTGCCTGTTATTTTGCCCATTTTCCAATTATTTGCCCATTATTTTGCCCATTTGCCAGATATTTGCCTGTGTTATTTGCCCATTTGCCAATTTTTTTGCCCATTTGCCAGATATTTGCCTGTGTTATTTTCCCATTTGCCAGTTATTTGCCCCAGTTATTTTGCCTATTTGCCAGTTATTTGCCCATTATTTTTCCCATTTTCCTGTGTTATATGCCCATCTTATTTGCCCATTATTTTACCCATTTGCCAGATATTTGCCTGTGCTATTTGCCAATTATTTGCCCATTATTTTGCTCATTTGCCAATTATTTTGCCCATTTGCCTGTTATTTTGCCTGTGTTATTTGGCCATTTGCCAGTTAATTTGCCCATTTGCCCCAGTTATTTTGCCCATTTGCCAATTATTTTGCCCATTTGCCAGAGTTATTTGGCCATTTACCAGGTCCCCCCACCCCCCCCCCCCCTCCGGCCACCCCCGGACTTACCTGTATGCTGCTCCTTGGCCGCCAAGTTTCCCTCCGATATATTTCCTGCACGCACGGTGCACATTGTCACTTCCGGTGGCTGTCTCAGTGTGAGACAGTCACACGGGCAGCAGTGGTCCACGGGGCAGCTACCTTGGGCCCCAAGAATATATGGGCCCTGGGCAGCTGCCCCGTTTGCCCGCACATTTTATTTTTTTTTTGTGCAGGGGTCACAGGGCGGCCAGGCCCCTGGAGTGACGGGTCCGGTCGCAGCTGCGACCCCTGCACCAATGGTGGGAACGCCACTGAACATAGGAGAGTAGACATACTAGAATCAGTGGTGAGCAGGGCCCTGCAGTAAGAAAAACAAACATACTTTTGAATAATGGAAAATGACAGGATAACCAATAAAATAGTATTGACCTAAACTTTATACTGTAAAATAATAAAAATTGATCTATAAATAAACTTTTGTTTATTTGTTTATTTTAAAAGTGTCCGTGCAGTATGTTTATAATATCAGCTTCTGACTTTATGTACAAATCAGTATAACTGTGTACTTCCCAAATGTCCCCAATTAGGAGGGACAGTCCCTAGTTGCACCCAAGTACCCATGTCCCACTTTCCTCCTCTATTGTCCCTTTTTTTCTGAGAGCTCAGAATTTTTATTCTGTATGAGTTTATCATGGAGCTCCATAGCAATAAAACCCATGATAAAGTGAGTTTAAGCTGCAGTAAATGTTTCCATTCCATATTACTTTGTGTAAAAACAAAATACTTAATTCTTGTAAATAATTAACAACTGGCCATAAAGTCGTTGACAAAGTTCCGATAATGGACCACCCATAGCCACACCTCCAACCACTCCCACAACAATTGGACATTTGCAAATGTTGGGATGCATGCATGAGAATGTCATAATTCAGAAATAGTAACAGCACTTTTAAAAAACATTTTACGTACGGATATTTTTATTCTATACATTTCACAGTGCAAATAATGTTTAATTGATGGAGTGTAAGTCTTTTAGGCCGTGTTATTTTAACATGGTCACAAATATTTACAACAGAAGCTGTATACACAGAATGTTCAAATCAAGGCTATGGAGCGAGCCTCTTTTCTTGCATTCTATAGTATGCAAAAACTATGAACATTTCAGCTTGTAAATAAACAGAGAATGCTTGGTACAGCATATTCAACCACATACAAAAAACATTAGCTGGAGTGACTATTAAAGAGGAAAAAAACTGAAATAATTAATTTGCAGAAATACTGTATATTGTAATTATAATGGATTTGTCCGAAAAATAAGACTTTCTTAATAAAATAAATAAAAATGTGTATTTATTCAGGTGGGCAGTAATGGCACAAATATTTGTAAGATTCCTGTTTATATACAAAGTAAATATCAAGCCATATACTTTATAAATCACAGATTAGCCCTTCAGGTTGTCGGAAGATTTTAGTACTTTGCATGTTGCTGTGATTATGATAAACATATTAAAGGACAGAATGATTCTTAACTCTTTCACCACTGAAAATGCAAAACCTCAATGAATATAGAGTTGCATAGTTGCCAACTGTCCCTTTTTTGCTGGGACAATCAGGGCATTTGGGAGTATGTCCCGGCGAATTCACCATGCCGGGACAGTCCTGGAAAATAGGGAACAGTTCCACATGCAAAAAAATGCGTACACGCGTCTTGAAAAAAGAAAAAAAACTTCCCCGCAAGATGTCTGCAGTAGTCTGAGCGACCGGATCACGTGACCTCCCGGAGTTCAGTCACTGGAGACATGCTGGGGAGAGGCAGCACGAGGACTCACTCTGAAGATAGCTGGAAAGAAATCCTGCATGCCTGGACCCTGTCACACTGTGCAGTAGGTGATGTGAGATAAGTTACACTGACTATCATTAATACATGCCATGTAACGTGAAATAGAAAAGTTTAATAGACAAGAATAAATACATGTTTCAGTCAATTAACAATGGCAAAATAGCACTGACAAATGAATGGCAAAAGAATACTGGCAAATGATTGGCAAAATAAAACACGGAGGAGATGGCCAGGTGAGTACTGGGGAATGGGGGAGGAGGGTGGTGGTGTATTAATTGGCAATTTGGCTGTGGCATATTAATGGGCAAATTTGCTGTGGCATATTAATGGGCAGGCTAATAGTGGCATATTAATGGGAAATAGGCTATGGCACATTAATTGGCAAGCTGGCTGTGGCATATTAATGGGCAGGCTATTAGTGGCATATTAATGGGCAGGCTAATAGTGGCATAATGTGAAAATTATCTGTGGCATATTAATGGACAGGCTAATAGTGGCATATTAATGGGCAGTCTAATAGTGGCATATTAATGGGCAAATTGGCTATAGACAAAGTGATGCTGTAGCATGTTCTGTGGGGCAAAATAAAATGTACTATGGGAGAAAGTGACACTGTGGCATGTTTTGCAGGGGTAGTTCAGTGGGCTAAAGTGACACTGTGATATGTTCTGGGGGGTAAATTGACACTGTGGCATGCCAAATCATGTGGGTGCAATATGAGTACAAGCCAAGTGCTGTGGGTACTGTATGGTGCTGTGTTAAGTCATTTAGGTGCAATGTAGGTGCCGAGGAAGGGAATAAAAATAAGAAATGAACAATTTTTCAATAACATTTTTATTACATATTTGAATATACATAGAAAATTGTTGAATATAATATCAAAAAGTTCATATAAGTATAAATGCAACTAGTTATATACATATATTTGGGATCCACCTCAAGTTTTTGAAAAGGTTTGAAATTTTTAATATGTTAATGTTTTTTTGTGGTCAGAAACGTAATATTACTTTGCTAAAAGGGTGGTGGGTGCATGGAATAGTCTTCCAGCATAAGTGGCACAGGTTAATAAAGTAAAGGAATGTAAGCATTAAAGGGATAAGCATAAGGCTATCCTCATTTTAAGATTAGGCCAGGCACCAATGAAAATATTACTTTACAGAGAGGGTAGTGGATGAATGGGATAGCCTTTCAGCAGAAGTGGTAGAGGTTAATACAGTGAATGAGTTTAAGCATGTTTGGGGTGGCATAAAGGTATCCTAGATATAAGATAAGGCTAGGCGCTTGAGAAAGTATTATATTACTGAGAGAGTAGTGGATGCATTAAATAGCCTTCCAGCAGAAGTGGTAGAGGTTTATACAGTGAAGGAGTTTAAGCATGCATGGGAAAATCATAAGGCTATAAAAGATATAAGATAAGGTCAGGGACTAATAAAAGTATTACTTTACTGAGAGGGTAGTGGGTGCATGGAATGGACTTCCAGCAGAAGTTGTAGGTTAATACTAATGTATGTTTTTTGGTGTAGACACAGCTCTCTGACTGAAGCACATCTGCACAAGGTCTTACTATATTTTTTATGTAAAAGTGATAAAATGCACCTGCCTGATGTAGATATTGTGCTGCGAATATATCTGTTGTATACCAAGGATGTATGATAATGTTAGTGGGAACTTGGTGATATAATCTACACTGTGACAAAAAGGTGGAGTTAGGTTATGCTAATTATGTGGAGTGGGCGGAGCTTTTGACAGTAGGTGTGGTCAATTTGCAAGTAAGTCATTGGAAGTTGAGCTGCAAAGTGTCCCTGGAAAACTTTTGCAAATGTTCTCTTCAAAATGACATGCTACTGCCTTCATAAACTTAACAATGGTCGCAAGCCACATTTTGACCATCTGCCAGTAAAATACCTGATAGGTGGCCCATATCAATGGGTATTCACTGATATGTCCCCATGCAGGTCTGGGGACAACTATTTGAAAACAAATCATGGATGGAGAATGTGGTCTTGGGCCTAGCAGCATTGATAAATCATTAGAAATAGACTGTAACCCTAACTGTTGATCAATTATCTTGTATAGAAACGTGACATCACATTTTGCCCAAATATATGATTTTTTCCACCCTATATTTTCTAACTCATGTAATACAGCTTTGTTATCTCTGAGATAGGAGTGTGTGGTCTTCACACATCCATATAAATATATATTCTATTCTTTTATTTTGATACAATTTTATTTAATTTATAATGATCTTTTTTTCCTCTATATTTGTTGATACTCATTGTTCTCCATGGAAGTGCGCTTGTTGCTACGCATGAAAATAGACCGGGAATGTCATTTTTCGATCATGAATCAGTTTATATGTTAACAATGGTTTCTTTGAGTTTTAGAGCTGGGGTTTTTCTACCCGAATACTGCTGACACATTCGGAGCATTTTACCTATTGGATGATGAAACATGTAGAGTGTTGGTGTTCTTGCTGGAATATTCTTATTTTTATTTATTACCATTTCTGTGGCTACTCATCCATCGGTCTTAGCCTTCTGGCAGCTGCACCCAGGAGACAGGCATTCCGGAGCGTGGCCAGCGCTTTTTATGCGAGTTATGCACTTGAGCTGGTGTCAGTGCCATTCTTTCATGTGAATTATGACAATAAAGCGTGTATGTTAACATTTTAACAGAATTACACTATATATTCTCTTCTTTCCACCTTCCATATGTCCACCTCATCTCTGAGGAGACAACATCCATTATCATCAGCGAAGTGGAAGCTCCTTTGGTATCTATAATATGTACAACTGACCGTGCCAGACAGTAGTCTGATGACATTTCCAGAGAGACCTAAACATGCATATATCATGTTCATTCTGTTAACTTTTCTAGTTAATATGCTTGTTATTTTTACCTTCATAAATACAGGACGATAATTACTTAATAGGCAGGAGGATTCCTATGTAATATAGTACAAATACAAACAAATAGTCGCACTGTACGTCATCCGCTCTTGCAATACCCAAGGAATGGGTATTCAGAACTCATTTCCTTGTTTACATACCATTATTTGTTGCTCAAGAATAAAAGATGTATTAGACTGGTCGTGAAAGTCAGAGCGTCATGTGGTTTAAATTTGGGTGATCCAAATATCCTCGTATGTAAGAAATTTTACATTTAAGAAAAATACACCATATCCCTCTCAATAACAGGAAATAGTAGATCAGTTTCTTGTTTGCCCGATTATTTTAAACAAAGTGATGGAGAGGAGGGAGGGAAGGCTTTATCACCTGGTTGGGAAGTTAATATTGCGGTTTAAAAGTTCTGCTTCTGATACCTTTTGTGGTTTTAATAATCTTATAAATATTTAGATCCCACTAATACCACTAAAATGATTTAGAATATCCTTCTTCAGTGTTTACTCAGTAAAGAAAGCTCTAAACTGCCGGGTCCTAATTAACCAACATAAAGCACCTAGTATAAATATTTATTGCAAATATAAACTAAAGATAACAAAGTCTTTCTTTAAAGATACATTCAACTTCCTACAGCCCTTCCATTTGTCATGCTTCGGGGGGCCGGATGAGATTTCATATAATTTATTTATAACACATTCATTTCTCAGATTATAAATCTATTTTAAATGATCCTCAGGGAATCAGGACATAAGAAAGAAGGTAGAGGATAGATTTACAACTTGAATAGATATAATCAAGATTTTTATGATTACATTACATCTCAATACTATATGCACTGCGAATGTAGAGAATAAAAAAACCTATAGATTGTGTTATCAGAATTGCAAATAAATACATAGATTAAGAAAAAAGATTATTTAAAACTCTACTATGGATGTCTGTGGTGTCTCCTGTTTACATATCATCTTGTGGCAAGATAGGCAAACACTGCCTTTTTTAAGCCACAGGTGATGTCATAAATTTGGACACCACAGACATTCATACCAGTTTTCAATACAATGCTCTCCTAATCTATGTATTAGCTTCGGTTAACACAATTTTTAGATCATTTTCAATTCTCAGAGTCTCTTTAATCAGTCATTAATTGTCTCTAAAAAGATCTATGTTTAACATGTATTAATAGCTTATAATCTTTGACAGAATTATAGCCTAGTTTTTTTTTTAAACAACACAGAGCATTACACCTCGACCTGAAAGCAATAGTATCAGCTTCACGCTGATGACATCACTACTAACATCTGGATTTTATAGTCCAAGTTCTGAAAGACAACAGACTGGCCTATGAGTGACTCTGTGATTTGTTAGCTGTAAAGGTTAGGAAAGTCAAAAGGACCATGGGGATTTGTATTTTTAAACCAATAACCGCATATTTCCAAAAAAAAACCCTCTGCACTAGACTAGTGAGCTAACATGTTTCCCAGATTGCAGAAAGCCGTCCTGTAAAATCATTCAGTGGTTCATTTTAAGATGTTCTCTTACTGGCAGTATTTTTCTTTTGGTAAGCCCTTGTTCTTAGACTACACTCCCTTAAACCCTATAATTGGGCAGACCAACAAAGCCATAGAACAAGAGAAGAGGGGAGTTTGACTTACTATAAATAACTTGCTTGTAAAGTATTCTTGTTATTGATTTTGCATTAGATGTGTGCAGAGGATATTGCTACAGCTGCAGAATTTTATTAGTACGACTTTTACCAGATGTGGGGAGATACAGCTTAGCTGTGCTGGTTGCTGCACATTTGTAGAAAATGCAAAAACAAACATAAACAAATACCCATGGAGGCCCTTGGCTCTGTTTGTATTGTGTGATGTAGCCTTGTCCTAGTCAATGGTAGCTCGAAAGTATGTTATTGCACCAGGATTTCCCAGAATGCAGTCTGAATACAGAAAATGTGTTATTCACTTTCTGTTGGCTAGTAAAATTTCTTTGGCAAGAAATTGGAGGAGCGATCAAATCCCCACCTAGGGAATGATAAAATAAAACAGTTACTCTTCCAGTTAAAAATGTAAAGAGGGATTGATAAGTCTCAAACAGTAAAACAGGGGGAGACGAAAGATGGACCTATCGGAGAGAAGTTTTAACAAATAATCTATAGACTGGAGTGGATGGCTGTTTGTTTTTCGTTCGTTTTTCGTTCGTTGACTGTTATATGAGAATTAAGCAAATTCACCTGTGCCCAGGCCTCCTCCGCAATGCACACGCAATGTGTTTTTGTTATGTTTCACTATAGTGTCACGTAATATAAATTTGAGTCCTTTAATAACACGTAGTGAGCACATAAAATTTTTATGTATAGAAGATTGATAAGTGGACAACAATTGTATACGGTATTGGTGTACACTCGTTTGTTGATTTTGCACAATAAAAGGAAGGGGAAAAAGATGGGAAAGAGGAAGGGAGGAGAAAGGGAAAAAGGAGTACTAAGAGATAACCAACTAACAGCTAGATTAAGAGAATCAAGTCTAAAATATGCCCGAATTTCCTCCTCTTTTCCATATAATTTGTTTGCACTTTATTTATATACTATTTAGCAATGCAGGTTATGTCTGTTAATGTTCTTAATTTTTTTTTTGTTTATTTATTTATCTATTTATTTATTTGCTTTTTGAAATGTTTGTCAATGTCTTTATAAAGTAAATATGACATACATAATGCGATATAAGATATGTCTTTAAATGTTTGCATTTGTCTTTTATAAATTTAATAAAAGATTAGAAATTTAAAAAAAAAATTGTTCTGTATCTATCTGTGAAATGCTGTGTACTACTGTTCTGTACTTGGTCCTCAAGGTGTACTTGAAAATGACATCTCAATGTATTCTTTCTGGTAAAAAAAAAATAAAAAACTGTAAAAATACATATAAAAAAATAAAAAAATAAAGGCTTGAAAAAATGCTACATTGTGCACATTGCACTGTGAACAGGCACCAGCCATGTCAGGACAGACCCACATTTCACAGAACTGGTCGATGAATGCAGTAACACATGTAAGTTGCAGAAAGACAATGTACCAGTTAGCGGTCTAACTATGGTCTACATTGATACATTGCTGAATATGGAAAAGTAAAATATACCTTTTGGGTTCTGTCTTTGACAACACTGAGTACCAAATCCTAAGCCCTGGATTAACTTGGTTGGGACAACCATTATATATATATATATATATAAAAAAAAAACCTTGGTAAATTGGGAAGGCCTTCATGCCATGAAATGTATTACAGCCCATACCTTGGTCATCCCAGAGATAATTTGGCTCAGGCTCTATGTCATCCTTAATTTTCTCAAAGATCTGTAAAGGATTAACAAACACAGATCTCACACTCCATCCTCAACCATGACAAACATGGGTAATCCTCAGGTCTCCTGGCTGGACTAATTGTAACGCTTGTGTTGGACCTACTGCTGCACATGAATAATCCCATCCCATAATGTGTACACCTGTTCTAAACAACCCAAGTCCTGGGGTTACATTTTTGAGTTTTTTTTTTATTGTTTGTTAAGTTTCTTGGAGGCCATTCAATGGGACAGTATATAATAGCCCTCCTATTGATAATTCTGTTAGTGGGCAGAAGTCCGGCTCCCATTTTGGACATATTTGAAACAGCTATTCAAGATGCTGCTACATGCGATTAGGTGTGGTAGAGTATTTAGGCAACATTACTCCTCTTGCTGATCCTTGCTATACTTCCTCCAGTGCCTTTGCACTCCCTTTTATGGAATATAAGTTTGGCAGGCATGTACTGAGAAAGTGGGGAAAGATTGTCCATGTGTTTCCATGTGTGACTCGCTGGCTGGAAAGTTGACATTCTGCCATTGTTAATAGGAATTCCTCTGAGAAAGAAATCCATAAGATATACTGCAAATCACTGTAAATATATATTTTAAAGAGTTTTTTGCACAACATGATTCACGGAAAAAATACATCTAAAATACTTGTCTCTGGATGTTTTCAAGAATGAATCTAAAAAAGAATGTGTGAATTGAGTAATGGTAAATACAAATAAGACCATAGATTTAATTTCATGGAAGGACAGCAGTCCTTTCTTCGGAAAACTCATAAAATGTTATGGAGGACACTCTTTCTGCACCAACATGAAAGAGAAGCAGCACACGGTGTATGGAAAGTATATTCTGTTACTGTAAATTGAGCTGTATGAACATTACATACAAACAGACGCATTGTTTTCATTCATTTAAACATGTAAATTATTTCTTGGTAGGTGGATCTGTTTCAGATTTAGTTTTGCAATCTGCGTGGGCTATTCATTAGCTAGACAAACTCTCTGCATTTCTGGGAACTAACATCTCTGCTTTAAAAGCTTTTTCCACACTACAATGCAATGTATTATATTATTCTATTATATATATCTATTTCTTTTACTCATTCTCTAAACATTCCTATGAAGAATAGCACTGTTCTGAGTAGTTTTGTTTAAAAGAATGTCTTCATTTGTTGCCTTGTTTCTCTTTTAAGGACAATTAAACTTGTTTTCCTAAAAGGAAGCAAGGGTTAAAAATATATGTCCTACATCTCCCAAGTGAACCCAACATATATCTTAATAGATACATGCGGTTTTACTCTCTACTGTGTCTCACTACTGAGACATAGCAGGTCAGGAGGCTAGCGCACACTGACACTGTCTCATCTGATCGGGGTGTGCATTGTGCTCGGGTCTCTCTTTAGTAGCATAGAGACTTAGTTATGGTCCCCTCCTGATCCCATGCAAAAACAAAGCAGAGAGAGCCAGTAGCTGACCACACTGGGCTGCCTGCTTCCTATGGAGGAGCGGCTGATAGGATAAACTGAAATGTACTGTCAAAAGTTATCAAAATGAAGACATTCTTTAACCTCAGACTGAAGACAACTACTTTTCCACTTGTGCTTCTAATTAAAAAAATAAAGTTGAGTCCTGTTACGGTACCCTCAGCATCAGATGCACAAACCGCTGTTTAGTAGATCTTCCCCCCCCCCCCCAATAACGAGACCACGCTCTGTGTTGAGGGTAAAACATGAACTGCTTTTACTGTGGGCTACACGCCCGTATTTATCCAGGTCTCCCACTTGGTGGACACTCCCCTAGGGGACCCAATGGGAGACTGTAACAATAGACAGACATAAGCCAATTTAGGACTCACAGACACAGATTATTCCCAGCAGGCATTATGATTTCCTCCCCCCTGCCCTGGAGATAATTGGGAAGTAATTCAATTATCTCCAGGACAGAGGCGAATTGCCATTTTAATTTCAACACAAAAAAACACATAACTTTATAATGGTCGAACATTTCCCATTCGTATCACATATCCCTAGATAGCCTGGATCTGTCACAAGCCCTTTAACGGATTTTTCCTAACCGGTTTCCAGGCTAAAGCCTGGTTTACAGAGACGTAACATCATTCAACTGTCTGTCACTAGGTCCAGTAAATGTCCACCATGAACAATGTTGGTGTCACCCTGTTACCCCCGACGACGAAGATCCAGAGGTAATGGTGTCTGATCCCGGCGCTTTTCACTCTTTGATGTTTCGGCAGGGACTCAAATTTCTTTGCCATCGGAGTGCTGGCAGCATCGGCTATCTCCCAACTCACGTCCTGGAACCACTCATGCGACTGCTACTCACTAGCTGTACTGATACATCTATGTAGTGCGTAGATCTTCGAAATTTTGTACAACTTCAGATTCTTTGCAAGTGTATCAATCAGCCTCACCTTCTGCTTACAACCACCTTAACAGCCAGGCTCTGAGGTTATTCTGGGTCCCACATCAGTTTCTTGCCACCCACATCTTAGGTTCAACCAAAGGGTGTTAAGTGGAAAAAGTGAAGACTGCATTTTGGTATCTGCATAGTCGGTCCTCGGACTTACAGTTGGTGAGTACCACTGTCTATGAGTTGCATCCCAGATTGGTGTGGCCACATTCGAGTATGTGACTGTAGCAGCATTGAGTCCAGGGAAAGGAGTATGGCCATACCCTTCATGATCCTTGAGTTTTGCGTGAGAGATGGAACCACAGGTCTGAACATCTGGACAAGTGCTGATTACTTATATGTAGCTGCACTTGGTTGCACTTGATTCTTGTGCAACCTGGCAACACCAACAATAATATTCTTGAACTATCATGTCTAACCTGGGAGTAACTCCTCACTCTAGCACTCACGGGCCCACCAAGGACAGGCCAATTAACCTTGAAATACGTCACACAGATGTGTTTTAAGTCAAGGTGACAGCTCAAAATAAAGTTGTTATCCTGACAGCATACTCTCCAGCTGTTCCCTCTGCCACCTAGTATTAGTAGTTACTAGTTCCAAATATGAAGCTAATTAAAATGAACTGTCCACAACAAACACAATTAGAAAATAGTTAAAGCCACTTAGTCTAAAATGTCAAAATAACTATGAGAGTTTATTCAAGTGAATTGTGTAAGAAAACCCCACTAAAAGAAGATGGATTATCTCATATATCCTAATATACTTTAGTAAAAGGCACTGGCTTTCATCTGTAATCACACAGCACTTCTTTATTCAGATGAAGTAACTATTGAAATATGCTGTGGAACATACAGTACCCATCCAAGTGGAAACATACGTGTAACATGGTTGTAATTAGGAGAATGAAAAGAGCATCAAAGAAAAATATTTTTTAAAAAACTTTCTGCCATCAGTCAAGCATTATTATCACAAAGAGGTTAAATAAAGTCATTGTAAGGACAGATTCTGTGCAATATCACGCAAACTACGTGTTTGTTGATACAGGTAATATAAATGCTATAAAATGACAACCCACTTTCGCAAAAACATTTGAGGATATCTGTTAACGGGAAGTAAAAATTGTAGAGTTTCATACCGTTTATGTTATTGATCCTGGTATCAATATTTATTTGGTACAAGATTTTTATACTCAAAATGTGACAAAACAGCTAAGATATGCCGCACTTATATCCTCTGTAGTTTCTCACCTTAACCTTCCAAAACTCTCTTTGAAGTTATGTGTTAAAGTCACACCACGAGCTTTCTCATCAAGACATATGTAATAATAAACACATGGACAGCGCTACATTATATGTGCATAAAAATATGTAACACAAATATGTATTGTATAAAAAATATTTTTATTGTATATAATAATAATAATAAGATAAGACACACACACACACACACACACACAGAAACCTGTGAAAAAAGAATATAAATGTCACAATTATTTCATAGACATGTATTAGGAGCAACAGTAATATACACACATATATAGGTTGAGTATCCCTTATCCAAAATGTTTGGAACCAGAAGTCTTTTGGATAATAGGTCATTTTGGATAACAGGTAATTTTCACTAATAAGATATATTGCAAACTCTCAGCACTCATGAGATACAAAATGTGACAGGTGTGTGTTTGGAATGTACAACTTATGGCAAAATCCAAAATGTTTTTGGGATAATGGATCCTTTTGCATAACAAATTTCTGGATAATGGATACTCAACCTGTATATATATATATATATATATATATATATATATATATATATATATATATATATTATATGTATACACACACATTTTTTTATATACATGTTTTCATACATATATATTTGTATATTTGTTTAGGAATGACTATATTTTTTAAGCCTGCCCTGATAAGCATGAGTGTCTATGAAATAACTGTAACATTATCTTTCACTGAGGTTTCTGTGTTTATTTACAGATTGTTTTGTCTTTTTTGATTGTCTTATCTTATTTTATTATTATTATTTGCAATAAATATATATATATTATTATACAATACATATGTGTGACATGCATTTTTTGTGCACATTTAATTCAGCGCTGTCCATGTCTTTATTTTTCCAATTTTTCCATGTAGTTTTTAGATTGTATTTTTCCCTTTTGCACAAATTGATACTGCTGTGACAAGTACTCCCTTCCTATCCTCTGAGATCCAATATAAAAGGATGGCTGCTGTGAAATCGTTTGCTTATGATTAAAGCACTTTTTTCACCTTTTTGGTATTATTAATTATTTAACTGATAATATAATTACATTTTTCACTGTGGTGTTTAAAGTGAATATAATTTAGAACTGTACATGTATTTATTTATCAAGACATATATACTTATCCTTTGTCCGATTACCAGTACTGCCCATTGTCAGAGGTTTCATTTTGTTTGTAACCGATTTATATTCTAAAATATAATTTCTCACCAAAACTTAATTGTCAGTTCCTTTCAGCATTTAGATGGTTACAAACCTCTATCCTTATATGTAGAGACAAATACCATAGTAATACACTACCAAACTCCCACACATTTCTAGAGAACCATTCAAAAGCAATTTAAGTTTATCTGGAAGCCTCAAATCAGCCTCCCACGCTGCCTTCTATTTGATTTCAAACGTTTGTAGGGGTTAGCGGCCCCTTAAATGAATGTATAAAATATATAGTTCTTTCTGTTTTTTATTTTCCACTAAATATCCTTTTTCAAATTCCTTGTTTTTCTTCATATTAATTATTCATGCTAATAAATTCTCCTACTAGAACCAATGGAAATAAACCTAGTTCTGGCCATCCTTTTGAGAACACAACTTCCCCCGACATAAACAAAGAGGCTTACAAGTTTTCTATTTGCTTAAAAGGACAGGAGATGAATGGCTTATTTAGAATGTCAAACCAATCATTCCCTCAGAATGAAACTGATTAATAAATGCGCAAAGGTCTCCGTGATTTAAAAGGAAATGTGAAGAAGAAGTCAGCAGTGACCAGGTGCAAGGTTTAAAGTGTGATCTCTAAGGTCATTTCTCTCTTCTTTTGGAAAACAAGTTGACTTTGAAAGAGAAAACAGAGAGGGCCTTCTCAGAGACTGTGCAACCTTTCAGATATTTCCTCCTTGTAACACAGAGGCCAGTGTTGGTAATAATATGAGGCACTATGTGCATCACAAATATATTTCCTGTTGATGTCTTGATCAGCATACTCAAGAAAGATGTTAAATATTCAATGCTTGCTTCTCACAGGTTTCCTGTGATTGGCACTGTGCGTAGCGCGTACTCTAGATAGCAAACAAGTTAAAGGACAACGGTAGCAAAAAATGTACTTATGTTTCATTGAAAGATTGTATCAAGTGTAGATGATTTATAAAAAATCTTTAATTAAATAATGCAAATTAAGTGCTTTATTAATCCTTCTTTACGCCATACAGTTATCTCAGGGGGCAGACATCTTGTTTAGAATCTTGGGTCAGATCTTCACTCACTAAAGATCTGACCCATCTGACCAAAGATTCGAAACAAAATGTTTGCTTCCTGGTAGAGCTATATGGAGTAAAGATGGCTCAATAGTGTACTATATTTGTATTCTTTCTGTATATATTGTATATTTCTGTATATAATGCCTACACTAGTTGCCATCTTTCAATTAAACAGAACTTAATTTTTTGCTACAGTTGTCCTTTAAAGAATGTATCTACATGATATTCGTTATCCACATGGGTAAATATATTTTCCAAACTATGATTTATTTCAATTGTCCTAAATTTTGAAGATGAATATAGGATGCCTGCCAGAACCAATCCAAACTATGTTGCTATTGGAGTACAGCATAATTACTGTTATTTAGTACAAAGCTCCCTGTGAATGGTTTGGGGTTAATAAGCCATTTCAAAAAGTAGTGCTTTTTATGATTTACACGGTTTCCCTTAGAATTTTATTATTTAGGATATTTTGGGGGTGGGGTGGGGGTGACACAAGGTTTTTAGTGAGAAAGATTTGAGGAAAATCTGAACACAAACAAAGGATGCAGTACACATTTTCACATATTTGAATGCATGAAAGTAAGTATGTAACGTTATGATAAAGCTGTGCCACATTTGATTAATTATCTGCCTTTCATCCTTCGAGGGGACTGAATGGTCTAGACCAGTGTTTCTCAACTGGTGGGTCCTGGCCCAAAAGTGGGTCACGAGCTTGAGTGGGTCCCGGACCTGTGTTCCTGGTTCATCAAAAAGTCTAACTTCTGAGTTTGAAGGAATGATAATGTTACTGCGCCATTAATGTTATGCTTGTTTACAAATTGTTTTGTGGCATAAATTATAATGACTTGAAAATTAAAATATTTTGGTTTGTGACTACATGACCAAGGAGAAATGTGGGTCCTGGGGTTAGACCCATACTGGAAGAAACCACAGGACAGTAGACAATAGACAAACCACCTTCCTCATTGGGTAAGCCCCCAAGTACAGGTGACCATAAAAAAAAAAGTAGGTAGGTAAAACTGCAGTACAGAAGTCAAAGTCACTACATGATCCAAGGATTCAGGGTAGGAAGCAAGCAGTCAAGAGCAAGGTCAGGAAGAAGACAATAGAGGACACAACAGTCCAGGAACGAAGACAAAACAGTCCAGGAACACTCATTATCACAGAGTGAATCAACTCTTACATAGGAAGCAGATAGGAGCAACGAGAGAGGTGTATCAGAAGGATACACCTGCCCCTATCATTTGTTGCTAGTAAAATACTTGTTTTTGTCAGCACAATATTGGGCAACACTATAGAGCTTTTCTTGGATGTTATTTGTGAACTACATCTCCTATGATACCCATTCACCCAAAAATGTTAATGATGCTGGATGGGCATCTTGGGTAGAGTAGTCCACATGTATGTGTATGAATAATGATGGGGAACCTTATATTCTATCACCAGATACATAGGGAGCTTTACTATGCTGCTGAATGCTTTGGGCTAACTAAAATAAATACATTACTTATTCTAGTTCACCTCACTTCCCATGATCCCATGATGCTCAGCTGGCATAATACATGATACAGCTCTACCATTTTTCTGGCTTGGTCTATAATGATGTTATACTGTACCATCAGAGTATGGCTCACTATATAATGATGGGAGTAATGCTGTACCAACGTCTGTGTCTTGCTCAGTTTATAATGATGGGGGTTTATGGTGTAGGCTACACATGATGAGAGTTATGCTATACTGGTGTCTGGCTCAAAATGTAATGATGGGAGTTATGATTACGTCCCAACTTTTCCTCCCTTCGAATCATGATGGGGCGGACCATCAGTGTCTGACTCCGTCTATAATGATAGGAGTTATGCTGTACCACTGTCAGTGTATGGCTCACTATATAATGATTGGAATTATGCTGTGCCATCTTCAGTATCTGGCTCACCATGTAATTATGGAAGTTATTCTGTACCACCATATGTGTCTGGCTCAGTCTATAATAATGGGATGCTAAATACTAGTAGCTCTTTTCAAACATGACTGCAGAAAGATATGGGTGCTTGCTTTCTACGATGGCTTTATAATGTTCTATGTGTTCTGTCAGAATGTCACTTTGTTATGAGCGTATTCACAGTCTTTTCCCCCGCTATGCCAGCTAGGCAGGGAATAGACGTGTCACCATAGCAACGATGCCGTTTCCAGAAGTCGACGCATTCGTCACTTCCGGTTTAGCGAAATACCTCTATACCCAATTACATGATTGTTTTTTTCGTGGGCTTTTTATGCTTTATAAGGGGATATTTTTCCCCACTGGGTTTATGCACTGATGCCCACCGGCTGAGGAAGACTTATCAAACACGTCCTGTGAGGTGTATAGTGGTTATAGTGCAGCATTGTTTTTTTTAATCAATTGTTAAGTACCTGGCCAGGTGAACAAACCCAGTGGGTAAGAAATACTTGTATGTATATTTTTTACACTTTGTATATTTGTGACTTTAATTTATTTATGTGCTGATATTTTATATATTATGTATGCTTTGTCCATGTGACCAGCTTCTTATAAACAAATACAATGGCACTGGACAATTTTTTGTTGTATATGTATATACATCTTTTTATTCTGTGTTGTGATATTTAATAAAGATTTATACTTTATATATTATATACAATTGTCCGTAGAGTTTCCTTTTTTTAGTGCTGTCTCTTTTTTAAATTATAATAATGAGAGTTTTTCTGTAACAAGTGATGTTGGACAATCTGGCATACAGCCTAAAACATTGAATAATATTACATTGCTTTGGAAGTCTATATATGAGTGTACTTTTTTGATGTTATAATATCTGTTGCCTCTGGTTTTGCTCCCATAAAATATAATTGTGCTACTGTGGAAGTGTGTGTGCAGAACAACTTATGCAAATATAAATATGTATAAAATATATTGAACTTACGGTATTTGACATTACATTCAGTGATATACAGGAATTATGATTTACAAGTAACATTAGTACAAAAAAACACTACTAGAGATCCTGTACGGTCTGTATATTGAAGCAGCTCATGGCAGAAATATTAAATAGTGTTTCTAAAACTCTCAACCTAAAACCTCTCAACAAATTATATGACTCCTACGACCTTCAGTATTGGAAGGGCAAATATTCTTTAGTTCTTTCTCATTCTGTATTGAATGCTTCTGTAGATGAGGGTGATGCTCATAGTTGTCACTTTGTCCAACACAAATGCATTCCGATTATGGGTGGAAAGACTGTGTATTATTTGTTAATCTGTACATTATGAAGACTCAGCAGTTTACAAACCTGATCCTAGCAGAGGGAATCTTAATCTGCTTTGGTGTTTGTTTTCCCTTTATGCCTGTGCCATGTATGTAAAATAAATAGTGCACAAGAAACATGCAAAATACAGTGCACAAACTAACAATTTATATTAATACAAAACACCATCTCTATAAATCTCTTTCTCACAGTATTGAACCAATGAGGACCAAGAGGCAACACTGCTACCATAGCAACAGCAGAGTTATTGTAACCATTGATTTTCAAGTCTTCTCCAGATATAATGTATTTTTGACAAAGATGACTGAGAAGGAAACTCCAATGACTACAGATTTTTATTGTTAGAGCTTCTAAGCAGGGGATGATACCAATATTCTTGTCTGTTTTAAAGTGCCTAATTTAACATAGTTTAATTGATTTTTAAAAATGTATTTCCCCTTTAAAATCTATTTCCCCTTTAAAATGTATTTCTTGTCAGATTGAATAACATTCTGTATTTGCAAAACTACATACAAAAAGGAAATATCATTGCTGCACATTTATCAACAATTCTATGTTAATATAGAAACATAGAATAAGAACCATTCGGTACATCTAGTCTGCCCAATTTTCTAAATACTTGTATTAGTCCCCCGTTCCCGGTCTTATAGCTAGGATAGCCATGTGCCTATCCCACGCATGCTTAATCTCCTTGACTGTGCTTACCTCTACCACTTCTGCCTGAAGGCTATTCCATGCATCCACTACCCTCTCAGTAAAGTAATACTTCCTGATATTACTTTTAAATCTTTGCCCCTCTAATTTAAGACTATGTCCTCTAGTTGTGGTAGTTTTTCTTCTTTTAAAGATACTCTCCTCCTTTATGAGTCATAAAAATAACCATTGCACACTGCCTATGTTAATGTCCAATTAAAACGGCATAATATGTAATAAACATGATGTGGCATAAGGCTATGCCTTATATAGCCTACAGACCCAAGATCAGGGTCTTTCCATAATTAAGGGGGGGGAAACCAATTATGTTTAGAACTGGAACCACTAATATTATATTGTAGTGTGATACAGTGCCGTATTGTAATGCAAATCACCCTTAACACCATAATAACACAATACACATTCTAAGCAGTAGGTATGACTTGTTGGAAATCAAGTCATTATAGGATAATGGGCAGTGCCCATGAGATGAGGAGGTTTATCCCTGGTAAATTCTGTTTATAACATCCTTTACATACTCTAGTAAATCTTACATTATTGGTGATGTAGAGCTAAAGGTTTGGGGTCACTTGGAAATTTCCTTGTTTTCCATGAAAACATACATCAAATGAGATGCAAAATGTATAGGAAATACAGTTAAGACATTGACGTTTAAAATGATAAACTTGGATTAGCCAAGAAAATGTGCCATTGGAACATAAGAGTGATGGATGGTGATAATGTTATTTTTTTTATGTAATTTAGTGTATACTGAGTATTTCAAATATGAAAAAGGGGAATTATACAGAAAAAAAAAGCTTTTGTAAAGTCGTTTTAGTATTCTTATTATATTTCTATAGTATATGTATATTTATATTCATATTTAATGAAGCCTAAAACATATATGTTTCTTATATTAGGTAGAAATAATTTCCTTATTAAAGTACATTTTATCCCTTATTATTTAGTCTTTACATTTATTACATATCGTACAGTTTAAGAGGTAGGATTAAAATAATAATAATAATAAATAAAAGAAATAATACAAATTAAACTGACATTTTCTCAAGTAGTTTTTACATTAGACTCTATTCTTACTATATCTTTGTAGTATAGATATATTTCCATTTGTAGTATATATAACATCTCTAAAGATGATAATATTTTAATGGACAAAATTTGCTTTTCATTCAAACACAAGGACATTTCTAACTGACCCCAAAATTTTGAATGATAGTGTAGTTTTATATATTAATCCATTGGCCACTTTTTTTTAATTCTATTTTTTGTTTTGTTTTCAGAATAAAAACAGATGTTAATCATTGGCCTCTTTTTTTTTTTTTAAACATATGTTGTCCTTTGTTCAGGGCCGTCTCTGACTACTTTGTAAAAAAAAATGTAACCTTTTGACCAGGTAATGTTTTACCTCAGTGTACAATCTTCCACATGACATTTTCCAGACATTTCAGTTCTCTATCTGTGATAACCTCAAGGTCTAGTTCCTCTACATATCAGTGTGCACCAAAGACCTTTATATGAGTCAACAGCATCCTTTTTGCCTGAATATATCATGTCTTCTCTGTATTCAAACAGTAAGATTACCCACAATCTCTCAGCTTTCCTTTCATAATATAACCTTGGACTGCCAAGAAGTGTCCAGTATAGGGAGTCTTGCTCTCCTATGGTACAAAAATAGTTAATCAACATTAATAATACAGATATAGAGACATCATTATTTAGAGGAGAAAAGAAAAAAAATATCTTCTTAAAAAGTAAGTTTTATTTATTTATGTTAAAAATTAATTGCAGTGAATAAGAGGAATAAAAAAGCCACAGAAAACACTCCACCTTCTACTAATGGGGCGCACCATCCCTGAATAAAAAATGTGGTAGGGACATAGCACATGCATTGAATTATGGGGCAATTCAATGAACTCTGGCTGATCTACATTATTAAAATATATTTGCACATGCACATTCACCTATGTGCATATGTGCAGGGTATAGGACACTTAGAAACCATGTTTTACAGAAGGAGCATGCAGAATGACCAGACCAAAAGTAGGAGAGACAAAGAACAACCCAGCAATCCATACTGCAGCTATAGTGGTTTGGGAGGGACTCAGATATTCCAAACTTTAAAAACAATATTGTTGTATAACACATGGTTTGCTGTACTAAAAATACAATTTAGCAGATATTGAATAATTGATCCCCCAAAATTGTTTTACCTTGTAACACTTTTAAAACAAACTTATTAAAGGGATCCTGTCAACCTCAACAATGCTTATAAGGTGAATGTAAAGAATAAATAATGAAACATAATATAAACAACGTGTTAGCAAAATTGCAAGCAACTTCATAAACTAGCAGAAAGAATATGTTTTAGATATGTCTTCGATGTCTCATGTCTGTGACATCACCTATGTCTAAATATGCAAATTCGGTGTGTTAATTTTGATATTTTATTTATAAAAATCCTTCTTTTATTCATTGTATATATATTTTTGACACATATTAACATTTGATTGACAATTGTGATTTGTATTGAAATAATGATTGTGAAATGTAATGTGATGGTTGTAACTATTTTTGCAACATATTTAGACACTGTGTCTTTTCCACTGATTACTAAGCACTTGTCACTTTGGGTGGAACTCCACAACTTCTTGATTATATCACTTGTGTGTATTAAGTTGTGTGCATATATATGTGTTTGATTTGACTATCTTGTGGCTTGAAGAAAACTCCTGTATAGGGGTTGAAACGTTGCCCTCAGGATAATAAACACACCGTTACACTGAAGGGCTGGTCATTGTGTTTATTTGTCAGTATTACAGTCTGGCATAGTTGCCAACATCGGCCATGTTTCCAGGGACACACATTTGTTCCACATGCTGCAGGAAGACCATGCAAAGTGCAGCCCGGCAATCTGTAGGATGCATATCCGCACAGACACAATCCAATTCATTAATCATGGTAGGTCCTATGATATCTCCACCCTGATTAATTAATTGGATTGTGTCTGTGTGTGTATCCATCCTACATGCTGCCGGGCTGCACTTTGCATGTTCTTTCTGCAGCATGTGGAACAAATATGTGTCGCTGGAAACATGGCGGATGTTGGCAACTATGGGTGAGACTAGGAGTGCAAATCCACATCATTACACTTTAGATATGCAAATGACATACTTTTCAATGGGGAATGTGTCATTTGCATATCAACTCACAAGGTGATGTCATAAGCAGGAGGACACTATAGACATATTTAAAACACATTTTCCTCTTAATTTATCAATTTGTTTGCAATTTTGCTTATACAATTTATAGATAATTGTATATATATATTTTTATTCTCCACATTCACAGTGTAAGCACAGCTGAGTTTGACAGAGTTCCTTTAAGCAAGGTTTACTTTAAGGAGGACTATCAGATGGACAGACAGATGTTTGTGCCCAGACTGTATCAATAAAATAGTTTATTGTGTTCAAGAGAATAAATTTACTGCTGTAATAAACCCGGCAGATTTCACCCGAAGCACTTTTTGGCACATATCTCTAAGATTAAATAGAATACTATGTTATTATCATATTAGGACTATTCTAAACTAGATTATATGAACCACTGCATAAACAGTAATTAGCTCAGATGGGTTTGTAAAACTGATTAGAACATATGTGCATTTCAATCCAAGTAACTGTCACATCATTTCACATTACACATTGTCCATGCAATACAAAGAGACATACTGAATATTGTGATTTATAGACACTTTAGCCAAGATTTATCAAGATGTTGGATTTTGAAGCACAGCCGACAATACTGTACGAGTCACTGTAAAAGCAGGCACGTAAGGTAGAGCGTTGTCAGTGTCCAGCCCCTAGAGATCTTGTCATCTGGCAAGATTTACATAGGCTAAGCCCCAACATCCCTCACAGTTTTGTACTGCCAGAATCTTAAGAGTTAAATTATCCACAAACTGCCGATTTCCAGCAGAATGAACTTTATTGTTTCCTTATACATATTATAGAACATATTATAGAATACCTAGGTGCATCGGTAATGCACCATATAAATCAATAAGGGTGCCACACTTATATGAAAGTAACACAACCTTGGATTCTCCCCTGGTGTGGATAGATGGAAAAGTTATTTTGAAGCTATTAGGAGGGTACTGTGGGTGACCAGATTTTGAAAATAAAAAAACAGAACACTGATTAGTCTCTCTCCTCTCCCCCTATTTCTGCCGTCTCTCTCCTCTGCCTCCATGTCTTCTGTCTCTCTCCTCTCCCCCTATTTCTGCCGTCTCTCTCCTCTGCCTCCATGTCTTCTGTCTCTCTCCTCTCCCCCTATTTCTGCCGTCTCTCTCCTCTGCCTCCATGTCTTCTGTCTCTCTCTTCTCCCCCTATTTCTGCCGTCTCTCTCCTCTGCCTCCATGTCTTCTGTCTCTCTCCTCTCCCCCTATTTCTGCCGTCTCTCTCCTCTGCCTCCATGTCTTCTGTCTCTCTCCTCTCCCCCTATTTCTGCCGTCTCTCTCCTCTGCCTCCATGTCTTCTGTCTCTCTCCTCTCCCCCTATTTCTGCCGTCTCTCTCCTCTGCCTCCATGTCTTCTGTCTCTCTCCTCTCCCCCTATTTCTGCTGTCTCTATCCTATGATTATCCTGCCACTCAATGTTTGCTGTGTCTCCTCTCCCCCATGGCTATTATCTCTCTATCTCTCTCCTCTGCTCCCCATGTCTCTCCTCTCCCCCATGGCTATTATCTCTCTATCTCTCTCCTCTGCTCCCCATGTTTCTCCTCTCCCCCATGGCTATTATCTCTCTCTCTCTCCTCTGCTCCCCATGTCTCTCCTCTCCCCCATGGCTATTATCTCTCTCTCTCTCCTCTGCTCCCCATGTCTCTCCTCTCCCCCATGGCTATTATCTCTCTCTCCTCTGCTCCCCATGTCTCTCCTCTCCCCCATGGCTATTATCTCTCTCTCCTCTGCTCCCCATGTCTCTCCTCTCCCCCATGGCTATTATCTCTCTCTCCTCTGCTCCCCATGTTTGCTGTCTCTCTCTCCTCCTATGTCTGTTACCCCCTCTCCCCAAATATGCCGTTTTTGTTTCTGGTCTGAATCATTACTGGCAGGAGGAGTGCGGGCAGCACACAAACCAAAAGCTGCCCATGGCTCCACAATGAATGTAGCGTTCAAACTCACGGCTGCTACATGTATCCCACGTGGCAGGCATCGGGCACTGGTACAAAAACAAGACACTCTTGCTTCCTGAAAAGGTTTTTCAGGACGCAGGAACTTAAGAGTCCAAAACAAGGACATGTCCATTAAAATTGGGACTATCCGGTTTAAACTTGGACGTCTGGTCACCCTGATGGTGGCCCAATCTGACTTTTTTTTTTTTTTAACTTTGGGAACCGACTACAACCTGGAGCCAACCCTGAGAAAGTGCCTCCTACAGAACTATCTGTCATTGTGTCACCTTCATATCCATGCACTGGTTGAAAGCAAGACAGATACAAGAGGTTTAAATGCACCTGTCAATTTAATACCCATGCAACCTGCCTCAAGAGGGTTTACTGCCATTGCAAAAATATCTAGTATTTCATATATTGGTGCATCAATGATTCTCATATTTGGAAATTAAATTTAAATATTCATCATGGGATTTCTTGATTAATAAAATAAATGGTATCATCGATAACGATTATTTTTCTTATATTTATAGGAAACATAGGTGAATCATTGGCATTATAATACTTAAACATGATCCCACATAAATTAAGCTTGTTTTTACCTACTAAACAAATTATTCCATTATTTTGATTACAAATCTAAATATTTACTTATGTTGAGCAAAAATGTAAACTCCAGAGATCTAACCCCAATCCTGAAAAGAGTTTTGTTGATAGAGCCTATTTTCTACCACAACATTCTAAACCAAACCACAGTATCAACTTAATTTACTGTAGACGTCTTGGCTTCCATCCCTTGCCTGTAATCTAGTTCTATGACCACTGCTGTAATGGCTACCATGTAATTAATGTAAGCATCATTTTAGAGCCACTTATGGGGCTCCAACTAGTTCACCGACCTGTGTGTTTATTTATTTTGAAGCCTAGAGCTTTTTAGTGTCATCCTCTACCAGCAAATTCAGAGTTGAAAAAAGGGTCGTTTTTTTTCATTGCTCTTTGTCCATATGTATTGTGCTCTCTAAAAAGATTTTTGTAAAAAGTAAATGTCAGAATTATTTTATAAGGGTGACCTTGGTTTTTAGTTTCAAATCTCACCAACTTAACTAACCCAATTGACTCTGCATAATGTATGATTACATTCTGACAAAGTCTCCCACGGCCAATTCTCTTCTTCTTGCAGGAGAACTCACCAAGTCTGTCATTGCAAAATGTATAGCTAAGGTGAAAAAAATGAAATGTTCCTGTCACCTTAATTCACCTCTCACTTGTAGTGAACAGCTTTATTAAACTTTTACATATTTATGGCCTATGTATTTATTATGAAAGCAGACGTTGGTACTTTAATTTTACACAGTAAATTCGTATTAATGTATTAGGAGGGCTCCTTTTGGGTTTCAACATATTTTTAAAAACATCTAGTGGGCACAATGCTAAGAATTTTTACATGGGAGTTACATGGGAAAGGCTGGTGGTGCAGAGAAAGGGTGAACAATGATTGCTTTTTATTCATTCCAAAATAAATGAAAGACTTATTAAAACCTAGGAACAGATTTATACATATGGCCAGTAACAGCAGTAATACAGATCCATGATGTTAAGTGGTTTGGAGATCTTGTTTTAAAAGGGGGTGGTGACAGCAGCATAACAATAGTAAATCTAAGGGTCTTTTACATCGCAATCAAGGCAGCCACTAGGAATTGCAGGTCCCCTTACTGAACAAATTTTCTGCCGCCCCCGCCTACAATATCTCCCACTCGCCTCACTAGCATGTTTTCCCGGTCTAGTGTAATATGGAGGGTGGTTGGGAGCAGTTGGTCAATATGCCAGTAATATTTTGCCACTCAATATGCCAGTATTTTGCCACTCAGTATGCCAGTATTTAGCCATTCAATATGCCATTCTTTTGCCATTTAATATGCCAGTATTTTGCCCCTCAATATGCCATTCTTTAGCCATTCAATATGCCATTATTTTGCCATTTAATATGCCAGTATTTTGCCCCTCAATATGACATTCTTTAGCCATTCAATATGCCATTCTTTTGCCATTTAATATGCCAGTATTTTGCCCCTCAATGTGCCATTATTTTGCCCCTCAATATGCCATTCTTTTGCCATTTAATATGCTAGTATTTTCCCCTCAATATGCCAGCTAATATGCCAGGATTCTGCCCCTAAATATGCCACTCTTTTGCCCCTCAATATGCCAGGATTTCGCCCCTCAATATGCCAGGATTTTGTCCCTCAATATGCCATTCTTTCCCCATTTAATATGCCTGTATTTTCCCCCTCAATATGCCATTCTTTTGCCAATTAATATGCAATTCTTTTGCCCTCAATATGCCAGGAGTTTGCCCTCAATATGCCAGGATTCTGCCCCTCAATATACCAGGATTCTGCCCCTCAATGTGCCAGAATTTTGCAATTTAATATGCCAGGATTTTGCCCCTCAGTATGCCAGGATTTTGCCCCTCAGTATGTTATTCTTTTGCCCCTCAATACGCCATTCTTTTGCCATTTAATATGCCAGTATTTTGCCCCTCAATATGCCAGGATTTTGCCCTTCAATGTGCCAGGATTTTGCCATTTAATATGCCAGGATTTTGCCCCTCGGTATGCCAGGATTTTGCCCCTCAATATGCCATTCTTTTGCCCTCAATATGCCAGGATTCTGCCCTCAATGTGCCAGGATTTTGCCCCTCAGTATGCCAGCGTTATGCTCGTTTGCCACCTTCCTCCCCCCTTCCCCACTACTTACCTCCTTGCTGCTCTGTCTGTCTCCCGGTGCAGGTCCACGGCTGTGAGGGAAGCGTTGTGTGCTCCCCTCCAGCCACACGGCTTCAATAAAGTTTGTTTAAAAAAAATGCGACCAAAGTTACTCCGGTCGCATTTTTTTTCCTAACAAACTTTATTGAAGCCGGCGTGGCTGGAGGGAATCGCACAACGCTTCCCTCACAGCCACGGACCAGCTTAAACAAGGGATTATTAAAAATATTTTTATCCTGGCGTGACCCTGTCTCACCCATCACCCCCTGATGGCGGGCCTGATCGCAATGGAGCATGTACCGAAAATGTACTAACAACTTAACAATTAAAATTAAACAGTGATCTGAAATACAATTAGGGTTGCCATATTTTCTCCCCAAAAAAATACCGGCCATGGTTTTACCTCCAGATTTAACATTGTAAGTTAAATTTATACCAGTCTGCCAATGAAAACATTACTGGGTGCGAGTCTAAACATGTATTGTTCATAAGTTAGCATGTCAGTGGTTAAAGCAGGTTTGGCCACGGTTTACAAAATTATTGAAATGTTGGAAATATGTTTTCATGATCCTTATAAAGTGGAAGTGGTTCTTGATCTGGTTTAGTAAGAAGAAGATTTTTTGTTGATTCTTTGGGGGTTTTTCAAAAAAAATCTGGAAAAACAAGTGTACTTTAAAATGGAACCAGACTTTTTTGCTCTGGAGCTATTTATAGCCAATAAAGCCATAGTGAAGTGGAAAGAGTCATGTGAAATATAATATCATGTGGGAACGGGATCCAAAGAAATGAAAAAAAAAAACCTACCAAATCTATTTACACAACAGTTGGTGTATATATCGGCCAGAGTGTTTAGCGTGCGTTTCATAGAGCAAATAAATATAACAACACACATCTGGGCCGAGGAAGGCTGAGTTGCACAATATATTAGACAATCTGCCCATTGTTCATACAACCTTTATGAGTGGGTGGGAAATTCATTGATCCGGTTTACAGAATATACAGCAATAAGTAAGGGAGACAAATTAGACAGAATGCTAATTTACACAAACGCTAAATATCAATTTTGTTTTTTAAATACTAATGCAGCCCACAGACAGGATGAGTAAGCAACACTGTGCCTCATGGTGAGCTGCAGGATCCATGGGATTTCTCAACCAATAGAAGGCAACAGAACTCCAGGCGTTTGGAAGAACAAGACGGGGATTAAAAATAAAATTGACATCAGTGGATGCGAGCAACGACATTGTGAAGTCATCACAGAGGTGCGGTCAAATAATGTGTGAGAGAGAGACGGACAGTGTGAGAGAGAGAGAGACTGAGAGTGTGAGCGAGAGAGAGACGGACAGTGTGAGAGAGAGAGAGACTGAGAGTGTGAGCGAGAGACGGAGAGTGTGAGCGAGAGAGACAGACAGTGTGAGAGAGAGAGAGACTGAGAGTGTGAGCGAGAGCGAGAGACGGAGAGTGTGAGCGAGAGAGAGACGGAGAGTGTGAGCGAGAGAGAGACGGAGAGTGTGAGAGAGAGAGAGACTGAGAGTGTGAGCGAGAGACGGAGAGTGTGAGCGAGAGAGACGGACAGTGTGAGAGAGAGAGAGACTGAGAGTGTGAGCGAGAGACGGAGAGTGTGAGCGAGAGAGAGACGGAGAGTGTGGGCGAGAGAGAGACGGAGAGTGTGAGCGAGAGATGTGGGTGCAATGACAAATATGGGGGGGGAATAAATATTATTATTATAAATAATCGAGGTCAGACTATAAGACTGGGATCCAGGTCCCCCGCAGAGCTGCAGGGGACCTAGATCCCCCTCGCTAACAGCTGGTGGATGTCTGCGCAATGTGCTGCCCGGCACATTCGTTGGGACTTCTATGATGAAGCCGGGACCTTCTAGCTTCATTATAAAAGTGCCGGGCAGCAGCGGAGGATGTCTGCGCGTATCGTCAGGCACAACAGGCACAAAGTTGTGGGGAGGGAGGGGGAGAGATGGACACAACGTTGGGGGGAGGGAGGGGAAGAGAGTGACAGACAAAATGTTAGAGGGAAGGAGGGGGGAGAGAGTGACAGACACAATGTTGTGGGGAGGAAGGGGAGAGAGTAACAGACACAACGTTGGGGGGAGGGAAGGGGAGACAGTCAGACAACGCTGGGGGGAGGGAGGGGAAGAGAGAGACAGACAACGAGGGGGGAGGAGAGAGACAGAGACAAAGTTGGAGGGAGGGGGAGTATTGGGCAAGTCGGGGGTAGAGGCAGCACTGGCACATAAAAGGAAATAAAAACAAGAAATACATTTTTTTATATATAATAATTTTTTATTAAATATGAAAAAGCAATTTACATGTGAATATATCCAAGTTAAACTTTTTTCCTATAGGGTAGTCTTATATTCAGGCTTTTAGTTTTTTTCCTAAAGGAATATACAAAGTTTGGGGGGTCGTCTTATAATGAGGGCTTATATTCGAGCAAATACGGTAATTACTTTATAGAGAGAGAAATGGAGGTTAAGGGTGCTATGTTGCAAAGAGTGCCCTCATTGCACTCAAAAAACTAGATAAACAAATACAAATAAGCTTGTCAGGATAATGCTAAAAAAAAGTATTTTTAAAGTGAACAAATATATGCAAACACAGATAAAATAAAAGGTGCATCCCCAAATAGCACAAATGGCAATGCATGAGGACATGCTGACAGCAAGTGTGATATTCCCCAACCTTTCAGCACAAACTTGTTGGTTCTAAACCTTGACAGAGGTTTGCATAGATTTGTCCACAGTAAAAACCCTTTTTGAGCATCATCTAGACTTGAATTGTTTTTGGTATGCTTGCTTGGAAGAAAGGCGAGACAGAGGGGATATGACTGACACATTTAAATACATGAAGGAGGAGAGTATATTTAAAAGAATAAAAACTGCCACAACAAGCGGACATAGAATAAATTAGAGGGGCAAAGGTTTAAAAGTAATATCAAGAAGTAGTATTTAAATGAGAGGGTAGTGAATGGAATAACCATCCAGCAGACATGGTAATACAATGAAGGAGATAAAGCATGAATGGGATAGGCATAAAACCATCTTAGAAATAAGATAAGGTCAGGAACTAATGAACGTATTCAGATTATTTTTTAGGCACAAATTTAGCAGACTAAATGGCCTGAATGGTTCTTATCTGCTGACACATTGTAAGTTTCTATGTATCTGTATCCTTGCAGCAATCACACTGGTGCATGTCTTCTTTTAAACTAAATAAAGAGTGCTCTATAACCCATGGGTAGCGAAGTATGCGCAGCATCTATTTTTAAATGCTAGTGGTTCTTTATAACAAGGTTATTTCCTGATCAACAAATTGATCTGTTCTCCAAACACTTTATTAACAGATTAATACCTAGGAACAATACTGGCAGAGACATCATATAAGAGAGACAGACATTGCAGTGTATATTGTACATTGTCCAAATACTACGTCACTTTATCTACATATGCATTGTGTGTTTCAGACAATCTACCGTTATTTATTTTCTGTTTAATATAATAAAATAGCTGTCAGTATTTTGTGTCTCCTTGGAAGCAGCATCAATAGTCCCTTTCACACCGTTATATGTCTCTTAGGTTATGCCCTGTCTGTTCACATTTGCATCCTTCGTATTAAAGTGACACTAGCCTTTTTTGTGTGGTCGTGAAAGAATTCCTATGAAGGCATCAACTTGTGCAGTAATGAAGGCCAACTGAGGCTGGCCGTTTGTCATTTACAAGCCTATTCTATTCAGAAACGGAGCACAGTTTCATTCTGACAAGAGGTGTGATTTTGTTCAGAAGGGACAGATGCCTCTAGATCACAATGAACTCTGTGATAGAATAACATGGGAATTGCAAAGGACACCTGTGGCAAAGGCTGCTGCACATAGAACAATATAGACATCTTTAAACAATCAGTGAGTTGTTTTCAGGAGTCCAGGATGGCGAAGCTTAGGAAAAGTAGTGTCAGTCTATTTCTGAACTGCTCTGGAGCCATTTACACAATAACAGAAGATATTCAGTTGAGACTCTACATTGCATTTCAGCTGGACTTTAGCAAAACAATCTGATACTTTTTAGAAGTGATAAAGCTTTTGGAAGTAAAGTATGATGGGATTGGTTCACCAAACAGTCAATTGTGTCAATATGCAAAACAGACCAAATAGCTGAAAAAATTCCATGTTGACTATTTTGCCAAGTCATTTATTTTGGATTCATTTAGTCAGTTCATCATAAATCACTGCTTAGGGAATACATCTCTCTCTGTTTAGCATTTATAATTGCTTTGTTACATATCATCATAAAGCAAATGCCTGCACTACACTATGTACTGTGATTACAAAGAACATTGTCGTCTCATCACTAAAAGATGAACATTTCTTGTAACTATGCATAATACTAAACTCAGCGATCTTCTCTTGTTAGATGAGCCCAGCTGGCCACTGATGATGCATCTTCAAATCCTTTTTTTTCTCAATGTATTATTCTGGACCAACTATGTTCTTCTTGGAGGTGGAACTCTACAGGTTTGTCCCTCAATGAGATGAAATGTTCACCGCACTCATGTTTTAGTAAATAGACCTCCCCTGTTTTGTTTTTTAATTTTGTATAAATATATATTTCTATTTTTTCAATACACACACACAACATTTAAAAGAAACTCAAAAAAATCATGCGTATTCTGAAGTTTCATAGACACAATACCAAATAGACAAGTCAAAAACTGTATATTTACATAGTGGCATAAAGAGCAAGGACCGAGTACCTATATAGATGCTTTTTCAGGGGATCTCACTTTTATATATTAGTTATCTGAAAACTTACAATTCCATTTGTGCCATATTTTTTCATACAAATATACACAAAGACCAGCATCCGGTGTATAAAGAGGAAATTTATTCTGGTAATAAAGCAACGTTTCTACCCACAATGAGGTCTTTATATTTTTTCATAGACCCCCCTGTCTAATGATAATGCTTTTGTATTTTATTTATTTCAGCACTAATCAGTCCTTTCCAAATAATCTTTTTATGGATGAATTGTACTAGTTTGAATGATACACACATCTAAGTTTAATTTTAATAATGGAATCCACATTACAAGTTACATTTGCGTCACTGTTACACCAGTTGCGCATACCCTAATTCTGGATTGATTTGGGGAAAAAACTCATTTCAGCAATGTTCCAGAATTTAGGTTACATGTGTACATCCTGCAGACATTGTATCTCTCTGTAAGCAGGAAATAATACAATAAAACAATATCCTTTATACACAGATTTCCCAAACTTGGAATATTGTACATTGCTAACAAAGGTTTAGTCACACGATCTGACTAAATATTGAGATGCAGATATAAAGAGAAATAATAATAATTGGTGCTGGATCTGTTATATAACACTCTGTCTCTTCAATCAACTAATGACATGTCTGCATGCTGAGATTAATCCTTCAGGGATATTAGTAAACATGATACCATAAGTTTCACTTTTTTGTGTGTATCCCACATGCAGTTTTACGAATATTCAGTAATTTACCCTTTTGCCAACAATAGTAGTATGATGTATCTGGAGTGGGACCTTAAATCACTCTGATATGGTTGCACTTCTATGTCTAGTTGGCACTAGCCTTTTCCTTTGCAAGTAAAAGCCAGGATATTGTTCTGTCAATGGGATGAAAGATTCTGTACAAGGCTTAGCCCTTTCTATGCTATGAAGGTAAGATCTCTCATCTGACTATTGTTAAACATTATCATTGTTTTGCATGTTCCAGTAGATCCACTGACTCCTGAGCCAGTAAAAGAATGCAGCTACACATGCTGTATCTGGAGAGGACTTGGTTATTTGACAGAATTCCGAAAACAAACAGCTGTTGTTCATTATTAGATTATGCATATGTATATTCCAAATGTTGGGCTATTAATCAAAGTCTCCAATGCTGATAATCTGATGCGGTTTCCTGTCCTGATGTGGTAGCCAAAACGACTTTGATATGCAAGATCCTAAGAGTATATAAAAATGTTTTAATATTAAGTAGGATGTTTTTGGCAAACTAAACAGAATGCTTTAACCCAACGAGTCCAGGAAAAGAACAATGATATGATTCAAGGGATAGGTAAATCATATAACTTAGTTAATAAAATTCTGATGAAAGGGCGATAAAGATGTATAGTACCCAAGAGAAAATGTAAAATTTACATACAAAAAAAAGTCTCTTGACAAAGATCTCAGTGGAAGAGTAAAATATATTGATTCAGCACATCACTGACTGGGTTGTAAATAGGTACCAATAACTTATAATGGTCTGCTTTTGCCTGCGGAAGAACCAGAGCATCTATGTGTTTTGTTTTTCCGAGCAACTAGTTTTCTCAAGCTCCAGCTCATTATTGTGCAATAAACATTTGTGATTTTTTTTTTTTAAAGCGCTGTTCTCCTTGTGTGAAGTTCAAATATATAACAGACATAAATATTAGAAGTCCCTGATGGTCAGATGTCTGATAAAATAGGTGGGTCTTTAACTTTTTTGTAAAAGTCTGTAATGATGATACCTCTTTGATTGAGCATGGTAAAAAGTTCCAGAATGTGGGAGCAGGAACGTGGGAAAGTCTGGGAACCTCAGTTTGTCTTCATTCTGGGCACTGACAGGCGGGATAGGATTCTTTGGCTGACCAAAGTGAGCGAGATGGACTATAGGGTGTCAGGAGCTCTTTCAGGTTCTGTGGCCCTGGATTGTCTATGGCTTTGAATGGCAGATGTGTAGGATTTCTATTAAAAATAAAATAGAGATACACAGCTTCAAGTGAAATACATTTTAATAAAAATGTAATAAAAACAGTGAAAAGCTACTTATAAGCACTCTGAGGTACAAAGTTATCACGAGGACTGAAAACGTCAAATAGAGACAAATCTGCTCCAAAATAAACAAATTTCAATAATTGTAATAAAATAACCTTCATATCCACACTGCATTGTATCCAGATGAAGATAAGTAAAATTGTTAAAATCGACAGGAAACTGTACACAGAAAAAGATTTACGCAAATAATCATTTTTTGCCTGATCTTTTGCGCAAATCTTTTTTTTGTGTACAGTTTCCTTCATCGGTTTATTTATTTTCCTCTGGTGTTTGGAATTCGTTTTCGCTGTTTTTATTAAATGTGTTTTAAAATGTATTTCACTTGGACCTGCGCTTCTCTTTCTTCTTGTTTTACATATATATCGCTATTTGGAAGAAGGGTACAATCTTCCAGATGAGAGGGTGTGCTGGGAGCATAAGAATTAAATTTCCCATTTTTAACTTTTCCTATTTTTACTTATATTCTGATTTTTTTTTCTACAAGGACTTTCTGGCGGGTATTCTTTGGACAGTATAGTTATTATTACTTTTGTTGAGTGAGCTTATATATATGGATACTTTTATATGTTTTTTTAGAGGTACCTGATTTTCTTTTTAGTGGCTCTCTTTTACGTAATTTCTTCTATTAGCGCAGGATTTTATTTGTTTTACTTTCTATACTGTGATGTTAATAATACCAGCATTTCAGAAAAAGAGGCTCTTGGCAAAACATCCACAACTGGGCATGACAAGATAGTTTGGAAACTCAGAGCAGTTTAGTCTTGGTTACAAGATATAAGTGTCCGCATGGTTTGGCAAAATGTCAGAAAGCCAAGAATTGGGCAGAGTAGATGGGCCGTACGGTTCTTATCTGCCGACACATTCTATGTTTCTATTTAAACAAAAAATGTTGGCTTAAAAGACCGATAGAAAGAGTCTTTGCTTCCCGATTATTAAGTATAATTACCGTACTTATCGCCCATATATATAGGATGCACTGGGAGGGTAGTATGGATGGTATGATATCGAGTACAAAGTTGGCCAAATAAAGAATCCGAATCTCTTTATCTGGAACACTTAAGGTTCCTGCATCTTAGAGAAGTTAGATAATTCAAGCATGACTATTACAAAATGATACGGGTATGGGAACAAACCAAGAGCACACTCAAGATTAAAAATACATTTCCCTCCTTTCTTTAAGTAGACCTTTTTGAGTATTACATGGAAGAGATGGATTTCAATAGTTGGAGACAGAGGAACATTTACCCTCTAGACCAATTAATTAAGGGGACAAATATTAAGTCTTTTCTAGCAATTAGTTGCAAAATTTCAACTACCCCCAAGGAAATATCAAGGTATCTGAGGGTCAAGAGCTTTCTGGGGATGTATCACTGGATGAACGGGGATAAATATAAGTCTGCCCTAATAAAAGAGAAGGGAGGAAACAGAGATCGGACACTCAAGATGGTTGTTCCCTAAGCCCTGAGAGAAAGTTGATAGAAGGGGAGAAGAATTGAAGTGAGCGCTGAAACAATACAGAGACAAAACATATGTACACAGATTACAGAAGTATATATGTAATTAGTATTATATATAGTCCAGACAAATGATTTCTATTGTTGTATGAACAGTACTGATAACAATGAATGAATACGTCTGATACTTGAAAAATCAAAGAGACAATTCTAAGATCTGAGGCGAAACTTTGAACAACAGCTCTGAGAGGAAGGTATTTCTCTCTTTTATATTAGTATATAGACACATTATGTGTAGATTATGGTACTGTAATGCTTAGTCACAAGGATCTTGCCATCACTGCGTCTTGCATTAATAGCACAAGATGCATTAGTGCTTATAAGAGGCATTAGTGCTTATAAGAGGCATTAGTGCTTATAAGATGCATTAGTCCTTATAAGATGCATTAGTGCTTATAAGATTTAGTGCTTATAAAATGCTTTAATTCTTGGCGCACTCACCAATACCAACACTTCTTTCAAATTACAATATACTGTGCTGGAACGTCCAGCTTACTACGTTTTCCTGGTACAGAAGTACCGTATTTGCTCGATTATAAGACGAGGTTTTTTTCAGAGCAAATGCTCTGAAAAATCCCCCTCGTCTTATAATCGAGGTCTCTTATAATCTGACCTCAAATTGAGGTCAGATTATAAGACATGGATCCAGGTCCCCAGCAGAGCTGCAGGGGACCTGGATCCCCCTCTCTAGCAGCAGGGGAAGTCTGCACAACGAGCGCAGACTCCCCTGCTTCCGCCCGGCACGACCGCCGGGGCTTCTGTGAAGAAGCCGGATACTTCCGCTTTCGTCACAGAAGTCCCGGCGAGCGTGCCGGGCGGCAGCAGGGGAGGTCTGCGCTCATCGCGCAGACTTCCTCTGCTGCCCCACTAGGCACCAGGGAGAATCGGGCAGCTGGGGGATGTCTGCACGATACGTGCAGATGTCCTCCATGCTGCCCGACACGGCAGACTATTATGACGGACAGCTGTCCGTCATAATAGACTGCCGTGTCGCGCAGCATGGAGGATGTCTGCAAGTATCGTGCAGACATCCCCCGGCTGCCCCCACTAGCCACCAGGGATCAAGGTAAGGGGAAGGGAGGGAGGGGGGCAGAGAGACAGGGGGAGGGAGGGAGGGGGGGCAGAGAGACAGGGGGAGGGAGGGAGGGGGGCAGAGAGACAGGGGGGAGGGAGGGGGACAGAGAGACAGGGGGAGGGAGGGGGACAGAGAGACAGGGGGAGTGAGGGGGCAGAGACAGAGTCAAGGGGAGGGAGGGGGTTAAGAGACAGAGACAAGGGGAGGGAAGGGGTTAAGAGACAGACAAGGGGAGGGAAGGGGTTAAGAGACAGAGACAAGGGGAGGGAAGGGGTTAAGAGACAGACAAGGGAAGGGAAGGGGTTAATAGACAGAGACAAGGGGAGGGAAGGGGTTAAGAGACAGAGACAAGGGGAGTGAGGGGGTTAAGAGACAGGCAAGGGGAGGGGGGAGAGAGAGAAAAATGGGGGCAAGGGAAAGAGAAAGGCAGCATTGGCACATAAAAAGAAATAAAAACTAGAAATACATTTTTTGATATCATAATTTTTTATTAAAAAAGCAATTTACATGTGAATATATACAAGTTTAACTTTTTTCCTATAGGGTAGTTTTATATTCAGGCTTTTAGTTTTTTTCCTAAAGGAATATCCAAAGTTTGGGGGGTCGTCTTATAATCAGGGTCGTCTTATAATCGAGCAAATACGGTATATCCAGCAAAGTATAAGCCCCATCTGCAGATGGACCTGATGCACACCTTTCCAAAAGTCTGAATTGCTTCTTATTCTCACATGAACATAATACGAGAATGTTAAATGATCATTATAACCAAAACAGACACCTCTGAAGCCATGCAGTGGACTGATGCTAATCACCTTTCACTTGGACGTCAGTTTGGGTAACTAAGTGTATATTTCATATTCTGGAGCAAAGGAGAAACCTTCACATGTTTTGTTGTTTTGCATAATCATTGCAGCCAAGCTGAAAATGCTTCTGATCAGAAGCAGGTTTTGGTTATCTGATTGTCTGGTATGCACAAACTGATCTGCAAAAGAGACAGCTTCTAATACTGACACAAGGCAAAATAACAAATACACTAAGACTGCAATTTCCTTTTGAAAATAATGTTCAACTTAGGTTGGTTTCCCACATTGTAACATCCCAATGTTCTACATATGATGTATGCAGTGTGACATTGCATGCATGCTCAAGAATTATGTCATTACAGACATGTAACGGCCTAAGGGCCTTGGCAGAGGTTGCAGGCAGGGGCGTTGCTAGGTCTCCAAAACATCCGGGGCTGGAGCCCATGATAGATTTTATAGAAGTAGAGTAAATAAAATCACATGGTTAGGCAGCATACAGACTGATATAATTGACGCCAATGAACAATAGGTATATATGGGTATATATCGGGGCTCAACAAATCCCAGGCACCAGGAAATTATACCTGGCGCCCAGTTATTGTTGTCCCTGCATGGTGCCCTCGCCGCTGGGATCATTTTATTTATCCAGCGGAGCGCGGGGGAGCAGTGTGTGCACCGGCTGCACAGTCTTCCTGCTCCATCCCCACATGCACCGTACTATAGTGTCCGAGCGCTGAGTGTGCTCAGCAGGGCTAGAAACAACAGCAGGGCACAGACCAGGCTAGAATGAGGTATAGCAGCCAAGAGGGGGACATATTGATAGATGCATTTTTTTTTTTTTTATCATAAACAACAACAAAATTGCTGACTTGTGCGTAAGTGTATGTGACAGAGTGTGTGTTTGTGTGTATGACTGACTGCATGTGTGTGTGTGACTGTGTGTTTATGTGACCCACTGTATGTGTGTGTGACTGTATGTCTGACTGTGACAGAATGTATATGTGTGTGTCTGTGACTGACTGTGTGTGTGTCTGTCTGTGACTGTATGAGTGTGTTTGTGTCTGTCTGTTACTGACTATATGCGTGTGTGTGACTGACAATAAGACTCGCAGCACACAAAAAACTCACATTACTCAAAGTTACACTTATACACAAAAATACACAGCCACAAATACACACACATACACATGCAGCCACAAATACACACACATACACATGCAGCCACACATACACACACATTCACACTTGCACAGTCACACATGCACAGTCACACATACATACACACACCCTTACACACAGAGACACACAATCCCACTTACACACACCAACTTACATCATACACACACACTTGTATGTGAGCAAATTCCCATGATTTAATTCTGCCACGCAGACTTGTGTGTAAACCTGCAACTCTCACACTCACATCACAAATATTTTTAATTTTTTAATAAAAAGGGGTAAAAAAACTTGGGGAGAATAGGCTGAGGTATGAAGGTATGCTCCTTCTACCAACCTAATAAAAGAGAGAAGTGCAGGGAATTGAGATGGGAATTCAACTGAATGCGAGAATTTTTCCAGCTCTGCTACTTTAGCCTTAATTTTGAAATTCCCATCTCACTTCCCTGCAATTCTCTCTTTCATGAGTAAAGCCTATAATATAATGAGCAGCTCATACACTCATAATGTATGGGTTTAATAGTATAACGAGGTCCATGTGATGTTTAATGCCATGTGTATGGACTCATTGCCATCAACATAAAGACTATATATAAAGATGAATCACTATTATTCATATTGAATGTGATAATCAGGTGTGAAAATAAAAATGGTATGAGCACTGTTTCACACTTGATTATCACATTCAATATGATTAATAGTAATTAATCACATTTTCTCCTAGTAATCTCACTGCCACTGACACACACTCCTAACTCTGCCACTTATGCTTTCACTCTCGAACACTTACACTCTGCCACTCACACACACTCATAACTCTGCTGCTCACGCTTACACTCACACACACACACTCATATCTCTGCTGCTCACACTTATACACTCCAAAACTCTGCCACTCACCCACACTTACACTCTGCCACACACATACACGCACACTCATAACTCACACTCTTCCAAACACTCACACTATGCACACTCACTCATACAATCACACTCTGCCACTTACACACACTTACATTCTGCCACTCACACACATACACACTCATAACTCTTCCACTCATGCTTACACTCACTCACACGCACACTCATATCTCTGCTGCTCACACTTATACACTCCAAAACTCTGCCACTCACCCACACTTACACTCTGCCACACACATACACGCACACTCATAACTCACACTCTTCCAAACACTCACACTCTGCACACTCACTCATACAATCACACTCTGCCACTTACACACACTTACATTCTGCCACTCACACACATACACACTCATAACTCTTCCACTCATGCTTACACTCACACACACTCTCTTCCAATCACACTCTGCCACACTCACACACATACACTTACTTACACTCTGCCACTCACACTCTGCCACTCATATACATACACATGCACACTCATAACTCTGCCACTCACACCCACTTACACTCTGCAAATTACATTCTGCCACTCACATACATACACATGCACACTCATAACTCTGCCACTCACACCCACTTACACTCTGCCACTCATATACATACACATGCACACTCATAACTCTGCCACTCACACCCACTTATACTCTGCAAATTACATTCTGCCACTCACATACATACACATGCACACTAATAACTCTGCCACTCACAGTCTGCTACTTACATACACATGCAGACTCATAACTCTGCCACTCACACCCACTTACACTCTGCCACTTACCTCACATACATACACCTGCACACTAATAACTCTGCCACTCAGCCTATCGTGAGGGGATGGAGTCTGCTGCTGTTCAGCATACAGCATGCAGGAGGCGGGATCGAACGTGAGGGGGCGGAGCCGAGCACAAGGGGGCGTGGTCAGGGTCTCCATTCGGGGCTATGGAGGGGAGATCCGGGGCTTCAGCCCCAGTAGCCCCCCCCTAGCGACGCCTCTGGTTGCAGGGCTTCTTTATATATTGGATTAAACATTGCTAAATTCTGCTATCTGACTCGCCCGGTAACACTGGGTTCCTGATCACAAATTTGGACAATCTAGGCAAATAAAAAAGGGAACAAATCTTAACAATGATGAAAGGGTAGTTGCCACACTGCCAATTTGTTACGAGGCACTTGTGGATTACGCATACTTTCTGATATCATTTAATGTAATACGGACTACAGACTACAACGCTTTTGCCACTCTACACTCCAAATGTATATATTATTTTTTGCCATTGTAAAATTGAAATGCGGTCACATTGTTGTGGAGCATCCATTTTTTACTGGCCACACCATTTACACATAAGCCCCCCCCCCCCCCCCAAAAAAAAAAATTCTAACATAATTAAATAAAGATTATTTACAGGGGCAGACACAACCATAGATCATGGTGGACATTTACTGGGGTCAGCGGCAAACAATTTAATGAAGTTTCATGGACCTTCACAGACCTTGCCATGGATACCGGTGTCCTTGTGCGGACTCTTTGCCTACCCCTCAGTATCAATCCAAAATAAGATCCCTTCTGCCTGCTTAAAATGTTGTTTGGACAGGGCTCCCAGTGAGAACCATTCAAAAACCTATTTCCCTTTCTTCCGAAGTGTAGTTTCCAAGCTGCCATGCTGCGGTGCTCTGGCTCCCTGACATGAGCACAGATACTGTTATGCAGGCATATGATACACCTAACACATCTCTAATGCTCTTCTGCCTGAATAAAACTGTATTCAGAGTTTAGTGCCTCTTTAATGCCTGACGTTTGCAATTTGGTTTGTCACAGTTTGCACTTTATTGCATATACTGAAAGTAGTTTGGATTTATCTAGCTAAAGCCTTTCCTTACTAAAACAAACAAATAATGAGTAATATGCTTCTCATTTAGGAAGCGATTAGATTACACCTTCCTTTCTTTAATAAGTGCAGGAGCTTCTCAGATGTAACTTAAATCTACTTTAAAAGGGATTAGAAAAATACACAGCTTTATCGAGTTACTGATGTTGATTGGTGAGGCTACTGATGTAAACTTATTGTTGAATTTGAACCTCTTAACTATAAGCATTTCTAAAAACCCTTTCATTATTACAAAAAGACTTGATTACCAAAAACAAGATAATCAAATGAAATACGACTTCACGACTACACTGGGAAAAATAAAGACTGTAGATTGTAAATTTAAATGTATCCCATTTCCGCCTAAGAATGATAAGAACAATAATGTGGTCACCTGTGGTCAGTTTTGTTTTTTCAGTACAAATAATGTGTTTATTTTTTTTATTTTGTTTGAGTATAAAATTCAATCGTGCAAATAATCTATTTGAAATGTTTTTTTTCATTTATTAGTTCTTTTATTTTGAAAGGAAAAAGAAGAAAAAGAAATATACAAACAGTTACAAATTACACCAAATAATGTGTTTAAATAATTTTTTTGTACCTACTTTCCATTTATTTTGTTTGTTAGGTGGGGAGGGGGGAATTAAGATATTTCACCAGGGCACTGCCGTTCCTAGTTATATGTAGTTACCACGGCTTGACATATGTAACAAGGAACAAGAAGAGAGAAAGAGGAACATAATGACAACAAATATCCTAGATCATTAATGCCCAATCAGTAGCCAATGATGAAAATGCCATACACTCTATGCTATCACCTCATGAAATTAATAATATACAGCCCCCACATATAAGCTTCTGCTTAGTATGCAGGCCTCCATTTTATAAAGATAACAGTGTCCTAGATTTTGTGGTAAAAAGAAAGTGTAAGCATGTTGATAATAAAAGTACCAATGTTGCCCTACTTTGTTCTCTACTTCATCACTTGGCTTGTAACATTTTTCCACAGTCCTAAAAAGGTTGGGGAAACAAATATCACATTTTCTTCACTAAAATCTATTACTCACACAGTAGGTTTTTTTTTTGTTTTTTTTTACACAACTCCCATTATTCTGTAAATCAAGTCACATTTATTTCAGAAGCATAAATCATGTCTCTCAACAAGGGTGGCTCATACATGTTACACCTGCTTTGGTGAAAATAAACAGCGAGAACTCCCACATTCTTCCAGATTGAATTTTCAAACAAATATATAAGGTAAAATGTTGGTTTAAGCCAGTGGCTAGCAAGTAGGTGAAAAGTGCTTCTTAGCAGTCTTTAAGAATGTTTACAATAGTATTATTTTTAAAATAAATATGCCAGGAAATAAAGAGGATGCATATTGCACATGGACGTCCACCGCACTTGCCCACACCTAAGAGCCAGTGCTTTCCCATTATATTTCATGAGTAGGGTAACATTATTTATTGTTTTGCGAATGTGCCATCTGAGATATAATTACAGCCATGGATATATTATTTTCCTTTCGTGTTTTTGAATGCCTTAATACATTTTGTCAGATTCCAGTAATGGTGAATGGATACTGGAGTTTGTGATAGTTAATTTAATTTTAATCTATGGACACTCACATACCTTCTCGTGGGCTCTGGTGACCATGTACGGACAATTTGCCTATTCCTGGCTGAAAATCTGAACACCTAAATTTAGTATGCTACTTTAGTGCTTACAACTTCACATATAGGTCACGTCATTAGCATGTATTGAAAAGGTCAACTGAGATGCACTTACATACCTTGGAATTTAATGACAATTATGCATGGGTTTATTTGCATACATAAAAAGTGCCATTAAAATCTGAATGGCAGTAATTTTAAATTGTGAGTGTGTCACGAGTGGGGTTCCGATGGCATGGGACCCTGAGTGCCCGAGTTGAGGAACTATGGTGACAGGGTGGAGGCACAGGGCCTGGTGCAGGGTAACTGTACTCCCCTGGTAGCTTGAGGCTCCAGGTTTGTTCAGCCACATTCCTGTGCCCTAGGGTAGCAGCTGCTGTATCAAGTATACTAAGTCAGAAACTGGAGAAACCATACTGACATCCTGGAGCAAGCATGAAACACAACTATGACAGGATAGCAGGAGGTAGTAGGCTAGGACAGGCAGACTAAGCAGAGCAATAGCAGAACAGAACTGAATACAGAGTGAAGGCTACAGGGAGCGAGATAAAGCAGAAACCAAACTAATTATAAACAAGACAGGGCACAAGGTTACAGATACACAAACACACTTAACCACTAAGACTACATACAGAAGCCAGGGCTAAAATGTAGGTACACAATGGAACATACAAACATAGAAACAGGGACTAGTCTAGAACTCTAAGATAGTAAATAGTAGGGTTTTGGTTACACCAATTGGCCAAATGATGATTACGCTTGCCAACCTCATCAAGGTACTCCACATTCTGAGGTCATTCCTGACTCTAACCTGAATAACAAACTAACAAATAAATGACAGATACAAAGACTTACATTGCACAGACACACAGGCTAGGCAGATGCCACTCTGTGGCTGACAGGGCAAGGAAACAAGATATAAAGAACAGACATGAACAAGCATAAAAATTAAACAGGAAAACAAAGCAAAAAGGATACAGAAATGGCTAGATATAGCTTGGTTGTGCCATTTACCTGGCTTGTAAAAATAGCTAGACTGGCTCCTAATCTGGTCTTTTTGGCTCTGCAAATATTTGTGAAGCTCTATATTATGCCACACCACATTTTATTGAATATCCTGGTTTATGGTGGCAGCAATCACACTTTTTCTGGAATTTTTCTGTCATGTAGGTCAAGGAGATCTGAAAAGATAGGAGAGAACAGGGGTAGACACCAATATTTTTCATGGTGGACATTTATGGACTTCATGACAGACATTTTAATAATGTTCTATGGACCTTCACAAACATTGCTGTGGACACTTGTGTTGTTGTACACACACCTTGCCTATCCCTGGGCAGTACTGTGGCTATTACAACAATAAAACTATTACACTTTGTATGTAGATTTGCAGGAGCAAATCTTTGTATGTAGATTTGCAGGAAGTGTTGAAAAAGATAACAACATCTTTTTCTTTATTTTACCTGATGCAATACTTATTTCAAAAGAATGTTTTGGACAATTAGATGTGGGTAAAATTCTCCAACTTGTCTATCTTTTTTTTTTTTTTTGCCTTCTCAGTTCAGTTTTCACCTTGGCTGAGAAGTGCTTGGCGTTTGTCACATTTTTTCAGTGTTACACATGGCTGGTCAGGTGTTAAAACGAATAAGTAATTTTTGCTGTTTGTCCAGCAAAAACTGGTTAGGTTCCGTGGTGTGATCAGTATAGCTTTTGAGTCAGGTTATTTAGAAACAGTTTAATTACAAATTTGGACATTTGTGTTTGTTTAGTGCATGTTACACACTTAAAGTTATTGTTGTTAAATGTGCTTCTTATATAAGGTGTACTTAGTTTTTCACACATGGTTTCTCCATTTTGGCTTTATTTTTGCTAAATATAATATGACATGGTGTAATATGTCATGTGTTATTGTTCATTTGAGGTAATTTTAAGACCTGCTGAGGAACAGATGATTGTTATTATGTCCTGATATTTAAAACCATAGAATTCAAGAGGGTGTACTCTCTTTTTCCCATGACTATGTAACAAGCGGATCTCTTCAGAATAAAACCTTATTATAAAACCATTTAGGCCAACGTTACATTCTGATTAGCGCAAGTACAAATTCATTGCAGGAAATGCTTATCTTTTATGTGTGTCTTTATTCCAGGACAACAGGATGAAGAATTTCACAACAAATAACTTTGAGTAAACCATAATATTTGTGTCCGTACTTTTATTATAGAATTCCACTACTGGCAGGAAGCAGAAAATAAACCACACAACCGTCTGTATTTTGTTCCATTTGTAAACCAGCATCTGGTGCTGACAGGCCAGCAATCCTGCAGGAAGTGCTAACAGTAAATAAAGGTCAATCTGTTAATAAATCCCTCAGTATTAAACACAAATAAAATTTAAAAAAAGCTAGATTCTTAATTAAAAATTGTATTGATAGTTTCTTTAATTTTAAATACTATGGATGCAACTTAAACACTAAGTTCATTACTCATTATGTCCTGCATAATGAGCAGCTTTAAAATAATAAGTAGGTTTCATGGACAGTACATCACAACTAAATTAACTATTTTTCAGTCGCTTCACAGTCTGTGTTCTGACTGGGAGCAAAGGAACATGTCCTCCGGTACACGATCCTTATCAGTGCTTACAGATTCATCCTTCCGGATGCCCCCCAAACACGTTAAAAGTAAACAGTGCATGCATGGTGATTAATCAGTATCTAGGACGCTGCTCAGCAATGCAACCACACATGCAAGATTGGTTGCCATCTGTGTGCCAAAGCAACCAGGCATGTGCAGTTGCATTGGTAAGCTGTGTGACCACTACTGTGCAGTAGCTCATCATGCCCACTCCTAGGCCACACCCAGTGCTACCCTAGGTTCAAACGTTGGGGTTTTTGAAGACTTCAAAAATAATGTTAAAAACTGCTCTAGATCAAGGATCACTAAATGTAGAATTAAAAGTACCATGATGCTCAGCCAGTGTGTTTTCAGTCAAATCTAGGTTCTGGCACAGCCTTCATTCCTCCCTCCCTCTCCCAACACATTACATTTCTTCTCTCTCCCAATCATGCTAGAATCTAAGCTTGTGAGTAGGATCTCTTTAAGTAAAAATCTATGTGATGTAAATCGTGGCAGAGAATGTGTCACAAGTGAGATCTGGGATGTTATTAGACCCTGAGTGCCCAAGTACAGGAGCTACGGTGCAGATATGGAGACATAGGGCCTGGTGCTGGGTAACTGCATTTCCCTGGTAGCTTGAGGCTCCCGCAGCTGTATCCAGTATAACACAGCTAGGACTGGAGAAACCCTGCAGACATCCAGGAGCATGCATGGAACATAACTATGATATGAAAGCAGGATGTTGCAGGCTCGTAGAGGCAGAAAGACCAAGCAGAGCAAAAGCAGAAAAGGAACTGAGACAGAACAGAACTGAAATACAGAGTGCAGGGCTACAGTACAGAGGCTAAACATAAGAAGATAAAGCAGAAGCCAAACTAAGGATAAACAATACAAGATACAGGGTTACAGATAATAACATAGATAAAGACAGGGCACAGACAAAAGGCATTGTTACAGGGACAGGCACTGATATAACCAAGACTACATACAGAGGACAGGGCTAAGGAACACAAGAGTACATACATACAAATAAACAAACATAAACACAGGACCTAGTCTAATACTAAATATGATAAAATGGTTTGGTTCACCTATTGGCAAATTAGATGTTAGCTTGCCAACCACGTCAAGATACCCCACATTAAGGCCTAACTATTAAGTCCATAACTATGACTTAATATTAGTAAACGAATGACAGAAATTTAAAGATTTACATTGCACAGACACGAACAAGAATACCTGTAGCAACCCAGACTGGAAGATTGCAGAAACAGAAAGGACCACAAAGCGGGTGGGGTTGCACATTTATACAAAGCAGAGAATCTAGGTAGGAAGAAACAGTGAAAACCTGAAATAGAATGGAACAATAAACAACAAGAAAATCAGAACTGGACCAGAACAGACGAGCAAATAAACATAAGCAAGAAACAAGGAAGACATAACAGGATTCTATGACTCAGGGCATCCCATTCAAGGGACTTAGGGCATCCCATTTTACAAGGCTCAGGTCACCCCTTTTACAGGGCTCAGGTCACCCTTTTGACAGGGCTCAGGTCAGGTATGACTAGGTTTGGGCAGGTACCAGAAAATAGCAAGACTTGGAAAGGTACCGGTCTATAGCAAGACATGGGCAGGTTGCTGGTCTGTGACTAGGCTTAGGCAGGTGCCTGACAATAGCTAGACTTAGGCAGGTGCCATTTTGTGGCCAAACTGGGCAGGTACCTCTTTGGGCAGGTGCCGCTCTGGGTCCAACTAGGAAATGCAACCATGTGGCCATATCTAGGGACTGCAAAACAAAAATACACAGATACAAAGAACAGACAGGAACCAGCATGGACTATAAACAAGAGATCAAAGCAAGAAAACCACAAGGACACAGAAATGCCTGGATACAGCCTGGATGAGCCTGCATGCGGGTTGACTCATGACAAAATGAAGATATATTTTAATAACAGAAGAACAACCTGTTGGCTACCACAACTCTAAACTACACTGCAGCATAATTGTGTTAGTCAAGGCAGGGCCATCTTTAATGTCAATGGGCAAGCATCTATTTGTGGACCCCCTATCCTACCAAACCATATACATGTGAGGTTGTTTGTAGTGTACAAAAAGTATCATTGAAAGTCACCTCACCCAAATGTGCCCCACGGTCCACTCAACATTTGACCTCACCATAGTCTACGTAACTTACAAATCCTTTTCCATGATCCACAGATAGTCAGCTTATTGGCCTGAAATTCACCCTTGCCACCTTTTGCATTGAACTAGAGACATACTCATCACCCGCTCAAAACAAGTACCATCTTAATGTTTGGGTGAACATAGAAAAAAGGCACTCTCTAATGATGCCAAAACACAGTGCTCGATGTCTCCACAGAAACAAGAGTTGACATATGGGTTGAAAAAGGAAAAAATGTAGTGTAACATCATTATGTATTAAAAACAATGTAGATCTCAGGTGCAATAAACATTTTATGTGCAATCAAGGTTACCGGATCATCGCCAGGTCAATAAAGTGCTGCTGCCATGCTGGATAAGGTGATGGGGTAAGTGCTTCCAGAATCATATTCTCTTCCAAGGAGTTCCCCAGAGCTCCTCAGCCCTCAGGTCAGTATTGGCAAGTGATAGGCTTAAGATGAAAACCTTGTTACTCACAACGTAAAATATAAATAGAGTAAACAGTAGTAAAAGTGGTGTCACCCCTGCCCTGCTCTCAGAGAGTCTCTATTTTTCTACCATTTTTGCTTTGGGACCAGAGGAGTCTTTGCAGGCACTAAAAGGATAGAATAATTTTTTTATGTATTTTTGTATATTGGTTTTTTCATGCATTGGCACACTGGGCAAGTGCCCTTGCCAAGTTTTTACATCCATGTCGCGGGGACTTGATTATCACAGCAATTATATGCCCCCGAAGTGCTCCGAGCAGGTTCCTGGAAAACTGCCTCATTTTGAGGCTATGTCTTCTTCCGTGAGCTGGCAGATTGTTGAATCCCATGGGTGGGTAGGTTATTTCTTTGCATAGGGCCTACATTGCTGCTAAGATGGTCCTGCTCAAGACCCCTAAACAAATGTGCAGAAGAAAATTCTTGCTGCCATTATGCAACGCAGACTAAGTCCTCACTCCAATGTACTTATCACACACCCTCAGACAGGGTTGTACAGACTGCATCAAATTTTATATTAGTGCTAAATAAGCAAGACCAACGCTCCCAAATGTATTTATTTTTTAAAAGCAGAATCCCACCCTTTGTGCAATGCCACCTCAGGCACTAATGAAGGGTTAAAATAAATATCTTCTTACCAGTGACCTGCTCTGCTTCTGCACAGTAGAGTAACAGCAAGAACAGAGTAGAAGGAAATAAACAGCTGCCCCATTTGCTCTTTGGTGAAGACAGCCCTAACTCAAGGTATAAAACAAGTTTGACTCCTGTATCCATGATTTCCTGTACTGTATTTTCAAACAAATCATTTAATATTTGAATTACTCAAATGTGTTCAGTACAATATACACACTTTCACTGTAATCATTTACCGTGTTTACACATCACTTCAACAATACTATTTGCACACTTGTCAATTTCCGATTCACAGTACTCACTGTGGTAGTGGGTGTATAGTCATTGGGTGTTAATATTTGTACACAGTGTGCATCTTATGATGATTCCAGCTAACTTTGGGAGCACTATTAGTCATAGAACTTGCAACTGATTTGCATATCGATAGGCTTACCTGTCTGTAAGAGGTGGGGGCGTGGCCTGTGATGTCACCTGCGCTGGAAAAGATTACCTAATACATTTACAGGAAGGACATTGAAGTGCTCTTACCTACTTTTTGCTTTTAACCCCTACCCAGCCTAATGGAAGTCCTGGGTTCAAAAGTCAGTCCTGATTCCTGCAGATAAAGGTAATGTGACAGGTTATTCTCATTTTCTCTCGGTCTCTTTTCTTCTGACGCCAAATCACTGTGAAGGTGACTAGAAAATCATTAAGTTTTACGACCCTGTGTCCCAAATACTTCCAGAGCGACGGGAAATCTAAACACTGGATTACAGCAGCTGATTTGTTTAATACAAGATCTCTTCACCTGTCATTGTCCAGCTCTTATGGAGAACTCAGTTTCAAAGTGTTTAGCTGTGGTTAAGCCGATCTTTTTACATTTCCTCTGTCCTGCCACTTCACATTATCTGGATGGGGGTTATGAGAGTTGTAGTTCAGATACAGATTGGTTATTTCCTTATCTGGAGTTGTTATTCCTAACTAGCTGCTTAGTTCACTTTTTTTTTCCAGTAGTAGTCCGTATTTATTGATCTTTTAGGATCACACAGATTTCTGGGATCTTTTAACTGTTTGCTTTTTATTGGAAAGGAGGTGTTTGAAACCTGAACTAGATATGTTTTGAAGTGAAATTTAGATTTGGAATGAAAACAAATGTCATATTCACAATGAAAGCAAATGGCATCCTTTTATTGACATTATTATTAATCATAATCTCTCATCGGAGAAAGACGTTTGATTATTAAGCAGGTTTAATGACTCATTAAAATATTATTATATTTTTGCAGTGTGCTAGGGTTACAACCAAGTATCAATATATCTTATCTTGAACAGTATATTGAACACTATTTGAATTTTGTTTGTAATTTAAGGCTTTTTGTGAGTATTATGCTCATAAGAGTCATTCATTGGTGTATTGATGTCCATTAAAGTAATTTACAGTCCTAAAAAAAAATAATAGTAGTGGAAAAATATATTCCAGGGTAGTATGTGTTTTTTTTTTTACCTTCTTTAGTAGTAAAGGTACATCAGACACATTTTCTTGTTATTGGAATTATTTTTCTTAAAAAGTAAATACCAGCCATGCTTCAGCCTTCATGGACTTAACACTGGATTCGAGCCATTAAAGAGTGTTTTGGACGTGCTTGTATGTTTATGCATCAGGCAGTACAATGTATCACTGGCTGGAAGGTGAGCTTTACTGGCCCTTAAGGTGGTGGTACACTTATTATTATTATTAACCAAACAGTGCATTAACAACTGAGTTCCGACACATAGGCCAAAGAAGCCAAGTTGGGAACATTTATTCATTGTGGAACTGTTTACAATATGGCTGTTTTAGTCAACATTTTGTTAACTCACCATTTTACTACTGTCCCCTTTCTGTTGCTACTACCCTTGTCATGTGAGAATGGACAATGTAACAATTATAGTTAGAGGACACAATACAAATATTTTGTATAGTTTAAATAAGATATTCTTATGTGAGCAGCTCACACATCAATCTACCAACTTCAAATCCTATCTAACCTTCTCTTCCATTACTACAATTATTATATAGTGAAAAATGTGCTTAATGTAATGGCCTGGATGCAAATCATTAATCATTTTTATATCAATAACCATCAATGGAAACAATCAGATGTAATGCTCTTCCTCAAATTGAGTTTGGGTTTAGCTTGAAACCACTAGTGTTAAGTGGGGTACAGAGATTAAGGTGATCACACAGATTAGACAGTACTGCAATGCAGTTAAACCTTAGCAGTAGAAGATTTAACAGAGAATTAGGGTGATTTCTGCTTTCATTTGATGTGTGATCCAAAGACTTCTTACTACTGAAGTGTTTTATAGGAAGCTTGTTCTGGAACTCGTGTGACTTAGCCAAGCACCTAATCTAAGATACTCATTGCAATACAGACATATCTTCCTAGATTTGGGGACATTTTTCACTTGCCATCCAATTAGATTGGCCCTATCTTTGGCTTAAAGATTTTTTGGAGGAAAACATCTCGTGACTCAAAACATATTCTCAAATCTCTCTGTTAGGCCTCAGAGTAAAACATATGAACAGTGTTACAGTCTCATAATCCTCAACACATCCTTAAATGTTTATTTGGTCCCTGTGTTACAAGTGATACAGTTTTATAAATCCAGAATTTCTGTTTCTATTTATCTTCACCATACTAATAACTGTGACTATAACATAGGGATATGCCTACAGCTCATTCAGTCATGGATGCACTCTGGGGATATCCTAAACCAGTCCTGGGGTCTCAGAGAAATGACCAATTTCTAGATTATATTTCTAACTGAGAAATGAATGGATCAGAGACTGTTGAGTAAATTAGCTATACATGCAGCTTACTATGTATGGAGAGCACTGAATAGATAAATTAGCTATACATGCAGCTTACTATGTATGGAGAGCACTGAATAGATAAATTAGCTATACATGCAGCTTACTATGTATGGAGAGCACTGAATAGATAAATTAGCTATACATGCAGCTTACTATGTATGGAGAGCACTGAATAGATAAATTAGCTATACATGCAGCTTACTATGTATGGAGAGCACTGAATAGATATTCACCTTTTTACCATTTAGCCTTTTTTTTTATTTTTATTAAAATGTATTAATTTAATTTAGGGCATAAGGTGTTGTGGGGCATTGATGCAGCTTAATGAAATTTCCTTCCTGATACTGACAAGAAGAGAGCATGCTTCTGCTGTAGCAATCGAAACTGAGCAGGTTGAGGCAAAATGTTCTGCCTATTACTGGTGACGCACCTGGAATTCTAGTGATAGACAACCATTATAATTCCTGTTTCTATCAACGCCACCCACACTGCTTTAGCAACCTAGAAGCTGGTGGAGCATTATGGGAGTTGTGGTCCTCAGTAGCTAAAAGTTCTAGAGAATGTCTACCCCTCCCATTACATTACATTAATGAGATGCTGTAGCTTGTCTAGGCAAGTCACAAAAATGTCGCTGAACACTATCACAACATGTTTGCTGATTTGCTGATTGTCAATTGAAAATATCTCCAAGGCCAGTAATGCCATGCATTCTTTACTATGAAGCATGGAATCAGACCATGCAAAATTGTTGTTCCAATAGTGTGTGTGTATATATATATATATATATATATATATATATACTAAAAAAAAGTAAATTGCAGGGAAATCAGATTCATTTTTCACTGAGAGAATACTACACACACACATATATTCACAGTAATGTGCAGTGCGTGAGTATATCACAGACTCCACAGCAATAAAACCCACAGTATTGTGCAGCGTGACAGTTTGTTTTGTTGCTGTGGAGTCTGTGATACACTCAGTCACTGCACTTTAATGTGCGTTGTATTGCTGTGGAGTCTGTGATATACTAACACACTTCATTTTACTGTGAGTTTTATTGCTGTGGAGTTTGGATTTATTAGGTTATAAACTTATCTTTTAAATATTATATTGTGAACATACACACACGTACATACACAGGCTGCCACTTACACACACAGAGTCACACTTACACAAACATACACTTTCTCCCAGACTTACACTTACACACACAGACCCTTTCACACAGACTCCCGCTTTCTCATAGAGTCACTCTTACACAGTCACACACAGACTCACACTCAGAGAGTAACACTTTCACACACAGAGACATTTACACACAGAGACATTTATACACAGAGACTCACTCACTTTCACAGAGACATTTACACACACAGACTCACACTCTCACACAGAGACATTTACTCTACTTACTTTATATATATATGTATTTATATATGTTTATGTATGTTTATACATATACACCGATCAGCCACAAAATTATGACAACTGACAAGTGGCATGCCGGAAGAGGTAGTGTGATGCTTTGGGCAATGTTCTGCTGGGAGACCTTGGGTCCTGCCATTCATTTAGATGTTACTTTGATACATACCACCTACCTAATCATTTTTGCAGACCATGTACACCCTTTTATGGAAACGGTACTCCCTGATGGCATTGGTCTCTTTCAGCAGGATAATGCTTCCTGCCACAAAGCAAAAATGGTTCAGGAATGGTTTGAGGAACACATTATTGAACTCAAGGTATTGACTTGGCCTCCACATTCCCCAGATCTCAATACAATCGAACATCTGTGGGATGTGCCGGACACAAAGTCCGATCCATGGAGGCCTCCAGGGGCGTATTGTACGCAGTACTGGAGACCGTATCTCCAGAAGGATATTGATACTTTGGAGAGAGTTCAAAGAAGGGCTACTAAACTGGTTCATGGGTTGAAGGATAAAACTTACCAGGAAAGGTTAAAGCATCTTAACATGTTTAGCTTGGAGGAAAGACGTAACAGGGGGGATATGATAGAAACATTCAACACAGTAAAGGAAGAGAGTGTATTTAAAAGAAGAAAAACTACCACAACTTGAGGATATAGTCTTAAATTAGAGGGGCAACGATTTAAAAGTAATATCAGGAAGTATTACTTTACTGAGAGGTCTAGTGGATGTATGGAATAGCCTTCCAGCGGAAGTGGTAGAGGTAAACACAGTCAAGGATTTTAAGCATGCGTGGGATAGACACAAGGCTATCCTAGCTATAAGACCGGGAACGGGGACTAATAAAAGTACTCAAAAAAAATTTGGGCAGACTAGATGGACCGAATGGTTCTTATCGGCCGACACATTCTATGTTTCTATGTTTCTATTGTGCCACTGAGTGACAGGCGTGCTGCCAGCCGGGAGCACGTCTGTCACTCAGAGGCACAACATCTCTCGTGTATTTCCGGGGGTTGGTGTGCTGAGAACAGCCAGCACACAAACCCCCGGAAATAAACGAGAGACGTCGTTACATCCGAAAGACAACGCTGCGTTGAATCCGGCAACAGTGTCACTCACTCTGTTGCCAATTCAAATAGCACGAAAAGTATACTAAAATACGTATACTTTTCGTGCTTGTTGAATTGGCAACAGAGTGAGTGACTCTTTTGCCAAATTCAACGCAGCGTCATCTTTCGGATGTATTTCTGGGGTTTGTGTGCTCTCTGCTCAGAGCACACAAACCCCAGAAATACACAGCGCATGCAGCGCATGGAGCATCCGCCACTGGAGGCCTCACCTCGCAACTTAAAGGATCTGCTACTAATGTCTTGGTGCCAGATACCACAGCACACCTTCAGAGGTCTAGTGGAGTCCATACCACGACAGGTCGGGACTGTTTTGGTGGCAAAAGGTGAGTGTTAGGCAGGTGGTCATAATGTTATGGCTGATCCCTGTGTGTGTGTGTATATATATGTATATATATATTTTTTTTTTTAAAAACCGCACTGGGGCTGTCAAGTCCCAACTGTCTCTCTTTGCTTTTGGACTGTCTCTCCAGCGAGCATTGAATGGCTAAATTAATTCTTAAGTTTCCGTTTCTATTACTGCTCTTCTGTGAAGTACAAGACATGTTTTGTGTACTTCATACAGAATGTCTCTTTAGAATTAAAGTTTTGAATAAAGGACATCCTGAGACTGGCACAGAGACAGATACCTTGTCAGTCAGGTACAACAGGCTATGCTCTTACTGAAAGCATGCTAGACAATAACTAAAGCAACAATTGAAAACAAAACCTCTCTTGCTCTGATGAAGCTTGTTACTCACATCATGCTTAGCCATCCACATGTCTGGGCATGATGCTACTTTTAGTGGACAGCAACTGGGATAGCAGAGGTTTCACACTCTTTGGGGTGAGTGTTACTCACCATTTCACTTGGGTTGCACTGTAGTGTGTTCATAAATAGGCTACAAATGCACGAATACACCTCACTCTAACAATAATATTAATAATGATATTAGCATGGAGTATAACATCTACAAACTACATCAAGAAATGAGTTATCATTTCACATATAAAATTCATTTTAGTTTGCATATTACTGAATCTGTTGTCTCGTCTATTTTTCCAAGGTATCTGGTCTATCCCAAGGTCTCCGAGTTGGACATCCCACCCAATGCCACTGCTACCATTCATTCTGCACCTATAAACACCTGGGCCCGAGTGTATAAACTGCTCACTGCATGCTGTGGAGGATAACTGCTCAGTATATTCCAGTGCTTGCTAAATATATTTTAATACCAGGTTCCAAGATTTGCTGAAGCCATTTCTGATAACAACATGGAATCCAGTGATGCCATTGAGGTGTTGGAAAGTGACATCCCAGAGCCAGTATGTACCATCTGTGGACAACATCATTCTGCAGAGGAAAACCATGCTTACACCTATACAGAAGAAGTGGATGATGATTTAATCTGCCATATCTGCCTGCATGCCCTCATACAGCCATTGGACACTCCATGTGGTCACACATACTGCACCCTCTGCCTCACCAACTTCTTAATGCATGAGAGCTTCTGCCCGGTGGATCGGAAACATGTAATGCTGCAGGCATGTAAGAAATCAACCATACTGGTAAAAAATCTCCTGGATAAACTATTGGTCGTCTGTCCTTTTGCAGAACATTGCACAGAAGTTGTTCAAAGGTGTGACCTTGAGGATCATTTCATCAACAGGTATGCGTTATTTTTGGATGTGCCAGTGCATGGATTAATTCCTGATACTTATATAGCAATTAAATTGTTTAATGCGTCTTCATGCTGGGCCACTGACAACTTTTCTGATGCTTTGTGCTACACTTTGTGGTGGTGTGACCTACTTGAGATAATGGAACGTTGATATTACATGCTATCATCATAAAGTGGTTGTTTTTCAGTATTGAGTGCTGGCTGCGTACCTGTACTTATTATGGTGACCTTTTCCCTGCACTCTAGTGTGTGCCTGATATCATGCTTGTGACATTTATTGCTGCTAGAGCTGTTCAGTATGTCTGCCTCTTATAACACAAAGGTATTGACATGCACATGCCCATGTGAGTTTATGAAGCATGCACATTGGCTGCATCCCCTGTCTGTGAGTGGAAGTGAAAGGAGATGCATAAAGATATTTTTTGGGACAACCTTGCCCATAGAATCCAGTGAAACAGAGAATTTTTGTTTTGATAACTACTGCCTCATGCAAAATACAAACAAACAGATCTGTCTTGTAAAGTATTTCCTTAAGTCTTCCTATCACATGGAAATGTCAAATAAAGTGCAATGGATGTATTGATGTTGCTATAGTAACAGTCCTGCCTATCTCTATAAACATTCTTGTCATTGGATGTCAGTGAATTTCAAGACCCCCCCCCCCCCTTAAAACTACTGGAGAACTGTAAAGTGTTTTTAAGTCAAAATAAGTGGATTTACATATATTAGAAAATGTATAACAAACAGAAAACACAGAATATTGCCAAACTACTTTTAACCCCTTCACTCTTGTAGGATGTTCTATGCCATCCTACATCACAAGACATCTTTAGGACAACATAGAATGTCCTGACAATGAGATGTGCTGCGGACCTCCCCTCTGTCAGATAAGGCCACTTTGAGTGGCCTCAGTCTGACATGGGAAATGTTGCTGACGCTCAAAGTAAGTGCCAGCTACATTTTACACACGTGACATTGCAAAAGTCGTGCACTATTTCAGCAGGGAACTACGAGGTCTGGAAAGATTTCTGAGGTGTTTGTGTGTAATTTTCCTCTTTTTTTAATAAACAACCTTCTAAATAGAATATAATATTTGCCCTGAGTTTAGAAGTAGCACATGTATACATATTTTTCTGTTTTTTTTTTTATGTTTTAGGGCAAGAAACTAAAGTAGCATTTTTATGTTTCCTAACCATATTCTCCTACAGTGGTCTTTTGACCCTAATCGCCACCTTAACACTAAATCTAACCCTAACTCTAACACTAGGGTTAATTTAGATCTAGCATTAGTTTTAGGCTTTTTATTTTTTAACTGTAGGGGCAGTCTAGCAACAAAGTGACAGAACTGGACTAAAGGACAGTGCCATATTGCAGGGACATGCTGCCATACAATATGGAATTCCTGATCACTCCACGGAGAACAGTTTGGTGTTGTTTGACGCCTCAACATCGAGGCATCATAGCAACACCAGCTAATCATAGGCAGCAACCATTGATAGCTGCCTATGCAGGATTCACCACATAATGTACTAGGTAGGTCAGCTCTCATTAAGGGGTTAAGTTATGTTTAATTGAAAGATTCCGTCAAGTGTAGACATTTTCAATAGAAATGCTTTAATGAAATAATACAAATAAACTACTTTATTTGTGCTTTCTTTGCTCTGGGGAGCACTGTCAGGTGGCATACATGTTTAGTATCTTGGGTCAGATCTGACCCATCTAACCTATTCTTTCATGTATAACTTAACATGTATAGCTTGGAGGAAAGACGTAACGGGGGGATATGATAGAAACATTTAAATACATAAAGGGAATCAACACAGTAAAGGAAGAGAGTATATTTAAAAGAAGAAAAACTACCACAACTAGAGGACATAGTCTTAAATTAGAGGGGCAACGATTTAAAAGTAATATCAGGAAGTATTACTTTACTGAGAGGGTAGTGGATGTATGGAATAGCCTTCCAGCAGAAGTGGTAGAGGTAAACACAGTGAAGCAGTTTAAGCATGCGTGGGATAGACACAAGGCTATCCTAGCTATAAGACCGAAAACAGGGGACTAATAAAAGTATTCCAAAAAATTGGGCAGACTAGATGGACCGAATGGTTCTTATCTGCCGACACATTCTATGTTTCTATGTTTCTATGTTTCATCAAAGCATTTCTTTTTAAAATGCCTTCACTTGATGCAATCTTTCAATTAAACAGTACTTACTTTTTTGCTGAAAGTTGTCCTTTAAGGCTGTGTTTGAGAGTGGTATCAAATTCAGGATGGTGTGTCTCTAGAAAGACACACTCAAGAGTCAGAAATGTGTAGCCACACAAAGCCACACAATTAACTGACGTCAATCAGGTAACAGTAACTCTGCAACCTTTACAGGCTGCTAAGTTTCTGCTGAATGGTTTTGTATACATTAGAATAGATTATACTCTAACATAATATAATTCAAGTATAATAATATATCTAAATATACAGATTATAGAGAAAACTGTTGTAATTAGATGAATTATTCTTAAAACCATATGACTCTAGTACACTTTATATATTTCTGTAGACATCTCATTAGCATTTATTCACTAAAATATTCAAACTACATTTTTTATTTTAGTTTATCTTATTTTCCATTTAATTTCCTCTATATTTACATATAGATCTTGCAATACATATATTGTTAATATTAGATGTGTTTCTACTAAATACATTGTGACAAATGTCAGAATTCAATTCAAGAGCACATTACACATATTTCACAAACGTGACACACGTCCACATTGGAAGTATAAATATTAGAGGATTTAAAGGCCCACTTCCACTTACATAAACTGGAACTAGATTACCTGAGCATTTAAAACAAACTCATATATAAGACATATATGCCATTGTTTTTTTCATCTATGTTTGAATTCATTGCAAAAAAAATGCAAAAAGTCTGCTCCTGTCTGTCTGCATTTACAACAGGAATCATTTTGTGCTATATTAGCGTTTTTTTTAGATGTACTGGGGACATATAGGCTCTATGGAGTATTTTTAAAAACAAATCTCTATACATGGTCTATTTAATCGTGAGGCAGAGTGTTTCATTTGCTTTTAAAACAGTATCAATTGATAAATGCTGAAGATATATAGACCACTTGATTAAGCCCCTTATGTAGGATTGCAGTACTATAGCGGGTTCTATTTGCAGAGTCTATAAGAGTCAACCATGGATTTTCCCAAATATTATCTGGAGATGTATTGCTTATATGATTAATATAATTCTGTACTTGTTGATAAGTTATGGGTATCATGTCCATGTCTGGGAATCTACTCTTGAGTGTATCTAGTTTAAACAGCTTGTGCTGGGAAATATGCTCATTACCTCCATGCGACAAATGGTCTTATGGAGGTAATTCCTTTCCTTGCCCACTGTGTGTAGGGGTATTCTGCCTTTCTGCACACAAATTGTGGGTTTTTAAGGAATGGAAGGTATAAAGATTTAGTAAAATCCTTGTGATTCTGAAGACTTACAAGTTGCCAAGCTCCAACTGGACCAAATAATACTAAGCTGTTTTTTTTACCTCCTTTGGCAGGTGTCCTACTGGAGTATGTAAGAGGGCTTTGAGATTTATGGATGGGTAGCACTTTTGATCTAGAACTGGGTCAGTAAATCTTTTATTTTCTAAGATCCAGTCCATTGTGAAGCGCAGGAGGGCAGCCCAATTATACTATCACCTCTATTCCATGGTTGCTGTAGTTTTAGCCAGCTAATTTTGGGATGATTTTTTGTCCATACGAAATTACTGAACGTGGAGTTTATATGTTTGACGTCTTTGTATCTAAGGAGTAAGGGTAGATGTTGTAAAGGATATAGTAATCTCGGAAAGGTTACCATCTTAATTAATGCTACTTGACCAATAAATGACAGTAATAAACGAGTTCATTGCTTTTTTTTTTCTTTTGAGATTTTAGTAAAAATCGGTGTATAGGTGTACTCAGTCTTGTGTGGGAATTTTGGTAAATGAATCCCCAAGTATGTTAACGAAAAAGGTGCCCACTGAAGGGGGTTTGTCGGCATGTTTGCTGGTACCACTGTTTTTTGAAGGTACGTGGCTTCTGATTTTGAGTAATTTATAGTGAATCCACTAGCTTTGCCAAATCTCTCTATCAAATTCAAGATAATTGGCCACTTGTTTTGTGGTTTGTCTACAAATAGTAACACATCGTCTGCGAAGGCAGTGGCCTTTATTATGTGGGCTGATGATTATATACTGAGCAATGTGCATGATATAGATATATTCCCACTATCATGGACAGATCACAGCCTTTTACATTTGTCTTTAAAGCTACCAAGCATTAATCACAGAACCTTCTGCTAAGATTAAATGAAAAGATTTTCATAAACCAAAAAATTAAATGCAAATACAAAACGAAATGGTTATTTCGAAACAAACCAAATCTCTGACACAAATCCTTTTATAAAGTGGGAGGCTCACAAATCGTATATGAGGGGACTACTTATTAAAATATCACAAGTCTTGATCTCTAGCACAAGACTAGAGAGCACAAACCAAAAAGAGCTTTAAAATATTATGAAAATCTGTATAATTAAACGTCAGTGTCAGGTCCAAGGACCATCACTTACCTTGCTCTCACAAGACTCTCACAACCAGAGCTACCCTCTGTCCCTGTGTTGCGCATTAACGCAACTGCGAGGTAGGCCGAATCCCCTGCCTCGAGTTGCTAGTCACCCGCTCATGGTGAATGCAACTACTTCCAAGAGGTTTTGGGGGCGGGGCTTACTCGCCAGAAACGTTGCTCGATTGGTTGTTACTAAGGGGGCAGGGGAAAGAGGGAAAAGAGTATATACTCCTTCTCCCTATTCACAGCATGTTTCAGGGGCGGTCCCCAGGTGTAAAGGGGAGAGGGCCTTGATCAACAGCCCTATAAAAACCCCACACTCACCTTAATCATTGCTTGCTTGTTGAGCTGTGTGAGTCACATTCCTTTGTGATTTACCTACTATTCATTGCTACCTAGCTGTGTGTGTACTGACCATGGCTTCTTCCCCTGCATTGTTGTAACCCTACCTGGACTAGTTTTCCTGCTTTTTGAACCTTTGCTGCCTGCCTCGACCTTTTGGATTGGACTGACTACTCTTTTGCCTTACCCTTTTGCTGTGTCACTTTTTGGATATACCTTTTTTGGCCACCCCTTCTCCCTACCTGCCACCCTGCGCAACGCTCCTTATCCTTGAACCTCACAGTCAGTCAAACAATTTGGTAGATACAATTTCCATACGCTTAAAGAAATTAAAATTGTCCAAATTACATTTTAATTCCCAAAACAATTTAAATAAAGAAATTTGCACTGATAACTTGGCCCGTATAATAAGCTCCTCTTAAAAATGGGAAAGCACCGGGATCAGACCATTTAAGTATACTGTATTATAATAAATTAAAAAATAACCATATTTTAGAAAATAATAAAATGCTAAAATCTCATATTAGTGTGATAATAAAACAAAAAAAGACCCAGAAATATCCTCAATCAAATGGCTTATAAGCCATTTGAATGTTAACCTAAAAATCCTTAAAAAGCCGGTAGCATGTACATTACAAATCTTTTTACCAACTTTGATAAATAAAGGTCAAACTGGACCTATCCCCCAAAGAAGTATTATGAAAAATTATAAGAAGGATCATTAACATTGTAATTATGACAAAAAAACAACCACAAATGAATAGGCCTTCTCAGCTTAGACCTGAATAAAGCATTTGACAGTGTGTCTTGAACCTGCATGGATTCTGTAATCAGAATAAATGGTCTTGAAGGCATTGAAGGCGAATCCCTACCCTTGCTTCATAATAAACCAAAAAGCAAGTATTAGACTTATGGGCTGTAAATCTGAGAGCATTAACATTTTTAAGAGGAACGTACCATGGATGTCCAATTTCTTTAGCAATTTTGTGTGTGTGTGCTTTGTTTGGAGCAACTAACTGAGTTCATAAAAACTGATAAAATTATGTAAAAATATGTAATGTGGTCATTATAGTGTCTAATACACCAGCCAACACCAGAAAAAAATTCTTCAGCAGTCCATGAGGTAGTGTTACTTGTTTGTCAAGTATATGATATGATAGATATGATAGAAAAAGGGGATATGATAGAAACATTTAAAAACATAAAGGGAATCAACACAGTAAAGGACGAGAGTATATTTAAAAGAAAAAAAACTACCACAACTAGAGGACATAGTCTAAAATTAGAGGGGCAACGATTTAAAAGTAATATCAGGAAGTATTACATTACTGAGAGGGTAGTGGATGTATGGAATAGCCTTCCAGCGGAAGTGGTAGAGGTAAAACCAGTCAAGGATTTTAAGCATGCGTGGGATAGGCACAAGGCTATCCTAGCTATAAGATAGGGAACTGGGGACCAATACAATTATTTAGAAAATTGGGCAGACTAGATGGACAGAATGCTTCTTATCTGCTGCTGACACATTCTATGTTTCCATGTTTCTAAGTATTGTAGTAAGTATTGAAGATTGATAGGAAGTCCAACCACAATACTAATAGTGAGATTTAGAGCTGGTTTGTTAAATCATAACAATTTCTAATCCTATAATTAGCCTTCCAACTTGCATAAGGATTTTAAGTTTTTTTTTTTAAACGTATCAGGGCAATGCTTAAATGAAGACAAATCAGATTTTTTTTTTTAAACTAAAAATATCAAAGATAATTTTAAATAAAACTGAATTAATACATATATTACATACTTATCTAAAAAAAGTTCTTTCATAGGTAGAATTAATGCAATTACAATCACACTACTTCCAATATTATTATATTACTTTAAAAGCGTACCAATAAATATTACTAAATCATCACTAAAAGATCTCCAGAGAAACATCATAAAGTTTTTTTATGGAATAATAACAATCCTCTATTTTCACAGGATATTCTATATCGGGATAAAAAAAAACCTGGTGGGCAGAATCTATCTAATATCTATAATTACTATATAGCAAGTCAAGCAGAACGCCTGTTGCGTTTGAATATAGTTTATGTAATGATATCAGTTTTAGTTAATTACCGTATTTGCTCGAATATAAGACAAGGTTTTTTTCAGAGCAAATGGGGGGAAGAGACAGAGACAAGGGGGGGGGGAGACAGAGACAAGGGGGGAAGAGACAGAGACAAGGGGAGGGGGTAAGAGACAGAGACAAGGGGAGGGAGAAAGAGACAGACAAGGGGAGGGAGGGGGAAGAGACAGAGACAAGGGGAGGGAGAAAGAGACAGAGACAAGGGGAGGGAGGGGGAAGAGACAAGGGGAGGGAGACAAAGAGAGACACAAAGGGAGGGAGAGAGACACAAAGGGAGGTGAGAGAGAGAGAAAGGGAGGGTGGGGGAGAAAGATAACGCTGGGGGGAGAGAGAGACAACGCTGGGGGGAGGGGGAAAGAGAGAGGCAACATTGGCACATAAAAGGGAATAAAAACAAGAAATGCATTTTTTGATATCATAATTTTTATTAAAAAGCACATTACATGTGAATATATACAAGTTGAACTTTTTTCCTATAGGGTAGTCTTATATTCAGACTTTAAATTTTTTTCCTAAAGGAATATCCAAAGTTTGGGGGGTCGTCTTATAATCAGGTTCGTCTTATAATCGAGCAAATACAGTAATGTGGCTTCCAAGAGTTACTCTCTTGAATAACTACAACCTATCCCAGAGCACATTACAATGTTTAAATCTTTTGGTTCAAATTCCGATATGGCAAAAAATAATGTTGCCCTGTTTAAAATTTAGACCTGGAAATGGTAAAAGTTTGCTTGACACAAGTAAAGTTCTTACTTATAAAGGCTTTTATAAAATTGAAGATTGTATTGCAAACAATACCGTCTTAACAAACCATACCATAACAAAACTAAATGATAGATATGATATTACAGAGGAAATATCACATTTATTCTATAGTTAAATATATAGGACATTTTATTAATGTCAACTACACCGATTTTGAAAGATATGTAAAATGTTGGAACTACGGAGACTCAGAGATGTTTCATACTTATATAAACTGTTTGATATAAACAATAAAGAATTTATGTGCAGGTAGGGTTTCCACCTAGCTGGTATTTTACGGACAGGCTAGTAAAAAAAATTGGCTTGAGGCCCATATTAAATCTATGGAGGTATGAGCATGGCCAGTATTTTTTTGTAGAAAAGGTGGCAACCCTATTAGCAGGTATAGATGGCAGGAAGATATAGGTGAACCGATAGATGATGACAAGTGGTCAGAAATATTAGAAGAGTCAGCAAAAATGTTCTGTGTCAGTCACCTTCAACGAACAAGCATATACACTGTTACACAGGACGTATCTAGTTCCAACATTATTTAACAAGATGTATGCTGATGCCAATGAAAATTGCTTTAGAGGCTGTTTAGAAAGAGGAGACAACATATTTTTTAAGAAATGCCTGAGAATAAAAAGAATATGGACCAAATTAAATAACATCATTAATGTGATTATACCCATCCCAGTGATATTAGCACCTTGGAATGCTCTGCTCAGTCTGAAAATTAATGTAATAAGATAACAAAATATGAAAATATATTAATTATATCAGTATGTATGGGTGAAAGAATATATACAGCTAGTGGATGGAATAAATTAGACCTGTTCTGGTATGATTACAAGAATAAATAAAATCTGCGTGAATATAAAGCTATCGAGTATTGTGAACGACAAATGAGAGATATTTCTGAAAATATAGACACCGTGTAGGGTTGCCATCTTTTATTCAGAAAAATACCGGCCTTGGTACTGTCTCCATAGACTTAACATTGGTAAAATACCAGCCAGGTGGCAACCCTAACACCGTGGCTTTCTAGACCTTATTGTAGCTCTGTCAATACTAATATCATCTAATGTAATTTCTTGGTTTAAGCTAAGATTTTAAAAAAATTAAAAAACATTGTTTGTAATAGGTGTTATGTCATCATTTGCTTTTAAAATCAATTTATATATCTGATATCATACACTTTGTAAACAATTCTCATAAATTTGATAATCTGTAAAAAAATAAAAAATAAAATTATAAATGACACAATGCAATATTTATTCAGATTTAAGGTATAAAATTATAGATATTATAAGATATATAGTATGAAAAACAAGTTTCTGCTGTTGGCTGAAAAAGGGAGAACCAGGAGGCCTTGAGGTCTGTTGGCAGGCATATCATTCTCCCTCCTTGTTGCCATATTATTCCAAGCTTACCTGCAAAATAATACATTTTAAAGCACCAGTCTCATAAATAAAGACATGTATACAAAGCAACATGATATCGCATAACAGCCAGTCTTGTCTTCCCATAACTCTTATCTATATTTCCTGGGCAGTAGGCTGTTTTATCCCACAACTGCTAAGCTAATGCTTGTCTCTATCTCCATTCCTTATAAAGAATGATATCTTATTGTCCCTGAGATACTCCGAAATGGGATTTAAAATGTGTAGTATTCACAATAAAAAAAAACAGTATCTAATGCCAATAACTCTAGCTCACTAATGATCTAAAATATCTAGTCTGGTAAGAATAAGTGCGTGGCTAGGAATATTAATGTTTCAATGATAGAAAAAAACATGCCAAATCAATTATGATTAAACGGCTAACTCAGAAGACATTTTTCTATCATGTGCAGAGCAAATTAATCACGCCAGTTGACATGACACACACATGTTAGCATGCAGAAAAATACATCAAAGGTACAAATGATCATTGCTGTCCTCAAATGACATTGATTTGATAATTAATGTGTGCCTTATTTTTGTGAGTTCTATTTAAAGCCACAATCTGCTGTGATTTTGTCTTTCCTGTGTTTTGATGTTTGGGGGCTGCTATAGTGCAGGCCATGTCTGTTTTATCAAATGAATCACTGAGAGCTTTAGGCCACTGCTGGCACTTCAGCTGTTGTGTTTTAAAGAGCTTAGCACTCTCACACATAGCCCTGCAGAACAGCTGTGTGTCTACCTTTTATCAATAACTAGATGGCATAATGCGTTTGGGATTTGGTGCTGTCCAGTATTTACCACATTGTTATAAAACAATGTAATGCTATTGTTAAAATATAATAAATGGGTCATTAACCCCTCCGTGACCCATGGTGCTTGCATTACAGAAGACACAAACACCAAAACGCCACTTTTATCAATAGATGATTGGTAGCCAGGAACACAATGGCATTGGCCTGTGGGTCGATACCCAGAAGCCGCGAGACCTCTCGATGTCACATGTGACGTCATGGAGGCGTCCGGGTATGGTGCAGTTTAGCAAAATGTAGCCGGTGCTCGCTTTGAGGATTAGACCGCTCCCTCCTCATGCTGTCACGATTTTAACATTTTCTAAATAAAATTTACCGTACTTACGACATACTTTGGAGTTATTACACCCGGACGTGCGCTGTATTTCCTACTTTTATTGGTATATAAGAAGTGCCCATCAAGCCAATCCAACGTGTGAGAGATGCTTCAGGAAACATGAAATCTTTTCAGATTACCCCAACAAATTGCCAACTAGAATGCCAAAGGTCTCCAAGGCTGTGATTTCTGCAAAAAGAGGTTTCTTTAACTAAAGCAAAGGACACAATTGTTATTTTAATTAAAAATCATTATTTCTAAGTTTGCCCAAATCTTGATTGTATTGCCTATTTATTTTGCAACTCATTTGATGTATGTTTTCATGGAAAACAGGTACCTTTATAGACGACCCCAAACTTTTGAACAATAGGGTATGCGAGTAAACAGGCTACTATAGTTTAAAAATGGTGTGCGTTCAGTTGAATGGGTGAAATGTTCCAACTAGGCTACTTTGGCCTTATATTTCTGAGGTTCCTTTCTGTCCAACTCTCTCCTTCTTGAATAAAGCCCTATGTATGTCAGACAAACTACAAGTTACTATAGTTTAAAGATGGTGTACATAAATAGAAATACATGTTTGTACTTGCACACCAAATGTATGCATACATAGATTTATTTTTCCATATGCACGTGTAAGTACTGACGTGAATTTATTATGTATTTAAACCTTCACTCCTTATTACACCTTCCAGAATCTATTTTCCCTACAATTCAATGTTTTATGAACTATCTGACATAGTACTAGACGTAAAATCCAAATCAGGGATCATGGCAAAAAAAAATTAAAAAAAATATTCGGGTCAGAATTACTTGAGATCCTGAGTATCAATTTATGTTCAAAATTCCCTGCAGCAGGTGTATGGTTCTGTTATAAATAAAACATCACCAGCACTGCATATTAAATCACTAATCATACAAGTATAATGTTCTCAGATAACAAACAAACACCAACATCAAAGGCCATCACAGTGATGCCAACTACATAATTACAACAAGCAGATATGAACCACTTCACACAGGATGTAACCTCCTACGGATGGAATGTATGTTACTAGCTCTCACTGATAGAGGTCACGTGGTCTAGGCATTTCAGCCCTAACGAGCAATAACTCATGTTAATATGGGGATATGATCTGGAAAATATAGGTTACTCAAGCAGAGCGGCTGATAAAACCATTTCCAGGAGCTGCATCGCGAATACTCTTACGCGTGATCTTGAGAATAAAAGCTATATTTAGACTGAGTGTTTTTGCAAACCCATGTTCCTGCCTTTTGTGGCTGATATATCTCTGTTGTTAGTAGTGTCGCCAGGTGTTGTGATTTATTTTGGGTGGGGGTATGTATGCATATACTATATACTATACATAGTTAGCAAGATGATCTCCATATGTAATTTTGCAGCATTATATTAATGTGTACATGGTCTGTTGAGATGAATAACCGCTGTCATAACGGATAATTGCCACGGAGCTCAGGTGATGTACCCTTGGTACGTCCATATTGCTGACATCACTTTTTCTAGTTAAACCATGGTGCTGTCATTGTCCATTTCCTCTCTGTATTCGGAATGGAGATCCACAGCAATAAAACTCGCAATGTGTGCATTATATATTGCGCTGTGTTTATAAATTGGTTTATATATAAAAATCACCTGCATTGATTTGGATATTAATACCCAACAAAAATCTAGTATTAACGTTTTTTTTAATAAAAAAAAAACAACTTGTTGAAATGATTATTTATTTAAAGAGTTGAAAAACCTTAAAGTCAGTTTTAACCAGTCAGAAGGTTACACAAGGTCAAGTTATTTCACCTTCGTATTTGCAAAAGCTAAGGCTAGGGGGGGGGGGCTGCCATTTGACAGGGCAGCAATCCACGGCAGCGAAGGGAGCCCATTGAGCACATAGGTGTGTCAATTACACTGATTCTCACTGACATGTGACCCATTCGCCCTGATATCTTGCTAATTTTAAATCACTTCTGTATTTTGTAATATGTTTTAAACCTAGTATCAAAATAGCAAACATGTTGGGGTTAAGATGAGGAAAATGCATGGTAATGTCCGTATTGTTATTCTTATTTAAACCTTGTACTTGACTTACCATGCCATTTGGCTACAATTTGTCTCACTTTCTGACCCAACCCCTTATCATAACATTGTACAAATCAGTTTCCAGAGGTGGCTCCAGGCATGGCTTGGAACACATCCATATTTACATATGTAAGTTGCAGTATTTGCCAGAGCCCTGCATAAAATGTTTTTTTCAGAGTGATGGATCTATGTTTGTTTTGAGCCATAATCATATAGGTAGAGTTTGAAGCTCCAACTGTGATGAAGTTAAGGGGACCTGGAGGACTGACCTTTTCAGTCATGTTATTTATGTGTTTTCTCTCATGTTTCCTTTTGGGCTGGTAGTTAGTAATATGACACACGTTTAAAAATACAGTGAGAATAAGGACTACATAATTGTATATTCTCTCGTCTGAAGCAGGAAATCCTCTTGAATTTTGAACTCTGGAATCATGAAATTTGCACAGCTTATTCATGCTGATCAATACAGCTATTTCCAGCTCTCTACATTGTTCCTTTCCCGAGTTATGAGTTCATTAAGTTGTGAGGTGATTAGACAGCACATAAACTGCGAAGTAGATGGGTCATTGATCAACATCATTAGTGATATTAATATCTCCTTTTGTCCATGCCACCATTAGAACCTTTGAAACTATAACATAAGGTCTGTAGGATATAAATCTAATTTGCTGTTGTGCTACTGCATTTGTAAATGTGCAAATTTCAAAAATATTTTTTTTATAGCAAGGCTTTACAAACTTAACTGAGTTTTAGTAGCCAGCACATAGACACAATTTACTTAGATATTCACATACAATAACACACACGTCAGATACACATACACACACACAATCAGTCACATACACACACTCAGTGTCTGTGTCTGTCAGCATGATAGTCTCAGTATCTATGTGACTGTCTCTATGTGTATATCTTTCTCTGTGACTGCTCTATGTGTATGTCTGTCTCTGTGACTGTTTAGATGTGTCTGTCTGTCTCTTTGTCTGTCTCTGTCTCTGTGACTGTCTGTCTAGATGTGACTGTATGTCTCTGTGTATTTATGTATGTATGTGTATGTGTATATCTTTGCCTGATTGTGTGTGCTGTTGTCTGGCTCCTAAAAAAACCAAAAGCCGAGAGGCAGAGAAATCTAAATCCTGGATGAAGCCGGGTAGTAAAGGAAGTTGCATATATAGTTCCTATGTTTTGGTTATGATGAGTGGATTTACATTTCGAATTAAGATCCAATCATAAAACAATGTAATATGTTAAAATGCAATAATTAAATGAATATGCACACATGTAGATCACACAGTATCCTGTACAAAACATCATAGTTATTTTTCCTACCAATTGTATAGCTGGTTCATTCAAGATGTAACTTTTACATGCTCCCCTGCAGAATTCATTTGTGTCCAACAGGAACCAATTAATCACTCAGTCAATCAAGGAAATCCTTGATCAAGGATCCTATGGCTAATATTTAAAGGGAATAAAAATCCTTGTTGTAGATATTAAGTATATCAATAAATCCCAAACGTGTCTATTTGGTTAAAACACATGTAGTGTTATCGCTAGCAGTTATATGTGGGGGCCACACGGAGGGACCTGGACTTAAGTAGGGGGGGTGGCAGTTATTCAATGCTGTCGTGTACCCACGCAAACATTATATACAAATTTATATAGTGTGTATATATACATTATACATACAATATAGGGGTCTTTTGGTTGGCCTCATGAGAACAATATTTCACAATGATGCTCAGTCAGTATCATTATACACAAAGGGAATCAACACAGTAATGGAAGAGAGTATATTTAAAAGAAGAAAAACTACCACAGCTAGTGGCCATGCTCTTACATTAGTGGGGCAATGATTTAAAAGTAATATCAGGAAGTATTACTTTACTGAGAGGGTAGTGGATGTATGGAATAGCTTTCCAGCAGAAGTGGTAGAGGTAAACACAGTCAAGGATTTTAAGCATGCGTGGGATAGACACAAGGCTATCCTAGCTATAAGACCAGGAACGGGGGACTAATAAAAGTATTTAGAAAATTGGGCAGACTAGATGGACCGAATGGTTGTTATCTGCCATTGACACATTCTATGTTTCTATGTTAGCAGTGTGTTTGGTCTAGTGTCATGGGAACTGTAGTTAACAGTGGGTAGAGTGAGAGATAAACCTGACGGTAATGTGCAGTGTGTGTGTGTCACCGAGCTCCACATCACCACACATCACACATTATGGTGTGTTTTATTGCTGTGGTGTTCAATCTCACAATGTACAGGGGTTTCTACCCCAAGTCCAACACACAGAAACTGTACACCAGCCGTAAAGATGATGGCCGGGGCCTGGGGAGAGAATGCCTGAAGAAGCAACAGACATGGAAGGAAGATCATGTAGATAAAGTTCCATGGCAAGCCAACACTCTGCATGGGATGTACCATCGACAGATAGCCGAGGTGGCTGACACGGCGAAATCCTACCAGTGGCTGGACTCAAAGACAGCACCGAGGCACTGATCATAGCAGCACAAGAACAAGACTGAGCACCAGATCCATAGAAGCAGGGATCTGCCGCAGATATTTCTTGGAACACAAATCGGTTTATTAACAAAAATCAGAGTTTGGAGTCCTGAGATGAGAGCTCCAAACTCATTCACTAAGCATTTTAGGAAAATCAAGGTTCAGTAAAGGCATCCGAAATGGAGGGGAGCAAGATGAAACTCTCCTCCTATTCATTTCAATTGGCGAATGAAAATAAAGGTTTTTTAGGCTAAGTCTAACTGTCCCGATGGATTTAGTCTAAAAATACCTTAACCCATAAAAAATTAATGGCCTCTGATTTACACCTCCTATTACACATATGGCTGGCCAGATCAATAGGTTTCAAAACAAGCTGATGACTAGCCTGGAAGACGGGAGGCCTATGATTGGCTGGCAGTGTCAGCCAATCTGTTGCCTCCTTAGCTATTTGAAATCAAAGCCCCACTGCATCTGATTTTCAGAATTAATTGCAAATTAAGTTAGCCGAGCATTTGTGTTCTAATCGACTATATATGAATGTATATAAAGCATGTCTTCTTCTAAGAATACAAGATTTGGAAATCAGAGTCATTTGGGAAATCCAGTTTGCATTACAATATAGGCTTATAATAAACAGGACCAAGACCCATGCTTAATTAAAACGCACTTTTTTCCTAATTGTTGTGGCCTTAAACATATAGGGCCATACACAAAATTGGAGCAATCACTATGGAAATCAATGGAAATGTTATTGCTGATACTGCAATTTATGTAATTTGCTACAAAGTTTTTGTTTGATAACATAGCTTTTTTGGTCATCTTTAACTCAGTGTTCTTTAATTATATACATTTAGTCGTTGCATCTGGCTATGTACATTCTAGCTGAGTGAACAGGGTCATAAAGATTCTCGCATCATTTAGCCCTTTGACTGCCAGAGGGCTGCAGAATGCATTGCTTTATGTATGCTGCATTTGGTTCTCACATGGTTAATAGCAAGTGCAAATTCAGATTACAAACCTAATGCATTACAATTATGTAACTTTCTGTTTTCCATCACAAATCAGCTTAAAGGGACACTGTCACCTAACCATTATTTGTAGTGTGCGTGCAACGCATCCAAAAATAATTTCTACTTTGTTACTGGAATTTCAACCAATAAAATAAAAAATTCGGAAAACAAAAAAAATGTGTTTACAATGTGTCTGCAGTCTCCCAAATATGACATCACCTTGTGACGAGTCATGCAAATGAGCCACTACAGTGGGGAATGTGTAATTTGCATGTCGTGCCACCAGACAACGTCGTAAACAGGAGACTGCAAAGATGTCTAAACACCTTTTTTCACTTAATCCATGAATTTTCCTGATATTCCTTTAAGGTATTGATAGAAACATTTCATGCTCTCCATTTCCACTCTAAAAACTGTTTCAGTCACAGAATCCATCGCTTTGTCTTTTGCTTCCCTTCTTTGCTCAGTGACAAAAGATGTCACCTATGATGTGTATTACTATCATGGACGCTATATATATGTTCCCCATATATGAATCTATCTTTCACCATTGCATTCACTGTTCAGCATCAGGCTCTCCCTAGCTTGCTTAAGCTCTCACACTCCATCTGCTTCTGGCCAGTGATGTAAATGTACCAGCTGTTTATAAAGAACCACTCTGAGTGGTGCAGGAGGCTGATCCCTTTACCTTACATCAGCCTGTTTCACAGCATAAGTCACTGTCTCGCCATCCATGCTGCATTGTCCCTAAACCCTCACGTCTCTCCACCAATCTGAGATGCAAATCAACTAATCCTCTTATAGTTTAATGATTTTTTTTTTCCTTTGGAAGCATAGCTTACTTAGTATGTGATTCCAATCACAATCATCATGTGTAACAACTGATGGGAAAATGGAACGCTCCAGATGAAAAAAAAATCTGTCATTAAAGCTGGAAGCTTTTGTTTCTTTTCTTTCTTTCTTTCTTTCTTTCTTTTTTAAAGAACCTGTCAGAGGAATTGGTGAGGAAGCTGTTCCAGTCTCAAAATGAAGGCTCTTCTGTTATTGGTCTTACCTTGGTTAAGCCCTGCCAACTATATAGACAATATGGGCAATCTACACTTCCTGTATACTGAACTGTGAGTACTCACAGTAAAACCTGTGTGTGTCTGTGTGTTCTGCTTACATCTGTCCTTCCTTTCCCATGATTCCACACTAATGGTGGATAAAGCATGCTTTTTAAGTGGATGTGTGTGTGTGTGTGTGTGTGTGGTGTGTGTGTGTGTGTGTGTGTGTGTGTGTGTGTGTGTGTGTGTGTGTGTGTGTGTGTGTGTGTGTGTGTGTGTGTGCTGGGAATAAATCATAGAGTATTTGGTTACTAAATGGGGACACCACAGATAAAAATTGTTTTATGTATTTCTGTAATTTTGTTTTCCCATTTACCTACTTCTAGACATCTTTAGCATTAATCAGGCTAAAAGAGAATAACATGTTTTTTTTTTTTTTTTTTTTTTACATTGTTTGCATCTGTGATGCCTCTTCTCCATACCCTCCAGGAACAAAGGAGTTAATGGAATCTGAAATCAGGCTGTCACAATGTACCAATTCCACTGGAAGGTACATATTCCCTAGACCAAAACACTTGATGCTCAGTGCACATAGACCCCCTCTTTACATGAGTGTGTTCAAACCTACACAAATGAAAAATGTGCATTACATTGTATGCTTATACATGACTAAATAAGAAAAAAAAATGTCACCCAGATTCTCATTAAAAAATATATAAAATATGTGGCATCATTTCTATTTTGGTTTTTATCTTTTGTGTTTACAGCCCATTGTTCTTCCCCAATTAGTTATTTTTTTAGGTCATGTATGTTTTTTTTCTAGAACACTTATTTATATGCGGAAGCAGTATAATTACTGACTCATTGCAAGGATGTCATACATGTAATATCTGGCCTGTTGCTCATGCATAAGCAATGGGAATAAGACGCTCCCCCCTTTGTACTGTTAAGTATTTATTTTGAGATTAAACTGCGGTGTGTGATTTAGCATTTCTAGAATTTGCATGTCTTATTAATTAACTTCAAATATGCGTAGCAATAGGTCACAGAAGGGAAAAAGAGCTAGCGGAATGATAAATTAGCACGGGTGGCAGGAGGAAGAGGGTTAAAATGACACAGTGCAGGGTGAAGAGTGTCAGTTCTGTTTGACAGTGAGTGTACATGGTGCTGATTATGCAGACATGGCTAATAACAAAGACCTCATTGTAGAATCTGCTCGGATACTTACTGCACATCGTTAATCTTTGATTAATAGTTCTGCAGTTGCTCGTGGCATGGCTGAAATTAGTGACCTAGCTCTCCCTCAATTAACTTGCTGCAATCTCTGACTCACCGGCTAATTGACTCATTGTCACTAGTGCGCCTTTGTGAGTAGGGTTGGAGCAATGCTAGCTTCAGACATAAATAGGTGTAACCAGTTGGAATGTAGATTTGACCACATGTGTCGCATGTCTTAACCTCTGAACGGAGCTGATCGAGCCCATGATGCATGGTATTCACAATGTAAATAAACCCATAAGGGTCACATAATTCAGCTAGCAGCAGGGCATCTGGGCTTGTCTGGTTTGTGACGTTACTTGATGCTGTTTACATTATGTTACCTGTGATAGAAACACTGTTTTACAAAAGAATTGGAAATAGAGGTTTATTTGCCTTCAGTTGGGCCAGTGTTTGACATGATTACTCTGAGGTGTGTTAGTACCCTCTTAAAAGCATGTGTGGGAGCGAGGTTACAATAGAAATCAAATTGGTAATCCACACTGCATACGGACAGTGTATAGGGGTAAAAATACTGTGTCTCCAAAATTCCTCTATAGAGTGTCTGAGCTTCTGTAGGTAAATGCTGAAAGCACAGAAATCCCAGAAAAAAGAAGCTTCACATGTACACCATATGAGGTTCCATAAAAAATAGGTAACTTTATTGTATTCCAAATAGGTAAAAAAAATATAGCATGAAAAGTAGATAGAATAGTGCAAAAAGACAAAACGCGTTTCGTGGTAGCGAGGTTAAATTACTGTTTCTTCCTTTGGGAGGACAGGGAGGAGCATACTTATTAAAATTCTTCATGAAACCGTTATGGTAGCAGGAAAGTAACGGGGAAATAATATAGGTTCAGCAATAGGAGACCATCGACCATGTCGGTGAGAAGAAAACTGTAGCATTCAACAAGCAAAACCAAATTCCCAGGTTTCTTTGCAGCATCTACCAGAGATGGGGACCAGTTTAATATGCATGATTTGCTTGTGATATGAATTTGATTCTTGCAGTTGGAACGTTTTCAAGTTTTTGTTCTAGTTGAGTTTCTGTGAAGTTTATATGAGGTCCTGAGTTCTTGTGCCTATATCCCAATGTATTTATCATATTAAACCCCTGCAGTTCCAGAGTTTTGTTACTGCCTGAACAGCTATCTTCGTACTCCACTCATGGAGTCAAGCTTTACATTCACTGCCTGATGATAACTGTGTTTAGATTAATTTTTTGCCAATATCATAAGGTATTCTCTGTCATCTCTGTCTCTGTGGGTCTTTGTATTTTGGCATTTGTCTCCCACCTGCAGGCACTCACCTGCGGGCCGCTACTCGAGGAGGAGTTGCTAGGTAGAGAGCTCTCTATAACAGTGCCTCTCCGTCAGATCGGCCCTCACCCCCGCGCAAGCTTATACCTCCGATTCTGGGACCATGTCCCGGAAGGAGGAGAGCTCTGTGGGGAGGAAAAAAATGATAATGATAGCCCTGGAGTCTCGGGGCTAAAGTATACCTTAGCCCCAGAGTCTCCATTCGGGGCTATAGCCCCAGTAGCCCACCCCTAGTGACGCCACTGGCTACACGTATGTTCTCCATAGACAAGTTACTGATATCTTCTGCTTCAGGTTGTCCTGTCCCTACAGACTGCATCTTTGCCCAAGATGTCCATACTATTCTCCAGACCACTGCTTCATGTGTTCCTTCACATCCCCACTTGCAAGCCACCATATCTCTGTTTTCCTTTGAACCTCATTGTTGTAGTACATATTCTCATTATGAGACACACAAAGAACAGCTTCTACAGCTCTGGCCAATGGTACCTTGATGAGTGCAGTAGAGATCCCGCCTTTATCCTTTCTTTCCTCTGATTTAAAGTACATCGAGGAGATTTTAAGAAAAAGAAAAGGGGGAGCTGGGGCTGAGAGCTATTTAAATGCGTATGGAAGGGATTAAGGAAAGGGGGAGGCTGAAATCGTTCAAACACCTCCCCCATCACAGGCCAATTAATCCACGCTCCTTATATTTGCATATTTCACTCATTATGTTTACGACTCATTATTTCATGAATCACTGTAGCATGTCTTTGTTTTTCGATCATGCCAAGTTTTTTTCAATCTAATATGACTTCTTGTGTGTAGTCTTTTTATTCAGTACTCGTTATTGATGACTTCTCCCCTTTTTATCATTATGTTGTAAATATTCTTGTTGAGCTGGCAAGGGTGATTTTACACAGATGGAAACCAATAACCCCTTAATAACCCTATGCAAATGTGTGAATTAAGTCACCATTTCTGGTAAACAAATGGTTGTAATAGTAGCTCCTGGGACTTCATCCTTGTTTGAGTTACTGTTCAGGAATGTCTGTGAGACACTAGTTAGAAAAACATCCAAAATACTTTTAAACTAGTTGTGTGAACCAGTGAACTAATGGGATTATACTTGAGCTGAGCTTTTTATTATCCACTTTCAAGGCAGAAAAGGATGGTTTGACTTTTTTTTAACCAGGAAGCAGTGCCATCCTAATGAAGGTCTGGCTGCCAGAAACCCCCATCAGTTGTATCACATATAAGCACCATGACCTGCTAAACACGTGTTGTCATCTAGCCCTACCCATGCCTTTGAAGCAGTGATAAGTTTACTTAAGGTCACACTGCAGACACATTTTGGTGTGTTATAAAGTGCTTTATTGAGAACTCAATAGAGTGCGAACCCATATTACTTACCTGGATTTAACATGAATTTGCATCACCCACACCTCTGAGCTCATGTGGCCAGCATACTCTTTATGTTTATATAGAACAGCAGTATGTAAAGATGCCTCAAAAGACTGTATTTGTTCCTTTAACCTAACTAACTATGCAAACATTGATTGTGCTCTGTGCAGTTCTTTTGCATATGTGTTATTACTATTATTAATATTATTATTATTAATATATGTATGTGGATAATTGTGTATTGATATCAATGAACGGCTTGATTTACCAGAATAATGGTGGGAGAACAATATGGGCACTCGTTAAATTAATGTTAGAATGTTTGCTATCAGTGGATTTCAGTGTAAAAGTCCTATAATTCCCAACCAGTGTCTGAATGGGGAGATTAAAATGGTCTCCGGTTATTGGTTTCAAAGTTTGGTTTGATAGCCTTTAAATTATGCATAAATGTATTAACCGAATACAAAACAAGAGATAAGTAGTTGCTAAAAGAGGGGTATACAAAAGTAGAAAATAGTGCAAAAAACGAAAAATACTAAACAAAATAAGGACTTATCCTGCGCAAAGATGAAAACCCAAATACCTTGACACAACCAATGGTGCCTAGAAAAATATGAAGCACTAAATGTATGCCTGCAGTATGAATACACTGCAGTATATGGTCTTTAAAAGACCAACCTCTAAAAAAAAAAACAGGTATAATCGTGTAATAGGTACAGGAACCAGGTGTACTGGTTATGTAAGGATACTCATAAACGAGGCTCCAAATGTGAATGTGAAGCATCATATACACACATGTGGCTAATGTTAGCCCATTTCCACATCTGAGCCAAGGTCATCAATTTAGAAGTTCGACTGCAACTGTCAGTGATGGTTAAGTATAGTACTTTAAAGAAGAAGCCAATAATAATGGTGAATAATAATGAAGGACCAAAAAAAAAACACATTGTGCTTCTGCCGTAGTCTTCGCCAAGGCATGTAGTATGATGCGACAAAAAGGAAAAAACACAAGCGTAATGGGGTCTAGACACTACAGTAATTATATAAGTGCATTAAAATGCACGTCATTAAAATGTCTGGAAAAATAAAGTGCTCTTTGCACGTTATTCGATTAGCACTTTATTTGTCAAAATTTTTAATGATGTGGATTTTAATGCACTTATATAGGTACTATAGTGTCACACAAAGCATTTATGTTTTTTCCTTTTTGTTGCAATTTTAAGACAGTAGAATGTGCTTGTTTTTTCACAAGCTGCAGGGGTTTTGGTGGACATTGTTTTTAATTATTTGGAGATCCTATAGCACTGCAGCCTGTATTTGCTGCTCATCCCAGTCTCCTGTTCCATGTAGTATGATGGTTAGGAGGCAGCAGAATATACAAGTGAGAGCCACAGAAGAATAAGCCTTACTCAATAAGGCGAAAAACATCAGTTTTCCTGAAACAAAAAAAAAGGGGATTAATACCTATACGGTATATATTGACACAATTAACAATAACCATAAAAAATCTCCATGTTATGTTATGCAAAAACAATAATGAGAAAACTGCACATATATAGTAAGCATAAAGAGGGGAAAACCACCAGACCTCTAAAAGTCCATATTTTGGAATATATGGGGTTACTGCACAACCTGTTAATGAGCAGAATATGAGATCCTTCAACATTCTGCCTAACCAAATGAGTTCTAGTTAATGACTTATCATATATGTTTACCAGCTCAGCCTTCAAATGTTTTCTCACTCGATCCTAAACTGCTAGTTCTGCAGATATTTCTTTGTAACAGTGACTTTGTTCTGAATTAGGGGCTTCCTTTTTTTTTTAAATGCCACATTCAAAAATAGTAGTTTGGACGTGGGTGCAGATGAGATCAGATTTTCTGTACACCCCTGAAATTAGAGTAGAATAAAAAAAAAAGGTTAAAAACTTTGAGAAATGCTAGATACGACCCTGTCAGTGCTAAATAAAATGGTATAAACTCAAGGATGTCATTATATCTTTCCTTTACTACATTGTTCCAATAATAAAATGGCAATATAACATATGTATTCTATGCAGCAGTCAGTTTTTTGTTGATACTATTTGAGTATATTGTTTTTTTACAATCTCCAAGCACAGTTGCCAAGTTCAGCCCTTCTAAAGCCAATACATATATAAAAACTGTTTTCCAAAGCACTGGGCTTACATTTGAGCATGTTTACTGTTTCAGAGTTTGTTCAGTGTTCTTTTCCTGAATATAATCCAGGCTGACAGTAATAGCTGTTGCATTTCACATCTATGTGCTGTGCCTCCCTTCAGCACCTTTCCATTTCCAGCTGTCTGAGCACAAGGCCATGTATTACTAGGTTGTTGTTCTGCTGGAGTCCAATCTAATTTAATTCTGCAAGAGAGTATGTGTTTAACTGAATAGGTCTGTGACTGTGTAGTGTCAGTGTAGACAAGCATGGCTCCTACAAGAACAGGAAGTGTTAAACAACTGGTGCAGTGAACGTACTATGATGGACTCATAACTTGTGCTTGGTTATGGAGCTACTCCGATTATCACTCAACACAAGCTATTTCCTCCCATAGGAACAACACTGTACCTTTGGAACCAAACAACAGTAATACAAGGGAAACTGGTCTGTTTACTGCTCAATTCAGATGCACCAGTATATTGGGGGTAACCCAAAAATAAATTGGATTGAAGCAAATTCATTTTATATTCCTGGATAGATAGAAAGTCAGAATTACTAGAAAACACCTTACCAAACGTGAGCCCCCTTGACCTATACCAAACAATTTGTGGGGGGAAAAAGGATTAGCTGCTATTAATGGCTTTGACTATATATATTTGGATTAACCAGGGTTTACCTAAAAGGTCAGCCTCAAAATACTCATTTCATACCCACTTGCAAGACCATCTCAAAAAGTTAAATTGACGCCCCCCCCCCCCCCCCCCCCAAGGTTTCACTTCATCCGTTAAAGTCTGTATTACTTGTAAGAAGGGAAATTAGTTCAAAAGTATATACAGAAAAGGTTGTGAACAGACACGATAAGTACCAGTAAATGTTACTATTTAATGAGAATCATTCAGTGTGTACACACAATGTTAGGCTGTGCTATAAAGTTGTTGATTGGCTGTAGTGTACTTGTCTGTTTTGCTTTGTTGATGCCATAGTTTGTTCTCCAATCCATGAGGTGTGTGTGCTGGTATCACACCTTGACATCCACGTTATGAGGTAGTACCATGATCTCATGAATACCCCTACATTAAATGAAACCATTTGCACACATGTTGCCTGCAAAACACATAGTAAAAGATGTACCTTAAAATGTACTTGTCACTAAATAAAATAACCTGGTATCACTTTGTAGCCAATATAAACATTTGTATGTATTGTGCTCGCCAAACTGCAAACAACTGAAATACATTGTATTACTTAGACCTTATCGTTATGTTTAAGGCTTAGAGCAAAAAGGCACCAAATGTCTAAATAAAAAAAATGTCTAAGTAGTAACAACTACCTCTTCGCCAAAGACCTAGTGAAAAATACAACAAAATGGCGCTCCATGATACGGAAGTACACACCTGTCCCCCTAAATGGTGATATAACTATCTCACAATGCTTTGCATGTTGCTCACTCTGGGTATTGTGGTAACTCCTCAAAGAAATGTATCTCCATGAGGGTAATGATGGAACTTAGCATAGTGGAAATGTATCTCCATGAGGGTAATGATGGAACTTAGCATAGTGGTCCTCATTGGGAGAGTCTAAAAAAGAGAAGAAACTTTAAATTCGTAGTGACATAGTTATATAGTGTTGCGGAAAACTGGAATATCGTCTCATACATTAATAATAAACATTGAATTGCATGTTAAATGGCAGAGAACACAGATATATGGCATTTTTCTTTTCATGATGTAATGGGCTGTATTCAATAACCTGAGTTACCTGGGTTTTGATCTAAAACATTTCTGTTGCAGTCTATGGTGTTCAATGACCAGAGATAAGTTAACTGAATGCAACCCATTGTCTTTTGCACAAATATCATGAGTCCCACACTAGTAATTCTGTAAACAGTTAGGAGATAATAAATTAAAACTGTTAAATATTTTTTTTGTGAAACATATTCCTTTTTATGTTCTCTTATTATTTCTACTTGGAAAAACTTCATTTGGAATGTTTCCATTTTAAAATGAAAGGCTTTATACCAATTACATAGTGGACGTCTCAAGCGAGGGACAAGAAATAAGTAGTTGTTCTGATGGGACTGTGAGATGATGGTTTAGAATGTTCTAATCTTTTGAATGGCAATAATATAATACATTACTTAATCATGTTGTTTAGTCTGACTCTTCTGGTTGAAAACATCCTGTTGTAAATCTTGCATTTTAAGCAGTTGTTTTAAAACTAGAATGAAAGGAATTTCCTACCGTAGCTGTAAGAAAATTGCATTTTGGAAAGCTGGTCAATTTGGCGGGATTAGACATCTGCAAAGGCATTCTGTTAGAGTAATATTTACAGAACGCAAGCTGGATTTGTTTTCAATATGTCTGGATTCAGGCTGTCAGCACATCTACTACTAACTAGTTGCCTCAATGCATGAGCCTCAAGTGTAGCAGTCCCTCTGGACACATTGTTTACTATTCATGGTGCAAGGTCGGTGACTTCTCTTGCATGGAGTGTGTGTTTTCCTCAGATATATGTAAATATTGCCAATAACCATCAACCACACAAAGCTGTGATCTGAAATATAAAATAAGAAAATATGATCTAAGCAAAAAAAAAGGAAGTGATTAATTCTCTGGAACAAAACCTGATTTTATAAAGTAATTCTAGCAGACACCTCAGGATACTTAGGTAAACAGTACTCTCCTGAATGGTAGAAGGCTTGATAAGTGACTCTCTGGTAGTCAGATATAAACTTTTTACCTGTTCTGGCAGGAAACCAATATCATTAATTAAATACATTTTTGGAGATCTATGAATGTGCATTCTGTTTCTACCGAACATATGTTCTAGCTCAGGGCTTGACATATTTGATTTGATTTTAGGAGCCAGAATTTTTTTTTAGGAGCCAGGCAATCACGCAAACATAAACACAATTCATAAACACACACACCTACTTTACATATACACATATATCCAAACACCTCACACACACCTACTTTACAATATATACAAACACACACCCACCTCACACAGTCTTTTCTTGGTTTCTTCTTGATGTGTCCCCCTCCCTGCTGCTTTACCTCACTGCAGGGGAGGGGGACGTTCGTGCTGCAGCTGATGATCGTTGGTCGGCGTGCTGACTGCCAGGATGTCACGTGACGACACCCGGCACTCAGACACGCGTTGCGCGAGGGGGCGGTGCGAGGCACCCAGGCGCCAGGTCTAATTTCCTGGTCGCCATGGCGACCTGGTGCCTGGGGTTTGTCGAGCCCTGTTCTAGCTGCTGCTGTAAATCCAAAAATGTATTAAAAAATTGAAAATCATTTCTTGTGTGGTTCAATAATGTTTGTGCCTTTATGAGTTAGGATATGAATAGTAATGCTAAGGATAGCTATGACCTCTTTTGTTAAAATGTACTATATCTACAACTTCAAGACCAGTATCATTATATTTGGCTGAACATTTCCAGATTTTACTCTTGGATATAGAGATCTTCCTGACAATGTAAAACGCAAATAAGCTATGTCTATGTCACGTTTATGTTCTGCCTTTTCTGCGCATGCTTAACCTCCTTTCTCCTCCCCTATATTATTATTTATTACTCGTGCTGAAAGGCTATTCCATGCATCCACCAGCAGTGTAGATTGGTAAATTAACTGGGGCCTAGATTTTGAATGTGGCTTAACTATGGCCAGTTTCTTTACCACTTTAAAAGAGAAATAAACAGTAAAAAGTCTGTCCAACAGAATCTCCAGTGGGTTTTCACATACACTAGGAGAAGTTGTTTTATTCCTGTGTTGGTGAACCTATGGCACAGGAGCCACTTCTGGCACCTCTGAGGTCGCACTTGGCATGTTGACTGCATTGTCACCATCATCATATATGGCATGATGTGGATCATATGCAGACAATCAGTTGGAGAAACTAAAGAAAATGAAACAGAAACAGGGAGAAGGGGAAACTAAAAGGAAGAAAGTCTGGCATAAAAATGAGAGCCGGGTCTAAATATAGGGGCAAATGGCACTTTGAGATCTTTAATTTGGCTTATTGCATAAAAATGGGCACCTGGGCTCAAATACCTTTGCCATCACTGGTCTATACTATTAACTTAAGTAAACTTGTTAGATTGTACTTATCTGGGTCAGATAATATCCAGAAAATTGATTATTTTTCTTCTCTTAGAGGACTTTATAGACCGTGTGTGCAGCTATATCCATGAGAGACTCGGGTGTACTGGGTCCATGACAATGAATTCTCAGTAGTCCTTCCTGTCTGGTGTTACATGAATGTGCTAACAGTATGAGGACACAGAATTGTAAGAAGATGAACCTCTAAGACTCGTACAAATAGAAAGCTTACAAATATTTAACAACACATTTTAATTATTTTCCAATAAACATTTGCTTAGTACTGATATTTTTTTGCTAAAACCATTTGTAATAAAACTATCTATAACAGAAGCCTGTAAATAAATCATAAAACTTAAAATGATTGGACAGAAAATAAATAAATGGTTGTTCTATTGTCTGCACTAAGAAAGGGCCTTTCTTGTTTTGTCTGGGAAAAAAAATTGTTGTTGCAAATCCACGATAGTCTTCATTTTTCATTCATATGCTTTAAAAGCAATTACTAGAGATTTGTACCCACATGAACATCTCCGCATCCATTATTCCAGGTCACAAGCCAAGGACTTCAGCAAGCTACCGAGGAGGTAGCCTGTGATTACAACATCATCGGAATTCTGGGAGAATACAGCATTATTTTTCCAGAAGAAGGAAAAAGCCAGGTCCTTTTTATTATAGAAATTTTGCTTGGTATGCATGCCTTCTAGAAGAAGAGTAAAGGCTGTGAAGCAAAACATTACACAGTAAAGACCGATAATAAAGCATTGCATGAAACCAAGAGACAATCTCCTTATTATGTTAAAGTTGACAGAGACATAAGTGATGGAGGGAATTCTGGGTGGGCTATGTAAAACCCTGACATAGAAACACAGTGTGGCATGCATGTACATTCACACTGTGACATAAAGACACAAACATTTCGGCATGCTTGTACACGCTCTGCATGCAAGAGTGATTTAATTGTGGGATGTGCATGTCCAACTAATGTCGGCATGGTGGACATCAATACCAAAATAACATGTCCTTTTATTATTTTTCATGTCTCTTACTTTCCATAAGTGTCTAAATTCATCCCTCCCTCACCTGGAAGCAGGTGTAAAAATACAATGTTTGGGGCAATGGGTAACAGTAATTGGGTGCAGTTCACTCTACAGCCAATTCATAGGATTTCTAAGTGAAATCTTCACACATTTTTGGCAGAACATTTAACAAACAGCACATTGACAATGCTATTGGATGTATTAAAATGCATATGGTGGTTGGAATGTCCTTTTAAATTTGAGCTTAACTTATATTCAGGCAAAAAAAAGCACAGCATTGAGGAGTTTTAGCTGTGTTTTCGCACATGTAGAATGGAAATGTTTTGGAAAAAACCATTTACTTTATAAAAGTCCAATTTCACTATTTGCAATTTAAAACCAAGCATTGCATCCCAAAATAACCAGATGAAAAATAAAAGCATTCCAAATTAAAACATGCTATAGGCAGTGAAACACGTGGAGGGTTCATTGGGAGCAAACACAATCCCCTCGAGGCATATTAACAGTCGTTGTAAATACTTGTAAAGGATTATGATAAACATGCATTATAATGTTACCATTTGTTTCACTGTTTGTTTCCCCCCCCCCCCCTTTGGGCCTCCCAGAGGATTCCATAACTTCATGGTAGAAGATTAATGAGGAATGATAAGTGGACAGTTGTACATAATTATCATTATAATTGGATAATGTTATTTTAACATGTAACCCCAAGCAAGCAGCAAAAATAACTTAGCGTGGCTTTCACAGAGAATTAGATTATTTAGACATTTATATGTACATAGTGTTCAGTTCATCTTCTTCTTTTAACCCTTTAACAGCTCATGGTACTTTGGTCTATAAGGACAAGAGCAACGAAAAGGCAATGTAGTGTTCCTGGCCTAGATCAAAGCGTGATCGGGATCCAGGGACTCAGAGACCAGATCGGGGTCTTTAATAGACCCTGTTGGTCCCAGCCAAAACATCACTCATGACGTTGGAGGACGAATCTGCAAGTTATGCAGGAAGTGGTTAAATAACAACAAAAATGTATTTTTTTTTATAGTTATTCTATTATAGAAGTACAAGTGAAAAAATTCAATATTTGTCATTTTTTCCTCCTACTTGGTGGCTCCATGCTTCACTGCGAAGCGTTCAGACTTATTTAGTCACCGACTGCACTAGAAGAGAGAATCCATTAATAACTTGACAAATGTAAGCGGTCACTTTGATTGGCTGAGCATGCATCTGTAGACATGTGACCTATGACTGATGTAAGAACCCCTAAATCAAGCAAATGGTAAAAAAAAATATATATATATGGTGCGACACTGCCACTTTAAAGAAAAGGGCATCACAAAATACCTTAATGGAAAAAGTCATACAACTTCAGTCAGTTCTTATTATTTATAAAGAGCTATAGATAGAGTTAATCCACTTCCTTATATAATCTCACAATCTTAACCTGTTTGGCTTGAGTAAATGAACACCTTTGATGCAGACTCTGTGATTGCACAAATGATAATTGCGCACTTCATGTGATAAGAATGATTAAACTTATGAAATAAGGAGAAGATCATGGCTGCACTGGTTACTTATTAGAGTATAAAATAATTATAATAAAAATCCCATATTTATTTTTGAACTGTATTGGTTGTATGTTTTGCATGAAATGGTAAACTTGGCCTTCTGTTCTGTAACATTGCATGCTACCGGTTCTTTATTAGTCATTTTTTCCATGATATAATTCAGCTAATTGGATGTAAGTGTAAAATAACATAATCACCTTCTTTATTATTAACTGGAATAGTTTTGGGGCCTTTAATAATGACTCACTTGGTAAATATCTGCTGTAATTATGAAATCCTGGGACATTCAAAGTTAGAAGCATGTAGAGTGCACCATATCAGTCATGTTTATTGTGGCTGCATTGCTGTTGTATCCACGGGCGGTTATGAACAATACATGCTCCCAGGCTATGTAGTCCATCATCTATATAGCACTTAAGACACAGTAAATCCTGTATACATTGAAAAAACTACTGACAGATCCACATTTTACTAATATATTTTTTTTAATACATTTTTTAATTTTTACTATGTTATTTTCAGAGACCCAATAATAACAAAGGAATCCAGATCAAAATCAAGTTAATCCACTAGATCATGGTGTAGGTGGCATACAGTGGTTGGCAGCCTTGGGATGACATGTCCAGGGTAAATGAGTCTGCCTATTAGTTTATGACTTGTAACATTACAATGTTATGTTTACTGTTTTTGCTTTGTGGCATTTGTCGTGTTTCAAGCTATATCATGCTATACAAAACATATATCCGACGACATTATCCCAAGTACCATGTCTATTAGGTTTCTTAGATATAAATTCCTCCTCCTGCTGTTTGCACTACCTGGTGAGCTCCAAATCATTCTAGATTAGCTGTGTGTTAGGGCACTGTACAACATTAGATTTTTGTTCAGCCTTTTGTTATGTATTTAACTCTCTCCCCATAATCTACTACAGATATGTTACACACAGTTAAATCTTCATTGCTGAGTGGACCCAAATATTCCTCATTATAAAATTGATCCTCTCCATTATCTTAAATTTATACACCTTAAAGAGCCCTTAAACATTATGTAGTAGAAGCACAAGAGAAAAGTAGAGTGGCCATTGTATGAGGATATATTGTATCCTTGTATGAAGATACATTCTTTGAATGAGGATACATTGTCATGTTATTTTTAAGGTATCTGTCATTTTATCCTCTGATGTGCACCCCTGCCATGTTGTGAAGCAGGTTCATCTGGTCACTGACAGTCTCTATCATCTTGTGCATCATCTAGTAATCAGATGTAAATGCTCACTCTGATTGGCCAGTTCAGCTCTGCATCAGCTGCGATGTTAATGTGTATCTGTAAAGTCATACCTTGGGTTTACTTCAGACAAGTGGCACAAGCTTTTGAACTTGAATTCGCTATTAATCTACATTATGTTTTGGACTTGATCACGAAATTCTTAAAACTCTAATTCCATCTTTCTAGAACATCTAGAATGTTTGCACTAGCATACACTTTTTGCATAGATAAATTATTATTATTATTATTATTATATCCATTTATTGTTGTGTAACTTATTATATTCCATTGTACAGTACATACTTCATTATTGTAATACTCTTCGTTAAGCATTTTAAATGAATGAGCAGGGTTACAGTGTTAGTGATTCTGTGTTAAATAACACATATCGCTAGATCTCTATTTTTCTACAGTCAAAGTAAAAAAAAAAAAAAAGCTTATTGTATTGCTTTATAAAAGAAAAGCATACTTGATGTTGAAATGTGTTTTAACTGTTACAAACTGTAACAATAATAAGGACGGTACAAAATGTCACAACTTCAAAGATTGCAAGGAAAAAATACATCTATTGTGACCATAATATAACGATTTATGTATTTGGGAAAAGTCAGTGTAAGAAATGTACCCCAAATCATCAAAAGGATAAAATAATTATTATAAATGATGTCTAATGGCAGTGCTACACATCTATGTTGCTATGCTTGTAACATTTAATTATGTAATTGCTGCAGGGGTGATCACATTACAGAGCTATTGATAAAACACAGTTTTTGTTTATTATACTGCCAAATGGTAATCTGGCTTATTTTTGATGTGTCGTGTGTTCTTACAGTTCAGTCTGCTTTTTAAACAATACTTTTGTGGAAGATTTACCTTCTGTTTACTTCTAATTTTCCAATGCTAAAGCTCTGAGACAATTAATCTACATCTGAAATTAACAGGGAAGACCCATACCTTAAACTGACCTTTCTGGTCATGCAGGACTAGCAGGTCAGAGAGGTTAGAAGCCTGTTCCACTAAATCCAGACATCTGGGAGGCTTATTTGATCTGTGATCTATGAATACTGCTTAGTGTGTGAAATATATACATCCAATAATCCGTATTCTCTACTGGACTTTTTTTTGTGTCCACTAGATAATTACTGATTCCAATAATTAAAAGCATAAAACATGCCAATTTAGCAAATGTTATTTTTATCATTAAAGAATTTCAGGAATTGTAGGATCTAAGATGCAATTTGAATTCTGCTCTTAATTATAGTGTCTGCTAATGTAAAAAAATGGAATTTATTTCATGAAGCTTTGGGGTTTTTTTGTTTGTTTTTTTTTATTATATTTTTATTAGTGTTTTTCATTTCAAGTACACCTATTCACATGCAACAATGTAAACAAGAGATAGTAATACATAAACTTGGGTGAATATACCAAATATGCCTGTTACAATAAGAGTTGTATACAATTATAAATGATAGAGTCTATTATAGGGTATCTTAGTGGATCACGTATTATACTGGGTAGTGACGTGTAATATCTCCATGGGAGGAATATTCTAATTGCTTCATGAAACATTTGTATGTAGTAATTACTGACTTGGAATTCTAGTTCTATTTTAAAATAATTCAACACTTAAATATGCACTCTCCTAGATACAAAAAAAATGCTTTACATTTAGTCACTTAGGACATTTAGGACTTGTACAGCTGCATTTACCCCAGAGGTATAAATAGGCCACTGGGAGGTATTGTTGCTTTCATAATTAGTGTAAAAATAACCATACTACGTAGAAATGTAATGAAATACTATATAAATCATTAAAGAAACTCACACATTTTCATGTTGATTTTATATTAATAAGGAGTCACACAGGCACGCACAGACGCCACATGATTGCCGTTTACAGGATTTCACAATCTCCTCTGTGTTTAAGAGCAATACTTTTTTGTATGATCTCTTGCAGTGAGAAGCAGTAGGGGGGAGGTTGGTAATTTCTCGGACATCACTGGCTTAGATCCAGGGCAGCAGCATAGATGTGAGTTGTTGTAGTGAGATTCAAATTACTCATGTGAATGGCTATGCTGTGGTGCAAACAGTCTGCTGTGCATTCCCAGATGACCGTTGTGGAGAGGATACAGCAGGCTAGACATTTTAGTATTTGTTAGAATCTTTATTTGGCTCATTTTGTGCCAATCTCTATTTTTTCATCGACATGTGTTGATTTTTCTCTGCAACATTCATTTGTGGGAATCAAATTATCTCAATGCTTTTCTACCGCATTGTGCTTTATGTACTGTCTTTTTTGTTGTTGCTATTTTTCCCATTGTCTTTCCCCCTCGTGCTGTCTGTTCCTTAAGTTCTTTTTTTGTTATACTTGGTATGGCATACAGTATGTACACGTAATGCCAACAGAAAGAAATACTTTAAAGTATTAATTTAAGAAAATAATAAATTGCATGCAACCCCAATATAAATGATCAAGGGTTAATGGGCAATCAATCATAGACAAAAGGCAGCTATAATATGAATGTGAATGGATCACAGGCAATGTAACTGTTGATTGAATCACATAATTACCACCACCTTATCTTGCTGTCTTTCCATCACCCTATGTATTCAATCCCCCACATCTAGATTGTAAGCTTGCAAGCAGGGCTCTCTTCCTCATGGATCTGTCTGTCTCTGTTTGGCTAACAGCTGTAGTGCTCTAAACCAGGTGCTGAGTAGATTGTTTGTGCTATGGAAATACGTGTTATTAACCCCTTAGTGACAAGACATTTTCACCTTGACTTTCCCTTGGTGACAATGGCTGTTTTGACATTTCTAGGGTGTTTGTGTTTAGCTGTAATTTTTTTCTTTCTCACATACAGTACCCACACAAATTATATGTTGTTTTTATCGTCATAAGAAGGGCTTTCATTAGATACCATTATGTTCATCATATCTTATAATTTACTACAAAAAAAATCATAAAATATGACCTAAAATATAATTTATACAAATAAAATCATTAAAAGACTAAATAGTTTCTAAATGTTGTCCCGAGTTCAAAAATATGCATGTTTCCATATTTTTCGGTATTTTTTTTGCGAGTTATGGGGCAAAAACCAAAACCCTAACACTAAATTTAACCCCAACTCTAATCCTTATTATATCCCTTAATATTTTTTAATTTTAATTTAATTTTAACCCTATCCCTTATGCTAAAAAATATTTAATTTTAACCCTATAGGCTAATATAGCTATATAACCTGATTTTAATTAATTAAATATGTATTTTAAATATTTTCCATTGCAATGCTACTTGACTACCACTAGGGGCAGTCAAGTAGCATATTCAGAGCGACGGAAGTGAAGTTACTTTCACTTCCGAAGCTCAGACCGGCAGAGGGCTTAGCCATATTGACGGAGTAGCATGCTCCGTCAATATGGATCCCCACGATCGCTCCGTGGGGCGATCGTGGGTGCCCCAAAATAGAAATTTCGGTGCTGGCTATTGCCTCGACATCGAAAACCGCTTGATTCACCGCAGGACGTGCCAGGCATGTCCTTTGTTGTTAAGGGAGTTTCTCCCAGGACGTGCCTGGCACGTCCTTTGTCGCGAAGGTGCTAAGTATGCCCCTGTATTGGGAAAGGCATTGCTATGACACCACACCAACAGAAACACTGAGAGGAGGACACACAAAATAAAGCTGAACAGTATTCAAACAAGGCCAAATTGTGTTTTACATTAGAAGTACCGTATTTGCTTGAATGTATGACGACCCTAATTATAAGACAACCCCCCACACTTTGGATATTCATTTAGGATAAAAGGAAAAGGCCTGAATATGAAACTACCATAAAGTAAAAAAAAAAGTTTTACTAGTAAATATCAATTCACATTTAAACAGTTTTTTTTTATATTTAATAAAGATTATGATTGAAAAATGCATTTCTTGTTTTTATTTTCTTTTATTTGGTAATACAACCCAGACTTGCCAATGCTTCCACACACTTGCCACTCTACCCCCAGCCTTTTCAATCTGATCTTCAGACTTTTAAATCTGCTGCCAATCAGCCACCCACACTTGCCAAACTACCCCCCAAACATGCTAGTCTGCTGGCGATCTTCCCCCACATATGCCAATATGCTGTCTTGTCATTCTGCCCCCAAACATGCTAATCTGCCCCCACTTGCCAATCTGCCTCCACACATGCCAATATGCTGTCTTATCCTTCTACCCCCAAACATGCCAATCTGTACCCATACTTGTCATTCTGCTGCCAATCTGCCCACACCAGGGGCGTTGCTAGGTCAACAAATGATCAGGGGCTTGAGCCCAGATGAGCACAGTCGCACACAATCGCACCCCGTCTCTCTCTCTCTCTGTCTCACGCACACTGTCTCTCTCTCTCTCTCACACTCTCTCCGTCTCTCTTTCTCTCTCTCTCTCACACACTCTCCGTCTCTCTCTCTCTCTCTCACACACTCTCCGTCTCTCTCTCTCTCACACACTCTCCGTCTCTCTCTCTCTCACACACTCTCCGTCTCTCTCTCTCTCACACACTCTCCGTCTCTCTCTCTCTCACACACTCTCCGTCTCTCTCTCTCTCACACACTCTCCGTCTCTCTCTCTCCCACTCTCCGTCTCTCTCTCTCCCACTCTCCGTCTCTCTCTCTCCCACAGCGTCTATATCTGCCACAGCGTCTATATCTGCCACAGCGTCTATATCTCCCACAGCGTCTATATCTTTCTCACACACACTTACACATACACAACCTGACACACACACACCCTCATACACTTATGCAAACACCCTGACACACACACACCCTCATACACTTATGCAAATACCCTGACACACACATCCTTGACACACACACTCTCATACACTTATGGAAACACCCTGAGACACACACACCCTCATACACTTATGCAAACACCTTATGCAAACACCCTGACACACACACACCCTCATACACTTATGCAAACACCCTGACACACACACACCCTCATACACTTATGCAAACACCCTGACACACACACCCTCATACACTTATGCAAATACCCTGACACAGACATCCTTGACACACACACCCTCATACACTTATGCAAATACCCTTACACACACACACTCTCATACACTTATGCAAACACCCTGACACACACACCCTCATACACTTATGCAAACACCCTGACACACACACCCTCATACACTTATGCAAACACCCTGACACACACACACTTATACACATTGCTTCACCCACACAGTCACACTTACACACAGACACTAACACACATTTTTTAATATTTAAATAAAAAAACCTTATAGCGTTGGTCCCCCTCCCTGCTAAATACCTCTGTTTGCAGGGAGGAGGACGGGGCACTCACTTTCTTCTGCCGGATGTCACATCCGGCGCGCAGCCAGACTCACAGTGCGACGGGGGCGGAGCTTGCTCCCGTCGCGCTGTCAGTATGGCCAGGAGGTGCGGTCACCGCAGGCACTTGCCTGTGGGCCGCACCTCCAGGAGGAGGGGCCAGCAGCAGCGCCTCTCCTCCTCACCCCCCGCACGAGCAGAAACCTCCGATTCTGGGACTATGTCCCAGACGGGGGAAAGCTCTGCGGGGGAGATTTTTTTTTTTTTTAAACAGTGATAGCCCTGGAGTCTCAGGGCTAAAGTATGCTAAAGCCCCATAGTCTCCATTCGGGGCTATGCACTGGAGATTCGGGGCTATAGCCCCAGTAGCCCCCCCCCAGCGACGCCTCTGGCCCACACACTTGCCAGTCTGCACCCACACCCCACACATGCCAGTTTCCCCCCACTTGCCAATCTGCTGCTTCTCTGCCCCCCACACAGTGGTGTATCTTGGTTTTGTGCTGCCCTAGGCAGAGAAATTTAGGGCACCCCCCTACCCACGATGCACACCCACGACATGATCCATAACCCACGTTGCACACCAAGGACATGCTCCATCACCCCATTTGCATGCCTCTATCACCCCATTACATACACATTGCCAATATTATTTGCCCATAATATTCCCCAGCTAATTTGTCCAATAATATGCCAGTATCATTTGCCATTAATATGCCCCAGCCAATTTGCCCAATAATATACAACTATTATTTGCCATTAATAAGTCACAGCCAATTTCCCCAATAATATGCCAGTATTTGCCATTTAATCAGCCCCTGCCAATTTGCCCAATATTATGCCAGTGTTATTTACCATTTAATATGCCCCTGTTACCCTAATTTGCCCAATAATATGCCAGTGTTATTTGCCATGTTATATCCCGCAGCCAATTTTCCCAATAATATGCCAGTGTTATTTGTCATTTAATATGCCCCTGACAATTTGCCCAACAATATGCCAGTGTTATTTGCCATTTAATATACCCCTGCTAATTTGCCCAATAATATGCCAGTGTTATTTGCCATTTTATATCCCGCAGACAATTTGCCAAATAATATGCCAGTGTTATTTGCCATTTAATATGCCCCTGCCAATTTGCCCAATAATATGCCAGTGTTATTTGTCATTTAATATGCCTCTGCTAATTTGCCCAATTACATGCCAGTGTTATTTTCTATTTATTATGCCCCTGCTAATTTGCCCAATATTATGCCAGTGTGATTTGCCATTTAATCTGCCCCTGCCAATTTGCCCAATAATATGCCAGTGTGATTTGACATTTAATTTACCCCTGCTAATTTGCCCAATATGCCAGTGTTATTTGCCATTTAATAAGCCCCTGCTAATTTGCCCAATAATATGCCAGTGTTATTTGCCATTTAATGTGCCCCTGCCAATTTGCCCAATAATATGCCAGTGTTATTTGCCATTTAATGTGCCCCTGCCAATTTGCCCAATAATATGCCAGTGTTATTTATCATTTAATATGCCCCTGTTAATTTGCCCAATAATATGCCAGTGTTATTTGCCATGTTATATCCCGCAGCCAATTTGCCCAACAATATGCCAGTGTTATTTGCCATTTAATATGCCCCTGCTAATTTGCCCACTAATATGCCAGTATTATTTGCCATTTAATATGCCCCTGCTAATTTGCCCAATAATATGCCAGTGTTATTTGTCATTTAATATGCCCCTGACAATTTGCCCAACAATATGCCAGTGTTATTTGCCATTTAATATGCCCCTGCTAATTTGCCCAATAATATGCTAGTGTTATTTGCCATTTTATATCCCGCAGCCAATTTGCCAAATAATATGCCAGTGTTATTTGCCATTTAATATGCCCCTGTTAATTTGCCCAATAATATGCCAGTGTTATTTGCCATGTTATATCCCGCAGCCAATTTGCCCAACAATATGCCAGTGTTATTTGCCATTTAATATGCCCCTGCTAATTTGCCCACTAATATGCCAGTATTATTTGCCATTTAATATGCCCCTGCTAATTTGCCCAATAATATGCCAGTGTTATTTGTCATTTAATATGCCCCTGACAATTTGCCCAACAATATGCCAGTGTTATTTGCCATTTAATATGCCCCTGCTAATTTGCCCAATAATATGCTAGTGTTATTTGCCATTTTATATCCCGCAGCCAATTTGCCAAATAATATGCCAGTGTTATTTGCCATTTAATATGCCCCTGCCAATTTGCCCAATAATATGCCAGTGTTATTTGCCATTTAATATGCCTCTGCTAATTTGCCCAATTACATGCCAGTGTTATTTTCTATTTATTATGCCCCTGCTAATTTGCCCAATATTATGCCAGTGTGATTTGCCATTTAATCTGCCCCTGCCAATTTGCCCAATAATATGCCAGTGTGATTTGACATTTAATTTACCCCTGCTAATTTGCCCAATATGCCAGTGTTATTTGCCATGTTATATCCCGCAGCCAATTTGCCCAACAATATGCCAGTGTTATTTGCCATTTAATATGCCCCTGCTAATTTGCCCAACAATATGCCAGTGTTGTTTGCCATTTAATATGCCCCTGCTAATTTGCCCAATAATATGCCAGTATTATTTGCCATTTAATATGCCCCTGCTAATTTGCCCAATAATATGCCAGTGTTATTTGCCATTTAATATGCCCCTGCTAATTTGCCCAATAATATGCCAGTGTTATTTGCCATTTAATATGCTCCTGCTAATTTGCCCAATAACATGCCCGTGTTATTTTCCATTTATTATGCCCCTGCTAATTTGCCCAATATTATGCCAGTGTGATTTGCCATTTAATGTGCCCCTGCCAATTTGCCCAATAATATGCCAGTGTTATTTGCCATTTAATGTGCCCCTGCCAATTTGCCCAATAATATGCCATTGTTATTTACCATTTAATATGCCCCTGTTAATTTGCCCAATAATATGCCAGTGTTATTTGCCATGTTATATCCCGCAGCCAATTTGCCCAATAATATGCCAGTGTTATTTGTCATTTAATATGCCCCTGACAATTTGCCCAACAATATGCCAGTGTTATTTGTCATTTAATATGCCCGCAGCCAATTTGCCAAATAATATGCCAGTGTTATTTGCCATTTAATATGCCCCTGCCAATTTGCCCAATAATATGCCAGTGTTATTTGCCATTTAATATGCCCCTGCTAATTTGCCCAATAACATGCCAGTGTTATTTTCCATTTATTATGCCCCTGCTAATTTGCCCAATAACATGCCAGTGTGCAAGCGTGGTGTTTTTTTTGTTTTTTTTTAAAGGGGCGGATTTTTTTTTTTTTCAGTGCTGGGGGGCGCTGCCGTCGACCAAAATTTGTCGCCCTATGGATGCCTCGCAGTAAATACACCACTGCCCCCACACACTTGCCATCTGCTGCCAGTCTGCCCCACACACTTGCCATTCTGCTGCCATCTTCCCCCAGACTTGCCAATCCTCCTCCAGATTCCCTGGTGTGTAGTGTACAACTATTGGATGCAGAAGTCCTAGCGGAAGTGCCGAACAGCATTGAAGGATATCAGCGTGCACTCACAGTCATGAATTGCCACTTTAGCAGTGCTGGGTTAATACAGTCCATTACTTCACAGTTGTTTTTTTGTTTTACACACTTCTGGATCAAGTTAGAAGGCATCTAGCAAATACTTTTTAACTCATACGAAATTTTGTTGTAAATTCTTTTCTAATGTAAAACACCCAAGTATGGTTTAATTTTATTTATTAACATATTACGCAGGACTGTGCTATTTGCACATAAAATATTGTATGGCTAAAACCAAATACCTTAAAGTGGCAGTAAAGTAAAAAAATAAATCTCAAATAAAAGGCCACATTAAATTAAAAAAAATGTTTTTTTTTTACATTTTATTCCTACCATTAAAACCCTTCACAAAATGTTACAAACAATAGCTTTTTATTTATTGGGGGGGGGGGTATTTTCGTTTTAGTTTTAGATTTGTAAGAGCTGACAGTTCAGCGCTGAACTGTCAGCTCTTACATAGCTGCAGCCGCAGTGAAACGGCCGCGTTATACTTCATTGCAGTATCCTAGACCCCATAGCAGTCACACAGGATAGTATAGGTTAGTGAAAGAGGCAATGTAGGGAGGGGCTGAGGAGTGGAGAGCTTTGTGGGTTAAAGATAGAATTTTATTCAGAGTTTAGTGAGAAAGCAACATAATTTACATGTCGACGTGTCTTCTGTCCCTCTTCTGACACTAAAGATGTCAGATCTGTTAAATGAATCCTCTCTAGTATTAGATTTTTCTGTAGTAAAAGGTTAATAAATCGGCAGTAAAAAGTGATGAAAAGAAAATTCAGAAAACATTTTACTCATCATAAAGTAACAAACGTAATTGTTTGCTTTAAATAACATAGAGAAGGTATCAATAATCTTCAAGTGCCAAGCTCAACCCTTACAGAAATTGGTCAGCCTTTATAGAATGCACTTCAATCTGATTGATAGATAAAGGAATGATAAGATAGAAATGGCAAAAATGATGGCGATTGCCTATTCAATCGTGTAAAGATCTCCTGTAATTGTTAGAAACTATATCCACTTCCTTCAACTGCAGCAGACGCACTGTGAAATAATAGAAAACTGTCTCCAGTTGGGTTTACTTTGGTTTTGAGCTATGGTAATCAGTTCTGGGCAGAGTTTAAAATACTCTGTATAGTTTTGTGTGTGTGTTTTTTTTTTAATTGTTGCTATTTCAGAAATAAATATAATATAATAAGTATAATGAGATTCAATTATGTTTAGAATGCAACTATGTTTTAACTGCTGCTTTTCTGCCTTTTTTATTTTGTGTTCACCTTTCTGACTGTGTTTCATATGTAAATAAACCAATGTGGCTCTTACCTCCAGTACTTGTCTGCCATTACTGTCTGGCTGTGGATTAATATGAAGTTTCCAAGGTCATCCTAACATTCCGAGCTCACACAGTACATTATTTTGGCCCATTTGCAGTCAGTGATGCGGATGAGCCTAGCTCTAACAAGCCTTACTGGCAGGCTGAAACAGTTACCATTTGTTCATCTTAGGACTTTAATGAAAATATTTTCTGTCTGGGTCCTCCACATATGTTTATTTTTATACTCTTTCTGCTGAACAGTATGAATAAAAAGTATGAATTAAATTACATAACAGTGGCCACTTTAGTGGCCTAAGAACAGCCTTCCTAGACTGTTACTTGCTAAAACCACCAGTTTTCATGTTAGAACCAACTAGTTTGATGTAGAGGCTGTGCAGGATTATACTGTGTGTCTAGTTTGAAACATTTCATGATTTTGCTCCTAGCAACATTCCTATGCAAGGGAAAGTCTGATTTCCTGATTTCAACTTCATCCTCTGATTTCAACTTCATCCTATGATTTCAACTTCATCCTCTGATTTCAACTTCATCCTATGATTTCAACTTCATCCTCTGATTTCAACTTCATCCTATGATTTCAACTTCATCCTCTGATTTCAACTTCATCCTATGATTTCAACTTCATCCTATGATTTCAACTTCATCCTCTGATTTCAACCTCATCCTCTGATTTCACGATTCTCTTGGACGCCGGAGGAGGGCGAATCCTGCCAATGTGCAGGGTTGTGAACATGCGTGTTTGGAATTCAACAGTGAGTGACAGTTGCTCTCTCAAGGCAAGCCCCCGGCATACCTTGTGCCCAATGTGGGTATTATGGTATGGTTGGCAATATCTATACAGATGGGTTCTATAAGAAGTGTACGGGTATCATAGTAGGAGAGCGTCTGGTCATTGAGGAACATTGTTTGTTTTTATTAGAATAATTTGTCATGCGTAGAAATGTTAACGTTCAAACAAGAAGCATGAAAGTGGCAGAAGCCACGTAAAACTGTTTTATGCTCTGCTATATCTTAACAAGACACATGATTTGATGCAAGTTGAAATGGTACATGGATAGCACGTCTGGTTTTTATTATTATTATTTTTTAACCTTGCTACGTATATATGTTAAAAAAAAATCCAAACATGGACGGGTTTTCAAATACGGTTCTTTGTCAAACATATATCTTAAGTGGATTGTGTGTCACTAAATAAAGATACTGACTACTTATACTCCTCTATGGCCAGCTTCCAAGACCTTCTCATCACTAATTGTATGAATGTGTCATCTGTATTTCATCAAGTTTTAGTGATAGTCCACAGATACAGCAGCTTTAAACCAAAGGCGACAAGTCTCTGCATTAAAAAAAGCACACAAAAAAAAACTTTCAGTGATTTACATAGAAAGGGCCTCTAAAGTCCAGAAGGAAAACAGATGCCTGGAATTCTTCATGATCTCTAGACTCTGCCTCCCAGATACATCTAGCAGGACTATTGCACATGAATTCGAAAAACATGTTCTGAGACTTACGAATTACCAGATTTCAGCTTAATTAAAACTGGCTCAATTTGGCCTCATTGTGAATCGGAGCTCTCTCCAAATATCAAAAATGAAAGACTTTGAAGCTTGTGCTCTACTGATATATGCATTACCCAATTCTTGCTCTTATTATTTCATTTTATATCATGCTATCACTGTTATACGGTTTATCCTAGGGACGTAGGTTAAGAAATGCATATGAAGAATATCTTGTTAGCCATAGAAACATATATATAGATAGGAAATAACACCACTGACTCCAACATGTTGTTTAAACAAACGTGACAGTGAAGGCTTCATCACATGCATTGGTATGTTTGCTCGGGCATTTTATTGACACAAATAACTTTTGCATGCTGCCCTGCAGAATTTATAATTCATATATGATCAGAGGAGAATCGGTTATTTAATAAACATAATTCCTATGTCTTCCTCATAATTTAATTAAATGGTTCCTTGTAGACACTTTTGTATTCAACATTTTGCAGAACAAACCATTTACGTAAAGGTAAGGTAAAGATTATGGAAAATCCACTCCACCTGAAATTCAGTGGGTAGCAGAGACAATGCTAAACACAAGTTTACACATACCAGACAAATAGGGTTGCCTAAAAAATTGGCATCAGGCCAATGTTAAGTCTATGGTGACAGTACCAAGGCCGGTATTTTTTTGAAGAAAAGGTGGCAACCCTACAGACAAACCAGAAGGCTGCATTTTCCCACAGGATCAATCATTTACAGTGCTACCACCACTGCAAAGGATTCTGGGCATGTATGTGCAAATCCAGTCAATAATGATTACCATTTACCTTTTGATCCATTTTAAACATGGACCCTTTGGAGCATATGCATACTGTACAATACAGCCTTTAAAAATAGCCCAGGACAGTGGTGCAAAAGCCAGACACATTCTGCAGGGGAACAGGTATAAGCTATGTGTCCAACAAAAGACTAGCTATACACCTGAGAAAAATTCCTGCAGATGTGTGCTTTATAACAATCCTGTGTAATGTACACGCACATTACAATTAAAGTCTGCCAAATGATAACTATGATTTTTGTATATTTGAAACACTTTTTACTGTTGCTTTTTTCTCCCAGGCTCCAGCAGTTTTCAAGCCAAACTTAATAGTAGAACTTATTTGGACCCTATGGGCCTAGTTAGATTTTGGAATATGATTCTTGTCACTACTCTCCCAACCCATTCCTTTCCATTTCCCTCCACTTTTCAAGTGGTCTTAGAGGGAATTGTTTGGATTTAGGAGGGAGTTAGATTGAACCTATAGAAACTGATATTTCTCTCTTTCTAAGGGCTCTTTAATACTCTTTCTTGGCATCTTGGCATGATCTTCATAGCAACACATTATTAACATACATATAGCATGCTCCTGCTGCTTTCTAAGCAACTAATGTAATATTTTTCATATGCACTAACTGATAAATATAAATGATGTGTGTCCTTGTTTGTTTAGCCTTATTATTGTGTGTTAGTGTTTAAGCTTATTGTTATTAATATAGTATATTAAATAGTATATTTAAACAAATTCTGTATAATACTTCTGGTAAAGGTGAATATATATATATATATATATATATATATATATATATACTATAATACCGACATACATAGTTTATAGTTAATATTTTGTTTTTCCCGAACAAAAACACATCTACCTCTTGTTTTCATGGTCTTATCAATGAATTTAAGTAACCTTACAGGTACGTCAAAGGACAACTGTCAGCAGAAAATTAGGTTGTGTTTAATTTAAATATTGCACCAAGTGTAGTAATTTTAAATAGAAATGTTTTAATGAAATATCTCTATCGGGGTAGACAATTAGAATTTAAAGTCAGATGAACGATGTCTGATCCAAGTTGGCTGCCGTCTGATAGTGCTATACAGCGCAAAGAAGGCACAATAAGGTGTGTATTCTTTCACCAAAGCATTTCTATTTAAAATGCCTACACTTGATACAATCATAAAATTAAACAGAACTTCATATTTTTGCCAACAGTCTTCCTTTAACTATTTGCCAACTATGGTATTCTATAGGGAGAATGGTGAACATGTCAATCCTATCTCTTTGCATTTTCCTTATGATTCTACAAGTATAATGTGCATCTATCCGCCTGTTGATCTGTGGACTCATTTTTGTCTGCAGGCTCCAGTAAATATTCACATCTTAGCACTTTGATAACATGTTTTCTAAATATCTTCTCCAGTCTATTTTACTTCTGTTCGGTCATGTCTGTTAGCGTATTTACGTTATAGAGATATGGATATCATTTTTGTTTGTCTTTTTACTGAATAGAAACAGAGCTCTTTAAATGCAAAATCAGGGTTTTGGAGTTCTGGGGGTGTTTGACAAATATGGAACATGTGTGGTCTGGAAACCATATGTGTAGCAAGCGTGACATTGTAGGCTATAATATATGTGAGGCGTGAAGATGATTAGCAGATGGCAAGATATTGGGAAGATCACCACATTGCCTGTGACTCTTTGAAATAATCTGAATTCTCATTTGGTACTAATTTTGGCATATTTTATAGCTGCATTTATACACATAGAGTAATATAACTGACCTCAACAACTGTCATATAATCTTTTCATGTTTGTAGGTTAATGTGAGTTATTAAATTATCAAAGGTTAAAGTAATATTTGTGATTTTAGTTATTTAGTCTGTTTTGTATAAGATTGTAATAGTAATTATAAGAGAGTGCTGTAGAAAGCATCCCATACAGTGTTTTACTTTTAAATATATTCACAGTTACAAGGAGGTACAGTGGTTGAGGACTGCATAGAGTGACACCCCCAGCGGGGGGTGACACATGTGCTGCCGGCATCCTCCTCGCAGCGCATAGGGAAATAAAAAATCATTGCCACCGGATATGACAATATGTCAAATCCAGTGGCTGTATTTCCCTCCTTTGTGTAGGAGGGAAGACTGCACGGAGGAGACGACTGGGACACGGAGCAGCCAGGAGGTGAGTGCTGGGGGAGGAGGGTGGCACATCAATGGGCAAATTGACTGTAACTGTGGCATATTAATGGCAAAATAATACTGGCATATTAATGGAAAATTGGCTGTGGCATATTAATGGCAAAATAATACTGGCATATTATTGGGCAGATTGGCTGTAGCACATTATTGGCAAAATAATACTGGCATATGAATGGCAAAATAATACTGGCATATTAATGGACAAATTGTCTGTGGCTAGTAGGACGGCATGAAACGTCCTACATTAAACCCCCAGAAAATGTCGCTGACGCTAAAAGTGAGTGTCGGCTACATTTTACAGTGAAAGCCTGCAGGACGGCATAGACCGTGCTGCATATTACAGCTCATCGCGGCTCCCCGCAATGAGCTGTACTGAGGATCCCGCTGCAGGGACTTGCAGAGGGATCCCCAGTGTCAGATGAGGCCCCAGTGTCAGATTAGCAGAATTGCAAGTAAAAATGTAAATTAGGAGAAAAAATGTTATGTGTTTGTCTGTTGTGTTTCATTTTTATGTCATCACCTTGTGGCTGGATATGCAAATTACACCTTTTATATTTAAAGTCGTTGATTTGCATATCAGACCTCAAAATGATGACACACCATGAACACTTATATAAAAATAATACTGGCACTTTTAAAATTGTAATTCCTTTAACACAATATATACATAAATGGTCAGCATTTATAGATGTTCAGCATTTCTATTATAACCAGTGATTGAGCCCTGTTTAAGGTGTACATTCACTATGATTAACCTAAAACACCAAAAATAAATTTCTAGTCCATAGAACCAATTAGAGTTCTTTTCTTTTTCATCCTCTCTGTCCTATTGCAGGTTTAAAGACAGAGTAATGCCATTTTCTACTTCCTGACTTAAATGGTTTTGAACTTTTTTTCATCACTTTGTACTTCTACAACCTGCATGATGGCTGGTTTCTAGAGACATGCTGACTATTTATATATTTGTTTGTTTAAATCCAATTTTATTGGAAATTCTTCAGTAGAAAATAATAATAATCTTGAATCAGGCAAAAGGCAAACAGAGCCAATAAAGGGATGGCTAATAGTAGGGGTGTGAGAAGAACAGATGTTGTGTGTTTCGACTTTTAGATCTAAAAGGCAGCTGTGCAAAAATAATATTTATTAAATAGATGCCATAGTTGATGTTGATTTATATTTAGAAGGTTGTAAATGAGGCAAAGGATAGGGATCTTGCTGTGTTATGAGTAATCATCAGCAATGTGCCACATGGACTATTCCTGGAAGAATAGTGTCAAATAATAAGATAGTCGCCAGTGCAATATACCTTTAAGACAGTTTGTTTTTATCTCTATTAGTGTTATTGTTACATATTTTTACGGTTTTAAAAAAGAACCTTGAAATTATTCAATAACAGTTGAGGCAGTTACAAGTAAAAACAAAATATGGATTTAATTTAATGTATTCAATTATCCTATTAATTGCTAGCCTTTAATATAAGTAACATGAACCTTGTTGGGAGTAGATGGGGTGATAGATGAGAAGCAAAGTGATTCATTGCACTTCACATGAAGGATGACAGGTACTTTAAACAATAGTTCTGTTATCCTTTCAGTAGGAATCTATGAATAATGCAAATCGCTAAATCTAAAAAAAAAAATTTAACTCTTCCACTAATTATAATAATATATTAGATGATAACCACACGATCATTTAGCATGCAGAACTCACTGTTATAAAGTCATGTTCTTTGTGTACTGCATTAATTAGGACAATTCAAATGCAGATCTCATGGAAAACGGAGAGGGGTTTAAACCATATAATATGTAAAGAGGGTATTACAGGTTGAATATAGAACTGAACTGGTTTATATGCCAAGCTGTAAAGGATACTATGAAAAGGTGATCGGCTGGAAGGTGCCACTCACATGTGGAGGTTCATATGTGGAGGCAGTGAGTGTAGTGCCACATGTGGATGCTGGTGGGAACAGGTCCATGGGTAGCAGACTAGGCCCAGGTAGTATAAAGAAAAGCCATCCCATTGTTTGGTCCATGCACAGGACCTTTATATAATGGATGGCTGCAAACTCAGGCTCTGAGTATGATTACTTACCTACACAACTTCAATGAGTATCCTCGCTTTAGGGGGCTTTCCATTTCATCATTCTCCATTCTCAAAACATAGCTTGAATACCTTATCTTTACACAGACCTGCCTTGCAAGGTATAAAGTGTGGCAGTCTTTATAACCACTGACTTCTTTCTAAGACATATGTTAACCCCTTAGTGACAAGACATTTTCACCTTGACTTTCCCTTGGTGACAATGGCTGTTTTGACATTTCTAGGGTGTTTGTGTTTAGCTGTAATTTTTTTCTTTCTCACATACAGTACCCACACAAATTATATGTTGTTTTTATCGTCATAAGAAGGGCTTTCATTAGATACCATTATGTTCATCATATCTTATAATTTACTACAAAAAAATCATAAAATATGATGAAAAATTTTTAAAAACCCACTTTTTCTAACTTTGACCTAAAATCTAATTTACACAAATAAAATCATTAAAAAAGACCAGATCTAAATAGTTTCTAGATGTTCTCCCGAGTTCAAAAATATGCATGTTTCCATATTTTTCGGTATTTTTTTGCGAGTTATGTGGCAAAAACCAAAAATAGTGTTTTTTGTTTTTTTCCTATATTGATCTTTTGACCCCAACCCGAACCCAAAATTTAACCCTAACACTAAATTTAACCCCAACTCTAATCCTTATTATATCCCTTAATATTTTTTAACTTTAATTTTAACCCTATCCCTTATGCTAAAAAATATTTAATTTTAACCCTATAGGTTAATATAGCTAAATAACCTGTTTTTAATTAATTAAATATGTATTTTAAATATTTTCCATTGCAATGCTACTTAACTACCACTAGGGGCAGTCAAGTAGCATATTCAGAGCGACGGAAGTGAAGTTACTTTCACTTCCGAAGCTCAGACCGGCAGAGGGCCTAGCCATATTGACGGAGCAGCATGCTCCGTCAATATGGCTCCCCACGATCGCTCCGTGGGGCGATCGTGGGGGTCCCAAAATAGAAATTTTGGTGCTGGCTATTGCCTCGATGTCGAGGCAATAGACCAGCACTGTTAAAGCGGTTTTCGCGATCGTTGATCGCGAAAACCGCTTCATTCACTGCAGGACGTGCGAGGCACGTCCTTTGTCGGTAAGGGAGTTTCTCCCAGGACGTGCCTGGCACGTCCTTTGTCGTCAAGGGGTTACACAGTCAGCTCCTGTGTGGAGTATTGTTATTCCAGCACAAGCCTAATACTCATTTTAATGATGGCAGATACAAAGCTGGTCCATCAGTTTATAGGGTCTAGTTAATAAACTTTAACTGCAGGGAATTGAGACAGGAATTTCCAACTTTAAGCCAATGTAGCTGAGTTGGAAAACATCTCTAATGCATCTGAATGGGAGAATTCTTCCAACTCGGTTTCTTTGGCCTTCATTTTAAAATTCCCTACAATTCTCTCTTTATTGAGTAGACCCATACATGTATTAAAGCTTGGTATACTATCTGCAATAAGATAGGGAACTGAGGACTAATAAAAGTATTTAGAAAATTGGGCAGACTAGATGGGCCGATTGGTTCGAATCTGCCGACACATTCTATGTTTCTATGTTTTAACTCACTTTATTTTAATAAAGGTCAAGGTTTATTAATCAAGTGATAGATTCACCATTTCTTTATATTACTTTGACCAAGAGTTTGAAACTCCTTTCTCAATTCCCTGTAATTCTTCTCTTTCATGAATTAAGCCCTTAGTGTTTTTCATAATAAAAATGTGAGCATTTATGTACAACTGGCATCTGACCTATTGTAACAAATACAAACCAAACAACATGGAAAAACTTAAATGAAGAAAGGCATGCTGGGAGATTGGGGTGAGTTTTGCTCAGTGCTGCCCTACACTAAATCCACACGTAGACAGACTTTGATTTGGCAGTGCTATGGAATGTAGCGTTCTTTTATTCATTATAAATATGTTGCCTGTGTTATAGAATGACAACTTCCAGAGAATTATAATTCTTGCAATTTTCCTGGTAATAATAACATTGAAGGGACAAATCTTTCTTTCTGTGAGGGATTGCATGGGACAACTAGAAAAGTTACAATTTCTGGGGAAATTGTGTGAAGTGTTCTTGCCTCCACCTGTAGTCTACAACTGGAGTGGGCGGAGTAACTGTTATCATTTACATAGCACATTTAATTGCAACGTTGTTGCACAGTTACATTAAACCATACATTTATAAAAACATTAGCAGGTGTTCAAAAGGCCCTGTCTATGACATCACTTGCTGCTGCAGCTTGACACAGGTCAGAGTATTTTGGCGGTTGCCATATTCAAACGGTCGTATTTTAAAAACTATCAATCCTACAGCGAAGAGCTTTATATTGTGAGAATCACAAGACCCAGACCTACATTTTGATGCATAGTATGTCTCTGAAGTATTAAAAATGAAGGCACAGCCGCAGTTTAGAAATTTCACTTCAAATTTGAGCTTTGCAGAGTGAAGTTTCAATGAATGTCAATGGACGGCGTTGGTTGCAAACAAATGGTCATATTGTGAAAACTATCAGGACTACGGCTTAGCCGTTTACATGTTTAGTGGCACCAGGGATAGCTGAACGTTTTGATATAAGATTTGTGTAGGTGGGCTTTAAAATGAGGGAGTGGTGGCAGTTTAGAAATCATGTCCTGATTTTTCAGCTTTTGGCAGCTCCCACTCTAGCTTTGCCATTCATTCCTATGGGACAAATTGCGCCACAAAAACGACGATATTCCGTGAACCATTCGGCGAAACGTTCCACAAAGTAATAGCAATCCGATCGGGAACAATCTGCACGTTTTGGTAAATTTTTGTCTATGTAGTGTAAAAACTGTGGGAGGAGTTAGGGTGGCAAATTTTGCTATAATAATAATAATATATATGTGAGATAACATTAAGTGGTCTTGCTATGCAAGAACACTTAATGATGGTACATTGGCAAATAGATAGAGCACACACAGTCTTAGGGCACAGAAAACTGGCAGACATTGAAATCCCAGTCTCCTGCTTCAGACTTTGTGTCATTTTTGTTTTATTAACATCTCTGTCTTTGAGTCCATTATTAAACAGTAATGTAGCCGATGGGAATTGTTCCAATGAGAGATTACTTTTTTTTTGTACTTAGTAGCATGTGCCAGGGGTTTATACTCGAGGAACAACAGTATGAGCAAAACTGACACACATACCTCCAAGAGATTTAAAATTGAACCATTCTGATACAGCATTCCCATGTACACAATACTGGGCAATAAAGCAAATCATTTTGACAATATCATGCATCCAAGAGCTATATTGCTCTGGGAATCCACAATTCTCTTAAGGACATCTGCTGCTTCATCATTTGCTGCGTGGCTGTCGGCTTCTTAGAAGCCTTTTACACTTGATAATGGAATTGTGTTTCGTGGGATTTGTGAACTCACTGTTTTATAATATATCACACAATATAACTGATAGCAGCGCTATCGGTGTACGATATCTTTATAGCGGCAATTCCACCAGTGGGGTCCGAATTTATCATTTAAAGTAAATTTTAAAAAACGTATCTGCGTGATCATTTTTCCCTCTGCACTTCCTATTGCCTTCAAAACGAATGTAAGAGTGATGCTGCTACTACAGCCCTGGTGAAATAATACAGAAAATAGACTTGGTGAAGGTGCCGATTTTAACATTCCTTCAAAGGTCATCTAAACGAGTCACTAAAAGTCAGTCACTTTCTGGAAACACATAGAGGATTAGGTATAAAGATGGTGGACACGACGTTAGCACCAAATAGTGGCTTAATCGGCGTGTGAAAAGCAGACTCCCAACAGATTTCAGGAGTCTGAGCCACTTCCGCCACTAAGATACTTCCGGGTTGTGATGGCGGTCAGTGTGCCGTTGCAGCCAATGTAAAAACAAAAATCAGGCATAAAAAGCACCTGATTATTATCCAAGAACCTCCACCTAACACTGTTTGATGGAGGTCTCACTCTCACACTGAAAAATGTCGGGATTTATAAAAAAAAAAGGCGCAATCGCCATTATACATAACAAACAGAGACTATGTGTTATATATTCTATTGTACTCTACCCTCTTCCCTTTGTTCTGTTTTCTCATATTTCCTGCATCTCGCTTGATTGATGACGACTTGTAAATAATTATATACTTTATGTGGTGCCTTATATTAGCCTCTGGCATGGACATTTCTCAGGGTGTTGGAAAGGAAACAGCTTTATAAATGTTGATTGAGGATAGAAAGGATAGAAGAGGGGTTCTATTGAAATCTCTGCCCATTTATCACCAGTGCCTTAAAGCACTTTAGTGATGTCTTAAAAAAGACTTTTAGTTTACTAAAAAGTTCCTAGTTTAGCTCTGCAATTGGCTACGGCCTTTGGATTTCACGGTGATCCACCAGTTGACATCTCGTCATGATGGTGCCAAATGCTTAAAGCCACTGATGAAACTTCGTATTAAGGAAAAGATTGATTAGACCTCATCGCCATTAATCAGTGAACTACTGTAACTATAGAAGGGTGGAGACAGATTTTAAAGTACTGTGACATGCTTCTTACAGTTGGGTAAAAGGGACGATTGTTGCATTGAAATAGAAAGTTAGGTAGATATCTAGCAAGATGTGACATAAAGGCGTAGATTGACATATACTTATACTTGTTTATGCCTGTTATAGAACAGTAGCACCACACGCACTTTCATCAGAAAAGATACATTTTATACACTATATAAGCCTGATCAACCTGGTGAAAAAAGATCTTTTCTCTTGTGGGTGCAAAGTATATGGAAAAACATTGTTTTATTAATGTATTCCAAATATTAAAACTCTTACAAGATAACATGTATTTGGCAATAATCCATGCCATAGCAATATGTGTAATATAACCAAGCTATACCTGGATGCTAGTTACCCAAGTTTCATATATGTCCATGTGTCACAGCTTCCATCTTGAGTGAGCTGCCAACATACTACTTTATATTAGTTTGTTTTTGTCTCTGTTATGTGACCCAACGTCCAATATTTGCTTGTGTGGTGTTTTTCAGATGGATACCTCCTGATGTTGCTACAATAATTAAGGTTACCGTTCATCTTTAAAACTTGTTTGGTCAATTTATTAGTCCATCAGCTTATACCTAGGATAGCTATATACCTATCCCATGCATATCCCATGCATATCCACATTCAATGTCATTTGCCATTTGGTTTATCCATCCAGCAACATCAAACCTGTGGCAAATCTTTCTGTAATCAGCAAAGATACACACCTTACCATCAAGACCTTCTGCAATATCTTTAATAAAAATATTATAAAGAATAGGACCAAGTACAGATTCCAGATGTATCCCGCTGTTAACAAGAATACAGTTTATTACCTGGGACAGTGTCAAAAAGCCTTAGTGAAATCTAGATAAGCAATGTCTGCTGATCAAGAGGTTTAGTTTGGCATGATCTCACTGAACAAAACCCATGTTGTTTCTGTTCCTCCAATCAATATATGTATATTTTATTATATAAAAAAATAATAATAATAATATTTGCTGACACCCACTTGGTTGGTCCAGTATAAAGAGAACACTGGAGAGTGGAAATCAGGACTATAGGACAGGGGGAATGTAATGTGCAAACTTGGAATGTTTTCATGTACATTAGCTGTAAAAGAAATGGTATTATTAAAAAAAAAAAACACACAGTAAGATAACTGATCCTTAAAAGAAAGGATTCCAATAGAAAAGGGTGTCCAGTAAAATATAATGGAAATGTGTTCCGCCATTCTTTTACTGGAGACCATTTGCTATTGGAGCTGTTTCCTTTAAGGATCCGTTATCCTACTGTAGATTGTTTTCTGTATGTCGGTATAAGATGCTGAAGGATGCAGAAACACCCGTTCATCACATGATATATAATAAGCCAGCTGATGGAAGTAGCGGGTCTCTTCTTCTTTTTTCATGGTAATATTGACCTGGTTTTTACCCTTTTCCACCAATCACTTTTTTTTTCTGTCTACCTTTTGGTTACTAAGCTTGTTCACTTCCTTAGCAGACCGCAGATCTACTCCTCAGCCAAATGTCCAGTTACTGCAAAGACATAATCCCACAGAAGCATCTCAGTAACCACCTCAATCAATATAAACCAGAATAACCTTGCTGAGAAAAGAAAGACATTAACAGAGAAAAATAATAAGTCAAATATTGTCAGAGAAATGTGTCCAGAGAAATGATTCCTCACTCGCAGATACCCAGTTGCATAAGCTTGGAATAAAAGCTGTCAAAATAAATCCTATGTGAAAGAAATGGAATTTAGAAGCACTTGGAAATACAGTACTCAGGAAATCAGTTTATTTTCTGACACAACGTAGGACCTTGATAGAACTGCAAAGCAAACGTTGCTGCAAGTGCTTTCTGTCAGAGAAGTAAGGCCAGCTTAAAGGGACTTCATCTCTTAAACTATACATATATTGTGAAGGCAATAACAATCATTTTTTTCTCTTAATGTATGCTTTCGCTTGCAATTCTTGTTATGTTATTGTATATGCAGTATATACAATCTTTATTTACGAGTCCCTTTACATGCAGGAGAAATTTCAACAATGTCCTGTTTTGCTTGAGGACCAGGTCTATGAGGCGTATCTTTACATTACGTTACCATGTATTTATAGAGTGCCAAAAATTTATGAAGCGCTTTTACAGAACATAAAAAGTGAGTTACAAACAAAATTAGACAAACATATTCAGACTAAAACATGAGGTAGAAAGCACTACTCACACGCTTACAATCTAGAGGGGATGTAGAACATGAGAAACATAAAGTGAGTGAAGAGGCAGGATGAGAGGTGGGTGAGGGAAAATTAAAAAAATGTACATTGTAACAATAGAAGGTATTGGGGAACTGAGATAGCTGAGTGAACTTCTATCAGGGTATGAAAGAGAAGTATGGGTATTTCCTATGAAGCATTGACAAGAAGGAAATTGAAATGTTTTGTTACTTCTTTTATCGACGTTTCTGCTCATGTACTTCTGGAAGCGCAAGACATATGTCTGACAGGATCTACTCTTTATAAAAATCTACTGACTGCTGTAGATACTAATTATGTTATTCTTTTTTTTTATATTTTTACAATGGAATCCAGTGTGCCATTCCACATCACTACTTAATTCGTTTTCAGGGTAATTCTTTTTAGCCAAAGGAAATGTACCTTTAGCTATATGTAGCACAGATGTTGATGAATGTTTTTTCATACTTGTGACAGTTGCAAATGTAAAACAATGAATGCAAAGGTTGTCTGCATTCTGAATGTAATCTCCAAACATTTAAACACAAACAGTGTATTCATAATTACAGTAAAATGAAAGCATGTAAGTATATTAATGCTACATTGACTGGACTTAAGTTGAATAGTCTAATTAATACAAGACATGCCAGTTTCCCTTTAAAGGCATTGTGCATTGTTTAGCTGTCTGTTTTTACCATCATTGAGACATTTTGTCCCTAAAGGCGTTGGAGGAATGTAAAGATTTGTTATAAGTAGGACAATAGGCTTGAAGATCAAACGGTTGACTTAATTGAGTATCTGTCTTTCTAGTGCACAATATTGGAAGCTGGACTCTGGAAGATAGCGTATCAATGAATGGGTTTTGCGTTGGCTTCTCACTCAAATGATGTATATTGTGTTTATCAGGGTCATAACAATATGTTTTACAGTGGGACAAAAAAAAAATGAAAAAGTGACTGTGATGGCGCTACTCGATTAATAAAAAATAAAGCATAAAAAACTGAAAAGCTGCTCACAGTAAAAGAAGAACAACCCATAATCTTCCTTTAAACAAAAAAAAAATAGATATAGATCACACTGGAGTGCTAAAACATATTAAACCCTATATATAGTATGATAGAAAGAGTAGTGTTATAGTAAATAACAGTCTTGTTGATTCCTTGAAATGGAGACTTTTCATTGTAATATATATGATATGACATTTCTAGTTATGTGGTAGTTTGTTGTTAAATGCACCACCTGTCTTTTTACTTGCTGGATATGTTTCTATGTTATTTACAAATAAAAATAACCCTAATAATAGCTTGTTGTAAGCAATATAGTGCAGCAACCGTGACACCTTTTAAGACAGCCTTTCTTCATCAGAAATCTGAAATGTGAAATTAATATGCTCTGAATTCAAAGGTGATGGTTTTGGCTTTGATAATTTGCAACTGTACAACATGTGTAAGCCGTAAAAAGCTTCTTTTGGATATATATATAATCAATCATCTGACAGCTAAGGCCTCTGTTTATTATTAGAGAGCATTTCTCTGGGTGATCGTTCTGTGTACAGAATTTGCCAAATTGAAACATACAAACAGGGAGGGTTTTAGATGTGGGATCTTTTGGCCTATCCCTAATAGCTCATGTGTTTGGGTACTGGTGCCAGTGGAAGTTACTGCTAGTAATAATTAAAATTAAGTTTTAAAGGGAGGAGGGCCATGCCAATATTTATGCTTAAAATTCATGACTTGGATTCCCTCCATTTTTATCTGACCATCATGTGGCCGATTCAAGCCCAATTCACACATGACCAGCTAGTTAATGCAGGGCTCGACAAACCCCAGGAATTTAGACCTGGCGCCTGGGTGCTGTCAGCCTCATGGTCCCCTTGCCGCTGCCATCCGATTTTTTTATTTTTCTGCAGCGTGAGGGGGTAAAGTCTGTGCGGACAGCACAGACTGCAAGCTCCGCCCCCCTCGCGCAACGCATGTCTGAGTGCCGGTTGTCGTCACGTGACATCCTGGCACTCAGCAGGAAGATCGGCTGCAGAACGAATGTCCCCCTTCCCTGCAATGAGGTAAAGCAGCAGGGAGGGGGACACGTTAAGAAAAAACCCCAAGAAAAGACTGTGTGAGGTGGATGTGTGTTTGTTTATATTGTAAAGTAGGTGTGTGTGAGGTGTTTGTATATATGTGTATATGTAAAGTAGGTGTGTGAGAGCTGTTTGTATATATGGATATATGTAAAGTAGGTGTGTGAGAGGTGTTTGTATATATGTGTATATGTAAAGTAGGTGTGTGTGAGGTGTTTGTATATATGTGTATATGTAAAGTAGGTGTGTGTGAGGTGTTTGTATATATGTGTATATGTAAAGTAGGTGTGTGTGAGGTGTTTGTATATATGTGTATATGTAAAGTAGGCGTGTGTGAGGTGTTTGTATATATGTGTATATGTAAAGTAGGTGTGTGTGAGGTGTTTGTATATATGTGTATATGTAAAGTAGGTGTGTGTGAGGTGTTTGTATATATGGTTATATGTAAAGTAGGTGTGTGTGAGGTGTTTGTATATATGTGTATATGTAAAGTAGGTGTGTGTGAGGTGTTTGTATATATGGTTATATGTAAAGTAGGTGTGTGTGACAGGTGTTTGTATATATGGGTATATGTAAAGTAGGTGTGTGTGTGAGGTGTTTGTATATATGTAAAGTAGGTGTGTGTGTGAGGTGTTTGTATATATGTAAAGTAGGTGTGTGTGTGAGGTGTTTGTATATATGTAAAGTAGGTGTGTGTGTGAGGTGTTTGTATATATGTAAAGTAGGTGTGTGCATGTGCGGTGTTTGTATATGTGTGAAGTAGGTGTGTATGTTTGCGTGATTGTCTGGCTCCTTAATTTTTTTGCTGGCTCCTAAAATCAAATTAAATTTGTCAAGCCCTGAGTTAATGACATAACTTACCACCGTTTACCAACTTTTGCCTGGTATTATACTAATCCAACTCTGTCAATCCCCATTTTATTTATGCCGCCTGAAGAAAATGTGTCACATATTTTTCTTTCTTTTCTTTTAGATGAGGGCTTGTCTCCCCCATTTTTTTGTTCCAGCATGTTAAGCATGTTATTTTGCCTTATATTATGATTTATTTGCCAATGTGCAACAGATATTAATAGAACAAAAATATTTCATTGCCTATAACATAACATTGTAAATATTTTCAGTCAAAACTATCCACATTTTTGAAGTTAAAGTCTAGTACATTTTAGTATTCATCCTAATTACATTGAAATTCAAGGGAGATTATCAGCAAAGCATTAAGTTATGTTTAATTAAAAGATTGCATCAAAAGTAGGCATTTAAAAAGAAATGCTTTAATGAAAGAATGTAAATAAAGCGCGTTATTGAACCCTCTTTGCTTGTATAGCTCTATCAGGGGGCAGACATCTTGGGTCAGATCTTCCTTCTTCTGATGCATCTGACCCAATATTCTAAACATCATGCCCACTCCCTATGTAGAGCAAAGAGGCCTTAATAAGCTGCTTTATTTACATGCTTTCATTAACACATTTCAATTTAAAATGCCTTTATTTGATGCGATCTTTCAGTTAAATGTTTGCTGACAGCTGTCCTTTAAACAAACTATTACATAAAATGTCCTAAGATTTGAAATGAGTGTGTATGCATTATATTATAACTATATGACAATCTATTTATTCAGTACCACATTTGCTTACTTGCAGGTGTAAAGGAGCTTCACATTATGGCCTAACCAAGGAACGGAAGAGGCGCTCTCAGGATGGGTCCCCAGACTGCAGCTCTTCACTGGATTTAACAGTAGCAGCAGTCCCCCCTGAGCTGTCAGCAACTGTAGCCTTAGCAAATGATGAAACGGGTCAAGACAACCCTGCCTTTAGTTCCCCTACAAGAGACAGCCATTTGGGAAGTGGACCAGAAGAACCGTGCCGAATTAACAGAAACAGAAGTAAGGCTAAAATCAAAAACACTTCCAATATATTCAGTAATGTTCTATTGGAAACAAGAAAAGTTTAAAGCAAAATTAAAGGCACAATGCTTTTTTCTCAGCCACCTGACTGACTATAAACTCCTCTTGAATAGTGGTTTAGGGTGCAAAGAGCAAAAGATAATGACACTTAAGTAAAACTAATGCTTTAAACAGGGCCGTCTTTAATAGTGATTGGACCCTGGGCAAGCATTTGTAATATTGTGCCAGTCAGAGCCCAGGAATATTGTGCCAGTCAGATACCAGGAATATTGTGCCAGTCAGATGCCTGTAATATTGTGCCAGTCAGATGCCTGTAATATTATGCCAGTCAGATGCCTGTAATATTGTGCCAGTCAGATGCCTGTAATATTGTACCATTCAGAGCCCAGTAATATTGTGCCAGTCAGATGCCTGTAATAGTGCCATTCAGAGCCCAGTAATATTGTGCCAGTCAGAGCCCAGGAATATTGTGCCAGTCAGATACCAGGAATATTGTGCCAGTCAGAGCCCAGGAATATTGTGCCAGTCAGATGCCTGTAATATTGTGCCAGTCAGATGCCTGTAATATTATGCCAGTCAGATGCCTGTAATATTGTGCCAGTCAGATGCCTGTAATAGAGCCATTCAGAGCCCAGTAATATTGTGCCAGTCAGAGCCCAGGAATATTGTGCCAGTCAGATACCAGGAATATTGTGCCAGTCAGAGCCCAGGAATATTGTGCCAGTCAGATGCCTGTAATATTATGCCAGTCAGATGCCTGTAATATTGTGCCAGTCAGATGCCTGTAATATTATACCAGTCAGATGCCTGTAATAGTGTGCCAGTCAGATGCCTGTAATATTATGCCAGTCAGAGCCCAGGAATATTGTGCCAGTCAGATGTCTGTAATATTGTGCCAGTCAGATGCCTGTAATATTATGCCAGTCAGATGCCTGTAATATTGTCCCAGTCAGAGACCAGTAATATTGTGCCATTCAGATACCAGTAATACCGTATTTGCTCGATTATAAGACAAGGTTTTTTTCAGAGCAAATGCTCTGAAAAATCCCCCTCGTCTTATAATCGAGGTATCTTATAATCTGACCTCAAATTGAGGTCAGATTATAAGACATGGATCCAGGTCCCCAGCAGAGCTGCAGGGGACCTGGATCCCCCTCTCTAGCAGCAGGGGAAGTCTGCGCAACGAGCGCAGACTCCCCTGCTTCCGCCCGGCACGACCGCCGGGGCTTCTGTGAAGAAGCCGGATACTTCCGCTTTCGTCACAGAAGTCCCGGCGAGCGTTCCGGGCGGCAGCAGGGGAGGACTGCGCTCATCGCGCAGACTTCCTCTGCTGCCCCACTAGCCACCAGGGAGAATCGGGCAGCTGGGGGATGTCTGCACGATACGTGCAGATATCCTCCATGCTGCCCGACACGGCAGACTATTATGACGGACAGCTGTCCGTCATAATAGACTGCCGTGTCGGGCAGCATGGAGGATGTCTGCAAGTATCGTGCAGACATCCCCCGGCTGCCCCCACTAGCCACCAGGGATCAAGGTAAGGGGAAGGGAGGGAGGGGGGGCAGAGAGACAGGGGGAGGGAGGGAGGGGGACAGAGAGACAGGGGGAGGGAGGGAGGGGGACAGAGAGACAGGGGGGACAGAGAGACAGGGGGGAGGTAGGGGTGCAGAGACAGAGTCAAGGGGAGGGAGGGGGTTAAGAGACAGAGACAAGGGGAGGGAAGGGGTTAAGAGACAGACAAGGGGAGGGAAGGGGTTAAGAGACAGACAAGGGGAGGGAAGGGGTTAAGAGACAGAGACAAGGGGAGTGAGGGGCAGTGCTGTATTTACCACGAGGCATCCTAGGCGGATGCCTATGGCGGCAAATTTTGGGGGGCGGCAGCGCCCCCCAGCACTGGAAAAAAAAAAATTAAAAAAATCCGGCCCTTTAAAAAAACAAAAAAAACCCCACCGCGCTTGCAGGCAGAGACAGAGTTGAGAGGGGATCGGAAGATCCCTCCTCACCATCGCTCTGCCTGCCAGGCTGCACGGGGAGCCGAACAGGCAGCACAGAGAAACCTCCGTGCTGACTGTTCGGCTCCCCGTGCAGTGTGCCGACACGGAAGTGCCGACAGTCACGTGACGGGCGCGCTGACGTCATACGCGCGCCCGGTCACGTGACCTGTCGGCACAATCGCCGGGAAGCCGAACAGGCAGCATGGAAGGACCATGCTGCCTGCCTGCCTGCCAGGGAAAGGTAAGTGCTGATGGGAGACTGTGTGTGTGTGACTGAGTGTGATGGGAGTCAGAGTGTGTGTGTGTGTGTGACTGAGTGTGATGGGAGTCAGAGTGTGTGTGATGGGAGACTGTGTGTGTGTGTGTGTCTGTGTGTGTGTGTGTGTGTGTGTGTGTGACTGAGTGTGATGGGAGTCAGAGTGTGTGTGTGTGTGACTGAGTGTGATGGGAGTCAGAGTGTGTGTGATGGGAGACTGTGTGTGTGTGTGTCTGTGTGTGTGTGTGTGTGTGTGTGTGTGTGACTGAGTGTGATGGGAGTCAGAGTGTGTGTGTGTGTGTGTGTGTGTGTGTGTGTGTGTGTGTGTGTGTGTGACTGAGTGTGATGGGAGTCAGAGTGTGTGTGTGTGTGTGACTGAGTGTGATGGGAGTCAGAGTGTGTGTGTGTGTGTGTGACTGAGTGTGATGGGAGTCAGAGTGTGTGTGATGGGAGACAGTGTGTGTGACTGAGTGTGATGGAAGTCAGAGTGTGTGTGATGGGAGACATTGTGTGTGACTGAGTGTGATGGAAGTCAGAGTGTGTGTGATGGGAGACATTGTGTGTGACTGAGTGTGATGGGAGTCAGAGTGTGTGTGATGGGAGACAGTGTGTGTGACTGAGTGTGATGGGAGTCAGAGTGTGTGTGATAGGAGACAGTGTGTGCGTGATGGGAGTAGGAGTGTGTGACTGAGTGTGATGGGAGTAGGAGTGTGTGACTGAGTGTGATGGGAGTAGGAGTGTGTGACTGAGTGTGATAGGAGTAGGAGTGTGTGACTGAGTGTGATGGGAGTGTGAGCTTGATGTGAGTCTGAATGATGGGGCATGTCTTAGGTGTGTAACGTGGGTGTGCAGCTTGGGTAGGGGGGTGCCCGAATTTTGTCTGCCTAGGGCAGCACAAAATCAAGATACACCACTGGTGAGGGGGTTAAGAAACAGGCAAGGGGAGGGGGGAGAGAGAGAAAAATGGGGGCAAGGGAAAGAGAAAGGCAGCATTGGCACATAAAAAGAAATAAAAACTAGAAATACATTTTTTGATATCATAATTTTTTATTAAAAAAGCAATTTACATGTGAATATATACAAGTTTAACTTTTTTCCTATAGGGTAGTCTTATATTCAGGCTTTTAGTTTTTTTCCTAAAGGAATATCCAAAGTTTGGGGGGTCGTCTTATAATCAGGGTCGTCTTATAATCGAGCAAATACGGTATTGTCCCATTCAGATGCCTGTAATATTGTGCCAGTCAGAGCCCAGTAATAGTGTGCCAGTCAGATGCCTGTAATACTGTGCCAGTCAGCCCCCTTACTTTATTTCAGGGAGGGGATAATATCCTTCCCCTCTCCCATCCCAATTCCTTCTTGACTCCAGGTTGTGTGAACTACACTTAAGTATACAGTCATCGGGTGGCTGGATTCACTTCTTTAGACATGTAGTTCACAGAGTTGGAGTGTATTAGACAGACAGTGATGGTTAGCTATGGCACTCCAGCTGTGTAGATTACATTACCCATAATTTTCAGGAGTTGGGGCAAATTTTCAGGAGTTGTCCATAAAATAAAATGTTGCAGATTGCAAATGGGGCACAGAAAACTTTCCCCTTCTTCACCCAGGCCAGTGGTAGCAAGGGATCAGTGCTGAACTCTGTCTCCATAAGGAATGTGTTTGGAATCCATCCCGACTTCCTTCTTCTGTTACCAAGTTCAGTCATGACAGATGAAGCAGTTTCTGTGTAGAACACTACACAGATCTCTGAGGGCTACATTATTAAAACATATTTTTTATTTACAAGTATGCGTGTTACTGCACGACAAGTCTGTTATTCTGTTCTATTATTTTAGAGAATTAGTGAATTTCTTTTCATCTCAAGAACGTCATCTTTTTTCTTAAGGCGCTTCTATTTAAAGACTTGTAGAACAGTAGCTTTTCTTCAGGATCTGAAATTTCAGTATGTGTCACATTTGTTTAATACATTTTTATACGGCTGTTTACCAGCAGAAACATACCACAATTAGCTGTAATCTCCAAAACATGTGAACATTGCTTAGCCATTGGCGTGTCACAGCCTTTTGGGGTTTTTAAAAACTTGTATAGGAAGCCTTAAAAACAGCAATTGTTGTCTTCACTGTCCAGGTGATTAACATAGTTGATGGGTGAAAAAAAGGTTTATAGAGAGGAGGCAAGTGACCTTAGTTACTTCTTCGTCTTACTTTCCGTATCACTCAATAGTTACAGTTTGATTGGCTGGACAAAATGACTGACAATGATTCGGTCAGCGAAATTCAATTATTTGGTTGACATTCATTTTTTGTGAATAGAATTTATTGCTTTGTACAAATGAAATATTCTCATTGCAAAAGTGATAAAAAGTTCTGATTCTTTATGTAATATTTCTGTTGTGCATAAATCATATTTTGGAAGTAACAATTCATGATACACATTAGCATTCTGTATAGAAATGTGTTATGTATAATCTCTATGTGGAACCAAATTAGTAACAACAATACAGATACTTGTTAAAGCCATGCTTTAACTCTCCTAGGTCTAGAGCCCTCATAAAATGTTATAGATTCTTTGAAAAAGCACAACACAACTATACTGTATGCATGTTATAGCATCTTATAGCAAAAGGTGATGGTGAAAATCAGCTTCAAAAATGATTGTATATTAATTAAAGATATTTAACATGATTTTACATTGTCTGCTAATAGCTGATTTGTCTTGTCAATCAGGGAAGCATAATAATAATATTATTATATTCTGGAATAATAATTCCATTTGTTTGTGTCTCCCAGATCGAAATTTTGAACGTTCCACCGTCAGGAGCTTGTCATTTAAAAAACTGAACAGAGCCTTCAGCGTTCTCCGAAGAACAAAGAGTGGAAATGCCGTGGTACATTCTGCTGATAGAGAACGGGGGAGCCTGCAAAATGCAAATGTCACAGAAGACTGCCTTGGTTTGTTCTTTGTTGTGTATTTCATGATATGTGTAGCTCCGACCTAAACCCTTGTCTGTGGAAGTTCAGTCGCACATTCCAAAATATTGTTGTCCCCTCAGTTAACATATTTTGTAACATCATTAGAGCACAAACGTTCCCAGCAGAATGGCCGTCAAATTCCACCAACTAACGGCAAAGCCTTTACTTACACAACCGTGCAAGGATTATTACTGGCTGAAATGGAAGGATGAGCTAGTGTAGAACACTATAAAACCTTATAAGGATAAAGGATATGGCTGGAAAATAAACCTAATTCATTGCTGACTTATATCAACATGTGGAGTATATCTGTAGTCTTAAGGATTTCTAATCATTTTAAATGAATCATCTTACATGAATTTATATAATGTAGAAGGCCTTATATCTCGCATGGATCTTATTGGGTATCGGTATGTAATATGTGCCAGAAATATTTTTCTCATGATGAAGACTGGTTATGTAAACATGTAATAATTAAACTGGCCAGGACACATCCATGGGCGGGATTTAACTTGGAAGTGCTAAGATAGGGTTTAAAGGGGACTGCATGTAAAAGGGCAGAGTGGGAGGAGCTAAAAAGCATGCTATCACTTCAGTGAGGATAACAATACCCAGAAGTTAGCTGTCATTTAAAGATGGCTGAAACCATAAATACCGTTTTAGTAAGCACAAGGCCTGCTTGATTAAAACTGCCTTTTCAATGGTGCTCCTAATGTGCACAGTTTAAAAGATATGTGAATGTCTTTATCTAAGTAAGATGTCCAAGCTCCATTTATATTAGCAAAACTATTCAATGTGCCTTATGAGTTCACCAAAGTTGTTTATTTATTGATGAGATCCCATGATGATTTTTTCGCTTTTCCCCCAGTGCTCCCCAGATTACATCACCTTATTCCGGACGGAGAAATTACCTGTATTCGAATCAGCCGTGCAGAGCCCAGTGAAAACCTAGGCATAAGGATTGTGGGGGGAAACGAAACTCCTTTGATCCACATTATCATACAGCATATTTATCAAGAAGGAGTAATTGCTCGGGATGGGAGACTTCTACCAGGAGATATGATACTAAAGGTAACCTATTCTTAATAATGTGCAGACAGTTATAAGATTGCAAAAAATGTCATTTCGATCTATCGTTCATGAAGTGACATCTGTTTTGCTAGACACATGTCATCTTTCTCATCAAACAAACTACAGAAAGAGGCGCTCATGTCAGCTGAATTGGAGAATGTTTCCAGCTCAGCTACTTTGTCCTTAAGTTTGAAACACCCTTGTCAGTTCCAAGCAACTCTCTCTTTCATGACTAAAACCCGTATTTTATGTGTTGGATTGCAATTTACTATCAGAATGTATAGATCATTGTTCAGATTTTTATTTTATTTTCTACTGTGCACAAGATACAAGCTTTCCCAGATAAGCATTTCACACAATATATAGATATCGAATCATCCTCTTCACAGTACATTGAGACAATATAGACACACTTCCTCTTCCAGGTTGATTGGTACTCCTTAATTATCGGTCTGGTGGTGGTAATGGGCATGTCAATTGCTATATCGCCCTTCCCATTTTGTTGAAGCCCAAGAACCTTTTGGTGTGCATCACAGCTACATTTTTTGTTCTTACCCATTGTGATAACTGAATAAGGGAGTTTGGCCTATGTGTTGCCTAATATTTATAATCCTGTGAAGCAGGAAGTCTTGGTTGAACAATTTCCTGTTCCTAATCACCCAGGTTTACTAAATGGGAATATACTTCAAATATCTTTTTCTCATATGAATTCATAGGGGGGCAATAATTGTGCCACATATATTTTTACGTTTCTTTTTTATAAACCCGTGAGAGTAGAGTATTTTTGTGTATTTTTTAAAGAAAAGACCAAAAGGTAAAACAATAATAATAATTTGCTCATATTTACCAAGGGTGCCAATATTACTGGAGTGCACCTAAATTCTTTCTCCTCCTGAGTTTTAGTTAATTTCTCTTGCTACAAATATTGATTAGAATTTACAAAGGATTAGGAATGTTGGCCTTTGGAAGCCGTTAGTCAATTCACCATGACCATGTTGTTTTATTTCACTTTCTATTTATATATGGTCCAAATTACATTAAAATGTTGATTAAAATAGTGAAAATGGCAGCTAATATACAGGGACACATTTATTTTTCAGACACTTCCTGGCTCAATTGCAGAGTGTGTGGCTTTTAACCAATAGTTTATCTCACATAATTGCTAACAACATCCATCGTCTTGCATGACATAGCTGTGGGACAAGATGGCTGCAACACACACACCACTGAACAGATGAAACCCTTCTCATTAACTATTAATAACATTCCCAATTTTTGGTTTGGTTTTAGTGGTTAGGGAAATCTTTTCATCCTTTGTCTCTAGCTCGTGTTGAATAGTATATTAAACAACCCAGTTTTGGAATTGTGTTCACATCTGGGCATATGAATGATGGGAAGATCAGAAGACCAACTGTCTTGCGTGATGTATGTGTGTGCTCTAGATTGATACAGACTTGGAATAAATATAAAACACAGCTGTAGTTATCCTTCAGGCACTACTTACTAATAGAGCTCTCTGATCATTTGTTAAGTCCCATGCCTTAAAGAAATAACACAAAGTTACAATGAGTCTAATAATACATATATTGTTTTTAATTTATTAGTGCTGCAGAAGTAAATGATTATGTTACATCTCTAGATTGTAAGCTTGCGAGCAGGGTTCTCCACCTCATGTACCAGTCTGTTCTAGTTTGTCTAACTTAGTATGTAGTTCCCTTCTATGCTCTGTACCTAGCGCTACGTAAATTGTTGGCGCTATATAAATAAATGTTAGTGTAATGTGATGTAATTGTATTAACTAATAATGGTTCATGTGACTTTTTCATGACTTTATTATTGAATATTTTATTCAACCGGCAGTTTTCTGTTGCAGTCTTTACATTTGCTGGTGTCTGAACACAGTTTTGTGCTCTGAATGTACTCAGGGCATTAAATGCAAGGGGAAAATGTTTCAATAAACAACATTTACAATGTAAAATAACTTGCAAGTGAAACATTTTGTTCATATGACAATCTCATCCTGCTGATGGGGATGGCATCAGTAAAGCACAATATAGACAGAACAAAGAGTCTTTAATGGAATGTTTGTAATATGTACTTGTTGGAAAGGACATGAAGAATGATAAAGTTGAAAAGTGAGATAGAAAAAATGGTACAACCATTAGTGTCTTGTAACCCTTTGCCACTCTGTAACACTCTTGTAACACCATTGCCAATCTGCATACCCTGTAATCATTGCTAGCTCTGTGACCCAGATAGTTTACCCTCCTGCTGGCATGAATTGTTCCCTCTCTGGTATTTAAGAGGTTAAATTTAGTTTCACAGCACTTTCCAATTAAAGGGTTTATTTTGTTTACAGGTCTCTAGGTACATTATTGAAAATTAATACACCAGCTGGTGGCAATACAAGAATGCATTCAAATGTGTAGGAAAACGAGTTCCAGTCCTATATTTAATAACCCAGGAAAAGGCCCCAGGCTTGCTAAGGTTCTCCATGACCGAAGCAGACATGGACAGATTTGTTGATGGGGAAAATCTAATCAATAATTTCCATGTTCTTGCACCAAGTATATGTATTATTATTTATTTTTAAGGCACATGCCTGTCCTTTTTGTGCAGTGCTCTTTGGAAGACAGAGGGATCTGGTAAAAAAAGAAAAGGGTCAAGAACCATTTGTATTTCGTTTATTATTCCCCATTTCGTGCGAAAGCCTGTTTATTTTTCTCTTGAGCTGCATGATTGGTTTTCACTGTGGTTGTGCTGTGACCTTGGTTTAAACTCTCAGGGGTATCATTAAAAGGACAAAAAGACCTATGAGACATTTATTAGTTGAATAAGCTATATAATCTTCATTTATAGGTGGATGTGTGTAAACTAGTGATAAGTTTGAGGTGCCTGTCTAGAATAAATATTACAGTGGTGAAATATATCTCCGAGATAAAGATGGACTCGTCTTTTCATGAAACAATTAACTCTTGGAGACAATGGCTTGGTTAACATGCAGCCGTACATTGTCCCGATCAACTCTGAAACGGGCATTTAAAGGAGTGTTCCATGAATTACAGAAATGAAATACTGCATAGTGTAGAGCATAATACAATTTGGAAAGGGGGATTAGTGCATGAAAGAGGTCATGTGAGCGGCAAAACAGGATCTTTCATACGATATGCTGTAGATTTGATATTATTTCAAATTGAAATATTTAAAATGCTGTAATAGCTAGCTTGTATAGTATCAAAAATATGCTTATATCATGATTTATACCCTTTCTTGAGTTACGTCATGAAGATTCGCAGTTGCATTATTGGTTCTTCCTAGGGTCCTCTGCAAGAGTAACGTTACTTACTAACAATTAGCAACATCACCTCTCTGTGTTATGGTAGTATGTACCTTTTTACCATGTTTACCTGTTTTATAGATCGCAGTACACTGTACAAAACATTATGCTGTACTGCTTTGCTTGTGCACTGTAAATACAGTTGAATAAATATGTTTTGTTTATCATTTTCTTTTACCAAGTTGGAAATGAAATTATTTAGAATAACAACACCACTATGTGTACCTGTGTATACATCATTTCAATTGTGTACACATCATAACTTGGATCATTTTAGCGTGTATTAGCTTTTTTTGGACAAAGTAAGTGTAGTGTACTACTTGTAACAGTAATACAAAGATATGTCCTTTGAACTATTTATCATTCTCAGTATCCAAACATTGTGTATGTCCTCCATATTAAAAAAGTTTAAACAGTCAGTTCCACCTGGCTTTTATACTGTATGTTGTATGTGTAACAGGAAGGCTCAGTAGCCAGATGTTAATTCTCGTTTGTGGGTTCAATATCTCATCAGCCCTCAATCTTTTGCAATCGATTGTCAACTCCCTGGTCAGCACCCCTTAGTAATAAGTCATTCGTAGCAATTCCCGGAAGTAGACACGGCTACCAAGGATTTCACAGCAAGAACAATTTATTGTGGACAAGACAGTACATTTATACAGTAAAACATCTACACTTAAAGGGATTAACTTTTAAACAAAGGATAATACAATAAAACCTGGTGCCAGTCAGGTGAGGAAACCAATGAGAGTACACTAGGAAAAGTAGCAACCAATCGGGACTGAGGCCAGAGTTAGGTCCCTTTAATACTTTTAACTTTGGGGACCTTTAAACTCCTGGCCAATGAAATGGGTTCCTACCTTTTCCCCTTGGTCTAGAGGATGTGGCACCAGGGGGCAGGGAAAACACAGTGATCTGCCCTTTTTTGGGGGCAGTAAAACCGGGGATTCATGGGTAACACTGGCTATTACATTCAAAGTTTAACATACTTTTGCCGGCCGGCTCCCCGAGTCACTGTGGTTCGTAACAGTATGTATCTAATGTATGTGAAATTCACTTATTGTTACTGTAGTTTTACGTTGAAAATATATTCACAGGGGCCTTTAAATTCAGTGACATCAAATAAAGAGAGACAGACAGGAGTGTTGCTTAATTTTCTATACTTTATATGCTATTTTTAGGAGATAGTGTTGAGGAAAAAAGTGATAAGACCGATATGTCTGTTCTTACTTTACTTTACTTCGTATTGTACAGCAATTTTCTAAAAATCATTTTTCAGAATTTTTTTTTACTGTGGTACTGGTGAAAAAATGTTTTTTCCCAGAAAATGCTTATATATTTTTAATTGTGTGTTTCAGGTGAATGGCCTTGATATTAGCAGCGTACCCCATGCCTATGCCTTGTCAGTTCTCCGGCAACCTTCCCAGATCTTGAGACTCACGGTACTTCGGGAACAGAGGTACAAATGCATGAATAATGGAGTCGCCGGCGACCAACAAAGCGCCAGAGAAGACAGCGTCCATGTTGTGCTAAGCAAAAGCATTCATGATTTACAGCTGGGCATCAAGCTCGTCCGTAAACGAGACAAAACTGGAATATATATATTTAATTTGGTGGAAGGAGGCGTCGCAGCTCGTGATGGCTATTTGCAGGAGAACGACCGCATTTTGGCAATTAACGGTCATGATATGCGTAACGCCACTCCAGAAATTGCAGCTCAACTCATACAGGTCAGTAATGATGTCTATCTGCGTAATAGGAGCGTCTGTGTAAAAACATAACATACTTCATTCAGCCCGTCTTCTGCCTATTTAAAGGTTTCATTTGTATTACACATGGTAAATCTACAAATCTTCAGCCATAAAACTCACTGTGAAAAGATTAATGAATGGATTTAATCTTCAAGTAATGTATGATTTGTATTGGATCTCTTATTTAATACTTATGACATTTCTGAAAAAGCAAGGTCCCTACTTGGTAGCCTGGACATACATAGGAAGACATTGTTTATATAAATGACGAGGAACAGAAAGCATTTGCAATAATATGGACTATACAGAGCTTGTCACTAAAGTAACGTCTGACTAAAATACTGCACTCCACTAAAAACTACTGAACACCACGAAAACATCAACGCATCCTCCCATTTAAAGCAATGCACATGTCCTGTATTGTCTTATATTCCAAGGAAAGTCCAAGGAAGGACAATGACTTGTAATTCTATAACCAATACAAAATTCTCCCAATAATGTACGTACAATGTGTTGAAAATCAGTTTGCGTTTACATCAGCTTCTAAATTAGAGATGGAAAACCTATTTGTTTTTTTAGGTTTCGAACTCTGAGCAGGTAATGCATTGTGGGCCTTCTATTAATTAGTTATACTTCAGTTCTCTTAAAGGGACTGTATCACCTGAATATTGTTTTTACTGGACCTGTATAGCATAAAAATATATTGAAAATGATCTATATTTTGTGTTTGCATAATTACAAGAAAATGCCTAAATTAGGAGAAAAATGTGTTTTAAATGTGTCTGTGAAGTCTCCTGTTTATGACATCACCTGTGGCACGGTATGCAAATGAACTGCTTTTCAATGGGAAATGTGTAATTTGCACAGCGCGCCACAAGTGATGTGATAAGCAGGGCCCTCCACAGACATATTTAAAATACATTTTCTTGTAATTTAGGCATTTGTTTGCAGTTTTGCTAATATAATGTACAGATCATTCTCATTTTATGCGCTACAGACACAGTAAAAACAATGTTCAGGTGATACACTCTCTTTCATGCACTTTCATGTGTTGGATTGTATTTCTGTCTACTATACATTAACTAAACTCTTACTAAACTCTGTATGACCAGCTGGGTCTCTTTTGTGTGTCTCCTATATTATAATGACTAATCTTGGTGTTATCCAAGCTGTGGACTCCTTGTTTAGTACAGAACACTTAACACTATACCTTTTGCCAAAGACAGAAGAGAAATGAAAGCTGAAAACCACTGGGATCAGTCCCTCTGACATATACTCAGTATTGTAATTATAAAATTCCATTTCTCCTGCAATCTGTCTGGTGGCCGGGATATAAAGCAGGCCTAGAGTACACTCTTGTAGCATCTATCACTGCCACTGCAACCATTCATTTTACTCCCCATTGATTTCCAACCATCTCTGACAAGTAGCCAAAAGAGGCATTTGTAATTTCTTGAGTGCGACACCTGAAAGTGATTACGCAGCTTATATGCCGTATGCATTGTGTTAGTGACTGAGGTTACACGGGGGCAACAGAAAGAATACATGTGTCAAGCAAGCTAAAAGGACTTGGATTTACTTGGCCTAGAACCCTAACCAAGAACAATGGGCCCGATTCAATTATGCAAAGTATCACTTATTACTGGTTTGCAATGCAATTTTTTTTATTGCAGTCTATATATATATATATATATATATATATATATATATATATATATGGAATAATGGTCCATTTGTAGGCCACACCCATTGGCAGTCTACAGAGTTGTATGGTACGCATCAGAGTTGCATTTCCATGATGCCTCGTGATATAATCATGTAAGCTCAGTCCAAGCAGAGATTTGTTTCCTTTAAGTATTTTTGCGCTCCTGGGCACTGTGCAAACTGTAAACTAATTTGTACATCTCCCTGCCTGAGATGACAAACCAGCTACATCTGCACAGGCCCCAGTCCTTGCCATGTCAGCTTCTGTTGTTGCCAAGAGCTGAACTGGACAGTCCAAGACTTGCTGTCTCTATTCAGGAAAAAAAAAACTGAAGGCAATACTGGATGCCGGCTTGATTATTTGATTTTATTGGTGTCCAAAATTTTATGTGGAGCCATCTGGCAACTCTATTGGCTGCTTTAGTAACTGCACTTCTCCAAGAGGGTGTTTCTCTTGCAGTCAGTAAATCCAGCAGTTACAGCTGTTTGGGGCTTTTCCCTCTTAAATCACTCTATCCCCCTGCATCCACAACTGTATAACGGTTTATAACGGTTTGTAAATAAGTCTAAAGATTCCCCTTTCTGTGTAAAAAAATGATAATGCATTTATAACCTTGAGAGATCCTCCATTAAGCAAAACAGTGGTGCAAATCACCAAGGACGTCTATGTTTATGTTTTATGTAATATTTTTGTCACTTTCACCTACACATTACATGTTGTACAGGTGGCACAGAGCAATGGGGGCCCTGGAACTAGAGATCCTGATCTCAGCAGCAACCCTGGTGGTCCAGTATGAAGGCCAGTAGGGTCTCTCTCCCTATGTTCCTCCCCTAGTTACACACTAAGTTTCAGTGCATGTGATGCACATCTGTGTGTGTAGAACTTCCAGTGAGCCCCATCGGAGACTAATACACAACACTCATGCATGCTGCGTTCACTTGCTTCTCCCCATGATGGCACGCCTCATGAAAGAGAATGGCATTTGTGGGCCATCTTACTGTTACCACGAAGATAAGGACTATAGTATGTAGTAATAGCTTATCTATTGGACTAGCATTCAATTTAAAACTTGAAACTTGATTATTTTAAAGCAATAATAAACATAACGACTTCTTCCCCCTGTGATCTCAGTAGCCACTGTAAAAATAAATAGTTAAATGCCACTTTTAATTCTTGATTTTCACCACAAAACCTTGAGTTTGCACAGTGAATATATATATGGAAACAAAAGTGCTTTTCCCCCTCTTTCTCCATTCTTTTATTTGGAAGACCTCCAGCTGCTAAGGAGACACAAATATTGTTTTATTCAAGGCATCCTGTTTTTATTTCCATTTTCAACGGTTCTTTACAGTGCACAGTTCTCCATTAAATAAATTAGGTTGTAGGGTGGAGAAAGCTGTCCAGTCATACTGCCAGGAAAAAAAAGGCTACGCAAGGTCGACTCAGAACCAAAAGATCATGAAATTAACAATGTAAAAACAATGTTTTCATTCCACGTGTGTGTGATATAAATATCTTCCATTGTAATTTAGCTGACCTGATCAAATTCCCCACCCCACATAGATGAATTCATAGTGAATGCTTCGATGCTGCAGAAAATATTCATCCATGTAACTGTGTATTCTGGTGAATAAATAAAATAAAATATAGAAAACCATGTGGTGCAATGAGAGAAATTAAACAAAAGCAAAGCTGACAAAAATGATATTATAGTGCTAGGAGAGAAAGTATACTATAATTTGAGTGTCCTCTTCAATTTTCAGTGAGCACTTCGTGGCCCTTTGTCCATTTCAGACTTCAGCCTGGAGGTGGGGAATAGGTGTTTTGTCTCTCCTTCCTCCAGGTAAAGGTGGTTACTTGTTCCCGCCTTTTCACTTCTGTACAGCGCCCCTCCGAGGCTCCAATCCATCTCCTGTAAACGTCACTGTAACGGCACGGCTACCCAAGGCCGCTAGCACATCTGTCCGTTGGTGAAATCCCCTCCTTAGCCCCGGATTATAGCTCAGCATCCGTCCAGCAAGTCTTCCCTGTATCCTTGCTCTTTGTACCCAAATAGCAGACAGGACCACTAGCAGTTAGGTACAGCAAGAATGAACAACAACTTTATTTGTGAAAACAGCACAGACTATATATACACACAAACATGACATCAACTGGGGGGCAGGCACAGGGTAAACTAATTATAATATAGAAAGCCTCAAAATATAGAAAACCTTATCTGAAACAGGTATTTAAAAACAGTATAACTTTACATAAAATAAACATGCCATCTGTAGATCCAGACTATAAGGGACAATAGGTGGCCCACAGGACAGTACACACTTATTGATTGGATAAGTACACATATCATTACTAACATATAATAACATTTTTTAACCTGGGGGAAACACAATGAATAAAGCAAAGGCTTGGATCTCAAGGTACACATCTTGGATGACATCCTGAGTGAGCCTGTGTTGAAGTCCAGCTGTAGGGTGTCACTGATGCCCCCAAAGTATGCATCCCCCAAACATAGCACATTCAGTGCCAGGGTCCATAGTCCACAGGGAGGTGTTTGGCCCTCAGGGCCCTCCATGACCCCAGTCACACAGACATGATTCACTTAGTGGCAGTTACACTTACAGCAAACTATTACAGATAAAGGAACTTGTTTTGCCCATGGAAATCCCTAGTTTACCGTGCTATAACTTCCTCAAGGGATACAGGATAGGCATATGAAATTAAGGTCAACAATGATCCCTTGAAACGTATGCACACTGTTCAGGACATGCCTTCAAACATAGCCCAGGAAATATGTGCAGAGACAAAAATATACTCCTGGACAACTGTTCTGTCCTTAAAGCAACATCAGATTTTTTTAACCCTTGCTTTTTAGAAGACACAAAGATTAAAAATTAAGTGTCTCTTCTCCAGAGTAAACTCAACGTATATCTTAGTAAACTCAACGTATATGTTTACTCTCTGCTCTGCCTCAGGTGATGCAGAGCTAATTGGGAGGATGGTGCGTGCTGACAGTGTCAGTGTGCACAAATACTCAATCAGTGCAAGGAGAGCTCGCCCCTCTCAACTGGCTGTGGTCTATAGGATTGCTATTTTCAGTCTCTGTTAGTGAAGACCTAGCTAACGCCCTTTATGATGCCATGTAAAAACAGTGAGAGACGAATCAGCCTTCCTGCTTCTCAATGAGGGTCAAGAACTTTTATTTGTTGCTTCTTCCTCTCTGTAGTATCATCACTAACATTACAGCACAGTCAGCCCTGGTGCATAATCTGAGCCCCCTAACCCAAATACTAACCCTAAAACAAGTCCTAACACTAACCATAGAATGAATCCTAAAAATGAACCTAAAACTAACCTTAAATTCAGCACACCATGAGGAATCGGCCATGCTGAACTATCAACTGCTATCAACTTCAAAGTGCGGTGAAGAACAGTCCCATTCTGCTCTGGAAAGCATGGCAGCTTCCGTCACAGGATAAACTGGCATGAACCATTAAAAGAACAGGGAGGTTTAAACTCATACTAGGGGATCACTGAACATTTCACTTGTGTTTTCAATGTTAGAAGCACAAAAAGTGAACCAAAAAAAAGTTTTGTGTCCCTTTCAATGGATCTGAGGTGAAAAGATATAAACACACACTTTGTGTTGCATTTCAGCAAGATAGAGAACTAAACGACTTAAATGAACTGTCAGCTTTCATCTCTTTGCATTCACATGCATTAGGGAAACCAGACATCGAGCAATCTAATAAACACAATGTCTGCTTGTTTGAGTATTGCCAGCTGCATTCTGTTCACAATGTTTACTAAGCATTGGTGATAATAATAATTTATAGTAATAGTTATCCTATAAGATGATATAGCCCATACAGAATGCTGGAAAATGCTTGGCTCTTAAAAACATTTAGGAAGAGTAATAAAGCCATCTATTAAAGTACTTCAATTAAACACATAATACAGTTCAAGGCCTTTGTAACTTTTGCACTGTTTTGAAGTTGAGGATTTGTGTACATCCTGCTGCTGATTATATCTTTTTGTGGATTCTCTGAATATATTTTTTTTGTTTTCTATGTCTAATTAAGCCATAGACAGCCCTTTCTTAAAAATTAAGCCCTTTCTTAAAATGATCTTGGGTTTAAGAAGTGCGATGTTTTTGGAGTGCTTTTCAGAATAAAAAAATTGATAATGCTAGATGGGCCGAATGGTTTTTATTTGCTGACACACTCTACGTTTCTGTTAGGTAGAGTCTTGAGTCAGTCTAAAATAGTATTACATTTAAGATTTGTGCTTGACTAACTTTTTATAGGGTTCTTGTAAGATCTTTTACATGATTGGGTCTATTCACTAAAGTCAGAGTTTGGAGTTTGAGATGAGAGCTAAACTCAAACTCCAGACTCGAACTCCAGATTCCTCAACTCCCTGATGCTCCAATCACGACCTTACAAAATGCTATCCGCTAAGCATTATTGCAAGTTCAAGATGTGGTGAAGGTATGCGAAAAATATGAGGAGGGTCAAATTTGCCTTCCGTTCAGTTCAATAGGGGACTCAGGCTAAGTCCAACTGTCGAATGACATTGGACATCACATTAACATTTATTTATATATAACGCCATATATAACCTTCCTACATTAAAATAAATGACCTCTGGTATTTAATGGGTGCAGTAAAATCAATACTGCAGTCATTAAATTAAAAAAAATATTATGCAATAAAATAACGGATATTATGTCACGGGTGCAGTAAAATGACCACACCCTTTAAAAAAAACCCTGTTACTGTGCCCCTCCTTTAAATAATGGCCTCCTAAGAAATATCCTTCTGAGCAAGGTAACCCAACCCCTTCTTTCATACCAGGGCCTGGGGGTGCACATGGTGTCCCTAGCCCCCTAGGAGTTACATATGGGGCCAGGGGCTGCCAAAAACCCCATATATTTAATGGGGCTGGGATTACCCAAAAGGCCCCTGTAAAAAATTATGATCCTCATCCCTGGCCCAAGGGAAGGGGCCATCCCATTAAAAATAAATAAAAAAAACACCTACTAAAAAAAGCACATGGACCCCTCCCCCAACTGAGTATCTAAACATGTCCATCCTCAGCGGAGGACAGGCGCAATCTGAAATCTCAGCCTCATAGACGAATATGGTCATACTGAAATAGTCAGCCAAGCATAGGCCTCCCTGCTTCCTCCTTAGGCATTTGAAGTCCCAGTCCTATGTATCTGTCCTCATGCGGCAGTCCCCAGCCCATGTATCAATGAAGGTAGAGTTTGAGATGAGAGTCTGAGTTGGCTGTCCATTCTTTCCATAATAAGACTGGCAATACTTGATTTAGCCTAATTATTATTTTTAATACAACACCCAATTGTTTACCTACTATAATTATAATCTAGTATTTTGTAGTTGTTCATTCAGGACTCCATGAGTCATGCTTAGGTGTATGCACAATTTCTATATAATTAAGTTACATGCAAAGCCATGTTCTGTTTACAAGCAATCAAGTGGCATAAGCTACTGAAGCACTATATTAGTTAGTTTACTAACTGACCTGCAGCCAAACAATGTTACTATAGTCCGCTTAGAATTTCCCTTTCTATTACAAGTGCTAGAAAATCAGGTATCCCAATATGTTGTAAGTTCTTCCCGTTACTTGGTCTTGTCCAGCAGAGATTTGATTGGATCGACAGTTGTTGGACAAGCCCTGTGAATATCAGGTCGTTGGTGGAAGCGATTGATTTGGTCTTCAGTTCTTTGCCAGTTTTCTGTCTTTTTAAATTACATTTTAGCTAGGCTCCATCATATAGGGATTGGGGTGACCCTATTTGTAACCATGCACCCTTTTTGCAGGCTTATCCAGGCTGTATCCAGGCTTTTCTGTATCCTTTTGCTTTGCTTTCTTATTAGTTATGCTTATTCCTGCCTTGCCCAGTATTCCTGCCATGCCCAGTATTCTTGTCCTGCCCTGTATACCTGTCCTGAGTCCCTTCAGTGGGATGTCCTGTTCCTTTAAATAACCTGTATACCTTTCCTGCCCTGTATACCTGTCCTGCCCTGTATACCTGTCCTGCCCTGTATTCCTCTCTGCCTGTCCTTATGTTCCATTACAGGTTTTCTCTCTATCCCTATGCTTTGTCAGTTTTCTATTTAAACCATACATGTTGCTTTTCAGTCCTTTGCAGCAGTCTACAGGTATTTTCTCTGTGTTTAAGTTCAATGTCATTTATGTGTCTTAGATTCTATTTATGCTTTCCTAATATTATGTATTAGTTAGGGACTTGCCTAATGTGGAATACCTTGACATGATTGCAGTGCTGTATTTACCGCGAGGCATCCTAGGCGGATGCCTAGGGCGGCAAATTTTGGGGGGCGGCAGTGCCCCCCAGCACTGAAAAAAAAAATTAAAAAATAAAATCCGCCCCTTTAAAAAAAAAAAAAGACCACGCTTGCAGGCAGAGACGGGTCGGAAGATCCCGCCTCACCATCGCTCTGCCTGCCAGGCTGCACGGGGAGCCGAACAGGCAGCACAGAGAAACCTCCAAATTAGCTGGGCACATTAAATGGCAAATCACACTGGCTTATTATTGGGCAAATTAGCAGGTGCATATTAAATGGCAAATAACACTGGCATATTATTGGGCAAATTAGCTGGGCACATTAAATGGCAAATCACACTGGCATAATATCTGGCAAATTGGCTGGGCACATTAAATGGCAAATAACACTGGCATATTATTGGGCAAATTGGCTGGGCACATTAAATGGCAAATAACACTGGCATATTATTGGGCAAATTAGCAGGGGCACATTAAATGGCAAATAACACTGGCATATTATTGGGCAAATTAGCTGGGCACATTAAATGGCAAATAACACTGGCATATTATTGGGCAAATTGGCAGGGGCACATTAAATGGCAAATAACACTGGCAAATTGGAAGGGGCACATTAAATGGCAAATAACACTGGCATATTATTGGACAAATTGGCAGGGGCATATTAAATGGCAAATAACACTGGCATATTATTGGGCAAATTGGCTGCGGGATATAACATGGCAAATAACACTGGTATATTATTGGGCAAATTAACAGGGGCATATTAAATGGTAAATAACACTGGCATATTATTGGGCAAATTGGCTGGGGCTTATTAATGGCAAATAACACTGGCATATTACCGTATTTGCTCGATTATAAGACGAGGTTTTTTCAGAGCAAATGCTCTGAAAAATCCCCGTCGTCTTATAATCGAGGTCTCTTATAATCTGACCTCAAATTGAGGTCAGATTATAAGACATGGATCCAGGTCCCCAGCAGAGCTGCAGGGGACCTGGATCCCCCTCTCTAGCAGCAGGGGATGTCTGCGCAACGAGCGCAGACTCCCTTGCTTCCGCCCGGCACGACCGCCGGGGCTTCTGTGAAGAAGCGGGTACTTCCGCTTTCGTCACAGAAGTCCCGGCGAGCATGCCGGGCGGCAGCAGGGGAGGTCTGCGCTCATTGCGCAGACATCCTCTGCTGCCCCACTAGGCACCAGGGACAATCGGGCACTTCAATCCCTGGTGGCTAGTGGGGGCAGCCGGGGGATGTCTGCACTATACGTGCAGATATAGTCCATGCTGCCCGACACGGCAGACTATTATGACGGACAGCTGTCCGTCATAATAGACTGCCGTGTCGGGCAGCATGGAGGATCTCTGCACGTATCGTGCAGACATCCCCCGGCTGCCCCCACTAGCCACCAGGGATTGAAGTACAGGTAAGGGGGGGGGGGCAGAGAGACAGGGGGAGGGAGGGAGGGTGGGGGGCAGAGAGACAGGGGGGACAGAGCAGGAAGGGGGGGAGAGACAGAGGAAGGGGGGCAGAGAGAAACATGTGGGGGGAAGAGACAGGTGAGGGGGGAGTGGGGAGTGAGACAAAGCTGGGGGCAAGGGAAAGAGAGAGGCAGCATTGGCACATAAAAAGAAATAAACACAAGAAATGCATTTTTTTTTATGTAATATTTTATTAAAAAAGCAATTTACATGTGAATATATACAAGTTTAACTTTTTTCCTATAGGGTAGTCTTATATTCAGGCTTTTAGTATTTTTCCTAAAGGAATATCCAAAGTTTGGGGGGTCGTCTTATAATCAGGGTCGTCTTATAATCGAGCAAATACGGTATTGGGCAAATTGGCAGGGGCATATTAAATGGCAAATAATACTGGCTTAATATTGGGCAAATTGGCTGGGGCATATTACCGGTAAATGGCAGAATAACACTGGCATATTATTGGGCAAATTGGCTGGGGAATATTAATGGCAAATTATACTGGCATAATGTTGGGCAAATTGGCAGGGGCTGATTAAATGGCAAATACTGGCATATTATTGGGGAAATTGGCTGTGACTTATTAATGGCAAATAATACTTGCATATTATTGGGCAAATTGGCTGGGGCATATTAATGGCAAATGATACTGGCATATTATTTGGCAAATTAGCTGGGGAATATTATGGGCAAAAAATATTGGCAATGTGTATGTAATGGGGTGATAGAGGCATGCAAATGGGGTGATGGGGCATGTCCTTGGTGTGCAACGTGGGTTATGGGTCATGTCGTGGGTGTGCATTGTGGGTAGGGGGGGTGCCCAAAATTTGTCTGCCCAGGGCAGCACAAAACCAAGATACACCACTGCATGATTGGCAAGCTAACATCTAAATTGGCCAATTTGTTTGAACCAAATCCCCACCTTTGTCATCTTTAGTGTTAGGCTAGTTTCTGTATTTATGTTTGTTCCTTTGTATGCTTCTCTTGTGTCTCTTAAACCTGTGCCTTGTATTATTTATCCTTAGTTTGGTTTCTGCTTTCTTGCTTATGTTTACCCTCTGTCCTGTAGCCCTGCACTCTGTTTTAGCTCTGCTTAGCTATCATCTAGTTCATTTACTCTTAAGCCCTGGTACCTGGATACAGCAGCTGCTCCACAGGGCCTGGTTGTGGCTGCAAAGGCTTGGGGTCCCAAACCTCCAGGCAATTGCAGTTACCCAGCACCAGGTCTTGTGTCTCCACCCTGCAATGCCGCTCCTGATCTCAGGCGTTCAGGGTCCCTTTACAATCCTGGACCCCGTGCGTTACACTATTTGGGTAAAGTTTGGGCAAACAATGGGAGATGGTGACAGGACGTTCGCTAGGCCATAAGGGAAGGTAGACACTACACTTGATGTAGTGTCTTAACTGACCTACATATAACTTTAATCTTACCTGATTCTGTAGGTATTGACTATTGTTTAATGTTTGAATTTGTGTTTGTTAATTGGGTATCCACAAACAATCAAGAATAGTTCCTGTAGACAATGGTTCATGTAGACAATGGTTCATGTAGACAATGGTTCATGTAGACAATGTAAAAATTGAATCAACAACATGAATCTGCCTTGTTGTGAAATATCTAAGATTTCAATGTATACAATCAAACATATTTGAAATATGTTTGAGATTCTGCATCTATTAACACATCTTTTTGTCTGATGTGCTTCTTTGCTACTTGCACCACAACTGACTCAAAAATGAATACCATAATATTACACTATACGCTAAAGTGTTTGATTATGGCCCTCAAACCTTGTCTTATTACTTGCCTTTTGCATGATTTTAATTATAATAATGTGCTTTGAAATCTAGTTAGGATCTAAGGCAACAAAAGTACCTCAAGGAGATGTTATAGTTATTCAACCATTTTTAAGTGATCATGCTTGTAACGTTACTCCTTTGAGACACTTCCCCAATAATTAGTAATTGACCCCTGATTATACAGCATTTTCCCTGTGAGTGTGTGTGCTAAAGTTTCATGGTAGAAGCTGTTTAACATGAATATTTACAATAATAGTTATCTGCTCATTACATTTTTCCACATGTGGTTTTGATATTATTCTGTGTGCATTTTAATTATAAGCTGTTAATCGTTATATGAACAAATCAAGCTTATCCTGTTTTTGTACACGTGTATATCCTGCACATCCTCCCACCACTGAGTGTTGTAATGTTTATTGTTGATGATCCATCTCAAAGCAAATTTTCCTGCATCTACATTTTATGTGTTAACATAATTATACAGTCACATGGGGATTTATAAAACTGTCAAATAGTGGCACCAACACGATTAGGGCCAATTCTGCTCAGTGCACTTACACAGTCCATATATAAAAAATAATGCTGCAGTACACTTAACAAGTCTATTTTGGAGTCACAAGTGTTGGGATTTGTAAAAAAAAAAAAAAAAAAAAAAAAAAAAAAGGTGCAATCACTTTTATAAATGAGACTTCGGAGATTGCACCTTTTTTTAAAAATCAATCTGCAACACTTTGCTGTGTGGAAATGTTATACTTAATCTCCAAAGTGTCTAAATCAATAGTTTTGCATATAAGTAATATAAATCTGGCAACTCGGGAGATGCCAGATTAATATGATATAATTGTGTTATTTTACAAGTGCTTCTCATTTGGAAGGCTCTTCCCAGGGGCATACCTAACGTGGAACCTGGGGCAGATCAGAACATTGGCAACCCTAAAGGTTGCTTCCATTAAATCCCTTTTTCTTTTTTTTTTAAATGTGCTACATAGATTCTCTAATTTAATTATACTATTCATTGCTATCATATGTAAAAAAATAAACTTATTTTTTTGTTATTGTTATTGCTGTCTACCTCCCCCTTTACCCTTCCCCGCAGTCCCCTTTGTTATTAATTGTCTCTGCCCAACTGTCTCCCTCTTAAACCCTCTTCTATTTCTCGGACCTGATTCTCTTTCCCCTTATACTGCTCCAGCTGACCATTGTCGTTTCATCTTCAGCAGTCTTTCTCCCCACACTGTATCTCTCTCACTCTGTCTCACCTTTTCATCTTCCATTTTTCACCACTGCTCTTGTGAGCAATCACAAGAAAAAAAAAGCTACATAAGTGCATGAGCCACAAAACTGGATAATGTAATAAATAAAAAAAATTGTCATATGTGAGAGTATTAATCCAATCTTACTTAGCTTTTGCAATTTTTCAAGGGATGACACTACATCTGAAGAGAGGTGTAAAGGATCCCCCAGTGCTACAGTATACCTCTATTTATTCCAGAATAGGTTAGATATACCAAGGGTTGAAATGATGGGCCTCTTTGAACAGACTTCAAAGGAGGCTTAAAGACTGAGAAAAGCCTCATGGATTGAGTTAGCTAATACTAAAGACTCAGAACTAAAGATGTCTTGACAGCAGTCAATACGGGTTATGATGTAATAATGGATGATAATTTATCCTGTTTTTGAACTATGACATAATTTAGTGAGGGACAGGGTATGAGGAATGAATTAGGGGGTCACGCATAACTTCTCAGTGAAGGGCTTGGTGCAATGACCTGAATTCAAGTTTGACATCAGCATAGATTGAGAAATATAATGAATTCAATAGTAGATAATACTAGTTCAGTTATAGGGTATTTGCATTTCAGAAGCGCTGAGATGAACAAGAAACCATAGAGGTTCAGACAATCCTCATTGCACCATAACAGACACAGTAATGTCAAACTATTAAAGAGCTGAGATAGAACAATTACCCTCTTTTTAACCATGCTTCATGTGTCATTATCCACAAATCTGCTATAGTAGACAACAGGCTGCCCTAGATAAGAATTGTAGATATCCGTAGAACTGCAGCACACCACAGGTCTAAAATAAAATAATCATTATGAGCTTCTCCTAGGGGAATAGGTAAAAATAACCACCTGCAGATTGTAAACTATAGTGAACTGTCTGTGCACACTGTAAAATTAATTATTTATAGGCTATCTCTGAGAGCAAGCAGTACATGGGGCCAGGCATTTACCTGCTAAAAATAAAACTTTGGTTGGTAAAAAAAAATTACATATATATTTTAAAAGAGATATTTAGAATGCAAGGGATTAAAATACTATTATATGAAGATCAAAATTATCATATACAGTTAGAATCGATTTTAGTGCCATACATTAATCACTTTACTATAATATTTTAAAAGAGATATAGTAAAGCTTGTAGAAAAATTAGCCACTAGATACTTATTGACACTTAGTTGAATTCTAACTGCAAAATAAATTTCTCTGCAACCATCTTGAGATGAGATTAAAGCCTGGCCTCATACAAGGCTTCACCAACTTCTGTGCCTTGTTGGTAAGGACATTTTTGGAGATGGTTTCCTCCGGTGGGGACATTTCTATGACATGTTGGTATTGTTATGTTATGGCCAGTGATGCTTACAGAAATTCCAACTGGCAAATGCATTCCCCACATCTGGCTTTTCAAAATTTTGATTGCACCCTGTCTGATGTAATGTAGATATTTGGGGACTCCTAATGCACATGTGTACCATGCTGACAAGAGACAGGGAGTGTAAAGTCATATAGGGCACTTTTGTTTACTCTGTCAGCTCCCCTTAAGGTCTGTTTTACTATGTGCTGTGAAAAAATATTATGCCTAAAATAGAACAAAAATGATGTCATATCTATTAAACATCTAGGAAAAAGAAATAGGGCCACTCATCAATCAGCACCTTAAATGGTTTACATTTGGTCAGCTTCGTTTTAAGATATGGCCTCTACTCTGATCAAACAGGTACACTGCGTGCCTTCTGGCGCTACGTTAACTTACCACTAGATAGTTTGCTTGAGGCTTTATGTATTTTACTAAATGAGGGTCTGGCAGTGAAACCGAAACCTGAGACTTTACTTCAGCCATATAAGTAAGACCTTCACTGAGTTGTTGATAGGATAACATTATCCATGACTTTGAAATGACCTTTTTATCCCCGTGGTTCAGTTGCATATAAGTATTGTAAAAACAAATTTAGTAAGACCAGTACATGTCATGTATATGTCAAGCCACACAATGAGATGGCATGTTTAACAGGGGTATCCTATTTCACCATGAGATTACACTTGGGATACAAGGTAGAGGAAAAGCATAGGGGGTGGGGGGTGGGAGATATAATCTATGTTAGGATAGTGCCAGGAGCTGTGACCCAGGCATCTGTGACCTCTGTGACCTTGGGGTGGGGTTTAGTTTATTCCATAGTTAATATTACTGTATGTAAGACAGTCTGAGACATGGAGTTTTAGTATCTTATGACCAAATAACTACTGAGATAGCAGAGTTACTGTATTATTTTAGATCCATAATTTCCAAAAATCAAGCCCACCTCCCTATGCATTTTGCCATGAGTTCCCATCCCCTCAGTGATTATTGATAATTATTTTGCACCATACTATCATGCTCCTTGTTCTGTTCACCAAAATTAACAAGCAGATGTTGACAACTCATGAAGTCCATACAATTGCTCACTAGCACAGCAATGAGATGACATATACCTGGCACACTAGTAGCCATAAGTGAACTTTGCTCAAGGGAATCTGAAGTGTTGTACTGGTCTAATAACAAGTTCAGTGCTAGGATTCTCCATCAAACAGGCATGAAGCTGTTTTGATTCCACTATGCTTGATTGGGGCATTATAGATATTATAGTATACTAATTAGCCACTCCCACAGAACATATTACATAGAGGTTCATATACTAAGGCATCAACTGTGGTGAATTGACAAGTGAGCTGAAAAATCTCAGGCACTAATAGCAGAGTTACAAAGATAGACAAGTTCAAGAACTTACTGTTAATGCCTGATTTCTCTACTCTCTGCTCCTCACCTTTTAGTGAATAGACCGCACAGCGTCACAAGCTTGTAATTTCATTAATGAGCAGTGTGCTGTTACTTTATTCCCTGCCTCACTCTCTCTCTTTTATAGTGCCAGAGATTCATTTAAATGCTATGTTGGGTTTAGTAAGCTTTCTCCTCCGGCTGCATGAGCCCCAAGAGACGTCTGTAATTATGGGGTAAATGGTTTTTTTTCTAACAATTTGAAAATATAAACTTTGCTATGGAGTGCTTCATCTTAAAGTCCAGCATGCAGAAAAACAGATTCTCTTTAAATGCTGGGATAGATTGCTGACATCCACACCAGTCTGCTTCTGCCAAAGTGCATTAGTCCATGTACAAGGTTCACACTAGTCAGATGTGGCTGGTTATCCAAGTACATTGTTAATCTTCAGCCACTAGACGTGCCTGTTTGTGGAGTGACAAATGAACCACAGTTCCTTCTGCTGTTTCTAAATATGTTTCTGCTGTGGATTAAATGGTGTAACATCTGCTTGCTGTAGACTTTGGCTTTCCACAGGCTCACTAACGACCCGATCCACTAAAGATCCACTTACTAAAGACCCGATCCACTAAAGATCCACTCCTAAAGACCTGATCCAATAAAGATCCACTCACTAAAGTCCTGATCCAATAAAGATCCACTCACTAAAGACCTGATCCACTAAAGATCAACTCACTAAAGTCCTGATCCAATAAAGATCCACTCACTAAAGACCTGATCCAATAAAGATCCACTACTTAAAGACCTGATCCACTAAAGATCCACTCACTAAAGACCCGATCCACTAAAGATCCACTCACTAAAGACCTGATCCACTAAAGATCCACTCCTTAAAGGCCTGATCCACTAAAGATCCACTCACTAAAGACCTGATCCACTAAAGATCCACTCCTTAAAGGCCTGATCCCACAGAAAATACAAAAATTATAAAATTAACCAATTTTATAATAATGTGACAGCGCTTTGAAATGACGATTATTATCAGATTCCTAATCAGGCATAGTGATAACATTGGGGTTATATAATTTTGAGAGATGACACAATATAATAACTAGTGGTCAACAGACAATGAAGAGACCAAGGACAATGCATTTATAGGCTATATGCTTCTCACAGTTTGTGTGCAAGTGTCTCTTATTCACCCTTAAAGGGGGAGTAATAACATTTTTCAACAGCCAATATTACGTTGATAAAATAAACATACAAGAGAGAGTGTGCTTTATCCGTAATCCAAACGTACAATCAGATATAAAATTCAAGTTATGATAAGAATCACTTGCATAAGAGTAAAGTTAATATTTATCTTCTATGGTCTTCATTGATGATAAGTGTAAACAGCTTTCAAATCATTTGTATATGACACAAAATTCACATGTAATAAATATAGTGCAGTATATTTGAAATCTAGGGACTGAAGTGATGATAAGTATACATAATCCACCTCACTTTTCACAGAGCATGGACCTGCTCTGGTGTATACAGGTCTGCTGCTTATAGTTATAATGACCCTAAGGAGTTAGAGATGGGGATCATTCAGCACAGATCCTCAATCAAACACAGAAAGGAGAAGAGAATTCAATATACCGTATTTGCTCGAAAATAAAACAAGGTTTGAAAAAGAGCCCTCGTCTTATATTCTAGGTCGTCTTATAATCATCGCGATGGCTATGAATAAACTCTCTTGGTACAAAGATGTAATGTTTTAGCAGTAGGACATGAACGGATGAGAGCCAGTATAAAAAAAATGAAAAAGTACTGGTATTTATTGCTATACATTGATAGTCTTTTATAAATGTGGCTGAAGATGGAAGGTCCACAATGCATTGAACTTCAAATAGGAAATGAGTTTCGCAAAATCAGATAAGGGAATGTCTGTATTTTGTCTTTTAAACCAGATCTGCAATGTACAGGAAGACATATTATAAAGACTTTCTGTCTCTTGTCTGGTTGCCTGCTGTAGCCTGCATCTCTTATGCATTCAGAGAAGCATGATGGGAAATGTGGTCCACAGCAGCTAGAACAACTGAGATTACCTGTCCATATTTGATATATTTATTTTCTGTATTAAAACTCTCTCTTTTCCCCCTCTCTGCTTATTAACATCTTGGTGTGCTGATTCCTTGCTTGCTTTATAGACGAGGTACAATGGAAAGTTTACAAATGTCTTCTGTCAATCTGACTCCAGTATGGCTTGTTGAGCATAGCTATGCCTTAACCCCCTCCTCTCCTGGATGGATATCGATCTTATGTCGTAGACACCCATGGGATGGAAGGGATTAAAGAATACAACCTCAGGACTAAGACCTGACCTTTCTGAACTTGTAGGAAACTTGCTGTCTGGATCAGTAAAGCAGCAGGATTTACATCTGTCTTTCATCACACAGGCCAGCGAGGAGGGGGTTTACTTTATTGTTTCACGGCAGACAAGACACCAGACCCCTGATATCTTGCAGGAGGCTGGGTGGCATAACAACGACAGCCCTTCACCATGCCCCAATGAGAGAAACCATTTTAACAAGGTATTTTATTATTGCTTATGGTAAAGAGAGCTTCACTTGTGTGTTATAGACTGCCTATTTACTTTTACATCTATTCAACTAACAAAAATTAACTCTGTATTGCTGACTTATTCTCTTTAAAAAAATATTTCTATCATGTTTTGTTGCTTTGTTTGTACAAAGATATGACTGATCTTTCAGTGTCTGCTTGTGGTCTGCTGAGATGAACCCTCTCAGAGTGTCACCCATGACAAATAATAATTCCTTGTTCACTAGAGTCCATTAACATAGAGGACTTGCCTGTCAGCCTGACAGTATGCAGACCAGTAAGGGGCGTGTCTGTCAGTGACCAGTCATGCCAACTAGCACAGGTTTCCCAAAGCAAATTGTATTGTGTTTTTTTCCAGGAACAAAGAAACTTTACTTACGGTACTTACCCCTTATGATCAGTGGTTTTCCTGGGCCAATGACCTGAGTGATTTTTCATTTTTGACATGCGGTTGTTTAAACATAAACTCCCCCAACTTTATTTGGAAACCATATTGATATAGATAATCTACAATTTAGGATTCAAAAATACATATAAAAACATTTGTTTTAAAAAAAATCACTATTTTACCAATACTATTCTACACAACTTGTACAATGCTAAAATTAACCCACTTACCCCAACAACCAACTAACTAATAAAAAGAAAACCCAAGGTTTCCAGACAAACAAACAAAAACAAATAAACAGGGAAAGAAGTCTGGGCAGTATAATGCACTGGTCAGAACCATCTCACACATGCATGCAGGGGTTAACCATAGTTAAATTACTATATTAAAATAATATAATTAATAAAAAAAAAAAAAAACTTTAAAATTCATTACCTACTTTATTGCATGACGCATTAATTGATCAAAGGACGCAACAAACATGGTGCTTATGATGGGATAACTTGTCATAAGGACGCAAAGGGGTTACATTTTGGTAAACATTTATTTATGGACATGTATATTAAATGTATACTCCTGGACTTCAATATAGTTTTATCCAATGCAGCCCACATATATGCATCTTTTATTAGTATCGCTAAATAAGAGGGAGCTGCAGTGACCATACTGCCAGTGTCTTATTGTGGGCATGGTCTGTTAAAGGCTCCTCGGCTACACTCTCATTGAAGAACCACCAGCTCTGATCCCAGTGCTTCATTCTTTTCTATTTAAATAATCATGTGTTTTAAACAAAGCATGAGAGATAATTACAACAGAAAGGAATGCGGTAAACACAAATATATATTCAGTGCCCTGTGAGTTTTCCCTGTAAGTTCTTAACGGAAGCTAGCAGCTTGTGTTAAATACACTGTATAATCTCTATATAATGTGTACACACATGAGAAATACTCTTACTCTTATGCCAGAACTGTAGCATAAAAACAAAAAAATAACACTTAAAGCCAGTCTGTCCTGGTTTAACAATATAACTATCCACATTGTATTATTAATGGGGCCAGCACAGTGTCCATACAGTCATACACCAATGAAAGTGCCATGTTTGCATCCTGTGTGCTGTCTCCAGTGTTCAGACCTCTAGGGATGAAGACAAACCCTAGAGCTCTAATTACTGAGGCAGTGCGATGGACATGAGGCTACAGTGTAAGTATGTGGAGGGACACACCTTGCTATTTGCTATGCTGCAGAACTTGCTAGGCTTGTTACACAAGATCCATTGATATCCCTAACCAACCTAAAGCCTCTCCTTCCCTTGCTGCTATGATGGTGTAAAGAGGATAGAGTGGGAACAGTCTAAAACCTGCATTGCGTTACCCCATCCCCTTTTGCACTGTCTGACTTAGTTGGGGAAACCTTCCACCAGCCCTGTGTTACAAAAAATGAGTCAGCTGGAATTTCCTGGGGTGAGAGTGTGTGAAGGAGGCAAAGGGGAAGGAAGTGACAATTGCCCCCCAAACTAGTTCATATGCCCATGTTAACAATGGTAAAAAATAGATTCCATCCGAAAATACAAACGTTTAGATTTATAATTTTTTAACGATAACTTTGTTGTAGAAACAGATTGTCACTAAATATATTTTACTTTAACATATCTAGTTTCCCAAAAACACATCAATACACTTTTCATTCTTTCACTAAAACCAGAATTACAGTTTAATTTATTGACTATTTTATGGTATAGTCCAGGGGTAGGCAAACTGCGGCTCTCCAGCTGTTCCAAGACTACATCTCCCATAATGCTCCTTCAGCTAAGAGGCTGGCAGACGAGTATGGGAGATGTAGTCTTGGAAAAGCTGGAGAGCCGCAGTTTGCCTACCCCTGGTATAGTCCACTAGCACTTGGTATATCCAAGATACACAAGGAGATCCGTTGTGTGTTTATTGTCTCATTACATGAACTCATCAGCGAAGCTCTGGACAGTACTTTTTAAGTTCAGTATCTCCAGACTTCTAATATATAGTATAGTGTAATACAGCCTATGGATATCTTAGCTATGTTGCAAACATTAGACTAAGGCTGTAAATCGGCTTCCCTCCATCTGACTGCCTACATCTCCCATAATGCTCATCTAAGGGGACAGCAAGGGAGCGTGGGAGATGTAGTCATTCAATAGCTTGAGGGCTATAGTTTGACAACCTAGGCAAATTGGCCATGGGTCCTAAAACAATGCCGCTCTCATCCTTATGTTTTAGACTTTTTGTTTTGACAAGCCGTGCCATTTTGTGGACAGAGCCATCAATTCCTGGATTCCAGATCTTTAGTATAAGCACCAATAAGTTGGATAGTAGTAGTATCATTCCCATGACATACCTGAAAGCAAGAGAAATCTCACTGTAATATTATTATTATATTTTTTGTTTGATGGCAGCCATTTTGGTTCCTGCTAGAAATTGACAGATATTACCCTAATAGGCTGTGCCGGTTCTCAGGGGGTTAAGCAAATCTCTTGAATACAAGACCACAGAGGATTAGTGTACACTAATCCAGTAATTCCACGGCATGAGAAGTCCTTCCTCGAATACGGAATAGCAGTCCATCCAGGCTGCTGCATTAAGTCCTTGTTTACATTTTTCCGATGCAGAGTGATTTGCATGGAATCACAAAAGGCAGCAGAGAATACATAAAAATGATTTCTTTGGAGTATCAAACGATGTGGTTTGTGTTTTCAAACAAGTGTGTGTATGAAATAGACTCTAAGATGACTCAGTTTGTCCTGTTTTACTCCTTGTGTCTGCATATGTGACCCAAGCCTTGTATAATGCTGCCCCTGTCTCTTGCAGCAAAATGTAATGTGTTATGATAACAGTTGTAAGAGGCTTAACTTCTTTACAGAGTCTGGATTAAAGCATAGATCAAGAAGCTTGTGACCACATCCCAGCATCTGGTTCATACCATGGTGACTTCTTTCGCAAGCATTCATTTTTACCATGAAGATGATTGGTCAATCCAGAAACCAATCTGAATGTACAGTGCACAGCTGGGTCACTTATCCGTGAGGAAGACATGTTTACCCTCCTCACCTCTAATGACGTCTTTAAAGAGCCATTCTTCATACAAAGATACATCTGGGCAAATAGTTGATAGAAACAGCACTTTGAGTCATATCATCCAACATTAATAAAGTATCCATTGAGTTGTCGTAAGAAAAATTATTTACACAAAATACTTGTAAAACCTGACCAGGCTAGATTTTTCGCACATAAATCAATTTCCAGGAAAAAGGTTCAGACTTATAGCACCGGCTTAATTTACAAACAGGGATAGGCACAGAAAAATGCCTAAATTAAAGCATGCATTAACCTTCTATGGATAATAGAATGATTGTACAAGCTTTAGAAAGTTCCCAAACAGAAATAGAATCAATAAACTTTAGGTTAGCATTTAGCAAAGCATGAACTAGAGATGAATGTTGTGCAATTAACTAGATTGAATGGAAACACTGGAACAACAGGGGAACTGCAAAAATCAGGCAGTAGTAAACGGGTCATTCATCGGATTTCTGGAGTGGTGCATGATGAGGTGAAGCTGGACCTGTTGATGATATTCCTATGTCTCAGGGTTCAGGGCCTCTTTAAAAACACCAACAAATTAGTAGAGATTGTGTATCCATACCTCGCAACTTTGCCCCTGTGGCGAATCGGGACACTGGGGAGGGGCAGGACATGGGGGCGGAGTCTAGGGAGGGGGGTGTTAGTGCTACCGCTCATGTGCAGTAACGCTGTCACCCAATTTAGATCCTGGCATCTGAAAGTCTCACTTTACAACTGTTTCCAAAGCCTGCATGATGATGTCATAACATACTCCCCTGCTCTCTTACTGGCTCCTGTGTATCATAGTGGGCAGGACTAGGTGGCTGTGTACACCTTTGTTTACCTGCCTTCCAACACAAAGAGATGAGATTAACCTGATCCCACAAGATAATAACACCCCCTTGTGATGTAATAGTTACATTACCCTCCCATTCAATGCAAGTCTATGATCAGAATTCTGACTTATAGACTGCATTCTGTGTCCTTTTTTTGGTGCGAGTGTCCCTTTAATATATCTTATTGGTGAAAATGAATCATTATCCAAAATAACTCGTTATCCAAAATACTTCTGCTTCCAAACATTTTGGAAAAGGGATATTCTGTATATCAGTTATGTATAGCAGCCAGATACTGTATTGCTAAAATGATGGAAGTCTAGAATTCCTGGGTTCTTGGCCAAAGTCTGTTTCAGTTGGGACATTGATGACTTAAAGAGACTGTATATCTAAACATTGTTTTAACTGTGAATGTATAGAATATAAAATTATTGATAATGATCTATAAATTGCCCATGCAAATTACACATTTGCCATTGCAAACCAGTTCATTAGCATAGCAAGCAACAGGGGATGCCATAAACAGGAGACTCCACAGACACATTTAAAACAATGTTTAGGTGATACTGTCCCTTTAACCTCCTATCGACATTGGACGTACCAGGTACGTCAGGGAAAACATGTCATTGTTGCACAGCCCACCTTCACTGTGGCTGCAAGTTAACACATGGAGGAAAAGGGGGTAGAAATATGATTTCATGTCACCTTCTGATTGGCCAGTGTGTGGTCGCAGTGACTGAGCGATGCCGATAGAGACACAAGCCTGTGACGCAAAGAGGAGCAATTAAATATTAGTTAAAGGATCGTTTTTGTGTATCATATATTTTGTACTGTGCCTTGTGTCTGTCCCACCCATCCTCACTTGTGAATGTTCTGCAACGTCTAGGGCCGCTTTAACCAATGGGCAAACTGGGCACATGCCCAGGGCACACTGGTTAAGGGGGCCCCCATGGCCACAGGTGTCACCGCACTCGCAGCTAATCGCGCTGCTAAACTTTTTATTTTCTTGGCAGCCACACCCGCTTTTAAAAAAAATCATTGCCACCGGATATGAGATCACGTCATATCCGGTGACTGTATTTCCCTCCTCCGTGCAGGAGGAGACGACCGGGCACACGGAGCAGCCATGAGGTGAGTACTGGGGAAGGGGGGAGGTGGGTGGCAAATTGGCTGTGGCATATTAAATGGCAAAATAATAATGGCATATTATTGGGCAAATTGGCTGTGACATATTAATGGCAAAATAATACTGGCATATGATTGGGCAAATTGTCTGTTGCATATTAAATGGCAAAATAATACTGCCATATTATTGGGCAAATTGGCTGTGGCATATTAAATGGCAAAATAATAATAGCATATTATTGGGCAAATTGGCTGTGACATATTAATGGCAAAATAATACTGGCATATTATTGTGCAAATTGGGTGGGGCATATTAAATGGAAAAATAATGCTGGCATATTATTGTACAAATTGGCTGGGGCATATTAAATGGCAAAATAATACTGACATATTATTGGCCAAATTTGCTGTGTTTTATTAATAGCAGCATAATACTGGCATATTATTTGGCAAAATGGCTGTGGCATATTAAATGGCAAAATAATACTGGCATATTATTGGTCAAATTAGCTGTGTCATATTAAATGGCAAAATAATACTGGCATATTATTGGGCAAATTGTCTGTGGCTTATTAATGGCAAAATAATACTGGCATATTATTTCGCCAATTGGCGGGCGCATATTAAATGGCAAAATAATACGGCCATATTATTGGGCAAATTGGCTGTGGCATATTAAGGGCAAAATAACACTGGCATATTAATGGGCAAGCTGTGGCATATTTAATGGACAAACAGTGACTTATTTTAATTGGCAAAGTGATGCTGTGGCATGTTTTGTGGGGGAAAATAACATGTATTATGGGGGAAAGTGACACTGTGGCTTGTTCTGCATGGGCAGTTCTGTGGCATGCTAAATTGTGTGGGTGCAATATGAGTGCATGGCAAGTGCTGTGGATACTGTATGGTGCTGTGTTAAGGCCTGTAGGTGCAATGTGGGTGCAGAAAAAGGGAATAAAAACAAGAAATGCAATTTTTCAATAACATTTTTATTACATATACAAATAGCTGAATGTGATATGAAAATAGTTGCATGTAATATAAAAAAATTTACATTTACAAGTTTTTTACATTGCGATTTTAGAAAAATTGGGTCGAGGGGGGACCACTGCTAAAGACTTTGCCCAGGGCCGACTAGGGTCTTAAAGCAGCCCTGCAAGGATCTACAGAGATTGTAATTGTGGGTCAGAATATCTTCCATCACAAAAACACACACACACATAGTCCTCACTCACATCCTTGCAATGCGTATTAATTTGCATTAAACATAATTGATGTTTATATTTATTTAGACTCTTGGACATATGCTTTTTTGTGATTTTACATGTGTGTAAACCAAAAATCATAATTAATGTAGACTTATAAAAATACGAGTATTAACTGACATGTTACGTAATCCAGGACGCAAAGTAATGAATACAGGCAATCACTAAAGGTACTTATGATATTGAGAGAAAGTAATGATTTTCTAGTCATTAAAGAGAGATGTAAATCTGGATTGTAACTTACTTATATAGGCCATGCATATTAATGTTTTAAGTAGTGTCCATGGTCAGTATACATTAATTAGGCATATATTTTACCAATTAGAGAAATCGATGACAATGCATCAGTATAATTACTTTTGTCCTTTGTGAGTTGATATTTTAGACCCTCTCTGGGACAGGAGATTTACTGCCCACGGACTGCATTGTCCTGAAATAATTATTGAAGCTTTTACTAAAAATGCAGTTATTATTTGGTTTCAGGTTACTCTGACTTGCCCCATAGATGCTCCTATTGCATCTCTCCTGTGTAACATGTGTTTGGCTGTCTCATTTGTTTGTCCTTTCCGATATGTTATTCCTCCCCATACAAAAAAACATCCCTGGGCTTTATGTCCAACTGTTTATAGTTCTGACGTGTGCAGTTGACGCGATTCTATACTTAGACATGTGCACAGAGAAAATCATTTTATTGAGCCAAGAATTATGGTTGAGTGGACATGACATGCAAGGCATGCAAATAGACAGTAACGCTCCTGCTAACACTGAACTTGTACTGTATCACTTATCTTTATGTTATTAAACTGTTAGAGAGGAAAATATAGTAAAATAAGATCTATACTTAGAATACACATCTAGGCATGGTGTTACATGCATCTAATCATGGTATTGCATGTATCTAGATATGGTGTTACATGCATCTAATCATGGTATTGCATGCATCTAGGTATGGTGTTGCATGCATCTAGATATGGCGTTGCATGCATCTAGCATGGTGTTGCATGCATCTAGGCATGGTGTTGCATGCATCTAGGCATGGTGTTGCATGCATCTAGATATGGTGTTGCATGCTTCTAGGTATGGTGTTGCATGCATCTAGACATGGTGTTGCATGCCTCTAGATATGGTGTTGCATGCATCTAGGTATGGTGTTGCATGCATCTAGATATGGTGTTGCATGCCTCTAGATATGGTGTTGCATGCATCTAGGTATGGTGTTACATGCATCTAGGTATGGTGTTGCATGCATCTAGATATGGTGTTGCATGCATCTAGATATGGTGTTGCATGCATCTAGGTATGGTGTTACATGCATCTAGGTATGGCGTTGCATGCATCTAGGTATGGTGTTGCATGCATCTAGGCATGGAGATACATGCATCTAGGCATGGGGATACATGCATCTAGGTATGGTGTTACATGCACTGTACATTATTCGTAGACCTTTTGTTTAACTCTGGTTTCCCATGTCTTTAGTTGGGTGTAGGGATGCCACCTTTTCTACAAAAAAATACCGGCCATGCTACTTCCTCCATTGACTTAACATTGCCCTAAAGCCAATTCTTTACCGGCCTGCCGGTAAAATAAGATACCGACCAGGTGGCAACCCTAGTTGGGTGTATTAAAATGTGCAGATGCGTGTTCTAACTACATAGCATGTTTTTTCATGAAAACCTGTGTGTTACAATCTGCTTTTTCCCAATTGTTTCCTCTAAGATGGGCAATCTAGCACTGAATGGTTTAGGTAACAAGGAGGTTAGCAAAGCTCAATGCAAAATGAAGTCCTGTTATAACACTTTAAGTACCTTGTTGAACACCTTGAAGAGAACATGTCCTTTACCAAGTTATGTTACCCTCTCGTAATGCATTACTAGAGACCCTGTAGTGCTATGTGAAAATAGCTAGAATGCAACCCAGCACCCAACAGTAAACACCAGCTGCAGCAATGAATGTGTTACATTTTCCCAACAAATGTAATAAACAAGAGAGATCAAAGTGTGTCTAAGTGCAAATGTGAAAATATAATAAATAAAATAATTTGTTATATAACATTGGAGTATTCTTCTTAGTGTTCCATAATCTCCTAAATGGTATTACATAGAATAAAACATAAAACAGATATATATATAATATATAAGGAGCTACTCAAGAAAGAGAGAAATGCAGGGAATTGAGACTGGAATTTCGAACTTAAGGCCTAAGTAGCCGAGTTGGAAAAAGCAGCTGAATAGGAGAATGTTTCCCACTCGGCTACTTCTCGTCTCAATTTACTGCAATTCTCTCTTTATTGAGTAGACTGTATAGTGTAGTATGTTCTTATACCATGATATGTTATAGTAGGATATGGCACTGACAAAAGTAACTGCATATGATGGCACATAACAGGTTAAAATCCCTTCCAATTAGATGCAGGCTTCCAAAAATCATCACAGAATACCATTGGCTGGATGCAGATAGGGAACCAATCAGCAGGACAGAAACATAGACAACTGTATTAAAACAAATAGTATCTTACATATGACAATGGAGTTGTGATGGAAATGATGGAAATTTGTGCAATGGACTTTGATCTCTCTTGTGTATATATAAATATATATATATAAATATACTGTGTGTGTGTGTGTGTGTATATATATATAGTCAAGTGTGACAAAAGGCTTGCTAGCCTGAAACGTCGTGTTGTTTGTCATTTGAATCATTAAATTTTGATATTACAAGACCTGTGAGTGCATCCTCGACACACATTTTTTGGACTGCTTATATTTTGATGTGAGCTGCACCCAGGCATTTTGGAGGACCTATGACGTAAGTTACGCTGAGTGCAAGTACTTTGGATTGTTATATATATATATATATAATATCCCACAGTACTGTGCACAAGTTCTAGACAGGTGTCAAAAATGCTATAAAGTAAGAAAGCTTTCAAAAATAGGCATGTTAGTGGTTTATTTTTATCAATTAAAAAAAATGCAAAGTGATTGAATGGAAGAAAAATCAAAATTAAATCAGTATTTGATGTGAGCACCATTTGACTTCAAAATAGAATAAATTCTCGACTAGGTACACTTGCACAAAGTCAAGGCTTGTGTAGCATATAGTCAGGTGTATAATTTAGAAATTATACCAAACAGGTGTAAATGATCATCAATTTAAAATGTAGGTTAATGTAGGTTTCATTAACTGAAACAGGTGTGTAAGAGGAATAAAACTGTGTGAGGAACAGCCTAACTTGGCTAATAAGGTGAGGTTGAGGGTGTGTGAATTTTGACGTCAAAAGTCATACACCATGGCAATATTGAGTACAGCAACAATACACAAGGTAGTTATCCTGCATCAGCAAGGTCTCTCCCAGGCACAAGTTTCAAAGTAGAAAGGAGTTTTCATATTTGCTGTCCGGTCTCTTTTGGAGAAGCACAAACAAAAAAGGGTCTGTAGATGCAGTGTTTGGCAAAGAATGCAGCAGATGAAATACGACACATGCTTACTTCCTTTCACAACTGGAAGATGTCCAGCAATACAATCAGTTCGTAATTGGCAAAAACAATGGGACCCTGATACACCCATCTACTGTCTGAATATCTGGTGGTCTTCATGGAAGACTTTCTGCCAAAAACGACATGGAAACAAGGCCAACTACCCAAGAAAACACTGGGATTGCAGTAAAATGGTAGCAGATGCTCTGAACTAATGAGTCAAAATTGTAAATATATGGCTTAGCAGAAAGCAGTTTGTTAACCCCTTCACGTCGGATGGTGCTTTGGTCCTTAATGACCAAAGCACCATCCAACGTCTGTGTGTTCCTGGCTGCCGATCATGAAGTGATCGGAGCCAGGAACACGAAAGCAGGGACCCGATCAGGGTCTCTATAGACCCTGCCAGTCCCTGCCGGCATCCCGCGATACTTCGTGATGTCATGCATGATGTAGCTAGAGATGTAGCGAACGCTCTGTTTGAGCATCAGCTCTATTTTATGTGTCAGAGTGAGGCCACTTTGACACTTTTGTCAAAGTGGCCTCTTCTGACAGTGGGGACCCCGCATACAGCTCATCACGGGGGGCCTTGATGAGCTGTTTAATGGACTGTCCTACAAGCTTCTAGGCACTAAAAAGTAGGATGGCATGGAACCTCCTACAAGCAGGAAGGGGTTAATCATGGTGGGGGTACCTTGCACGTTAAGGGCTGCATTTCTGCAAATGGAGCTGGGGGGTCTGGTCAGGGTTAACAATCTCCTCAATGCTGAGAGGTACAGGCAAATCCATCATGCAATACCATCAGGAAGACATCTGACTGGCCCCAACTTTAATCTGCAGTACACAGAAGAACTATGATTCATTCTCCAAGATGTTTAAAACAACATAACTACCTATGAGATCCTTAAACTGTGTGCCTACAAGAAGGGATGGTGGTTTGAAGGCAAATGGTGGTCACACCAAATATTGATTAGATTTCTCTTCTATTTAATTAATTAATTAATTCCCATGTCCATTTTTGACAGTATTCTTGTTTTACAACATCTTTTCACCCCTGCCTAAAATGTTTGGAAAGTACTGTATATAAAAAAAAAACATGATGAATTAGGATGTTGCAGCTGAAATAGTGGCATTTATATTCTCTCTAGATAAAACATAAATTTGAAATAGGTCAGCACCTATCAGCAAAGGATTTGTGTTAAGTCTTTAATGAAGTACGTGTAGAATCCTGAATGAATAATGGGGGGATATGCACTTCCATGGATATAGCCGATCACAGCCACACACATTAATTCTCTTAGTGCTGCAGCTGCAGGGCTTGGTCAGCCCTCCGGCTCCACTTCCTTTGCATTGCAGCTGTGGCTCTTGTGTGTGGGACACGTGTTAGGATTCTGAGGCTGTGCTAGCCTGATATAAACATTTATCTACTAACAAACATAAAAAAAACAGGGAACGAGTTGTGTTGCATTCTGTGTCATGGCTCAAAAGGGTCATTTTAGAAGGACAGCTGTTTAAAAAACCACAGATATGGCCAAAGCATAAACTGGTATATGGTTTATAGTGCTTCGTTACATTACCACTGGCTTTCCTGTATTAATTATCTATTAGTGAGTGTTTTACAAATATTAGATTTTCAAACAATAACACAGTAAATAGAGCAATGACAGTTGTGTGTGTTTTGTGTGTAAGTTTACTACTCAGACTCTCTGGGGAGTCTTTATCGAGAGCAAAACACACAGTAACTACTGACCTTAGTCTTAAATGCCACAATCACCGTCCCAAATGCTACTGAATGAAACACCAAATCACGTGTAATCACAAATCTGTATTAATGAGTAATGTCTCACAATCCACTGCCAATTCCATAGGAAGCTTCATCAATGGAGCATCTAGTCCTGTGCAACATACCCAAGTAAGGGATCACAATAATAATGACATATAAAAGCTAAACAATACCTTCAAATTGAGGCCAAGAGAAAAAAATACTGTAACAAAAGAATAGGACCTTCTAAATGTGATCTTCTGTCTGAAAAAAAAACACAAAGTAAATTCAAAGCAGAAACTATGTAGCAAATGTAAAACATTACACAGGTATATTTTCATTAAGTTAAACTTTTATTATGTAGAAGATAGAATGGCAGATGTTGATACGGCATTTTATTGCCCCTTAACAAGTGGCAATTGGTGGTATATAGGGTTGCCACCTTCTCTTCAGAAAAATACCGGCCTTGGGACTGTCCCCATAGACTTAACATTGGCCTGAAGCCAATTTTTTTACCGGCCTGCCGGTAAAATACCGGCCAGGTGGCAACCCTAGTGGTATATGAACTATATATAAATCAGCCAATGCTTTTATTGTTTGGAGTAATGATTCTTTAAATAACAAGCTGTAGTTGAATGTTCACTCTGGTTTTACGACTATTCACTTTCTTGTCTTCATCAGAATGGTTATCGCAATTCCATGTGCCATGAGAAGGTGGTGAACATCGTGAAGGACCATACAGAATCTCTGGGAATGACCGTAGCAGGAGGAATATCCAACTGGGAATGGGATCTGCCTATTTTTGTCACCAGCATAGACCCCGATGGAGTCATTGGAAGAGACGGAAGAATAAAAACAGGTCAAGTTACTACATGAAATGTCTGAATTATTATATGCAGTATGTCCAATAAAAGTCATTTCAGTGATTTCAGATTTACACTATTTCCTTTTTTTATAAATCTACTTCAGTATAATTTAATAGTACGCAATCAATCCATAGTGGTTTCAAGAGTGACTTGTTACACCACTGTTATAATAACATCAAGAAAAGTTTAAATACTGAATTTATAGGCAGGCCAGTAAAAAATTGCCTTGAGGCCAATGTTAAATCTATAGAGGCATTAGCTTCGCCAGTATATATATATAATTTTTTTTTTTAAAGGTGGTAACATAGTTGCGCTTTGAGATTGTTATGGGGATATTGATGTGTAATTAGGAAAACATTATAGTTTTTATTGTTTTGGATATTTAAGAAGAAGCTGGATCTCTCAACTCTAGAATAATCAGTAGAGCATTGTTGACCATATCTATAGAAGTCAGTAGAAGTCTGTTTCCCTCACAGATTTCACTAGTATACAGAGCTCACAGAGATTCTGGGTAAAGACATGAATAAAGGACCTCCAATAATTGATATGTGTCCAGACATGGACCACTAAACCATTTGTACACTGTTCAAGTGTTCAAGACTTTTGAAACATAGTCCGGAAGAGAGGTCCACTGCCGGTAAATCCACTGTATCTACTGTGTCCAGAACCTATTCCTATGTGAATACAGGCAGGTGTGTCACCAATTTTCCATTGACTGGGGTAATGGGTTAAAATGTTCCCATATTTATCAAGAAGTTCCACGTCTACAACTCTATTGGTCCTCATCATAACCAAGGAGGACCATGGCTACATGTCAAAGTGGCAAATCTATGTTCATAGTAAAATCACGGTACAATAATTGTTGTAGTAGGGAATCACATACAACTTTAACCATATTAGAACACATGTCATAGCATAGCTTATGGAAAAGAGCTAGTCATGATCTAAATATGGGAATTTGTTCTTGCCAGCAACATATGACCTAGTGAGTCACTCTGTGGGCCCTTATCTGTGTCTCCAGCACCTTCAGTTATTCCTATGATGACTTAAGTGCCTAATGCTAAGTGCCTTGTTAAAGTCTCCTACAATTCTTATCAAAGAGATATAGCTCTAAAAGCAATGCTTTGTTGCTAGAAACCAACAGATGCTGTGCATTACTAACCAGTCACCCTACGGTATCAGTTCCCCAATGCACTGAAAATCCTTGTTCGAGAAAGATTACAAACCTTACTAAGCTTGATAAACTTCTCTAGAATTCTAATTTGTACATATCCCTAAAATCCGAGTTTTTGACAGGCACAAGTAAAGATAACATTTAGCTGCTCATCGTCAAAAAATATATATAATTTCCCAATTGTGCCACCTTATGTGAAGAAATGCAGAAAAACAAGTTGTAAAAAAAAAAATTATGACTGTAGAATTTCCCCTCCAGACAAATTAATTAATAATATAGCTTTCTACACTAGTTATAACTCTGAAAGCATTAATTTTAATAAACATAAAAGTTCATATAATCCAATTGTAATAGCTTTGCAACGGTTAGTCTTAAATCCTAAAAATGCTGCTGCCGAATAAACCAAACTGTAAGAAATTCAACAAAAGTGGTCTATTATATTTAAATAGCAGGTGGAATTTTAAGCCTCTTTAAAGAGCTGTACATGACGTGTATTTTTTGTCATCTTGTGTCCACAGGAGACATTTTACTGAATGTCAACAGCATTGACCTAACAGGAGTAAGCCGAAGCGAGGCAGTGTCTTTATTAAAAAACTCTTCTTCCACCTCTGTGGTTCTGAGAGCTTTGGAAACCAAAGAATATGAGCCTGAAGAGGACAACAGCAGTGATGCCCTGCTCATGGATTCTGTGGAGAATGGATTTGATAGCAGAGATTGGTCACCTCTCTGGGTCATGTGGTTGAAGCTCCCTCAGTAAGTTCAGACATCCCATCCTTTCTCCTACAGAAGAGTGGGTGGAATGATTTATGTTTCTTGGGCTGCTCTCTCCTTTGGGCTTAGCCATGGTGAGCTGGCTTAATTGAAGCCAGATTTGGCTTAAGGAACTTTGTGCATGAGCATGTTATTCTTTCCCTAATTGAATGTGTGCATGGCCTCAGCTTGGACTTTGCACAGGAAGGAGAAGGCGCACTGGGCTGTTAAAGTCAATAATGTGAGAGACCTAAGTCAGATTCTGGTGTCATTATCCTATGGCTCTTAATATGTCATTCATTTTCCCAAGAAAAAAAATCTATAGGTTGTAAGTAATCCAAGCAGGGATTCATTGTTACTTAATGTTATCTACAGACATTCACAGTTAATAAGAGTAAGATTTTCTATGGAATAAATGTTGGTGAGCACAGATTGTATGGCCCACTATTAAGGATGAAACCAGTGGTGGCTAAACGTTGGCACTTTTAATGTTTTAGTTACTAGTCTCCATGTATCTCAGTCAATCAGAGGGCTACCTGTACATCATATAAACCAGCATGCCCAAGGCTAGCCATTACAAGCTATAGATTGTTAAAGGACAACTGACAATAACTTATGTGTAATTGAAAGATTGCATCAAGTGCAGGCATTTTAAATAGAAATGTTTTAATGAAAGAATACAAGTAAAAAACCTGATAGCTCTACATGCAGCTCTATCAGGGGGCGGAGTTGTTTTTTAGAATCTTGGGTCAGGTAAAGGAACATCTGACTCCTCTGACCCAAGAGTCTAAATAAAATGTCTGCCCCCCACTTTCACTATATGGAGAAAAAGAGGGCTCACTCAATAGGGTGCTTTGTTTATATTATCTTATTAAAACATTTCTATTTAAAATGTCCCCAGTTGACTATTGTAGCCTGCTTATTGGCATGATACGGCTAGTTTGTGAAAAGAATTCTTAAAAAATATGAATTATTAAATTAAAGCAACAGCAAAAAAACAACTACCTTTCATACAATCAATATTGTAAGCATTTAAATTTAATTTGTATGATCCCCATATAATACCTAAGAACCTTGTACTTATTTATTGATCTTCCATTACTGAAACATTAGGTTATTTTTTTTTTGTACGCTTATTTCAAATCACAAATGTCCTAGTATAAAAAAAACATTCATGGGGATATTTCAAATTGGATTAATGTCAAGTTTGAGTGCCTGTTTTAAACCGGACTGTACAAGATCAAGAATCCCAGTGCATTAGCACATGCTGTCATTATTTCTCAGTTATAAATAGGATACCAGGCTCATGAGATACTACATTCACCCCTAAGTTTTACTAAGCATATCTTCTCCTTCCATTTCTGCAATAAGCTTGATACACATCCATTTATCTCGTCTTTACCATAAGCCACAATTCCAGCTATCATCAGCCTGCAGATTGCTGCATTTGACTCTCTTTGTGTCTGATAGGCCTCCAGAGGAGGTTTGATTCTTTCAATCCTGTTACAATAAACATAAAATGGATGAAAAGGACATTTTGAACTCATTTTTGCAGATGATGCCATACACATAGTCAGGGGATTATCTACCCCTAATTTTCTAACAGCACATAATTAAATTACCCATCTTCTGTTTCATCCTCTTCCTGACAATAAAGCAGTTTTCCATTGGCCTTGAACATCTTAATGATGGAAACTGGTAAATTGAGCTTTTTTTGCGAGTTTGTCAGTCACTGCCAAAGATGAAATGAGTTCCTGTTTATTCTTCATTGTTTGTATTTTCATCTACTACAAACGATCACCTCATTACCCCATTACTTGACACAAAAGTAAAATACTATTTGGAAACACGATTGGATTTGCAGGTTCTTTTTTTCAGTATAGCATTCTCTGTTTCATATATATCCATGTTGCTTTTAATCACTATGCTCAAAATGAAGCGGCCATTGCTGGATATCCGTAGTTGTTTACAGAATCCCGCACAGAAAGGGTCATATTATGCATTGCCTGACTTAGTGCAGATGTTCAACACAAGTTCCAGTAAAGAACTTGCTGTGTTCTTAGAACCTTTATGTTTAAAATCGTGTGTATGTTTGTATCCAAGTCACAGGAAGCAGCTGTGTGTTTGTAAATCAAATCCCACTCGTGTGTTGTAAAACTAGACAGGGAATACATGTATGTGTGTTGTGTGCGTAAATAAATATATATATATTCTGTTAAAAAAAAAAACATCTTTTTGTATTAAGTGTGGTATCTTTAGTCTATGAGAAACTGTACTCTTTTGCTTTTAACACTGGGTTTTCTGCCATTATTCTCTAGAAAAAGAAAAACCTTAGTATAACTGATGGCAGATTCCAACATGTCCACCATCACCAAACAGATCTGCTTACTCCTCACCCCCATAAAATTGTTTATTGACACAATTCTAGAAAAATGTGGAATTGTATAAATTTGCGGGGGTAGATAAATATTGTTACAGCTTTCGACATAAGTCTTTTCTTAGCAGTGGGGAGCGCATAGTCTATCTGATAATCTGCGTGAGCGTTTATTATCTATTCTTCAAGAGGAAATGGCTCTGAACAACTTCTAAAATAAAGTTTATTGCAAATTTACAAACTTGTCCTCAGTATTGCATAGTGCACATATTGCTTTCTTATCTTGTCTGACTTTTGGAATAAGAAATATTAATTGAGTCCTGTTTTGCAGATGTACACATTTTTCAAATTAGTTTTCTATCATTCTGTGTTTAAAAGATATCACTGAGGTAGTCGGAGACAAAGTAAGCACTAGGGCACTTATAGTTTACTTCAAGAAGCTCCAAATTTCTGAGCCCCAAATTTCAACTTATTTCATATCACTCCAGTAATCCAAATGACCCTTTAAATTGAGCCATTCAGTGATCACAAAATTGGCCCCATAATCAGCCATTATGGCTGATTTCGGTGCCGACATTTCAGTGGCCAATTTTCTGAACTAAATCATAGCCTCCAATGCTCCCATAGTCTTCTATGGGGGATTTCAGCTATTCTGAAAATAGCCAAAGTCCTCCCGAATTGCCGAGAAATAATAATAATGAAAACTAAAAATAACCTTTAAAATTTATATATATATATATATATATATATATATATATATATATATATCCATCCAAAAAATGAAAGCACTCACGGGTCTTGCAGCATGTAAGTCCTCTTTAATCTATTTAGCAACGTTTCGGGCAGATCAACTGCCCTTTGTCCAGCATGCAGTTTCATTTTTTGGATGGATATAGATATGACAGATTAGCACCCGGGCATTAGATTGTTTTGTTGTTTCCTTGAACAAGTGGAATGCTTATGCATATTGGATATATATATATATATATATATATATATATATATATATATATATATGATCTAAAATATAAAAATATATATATATTAATGTTATATACAATGATATAATATTATATAACGAGCATACTAAGGGGCAATATCCTGGCATATTGGGGGCAATATCATGGCATATTAAATGGCATATTGGGGGAAATATCCTGGCATATTAAATGGCAGATTGGGGGCAATATCCTGGCATATTAAAATGGCATATTGGGGGAAATATCTGGCATATTAAAATGGCATATTGGGGGCAATATCCTGAATATTAAATGGCATATTGGGGGCAATATCCTGGCATATTAAAATGGCATATTGGGCTTCAAAGTTCTTTATTTGAAATTTAAGTTTTTTTTCCTGAAATTTCCTTCTTAAAATGAGGTGCGTGTTATATGCCGGCGCGTGTTATACGCCAATAAATACAGTAATTTAAATGAGTAAAACTTCTTTCTAAGTTTGCCATTAGACCTGCTTTAATTTATTTGTACTTTCATCTATTTTCCCTTTATTGCTACTTTAAATTAGGTTTATTTAACTAGTTCCCTTTATTGCCACTTTTAACTAACTTCTCTCTCTAGTGCCCTTTATAGCTACTTTCAACTAGCTTCCTTTAACTAGTTCCCTTTGTAGCCACTTTGAAATACCTTCCTTTGACTAGTTCCCTTTATTGCCACTTTGATGTAACTTTCTTTAACTTTTTTGTTGAAATTCTTTTCAATGTACTTAATACTTACACATGTGTCTGAAGCCACCCAGCTAATACTAAACTTCATTACTGAATGGTAGCCTTGTACAAAATGCTTTTTGTGCCTAATATTTAAAAAAAATGGAAACAAATTAGCAAAATAATCTATGAGCAGAGAAATGTTATTAGGAGGTTGTCTGTTTGCAACAATTGTGTTGACCCTCATTTTTTTAAAATTGATATATGAAAAAACCATATAGCTATACATCTCTCCCAATAAAGGAGATGGAACATAGATATGGCTTATAGTTTATAATGTATATATTCCCTATGCATACACGTCTACACCCATTTTACACATAATGAGGTAAGCAGTATCCGGTTTCCTTGGCTATTCTGTTTGCCAATAATGCTGAGATGTGATTACCTCATATCGCACAGTAAACACATAATAAGGACTTGTGGGGGACATCTGCTGGATTTCTTTCGTTTCACTTTTGACCCTACACTTACAGTTCAGGAATATACATTCATATGTCTTGCACGGTGAGAAATATCCTGTGGGGTTTACTGCACTGTGAATTGCTTTGAAGTACTGTGCTGGAGAGTATGGAGCTATAAGGGGCAGTCTGCAATGTCATTTGATTTCATCATTGAAGGTTTATTCCTCCTCCACCTCCTCATCAGAAAAGTACAGATTCATTTGTAATCTGTTCTGGGGAATTCTGGGTGTAACTATGGTTAGTTTTATCTGTTTTATGCGTTTTCCACTATATCTAGCTCCTAAAAATGGCAAAAAATCTGAAAAAGATTTATTGCTGTTACAGTCCTGTGAAATTATTTTCAACGTAAAACTACAGAGCTGTAAATAGTTTTAAAATAAACATATAGTATATTTCACATTCAGTAAATACATGTACAACATGCAACAAATTAGTTAGGTTGAACTGCCCCTTTAATATGTCATTTTTAATAGCAGATTGGGAAAAAATAGCCATGCCAGGACCCATAATGCAACTAGAGCATTTTTTAATGTTAATGTAATGAACCATAGGTTGTGGTTGATGTTACTATATGTTACCCCATTTTGAACATACTATCCAGGTGGCACTATCTACCAGTACAGCATAGGCAAAGCAAGGGGCAAGACAACACTAGAATTGCTCACTGTGATTTTACTAATAGTGGACCCTTTTGCCCCTGTGAAATACTCTTTATCTCCGTGGCCTTCAGTGCCATTTGTGCTTCCATGTTAGTGGCGCTGTAAGCAAGCAAAGAAATTGGCATTTCTACCGAGCATATACATTCAGTCTAAGTGAACTCCATGTCCTTATACTTATCCAAGAGATAAGAAACATCTACCTCTCTTGTGGGTTAAGCCAATTAAAAATGAGAACGCAGTCTCAAAAGTCAGTGTATTCAGACATTGTTAGTTAAGCTCTTATAACGTCCATTGGGGATTTATCTGATCCAGACTCCCACTCAAGTGTTTATTTGTTTATTACTTTGTTAATTGAAGCCGAAATGAACTGTCTTTTCACCAGTCAAGCTCTGTAGGACGTGATTACTGTGTTCTGGCCTCAGCATGCAAACCCCGGGTCATGGACTTTTAATATTCTTTTTCCAGACAAGTTTACAAGCAAGTCTGTAATCCTAATGAAAACAGAGGTTGCCTCCTCTCCTTCTAATTGTTTAGCAAGGAGACTTGAAAATGAGGGGGAGAAAAACGTGCAATGGGGTAACAAGTAAGAGAGCATTAGCGGCGGCTAAAGTGATCTTACCAATTAGTTTGAAGTGTTAAAGCTAACAAAACATCATTCTGTGGAGATAAGACAGATATACAAGAGATTTCACTTTGGAACTTTGTGAATATAATGGGATATAAAGAGTTTCATTTCCTACACTGATTCTGCATCCATTTTAAGTTTGTCATCCTTTTAGCCCACTCTTAGAATGGATTAGCCTTTAAAAAAGCAAAGAATGTAAATATGTATGTAAAATATACAATGTGGTCTTGTTTTGCACTTGCTGTAATTGGTCCATCTGTAGATAGAGTAAATTGTGTATATTGTCCTGTTCTTGTAATATATCCTCATACTAACAACAAAACTGTTTTCTTATACAAATGTTATCTACTATCGAGGGGCAGAGCATTAGTCAAACCACAAGGTTATTCCGTAATTAATTGCACCATTTATTAGATTGAAATGAAGGAAGCACAGCTACTATTACCAGAATCTTCATTTAGTTCCCTGTGCCAGATATAAATAATATGTATTTGTCAGCGGCATGGTTGCCAGTTCTGGCTGGAGTCCAGATGCAAGGGCTGGAGCAGGTGTGATACCCTGTGCAGGGTGACCACTCTCCCCCAAGGGTGGAGCCCCAGGCTTTGAGCGGCCACAATTAGGGTTTTGCGGTCTTCTTTTGGGCATCTTGTCAAACAGGAACAAACGGGCAATCAGAAAACGTAGTCGGGGTCACAAGCCAAAAGGTCAGGACTGGAGAAGGACGGAGAAGTCAGGGTACAGGCCAAATCGATAACAGTGGATCAGGGAACAAAACAATAACACCAGCAAAAGACAGGCAGGCAAAATGTTCCAGCAAAGAGTGCTTGGAGGAGGGGGTTTAAATAACAAGGAAGTTAATGAAGGACAGGGAACACCTGGGCGGAATTAAGTATGGGCAGGAGCTAGACAGACACAAAGCAGTACTGAAAACCAAGCCCTCTGGTGGAGCACGGAACAGACACAGGCACCAGAAACACAGCGGTCCAGGGTTCAATCCCAGCAATGGTTACACTATCCCCCTCCAAAAAAGGCGTGCACTGAACGCCTACATCAGACTTATACACTTTCTTCTTAGTGTCTTGGTTTTCTTCTGGTTCCTTTTTAATACTGCTGGGTAGGAGCTGGGCTGTGGCATGACCTGGGATAGAAAGTTTTCTTCATTCAGATGGAGGTTAGGTGAAGGGGCTACAGCCATGGCTTTACGTAAAGGTGGCATGGGTTCCTGGCAGGCTGATATAAAATCAACACCTTGTGGTTTTGGGTTGACTAGGATGGTCCCCAGAGTGACATCAGCTGGAAAAGTTCTGCGTGAGGCGAGGAAATTGGGTTCTCCATCCTCCTCTTCACCAGAGCTATCAGGCAGACATTCCAAACTGGAGGAAACAGGTTTTTGGGACTGACGTTTCATCATGCAACAAAATGCAGGTGATGGCTTAGGTTGCAGTCCCATTGTCCTCCTCTTGTGAACAGGTAATGGTGGTCGAATGGGGCAGTAACTTATATAGTGCCCAGAATCTCCACAGTAAAAGCACAAGTTGCGGTCTCTGCGCCAGGACCATTCTGCATCTGTGAGTGGACCTCTGGCTCTTTTCTTTTCAGAAGAAGGCTGTGGCTTTCCAAATAAGGCCAAGGCTGGGATTTGATGCAGACGTAGACCCACATTGCTGGTATGCTGTTTGGTAACAGTACACGGATTCTTGGAGCGCAGCTCTGGTGCCGAATTCACCCTGGTCAGCTTTTTTGAACTGGAAGACTGGGTAGTGGTAAAGGCTGACCTCAAGAGACGTACCTCTTCCTGGAGCAAAGAAAAACTTTTCTGCAGCGTCTGAATATACTTTGACAGTGTCCCCACCTGCTCTATCAAAAGCGTAATAGCATAAGCACTTGCGGACTCCATAGTATGGCTGGAACATTGTGTCAGCGGCATGGTTGCCAGTTCTGGCTGGAGTCCAGATGCAAGGGCTGGAGCAGGTGTGATACCCTGTGCAGGGTGACCACTCTCCCCCAAGGGTGGAGCCCCAGGCTTTGAGCGGCCACAATTAGGGTTTTGCGGTCTTTTGGGCATCTTGTCAAACAGGAACAAACGGGCAATCAGAAAACGTAGTCGGGGTCACAAGCCAAAAGGTCAGGACTGGAGAAGGACGGAGAAGTCAGGGTACAGGCCAAATCGATAACAGTGGATCAGGGAACAAAACAATAACACCAGCAAAAGACAGGCAGGCAAAATGTTCCAGCAAAGAGTGCTTGGAGGAGGGGGTTTAAATAACAAGGAAGTTAATGAAGGACAGGGAACACCTGGGCGGAATTAAGTATGGGCAGGAGCTAGACAGACACAAAGCAGTACTGAAAACCAAGCCCTCTGGTGGAGCATGGAACAGACACAGGCACCAGAAACACAGCGGTCCAGGGTTCAATCCCAGCAATGGTTACAGTATTGCCATACTTTCAATTGGTGGAATAGCTTTCTTTGGGTGCGTGAGTCATGAAAAGAATGGCTTTTCTCTGGTGATGTTCAGCCCAACTAGATTTATATTGGGATAGAGGTAAAACTGATTTAGAGACACAGGGAGGTATTCACTAAAAGTGAGGAGTTGATGGCTTGAGATAAGATGAACATGTTCAACTCACCTGTAAATCACCTTTAGGGGATGGCTTCCGAATGAACTGCTCACCTAAATAAATGATGTACTGAAACTTAATAAAACATATTTTAAATACTTTGTGCAATCTGATGAATGCCAAGTAGAAAGTACAGTAATACCTCTCATTGGGACTCCCAATAGTGCACTCTCAATAGTGACAGCAAATTCAATGAACATCTGGTATACATAAAGGGTCAGGATCACCTTAACATTGCTTAAACTGTGAAGGGAGAGAGTAAAAAACATTTTGAAAATGATTTATACATTGTTTTAGCAGAATTGCAAGGACATGCCTAAATTAGGAGAACAATTAGTTGTAAAAGTGTCTGTGGAGTCCCCTGCTTATGACATCACATGTGGCTTTATATGCAAATTACACATTTCCCATTGGAAACCTTTGATTTACATACCAAGCCACAGAAGATGTCATAAGCACACTGTCCACAGACACGTTTAAAACACATAGTACATGGACAATTCTGGTGAGTTTCTCCTACAAGAAAAAAAGTTTGTCCGCCCAAATGCATTGTTAAATCTTCAAAGGCATCTGTGCGCCCCAAAGCAATGACATTTGCAGTAATGTGCAGTGTGTATGAATCAATCACAGAGCTTCACTACATCACCCACATTGCACACCCAGGACATGTCCCAGCACCCCGGAATATGTCCCATCCCCCACACTGCACACACAGGACATGCCCAATCCCCTACATTGCACACCCAGGAAATGCCCCATCACCCACATTGCACACCCAGGACATTCCCCATCTCCCACATTGTACACCCAGGACTTACCCCAGCCAGCACCCACAGCTCACTGTTGTCTGTGGGCTGGCCAGGTGCACAGACATCCTATCATGCTGCCTCTTGGAATGCTCTGAAGTCTGAATGCTGGCAGGTCATATGAATGCTGACAGGTCATATTAACCCAGGGGCTCTGACCTCAGAGCACTGAGCTTGGAGTGCGAGTGGCATCATGGTAGGATTCTGTATGCCACGGAAGCCGGCTCAGCGCTGGTGAGGGGAGATCTTATCTCGCCATCCATTGCCAATGTATACAGTGGCAGGCCCCCTATGGCACAGGCTCTCTGGCAGTTCTAGAATGCACAACGTGACAGTCCGCCCCTGATCTGGAATAAAAAAATTAGATGGATGATAATACATAGAGAGAAATGGCACTTTGAGATTGTTAACTTTTTTGCATAAAAATTAACACTTGGGTTGAAAAGCCTTTGCCATCACTGCTTTAGCTGATGTTTGTTGCATTTCCTATGAAGCTCAGACTGTGTTTGACTACACAGCTAACTATCATTAGAAATGTAATCCATAATAGCTAGCGGTCAGCCATTACTTTGCTACTAGACTACTGCCTGAGAATTAATAGAAATGTAATCCATAATAGCTAGCAGTCAGCCATCACTTTGCTACTAGACTACTGGCTGAGAATTAAGAGAAATGTAATCCAAGACCACTATGACACATCAGCTTTTGTGCACTTTCCCATGATACCCAGCTGGCCAAATGTGAAAAAGAAAATGAATTGGATTAATCTGTGTGGTGCGGACACTGGATTTTAACATTTTTGCCTTGTTTTTATTCCACATATAGTTGAGCATCATTGTTCAGGAACAAGTCTTGATGATCCTGGTTCATGTTGCCCTATTATTCCAATCCCTGCTTGTTTAAAAGAACACATTATATTCATTCCCCATTTCTCATATAAGCCCTGTTCCTTCTCAGTAATACTCACTACTTTAAGTCCCTCATTACAGGAATATTCAAATTACCAGTCTACCAATTACCTCAAAGAGAAAATGACTCTTCTCTCTGCTTCTAGACAGAGAAATTCAGTCTATCCCTAAATCTTAACAAACCATCTACCGAGGAACCCAAAAGGTTATGACTTCCTATTTGCTATATCATGCTTGATTACTGTACGTCCATGTTCTTGTAACCCTGTTCTGTTGTGTGGGGCAATGGAATTGGTCGATACTTTATAAAAGAATTATAATAACAATTAGGAATTCCTTTTCCACCATTTTGTGTCAAATATTCATCGGCAGATGCACCAATCAGAAACCTCACATTTGACTTATGTTCTCCAGTGTTTAGCCGAAGTAACACTAAAGGAAATCATTTGAGGAAATATCATATGCTTTTGACCAAAATCTCTGAACATAACTCAGTGACCTTTTATGTAAAAGCTTGATTTTAAATTCTAAGTCTGTAATATATGTTCATAAAGCTTTACTGTCATTGTAGAGAGAATGCCACCCAATGTCATGTTTTCATTCCATATGTTTGGTAATCAATATATTCACTATATTCTTTTTTTCCAATTACTGGAATATGGTTAAGAATTTATTTTTGTATCATCACCAAATGTTCTGGTGGCTGGTGACCTTCAGTGTTAACTCATTCGACCTTCCAGGACTTAAATTCCACATCTGGAATTCTTTTTAATTCTCCTGCCAAGATGCACATTACACAGTCAAAGAAAGTAATTTCCCTCCAATTTTAACTCGTCATTCCCCTTTAACACACATACTTTCAGGGCCACTTCTTAAAGCCTTAGGGTGTAAAAGACTCATGGTAACAGGAAATAATATATATGGCGTCGATTCAGTAGACAGTGAATTGGGGCACAGTCGCAAGAGTGTTTCAAGTTGATACATTTCTCAAACTTGCAGATTTTCAATTCGACTAGTATGGACTGATTTTGGCAATTTTTCTCAATTTACTAAAGTTCACTAGACAAATGACTAAGGTCATTCTTTGTCTAAATGGCCAACATCCATTAGCCACAGTATTAACTACAAGGATTTCTAGCACTAAAAGTGAAGAAAACTGTTCTCTGGAAAAGCGTTTGTGATTTAAGTATGTAACCTGAAACATTTTATTGCGTTGTAATTTATAATCATTGGACGTAAAGAAGAATCTTTTACTTTTCCAGATTTTGTACCTTAATCGTCCTTTGGCTGTGTAGGAAGTGAAATTAATAATGTATAGTTTTAGTATTTCTTGTTGATGATCTTGGGGGAGATGCACTAACATCTATAGCTTGGATAGCATGTATAGCTTGGAGGAAAGACGTAACAGGGGGGATATGATAGAAACATTTAAATACATAAAGGGAATCAACACAGTAAAGGAAGAGAGTATATTTAAAAGAAGAAAAACTACCACAACTAGAGGACATAGTCTTAAATTAGAGGGGCAACGATTTAAAAGTAATATCAGGAAGTATAACTTTACTGAGAGGGTAGTGGATGTATGGAATAGCCTGCCAGCAGAAGTGGTAGAGGTAAACACAGTCAAGGATTTTAAGCATGCGTGGGATAGACACAAGGCTATCCTAGCTATAAGACCGGGAACGGGGGACTAATAAAAGTACTCAAAAAAAAAAAAAAAAAATTGGGCAGACTAGATGGACCGAATGGTTCTTATCTGCCGACACATTCTATGTTTCTATGTTTCTATGTAACATGTGATAACTTGCCATCTCCCACAACCGAGATGTACAGCAGTTTAATTTAACTATAGGGGACACTTTAATATAACATGACACTGAAACTGCTTTACCTCTCTCTGATGAAAGATGCCAATTCACTAAAGGGCTCTATTCACTGAAAGGTGAGGTATGGTTAGGGTGGCCACCTTTTCTTCAGAAAAATACTTGAACCCATCTCCATAGACTTAACATTGGCCTGATGCCAATTCTTTACCGGCCTGCCGGTAGAATACCGGCCAGGTGGCAACCCTAGGTATGGTGAACTGACAAATTAAATGGAAAAATCAGGTGCTTATGGGTTGGAAAGATAGCTGAGGTGGAGAATTTTTTAATGACAGAATTGTTCAGTACTTTTTACAATTATAATTGAGATAAAACAATGTAGTGTGTGCTAATGCATTTGCTTTAAGATTAAAAGTAGGCACTCCAATATGATTTTAAAGCAGTATATGTCCAAATAAATAAATAAACAGAAAAAATGAATATCCATAGGCCAATAATCACTAAGCTTTAAATCGTGTGAATGTGTGCAGAGATCAGCCCATTCAGAAGCGGGTCACTGTCACTATGTTTTGTTTTGGTTTACCACAAATATTGGGGTGATTCAGAGTGGGAGAATTGTGTGATTACTGACATCCTGCACATGTGAGGTGGGCATCCCCATGCATCTCTATGGGAGCCCTATGATTTTCTCCCAGGTCAGTTTAGGGATGCTATTTTTTTGCACCGTGGGGATACTGCAAAAAGTAAATTTGCAGGCTAAGCATTGAAAAAAAGACTAGAAAAAAACCTGCAACACATTAAAGCATATTTATCTGTAAGGTGTCACTTTAAAGTGTATAATCGTCTCTGCCACTATATAGTACACTCTTCCGTAGGAAATTGAGGAATCTCTCTCTTATCCTTGCCCTCTTTGTCTCTTTAAAACGTTGAACTAATTTGAACCAATACAAAACTCTGTGTGAAACTAAACATTGAAACAAAATAATAATGACTAGATTTGGATAAATTTGCACAAGAATTCAGGGGCACTGTAACATAGTATGTGAACACATAAAAAATAAAAAAAAAATAGAAAAAAAATCCTCAAAGATGATTTATATGCCAATGCATAGATTAAGAGTAAAGTGCGTTTTTATGTGTCTGTAGTGTGTCGCATTGGGACTTGGCATGCAAATTCCCATTGAAAGTAGCTCCTTTGCTTATAAAGCCACAACGTGATGTCATAAGACAACACAGACATTTTTTTTTTTTTTTTTAAACACACGTTTCTCTTAATCTATGCCTCTGCTTGTAATTCTGCTAAACCAATGGTTAGATCGTTTCGATGGATGTAAAGGCTCAACAGCGGTATCCGTGTTTTTTATCCTCTGCATTTATAGTATAAACAATGTTTAGTTGACAGAGTACCTTCACTCTAAGCATATATATTTATATCTTATACACAGTGGTGTGTCTTGGTTTTGTGCTTCCCTAGGCAGACAATATTTGAGCACCCCCCCTACCCACGCACAACATGCCCCATCACCCCTATTACATGCCCCCATCACATACCTCCATCACCCCCATTAAATGCCTCCATCACCCCATTGCATGCCCCATCACCCCATTGCATGCCCCATCACCCCATTGCATCCTCCATTACATGACCCCCATCACCACATTACATGCCCCTATCACATCACCCCATTACATCACCCTCATCACCCCATTATATGCCTCCATTACCCCCATTACATGCCCATATGCCTCCATCACCCCCATTATATGCCTCCATCACCCCATTACATGCCTCCATTACCCCCATTACATGCCCCCCTCCCCCCTCACTGCAGGACTTACCCTGGTCCCTGGTGGCTAGTGGCAGGCACCATGCTGCCTAGTCGGCTCCCTGCACGGTGAGTGCAGATAGGTCATGTGACCCGGTGCGTGTCTGAAATCAAAGCGCTGGATCATGTGACCTGTCAGCACTTCCCCGTCATATCGCGCAGGGAGCCAAACAGGCAGCACTGAGGTTTCTCTGTGCTGTCTGTTTGGCTCCCCATGCTGCCAGCTTGCATCTTCCGAACTCCCCAGCCACCATCTCTGCCGGCAAGCAATGATTTTTTTTTTTTGCTTAAAGGGGTGGCTTTTTTTAAAAAAAAAATTGTATTTATTTTTTATAATTTTGTGCCGCCCCCCCAGAGGCATACAAGGTAAGTGCTGCCCTAGGCACTTGCCTTGTTTGTCTCATTCTAAATACAGCCCTGCATATACATATATAATTATTACATAACATTTGCCTATTTTTATTTGTAATGCTTTATGGATTCAGTATTCAATAGCAGTGCTATTAGTTTATTTTTACTAGCAAATATTTCTGGTCAATGTTCGTTATTTAAATTCTAGCTGGATGCTGATTGGCTCAGAACAGCAAACAGTCATTTTATTTCAAATATTTAAACATTTCTGCTTTTCCTCTTCTGCTATCGCTACCTCCTTTCTTTATAATATGGGGAATTAAAAAACTGAATGAAATTTCAGGCAAACCTCATATATATTTATATTTATTACATATATATCTGGTGTATTTTATATAAAAGACATCCTTGTATTATACATAACTATTAAATAAGTGCCCTGTTTCTTAGGAGAAAGTTAAGGATTCCTTGGTTTCAGGGCAGCTAAGGAGACATATTTTTGATTAAGAAGGTAAAAGGTTGGGTTCCTTGTTTTGGCTTCAAGCCCTAACCAGAGACATATGTATGTAGGACACAAACCCATGACTGGTAAAATTACATTTCTGTGCAACACACATGGAACAAGCATCTGCCAGCAATCCGAAAACGAAAGCATTAGGCCTCTCTTGTCATCTTTGTTCAAGACATTTACACTTGATCATTACCCAGTCTGGAAGCTGAGGGTAATGGGATTGTCCTATCTTCATTGTAATGAGGTTGCCTTTATATTGCACTTTGGGGGTTATGTATAAAATCGTTGCACACGCCGCTCCAGATAATGGCGCTATCGCCAATACATAAAGCAGACTCCCGACACGTGTCACCGGCGGTCCCTTTCCGCGCACTGAAAAGAGTTGGCGCCATTGCTCTTATACAGGGGTCCTCAAACTTTTTAAACAGGGGGCCAGTTCACTGTCCCTCAGACCGTTGAAGGGCCGGACTATAGTAAAAATAAAAACTATGAAGAAATTCCTATGCACACTGCATATATCTTATTTTGAACAAAACGAGAACAAATACAATATTTAAAGTAAAGTTAAATCAACAAACTTACCAGTATTTCAATGGGAATAGTGTGCCAGTCAGAGCCCAGGAATATTATGCCAGTCAGATGCCCAGGAATATTATGCCAGTCAGATGCCCAGGAATATGATGCCAGTCAGATGCCCAGGAATATGATGCCATTCAGATGGCCAGGAATATGATGCCAGTCAGATGGCCAGGAATATTATGCCATTCAGATGCCCAGGAATATTATGCCAGTCAGATGCCCAGGAATAATATGCCAGTCAGATGCCCAGGAATATGATGTCAGTCAGATGCCCAGGAATATGATGCCAGTCAGATGCCCAGGAATATGATGCTAGTCAGATGCCCAGGAATATGATGCCAGTCAGATGCCCAGGAATATTATGCCAGTCAGATGCCCAGGAATATGATGCCAGTCAGATGCCCAGGAATATGATGCCATTCAGATGCCCAGGAATATTATGCCAGTCAGATGCCCAGGAATATTATGCCAGTCAGATGCCCAGGAATAATATGCCAGTCAGATGCCCAGGAATATGATGCCAGTCAGATGCCCAGGAATATGATGCCAGTCAGATGCCCAGGAATATTATGCCATTCAGAAGCCCAGGAATATTTTGCCATTCAGATGCCCAGGAATATTATGCCAGTCAGAGGCCAGGAATAGTGCTCGTTATCCCTCCCTCCTCCCCCGCTTCCCCATCACTTACCTCCAGCTGCTGTGTCCCCGGACGTCTCGCGCGGTGTCCTCCTGTGGAGGAGGGAAACAGTTACCGGATCCGGATGTGACGTAACGTCACATCCGGTCGCGGTGAATTTTTTTATTTTTTTTTCTTCCTGCAGCCGCATCCTTTGCGGCTGCCAGAAAGAAAAAAAAAAGTAAACGGGGTGGGTGCCGGCAGCACGCCCCGCGGGCCACATAAATGTCCTCGGCGGGCCGCATGTGGCCCGCGGGCCGTAGTTTGAGGACCCCTGCTCTTATACATATCAAACAGCGATTGTGCCTTTTTATACCCTTCACGATACTTTGCAATGCAGGAGTTTTTATACATGACCCCTCAATGTGTTTGGACCATGTACATCTGAGACCCTATTCCAGTTCTGGCAAATCATGTACTGCTAGGGTTGCCACCTGGCCGGTATTTTACCGGCAGGCTGGTAAAATATTGGCATCAGGCCAATGTTAAGTCTATGGAGACAGTACCAAGGCCGGTATTTTTTTTGAAGAAAAGGTGGCAATCCTATGTACTGCCGGTCTGCATACATACTGTACATATGAAACATTCCAATACACAGTGTCCATCCCATTAAATATAATACTGTATCCATCCCATACTTCCTACTCTTTAACTATTTAAGTGTTAGAGGAGTATGTGCATTGCGTTCCCTAAGTATTGTCCTGTCAACTGTACTGGGACATAAACAGTTAATGGATAGGTCTCCCCATAATATATTTTTTTTTTTTTATAATTTAGCAGACTTGTTTTAGCTTTAAATCTGGCCCAAGACTGCCACCTAGTGTTGCTCATCAACATATAAGGTGGTAGAACCAGTAGAGTGCTGTTCAATATGTAATTTGTGTTTACAACTGTTTGTTCACACTGTTAACACAACATCTGTGTCAACTATCCTAAACTTAATATTTCATCATACTGCTGACACTGTATTAATTATAAGTAAAATAAAAGAGGATGGCAGCAAGAAAATTAATTATAAAATATTTAATAACTAAAGAAAAATCAAAGCAATATATACAAATATACATATATGACTAATAACACAATCCTAAGAGTGCACTCTACGATGATAAACAATAATAACAGAGCACTGTCTAAGTTTGAGGAGGAGTTGCACTTTATTTGAGGACTTTGAGGCTGAAGCAAGGGGTTTTGAGAATTACATTTGTGACTAAGGGAGAAGTTCCTGCAAATCATGGTGCAATTGGTACTGAGAGAGAAGATTTTATATCTACGAGGGATGATGTTATCATGGGTAACTGAGATTCTTCTGGGGATTCCCTGTTTATCACTACCTTTGACTCCTCTTTTAGAGAGTTAAACTGTATTATTAACTAACATTGGGAAATATTGCTTACAGATACATTTCTGCAACTGGCACTCCCTAATAAACCCAAGGTTTATTCTAAAGCTAGCAATCTTAAAAACATTTTGACTCCTAGTAGATTTGATACTGATAGATTCTCTCACCCCTTCTCGCTGGATGCCTTGGGCATGTCTACGTAGGAGATGTTTAACGTGTTAATAGATTCTAGTGGCTGAATCTGGAATTTCATCAAAATCATCTACTTCTTTTAAAGTAACTGGACTTTATTATTGTTCTTCTCGGTTTCTTGTTTGTTCCCTTCACTGCACATGTGGGTATCATTATGTGGGACAGTCTTCTAGAACACTAAAAGAGCACATTAGAGAACATCACAACTATATTCTTAAAGATAAACTTTCCTTTTTATGACACCATGACTTGGTTAAAGTGATGATACTGGAACCAGCTCCAGCACATTCTCCATTTGTAGGAAAAAAGAGAATCTGAATCCAAATGGATTTGAACTCTCTGAGCCCTTATGGGCTGAATGATCAGTTGGACCCTAGTGTTTTAGTTTATTTTGGTTTGTTGTTTATGATATGGTAGGGTATTCATTTTATTATTACATTTATTTTTAGGTGTAGTTTATTTAAATGTAGATTTGAAACTATTTTGCTTTAAATGATCAACCATCTTATCATCCACTACTATATTAAGAAAATGTAATCCCATCTTCTCTTTATGCCACTCATAAGTATATATGAGGGTTGACTTAATATAGACTGATGTTACCCTGAATGGGTTTGGATCGGGCAACATAACCAAATATTTGAATTCCGCCTACTCAATAGCATTGGCATTTCGACCAAGAAAATTATAGATTTTCAATGTGCGCCAATCACACCCAAATACTAAAATTTTCGTTTCGTTTTCGTCCATTCTGACGAAAATGTTATTTATTTAGTCTAAAACGAATTTCGTTCATTACTGCATTTGTTTCAGACAAAATGCGTTCATTATTTTCGTTTATAGACTTTCGGCTTATGGAATACATGTACCCCCCCCCCCCCCCCCCCAAAAACAATTATTATTAGCATTATTATATTATTAAAATATGAATGTATTATTATTTACAACTATTTTTATTATTAGGTTAGTTTATATTTTGCATTTATTATTTGTCTAAGCGCTAATCGCATTTATTATTTAACTTTATTGATTATAACCGTAAAATTCTTATATTAGTCCCATTATCTAGTAGTAGCCAACAGTTCACCAGCTATTGCTGAGTTAACTCCTATGACCACTAGCCATCAAGTGGGCTGTAGAGGTGCTTTTTGTCTAGCCTGGTTTAAACCATGTAAAGCAGCATATATATATTGAATGGTTAATAGACTGTGCTATTCCCAATATGTTTTGTGGTGTTCGAATTTTGGCAAACTGTCTCTGGAAAATATTACTACAATGTGAGGATCGTAGAGCCCTTGCATGGGGGAGATCACAAATATAAGTACAAGGCCAAAGGAAATGCGAAACATTCTATTGCTTACCTTCGAGCACGCAATAGATGATTCATGCTTTTAAAGAGAGATTAAAGCCTAAAAATAAGAATTTGCCATATAAAAGCCTTACATTTTATGCTGAACTAATTTGCTGGAACAAACAACTTACCTATAAATCAGCATGTTCTGTGCTCCTTCTTATACTACAGAGCCAACATCTTGTGTCTGTCTCTCTGCCTGTCTGCTCCATCCTACTACAGTTTCTTCTTTTATATTTATATTCGCATTTGCATACATTCACGCCCGATGCACGGTCATCCTAACATTAGCATTGCCATTCCCATAGACATTTTCATTCCCATTCCCCCTGCATGCCTCCCAGTTCACATGATTGACACACAGACACACCACTAGGAGTTACCAACGGATGTAGCACCGCCTCAGTGATGCGACAGTGTCACAAAATGATTTCTTACAAGTCTTAGTATTTTTGGCACAGGCTGTGGGATATCTTTTGAATGGTACCTTGCAGAAGTATCATTCAAGTATGAAATACAGCGGGTGTAAATGGCCTTTCATATATCAGAAATAATTTTTGGGGTCTATTTCCTCTTTACGTGTCTATTTACTAAAAGGTGAGTTGCAGGTCAGTTAAAGTGAGATGAACATTTCATCTCACCATCTATACCATGCTTTGCGCAGAGATGAACCTCTTAACCCCTTCGTGACGTTGGGACGTTCTATGCCGTCCTGACTTTAAGTGCCTTAAAGTCGTTAGGACGGCATAGTACGTCCTGTACTAAACAGCTCATCGCGGCTCCCCGCGATGAGCTGTTTTCGGATCCCGCTGCAGGCACTTACAGCGGGATCCCACCTGTCAGATGAGGCCACTTTGAGTGGCCTCAGTCTGACAGGGAAAATGTAGCTGGTGCTCAAAGCGAGCACCGGCTACATTTCTCTAAATTGCGCTGTGCCCGAACTTCCGTGTTCGGGCACGCCTCCGTGACGTCACACGTGACGTCCGGAGGTCTCGCGATTTTTTAGCAGGGACCCACAGGGTCTATTAAGACCCTGATCTGGTCTCTGCCAGAGTGTTCCTGGATACCAATCAGCTTGTGATCGGTGGCCAGGAACAAATCGTGACGTTTTGGTGCTTGCGTCGTTTGGGACGCAAGCACCATGCGTCACGAAGGGGTTAAAGGGAATCTATCACCTGAACATTGGTTTTAGTGTGCATGTAGAGCTTAAACATGATCTCTGCATTGTATTAGCAAAACTGCAAGCAAATGTTTCAATTAGGAGAAGATGGGTTTTAAATGTGTCTATGGAGTCTACTGCATATGACATCACCTGTGGCACAGTATGCAAATTACACATTTCCCACTGGAAAGCAGTTCATTTGCATACCGTGCCACAGGTGATGTCATATGCAGTAGACGCCACAGACCCATTTAAAACACATTTTCCTCCTAATTTAGGCATTTGCTTGCAGTTTTGTTAATACAATGTATAGATCATTCTTAATATTTTTTTATGCGCTACATGCACAGTAAACACAATGTTCAAGTGATACAGTCCCTTTAAGATTCTCCTGCAATGTAGAAAGCATTGTTTAAATAGTGAGAGATTTAACTGTGCATTATCCATGAGCAGATAAGCATTTCCAGCAAGGAAAGCTCACTAGGTTTGGCCCTGCACAAACTATAATTGCATCAGTGAGAAAAAAAAACTACTTTTGTTGTTTTAACATTTAATTTCTCTGAATAAATGTAGAAGTGACGTATGGCATAACTATAGTTATAGTATTACAAAAGTGTAATTACCCAGCCAAATTATGTCTCAGGTTTCCAATATGTGGAATGGATCCCCCTAGACGTTCCCCCGTAGAATGGGCTTAGAAATCCACCCAGGCAGGAAAACCTTTGTGTAAAGCTGAACTATACCTAGTTACAATTCTTCTGTAGCTGTATTTAGACTTTGTAGACTCCGGTGAAACCTTTCCTTTAACACACACCTAAAACAAAAATCCATTCTGCACTGTCTGTAGGTGAAATGTTCATCCATGTTTTATATATATGTAAATGTTATCATTAATGTCAATTCTTCATAGTAAAAGTACTTTGATTACAGCTTATACCATGATGTGAGTTGTAGACAAATGAAAATCAACACTTGCTAATTCAGACATAGAAAAAGTAGATCTGTTTATAAATGTTATAAAAATGAATTTTCCTGCAGGGAAATTGGTATATTGGTGTTAATTTCCCTTGTTTAGTAATTGAGTTGGATCTGAAATCTCATGTAAGTTAAACACAGCGAGCTCTAGATGTGATTAAGCAATAAATACAAGCATTTCTCTGTTTCTAGGTATTTGTACAGCTGCAGAGAGATTGTGCTGAGAAGGAACACATCTGGGAGCCTGGGCTTCAGTATAGTAGGAGGGTCTGAGGACTGCAGCAGGAACAAGCCATTCTTTATTAAATCGATACTAGAGGGCACCCCAGCTTACAACGATGGACGAATCAGGTGATAAGATCATTTTACTATTACAAAATCTCTTTGTAACTCGCTGTGATATACCCAAAATAGGTGGGGAAAAGCAAATGCCCACCATCCCACCATGCAATGCGTTAAATATCTCCCTTGAGTGATTAGACACACACAAACATGCACAGACTTTTAGTGATATATGTGTCATCACATTTTATATGTATATTTAAATAATTAATAACTTTTAAGTTGGTGAGATGGCTCAGTGGGCTAAAGCACCATCTGTAGAACCAATTCAACCTTTGGGGTTCAATTTATTGACCCAGCCTTTTATCAGAAGCATAGAGGGGGACAGACAGCCCTAGGTGCCAGTTGCTTGGGAGTGCCATAGGGTGTACCCGCAACCCATCCTACTGACACAAGGTAAGTGTGTTCATAACACTACCACTGCACGTGTCATGGACGCCAACCAAGATGCAGATGGCAGGTAAAGGCCTAATGTTCCAGGCTCGCCTCTGCCCTTCATAATTTTATTAAGCAGCTGTAAAAGTCATAGACTTCTAGCTAAAATAATCTATGCTATTTTCTTTTTTTGGCATTTGTTTACAAGAAGGCCGCCAATGGGCATAGTATTACGCACTGGTGGCGCATTAAACAGAAACACAACACAAGTTGGGGTCAGTGTGCCAAGCTCTTACCTTTTAGTGCAAGACGTGTTTTTGATGTGGTAATAGCTGTGTATTATTTCATGTTACAACATCAAAGTTGTGTTGCTAACTCCCCACTTCTGTAGATTGCCGTCTGACAGACATCTATTTTGATAGTTTGACAGAATGTAATAACAATCTTAAATAATAGGCTGGCTGGCACTATCCCCTCAGGCGAAAAAAACACCAGTGATATATACAACCATCATCAAACTGCCACTTGGGTTTTGCTTTTATCAGGCTGTGAGTACCATGATTTCTCCCCATTTTGTTAGGTACTCTGGAGACAACAGGAATTTTTAGAATTAGTACATGGATGGGCACATTATAACATATGTCTGTGTTAAAAGAACTGCGGAAGCTGCTAAATGTAGTAACAATGGGGAGTATGTGTAAACAGAAAGCTCTACGACACGGATGTCACACTGTGACCCTCCAGCTGCTAACAAGCCACATTTTCCATAATTCTTTGTCACTCTAAGAGGCTAGCAGGGAACATGGGAGATGTATTGCATCAACAGCAGGAAGGACGCAGTTTGACCCCACTGCTCTAGGTGGCGCCATCTGGAGGAACATTCTGTGGGTTTCCCTCGTAATTGCTTCACTTTCAAAACTCTTCCCCAGAACTGCTTTTTACAAATAACTCCATTAAATCAAAATATATATTTGATGGCAGATCCTGCATTACAATGTTAATTTTCCACACATTAACCGACGCTGACCCTGTGCAGTTTATATTTGCACCTCTTGGACAACATATTTGAAATGAGTGCCTTTTTTCATACTTCCTTTTCTGTATTTTACCGTGTTCAGTTTAGGAATCAGCATGTGCACATACTAAAAACTATGCAATGCTGTGATGCACTCAATGCTACAAATAATCTGCCGCCATAATTTATTGGCTGAGATATTTTCTGAGAACTTTATTGTGCTAAATGGGTTGCTGGCCAGTTGATCAATACATTTCATGCACTATTTTTACATAATTTTCATGCTTTAAATTTGGAATCCATGTACTGCCCTGCACAGTGTATTCTTTATAAGTGCATACCATTAAGGTGCAACGTGGTCACAGTACTTACCTTTTAATGATTGCATTAACAGTACATGATCACAATACTAACCTTTTAATGATTGCTTTAACAGTACATAGTCACAGTACTTACCTGTTAATAATTGCTTTAACAGTACATAGTCACAGTACTTACCTGTTAATGATTGCTTTAACAGTACATAGTCACAGTACTTACCTGTTAATGATTGCATTTTCAGTACATAGTCACAGTACTTACCTGTTAATGATTGCTTTAACAGTAAGGAAAGAAAGATAGGGCACAGCGCTAGAGAATAAAAATAATAATAATAATAATATAGTATATATAGTGACCGTACTCCAGGAAAAAGGTAAGAAATCAAACACAAATCAATACTAACCACTGGAAGCAGGAAAGGCACAAGGTGGGGATAGGAATCCCAATCAGTATAGGGAGTGGCAAATGACTCAAACTGAAAATATAAATTGAAGCAGCTAGTCTTATAGTAGGATGCAATGGAAAAATCCACTGCAAAAAAGGAGAACACAGTATAAAAGTGAGACAGCGCTAATAGTAAATACAAACACAGTATGGCAAAATGAACTGCAAGGACAATAGGATATATAAAAAAATATACAAAATTTATTGCAACAGAATATATATATATATAAATAAACATAAAAAAACACAATATGACAATCCAGAGTCACAAAATGAATGAGTGATCACATGGATAGAAAAAACACTGGGAATAAGTAACAATAGACAGAATAAAAAAGCACTCTATGGCTACAAAAATAGTACATAAATGGTATAATACATAAAAACTAATAATGACAAAATCCCTTACCCACTGGGTCTGTTCGCCTGGCCAGGTCTATTGAACAGTTTAGGATATGCACTAAGAAAAACAGCTACACCCCACAGGACGCGTTTCGAATTTTCTTCATCAGCTGATGAAGAAAATTCGAAACGCGTCCTGTGGGGTGTAGCTGTTTTTCTTAGTGCATATCCTAAACTGTTCAATAGACCTGGCCAGGCGAACAGACCCAGTGGGTAAGGGATTTTGTCATTATTAGTTTTTATGTATTATACCATTTATGTACTATTTTTGTAGCCATAGAGGGCTTTTTTATTCTGTCTATTGTTACTTATTCCCAGTGTTTTTTCTATCCATGTGATCACTCATTCATTTTGTGACTCTGGATTGTCATATTGTGTTTTTTTATGTTTATTTATATATATATATATATTCTTTTGCAATAAATTTTGTATATTTTTTTATATATCCTATTGTCCTTGCAGTTCATTTTGCCATACTGTGTTTGTATTTACTATTAGCGCTGTCTCACTTTTATACATTGCTTTAACAGTACATAGTCACAGTACTTACCTGTTAATGATTGCTTTAACAGTACACAGTCACAGTACTTACCTGTTAATGATTGCTTTATCAGTACACAGTTACAGTACTTACCTGTTAATGATTGCTTTAACAGTACATAGTCACAGTACTTACCTGTTAATGATTGCTTTATCAGTACATAGTCACAGTACTTACCTGTTAATGATTGCTTTATCAGTACATAGTCACAGTACTTACCTGTTAATGATTGCTTTATCAGTACATAGTCACAGTACTTACCTGTTAATGATTGCTTTATCAGTATAGTTCCCTATTGGTATTTATTTGCTGGCTCAGTGTGTTTTTTACTTTTATGAAATAAGTTTTCATCCCATTTGGAGTTTTGTGAGAATTATTTATGTGGACAAAATGAAGTTATGACAAATGACACTCCATATGTCCAATGATAGCTGTAGGTCAATGATATTTGAACTCAATCTGCAAAGTGTTATTTTTTCCGTGCAGTTTTTCAGGATGTAGTAACTGTAGCACAGACACATCTGTCAATGAAACGTCCCTGGTAATTGATTAGCATTTCTCAGAAATCCCAAAAACCTGCATGGTCAATGATTGTGGAGACAAGAGAATTTACCCTTTCTAACAAGGTGACTGCTAAACCAGTCCTCATCTCTAGATGTGTATTTAAAGCACAGATGGCTAACCTTTGGCACTGCAGCAGTTGTGGACCACATTTCCCATGACGAATAGCCTGTCTAGCTTGAGTATCATGGGAATTGTAGTTTACAACAGCTGCAGCATCTAATGTTAGCTATTCCTGCATTAAAGCACTGCCAGCACTGTGGTAGCGTTTGTACCTCATATATATCCTGATCAAAACAAATTGGGAGATTGCCAAGTTTGACACCTCCTTTGGCCAGGAAGGCAGTGAGTGACTTTATTCGTGATTGTCTCCTCTTACCCTATTCATTTTGTGCCAGGCCCCACCAATGTCATTTAGGACCGCTCCACCTTTCTATTCTGATAGGTAAGGTCTGCAGGCCAATGTGGCATCAATGCTCCCAGCAAAGGTTATGCAGAGTATTGGTTTGAATACAAATATAACTGTAACAATAATTCCTTTAATAAGTGACATTTGAAACCACTTTGTATCTGCCACAGATGGCATAAATATGATTTTTTTTTTTTGTCTATACTGCTGCTGCTGTATCTACCATACTATGTACTGTGTACTAATGGTTGAGTTTCTCCCCAGGTGCGGTGACATCCTTCTTGCAGTGAATGGCAGATGTACATCAGGAATATCACACGACTGCCTAGTCAGGATGCTGAAAGAAATAAAGGGAAGAGTCCTCCTCACCATAGTGTCGTGGCCTGGATCCTTCTTGTAGACCGTCTTTCACTCAAGAAGACAACATCTACTGCCATCAGCTTAAAGCACATTCCACATAACTTACTTAATACCGGTATTCGTTCACACTTGTGTCTTTTGTCAGATCTGGATATAAGTGAGGAACACCACTGTGTTACGTGTGCATGCAAGGAAACACAGCCTTGAAACTCCAGAGGTCCAGGCACCTTTACACCTTCATTAAGAGAGATTTACCCATCTAGTTGTGCTTTATATGTTTATTCGTTGTCCGTTACAGTTTGTCCTACGAAATATGTCTGTGTTTCCTCCGTGTGTTGGCTAGTGAATTCTACACGTCAGTAACACTGAATCAAACATGTAAACGTGTGCCAGTGGCCTGCACTGTCTGTAAAGTGTTGTCCGGTGGTTACATAGAGGAGAAATGAACGTAACGATGACATTTTCAATCATGCAGAATCTTCTTGAATTATTGATACAATGTTTTCATTTCTGGGTTTAATGAAACACCCGAGTTCCACAGATTACCGTTTGGTTACTAGGGTGTCACTTGGCCATTGCACCAGTCATCATAACTGGTGCAAGTTGTAACTAAGGGAGCTGCTGCTAGTGGTTTGGTCTCATTGAGAAGCCTGTGTAAGCACTGCCATCAAATCTTAGGGAAACTCAGGGATGTGTTTAATAACAGGAAATTTTGTATAACATGGAGGTGCACAGAAGACTAGCACATCCTTTCCACACTTCTAAATCGTTAGCTGCATTTAAAGGGACAGTAAAAACAAAAAGTAAATTAGCAACCCAAAACCTACTAAAGTGTTATTTTACAATTTGCCTTTAAAATGTAAATTAAAAGTAACTTGTTTTCCTGTAGTTATATTTTTTCCAATAGGAATTATAAGTAATTTATCAGCTAGTCAGACTCTGCGGTATCCTAGAAAATGTAAATTGTTTAGATTCCTTCACAACTAGGGCAGATATTCTCCTATAGTGTATAGAAATCTGCAGACAATGTTTGGTAGTAATTATTATTATTATTTTTATTCACCTTGTAGAGTGCAAAATACAAGCTATGACATTTGACAATGAAATGATGGGAGCTGTTTGGCTGGGCTTCATACACAAACAATCCATAACTTACTTTCCTTTAAGGTGATGTGAATCAAACAACTGAATTAATTGGTTTATTTAAAAAAAAATAGACTAAACTGTAACGCCTCTGACATTCCCCCATTTTGAATAAGCAGCCACAATGTTTACATTGTATGTTTAGGATATATGCAATGACATGGAAATTTTATTAGTACAGTACCTATAGCAGTGATGGCTAACCTTGGAACTACAGATCCCCAAACATCTGCACTAACCTTGGCACTGCAGATGTTTGGGAACTACATATCATATCCATCAGTACTACCAAGGTAAACCTTGTATTGGACTAAGAATCATGGGAGATGTAGTTCCCAAACACCTGTAGTACCATCACTTAACTATGGAGCGGGACAGTGAAACCATTTATTAATGCCCAGGCCTGGCAGTAGAAGTCACTCTTGTGATTGTTAGAAATGTCTCATGACTGTCGATCTTGATTTATTTTATTTTTTCTCATCCCTTGAAGAGAAGTGTATGTTTGTTTTTATCATGCTGTTGGGAAGTACACACTGATGTTTATGGACGTGTTTTGTAACATATATGTGTTGATGTTATGTAAGACTTCTATTTTCCGTGCCCACAAATGTCTTTTGATCCCCCCACACCATGGAAAGAATATTTGGCCGATATCTGTTCATCCGTTGTATTTTATTTATATTATTCATCAAAATATCCAGAATTCAGGTGTTTTTACTGTGAAAGAACAAATGTCTTAATGTGATTGTTGCTTGTGCAGTGTCCAAATCTGTAAATCACACCCCACTTCAGTCCAGGAGGTAGTCAGAATGTTCAAAGCCACATTAAACTGCCACCAAGTTATTCATTCAGCAAGAACCAGAGCAATCCTAGTGAATAACACAAAACTATAAACAAGGCCTATTGGTGCTGCAAACCCTTGGCTTTCAGTAATTGTATGGAAGTAATTAAAACAAGCTCCATGTATTTGTTTAATTGATGTTTACGTCATTCTCCATTTGCAATTAGCAAGCAAATATTATGGATTTAAGTCTTGTTGGGAGAAGACTCCGGCAATTCTGAATACAGAAAATGAGTGCACAATTATCACACTTTATCCCAAATAACATATGGCTCTAGAGCTGGTGATGAACTATATCTCCTTTGATTCTCTTGCTTGCCAATGCCCATAGACCCACAGGAGTATCATGTAGAAGAATGCCCATCAGGAGAAGAATGCCCATAGGAGCCAGTGCTGTATTTACCGCGAGGCATCCTAGGCGGATGCCTATGGCGGCAAATTTTGGGGGGCGGCAGCGCCCCCCAGCACTGAAAAAAAAAAAAAATACAAAAAAAAAAAAAAAACGGCCCTTTAAAAAAAAAAAAAAAAAAGACCGCGCTTGCAGGCAGAGACAGAGGTGAGAAGGGATCGGAAGATCCCCCCTCACCTTGTCTGCCTGCCTGCCAGGCTGCACGGGGAGCCGAACAGGCAGCACAGAGAAACCTCCGTGCTGCCTGTTCGGCTCCCCGTGCAGTGTGCCGACACGGAAGTGCCGACAGTCACGTGACGGGCGCGCTGACGTCAGACGCGCGCCCGGTCACGTGACCTGTCGGCACAATCGCCGGGAAGCCGAACAGGCAGCATGGAGGGACCATGCTGCCTGCCTGCCAGGGAAAGGTAAGTGCTGATGGGATGTGTGTGTGTGTGTGTGTGTGTGATGGGAGTCAGAGTGTGATGGGAGACAGTGTGTGTGACTGAGTGTGATGGGAGTAGGAGTATGTGTGATGGGAGTCAGAGTGTGTGTGATGAGAGACAGTGTGTGTGACTGAGTGTGATGGGAGTCAGAGTGTGTGTGATGAGAGACATGTGTGTGACTGAGTGTGATGGGAGTCAGAGTGTGTGTGATGGGAGACAGTGTGTGTGACTGAGTGTGATGGGAGTCAGAGTGAGTGTGAAGGGTGTCAGAGTGAGTGTGATGGGAGACAGTGTGTGTGACTGAGTGTGATGGGAGTAGGAGTGTGTGTGATGGGAGACATGTGTGTGACTGAGTGTGATGGGAGTCAGAGTGTGTGTGATGAGAGACATGTGTGTGACTGAGTGTGATGGGAGTCAGAGTGTGTGTGATGGGAGACAGTGTGTGTGACTGAGTGTGATGGGAGTCAGAGTGAGTGTGATGGGAGACAGTGTGTGTGACTGAGTGTGATGGGAGTCAGAGTGTGTGTGATGGGAGACAGTGTGTGTGACTGAGTGTGATGGGAGTCAGAGTGTGTGTGATGGGAGACAGTGTGTGTGACTGAGTGTGATGGGAGTCAGAGTGTGTGTGATGGGAGAAAGTGTGTGTGACTGAGTGTGATGGGAGTCAGAGTGTGTGTGATGGGAGACAGTGTGTGTGACTGAGGGTGATGGGAGTCAGAGTGTGTGTGATGGGAGTAGGGGTGTGTGACTGAGTGTGATGGGAGTAGGAGTGTGTGACTGAGTGTGATGGGAGTGTGTGTGTGATGGGAGTATGAGCTTGATGTGAGTCTGAATGATGGGCCATGTTTTAGGTGTGTAACGTGGGTGTGCAGCTTGGGTAGGGGGGTGCCCGGATTTTGTCTGCCTAGGGCAGCACAAAATCAAGATACACCACTGATAGGAGCATCATGTATTTGTTCAGCTGATACTGAACTACAAATCCCATCATTCTCCACTAGTTTTCTAGAATTACAGAGAATGAGGTGTTATCCGGAGGGAGCTTAGGTTCTATAGCAGCCATCTGTAACCACCGCTTTAACAAGTAGGAGATTAGGAAATAATGTGGCCAAAGATGTATTTGTAACCAAATAATAAAATAATGTCATAGAATAGAAAATATTGTAATGAATGTTTTGTGTAATAAGTTTTGTAAAAAGTAGCTTATTTACAGAAACATTCCTTGTTCAAAAGGTACTGCCTATTAACATAAAATGGACCAATTGTTATGTAACAATCAAGATTAAGGTGAAGTTTTGCTTTAATCCCACTACAGGGTGCTAAGAGATGATAAATGCGTTGTTCTTCCCTCTGGTGCTCAAAGGGTTACATCTCTAGGAATCCATATGTGTATGGTTTATATACACCTGGCATATTTACCTGGCATACTAACGGTACATTTTACATTCCTAAGAACACAAAGCTAAACCTGGGAAAAATTCTTAGAATCTTCCATAGAATCAGTTTTTGCAAAGCCACAAATAACATACATACCAGACTGCCATTTTGTTTTCAGTATACATATGTCAAAAGAAAACCCCTCCACTCTGTGTTATTACATATACAAGAGGTATAGGGGATACTTCCATGATTGTTTTATCCCAGAGAATATATATTGTTTGAAGAAGGTATTTATAAGGCTATTTATCTACTAAGCCATTCAACGTCAGAGATGTGTAGCCATTACTGGATTGAGGTCAGTGTTAGGGAATACACATGCTGTGCTCTGTAGAGAAGCCGTGGTTCTAGAAATCACAATTAGTGTGTCATAAATAAAGAGCTACATCTGCTTTCATGTAGTATTTTCTTGGCAGGTGTATAAGTGTTTAGATGGCCATATGGAGTGATGCCCTTTTTCAGGTGCTTTGCTGACAAACATACCTTCTTACCCTCCAGATAAACTTGAATCAGAAACCTGGTCATCTATGACCCCTATGATCCTAAGGCAGCCAAAAGGTTTGCTATGCTTTTAAGAAGGTGTAGATTCTTGCTAGAGTGTCTAGTGTTATTTGTGCTCCAGGATGTGACTGATTAGTAACCATGTAACTATATCAAATACGTGATAGAATCTTCCAGCAGTTCCAGACATATCTGATCTTAATCTCAGCTGTTGGTACCTTCAGTTTGAATATGAATCACCCTTATTGTGCGTAGATGAGCAATGCTAAAAATTCATATTCAGACTAGTTTAATATTTTTTTCAGGCAGTTTTCCTTAATACTGACAATTTAACATCTTGGTTTCAATACCAATTATTGAATTATAGTTTATTGAATAAACCAATATAATCCTTGGAGGAAGGAGTCAGATGTCATAAGCAAATAATGAACCATAATGTTAATAATAACATTACAGAATAATTTTATTTTTTATTTTTATTAAAAGGTCAACATGTTCCATAATGCTATGCTAATGCTATAATCCAACATAAATTCTTCAAGGGAATAATGTTATCCTGATTGGGTGGATTAAAGAGAAAAACATATTTGTGGCTCCAAAAAAAAAGGGAAATCCTGCTGGTGGTGAAGAAAAGATCTCCGAAGCTGGACCTTCTGTAAAAGGGTTAAACTATATTCTTAATACTAAAATAATGTATATAGGAAGACGCTACCTTCCTCCACACTTAACGCGTTTCACCTGCAAAGATAGGCTTAATCATCGTGTACCGATGATTAAACCTGGGGTTGAGACAAAAATAAAAGGAAGAATCCGCACTCAGGATCTCAGGTATAAAAAATCGGTGGTATTTAATGGTAGAAGAAAAATAATAACAAATTTAACAGCAGAAAACGGTGGGGAAACGACGCGTTTCGCGTGAATACACGCTTAATCATAAGTCAGTGACTTATGAATACACGATTAATCATAAGTCACTGACTTATGATTAAGCGTGTATTCACGCGAAACGCGTCAAGTTTCCCCAACATTTTCTGCTGTTACATTTGATATTATTTTTCTTCTACCATTAAATACCACCGATTTTTTATACCTGAGATCCTGAGTGCGGATTCTTCCTTTTCTTTTTGTCTCAACCGTTGATTTCTGAACGCTGGGTTAGCGTGGGAAGCCGGCACCCGGACCACACACACAGCTAAACACCCTTGCAGTGCTGGAAAAGCACTTAATTGAAACGGAGGAAGCCCGGATTTCCTCTATTTGAGGGCTATCTTTGTCATATGATTAAACCTGACTTTGCAGGTGAAATGCATTAGGTGGGGATGAAGGTAGCTTTTCTTTCCGTACTATTTTTACTGTCTGTGCCTTTCTGTATACATTATTTTACTATTTGGAATAAAGTGTAAAGCTTTTAAAGAAGGTCCAGCCTCGGAGATCTTTTCTTCACCGCCAATGGGTCTTCCTTTTTTTGGAGGAAATAATATTTTTTCCTGCATTTCCAGTGTAACTTGGTTTGAGGGATTCCATGCATATCATGGAGCAGTTACATCTTATAATGACTATTTCACTGTTTAGTTTTGCTCGGTGCAGCAGTTCATATGAATTAAAGAGGAAACTATAAGATATTATATTGACTGGTCAATTACTGAGGCATCTGATATTTGTTGAATTAAAAATTCAATTTTCAATTGGTGAATTAAAAGGACTCTTTTATTCATAGGACAACAAAGTCCCTGTAGAATATTTTCCTAATTTCAGTGCCACTTTTAAAGGTTGCACATTGCTGGATTGAGTTCAAGGTTAGGGGAGAATATGTGCTGTGTTCCCTTTCTCTGCAGAGAAGACCAGTTAGGTCTTGTACCACTACTCGGGCACAGTGTTTACTACAGGACAGAAGGGGCAGCTGCCCTGGGACCAGACACACCACAGGAGTCCACTGAGTTGCTGTCTCTTTTACTTCACATTCTCACTTGCTTATTTATATTTTATTTACTCTTTCCCTTACTTACCATTTCACCTCCTTCATTATGGTATTGCCCAGGTCCCCATAACACCTGCCAATTACCGTTGATCCTCCGTCATTCTGTTTCCGGCCATTAGCTCTATCTCCTGTCTTTCTTTCATCCTATTGGCCAGCTTTCCTAAGATCCTCCTTTCTCCCATTCACTCTGACTTCCTTTACCCTGTATTGGTTGGCGTCTGTTCATTTCCTCCCCTTTATTCAGGTTTCTTCTGCCTATGTTGTTGCTTTTATTCGCTCACCTTTCCTGCTACACATGTCTAATGTGAAATGTGTGGCAGTGTGTGCACCCCTGTACTATTTGGTTTCAGGGTTTTGTGATGATGAAGTGGCAGAGGTTAATGGATATTGTAACATTCCAGGCTAATGACCTGAGTGTGTAGCTGGGCGTAGAGGAAAATGATTTGCAGTTTATCTGATTGTTGGTACTTGGTGCCTCATATTTAGGGTTGCCACCTTTTCTTAAAAAAAAATACCGGCCTTGCTACGGTCTCCATAGACTTAACATTGGCCTGATGCCAATTTTTTTACCGGCCTGCCGGTAAAATACCGGCCAGGTGCCAACCCTACTCATATTGCAGTACATGAGATTGTGATATATTATTAGAGGTCAAATATTCACATTGAATTAGGTGGTACTTGGTTGTAGAAAGTGGCCGTTGGTGGCACATTCTGTGTGAAAGAGAATTGGTTTGATTGAGTTTTGTGGGACATTATTTTGGCCAATGAACCATAATCCTGAAACTATTTCTCATGTCAATGAAATGTGATGATGTTTCCTGTCATACTAACCAGTGGGCTGAGGTCTAAAAACACCCTCACTAGTTACATTAAAGATGGCCCTGCAACAGAAAAGAGTCACACAAATAATGTAGCTGAAATTAGGAATATATTATAGCCAGACATTTTATGTCCCTTTAAACTTGACTGATTGGGTCCGTGGTAGCTGTTTATGTGGATACAGATAGCGTAGGTATTGGGGAGAATGCTGAATCAAGAAATTGTAACCAATATATCTACTATGTTTTGAAAGTTACACTGTATAAAATCAATAAAACATATAAACTGGTATTAAAGTCAACAAACCAAATGTCTTTACGTTAATGAATACATACAATATAGTATTGTACTGGACTTGATTTTTAAGTTTTTAAGATTGTTGTAACAGTAACTTTTCACCTCTGAACTTTTTGGAATAACTAGGGCCAAATATTGCTGCTTCTCTGTAGCAAACAATCTGTTATTAAACATACTGTGTGGACAGAGCAGGACCCAGACAAAATGGCCAAGGCTTGGACTGGTTGCATCTAGCTGCATTGTCACAAAAAAGTTGACACACACCCTAATGTACCTTCTGGGAAATCTAGCCATAGGCATATATGGAATTTATACTGTATCCTAAATGTGTCTGTGTTATTTAACATGCCATAAAGTGAGCTGAACTGAAGGTTTTGATTGGGCTTCTATTAGAAGACTGATGTTAACAAAATAGCAGGTTACAAATATTGTATTATTGTTATTATGTATAGTACTTAGAAATCAATAGAAATATAACCTTCACCATTAGAAGAAAATAAACAAATCTGTACAAATATGAGGAACATATCACATCACTCCCAAGTTGCCCGGATCTGGCTTTTCTGGGGTACTGAAGAAAAAGAAGGGTGATACTGTGAATGCGCATGTATGATCACATAATAGGATAGGTTTGTGCACGCGCAGCTCATCTTGAGGGGTGGCACACCCTGTGTGTGTGATCAGGTCCCTGGATTGTGTATTCAAGACCCTGGGCCTCCTGGTTTAAACCCTCCTAATATACAAGCATAAGAAATCCAATTTAAGGTAGAGATATAGAGGTAATGGAAATTGCAGACACAATCATTTTATGTGTAACAAGCAGGTATTACTAGTACAAGTCCTAATTCCCACTAATAGATCAATCAAACACACCCACCACTCACAACATGTGCCTGACAAGTGTATATTCAGTAGAGAAACTCCTCTTTGTTTTTCTCTTTTGTTCCTTTTTGAAAAACACGGTTGTTTTAGATGTTGTCCGTTCAGAGTCGATCTCCTCCCATGTTATCTACAGATGAAGCGTTTTGTATTTGTGATGTGTGAGTTACAGGTGTGATTACGTGCATGTTATATACCATGAAAATATTTTTCTAATCTAGATATGGGGTTTTTACAAATGTATCGGAGTAAACGTTGAATATTTTTTTTCTTATGTGTTAATGAGATTATTTTTTTGTAAAGGTATTGTTTCTTAAAATGTGTACAAGTGAACAAAGTTATATTTGCTGTCAATAAAAAATCTACTTCATTTATATTCTAACTTGTCTATGCATTTGTTTTTACAATTTCTGCTGTGTGTACTGAACTTGATTAACCACTAAGCGCATATGGACTAGTAGACATGGCCCAAACGACCATGAGGACAGCCTAGATGGTGAACCTATGGCATTGGTGCACTCGGAGACCTCTGAGATGCTACTCAGCATGTGTCTACCGTATCACCACCAATTACAGAGCACCCAGTACATGTTATGATCTAAAACTGACATTTGTGGATATTAAGTATGTTAGTGCACAGTTTTCTCTTGAACTCATTGGTGCAAGAGGGAAGGAGAGCAAGAATGAGCAGGGTGGCTGATATTGACGGGTGGACAAATGCCTGAAATTAGAGGACACTTTTGAGAGGTTTATCATGGCTTCCTGAAGAAGATTGGGCACTCAAGGACAAAAATGTTCTCCATCACTGGCCTAAAACAACCTCTAAACAGCAGCTCATCTGCCTCCCCTTCTCCCTCCGCTCCAATGAGAAATACTCTGGATCCAGCTAAGTGTGATTCCTTCTGTCAGACTAAATGTATCTGCCGGTGAGCACAGGTTACACTGCACAACATCACTTAGTGCCCAATCTTTTGTGTCACGCGTGATGTTGCACCGTCTCTTGATACTTTGGGAGGGACCTGCAGGGTCTGTAAAGAATCACACTGTGATCACACCATTTCATATGTTCTACAAATTGTAATTGTTGGGCAGAATTGTTGCTATAGCGACATCACTCCAATCCCTTATTTTATAGCCATTAATTTAGAAGGCCCTAAGAAATTGTTACAACATACAGCAAATAATGTGTGGAGCTGCCCCTTCATAGGGCCACCCCAGCCATTTCATGCAGTGTATGCTTATATGTATGCATGTCCTGTGCAACCCAGATGGACAGGGCTAGCGTTACCATTAGGCAAGCCTCCTATACATTTTGTATATGCATGAAGTCATTGGCTCCAGCTTCTTCATTTGGTAAGGAAAACTGCAGACCTAGGCACTGTCAGTGGAGTCACGTGACACACCCCAAAGTTGATTTTTTTCAAAATCTGAGTCTCAGCCACTACCTATGTAGTGTGGGATCCCGTGATATCTTGCATCTGGTACTTGCTATTCCAGGAGAGCATACATCCTAATCAGCAGCGCTGATTATATATACACTGAAGAGGTTTTGTTTCATTTAGTCACTTCCTGTGCTCCTGAAATCAAATACATTGTGTAGACTCTAAGTGACCTTGCTCTTGTACACAGTAGGATCTCTTAACAGTGCAACACAATGTCTGATGACATCACTAGAGATACAGTAAATTCCATTCATTTGAGCAGTCCTGGTTTCTTGCAAACTGTTCAAAATTTCATCTAGTTGTAAGTATTTTATGCAATGTCAAATATAAAACATGCATTTTAAAGGAACTTGAAAGTACAATAAAATGCATTCATAATTGGAAGATGCATTTTGGGCACTAGACAGTCCCTTTAAGTAACTAGGAGCAGTGCTATCAATCAATCTCACTACAGAAGGTCCATAGAAGGTAATGGGATATTAGCAATATCCATCTAAAACAACTCTCAGGTACTGTCAGACCACTAGTAACTTGTTTCTAGGACTTTATGATGATATGTATTATAATCAGTTTTAATCTGAAAATACGGTAAAAGGTAATACAGCTGCATTTATAAATCTCCTGAGTTTTAAACACTGCAAGTTAAAGAGTGCAGCATTCATTCAAATAGATTAATTTGTATTTTGGAACACCGGGATAAATTACTATTAAAGGTTATTTATAAAGGTCAGTATAGAGCAGAATTTTAACATCAGATCAGTAAGTGGAACTTTGCTGCATATTTTTGTCCCTGAAGTGTTCTGTATAAATAACAACTCTCAATATGTCGCAGACTATTTACATATTGTACACTGCAAGGTTTTGTTGCCGTTTGACTGTTCGAGTTCCTGTTCTTCGCTAGTGTCAGTGAACATATCCACTGCTGGGCACCTCATGTGACAATCAATAATTACACTTCACTAAACTTTAAAAATGCATTGTTTCTTCTATAAAAACCTGATGAATTTAGGCAAAAGTACTGTATAAGGTGTACAAAGTTACATACCATTTCCATATTATTTGAAACCAGTATGCAGCCTTCAGCCTGAAAGACTGTTTTGGGTGAAATGGATAAATGAGATGTAAACTTGGTCCCTCTCAAACAATCTGCATTGATATAGGTTTACCAAGACTATTACTTGTCTGCAGGACACCAGCTATGGGAAAAAGAGCATATTGATAGCTCTATAGAGAACTGTGTATCTGTACTATGTGTATGCGTGACTGTGCATGTGTTGCTGTGTGTATGTACCGGAGGGCAGGATCAGCAAGGGGCGGCAACAAGTTTTACACCAACCCCCCCAGATCAAGCATTGAACATCTGTAAAGATGATGCACGTTATCACAGACGGTGGTACATACTTATGCCTTTTCCTAGAAATACATGGGGACAGCCAGTACGCAAGCACATAACTGATATGGCGCCAAAGAGCATTAAACATTTCCCTGCTTCTCTATGGGAGCCCCGTTACCAAGTCTCATTTCACCCAGGACAATGACACATAGTGCATAGACACACAGTCTGAAAGGTGATTTACACATGGACACCATCTTGACAATGGTCCTGAATCTAAATAATAGACATGTGACTTTGGGCTGATAAACTGCTGTCCAGAATCCAAAGAATACAATCAATGCTGCATTATCCAACTAATGGAAATGATTCGCACAGTTTGAGGCGATACAGAAACTAATATCACTTCTCGCTGTTGTTATAAAGATAATGTAAGGCCGTGCAAGTGTAGGAAACCCTGCCCTAAACAATGAACTTATTAAATATGGTTCCTTCTTCAACTAATACGTGGTTTTCAATAGTAGACACGTAATGAACCAGTCTGTACAAATGTTTTTGTCATTTTCCATTTCCAAACACGTTTCATCAAACCAAATATCACTCAGCTGTTTACTTGTGGATTCAAAGAAGATAAATCTATTTCCGAAATCACAATCTGGAGTTCGTTTTCATTATGTTCAAATGATCATTAGATCAAGAGAACTCGATTCCCTTGAGTGTTGCAGTAAAACTAATAACAAAATGTGATCACAGCATTGCACACACTACACATCCAGTCATCCATTACTTAAACCTGGTGCTGACGGCCATTTATAATGCTGGTTAAGAGGAATGTATGTTTATAAACCAAGATAAATCAGGATGACAACTAAACTTGTTTTTATCCCTGGCTTACCTAGAGGAAGCAAGATTTATTAAAAAAAAATAAACCTGTGTCTTCCCCCCCCAAATTAACACGACGTGCATGTTTAGAGGCTCTGCCTCATACCTGAGCCGGTGTTCTGACGAATTACTGGAGCAAATTCTCCTGCGCAATCGCAGGAGAATTTGCTCACTGCGCATGCGCATAAAGTTACAGCTGATAACTCAGCTGTAACTTTATGTCCACCACGCATGCGCGAGCTGCGCAACCCACATCCCGCCCCCCGCACACCCCTTCTTACCAGCTGATCGGACAGCGGCGGTACACAGCGCATGCGCGCGGCTATCAACCCGTGTGGGAATGCGCTGTGTCCGTGGCTGGATTCAAACAAAACGCTGGTAAGTAACACGGGGCGGGGGGGGGGGACATAAGGAGCCAACAGAGAGGTAAGCACCCTGGTGAGGGCTGCCTCATCTTCATGGGAGTTGTGATCCTCCTGCTGTAGGATCACAACTCCCATGAAGATGAGGCAGCCCTCACCAGGGTGCTTACCTCTCTGTTGGCTCCTTATGTCCCCCCCCCCGCCCCGTGTTACTTACCAGCGTTTTGTTTGAATCCAGCCACGGACACAGCGCATTCCCACACGGCTTGATAGCCGCGCGCATGCGCTGTGTACCGCCGCTGTCCGATCAGCTGGTAAGAAGGGGTGTGCGGGGGGCGGGATGTGGGTTGCGCAGCTCGCGCATGCGCGGTGGACATAAAGTTACAGCTGAGTTATCAGCTGTAACTTTATGCGCATGCGCAGTGAGCAAATTCTCCTGCGATTGCGCAGGAGAATTTGCTCCAGTAATTCGTCAGAACACCGGCCTTGCTGTGGCATACCCAGTTCAGACTCATGGCACACCGGTTGCAAGAGCACTGCTTTAGATGTTGAAACTATTTTAATGAGGTGTGTAAATGTCAGGCCAAAAAACTAATGGCCTACTCTATATTTAACAATGTTTACATGTGTGTGTACAATGTAAAAATCAAACCTGCTTACTGTAAGTGCATTGGTTATGTAATGGTGTTGCTTTTATGAGAATAATAATTTGCCAAACAGCCAGCAAATGTATAGGTGAGAAGTTGCAGTTTCTATGTACATACCATAAGTACACAGATTATAACTTGGACTGTACACTGGGCAGTGTACACAAGCATGCATGTTCCCACAATGCCTACTCCTTTCTCTTATTTGAATAACACTATGATCTTAAATATGGGGGGCAGGCTAGGCAGCAACCAGTAGTTTTGTGATAATTATCACACTAATTTACATTACTGAACATAACACTGTGTAAGATACATTACCATCTAGGCGTCTAATGCTACTAATGCTTCAGACTTATATGTTCAGTATTGTAAATTACAGAGGAGCCAGTCCCTACTGCACCATATATAGGCTGTGCTATAGTCATGTAAATTACAGAGGAGCCAGTCCCTACTATATCTACAGCTTCATACATAGGCTGTGCTATAGTCATGTAAATTACAGAGGAGCCAGTCCCTACTACATCTACAGCTTCATACATAGGCCGTACATTGTGAATCATCAGAGCAAGGGATATGTTGGAATCAGATTTTACTAAACACATTTATGTCAAAAGAAAAAGCCAAGACAGAAACCAACATTATCTAAACAGAGAAAAGGGAAAAATATGGTTTACTTTACCCAGAAACCCTCCAAAAAATGACAAAGAAAACAAAAGTGAAACAAAGTCATGCTAAAGAACAATTTTAAGAATAATCATGTATTAACAGGCTGAACAAAAATGTGATGCTTTAATAAAGTCATGGTTTCAGGACCATAATGCAAACATGGTAAAACTGATAGTAGTTTCTGCACTTGAGTTGGGTCAGGCCTGCCTAGTCAGCCGTCGATCCCTCAATACTCTCTGGTTCTTGGGCAGCTTCGGCTCCGGTGTCTTTTCCTTCTTTGCTGCGCTTGGATTTTTTGTGTTTGTGTCGCCTGTGACTGTCCCCTTCTTCACTATCGTGGCGGCGCCTGCTGCTGCTAAGGAAAGGAAGCACATCAATACAGTGTGTAGATTCAGTAAGGGAAGATTAAAGAGGGACAAACATCTATTGCCAGGTTAGAACTACCTGATGATTGTGAACGGTTCAAAAGTAATGGATGGGCTTTTCTCTTTGAAAACATTTAATACGACTCCCTTTGTGCATTTGGATAAAAATAGATCTCATATCCCTCTATGTGATATAATACATTATCTGAGTCTATAAAGTGATAGGAATCAATCCATTGAAAAGGGATACATCAGTTGAATATAAAGTGTAAAATAATATACCATAAAATAAGCACACCTCTCAGAAAACTTGTGTTTCCAATTGAGTGGTTCAAAGAATTGGGTTTCACTTGGGTTTCACTTGAAAGAGTCAGTTTGTTGAACAGTAAGGAAGAAATTAAGTATAATTTATGAAATGTATATTTTAAATAGAACAAGTGATTCATGTGCAAAAGTGAAACATTCATCAAATCCTGATTGTAAATATTATAATGATTTAATTCCTGCATGTAGGATAGCAAATAAACATTTCTTTTGAATTAAATACCAAGTAGGTATAAAGCAAATCTGTTTCCACACAGGTTTACTGTAATCTCTCAAATAAAATAGGAAAGCAAACATCTTATATCACGGCCCATCTTCTTGTCTGTGAATCTAGTTCAGGTATTAATCAGATTCTGATTGGTGTGAACAGCAGAAACTTTATGTAGATTGTGTGTCTATGGGATTTTTGTTCTGTTTTCAAGTCAGGAATTGTGAGTACCGCTATTATTTTTGCAATGGCAAAGCGTCTATGCACTGCGCTAAAATCTGTCAAGTGATAGCTGAGAAGATGGTACAAGATGGCAAAAGGTAAAATGAAAGAAAAAGCTTATTAATGAGATCTTTTTAACATAGTGGTTTTACGAGATATAAAAATAATTTGTCCAAGACGTAACAAACATCTGTATGTCTGTGGGCTTTAGACTAGGAGTAGAACCCTGGGGACTTGTCCTGACAATTCTAACCCACCGATTCAACATTGCATTATTCCTGGAAAAATAGTTTTTTCTTAGTAAAAAGAAGCCCCTAAAACAAAAACAAAAATAAAAACTTGTGTTACACAAAGTGTAGCACAGTCACAGGTGTGCAGCGAATAAGGCACAATGATCTTCTCTTTCTGAGTTTGAGAGGAGGGTGTTAAAGGCTCCTTATTCTACCTTATTACCAAGTGGTAGTTCAACCACAGAAAGCAGCTGTAATCTAAACGGGAAAAATGGCCAGAGCATTTGCTGACCAGCTACATCATGCACTCAAATGAATATCAAAGCAATTGACTGATGAGGAGGCAGCAGAAGGCCTTCCTTTGCAATGTATCCAATCAGCTATAGCTTGGTCTCTAAACATGCTCTCTTGCATTTTTTCAAGTCCCCTTCCTTCATGTGACCATAAATAATCCACAAGGACAGGGATTTGGTCAGGCCAAAGCTTAATGGCCAAACAGAGAGAAGCATCAGGGGAATGATGAAGCCCGTCGTTGAAAGGTTGAAAACAAGAATTAATCAAAGTAACACTGTGAATATCCATTTGCAAGATATTACCTTCGAGATGATTTGTGCCGTGTTGACTCTTCCTTTTCTCGATGCCGTCTTTCTCTGTGCCTTTCCTCCTTTTCTCTGCTAATTCTCTCTCTGTGACGTTCATAGCCTCTTTCTGGTCTCTCTGCATACTCCTTGTACCGGTATCGCTCTTCTTCACTGCAGCGGAAGCAGAAAGAAACGGAAGGCTCAAATTACAAGGTCTGTATCATTCTAATTAGTTTCGAATACTTAGACCAACTTATCAAACATGGCAACTGTGTTTTATAAACATACAAGGAAGGGGAAAAAAAACTTGGCAGAAAATAGAAAATACCAGTAAATATTACAGGCTACTTTTCTACTGCCCCCACGCCAAGGGAGAAGCATCATAATTTACAAGATACATGTCACTGCTGATTAGCGACACGTGTAACTGGAGTCTGTTAATGTGCCGATCACAGGCAATCTACTTTAGAGATCATCATAAGTGCCAACAGCAAGGGACTTTTCTTTACTACTATTGCAGGGTGAGAAACCAATACAAGGGAGTGAGCTAGCATTGACCAGATCATGCTGCATGTTCTGTTTAGGGGGGAAATACAGTGCATTGACATGCCATTGCACTGCTATACATTTAGGTGCCTATGTTGGTGTGAAATCTAGGAAAGCATCTTGGCTGTTGGTCAGAAGATAAACTGACATGTAACTTAACAAGTGTCATAATAGGGCCACTCGTGTATTCACTTGTGCTTCCATGACATAGTGACTCTGTAAGTGTGGCACATATATAATGTAAGGGACCACAAAAATGCAAATAAATCAATACATGTATCCTACAAATTTGCAATGTCTGCAATACCTTTTCTTATGATTTTCAGTAGAAGAAAGGGCAAGTGAGAACACAGAATATCTTAGGGCAGGGCTTGACAAATTTCTGTAGACTTTAGACATAGCCAGGCAGACCAATTCAGGAGCCAGCCTAGTTATGTTTAGTAGCCAGGAGAGTGGCACTTCCATAGAAGCTTTGTGAAATAGTTAGGAGCCAGCAGTAGGAATATTAGCAATAATGACATCCTGGCTCCCAGGGTTTGTCTTAGGTATGTGATCACAGTTTAATCTATTTCAGTGGTTCTGGAACTAGGATACCCTATAGTTACACAGACAAGAGCAAGAAAAAGATAAACCAGGGTCCAGCTGCCATTCAATTAAGACCAAATTTATAAAGCAGCGCGGTTACACGTTAAAGGCATTTCTGTATTTTAACATTTGTTAAACACAACATCAAGCAGCAGTAGACATGTCCTCCTTCAGAACATATTAAATTATAATGACTACATCTGCTACAAAATGTAAATAGTCTCACAATAAAATCAGCTCATCTGTGTACTCTAACATGTGGGAATGAGCAGGAAAGGAAGGGTTTTCCTGTTATGTGTAAGTACAAGAAGAAGAAATGAATGATTTGTGACATGCTGTTGGATTCAGAGGTCGAGGGTTAAATGTGAGTGGGTTATACACCTGCTGGCAGCACTGAGCCACTTGTATACAAACAATGTAAAGGCTGCAACCCCCATAACAAGAGAGTGGGAGATCGGAAAATGCTGTGCGCACCCTTCAGGACCACCATGTTGTGATGACATTGTATGTGATACTAACAAGATTATTCCACTGAAGGGGATTTTTCAAACATTGAAGGAGCCATTGAGAATCATTTTCAGATTCCTGTCCCAAATTAACTGAAATACAGACTTTTAAAAGGTTGATGCAGCCAATACTGACCTAGAAAGCGATAAATAGTGATTCTCCCTTTTATATCCCATTAACCCACCACCAATCAGAGTGTTTGGGATAACAAAAAATGATAAACAAACAAGGGTTTTTAGCATATGCACTAGATTTATTCCCACCTGACACTTACTAATAAAGCATATTCTTCCAGGGAAGACAAATTACTTAAAATTACTACCAGCACATTCTCTACCTCTTTAAGGAGGGAAGGAGACGCATTTAAAACTTCAGTTCCAAAATCTGGCCTGTTCTCTGTGAACGTTAGCCACGGGGCACAAACCTGGTTTTACTTAAACTTGCTTACAGACAAACACTCTCAGTTATAGCAAGTGTACCAGAACATATACGGCCATTTAATGTTCTTTCTGGCAGAAAGAAGCCATAAACATTGGGTCTTCTGCTATTAAAACAAGAATGAAGAACTAAATAAAGTTAGCGTTAAGCAGTAATAGTAAACACCCAACATTAGAATGCATTTTGAATTATAATGATATTGTGGGTGATATTAAAATGAAGTACTCTCTCCTGTTATATATAAACACTATTAGATAATATAAAGTTACATAATTAAACATATCAACTGCTAGAGCTTAAGCAGTAAATGATGTTCACTATCTATATGATTGTTGCCAAAGACCAACATGTCATGTCATTTTGTATAATAATCTTGTACACAGATTGAAATTAAATATATAAAATGTAAAAATAAAAAATAAAATAAAAAATGCAAACAAATTGTGCATTTCAATGTTTTACATGGAGTCTGTATATGTACTCTAGTCTTCTTGTTATGAAGTGTAGTTTTCACTGTGTTTTGCTTTTTTCGCCAAACGAAAATGTATTTGCTGCTATATTTTAATATTACTCACAGGTTAATGGTAGCTGGGAGGCTATAAACAGATACTGGAAAATGAACAGCTGTAGCACATAGCTAACGTTTCATGGTCTGTACTTCGTACTTTACACATAGTGGTCTAAACGAGCCTTACATCATTGAGTAAAAAAAAGTGCATTTACTTAATAGCCACGGCTTTAGTGTATAAGAGCAATAGGTACATCTCCAGCTGTTAAACTACAACTGCCATGATCATTAGCATCCAACACTGCTAAAAAGTGACCCAATGTTGGGGTATTAAGGACTTTGTATTATACAAAAATAATCTATGGCCACTTTATGTTGGTACAGGTCTATCACCAGTATTTTTTTTCTATCTGTAATCACTGTGTATGTACGTGTAGGCCAGGGCTTGACAAACCCTGGGCGCCAGGGCGACCTGGAAATTAAGCCTGGTGCCCGGGTGCTGGTACCCTCATGTTCCCCTTGCCGCTGCCATTCGTTTTTTTTTTTGCAACGTGAGAGGGGAAAGTCTGTGCGGATTGCAGCAAGCTCCGCCCCCCTCGCGCAACGCGTGCAAGTGCTGGGTGTCGTCACTTGACAACCCAGCACTCATGCGAAAGAGCAATGAAGATCGTCTGCAGCACGAATGTTCCCCCTGCAATGAGTTACGCAGCAGGGAGGGGAACATTCGTGCTGCAGCCGATCTTCATTGCCCTTTTGGCCGAGTGCTGGGTTGTCAAGTGACGACACCCAGCACTCACACAAGTTAAGAAAGGGGGAGGGGGGGGGACTGTGTACATGTGAGGTGTATATGTGTGTGTGTGTGTGTGTGTGTGTGTGTGTGTGTGTGTGTGTGTGTGTGTGTGTGTGTGTGTGTGAGGTGTATATATGTGAAGTGGGGGCGTGTATACCGTATTTGCTCGATTATAAGACTGTGAAGAAGCCGGGTACTTCCGCTTTCGTCACAGAAGTCCCGGCGAGCGTGCCGGGCGGCAGCAGGGGAGTCTGCGCTCGTCGCGCAGACATCCTCTGCTGCCCCACTAGCCACCAGGGAAAAGCGGGCAGCTGGGGGTTGTCTGCACGATACGTGCAGACATCCTCCATGCTGCCCGACACGGCAGACTTATGACGGACAGCTGTCCGTCATAATAGACTGCCTTGTCGGGCAGCATGGAGGATGTCTGCAAGTATCGTGCAGACATCCCCCGGCTGCCCCCACTAGCCACCAGGGATCAAGGTAAGGGGAAGGGAGGGAGGGGGGCAGAGAGACAGGGGGAGGGAGGGAGGGGGACAGAGAGACAGGGGGGACAGAGAGACAGGGGGGAGGGAGGGGGGCAGAGACAGAGTCAAGGGGAGGGAGGGGGTTAAGAGACAGAGACAAGGGGAGGGAAGGGGTTAAGAGACAGAGACAAGGGGAGTGAGGAGGTTAAGAGACAGACATGGGGAGGGAAGGGGTTAAGAGACAGAGACAAGGGGAGTGAGGGGGTTAAGAGACAGACAAGGGGAGGGAAGGGGTTAAGAGACAGAGACAAGGGGAGTGAGGGGGTTAAGAGACAGACAAGGGGAGGGGGGAGAGAGAGAAAAATGGGGGCAAGGGAAAGAGAAAGGCAGCATTGGCACATAAAAAAGAAATAAAAACTAGAAATACATTTTTTGATATCATAATTTTTTATTAAAAAAGCAATTTACATGTGAATATATACAAGTTGAACTTTTTTCCTATAGGGTAGTCTTATATTCAGGCTTTTAGTTTTTTTTCCTAATGGAATACCCAAAGTTTGGGGGGTCGTCTTATAATCAGGGTCGTCTTATAATCGAGAAAATACGGTATATGTGAAGTGGGGTGGTGTATATATGTGAAGTGGGGGGGGGGGGGGGGGTGTATATATGTGAAGTGGGGGGGTGTATATATGTGAAGTGGGGGGGGTGTATATATGTGAAGTGGGGGGGGTGTATATATGTGAAGTGGGGGAGGGTGTATATATGTGAAGTGGGGGAGGGTGTATATATGTGAAGTGGGGGAGGGTGTATATATGTGAAGTGGGGGAGGGTGTATATGTGAAGTGGGGGAGGGTGTATATGTGAAGTGGGGGAGGGTGTATATGTGAAGTGGGGGAGGGTGTATATGTGCAGTAGGGGGGGTGTATATGTGAAGTAGGGGGGGGTGTATATGTGAAGTAGGGGGGGTGTATATGTGAAGTAGGGGGGGTGTATATGTGAAGTAGGGGGGGTGTATATGTGAAGTAGGGGGGGTGTATATGTGAAGTAGGGGGGGTGTATATGTGAAGTAGGGGGGGTGTATATGTGAAGTAGGGGGGGTGTATATGTGAAGTGGGGGGGGTGTATATGTGAAGTGGGGGGGGTGTATATGTGAAGTGGGGGGGTGTATATGTGCAGTGGGTTGGTGTGTGTGGTGTATATGTGAAGTGGGTTGGTGTGTGTGTGTTTATGAATTGCTGGCTCCTAGAACCAAATTACATTTGTCAAGCCTGGTGTAGGCACACTATTTGTTGCATTGACACTTCTTTTACACCTCCAATGCTATTTCAGACAGAAAGTCAAAGAATTTTATAAACACTTCTGTGAAGGAAGTGTCTTGGTTCTTGATGTGTGAATCATAGTGCTATGTCATGTCTTCTGGCTCTGGTAAATCTGAGTATAGTCTGGCACAAGATCACACACATGATGGTTAGCCACGTCTGAACATTATACAATGCACGCCATCATAGAGGAGTGTGAGGATCTAAGCCAATGTGTTGAAACTGCAACAGTTCATATTGTCTGTCTGTTATAAGATAAACTAATGGGTAAACAAATCCTTGAATTGATATTATAACTTTGCTGGTCAAATGATGAGGATTCTCATTCTGCAAGCCCAGCCAAGCTTCTGAGCAAACAAACTTTCCCAATGCTTAACAGAACTGAAACGTTCTTATATTTTCTCATGTAACATCTGCCTATTAAAATTTTATATCACTGTGCCTAGTATTCAAATACAGAAAAGCAAATCCCCAAACTTTCCAGCAGGTTTATAAGCCCACAGAGCACATGGCTAATGTTGAAAACAAGAAACAGTTCTTGATTTAGAATAGCAAAGTGAAACCATAGAATAGAACAATATTCTTTCATGGAATGAAGGTACCCGTAAACTGATCAAAACATGCAAGAGAAATAACTATAAACAGTGTATGTTAAACCCTCCATCATCCACTGCAAAATCACAGCAGGCTTCTCTGTGTGGATGAAGCTGAACAGGGAGCAAGACAAAGCTGCATGTTCCCCAGACCATAAACTGCATTACAGTCTTTAATCACAAGATGGCTGGTTCAGTAAGAAAAAGCCATATGGCAGCACTGAGCACTGGGGACAATTTAAACACAAGGAGAGGGAAAAGGGGTGGGCTGCAAAAGGGAGAAGTTAAAGCCTCCCCCTAGTTGCCTCTGTTTTCATAGCTGGTGAGAGCCAAAAGACCTGGCTTGGTCTGGAAACTATTATGCTACAAGTTAAACCCCCATTATTAACTCTATCGTTACCCAGGACATTTGCAAACCCTATATGTATTGACTGGGTTAAAAAAAAACATGTTTTTTTCCCTTTGGATCAGAATCAAGCTGTCTGCTGAACACATGTGGAAATGGTTCCTAAACTCCAAAACACTTGCCCTGTAATTTGTTACACAAAACACACGCCATTTACAGGACCATAACACTGTAACTACAGAGCAAAACAAAAATGTACTGGTTGATCGTATCTAATCTGCATGTTGCATTTACCCAATACCACAAACTATTTATATATATATCTATATAATGATAACTTTCCAAAATACATTTGGTAAACAACTGACTCATACAACAGCCAACACTGACTCCTAGCGCTTGCAAGCTGCAATGTGCAGACCATTTTGGAGACTCTCAGTCAGGTTAATTAATTCCTTATGACCACCTCAACTTGCTCAAAGGACGAGCTGAGAGATGAATTTCCGCAGTCACATCAGAGACAGAACAATGCATGGGGTGAGGGACAAACACAACCTTGCCTAGCACTGCAGTACTTAGCACTACTCCGTTATACTAAAACCAAGGGTCCCATGCAACTGTGCATTAAAAAAAGTAGCATCACGCTCCACATTAATCAATGGCAGAGACTATTCTGAAATTCTGTGGTATATATGGAAAACGTTCATATGGTTTTTTACAAGGAGCAGAAGCATTATTTTTTTCCTAGAGTATCAAATGTAAAAGAACAAGGACTTGAACGATTTACATGTGATGCTGGGTTACTCTGATCTTCAAACTTAAATTACTTATAAAGCAGACAAGCCACATGCAGAGGTTTGGACATGCTGATACACTTAGCTCACCACATTCTTACATACAAGACTCTGTATGCTCAGTGTGTGCACAGAACGGCAGGTCTTTATACTAATTAAATCACGGCTCATTTTCCTTCAGCAAAGCTTTCTCTACATCAGGCTGGCAATGCAGCACATGCAAGAAATGGTCAATGCTATCAATCGCCAATGGACCTAATGACAAACGTTTTCTTACATTTGGACCATGAACATGTTAGTTACAAGGGCTGTGGAAATAACAGAAGGGAAATGTAAAATTTGAGCTTGTTGGAACCTATTTACTAGCTTCTCAGAGTGGCAGAGAATAATGCGAGCTGTGGGCCAAGAACTGCATTTGAGATGCCTCTGTTCTACAAACAGCTGGTCTGTGTTGGCCCAACATGGTGGTCTGAAATGCTGTTTTTTTTCCCTTCATGAGTGAATATGTTTTAACATTTAGGATTCCTAATAAGAATCTTGGCTCCTAACATTCCTATAGCTGGCTTCTAACTTTAACTGATTTACACAGGGAAGTTCAACTTCTCCAGCTCTGGCTCCAAACGTTAAGATGTTGAAATAATAGATGGGGAAGGAGTATGACACAGATGGGATGCAAACACAAAGGAAATAAATGAGTATCTTAAACGGAACAGTTTCTTTGTTTTAACCACACATGGGGTAGTGCAGGTTTCATGCTTAAAATAAAGCATTCCTTAAATGTGAAGCAATAAAGGACATTAATGAAGAACACGGTGATGGACAGGGTTTTATTTGTAAACTCTGCTTGTTAAATCAACACAGCATGGCAGTAACACTATTACTAACCTATTGTAAGCACCAACACTTGGGCTGTGATCTCGCTCTCTCTCTCTCTCCCGTTCTCTTTCGCGTGGACGCTCACGCTCTCGTTCCCTATCTCGGTCTCTCTCACGGTCTCGATCCCTCTCACGGTCTCTGTCCTTCTCTCTTCTAGGATAGTAATCCCATTGTTTGGAGGCTTCTACCATACTGGACCATGGGCCAGCAGAACCAGGCATGTGAGGAAAAGATACTGCAATAAAGCATAGTATACAGTGCAAAATAAATACAATATACACACAGATCAGTATATTTCAAGAAAACAGTGAAAGTAAATTCAAATGTTTTATCTGAACTGCAGGGCTGTGTGAAACAAATGACTGGACCAACGCAAGGGTTATATATATATATATATATATATATATATATATAAATACATATGTGCAATCCCCATTACATATGAATGTAACCCTTTGAACATGGAATGCATCTTATAACACAGAAAAAGATAAGGAAGACAAACCAGAGAGTAGACAAATAATCAATGTGATGACATGTTTACTGAAATCTTAAAAGTAAAATGTGGTGTTCGCAGATCTTCCATTTTTATTAACCGGAAACCAACATGGACAAGTCTGCAGAAGGATTTGTGTCATGGAGAATTCTGCTTTTATTTACTCAAAGCACAACAGCCAACATGTCATGTATTAGCAGATCAACACCTGACACCATGTTACTTTTACCATCCATAACTAGGATGATACTTAACTAATAAGATACAAGGTTAGACAGTAAAAAGCATCCTAAATAGGTTTCTAGTGTAGTTCTATGTAAATAAATTATGTTATTTCTGCCATTTTAGGTCACTTTGAAATATGATCTAATTCTCTAGCACAATATATAATGATTACTACTAAATGATGCAGCTGCTCAAAGCAAGTCGAAACTAAAACTAAATTTAAGCTAAAAAAAGAAATTCAACAAACAGGGTGCTGAGCTAAAGAGTGCTTACTATTTCTTTTTTATTACAAACCATAAATAGACATACATGTGACATATAAAAATGAATGCTAATAAAATAGACTTCGTACAGTGTCCATAGATGAGTCATATGGCTTCAGTACAGTAAATAAGAATAAAATGGGGGTACAGAGAATACATTTTCTAGGTTAACGGTCATTTCTCTATAAAAAGGCAGAGTAGGCGGGTGAGTATAGTTTAATCTGTTCCATAGAACAGAATAATTTTGTTTCATTTAATCACTTCCTGTGCTGCTGGAATAGAATGCATTGTGTGGAATGTAATAAGATTACTCTTGTACACAGTAAGATCTCTTAACAGTGCAACAAATTGTATGATGACATCACTAGAGAGTAAATTACATTCATTTGAATGAAATTATTTTCATTGGTATCTGCAACAAAAATGGAACTTGACTTCTACACAGCTAGTGTGGGCAGTCCTGGCTTATTGCAAACTGCTGTTCACACAAATTCATCTAACTATGTTTTTTATATGTTTAGCAATGCAAAATGTAAAACATTAATTTTAAAGTACTTTGAATTTACTTTAATATGCATTAACATATGGAATATACATTGATCATTAGCAACTGATCTTTTATATAGACTGAAATATAACTACATTTTAGTTTATGTTTTGTTTATTTTTTTTTTCAGCCAAGGTTTCTTGGCCTCTACCATCTGTACTCAATTTCATACAGCACAAATTAGGTTCTATATATCAGTCTAGATCTACACAATGAAATGAGAAATTCTAAAGTGATAATGTTCTAGAAGTCTAGAGCATATGTTAAATTTAACATTAAGGTGATTCTGCATTTTTTTTAAATCCATGATGAACTATATAACCATTAGGGTATAACAATATATGTATCTTTTGAAGTCCTTAACGAACCAGTGTTGCACATGTACATACACATACATGGAGGCACATTTCACCATCAATAAAATGAAGTACTGTAATAGAATATTCATTTTCGATAAACTGTTTACTTTTCAATACTCTATAAAATGTTAATATTGTGTAAATAAACACAATTTATATTCAAACTCTTTAACTGTAGGTAAAAGTTACATCACATGTAGCCATAAGGGTTTGTGAAAATACATGGAAGGCATACGTCAAGTCTCGACAAATATTTGTAGCTTTAGAAGCAAAACCAACCAAATTAAGAAAGTCAGCCTATGTATTTTAGGATTCATTGAAATGGTACTTTCCTACCGTTCTATATAAAACTGAAACGTACATAATATAAATGTCATCGTGACATTTATCGATTATCCTCCAACAATTGCAGTTCAAATAATCCGTCATTAATACATATTACAAAAACCCCTCTCCGGCCTCCTAACCCCTACAACTACTCAAAAAAAAGGTACAACCAGAATTGGGCAAAGGTTTTACACAAATGTGCATTAATCCACTGGCCACAGTAATACGAATTCTACTAATACTGTTCATCACAAGTTTAATTTCATGTTAAGCAACATGTCAAATATCAGAATGTAATCTCTGAATGAAAGGGGGCAGTGTGAGGGCATAGCAGGCACCACATCATCAATTAGGTTTCAAATAAATGCACTTAACTGAGGTTCCATGAAAGTCACCCTGGCTGAAAAGATTTATAGTGGAAAATGCATACGTGAACCAGATGTGTGTGGCTGCAAATATGTAACAATGCAATCTCTACACGCACATATACATTGGAGAAACAAAAGACCAGTCTGCTCGAATTTCTTGTAAATCAAAACGGTATTGTGTAGGAATTGTACATGCACATTATCACTTACAAGAGGCCTCAATCTACACCAAACAATTATTATTACTAGATCATTCGTAAGGGACATTTGCTCAGTGACTTCCTCAACGAATAATATATATAGTTATATGTAAATTCAAATCTCACATTTGCATAGGAAAGGATCCGAACAAAGTGGAAACAAAGAGTTAAAATTAAGTTTAATATCCTGCAGCATAGATCTGCCAAAAGTAAAATTCCCTGTCCGGGGCAAAAAGCCAGAAATAGCAAGAAGCAGCTGGATTTGCTGGCCTGCTAATTTCTTTGACTTGTCATGATGTCAACAAGATGTGCAATGTCTTCTGGGGATTCAGATGTAATATGCTATCCAATAGATTTGTTTCAATTTAGGCATCGGCTTTCATCTTTTAGAATGTATCGAGTATATTTACATTATTTTAACTGGAATGTTGCAACAGTAATGAATTTATGTATAATTCCAAGGGTGTGTTTAAAAGTGGTGTTACAACCAACACTGCATATAGTGCACAACGGCAACACTCCATCAAACCCATCCATGGCGTCATCCTTGGCGAACACCACGGGTATGGCACCCACGAAAACCCCCAGCAAAAAGCAATAGACTAATTCCAAGGAGGATTGTGTGCCTTGGATTCCCAGTGTAAGCGATCAGTTTATATGACACATCCAGTAAAAGAATGGCTAAATGAATTAGCTAATAGCTTGATGAAAAAACCGTAGTGCCAATATGGCTGTCTGTGAAAATCTTTTGTAATTAAGATACTGCATCCCAGTTCAACAAACAAACAAGTGCTATACATATACAATACACAACTAATAAAATTAACAATAAGAACACAATCAACTGTGTGAGAGTCAGAGAAACACAAATCACCAAAATAACCCTAAACCTTATCCTAATCCTAAATATTCCTGTAACCCTAACCTTTGTTTTAGTTGTAATATTGCAGCCTGCCGCTAGGGGCTGTCTAGCAACTACAACAGAGCGACGGAAGTGGTGACTCCCCACTTCCGAAGGTCTTGCCCACAACAGGGCAGCGCCATTTCTGGTATGGCGCAGCTCTTCCAGTGGAGCATATACTTTCTCTCCTGAGAGCGATTACATGTGAGCCGGAGTTGACTTTTCGGTGTATATATGCCTATATATTATTATAATACATGATTTCCATGTTTGTATGCACTAGATCCTTTGTGATAAAGTAAGCTATGTTTGGAAATCTGTTCTGCTCACTACCTGCTTGCATTTGGCGATTGCATATAAGTACTGCTAGGCCGGTCTCCTAAGTTGCTATCAATAAAGACCTTATTCAAATATAGTTTTAAAATTATTTTTTGTATCAAGACAAGTAGATTGTTGTGAGGGACAACTAGATTGGCTACTGCCTTAGTCCAGTGGACAAGCATTTTTTAAAATTTCCACACCCCTGCATAACGTTGGTTTTATACTGTATATTGATATGTAACAATTTGAAGTTGCGAATAGAATTGGTATGGAAAAAAAAAAGGAGGGAGATCTCTACACAACATGTATCACACTGAGCAGCTGAATACCGCTGTAGAGAGGCATGTCAAACAGTATCTAAAACACACATGACTATTGCCTTTAAATAGCAAGCTGTTATTTAAAAGCTGTTGTGGGTGGATGAAATCAGAAAACCTTCCCTATGTAGTAAACAGCTCAAAGAAATCATAGTTCACGCAGGCAGTTTGCAGAACTTTGCTCGAAGCTGCAACAGATCACAATTACACTGAGCATATACCCTTCAGCAAGGACAAAACAGGAGGAATCAAAATAACTAAGGACATACAGCACTTCTAGACAAAAAACACCCACAGCACTAAAGACTGAATCCAGACTAAATCAGAACTTCATTAATCTTCTGCGTATTAAAAACAAACAAAAAAACAGTTTGTAAAAATCATATAGCCTTGCGCAATGATTTGGAAAAATATGAGATAAACAAATAACTGTTTGTAAAAACCAATTCCCACACTCATCCTTATCTGTTACGTGCATTTGTAAAGGGCGGCTGGATTAAATTCTAGAAGGGTCTTCCCAGTGCTGCAGGAATGTACAATTAATCCTCCAAAAACATATGTATGATATAAAGACTACATGCTTACCACTGCCATATGGGAAAGCTGGTGTGGATCGTCCATCATAGCTGGAAGAATGGCCACTAGAAACAGAAATAGACCTAATTAGTAATGATTAGTTATAATTTTATTTACTTACAAAGTACCATATTTCTTCTGCACTGTACAGAGCATAAATACAGAAATAACAGGGAAGGGACAAGTTAGACAAATATGGGGAAAAGGTGAGGATCAACCTGACCAAACAGCTGACCATCTAAAAGAAATGTAATAATAATAATAATAAATTGTATACATAGCACTTGCCAAACAAACCTCCTGCTCAACAGGAATCTTTAATCCAATGCACAGAGGAACAAAACCAAGCCACTATTTTTAAAGGGCCATTGTGACATATTAACAAATAAATGCACTTTAAAGTTGGCACACACAAAACATATTCCCTTGAAAACCTAAATTTTTAAGAACTTCTCCAGGGGATTGGCCCCTCCCCCAGTGATGTCCTATCCTGTGTTACAAGGGAGATGATACTGTGTATATTCAGTGCTTCCACTATTATTACTAATGGCAGAAGAACAGATTTTTGGATAATACAGCTGCACTCTCAGAATTTTCCAAAATGTCCAGTGGGTGGAGCATTGCCTATTTATTTGAAAGCTCAACTATGCAAAGTGAAAATTTAAGACTAGCAATTCGAAATGTGTCTATTTCATTTGGAAACAGGGTGGATTCATTTTAAATCAAGTTGATTTAAATCACTAGTCGGTAAAACTCAATTTAAATCATGATTTTTAAATGTAAAGAATCATTCTTGCTGGTATTTATATTCTAAATATGAAATCTTTATCGGAGATGAAATTTTAAAGATTAGTAAAATAGCTATATCAGTACTGATATAAGTTTAATACGTTAATCATACATATTTGGAGAACTACTTAATTTTTGCATATAAAAGGAAAAATAAAATTAGGTGTTTAACTCCTAGCTGCATTTTGTGAATATTTCCCATGATGCAACATCATCCAAAATCTTCCAGTCAGTCTCAATTTACAACTGTGGCCATCGTCTGCATGATGATGTCATAAGATACACCCCTGCTCTCTTACTGGCTCCTGTGTATCGTAGTGGGCAGGACTAGGTGACTGTGTACAACTTTTTTTTACCTGCCTTCCAACACAAATAGAGGAGATTAACCTGATAAAATCAGGATTATAACTCTGTCCCCTTGTGATGTAATAGTTACATGACCCTCCCATTCAATGCAAGTCTATGATCACATTTCGGACTTATAGACTGCATTCTGTGTGCCCAGCTAAAAAAGTGAGAAATTTGTTCTGTAAAGTCTTTTGGGGGGGATTTGCAGAACAACAATGGGGATAAGGTCTTTTCCTGAACTTTGTTTATTTTAAACAATTTTCTGTGAAAAAGTGGATGTTATCTCAGGTTGGATAACTTAGATTAATTGTATTTGTTTACCAAAAATGTAAAATATTGCATGAATATACAGCCTCATGCTAAATAACTAAAGCTCTATTTCGTGCTGTATAACCTATGAACTATAATGCCGCTTAAATATAGAAAACTATTTTTAGATAGATTTGTCCTCCAAAAGCATTTTCTTAAAATAAATCTAATTTTAAATTTAAAAAAAAAATCAAATACATTTTTTTATTTTAATCCACCCTTTATGAAACAATGCAGAGTAATATTTTACATTGGTAGAATTTCACTTTAGCATTTTTCTTTGTGACTGGACTTTATGAAAAAAAAAAAAAAAAAGAGGTCGTTCTGGACAACGGCCATTTTAAGATTTCTGCAGGTTTGCTGTCATTTTCCTCTCTCTCATTTACTGTGTCCACACAAATGATATATTATTTATTTTCAGGATATAATTATTTTGATCATATAATAAAACAAATTGAATAAAAAAAAGTCTTACTTTAACTTGAAAACTATTTTACACATCTACAAAAGGCAATGGAAAAAAGCTGCTAAATAGATTCTATGATTCGTCCTGAGTATCCCATGATTTGAATTTTTTTTACTTTTGTTTGCTAGTTATAAGGCAATAAGTACAGCTAGAGCATTGTTTTTTCCTAACCATTTGTTTTTAGAATTACTCTTAATGACATTGTGACCCTAACCTTAAGAAAAATAATTGAGAGGAATTGGGAGTTGCTTGAGGAATAGGAGTAGACTGCACATTGTTTAATTAGGAGAGACTGCTGTTGAAGCCAGACATGCCTAGAACGTGACACAGCTTAGAACTGCAGGACGTGCAGACAAGTCCAGTGTTGGCAATGTTGCTGTGACATGCCTGGCATGTCCATTGTCACCAAGGGGTTAATAAAAACATTCAAACTAAACAAATAAAGAGTGCAACCTCAGAATCATAGTACAACAAACACTGATTAACAGAGCAGACAAATATTGTTATTCTTACTCAAGCAATGCCAAGCTGTGTGATATTGTGATGTTTCCATTCACATACCCTACCAACAGAAAAGGGCAGCAATTAAATGCGTTCACAGCATCTTTGGGCTAAGAGGGCTTCAGACGTGAACAGTTTTGAAAATAGTACACTGCAATAACATTACATAAACTTCTGTCACAACTAAAATCTGTTTAATCATATCAGCCAATATCTAACTGGAAATGCATGTTTTGAAAAAAGAAATGATCAATTCTAAAAGTCCAGTTTGTAGAAATATATCTTTCCACACAGAGTTACTACAAGCTTTTTTCTTTTTTTTTTAACAGCTAGGTTCACCTCAATAGATATTTTTGATTAAGGTTTATAGTGATTCAAGTGATGGTGTGCCAAGAAGCATGTAAGTTCCTTTGGCTTGAAATCCACTGCAGTCTAAGTAAATTGAAAATTGCATGTAACATTCACATCCAGCATGAAATCTGCACTGCTTTAGAATATCAAAGAGCTACTGGTACAGTTTCAAGTCTTATTTTTTATTAACATGTGCGTTTTCCTGCTGAGCTGGCAGACTGAAAATGTGTTTTCTGCTTTACGGAGAAAAGATAAATATTGGATTTCAAAATTATGCATTTTGTTAGGGCTCATACCATTTATTTAGAACCATTTTACATGTGCTTTCACTGTGGGAAAAAAAACGCTTGGTCATCTCATGCTAAAATTACAAACAATGCAAATCCGCAGTACACTATTAGAAATAAAACTGACTGCCCCTCACCGTTAACCTCATTGATATTTAACGAGGATTTCCTCTCCAGAATGGGGTAGAATCCTGCCTGGAGACACCAGATACCCTATATTGGGCCATGTGATGCAAAGGGGAGGGGAAGACTTAATGGGAGATCAAATGCTTTCTGTAAACCAGAGATACTGTTACATACAATTGGAACAATCGGTAAAATCCTTCTTAAAGCAGACGCAATATCCAGAGACCCTTATGCCTTGTGAGTCATTGTGCGTAGTTTCTGAATTTTTTAATTATAAAATTATGACTAGATGGTACAGAGTGCCAGCTGTCTTACATAAAATATTTCCCCGGAAGTCGAATGGATGTTGGAGATGCCACCATGTGGGCAATTTTCTCCACATTTGGTGGGACTGCCCCTCTATTAAAGCTTTCTGGGATCTAGTAATAGAAACAATACATATTGTTCTAGATTCATATTTTCCGAGGGATCCTATGGTTGATTTATTGCATAATATGAAACAATCATTGGGCTAATGCAAGAGATTCCTACTCTCAATTTTTTTTGAATGCAGCGAAGATTCTGATCCTGAGATATTGGAAGCAGGATAGGGAGCGATACTTACACAGAATGGGTAACAGAGGTATAGCAGATTAGGAAAATAGAGGGACAAATCAAGTCAGTAGAAGAAGGAACTGGGGCAGATACTAAGAAATGGTACAAAAGGTTAAAGCAGTTGATTTAGATTGCAAAGGGAGAAAAGGAAAAGAAAGGGATGGAGAACAAGATGGAAAGATGGGGAGGGTACAGGGATAGGAATAATGGTGTTTTGATAAATGTCATTTTATGTAATTGTATGAGGATTTTTTATGTAAATAATTAGAGAATGTAACAAAATATTATAGATGTTCTTTTTTACAATAATAATTGAACAACAATATATTAAAATAAGAAATAAAACTGACTACGATTCTACACATTATTCTAAAAAAGTACATTCCAACTGACATTTACCAAGACAAAAACAGCATGTATTTCTGGCAAAAAGTTTTAAATGTAACCCTTTCACGCCGGATGGTGTATTGGTCCTTAACGACCAAAGCACCATGAAGTTATCAGAGCCAGGAACACGCAAGCAGGGACCTGATCAGGGATGCAGTGGGATCTGGACACAGCTCATAGCGGGGGGCCACGATGAGCTGTTTAATACAGGACGTTCAATGCCGTCCTACAAGCCTCCAGGCACTAAAATGTAGGACGGCATAGATCGTCCTACAAGCGGGAAGGGGTTAAAGCTATCGCCATGTAATGTTTTTTCTGACTGCTTAAGGGTCTATTCCAACTGGTTATTTGTTCATTATGTAGTAGAGAATGCATCATTAAGTGGCTAGTAAAAAGACGCACAGGTATGCTAACATGCGTGGGCATCCACAAGAATTGTTCTGGGGTGGGGAAAAATATTATTTCCTTCCTTCCCTCTACCACCCAAATACTTTCTTACCTCCCCCCCAATGCCGCCTGTTTGCTTAGGGGAGTGTTTCCCTACAATTAATTACTATTCTCATGGTGCTCAGCTGTTAATGGCTGGCTTTATTTCATGGAGGATGAAGCCAACCACAAAAAAGGCCGTGTAGCCCTACTCTATAATTAAAGGGACTGTATCACCCTAACATTGTTTTGACTATAACTGGAGCATAACAAATGATTGAGAATGATGTATACATTGTGTTAGCAAATTTGCAAGCAAATGCCTAAATGAGGAGAAAAATGTGTTTTAAAGACATCACCTATGGCACGGTATGCAAATAACACATTTCTCATAGAAAAGCAGTTAATTTGCAAACCATGCCACAGGTGATGTCATAAGCATTTTTCTCATAATTTAGGCATTTGCTTGCAGTTTTGCTAGCACAATGTATAGATCATCTTGAATAACTTTTTATGGTCTGCATGCACAGTTAAAACAGTTGATACAGTCCATTTAACTATAATTACAATGATGTACAGCAATATGGCTGGCTGAATATCACTGTAGATTCAGTACACAAAAGTTAGAAGACTTTGTGTATGCCACCCTAAAGCCTTGTCAGCAATTTACTATCAATTGCGATGATGAGCAACCATGTTGCTGGCTTAATATCATGTGAGTTGCAGTCAGCAAAAGTTGGGGTAGCATAGTAAAGTACTCCTGCACCGTTTGTTATGTATAACAGCGATCGCCTTTTCAGTGTGGAACCAAAAAGTTTTTATTTTTTTTAAATACATTATCTGGGCTGGTGCAATGAGTGCCAGCAAAACCAAAAAGTATGTAACCGGCAGAAGTAGTGAAGACTCCTACTTTATACATAGGAGCCCACGTTGCTAGCACCCCTATTTGGCACGTGCACTTCTTTTATACACGACCTCCTTAGTAGTTATGCAGAAACGATGGCTCCATGTGTTTATACATTTCTCACAATGTCCAGCCCACAAATATGGCTGAGACTCATGAGATGTACATTCCAAAACATCTGTCGTACCAATCCATAATATGATTCTTAGCATGTCAAACGTATGGCTGAGAGTCATGGGAAATGTAGTCTCGACAGCCTGAGTATTGATGCAATACCATATCTAATGCGCACAAACTTTGTAGACACAATTTGGTGAAAAAAGGTGCACATTAGATTTGAGTAAATACGGTATGTTTTAAATAAATCTGTCTGCAGCATGTAAGTGTCTGTGCCTAGGCTGAAACTTAAGGAGCAGCTGCCAGAGCAAAAGGGGAGAAGACCATTTATATGGAGTTAGCAGACCAAACACAGAGGACGGTACAGAATTAAATAAAAGTAATTTTGCTGCCTTGCTTGCCAGGTGTTTGTCCTGCTCTTTTGTCTTGTTAGTCTATCCCAGCGTTTACACCAATGGGTTCAGCGAGAACAAAATTGGGGCTCCGCCGCAGATCACCCGCAACCAAGATGACGGCCGCTCCTAAGGTCGCCTTAGGGGGATTTGTGACCTGTGCAATCACACAGGGCGCAACAGCCATGTGGCGCTGGAGACGTGTGGCTGACGAGAGCAAACAATCTCACCCTCACCAGCCCTCTTTGTGCAGGCTGCAGAGGAGAAAAGACAGCCAATGCCTGTGCACTACCCAGGCGCGCAGACATCATCTGGGGCTGCCTCTGGTGCACCCCGCACGTAAGAGGTCACGTGTCCTGCCGACACTCAGACTCTGGAGAGGTTCGTGGTGTGCACATCTAGCAGCTGGGAACAGTGTTAATTGGGAAATACCGGCCTACCCTAATAACTGTGTACTAAAAAGTATGCAAAAAGTAAGTTTTTCCGGTAATTAATTCAAAAACAGGGAAAAAAACAAAAATGTTAAGTTAGCATTTTTAAAAATTTTCTTCAATCTGGAATGAACATTTAAATGATGTTTATTGAACGATTGCATCAAGTAAATAGAAATTGTTTAATAAAAATTTGAAAAAAAAAAGTACAGTACCTTACAGAGCCCTCTTCGCTAATCATAGTACTATCAAAGGGTGACATCTTGGGTAAGATCTTCCTTCATCTGACCTTCAAATGTCTACATCTGATACATTCTTTCAATTAAACACCAGTTAATTTTCTGTCTACAGTTGCTCTTTAAAGTTATATCAGGCCAGTCATTTTGCAGAATGCCTAGTTATAAATATACGTAACACATTATGGCACATACCTTTCTATTGTTGGTATAAGGGAGGGTGGTGGTCCTCCATGTGGAGGTGGAAAACCTGGAATTCCAAGAGAATACATTTACAATTAGAATATTAAAAGAATTACACAGCACCTGAACAAACTGTGTGTTCACCACTGCCAAAAAACAAATGAATACAAACTTAAAACTTGTATGAATAATAGCATATTTAGAGGATGATAATCATCAGATTTTTCAAAAATATTTAGCTGCTAGTTTTTATAAAATTTGCAGTGGCGCACCACTGAAGAAAAAAAAAATAAAAAATGAAACTACATATTGCAGCGCTAGTAAATCTAAAACAAATTTGTAATTTAAAATATATAAATTTAATGGACATATAAATATACAAAACAACAAAATTGAAATACTGTTCAAAATAAACCAAGAAAACGGAAGGAAATAAATTGAATAAACAATATTATATTATAAAGAATATATTCAAATGGCAAGGGAAATCTGCATTAGCCAATTATGATGTTCCGCATCCATATGGATGAACACCATAACTGGCTGATGAAGTTCGTCTGAAACACATCCCATTGTGCCGTCCTAACGTGTGTACCTGGCCAGATCATTACTGTTTTTTGAGCTCCAGCAGGTAAGGTCTGTTCAATTTTACTATTTAATTACATGTATTATTGTGCAGAGACTTCCCTCTGCAGTAATTTCCATGTAGCAATTTCTGGTTAGTTCCTTGAGAAGCACGCCCAGTTTTAATATAGCTGTTAAGATGTCCATGCATTTATAATTCGATAGTGTTAACCTAAGAGTGTACTCTTCTTTTTGGTTATTTATACAATTGCCCTTGCCATTTGAATATATTCTGTATAGTTTTATATTTATTTTTTGGGGTTTAATTTGAACTGTGATCCAATTTTGTTCTTTATTTGTTATACCAATGTGTTTTTTTTTTTTTTGTTTTTTATATAGGTCCATTAAAATTTATATATGTTAAATTACAAATCCTGAGAGGTTTATATAATTATGTATTTTTTACATTTACCAGCGCTGTCTACAGTGTTGTTTGACAATGTTTTTGACATTTACAGTTACGGTATATAGCAAATAAAGGTTTACTGCAGAGTTTGTCTGCCATGTTGTGAACTGACCACATCATGAAACCAGCTTGACTACAATTTTCCTAACAGTGCTACACAAAGTGACCGTCTGCTAGGCTCTTATCAGTTGGATCAGCCTTGATCTAACCAAAGGGTGAATATGAAATGAAAACAGTTTTCACATGCATTCAAGCAAATTATATTCAAACATTCCAAAGAGGAAAAAAAAAAAATAGAATAGACTAAAATGCTACAAAATATGTAATTTCAAATATATATGTTAGGCCATTTCTCTCAGACAAAAACAAAGATTGGGAGAAATCATTTGATAAAGCTGTTCACTTGTTGAGTGACTGGCGGCGATCACTGCTGATGGTGTGTTTGTGTGTCAATCATGTAGGTTGAATGAGAGGAAAGAATATTTTGAAAAGGATATGCAAACAAAATTGCCCAGAGAATGTAAACAGTGAAGGAGGAGGAAACAGAGCCATAGCCTCAAAGGAGTCAGTCAAGATGTTGGCTTTGGAGTAGAAGGTTCATAGGCAAGTTGTTTGTTACCCAGTGAACCAGGATAGAATGTAAGTTTCAGGTGAACCCTCTAATGTAGCAATAAAAATTAAAAACATTGACCTGGCATGAGTGTGTAAAGTATCAAAGAAGATGGAGTAGCAAACATATGGTTTTCTGCACTTAAAACTTCTTAGGTTTCCAGAGGGAGGTGAAAGAGGACTACTGGTGAAAGCATGAATACATCCAAGCCATGTCACACATGCCATACCACTTAAACATACAAAACAAGCAACATGGGAATAACCACTGCCAACTATGCATCCCATTACTTATGTCATTAACACCCCGCAAGGGACAGGTTGCTAAAATCTTCTGGCCTACTAATAAAATATTGGTTGATCTCTCATTTCTTCGAACTACTGGGCACTTTTTCCATATATTTGAACTGTTAATAGTGTGAAGGGCTTTGTAAGGTTACCTATGTTTTTCTTTGTTTAGTGGTGAGATGGTCAGTTATATCACACCTTTAACAGTAAATCAAAAAATCTGTATTTAATAGCTTTAGCTAGTCCACTTATAACTGGTTTCTGGAGCTGGCAGCAGTAAGTTATACCATCTATTAATACTACAACATTGTATCATCACTTGACTTCACAGAACAGCTACTTTTATAATTCTCAGTGTTAGAATGGATTTTTGGTTTTACTGCAGTGCACAAAAGAAAAAAAAATGGTTAATTTAATGGGTGTAAGTGATTATAATAATAAGGAGATACATAAAATGATATAAGGGTCTGATTACAAAGTAATAATAATATGTGAATGGCCATTTCTCCTTGTTTTATAAAAAAATAATTGCCAATAATTAATGGCAAGTACCATTCAAAGGAAATTCAATAGTCTTTGCAAAATAAAACCCAAAGACAGACTTGGGAGAAATCCTTTTGTGAAACTCATGCTTTACAGAGAGATTCCAGAAACCATTGATCTCGCCTAGTAGTGTATCTGTGTGTGAATCATGTAAGCTGGAAGTGGGAATGTGAACGAAAATGAGAACATCCATGAGAACAGTTATGAAGGATGATGGTGGAGTGAATACGAACACTCGTATAAAGGAAGTATGTCATTGTAGATGTAGGGAGCAGCCGGAGAGTGAGGCACAAGATGCCAGCACTGTAGTATAAAAAGGAGCACAGAACATGCTGAAGATAATAGGCAAGTTGTTTGTTTAAGCAAATTATACCAGGACAAAAAGGGCTACGTGGATAAGATTACATAAATCATAGTGGATAAAGCACAATCATGAGGCAAAGTTCTCAATGTGGAGCAGTCAGAAGGATCGTTCTTGTGGTTTTACATACACAAATATAATTAAGGGCTGTACTTTGGCCTAAAGTGTTTAAGCTTAGTGCCATTTCATTTAGAGAATGTATAAATATATATATATATATATATATATATATATATATATATATATATATATATATATAACATATAATATACAGCAGGGATGACAAATATTTGCAGATGTTAGGCGCAAAACAGACCAATTCAGGAGCCAGGAAAATGTTTTACATAGAACTCTATGAAAGTGCCAATCTAAATGTTAGGAGCCAACAGTGGGGATCTGTCAAGCCCTAATATACAGTATGTATTACAAATACCTTTTAACCACAATTGTGGATAAATAGTATTAATGTGAGGAGAATAAGCATAATAACACAATCTAATTCATATAGACAAAATGCAAACATCTTATTTATTCCGAATGAATCACAATATCCTGACAGCATGAGAAAAAGTAGTATTTACCTGGTGGGGGAACCGTGATAGGAATTCCTGAAAAGGAAGATATACAATTTTAAAATATATGCCTGTGCCAGTAAAAAAAAAAAATTGCCTAATAAGCAGTGTAATTGTAAGATCTTTTTATGCACATGGAAAAAAAATATATTCTGTAATCAAACAAAAGAGGCAAGCTCACTAAATCAGCAAGTGAGGTCCAGGAGAAAGAAGACGGTGCAGAGGAAGTGAAGTTTAACGCTAGCATTAGCAGTGAAGTAGTGTGTCAAACATGCAGCCAAATTCGAGAGGCAGAATGGCGTAGCCAAGCCCTTCGTTCGCAGTCATGTACTTTGAGAGGAAATTTTTAGTGATCTATTTATATGAGGCCAAGTTGGTCCAAATACATCCTGAGGTGGTCATTTTATTTTTACGTGAACTATCATCTCATATGGATCCAAGTTTAAGGTCAAACTTAGCAGCTTAACTCGTAGGGGCTCTCCACACCAAGTAATGCTCAAACTTCAAAACAAGTCTGTTGATGGCTTAAGAAAACTCAAACTTCAATACAAATTCACTCAAGGTCAACTCAGGCCAAGATGATAGCCATTGTTTCGGCTTACTAACTGGGTACCTATCTTTTTTTGATCAAGTGAACAGATCTCTAGGTATTTAGATTTCTCCTTTACGTAAGTTACAGTTGTAAAGTAACGCCAATTTTCTAATACAGCTGCTCCAATTTATACTCCCTCCTATACAAGGACATTTTAACACATGGGTCACCTACAAGGCAGGAATTAAAATTCTCCAAGAGGTGTTCCACTATGCTGCCTATAAACAATACTATTCCTGAAGTGTAAACACTTTCATTATCTTAAGTTTTAAACTGCGTGCTAATCTGACCACTCCTGGAAACCACTCACATTTATTCAGTAACCGCCTTAAGCCAAACCATATTTGGTACATGTCTAGGGCTTAGAAATTGCTTTATTACCGAGAAACTTTTAATTTTAAAATCCAATATGTTCATGGAAAAAAAAACATTGATTTATAGTGCATTTTTGAAAAGACATAACAGAAGAAATAAGTTTAAATTGTGCACAAATATTCAAATCTTTAAAAAAAAAAAAAAAAAATTATGCCACACAAAAAAAATGATAAAACCTAATATAACATGTCTCAAAATACTGCATACATTATCAATCTTTTTTAAGTCCAAGAATACACATGAAGAATATAAAATCCTTAACACAGTACCATATCTGGATGGTTTCTGCATGGAGAAAGATAACTGCAATCCAGATCCTAGAAAAAGAGAAAATATAGAACTCAACTGCAGGCCATACCAAAAACGTCCCAACACCACTAACCGTACCGGTCTCATTCAATTGGAAATGGTAATTGATGTTAGTGATTTCCATGCTTCCAAGATGCCAAACAGCAGTGACTCAAGAGTCAGGACATTCTGAGCAGAGCACAGTGCGATTCCTCACACATATAGACATGCCGTTAATTTAGGCTATAGACACCATTAAGGCCTTGAGTCGAATCTCCATCTGTAACCAATTTAGTACAATTAAGCTAGAAGACGAATCCTGGGAAAACGTTCCACGATAATGTCAGATACGGCCAATTAGCTAGCACTTATCAGTAAGGGACTGATCGTATGTTTTAGAAAAGAAATCCTTTCTAAAAAGGGCATCCATTGGTCGAAAGTCCGATATTCACAGTTCCATTCATTAAGATGTTAAACTAAACCACTAGGTCACTGTGTAGGAATAAATCAAGTATAGTTTTTCTTGAAATGAGCTTCTCGAGCAAAAAAAGAATACAGTGTAAAAAAAAAAAGAGGACTTCAAAGCAGTTCTGTTTCAAAAGATCTTCCACAGGATGTTTTATATTTGCAATTCTTGATTTTTGGCTAACTCTGCTAGTTAATATGAGGTAACAACTGTGCCTTTTTCCCCTAAGTGAACCTAGGAGGTATGGCACAAGGTTATTTTTATAACGGCTTTGAAGATAAAGCGCTGGCTGCAGCACAAATAAAACAAGGACCATTGGGAGCCAAAGCCACAGCCCTGCATGGTTTGCTGCAGATGTACTGCGAGTATTGATTTATGGGAATAAGAGTTAGAAAAGTGCTAGTGTAATGACAAAACAAGTGAAAACACAATATCCCAACATGGCAGTTTCTCAGCAAATATTACAGTTTTGTTATGGTTAAATGGTCACTCCCAATTAGTACAATGACGAAATCAAATTAATAGCATTAAATTGCTAGGTTTGCTACTAAGTAGCAATATTTTGCAGGGAAAAAAATGTGTTTCAAAGGAAGTTGCTGCAAAGGATGCTTGTATCAGACTCTTGATTGATGCACGTAATGTGAACCAACGGTTACAAAAAATGGACAAAGATCACATCAAGAAGATTTAAGTTCAAAACATGTAAAAATAACTCAATTGGGGGTTACAAGGAGAATACAGTTGCTTTAAAAAGCATACTTCCTAAAAGCTTGTCCAAGTTGTTAAAACATTCAGTGTTTGTTTTGAGTTCAGTGAGACTAAGTGCAATTTTAACATCAGAAGCGTTTTTTTTTCTCTGTAAAATAATAGTAGAAAATGTATACACTCCTTAAGTGGCAGCTTAACATAGATTGTGGCCCTTACAATACTTTGATTTAATTGGTAACAACTGCTGTTATATATGAAAGAGATTATATGGAACATGAACACTTCCTTCCCTAAGGACTGAATCACCAACCAAGTCCTATTTAGATGATGTAAATGGTATATAACACTAAATACTGTACAGAGATTTCTATACTAAATTAATACTAAAATATACACTTACATGGCATCTTAACATTTGGCATAAGAGATATATGTTACTAAGTCTAAGATAATAATTCCACACAAAATGAACTGGTATTTTACATTGCCAACCTTGCCTTATCAGACCACTAAAAAATAAAAGAATGTCCTCAATCAAAAAGGCCTTAAAGAAACTCTAAACACGTCATAAAGATTCTGTAGCAAGACTAGAGCAAGGCACATGTTTCTATGCTATTTAGGTAGATCTAATAGGCGGAAAATGAGAGTGAAAAATAAGGCGTTATTTTACGTAGTCTTGTAATCACCATGAAAAACAGGGTATATTGGTGTATTTGTATCTTATGAAAAAAATGTGCTTACCAATAAAAGGTCTAATAATTATAATAACACTTGTTTGCCTGCTCATGCACTGGCAGAGGCATGAGGCATAAAGCACACACGCTTACAAATAAACCATGGACCAGGGCTTGACAAACCTAGTGTTGGCTCATAAACTTTTTCGTTTTACAAAACTCCTAAAATACTGGCTCCTGAAACGGTCTGCTTGGCTACTAAAGTCTATAAATATTTGTCAAGCCCGGCTTTGAACATTGCAATATTATATCACGTGTCAAAGTTGCCATCTGGGTATAAAATGTGTTTATAAAACACGGTACTGGTTTCATATGTGATGCCGAGCCCAGAATTGACAGCTATGTGAAGGGAGTGATGATTCTCAAGCCAAAGTTTGTGCACTGGTAACAAATGTGGAGACCTGTGAACTGTTTACATGCAAATTTTTTTTTTTTTTAACAAGCTATTGATATTTCTATGTATCTGCATTAATAAGGAATTAACTTTCACAGAACTGATCTTCCTAATTTGAACCAATAATGACTACCAAACAAGTCAAATACAAAAAGATTGCAATAAAAGCTTCCCTTACCTGGTGGCGGGATGAGAGGAGGGGCTGTACTGACGTTTGGAGGAGGTGGAAACAGTGGAGGAGGCGGAAGATGGGTAGGAGGAGCTCCAGGAGGGAAAAATGGTGGTGGAGGTTTGATAAAATTGTTATCCACTTCGGGAGGAGACTGTTCTGAAACTACCTAAAAATGAAGGGTAATTTATATTCATCTTTTTTAACATCTTTAAACCATGTTCATACCAAAAAAAAAGTCAAATGAAATGATTACTGATGTATATGGGTCATTAGCATGGTCATTATAGCACTGCAGTTGCACATATCTAGCTGGAATAGACACGTTTGATTCAGATTTCCGCATCTCCCACTAAAAGCAAGGCTTTACTAGTAAAACCATTTCACTTTAGAGGTCAATAAAAAGATAAAATTCTTGACCAGGGGTCTATTCCACTCGAGTCTAAGCAATCCTGTAAGAGCATGACACTTTCCACTATGAGCTACCTATAAAAAGATAAAGTCGCTGGTACATCTTTGCATAAAACACACAATATAAATCAATATTCTTGTTGGCATAACATTGGCTGGCTGATATAACACTTGTTAGGCAACTAGTTAAACAAGATGAGACACGCAGATCAGTAGAAGTGTATACCAGCATCAAATTCAAAGGGGCAGCTCTACATTATTTATATATATATATATATATATATATATTTATTTATATATATATATATATATATATATATATTTATTTATATATATATATAATATAATGAGTGTCAAAAAAAAAAAAAAAAACCCCAATAAAATAAAAAAAAAAAATATATATATATATATATATATATATACACACACACACACACACACACACACACACACAAATATATGCAGTAATATGTTTTGATAATCAAACCCAAAAATCCTTTTACTGCTCTAATCATAACAAGCAGACATCATGGAACAGTGAAATGAATATTGCCATTTTTATCAGCCCAGTAAGTAACCAACAAAAGTCCTTGTATTATTGTAGACAAAAATTTAGCTTGCGAACTAAAAGCAAAATCGTTAAAATGTGCCAAAAGAAATACACTTATTACAGTATCAAAATTCTCTCATGCAGATGTTTTTCCCTTTCAAGATCACTTCACATAGTATTCTGCATACATGGAAAATCAAAAATAACACGTAAACAAATCCTGACCATTTCCTGTATGTAGGGTTTCCTTACTAGTACTTCGAGTTGGTAAATTTCATAAGGTGTTCACTATAGGATACTCCACTCCAGCACAAGGCATGCTGCCATTTTCACTTATTTTTAGAATAGGCCCTTGGTAAAAATACTGTTTAAATGGGACCTCCCTGTTTGGTGAACACAGGAATCAGGAGTCTCAAGACTAATAGGTGCAGAAGCATAACGGTAATTAAGGCATGTTAAAGTCACAATGTTTGCTGAAAATAAATACATCCAAGGAAAAATTGTGCTATATCCAAATTTAAAATGTCCCATACGTTTGTCAGAACTATTCACTATACTACCACAACTTCGAACTACCACAACTAGAGGACACAGTCTTAAATTACAGGGGCAAAGATTTAAAAGTAATATCAGGAACTATTACTATACTGAGAGGGTAGTGGACGTATGGAATAGCCTTCCAGCAGAAGTGGTAGAGGTAAGCACAGTGAAGGAGTTTAAGCATGCGTGGGATAGGCACAAGGCTATCCTAGATATAAGATAGGGAACTGGGGACTAATAAAAAGTATTTCGAAAATTGGGCTGACTAGATGGACTGAATGGTTCTTATCTTCGATGACACGTTTCTACATATACTGTGTGTGTGGTGAAATGGTAAGTGAATTGCAAGAACCAGGGCAAAACAGTTTTTAGTTCAACTGGCATGGCTTTTCCAACCTGGTTGTCAATTCAGAGCTGTTCATGGTTTATTGAATGGACCCCTGTATGTACAAATTATCATTCAGAATGCATGCAAAGTGTTATTTTAGTTAGTTTAGAAAATCTTATTCCATGCAAGTTATATAAAAAAAAGTCACCTAAACCGATGTACAAAAGTATTTTCATTACTGCTCTGCTAACAGTTAAAGCGCACCTACATTTCATTTTTCAATACGTTGCCTTATGTAGTGCACATAAACACAGTTCAGACTGGAGTGTGTAAATCACAATGCAACAGCCAACTGTATTATATTATGTAGGCCTTAATAGATTTCCGTTCTTCTTTAGCCTTGTGCTTCATTTTCAGATGTGGTGACTTTCTGTGTTAAAAGTGTGCATATCAGTATACAAAGATCAATGGTACCTGGATATTGCTTTCATTGGCACCGCGCCGTCTACCTTCAACACGAGTAATTGTGGTTGTTTGTCCAATCACGTCAATTGTTCCCGAAAGCTTCCTACTGTAAGTCAAGGAAGACAAATATACTACAAGGAACAAGATAGAATCGCTCTGGGGCTACCAAAAGGTCCCTTAAGGCAAACAAGGATTGATAATGTCACAACAGAAAGCTACAGGGAGATGAAAAAGAAACCAAGAAACTATCTTTGGGAGCAAGAGGGGCTACTAATTATTTGCTCAAACCTTCAAAACTCAAAAGGGATCATTGAGAACCAGATAAAAAAAAAAAAAAAGTATCTTCAAAGTCAGATAGTTTTCAAATATATGTATTTTAAATTAAATGACAAAAAATAAATGTTGAACCTTTGAATTATTTTAGATTCTAAAGAAGGACCATTTTATTGGTTCTTTAATCAGTACAACAGTGTTCAGCTGTATAATTATTTGTATCTACATACACACACACAACTGAAAACCACCCATTTCCAGCAACAATAGTCATTTGCAACATTACACTGTATTTCTGATCCATTTGGGGTTATTTTAATGGATAGTATTTGCTTTTCTTTCAAAACCCAAAAGTAGTGTGATTGTAAATATAAATATACACACACACACACACAGCTGAATACTGTTGTGCTGATTAAAGAACACATAAGGCGTTTGTAATTTATTCAAGTTTACCTCTGCTCTCATGATTTTGTACTAATGGAATACATTTTTGTAAGCATGTTTTGATGAGATTGAAGCAGTGTTCTTGATATAATATTCATGTGTAAGGGAACCCCCCTACATAAAAATGATTATATATGATTATATCTTTCTATTTTGTAATCTTAAAGTTCATAACGAAAACTTTTTTCATAAATTTAGAAAGTTTTTTCATATTTAATTAAAATTATGGTGTCAAAAATGCCTTTCTTGTTATTTTCTTTTAATTTCCAAACTGCGCCCCCCAGACTTGCCAATGCACCTTCCAGAACTCCTAAGGAACCCACAGACCTCCCTGGTGTCTAGTGTGGGCAGCCAGAGGCTACTCGGTAAGCACAGATATCCTGCAATGCTGACCGCCACTTTGACTGGGTTTTCTGAGACGGAACACAAGCAGATTACATCATCCAAGCCTGGCGGATGTGTCGGGCAGCAGTGGAACGTGCCTGTGCTCAGAGTCCAGGGAACAACTTCTGATCTCTTGCGGAACCCTAGGGTTTGCCAGAACCCCAGTTAAGAAACACTGGACTGGAGTATTTTTGAGTGTGGGATTTGCGGGTAACATCATCCGTTTTTGGATGTACTGTCTTATGGTGGAGACGCCACTTGATGAAGTTACATCCCCATGTACAGGGGTACAGATTTTCTGGATTATATACCACTATTGTGAGTACCATTACTTGGGGGTTTATTTTTAGACTTTGAAATATTACTTTATATACATCACATATGGTTTTTGCTTAATACTAAAGATTGGACTATTTTCAGAGAGTATGTATATTCCATGTACTATAGACCAATATTTTTAACTGATTTGTACATGTTTGGAGCATTCTTTTCGAAAAACTAAAATCCATGGTGAGCTTGCAGGAATTAGATCTTATATGTAACTTACCTAGGGGGTTGAACACCACTTTTAAATAATGAAGTGGGAGATGTGAACTCCTGCTTTATTGTCTGTAAAACAGTTTCTTTCTCTGTATTTCCAGTTCGGCCCTGTTGTACCTTTAAAAAAAAAAAGCAAGGCAAAAGAACTGTTTTAAATCATCTGTACCAAAGAAATGCAAATTATTCATAATCAAAGTTAGTGCTTCAGGGACAGGGGCCATGAATCAAAATGTAATTCTGCTGTGTAGCAACAGTGTGACCTATACTAATCTAGTGGATGGATTCATCAAGTGTATAGTTATATCCATCATAACATAATGTGGTGTGGTTTAGTGCTCTGCATCATTTTTTGGGTATTTGTGTCATCTGATGACACAATATGCAGCGTGTATGGCTACAATACCACAAAATAAATAAATAATATTTAAAAAAAAAAATGCAATACCTTAGAAGTACACTTGCTTAAACATCTGGCTAACACACGTGCTCAAATTAGATCATCATGCAAATTATGAGTAATGAAAGTGTGCACTCACTACGCAGGTTCTTATTTGGTAAGTATGAAATAGTACCGTAATTTTATTTGTTGTAGAGGAGACTGGAAGTGCTTCAAGACCCATCCGTAACCTCTTTTGTTTCTCGCAGTAAGCTTTCCATGTTTCTTCATTAAAACCATAATTGAAATAATCAGAAAGATCAGCACCTGTAGAGTAAAACAGGACAATATTACTTGTAATGCGGTTTACCCTTTCCCTACAAGGTCCTTTAGAGATATACTGACTATGTAGGCCTTTTTGTTATCATTAACATTATGTAAATAATTAAAAGCCCCCTAGAAAGAGGAAGGTGACTTATTGGACCGCATTGCAAATAAATTCATAGATACATAACGTTGTTAGCAAAAAGGGTAATATACCTGTACATAGAAAAGAAATATAACTTATACATCATTAAAACGCACATGAAAATGCATTATGGCACATATTCTAAAAATGATTACATTTGCAATTTACAATGCTAAGTAGATGAATCAGATATTCAAAACTTTAAGTATATTGTATTCTATATATTTATCCTAATACAGTAGGATACGTACCAGGTTTTCTCCAAGGCTTGTCTTCAAATGAATCTAGGTCTACGTCCACCAGAGGAACTCCATTGATATTTCCAGGGGCATCCAAGTCTACCCCTTTAACTTTTCCACCTGAATGAAGCCAGGCAAAATTATTACATCTGCTGAATTTGTATCAGCACATCTTGTATTAATAGATCCAACACTTAAGAACATTGAGATTAAAGAACATAGCGATTTAAGATATACACTAAATGCAATGATCAGTAATGCTTTAGGAGCATATTTCAGACATGCGCTACCATCATTATTGTGATTTGTTATGTTAAGAAAAAAAAAACATTGGGGAGGATGAACAGGCACAGGTTAACACCAACGAGCCATGGATTAAAATGATATAAACATACAAAACTCCGAAAATTAATTCTGCCAATCCAAATTCAGATTATAAATTTGTAAGTACTCCAACTACTCTGGTATTTGGCAAATTTGATTAAAAAAAATAAAAATCACGGTTTTAACTTCTTGTAAACTATGGATCCAGTGTCCAGTGAAATCCAGCTCAAATCTAGCATGTAAATCAAATAAAGGATCCAGCAAAAAGATCCTGAAAAAAGGCTTGAAAAAACCCCACCAGGGTTGAAACGTTGCCTGTGTTTTGAATAAAACTCTCCACTGCAATTGACTGAGTGCTGGATCCTTTATTTGATTTTTATGCACTGTTGGCTTGGGTGGCGCCCCAGGACCTCGGCACCTTCACACACCTTGAGTGCAGATACGGATCTATCTTTATTCAAATCTAGCATGTAGCAGCTCTGAACCAACAGTTCAATTAAGGTCACAAGGCCCTCTGCCATTTGTCTAATTAAGGTCACAAGGCTCTCTTCCGTGTATCTAAGGAATTACAGTAGAACATCTTACCAGCTGGTCCATATATTCTCCCTCCTGTTTTGATGTTCAGATTAACAGGAGTGGTTCCATAGCTCCTAAAAGTGTAACAAAATATTTTACTTCATCTGTACAACAAACTCCATCAGCGTAGTGCATTGTTTGACAAATTTGAACAATATAAAGTATAAAAATGAAAGCATACCCATATTGTGGAGCTCCAGTTTTAATGTCCCCAATAGTGACATGGACATCATCGTCGTCATCATCACTGTCGCTATCACTATCATCCTCTGTCTCAGTCACCTATTAAACAGAAACAAGACTAAATGGGACCACTCTTTACAGAAATGATAAAAAAATAAAAATAAAGCATAAACTCTTTTGCATAATAAGATATTTTTTTTGTTTTTGAAAATATTGTAATAGTCAGGAAAAAATATACCGTTTTCGCAACCCCATTCTCTGTCGTTTCTGCTTCAAGACCAGCTCCAGGATGAGAACTATAAAAAAAAAAAGAAAAAGAAAATGAATGATGCATTAAAGGACAACTAAACTTTATTTTTCACTTGTGGCTCCAATACAAGTGAAAAAGTAGTACATGACAGTTTAACCTCTGACAGGCAGCTGTCATGCTTCAACAGGAAGCAGGCAGCCTGTTTTGGTCACCGACTTGCTCTCTCTGCTAATGTAGAGAAAGACCTTGCACGCTGCTGATCCCGATCACACGAGTGCAAGCCTCTGCTCGGATTTTCTTTTGCTGACACCACCTGAGTGTGTCAGCCACCAGACCTGCTGTGTTTCAGTAGTACTATTAAGATACACATCGGGTTTACATGGGAAATGCAGAACATTAACAGAGAACATAGGGATCTCAGCTAAAAGAATTAAGATCATGTTAAATGATCTGTCCAATGGAAGTCCCTATTCATATATATATATATATATATATATCTACATGTGCTTTTTACATATGCTACACTTACAGTGAAGCAGTTTCCTAATACATTCGAAAAACTACCACAACTAGAGGACATAGTCTTAAATTAGAGGGGCAACGATTTAAAAGTAATATCAGGAAGTATTACTTTACTGAGAGGGTAGTGGATGTATGGAATAGCCTTCCAGCAGAAGTGGTAGAGGTAAACACAGTCAAGGATTTTAAGCATGCGTGGGACACAAGGCTATCCTAGCTATAAGACCGGGAACGGGGGACTAATAAAAGTACTCAAAAAAAATTGGGCAGACTAGATGGACCGAATGGTTCTTATCTGCCGACACATTCTATGTTTCTATTATAGGACAACTGCCTGCAAATGTTTTATTAAAAGATTACATCACTATGTAGGCATTTTGAATAGAAGTTTTAAATGGTAATGCTTTAATGAATATACATAAAAGTACCTTATTAAGCCCTCTTTGTACATATAGCACTATTAGCTGACATGTTTAAGGAAGATCTGAACCAAAATTCTAAACAATGTGTCAGCCCCCTCATATGGAGCAGAGAGGGCTCAATAAGGTACTTTATTTTTATTCATTCATAAAAGCATTTCTATATAAAATGCCTACACCTGATGCAATATTTTAATAAAACCGAACTTGACTTTTACAGTTGTCCTTTAAGGAAAAGAAGGGATACATAATGGATACCCAATGATCCTTTTCCAGAACAAGAGTCTCTTTACAACACAATAAAAGAATACTAACCTTGTTATGTCCTCTTCATCATCATCTGGTCCTGCAGCTTCATTTTCTTCTAAAAGAGACAGAGAAGGAAAAAAAAAAAGATTGTAATAGTGCAGATCATGGAAACAATAGTAAACAAGAGTATTAAACTTTTACATATAGTACTATATAAATATGCACACATACATACAACCATCCATGATAAAATAGAACTTTACAATATAAATAATCCATTTACACTAGTTAGATTCAGTATTGAACTTGATGGCAAAAACACTGGTCTCACAAAGGATTGTAATCAAAGTTTCTTCATTTAATCATGTAACAATTAATAGTGGTAGCCTTACTCAATACCAGTCTTTTACAATACTATAATTAACTATCCTATTCAACTTTAAGTACAGTGCTAATTATTGTAAAATAGCTTTTGGTGCAACTAGGATGTCAGATTTCATGAAATTGGATCTTTACAAATAACTTTTGTTTAGATATAGTTATATAGTGCTATCTGCCAAGAAAAGCAATTCAAATGTCGTGACTTGGTGTGAACAAATCTAATTATCAAGATCTATTTCAATACACATTGAGTGAAAACGTATGCCAATGCACTAATTGGATTTTTTTTATCAGCTATTTTGAAAAGTTCACACAATGAAAATGTTTATTTTTTTATTTTTTTAAGTGAATTACATAATGAAATCAAAACACGGGCAATATGTAAAGCCTTAAATGCCCACAGCAAGCTGGTTTTCTACCAGTGATGTATTATTTATGCAATCCCTCTCCAAAGCTTTCTGAATTGCTATAGTTTTCTTGCAATTGCCCTGAAGTTCTGAACCTACTTATATATCTGGCAACCATAATTGTATTCCTGATGGGAAAAAAAAACTGCAGATATGTCCTTTACCGAGGTTTTTGTGCATAAACGTATCACAGTAAACAGCCAATACTACAATTCCCACGACCTTCAACAAAGCTATAAGCATGTGGTATGTAGTTTGACAATACATGAGCTACAGGTTGATTACCAGTGAGTTGTTACATGCAGAAAACCTCTAGGAACTTTGTGATTCTTCCCAAGAGTTTTTATATTTTCTCATGTCAGTAGTAAGTATCCGTTCGTTTTACACCAATGACTTTTCAAACATTAAGTCGTTATATTAATTCATTGTCAAAGTGAATGAGGATGGGTTCGGCGTCTGTATAGGCCATGAGACATTGAAAGTAATGTGTATAGGTAAAATATGTCTTTCTCGTCAAGTCCACTACTTTCCCTAACACTCCTATAACACTTTCTTCCTCCTGCAGCGGTTCTAGTTTGGGCTGCGAGGAGGTATGGACCAGACACACGAACACGCAGTAGGACTCGTACCCCCATACAACCACTCTTCCTCCTCATCCCCGACTCCTCCGCTCGCTGCCCCGGCCGTTAGTGATGCGCCGACTGTGCTCAAAGCTGCTGTTGGAGATGGGGAAGAGGAGGTTGGAGAGGAAGAATCAGCAGCGGCGCCAGTGCCGCTAATCTCCGTAGAAACCACCATCCGCTCCACCAGCTCTCCGCCGGCAGACATCTTTCACGGAAAAGGAGGAGGGAAACCGAGCTCGCGAGACTTCGACAGACCGCTGTGGTTGAGCACGGGTTGTGACCACAACCAATCGAACGGCACTGCGTCCATCACGTGACGGAGACAGGATGGTTTCTACAGACATATTGGATAAGGGCAATGTTTGCCCTTTTGTTGCAACTTTAATCTCGTGTCACAGTCAGTAAAACGGAGAGGACTGTGTTATCCGTGGCAAAACAGGAAGCAAGTAGAGTTGAAATTTCATTAACCATTTTATTGCAAGCTTTGAAGACCTAGTTGCTAGGGGCCTTCCTCAGACTGGCTAATTTACTGCTGAGAAAAAACCTTGTTTATTTTGCCACTCAAACTGAAAGTGCTACCTCATGTGCAGTGGTGTCACTCTACTGACAGCGCATGTGCTCAATGCTGCGCATGCACATTATGCCTTTTCAAGTGTACCATGAAACACAGGTAGGGTTGCCACCTTTTCTTTAAAAAAAAATGCCGGTGTTCTGACGAATTACTTGAGCAAATTCTCCTGCGCAATCGCAGGAGAATTTGCTCACTGCGCATGCGCAGAAAGTTACAGCTGATAACTCAGCTGTAACTTTATGTCCACCGCGCATGCGCGAGCTGCGCAACCCACATCCCGCCCCCCGCACACCCCTTCTCACCAGCTGATCGGACAGCGGCGGTACACAGCGCATGCGCGCGGCTATCAAGCCGTGTGGGAATGCGCTGTGTCCGTGGCTGGATTCAAACAAAACGCTGGTAAGTAACACGGGGCGGGGGGGGACATAAGGAGCCAACAGAGAGGTAAGCACCCTGGTGAGGGCTGCCTCATCTTCATGGGAGTTGTGATCCTCCTGCTGTATTATGCAGCAGGAGGATCACAACTCCTATGAAGATGAGGCAGCCCTCACCAGGGTGCTTACCTCTCTGTTGGCTCCTTATGTCCCCCCCCCGTGTTACTTACCAGCGTTTTGTTTGAATCCAGCCACGGACACAGCGCATTCCCACACGGCCTGATAGCCGCGCGCATGCGCTGTGTACCGCCGCTGTCCGATCAGCTGGTGAGAAGGGGTGTGCGGGGGGCGGGATGTGGGTTGGTTAGCTCGCGCATGCGCGGTGGACATAAAGTTACAGCTGAGTTATCAGCTGTAACTTTCTGCGCATGCGCAGTGAGCAAATTCTCCTGCGATTGCGCAGGAGAATTTGCTCGAGTAATTCGTCAGAACACCGGCCATGCCATTACCTCCATAGACTTTACATTGGGGGTCAAGCCAATTTTTTACCAGCCTGCCGCTAAAATACCAGCCAAGTGGCAACCCTAAACACAGAACAGAGATAGAGCTTGGTGGGAGAAAGGGGGGGGGGGGGGGGGGGGTTAATGTTAATGCATGGGAAGTAACTTAGTCTTGAAAGCTTGCAATCAAACTCTCAGCATATTTTTTTCACAGTGGTATTAGAGCTGGCAACTACATATCATTCTTTAAAGGGACTTTCTAATCCCCAAAATGCCTCCTCAACATTTTAATGTATATTAAAGTACTTTAAAATGCATATTTTATATTTTGCATTACTTAAAAAATGAAGATATTACACTTAGATGAAAATGCACATTTGCAGATGTTCAGGACAGCCTACTCAATGGGCGTCTCACTTAGGCTTCTAAGCAGCCAATAATATTTGGAATATGATTTCCTGTTAAGTGATGTAATCAGGCAATGTGTTGTATTAGAGATCCTACTGTATACAAGAGCATTATAAGTTAGTGCCCTGTCACTTTATAATGTCAGTCATATCATCCAGCACTGCCTATCATGTCAGCTTGGCATGATAGGCAATGCAGTCCCTCCCTAAATACCAGCTTGGCTGAGCATGATAGGCATTTCAGCCCCCTCATAAATCCCAGCTTGGCTGTAATAAGCAGTGTGGTGTGTGTCCCCCCCCCCATTAATTATGCCAGCACTGCGGTCCCCATCATAAATGCCAGCTGGCTGAGCATAATAGGCACTGCAGTCCCCCCTAAATTCCAGATTGGCTGAGCATGATAGGCAGTGTGGTCCCCCCATAAATTATGCGAGCTTGGCTGAGCATGATAGGCACTGCAGTCCCCTCTAAATTCCAGCACGGCTGAGCATGATAGGCACTGCAGTCCCCTCTAAATTCCAGCATGGCTGAGCTTGATAGGCAGTGTGGTCCCCCCATTAATGATGCCAGCTTGGCTGAGCATGATAGGCACTGCAGTCCCCATCATAAATGCCAGCTGGCTGAGCATGATAGTCACTGCAGTCCCCCCTAAACCCCAGCATGGCTGAGCATGATAGGCACTGCAGTCCCCCCTAAATTCCAGCATGGCTGAGCATGATAGACACTGCAGTCCCCATCATATCGCCAGCTGGCTGAGCATGAGCGCGTCTCCAACACAGACTGGGATACAAAGCGCAGGTGGTGCTGGGAGAATTTTACAGATGCGGCGCGGGGGTTGGTGGGAAAAATGTTTACTGCGCTTGCGCAAGACCGGTGCAGCCATATGTATGCAGTACCGAGGGCTGCCACTTGTGGAGAACTTCTATAGGTAAGTATTTTTTTATTTTTTAACAAAAAGAAAAAACTGAAAGTGACAGACTAGTTCACTCTTTGGTGCCTACAAGTTGCACCAAAGTCATAAAGGTGACTAGACTGTCCCTTTAACTTCTATTTGTGGGGGGGTTGAACTGGTATAAAGGACAATACCTAAAACATTCTCATTGAACCAAGTCCTGTATGAAAATCTTGCTAATATTTAGAAAGTATATCTAGTAATTCCATTGATAGTCTTTGGGTTAGGGTTGCCATCTGGACGGGAAAAAATTGGCATCAGGCCAACGTTAAGTCTATGGAGACAGTAGTAAGGCCGGTGTTTTTCTGAACAAAAGGTGGCAACCCTACTTGGGGTTTAAAAGTGAATATATGCATTGTGAGTGTATGGCATGTTAAAGCAATTAGTCAAAAATCATTATCCGTTCTGGTGGTCTAAGCGTCAGAATTTGTTTTACAGGTTTACAAGTTTAATGGCTTGAAGAAAAATATGCGCTAGTTAACCCCTTAACGACAGATGACGTGCCAGGCATGTCACGGCAAATCGAGGACTTGCCGACAGGTGACGTGCCTGGCACGTCATGCACTAAACTGAGTAAAGAAAGCGACCAGCGGTCGCTTTCTTTACTCTAACGGTGTTGCTACAATGCCTCTAGCTAGAGGCATTGTGCAACACCCCCCAAATGTGCAGGGGCGCGCTACGATCACTCCACGGAGTGATCGTAGCAGCCATTTAAAAATGGCTGCGCCCGCTGCACACATGTGCTTAGAAAGCGACCGATCGTTCGCTTTCTAAGCATCTCCGGTGTTGTTAAAGTGCCTCGCCAGCGAGGCACTTAACAACACCATGCTGCTCCCCAGAGCTGATGGTGGTCGCTCTCCTGAGCGACCCCATCGGCTCAGTAGAAGGGAACGCTGCCTGTACAGGCAGCGCTTCCCTTCTAATGGCAAGAGCATCGGAAGTGAAAGTATTTCACTTCCGATGCTCTAGGGGGAGCCAATCGATGCCGGCACAACAGATCTATGTGATCTGTGTGCAGGCATGTATGGTAAGTGCTCTGATGAGCACTTACCATACAGTCAAAGGCAATATTAGCAAATATTGCCTTTGACAAGTATTGATCTGCCTCCCTCACCTTACTAGTTATAGTAAGGGAGAGAGACAGATCAGATAAAGTAAAAAAATAAAATAATAAAAAAAATATTTAATAAAATTTTAAATACCAAGGGCTTTTATAAAAGCCATTTAACCCCTTCCCTGCCATTGATCGCTGTGTACGCAGTGATCATACACAGCAGCACATTTTTTGCGGTCTGTGCATTTTTTAGGAGTTCATTTTTTTTTACTGTAATTCATTACAGTATAAAAAAAAGCTCTTTTAAGAGAGATTAACCCCTTTCTTGCTGTAGATCACTGCCTAAGCAGCGATCTGACGCAAATGCAGCAATCTTGCTGCAGAGGCATTTTTTAATTTTTTTTAACTTTTTTATTACACCCGTCACGTGTTAATTATACCCGCTAGGGGACTACGTTTAACGTAAAAAAATTTTTTTTAGCTGTCTGACCGCATGTATAGTGATCAGTAACAGCTGATAAGTGACAAAGGCGGGTTGGCGTTTGCTTAGATGAGCATCACCATTCGTCTGGTTAGATCAATATTTGTAAATATTTGATCTGACCCGTGTAGATCTGCCTCCCTCTCACTTGAGTTTTAGTGAGGGAGGGAGACAGAGCTGTATAATGTAAGTTTTTAATTATAATATATTTAATAGAATTGAGACCCAAAGGCTTTTATAAAAGCCGTTTCCATTATTTAACCCCTTCCCTGAAATTGATCGCTGTGTACGCAGTGATCTTACACAGCAGCACATTTTTTGCTGTCTGTGCATTTTTTTAGGGGTTATTTTTTTTTACTTTGATTTATTACAGTATATCAAAGGCTCTTTTAAGAGCTATTAACCCCTTCCTTGCCGTATATCACTTCCTAAGCAGCACATATGGTCACTGCCTAAGCAGTGCATATGGTCACTGCCTAAGCAGCGCATATGGAGCAATCTAGTCGCAGAAGGATTTTTTTTTGCTATCAGCATTTTTTTTGTCAGACTCGCTAGGGGTTAGTTATACCCACTAGGGGATTATGTGTATTCCTTTGGAAGCTGTCTGAACGCGTGTATAGCGATCAGTAACAGCCGATCAGTGGCAAAGGTGGTTTGGTGATTTCTCAGATGAGCATCACCATTCGTCTGGTTCGTAAATATTGTTCTGACCCATATGGATCTGCCTCCCTCTCCTCACTTGAGTTTTAGTGAGGGAAAGAGACAGATCTGTATAACATAATTTTTTAATTGTAATAAATCAAATAAAATGTTAAAAAATTGTGAGTCCCAAGGGCTTTTATAAAAGCCATACCCTTTGTATAGTGTAGTGTATTAATCCCTTCCCTGCCACTGATCACTGCACAGCAGAACATTTTTTCTTGTCTGTGCATTTTTAGGGGTTAATTTTTTTGTACAGTACTACAAAGGCTCTTATAAGAGCTATTAACCCCTTCCTTGCTCTACATGTTCAAATTCCAAGTTTGAAAATCAAAAAGCGCACCTCTCAAATGTAGCCTTTCAACACCCAACAAAGCTGACAAAGCTATGCATGGGTGGTATCCCTGTGCTCGGGAGATGTTGCTGAACATATATTGTGGTATTGTTTGTCAGTGACACATACCAAAATATGTGAATTTGTGTCTAAAGTACAATGTATGTGGGAAAAAATACATAATAAAATGACTACCACAAACTTTGACAAAGGCTGGTGGTAGAATTGGTGCATGGAAAGTGTTAAAATAACACCATTTAAAATAGCCTAGGGTGTCTACTTTTACAAAATATATACTTTTTGGGGTAAAATACACTGTCCTACTTAAAAAAAAGTCCCAAATGAAAGATGGGCTCAGGCTGGCTACACGTCAATATTCCAAGTTGAAAATGCGCACCTTCACAATGTGGCCCTTTTAGCCCCCAAACAACCCAACAAACCTATGCATGGGTGGTATCCCTGTACTCAGGAGATGTTGTTGAACACATATTGGGTTATTGTTTGGCAGTGACACATACCAAAATCTGTGAATTTATGTCTAAAATACAATATTTGTGAAAAAAAACCACACAAAAATTACTACCACAAACTTTGACAAAGGCTGGTGGTAGAATTAGTGCATGGAAAGTGTTAAAATACCACCATTTGAAATAGCGTAGGGTGTCTACTTTGAAAAAATATATGGGTTGATGGGGTAAAATACACTGGCTGGTTTCAAATATGTCCCAAATGGGACATGGGTGCAGGCGGTCTGCATGTCAAAATTTCAATTTGGAAAACCAAAAACTGCACCTACCAAGTTTGGCCTTTTACCCCCCAAACAACCCAACAAACCTATGCATGGGTGGTATCCCTGTACTCAAGAGATGTTGCTGAACACTTATTGGGGTGTTATTTGACAGTGACACATACTAAAATCTGTAAATTCATGTCTGAAGTACAAGGTTTGTGAAAAAAAAACACAAAAAAATTACTACCACAAACTTTGACAAAGGCTGGTGGTAGAATTAGTGCATGGAAAGTGTAAAAATACCACAATTTGAGATAGCCTAGGGTGTCTACTTTTAAAAAATATATGGGTTGATGTGGTAAAATACACTGGCTGGTTTCAAATATGTCCCAAATGGGACATGGGTGCAGGCTGTCTGCATGTCAAAATTTCAAATTGGAAAACCAAAAACTTCACCTCCCAAATTTGGCCTTTTACCCCCCAAACAATCCAACAAACCTATGCATGGGGGGTATCCCTGTACTCAAGAGATGTTGCTGAACACTTATTGGGGTGTTATTTGGCAGTGACACATACTAAAATCTGTAAATTCATGTCTGAAATACAAGGTTTGTGAAAAAAAAAACACAAAAAAATTACTACCACAAACTTTGACAAATGCTGGTGGTAGAATTAGTGCATGGAAAGTGTTAAAATACCACCATTTGAGATAGCCTAGGGTGTCTACTTTTAAAAAATATATGGGTTGATGGGGTAAAATACACTGGCTGGTTTCAAATATGTCCCAAATGGGACATGGGTGCAGGCTGTCTGTATGTAAAAATTTCAAGTTGGAAAACAAAAAACTGCACCTCACAAATTTGGCATTTTAGCCCCCAAACAACCCAACAAACCTATGCATGGGTGGTATCCCTGTACTCAGGAGAAATAGTAGAATCTATTTAGCATGTTTTTTCGTTCGCTATTGTCGATGAGGAGAAGTCGTTTCAAATAAAAACAAAGAAATGTGTGTATTTTTTTTTTTTTACCATATTTTATTATTTTTTTTTAATAATATGATAAGATATGATCAAAAATATGGCATCCATAGAAAGCCCTTTTTGTCCCGATAAAAAAAATATATAATATGTGTGGGTACAGCAAATGACGAAGAAGAAAATTACTGCTAAACACAAACAGCACAGAAATGTTAAAATAGCCATTGTCCAGAATGGGCAAAAATGTTTCAAAGGCTCTGTCCTTAAGGGGTTAAAAAAGAAAGTCAAGTCATTACTAAACAAACACTGATATATATATTGGGCTGTGCAATCCTCCATACTGACCAACCACTCATCAGGACTGATTTCCTATTGTATCCAATGCATATTTACTTCAATGGATTTTTGATCGGCTAGAAGGCTGTCACTCACCTAGACTTATTCAGAGTGATAAGCATACTTGATACATATTTGTTGTATTATAAATGCTGCACAGAGTTCTTCTTCCTTTTAACATTTTAATGGCAAATACATGCATTTAGCTATTCTTTTAAGTGAAATAGATACTATTCCCTCACCTCCAAAATAGTCAGGTGAAAGTCACTTTATTTATTTGTTGTGTATTTAAGTACGGTTTAAATTAATAAACAAGTTTACAAAACCCCTTCCCCTAACCATTGTCATGCTGTGAATAGAAAGTGGCCTATATTGTGTTAGTAGAATTGGAAGCAAATGCATAAAATATGAAAATAAGTGGTGTCTGTAGTTTTTATGACATCACCTTGTGACTTGATATGCAAATGACATATTTTCATGTTCATTTGCACATCAAGCCACAAAATTATGTCATAAACCAGACATTGCAGATTCATTTAATAACATGGTTCTCTTATTGTATGAATTTTCTTGCAATTCTGATATCGCAATATACAGGTCACTTTAGATTATTTCTATAGTCCTTACATTAAAATTCATAGTATCTCTCTGTAAAGAGACTCCATTACCTAAACATGGTTTATACTGTGGAAATAGAAAGTAAAAAATATATATTATGGTAACAAAATTGCAAGAACATTAATAAATTAAGAGAATAAAAAGAAGAACTTTAATTTGAAATGTGTAACTTCCATATCAAGCCACAGGCGATGTCATAAAAGGACACACCACAGACACATTAAAACACATTTTTCTCTTTAGTTATACATTTAATTGCGATTCTGCTATTACAATGGGCTTTATTAATGGAAGATGGAATTGACTAGGGAATTTCAAACTTAAGGCCGAGGTAGCTGAGTTGGAAACATTCTCCCACCCAGCTGAACTGTAAAATGTTTCCAACTCGGCTACTAAAGCCCACTTTATCGGTCATTTTTATTCTCTATATTCATGACATAAATAATTGACTATATTCATGAAAAATAGAGAAAACCGGTGCGAAACGCGTCAAGCATTTAGTCTTTTTCTTGTCTCACCGTCCCTGCTCTTCATTTTTATTGTTGCTGTGAAGGATTAATAAAGTATCTACATACTTTTTCACTTTATGAGGTAATAAATATTGGCCTGTGAGGCTGGAGCCGGTCATGCTTCCTGTCTTTTTTTTCTATTCATGAAAAATAGCCTAAAGTTTGCAATCACCTTGTCAATTCCATTCCCTCTTTCATGCCTATTTTATTAAGTGATAGCTTTCACATAGGTTTATTACTTCATTTTTTTTTTAACCGGCAGTGGTCATTTAAGAGGTGTAATTTGCTTTAGTGATATATGTAAATATAAAAAATAAATAGAGGCGGTTGATGAAATGTGCAATCAAATACATACTTATTGCATACCTTCCAATACGGTATTTAAAATTGCCCAAGAGGGATACTTTTGCTTTGGGGTGTGGCTGAAGGTATGACTATGGATGGGGTTTTATTTGCAAACTTTTAGGGAATTATGTAATTTAGTAAAACATTTAGAACTTTTTATTTACAAACAGGTAATATATTAACTCATTTACTGCATTTTAATGTATCAGAAGTCCCAACTCTTGCCCCTGGCAAATTGGGACAAGGAGGTATGCTGTATTGCAAATTATACTTCTGCGGAGCGCTATGATACTCAGATACACACACAAAAGTATGTGCTCCTAGAAAAGGGGGACATCAGAGTGGAAAAGATGGACAGAGGGATTTGTGTCAAAAATAGGGACTGTGATCCTAAAAAGGGACACTTGAGAGGCATGTTACAATCCAATGTTCAAAAACTGACACTCTCCCAAACTGTACTATGTTTTCTGCAACACACACTAACTCCCACCGTCAACAATGACGGTTAATGCTTGCGTCTTCTGCCTGAGAGTTATAAACCCCTAGACAAAAAAAACAAGTGATCATGAAACATAGAATATGTCTCCGCATTTTACTTAGCTTTGTGATGACATCCGGAGACCACGTACCACTGTGATCTATGTGATTGCCTCTATGAAAATGGCTTCGTTACTGAGACACATTGGTAGAGAACACTGTGTTTTGTGTTTAGAACTCATTGCTTTGAGCTGACACGTCATCAGCCGGCATCTGTCAACTTGTTCGGCGTGCACTTGTTTGGAGGGAGAGTTGGTGTTTGTATTCGGGGTTCTCCATGGCAGGCAGTCCGGTGCTGTCGGCCTTTTGCTTGAAAGTATGGGAACCGGTGCTGGCCAAGGCCCGGCGGGCTGTAGTGTTCATGGACACCCCATGTGCTGAGATTCTCCATTGGTGCGGTGGGCTGGAGATGCTGTTTTCAGCTGGGGCTGTAAACGTCAAAGAGTTCTCCAGCTTTGAGTCCGGAGCTGCTAGCCAGCCCAAAGCAGTGTTCGTGGTGAGCTGCCAGCTGCGGGGCCGGGCTCTGGAAGTGATCCGGGACGTGGTTAGCCAGAGCTCCTTTCAGTACTGTGTGGTGGTGACCGCTGTAAGCCCTGGGGAGCCAGTGGACAGGGCCAGTTACCAACACCTGGAGGACAAGTTGTGTGAGTGGATGGGTAACATGAATTTCACCGCTGAGGTGATGTGGGCCCCTCTGTTATTGGCTCCTTTGACTCCTCACCTCCTGGTCGCTCCAGCTTTCTCTACCCTTTTCCCCCTGCTGTCATCAATAGACTTGCAAAACCTTAACCGGAGCAGACCTGACAAGAAGAGGTTTCCTTCCCTGGGAGATGTGGACATTTCATCCATGCCTCAAGAACTTCAATCGCAAATAAAAATGCTGGTTTCTGGCCTCAATTACTTCTTGGAAGGCATTGGTGTACGAGAAGAGTGCTATTCAGTGGGCCACTTGAGCAGGATTGTTGCAGGAGAGCTAGCTAATTACCCTCAGGCCAAGAACCGCAGGAAGACTGCACAGACCAAGGCTTCACTAGTCTTCATAGACAGGACGTTGGACCTGACGGGTATGGGGACCATCTACAGACTTCTATTGTGTATTTTAACATTTGCACTTGTATGTATACAGCGGTGTAAACAGCAGTCATCATATTGTAGTCTGGTTCCCTGTGGATAACCCTGTTGAAAAAATTGCTGACATTTTTGTTTTATCACATTCTTCAACATTTATACATTAAAAAAAACAAAAAAACTATTGGATGATGTGGCTTTACAAAGCAGGTTCAAATTTCAAGACACACAACGTTTCTGAGTGAAGTGGTACATATTAAATCAGGATATATTTATTTAGAAAGTGTTTTACAAGGAAGAATACATTGAGATTTCTCTCATTTTCATGTATGTCCTGGGGACCCAGTGTGTGTGCTGTGTTGCTCCAAATGCAAAGTCCAAAGAAATATCACGCACGCCTTTTTTCAGGTACCATGAATGGTTTTTCTTTGGATTTTATATAATTATTTTTTTTAACAATCTGATAGTGAGACCCTTAAGCCACTTTCCATTCTTCTCACATTAATTGTATACAGAACTCTAATTTCATAAACTGAGTGGAAGAATGAACTAATTTTCATTGGTTAAAATAAGATGAAGTTTACATTTTCCTAGGTCTTGTTAACGAGAAACACCCACTCTCTCTGGCTGTGAGAAATCTGTTTTTCTTTTCTATCCAGCAGCAGGAACCAATAGAACATATTCCCATCAAGCACAGTGCTAAACTGGCAGGTGCCCCATGGTTTTCAAGACCATGATCAGTCAGTTCCCTGTCACTGTTCTCCCTGGTCTTATCATGATTTTATCCCTGTGATTAGGTCAGGTACACACAGCAGCACAAAATAATGGGTTATGGTTTTCATTTTTTAATAAAAAAAGGGAATGAATTAAGGCATACTCCACAATAACTTCAAAGGGAAGCTTTGGTGCCCAAAATGCGTCTTCCAAACATTAATGGATGTTAAAAATATGTATTTTACATGTTGAATTAGTTAAAATAAGATGTGCTCAGTTACACAAAGTTTAAACTGTATTTTCAAAGATAAGATGAGATTTGTTTCAGAGAAAATACTCTGAAAAAGAAACCTCGTCTTATAATAGAGCTCCTCTTCTAGTCATACCCCAAATGGAAGTCTAAATATAGGACAGGGAATCCGCTGAGTGGAAGATGCTGAATAAATCTGAGCCGTACCATCTTCAACTCAGCGGATTCCTTGTGGACTTTAATACTGTATTCTTTTATATAGGCTGTCCGTACACCAACCTTTTACGTATCAATAAAGTACTTAATTTTATTCAAATCCAGAGTATGATTCCTTCAATTCTTGTTTACCGTTTTCTGATGGTACATCTGGGAGACATACATAATATTGGATGTTTTATATGCTGCTCCACATTTATTTGGAGTACCCCCATTTTTTTTCCTACTCAGTATATCTCGGATCAAACATACCACACTATATTTTTATTCCTTTTTGCCAGTATCTTAGGTTTACCCAATTTACTGCTGTTTTCATTATTAGGACCATTGGGTGTTTTGTGAACTGTAGCTGAACAGCTGGTGGGAGGACAAAACCTGCAGATGTATGCAGGGCCGCCACAAGGAATTTCAGGGCCCCTTACTGAACATATTTTCTGGGCCCTCTACACCCCTCTCCCCCCAGGGAGCAATGGTTAATATGCCAGTAATATTTTGCCACTCAATATGCTAGTAATATTTTGCCACTCAATATGCCAGTAATATTTTTGCCACTCTACCGTATTTGCTCGAATATAAGACAAGGTTTTTTTCAGAGCAAATGCTCTGAAAAAGACCCCTCGTCTTATATTCAAGGTCTTTTATAATCTGATCTCAAATAGAGGTCAGATTATAAAACTGGGATGACCTGCAGGGGACCTGGATCCCCCTCGCTAACAGCAGGTGGATGTCTGTGCGATGCGCGCAGATATCCCCTGCTGCCGCCCGGCACGACCGCCTGGACTTCTATGATGAATCCGGGTCCTTCCCGGGGCAGAGAGAGGCAAGGGGGGGGGGGGGGCAGAGAGAGGCAAGGGGGGGGGGGGGGCAGAGAGAGGCAAGGGGGGGGGGAAAGAGAGAGGCAAGGGGGGGGGAAAGAGAGAGGCAAGGGGGGGGGGGGGAAAGAGAGAGGCAAGGGGGGGGGGGGAGAGAGGGGGGGGGGGAGAGGGGGGGGGGAAAGAGAGAGGGGGGGGGGGAAAGAGAGAGGGGGGGGGGGAGAGAGGGGGGGGGGGGGAAAGAGAGAGGGGGGGGGGGAAAGAGAGAGGCAAGGTGAGAGGGAGGCTGGAGAGAGAGAGAAAGGGGGGCAGAGAGGCGAGGGGGGGGGAGAGAGGCAAGGGGGGGGGGGGAAAGAGAGAGGCAAGGGGGGGGGGAAAGAGAGAGGCAAGGGGGGGGGGGAAGAGAGAGGCAAGGGGGGGGGGAAGAGAGAGGCAAGGGGGGGGGAAAGAGAGAGGCAAGGGGGGGGAAAGAGAGAGGCAAGGTGAGAGGGAGGCTGGAGAGAGAGAGAGAAAAGGAGGGAGGTGGATAGAGAAAGAAAAGTTTGGGGGGAGGGAGAGAACGCTGGGGGGAGGGGGGGAGAGAGGCAGCATAGGCACACAAAAAAGGAAATAAAGACAAGAAATGCATTTTTTTTAATATCATAATTTTTATTAAATATTAAAAAGCAATTTACATGTGAATATATACAAGTTAAACGTAGCAAAGTCTTATATTCAGGCTATTAGTTTTTTTCCTAAAGGAATTTCCAAAGTTTGGGGTGTCTTCTTATAATCAGGGTCATCTTATATTCGAGCAAATACGGTAAATGCCAGTAATATTTTGCCCCTCAATATGCCATTTAATATGCCAGTATTTTGCCCCCAATATGCCAGTATTTTGCCATTCAATATGCCATGATTTAGCCACACAATATGGGAGGATTTAACCACTCCAGTGTGCCAGAATTTTGCCACTCAATATGCCAGTGTTATGCACCCTCCTTCCCCAGTACTTACCTCTTTGCTGCTCCCGGTGCTCTGCGACCAGAGTTTCCCTCCTCCGTGCAGGAGGGTAGACTGCACGGAGGAGAGAAACTCCGGTCGCATTTTTTTTTTTTTTAAACTTTATTGTTGGGCCTTGGCCAGGGAAATCATTTTTTTCTGCTGTGACCTGGGCCCGCCCGGCACGGGACACCAGTATCGCCCGTCACCCCCTGATGGTGGGCCTGGATGTATGCTTTGTATGGTCAAGCATGAGGAGATTTGTTTCATGTACCAATGTCAACACTAAAGATTTAAGTCAAAACACTGGTTAATGGAACAATGAAGCAAAATAAACATGTTCGTACTTGGGATCAGTACAGCATATCAGAGTACTGCAGAGCCTTTTAGTTTTCTGTGCAGTGTTTCATGAAGAAACCCTATTCAGTTCATTTATCTGGCATAATGATAAGCTTTGGGGCCCAGGTCAGTGGTATATTTAGGTTTTGTGCAGCCATAGGCTTGCTACGCTCACGCACCACTTCTTACATAGCCCCATTCTTTCCATCTATGCTGCACCTCTTCTTATTTTGCACTCCACCCCTGTCATCTTTACCCCAAGCAGCCTGTCCCGGCCACCTATGTACCCGAAAAGCTTGTCCCGCCATCTTTGTGCCGAAAGAGATTGTTGCCTTGCCCATGCATATGAGTGACTGATGTCTCAGACAAAATACACCACATGCCCAGGTGGAAATTATTTACTTGGTCCCCAACATATTGACATCACACTTGTTTAGACTGCATTGCTTGTATAATGTAGTCCACAGAACAATAGTTCTATCACTGTATGTTCTTCCCTTGATGTTTAGCCAGGTCACATATATGCTGGTTATTTTGAAAAATGCGGTCCCAACCGGTAGAATTACATTATTCCCATGTGTCACTTGCCACATTCCCCCAACACACAGCCTCTGTACAGTGCCAACATTTCCCCTGCATCCTGTGTCTGTATGCAGCATGCCACAGGAAGGGTGAGGGAGTGGTGTCACACTGACATTGGCTCATGGGGGCCCAGATCATCGCACCCTGCTGCATCTGTCAGCTTCATATTGCTTCACAAAGCAGATTATTGACCCCTGTAAAGCAAGAAGAGCAAATGTTAATGCCAACATTTTAAAATTATTCATTCAACTTTGCTGTCTGAATCACTTTTTACATTATCTTTGTGTTATATAATTCATTTATGTAGGAGTATGTCAGAAGAAACGTAGCACTAAGTGTAGTGTTTTTGAGCCGAATACAAGTAAAAGTAATTAACATACCTGTCCAAAAATGCAATACAAATGTTTCGCCTTCTGCTAAGACAGCTACAGCTATTTAACTGGCTAAGCATCATGGGAAATCCCATAGCTCTTTTAACTCATGCTGACCATTTGCCAACGGGATGCTTCCTGTGAGTTTGATCTATGGCTGAATTATATTCCCATGTCTAGTGGTCTTTAACGTTGTCAATCAAAAAAAGTAAGCTCCGTGAAAAAGTTCTGTCAGACTGACCGTGTGCGTATTGTCTACAGAAAATACCTACACGCAGGCTCTGAAAGAAATGAGAGCCTTATTGCTCTAACTTAGCCTTATTTCCTTTACTATACGACAAAAATAATCTCTTATGATTAACAGTTTTTTAAATGGGTAAAGTCGCCTTTTCTCACCTTCTCGTGTTTTTTTTTCTGGGCGTGATCTTCAATAAATTATCTCCATTGTAACCTGTGTCTTCGGAGTGCCGATTTATTTCATTTTGTTATTTTCTTTACTACCTAACCAGTGATCTCTTCTGAACAAAGCATAATTGTTCATTTAAGGAGTATGTCTAATCCCATTCCCGTTTTAATTATTTGATGTAAGCAATTTTGGCTTTGTTTTCATTACTCCCCCCCCCCCCCCCCCACACATTGCACATTTTGTTTGTTTGCCTGCAGTGTCCTGTATAAAAGTGCTGCAACATGTTAATCCGATCAGTCATTTTATTTTCCGCAGCTCATGTAAAAATACACAGTCATATAAAATTTTAAGATGCTTTTCCTGCTGCTATAACAAAGCCATATATTATTGCCTTGTGTCTTCATAAACAAAGTTAGGGATGGGTTATGGAATAATATTGCTGTTATTGAATAAAATAATATTTCTACAGACTAATGCTAGAAGGCAACATTTTACAACTTTCAATAAATTGTGTGTTCTTTTTCACACATTTTGTTTAGATTATATCACTGGTTATGTTAGGGAGTAATCCTGTCACTGGTTATATAGGGGAGTAAGCAAGGAATAGGAACTTTTGTCTTGTTATAAGCCCATTAACTCGGTATGTCAGGTGTTTTCTTATTAGCCCTACTCCTACTATAGAAACAAAAGTGAAGGGTTTAGTGGCCCAAAGTATGAGCATAAACTGACACACTTTTAGGGATACTTATGCAAGCTAATCCTCTGACCAGAATATCAATACGCTACTTTTGATTATTGACCTATAACTTGCAAAAAACAACAACAGAAAGATGTTTAACCATTTAAGGACCAGGGATTTTCCAGGGCCAAGGACCAGAGCGTTTTTCAATTTTTAATATGCGGTTTTTGAAACATAATTTTCTTCTCTCTCATTTAACGCACCCATACAAGTTATATGTTTTTTTTTTTTTTAAAGGACAGTTAGAGCTTTCTTTTGATACCCTATACATAAAAATTATTTACATTTTAGTATTAAAAAATACATATAAAAGAGGATTATTTTCCCAATAATAAGCTACACAACTAGTGCAACACTAACCCACTTATCCCCCCTAATTAACTAACTAATAAAAAAGAAAAATATTGTTTCCCAAACCCGCATAAACAAAAAAGCCAGAAAAAAAACTTTGAAGAGTGCGATGTCAGATCCATAAATATCACACGACAGGCATGCAGGGGTTAAATTTGATTAAATATGTTAAAATTACCTTTATTTATTAAAAAAAACTTTAGAAATTGCAAAAATAAAAAATATTGTAAAAAAAACAACTAAATGAAGGGCCATAAAGTGTAAGGAAACTGATCAGCATTGAAAGGGTTAATTTTTTTTTTTTACCTCTATGTTCTTTATTTATTTATATTTGCAGGTCACTCTCTGTGCTTCACTATAAGAATGTGAAGCACAGAGAGTGAATTAGAGGCAAAGTCAGTGTGTGAACACACTGACTTTGCATCTAATTTGCATTGTTATTTGCTTGTTATCGCTCAATCACCACGATCACATGCCCGTAAATCCACTGATCGGGTCCAGGAGCTTTGCCTCGGGTGCGAGGCTTAGTCCTGGACCCGTTGCAGACTGGCTGGTGGTGCGCACGGAGCGCACCGCCGGCTAGACTGCATGACAAGTTAACTCGTCATTAGGTCGCTAATGCTGCGGCTCTTATGTCGCAAAGGGGTTAAACGTTTCTAAATTCAGGACAAATATTAGAATCCATTTAGCAGGTTTTTTCATTAGCTTTGGTCAATTGTGTGAAATATTTTTCAAGTAAAAGTCATAAAAACAGATTGTTTGTTTTTTGTTATACATTGTCGTCATAAGAGTCATGTTGTTGACATGGGTATTTGGGAGTCACCCTGGATGACTTGTGTCAAGTACCAGGTGTAGTGTTAAAATGCCTGTTGTACTTAAAGTCTGCTTTCAATGGATAATAGTTGGATGTAGGAGTCTCAAGTTTTAAAGAATTTGCCTGTGCCTTCCAGTTTGGTGCGTTGAATGGAGAGCCATGACATTTGGAAAAAGGGGGAAAAAAACTTGTCTTTAAATGTGACCATTGGTGGTCCTGTGGGTTCAATTAAGTGTTATATTTTTTTTTTTAAAGCCCACTGGGATTTATATGGGTAAAATGTATGTGCTTGAGAGTAACAGGCGTATCGCTTTATGGATCTCCAGAATATCTGTATTACTTTGAGGTGGTTCCCATAAGGAAGCTTTGTGAGGAGGAAATGTATGTCCTGTATAGAAGTTTGTAAATCATTTCTTCGTAGAACGTAGCTCGGATGGACATTGCCAGGCGGTCTATGGCTCTCAATAAATCCTGGATAGTAAGGGTCTAGCTCAAGCCCAATGGCTTATAAACGAGTGGGATAAATTATAATCTATACCCGTAGAACAGAGACCTTTAAACACATCTATGCATACTGTAAATTACTTTTTATGCTCCGATCAACTCTGAATGTTGCCTCTTTTTAAGTGGCTGTCCAATGCAACCGTTATTATCTGCAATTGTAAGGACATGATTATTATTTTTATTTTAGATTTGTCCAAAAACAACTGATAAGTTCAGAGAGTAAAGACATGTGCCATGATGTCATTAATCTTCTCTTTATCTCCTAATCAACGAGATTCACTACAAAGTTGTTTTTTTTATAGTATTTCAAGACCAAAAAAAACAAAAAACCTCTATGATCTATTCCTGTAGTAAAACCTTTTTTTATTGCAGGTGCTGTTGGCCACCATGGAGATAACCTGGTGGAGAAGATTGTGTCTTTGCTTTCCTCCATCCCAGGCCATGCAAATGATGTGTTAATCAATATGGAGGAACTCACAGCCCTTCGATGTGAAGGTGAATGTGAAGGAATAATAGCACCAGGATGTCTGGCTCAACCAAAGTAAGTGTGTCCCATAAGTGTATATTTGTTATGTCTCAAATGCCAGGCAAATTCAGTGCATTTTGTAAAGTATAGAAACAAAGAATGCTGCTTACATTAAATAAATAAAGAACACAAATAAACAGAGATAAACCGAAAACAGGGCGACAAAGCTGTGTTGATGAAATACGCATCGAACAGTTACACTTTTTTTTTTTAATGATACCAGTTCAATATACTTTCACTATTTATTATATTAAAAGCTGAGTTTCAATTATCGGGAAAAAAATGTCTATTTTTGTAAAGTATAGCTTAATATAATATGAATATATAGCATTCTCCGCTCCAAATAATTCACTTTATTAACTTAACATCCAGCATATAGAAAGTTATTTAAAATATGATTTTTCTGTTTTGCACTTTCTTTTGACCAATGCTACATGTTTTCTGGACATGGAAACATTTATTTTCCCATATATTTAATTCATATTAAAAACCATAGTACATATTCAATATCCGAACTACTTATTGATTAAAATATGTTACTTTGGGGCCTCACACTGCCCATTGGACGATGTGGTGTTGCCTGTTTCTCTTGCAGCATTGCTTGCCGCGATGGTAGTATAGATGTAAAGGGAATAAGTAAACACCTTTGCCTACAGGGAAAAAGGCAATTTATAGATCTCTCATGAAGCTCCCTCTATCAGGTTAGGTTTATTTCTCCTTTCTTCAGTGAGCTTCTTTGTTTGCTCCAAAGCCAATTGTGCAGTTGCATCCCCTCTACTGCTGCTGGTACAATTGCAGCTAGTTCAACAGCCTAGCACAGGTGGGGTCCATGACTATCCTGAGGTTGGAGTACCAGAACACTCTGCCTCAGCAGAAGATGTATATGTGGATTGCAGCTGTTGAAAATGGCTCCAAATAATAAACCTGTCCATCAAAAATAAAGATATATTATCCTGGAATTCATTTATTTTGCCATGCACTAAAACGGTGCCCTGCTCCCATAGAGAGCCGGGGAGTTACAGCACATATATACTGAACAGCAGGACCAAAATGTAAGCAGGGAAGATCTCAGTTGGGCATGCGCAGTGAGGCGTGATCAGTGAATTCTACTGTGCCTGTGCAGTATTTACTCTAGTTTTTTTGTCAGAACACCGGTCAACTGGAGAAAGGAGCAGGGACATTCTCTCCCTCACTAAATCAGGCTCCATCTTTTATGAAAACTGTTCTTTTGTATTGTGAAACGTATCTATTATTGATAAATGTTTACCTCTATCTTCTGTATCCATAAATTATCATTGTGTATATAGAGTTGTTTTTCTTTACATTTATCATGATGAGCAGAACCTAGAAAGCAGAAGGACATTGTAAATGCCAGAGGTAAACAAGAGTGTACATTGATAACAGCTGGACAAGGATCACTCAAAATGCATTTCCTTTCAATTCCCATCTCACAATTTTCCAATTAGTTTTTCTATAGGGTAGCTGCAGCTGTTTCATAGCAGCCATGCTCAGTGTGTACACATTAATTTTACACAGCTGTATTTTATCTTAAACACACACGAAGATGACGGTTCAGTGTCACAGGCTATACATCTTAGGACAAACAGAATCCGTTCAAAGTTGCATCTGTATGTTTTATGAGCCAAGATATATATTTGTTCGTCTGACCCCACAGGGATTGGCTTTGCCTTTATATGGAGTTACTGAAGCAAATTTGGCTTCTGGCATCTTGTGACAAATTAAAAAGTGATTGTGATACTCGCTTGATAAGCATGTTTGTGGTAGCAATCTGTCCTTGTCCTTTTCTCTGTGATGTCTGTTGATAAATGAAGGACAGATAAAGAAAAAAGAAAAACTGATTGTGTTTTACAAAATAATTACAAATGCAATCTTTCTGGTGTAGAGTAAAAGCACTAATTTCACTTTATCAAGTACAAAGTAAGATGATGTGAGATTATTATTTTGTGTAGTCTCTGTGTTGTAGGCCATCGCACTTGGAACACGGGCTCAATATAAGGCTTAATATATAGCACAAATAACCAGAAAAATATTCTCCTTCTGGAAAGAATGATGTCTGCAAGTAGTCCACCAATCCCAAAATGTAGTATGTAACCCAAACAGAAATCTCTCTTAGGTCCTCAGACTGGATGTCTCCGCAGAGACACGGGTGGACATATGGAATACACAAGAGAAGAGGAAAAACAATACAATAGTGTAATACTGTATAAGGAATATAAAAAAGTTCATTTATTAGAATCACGCTCACAAGAAAAGTTGCACTGAGAACCAGCACTAGTGCATCTTAAGCACATAACCCAGGAAAGGTTACCCCATCCAGGTAAGTAGTTGATGATTGGAAATCTGCATGTTCAGTATTTTTAGCAGACTTCCCGGCCAACTTCTCTCTGGGCAAACTTCCAATTAATACAATAAAATAGTTTAAAAATATAAAGTACAGTGACCCCCCGCTCAACGTGTTTCTTCTGCTTCACCAGACTTAGTCAGGAGCAGAGTGAAGTGTAATCTAACAACACAACATACACATGTATATATACCCCCCTCCCCTTCCATCAGGGCTGCCATCGGGGGGTGACTGGCGATACACCCGTCACGGGGCCGGCTAAGGCCCCAGGCTCTTTAAAAAAAATATATATATATATATATATATATATATATATTTTTTTTTTAAAAGGGGCATCTGCCCAGGGCCCACTCATTCCTGCCGGCCGTTTAATGGGGCAGCTGCCCCAGGCAGCACATTGCTGCTCGGTGCAGCAGTTTTCTTTCTTTCTTTTTTTTTAATTTTTTCTTTCTTGAGCTTGATAGAAAGAGGTTCGTGGCCAATCAGGTGAGACCTCTCAACTCTCATGACTGACACTTTGACAGGATTACTTAAAGGAACCAGCCCCACCCAACCCTTTTTTCTATCTTATCGTGGGTTGTAAGATTAATGGAGAACAATTCCAAAAAGCAAATGTGGTGAAAGCTGTGAACGGCAGCGACAATGCTATTATCAGTGGAGTGACTGGATCAAAAGCTTCCCTAGAAGACCTTTCCAGCTTGAAAAATAACAACACACACACACAAAAAGGAAATTACTTTTACTCAGCTAGTGTGGGCAGTCCTGGCTTCTTGCAAAATGCTGTAATTTCACAATTTCATCTAGCTATTAAACAGAGGTTTTAATGGAATCTTATCCTATTTGATGCCTACTTTATCTGGATGTTTGTGGGTGTGTTTCACATACACATTATCTAGCACAGTGTATTTTAACTCTCTTGCACTATATATAAATATATTTGTGTTTTTCATGTTCCCTGTGTGACACTCTGCGCCCTCGTTTCTTCACCAAATTACTGCCTATATATGTCAAGCAATCCAGGGGTTAACTCATCTGACACTAAATATATCTGTCTGTATTTTGTTAGGAGCCCTCCCTTGATAGTTTATGAATTAATATATGTCATCCAGCGCATGCAGACCCCATGCTTTTAGCCACATATTAACCGATAAATTATCAGGGGGGGGGGGGGGGGAGTGGGGGGGGAGAAGAATTGTTTACAGTAAGGGACCCTGAAATCCTGAAATTTCTGATGGCAGCCCTTCCTTCCATTGTCCAATCCATAATTAAAAACAAACTATTTCACTATTTCACATGAGTTATCATGCGTTTATCACCCGACATTTTGGTACTTGCCTTTCGTATATATGAATGGAGCTGAAGTCTTTTTGTCAGTTCATCTTTCTTGTTGACTTCACCTTTCATGTCGTAGTTATCTCCCTTTCTTATATGCCTAATTCTTCGTAATTTATCTAGGACCGAATTCAGTCCTTCTCATGACTTTACCAATGATAATCACAATTCGTCTAAAGTCCAAATTAGTCTCTCATAGGGCTTCATTCATGCTGGTAAGGGAAAAAGTACAGAGGTACAAGCAGGGCCGGTGCAAGGATTTTTGCCGCCCAAGGCAAAATAAAAATTGCCGCCCTTCCCCGCCACACACATTATCAGCCGCTAGAGGTGCTTCCGTGATTCTCACTGTGAACATTACAGTGGGAGGACGCGGAACATCCCCAAAAAACAAAAAAACATTTGCAGCTGAGAGGAGGATCGGAGAGGAAAGTTCCCAGCTTTGGCACTGGAGAAAGGTAAATGGCTGAAGGGGTTTAACCCCTTCAGCCCAGTGGGAGGGGGACACGAGGGTGCCCCACTCCTAAGGTCTATATAGTGCCAGGAAAATTATTTTGTTTTCCTGGCACTATAGTGCTCCTTTAACACCAGTACTGCACAGTGTCTTTTCTCTGCAGCGACAGGCTATAGACACCAGTACCACTACATTAAACTGTAGTGGTTCTGGGACTATAGTGTCCTTTAAATGTGAGGTAAATTAGTTTCCAATGTAGTATTAATAACTAAACAACTAAATAATAAACATATTGAATTGTCTACTTACCTCCAGGACATTAAGATGATCTGGTCTCTGGCTGCAGTCTGGCTCTTGGTCTGGCTCTGGGGACTGGAGACAAACACCAATGGATTTTGCCCCCCAATATGCCAGGACTTAGCCTCTCAATGTGCCATGATTTTGCCCCTCATTATGCCAGGATTATGCCTCTCAATATGCCAGGATTTCCCCCCACAATATGCCAGGATTATGCCCCTCAATATCCCAGGATTGTGCCCCTCAGTTTGCCAGGATTATGCCCCTCATTATGCCAGGATTATGCCCCTCAATATGCCAGGATTATGCCCCTCATTATGCCAGGATTATGCCCCTCAATATGCCAGGATGATGCCCCACAATATGCCAGGATTTCCCCCCACAATATGCCAGCCAGGATTTAGCCACCCAATATGCCAGGATTTTCCCCCACAATATGCCAGCCAGGACTTAGCCACCCAGTATGCCAGGATTTTCCCCCACAATATGCCAGCCAGGACTTAGCCACCCAGTATGCCAGGATTTTCCCCCACAATATGCCAGCCAGGACTTAGCCACCCAGTATGCCAGGATTTTCCCCCACAATATGCCAGCCAGGATTTAGCCACCCAGTATGCCAGGATTTTCCCCCACAATATGCCAGCCAGGACTTAGCCACCAAATATGCTAGGATTTCCCCCCACAATATGCCAGCCAGGATTTAGCCATCCAATATGCCAGGATTTTCCCCCACAATATGCCAGCCAGGATTTAGCCACCCAATATGCCAGGATTTTCCCCCACAATATGCCAGCCAGGATTTAGCCATCCAATATGCCAGGATTTCCCCCACAATATGCCAGCCAGGATTTAGCCATCCAATATGCCAGGATTTTCCCCCACAATATGCCAGCCAGGACTTAGCCACCCAATATGCCAGGATTTTCCCCCACAGTATGCCAGGATCCTCCCCCCTTCCCCCTTACTTACCTCCTTGCTGCTGCTCTCCCGGTGCTCTCATCTGCCCGTCTGTGGTTGTGAGGGAAGCGTTGTGCGCTCCCCTCCAGCCAATGCGCATTCAATAAAGTTTGTTTAAACAAACTTTATTGAATGCGCATTGGCTGGAGGGGAGCGCACAACGCTTCCCTCACAGCCACGGACCTCCACCGGAGACAGAGCAGCAGCGACGAGGTAAGTAAGGGGGAGAATTTTTTTTTTTTTTTACACAGGATTCCGGCGCCCCCAGCTAAGATGCGCCCTAGGCAGCTGCCTAAGTCGCCTTACTGGTGGCGCCGGCCCTGGGTACAAGGATACCTTGTATGCATTAAATGGTAAACATTATATCTTTAGAAAACTTTTATGTGCAAATCATAAATATAATGTTTTGCACGTTTTTTTTAAAGATGTAACGTTTACTATTTAATGCATTTAATAACGAACGTGCATTAACTACTTACCTGAATGGGGTAACCTTTCCTGGGTTACGTGCTTAAGTTTCACTAGTGCTGGTTGTCAGTGCAAATTTTCTTGTGAGTGTGATTCTAATAAATGAACTTTTTTATATTCCTTATACAGTTTTACACTATTGTATTGTATTCCATATATCCACCCGTGTCTCTGCGGAGACATCCAGTCTGAGGACCTAAGAGTACCTCCATTTTGCGATTTCTGTTTGCATCAATATAAGACTGGTTGAGCATCATGGGATATGTTGTTCCCAAACATCTGCCCTTCATGGTTACCATCACTGGTCTAGATAATATAAAATCATGTAGAAAGTGGAGTTTATTCAAGATCGCATAAACAAAGAGTGAGACTTATACATTGTTATCCCATTAACAGTAATAATAATATTGTTCTTACCAATAATCTTCCCATTTACAGCTGCATAGTTGAATTATATGCATAAATGTGTTCCGTGGGTTATTTTATGTCTTCATGCCAATCAACATTATGACTCATTAAAAATGTCTGTCACTGTAGCATTGTACTAAACAAGTAAAATCACAAGGTTTGTATAACTAATCTTGATCCAGTCATGTTTGGATTTTGTCCCATTTGATCCAATGGCATGTAGCGTGGCACACCTCACATTTGTATTTTGGATGGCATTTAGCTTGGCACACATTTGGATATTGCAATTTGCCTGTACATCCTTTGCTAGTTTATTATATTTCTGTCTTGCATATCCTTGCTTAATGGTTCTGTAGCTTCTCAATGATGCTCAGGGCTCTTCTGACATTACAAATGCCCTGATTCTTATTTCTGTCAGTTTGGATTTGTTATAGTTCCGATTGTTTCCCAGAGGTTCATTCTAATAAGTTTAGATCATTAAGACATTGCTACGGTCTGTTAATTAGTTATTTTTTTCTTCTCCAGTTCCAGCCATGAGAAATGACCTTTAATCATGCTGAAATTGACTTATCCTAAGGGCTTTATTCCTTATACGTTGCTGTGTTTCAAATATTATTGAATGGAACCATATTATGTTTGTTGACTTGGATGCTTGCAAAATTGAATGTTTGTTATATAGAGAGAGCTCAGTGGGCTAGTGCATCATCTTTAGAATCTAGCTAGCTCAATTTCAAAGTCAGTTACTGGCAGGATCAACTTGGCCTTTCTTCCTGCTCTAGATGTTGCACAAAAGTAACAAGCCCATGCTTAAAAAGCAATGCTGCTGTTGTGTTAACCCCTTAAGGACAGAGCCTTTGAAACATTTTTGTCCTTTCTGGACAATGCCTATTTTAACATTTCTGTGCTGTTTGTGTTTAGCAGTAATTTTCTTCTTTGTCATTTGCTGTACCCACACATATTATATATTGTTTTTATCGGGACAAGAAGGGCTTTCTATGGATGCCATCTTTTTGATCATATCTTATCATATTATTAAAAAAAATAATAAAATATGGTAAAAAAAAAAAAAAAATACACAAATTTCTTTGTTTTTATTTGAAACAACTTCTCCTCATCGACAATAGCGAACGAAAAAAACATGCTAAATAGATTCTACTATTTCTCCTGAGTACAGGGATACCACCCATGCATAGGTTTGTTGGGTTGTTTGGGGGCTAAAATGCCAAATTTGTGAGGTGCAGTTTTTTGTTTTCCAACTTGAAATTTTTACATGCAGACCGCCTGCACCCATGTCCCATTTGGGACATATTTGAAACCAGCCAGTGTATTTTACCCCATCAACCCATGTATTTTTTAAAAGAAGACACCTTAGGCTATCTCAAATGGTGGTATTTTTACACTTTCCATGCACTAATTCTACCACTAGCCTTTGTCAAACTTTGTGGTAGTAATTTTTTTGTTGTTTTTTTTCACAAACCTTGTACTTCAGACATGAATTCACAGATTTTGGTATGTGTCACTGCCAAATAACACGCCAATAAGTGTTCAGCAACATCTCTTGAGTACAGGGATACCACCCATGCATAGGTTTGTTGGGTTGTTTGGGGAGTAAAAGGCCAAATTTGGTAGGTGCAGTTTTTGGTTTTCCAAATTAAAATTTTGACATGCAGACCGCCTGCACCCATGTCCCATTTGGGACATATTTGAAACCAGCCAGTGTATTTTACCCCATCAACCCATATATTTTTTAAAAGTAGACACCCTACGCTATTTCAAATGGTGGTATTTTAACACTTTCCATGCACTAATTCTACCACCAGCCTTTGTCAAAGTTTGTGGTAGTCATTTTTGTGTGGTTTTTTTTCACAAATATTGTATTTTAGACATAAATTCACAGATTTTGGTATGTGTCACTGCCAAACAATAGCCCAATATGTGTTCAACAACATATCCTGAGTACAGGGATACCACCCATGCATAGGTTTGTTGGGTTGTTTGGGGGCTAAAGGGCCACATTGTGAAGGTGCGCATTTTCAACTTGGAATATTGACGTGTAGTCAGCCTGAGCCCATCTTTCATTTGGGACTTTTTTTTAAGTAGGACGGTGTATTTTACCCCCAAAAGTATATATTTTGTAAAAGTAGACACCCTAGGCTATTTTAAATGGTGTTATTTTAACACTTTCCATGCACCAATTCTACCACCAGCCTTTGTCAAAGTTTGTGGTAGTCATTTTATTGTGTATTTTTTCCCACATACATTGCACTTTAGACACAAATTCACATATTTCGGTATGTGTCACTGACAAACAATACCACAATATATGTTCAGCAACATCTCCCGAGCACAGGGATACCACCCATGCATAGCTTTGTCAGCTTTGTTAGGGGTTGAAAGGCTACATTTGAGAGGTGCGCTTTTTGATTTTCAAACTTGGAATTTGAACATGTAGAGCAAGGAAGGGGTTAATAGCTCTTATAAGAGCCTTTGTAGTACTGTACAAAAAAATTAACCCCTAAAAATGCACAGACAAGAAAAAATGTTCTGCTGTGCAGTGATCAGTGGCAGGGAAGGGGTTAATACACTACACTATACAAAAGGTATGGCTTTTATAAAAGCCCTTGGGACTCACAATTTATTAACATTTTATTTAATTTATTACAATTTAAAAATTATGTTATACAGATCTGTCTCTTTCCCTCACTAAAACTCAAATGAGGAGAGGGAGGCAGATCCATATGGGTCAGAACAATATTTACGAACCAGACGAATGGTGGGTGATGCTCATCTGAGAAATCACCAAACCACCTTTGCCACTGATCGGCTGTTACTGATCGCTATACACGCGTTCAGACAGCTTCAAAAGGAATACACGTAATCCCCTAGTGGGTATAATTAACCCCTAGTGAGTCTGACAAAAAAAATGCTGATAGCAAAAAAAAATCCTTCGGCGGCTTGATTGCTCCATATGCGCTGCTTAGGCAGTGACCATATGCACTGCTTAGGCAGTGACCATATGTGCTGCTTAGGAAGTGATATACGGCAAGGAAGGGGTTAATAGCTCTTAAAAGAGCCTTTGATATACTGTAATAAATCAAAGTAAAAAAAAATAACCCCTAAAAAAATGCACAGACAGCAAAAAATGTGCTGCTGTGTAAGATCACTGCGTACACAGCGATCAATTGCAGGGAAGGGGTTAAGTACTGGAAACGGCTTTTATAAAAGCCTTTGGGTCTCAATTCTATTAAATATATTATAATTAAAAACTTACATTATACAGCTCTGTCTCCCTCACTAAAACTCAAGTGAGAGGGAGGCAGATCTACACGGGTCAGATCAAATATTTACACATATTGATCTAACCAGACGAATGGTGATGCTCATCTGAGCAAACGCCAACCCGCCATTGTCACTTATCAGCTGTTACTGATCGCTATACATGCGCTCAGACAGCTAAAAATTTTTTTTTTACGTTAAACGTAGTCCCCTAGCAGGTATAATTAACACGTGACGGGTGTAATAAAAAAGTTTTAAAAAAATTAAAAATGCTTCTGCAGCAAGATTGCTGCATTTGCGTCAGATCGCTGATTAGGCAGTGATCTACGGCAAGAAAGGGGTTAATCTCTCTTAAAAGAGGTTTTTTTTATACTGTAATGAATTACAGTAAAAAAAAATGCACAGACAGCAAAAAATGTGCTGCTGTGTATGATCACTGCGTACACAGCGATCAATGGCAGGGAAGGGGTTAAATGGCTTTTATAAAAGCCCTTGGTGTTTAAAATTTTATTAAATTTTTTTTTATTATTTTATTTTATTTTTTTACTTGATCTGATCTGTCTCTCTCCCTTACTAAAAGTAGTAAGGTGAGGGAGGCAGATCAATACTTGTCAAAGGCAATATTTAGTAATATTGCCTTTGACAGTATGGTAAGTGCTCATCAGAGCACTTACCATACATGCCTGCACACAGATCACATAGATCTGCTGTGCCGGCATCGATTGGCTCCCCCTAGAGCATCGGAAGTGAAATACTTTCACTTCCGATGCTCTTGCCATTAGAAGGGAAGCGCTGCCTGTACAGGCAGCGTTCCCTTCTACTGAGCCGATGGGGTCGCTCAGGAGAGCGACCACCATCGGTTCTGGGGAGCATCAAGGTATTGTTAAGTGCCTCGCTGGCGAGGCACTTTAACAACACCGGAGATGCTTAGAAAGCGAACGATCGTTCGCTTTCTAAGCACATGTGTGCAGCGGGCGCAGCCATTTTTAATCACTCCGTGGAGTGATCGTAGCGCGCCCCTGCACATTTGGGGGGTGTTGCACAATGCCTCTACCTAGAGGCATTGTAGCAACACCGTTAGAGTAAAGTCGCTGGTCGCTTTCTTTACTCCATTTAGTGGATGACGTGCCAGGCACATCACCTGTCGGCAAGTCCTCGATTTGCCGTGACGTGCCTGGCACGTCATCTGTCGTTAAGGGGTTAATAATATCTAGATAATAGTATTTAACAGAGTATTTCTCCCAGCTAGACTATAAACACCTTTTTTTTTATATGGCAGAAGCTAGAGGTTGTAAAAGGGATGTACACAGTATGTACATCAGATGTGTGTGTGTATATATATATATATATACATATACATACAGACCCAGGGGCAGCCATTTTCTCTGAGATGCTTTTTCCAAGTGCGCTAGTCAGGAATTGAGGGGCCCAGTCAGAACATAGACCACCACAAGGGTGTTTAACTTGTGTTCTTAGTTTGAGTTAGCAGTATGATGTACTCAGCCCTGTAACAATGCAGTGGAAGCAGAATCTTGTAAGAAAGAAAGTGTTTCTCATTTGAGTAGATAGACTCCTTTGCTGTTTGGATTTTATCTGTGGGGGCTCTGGCACACAAATCAAATAATAACATCTACATGTTGCTTCCCGGCCAAAATACACATCCCAAATTGAGTCTACAAGAACTCGTTCTACAAATGACTCGAGGTTTTGGAATGAAATTTAAAATGATCTGACATTGGTTGTTAAAACATAATGTTCTTTTTTGATCTTGTTTAATTAGAAAAATATTAAAATATTGTTTTTAAAAATTCTACAAGGTTAGGGTGTCTGAGCATTGTGTGTGCTTTTTAGTGTGTGAGGGGGATTTTATCTACCTGGGTGAGTGGTTCAAGTTGAGGACTCTCAAGCGATTTCTATTGCAGTACTGTTTGTTCTCGGGCATTGTAGCACCCACCCCACTCTTTGTCGCCACGAGTATCAGGGTATGCCTACGGCCGTGGGTCCCTGGCCTGCTTGCACCTAGAGGATCATCAGCCATACCACACTGACGAGGCCATGTAGGCCGAAACGTACGTCTGTGGTTTGCTGTGTTCCTCGTGTAGAGGGTACTAGCCATGCATTTCGGATCTGGACTGCCCTTATGGGTGGGATCAGTCTGATATTCTAATGGAGTGGTTCCTTTGCAATGGTGTAAGCAGGCAAAAAATGGAGTTGCTCTCCCGAGTAGGTATTATCCTACAGGACAGACTATTGCAGTACTGTTTGTTCTCGGGCATTGTTCTCGGGCATTGTAGCACCCACTCTTTGTCGGTAGGGATTTATTTGTTTATTTATTACCCAGGAAGGTGGGACACGGGGTGATTTATTTGTTATGGTGTCTAGAGGCACTTGGGCAGCATCTGGGGGCAGGGGAATATGTTTTTTTGTGGTCCAGGGGCATTTACCCATCCCCGGGACCAAAGCTATTACTGTACTATTTCAGGGCTACTTACCCATGTATATAACGGGGGGTGGTGTCCAGCTCCCTGTCCTGTTTATTATTGGGGAGGGGTCAGGGTAGTTAAGGTCCCCCCTGCTGAACCCATGCAAAAACGAGGGTCTTTCTCTGCACTAGCAGAGAGAGACAGTCGCCGACCAGACGGCTGCCTGCTTCCTATTGAAGCATGGCAGCTGTCGGTCAGAGGATAAACTGGCGTGTACTATCAAAGTACAGGCCAGTTTTTCCTCATACTAGTGACAACTAACTTTTCACTTGTGCTTCTATATTAGAAGCACAAGTGAAAAAAAAAAAGTTTAGTGTCCCTCTAACTAACCTCAGACCTTGTCATGGAAAACAAGCAAAGCCTTCAAGTAGACCTGCAGGAATTGCCTGCAGGAATTTGGATTAAATGCTTGTATAACAAATGAAATGCCAAAAATTGTTCATACTCCTGTCGTTCAAAAGGTTGCAGCTCTGTTTAGATGTTCAAGTGGTGAAGTAGTAAAGAAAGGAAAAGGAAAACCAAGACATGTGTTTGTTTGCCAATATAGCTATCAACATATTGTTTTCCTTTTACAAAGTGTGCAAGGATGATGGAGGGGGGATTGTTAGGATTGGCTCCAGATAAAGAATAACGAATGATACATAAAGGTGGAGGATTATATGCTTACGGCTCTCCTAGCTATACTGCATAGCCAAATTATTGTTCGTAAAACAGGAGTCTACCAGCCTATCAATCTATCTCATGCTGTCTACCTACTTTTTCGAATTAATATGGCTCTTTTTCAAGGGATGTGACTACTATTATTAATTTTGTTTTAGATGCAGCAATTCTACATAGTCCACATATTTTCTTTGTTAACAGTTGTATTAGGAAACCGGATAAAGAACAGTCATATCCAGGAATTTCTGGGCCCAAGATCAAAATGTGTTTCCCCTCCACCCCCCCCCCCCCCCATTTCCTTCTCCAAAGTATAGCAGATTAGCTCAAGAGGTTTCTCTACTTGATACTTAATATGTCACTGTTTTATTTTTCAAACCAGCGTATAACACATTGCATTAATATATATATATTTTTTAGCACGCCAACGGTTTGCATTATTCAGTATATTAGTGTGTTATATAAGTGAGTTGGATTGTAACTAGCAACCAATTGGAATGCATTTAGCACTTAAACCCACTTGCTGTTTGTCCTGACCTCTGTGACTAGGTGAGGGCTGGCCTGCAGTTTGAGATTTAATTTATCCCAATTGCATTGAATGTTTTTGAAAGCTCATGATTCATTTTGAGCTTGATGTCTTCCATCTGGACTTGGGAGTAATAGAACATGTATACCTACTAATTGTTTTGCGCCTCCAATTCATTTTGGGACATATATTGTGCTGTTGACTCTGTTCCGATACTTGAAGAGTATCCAGTGAATGAACAGCATGTTAGAAATGTGTTGCGCAGTAAACGTTGGGTGAATCATTTGGAATCTTGCATCATTTGTAAACTCCATCTGCAGTAAGCGACATATTGATGTATTTAGCATTTCCTGTTGGTCAATAACAAATGTTTATTTTACCATCTTCTTTCATTTGTAAAACATGTTATTGTTTTTAATAGGAAAAGCTAAACCGGATTTAGAAATGACGGTAAAACAACCTTCGAAACGCCAAACCACAGTGACAGTATACTGGTTAACCCGTTAAGGACGAGCTTTTCCAAATAATTTGTTACGGGTGTAATTTCCCTCTTTCGAATTTAGGGTGCCGGTACAAACAGTATACTGCCCCCCCTCCCCCCCCAAGGGAACCTATGGCTTACTTTTGATGCCATATTTATGTTTCTAAACCACAATTTAATCCGATTTTCGAACTGGCCACGCCCTTCGTTTAATTTCATGACGTATATATACGTTGTGTGCTTAATTATTACTCATATCAAACAGACAGCAAAAAATATGTATAGAAAAGAGAGAAGGTGGTGATGCTAGAGTACCGTAGTTATGTTGCAAATACACATTAAAAGAGAATGAGGTGTTGCTGCAGAATATTGTCTGCTTGCACAGACTTATATAGAAAAAGTATGTCCCAGTACATTCTATTAAGATACACTTTGGGTTTACTCTGGACCAGCAGGATATATTTTTTAATCCGTGCTTACTTCAAGAAAGCGAGGGTTTAAAAAAAGTTTAGTTGTCTTTTAAAACACTAGATGAAATATTAACAAACAAAATGAATGTCATTTATACTTTCGTCAACAAAAGACGTATTGCTGTAAAAGCAGAAAACAACATTCAAAGTGGATGGGACATCCGTGTGGAATCCGTGCAGTTCATTAGCAGTGGACAAAAAATAGTATGAACTTTACAAATACTGTGATGTTCTAAAACCCGGTATTTATGCTACATTTACTTGGCACCAGTGTTTATAAGATGCCACTGTTATCACTCAAACAGTCAGTTCCAACAACAGTGTGGTGGGAATATGAAAACTAGTGTATCTGTTTATACTAAGTGGCTGTGTAAAGGGAGTGACATGTTTACATCCTGCTGGCTTTTATTCTGAAACGGTCTGTACCCACAAGTCATTTGAGGTTGTCTCCACCCTTTTCGCCATGCTCCGTTACAGTGTCTTTTATTTTGTTTCTACCAAAATTTAAACCAGCCGCAATAATGAATGCATTTCTTAGTGTAACATTGAGGCCCTTTATTTATCTATTTTAATTAAAGTCTGTGGTCTTCTCTCCATCTGTGGTCCAGATGAAAACTCATAAGAAGGAATTGTATGTTATGAGATTTTGTATATATCAGAAGGACCTTGTATACTTGTTTTTAATTTCAAACTCCGTGCTCTTCAGTGAAGCCTCCAGAGACATTAATGCTTATTATTATTATTGCATGGCAGTTTAACATTTATGCATTTTGTTATAACATGTACATGCTTTTTTTTGTAGTGACCCTGCTGCCAAAGCTCTGTGGGAGTCAGGGGAGGGCTGGCAGCCTTAGGCCTGGGGGGCAAATCCAGTCAAGTGGCCCATTGCACCATCGAATCGCCTCCCCATCCACGGCCATCTTTTCCTTGTTTTATAACGAATATTGCCAGGATTTTCCCCCACAATATACCAGGATTTGCCATTTAATATGCTAGAATTTTCCCTTACAAAATGCCAGGATTATGCCCCTCAGTATGCCAGGATTATGCCCCTCAATATGCCAGGATTATGCCCCTCAAAATGCCAGGATTTTCTCCTCAATATGCCAAGATGATGCCCCCTCAATATGCCAGGATTATGCCCCTCAATATGCCAGGATTTAGACACCCAATATGCCAGGATTTTCCCCTCAATATGCCAAGATGATGCCCCCTCAATATGCCAGGATTTCCCCCTCAATATGCCAGGATTATGCCCCTCAATATGCCAGGATTTAGACACCCAATATCCCAAAATTTGGGCACCCCCCCCCCCTACCCACGTTGCACACCTACGACATGACCCATAACCCACGTTGCACACCAGGACATGCCCCATCACCACATTTACATGCCTCCATCATCCCATTACATACACATTTCCAATATTATTTGCCATTAATATTCCCCAGCCAATTTGTCCCATAATATGCCAGTGTTATTCTGCAATTTAATATGACTCAGTAAATTTGCCCAATAATATTCCAAGGTTATCTGCAATTTAATATGCCCCTGCTAATTTGCCCAATATGCCAGTGTTAATTGCCATGTAATATTCCCCAGCCAATTTGCCCAATAATATGCCAGTGTTATTTGCCATGTAATATGCCCCAGCCAATTTGCCCAATGATATGCCAGTCTTATTTGCCATGTAATATGCCCCAGCCAATTTTCCCAATATGCCAGTCTTATTTGCCATGTGATATGCCCCAGCCAATTTGCCCAATAATATGCCAGTCTTATTTGCCATGTAATATGCCCCAGCCAATTTTCCCAATAATATGCCAGTCTTATTTGCCATGTAATATGCCCCATCCAATTTGTCCAATAATATGCCAGTGTTATTCTGCCATTTAATATTCCCCAGCCAATTTGCCCAATAATATGCCAGTCTTATTTGCCATGTAATATGCCCCAGCCAATTTGCCCAATAATATGCCAGTCTTATTTGCCATGTAATATTCCCCAGCCAATTTGCACAATATTATGCCAGTGTTATTTGCCATGTAATATGCCCCAGCCAATTTGCCCAATAATATGCCAGTGTTATTTGCCATGTAATATGCCCCAGCCAATTTGCCCAATAATATGCCAGTCTTATTTGCCATGTAATATGCCCCAGCCAATTTGCCCAATAATATGCCAGTCTTATTTGCCATGTAATATGCCCCAGCCAATTTGCCCAATAATATGCCAGTCTTATTTGCCATGTAATATGCCCCAGCCAATTTGCCCAATAATATGCCAGTCTTATTTGCCATGTAATATGCCCCAGCCAATTTGCCCAATAATATGCCAGTCTTATTTGCCATGTAATATTCCCCAGCCAATTTGCACAATATTATGCCAGTGTTATTTGCCATGTAATATGCCCCAGCCAATTTGCCCAATAATATGCCAGTGTTATTTGCCATGTAATATGCCCCAGCCAATTTGTCCAATAATATGCCAGTGTTTAAAAGCCCCCCCCCCCCCCTTACCTTTTTCTCTGGTGGCTAGTGGCAGGACTTCCCTGGTGGCTAGTGGCAGGAGGACTTCCCTGGTGGCAGGCAGCACGGTCCCTCCATGCTGCCTGTTCGGCCTCCCGGTGGTTGTGCCGACAGGTCACGTGATCGGCGCGCGTCTGACGTCAGAGCGCCGATCACGTGACTGTCGACACTTCCGTGTCAGACTGCACAGGGAGCCGAACAGGCAGCACGGAGGTTTCTCTGTGCTGCCTGTTCGGCTCCCCGTGCAGCCTTGCAGGCAGAGCGGAGGTGAGAGGGGATCTTCCGATCCCTTCTCAGTCTCTGCCTGCAAGCACGTTTTTTTTTTTTTTTTTTTTTTTTTAAACACTGGCCCAGTGGCCGTGTTTTAAATAGCTTAGGGCGGCCTGGGGGGCAATTGCCACCCTGCCCCCCGGCCCAGCCCGCCCCTGGTGGGAGTCCATGTTTAATATGAAGCAGAAAGAAGCCGTGATGGAAGTGAGGAGACATCTAGTGGAAGCAGCCAGCAGAGAGAACTTGCCCATTAAGATGAGTATGGGTAAGTTGCATTGTTTTAAGATGCATGCTCAGGACCATGCTTGCTGAAGAAAAGTTTTGGGTTTGTGACAGTCGTGTTGAGACCCTTTTACTGGGGATTCAGCCAAACCTTATTAATGAAAGAAAAGATACCAAGCACACTTTATGTATGTCTCCAAACTGACCCATATCCAGCAGTTTTGTCCTGATTTAGGATTGTGTCAAAACAATGTCTGTTTCACGAGGTACCTTGGTTAAAATGTCCGCCTTAGGCTTTGGGTAAGTTTTCCTAAGAAGCGTCAATCGACTCAATGGGCATTTCGACTGATCCAACACATTTACGCATTGTCAGAAGAGGGGCTTGCTAGAGCCTTACAAAAGATGTCATCACTATAGTAGAAGGAGGAGCACAGAAAGTTGCTTATATCCGCACGTTAGGAGAGACCAAAAAAATGCTACCATGGAAACAAACTAACAAATTTTCTTATGGTGCAAGTAGTGAATTAATACTATATCCGGAGCTTGAGACCAACATTTTGATACAAATACCTAAATGTGAAAAAACACCAGCCAGAACAGTATGGTAAAAAAATCTAATTGTATTGATACAAAAAGCGATATCCTCGGTTAGAAAGAAAAAAATGGTAATGGTAAGAAAGAAAGAGGCTAGCTGCATATCCAACCCAATGCGTTTTATACCTCGTGGGTACTTAATCATAGGCTAACTGAAGACTGCATTCATTTAAATCTCTAGGAGTAGTTCACTAAATCAACAATGGTGATTTCAAGGCTCCGGATCAGTCATTTACAAAAAGACAACTGTAAAGAAACATAACAATGAATAAAAAGAAATGCTACACAATCACTTATTAATGTAATCTTTAAATAAGGCTAATACTAGTAATATGCAGTATAGTGAACACTGTCGTATGAGTTTTTCCCCTCCCAGCAAGTTAACTTAACACTTTGTAACCACCTTTTCAGACCTGTTCTTTCCGTCTCTGCAAGGAGATTTAGTTGATTAAAATTTACTGGCGATTTCATTGACTAAAACAAAATACGAATAAACTAAAATGGAATTTTAGTCAACAGACTAAAGCAATATTAGAATTTGCAGTCAAAATTAACACTGGTCTCTAAAAGCGTCACTTACACAGCAAGGATATTTTTTATTGTCAATATCCTTTACACTTCTAGGTATTCACCAGCTTTTTCTGCATCTTGGATGCTATTTTTCTCCCTCCCAAGACTTGCCCAATGTTGCACCTCCATCCCCCAGACTTGCCCAATGATGCCTCTCCCCCCTCCCTCCCACCTTTCCCAGACTTGCCAAATGCTGCCTCTCCCTCCCTACAGACTTGCCCAATGATGCCTCTCCCCCTCCCTCCCGAAAGACTTGCCCGATGCTGCCTCTCCCCCTCCCCCCCAAGACTTGCCCAATGCCTCCTCTTCCCCTCCACCAGACTTGCCCAGTACTGCCTCTCCCCCCCCTCCCTCCCACCTCTCCCAGACTTACCCAATGCTGCCCCTCCCCCAGACTTGCCCAATACTGCCTCTCCCGTCTCCCTCTCCCAGACTTGCCCAAATGCTGCCTCTCCTGCCTCCCTCTCCCAGACTTGCCCAAATGCTGCCTCTCCTGCCTCCCTCTGCCAGACTTGCCCAATGCTGCCTCTCCCCCCTCCTTCCCCACAGACTTACCCAATCTCCCTTTTTGTTAGTGGGGGCAGCCGGTGGATGTCTGAACGATACGTTACTCTTGTTTATTTTGCTTTGTGTTGTTCTACAGTTTTATCACTCCCCCCATCAATGTCTATAATTAGAATTTTCCTATATAACGGAAACTCATGAGCCACTAATAATTACATGTAGAGCATGGTACACCTAAATCTGGCCATGAATATTATTACTATCAAGTAAGGGGACATGCAGAGTTACACACTGGCACGCACACACACCATTACAAAAACACCCACACACAAACACACATGCATAGTTGGACACACACACAGTCTTGCTCATCTAAACAGTCACAAACACGCAGTCTCTCACACAAACATACATAGACAGTCTCGCTCACACATACACAGAAATATGGCTGCTCACATGCAGATTTCGGCATAATATGGCTCTTCTTTTACATCTTGCACTTTACTACCTATGTATATACCTATTGCATTTGCAATTTTCCCTTTAAGTATGTATGAGAATTAAATCACTGAAGTAAATGCTATGTATTTAGAGAGCTTCAGGGATTTATGTGAAAAATGTTTGCGATTGTGTGAGAAGTGTCTTACTTGGCAGTACATGTGTCTGGAAATGAAGTACTCTTATCTCACTGCAAAAGGAGAGAACTTACAGGATTAGTCTGGATGTCTGGTTACAATGCAAGCTATCTAGTCATGGTGAGGAAATTGTCTTTTATAGTAAAATAGCAAATACGAGTCTAGCAGACTAAAATCTTCAGCTTTTTGTATTATGGACACATGATTCTTTAAAACCTGTCTTTGCTCTTTGAAGTCTGTATGTGTGTGATTTCATATATTTTTGTGATTCAATTAATAATTTCATTGTATAGTATTAGATCAAGTGTTTTATGACTTTGTATTGAAGTTTTTGTAACCTTTTCTTATTGCTACATTGAAAAATAAAAATATTATAAATGGGGGGAACAAAAAAGCAAGTGGAAGTAAAGTTGGCAAAATATTAAATAAAATTATATCCCAACATTAAAAGTTGGTGAAGGGTCTGGGTGTCACCTTTGAATGGCAGTTGTGGACACATGGTCTGGGGTGTGGTAGTTCATAAAAGGCGCACAGCCGTGTTTAACAGAACATTGGTGAGCAGTATTGGGAGGATGGGGAATTCTTTTAAGAGTCTGATGTGCTTGGATAACATTTTAATCCTGTGTGATTATTAAAGTGTGCGCACACATTGCACATCCAGGACTTATTCCTGCCCCTCACTACATGCACATCACCCACATCGCACATCCGGGACTTGCACCTGTCCCCAGTACATGCCCCATCATCCACATTGCACATCCGGGACTTTCCACTGTCCCCAGTACATGGCCCATCATCCACATTGCACATCCGGGACTTTCCACTGTCCCCAGTACATGGCCCATCATCCACATTGCACATCCGGGACTTTCCACTGTCCCCAGTACATGGCCCATCATCCACATTGCACATCCGGGACTTGCCCCTGCCCCCAGTACATTCCAGATCATCCATATTCCACCAATCTAGGACTACCCCCCCCTTCTCTATGGGCACAATAACCAGCTGCTTTCACCTTGGATGGGATAGATGTGACCACTTCACCGCAGCAGTGTAAGCCCCCAAACCCTACTACTAACACTACCCCCCGAACCCTAATACTAACACCTAACCCCTAATATTACTCACCTTGTAAACAGTCCCATCCCCGTGCAGAAGAGGTCCCTGGAAATAGACCCAAACACCACTCACCCCTAACTCCTTTTCATATCACGTCATTTACGCCAATAGCCATCCCCAAGGTCGCCATCATCCCCAGGGCCGTGAAACACCTGTCAAAAAATAAACACATGCTGGCAAAGGAACTGGATGGGGAGATCAAAAGATCTCCCCTCACCAGCCTTGTGCATGGCAAGCTGGAGGTCTGTGCAGCGGCAGCACAGACATTCCCATGCTGACTCCTGCTCCCTGCGCACCGCTCTGAGCTCAAGAGGATTATAGTAGCAAAAAGAAAAATGTGTTCAGCAAAGTAATTCACCACAAACTACAAATATGGTTTCACCTTGTGGTGATCACACATAGGTGTGTATTGACAATGCTCAGTCCTCAATCCCAGAATACAGTGCAGGAAATCATACTTAACAGGAAGACTTCAGGTAAGAACATATCCTAATTGACATGTTGGCTGGCAATTTCACCAGCAAATAGGTTTATTAAATTACATTCTCTACATGAAAGAAAACTTGTCAACCACACTTTATTATTAACAAAAATGGATAGTTACAAGTGCTAATGCTACCAGTGACCGAATCTGGTAAAAATAGCTGAATTTTACTAAAAGCAAATGTTTAAATCCTAGACATTCCTTGTTAGGTCTATAAATAAAGCTGTCTTTGTTTTACAGTGGTTACATTTATACATGTTAGGAAATATTTGAAAGGAGATGAAATGCAAGATGTTGCCACATGAAAGGTGTACCACGCTGTGCTTTTCAGGCATTAGGTTCACAAATGAGAACACAGCCTGCTGGCAAGAGAGTACACATAATCAGACACTAGCCCATGTTTTCACAGAACAGCAACATATTAAAATACAGGACATCAGGATGCATAATGAAAACTACAGAGATGTAAATGTCCAATATGAATGTTACATGAAATATGCACCAGGAAACATCTGTGAATACTACGTTCATACTCACTGTGTGCACCACAATATTAGTATTATTTACAAAGTGTAACTCTCTCTTCTAATTCCCCTTGATTTAGGTTTTAGCCAAACCAGTAAGAAAAAAAACAATCTTTACTCTGGCAGGAAATTCATTATTAATATTGTAGCAATGTAGGAAAAAACATAAGCCACCCTGTTAGCACACCCATACAGTTTCACTAAAACATTGCACTTTTTGGAAGCTGCACATCTATCCCACTGCTCACACCAATCACGCTACATGCTTTCATGACTAATAGTCTTTAGGTTTTTTTTTTTCTGTTGTGTGAGTTTAAGTGGGAAAAAACAAGTAGGACCGGCTTTTAAATTATAATTGTGTCTGTGGTTAAAAATAAAGTATGTCAAAGGGGAAACTAGATGGGTTTTCTCTGTGTGAGGTAAAAATAGTAAATATGAAAACAAGATGCACATAGTATGCATGTCTGTAGCACTGCTCATAATTACATATAGGCATATAAAATGTTTAGCAAGGTAAAAAAGATTGATTCGAGCACTCACCGGTTTGAGACAAAAGGAACATCCATGAAGTGATGGTGGAAAAAAATGTGATTTATTTGGTAAAAATGCAGGAAAACATGGAGACGTGGGACATAGAGAGGCAGACAGGACGCCTTACGCGTTTCGTGCCTGAATGGCACTTAATCACAGCCTATGATTAAGTGCCATTCAGGCACGAAACGCGTAAGGCGTCCTGTCTGCCTCTCTATGTCCCACGTCTCCATGTTTTCCTGCATTTTTACCAAATAAATCACATTTTTTTCCACCATCACTTCATGGATGTTCCTTTTGTCTCAAACCGGTGAGTGCTCGAATCAATCTTTTTTACCTTGCTACTTTACCTGCTGAGTCCACGGCATATTCAGAGCACCACCTGACATAGGAATCACACCAACACTCCTACGGGTGGAGCCGGCTATCCCCTTATGGGGGACACCTTTCTTCTATATAAAATGTTTAAACAAGTTGCTTACATATAAGCTACAACCTTTTATATATAATTTATATGTATGTGTATGTATATATGTAATGCATATAATATACGCTATATAGAAAAAAGTATTGGCGCACACCTCTTAATTATTGAATTCAGGTCTTTCAATCATTATCCATTGCCACAGGTGTATACAATCAAGTACCTATCCATGCAGTCTGCATTTACAAACATTGGTTTAAAAAATGGCTCGTTCTGAAGAGCTCAGTAAGTTTAAGTGTGGTACTGTGATAGGATCTCTATTTAGTTATTAGTCCCTCTAATATAAATGCTAACCCAAAGGTAACACTAATGCTAACCCTATCCATAGATCTAAGACTAATTTAGCCTCCAATATGGTATCTGGCAGCAGTATTGATGCAAAAAAAGGATGCACTCCTTTCTGATTAGAACTGCCTTTTGAATGGTGCATCAATTTTACAAACGCAAACACTAGGGGGATGGTAATTTGACAAAGCAGTGCTGTATGGCAGCTCATCCAGCTGGTTGAATGACTCCGTCATGTGCGTGTGTCAGACTGGAGATGTATCTCCGACACGTTATTCTACTGCCACAGTGACCAACTCTCCGTCGTGTGTGTGTGTGCGCGCGTCTCAAGGTGCACAGAAGTCCATCTGTCAACACATATAAATGTGAAGGTGCCATCCTCTGTATGTGGATGTAGTTTTATGTATATGTTCCTTGTATATGAATGTATATTAATGTTTTCGTTTATGTTTTCATTAACATTGATAGTTATTGTCTAATATACTAGTAATTCTACCAGGTGTTCACTATTATCTTTCTATGAACTAGCGCCCACTTCAGCTGTACCTATATTTGGTCTTGGTTATATAACACTTATTATTTAGGCCAAAAGAGACAACATGAAGTGGCTGTTATCAGTCTACCCTACTGGCCAGAGTGCAGTCTCCATGTCAGTGCAGCAGGGATTTCTTTAGGTTGTGTGTGTGTGTGTGGCCGGAAAGAGACATGCCTTTAAAATGTGTTTGTAACAACAAAAATAGTAGTACTGAGTTTATCTGGAATGAATGAAAGGATAAACCATTTTCTACCCCTAAAAAAAAACCTGGAAAACACACAAGACAATGACCATCCCTGTTTGTAACACATTCCCAGTCACGCATACAGCATGTACTTTAAATGTTTGATTTTTGACTACTGTATTATGTACAAAAGGGGTGATATATCACCTGGAAAATAGCTTATAATTGAGCATCATTGGGCTTAATATATTAAACAATGAAATGTGACGTCTCCATTATACCAACTAGCGCACTTAAGTACACATTTTAATAGGACTCCCACTGAATTAATGTGCCCCCTGTATGTAGTTTGGTTTTGAGCACATGTGAACAGGTGCCCCTTCATGGAAAAAATTCTAACCCCCCCCCCCCCCCCTTGATAGTTTATCCATTAATAGCCCACTAATAATTTGTCAATTTATAGCCCACTCATAATTTGTCCATTAATAGCCCACAATCCCCCCCCCTACTCCCCCTTCTCCAGTACTTACCTGGATGCTTCTTGTCCTCTGCGTGCAGGAAATACAGCCACCGGATATGCCATGACATAATTTCCGGCAACTGTGACTAAAAGACGGGTCCATATGCTGGCTGCTGTCCGATCATGACTGTCTCCGTGTGAGACAGTCACATGGGCAGCGGCTTTGGGCCCCCAGGAATGAATGGGCCCTGGGCAGCTGCCCTATTTGCCCACATTTTTTTTTTCCAAAGGGCCAGGGCTCAAGGGGGCCACCCTTCCCCCCCTGATGGTGGCCCTGCATGTGGATATAATATGTAGTATGACATAAGTGGTTTGCTTAGATAGAACAAGTCTTTTGACACAAGCCCTCAGTAACTGGCTTCAAACCCTTCTGATTCTTTATCAAACATGTGTGTTTGATGTCTGTGTGGTACATGCTGTCTGGTTTAATTGCAGTGATCCGTTGCCAAGGTCGATTTCCTTTTTAAGGAAAAGTAATTTACAAAAAAAAAAACAACAAAAAAACCAGCCTTGATATAAAAAGTATATTTGCTCAGCCACTGTTAGGAATATCACATATACTGAAAAGTAAAAAACATGTTCCCATATTAAATATAATAATTCAGGTGTATCTGGTTACCGGAGGAAAGCCAAGCTCTGTTTTATTTATATGATTATTTTTCAGTAGTGCAAAATACAGTGAAAATCACTATCCAAATGACATTCATTAAACATGTGGGCTGAAAAACGTAAAAAGTGCTAAATAGGTCACTGAAACCTTTGCAGACCTAACACCCACTTATGACCAATGTGCAGATATATATATATATATATATATATATATATATATATATATATATATATATATATTTATGTAATATGGAATCTGCTCTTTTAGTCTAAACACAGAATACATACTTCATAATGAAAGTCTTATAACCTGCAGGTTCCAGTTATTGCCCCTTCTTTGCCCCTGACTTATTACCATCTGTAAAAAAAAAAAAGTGAAACCTTTCATTAGACTAAACTGAAGATGTCAAGTGGAGGTTGTGAATAAACTTTGTAAAGCCCAGGAGAGTCTTATTGGGTTTCATTTTGATGTGTGGCACATTGACTCAAGACCTGTAGAAGGCTCTTCTTTCAGCAAAGCCATTTTAACTTGCTCAGCTCAATGAAAACCCCCATTGATCCCCGTCCTTGATGGTTTTAGTTGGCCACAAGGGTCTTGTATCCCAAATCCATCTTTCTTTCTTTCTTTTATAGTAAACCTATGTAACTGCCCCACTAAAACAAGACTTCAAGTTCTTTATAAGGGGACAGATATCACATTGGTCTAGGGTTAGACTCCGGATGTTATACACTGCATCTTGCTCCACGTTTTAAGTTTTTAAAAACGTACGTGAGTGTGTGTGTGTGTGTATATATATATATATATATATATATATAAATATATTATGGACTGCTGTACTATTGAATGCACAGGTCTTATTCTTTAATACATTTTGGCATTCCAAATTTCACAATATGTGTTAATCGACACATGCTTTGTGTTGTACATAAACAGTCGTCCTTGACAATTACTAAGCACGCAGTGCCCTCTACAGTCCCTCTCAGCCCACAGCTTTATATATTACAAATGACATGTTTGCTTATGTTTCTCTAAGGAAATGAGAAGCATATGTTGAAAATGCCTTAGGTTTTCATTTATATATTGTAGGGGTAAAAGGCTGCTGGTTTAAAACGGATCAGTTACCTCTTTTTCTTTTACTAATTTCTATATAACTGTACAATGTACTATCATTCTGTTTTGCAAAGGATGTTTTGTAACTGTACATGTACGAACCGTAGTGTCTAGTTCTCATAGTGGTTTTATTGCTGACCAATCATGTAACATTTAATATGCTTGAACCCTATTTAGAAAGCCACTGGGCTCTGAGATTGTGTTAATGCTCTTCACTTTATTGACCTACGTATCCCAAGGTCTAGAGTAAGTGTTTTGGCGGCTGGCTGGAGCATCAGAGTCTCTTGCTTGCTCTGTTTTTTTTTTATCCCACATTAACTTTTCACCCACGCTGTTATTTCAGGTGTTGAATCATGTGTAGTTTATAAGTTGCTTGAATTTTTCCTTTTTGGTGGAAGGTATAATAGTTAAACATTTGAAGAAAATGATTAGCCAGCAACCACGGTATTTCTTAAAAATAATGTATTATTTCCAACACTATTTTTTCCCCTTCGTCTTGTGCTAAAAGATGCTTAAGAAGGATACATTCTTATTGTTTGAGGCTAAGCCAGGAGGGCTCTATCCAAAAAGTTAAGATAAATACACACACTCCTGCCATTTAATGAACACTTTTGGAATCCAGGTATACCTTGTCTTATTGTGCTTCAACGTATTGTGCTTCGCAGTTATTGCTCTTGACAGGATGTGTCAATTATCCATCGACTGTCAGCGCCATTTTCTTTGTGTCTCTGAATATTCCACGTCCCTATTTGCACAGACACAACAATATTTTAAATTAGACCAATTAATCACTTACAATGGCCTCAAAGTATCAAAAGAAAGTATGTACTGTACATATTTTTTGTTCTTATGTGACTCACTTTATTGCGGAATTCGACCTATTGTGATAGTCCGGAACCAAACCCGCAATAACTCTGAGGTATGCCTGTAGTAATAGTCATTGGTCTTACACTACCTGGTCAGTGACCTCATATCACAACATTCTAAAAGACATAGTCCATAAAAGGGCAGAAGATTCTCTATTGAAATGTATAAGGCACACTTTCTATGCTATACTCCACCATGCTTTGATTAGTGTTAGTATTAGGGGTATTAGTGTTTAGGTTCAGGGGGTTAGTATTGGGGTTTGGGGGGTTAGTATTAGAGTTCGGGGGGTTATTATGGAGTTTCGGGGGGGGGGGGGTTAGTATGGGGGTTTGGGGTAACTTTTAGGAGAGTTTACTGTGTTTGTAAGTGCTGACAGTTCAGAACTGAACTGTCAGTGCTTACACTGCCGCAGTGAAACATCCGCGTTGCCTTTCACCACTGACAGTTCAGCGCTGAACTGTCTGCGGTGAAACGGCTGCGCTGAATTGTCCTAGAGGTATGCAGGGCAAATGCAATTCGGAGCATATTGCACAGGCTTTTAAAAAAATGTTTTACATATTTAGCCACCCTCCCCCAGAATCACAGGGTGGTCCATTCTAGGGAACTTTGATTCAGATGCTATGACATGAGGTTTTTATACTTGTCACATGGCTTAGCTCTGTGTTTCAATGCCCAGAATGTCTGGTTCCTCCTCTGCTAGTGAGATCTTGGATGATACTGAGATTTCTCACAATGCTCACTACTATGTATCAACATTGATATGTTTCTCATTTATTTCTGCATGGAAAAATACTCTCATCTGGAGCTTCTAAATAAATAAAACAGGTTTTCTATTTATACAGAAGATGTTGTATGTTATTTTCATTCACTTTGTTTAGCATAAGAAACCTTTTAACAGTATCTCTCGGTTGTAATGTTTTATGTTGGTTTAGCAGCACTGAATAGGAACATTTAGTGGATATGCAGTTTAACAACTAACATTACTAGAAACATGTTGCTGTTTTGAATGAACTCCAAAGTAACACTTACAGATACAATGGTGTTAACTACATTTAGAAACATTTCAAAAAAAATTATAATCCTGAATAGCTAAATTATCAAATTATGAGAAATATCCTTTTGAGTTAAAGAAATGTTTGTATTTTACACCTCTAAAAACATGTTTCCAAATTTCATTTTAAAAGTCTTGGGAAATTATTTGTGAAAGAGAGAATTGCAGGGAAATGAGAAGGGAATTTGAAACTTAAGGCCAAAGTAGCTGAGTTGGAAAAATTCTTCCGCAGAATGGGAGACATTTTTCAACTCTGCTACTTTTCCTTTAAGTTTGAAATTCAATTCTCTGCTTCATGAAAATAGCCTAAAAGTGTAGCTGTCACCTCTACAGAAGTGACAATGACATAACCTAGTAGATTAAGGATCTGCTATATTTCACTGTTCATTATACACTTAAGCAATTGTAGATGTAATATTCTGTTTAACTCCTTCACGCATATGGATGTTCTGTGCTGTTCTAATATGCATGGCCAAAACGGCATGAAACATCCTTTGAGCAGCAGTGCAGCCTCCCACAATGCACTATGCTGCGGATCCCGCTGTAGGGACCTCTTCATTGGCCCAGTCTATGACGATTAAAGTGAGCACCTATTACATTTAACTAAATCGCAAGCTCAATCTTTAGACAGTGACCCCAGGGGTCTGTAAAGATCCTGATTGGGTGTCTGCTTCTTTGTCCCTGGCTCATGATCAGTTGCCATGTTTTGTCCAGAAGGACAAAACCCCCAATGTTCATTAAGAGGTTGAAGTGATGTTCAGAACATGGAGTACTGGAGAATGTGATCCCAAACTATGTAAGAATCCATTCTCCCTGTTCTTTCTGGATACGGCTATTTAAATAAAAGCTGGTAACATTTAAATTCTAGAACAGCTTTCATTTTAGATTTGTTACTGGAATTGTCATTGTGATGATAAACTGAAATTGTTTTTTTTTCCCTATTCTGATTAATACATGTAGCAGATGAATGTTTAATGTGATGCTGTTGTTTATGGTTCCAGGTAGAGTAACACCTGAGCAACTCCGATCACACATCCAACTCTTTAAACAAAAGCGATCAGCCATTGAACATCACTGTGGGGTTCTGCAGCTTGCATCAGCAACAGTCCAGGCGCTGAAGCATCCTCAGTGCTCCAAGTGGGACAGCTTCCTGGCGTTTGAACGACTTGTCTTACAGGTACAGTTTTACCATATTTCTGCAAATTTGAAATTATTCTAAAAAGGTGAATAATAAATAAGAAGCTGTAATATAAACACGTGATATAGGGAGATTGCCGCATTATATTCCTATGTTTGATACTGCATTGATACAAATTAGTTTTTTGGAAAGCGGTTCAGATTGATTGGAAAAATGCACTACGGGAACCCAAAGCAATACCACACCGCTTCTCCTACACCTATGTGTTCAGAAATGATTTTAATGCATTTAAACAGATGGAGTGGCTTTGAGAGGTCTATGCGATTCACCAGTGTAGCTCCAGCTTATTGTTGGATGAGCATCTTTGCTTGCTCACTTTCTGTAGGAAACTTAGACTTGTAGGAATTTATTAACAACAAGGCCATTTTTGATGAAAACTGAATAGCTGATCTAAAATATGTCAATACTCCTATTAAATACAGATTGAAAACTGTGATAGGCAGCAATGTGTTTCATGTCTAAACTAGCATGATTAAGTTTATTGCACAAGTTAGACATTCCCTCATATACTTTAATGCTTACTGTAGGAGAAGACTATTTAGAATCATAACATTTGAAGACTATTATCTGATGACTGAGGACAAACACAATGACAAGGAATGCAGGGCTTAGTCAAACAGATGCATTTAATAACATTCCCAGAAGCCGTACAATAACAAGTGCTTAGGAGAACTTATTCATTCTATTTTTATTATAGTTTTATTTATTTATTTATTTTAAATTAAAGTTTTTTATTATTTATTTTTATTGTATTGTGTCAATACAAATCCTATGGTATATCTCGAAGCAGCAAAAAAAAAAACTTGACGTGACAATCCAAACTTATCTATCAACGGTAAACATTTTGCTTTTGTAAGTGTATAGAAAATAAGGTATCAACTACAGTGTTATCAGAAATTTGTTTTAGCCTATGTGCACATTTTACCCCAGTTATAGTATGTCATTAGCCAGCTTTAGAGGGCACAATATAATTCGGATAAACAGACAGAGAACAAATATGGGTAATCTGGCTCATACCCAGCCAAGTCATAAAAATAAAGAAATAAAACTGGGTAACAAGTCAAAGCTGGCCTTAACGCGCCCTACTATGGCCAAAATACGGATGGCATTTTACTCAGTGGGGAACAAAAGTAAATGGAGGAGAAGAGAGGGGGAAAGGGTCAGGTATTGGAGACTATTCGTGTTGGAAGAAGGGAAAATCCAGGAGACTAGCTAGCCAGAGACCGGGGACTGGCAAAGGAGATGATATTTACTTCACACTCTTATTCAAGAGTTAATATTCCAAAATCTCCCTGGTGTGTTTATTGGTGTCAATACTTGACCCAAGTTAAATGTTACAAAAACTGGATAAAGCAGGAAGCACAGGAGGGATTGGAGCCATTAATGAGTTTATGCAGCTGGATATCGCAGTAGGTCTCATGGATCCGTCAAATAAACTGAATTACCTGAGCATGCAATGAAGAAACACATGCAGATTTCCAAACATCGATCAGTATAGGAACGTCTCCTACCCCCTTCTCACTTCACATTCCTGTGTGTGGGCATACAACACCGTGCTGTGTCTTCCCTACCAAATAGGACAAATCTGTGGAAGATCAATTGGTTTTCTTTTAAGTGTATTAATAATATATTGGACATTATCTTGTGTGAGTAGGATTGCCACCTGGCCGGTAAACAAATTGGTTTGAGGCCAATGTTAAGTCTATGGAGGCAGTGGCATGGCCGGTATTTTTCTGGAGAAAAGGTGGCAACCCTCTGTGTGAGCTATCAAGTCGTCGCTGCTTAAATGGAGAATTAAAGTGCATACTGTTGGAAGCGGTCGCATTCTCTCCATTCAGTGTTTTATCCTCCGTCTGATCAGAGATGCCTGTTCTAGGGCAGAGCTCGTCAGCTCCATTCATAAAGGCCACAATCCTGCTAGATTTTACAATTTCGTAACAATTACATGGTCAGATTCCTATGCAATGTGCTTCAAATTAATCTTAAATATTGCTGCAGCCCGCTGAATAATGGACCGCCCTGCTCTATTTAAAAAAAAAAAACGACTCCAAACTTCACAATGTCCCTTGCAGCTCTGCCTGCTCTAATTTCCAAAGGCACACATCCATTCCAGCACACAGGAAACCCCACCCACCGGATATCGTTATTTCATTGATATTGTTTACATATCACATGACTTTATTTGGCATGTCACGAGCATCGGATAATTGCCTCATATGGGAGAGATTGGAAATAACAACTGGGTGCGGTTCGTGTTCTGCTCACAATCCCTAATGGGCTGTTACATGAATGCAGTGAGAGACATTTACAGGGTTTAGATGAAAAATGTAAATAAATATTACATTGTGCATCTAAACACCCTTTGGATTCATATAGGGGGAACAATGGTGTGGTGCTCATCCCTCTGACACCTCAAGGGTTAATTAAATATCAGTTAAATATGTTGTGATTTTTAGCGTGGGTGAGCAGATTGAGGCCTGCATGTTTCTCAATGTGATTTAAGTTAGCCTATTTCACATAGAGCTGCTCTTTTTTTAATACGTTAGCGAGTTATATGATTTGGCTGACGTAGTTAGTAATACACAGCCTTGAAATGTTCCCCAGGATGCATGGGAGTAAATACTGATCCAAAACAGTGTGGACTCCACAGCTGCCCGTACACTTATGCCTTCATTCCTTGTACTGCCAGAGAAGCCTGAACAAACACAGACACCCTTAATTAGGACAGGCTTTAACCTGAGCCCGTCCCGTTAGAGATTATTTGCCAGTGATGCAGGTGATAGTAGGAAATGTACTGTAAAAATCTTTTTTTTTTCCCAGGACAGACTCAAGGATTTCCTCTTTGTAGCTTTTTACTGCTTTCCTGGGAATGTTTTGCTCAGTCTATGTTACACCCCTCACTTATGAGGCTTTATGTCATAGTCTGTGTACTTTACTATTAGATATTTGTTGTGCTCTGGTGTTAATGTATGCAGCATAAACACAAACCTGTCCCGAAATGTTTTTGGATGATTTTGATTGGACCTTTTCCTCCTGGAAATCTTTAAAACCGGATATAATTTTCTGCGATCAGCTCATCATTCAAGTAAAGAGAAACCTGTATTTTTACTATTATTGTCTCTGAAATGTACCATAGAGCTCTATGCCCAAAGGACTTCACATGGGGGTCCACGAGAGGGGGGGGGGGGCAAGGAGGGCACTTGCCCCCCGCTGGCAATTGGACCTGCAGCAAGGAAGGAAGAAGCAGTTGGCTGTTTAGGTTAGGTTAACTAGATATATAGATCATGAAAAACACCCGTCAGACAGGGAATTGCAGCAAAAAAATGTTTTATTTCATTCTATACACCCCCTGTCAGGATGGTTTGGTCTGCTCTCTCAGGGTTGTTTTACCACTGAGCAATGGGGGTAGCTGCCCTGAGTGGACACACTGCGGGGTCCACTGAATCTGCTACTTGAGCCTTATAGTTTCTGAATCCTTTTTTTTTCTTCTTCTCATATTCTTACTTGCCAGGGTCGATGACATTATACTGGTTTAAGTTATAATCCATTTCATTTTTCCCTCACTCACCACTAAACCCCTTTCATCATGGTATTGGCCAAGTTCCCTTAGCATTTATTTAATTCACCTCACTGGCCAATAACGGTCTGTCTTTCATCCTATTGACCAGCTTCCCTTAGACCCCTCCTTTCATCCTATTGGTCTCTGTCCCGGTCAGTCTATGATTAAGCCTCACGGGCGAAACACTTCAGACTATGCTTGGTCCGGTATTTGCCTATTAAATGGCTTTGATTAAACGTTGAAGATTTTACAGAGAAGTCTGCCTATTTCGTCTTTTACTTGCATTTGGACAGGTGCACCGATTGCTCCACCTTCTTTTTCTATATGGTCTCTGTCCCGGTCACTCTGACTTCCTTTACCTTGGTATTGGCTGGTTTCTGTTTGCCCCCTCCTCTTCATGTATGTTTCTTCTGCCTGTGTTAACTTGTAAGAATAGTTTATTTTTTTAACCCTTTCGGTGCCAATATAGAAGGGTAAGTGCAATGTTAACATAGTTCTTGTCAAACCAACCAGAGGGCTGGATTCTGAAATAAATACTGTTCAGACTGCATTTCCCATGACTCTCAGACAGTGTGTTAATCATCATGGGGAAGGAGAGTACTCAACAACTAGAGTGCCAAGGTTAGGTATTTTATGATTATGGATTGGTACTGCAGCTGCTGTGGAATGCACATCTCATGATCCTCGGCCATCCATTTGGTTGGCTGAACATCATGATACATGTAATAACAGCACCTGTAGTGCCAAAGGTTACTACCACTGCTGCATAACTACCAAGTGTCCTTTTTTGCAACCAGGACTTTGTCCCCTTTTATTACCTCTAAATGCCCTCTTTGTAATGCTTCCCACTGTTTGCTGTGCATCACAGAGCTGTACTACACAACACAACATTCACTTTTGTTGACAGCAACTCCCATGATGTTAAGCCAGTAACTTTGCTAGTTGCTAACTGTGGATGGGGCTGTGCTAGGTGGAGGGAGCAATTACCCTTTTTTTGTTGCTGACCGCAGCTCCCATGTCATACATCCAGCCCATTCCTGGCTGAATACCATAATAATTGTAGACTGGGGTAATAGTGGCTAATCTTTACCACCCCAGGTATTGTAAATTTCCCATGATGCTCAGGTATATACTGGTCTGTCAGCTACAACTACCAGATTTATATAATTGTTCTGCCTCCTCACGATATCACTTTGACTGTTATTGATTCCATGGATTTGTCTCCAATTTCCTTCAATAAATTGCAGACTTCCACACGCCGTGAGTCCATTGCTGCTTTGATATTTTTGTCTGTTTTATACATGGGTGCTCATGCAGACCGCACCAGTATTTGGCGCTATCTTTGTGTGCACCATGTTTATTCATCACCCTCCTAGTGTCACACAGCTTAGATACATCTCTCCTTCCCTCCTTGCATTAGGGGCCAACAAAGGTTTTTAAATAATTGAATTAAAGACTTACTGTAAAGAAACTGAATATAGATTTTTTTTACGTGTTATTATAGCAGATGCGTATCTGTGCGGAAAGATTTAATTGTGCTTTCTTTCTTAGAATTCTCTTTTAAATGTTATACAGATTTATACATGATCTCCACCTTCACATCCCCATGGGTGCATTTAATAAAAGTCCAATGGAGAGGGTAAGGCTGCAGTGAATTCATTTTGGCATAATAATCTGCGTTTTACAAGAATATGGCTTAATGGTATGTTTTTTTTAAGACTCCATGGGTTACGATAATAACCATGTGTCCTACAAGTTCACAGAATAACTAGGAAAGAAGAGTTATAGATGATGTCTGTTAAGAATTCAAGAATCAAGATCTATAACTTTTTGCCCTGTCTCCGTGTCTTTGGATATCACTCGGCCCCACTGCATTGTGGGGTATTTGTAATCAGCCTATCACACCATCTTAGTTGTATTTTAGAACTGTTCCTACGCCATTGAAAGAAATATAATTCTATGTACACAGTTGCTATTAATTTAGCAAGTACAAGTTGTATCCTCTGTAAAATGTCACAATGTAAATTTTCGGTGATTTTTTAATATATAAAACAAAAATACAGTTGCATTATGAGTTGTTAGGATTAATGGATTAATTAAGATATATGTTTACATTATAACATAATGCGACTGTAGAACAATATCAATCATATACCAAGTATTAAACAGGTAACTAAGCAAATGTGTTTGTCTGCAAAGCTTTGTGTGCTGTGTTTTTCTTCTTTTCGTTAAAGACTTAATTTTTTGTAGCTAGGTGGCGCCGTGGCAGGGGGGAAAGGAAAGTATACAAGGGAGAGCACAATTAATTTATCTGGGGAGGCAAGTGGTCCAGGGTTGCTATGTTTACAGCCCTATGCATCTGGGAAGCATTTCCGAGCTGTATACGGTATCTGTATACTGATCTGCAAACCTCCAAACTGTCCTGCTTTGCGCTGGACAGTCCCAATTTGGGAGATATGTCCTGCTGTCCTGCCGCGCTCTACCTCTGTCCTGCTTTTCAGGACAGAGGTAGAGCATAGTGGGACTCAGGACCGCAATCCTGTGGTCCTGATGCGCAGTAACAATCCTGGCTTCAAAAGCCAGGATCAAAAATGTGTGACAGTGTTACCGCACAAGAGCAGTAGCACTGACACCCCCTCCAAAGACTCCGCCCCCAGCATCCCGATTTGGGAGGTATGGATCTGTGTACTATATTTTATTCTTTTAGTTAAAAAAATGTCTTTGTGTGGTTAGGTTGCAATGGAAAAGGGAATATTGACAAGGGTGGCAGCATTAAATTTATCTGGGGAAGAAAGGATGATAATTGGATTTTAAAGAGGGGACGTCACTTTTCTGTTTTTGTGGTTTAATACATTCATTCTGGCCAACACTATTTCATAGTGACAAATATATTACCTGTCGATTAAAATTCGCAGGATACAAAACCAATAGTCTAAGCATCATTTAAGTGCCATATTTCATTATGCACGAATACAAGACACACCGATATTTGCAGACTTTAGGAGCCAAACAGACCAATTCTATGCAGTTATGGCTCTGTAGCTCCTGGGTTTTGTTAAAGGGACTGTCTAGTGCCCAAAATGCAAGTACTTTAAAATGCATGTTTTGCATTGCTTAAAATATAAAATACTTACATCTAGATGAAATTGTGAAATTACAGCCATTTGCAAGAAGTCAGGACTGCCCACACTAGCTAAGTAAAAGCAATGTCCTTTCTTTTTTTGTTTGCTACAGGAACCAATGAGAATAATTCCATTGAAATAAATGGGACATCCTGTCTCTTTAGTGATGTCATCAGACAATGTGTTGCACTGTTAAGAGATCCTACTGTGTACAAGAGCAAGGTCACTTAGTACACATGATGTTTTCAATTGGAAGAGCACAGGAAGTGACTAAATGAAACAAAATGTTATACCCTCAGTGTCTATATAATCAGTCCTGCATCACCTGCAGTATACATGCAGAGTAGTGACTGTGGAGGGCTTGAGTCAAATATTAAAAATTTGATTTATTCAGAATGCCTTCATCTAATCACACTGGGAAAAAAAAGCCTGTGCAGCATACAAGCAGTAATCTTCATCTTGCACCAAAGTGAGTTTGGGGACTAGACTGTCTCTTTTTTTTTTTTTTTATTTTTTTTTTTCCTAACACTCAGACCCAGGAGTGTATGCAATTATCTGTATAGATTTTTATTGCATTTAAATGCCTCCGGTTCATCCTGGTGCTTGTTCATAATTTAATGTTGATTAATTCCATAAAGCTAAGCAGTGCAATATAAAATAAAATTGTTTCAAGTTTATGTGGGTCTTAGTGAACTGTTACTAGTGTAAATTTAAATTTCTTTATTGATAGTTTATCTTCCAGTGATCCAAACGAAAAAGTTATTAGTTACCTCTCATCCTATCAATCATACTCTCATTTATTCCTGGGGTCGGCCTGGCAGAGGGAGATGATCCGTGTGTATCGGGGGAATCTGGGCGCTCGGGGGCCCCGGGGAGGAGTCTGGGGCTGGCACGAATGATTTCAGTTCTGTGTAATTGGATCTATTAGCCTTTTATCAACTCGCCTGATGGTGTCTCGCAGATTCCCAAATCCACTAGCGTTAACCAACTTGCCCAAATTTTATTGTATGTTTCTCTCCCTTTTGTTGTATCTTGGGTCAAGAAGTATTTTTCCGAAACGGCTTGGAAAGAAATTTGTGCTTTCACTTCCCCCCAGCAGGGAATCTGTGTGCTTCTCCAATATCTGGCTAGGCAGATCTTGAAAGCAGCTAGAATGTTTATAATCAAGTATCTATTTACTCCCGCTGAGCATGGTAAGTTCAGATGGAATAAATATGTCTTGGGGAGAATCTGGGTTGATTTCCCAAGCAGGAGTGAAAGCAGGGTAGTTAATGTTTTTTTATATCTTGCTAGTTTATCGCAATCCCACCAGATGTGCAGATGCGTTCCTATTTTGTTTTGACAGCGCCAACAGAGATTATTTGGGTCTAATGCGAACTTGGCCAATCGTTCTGGGACCAGGTACCACCTCTGAGTAATTTTAAAGAATTGTTCGTGTATATTTACACAGTGGACAGCTCGTCTAATATCTTTCCAAGTCTTGTGCCACTCTTCTATTTCAAATTCCTCCTCAATATCCGTTTCCCATCTTAACACAGCTCTCTGTTTCTCTATTGGAACAGACGTCTGTAAGAATTTAACTGTTTTAGATATTTGGTTCTTTGGGGTAACTGAGAGGATGTATCTGTCCCATTCAGATTCTTCAGTGGGGGGGTCAGAAGTTAAAAGATGTTTAATCCTCAAGTAGCTAAACATTTCAGAAGGCGGGAGTTTGAATGTTCTAGCTAGATCCCCAAAGGAAGCCAGCCGACCATCTATGTATAAATCCTTGATTTGTTTTATCCCTGCCGCCTGCCAGTTTGCTAGATTTAGGTTCGGAGTATAGATAGTATAGAGTATAGGGACTAGACTGTCTCTTTAAGCCTGCATTAACATTTATTTTAGCTTGAGTGTCTTTTATAACAATGCAATCAAGATATTTCCTTTATTTTCTGTGGGAATGGACAATTAAACTGTGAATAAATGAGCTAAAGAAGTCCTTGATACTGAACTCCACAGATCTGAAGGAATTTTTACTTGAAGCCATACAGACCAGTAAGAAAATTCTCATTAGTCATTCAAGGTCATTCATTGATATTAGGGTGACTACAGTGGCATTTTAACACTTTCTTATCTTACGGGGTGGCAATGTACATTTTCCAGCAGCATACACAATTAAAGTGGCAATATGGTGAACATAATGTACATTTTGAAGCAGTTATCCTATAATATCGATTCAAAATGGAGAATTCACCACACCATTTAGTACATTTGCTATTCAAAATTTTAGGGGACATTACCACTTACATAAAATGTAACTAGATAACCTGGTCATTTACAACAAAACACATATATAAGTCAAATGCCACTTTTTTTCTATGATTGAATTAATTGCATATAAAAGGAAAAATAAAACGAGGTGTTTATCTCCTGGCTACATTTTGTGAATATTTCCCATGATGCAACATCGTTCAAAATCTTCCATCTAGTCTCACTTTACAACTGAGGCCAAAGCCTGCATGATGATGTCATAAGATACTCCCCTGCTCTCATACTGGCTCCTGTGTATCATAGTGGGCAGGACTAGGTGGCTGTGTACAGCGCAAAGAGAGGAGAATAACCTGATCAAACAGGATTATAACTCCGCACCCTTATGATGTAATAGTTTCATTACCCTCCCATTCAGTGCAAGTCTGTGATCAGAATTCGGACTTATAGACTGCATTCTGTGTCCCCAGCCGCAAAGTGAGAACATTGTGCTGTAAATAGGGTTTCCACCTGGCCGGTATTTTACCGGCAGGCCAGTAAAAAATTGGCACCAGGCCAATGTTAAGTATATGGAGACAGTACCAATGCCGCTAATTTTTTGAAGAAAAGGTGGCAACCCTAGCTGTAATCACTAGGGGGTGGCACTCAAAAACACTATATTTCACAAAATTGCGGCACCCAGTCACACTTGTTTAGTTACATATTTTATTAAGTACAGTCACATAACAAAAACAAAACATCTGAAATAAAATATACAAATTAAAAAAAATAAAAAAATAAAACATTTTTTGGGTTGTGCCCCTTTTAAATAGAAAAAAATGAACCTGAACAGACACTTATTTTATATTTCTTGGAAGCACAAACCTATATTTTAGTGTCCTATATATGGAATTGAACCAACTTGCAAGTGTTGGTCTGTCTGACATGTCTAATATGTCCTCTACGGAGATATGAAAAGATGAGGCTCTCACAGTATTGTGAGATGTTTCATTAGATGTAAACAAGCAACATTCATATTCTCTCACACTCTCACACTGTAGGAACAGATTTAATAAGAAAACACTTTTGTGTCCACTCAATAAAGAGAGAATTACGTGAAATTGAGGAGGGAAATTCAAATTTAAAGGGCTTGCCTAGTGCCCAATATGAATCCTCCAAATATTAATGCATATTAATGTGCTTTCAAAGTACTTTAAAATGCATGTCTTACATTTTGCATTGCTTCAAATATAAAATACTTATAGCTAGAAGAAATTGTGAAATTACAGCAGTTTGCAAGAAACAAGGACTGCCCACTAGATAAATAAAAGTAATTTTTTTTTTTTTTGCTGCAAGAGCCAATGAGAATAATGCCATTCAAATAAATGGAATATCCTGTCTCTCTAGTGATGTCATCAAATAATGTGTTGCACTGTTAAGATATCCTACTGTGTACAAGAGCAAGGTCACTCATAGGCCACTCAGTAGACTCAATTTGAGGAGGATAGGAAGTGACTACATGAAACAAAACTTTATATCCTCAGTGTCTATAGAATCAGTGCTGCCGCACCTGCAGTAAACATGCAGAGTAATCACTGGAGGGCTTGAGTCAATATTAAAAATGTTATTTATACAGAATGCCTGCATCAAATCACACAAGGATGAAATCCTGTGCATTATACAAGCGGTGATCTTCATCTTGCACCAAAGTTTGGGGACTAGACTGTCCCTTTAAGGACAATGCAGCCATGTTGGAAAAATTCTACAATGCTGCTGAATGGGAGACTTTTTCCAACATGGCTACATTGGTCTGAAGTTTGAAATTCCCATCTCACTTCCCTGCAATTCTCTCTTTATTGAGTAGACCCTTTAGAAATCTTGTCTCTCATTACTGTCTAGTGCCCAAAATGCATCTTCCAAATATTAATGCATATTAATGTGTTTTCAGAGTACTTTAACATACATGTTTTACATTTTGCATTGCTTAAAATATAAAAATACTTACAACTAGTTGAAATTGTGAAATTACAACAGTCAAGAAACCAGGACTGACCACACTAGCTGAGTAAGAGTAATTTCCTTTCCAGACAATGTATTGCACTGTTAAGAGATCCTATTTTGTACAAGAGGAAGGTCACTTAGAGTCCACACAATGTACCGTATTTGCTTGAATATAAGACGACCCTGATTATAAGACGATCCCCAAAACTTTGGATATTCCTGTAGGGAAAAAACTAAAAGCCTGAATATAAGACTACCCTATAGGAAAAAAGTTTAACATGTAAATTGCTTTTTCATATATAATAAAAAATTAATTAGAAAAATGTATTTTTTTTAAATTTCCTTATATGTGCCAATGCTGCCCCTACCCCCCAGATTTGCCCAATGCTCCCTCCCCTCCCCCAAGGCTTGCCCAATGCTGGCTCTCTCCCCCCAAAGTTGTCTCTCTCTCCCTCCCTCCCTCCCTCCCTCCCCCTAACGTTGTCTCTCTCCCCCTCCCTCCCCCCATGTTGTCTCTCTCCCCCTCCCTCCCCCCATGTTGTCTCTCTCGCTCCCTCCCCCCATGTTGTCTCTCTCGCTCCCTCCCCCCAACGTTGTCTCTCTCCCCCTCCCCCCCAATGTTGTCTCTCTCCCCCTCCCCCTCCCACATTTTGTCTCTCTCTCCTCCTCCTCCCTCCCCGCAACGTTGTCTCTCTTCCGTCGAAGAAGTCGATTTGAAGTCAGACTATAACAGGGCTCGACAAACCCCAGGCGCCAGGTCGCCATGGCGACCAGGAAATGAGACCTGGCGCCTGGGTGAAGTTACTGTCCCCTTGCCGCTGCCATCCGATGTTTTTTTCTTTTTTCGTAGCGCGAGGGGGTAAAGTCTGTGCGTATAGCACAGACTGCAAGCTCCGCCCCCTCGCGCAACGCGTGTCTGAGTGCCGGGTGTCGACACGTGACATCCGGGCACTCAGCAGGCCGATGAGTGAGGACATGCTGCAGCACGGATGTCCCCCTCCCCTGCAATGAGGTAAAGCAGCAGGGAGGGGGGACACATCAAGAAAAGACTGTGTGAGGTGGGTGTGTGTTTGTATATATGTGTATATGTAAAGTAGGTGTGTGTGAGGTGTTTGGATATATGGGTATATGTAAAGTAGGTTTGTGTGAGGTGTATTTATATATGTAAAGTAGGTGTGTGTGAGGTGTTTGGATATATGTGTATATGTAAAGTAGGTGTGTGAGGTGTTTGTATAAATGGGTATATGTAAAGTAGGTGTGTGAGGTGTTTGTGTATATGTAAAGTAGATGTGTGAGGTGTTTGTATAAATGGGTATATGTAAAGTAGGTGTGTGAGGTGTTTGGATATATGTGTATATGTAAAGTAGGTGTGTGTGTGTGTGTATATATGTGAAGAAGCCGTGTGTGTTTATGAATTGCGTGTATGCTTGCGTGATTGTCTGGCTCCTAAATTTTTTGGCTGGCTCCTAAAATCTAATTAGATTTGTCAAGCCCTGGACTATAAGACCGACTCGTATATAAGTGATTGGAGCTCCAAAGGCCACAATGGCCAATTTTGTGCCAGGTGATCTGAAGTGGGAGCAAGCACCATTGTGTTGTGTGGTGCAGTTATTGTGGATGATGTCGGTGCACTCATTGTGTCAGATTCAGTCTCTACCTGACTTCCAGGCTTTTGGGATCATCGAAAACCTAGTCTGGGATTTCAACCTTGGCGTTTGCATTTGTGACCGTAAATATACATATATATTTACAATGTTCTGAAACCACACACATACCTTTTTAACCTTATGTGTCCTTGGATGAATGATTCCAAAAGGAAAATAATAATACTAGTGAGGGGTGCTCTTTATTGAATGTTTACATACTTTGACATCTGGTAGCATTTATTGTGAATAGGTGTCATTCACTATGAGCAGTTTGTATTCACAAGACATGTCTCATTTAACCTATCTGGTAAACTTTAAACATGTGTTATGACTTTTAGAAGATTTGACAACAGACACAAAATAACTCATGGCAGCACTAACTGAGAAATCACATAAGCAGGTGAGAGGGAATTGATTAATTTCGAGAGAAATTAAATAGGGGGGGTCTAAGAGAGTCATTACAGTCACTAACCAACCACAGCTCTTTGTGCTTGTGAAGGATACATTCGAGATTTAAATGTTAAACAAAAAAAGTGTAACAACACCTGCTCTTTAAAAAAAAATAAAAACAACTCAGAACACTACAGGGTCTACTCAATAAAGAGAGAATGGGTGGGAATTTTAAACTTTAGGCCAAAGTAGCCGAGTTGGTAAAATTCTCCAATGCAGCAAATTTTCCAACTCTGCTTCTTTGACCTGAAATCTGAAATTCCCGTCTCTAATCCGTGCAATTCTCTCTTTATTGTGTAGACCCTTAAGTGCGGAAATATTTATACATAACACATATAGGCTCTGGAGATAGTCGGGGCAGTGCATTCACCAACAGAAAGGTAGAACAGAGATAAATAACTATTAACTTACTAGCGGTATCAAAAAGGGGCAATCATTTTAGCAAAGAATAGGAACTGAAAATAAAATAGCTTTGTTTATGCACTTGCCCTGCATGTGTGGATTAATGGATTAAAATGCACTGCTCCTTAACAAGTCTATCCATGTTCATTCCCTAAGAGCACCATCTGTGTCCCATATGGTCAACAATTCCTACCTTCTTCTAAAATGTCAAACATATTTGTATTGTTTCTAGTGTGCTGCAGATGTTTCTTAATTGGTAGGTCCCAACACATAGTACAGATTGAAAGAAGTTGATTTTATCAATGGATGCTAGTATTTAACGTCTTTACAAATCACTGCTGGCTACATTGATTTATTCCGGTAAAACAAATTCAATATGTTTTCAGCCATACGTTTACTATAATCACCCGGCCAATGTATTTACACTTACAGCTGTGCAGTCCTCACACATTATAAGATAAACTCCCAAGTGTTGAAGTCCTTTTCAGTTAATGATGATGTACCGGTCAGCTAGGAGGACATAACTTTAAGATATCACCTGCTGGTCATGTTCAATAAGATAAGTGCATGTTTAATAGCACAAAATGGCTGCCATTCACTATTTTCTGTTGGTCTTTTCCAAACAAGTAGCAGCACCTGCCTGCACATGTTATTTAAATAAAACTTAAAATATGGAGGTACGAAAATGAGATGGGGGGGGGGGGGGGGGGTAATAACCAATGTGAAGAGGGCAATTCTCCACCTAAATGCTTGTAAAGATTTAGAGTAGAACAAATAAAAAACAAGGGCAGGATAGAGAGATATTTAGGATGGAAAGGTGGAGTACTGAAAATAAGTCTTGGAGAGTGGGTAGGGAGTGAGTAGGAAATATAGAGAAATGGCAAGCAAAATTTTGAGAAAAGTGGATATGAATAATAGGTGGTTGGGGGTTGGAGAGGGTTTTTTGTTGTTGAGGTTTTGGTTTCCTTTAGATTGTTGATTTGTAAGTGGCGTGGCCCGTTGGCTGGATGTGGCCTTCGAGAGTTTTTGTGCAGCCCCTATGCTAGCTAAAAAGTCCATCAGTTCCCTGTTATTACCTCATGAAATTAATAATATCCCCCAACCTAGTCCTCTGTCTGGTTTGCAGCCCTCCAGATAAAAAAAAAACAGTTGGCTTGGGCAATACGTCTTTTGAATATTCATCATTATTGTTCAAAACCAATAATAATAAGTAATACTTTAAAGGCCTCCAAATTTTAACAGACTGTTTTTTGCAGAATCTCCAGTATCTTCAAATATAACGTCTGCACATATTCTCCATGTGGTTTGACAGGTTTCAATGTACAGGAAGTAGATGACATCATGCTTGTTAGACATTTATTAAGTGTTAAATGACTCTATTTTTTAATTCATGTAAGACCCAAATAATACCCACCATGAATCCAGGGGTTAATTCTACAAGCCACATTCACAAAGATATAGACTAATTGTCAGTGATGACAAAATAATACTACATAGCTTTGTACAAATATAGTCTGGCTCCTGGTTAATTGGGGTTTCCTCCCCGTTTTGGACCAGCTCTGATGTTCTGCATTCTCTTAGATAATGTGTATTTCTTTTATCTGATTGTCATACAACTATGAATTTTGGTAATAATTCCAGTAAGATACGCAATATCAGAATATCAACAATAATATTTAATTCTGTGTCATGTGCATGTGAAAAGAACTTTATTATTTTGAGATGATCTCAATCGATAACTCTAGCTCAACTAGGACTCTCAGTACATGGCTGAATATGTATATAACTGTGATTGGGCAGTATATACATGCTATGATACATATTAATAAATATATTGGCAGATGTATGCATATCACATATTGCACAGCTGCTAGGTACAAAGGCAGTATCTATGCATTTTTATTTTGCGTAGAACAGTATAGTTATTGATTATTTCCCCCACTTCCTCTAAATGTTTCACAGTATTTGAGTTTATGCAAAACATTTTCTCTGGAAGTGATAACCCAAAGATAAAACATTTCAAAGGGTGAATAACATGTAGCCAAATTTCTGTGTATATGAGTATATATATACTTTGTTTGTTTCTGTGTATACACTTTGTGAATGTGTAACATCAGTTTGGTATTACAATGTATTTATCGTGTGTATGAATGTGTATAGGATTATATTCTTGAAATTCGTGTGTTTCTTACATATACGTGTGTGGGAATATTTTTGTACTCTGGGCTGGTATACAGATCCCGCTGAGTCTCTGATTTCAGTTATCATATTCCAAGTAAGAAAAGAAGTCCCATAGGACAAATAAAGATCACTGGCGAACTATGTGCGTTATCTGCTGTCCTTCTTTATAAGGATAAATAAAATACAGATTGAGACTTCCAGCATTTCTGTAAAGAATTATAATTCCGTCAAATCACATATGCCGTTTATTTGATTAATCATTGAAGCGTTACCAATTTGAACACATTGCATCCATATAAAGATGTTTTTTTTCAGTATGTTTGCCAGTAGGCCACTAAAATGTTTGTTTCAGCAGCATAATCTACTCTGTAGCCATTTTTGTTATGTTTAGTATTTCTTGGCATATGTCAAACTGAGCTTTCGATAAAAATCCATAAATAAGGGGTGGATTTCGCCACATGTTTACAAAAATAGCTTTCTTTATATTTCTCTAATTTTTAATTGAGGTACAATGACCATGTACAACTGGGAACCCTACCTCTTACTTTGCAGTAGGCACAAAGGACCATCTTTATCAAGTCACATTTGAAAATTATTAAATTAGTCATGCTGATTGTTCTAAATTTAGCCTTTTACCCCAGAATTGTCCTTGTTTTGCCTTCAGTTGCAGAAGCTGGAGTGTGACAACAGCAGTGTTTCTATATGGAGCCTCATTGTTAAGCAGATGTTAAATACCATGAAATAATTTATAGATTTCTATTTTAATTCTAGCCTCAAGCGGCACATATTTAATGTCTACCTTACCTACAGAGGATTTATGAAGTGAATATGGTTATTGAAACTATTGAAAGTGAATATATTCATTGATACTATAAGTATTTAACTTTTCATTGCTCTAAGTTAAGCTGAACCTTGCCATGCTAGGTATTTGATTTAAGACTAGCTGGTCTGCCTACCTCTGTCCCCACACAGCTGGTCTGTGCCACCTCTGACCCCACACAGCTGGTCAGCGCCACCTCTGTCCCCACACAGCTGGTCAGCGCCACCTCTGTCCCCACACAGCTGGTCAGCGCCACCTCTGTCCCCACACAGCTGGTCAGCGCCACCTCTGTCCCCACACAGCTGGTCTGCGCCACCTCTGTCCCCACACAGCTGGTCTGCGCCACCTCTGTCCCCACACAGCTGGTCTGCGCCCCCTCTGTCCCCACACAGCTGGTCTGATCCACCTCTGTCCCGCACAGCTGGTCTGCGCCACCTCTGTCCCCGCACAGCTGGTCTGCGCCACCTCTGTCCCCGCACAGCTGGTCTGCGCCACCTCTGTCCCCGCACAGCTGGTCTGCGCCACCTCTGTCCCCGCACAGCTGGTCTGCGCCACCTCTGTCCCCGCACAGCTGGTCTGCGCCGTCTCTGTCCCCGCACAGCTGGTCTGCGCCGTCTCTGTCCCCGCACAGCTGGTCTGCGCCGTCTCTGTCCCCGCACAGCTGGTCTGCGCCGTCTCTGTCCCCGCACAGCTGGTCTGCGCCACCTCTGTCCCCGCACAGCTGGTCTGCGCCATCTCTGTCCCCGCACAGCTGGTCTGCGCCATCTCTGTCCCAAACACAGCTGGTCTGCGCCACCTCTGTCCCAAACACAGCTGGTCTGCGCCACCTCTGTCCCAAACACAGCTGGTCTGCGCCACCTCTGTCTCCCACACAGCTGGTCTGCGTATTCTTTGCGTCTGACCAAACCACTTACCTGCAGGAGTGGTTTTTGTCTCTTCCTCCATGTAGACTGACCCAGCAAACATGAAATGGATGTGATGTGTCAAGACTTTGCTCTTATTGCAGGGAAACAACATACCACATTATGTAACTTCTCTTACTGACAACCCATTTTGAATTGTCCATTGTCAAGGTGTAATGTATCACTGTACCAAACCGAACTCACAATTTTAGTCAATAACCAATGTCATTGATAATTGTGATCCATGTTACCTCTGCATGTTGCATGAAATCACTACATATCTGTGACAAAATGTTTGAATCAATTGTCTTTTTTAACAGGACATGGTACATCTATATCTTTCCACTGCTTAGATTAAAATATATAATAATTGCAGAATGGTTGATAGATTTCACAAGGAAGTGGGATCTGCTGAAAAGAAAAGAAGGTATAATTTTCGTACAAGAACTTGAAATAGATTAGTGTGGGAGTCTTTGGATTTAACTCATAAGGGAGGCTGGTTTATGAGAATATCTTGAAATACAGCAACACAGACCTGTGTGTGAACTCTCTTTCTTTTAAATACAAAATATATATCTCTGTCTTTTTAAAGAGGGTTTCCAACCCTTACTCCCTTTTAGGCCAATCCCAGTCTTTCCTGTCTCTCTGCTTTAAATTATTAATAGAATGCAGATTCTAAGATTAATTTCTTCCCTTAAGACAATTCAGCAAAATAAGGTATGCTGAAAACATGGCACACATACAGTAGCTACATGCTACCCCTGTCATCTTGTATGTAGAACACTGCACACTTACAGTAGCTACATGCTACCCCTGTCATCTTGAATGTAGAACACTGCACACATATAGTAGCTACATGCTACCCCTGCAGTCTTGTTTGTAGAACACTGTACACATACAGTAGCTACATGCTACCTCTACAATCTTGTATGTAGAAAATGGCACACCTACAGTAGCTACATGCTACCCCTGCAATCCTGTAGGTAGAACATGGCACACTTACAGTAGCTACATGCTACCCCTGCAATCTTGCATGAAGAACATGGCACACTTACAGTAGCTACATGCTACCCCTGCAATCTCTTATGTAGAACACAGCACACTTATAGTAGCTACATGCTACCCCTGCAATCTTGTATGAAGAACATGGCACACTTACAGTAGCTACATTCTACCTCTGCAATCTCTTATGTAGAACACGACACACTTACAGTAGCTACATGCTACCCGTGCAATCTTGTATGTAGAACACGAGACACAGTAGCTACATGCTACCCCTGCAATCTCTTATGTAGAACACAACACACTTACAGGAGCTAAATGCGATCTCTGCAATCTCTTATGTAGAACACAGCACACTTACAGGACCTACATGCTACCCCTGCACTCTTGTATGTAGAACATGGCACACCTACAGTAGCTACATGCCACCCCTGTACTCTTGTATGTAGAACATGGCACACCTACAGTAGCTACAAGCCACCCCTGCAGTCTTCTATGTAGAACATGGCACACTTGCAGTAGCTACATGCTACCCCTGCAATCTCTTATGTAGAACACGACACACTTACAGTAGCTACATGCTACTCCTGCACTCTTGTATGTAGAACATGGCACACCTACAGTAGCTACATGCTACCCCTGCAGTCTTGTATGTAGAACATGGCACACTTACAGTAGCTGCATGCTACCCCTGCAATCTCTTATGTAGAACACAACACACTTACAGGAGCTACATGCTACCCCTGCACTCCTGTATGTAGAACATGGCACACCTACAGTAGCTACATGCTACCCATGCACTCTTATATGTAGAACATGGCACACCTACAGTAGCTACATGCCACCCGTGCAGTCTTGTATGTAGAACACAACACACTTACAGTAGCAACATGCTACCTCTGCAATCTCTCATGTAGAACACGACACACTTACAGTAGCTACATGCTACCCCTGCAATCTCTTATGTAGAATACAACACACTTACAGTAGCTACATGCTACCCCTGCAATCTCTTATGTAGAACACAGCACACTTACTTCTGCAGTTGAACCAATTATATTTACAGTTATGCACTCACAAATGCCAATGAACAAAAGTGTATCTGTAAAATATCTTTACTTTTATTGATTCTAAAAGCATAAAGGAGAAACACAATACATTGTAATACTATCAATCTCTATGCCTGGAAGCTATGAAGCACTCATGTGGATGAAAAGGTTGTGTTTGTGGCATAGATACCCTCCTTTCCAGGGAATAAAGAGAAGGATGCATTAACTGTTCCATTATTTTTAAAAATGAATACTGGAACAGAGAAACCAAAAGGATCTAATCATATTTAACTTCTAGAAGGATCCTTTCCTTTCCCATTGTTATCTTTGCTCTTTAAATGCTCACTCCAAGCAACTCCAAGGGGGGAGTGAGGGTGATGTAGATGACAAGTAGAATTTAGTTTTTTGTACCTGTGCAAGTGTAGTTATAATTTGGGATTTTTTTCATTGTGGGTTTGAGACACTTTTCCACAGCCAAATGCAAAAATCTGAGTGAGATTATCAGTAGAAGCTGAAAACCTCATATCCGTAAAGTAAGAATTTTTAGAATCCAGATATTTAAATGTTTAATGCATGCATTTTATAACTGAAAAGGCAGGCCCATTGCATGTCTGTGTTCTCCTTTAGTTAAATCTTGAACCTGCAAATACCAAGTTGCACATATTCATTGCCATCAATATAGCGCTGTTATGGAACGTTATCGATACCACTTGAGAAGCCAGATGGTTAAATCTATTTGGCAGTCCCAGGTCACTTCAATCCTATAGTCTAGTGGAGAAACAATAGTTCTAATTTAGGGTTAAAGTTGGAAGACCGAGTACTAATACATAATACACGGTATGTGAATTGGGACGGGAAACTTCTCATTGCGTTTATAAAAAAGAAAAATACTTTTACTGTGAACATAGAGCAAATATTTTCACCAGTAATCCTTTAAACCTCCTATTTTCCCAGAATTTGGCATTGTATTATAAAGTTGAGTTATGATATATGGTAGAGATGTGACCTAACATGTAATGGGTTTGCCACGATCAGGATTTTCAGAACTAGCGTGACGTGTATGAACCTTCCCAGGCGAGAGCTTTGGAAGTTATCTTTATTGTGTACAATATTGTCTTCCAGAAATCATGCCACGTTTCTCCTCTGCAGCCTGTAATGTTTCAGGGAGGATTCTTTTACTGAAATACTATCTTTTTTTTAGTTTTTGTTTCTAATTCTCTTCATTACTGGGAATGATTTTAAAATAGCCCAACACTGACATCTACTGCTTCATCTGTGGAAGCATTTCCCATCCCTAGGTTTGGGCATGGTTTTAATCATCTTTTGTGTGCTATGTCAAGAATTCTACAACAGTTTCCATTACTTCTTGGATGGACAAATGCACTGTCATACCTGCTGTTCAATGGAATCAACCATCACCCCCAGCCAAACACAGCAATACTGGGAGCTATTCAATAAAAGTGATGTGCCGGTGAGATGAGCATTTAATCTCATTCACTTAGCCCTACATAATATATAGTTAAATCTGCAAATATTGAAGACATTTTCATCTCTCCTTCACCTCACGTTTACTGAATAGCACTAATTACCAACTTGGCAACTCTTTAATTAGCATTGGAACAAATATTGATACAAATGGAAAAAAAGCAAAAAAGTTTGGAAAATATATATAGTTTAGAAACGTGAGCATTAGAATGCAGTGTCTGTATGCACAAAACCTGAACCTGTAGGTGATCAATAAAGTTATCCCAATCTTCGTTTAATTCTGTCCGCGCCAAATGTGAATATGAATGGAAGAGCTAAACACAGACTTTTTTTGTTGACATAGCTGCGGCTTTATTTAGTTCAACAGGATTCCGAGAAAACTCTTGATTCGCTTGTGTTGTTGATCTTGGCAAAAGCTGATCCACGAGGCTAAACTGCAGGTTTTTTTTTTTTTTTTACCTCATCATCTTCTTGCGAACAAAGAGACCTGAAGCAGTGACCAGGCTGTAGCAACAAAATTACAGTTTGAAGTTTTATTTGGGGGGGGGTTCAAGGTTGTGTCACAAAAGACATTAGACACTTTCTACCATGAAGCTGCTGAGGGTGTAAAGGATGTGTGGGTGGGTGGATGCGTGGATGCATCATGTAAATGAAAATGAATTTGGGTTGGGTGAATGCGTGGGATGTTGTTTTGGTCCAGATGCACAGCTGTTTCTAATGGGGTTTTGGAAGGATGAGATGGCAGGCAATAGGCTCTCCGTAGCTTTAATATATGTAGAAGAAAATCTCCCAAGTTTAACTACTTTGGAGGCGTTAACAGATCCCGAGAGAAAGATGGGGTTACTAAATGAAATTGTTAATAATCATTCTTTCTTCTTCTTCTCAGATTTTGATTTCATATATATATATATATATATATATATATATATATATATATATATATATATTCAGTTGTAAATTTAGTTCTAACTGTTTCTCAATGTTTAATGAACAAACCTCTGTGCTGAAATACGTTTAGAGCATGTTTTGGTATAAGTGATGCAATAAAAAAACAAATGCTATTTGTCAGTTGTACAATAGATTCCTAGAGAGATATGAATGCCGATAATGCTAGGTTACTGTTACCGTTTTGTAATGTAAGAGCAGAGGAGAATTGTGACCCGCTCCTGTTCCATATGGCTGGCACTTTGAGTCTCAGTTATGATATCTCAAATGAGAGTATATTTAATTATAGTTTGGTGACTACCACTACTGCTTTTCTTTATTCACTGAGCAAAACCTCTCCTTTCTTCTTTAATGTCTTTTGGTTCAGTCAAGAATAATAAAACATACTGCCATTAATTCAAGAATAAAGCAGATTACAAAGTTAGGGGCACACCACCAATTAACCCTAAATTGTGACTAACTGTACTGTAATTGGTCATTTCCTGTTGTTAATAATGATCTCGGTGGATCACAGACTTTGTTCATGCAATTTTAGAGGCAAAACTGTTTTTTTCTTTCTTTATTTTGTATTACCTAAGACAAAAGAGATTGTCTTGGATCAGCTCCAAACCCAGACTGAGCTCTCTGCCAGTAATATTTCTGTTTAGCATAATATTTCCTTGCAGAATCCTTCACCACACAAGATACATGTAACCTTTTTATTTTCCATGTGTCCTCCAGATCCTGTGCCTTTTGGATCCCGGGTTGTTTTAATGAGGTGACATGGCTGTGGCTGGTGCTTACATCAATACTTGAAAAAACAAATCAAAATCCACTTAACACATGAATCATTGATAAAGTCACAAGTAACCCCCCCCCCCCCCCCCCCCTGCTTTAAATCTGTCCATAGAAGCAGGGAGAGAGAGGACAGGGCATGAAACACAGATTTAAATTGGTTCCAGCCTTGCTTGTGCTGGCAGCAGGGAAGGAAATAGGCCATTTATTATCCACTGTGTAGTTTGGAATGTCACTGGGGTTCCTTATAGAGAAGAGATTTATGGCCCAGGTTGGATAAACATTACATATGTGGGCTACATATAGAAGACAAATCTTTATCACTACCTGTTCGAGTGCTTGTTAAACAGTGATTCATGGCCGTCATGTCCACTTTCCTGAAGACTGATCACTACTTTTACAACTCTATACCTTAACCACTTGATGCCTGCATCTATACTTTTTTACGTTTTGAATGTACAGCTATAGTCCTGTAAGGGTTAAACATCTGGCTTGACTCTTTGAATGTCAAAGTAGTTGCAATATGGCTACTTTAACTCTTTGCGTTCTGGAGGAATGGGCATCTCCTCATACCCTGCTATGATACTCAAACAGGTAACATATGCAATGTATATATTTGCTGCATACAGTCAAGTTTCCTTGTTTAACCTCTTCATGTCAAAGGAGCTATGCTATGCACATTTGAAGCCGATTGGCTTAGTCAAATCGCTGTGATTGGTGGTCACAGTGGTCATGTGCCCCAGTAGAGGAACATGCAGGTTTCTGTCTGCCTATTTGCCAGGCAATTTCTGCACTTCTAGATCGGACATATTATTTTCAGTGTTTGTACGTCTGATTGTTGGAGGGTGTTGAACAAATAGGTCATTACAATGTCAGCATGACTGGTCCAAGTTTTTGTCGATATTCTTCATTGTGGGGGTGGGAATAACAGAAATGATTACACAAGATCTATGTCCTTAATACCACAACAAAGTACAATATGATGATAACAAATAATGTGCTTTTGTGGTTTTAGGGAAATGAAAGCAGGCTAAGAACTATTACTGACCGTTTCATGTGGCCACTGTGAGTCTGGGTGTATAGTAGCCACAGCACATGTGGATATCTGTGTCCCCAGGCAAGGTATGTCTAGTGAGCCCATGCAGGTCAAACAGGCCACATGCCATCCTCAATGGGATAAATTAGTACGCCCAGGAGCTGTATTGGAAAGGAATGTTTGCAGCTGCCTGTCCTGCATGTAATACATGTAATAGTCATGTTGGAAGTAAACAAATAGCCCTACTTAGTCCTAATTTGCTTTCTGTGGTAAACTGACAATCAACCTGAAGCTCTGCTTCTCCTGCACAAACACCCCTACTTATTTACACTGCAAACTTCTCTCTTCACACATCACAACCAAAAATCAACACACACAGCGTTATTTATGGGAAATTGAGATGGGAATTTAAATTTAAGACCACAATAGCAGAGTTTGAAGTATAGCTGGATGGGGAGAATGCTACATGTTAAGTTCTATAGCACAACTCTACTTATTTGCTCCAGAATAATACACATGGTGCATAAATGGATTTTCAAATGCCTTAGGTTCTTTGTTGTTGCTTTTACTTCACATATGGTAATTAAAGCGACAGTTAACATGTTAATTTTATATTTTCACATTAATACCTTTCTTACTTCGAAAATGTACCACAAATGTGTAGCTACTAACATGCCTAATGTGACTACTACATTATATATTTATTCCTGTATATAGGGAAAGTATTTACATTCCTTTTATCATAACATAATAACGGACCATTAGTCATTGCCCAAGTTCTACTTCTTATTTACAGACATGGGCATGTACCCCTTCTGTATATTCTTATCCAGAGTTGTCTGTTACAAATGTAAATATACAAAGGTTCGTGAATGCATATATATTGATCAACATACAGCATAGATGGACATAGACAGAGAGAACATGGGCAGCATTGGCATTTTCAAGCTGTCCATGTGATTTACCATTTTACCTTGTTAGACAAATGTATCGATGGAAGGTGCTCTCCCAAATGTCCTGGGTTTCTCTTTCAATTTGTTGCTCTGTTACCAATGGAAGGTTTAGTATCTAAACCTCCTTATATGTCCTGAACCTGATAAATAGGGATGAAAACCCAAGACTTGAAGAGCAACTTGGTGGCCCAGCTAGGTGGAGACGGGTATCTTATTATGCTTTTGTTCTGTGGTTTATAGCAAAACATATTACACAAACTTGGTAACACACGTTTTGCTGTGCTGACCAATTATCTCGAATGTAATAATGTAATAATAGCACGCACGGAATTTCACTAGTTTCCCATCCGCACCTCGAATGTGGCCTCGTTTTCGGCTGCTCTGCTGCACTTTGTTGAAAATCTACTCAAGAATGACCGAACAGAATAATAACTGCCGCATTATTAGTTTATTTAAATGTGTAGCTTTTTCTTCAGTAGTAGTCTGGTGTCTGAAATACCACAAAATATATGTTATATTACTTCTCTAGTTTATGGAAATACCACATTTTTAGAAGTGTTGTGAATTTTGGTAGATTGTAAATCCCATAGTAATGTGGGCACCCTTTATTACTTCATATTATTGTATTTGGCCTATGTGTTGACATGTTAGGCCAGACCACAAGACCCGCGTAGATCCACAAAATTATATATACATAATTTTAAAAAGGATAAAAGCTCAATGTATGCCAGTCTTTTGTATTGGAGCAGTTCTATACATAACAACTGATATATTAATATATGTGTACATATTCCCAAATCTGTAAAATGCATACTCTCCATTTGTCTTCCGATTCCTTCAACCCAACAGTCATTTATTGGTAGTTATAGTTTTTTATTTTTTTATTATTTTACTAAAAAAGTTCACTCAGTTGTTGTAATAGCTTTCTCTTTCAACCTCACTTTTGAAATCTCTACTGCGCGCTTATTTTTTGTATTCCACCCAGCCTGCCAAAAGCTCAAGAGCCCTCACAACATCACTGGTGAAGCCGCAGAGGCGTGCCCTAACCCGGATTTTTTTGTGAATGTAACCGGTGGCACTCTGTGGCCTCATCTGACAGAGGGGATCCCGCTGCAAGACCCAGCAACGGGATCTGTGCAGGGGACACAACGAGCTGCAGAAGGGAGTACATATCTGGAATGTCCTCCGTACTCAAGGGAAGGAATCTAGTGACTATCATGATATGTCCTTCATCCAGAGAAATGAAATCGATGTTACTTTCGTTGTAAACACTGACTGTATAGGAAGTATTCCAAGCATACAGCTGTACCACTGGTGAAGAAGCCAGAGGGAGGGAACCATTGTATTGACTTCAAAGCAAAGCACAGGCACTTCAAGTCAAGTACAGCTCTCCTTTGGGAAAATGTTTTTTTTTTTCTTCTTGAAAATGAGTAAACATATTTAGAATACAGATATGCAAGTATAAATACATACATACATTTTATTATTTTTCTTTAATATTAGATTTTTTTTTTTTTAAAGTGGATCATTTTCAAATTGAAATGAGTGGTCACATTAGGAAATGGAATTCTCTGTTTATATTCTAAATTTATTTGCTATTTCCTTTTGTAGAAATTGTCTGGAAATGAATAATCCTTCCTTAGAAATTGATAAAATCAGGTCTCGATAGAATCTGCTCTGCTGACAATTACCATGTTTACTAGTGATAAATACACAATTTTATGCTTTTGGAAAAAACCTCAAGATGTAAAAACGGATGTGGTGGCCACTGTTTTCTCCTGGTTGTATTCCAGCAAGAAGGTTTGTAACGCTGGGGAGAAAAATTGTTATTTATTTTTGTTTGGTTTTGACATAAAACATTTTGTTGTATATGTTTAGAAGATGAGACAGTGAAGTTAACAAGACGTATTGTTGGATTTCCTGACTTAGTTGCTTACTTTCCAAGTGTTCCAGACACCCTTTTTTTCAGGTACAATATAAATTTGAGACTTAAATTAATAAAGGGCTAAAAGGGCAGTGATTATAAGGGAATGTGGACATTGTCTTTTGGTCTATTACCCCACACTAGAATGCTTATTCAGAATGATGTGGACCTGGGCAGCTCAGAATACCACAGAAATAATACTCACACATATGACATTTTTAATTGAAAATGTATATATTGCAATGTGGTGCAAATTAGTTGACCCATCATCTACTAAAACACTAGCAGATATCTAGATTACAATATATTTTTACCTAAAGTTCATTTCTGCCTTTACCAAAATGGCTTCCAGAACAGAATATGTTTGCATATACCTACCACCTTCCCCCATGATATATTATTAATATATCATTGCTAAAGGTTCAGAACGCACATGCATGACCATCGTCTACTGATGTGGGAGAACTTGTGAAGTATGCGCGCCAGCTGGTCCATGCGTGAGACAGTACTGGCAACTCTGAAGCACAGAGGAGTCAACAAGTTAAACCGTGAGTGACGGGGTACAAAATGCTTTGTCTTAAAGACTGATTTGATTGAATTTAAGGGACAAAAATATTCATCGGTGTAATTGGAGAAAAAAAAAAAAGGATTGGTGCCAACTTTTTTAATTTGGCATTCCAGACATTATTAATTAATTTTATGAGGTAGTATCACTGCTGTTTTCATGGTATTGAGCTAAAAGACACTACATGCATACGGTGCAATTTGTTTGCTGAGCCAGGTGATTGGTAAAACAGCAGTGTTACTAATTAGCAGCCGGCCAGGAAGAACAGATGAGGTGCATTCTGGTAAATATTCTAAAGTCATTTTTAGCAGTTCATTTCTTTTTGTGATACTATAATAATGATATTTTAAATAATACATGTCCACCTATGTTATCTGTTCAAAACATTCTGACTATTTATCATGCTTTAAGAGATGGTAAAGGTCCAGCTTGTCATCACATTTTTAGTCTCAATGAAGTTGAGGGGGTATCAGCAGGGCCGGACTGGGAGAAAAATTCGGCCCGGGCATTTTTTTATCACAGCGGCCCACTAAGAAGGGGTGCGGGGCAGAGGAGGTGTGTTTTGTTATCACCAATGACAAACACGCTCCCTCTCAAAGTGAGCATGTTGGTTCAATGCTCTTCCAGGGCAGACCATGCGCAGAGCTCTGCTGAAGAGCTCTAGCATGAGAAAAAACCCTGTATTTGTTCTGCACAGTGCAAGCAAATGTAATAACATGCTTGCACTGTGTTTCCTTGCAACTTGTCTCTGGTGTCTCTATAAATGGATACCAAGAGACAAAAATGCCAGGAAAGAGTATTGAGCATGTGTTTGGAGCCTGCTTGTGGGATTGCGTTTGTGTAGAGTGAGCTGATGGTGTGGTGTGGTATTGTGTAATAAGGTCGGTTTTAGTTGTGTTGTGTTTGTGGTGTAATGTGATGCATATGTGGCTAGGGGCTGTAGAGTATGTGTGTATAGGGGATATAGCAAGTGTGTGAATACAGGCTATACTGTGTGTGTGTGTGTATATATAGATGTAGTGTGTGTTTAGGGGTGTAGTATGTGTTTGCTTACAAAGAATCTAGTGTGTGTATATATACACACACATATATATATATATATATATATATATATATATATATATATATATATATATATATATATGAGTCTAGTGTGTGTTTGAAGGACCCAGAATGTGTATAGGAGATCTAGTGAGTGTGTGTTTATAACGGTTTCAGAGTGTATATAGGGATCTAGCATGTGTATGTGTGTACATGATCAAGAGTTGGGTAAGGGATCTAGTGTGTGTCTGGAATGTAATGTGTTTAGGGGTGCAGTATGTGTGTGAGGGGTGCTGTGTGTGTGTGTGTGTGTGTGTGTATATATATATATATATATATATATATATATATATATATATATATATGGAAGTATTGTGTATGTCTGTTGTGCAGTGTGTTGGGGGGTTCTGTGTGTATGTGAGGGGTGCGGTGTGTGAAAGGGGCGGTGTGTGAGAGTGATGTGTGTGAGTGCTGTGTATGATGTGTGTGAGAGTGATGTGTGTGAGTGCTGTGTATGATGTGTGTGAGAGTGCTGTGTGTGAGAGTGCAAGAGTGCTGTCTATGATGTGTGTGAGAGTGCTGTGTGTGAGAGTGCTGTGTGTGAGAGTGCTGTGTGTGAGAGTGCTGTGTGAGAGAGTGCTGTGTGTGAGAATGCTGTGTGTGCTGTGTGTGAGAGTGCTATGTGTGTGTGATGGGTGTAGGAGTGCTGTGTGTGATGGGTGTGAGAATGCTGTGTGTGATGGGTGTGAGAATGCTGTGTGTGATGGGTGTGAGAGTGCTGTGTGTGATGGGTGTAAGAGTGCTGTGTGTGATGGGTGTGAGAGTGCTGTGTGTGATGGGTGTGAGAATGCTGTGTGTGATGGGTGTGAGAGTGCTGTGTGTGATGGGTGTGAGAGTGCTGTATAAATGTTAGAATGGATTGTGTGTGTGTGTGTGCGGGCTAGAGTTCACTCTCGCGAGATCCGGTCGTTGCCATGGCAATGCTCCGGATCTCGCGAGAGGAACCCGGTGGAGCTGCAAGTTAGAGCTCCGCCGGGTCCTCTTTCCAGTCTCTCTCCCTCTCTCCCCGCCGGCGGCCGCATTTGAAAGCATGTGGGCCGGTGAGGGAGATCTTTGATGTCCTCACCGGCCCTTCATGGAAAACAGCGGGGCCGGCGCTCGCATAGTGCCGGCCCTGCATAGACCGGCAGGGGAGATCCTGGGACCCAGAGGCCACTGCTGGGACCTCCCCTGCCGGCCTCGGCCCATGGCCACCGCGGCCCACCGGGCATTTGCCCGATGGCCAGTCCGGGCCTGGGTATCAGCACATATATGTCTGCTCTGATTTAAAATGCATTAGTGAGTGTCCAACACACAGTAAAAATAATGTTGCAAAATAACATTGGAATGGGTCCTTGTACAATCACCCAATTAATAGCTTACAAAAACCAAATCTATTGCTCTTTACTCTGTGACATTCAAGTCTAAACCAGTATTGTGAAATCCAAATGTCAGACAGAGAAACACATGGCCTCTTTGATTGCTCTTAGTCAACCCTGGACATTGTGTTGTGTGATTAAACCCTAATTTAATGCATCAGTTACATTCAGAGGGATTTCTGCATTGTGTTCAGGATTGTGTTAAACTAACTATTGTGAGTGTTGACATTTTGGGTTCAAGGATGCATACAATGACATTCAACCCAGAGTCTAAGACAAAACAGTTTTGGTTTTAAAACTGACTAAATTATCTTTTTCTGGATGAGTCACTTCCCTCGTTCTGCAGGGGTGCTGCCAAATATATTTGGAAGCAACAAAGTGCAGACCAAAACCATTTTGCATGCCCACCCCCTCTCTCTCTATCTTTTTTATTTAACATCTTGTTTCTATTGGGCTCTCCAAAAACCATTAAAAAGAGTGTAACACAGCTGTATGCTTGTATAGTTTCCATAGCAATGGACAGCAATAAGTCTAAAAGCTGAAATAAGGCTTTAGCAGTGCACATACATGCACTTAGCTGATTGTAACGTTAAGTGATTACTTTTATTTGGTAACAAATAGAATCTTTACTTTTTATTAGACGTTTTTTTCTTTTACTTTGTAAATATACCTTTATCATGTTTATGTGTTTATTTTACTGGGTTATAATGTTCATAATGGATATTATAATTAAAAAATAGAATACTTGCCTTTATTGCAGGGATGTTTATAATAAATGTAAACTACAGGACTACAATTAATAAAATGTAGATCAGTCTTCAGTTTTGCTTTTAGCATATGCAGCCCGAGAATATGCATTTTCCGTAAGTGTGCCTGAATAAAAAGTAATGCACTCTATTATAAGATAGATACACACTGTGCAAAGTGCTGTAGAAAATGTAGTACACGCTTTACGCGTTTCACGACACTTATTTATACGCATTTAACATGTAAAGTGTCTATTACATTTTCTACAGCACTTTGCACAGTGTGTATCTCTATATTTTAGAGGGGGGGGGGGGGGGGGGGGCTGGCTGGCACAATATTCCTGGTATCTGACTGGCACTATATTACTGGGTATCTGATTGGCACAATATTACTGGGCATCTGATTGGCACTACATTACTGGGTATCTGATTGGCACAATATTACTGGGCATCTGATTGGCACTATATTACTGGGTATCTGATTGGCACTATATTACTGGGTATCTGACTGGCACTATATTACTGGGTATCTGATTGGCACAATATTACTGGGCATCTGATTGGCACTATATTACTGGGCATCTGATTGGCACTATATTACTGGTCATCTGATTGGCACTATAGTACTGGGCATCTGATTGGCACTATATTACTGGGCATCTGATTGGCACTATAGTACTGGGCATCTGACTGGCACTATATTACTGGGTATCTGATTGGCACAATATTACTGGTCTTCTGATTGGCACTATATTACTGGGCATCTGATTGGCACTATATTACTGGGTATCTGATTGGCACTATATTACTTGGCATCTGATTGGCATTATATTACTGGGTATCTGATTGGCACTATATTACTGGGTATCTGACTGGCACTATATTACTTGGCATCTGATTGGCACTATATTACTTGGCATCTGATTGGCACTATATTACTGGGTATCTGACTGGCACTATATTACTGGGTATCTGACTGGCACTATATTGGCATCTGATTGGCACAATATTACTGGGCATCTGATTGGCACTATATTACTGGGTATCTGACTGGCACTATATTACTGGGCATCTGATTGGCACTATATTACTGAGTATCTGATTGGCACTATATTACTGGGTATCTGATTGGCACTATATTACTTGGCATCTGACTGGCACTATATTATTGGGCATCTGATTGGCACTATATTACTGGGCATCTGATTGGCACTATATTACTGGGTATCTGATTGGCTCTATATTACTTGGCATCTGATTGGCACTATATTACTGGGCATCTGACTGGCACAATATTACTGGGCTCTGGCTGGCACAATAATACTGGGCTCTGACTGGCACAATATTACAGACATCTGACTGGCACAATATTACAGACATCTGACTGGCATAATATTACAGGCATCTGACTGGCACAATATTACAGGCATCTGACTGGCACAATATTCCTGGCCTCTGACTGCACACTATTACAGGCATCTGACTGGCATAATATTACAGGCATCTGACAGGCACCATATTCCTGGGCTCTGACAGGCACAATATTCCTGGTATCTGACTGGCACAATATTATTGGTATCTGACTGGCACAATATTACTGGTATCTGACTGGCACATTATTACTGGGCTCTGACTGGCACAATATTGCAGGCATCTGACTGGCACAATATTGCAGGCATCTGACTGGCACAATATTGCAGGCATCTGACTGGCACAATATTGCAGGCATCTGACTGGCACAATATTACTAGGCTCTGACTGGCACAATATTACTGGACTCTGACTGGCACAATATTACTGGACTCTGACTGGCACAATATTACTGGACTCTGACTGGCACAATATTACTGGGCTCTGACTGGCACAATATTACTGGGCTCTGAATGGCACAATATTACTGGTATCTGACTGGCACAATATTACTGGACTCTGACTGGCACAATATTACTGGCATCCGAAAGTTACAATATTACTGGCATCTGAATGGCACAACAATTATGGCATATGTGTGTGTGTGTGTGTGGGGGGGGTAACATTGCGATGGATGGCGGGATTGCATGCAGGGGAGGGGGCAGGGTCCAGGGGGCCCAAGCAAATGCTTGCCCAGGGTCCAATCACTATTAAAGACGGCCCTGATAACAATTGTAAGACACATGACAAATTATTTGCTGAGGACTTAATATTTTCATTCTTCTTATTGTCTTTATTTAAAACAACAAAATAAAGAATTAAAAAAACAAAATCCTATATATATCATAGCAGTGTACTGAAACGGTTAACCAGTTAAAGATTTACGGTTTGAGTTTATAGAAAGTTCACAGGGGGGACTCCTAGGATGATGGCAATAAACATAATATGGTAACCTGTGGACTGATGTTTTCCAGGCCTTTCTAATTAGAAGTAAGGATAGAACAAGACCCAATTATTAACTGACACGGCATCTGTGAGATAGATACGCACATTGTGCATATACGATAAGTGTGCCATTGCTTCCTTTTTTCTGTTGGTTTGTTGGCTCTTTGGCCTTGAGTTTACAATATAATACTGTGATGTTCTAAAAGTCTCGACAAACTAATGAACACATCCTAATTAAAATTTCCAACTAAGCACTAGGATTTGTACTTTTGCCCAGTTATGTGTTAAGTGATATCTACAAGATTATTGTTGAGGTAGCAGAATTATAGCATGTCTCGTTTTATACATTAAAGGGGGGCTACTCAATAAACAGAGAATTGCAGGGAATTTCAAACTTAAGGCCAAGGTAGCTGAGTTGGAAAAATTCTCACATTCCACTACATTGGAGAAATTTTTCTGACTCGGCTACTTTAGCCTTAATTTTGAAATTCCTATCTCCGTTACCTGCAGTCTCCTGCAAATCTTTTTATTGAGTATACCTTTTAAATATGTATTGCCAGCTTGTGTTTGGATTGTGCTGTAGTTTTTAGATGCAGATCATGTCAGAGCATTTTTGCTCTCCCCTCCCCCTGTTCTGTCTCTCTCTCCCCCTCCCCCTGTTCTGCCTCTCTCTCCTCCCCTGTTCTGCCTTTCTCTCCCCCCTCCCCTTCCTTTTAATATATTAAACAAATGAACATGGAAAATGTACCACCATCATTTAATAGATTCAGTTTGCTATAGTTTTCTACTTCGCTAGTAGCCTTATAGCCCTTAATATGTTTTATATGGAATTTGCTGCTGGGACATTGAAGTAGCAGTGCTAAATTCTGTCTATAAAATCTTTGCTGGCTGCCTTTTACTGAACCTATTTTTTGAATATATGAAATATCATTCATATTCAACATACATACATGAGAACGGTGGTGGCCAGTGGACCTCCTCCTATCATTAACCCCTTTGCGACAATTTAATTGTAATTAGCTACACATAGTACAAGAACAAAATCTGTCTGCGCTTATACACTATACCAGTGTTGGTGAACACGTTTGAACTTGACTGCCAAATATTCTACAGGAAGCCATGATGAAGCTCTCAAAGTGACCTATCATTAATGTCACGTGGGTTAGTGTTAGTATTCCAATAGTTGTGTAGAAAATATCTGGGAAAATAGTGACAACACAAGGTTCATAAGAAGGTCTAAATATGCCACTTGACAGAACTAATAACTTATTGAAATTATGATACATCTAGCAGTGTCCGCTGTTAGCAGTTTCGGCAAAAGAGAGTTAATGGATAAAATAATGGAAACCCACATGAAAAAGGACTTTTAGTTATGAGTAACGAGTTCAGAAATACAAGTTCAGCTACAAAGGGGAGTTATAGTACGTTGACAATTAGCAGTACAAATGTGTCAGCTGTAAGGGGTCTGGCAAATAAGTCATTTTTCAAAGCAATATGGTACAGAGTTTTATAGAGGACAAATAGCCAGTATTCCAATGGCTATATAAGAGATATAGGTGACAGCTCTACTGAAGATAATTTAATAATGACAATAAAGCTGCTAAAAACAGATAGAAATGGCAACCTAATTATTCAAATTGCTATCAGTCCTTAAAACAGCAAAATAACTGAACTTGTCAAGGGGGATATTCTTAAAATACCCCCAGGGCTGTGTAATCGCTCCCAGGAGAAATTGTGGGTGCCATATTTGATGACAGTATGCCCATCCAATATGGTGCTGACCTGTAATTGGCAAGGTCTCTGGAAGATCATTGATTAATTCCGTCATGCTGTTGCTAGACTGCGTTCACAGGCACTCAGCAACATTATGGTCAAAACATCAAAACATAGACCAAAGTAATGCTAGATCTAGACTTAGGGTTTAAGTTGGGTTAGGATTAGGGTTTAGACTTAGGGTTGGTGTCAAAAGGTAACTGTAGGTGAAAGTGGTTAGGAAACAAAAAAACACCACATCCAGGTATTACCTTATAACTTGCACAAAACAAATGGAAAAACATGTAAACATTCCAGTCGAATCAGTCCCTGCAACGTGCCTCAGCTTGCTGAAAGCAAAAATGGGATACAACAAAATTATTAAAAAAAATTTAATATATTAAATTATATTAACTTGCTGCTCACGACAGTATAAGAAAATGTCCTTATTCTCATTAACCAAAAACATACACAATCCAAGTAGGAGCACAACAAAATCTTATGGTGAATAATTAGTGATATACGTTTGAAACTCATATCACTTGGTTGTGTATCCTTCTACTTATTCCTGAGCCATTCCACACTTGGACTACCACAAGGGACCACCCAACTTCCAGTCTCATCAGCCCCTGCAACTTGACTCAAAGTTCATTTAATGATTCCTGAATTATAGAACCAGAAGCCACACATTTGGACTTTATGCTATTTTATTTTTGTCTTTACCATATCTTGCATCCTGTAACCTCTGATTTATCTATGACTTGTATTAAATATTAATACAATATTAAGATATTAAATGTATCACATTTAAAGTTTTCAAAATTCATTGTCTGTTCCTCTCTTCATTAATTAATTATCTTTGTCTCCTTTCCATTTGCTTCCAAACTCCTCCCACATTCTTTCATGGCGTTAATTACATCTTTACCTTACAGCCATTCCACACTTAGACTCGCACAAAGACACAACTTCCTGTCTCATCCGCCACTGCAACATAACTCAGACTGTTCAAGAAGAATTTAAAAAAAAAAAAAAGTTTTTTCTTTCAATTATATTATCATAAATTATGATGTACATGCCATGAAGTTGGAATGTCATTATATGTTCTCTATGGTGCTTAGGTACTCCACTCAGTTGACTGCTGTGCAATACCAGATGTCTCTTTGCTTCTACTCAATTATACGGCTTTATTCTTTATTTATTATGTCAGTAATTTTGCTACTAATTATGGACTTACATTGAGTGCTGGTTTGATTACAATATATTTATTTGGGGGGTTTATTTTGTGTATTATTATGCTTTGCGCTTTTTTCCATCTGTTTCGTGGTGATTTTTTTTTATACTGTGCAGTTTTAGAATGCTTTGATCACTTGCCCACTAATCACTTTCCCACTAATTTATATAAGTGCAATGATTATTTTTGGAGTTCTGATTTTTCTGTATCATAACTGCTTTTAATAGATCTTCTGGGGTGGGCGCCTTTTGCTCTACCATTATTGTTATTAACGTTAAATGGAAAACTTAGTAAATTACTTACATTTTTTTTTAATAACTGCGTAAATGTCCTAACAAGACCTGGCAAAGGACAAAGTGACCGTAGACTGTAGATTAGATGTTTAATTCCTTTGTCCTGGATTGTCCTATAAACAATTATTGTTTTGTAAAGAAAATCTGCTTTATATCCAAAGATTTGTTACTAAGGCCAATCCATATGGATTTGTTTTTCCTCTGTTGTATGGTCTGGTATTGTTTGACTTTAATTGTTTTCAAGCAGCACAGGACATACACTTCATGTCTTTTCAGGGTATGTCTTTAGTTTCCTTGTCCTAAACTAACTTCTCATATTTGATAAGATTCGCCCATTGATATGTCAGGGTTCATTTTTACTACAGTATCTTGTTGAATAATCAAAGCAAAATAATTGCCATTTATATAGACTTTGAGTTAGCACACCACATATAATTGTAGACTTTAGGAGATACATAGACCACTGTAGGAGCCAGTAGACCAATTTAGCTCCTTACTAGCTATTTTTAGGTGCCAGGGAAATTGTGGCATAGTGATTGAGCTTGGGTTTTGAAAATAATGCTGCCTTTACAATTGTATTGGGACATTGTAGGTTCTAGTTGTGAATATATCAAGGTGAGGACTGTGGAATTGGGCATTAGATCATTTATGGGATATTGAGTAAAGGATCATTTGACTTTTCATCTACTTTGTCTTCATTCCTGGCAGATAATTGCAACTTTCAACCAGCCAAGTATTATTTATTGTGGTTGTTCTTTTTATTATTCTTACTTGGTTGCGATCCCTTAAAAGATGATTGTTCATCCAGAAACACAGGTAAAGTGTTACAATAGATGGGTGTTTTGGTCTAGTCTTTGACTTGTTTTTTGGGTTATCCCTCATTTGCATCATCATTTCACATCAAGTCTTTACCATGCTAAGACCATGAACAGATAAAAGTACATGACAGTTTATCCTCATACTAGGGATAACTTATGTTTCACTTGTGTTTCTATATTAGTAATACGTTTTGTTGTTATTTAACCTCATACACAAGAGACCCCAGAGCTCATACTCTCTCCTCACCTTTTGTTCACGTCGGTCTAATCTGCTACCCCCCCCCCCCCCCCCCTTCTAAATGCTTGCCCCATTGGACAGCAGTTTATAAATATACAGGCTGCATGAAGTATGAAGATTGCGTATAGTGCTGTGTAAGTTTTGGCTTAACAAATCCCAGGAGCCATGACTCCGAAAACCCCTACATTTTACTTCTGTTGATATGTTTTTGTGGTTGTTTTCCATACTCTATAAAAGCACCATTCCCATGGCCCATAAATAACTAGACCACCACATGAATTGAACTGTCGGAGTCTAATAATCAATGTTTAATAGGTGTTAATAACCATGTTAACAATACTTAACAGCACAGTATGATGTATAGCTACATAGGAAAGGGTTTAACAGACTAATGCATGATGCATACTGATGATACTGTTTAATAAGAGTAAGCAAGTGGAATTCATTTTAGTGGTCAGAGAGCTTACTAGGAGGAAGATGGCATGATGAATGTCCACAAGTCGACCACAAATTACAAACAACTGGTTTAAATTTAGGGTAAGGTGTACATCAGGGATTGAGGGAGCCAGGGAGCCACCTCTACTAAAATCCCTACTGCTGGCTCCTGATTGTTCTACATAGCAACCTATGGAAGTTCCATTTCCTTGGCTCCCAAACATATTTTGTCTGGCTTCTAAATTATCCTGTCTGGCACCCTAAAGTCTACAAATATTTGTCCAGCCCTGGTGTTAGTAGGCTTTTTGTTCTCCCAGTGGCCTGTTGAGTTATTTTTCTACCTGTTTTTTCTAAACCTTAAAAGATTGATACGAGTTTGGCAAAGTCTTATACCCCCCCCCCCCCCCTCCCCTCCCATGGTGTATTGCATCCGTGAGACTCGTTAATAAACTTCAGCTTATCATGTTCTTAGAGCTGGAGATTTTCAAACGATTCCCATTGGTGAACGTTCAAGAATCATTTTGTATTTGTATGATGTCTACAGTGTAGCCATGGAAATCCCAGTGTGGAGAATGTTAACTTTTAAACAAAATCTTACTTAACATAAACAGAGATCTGATATGACGTCTTGTTTTCATTTTGCTCTGTATTTTGGTTCACCCATCAGTGGTGACCTGTCTGGAGCAGTTTTCACTTATCAACTGCATTCATTTATTTGCTATAATTAGTCGTTAGCAGCTATGATGACATTTTCTAGGAATATTAATATGCTTTCTGCAAGAAAAATTAAAAGGCAAATAATAAAACCCAGAACCACTTTAGAGAACAAATGAGATGATTGCATGGATTTGGATAGCAATAACAGTAACAGCAGGGGTTATTTGGACAGCCAGTTGTCCCGTCTCCTTTTGATTTTAGTCTGGAATCAATTAACAGATCGTTGATGGCAAGCGGTATCTCTCTTTCAGCATCCACATTGGTTCTAATATTACCAGGACTCCCTTCACACTCTGCCGGGTTCATGGTTTGATGATACTATTTGCAGAATTGTGTAACAGGCTGAACAGAGATATGCCATACAATGACACCCCCCCCCCCCCCCCCCCTCTTTGCTGTAGTATCTAACAAAATAGATGGACAAACTCTGATCTCTGTGGGAACCTCAGATAGGGCTATTCACTAAAAGGTGAGCTTGAGTGAGTGGAACATTTCATCTCACCAATTTAACTACACATTGTGCAGGGACAAACCTGGTGACTTCCCCCTGCTAAGCAAACCTACCAAGTTTGTCACTCCACAATGTATAGCTAAATTGGTGAGATGAAATGTTCAAATCCCCTCAACTCACCTTTTAGTGAATACTGCCCAGAGTGGAGGTTCTGAATGTAAGTATACTACGTCTTCATTCATTTCAGTTTTCTTAGAATCACTGGTATTGATGTTATGTCTAGCTGTACGCGCAAGCAATGATGGTTAACCTTGGCACTACAGATTTATGCAGCTTTGTATACCATGATGCTCAGTCAGCCATAAGCCATCACTGGTCTAAAATGTACAAACAGTGGGTTTTCCATACCTATTGCAGCATCGCTGCAAACATATTTTATGTATTTTATTTTACCTTTCATCCAAATAATTATAACATTTCCTTTTTTTTGTCACTTTAATATTGCCTTCTTCATTTTTCTAACTTAGCACCGAGTTATCTATCCTTATAACCCAGGGCCACCACCAGAAATATAGCAAATATATTTTCATACTTAAGGATGTCTGTACCCAGCGCACAGACATCATCTGGCTGCAGGACCCCCAAGGTAACAGGACCCCTTACTGGAGTACTGACTGCACCCTCCTGATGGTGGCACTGTTGTAACCATCCCATGTTGAGACACAGGCAATCTTATAAAGGAATGCATTTTCCCTGGCTTTCTAGTAATTGACGGGTTAATTAAGCTCCCTGCTGCAATGCTTCACATTGTGATCGTACTGAAAAATAACCTCATTCAGTAATACGTGTTTATAAAGCCCAGGCTAATATAGAGAATCCATGGGGAAATAAATGACAGAGCTGTCCTTTTAATAGCACTAATGCTGATTTCTCTAGGGTACATGAAACAAATGTAATTGAAAGACATTTACTATGCTTAGTATTATCTCCGTCTCAAGACTCGGGTGATTTTAGATGATTAAAACAAAGTGTAGCTCAATTACAGCAAGGTAATATCACATGCTGGAAATGGAAACATAACAGTGACAGTTATATCACTGGTATACACTTGCGAATGCCAGACGTTTAACGTGTAAAATAGGGGAATTGAATCTAGTAGCTGCTATTGAAAGATTTGATTGGTGTAAGAGAAACCAGTTAGAAAAATAGCATGCTGTCTAGAAGGGATTGGCCACACTAAAATGCTAGAGGAGTCTCTGTATGTGAAACCTGTGTTAAAGGCACAGTCTAGTCTCCAAACTCACTTTGGTGCAAGATTAAAATGACTGCTTGTATAGTAACATAGTAACATAGTAATTTAGGTTGAAAAAAGACACAAGTCCGTCAAGTTCAACCCTTCTACCTATCATTACAGCTTTTGATCCAAAAGAAGGCAAAAACCCCTAAGGAAGCTATTTCGAATTTTGCCTCCTGGGGGAAAAAATTCCTTCTTGACTCCAAGAGGCAGTCAGATTTCTCCTTGGATCAATAAGCTCTATTATTAATGCTTATTCTATTATTAATAGCCCTGTATGTTCTGCTTTCCTAAAAAAAACCATCCAAACCATTTTTAAATACCTCTCTTGGCAGGGAGTTCCATAACTTTATTGTCCTAACCGTAAAGAATCCCTTCCTTTGCTGTCTATGAAATCTTTGCTCTTCCAGTCTGAGGGGGTGACCTCTTGTTCTTTGTACCTTTCTGTTAATGAACAGGTCACTGGAGAGCTCTTTATATTGACCCTGCACAAATTTATATAATGTTATCATATCCCCTCTGAGACGCCTTTTTTCTAACGTATATAAATGCAATTTTTTAAGTCTCTCTTCATAACTAAGATCCTCCAATCCCTTTATTAATTTTGTAGCTCTCCTTTGCACTTTTTCTAGTTCCTTTATATCCTTTTTAAGGACTGTTGCCCAGAACTGTACTGCATATTCAAGGTGAGGTCTTACCATTGATAGGTAAAGAGGCAAGATGATATCCTCCTCCCGTGAATCTATACCTCGTTTTATACATGCCAATATCTTATTGGCCCTTGCAGCTGCTGACTGGCATTGGGCACTTTTGCCAAGTTTGTTATCTACAATTATTCCTAAATCCTTTTCATTAGTAGTTTTTCCCAGGGAAAAACCATTTAAAGTATATGTTGCTTTGTTATTATTTTTCCCATAATGCATAACTTTACATTTGTCTATATTGAAACTCATTTGCCACTTTACTGCCCAGTCCCCCACTCTATCCAAATCTTCCTGCAAAGAAAAAACATCAAGATTAGTCTTTATTGCCTTACCTAATTTAGTGTCGTCCGCAAACACGGAGACATGGCTCTCAGCACAATGTGGCAGATCATTAATAAACAAATTAAAAAGAAGAGGGCCCAAAACAGACCCCTGAGGTACTCCGCTCAATACCCTTGTCCAATTTGAGGATTTTCCATTTACAACAACTCTTTGTGTTCTATCTTTTAGCCAATTTTCAATCCAAATACATACATTTGCCCCAAATACATACATATGTTATTAAGTTTGTTTGACAAGACCTGTCTTTCACAAAACCATGTTGACTTTTACTAATTATATTCTGGTTCAAGATGTATTCTTGAATGTATACCTTTAGCAATCCTTCAAATAGTTTCCCCACTACAGATGTCAAACTCACTGGCCTATAATTACCTGGCAGAGATTTTGATCCCTTTTTAAATATTGGAATGACATCCGCCTTTCGCCAGTCTGTTGGCACTGTACCTGAACTGAAAGAATCCCTAAAGATCATAAATAGTGGTCTGGCTTGAATTATGCTTAACTCTCTAAGTACCCTTGGGTGTATACCATCTGGCCCTGGGGCCTTGTCTATCTTAACAGAGTTTAATTGCTTAAGCACTTTTTCCTGTGTCAGCCAATCCCATGTTTGCGGCGAATGTCCCATAACTTCCTGCAGCAGGGACTCTTCCATCTGCTCTTCCTTAGTATAAACAGAATAAAAAAAAGTATTTTAAATGTCTGCTTTCTCTCTGTCCTCACTTACCAAATTTCCCATTTGGGATAACAAGGGCCCAACATTTTCCCTCTTTAGCTTTTTTCCATTTATATATTTATAAAACATTTTGGGGTTAGTTTTACTCTCCTTGGCAACCCTTTTCTCATTTTCAAATTTAGCCAATTTAATTGCCTTTTTGCAGGCTTTGTTGGCCTCTTTGTAATCTATAAATGATAATGCTGATCCCATGTTTTTATAATGTTTGAATGCCATTTTCTTGTTTTGTATCTCCTGTTTCACGTTACCGGTAAGCCACATTGGTTTTGATTTGTGTCTTTTGCATTTGTTTCCCAAAGGTATATATTGGGATGTGTACTTTTGTAATGTGTGTTTAAATGTAATGTGTGTTTAAATAGTGCACAGGCTTTTTTCCAGTGTGATTTGATCACAATTTTAATATTTTACTCAAGCCCTCCCCAGTGATTACTCTGCATGTTTACTGCAGGTGTGGCAGCACTGATTGTGTAGACACTGAGGATATAAAGTTTTGTTTCATTTAGTCACTTCCTGTGCTGGAATACAATGCATTGTGTGGACTGTTATAGACTTGCACAGTACACAGTAGGATCTCTTAACCCCTTAGTGACAAGACCTTTTGACCTTGTTTTTCCCTTGGTGACAAGCGCTTTTTTGACATTTCTGGGGTGTTTGTCATTTTCTTCTTTCTCACATACTGTACCCAACCAAATTATATGTTGTTTTTATTGTCATAATAAGGGATTTCATTAGATACCATTATGTTCATCATATATTATCATTTACTACAAAACAAATTATAAAATATGGTGAAAAAAACACCTTTTCTAACTTTGACCTAAAAAATAATTTACACAAATAGAATCATAAAAAAGACCTTGTCTAAATAGTTTCTAAATTTTGTCCCGAGTTCAGAAATATACGTCTTTCCATGTTTTTCTGCATTTTTTGCGAGTTATAGGGCAAAAAATAGTGTTTTTTCCCTACAGTGACCTTTTGACCCCAACCCGAACCCTAAATGTAACCCGAACTCTAACCTTTATGCTAACCCTTAATATATACTTATTTTAATTTAATTGTAACCCTATCCCTTATGCTAACCCTAATTTAATTGTAACCCTAACAACTATTCTAACCCTAACCCTAGATTTAAGATACCGTATTTGCTCGAATATAAGACGAGGTTTTTTTCAGAGCAAATGCTCTGAAAAATCCTCCTCGTCTTACATTCGAGGTCTTCTTATAATCTGACCTCAAATTGAGGTCAGACTATAAGACAGGGATCCAGGTCCCCTGAAGAGCTGCAGGGGACCTGGATCCCCCTCTCTAACAGCAGGGGATGTCTGCGCGATGAGCGCAGACTCCCTTGCTTCCGCCCGGCACGACCGCCGGGGCTTCTATGAAGAAGCCGGGTACTTCCGCTTTCGTCACAGAAGTCCCGGCGAGCGTGCCGGGCGGCAGCAGGGGAGTCTGCGCTCATCGCGCAGACATCCTCTGCTGCCCCACTAGCCACCAGGGTAAATCGGGCAGCTGGGGGATGTCTGCACGATACGTGCAGATATCCTCCATGCTGCCCGACACGGCAGTCTATTATGACAGATCAGCTGTCCGTCATAATAGACTGCCGTGTCGGGCAGCATGGAGGATGTCTGCACGTATCGTGCAGACATCCCCCGGCTGCCCTCACTAGCCACCAGGGAGCGAAACCAGGTAAGGGGGTTGGGGGGGGGCTGGACAGAGGACACAGGACACAGACAGACAAGGGGAGGGGGAGGGAGAAAGAGACAAAGGGAGGGGGAGAGGGGAGGACACAGACAGACAAGGTGGGGGGATAGATAGAGACAAGAGAGAGAAGTTTTGGGGGGAGAGAGAGACAACGCTGGGGGGGAAAGACAGCTGGGGGAGCGGGAGAGAGGCCGCATTGGCACATAAAAGCAAATAAAAACAAGAAATGCATTTGTATAATATAATTTTTTTATTAAATATTAAAAAGCAATTTACATATATACAAGTTAAACTTTTTTCCTATAGGGTAGTCTTATAATCAGGCTTTTAGTTTTTTTCCTAAAGGAATGTACAAATTTGGGGGGGTCGTCTTATAATCAGGGTCGTCTTATAATCGAGCAAATACGGTAATTAAGTCCTTTTTTTTTTTTATTGCAATGTTGCTGACTAGAGGCAGTCAAGCAACAGCAGCAGAGCGATGGAAGTGATTTTTATTTTCACTTCCAACACTCTACCCACAAGAGGGCAACAACCATATTGGAGAAGCATGCTGCTCCTCCAATATGGCGCCCACGATCGTTCCATGGAGCAAGTTTGTTATATTTTAAGCAATGCAAAAAGTAAACATTGCATTTTAAAGTACTTTGAAAGCATTTTAATATGCATTAATATGCTTTAATATTTAACATTAGAGGGAAGATATTTATGATGACAGTAGTGAACATGTGGAAACGTTATAGGTTTTAAATGTCACTGGGGATAACTACCCAGAAAATGTTACTGGTAATTGCTATAAACCATCAAATATTGGTGATTTTGTTTAATACAGAGCAAAAAAAGACTTCCTAATAAAGCAAAGGTTAAGCTTGAGCCTACATGTCTGTTTTTCAGTCATTTGGCATTCAAAAGGTTAATGAATTTTGGAACATAAAATGCTCTCTCTGTACTGTGAGACATTGTAGTACCTAATGTGAACAGATTATTACAAAGTTCCCAGCTTCCTTAGCCTTGGGTATGTCTGCAGCTGTATCCCACTACTTTATATTTGACATTGATCTCAGGGTGAAATTGGACCACCATCCTATGTGTCCCTGCCAATAAGAAGAAGAAAAAAAAACCACACAAAGAAAGAAAAAGTCACAAAGCATGTAACATACATTTTAACCCCTTCCCATTTGTAGGACGTCCTACTTTTTAGTGCCTAGAGGCTTGTAGGACGACATTGATCGTCCTGCATTAAACAGCTCATTGGGGCCCCCGCTCATTGCGGATGCGCATCCCGCTGCAGAAACTTGCAGGGGGGTCCCCACTGTCAGGTGAGGCTACTTAGACTGGCCTCACTCTGACACAGATAATGTAGCCGACGCGGCTACATTTTACAGCAAAAACCTGAATAGAACGTCCTGCATTAAATAGCTCTTTGCGGCTCCCCGCAATGACCTGTGGTGAGGATCCCACTGTAGGGACTTGCAGCGGGATCCCCAGTGTCAGATGAGGCCACTTTCAATGTCCTCTGTCTGACATAATAAATGTAGGGAACGCTCAAACCAAGTGTCTGCTACATTTCCGTCTCCTGCGTGCCCGAACGTGTACCGGCCCTGAGTGGAGCTAGTAATCCATGTAACATTATCAGATGGCTTCATTTGCTGTGATCTCGCATTTGTCAGACTGAACATGGCTGTTCAATGTTTCACATACCATTCCTAGCCACTGCGTAGGAGGCCTGACACTGTGCAATCAATGGTTATACACCTGCAATACCGGAGATTGAATAGTGTGTGTGTGTGAAATACTTTTTGCCGCCCTAGACGAACATATATTTTGCCGGCCCTTGCTGCACCCAGGCATTTACACACGCAGTAACACTTGCAGGCACATGAACACAAACATGCAATGTCAAATGCAGCCAAACATTCACACACCGTCACACATTCAATGTCAGTCTCCCTCTCCCTCTACACCATCCCTGTCTGTCCCTCTCTCCCAATGCCACCCATGTCTGTCTTGCTTTTCTGCTACACTATCCCTGTCTGTCTCACTCTCCCCATGCCATCAGTGTCTGTTTCGCTCTCCACCATACCATTCATCTGTTTCATCCTTTTGTCTTTGTCCTCTCCCCCATTATCTTCTCCTCTTTTGTTTCCCTCCCCCTGTATATCTCTCTCTCCTCTCCCCCCCAAGTCTGTCTTTCTCACTGCCCCCCCATGCCTGGTGTCTCCCTGCCTCCCCCCACCCCATGCCTGGTGTCTCCCTGCCTCCCCCCACCCCATGCCTGGTGTCTCCCTCCCTCCCCCCCACCCCATGACTGCTGTCTCCCTCCCACCCCCCCACCCCAGGACTGCTGTCTCCCTCCCACCCCCCCACCCCAGGACTGCTGTCTCCCTCCCTCCCCCCACCCCATGACTGCTGTCTCCCTCCCTCCCCCCACCCCATGACTGCTGTCTCCCTCCCTCCCCCCCCACCCCATGACTGCTGTCTCCCTCCCTCCCCCCCCCCCCCACCCCATGACTGCTGTCTCCCTATATCAATAATATATCAATTAACATGCCACAGTCACTTTGTCATTAACATATTCAAAATCCAGTTTTCCGTTTAAGATATGATACCGTTTGCAGAGGCGTCACCAGAGGTGGTATCACCAAGTGCGGTAACTCATGGTGTCATCCCTCCCTGGATTTCCTCCAATACCATGCCAAAAAGATTCCTTAGTAAAGCCAGGCAGATGGCCCATTAAATATGCCACACACAGGAGCCCCACAAATTATGTCACACACAGGAGCCCCATAACTATGTCACACACAGGAGCCCCATAACCATGACACACACAGGAGCCATTAAATATGCCATTATTTTGCCATTAAATATGCCAATATTTAACCCCTCAATGTGCCAGAATTTTGCCATTCAATATTCCAGCATTTAACCCCTCAATATGCCAGAATTTTGCCATTCAATACTCCAGCATTTAACCCCTCAATATGCCAAAATTTTGCCATTAAGTACGCCAGCATTTAACCCCTCATTATTCCAGAATTTTGCCATTCAATATTCCAGCATTTAACCTTTCAATATTCCAGAATTTGTCACTCAATATGCTAGAATTTGTCAATCAAAATGCCAAAATGTTCCACTCTATATGCCAGTATTTAACCCCTCAATATGCAAGTATTTAAGTTTGGGTGATGGGACATGCCCTGTGTGCACAGTGTGGGTGATGGGGCATGTCCTGGGTGCACAGTGTGAGTGATGGAACATGTCCTGGGTGCGCAGTGTGGGTGATGGGGCATGTCCTGAGTGCGCAGTGTGGGTGATGGGGCATGTCCTGAGTACGCAGTTTGGGTGATGGGGCATATCCTGGGTGTGCAGTGTGGGTGATGGGGCATGTCCTGAATGCGCAGTGTGGGTGATGGGGCATGTCCTGGGTGTGCAGTGTGGGTGATGGGGCATGTTCTGTGTGTGCAGTGTGGGTGATGGGGTATGTCCTGAGTGCGCAGTGTGGGTGATGGGGTATGTCCTGAGTGCGCAGTGTGGGTGATGGGGCATGTCCTGAGTATGCAGTGTGGGTGATGGGGCATGTCCTGAGTGTGCAGTGTGGGTGAAGGGGCATGTCCTGGGTGTGCAGTGTGGGTGATAGGGCATGTGCTCGGTGCACAGTGTGAGTGATGGAACATGTCCTGGGTGCGCAATGTGGATGATGGGGCATGTCCTGAGTGCGCAGTGTGGGTGATGGGGCATGTCCTGAGTACGCAGTTTGGGTGATGGGGCATATCCTGGCTGTGCAGTGTGGGTGATGGAACATGTCCTGGGTGCGCAGTGTGGGTGATGGGGCATGTCCTGAGTGCGCAGTGTGGGTGATGGGGCATGTCCTGAGTACGCAGTTTGGGTGATGGGGCATATCCTGGGTGTGCAGTGTGGGCAATGGGTCATGTCCTGAGTGCGCAGTGTGGGTGATGGGGCATGTCCTGGGTGTGCAGTGTGGGTGATGGGGCATGTTCTGTGTGTGCAGTGTGGGTGATGGGGCATGTCCTGAGTGCGCAGTGTGGGTGATGGGGCATGTCCTGAGTATGCAGTGTGGGTGATGGGGCATGTCCTGGGTGTGCAGTGTGGGTGATGGGGCATGTCCTGGGTGTGCAGTGTGGGTGATGGGGCATGTCCTGGGTGTGCAGTGTGGGTGATGGGGCATGTGCTGGGTGTACAACGAGGTTAATGGGACATGTGCTGGGTGTGCAACATGTGTGATAGGGCACATCCTGGGTGTTCAACATGTGTGAGAGGGCATGTCCTGGGTGGAGAAAGTGTTGCCCACATTAATCTGCCTAGGGCAGCACAAAACCAAAATACACCACTGGCTATAATCCCTTCTCCTGTGCATACAGCAGTATTACTGTTAACAGTAGTGAGATAAAGTACATTTCATGTAGATTTAAAGTGTTCTTTTATTATCCTTCTGATTAAAACCAAACTGTATAAAGTACATATGCAAAGATATCGCTTTGCTCTAAATGCATTTTACATAGCAATACTTACTGTTCCATATTTCTGTAACTGTGTCCCAATTTCTATCTTCTTTGTACAATTTACCAAGCTTCGATAAAAAAACTAAAATAATAAAATTCAATAACTGGATTAATTTGTGTTTAAGACTGAAGTGGGAAACATTTTGTGCTGCCTCCAGCACTGAAGACATTAATTGATTTGACATATAACCTAACAAAATGCTATATTTGTAGAAGCACTGCTTATGTATATACACCCAGAGGGGACAGTTAATTTATTCTGTCACAATGAACTATAAGACTATTGCAGTACTTAAAACACAATGGCAACATATATTATAATATTTAACTTGATTGTATTTATTTTATGACACAGTTTTGTAGATTTGAATAAGGTTTACTTTGTTGCTGAATGTGTGACAAATAAGGCACAAATTTACCCCATCGTCAAATATTAACCCTTTATACCACTATAATAATGCTAGCAGTATGAACCCTTCGATACTGCTATAACATTTCTGGCAGCAAAACCAATATTGTGAGGTTTAAACAATTGGAGAACCCCCCCCCCCCCCCCCCCCCCCCCATAGAACTAAATGACAATAATAATTGCATTTGCTATTACATTGCATAACAGAACTGTTTTAACCCAATAAAGCAGTTCACAAATAACGAGTATTTTTTTCCTGAGTAGTGGTGTATAAATACCATGATGGCCTAATTGGTCGAATATTTTAACCCCCCCACAAAACTGACACTAAACCATGGCTTGACAAATCTCAGGAGCCAGAGAGCAGTGGCACCTAAAATCCCTACTGCTGGCTCCTAACGTGTTTGCACTTTTTACACGGCTCCTGATAATAACCGACTGGCTCCGAATGTCTACAAATATTTTTCAAGCTCTGACCTAAACACACAGTTGGCATGCACAAAACTGTTGTGTTGTTCTCCCCGTTATGGGCTCGGCTGGGAGCGTGGAGCAGGGTGGGAAAACCAGGAGGCCCAAGACACAAGCAAATCGCTAACACAGGCAGAGTTCAGTACAGGCAGCAAAGGGTCAAATCTGAAGGCAAGCGAGTAAGGGTCTGAGAGGTCAGACGACTCCAGTAAACAAAGCCAAAGTCGGGAACTAGGAAAACAAACACTGCAGATAGTATCAGGGAACTGGGACTAAGCAGTATGACCAAACTTAGCAGCTTTATGTTTAAGCACTGTATGAAGTGTGTGTTGGTGTTTTATAGGGTTGTCAGTACCAGAGGCGTCACTAGGGTTGGTGTCACCCGGTGCGGTAACTCATGGTGTCACCCCCCTGGATTTCCTCCAATACCATGCCAAACAGATTCCTTAGTAATGCCAGTCAGATGGCCCATTAAATATGCCACATACAGGAGCCCCACAAATTATGTAATACGCAGGAGGCCTTTAACTATGCCACGCACAGGAGCCCCATAACTATGACACACAAAAGCCCCATAAATTATGCCTCACCTTGGAGCCAAATTAATTATGCCACACACACAAGTGCCCCATAATTATGCCAAACAAAACAGCCCCTTAATTATGCCACACATGGGGCCCAATAAATATGCCACACATGGGACCGCCATTAATTAATCTATAAACACAGACATCTCTCTATAACTAGTTGCATTTATACTTATTTGAATTATTTAATATTCTATTTATTAAAATTTTTATTGAAAAGTTGCATTCCTATTTTTTTATTCCCTTCCTCTGCACCCACATTGCACCTAAAGGACTTAACACAGCACCTTACAGTACCCACAGAACTTGCCATGCACCTATATTGCACCCACAGCACCCGGTGCGGTCCGCACCCCCCGCACCCGCCTCTGGACGCCACTGGTCAGTACAGACCAGCTCCATCACAAGGGGCTAAAGAACTCCCCAAGACTGTCAGTCTCTTCTTTCACCTCCCCTCCATCCACCAATCTAGACACATCATCAGGTGCAGGAAATGCCCCCCGACCGGCTGCACACAAAATACGGCCTACCATACGAAGGTGTGGCAACACAGTGGGATACAGAAGAAACTGGGGGCCCTGCTGGAGGTAAGTGCCCACTGCCCTGTGTAAGAGCGTGCCTGAGAGCCTTAGACCCCTGTGGCTTCAAAAAGGGTTTACGCAATGATTATAGGTAGGCAATGCAATAGAGCAGCAGGAAATGCTTGCAGAATCCTTGGTTGCATAGGGAGAGGTATAAGCAGTAGGAAGAGGGAAGTGCTCATGCCATTGTACAGAGCACTGGTGAGACCTCACTTGGAGTATTGTACGCAGTACTGGAGACCGTATCTCCAGAAGGATATTGATACTTTGGAGAAAGTTCAGAGAAGGGCTACTAAACTGGTTCATGGGTTGAAGGATAAAACTTACCAGGAAAGGTTAAAGCATCTTAACATGTATAGCTTGGAGGAAAGACGTAACAGGGGGGATATGCTATAAACATTTAAATACATAAAGGGAATCAACACAGTAAAGGAAGAGAGTATATTTAAAAGAAGAAAAACTACCACGACTAGAGGACATAGTCTTAAATTAGAGGGGCAACGATTTAAAAATAATATCAGGAAGTATTACTTTACTGAGAGGGTAGTAGATGTATGGAATAGCCTGCCAGCAGAAGTGGTAGAGGTAAACACAGTCAAGGATTTTAAGCATGCGTGGGATGGACACAAGGCTATCCTATAAGACCGGGAACGGGGGACTAATAAAAGTACTCAAAAAAAAAATTGGGCAGACTAGATGGACCGAATGGTTCTTATCTGCCGACACATTCTATGTTTCTATGTTTCTATACAAATAAAATTACATCTAACAATGCATAGGGTTACCTGTACTCCCCTTTAGTAGGCAGCGGGGAGACATCAAGTGCTCCCTGCCTTCACCCATGCCCTGTTTGATGAAATTAGGATCTATGACTTCATTGTCACCATCATTATAATGTAAATAGAGGGGAGTGGAGCATATGGGGGCACTGAGGTAGAGCAACTCAAGAAAAGAAATGGGGATCCATAAAAATATGAGATGGAGGACATTAGTGGGCACTCTAAGGTCACAAACATGGTTTCCTGTATAATGGGATTCAGGCTTAAAAACTTTCGCCATTATCATTAGGTAATATTAACTAATAATAACCCCATCCCACAGAAAACCTGTTATACGTATTGGTAAACCTCAATACGTGTTAATATTGAGTTAGGTTACTGTTATAGGTCAGAACACATATAAAATTTGAAAACACAAAACAAAAATGAAGTCATTAGGATGACGTTCTAGCAGATTTGCTCCATGGGTCTTTATACTAGACGATCCTCTTTAAGTTCACTTTCTTGTGAGGACACCAGAGAGTAACCATATTATCCATGGCTACAGACTATAAAACCCCCCCACAAGTGATGGGCACATGTTGGCAAGCTGAACAGTGTAATTAGATATAGCTACAAACTGACAGGCTGCCAGACGGCATTGTTTGATGTGGCAGCAAGATGACAAGTCTCCAGTGTATATTATTGATTATGACTTGTGATTGACATGTCACCAGAAATGACTATTATTGTTAGAAATTAGTACAAATCTACACTAAAGACATTCACTTAAAACTTACAGCTGCTGCAATCGCACAATGTTCCTACCAGGGCAAGGATTATAAAATATAAAAACGAAATAAGAAGAACACAACTAAGTTACGCTTTATAACAAGTAATGACCAAAATGTGACTCTGAATGGTAACAAAAAGTACATAGTACATAGCCAGTCAAGGAGAAGCCAGAGTAGAAATATTATACTGATCCAGAGTTAAAATATCTCTATATCGCATAGCAAGGGAAAATAATGTCTCAGTGTAGTTTCTATAATTTTTTTTTACTGACTTTTGAAAAACATGCCAAGGAAGTGCAGTAGCTAAACCAGTGAATGTGATGTACATTTACTGCTTGTAAAAAAAGATATATGAAATTTGTACACAATTTCCAAGAACTACAGTATAATGTAAGTCTACACTGCCGGAAACCTCTTTTCATAAAATGCATCTTATTCAAGTAAAGAATAACATTGGCCCCGGGAATTCTGAGACCACTTTGTTGAAACATGCCAAGCATGAGTCCTGAGCCTCCTCAGGAATAGAGAGAGGATGGGACCATATTAAACCAAAGTGCCTCCACCCACTAAGTAGTGTAATCAAACTTGTCTGTAAAACCTTATATAACAGAACTATGTGGAGCGCCAAAACCTGGAAACTGCAGGTCAAGTTCCTCCTACCAAGAGCATCCAAAACCCTCTTCTTTTGAGAATTGCCATGTCCTCCACATGGCAACAGAAAGTAGAGGATCTGAAGACCCTTCCACTGGACCTTCAAATAGGCTTTTTAGTCTTTTTCTACATGACACAGTGGGAAGGTGATCCTATTTATAATGTCTCTCTAATTCCTGCCAAAACATGACCAAACCACCTGTGAAAAGGAGCAGGGGCTAAGCTCCAGTTGCTAGGCAGTCCAAGAGGAGCAATGCTGGGGAGAGTGCTGATTGCATGCAACACTTTACCCCACAATTGCTCTTCATGCATTGTTCCAAGTGTATCCAACTGCTACCTCTTTGTGATACTGAGTACCGGTAATTTGACAACAACCGAGTATATAAAGTGCGGCACAGTGTTACTACATCCCTAGGATCCTGTTACTTTATGCTCTATATTGGGTCTATTATGGACAACATTATTAAAGAAGATATATGGACCTTATCATTCACCTTGACTTATTTTTTTCTATTGTATTCTATACACACAAGGGTCCAAAAAAGAACTTGTTGGTATGATGATGGCTGTGCTGTCAAGCAATAAAGCACATAAGAGTTAGGCAGCACCTCATGAGTAATGGATTACAAAGGACATCTGGTCACCATTGTAAATCAAGTTAATACTTTTGAGTTATTTCTTGCCCATATCCCACCTCCCCTTTTTGAGGCTAGAAATCAATTTGTGAATATGCCAGTTGAGTTTCTGTCTTCTTATTCCCTGTAATGCTGCAGAGAGATGAAGAGCAGCTCCCATTTCAACAAAGGGGCTTAGTAATATAATGATGTGGTTTTAGACACAGCACTAGCAATAAGTCTGCTGTGCCATTTGAGTCTTTTCAACTACCTGTCATGATATTTCCTGTCTGTTTCTTTGCTACAAAGTGCCTAGAGCATGTGCATGTTACAAAACTATTCCCTCAGCTTCAGGCTTTATATTAAAACTGCTAGTGAGAAAGAAATACGATTTTTTGTACAGAGCACTACTGCAATACATATAAGGGCTGGTAAGGGCGGCAGAGGACCCAGGCTGCTATCTACCCTTTCGCAGTGGCCATTTTTCTTCTACATATCCCAATCTGTAGCAATTTTATCTTTCTGTCTATACGTGACATCTTGTGTTTATCATTGTCTAGTCAGTAAATGTTTCCGTCCTGCTTGTCTATCTGTGGATCTTTGATTGGAACAGGTGGGCTGATGAATTTGCACCGTGGGCTACTATATCGTTTTTGGTCCTGGGCCAGACTTTGCCAGCCATCCCTTTGATAGGGCAGATTTTTACTTTGTGATTGATATCATTTTGAGGAGAAAAAAAAATGCTTGCTTATGCATTTCTCAACTATTCTTAGCGTTCGCTGCAGACAGTTACCCAGAATTCATACCTGTGACGTGTACATATCTGGAGAAAGAGACTAGCTTGTCTGGGATGTGTAAATATAATCAAGAATGTTCTACTGACGTTTGCTGTTTAGATTTTTATCTCATCATAACTGATGTACATTACAGTTTGATACATAGTAATATATATTCCGTCACTGGATGGTAGGCCATGCTGGCAGCATCACTTTGAGAAACAAAGATGTTGACATTACTTAAAAATGTTCCCATGTTCTTGTGTATACATTGATAATAGGTTAAAAGTGATTTCACGTTAGGTTCACTAATTTATCACGTTTTGTGGCATGACGCTACAAAATACTGGCTTTAATGGTCATAGATGTTGTATCAAGTTACAGTTCCAAGCATCTGGTTTGAGCAAAGTGATTAATGAGCTGAACAGATCATCACTGACCCTTATATGAGTTACCTTTTCGCAAGATTTGCATTTTTTTGCTACTTCGGTGTCCTAAAACCATGCAGTACCAAACATTAGCTATTATTATATATAATGTGTTGTTTAGAACCAAACCGGAGAGTTTCTCCTACAAGAAGGATGGAGTTAGCCAGTGACATATGATATGTTCATCTGAGGCCAATTCATGTTCTCTTCAGTTGCACCTCACATTTAGTGATTTATCTCTAATTGTGTTTTCCCGTTCCAGTAGATATTGGAAATAAGCCGAACTAGAGCATATATCTTTCTGCTCGCTAAAACAGTACTATTCTTTTACCTACTGAAGTAGATACTAACTCTTAGGGGTAGACCCCAAATTTGGTCATGGTGGACATTGCTACACTTTGTGACAGACAATTCAATCATTTTCAGTGGACCTTTACAGACCTCGCCTATCCTTACTAGCTCTCCTCTATCAATTTATTATAAAATCGAAGGCAGTGGCGTTCCGCAGGGGGAGCGGACTGCACCGGGTGACACCTCCCGCACCGCGCTGCTTAACTTTTTTTTTTCTTTTTCTGGCAGCCGCATCCGCTGGTATCTGACTGGCATAATATTACTGGTATCTGCGTGGCATAGTATTACTGGTATCTGACTGGCATAATATTACTGGTATCTGACTGGCACAATATTACTGGGCTCTCACTGGCACAATATTCCTTTTTTTTTTTTCTTTTTCTTTTTAATTGATATTACAATATTATACAATAACAATAATACACAAAATTGTAACAATCATATCAATACAATATTATGACATTACAATACTGTACAAAAAACAATAATACACAAAATTGTAACAATTATAATGATACAATACATTATATATATGATAAATTCAATAATTATAATAAAATAATACAATATATATATAATAATAATATCCAACAATATTTTACAATATATATATAATAATAGTATTCATAAGTATTTTGATTTAATACTAATTTCTTATAACTATTTTTCTACTAAATCTATTTAAGTTATTTTCTATTTATAAGTATCTTATTTATAATTTTTATTTATGTACATGGTGTTCTACCGCTCAATAGTTGTTTAGAATACCACATTGTTTCCTGAAATGCCATTCTTATTTTTTTTTTTATAGTTATCATCTAATGTATCAATATAATTTTCCCATTTTTTGAAAAAATGTTCTGTATCTTTTTCTTTATGTAAGGTAGTTTCCAACCAATCCATTCTAAATAAAAATAACATTTTTATATGGAATAATGACATCGTTGGTATATCTTTACTTACCGTCGCCACTCGGGCGTCTCTGACTCCGGATTATAGATGGTGGTTTCGGTATTTCTTGTCACCTTTGACTCCTTTCTTATTTTTTTTTTTCAACAGAAATCTTTTCTTTTTTTCTTCTTCTTTTCTTTAATTTCTTTAATTATACTCAGATCTTTTCCTTTCTATGATTTCTATCTTTGTTTTTACTCAGGAGACATGCGGAGATGCGACCTTCATTGGTAGCTCCGCCCCCGGAAGTCAGGCACAATATTCCTGGTATCTGACTGGCATAATATTCCTGGGCACTGACTGGCACAATATTCCTGGGCTCTGACTGGCACAATATTCCTGGCATCTGACTGGCACAATATTCCTGGTATCTGACTGGCATAATATTCCTGGGCACTGACTGGCACAATATTCCTGGGCTCTGACTGGCACAATATTCCTGGTATCTGACTGGCACAATATTCCTGGTATCTGACTGGCATAATATTACTGGGTTCTGACTGGCACAATATTACTGGTATCTGACTGGCACAGTATTACTGGGCTCTGACTGGCACACTATTACCGGGCTCTGACTGGCACACTATTACCGGGCTCTGACTGGCACACTATTACTGGGCTCTGACTGGCACACTATTACTGGGCTCTGACTGGCACAATATTACAGGCATCTGACTGGCACAATATTCCTGGTATCTGAATGGCCCAATATTACTGGTATCTGACTGGCACAATATTACTGGGCTCTGAGTGGCACAATATTCCTGGGCTCTGACTGGCACAATATTATTGGTATCTGAATGACACAATATTCCTGGCATCTGACTGGCACAATATTATTGGGCTCTGACTGGCACAATATTACTGGTATATGACTGGCACAATATTACTGGGCTCTGACTGGCACAATATTACTGGGCTCTGAGTGGCACAATATTACTGGGCTCTGAGTGGCACACTATTACTGGGCTCTCACTGGCACAATATTCCTGGTATCTGACTGGCACAATATTCCTGGTATCTGACTGGCACAATATTCCTGGTATCTGACTGGCACAATATTCCTGGTATCTGACTGGCATAATATTACTGGGCTCTGACTGGCACAATATGACTGGTATCTGACTGGCACACTATTACTGGGCTCTGACTGGCACACTATTACTGGGCTCTGACTGGCACACTATTACTGGGCTCTGACTGGCACAATATTACAGGAATCTGACTGGCACAATATTACTGGGCTCTGACTGGCACAATATTCCTGGTATCTGAATGGCCCAATATTACTGGTATCTGACTGGCACAATATTCCTGGGCTCTGACTGGCACAATATTCCTGGGCTCTGACTGGCACAATATTCCTGGGCTCTGACTGGCACAATATTACTGGTATCTGAATGACACAATATTCCTGGCATCTGACTGGCACAATATTATTGGGCTCTGAGTGGCACAATATTTTTGGGCTCTGACTGGCACAATATTACTGGTATATGACTGGCACAATATTACTGGGCTCTGAGTGGCACAATATTACTGGTATCTGAATGGCACAATATTACTGGTAACTGACCCATTTCAACAAAGGGGCTTAGTAATATAATGATGTGGTTTTAGACACAGCACTAGCAATAAGTCTGCTGTGCCATTTGAGTCTTTTCAACTACCTGTCATGATATTTCCTGTCTGTTTCTTTGCTACAAAGTGCCTAGAGCATGTGCATGTTACAAAACTATTCCCTCAGCTTCAGGCTTTATATTAAAATTGCTAGTGAGAAAGAAATACGATTTTTTGTACCGAGCACTACTGCAATACATATAATGAGGGCGGCAGAGGACCCAGGCTGCTTTCTACCCTCTCGCAGTGGCCATTTTCACTTCTACATATCCCAATTTGTAGCAATTGTATCTTTCTGTATTTCTTTCTGCACACTATTACTGGGCTCTGCCTGGCACAATATTGCAGGCATCTGACTGGCACAATATTACTGGGCTCTGACTGGCACAATATTCCTGGTATCTGAATGGCCCAATATTATTGGTATATGACTGGCACAATATTCCTGGGCTCTGACTGGCACAATATTACTAGTATCTGAATGACACAATATTCCTGGCATCTGAGTGGCACAATATTACTGGGCTCTGAGTGGCACAATATTACTGGGCTCTGAGTGGCACAATATTACTGGTATCTGAATTGCACAATATTCCTGGCATCTATAATTGTACAATTATCACCTTGTGGGGCTCCTGTGTGTTGCATAATTAATGGCTGTCCATGTGTTCATAATTATGGGGCGCTTGTGTGTGGCATAATTTATGGGGCTCTGATGTGGCATAATTTATGGGGCTCCTGTGTGTGTTATAGTTATGGGGCTCCTGCTTGTGGCATAATTTATGGGGCTCCTGTGTGTGGCATAGTTAATATGCCATCTAACTGGCATTATTAAGTAATCTGTTTGGCATTGTATTGGAGGAAATCCAGGGGGGTGACACCATGAGTTTCCGCACCGGGTGACACCAACCCTAGTGACGCCCCTGATGAGAACTGAAAAGTGACAAGACCCTAGATCATTAGGTGGGATTCAGTCAGTGAATAGGCAAGGATAGATAGCTCTGGCAGCTTGGCAAGGTTGAGGCACTTGAAGCGTAAGATCCAGGTTCATATGATTTCTAATACTGTTACAGGGCATGACAAACCACAGGATTTTAAATTCACTTAATAAGCACACATCAAAGCTTCTCCAAATATCACTGCTCATAAAACTCAATAAATTTACCTCTTCAGGTTGAGTTCATAATATGGCCTCCTGAACCCAAATTCTACGAGCATTTTGCACACAGGTTTTTCATATTTGTTAATTCCCTGACACAGTTTAAATAGTTCTATATGCTCAACAATTTTAAGTTTGGCCCAAGGGCTGGAGCCTGCCTATTAGATTACATGCAAAAACTATACATAATTTAAAATACAAAAAAACAGAGCAATCTTAATGCAGCATGCTCCACCAAGCCAGGCAAAAGCGTTTATACTTAGTGTTGACCTTTTAAGACTTGCCCTGCTCTATTTACCCAAATTTCAAGAATGTTAAAATCATGTTAATTACTTACTTTCTTCATCTCCAACAAACCTATCTGTATATTCGATGCTGACCTGCATACTGCTCGTGTCATCTCACACAAACCTATCTGTATATTCGGTGCTGACCTGCATACTGCTCGTGTCATCTCACCCAAACCTATCTGTATATTCGGTGCTGACCTGCATACTGCTCGTGTCATCTCACACAAACCTATCTGTATATTCGGTGCTGACCTGCATACTGATCGTGTCATCTCACACAAACCTATCTGTATATTCGGTTCTGACCTGCATACTGATCGTGTCATCTCACACAAACCTATCTGTATATTCGGTGCTGACCTGCATACTGCTCGTGTCATCTCACACAAACCTATCTGTATATTCGGTGCTGACCTGCATACTGCTCGTGTCATCTCACACAAACCTATCTGTATATTCGGTGCTGACCTGCATACTGCTCGTGTCATCTCACACAAACCTATCTGTATATTCGGTGCTGACCTGCATACTGCTCGTGTCATCTCACACAAACCTATCTGTATATTCGGTGCTGACCTGCATACTGATCGTGTCATCTCACACAAACCTATCTGTATATTCGGTGCTGACCTGCATACTGCTCGTGTCATCTCACACAAACCTATCTGTATATTCGGTGCTGACCTGCATACTGATCGTGTCATCTCACACAAACCTATCTGTATATTCGGTGCTGACCTGCATACTGCTCGTGTCATCTCACACAAACCTATCTGTATATTCGGTGCTGACCTGCATACTGATCGTGTCATCTCACACAAACCTATCTGTATATTCGGTGCTGACCTGCATACTGCTCGTGTCATCTCACACAAACCTATCTGTATATTCGGTGCTGACCTGCATACTGCTCGTGTCATCTCACACAAACCTATCTGTATATTCAGTGCTGACCTGCATACTGCTCGTGTCATCTCACACAAACCTATCTGTATATTCGGTGCTGACCTGCATACTGCTCGTGTCATCTCACACAAACCTATCTGTATATTCGGTGCTGACCTGCATACTGCTCGTGTCATCTCACACAAACCTATCTGTATATTCGGTGCTGACCTGCATACTGCTCGTGTCATCTCACACAAACCTATCTGTATATTCGGTGCTGACCTGCATACTGCTCGTGTCATCTCACACAAACTTATCTGTATATTCGGTGCTGACCTGCATACTGCTCGTGTCATCTCACACAAACCTATCTGTATATTCGGTGCTGACCTGCATACTGCTCGTGTCATCTCACACAAACCTATCTGTATATTCGGTGCTGACCTGCTTACCGATCGTGTCATCTCACACAAACCTATCTGTATATTCGGTGCTGACCTGCATACTGCTCGTGTCATCTCACACAAACCTATCTGTATATTCGGTGCTGACCTGCATACTGATCGTGTCATCTCACACAAACCTATCTGTATATTCGGTGCTGACCTGCATACTGATCGTGTCATCTCACACAAACCTATCTGTATATTCGGTGCTGACCTGCATACCGATCGTGTCATCTCACACAAACCTATCTGTATATTCGGTGCTGACCTGCATACCGATCGTGTCATCTCACACAAACCTATCTGTATATTCGGTGCTGACCTGCATACTGCTCGTGTCATCTCACACAAACCTATCTGTATATTCGGTGCTGACCTGCATACTGCTCGTGTCATCTCACACAAACTTATCTGTATATTCGGTGCTGACCTGCATACTGATCGTGTCATCTCACACAAACCTATCTGTATATTCGGTGCTGACCTGCATACTGCTCGTGTCATCTCACACAAACCTATCTGTATATTCGGTGCTGACCTGCATACTGCTCGTGTCATCTCACACAAACCTATCTGTATATTCGGTGCTGACCTGCTTACCGATCGTGTCATCTCACACAAACCTATCTGTATATTCGGTGCTGACCTGCATACTGATCGTGTCATCTCACACAAACCTATCTGTATATTCGGTGCTGTCCTGCATACTGATCGTGTCATCTCACACAAACCTATCTGTATATTCGGTGCTGACCTGCATACTGATCGTGTCATCTCACACAAACCTATCTGTATATTCGGTGCTGACCTGCATACTGCTCGTGTCATCTCACACAAACCTATCTGTATATTCGGTGCTGACCTGCATACTGCTCGTGTCATCTCACACAAACCTATCTGTATATTCGGTGCTGACCTGCATACTGATCGTGTCATCTCACACAAACCTATCTGTATATTCGGTGCTGTCCTGCATACTGATCGTGTCATCTCACACAAACCTATCTGTATATTCGGTGCTGTCCTGCATACTGATCGTGTCATCTCACACAAACCTATCTGTATATTCGGTGCTGACCTGCATACTGATCGTGTCATCTCACACAAACCTATCTGTATATTCGGTGCTGACCTGCATACTGCTCGTGTCATCTCACACAAACCTATCTGTATATTCGGTGCTGACCTGCATACTGCTCGTGTCATCTCACACAAACCTATCTGTATATTCGGTGCTGACCTGCATACTGCTCGTGTCATCTCACACAAACCTATCTGTATATTCGGTGCTGACCTGCATACTGCTCGTGTCATCTCACACAAACCTATCTGTATATTCGGTGCTGACCTGCATACTGCTCGTGTCATCTCACACAAACCTATCTGTATATTCGGTGCTGACCTGCATACTGCTCGTGTCATCTCACACAAACTTATCTGTATATTCGGTGCTGACCTGCATACTGATCGTGTCATCTCACACAAACCTATCTGTATATTCGGTGCTGACCTGCATACTGATCGTGTCATCTCACAGAAACTTATCTGTATATTCGGTGCTGACCTGCATACTGCTCGTGTCATCTCACACAAACCTATCTGTATATTCGGTGCTGACCTGCTTACCGATCGTGTCATCTCACACAAACCTATCTGTATATTCGGTGCTGACCTGCATACTGATCGTGTCATCTCACACAAACCTATCTGTATATTCGGTGCTGTCCTGCATACTGATCGTGTCATCTCACACAAACCTATCTGTATATTCGGTGCTGACCTGCATACTGATCGTGTCATCTCACACAAACCTATCTGTATATTCGGTGCTGACCTGCATACTGCTCGTGTCATCTCACACAAACCTATCTGTATATTCGGTGCTGACCTGCATACTGCTCGTGTCATCTCACACAAACCTATCTGTATATTCGGTGCTGACCTGCATACTGATCGTGTCATCTCACACAAACCTATCTGTATATTCGGTGCTGTCCTGCATACTGATCGTGTCATCTCACACAAACCTATCTGTATATTCGGTGCTGTCCTGCATACTGATCGTGTCATCTCACACAAACCTATCTGTATATTCGGTGCTGACCTGCATACTGATCGTGTCATCTCACACAAACCTATCTGTATATTCGGTGCTGACCTGCATACTGCTCGTGTCATCTCACACAAACCTATCTGTATATTCGGTGCTGACCTGCATACTGCTCGTGTCATCTCACACAAACCTATCTGTATATTCGGTGCTGACCTGCATACTGCTCGTGTCATCTCACACAAACCTATCTGTATATTCGGTGCTGACCTGCATACTGCTCGTGTCATCTCACACAAACCTATCTGTATATTCGGTGCTGACCTGCATACTGCTCGTGTCATCTCACACAAACCTATCTGTATATTCGGTGCTGACCTGCATACTGCTCGTGTCATCTCACACAAACCTATCTGTATATTCGGTGCTGACCTGCATACCGATCGTGTCATCTCACACAAACCTATCTGTATATTCGGTGCTGACCTGCATACTGCTCGTGTCATCTCACACAAACCTATCTGTATATTCGGTGCTGACCTGCATACTGCTCGTGTCATCTCACACAAACCTATCTGTATATTCGGTGCTGACCTGCATACTGCTCGTGTCATCTCACACAAACCTATCTGTATATTCGGTGCTGACCTGCATACTGCTCGTGTCATCTCACACAAACCTATCTGTATATTCGGTGCTGACCTGCATACTGCTCGTGTCATCTCACACAAACCTATCTGTATATTCGGTGCTGACCTGCATACTGATCGTGTCATCTCACACAAACCTATCTGTATATTCGGTGCTGACCTGCATACTGCTCGTGTCATCTCACACAAACCTATCTGTATATTCGGTGCTGACCTGCATACTGCTCGTGTCATCTCACACAAACCTATCTGTATATTCGGTGCTGACCTGCATACTGATCGTGTCATCTCACACAAACTTATCTGTATATTCGGTGCTGACCTGCATACTGCTCGTGTCATCTCACACAAACCTATCTGTATATTCGGTGCTGACCTGCATACTGCTCGTGTCATCTCACACAAACCTATCTGTATATTCGGTGCTGACCTGCATACTGATCGTGTCATCTCACACAAACCTATCTGTATATTCGGTGCTGACCTGCATACTGCTCGTGTCATCTCACACAAACCTATCTGTATATTCGGTGCTGACCTGCATACTGCTCGTGTCATCTCACACAAACCTATCTGTATATTCGGTGCTGACCTGCATACTGCTCGTGTCATCTCACACAAACCTATCTGTATATTCGGTGCTGACCTGCATACCGATCGTGTCTGTGTTTTATTTATTTGCTCTTTCCAGCAGAGGTTTATTTTTAACTTTTTTGAATGCCTGGTGTGTGTTGTACAGACTCTTGGTGTCTTGTTAGATCCAAATCTCTGTTGACTGGAATATATAGAGTAGACCGTATCCTATAAATTAAATGACGTCATACTTCAGTAGAGTGGATTTAAATTCAACGTTTGAAAGAAGTATACAGGTTTTTATTTGTGCACATTATATTCCATATAAAAAAGTTCTTATTTATGTTACTGGCTGACATTTCAGTACTTTGTTTTAAGGGTTCCTCACAGGTACACTGTACAGATTCCTCTTTTAAAATCACAATCACAGTATTGGAAAATAGTGGGTCATTTTCTCAAGCATATTGGATTGCTCGAATGTTTATTTACACAGATAAAGCAGCGGGATTAACCCCTTAGTGATCGAGTGCTCTGCTGCATTTGATGGACCTTGAAGACCAGAATTCCATTATTTTTGTCATATGTTTTCTGAACTGTGAATTTCTTTCTTTGTGTTTAGTCCACCCACACAAATTATATATCATCTTTTAAAGGACGGATAGGGCTTTAATTTGATACTATTATTTTCATCATATGATGTAATTTACTATTAAAAATATATAAAATATGATGAAAATATGCCATAAAACTTTGACCTGATTTTTTTTTTAAACAATTACAAATGGTAAAAAAGACCCAATCTATATATTTCTAATATTTGTCCTGAGTTTAGAAATACCAGTGTTTCCATGTTTGGCTATGTTTTATTTCAAGTAATAGGGCAATAAACAATATTAGTGGTTTTTTTGTTTTCTAACCATTTTCTGGTGCCCTTTTTACCCTAACCCTTAATCTACCCCCACCCCTTAATCTAACCCTTGTACTCACCCAAACCCCCCTGTAACCTCATTTATAACATTAATTATGACCCTAACCCTAGATCTAGGTATAGTAGATCTAGGGTTAGCTTTTTCCATTTATGTATTTATTTTATTTATTTATTTAATTTCCCCCCCCTTTCAAACTGTAATATTCTTAACTGACTCTAGGGGCAGTCAAGCAACGGTTTCAGAGCAACGGAAGAGATTTTTTCCCTCTGGTGTCCGTCGCACTGTGCTGTGCACGCTGTATTGGAGGAGCACAGAAGGTGTTGCATGATGCCATGATAGAGGCATCATCACACACATAGGCAGTGATCAGCTTTCACTGCCTATGTGTGTAATGCACATACGATCACATCCGTGGTGATCGTATGCGCGAGGGGAGGCCCCAAAGCATTCTCAGAGGCTGCTTCGGATCCGCTAAAGAGCGCAACGCTATTCATATATATATATATATATATCCCATGCTTTTCAGGATGTATATATACGTCCTTGTTCATTAAGGGTTTAATGTGCATACACTGAAAGTGAAGGCAAATCCTGTCTTCGCACCTAAGGAACATTGCACACGTTTGCCTGTTCCTCAGTGGAGACTACCAAAATCCTTGTGCACTCACTTGTTTTAAATACTTCAGTGCTTTCCCGACTGACCTAACACTGGTTCATCTTTCTCCCCTGCAATTTTTTTCAAAATGTGGCTGCCAGGCTCATCTTTCTCATCCCTTGCTCTGTGTTGCCTGCTCCACTCTGCAAAGCCCTCCACTGGCTACCCCACTGCTCTAGGATAAAATCTAAATTTATATATTTAACTCACCAAGCTCTCCACTCCTGGAACTCACTTCCACAGAGCAGACAGCTCTTTTCCTTGTTCTCAATCTTCAAAAAGTGCCTCAATACTCACCTCTTTAAGGATGCTTACGACTCATTCCTGCTAGAGCCTAGCTCTCAATGTCCCGAAATACTGTTAGGAATAAAGAAGCGTACTATTCATCCCACTAGAACACACATTAATTGATCTCTCACCAAACCCACCTAGCTCCATCTGTCCCCAAATACTGTTAGTACCAACACTTTTACCTTCTCACTCACCTTATGCATCTCCTGTTCCTCACTCCCTCTAGATTATAAGTGTGTGAGCAAGGCTTTCTATCTCATGCATCAGTCCTTCCCTGTTCGTCTAACATAGTGTGTAGTTCCCTCTATGCTCCGTACCAAGCGCTACGTACTTTTTTGGCCCTATATAAATAAATGTAAATGTAATATATGTGATAAGTAAGCATGAGGATCTGCATTTTTCAACTGGGTTATTGGTTGTTTACTGGTTTATAGTGTATTAAATGATTTAATCTGAATACTTAGGAGGTATTGCTACTTTTCAGTGTACCAAAAAAAATGTGAAAAAGTGTTGATTTGTGAATGGGGATGGAAATATTCTAAAGCTATCAAGGTATTCTTTCTGGACAGAGATTCTTGGAAAATAGGTAGATTAGGGTCTAATAATAACAAAGGTATTTAGGTATGTGTAGGTGCGACTACATGGGATCATGGTGTATTCATTTACAATTCATTTTAAGCCTAGTCTGAATTATGGTAAAATAGTTTTTAAGGTGATAGAATTTTTTTTTCTTCTTTACAGTTTTGTAAAATGTGACAAGATGTTAAATTTACTTTCCTTACTTGTTATTTAAGATGCTAAGAAAAGATATTCACATTGTATATAGTTGCATTGCTATAATCAATAATTTAATCAGCAGCATCTCTTTGATAATATATTCCGTTTGCTAACCCACCTCTGGCTCAATGACACCTGCCAACCCACTAAGACGCATCTGGTTCTTGCAAACATTCTGTACTAAAAAGCATATTACAATTGTATGACATCGAACATCTGGTTTGCTCTAATTTAAATTAAATAGAATAATAAGATTTGTACTGATAAAATCATGCAACGTTTTTAGGCAGCATTTATAATCTCACTGGATACTTTCTGTGCTAGCCTAGCTGCTCTATTTGGGCTTTTGTGTGTTTTAGACAGGTCTGCATACTTACATGCAAGGGTATGTTGGTATTTTATTTATGAATATTATATTACTAAGCCATAACAGTCTAATTACCCATTGGCTGAAAGGGTACTAGCCTGACTGTTCTATCACTTTCTTTTACCCAAGACCTATATTTCATTCACATTCCTTTATTTATTTTAAGATGAGTTCTAATCTAAGTTTGAATGTGAAATTACAAACTAACACATTTGTCTCCTTCGTTATTGATGAGACAGCCTATGCTACATAGCAGTTTAGTTTGAAAAGAGTCTTGCATCCATCAAGCTCAACCTTTTTCCTGTTACTTGTTTACACCGTTGATCCAAAACGAAGTCAAAAACATTCTTGACTCCAAAAGGCAATATGATTTCTCCTCTAGGGCTGGTAAAAAAAAAAAAAATCACCCATTTGATGTAGAGAGAAACAAATATACCAGTACATTACATTCTGAAAAAATGTTCAAAACCCTGATGCGGATTTTGTTTCTAATTTCAGAGCACTGGGAAGACTGAGCTGCCAACAGTCTTAAACCAGTTATACCCCATGATCAAATCTCGCAAGGAAAGGAGCACTGATGATTATTCCCTGGAAGATATCATTGTCTTACTAATTTATATTTATTCTGTGACTGAAAATGTCCAGATAAACAAAGACCTGGAAACTACAGAAAGTCAACTGAAGAAGGCTCTGATCCAGTGTTTCTGCGATGAGCCTGACCTAAGCCCTTTTGTACAGAAATTAACAGGTAAGTCCATGAAAAAGTTCTAAAACGGATACTAATACATTCATTATACCAAGGCAGGACTTTTTAACTTTGGCCACCATCGTCAGGCAGCCCTTGGAGATCTAGTCTGGCTTTATGGCCACCTCTGTAATGGTCCTGTCGGTCATTATGATGGTAGACGATACATAAAATAGAAGACATATATTTTATATAACAAAAAATGAAAATGAACAAAAATTGGCTCAAAACAATAGCACATATTCTTGTGGACACAAAATGTCCAACGTGGAAATATATGACCCCCTCTAAACAAGTGTTCACACAAATAAGTAACTACGTTTTTTGGTTTCAAAAAATAAATATGTAAACTGCGTCTGCTCTAACGTCATTTACTTGATAAATTGTAAACAGTGGAGCTCCAAATATGTTTCTCGTAGTGCTATGGAATGCAAATGCAGAATTTGGGAACATGTCAATGACCTAAAGAATGAGGAAAACATCCTAATCAGTAAACATGTTTGGTATTGTTACAAAGGAAATCTGAAAGTTTTTGATGTTCAAGGAATTGAACTAGAATATAAAGGTCCAAGAGGAGGCAATATTGTCCATTGCTCTGTCAGTGAGCAGTATATTGGATTTTCGCTATTGAGACAAGATGCCCCCAAGGCCCTAACAAAGTATACAATGTTACTACCGTTTAATAAATTATTATATCAATGTATATTTGACAGATTTGAACATTATATAAATTAAGAATTAACAGATTTAAACAATATATTATACATCCATATAACTGTTTTTTGCAATTTATCAAGTAAATTACATTATTTAAAATTAATTTACATTGGGACATTGATCCCTCACAAAATATAAAATCAAAAGTCTATAGCATATTCAGTGACGCTGCCTTATATACATGACTTGTTACAATTTTACATGTTTTTGTATTAGTTGGTTTTCATGTTCTACAACTAGTGAAGAATGTGTAGTTTTGCACACAGGGTATGTTATTTAGGATCAGTACTTTAATAAAGTACTGTTTGAAGTACATTTATCTCTAACTTTGCATTTTTAGAAGGAGTATGTAGCTATATGTTTGGCATACTTACATGCTTCTTTGCATTCCTATATGGAGTATTACATACCTACATGCTTAATTTCTGTGTTTTATTTTTTCTCTCTGCTTACATGCTAAACAGCGTTCCCTGGGTATATGTGATTAAATTAAACCATTTGTCTTCTCCTCGATCACCTTGTATGGTTGTCCTCCTAGTATTCCTGTCTTTCAGACACAGATTAATGTTCCACCTTGACCATTCAGTTTTATCATGCTAAATAAGGAAATTGTTCTGGCTAGGTTTCTGTCTTTTATAGGACAATGTGTATGTGTTACAGTGAAATAGTGTTCTCATATAGGTTATGGATTAACTTGTATTGTGGGGTCAGTATGTATAATTTAAGAATTAATGTTTTTATACCATTGGACCTAATGATCTGGCATATACACACTGTAGGGGATATAGCTCAATTCTCATATTGATAGATAATATGGTGCTATATTCTTCACAATACATTGGTTATCTAAGTTAATATATATAGGAAGACTTATGTTGGTTATATATTGGAAATGATGCGTATGTACATTCATTAACTTAATTATAGTAGTAGATAACTGTACAACCCACATAGGCAGTTATCAATGGTTACTGCCAATGCTTAGCTGGTTGATAGCAAGACCAAGCAACACCAAAATGTGTCCGCATTTGGGGCCATATTAGATGGCAGCTAAACACAAACACCACAGAAAAGTTAAAACAGCAATTGTCACAAAGGGTACAACATTTTTAAAACAGTCCTGTCACTGGGGGATTCATTAATTCTTCAGATTTATGGATTGTTTTGATTTGTCACTATTTAATGGCCACACACAATAAGAAAAGTGTGCAGTGCAAAACGCGTCAACTTTATGTTTTTTCATTATCACTCATTGATGTTTACAGTTTTCTGACTTGAAGGTTGATTGACTTTAGTTCATGTGGCACAGTGATATTTTTTACTTTGATATTCATAAAATACTTATAGACTTATCAATACTCATGCTGAGTTTAATGTTGTAGATGCTTCAATAAGATTTGGCTAAGCCCACACTATGAAGACTCCATGCATAAAATAACTGTAAGCCTTTGGGGAAATACATGGCTTGTAGTCTCTTGATTTTAACTTTATGCCATCTGGGAATTGTAAGACTGCTGCGTACTACCTACATCTTGGTTCTGATTTTTCCCAGTTCCCAGATAGTTTACAGTATATTCTGTATATGTCTAGCTTGGCAGCTTCTTTGTTGATATTTTATGCATTTATTATGTTTACGTTTAATATGGATTTGATCTGAGGAACCAGATAACAACATAGAACTGACCCTGACAACAAATGGTTTACGCTTGAGTCAAGTAAATCTACAACAGACATGCACCAACGACCTGGAACTACTTCCTTCTCTGGGCTTCTGCTTCCTCCCAGGAGATACTTTATAACTTCTTAATTGTTTCGATTTGTCTGTCAGGTGACTGAGGTAAGACAATGGTGTGCTTGTCAATCTCTGTTGATTCACATACCTGATCTGGCTCTTCTCTCTGTTATATTACTTAACTGGTTTGCATGCATTACCATGTATCATATGTGTTTTCAATCTTGTAACACATTTTACAGGTTGATGCAGTTTGTATGATGGAGTCATTCTATGCAAAAATAATCTTAACACTTATTTATCGATTTATTGTTCTTGAAAATATTCAGGAGTACCTAAAATCCCATTCATATTTTGCAGTTTTTAAACACAGCATATTTTCCAGTTGATACAAATGTTCTTTGTGCATCTGCTTTTCTGCTTAAGCATTAATATTAATACTTTGATTCTTCTGTAATGATTCCCTTTGGAACAGTTGAACTTGAAGTTACAATTTTATTTTTTTTTTAGATTTTTTTCCAAAACATTTTTTTCTACCACTAAATAATAGAGCCAATAAATCTTGCCTGTCTAAATGTTTTGCAATTTGACATGTAGGCTTTTTTTCTCTTTATATACTGCTGAGATTTACAATGTTAAAAGACAGATATATTTCTTTTGTTATCCTACCCTCACGTGAATATTGAATTTACAAATTAAATAGCAGATTTAATCAATTCCAGAGTGTACCAGCAGTGGGTTAGTTCTATGGCATCTCAAGATAAAAAACTGGAGTATAGTGTGAGTGTTGAACTATGTTTTTTCATCAACTAAACATTTTTATTATCGTTTTCGTCAATTGGATGTTTTTAGTGACTAAGACTAAACAATAACTAAATAAAAACTACATTAATAGGACTAAAACTATGACGAATATCCATTGCATTTACTTATTTGGACTTATGGTTCCTTGGATTTCTGCCAAAGTCCAGTCTCTTGAGCCTATCTGCAGCTGGATTGGCTGATATACAGGCTCCCTGTGCCCTACAAACTGCAGAGGAAGAGGATACTAATACCATCTGATTCACCTGGTACTGTCACGTGTTTCACCTTTCATCTCCCTAGCAAGTACGGTTGCCACCCAGCCGGTATTTTACCGGCAGGCCGGTAAACTAATTGGCATTAGGCCAATGTTAGGTCTATAGAGACCGTAGCAAGGCCGGTATTTTTCTGAAGAAAAGGTGGCAACCCAACTAGCAAGTTAACTTAATACTGTGTAACAGTCTTGTGAGACCTGTTCCCTCTCTCGCTGCTGGAGATTTTGGCAACTACAATCTACTGGAGATTCGACTAAAACTAGACTTAAATGAAAACGGTTCATATAACTACAGTATGTCTAATCTAAAATGGCATAGACTAAAACTAATCAGAATTTGCTGTCAAAATGAGCACAAAATTAACACTGGTGTTGAATCAATATGCAGGTTTGTATTTTTATGATATGAACAGTTTTAGTCAAAGAGGGTTTACATGACCCCATCCACCAATCAGTGCACATCTACCATTTTAAGGGTACTAATTCATAAACACTGGACCTGATAAGTTCAAAAAACTTTTGCAAACGGAAAGTTCTTTAAATGATTCATTCACATAATCAGTAAATGCATTTATATACATACCATTATAATCCTATGCAGTAGTTGGGTATTACATAAATTTACAAAGAACAACTTAAAATTGCAGTACAATTGTTTAACCTAGCTCATAAAAAAAATTCATTATGGACCTGGATAAACTTCAAACACAGGTAACACAATAAATAAAGGGAATAAAAGATTTTTTATTCATGAACGTTGAAGTTGTATTTCTTTCTTCTACTGAAGAGGCGCCTACAAAGGCATATTATAACTATTTACAAATGAATTCAGTCAGTACAAACATTCCTCTGGGGACCTGCTGACCAGAAGACTCTGAAGAAGACTAGCTATCATCTATTAAGATGTGAAGCGAGGCTTGTGCTAATTCATCAACTATAAAGATTGCTTGACAAACCCTAGAAAACCATGGCTCCTAAACTTTTTACTGCTAATTTCTACTGTTTTGATTGTTTTACTGTCTGGATTGATTTCCTTGAAATAATTGGCTCTTGTCTACAAATATTAGTCAATCTCTGCGATATATGCAAAGTGTCTATTTGTAAATAGGTTGACCGTGCCTTCACTTAACTAGGCACTAAGCTCACAAATTGTTGTTTTGATATATGAAATTTATCCCAGTTGTTTTTGAATAGTACATTCAGTAGCAGTGGCGGCTCTAGACTTTGTGAGGCCTTAGGCGAAAGTCGAACATGAGGCCCTCACGGACACACATTATTAAATAAAATATATGCAAGTGATAATAAAAATGAACTGTAGAAATAGTATATTTCAAGATCAGACTCAAATCCCAGCTTCTAGAAATGAACAGCTCCTAGAATTTTATTTGTCTCATAATTATTCTACAAACATCTATAAACATTTGGTATAGATAAAATTGTGTGCGGCTGACTAACTCACATTGTTATTGCTGTGTCCTAAATGTGAACACTAACACATATCACACAGTCATTCATAGACACACTCAGTGAGCACACACTGACTCACAGACACACTCAGTCAGCACATAATCACACTCAGCCAGCACACACTCACAGATACACTCAGCCAGCACACACTGACTCACAGACACACTCAGAAAGCACACAATCACACACTAACAGAAACACTCAGCCAGAAGGAAAGGTGCTCAATGTTGAAAGTGGTCTCACAGACCACGTTGTGCTAGAAGATTGGCACTTTGTTCTTCCTCACAGCACCGGATGCACTGTAATTTAGCCATTCAAAATGCCAGAATTTTGCCACTCAATATGCCAGGATTTAGCCCCTTAATATGCCAGGATTTATCCCCTTAATATGTCAGGATTTACCCCCTCAATATGCCAGGATTTAGCCCCTCAATATGCCAGGATTAAACCATTCAATATGCCAGGATTTTGCCCCTCAATATGCCAGGATTTTGCCCCTCAATATGCCAGAATTTTGCCCCTCAATATGCCAGGATTTTGCCACTCTATGCCAGGATTTTGCCCCTCATTATGCCACAATTTTGCCCCTCACAATGCCAGGATCTTGCCCCTCAATTTGCCAGGATTTTGCCCCTCAATATGCAAGAATTTTGCCCCTCAATATGCAAGAATTTTGTCACTCTGTGCCAGGATTTTGCCCCTCATTATGCCACAATTTTGCCACTCACAATGCCAGAATCTTGCCTCTCAATATGCCAGGATATTGCCCCTCATAATGCCACTATTTTGCCCCTCACAATGCCAGGATTTTGCCCCTCACCTCATTATGCCAGGATTTTGCCCCACACTGTGCCAATATTTAGCCACTCATTATGCCAGGCTTTGCTCGTTTGTGCCACCCTCCTCCCCCCTTCCCTAGTACTTACCTACATGCTGCTCTCCGTTGTTTCCTCCGTGCATCTTCTCTCCTGCACGGAGGATGGAAGTTCCGGTCGCGTTTTTTTTTTTTTTTTTTAAACTTTATTGAAGCTGCGCGGGTTCAATAAAGTTTAAAAAAAAAAACCGCGATCGTAACTTCCTTCCTCCGTGCAGGAGAGAAGATGCACGGAGGAAACGTCCCAGGTTAGTGTAACAGGGAGCTTAACGGCAGCGTTAAGCTCCCTGTTACATCAAAGGCAATAAGGTGAGTTAGGCAGCCGCGAGGCCCCCGTGAGTGCGAGGCCTTAGGCGGCTGCCTAACTCGCCTAATTAGAGAGCCGCCTCTGTTCAGTAGCTATCCTAAAGTCATTGTTCAGTAAACAAAGTGAAGCTGATGGTTTTACTGAGTTGATTAATCAACCATCGGTGGTGTCATCTGCTGGGTGAAAGAAAAGTACTTGTCAATAGAAAGAATTGGAATGCAAGAGTAAATGAAAAAGCTAAGCAGAATGTGAACACGATTGCGAAAGAGAAATAAAAATGAAAGTGAAGCTGGATAAAGTTAGTTGGCGGCACGAAGAGAGTAGAAGCCGGAGCCTTCATGAAGTTGAAAAAAATTAAGGTGCTGAAGTAGAACATACTGAAGAATTATAAGTTGATTATTCCAGAACATTGGACAAGGGTAAAAGATTTTAGTCAAAGGTGGTAATTAGGTGGTAATTTTATGTGTTTTTTATTCTTTTTTTAAATGGGTGAATTGAGGTGGCAACAGCTTTGGTGGCAACAAGTTATCCACTTCAAATATTGTGAAACGCCTCAAACTGAAGGGACACCTTATAGCAAATTAATTTCTTGATGATCACAATTATTATTTTGGTCTTTTCTCCATGTCCCTTGTTGAGTTATTTGGCTTTCTTCGCACATCTGCTCCTTTGTTAAGTAATCTAATAGCCAATAGGAGCATTATCCTTTTTTCTAGTTGTCATTAGAAGGCAATTTAGCAGAATATATGTTTTCAGAGACTTTGGTGATTTGCAATAAGCACCTTTTTAAAATGAATATGTTTGCCTATTAATGCCATTGTCTTAAAAAGTTGAACTTTGCTTAGGCTTTCCAAAGCCATTTACCACTTTTACATCTACCTTGATTTATTATCCCTCTTACTTTGACACAAACCTGTAATAAGCTGCAGAGACCTGTTTGGTGCTAGTAGAGCAATATATTTAATTTTTTAGCATTTGTTTCTTGGCTGCCTTCCAGAGTGAGTTTCTTGGGTCTTTATGTGCAATCCATTTTTTTTAATGGGGTCTCATTTCAACATAGGGAATAGTATCTATATAATCTCCCTGTCATTTTTTTTATTTTTTAGGTTCATGTGTTACCTATTTATTCTTCATTCAGCACCTGGTCTGAATTGGCCTCAAACTGAATGGTAATTTTCATTGAAGTGTTTATAACAAGCAGTCTCTCTTAACATGAGACATATGCCTAGAGCTCTCCAGGCCCCCTGTACTCTTGCCAACTTTACAAGTCAGCCAACTAGCACAGGAAATCAATATACTGCTACATTCATTAGTCTGCTATTATTTTTTCAACATGCAAATGTCGCAGTGATTTTTCTCCAGAAACCTAATGCATCTCTTAAGAAAACAAATGATATATAGGGACATGAGACCTATATATTGTGTGTATGTTTGTCTATATATAAATGTATTTAATCCTATGTGTGTGTGTATGTATGTATATATATATATATATATATATATATATATATATATATATATATGATTGAGTATCCCTTATCCGATCGGATGTGGGTCAATTCAGATAAGGGATACTCACTTTCCTGGTGTCCAGCGGTAAAGCTACTTTGTTTCACCCTCCCAGGCGCCGTAAATGTGGAGCCAGCGCTCATGGGAAATGTAGTTCCCAGAGCGCTGTGGCAGGAGGGACTACACATGAGAACAGATCAGACACCGTTGAGCTGGTAAATTCAAAAGCTCATCTGCTGGAAATGATCTATATTACCTAAATACAGTGAGCATAAGTCTCTGTAGCAGAAGGCAGTTTGTTTTACAAAGGGCTGAAGAGCAGTAGTGTCAACAGGCAGCAGTAAAGCATGGAACAGGATCCTTGCAAGTTTGGGGCTGCATTTCTGCAAATGAAGTTGGGAGTTTGGTCAGTGGAATGGTCTCTTCAATGTTGAGAAATACAGGCAGATACTTATCCATCATGCAATACCACCAGGGAGGCATTTGATGGACCCACATTTGTATAGCAGCATGTACACGACTCCAAACATGCAGCCAAAGTCATTAAGAACTTTATTCAGTGTAAAGAAGAACAAGGAGTCCTGGAAGTGATGGTATGGCCTTGATCTCAAAATCTGTCTGGGATTACATGAAGAGAGAGAAGCAACTGAGGCTTCCTAAATACACAGACAAACAGTGATTTGTTTTTCAAGATGTTTGAAACAACCTACCTGCCCAGTTTCACATCAAATATTTATTTGGTTTAACCCCCAAAAGACCTTTTGACCTTGTCTTTCCCTTGGTGACAAGGGCTGTTTTGACATTTCTGGGATGTTTGTGTTTAGCTGTAATTTTCTTCTTTCTCACATACTGTACCCACACAAATGATATGTTTTTGTTTTTGTTTATCATAATAAGAAGGGCTTTCGTTAGATACTATTATGTTCATCATATCTTATAATTTACTACAAAAAAAATCATAAAATATGATTAACAAATTTAAAAAAAAACCTTTTTCTAACTTTGACCAAAAAATGATTTGCACAAATACAATCATTAAAAAAGACCCCGTCTAAAGAGTTTCTAAATCTTGTCCCAAGTTCAGAAATATACTTGTTTCCATGTTTTTATGCATTTTTTTGCAAATTATAGGGCAAAAATCATTTTTTTTTCTAGTGACCTTTTGACCCCAGCCCGAACCCTAAATTTAACCCCAAGTCTAACCCTTATGCTGACCCTTAATATATTTTAATTTGAATTTAATTGTAACCCTATCCCTTATGCTAACCCTATTTTAATTGTTATGCTAATTGTTATGCTAACTAATATTAAAGGTGTACACTCAAGAATACATCTTCAATCAGAATATAATTAGTAAAAGTCAACATGGTTTTGTGAAAGACAGGTCTTGTCAAACAAACTTAATAACATTCTATGAAGAGGTCAGTAAAAATATAGATCTAGGTGTGGCAGTTCTATTTGGATTTTGCTAAAGCATTTGATACAGTTCCACACAAAAGATTACTCTACAAATTGAGAGAAATATGATTGGGGGCAAATGTATGTATTTGGATTGAAAATTTTCTAAAAGATAGAACACAGAGGGTTGTTCTATATGGAAAAGCCTCAAATTGAACCAGGGTATTGAGCGGAGTACCTCAGGTGTCTGTTTTGGGACCTCTTCTTTTTAATCTACCGTATTTGCTCGAATATAAGACAAGGTTTTTTTCAGAGCAAAGGCTCTTACATTCGAGGTCGTCTTATAATCTGACCTCAAATTGAGGTGCAGGGGACCTGGATCCCCCTCTCTAACAGCAGGGGATGTCTGCGCGATGAGCGCAGACTCCCCTGCTTCCGCCCGGCACGACCGCCGGGGCTTCTATGAAGAAGCCGGGTACTTCCGCTTTCGTCACAGAAGTCCCGGCGAGCGTGCCGGGCGGCAACAGGGGAGGTCTGAGCTCATCGCGCAGACATCCTCTGCTGCCCCACTAGCCACCAGGGTAAATCGGGCAGCTGGGGGATGTCTGCACGATACGTGCAGACATCCTCCATGCTGCCCGACACGGCAGTCTATTATGACGGACCAGCTGTCCGTCATAATAGACCGCCGTGTCGGGCAGCATGGAGGATGTCTGCAAGTATCAAGCAGACATCCCCCGGCTGCCCCCACTAGCCACCAGGGAGCGAAACCAGGTAAGGGGGTGGGGGGGTGGGGGGGGGGGGGGGATGGACGGACAGAGGACACAGACAGACAAGGGGAGGAGGGGGGGGGAGGGCACAGATAGACAAGGGGAGGGGGGGGAGAAAGACAGGGGGAGGGGGCAGGACACAGATAGACAAGGGGGGGAACAGAGATAAAAGGGAAGGGGGGGATAGAGAGAGACAAAGGGAGGGGGAGAGGGGAGGACACAGACAGACAAGGGGGGGGACAGAGAGAAAAGGGGAGGGGGGATATATAGAGACAGAGAGAAGTTTTGGGGGGAGAGAGAGACAACGCTGGGGGGGGGGGAGACAGCTGGGGGAGCGGGAGAGAGGCCGCATTGGCACATAAAAGCAAATAAATACAAGAAATGCATTTGTATAATATAAATTTTGTATTAAATATTAAAAAGCAATTTACATATATACAAGTTAAACTTTTTTCCTATAGGGTAGTCTTATAATCAGGCTTTTAGTTTTTTTTCCTAAAGGAATGTACAAATTTGGGGGGGTCGTCTAATAATCGAGCAAATACGGTATTTATTAGTGATCTCCCATGTTGTGCTGAGAGCCTTGTCTCAGTGTTTGCTGATGACACAAAATTAGGTAAGGTAATAAAGACTAATCTTGATGTTTTTTCTTTACAGGAAGATTTGGAGTGGGGGACTGGGCAAGAAAGTGGCAAATGAGGTTCAATATAGACAAATGTAAATGTATGCATTATGGGAAAAATAATAACAAAGCAACATATACGTTAAATGGTATTTCCCTGGGGAAAAACTACTAACGAAAAGGATTTAGGAATCATTGTAGATAACAAACTTGGTAACAGTGCCCAATGCCAGTCAGCAGCTGCAAGGACCAATAAGATATTGGCATGTATAAAACGAGGTATAGATTCACAGGAGGAGGACATCATCTTGCCTCTTTATAAATCAATGGTAAGACCTCACCTTGAATATGCAGTACAATTCTGGGCACCAGTCCTTAAAAAGGATATTAAGGAACTAGAAGGAGAGCTACAAAATGAATAAGTTGATTGGAGGATCTTAGTTATGAAGAGAGACTTAAAAAATTGCAATTATTTACTTTAGAAAAAAGGCATCTTAGAGGGGATATGATAACGTTATATAAATATGTGCAGGGTCAATATAAAGAGCTCTCCAGGGACCTGTTCATTAACAGACATGTACAAAGCACTAGAGGTCAACCACTGAGACTGGAAGAGCAAAGATTTCATAGACGGCAAAGGAAGGGATTCTTTACGGTAAGGACAATAAAGTTATGGAACTCACTGCCAAGAGAGGTAGTGCTATCAACCACAATAGATGCATGTAAAAATGGTCCGGAGGTTTTTTTTTTTTTTTTTTTTAGAAAAGCAGAAAATACAGGGCTATTAATAATATAATAAGCATTAATAATAGAGCTTATTGATCCAAGGAGAAATATGATTGCCCTTTTGAAGTCAAGAAGGAATTTTTCCCCCTAGGAGGCATAATTCGAAATAGCTTCCTTAGGGTTTTTTGCCTTCTTTTGGATCAAAATGCTAGAATGATAGGTAGATGGTTTGAACTTGATGGACTTGTGTCTTTTTTCAACCTAAAATACTATGTTACTATTCAGTAAAGGAGTTGCCAGCTGGACGTGCCTGACACGTCTATTGTCGCGAAGGTGTTAAGGTTATACACCAAAATGGTTTTGGATTGGGTAAATTCAGGATAGCCAATTTCAACCCAAAATCAGCATATTTAGTCTTTTTTTTTTTTGTGCCACATTTGTTTTGGGGATGTCGGCTTTGGAATATAGACTCAATATGCGCTTAAATGAAAACTGAAATTGGCTAAACAGACGAGTTTTGGCATTTCAATTCTCAAGTTAGAAGCTGGAGTACTGAAATAAAAAGCTAGCCCTTATATTTCACCCCTATTTTTGATGTTTCACGAAAAGTTGTTTTTAATCTTTTCGAAATAAAGGATATATATTTTTACATGGATGCAAGGGATGATCGTTGTTTGACCCTTTAAATTTAAGCTAAACAAAAACATAGCCCATGTACCCAAGGGTAAGACACAGCCAAAAATTACTAATGAGTTAATTAAATACAGAAAAAAAATAACATGCTTCTAAAACAAAATCAAATAATTCAACTTACGTGTCTTGTCCTCGGGATCTAGTTAGTAATTAATTCTCATTTATTTATGATGCTCCCCTCTTATAGCCTGGTTTAAATATAGGGCTACCTCACCTGTCTAGAGCAGTGTTTCTCAACAGACAGGTGCTTTGGCTTCATCAAAAAGTTAGACTTTTGTTTTGGGGAAGGTCCATGACGCATGCTGCGTTCACCATCTAAAGCTGAGAAGCCCGCCAAAGAACAGATGGTGTTGTTTCAATAGTTGCCATTGATATCTCTTCCCGTAACCCCTCTAAGATTAGGATACAGCCGAGGCTCCAACATTTACTTTTCTATAAAGTGGTTTGGGCTTGATGTAGCAGATACTCGGTAGTGAGTTTTTAATTTACCTATCTTTTGTGAGAGTGGCTTCTCTGCTCTAGTCAACCTGAAGGCAAGCGGAACAGAATGGACACTGAACACGACCTCAGAGTTGCTTTGTCTACTATCACCCCAGACTTGAAGACACTTACCAGGAGCAAAACACATATCCAGCTTTCCCATTAGTTCTAATTAATCTCCTATGTTTCAATTATTTATTTTTTTAGTTCATCAGCACTTTCTTTTTCACTTGCACTAGTGCACTACCGCACTAATCGTTTTGTGAAGGTCAATTTTTTTTGTTGCTTTCATGTTTTGGACAGTGCATATATACATTATGGAATAATTGTTTTGAGGAATAAATTATAATGCTTCAGAAATTGAATTATTTTTGGGTCGTGAATTAATGACCCAGGGCAATTGTGGGTCCTGAGGTTAGACAGGTTGAGAAGTTGGTAATTAAAACTAAAGTGCTCTCTGTCGTTTGAGTACTTTGCACATGTTTAGCATCATCAGCACTGGCTGCCATTGAAGAATGTATCAGGTACTATTAAAATCAGCGTTAATAAGCATTTTCCATGAATGCACAATGAGTTTCCTGGCTATAATATCTATTTTACCTTCTTGTTTCTATAGCCTACGCTTTTTTTTTTGTCTCATAAAATCGTTCTTTTTTTGGATACTTTGTGCATTTTTCGGTATTTTATTACTGAAACTTGAACACAGCTTTCTAACTGTCCCAAAAGCACAAATGTCTCTTGGAAATTGTGTGCCTGAAATATTATTTTAAGATTTTTTTTTATCCTAAAAGATCTATACTATGATTAGCAACAAGTAACTACAGACATTCAACCCCTATTTGTGCTAAAAAGTACTAAAATGTGTTCTTTCACAGCAGCCAAAGATTTAGAAAGTTAGATACCATTTAAGCCACAGTATATTACCGTATAGTACGGTATATCCACTTACCCATTATTTATATTAGTAATCTTATAGTCAGTCAAATGTACTATCTGGCCCATTAATTCTCATTCTGCACAATACATAAATATAATAAGACCAAATACAACTGCACATTAAGAAATTAATCAGTAGGGTCGTATGCTCACCCTCATTGCTGACAGTAAAGCATCCACACTGATTTGATTTCACCCCTGGGCATACTCCACTAAACACCCAATGGCTGCATGTGGTCAATAGCACAGCCCACAGATGAACCTTGAGGATTTCACAGTGTGAATCTAAAGATGTCTTTGAGCTTCTGTTATATTTGGGAGCTCTTGGGACTGTAGTGTGAAGGACTGCCAGTATATGAACCTGCTTGAGGAAATCCTGTATATATTATGGGGGTCTGTTTTGCCCCACCCACTGAGATACCAAAGGATAATGTGTTAATTCTGCTACTAAGTTAAACCTCCTTTCCTAAGGGAATAAGATGGACAAGGAACAGTCTCAGATCATTATAGATCATTGAAAAGAGCTCCCTAAAAGCACTGTTAACTCAGTACTCTTTCATTTATGGAGCGATCCAGGTTTCTTATTTAACTTATATAGAAAACTAATTATTCCATTGTATTATGGAGGCCAGAATAATTTTTTTACTCATGGATAGCTAGAGTGAATTGATTCATTTATATTGATTTAAAAGGCTAATAAACATTTACATGGCAATAAATCCATGAAGACACTACTTACATGTAACAATGGACTGTATACCTAAATGGCATTAGACAGAGCAGAAGACATTCTTTATAATAATGATTCCCAATGATTTGGAAAGTTTTTTTGTGATTTCATTCTCTAGACTAGGATTTTTTTTGTTCACGTTGAACATCTTTGGATACATTCTTTATTTCAGACATTCCTAAATCTCAGGAATTTGGGCACTGGTGCCTCCATGTGTTATAAGTATTCACAGACTTTGACTCATCACAAACCAATGGTCACGTGGTCTGTGTATTGTAAAAACGTACTTTTGGAATAAGACCCAGAATAATGTAATGTGTTTTAGATATTGCTCTTGTTCACAGCACATGCTCACAAAACACGTCGTAATTATCCAACTTAACGGTACTCACCTTGTTGACATCAGAATGATGAACGTTGCAGGTTCAGGAAATCAAACTTGTCTCTTCAATGATTACACCAAAAATTCTCCAATGCAGCTGAAGGGGAGACGTTTTCAAACTCAGATTTTTTTGCCTTAATTTTCAAACTCCTGTCTCAATTCCCTGCATGTCTCACGTTATTAAGTAGGCCCTTAAAGGGTCGATCCAATGCCGATTCTCTTGGCCACATTTCGGAAGACGACCTCCTCTGGATTTTGGCTGCCAAAATGGATGACTCAGTGGCTCCCTATAGAAATTTATGGGGAGGACTTTGGCTTATTTCAGGGACCTCAGGTATTATGGAATTAGCTAAAGTTCTCCTGAAATGGCCCAAAATGAAACAAAAATCCATATAAAAACACAAAAACCATGATACATTAATTAAATACATAAAAAATGATTTAATGAACATAAAATAATACAAAATATTTTTTTATAAACATTTAAAAATGTGTATATTAATGTGAATATACTATTATAATATATAACATTAATATATTATAATTTTAAATAAATATTTTGGTGTTTCAAGTTGCTTTACTTTTATACTTTTCTGCAATTTCCGCTGATTTTGGGCCAACTTCAGGGGTGGTTCAGTTCTTTAGGAGTAAGATTTGGCCCCCCTAAACTAAAGCCAGCCCGAAATCAGCCATATTGGTTATGGCTACGCAATTCGGCTTTATGCCACGATCTAGCCTGAAGTCAGCCAGATTACATTGAGTTGACCTTTCAGTGTTGATCATCACATTAAGCATTCCACTATACAAATTCCAAGTCAAGTTTTACTTTCTGTTTATATATTTCATGTGTAGGTAACCTGATATAGTCATTTGATACCTACAGAAAAATGTCAGAATAATAACAATCTGTTGTTAATAAAACTCTAGTTTGTTACAATATATTTCATAGAAGCTAATCAAAGGTCAGGATATCCCACAACAGAACTAGTAAAAGTGATGTTCATGAATTATATATTTTATCCCAAAAACTATTGTTGGAAAATATAAATTCATGCAGCAATAGTACTCTTTCACTTGCATACATGTGTCTTTCTTTGAGTCATTGCAACCTAGTTAAATGACCCAACAAACGATAATAAAACATGATTAGTTTGAGTTTGGCTAAAGACTTATGGCTTGATAATGAACATTTAGCAGGGGGAGAGATGACATGTTTTATTAATACATGTCTTTGTGAAGGATGGCCAGTCTTTAAGTCAGCTAAAGTCCAACTTGAGGCCCTGGGGAATTTTTGGAAACATATTTGGAATACGATTGCAATGCAAAAAGACTTTCCTCCCCCGCTTAAAAAAAAAAAAAAAAAAAAAATGAAATGGCAATATGGCATAGGATAATGCTGTTTTCTCTATTTCATTATGTGGATTTTACATTTATCATAACCATTTTCTTGGCACTATGACTTTATACAATACGGCAGTAGCTCCTAAAATGAGTCCATTAGAAGGCAGACTTTTACAATGAATAAATGGTGGGGAATTTTGACACCTACACGATTTTTTACCGACACACTGGTAAAATATTGGCTTAAGGCCAATGATAAGTTCATGGAAGTAATAGCCCGGCCTGTACTTTTGTGAAGAAAAAGTGGCAACATTAGTTTGGACTATTGGTTAAAGCACTGTTGCCCCATCTTTCTTTACCAAACATTGTGATGAAAACACTCCTCTGGAGGAGCACCCACCAGAAACACACTTACCAAACAGATACACTTGCACGGTATTGCACCACTGGAGGTTTTATATTCTTTTATAAATTCTAGAAGTGGAGCAGTCACCATGCAAACTAATGCAATGTTCTTGCTTTTTAGAACCTTTCTTAGAACTTTACCCCAGAGTTGAGTTTTATAAATAACCAGCTTTGTGTTTCTTTCCCTTGCATTGTGGCTGATAAACTAGCTCAACAAGGCACTCTGTATTTGATAGGAGCTATTTCGATAGCATATTATTTTAACATTCTCTAGTGGCAGTAATGCAGTCAGCACTTTAGTTCCAGTGCCCCCGAGAGCCGGCCCTTTTGCCGAAAGCCTTACACTGGTGCAATGCTCTCCTCCAACCTCATCACCTCCCAGTTCCCACTCGCGTCTGCAAGATTTTCTCCCAAGTTGCCCCCTCTCTTCAAATCCCTTCTGCAGAGCATTCAGCGCTCTCACTCATTCTCAAACTTCAAAAAGGCTTTAAATCTCACCTCTATATCTAATCTTACTCCTCATCCACTAGAATGCCTGTTAATTAATATCTAACCAATCCCACCCAGCTCTCACTGTGCTCAAACACCGTCATGACTAGGAAGCTTACAACTCATCCAACATAATCTCTGGCCAAACCCACCTGGCTCCAACCTCTAATCTCTAATGCTGTTACTCCCTTATGTGTCTAATGACCCCCAGTCTGTTCTTGGTAATCTAATTTAGTATGTTGTCCCCCTCTGTGCTCTGTACCTTCATACATTTTTGGCTCTATTTAAATAAATGTAACCAAATGGGCATATTTTATAATATTTGTGGAGCCTGTTACGGGCTATTTTTTGCTGTCTTTGTGTTTAATGTAATATTACATACATATATATATATATATATATATATTGGTGTATTTAGGGTATTTTATACCAGCACTGTGTATTTGTTTTATTAATTGTCATTTACTGTTGGAACCTATGTTTATCATTGTGCTTTGATCCACAGTGTCCTGCCACCGTCCTATTTTTACTAGAATAGGTGGGTTTATATTTTTATCACAAATTTTCACTAGCTGTGTATATTTGGCATCTAAATAAACTCATTTAATTAGCTTAGCACAAATATTGCTGGCAGATCATGTTGCAGTAAGCAGAATAGCTTCTTGGTTTTTATTTATTTATTCTAGTTTGTAATAAATGGGGTAAGGATGTGCGATACCTCACTAGTATGGTGTCACTCCAGTTATCTAGGAGACTAAAATCCTACTGCTCTGATAGTGTAATCCCTCTCCTCTGCAGTGATGATATAACTGTTGCTCCCCCATTAGTTTTTTATTAGCTCCTCTCACTCTATCACTGTGCGACTGCTCCAGTAAATGGCGTGGCACTTGGAATAACATTACTCTAGTGTTATCTACACAAACAAGAAGGCTGTTGTGGAAAGTCTGCAGCTGGTCGTGTCCCTTTCACTTGTGTGGATCAATGCTAGACATTGTATGTGCAGTTTGCATGTGGGGGGGGGGGGGGGGGGGATCTTCCTGAGGAAACAGATGCTTTGTGAACACCCCCATTGTCAATTTGCTAATTAATAGGACTGAAATGAAAACTGGTCTTCAACGGTATGAATTCATGGACAGCAAAATGAAGACACAGCAAATGCAAATAAGTGGGAAGAGAAAGGTGAATAAGAAACTCACACGTGTGAAAGGATAAGGGAGAGACTCACGTGCGAGTTACTGTCACTGAGTGAAAACCCACAGCTGGGCACCATTGAGGCGGATTGATAAATACATATCAGATAATTAGCATAGACCTAGACGGTGAAAGCAAACTCTGTGCTCTGTTTTGACTTGTTTCCGTGGCTTGTTCTGTTTAGTTCTTTTTATTTCTCCTTTGATAAGATGTGCAGGTTGGCACTGTCACTGCTTCAAGATTTCTCAAAGAGGCATTGATAGTAATACACAGTAATCAGGAAGTCTGAATGTGCTCATGATGGCAATACCCAATATAAAATACCAGCAAATACATAAATACATATGTATTTACCTGAGGTAACCCAACAGATGCCGAATCAGATGTGCAAATCTGCCTGTGCCTAGCTGGTATTTTACCAACAGGCCAGTAAAAAATTGGCTTGATGCCAATGTTAAGTCTACGGAGCAAGGCCGGTATTGTTTTGTAGAAAGAGTGGCAACCCTAACCATGCCTAATGTACAGGTGCCATGATAAGCAATGCGGAATGATACGTTTCTGCTCTGGTGGGACGTCTTTGTGTTTATTTGCAACGAGGCATAGAAATAAAGGCTGAAAAACTACATTTAAAAGACTAAAATATTCTATACATTAGTACAATGTATAGGTTACTTAAAACTATTTCCTGTAAAGTGAACAGATACTATATAAATAATTTTGGTCAATCAACTGTTCATATATTTCTGATAGTGTATCTATAAATTGGCTTACATGGCGTCCTGTCTTTTATTGCACATTTGGTATTGTTTAAAATATTTGTAATTGTTTTGGCAAAAATATAAATGACTGATTAACCCTTTAAGGACCAGGGATTTTCCTGGGCCAAGGACCAGAGCGTTTTTCAATTTTTAATACGCGGTTTTTGAAACATAATTTTCCTCTCTCTCATTTAACGTACACATACAAGTTATATGTTGTTTTTTTAAAGGACAGTTTCTTTTGATACCCTATACATAAAAATGATTTACATTTTTTGTATTAAAAAATACATATAAAAGAGGAAATTTTTGAGGAAAAAAAAGTTTTTCCCCATTATTTTCCCAATAATAAGCTACATAACTAGTGCAACACTAACCCACTTATCCCCCCTAATTAACTAACTAATAAAAAAGAAAAATATTGGTTCCCAAACCCCCCATAACAAAAAAAGACAGAAAAAACTCTGAAGAGTGCGATGTCAGATCAGTAAAAATCATGCAACAGGCATGCAGGGGTTACATTTTATTAAAAAAATATATTCAAATTACCTTTATTTATTAAAAAAAACTTTATAAATTGTAAAAATAAAAAAATCTGTTAAAAAAAAAAACTAAATGAGGGCCATAAAGTGGAAGGAAACTGATCACAGTTAAAAACATCAGCAATGAAAGGGTTAATTTTTTTATTTTAATTTATTTTCCCTCTGTGTATTTAATTAATTTATTTTTACTTACAGGTCACTCTCTGTGCTTCACTATAAGAATGTGAAGCACAGAGAGTGAATTAGAGGCAAAGTCATTGTGTGAACACACTGACTTTGCCATCTAATTTGCATGTTATCGCGGTGATCACTCAATCACCGTGATCACATGCCCAGAAATGCACCGATCGGGTCCAGGAGCTTTGCCTCGGGTGCGAGGCTTAGTCCTGGACCCATTGCAGACTAGCTGGCGGTGCCCACGGAGCGCACCGCCGGCTAGACTGCATGACGAGTTAACTCGTCATAAGGTCGCTAATCCGGCGGCTCTTATGACGAGTTAACTCGTCATAAGGTCGGGAAGGGGTTAATGTATAGTGTTGTAATGTTACCTTGTGTGTAACATTTGAAATCTGGTAGCTGATTGTTCCAGCTATGACATCTTCAGCTCAAGCATAAAAAGGATATCATTTGTTACATAAAGGTCTTCCATAAACATGTATATATATCTATACAGGATGTCAAATTCTCTGAAAAAGTGCTCTCTCTTTATATTCCATGTTTGCCTCATAATCTGACCTCAAGTCAACTGTATAGTCTGGATTAGAATGCTAGGATCCATGTTCCTCGCACATAGACATGCTCCAATGCTGCCTGAGCAGTGCTCCGATATCGTCAAGTGACAACAGGTAGCAAGGGGAAATTCTGGTAAAAGGCAAGTACCGGGAGGTGCTATAGCGGGTCAAGTTGGTGCAGTTGCTAAACTTGCCAGTGCTGCAACATGGGGTTTCCAGTGGGTGCTGCACTGTGGTGATTAGGCAAGTCCTCTGGGTTCTGCAATATAGTGCAGGGGCAATAACTGTGTTTGTTATAGTGGCAATTCCTGTGGGTGCAATATTGTGCTGTGGTGGCAGTGCAAAGTGATGTGGGGGCAATAATGAAAGGTCAGCAGAAGAACTGGAATGAACCGGGACAGAGGTAGGAAATAAAACAAGAAATGCATTATTTTCAATAACATTTTTATTAAATATAAAAAAAAGTTTTTGAAATAATATTTAGTATAAAATCTTTTTTTCCTATAGGGGTCACCTTATAAATAGGGCTTTTCATTTTCATCTTGTCAGTCACATAATATAGTACTCATTCAATCCTACAAACATTCAGGCTGACGAGACAATAATATGTACTGCACATTAGTATTTGTTATGTCATGCTCAACAAGAGGCTCATATTAGTACTGAAATTGTGACAATTTAACTGTATTGAGTTACTTTGAATGTAGCAATAAATAGTGCAGTTCATTTATAGGTAGGACCTATCTTACATATTGTAATTTTTATATATATATTTTTTATAAAGAAATGTAAAAGTTTTAGAAATGGCAGTCATCATTTGTTTTCATTCAAGATATTCTAAAGCAGATCTAGTTCAGTTGTTTATAATGTATTATTATACTAATATAGTCCTGAGCTACAGTGAGCCATCGTATGTATGTATGTATATATAGTGCCTTTCATTAAGCATTAGAGCCAGTCTCTTGAAATGTAATATATTAAATGTTAAATACAGGTAACCTTGTTCCATGTTTCTCATCCCATGAGAGACCATTGCTTTATGACTTTTCACCTAGTAGTTCTCCATTACATATCACAACGCCAAGTTCTCCTCATGTGGCCTGATGGGGATTGCTGCTGAATACTCCATTTATTTCTCTGTAGTAACACATCTAATGTCTTTGTGTGTCACATTTTGCACCTTAGGTCATTGAAATAAATTTGTCAGCATTTTTGTTAGAAATCCGATGCTTTTTTTTTTTTTTTTGTAATCATCCAAAGTGCTGTAACTCTTCCTTAAATGTCTGAAAAGCAGATGGTACATTGATATCATTAGAATGTAAGTGAGGAAGGTTCCTCTGAAACATGAGGGATCTGTATGAGGTATAACCACAAACATTCCTAATTTAGTTTTATGGTCTACCCCTATTTTCAGAAGGTTCTAGTTGTAAGGTTCCCATTACCAAGGATGCCAAGCCTTTTTTTAGATGAATAAGAAATGGTCCTAGGTGCAAAATCTGGGTGATGGTGCTGGGACGAAGTCTGTATTGAGTTTTTCAATAACCTTTTTATTACATATGTAAAAGGTTGAATTATAATTGTTTTTTCTTTGGCCCATGTAAATGTGTAAAATATACAATGTGTGGCCCTCATACTGAAAAGTTTGGAGACGCCTGCCTTAAACAATGACCAAGTGATACTGTCAGGAACTGACTGTGCCTGGACTTGAACTCTGACTTCCATGTTCCTAGCTCTCTTTTACATTTTAGCCTCTGTTCTAGTAACAATGAATATGAAAGCCTTGTTATTATTATCAACTCTCCTCACCTGTGTCTAGTCATGTGCTCACTCTCAGCCTATAAAAGCCTCTTCCTGTGACTGTACCTTTGCCAGATTATTGTGGTTCCTGCATGCAGTATATCAAGCTTTCTATTGATCTTTAATTACCTGTTACCGATTTGGACCGTCTCACTACTCTGCCTTCTACTACCCACTGACCTTGGCTTGCCTGACTACGCTTATACTCTTTGTTCCAGCCTCACAGCTCTGCTAAAGACCAGATTGTCACTCAAAGCTCAGGGGCTCAACAACCTGGGTAACGAGTGGCTACTTCTGGCAGAAGACTTGCTGATCTGGCTGCTGGACTCCAAACCTGCTAACATCAGTATCATTACAGATATAGTGATCATCCTGCCATAACAATGATTGCATTCATGTCTACGATAGAGTGGTTTCCATCAGACTGCTTGATGCTAGCTCTTATCTCCTCCATGGATCATCTCTAACAAACACGTCTTAAAGGGCAACTAACACCATCGCTTTAGGTTTAGACTCTCTTACTAAACCAGTCTCTTATGAAAGACTCTGAAAAGGAGTCTGTGTGATGTCTGACGATTATCATGAGGGTAAAATGATGCTGTGTGTCTCCCCTGTCTCTATCTTTAAACATTATCATTGTCCTTAATGAAAGGACAATGTTCAATGCTACTTGGAATAAACATCTAGAAGAATTTACAAAGAAACATATTGTACACACACGCATTGAAAGGAAGACTACATATCTTTGAGATTACATTTCTGTTTGTGTAGGATTTTTGAGGGCGTACATTCAGCACAGCCAAACAGTGTACAAATTAATATCCTCACGAGTGATTAAGAGATTACCACAAACATGATGTTTGGACAAGTTTCCTTGAGTGACAGGAATGATTTTTCTCGACCACAAGGACCTTTTTGAGCCCTGCATGACTTGTTTCCTTTCTGATTTCTGGCAGTAACACACGGCGCTGCTTATTAGAGACATGACTAGCATTCTTTGTTATATGAGAGCTCATCCATATTTCTTTCCTCTTCACCAACGATTGAGTGAACATTTTCAGAATCCCTGCTGAAAACAAACATACAATAAACCATTTAGGCGATCCTGAGCACAAGTATTGCTGTGATCCCCAACAAACCGCTGCTCCAGAGTGCCATCTTGTGCCCTGTGATTTCCTGTTGCTAATGAAGTAAGCGCCTAGTTTAATACGACCGGGGCTTTTCACTGACAGGGAACTGCAAAATTCAGGCATTAATTGCTGAGTTGAAAGATGGAAATGTTTTCCAATTATCGAAAAATGCCTGATTTTTAGACCTTAATTATGCGTTCAGTTTTAGTGACTAGCCTCATAAATATATACAGACACCATGGGCTTTAGTCATGAAAGAGAGGCTTGCAGGGAGCTGAGAAGGGAATTCTCTTATCAATTCCCTGCAATTATCTCTTTAATAAATGAAGGCAAATGTTTTCCTCCATTCCGATCCTGTGCAATACATTCTGTACTAAACTGTTCTTAACACAATGAGCTTTGGGTATAAAATAAACAATAGACTAGGAATCCTGTACTGCAACACCCCTCTTGTTATATTCCATATATTCTCAGAGAAGGACAAATCACAGGAGTCGGGGAGCCATGCCTCCTAAAATGCCTACTGCAGGCTCCTAAAAACAAATATTTTATATTATATTTGTTTTATATTGAATATTATTGCTGATGCTGTAAGTAAAAATCATTGTCTGTACTGTAAACTTACTGAAACCCCACTGCCCCCTCCAAATCACACAGTCCCACATCATGGGAGTTGCAGTCAACCAAAGTTAATGTTGTATATTGCAACTCAGTGATGCACAGCAAACACTTGGAAGTATTACAAAAAAAGGGCATTTAGAGGCAATATATGTATTATTATGTTACACATTACAATGTGATGCATCAGCCAGAATGTAGCTGGTGCCTCCTTTGCATTGACCTCTGTCACCTGCAGTGCCCTCACTCACCAAAAAACCCTAAACCAAATGTTACAGAACAAAAAACTCCCTGCCAATGTGCAGCACAATCACACTACACATTAATACTTATCACACACTACCAACACTACATATTAGTTATATTTGTTTTTAATAGCAGAATATCACCCTTTGATTGCCAGAAGGGTGGCACCGAAAGGGTTAACAAATAAAGCTTGTGTTATAAAGCTTGTAATATTGCTCCCTTCTCCATAACTGAACCCTACTTGGCTCGTAACAAAGTTTGAGTGAATATATATTTTAATAACAGAATCAGTGTTTGTTATATATGTGTCTTATGTCTGTATATTGTTATGTTTTATATGAATCTCATGAAATAGTCACAACAATCTATTTTATTGTAATCTGTTAAAAAACAAAAATAAAGCTTGTGTTACCAGTTAGCAGCTCTTGCACAGGCAGAATAAACATGAATAAAGATGTAAACAGAAACCAGTCAATCCCAAGGAAAAGGAAGTCCGAGTGAATGGAGAGAGACCAATAGGATGAAAGTAGGGATCGAAGGGAAGCTGGACTATAGGTTATGTTAATGTCTTCCCCCCGGACGCCCATGGTTGGTATTTAAAAAGAGAAACCCAGCTACTTCCAGCTAAATAATAGCTCTGCAGGATATATGGAAATAATATTTTTAGTGTTTGGCCAGGAATATTTCTGTTGAGGGCTCCCATCCATCTACCATCAGAGGCTGTCCCAGTTTGTTGCAATGTGCAATGCTCCTTTTCAAGCACTGAATTCAGTGTATTTTGAGACAAATAAAATGGATACGTTATAGTGTTTGCAGGTTAAAAGGTTCTGCGCACTATAATGTTGCAATGTCCCTTATAATCGGGCCCAGACTGGCCATCTGACACGCCGGGTATTTGCCAATTCGGGCCACGCCATCCTGGCCAACGCTTTAACCCCTTGCTGACATAGTACAGACTAGGTCTTGTTGAATGTCTTGTGTGACGAAGCGTTAATGACACAGGATGGACCTAGTCTGTTGTGCAGCAAAACGAACACTGAAAGCGTTTTTATTTAAAGACTGGTTTTAAAGTCCTTTAAACTGACTGATGTTAAAAACGAGCACAGGAAGCCAATGTAATCGCTTCCTATGGCTCTGCAAGTGTTACTGACTTGCCTCACAAGTCGAGGCAGTCAGCAGCACTTTAAAAAAAAAAACATGATCTTGGTCACTGTGTGACCAAGATGGTGCTGACCTTCTAAGGGCAAGAGCACAGTAAGCAGGAAGTAGCTGCTTCCTGTGCTCTGGGGGCGGTCACACGATTGCCTCATCACAGAGGCAATCTGTGACTGCCAATCAGTGGAGATGCTCAAATTAGCATCCCCACTGCCTGGTCAGATCAATATTTTACAAATATTGATCTGACCACTTTGGATCTGCCTCCCTCTCCTCACATTTTTTTTTTAGTTTGGGAGAGAGATAGATCAAAGTAGTAAAAGTAAGTGAAAATAACAAATATACAATAAAACAATAATAAAAAAAATTGAGACCCAATGGCTTTTATTAAAGCCATTCCCTGCGTTTAACCCCTTCCCTGACATTGATCATGCGTAAGCAGTGATCTTGCACATCAGCACATCTGTCTGCATATTTTATTTTATTTGGGGGGGTTTACACCCGCTAGGGGGTTATGTGAAAAGTGAAATTATTTTTTATATTTTTAAGCTGTCTGAGCGCATGTATAGCGATCAGTAACAACGAATTAGTGGCAAAGGCGGTTTGGTGATTGCTCAGATGAGCATCACCATTCGCCTGGTCAGATCAAAAAATACTTCATTAAGCTAAAGTTGTTTTGGTGCTTAAAGTACCCTTTTAAGTAAGCAGGACTTAGTTTCTAAGTGAGAGGTTTTTTTTTTTTACACATGTTCTACATTTCTAAAAACCAACTAAACAGACAAAGATTTGTTATTGTTTTGAATCTTTCATTAAAGATATTGCACTTCATAAATTGCATTATGTTGTGTTTAATTTATTATCATATATTTATATAATGCCAACTGATTAATTACAGTGACTGAAGCATGCTAAATATAACTAATAGACAGCAAGACACCAGTATATTATATTTGTCACAACTGGCCATTTAGTTTAACAAAAAAAATAAAATAAAAATGGTCTGCTCAGTCTTAAATGCCCAGGCCTATTTTTTGTCCCAGTCCGGTACATTATGGTTATAATACACCCCCCGCCCCCCCCCCCCCCCCCCCCCACCTACAGAAGTGCTGACATTGCCAATTCCATGACCCCCCCCCTCAGCTTTCCGTGTTATCAGTGGGGTACACTGGGAGCTATGCTTAAATCATGAGTGTTTTAGCCTAGTTAGCGCTCTGTAGATCTTATAATGGTTTGTAAGAGAACAATGTATTTTAGTCATCACAGTTTCCTTTAGTAATTGGACAGTGCCAGTGATATATATTATAATTACATTTAATTGTGTGGTTATCTGCTGCCACCTCAGTACATTCTAGTAGATTAGGCAGCTTCTGATCCCTAACTTCCTGTGGAAATGGATGGCTTTCATCAGCTATAATTGTGCTAAGAACACCAACTTTGTGAGGTTATACGCTTTTTACAAACTTCATGCTAAGAAAGTGCTCTTTACAGAAAGACACATGGTCCTTGTAATTGAACTCCCAGTTGTTATCACATACAGAGAGGAAAGACATACAAATTAAGTAAATTAAGTCAAGATGTAATTTCTGGTTTTTATTTCTTTTGCATGAATCAGACTCATATTTATAATATGACACACTGCCTGGAAATGCATTAATTGGTGAGTAATTTCAAGTTTAACATTTAAGCTATGCAAGGTCTGTGGATCAGCAATGCAACACATTCAGAAAATAAAACCTAGGACTGCTCTGTCTGCACTACTACGCACAGAGATAATATCTGGATTCATAACCTTTCCATTGATATTACAGTTACCGCAGATGTAACTAGCTCATTTGTAAAGTAACTATATTAGGAATTGTAAACCATGGTTTGTAAAACACACGTGGCAAAAATGTTACGTTTAAAAAAAAAAAAAATTAAAATACGTATCTGATAACATACAATAACACAGCCCCAGTGAATGTTATTTAAGGTTCTGGTCAAATGTATATTTTGGGTTCCAGGGGTGGAGTATATGGAGAAGCAGGGCGGACCGGTTCTCCCATTTTCAGGCATAGGGACTGTACAAAGTCCAGGCCAGATTTTGAGTTATACCTGACTGTTAGACACATGTGAGCCTAATCACCTTACTTCTATTATACAGCTATTTACCAGGCAGATAAACTGTGTTTTGGGCCCTAGTGTGTTTGTAAACGTGAAGGAGAGGCTGACAATCTGTTTACAGCACTTCTTTTGAAGAATGTTGTCACCTGCAGAGATCTGAAATAAGCAGGCCTGTGCATATTGGAAAACTCACTTGTGCACCTAGAGATTCCTTTGTATTTTGCAGAAAGACTGTACGGTCCCAGAGAAACCTACAGCACCAGAAACAGTTTTGTCACACCTGCAAAAACCTAACCTGTCTGGATCATTGGGGAGATAAAGTCCATCTGACACCTTCTGATATCAGGAATGCTTTTGGCGCTTATTATATATCTCTATGCAGGGGCGTTGCTAGGTCTTCAGATGATCTGGGACTAGAGCCCAGATGAGCTCAGTCACACACAGGGGCGTACCTAGAGCATTTGGCACCCGGGGCGGACCCTGAGTGTTGCACACCCCCCCCCCCCACCCCATAATAAAAATGTAAGAAAACACCCACAAATTTTTCAGTGTTTGAAAATTGTACAATTATAGATACCAGGAATATTGTGCCACTCAGAACCCAGTAATATTGTGCCAGTCAGATACCAGTAATATTGTGCCTTTCAGATACCAGTAATATTGTGCCAGTCAGATACCAGGAATAGTGTGCCAGTCAGATACCAGGAATAGTGTGCCAGTCAGATACCAGGAATAGTGTGCCATTCAGAGACCAGTAATAGTGTGCCAGTAAGATACCAGTAATATTGTGCCACTCAGAGCCCAGTAATATTGTGCCAGTCAGATACCAGGAATATTGTGTCATTCAGAGCCCAGTAATAGTGTGCCAGTCAGATGCCTGTAATATTTTGCCAGTCAGAGCCCAGTAATAGTGTGCCAGTCAGAACCCAGTAATATTGTGCCACTCAGAACCCAGTAATATTGTGCCACTCAGAGCCCAGGAATATTGTGCCACTCAGATCCCAGGAATATTGTGCCAATCAGATGCCCAGTAATATTGTGCCAATCATAGCCCAGTAATATTGTGCCACTCAGAACCCAGGAATATTGTGCCAATCATAGCCCAGTAATATTGTGCCACTCAGAACCCAGTAATATTGTGCCACTCAGAGCCCAGGAATATTGTGCCACTCAGAACCCAGTAATATTTTGGCAATCATAGCCCAGTAATATTGTGCCAATCATAGCCCAAGAATATTGTGCCACTCAGAACCCAGTAATATTGTGCCAATCATAGCCCAATAATATTGTGCCACTCAGAACCCAGTAATATTGTGCCAATCATAGCCCAAGAATATTGTGCCACTCAGAACCCAGTAATATTGTGCCAATCATAGCCCAGTAATATTGTGCCACTCAGAACCCAGTAATATTGTGCCAATCATAGCCCAAGAATATTGTGCCACTCAGAACCCAGTAATATTGTGCCAATCATAGCCCAGTAATATTGTACCAATCAGAACCCAGTAATATTGTGCCAATCAGAACCCAGTAATATTGTGCCAATCAGAACCCAGTAATATTGTGCCAATCATAGCCCAGTAATATTGTGTCACTCAGAGCCCAGTAATATTGTGCCACTCAGAACCCAGTAATATTGTGCCAATCATAGCCCAAGAATATTGTGCCACTCAGAACCCAGTAATATTGTGCCAATCATAGCCCAGTAATATTGTGCCACTCAGAACCCAGTAATATTGTGCCAATCATAGCCCAAGAATATTGTGCCACTCAGAACCCAGTAATACCCACACACACCTAGACACCCTGACACACACACACACACACCTAGACACCCATACACAGTCACACTTTTATTTTTTTACTTACCTTACACTTGGTCCGTCATCCAGGACCTTCTGCCGGATGTCCGTCCACCTGACCTCCGGCAAGCAGCTGACACAGCGCGACGGGGGCGGAGTTGCCCCCGTCGCGCTGTGATCTCTATGGCCAGGAGGAGAGGCTAGGGAGCGAGCTCCCTATAGCAGCCTCTCCTCCCGATCGGCCCTCACCCCCGCGTGAGGTTAATCCTCCGATTCTGGGACTATGTCCCAGACGGAGGAAAGCTCACCGGGGAATTTTGTTATTTTTTTTTTATATTTATAGCCCTGGAGTCTCGGGGCTAAAGAATACTTTAGCCCCAGAGTCTCCATTCGGGGCTATGAAGGGGGGACTCGGGGCTATAGCCCCAGTAGCCCACCCCTAGCGACGCCTCTGTCTCAATGCAACCTACCTGATAGCCGGGCAGTGATTTAGGATATGGAGGAATTCTTGATGAAACATAATCTTCCTAAATTAGACAAAAAGGAGTTGGAAAAATGTACCCCCCTATAGCCTTGACAGAAGTCTCTCAGGCTATTAAAAACCTGAAAATATGGAATGCTCCCAGAACAGGTGGTTTTACTGCTATATTGTCAAAATAATTTTACCTGTTAATTTCAAAACGGTTGCATAGATTGTTAAATGATTTAAGAAGTAAAATGCCTTTACCACCTGAGATGTTACAAGCATTAATAACCCCAATTTGCAAACCTGATAAAGACCCTAATTTCCAGACTGTCAAACTATCGCCCAATATCATTAATAAATATCAACAGTAAGATCTTCTCCAGGATCCTGGTGGGCAGGTTAAAAGTGATCATTCTCAAACAAATACATCCAAATCAATCCAGCTTTATAGTAAAAACGGGAGGGACAATGTCCATAAGATATTAAATATGATCCAGTAAATTAAAACCAACTCATACTCCTGTGAGGATTATAGCCTTAGATGCCAAAAAGGATTTTCTATCAAAGGTCTTACATTTGGGGGGGGATTAAGGGGGTATGTGCGTTTTGATCGCAGTTCAAAACTGCGTTAATATATACCGTACCATCAGCCAGAATTGTTGGGATTGTTAACAGCCCTTCGGCTCCTCTTATATATTCTCTCGATTTATATATTCTCTCTGACAATCCGCTGACATAAATGAGATCCATATGGACCAGAACTATAAAATCATATTGTATGCGGACGATATAATCCTTACCCTTCCCAGCCCAGAGCATTTCATCCAGGCCGTGTTAAAATACATTAATAACTATAGTAAAAAAAAAAAAAAAAATAACGATAAGCTAACCTTAGAAAATGAATCAAAAGTAATAGAACAAGACATACCTTAATGAAATGGAACAATCTCTACATTTCCTATTTAGCAAGAATAAACACTGTAAGAAGCTATCTAATGTCGAAGATCAAGAGAATACTATGTGATAACCATCCCATTAAGAGAACCTAAAACTATCATAAAGAAATATCACGCTCTTCCAATTTTTAAAAAACTGTTTTTTCTATTTCAACACTCAGTCTCTGAAACACTTAGGTTTGTTTGTTTTTGCCTTCGTTGTGTTTTCAGGCCATCCTTGTCCTTTTCTTAAATTGAAATACTTTATTCAATTTTCCTTAACACCTAATACTTAACTTTCATATAAAATTTTAAAAAATTGCCTTTTAGGAACTTAATATATATTTTTATTTTAGAAGAGGCCTCAAACTTGTATAGCCTATATTGTCACCATACCTCTGTCGCTGTTAGTTCATACTTATTGCTAAGTGTTGCTTTGGTAAGGTATTCGCTCCCCCATTCAACCCGACTCCCACTCATCCCCTCCCTTCCTGACTTCTGTGTACCTTTTGTTTTTGTTTTTCTTGGCCTATCTTTTTTTTTTTTTTAAATTCATTTATTACTATTAATGTCTAGTTGTTCCTACCATCTTGGCAGTTCACAACAGTTCAATGTTTAACCCCTTCCTGTCTGATGGAGCTTTGGTCCTTAGGAATAATAGGCAGAGATACGATCAGGGTCTTTACAGACCCTGTGGGTCTCTATGAAATACCTCTAGAGTTCATGTCATCAGGTGACCTCATCTGACAGAGGGATCCACGGTGAGCTTGTTACGGTCAGGATATTCTATGCCGTTCTACAGGCTTTTGGGCACTGTGAATCAGTTTAACCTCTTAATGCTGCATGGTATTTTCCTCTTTAATTAGAGAGGGATCGGGAGCCAGGGACACAGTGGCAGGTACCTGACCATAGTCTTAACAGACCCAGTGTTTCCTGACAAAACCTTGTGAGACTTTGCAACATCACTTGGGTGTGATTTGGAAAAATGTAGCTGGCGCTCACTTTGAGCATCAATTACATTTCCCCTGCCAGACTCGGGCCACTCAAAGTGGCCTCATCTGGCAGGTGGGATCCTGCTGCAGCTTGATCCGACGCACTGCTCAACGCAGGGGGCTACGACTAGCTGTTAAACTAAGGAAGGTCTACGCCGTCCTACCAGAGTTGGAGTTGTTTAGTCACAAATGGTTTTTCTAACTCGGTTGTTTTGGTTTGACGTTTATAACCCATTTGTCAAATCACCACAACTGTTTACTGAAAAAAAATCCTCTGTATGTTTATTTAATTTTGCCCTGTGTCGTTTATGAGACTACATAAACATTTAATAAGTCAGGCATGATGTTTCTGTGTACACGCATAACATCAGTCAAGTGCTGTTTGTCTCTATCGCGTGCAAAGGTTTAAAGGGACATAGAATTGTGTTCAACCCAGCTGAATAAGTTACAGCTTTCTAAACAAATGTGTAATAATAATTTGCAGTAAGCATATATTAAAGTTATACAAAACCAGGTACATTTTAACATCTGTAACAAATACAAACAGTAACTATATATTATTGGAGATGCATCTGTGAATAATAAGAAGCCTCTCATCATGGGCATTCATGGAACTTTAAGAGACATGTAAAGTTTGACATGTTTTATATGTCCAAAGAAACGTTACGGATGATAAAGAGGCGCAAGCAAATCCTACACTGGAGTTTCTTTTCGAGTTACATGATTAGAACATTACTTGGTAATGGGTGAACCAATTGTGTTTCTATTAATCGTAACAATTCAACAATTAATATTCTTCACTCGTTGAGTAGACCTTTCTTAGTTTGCCAATTGGCTAACAATACATAGCATTGCTCGTTCTATTTTTTATAATTTTTCTATTTATAAAAACAGAATGTTAATTAGGGGATATTTGAATAACTTGTACCTGTGTTTTTAAGATCTCAAAGGTCACGTTATGTGCACTGTAAATGTGTTTCAAGCACTCAAGATAATGGGTACAGCAACTGCACATTGTTAACTATATCTTGAAAATTACAACCATTTAACATGCATGTTACCATGACAGATTTAAATCACTGTTCCAAACAAAAATGGCAAAAGTAGCGCTCCACTCACCAGCATGCGCAACGGATCTGTGCTCCACAAAACACTAATGATAATCATGTTCACAATGCTCCATTCAGCAGCATGCGCAGTGTATCTGTGCTCCACAAGACACTAATGATAATCATGTATACAATGCTCCATTCAGCAGCATGCGCAGCGGATCTGTGCTCCACAAAACACTAATGATAATAACATTATACAACCTTAATCATCCTTATATTGTGCATTATTAGCATATTAGCATAGTTTCTAAATAAACCAGACTTGATTTTAGAGTCTTAAATTACTAATTTACGTCTATGCAAATTAAAGAAAGCTTATCTTTAAATTTGAATGCTTTCCTTGCCTGTGCCATTTTAGTATAAATAGATTTGTTTGATCTAATTAAATTGTATGGTGAATTTTTTTTTTTGTAACATGGTTTCTCCTATGCCAAGCAGGACTTGGCATTTAACTTTAATATAATTGGTCACAATAAGTATGGCCATTGTTTTTGTCTGGTGTGTATTTCAAGTAAATACCTTTACCTTAGTATGTAATTTCAACACATTGCCATGATTTATGGGTAACAGATTTTACGGGATGCATTATAGAGACAGACAAACTAATAATACTGCTGTCTTGGTACCAGTTTTTATTAGTAAACGTATATTTCTTGCAGTAGGATCTGAGGTATGATGGGATGATGCTAGTGGTCCGGGGCACACTCAAGGTAACACCATCTAAAGATAGTTAACCCCTTTGTGACGCATGGGGCTTCCGTCCCAAACAACGCAAGCACCAAAACATCACGATTTGTTCCTGGCCACCATAAGGTGTTCGGTAGCCAGGGACACTATGGCAGAAACCCGATCAGGGTCTTAATAGACCCTGTGGGTCCCTGGCAAAAAGTAGCAAGACCTCCGGACATCACGACCTGGTGCTATTTAGCGAAATGTTGCCGGTGCTCCCTTTGAGCACAGGCTACATTTCCCTTGTCAGACTGAGGCCAAAGTGGCCTCAACTGACAGGTGGGATCCCGCTGCAAGTGCCTCCAGCGGGATACGAGCACAGCTCATCGCAGGGAGCCGTGATGAGCTGTTTAACACAGGACGTACTATGCCGTCCTAACGACTTTTAGGCACTTAAAATCAGGACTGCATAGTACGTGCTAACTCCACGAAGGGGTTAAGGGGTGGAATCAATAATTCAAGAAGTCAGCACAGGTTCTGTCATCTCTAACTGGATGGAAATAGGTGACCGAGAAAATGCAGTGTGTAACCTAACAAATAATGACATTTAACGCTCTCATATTAATGTAATTTTCTTTGCTTGTATTTTAGAGAAAGGTGAAATAAAACACAACTTTGTTTATACTTTTGCTTTTTCTCATGAGTGTCTGGATGACTTTATGGTTATGAAAAACATACCCATGTGTACCTTCTACTGCTTATCTGATACCTGACCAAAACTTCCTAGCTTGATATATCTATATATATATCTATATATATATATATATATATATATATATTTGTGGTCATGGCATAAGCCGTAGTATAATTGACATATGACGAAACATAGAATGGCAAAGTCAGTTGTGGTGTGCCTGAACTGACGAGGAAGTAGGCCTGAAAAAGAGGGCCTACCTTATAGGATGTTTATAAAGGTGGTGTGGTGGGTGGGACAATTCGCCAGACCCAACAGGTAATGAGGGAAGGGTTGATGCCCCTTTAAGAAGGGGAACCAAGCCCCTCCCACAACTTCAGGCCATGCCTTCCATATATACACACACATGTATGTGTGTGTGTGTGTATGTATAGATGTGCTGTTAACTGATTTGTACACGTTCTCTGAGGTTAAATCACTTCAATAAAATGATGTATATAAGCTGTATATATATATTATATATTGCTTTAGTGGTTATTTAAAATGAATTTACACTTTCTAAAGAGCAATGTTTTGCTATCACTCGTTACAAGAACAGATCTGTTTATAGACCTTTCTTGTTAATTAGGATCTTCATTTGCATGTGTCCGTTGATGTTTGTGAGGTCAACTAATCAGGAACTGAGGGAATGAATCAGTAAGTCTTTGTCCTCTGTGCCCATGTGAATAAACCATTTATTTCAACTTAAGTTTGGGCTCTCCTTATTGAAGGTCCCTCACAGATCCGTTAACGCGATGGTTCCCTTCCTTTAACAAAGCCACTGTTTGTAAGGCTGTGCATATATTGTGCCACTAGTTGTAAAACTGTGTGTGTTCTCAGTGATGGAACACTGCTCTCTTCCTGAATTGAATGAAGCCTTTTACTGATCTTGTCATACTCGTCAGTTTAAGATAAATGGATTGCAACCCCTGTTTAACATTTCCCTGGCCCAGCACGCAGAATCAGCTGGGGTCGCGTTAGAGCAGGGGTGTCCAAGTTTATTCTGCAAAGGGCCACTTCGCTAGAAATGTATGCGTGCGTGGGCCGCATTCATTTTTCATTCATTCAGAGAATAATTTATATAATTATATACATGTGTGTGTATGTGTGTATATATATATATATATATATATATATATATATATATATATATTTTACAGTAATGTGTAGTGGTCACATTAACTACAAACACACACATGCATACACAGTCACACTTACCCCCCCTTCCCACACACACACAATTACCCCCCACACACACATACACATTTATACACACATACTCACATACATACACTTACCCCACACACATACACATTTATACACACACACTCACATACATACACACACACTCACATACATACATACATACACTTACCCCACTCACACACATTTATACACACACACACACATACATACAGTTACCCCACACACACACACTCACATACATACACTTACCCCACACACACACTTACATACACTTACCCCACACACACACTCACATACACTTACCCCACACACTAATACACTTTTATACACACACACACACACTCACATACATACACTTCCCCCACACACATCCACATTTATACACACACTCACATACATCAGGGCTTGACAAATTGATCTGAGTTTTTGGAGCCAGCTAAAAAATCTAGGAGCCAGACATCGGCACATGAACACAAACACACAGACACATAGCCTGTCACATATACATACAGAATAAAACACCCTTTATTCGCATTTGAAGGACTAGGGTGAAAGTCCTCTCCGTGGACCCTCCACTTCTGAGTGCGAAACCTGTTACACCCTGTTTTTCTACATACACACACACACACACACACACACACACACACACACACACACACACACATCCTGTCAGAGAGATATATATATATATATATATATATATATATATATATATATATATATATACATACACACACACACATACACACACACACACACATCCAGTCAGTCACATATATACACACAAACACATCCAGTCAGTCACATATATACACACAAACACATCCAGTCACACACACATATACACACAAACACATCCAGTCACACACACATATACACACAAACACATCCAGTCACACACATATACACACAAACACATCCAGTCACACACATATATACACACAAACACATCCAGTCACACACACATATACACACAAACACATCCAGTCACACACACACATATACACACAAACACATCCAGTCACACACATATATACACACAAACACATCCAGTCACACACATATATACACACAAACACATCCAGTCACACACATATATACACACAAACACATCCAGTCACACACATATATACACACAAAACAGCAGGTTTTGGGTTATTTTTAAAGAGAAAAAAAAAAAAAAAGTTCACCTATCAATGTCCCCCCTCCTTCTGTTACACCTCAATGCGGGGGGGGGGGGGGGGGGGGGGGGGTTCCATTGCAGCCCGGTGGCACAGAGCAGCTCCCCTGCTATCCTCCCAGGTGATCAACACTATAACGCGGTGAGCGAGGGGGCGGAGCAGGAAGTCTGTGCAGCCGGTGCACTCACTCTGTGCACTCACTCCATTGCAGCCCGGTGGCACCGAGCAGCTCCCCTGCTATCCTCCCAGGTGATCAACACTATAACGTGGTGAGCGAGGGGGCGGAGCAGGAAGTCTGTGCAGCCGGTGCACTCACTCTGCTCCCTCGCGCACCCCTGCTGGAATCAAGAGAAGAAAAACCGATCCCATTGCCGAGGACACCACGCAGGGCTGGCGATACCCGGGCGCCAGGTCTGATTTCCTGGTCGCCATGGCGCACGGGGTTTGTCGAGCCCTGACATACATACATACACACTCACATACACTTACCCCACACACTATTACACATTTATACACATACATACACTTACCCCACACACACATTGATACTCACATACATACATACATACACTTACCCCCACACACATACACATTTATACTCTCACATACATAGACTTAACCCCCCACACATACACATTTATACAGACACTCACATACATACATACACTTACCCCCACACACATTTATACAGACACTCACATACATACATACATACATACACTTACCCCCACACACATTTATACAGACACTTACATACATACATACATACATACATACATACACTTACCCCACACACACACACACACACACACACTCACATACACTTACCCCACACACTAATACACATTTATACACACACACATTTATACAGACACTCACATACATACATACATACACTTACCCCCACACACATTTATACAGACACTCACATACATACATACATACATACACTTACCCCCACACACATTTATACAGATACATACATACATACACTTACCCCCCACACACAATTATACAGACACTCACATACATACATACACTTACCCCCACACACATACACATTTATACAGACACTCACATACATACATACACTTACCCCCACACACATACACATTTATACAGACACTCACATACATACATACACTTACCCCCACACACATACACATTTATACAGACACTCACATACATACATACACTTACCCCCACACACATACACATTTATACAGACACTCACAAACATACATACATACATACATACATACACTTACCCCCACACACGTGGCTGTGGAGGTTGTGGGCTCCTGGTGTGCTTCTTCCCTCCCTCTGACCCTTGCGCATGACCTCACGCGCAGGGTAGAGAAGGGAATATGTGCACGAGAGCAGCACTGCTGCTGCACACCGCACGGGAAGCTGTATCGGGGAACGAAGTTCCCTACACAGAGCGTGTAGGGAACTTCGTTCCCCGACACAGCTTCTCGTGTGGTGTGCAGTTCGAGGTGCGGCTACCGGAGCAGAGCTCAGGCGGGCCGCACATTGGATGCCTCTGCGTTAGAGCATCTATTTCTTTCTGCACTAGTCCTGGCTGAATTATAAAGCTGTTAATGTGCAGACATTACAGGCTGCCAATTTGGAGGTTTGGAAAATATGAAGAAATAGTATTTTTTTTTTTTTACTAGTTGACCTAATCTTTCACGTACTAATTGTGGAAATATGACCCGTTTTCCACAGCACAAATTAGTTTTCTGGGAATTGTGCTTAGATGTAAATGGATTTTTTTTTTTTTTTTTTTTTAATGCGTTGTCTTTCTCATAGTGCTGTATATTAAAAATACATCATTGATAAAATTACTTGATTTGTTTTATCAAGATGTGATCCTCTCTTTCTGGTAACTGTGTATGGCTGTCTTTATTTTTTGGGTTGAGTATGTGTATTTAAAGTGAAGGTTTGTGTGCAAAAGTGAAAAATGGGTACATATTCCTTATTATTGCTGTGAGATAGCTCAGTGGGCTAATATCTGGGGAATCTGTTCAACCCTTGGGGTCACAGGTTCAGTTGCCATCACGGTTGACTCAGCCCTTCATCCTTCCATGTTGGATAAAATGAGTTCCATTAAGGTGGGTAATAGTAACACCCCTTTGATGTTGGGCAAATATAACATCCCTAAGATGTACTTGAAAATCAGAGAGCATCTGAATGTACCTTTACTGGTTAAGCACATTATTCTTATTATTATTAATATACTAGTTGTGTGGCTGTAAACTCCTATATAGTAAAAGCCATCTCATCATACAAGGTAATTTAATTGAAATTATTGCATATAAAGCTAAACTGCTCCCCTATTTGATCCTTGTTTTAGGTGGCTCTATCACTTTAAAATGTATTTTAAAAAATGTATTTTTTTAGTTTAAAACAGCATTCCTAACATGTGTCATTCATTTCTTCATACAAAACAATACTTACGTTATAATTAACATTTGGAGAAGTCACCGCAGTTTTTGTGTGATGGAATGAGAGCACATTGTTTTATAACTTTAGTATCTCCTGAGTCTAAAGTTGGCTTGATTCTGGAGGACCTCAGCTATTACAAATATAGCCGTATTCCTCCCATAGATGTCAATGGGAGGATTTTGGCTATAGCTGAAATGGTCCGAAATGTAATAAAAATAAAATTCAATAAAAAATATCATCATACATTAAATACATAAAAATAAAGTACATTAACAAAAAATAAAATTCTTTATTAAAATGTAAAAATGCTTATGTTAATGTAAATATACTATTAATATATCGGAATTTGCTATGAATATTTTTGGGTTTAAAATATGTCTATTTTTATTCTTCGACACTTTTCTATTCAATTCTCCAACTATAATAAGTGCGAATTTAGAACAACACCTGAACTGTGGTTCCACCAGGGGGCCCTAGTTCACACTCACTAATCAATTTCTGATATCTCAGCTAGAGTTGAGCGGACACCTGGATGTTCGGGTTCGGCCGAACTTCAGAAAAAAGTCCGGGTTCGGGGTCGAACTTGACCCTGAACCCCATTGAAGTCAATGGGGACCTGAACTTTTGGCCACTAAAATGCCTCTAAAAAAGTCCTGGAAAGGGCTAGAGGGCTGCAAAATGAAGTAAAATGTGGGTGAGTGTCCCCATTCATACGAATAGGTCAATTGACCTATTCTTATGAATGGGGACTCTATTTCGGTTTATAGAATAGCAATAGCATTACATCAGTTTATAGACTTTCGTTTTATAGAATACATGTAATGCTATTGCTATTCTATAAAAAGAAAGTCTATAAACAGAATGTCTTTCGGTTTATAGACTTTCGGCTTATGGAATACATGTAATACTATTGGCTTTCTATAAAACGAAATAGAGTCCCCATTCATAAGAAAAGGTCAAAGAATTTCTTATGAATGGGGACTCTAGTTCGGTTTATAGAAAGCCAATAGCATTACATACAATGTAATCGCCGAACCCCGAACTCCAACACGGACATACAGTAAAATGTCCGTGTTCGGGTCCGGGGTCCAAAAACCGTAAAGTTTGGTACGAACCCGAACAGTGCGGTTCGGGTTCGCTCAACATTAATCTCAGCATTTGTTTTGGACCAGTAAAACTTGCTCAGCACTTCACTAATTGATGATATATGGGTGAATAAACACATCAACTACCCTTTGCTTGCTACAGTACCTTTTGGAGTTGGAGTCTCCTTTATACATTTTGGTAGATGCGGGGTGGCAATACAGCTTTGTTTTAAGTGCGAATTTAGAATATGTTTCCTGAATTTGGAGCATATTGGTTAGCTAAGACCATTTCTACAAGGAATCAAGGGTTAAACAAGGTTTAATGTTCCTTTAAATAGCATTATGAGTTTCAACTATAAAATAACATTTGCAATCCCAAACAAATGGTCCCCACTTGCCCCTGTTTTAATCCATAGGCCACATGGTACTCACCTGACTATAAGACTATAAGACGCACCTAGTTTTTAGTTGAGGAAGAGAAGAAAAAAAAATATTATAAATCACATGATGTACTAAACTATTTAATATACTACCGGTATATCAGAATAAGATTTCAACCATGTAAAGTGAACAGCAGTCGACAGTGGCATAAAGAACCATCATCGCTGTCATTAACAAATGAAGAGAGACTTTAAGATTCGAGTATGATTCTAGTTTTCTGTGAACCCCAAGAACTCATCATTACTAGAGTCAGAATTTATGAAGCTCATTTGCTCACAATCACTGACATCACTTTCTTCGCTATCTTCATATAAGATACCATCTTCGTTTCCATTCAAAGCATTGCTAATGCCACATTTTTTAAATGACTGTACAATGATTTCCTCCTTCACTGAGTGCCATGATGTTTTCACCCATTCACAAACTTGAGTGATAGTGGGCCTCTTCATACGTCCAGTAGGTGTCAGATCATGAGTACCAGCAGCCATTCATTTGTTCCACTCTTCTCGCATAAAGACCGTAAATGGTTTGTTGATGGAAATGTCGAGAGGTTGCAACTGGCTGGTAAGACCTCCATGAATTACAGCTAGATGAGTCTTCACGTCTTTAAAGCACTTTTTTGTAGTTTCGCTAATATGGGCTCTAAACAGGTCAAGTACTAATATGGCAGGTTTTTTCAGAAGCCCTCCAGGACGTTTGGACCACACTTTTTCAACCCATACTCTCATTCCATTTTCGTCCATCCATCCTTTCTCATGAACATGTACAACAACTCTTCTTGGAATCGCTTCTTTTGGAAATGTTTTGAAAATTAACATGGGTGGCATTTTGGTGCCGTCTGTACAGCAAGACAACACAACTGTGTAATGGGTTTTCTCATTTCTGGAGGTTTTCATGGTGATAGTTTTGGCACCTTTCAGATCAACAGTCCTATTAGATGGTACATCAAAGGTTAGCAGGACTTCATCCATATTCCCAATCAGGCCAATTTAAAACCCATTTTTCTTCCTTGCATCAATTACAAATAAATGAAAAGAAAGAATCTTATCTTCATATTCTTTTGGCATTTTTTGCCCAATTCTAGTTTTGGTGTGCATAGCAAGGCCGCATCGCTTCATAAATCTGTAGCACCACAATGGTGATCCAGTAAAATCGTGAATGCCTTTCTCTACAGCAATGCGATTGGCTTCATATAGACTGATAAGCCATTATTCCGGTGATGTGTGATCCATTCATTCATGGCCATGTCTAACTATGGCCACTTTGCAGCATTTCCACTAAATGTGTGCTTACTTTTATCCGCAGCTGATCCTCCTGTTTCCTCCAATCTCTTACCATTTTCTCAGTTGGAGGTGGCCCAAAATGTTTCTCCACTGCTCTGTTTCCATACTCCTTAGCATACTTTACTACCTCTAATATAAAGGAATCTTATATGCTAGTCTTTTCTGCTTTATCATCCTAGTATGTAGAATGGGGGAGGTTTTCTGCAAGAAAATACAGTGATGAAGGAACTGTCAGTAATGTACGTATCTCCAATGTTTACCACTGAGCCCTGACCATTTGCGTTATCTCTGAGCATGGTCTTCAATCAAAAAACACACTCTGGTGGCACAAAGCAAATAGAATTGCATCCATATTAAAGCATCAGAATTTACCGTACAACATATGGCCGACTATCCTAATGCTGCTTTAGAGACAGAAACAAACAAAAAAAAATGGACTTTGTGCATCATATGTATAAATTCTTATTTGATAACGGGAGTCAATTATTACTTTATACATATGATGTACAAAGTCCATTTGTTTTGTTTTGTTTTTGCCCCTTAAGAAAAAATTGCAGCCAGCATTGCAAAGTTATCAAATGTGTTATTGTTCTTTTAAATGACATTAAAACAAGCCTAGAAACAATTGAGAATGTACTATTAGCTATAACTTACAGACACAGATAAACGTCTACCTACTTTTTGTTCCAGTCAGAGCTTAACCAGTAAATGTATTATTTATGTTCTGAGTATGGTCTGAGGGACAGTGCTTGAAGGACCAGTTGCTAGGCGATGAGCAGGGGAAGCAGTGCGCCGATGGACAGACCCGACACAGGACGCCAGCAGCCTCCTCTCTGCAGCCTCTCTCCTCCATGCCGCACGAGCTCTGGGATCTGCTTTTTGCCCCTGCACTCGGCTTGGCAATTCGGCTCCAGGGACCACACATTCGCTCCATAAGACATGTCCCCTTACTTTTGAGGAGGAAAAAACTGCGTCTTATGGAGCGAAAAATACGGTATATTTAGTGAAAACAGACATACTTTTAATTACTTCTAACACACCATTATCTAGTATATTACTTTTTACTTACTGTCCTTTTAATAATTTGTAGAGTCACTTTCTGAATTCTATTTTATAGTTATGATCAGTAAGTTTGGTTTAAGGCCAGAGGGGATCACATGTATGGGACCATAACTACTATTTTATTGTTTTTTGTAGACTGCTCAAATTCTTTGTATCTAGTAATTGAAAAATATTTTTGGAAATCACATGTATATTGCCAGCACCGCTAACAATTCAGTTCTGCCCCCTCTTCCTTGGTATTTGCTCATCTGGTTTTCTAAATAAATAACAACATTAAGTAGAGTTTAATCACTGACTAGATTTTAATGCGGCTTCTGTGAATATCTACATGGAATGTAGAATGGACACTTACTGCACAGGTTTTCTGACTTTATGGACAGCTGTGTTCATTTCTTTCGCACTCAGTGTCCCATATTTTTAGTTCATGGCTCAGGTTCATTGAGCTGTAATGGGAAAAGTGGAGGCGGCAATGTGCTTAATACAAATGGAAATGTTAAATAAACTTCATCTCTGTGTGTTAAGGATTATGCGGTGGTAGGAATTGTAATGACATTTAATTAGAATTCAACTGTAAAAGAATTAAAAAGAAACAGATCAATAAAACTAATTGAATTATTAATGAAACAGACATGTGGGAATTGTTTTTTTGTTTAATTTAAAAAGACTTTATTGTAGTTTTAAGTTAAAAAAAAGAACAGGAAGGCGCCATTTTGAGTTAAAGGCTGAGTGGAAATGTGGGGAATAGATACACAAAACTCCTTGCTTTTACCACAACCACTAAAAGGTTCTTTGTAATTTAACACAGTAATGACATTCATAATGCCAGTGATGTGCGCTTTGCTATCCTTAAGACTGAATAACAAACCAATCTGGGATTTTCATAGTTAGACTAGACTGGACAGTTAGTTCTGATCTATTGTCATAATATATAGTTTTATGATTGCCAGTATTTTCCAACTAGGAACTTATTTTTTTTTCCAGCCTTTAGTGTTCTGATTGAGATGTAGAGATGTCTAAGCACTTAATCTATTTGTTTATTGGCGGCAGACCTTATGATCCTAAGTTTTTATATATATATATATATATATATATATATATATATATATATATATATACATACACACACCCACACATTATAGGGTCTACTTGGCAAAGAGAGAATCACATGGAATTAAGACAGGAATTTCAGACTTAAAGGGACAGTCTAGTCCTCGAAGATGAAGATTACTGCTTGTATAGTGCACAGGCTTTATTTCCAGTGTGATTTGGCACATTTTGCATAAATCACATTTTTTATATTTGACTTAAGCCCTCCCCAGTGACTACTCTGCATGTACACTACAGGTACAGCTCTAAGTGACTTTGCTCTTGTACAGTGTAGGATCTATTAACAGTGCAACACATTGTCTGATGACATCACTAGAGAGACAGGAAATTCTATTCGTTTGAAAGAAGTTATTCTCATTGGTAAAAAAAAAGTCTAACATGAAGCCCTCATGGACACTCATCATTAAATAAAATATATTCAAGCGATAATGAAAATGAACTGTATAAATAGCATATTTAAAGATCAGACTTAAATCCCAGCAACTAGGAATTCACAGATCCTAGAATTTTATTTGCCTCATAGTTATTCTACAAATATCTATAAACAAAAACATTTGGTATAGATAAAAATTGTGTGGCTGACTAACTCACATCCTTATTGCGGTGTCCTAAATGTGATCACTAACACATATATACACATTCATGCTGATTGTATACACACATGAGCACACAGACACACTCATATGCTGATCAAATACACACACTACCACGCTCATACTGTGTGTGTACCTGATCAGCATATGAATATTAGTATATATGTGTTAGTGTTCACATTTAGGAGACATCTGATCATATATACTAGCACATATATTCATATGCTGGTCAAATACACACACACATTGCAGCACCCACTGGACTTGCCAATTATTATTATTATTGCAATAGTACAATAATGTACCCTCAAGACTTTCCAAAGCACTCTTGTTGCATAAAAATGATTCACCACAGCACCAATACTGCACCCATAAGGCCTTGTTCCATTATCCTTGTTATCAAACATCTTGCAATGCCATCTTTGATCTCAAACAGCTTCCCAGTGTATCTTGTCCCCAATCAGCTCGTCAGGGCCATCAATGTGCCCAGTCAACTCGTCGGGGCTATCTATGTGCCCAAACAGCTAGTCAGGACCATTTTTTGCCCTCAAACACCCTATCAATGCTATATTTATGCCCAGACAGCTTATCACTGTCACCAGTGTCCCCAAACAGCTAATAACTGTCATCAGTGTCCTCAAACACGACCCTGCCCTCATTATCCTCAAATGGCTTGGCAGGACCATATCTGTCTCCATACAGCTTATCAAACACACTCAGCAGGCACACACTCATTCATAGACACATTCAGTCAGCACACACTCATCCAGCACATACTCATTCATAGACACAATCAGCCAGCACACACTCACAGATGCACTCTGCAAGCACAGAATCACACTCAGCCAGCACACAATCATTCATAGACATGCTCATTTGTAGACACACTCAGCTAGCACACACTCATTCATAGACACACTCAGCCAGCACAAACTCATTCACTGATACACTCAGCCAACATACAGACACACTCAGCCAGCACACAGACACACTCAGCCAGCACACAGACACACTCAGCCAGCACACAGACACACTCAGCCAGCACACAACCACACTCAGCCAGCACACAACCACACTCAGCCAGCACACACTCACAGAAACACAGAGCAGGCACACACTCAGCAAGCACTCAACCAAAAGGAGAGGGGCTCAATGTTGAAAGTGGCCTCACAGACCACGTTGTGCTGGCGATTCTGCGCTCCCCATTTGCTCTTCCTCACAGTGCCAGATGCACTGTGACAGTGAGGGCGGAGCAGTCCTGTACAGAAACTTAACAGCATGCAATAGGAAGGGGAAAAAAGCCCAGTGAAGGTGGCATGCCGCCCCTTAAAGTGTCGACGCATATGGCACCAAGGTTAGTGTAACGGGGCTTAACGGCAGCGTTAAGCTCCCCTGTCAAATCAAAGGCTGTAAGGTGAGTTAGGCAGCCGCTAGGCCCCCGTGAGTGCGAGGCCTTAGGCGGCCGCCTAACTTGCCTAATTAGAGAGCCGCCTCTGGTCATGGTCTCTTTCACAATTTCATCTAGTTGTACATATTTTAGATTTTAAGCAATGTAAAATGTCAAGCATGCATTTTAAAGTACTGTGAAAGCACATTAATAGTTTTGGGCACTAGACAGTCTGTGTAAGGCCAAAGTAGCGAAGTTGGAAACATTCTCCTATTCAGCTGCATTGGATCATTTTTCCTACTTGGCTACATTGGACTAAAGTTTAAAATTTCCATCTCAGTTCCCTGCAATTCTCTCTTTATTGAGTAGACCATTTTATATATATTTTGAGCCTGACACTGATAGTGGTACTGATATAACTCCCATTATTACATATGTGAGTGCCTCGTTCAGCTATTGGTAGTGTTGGCCCTGAGTACTTTGAGCCTCCCATCATTTTGAGGTTTGCAGTTAGCAGTGAACTACAGATCCTATGATGCTCAGTCAGCCACCCAAAAAATCTTCCATCATGCTGACTGAGCATCATTGGATGTTTTGATTCATATACATTAAAATTAAAAAAGTATCCAGTATGCTCCTCCCTCTCTTGCTGTTCGATATAGCATGCGACTCCGAACTGTTACAGTCTCAGGGTTGCACGCTATCGTCACTGCGCCTCCTGATCAGAGCACCTGAGTCGCCTCACCCTAGCTACGACTCTGGTTTAAGTATGGGTATGTAGCTATTTAGTAAAATTGTTTAGAAGTGTTAGTTTATATCACGAGCCAGGAATGCTTAAATAAGCCAGTGAGACCATTATATTTTCTATTTTACAATAGGTATCCTGTTTAATTGTTTGCTTTAAAAGAGATTCCACATTTAATTATACAACACTGCTGTAACAACAAAAATCTATTGCGTAAGCAGGATTTAACAATAAGGTTCTTTTATTGCATGCCATAACTATATTTAGATTTACAATCTGTTTAAAATTCTCCCTTTCACATTGACTTTGTAGTAAGGCTAGTACTTTGTTTGTCATTGATTTAGTCACATTTGATCTTGTATATTTCTCTTCAAATAAATAAGTTCATTGAGGAATCCGGGAACCATATTACGATCCGTATGCTTTCTGTTTGTGACCGAGCTCTGAGTAATCACGAGAACTCTTTCCAAATCTTTGCTATTTGCTAAATAAATATGGGTTGGGGGATGGATGGGATTGGATAACTAGGAAGGGGGGTGAACTGGCATCTAATAGAGAACAGGCTCCCGTTCTACCTTCTCAAACTCAGATTTGCATCTAAAGGAATATGTAATACTGATCTGAGCTGTACTCAAGTGAATTAAATCAGTCAGGAAACTTTTTTTAACACAGCAACTTAATTAAAATGTCTTGTGGCGTTTTGAACGTTTAACCATATGAAAGTGATATATAGTGGATTGTAACAGTAAATAAAAAGTGCATGTTACACTGTAATGGAATCTTAATTATTTTGTCTGTATAAAAGCAGATTCATGATTTACAAGTTAGATCTTGTAACCACAACAAAATGACTATAATAGAGCACCCATTTTCATACATTTTAGGGCATTATTCATAAAAGAGAGAAGCAATGGTTAAGAAAATAACGTGCCTTTGTCAAGTAAAAGTACAGGCCAGTTTACCCTTACTACATTTTTCCCTTGTTTATATTAGAAGCTCAGGTGAATATTTTTTTTAGTTGTCCTTTAAGTCTAAAGTAGCCGAGGTGGAAAAGATTTCCCATTCAGTCATACTACAAACTCTGCTCTTTTGGCCTTAATTTTGCAACTCCATTGTACAAATGCATTTATTATGTAATAATGTGCAGAAACCAAGCACAGTCCCCTAACTGTGTAAACAGACTATTAGATAGGCACAGCTATGTGGTAAAATGTCCATTTTCATTCCATTACTGCTACTATTGGATTGCAGCTTCAATACTGGACTACGTACTATGTTGCATTATATTGCTTCTCTATAATAATGTGTGTATTTAAAGCACATGAATTGTTTGTAATGTTTTTGTAATGGCGTATAGATAAATATTTTTACTATGTGACTTTATAATTTTCTAATAAGATTTTGCAAATCAAAATGTATAAATGATGATAAGTGACACTATCCCACCTGTCACATAGAGACGTATCTGTGTAACTATATGGAAATGGAATAAAAACCTTTTGTTGGCTTTTTGGCCTGTGTGTGCACAGCGTTATCTGTGGATTTTGTATTATATACAACATGACTGAAGCACCAGCTCAGTAAAGTTTTTTGGGAGAGTGACAGTGCTGTTTAATCATGTCATAAATGAATTACTCTAATATTAGTTCAAAATGTACAACTTTAATAATGAGCAATATTATTTTGTACAGATATCTTCTTTATTTTATGCATGTCATTTATTGACAAATCTCGATGCTTTCTTAAAATTAATTTTGCTTTGCTAAGGGAAAGGGAAGGTACTTTTAAAGTGTAACATTGTTTTTTTTTTTTTAAATTAAAGTTATAATCTTTATGAAAATGAAGTACATTTTACACTCTTTCTTAGAGAACACATCTCTGCTAAGAAATGTATACGTGATGATTCATGTGATACAGTCATAGCGTGCAGGCCTGAAGGCCAGTACCATATGTGAAAATGAGTTTAACGCCCAACATGAATAAGGTGGGGGGCGCCCAGTTTATACGCATAGCGCCACATTTATTTTAATATGACTCAGGGTTCAGATATTTTTTTGGGAAATCCAATTTAGATTTTGAGCAAAGCATCTGGAAGTTATCTGTACCTTTTCTGGGAAAAGTAAAGGAAAAATGTCAGCTAGTGCAGCTGGCAAATTTAAATGAAAGGTCATACCTAGTATAGTTGGCCTAATGCACATAGAACTATACAAGTTCTCCCCCTTCTGTCAGACACCCACATGTCCATAACATTGTGTCAAATTGTATTTTTGGAAGAATACCTCATACTTTTTGATATTATTGATGACTCCGATGTCTCACGTGAGCCAGTATACTAAAATAAATGTAAATGACTGATGTGCGATGGACCCAGGAGATGCATTGGTTCTGTTAGTGACCAAAATTCAGGTAATACTCATTCATTTTTTCATACAAGTGGAAATATGTATGTGTTCAAAAGGAAGCAGTGGCCAACTTTAAATTGCAGAGTGCAAAAGGTTCATATAGTATCTGTTTGTCAGGATATATTATGGTGAAGCTTGATGGCAGAGAAGCGACCACTTTTTACACTGATATAAACCTGCATATGTAGGTACTCGGACGTTTGTACGTGATTGCTTGGCCTGTTGGTGGTGTTGGGTCACCACTGCTACCTGGCCCGCTACTTGTGGGGACCCAGGCGACCCCTGAGTCCACCCCTTTGCCAGTATTATTTTGCCATTAATATGCCACAGCTAAGTTACCCATTAATATGCCACAGCCAATTTCCCCATTGGTATGCCAGTATTATTTTTGACAATAATATTCCAGTATTACTTTTGCCATTATTATGCCGGTGTTATTTTGCCAATAGTAAGCCACAACCGTTTTGCCCAATAAAATGCCAGTATTGTTTTGCCCTTAATAAGCCACAGCCGATTTGCCCAATAATATGCCAGTATTATTTTGCCTTTAATAAGCCACAGCCGATTTGCCCAATAATATGCCAGTATTATTTTTCTCTTAATAAGCCACAGCCAATTTGCCAAATAATATGCCAGGATTATTTTTCCCTTAATAAGCCACAGCCAATTTGCCCAATAATATGCCAGGATTATTTTCCCTTTAATAAGCCACAGCCGATTTGCCCAATAATATGCCAGGATTATTTGCCCTTAATAAGCCACAGCCAATTGGCTCAATAATATGCCAGGATTATTTTGCCCTTAATAAGCAACAGCCAATTTGTCCAATAATATGCCAGTATTATTTTGCACTTAATAAGCCACAGCCAATTTGTCTATTAATAGACCAACCCCCTTTCCCAGTAATCCCCTCCTGGCTGCTCCTTGTCCCGTTTATCTCATCTGTGCAGTATTCCCTCCTACGACGTGATATATCCGGTGGTAATGATTTTTTTCTTTCGGCATCAGAATCCAGCAGATGCCGCTGCCAAAAAAAAAAAAAGTTCAGTAGCGTGATTTGCTGGATGCGGGATGCCGGAAGCACGGCTGTCACCCCTGCTGGGTGACACAAGTGACCAGTGGGGACCCCTTAACCAGTGGAACCTGGGCAAGTTCCCACATTGCCCATTGGTTAAAGCAGCCCTGATTCAGAGACACATCGGGGCTACCTGGGTCCGCAATTCAGAGTCACCATTTCAGGTGTTGATTATCAGTGCATATTGGGTCGACTTTTTTGTTTCCAAATTGATCACACGTTCTGGCAGTATGGTCTGTTTTAATGGCTCCCTCCCGCTGGCTTGATTCTGATCAGTTTTGGGACTTTATAAAACCATTTACATTGCCAAAACTGGAATCCCTCCCAACTCTTTTATTAAAAAAAACAGGAGATTATATTCACTTGCTACAATAATTATTTTACATTTATAAAATCCAACTATTGGTTTTCTTTTCAAAACAGATGTTTTTTATCTGACAAAAGCAAACATTGCTTAAAATAAACAAAATTACAACTGCTGTCACTTTGTTATTCTATAGCAGAAAAGTTACTATTTGTTATATTTGTTTCCTCCATTCCTTTTCCATTAACTTTAAATCAGGGTTAAAGTAAAGACACATTGTCCTACTTGCAGCTTTTAGGAGCAAACATAAGAAACCTACACTGAAAAATGTCACTTAGAAAAAAAGGTAATATATAAATATATATATATACATTTTATGCAAATACGGTGATTTTAGCCTGCAGAGGGGTCCTCGTTAATGGTCTATATGGCAGTTGCTTCACAATAAAATGTGGGCAGATATTTAGTGCCATCTCCGAGGTCCTCCACACTGCTTTAACCCCTTAGTGACAAGACATTTTTACCTTGACTTTCCCTTGGTGACAATGGCTGTTTTGACATTAGTATGCCAGTATTATTTTGCCATTTATTTGCCACAGGCAATTTCCCATTAATATACCAGTATTATTTTGCCATTAATATGCCACAGCCAATTTACCCATTAATATTCCAGTTATTTTTCCATTAATATGCCAGTATTATTTTACCATTAATATGCAACAGCGAATTTGCCCATTATTATGCCACTATTATTTTGCCATTAATATGCCACTGTTATTTTGCCATTAACCCCTTAGTAACATGACCTTGTCTTTCCCTTGGTGACATTGGCTATTTTGACAATTCTGGGGTATTGGTGTTTAGCTGTAATTTTCTTCTTTTTCACATACTGTACCCACACAAATTATATGTTGTTTTTATCTTCATAAGAAGGGCTTTCATTAGATACCATTATGTTCATCATATCTTATAATTTACCACAAAAAAATCATAAAATATGATGAAAAAATAAAAAAAACACTTTTTCGAACTTTGACCTAAAATATAATTTACACAAATACAATCATTAAAAAAGACCCCGTCTAAATAGTTTCTAAATGTTGTCCCGAGTTCAGAAATATGTATGTTTCCATATTCTTCTGTATTTTTTTTGTGAGTTATGGGGCTAAAACCAAAAATAGGTTTTTTTGTTTTTTTCCTATATTGCCCTTTTGACCCCAACCCTAAATTTAACCCTAACCCTAAATTTAACCCCAACTCTAACCCTTATACTATCCCTTAATATATTTTATTTCAATTTTAACCCTATCCCTTATGCTCAAAATTATTTAATTTTAGCCCCAACAGCTAATCTAACTTTAATCCTAGTTTTAAGCTGATTAAATCTTTCTTTTTCTTTTTACATTGCAATGTTGCCGAACATCGCATGCTGCTCCGTCTATATGGCACCCACGATCGCTCCGTGGGGCAATCGTGGGTGCCCCAGAGAACAAATTTTGGTGCTGGCTATTGCCTTGACATCGATGCAATAGACCAGCACCGTTAAAGAGGTTTTCGCGATCGTTGACCGCGAACACCACTCGTTTCACCGCAGGACGTGTCAGGCACGTCCATTGTCAGGAATGCAGTTCCCGGCAGGACGTGCCTGACACGTCCATTGTCGCGAAGGGGTTAAATATGGTGCAAAATGAGCCTTCACTTCTCACTGCTGCACAATGCATAACAGGGGTGGTCAATGGTTTCCATTGCTACCTTACATGTAATGACTATTGTGCAACATATATAAATAGATAAATGCCATAGAGCACTGACTGTATGAGCATAACCAAGTGTAATGGGGAAACTCCTTCTTTAATGTTTTTTCAATATAAACAGTACTGCATAGCACGTGATATAGATTGAATATGATCACCTTCCTGAAGAAGGTGACACAAGTTCCTTAATGTGACGCCAAAATATTAATTAACCTTTGCTTTATCAACAGAAGCAAACATTAACCCCTTTGTGACTGATGACGGTCCTGGACCATTATGGGAAAAAACTCCATTTGTTGACCGTCATGCAGATCGGATCACACTATACACGCCAGTATACCGCGGTTGCACTACAAATGACTTGGCTAAGTGCCTTAGTTAATAGCTGTCAAAGCAAGTGCCTGCTTTCACAGTCTCTGACAAAACTCACAATACGTATCTGTGCATAGTTGTCTTGAATGTTATTTTAAAGGGTGGATTTCCAAACCTTGTATTGTAAATCTCACTGGGCTTTCTAGAAAACAAAAACAGGAGTAAAAAAAGAAATCCATTCATTAAGTGCCATGAAATATTTTTTTAGTTAAAGAAGATGTTTAAATATTGTTTTGCGTAGCGTATTCCCCAAGAATACATCATTAACCTTCCTCTTAAAACAACAATAGATTTATCTACGGCAGAGCGGAAAAAAAATCATTATGTGAATCTGATACTAATGACCATATAATTGCTATGTGGATGAGGTATACTTATAGCTCTACTATAGCTATACTATGATAACTAAATATCACCATGAATATTTATGTGCATGTTTCAAAATAAATGTGACCATAAAGGTTGGAACACAAGCCAGCGACAATATTACATTTTAACATTTTATCAAACTTTGTAGATTGGTCAGGACTGTATCAAAAATATTATTTACACTGAATCCCATCTTAGGTTCAAGACAGCTGTGAATACTCCACCCCTAAATATCTCCCAAAGGAGCACACAGCTGTGCTGAGTACAATGTCTAAAGCTGGGAAGCACTCGCAAAAGACTATTTAAATACTCCATGGTGTAAAGACACAGGGCTAGATTTCCGAATGTGCTCAATATGTGTAGAATACACACAGCAAGCAGCAGTTTAAGACAGGACTTTTTATTTCAGTTATTTATGTCTCCGTGATGGCAGTGTCATGAATTTATATCTATGAAACTATAACCATCGTAAGCAGGAAGTGTACTTGAAAGTAGTGATGCTCAACTTTATTTACAGTGGTTTATTAAGTCTTCTGGTATAAATATGATAAAATACATGCCTTGTTGTGTATTTTATAGCTAAACTAAAATGAACACCTGTGTGTAAATAGTAATACATAAAATATTGGATTATAGGTTCTACTCAGTATACACCAATTTGTCCTGAATTGGATTTGGGTTGGGTATAATAGCCGACTCTAACATATCTCAGAAATGCCGCTACTCAGTATGCGATTGAGCTGTTCAGGCTGTTCCGAAACCAAAGCATCGGAGGCCTTTGAATCGGGACATTTTCGATGTAAAAATACAGTTTTGTCTGCCCAATATGTGCTGATCGCCCCCAAACATATTTTGACGTTTCCTAATATAGCCGGAATGCGGCCATTAAATTCTCCTATTCTGAGATGGAGAATTCAATTTTAAAGCTCTCTAAAGAGCGCTACAAATTATTTGAAACTACTTTTTTTCCCCACATGGACATGTCTTCATAAATGCCTTAATATAACATTTTCCACACAAATATCCAATCATTATGATATTTGGGTAAAAAAAATTATATTTGTACACATATCAGAGGGGTCCTGAGACAGACAATCACATTAATGCAAGTAGACAACCCCACAACTAACCATGTTGGGTACACACACTATACAGTTACCAATCTAGAATGTACCTAGCATACACAGTACTTCCTGTGTAAATGATGTCTTCACCTGGTGATCTTGCTAGCACACAACTCCTGCAGGGATTTTGGGAAAGTTAAAATTCCCTGACAGTTGGGTCTTCACTTCCCTCTAGGTCACATCTTCACTCTCACCATTAGCATGCACGATAATTGTGTAATTACCCCTAATGGAACCATTCCCATACCTCCCACTAATATAGCTAACACTACAACTATACCCTCCCACCCATGGACCTCTATATCAGTGCTTGCAACTACATAACCAACATTACATAACGTCTGTTTCGGTAGAGCAATACCAGTCATGTCATGTCAGCTCTATGCTGGTATCACATCACTGGATAGTCATCTTAAGACACAACTGTTATGATATGTGTACCACCTATACGCATGTAATGTGTCCTGATGAACCATTTCACTTCCAAAGGGTAGATGCCAACATTGATGTACAATGCAGCATACTAGACTGTGGAAATGAAAAGGGTACCCTTACCTGTGGACATGTGAGGTGTGGTAATACCGGAAAAAGAAGACAGACACAAATAAGTATGTTTAACTCCTTAGTGATAAGACCGTTTGACCTTGTCTTTCCCTTTTTTACATCTCTGGGGTGTTTAGCTCTAATTTTCTGCTTTCTCACATACTGTACCTACACAAATTATATGTTTTTATCGTCATAAGAAGGGCTTTCATTAGATACTATTATGTTCATCATATCTTATAATGTGCTACAAAAAAAATCATAAAATCTGATGAAAAAATAAAAATCACTTTTTTGAACTTTGACCTAAAAAACACACGAGTACAATCATTAAAAAATACCCTGTCTAAATAGTTTCTAAATTTTGTCCTGACTTCAGAAATATACTTGTTTCCATGTTTTTCTGCAGTTTTTTGCGAGTTATAGGGCAAAAACCAAAAATAGTGTTTTTTCTACAGTGAACTTTTGAACCTAACCCAAACCCAAAATTTAACCCCAGCTCTAACCCTTATGCTAACCCTTAATATATTTTCATTTAATTGTAACCCTATCCCTTATGCTAACCCTAACAACTATTCTAACCATAACTATAGTTTTTAGCTAATTAAGTTTTTTTTTTTTTTATTGCAATGTTGCTGACTGCCTAGGCGGAGTCAAGCAACAGCATCAGAAGTTACATTTTTTCCACTTCTCTACACACAAGAGGACAGCAGGATGCTCCTCTCCATGACCTCTCCATTATCGGGGTATGGAACTGATCATTGATCACTTTATAAGCTCTTCCCACCACATTACGTGCCAGGCATGTCAATCATCATTACCTGGCATGGTAAATAAAAATGAATATAACTTTTACATATGGTTGCCATTACTTTCATCTTGGCCCCCCTTTTGTCCTGGTTTCACTGGGTATGTACAAATATCACTAAGTGATCTTTATGTAAAAGCATTTTTAAAATAACTCCCCCACTATACAATAAATTTATAACAGTGCAGTTTAGGTAAACTGAAAATAACCAACTATATGAAATATTTGTTATACTATGATATACAGACCTTGCTCAGCTTACATATACTAAATTCAGAATATTGTCTGCATTGGTGATCATAGATTAATAACTAATATGTGTTATCTGTATCTGTGAGAGAGTCGTCTTGACTATTGCCAATTTAATTATTCCTCTCCTTTGTTATCAAACCAACAAGAAACTGGTAAAATAGTCCTTAGATTTTAACAAAGTCTGTCTATAACAATCATTGTAAGTGAGCAAAAACAAAAAACTATAGATGGTTTAATGAATATCAAAGAATGTGTCATGGGAGGGCTACTAGATGGGTAGCTCCTACCGGAATCAGTTCCACAAAATCACTCCTCATGTCCAGGAAAATACAAATATCCAAACAGGGCTATAGTCACTGTTTACCTGCTAGCAATTCCCCAACATAGCGGATGAGACTGGTCGTGTTGGGTAAAACAAGAAGAATTGTTTATTGATACTCCAAACAGAATATATACAGTTGAACATCTTGATAAAACAGATTAGACAAAGGGGCTATAACAGGATAAAAGTTTAACATAAGGACATACAAAGGGGAAATCCTGCCGCACACATTTCAGAATACAAAGGTGTCAAGTTCAGATACATACAGAGTACACACAATTAATGTAATGTGTTAATTGAGGGATATCACTGTACAACAGGAAACTAAATGACTTACATAAAGACAATGGGTAAGGTGACATAATTAAAGGGATGTACAGGATGAGATACAATCTTATCCTGGGGGAAACACAGTGAATGGGACAAAGGTTTGGACTCTAGGGTACACATCTTGGCTGACATCCTGAGTGCCTGTGTCTGAAGTCCAGTTGAAAACAGGATTCCACCGGTGCCCTTAAAGCGTGTACCCCCAAACTAATATATCAACACACAGGGTCCATAGTCCACAGGGAGTCTTCTGGCCCCCGGGGCCCTCCGAGAACCACCGTCACAGTGGATCTCGAAATCCGTCCTGTGTCAATGAATGCTCTCATAGATCAAGCGGCATAGATCAAAGGAAAGAGAATGTGTTTGACGATTATTTTAATTCAAAAATATCCTATTCACGGGCTACATATAAAATAGGAAACTGGTACCCACTGCCCATTATTATTCATAGAACAGATCAAAGATTAAAGAAACAACACTGATATCTTACTCATTCAGATTTTAGCCGGAACCAAGCGCCAATTCATATTCAGTGCCTACAGTTTTTCCCTAACATATCCTGTTTTCATATTCACCTCCGCTATGTGCCTGGCACTCTTTCAGTACTCTGATTTCAAGAACAAAAACGGTTTCTTTACCATTTCTGCTCATGCAAACAATTAAAAAAAAAAAAAAAAGAAGAACAGATTTTATATTTGGGGAAACGAGATGACAGACTTCAAAGTGCCAAATATGAAAAGCCCTTGAAATGGTGAATTCATGTTTAACAATAATGTTCCCTAGAATTAGTCATTCCACTCTCAGGCTTTAGAATCAGGCCCAATATTCTGCAAAAACTGATAATGGGTAATATTAATTGTATTAATGCAGGTGGTAAATCATACCTCTTAGCTTTTGAAACTGCTGCTGCAGAATGACGCAGGATATGGTGTGACTCGTTACTACACATGCACAATAGCCCTGTGTGCAGTTACGTTCCCACGTGTTGATTAACCACCGAGTATTTGCTGTGCTTTACCCTGTGGTGTCCAAAATAACCAGGACCCTGGAAAGTGAGACCATGAGCGCAGAACAATGGTCCCGAAATCACCAACTGCCCCAGCAACTGTCGGGCTCGGGAAGGGAGCTTATCAGGGTGGATAACTGAGGCCCAAAGGATAAAGGAATACACACAGCTCAGTAGGTCCAGTAAGAAAAATCCTTTATAACAATCCAGAGTCGGGGCAGGCAGCGTAAAGGCAAAATGGGTAACAATCCAGAGTCGGGGCAGGCAGCGTAAAGGCAAAACGGGTAACAATCCAGAGTCTGGGCAGGCGGCTTAAAAGGCAAAACGGATAACAATCCAGAGTCGGGGCAGGCAGCGTAAAAGGCAAAACGGGGTAACAATCCAGAGTCAGGGCATGGTACGAGCAGGGAAATCAGTAGACAAGCCGGGGTCAAATAGCCAAGGAAATCAGTTAGAATCAATATGGATATCCACAAGTGGGAACCATGGGCTGGACAGAGCAGAGCTATGAACAGCTTGACAACCAAGCATTGATTGAAGGTATTGCTGGGTTTATATAGGGCCAAAAACCCCTCCCACCAGTTAGGAGTGACACCTTAGCTCCTCCTACTTGCTGGTACTCTATGAAGAAGGTTTCCAGCCTTCTCCCCTGCCTCTCATCCATCCACCAATGAGATTGCAGCAGACAGAATTAGGCCACGCCACTTTTACGGCCCACGATTCGCGGTGTCTGTGTTACTAGAGGCCGGGGATGCGGCATTCATCCAGTGCATTCATCCAGATGGTGCATTCATCCAGCGAGCAGAGGAGGACTGGGGAGCTGCAGAATCAGGTAAGGGCCCCCTGGCTGGTGGCAGAGTGGGTCTCAGACCCTGAGAGCAACAGTCGGTGGACCTTGGTAAATTACATTACAAATACTTATTGTTCTGCAAAATATTTTATTGTGCTTATAGCAGGCCTGTCTTTAATGTTAATGGAACCCTGGACATACCTCTGTGCATGTGGAGCCGCTTACTTAAATTCAAAATTTCTACTACTTCAGTGCTGTAGAAGAGTGACCCCATTACTTAAATTCCTTGCCTCCTAGTACACGCCTTCCCCTAAAAATGCACAGCAATAGTTTGGCCGAGTCTGATGGGGAATCTAGATAAAAGCAGCAGGAGTTCAAACCGCCATTACCTTAACTATAAAACACAAAATGATTGTGTCTTTTTGTCTGAAGCAGTAAAAACTCTCGAATTTGCACAGCTTATTCATGCTAGAATTTCTAGGTTAGCACAACTATTTTCAGCTCTCTACATCGTTCTGTTTTCGAGTTACAAGTTAATTAAGTATAGTGCCCACTAGCAAGCAATGCCCCTCAACCAACATGACGTTTCAGCAAGGTCACATGACATGGGTTCCTATATATCAATATTAAATAGCTAAAAACTTTTCTTAAAGCAAATGTTCTGTTTTCAATTAAGCACCTTGGAAGGCAGAAAGTGGAAAAGATTAATTTATGACCTGAGTACACAGCTTCAAAAAAAACGTGCCATTTACCTCAAACAGTATCTACACAATATATTTTTAAACTTGCTTTTTTCTTTCTTTCATACACTATAATCAGTAAGCAAATGTTCTATTTGTGATGACATGATTGATGTATTTGGTAACAGTTATGATGCCGAAGAAATGTTTTTGCCAGCTCATTTGTATGCAGGCAGTAAAATAGTTTCAACATGTACATTCTGTATCTTTACATGCAGTGCCATGCCAGCACACTCTGCTATGCTTATATTTCCTGTACATTCTTTGAGAAGTTTATTTATGATGTACAGAACAGATTTGCAGATTCAGTTTTACAGGAAATGGCTGTGCAGCAGTTGAGGGAATAGTTAAGAATACAAACGTTATTGACATAACATAGACTAAATCTTTTCTAGCTGTCATGGCTTGTTATTGGTAGGAAGAGCAGGGGTGAAGCAGAAATGGTACCCCTGCTGATCCGTGAAAAGTGAATTGCAGAAGAAATTTATTTTAATCTATTTTATTTCTACTTTGAGAGGTCATTGAAGAACACAATATGGATTCATACACACACTGTGAAGTGAATACTTGCTAATAATGAGTAGGTTCCAACCTCGGCTATGTCTGTGGGACTGCAAGTACCCTTATTTTAAGCTGGGACTGGCCATTATTAGTAGGTGGCATGTCAATTATGTTGTGACACAACTTACATAAACCCTAGCTGCTAAGAGATCAGCATCATCTCCCAATTAGAAGGTTTGTCATACACGATTGACATGCTAACACACTATCTGTGATCATATAACAGACATGACCAGCTCTGTATTTAACACGACTGCCTGGGAAGGCTAAATATGTTGCCCCTTAAAAAAAAAAAAAAAAACCATGCTGCTTGCCAATAGGCACCATTTATGAGTGTGATAGGACATGTAATGGATGGGCAATGTGGGTGATTGGGTGTGTCCTGGGATGCTAGGGCTGCCCCCACTAGACACTAGGGAGACTGGGGGAGCATGGGTAAGTCTGGGGAAGGGAGAGGTAAGCAGCATTGGCTAGGTCTGGTGGGACAACGTGGGGGACAGCATTGGCTAAGTCTGGTGGGACGACATGGGGGAAAACATTGGCTAAGTCTGTGGTGGGACGTGGGAGACAGCATTGGCTATGTCTGGGGTGGGATGTGGGGGACAGCATTGGCTAAGTGTTGGGGAAGGTTTTGGGGGCAGCATTGGTTTAGTCTGGAGGCGAGGATGTGGGGGCAGCATTAGCTAAGTCTGGTGGGGCACCATTGGCCAAGTCTGGGGGAAGGTGTGTGTGTGTGTGGGGGGGGGGGGGGGGGGTGGATAGATTGCTGTGGGGGGATGCATTAGCTTAGTCAATTAAAACTTTTTCCTATAGGGTAGTTTTATATTCAGGCTTTTTATTCATTTCCTAAATTAATATCCAAAGTTTGGGGGGTCGTCTTATAATCAGGGTTATTATGTTCGAGCAAATATGATAATCAGTACTGGAATTCAGCTTATAAACACTAGTTCTGGCTAACCTGTTACTAAAAATTTTCAAGTGCGCCGAACCTCAGTTGAAGGGACGCAAATACCTCTGTTTTTTATGCAGTATGAAGTTATGCCTGCATTTTCCCTCCTAGATAGGCCCCTTGGAGCAGCAAAGAAAGGGGGTAAGTATTTTATTATGCATATACAGCACCAGATTGTATGGATATATAGAAAGATTATTTATACACTGCTCCAGATTGGCTTTATATGCAAAGATTATGCATACACTGCACCAGACTGACGTTCTATAAAAAGATTATGCATACACAGCTCCAGATTAGCCACATTTACAAAGATTATGCATACACTGCTCCAGACTGACCTTATATAAAAAGATGATGCTTATTTACTGTTCCAGATTGGCTTCATATACAAAGATTATATATTTATTGCTGCTGATTGGGTTAATTTAAAAATATAACTGGTTGCTAATATTTGTGAATCCCACTACTGTATAGAATATATTTAAAATAAATTATATATATATATGTACACCATATGGTAGTACCTTCTATTTCTATATCATGTTTAATTTGGCGGCTGCTATAGCTAGTCATTAGAGCACCCCACTGCCAACGGTTTTACTGCTTCACTCTTCCATCATTATTTATTTTTCAATGGAGCAAAACGTATTCCAGCTCGATTAATCTTGGGCTAGAGAAATGTGGATTTTGTTGCATGCTATGAGTATACTTAATGGGCCTGAAAGACCGCTGTATGTAGTGTCACAGCATTGCTCACTGAGCTTTGAGACAAACTAAAAGCATCCAAATAAATATCCTGCTCCTTATTCGTGTGCAGTGTTTACTCTCCCCCTGAAATCTGACCCAGCTGGTCACTGTGCATGAAAGCAGCAGTCATCACTCCTGGACTCTGGAGAACCTATAGATTTACATTTTAGGCTCCTCCCAGACAGCAAAAATAAATCGCCCTCATCATCATTTGCCACAAGTCAATCAGCATGAAATAAAGTTTGTAATGTTTTGGCCTTCCCTGTGTAAATTCAATATCAAACTATCCTAAATAACTTGATTTGGAAGATACCTTACTGTAAAATAATGATATAAAAATGGAGACCTGGGAGCCCCCCTATTAGTGATGGTCATGAAGCAGCCATGATTCTCCATCTGTTTTATATTATTAAAGAGAAACAATGGAGGGAATCCTGGTACAAGAATGAGGCGTCAAGAATTGGTGTAACAGACTTGAACGAAAAGAAAGCTCTAAAATCTGATATTATAACCATGTGGAATAGATTTAAAAAAAATGATTAAAAATTCAAGACAAATTAAAAGAGGATCTGCCGTTAAAAGTTATTTTATTTAATGCAGAAAATCTTAATTTAAGTGAATGAATCAACAGAGGAATAAGTACTACAAAATAAATAATTAATAATAAGATAAAATCTTTCCAACAGCTTCAGGTGGAAAATGGTTTGACTAAAATAGATCTCAATACTTATATAAGATTAAAACACTTTCTAAAAGATAATTGGGTTGTCAAAAGAATAAAACATATCGATCATTTTGTTCAAATTTTAAATAGTAAAAACAAAAAAATTCCTATTCGCTAAATGCATGCAGATCCTGAGGACTACGGAAAAAAAGCTGAAACCCGCTGCACTAATAAAATGGGAAGAAGATCTCAATATCAAAATAGACTACAAAAAAAACCTTTCCGCTCGCTAAATTGCGTGGTTCATTGCCTGAATTTATCTGAAGCTCAAAATAAAATAATACACAGATGGCATTATGTACCAATAAAAACAAAAATGTATGATACTATTTCCTCAATCTGCTGGAGGTGTGAAAGTTCTTATGTGGACCATATTTGGTGGTCCTGTGCAGAGGTTAGGGCATTGTGTTTGGAGTTGGAGGACCCTATTGGAAGACTGACAGGTTGGAGAATGGATCTAACTCCAAAGGCCATTCTCTTACATTTAGACTGGCCTCAAATGTGTAATCCAAAAGTTTTCTGGCAATACATATTTTGCCTCCTGTGAAAATGCTGCTGGCGAGAAATCGGAAAACTGTAAATAACCCGTCATGGCAGCAAATAAAAACCAAGCCAGATCCAAATGGAAATCTGATTACTCAGACCTGTTATAAAAGTGCAAAAAAATAAAGAAAATGGTTTGAAAAGCTAAAAACATAATCCAGTATGTAGGATTTGTTTGCATCTTTTATACTTCGAATTATGCATATTGTGTTTTGTTTTTGTTCTGTTTTGTGTGTTTGTTTTATATATGTGTGCTTACAGTGTGATTAATAAGGAGTAAAGTTCATTACCATGGTATATGTTACAGGCTGTCCCACATTAGGAATAGCATTGGCATTTTAAGTGCGTCTGTCTTTTTGGGTCTCTTTTGTTATTTAAATGTTCTCCATCTCTTTTTGTATTTTGTAAAACATTTTTTTTTAAATTTCTGAGGCTGTTAAATAAAATAATAGTATATAGATGCAATACTTGTTAATTAATAGGAAGGAAAATTAATTCCATCTGCAATATACTTTAACTTTTTCTGGCTACAGAATCTGCAGGCATTATTTCAATAACTAGATTAATTTTTCATTCCCCTGTAAAAAAAATTATAGTTAAAAAAACAAAGCTGGACCAAGCCTAGGGTCATTGACGTCACCCATGCAGGGCTCTCATAATTCCTCACCTTCACATACTGACCTGTTTTAATCTCACTTTTCAAAGCAATTTCCATTATTTTTGAGTGGGTGGTGGATGCACAGAACAGCCTTCCAGTAACAGTTAGTACAGCCAAGGATTAAGTAAGGCAGGGCTCAACAAATATTGGTAGACTTCATGAGCCAAACAGCCAAATTAAGGAGCCTGCCTTGATATTACACTTAAATTACTGTTAGAATGTTATTGATGTGGAGCTGGTTTTATTACTCTTATGTAGTAGTGTGTAGTTTTTTTTTTTTGTAAAGCCTCCTCCTGCATTATGGGAGGAAGCAGCAGCATCTGATCACTGAGTGTGGAGGTGCGAGCAACTTCCACCCTTCATGTATGTTGCTCTCTCAGGTCCCTGCCCCCCTTTGGGGTTTTTTTGCCTTGTTTTACATTATGCACTGCTTCAAATATAAAATACCTGTGAAAATGTTTGCAAGAAACCAGGACTGCCCACACTAGCTTAGTAAAATGTATTTCCTTTTTTTTTATTTTTTTTTTGCTGCAGTAGCCAATCAGCATAATTTCATAATTTCAAATTAATGGAATTTCCTGTCTCTCTAGTGATGTCATCAGACAATATATTTCATTGTTAAGAGAGCCTACTGTGTACAAGAGCAAGTTCATCACAGTCCACACAATGTATTCAATTTGAGTAGCACAGGAAGTGACTAAGTGAAACAAAATTTTATATCCTCAGTGTCAATATAATCAGTTCTTCCGCACCTGCAGTAAACATGCAGAGTAATCACTGGGGAGGGCTTGAGTCAAATATTAAATATTAAAAGAGTTATGCACAATACTTGCATCAAATCACACTGGTGATAAAAAGGCCTGTGCACTATACAAGCTGTAATCTTCTTCTTGCACCAAAGTGTGTTTGGGGACTAGACTGTAACAGTGCAACACATTGTCTGATGACATCACTAGAAAAACAGGATATTCCATTCATTTGAAAGGCATTATTGTCATTGGTTCCTGCAGCAAAAAAACATTAAATGAAATTGACTTTTAGTTAGTGTGGGCATTTCTGTTTTTTTGCAAACTTCTGTATGTAATGCAAAATGTAAAACATGCATTGTAAAGTACTTTGAATGTACTTTAATATGCATTAAAATTTGGAAGATGTATTTTGGGCACCAGGCAGTCCCTTTAACTACAATTCCCATGAGTCTCAGTAGACAAAATGGCTAACATGATGCTGGCCGAGCATAATGGGAAGTCTAGTAAAGCACAAAGTGGTAGACGTTAGCTGTTAAATTATTTTCTTTGAGGCTCAGCCAGCTAAATGTCCCCATGATGCTGAATGTCTCCATCCCCCCAGCATTATCACTTTCCCCTTCGGCTCGGTGAAGGAACATCCTTGGTAACACAGTGGACAGGTCCTGGTGGTTCAGGAACATTATTTGGAGAGACCTGTAGCCTTCCAGTGTCTCCCTGGTCTCTCTTGCCCCTGCAACAAAGTCTGAATTTGTGAGCTATATAAACACATATCCGACATTAAAAGCCCACTGTCCAGGGCCGTCTTTAATAGTGATTGGACCCTGGGCAAGCATTTGCTTGGGCCCCCTGGACCCTGCCCCCTCCCCTGCATGCAATCCCGCCATCCATCGCAATGTTACCCCCCCCCACACACACATATGCCATAATTGTTGTGCCATTCAGATGCCAGTAATATTGTGCCATTCAGAGCGCAGTATTATTGTGCCAGTCAGAGCCCAGTAATATTGTGCCAGTCAGAGCCCAGGAATATTGTGCCATTCAGAGCCCAGTAATATTGTGCCAGTCAGAGCCCAGGAATATTGTGCCAGTCAGAGCCCAGGAATATTGTGCCAGTCAGAGCCCAGGAATATTGTGCCAGTCAGAGCCCAGGAATATTGTGCCAGTCAGAGCCCAGGAATATTGTGCCAGTCAGAGCCCAGGAATATTGTGAAATTCAGACCCCAGTAATATTGTGCCAGTCAGATGCCCAGTAATATTGTGCCAGTCAGATGCCTGTAATATTGTGCCATTCAGAGCGCAGTATTATTGTGCCAGTCAGAGCCCAGTAATATTGTGCCATTCAGAGCCCAGTAATATTGTGCCATTCAGAGCCCAGTAATATTGTGCCAGTCAGAGCCCAGGAATATTGTGCCAGTCAGAGCCCAGGAATATTGTGAAATTCAGACCCCAGTAATATTGTGCCAGTCAGATGCCCAGTAATATTGTGCCAGTCAGATGCCTGTAATATTGTGCCAGTCAGATGCCCAGTATTATTGTGCCAGTCAGAGCCCAGTAATATTGTGCCAGCCAGATGCCCAGTAATATTGTGCCAGCCAGATACCTGTAATATTGTGCCAGTCAGATACCAGGAATATTGTGCTTGCCAGATACCAGGAATATTGTGCCTGTCAGATACCAGTATTATTGTGCCAGTCAGAGCCCAGTAATATTCTGCCATTCAGATGCCCAGTAATATAGTGCCAGTCAGAGCCCAGTAATATAGTGCCAGTCAGAGCCCAGTAATATAGTGCCTGCCAGCCAGATGCCCAGTAATATTGTGCCAGCCAGAGCCCAGTAATATTCTGCCATTCAGATGCCCAATATTATTCTGCCATTCAGATGCCCAGTAATATTGTGCCAGCCAGAGCCCAGTAATAGTGTGCCAGTCAGAGCCCAGGAATATTGTGCCAGTCAGAGCCCAGGAATATTGTGCCAGTCAGAGCCCAGTAATATTGTGCCAGTCAGAGCCCAGTAATATTGTGCCAGTCAGAGCCCAGGAATATTGTGAAATTCAGACCCCAGTAATATTGTGCCAGTCAGATGCCCAGTAATATTGTGCCAGTCAGATGCCCAGTAATATTGTGCCAGTCAGATGCCTGTAATATTGTGCCAGTCAGATACCAGGAATATTGTGCCTGTCAGATACCAGGAATATTGTGCCTGTCAGATACCAGTATTATTGTGCCAGTCAGATGCCCAGTAATATTGTGCCAGTCAGATGCCTGTAATATTGTGCCAGCCAGATGCCCAGTAATATTGTGCCAGCCAGATGCCCAGTAATATTGTGCCAGCCAGATGCCCAGTAATATTGTGCCAGTCAGACCCCAGTAATATTGTGCCAGTCAGAGCCCAGGAATATTGTGAAATTCAGACCCCAGTAATATTGTGAAATTCAGACCCCAGTAATATTGTGCCAGTCAGATGCCCAGTAATATTGTGCCAGTCAGATGCCCAGTAATATTGTGCCAGTCAGAGCCCAGTAATATTGTGCCAGCCAGATGCCCAGTAATATTGTGCCAGCCAGATACCTGTAATATTGTGCCAGTCAGATACCAGGAATATTGTGCTTGCCAGATACCAGGAATATTGTGCCTGTCAGATACCAGTAATATTGTGCCAGTCAGAGCCCAGTAATATTGTGCCAGTCAGAGCCCAGTAATATTGTGCCATTCAGAGCCCAGTAATAGTGTGCCAGTCAGAGCCCAGGAATATTGTGCCAGTCAGAGCCCAGGAATATTGTGCCAGTCAGAGCCCAGTAATATTGTGCCAGTCAGAGCCCAGTAATATTGTGCCAGTCAGAGCCCAGGAATATTGTGAAATTCAGACCCCAGTAATATTGTGCCAGTCAGATGCCCAGTAATATTGTGCCAGTCAGATGCCTGTAATATTGTGCCAGTCAGATGCCCAGTATTATTGTGCCAGTCAGAGCCCAGTAATATTGTGCCAGCCAGATGCCCAGTAATATTGTGCCAGCCAGATGCCCAGTAATATTGTGCCAGCCAGATGCCCAGTAATATTGTGCCAGCCAGATGCCCAGTAATATTGTGCCAGCCAGATGCCCAGTAATATTGTGCCAGCCAGATGCCCAGTAATATTGTGCCAGCCAGATACCTGTAATATTGTGCCAGTCAGATACCAGGAATATTGTGCTTGTCAGATACCAGGAATATTGTGCCTGTCAGATACCAGTATTATTGTGCCAGTCAGAGACCAGTAATATTGTGCCAGCCAGATGACTGTAATATTATGCCAGTCAGAGCCCAGTAATATAGTGCCAGCCAGATGCCTGTAATATTATGCCAGTCAGAGCCCAGTAATATAGTGCCAGCCAGATGCCTGTAATATTATGCCAGCCAGATGCCTGTAATATTATGCCAGCCAGATGCCTGTAATATTATGCCAGCCAGATGCCCAGTATTATTGTGCCAGTCAGATGCCCAGTATTATTGTGCCAGTCAGAGCCCAGTAATATTGTGCCAACCAGATGCCTGTAATATTATGCCAGCCAGATGCCTGTAATATTATGCCAGTCAGATGCCCAGTATTATTGTGCCAGTCAGATGCCCAGTATTATTGTGCGAGTCAGAGCCCAGTAATATTGTGCCAACCAGATGCCCAGTAATATTGTGCCAGCCAGATGCCCAGTTATATTGTGCCAGCCAGAGCCCAGTAATATTCTGCCATTCAGATGCCCAGTAATATAGTGCCAGTCAGAGCCCAGTAATATAGTGCCAGTCAGAGCCCAGTAATATAGTGCCTGCCAGCCAGATGCCCAGTAATATTGTGCCAGCCAGAGCCCAGTAATATTCTGCCATTCAGATGCCCAATATTATTCTGCCATTCAGATGCCCAGTAATATTGTGCCAGCCAGAGCCCAGTAATAGTGTGCCAGTCAGAGCCCAGGAATATTGTGCCAGTCAGAGCCCAGGAATATTGTGCCAGTCAGAGCCCAGTAATATTGTGCCAGTCAGAGCCCAGTAATATTGTGCCAGTCAGAGCCCAGGAATATTGTGAAATTCAGACCCCAGTAATATTGTGCCAGTCAGATGCCCAGTAATATTGTGCCAGTCAGATGCCCAGTAATATTGTGCCAGTCAGATGCCTGTAATATTGTGCCAGTCAGATACCAGGAATATTGTGCCTGTCAGATACCAGGAATATTGTGCCTGTCAGATACCAGTATTATTGTGCCAGTCAGATGCCCAGTAATATTGTGCCAGTCAGATGCCTGTAATATTGTGCCAGCCAGATGCCCAGTAATATTGTGCCAGCCAGATGCCCAGTAATATTGTGCCAGCCAGATGCCCAGTAATATTGTGCCAGTCAGACCCCAGTAATATTGTGCCAGTCAGAGCCCAGGAATATTGTGAAATTCAGACCCCAGTAATATTGTGCCAGTCAGATGCCCAGTAATATTGTGCCAGTCAGATGCCCAGTAATATTGTGCCAGTCAGATGCCCAGTATTATTGTGCCAGTCAGAGCCCAGTAATATTGTGCCAGCCAGATGCCCAGTAATATTGTGCCAGCCAGATACCTGTAATATTGTGCCAGTCAGATACCAGGAATATTGTGCTTGCCAGATACCAGGAATATTGTGCCTGTCAGATACCAGTATTATTGTGCCAGTCAGAGCCCAGTAATATTGTGCCAGTCAGAGCCCAGTAATATTGTGCCAGTCAGAGCCCAGTTATATTGTGCCATTCAGAGCCCAGTAATAGTGTGCCAGTCAGAGCCCAGGAATATTGTGCCAGTCAGAGCCCAGGAATATTGTGCCAGTCAGAGCCCAGGAATATTGTGCCAGTCAGAGCCCAGGAATATTGTGCCAGTCAGAGCCCAGGAATATTGTGAAATTCAGACCCCAGTAATATTGTGCCAGTCAGATGCCCAGTAATATTGTGCCAGTCAGATGCCCAGTAATATTGTGCCAGTCAGATGCCCAGTAATATTGTGCCAGTCAGATGCCCAGTAATATTGTGCCAGTCAGAGCCCAGTAATATTGTGCCAGCCAGATGCCCAGTAATATTGTGCCAGCCAGATGCCCAGTAATATTGTGCCAGCCAGATGCCCAGTAATATTGTGCCAGCCAGATGCCCAGTAATATTGTGCCAGCCAGATGCCCAGTAATATTGTGCCAGCCAGATACCTGTAATATTGTGCCAGTCAGATACCAGGAATATTGTGCTTGTCAGATACCAGGAATATTGTGCCTGTCAGATACCAGTATTATTGTGCCAGTCAGAGACCAGTAATATTGTGCCAGCCAGATGACTGTAATATTATGCCAGTCAGAGCCCAGTAATATAGTGCCAGCCAGATGCCTGTAATATTATGCCAGTCAGAGCCCAGTAATATAGTGCCAGCCAGATGCCTGTAATATTATGCCAGCCAGATGCCTGTAATATTATGCCAGCCAGATGCCTGTAATATTATGCCAGCCAGATGCCCAGTATTATTGTGCCAGTCAGATGCCCAGTATTATTGTGCCAGTCAGATGCCCAGTATTATTGTGCCAGTCAGAGCCCAGTAATATTGTGCCAACCAGATGCCTGTAATATTATGCCAGCCAGATGCCTGTAATATTATGCCAGCCAGATGCCCAGTATTATTGTGCCAGTCAGATGCCCAGTATTATTGTGCCAACCAGATGCCCAGTAATATTGTGCCAACCAGGTGCCCAGTAATATTGTGCCAGCCAGATGCCCAGTTATATTGTGCCAGCCAGAGCCCAGTAATATTCTGCCATTCAGATGCCCAGTAATATAGTGCCAGTCAGAGCCCAGTAATATAGTGCCTGCCAGCCAGATGCCCAGTAATATTGTGCCAGCCAGAGCCCAGTAATATTCTGCCATTCAGATGCCCAATATTATTCTGCCATTCAGATGCCCAGTAATATTGTGCCAGCCAGAGCCCAGTAATAGTGTGCCAGTCAGAGCCCAGGAATATTGTGCCAGTCAGAGCCCAGGAATATTGTGCCAGTCAGAGCCCAGTAATATTGTGCCAGTCAGAGCCCAGTAATATTGTGCCAGTCAGAGCCCAGGAATATTGTGAAATTCAGACCCCAGTAATATTGTGCCAGTCAGATGCCCAGTAATATTGTGCCAGTCAGATGCCCAGTAATATTGTGCCAGTCAGATGCCTGTAATATTGTGCCAGTCAGATACCAGGAATATTGTGCCTGTCAGATACCAGGAATATTGTGCCTGTCAGATACCAGTATTATTGTGCCAGTCAGAGACCAGTAATATTGTGCCAGCCAGATGCCTGTAATATTATGCCAGTCAGAGCCCAGTAATATAGTGCCAGCCAGATGCCTGTAATATTATGCCAGTCAGAGCCCAGTAATATAGTGCCAGCGTCCCAGTAGTATATAACTTGGCCAATAGAGAGTTCAATGTGGAATTTTCCAGCCATCTCCTTGCATTTAATTAATCTACGTCTCTGCCCCAGGGCTCCCCTGCATGCTTGGATAGGGCAGTACATAGGCCAGATTTTCCAGTGCACTTCTAAATGCGAATTTTCTTGACACTCCATAAAGTGTATGTAAACCACTAAGATTTATAGCATTCGATCAGATTTCTTTGTGATAGAGAAACACAGGAGAAACTATTTTGCTAAACAGTTTCCAGATGGTGAGAGGGATTCACAGCCCTGTAGTAATATGAATATAATGCAGATTGTAAAAACCACCTCGATACGTGCTGATCTTTAGATTAGACGAGTAGATTTAATCCATGAGACGGCCATATTTCTTCTAACAGGGCTTTCAAATGTCTTCAGCCAGTACAGGCTTCCAGTCCAAACCTCACATTTCAACCCAGACCTGCATTTTTATTTACTATTTATACAATGTAACAAGATGTTTCATTGTATGAAGTATACCCTTTATAATATGATAATATGGGTAGTAATTTAATAGATTTTTTGCAATAGGAAGTGTATTTTCTTTATAAAGGACACTCTCTATATAACTGGATAACTGCACTTTCAGCATGTGTGGCTGTAATATACGCCTTTATGTGTGTGTGTCTGCATCCGCGATCCCCCAATCCATTGTGTGCAATAGAGTCCTTGTTCAAACCCACCCACCCAGTCAAAACAAAACCCCAAGGACCAATCTTACGTGAAAATGACCTGCCTTTTTCCATGCATTAAAGTTAAATAATTATATAAAAGTATTTTTTTAAAACAGTTTAAATATAGATAAATTAATAGCCCCTGAGCAAGGCTATATTGAAAGGCAGCATGCCATTTCAGTATGGTGCTGACCTGTTTTGGTCAAGAGCTTCAGACGTGATTAATGATCAGTTCTGTCGCTCAGGCAGGGACGCTTGTAATATATATATATATATATATATATATATAATATATATATATTTATATATATATATATATATATATATATATATATATATATATTTATATATATATATATATTTATATATATATATATATTTATATATATTTATATATTTATATATATATATATATATATAAAAGGTTAGGGTTAAAAAGTCACTGTAGGAGAAAATGGTTATTAAAAATAAATACGCTTCTTTTAGTTATTGTCCTATAACTTGCTTAAAACAACAGAAAAATATGTAAACATTGGATATTTCTAAACGTAGGAGAAATATAAGAATTTATTTAGCAGGTTCACTTGCAGATGTGTAAAACATTTTCATGTAAAAGTTTGAAAACGTTTTTTACATTTTTTGCATTTTTTTTTATTAGTAAGTTATTTGAGAAGGTCAAAATAATGGTATCTAAAGAAAGAATTTATAATCTGGGGGGGGGGGGGGGGGACAGGATGTAATAAATAAATGAGAGAGGAAAATTCTGGCTAAACACAAACACCACAGAAGTGTTAAAACAGACATTTTCCATAATTACCAAAAATGTTTTAAACGTCTGGTCACTAAGCGGTTAAATGTGGAAATTGCATGACTGCAGTGACTTTCCAGCATCTCAGAAATAGCTGATCCTGTGTGATTATCACAAACAACAGTCTATTGGTTCAGTAAACATCCAGTGATTGTCAGTTCTATATAAAGCTTCTATATAAAGAAATCTTGTTAAAGGACAACTGTAGCTAACTGCTAATTACAGTCATATACTGTTGGTTTGTGGGAAACATGCTATAGTTTTTCCTGAGAAAAGCATGCTGAGGCAATACGGAGAGTTACTTCTGGTTATTCTTGAAATCCTCAGCTTGTTGAGAATCTACAGAGCAACTGATAATGCCCTGCATTTTGCAAAGAAATCTTAAAAATAACTCCCAATTAGTTACCTACACAAGGAAGACAGAGCCACGTCATATGTTTAAAGTAATACAAATGCACTATGACAGGAAAGGCTAACCTTTGCCACTACAGTTGTTGTGGACTACATTTCCCATGATGGACAGATGCAATATAAAATGTATTAAAAAAACAAACAAACATTAACTTTTAAACATTTCAAGTTTAAAATATTTTCCTTAAAATACAACATTCACGGACAAGAAAGCAAATGAATGATTTCTTCCTATGTTTTTAAATTATATCCATTTAATGGAGCTACTGTTTAAGACAAATATCCTTTTAGAGACTTCTCTTGGTTTGTGCATGTGAACAGGTGTACAGTAAGGGGTGTGTGTACACAAGATAATGCTCCATTTGTGACACTACTGTAGCTCTCACTAGGACTTCAGACTGAATGTATTTTTATTCTGGATGCACCTACACACAATCTAAATTAAAATGTAATCCCATTAAAAAAAAGCAATAGTTTTGAGTATCCTTCCCTCGGGGTTCTCATTTACAGTTCAGTCATGAGGAAGGATTAGTGTCATTTTTAAAGTGTCAACAGGAAAGACAAAACCAGTAACTATGGGCAGGTTACCAATGGTGCATTGCCAATGCAATGTGGCCATCCAGACCGTGGAGATCAAGTGGTACCGTGATACACGTGGTATGATGGCAGGAGGGTACATATAACCGAACAGCCGTTGGTGGTGAACAATAATTTATAGCACTGTTATACCACAATAGCTGTTATGGCAATGTATAACATTATATATGACAATGTATGTATAAATGTATAGGTGGCCACTCCCTAACTTTTATTGGGGTTACTATGTGATATGTGTATTTTATATTATATGATGTGTTCATTTATGTGGAAATTGCACCATTTATGTTGTAATAGAATATTTATAGTAATCAATAAAAAAATCTTTAAGTAATAAATTTGCTGTGGGATAGAAAAACTATTACCATGCCAGTGAAACATTGATTAGTAATGTTTTATTATATTACTATCATGAATATAAAAATAATATAATAATTTTTAAAATATTATTCATGTATTCCATTTTTTTTTAAATAAAATTTTAACATTTTGACTCAATATTTAAATTTAAAAAATATAATTTTTATTAACTTGGAATTTCAAGTTGCCAGCTAATATCTGATGAATTGCAACTGCGCCAAATTAGGCAGTTTGGGCCAATCGAGTAGCTGAATTGCAGTTTTCTACCCAGTTCAACTTTATGCTACTCTTTCGGGCGTGATCTGGGAATACTGACTGGACTATATATATATATATATATATATATAAATATAGTGTCCATGTGCTTTAAGGTTGGATGCGTTGTGGATATATAGATGTCATTGTGCACACTGTTGAGTATTTGGAGCCATTCTGTCAGTTTCATCTCTTCACGTCAAAAGGGTCATCGCAACTTTGACGTGCTGGGTGGCAAATGACAATGATCACATGACCCGGAAGAGCTCCAAGCGGGCTCCCAGAACACCTCTTCCAGGATTCCTCATGGAGCATTCATTTTCAGGCTTATGTATTCGTCCTTTTGCAGGAAGCAGTTAAATGAATTTAGCAATTCTCATCTGACCTCCTTTCAAGGACAACTGTAGCACAACAATTGCACTTTAAGGGAAAAGGTTTTAAACTTGAAATGTAAACTTAAAATGTTTAATGCTTGTTTCTTAATCACATTTTCAAATTACACCTGTGCATCATGGGAAATGTAGACCACAATGGTGGAGTGCCAAAGGTTAACCATTCCCTCTATACTGCATTTGTATTATTTTAAACATGTATTTATGTAGCTTGGTCTTCTTCCTGTAAGTATATATATCATTGTTGATTTCTCTGTAGCCTTTCAATGAGTTGAAGATCTCAAGGATAACGAGCAGTAATTAGTAGTTAGAAGGCGGTGACAGGGTAACCAAATTCAGTATTTCTTATGAACAATGAAATAGAATAAAATCAGATAAAATACTTTTTTCTTGTAAGGATCACAATCCTTTTACTATATTTCTTAGTCATCTCTTACGGTAAAGTCTTGCACTATTTCCATTCCTTATCTCTTCTCTGTGGTCAAGTAACTGGATTGTTGGGCAAAACATCTGCATGGAAACGTAAGCAGCTGTCCGCTTTGGTTTGGTTACATTTGTACAACAGAAACATCATGAAACCATTTAGCTGAAAGCAGTGGTCCCAAGAATCTCATGGTTATGCACTGCCACCTTCTGTACAACTGGGTGTACTGCTTGTTCTTCTAATTCTCTGTGATTGCAAGCAGCGTGTAAGGTGCAGAATGCTTGATGATTGTCAGGGTTTTTTTTGTACTGGGTTTGAAACGTCTTATCATTACAATAAGTACATTTAGAAGTTCTTTTATATGTACCCTTGTAAGCAGGTAACACAGTCTCTTCACTTCAGAGGCTTTAAAAACAAGTTATTTACAGATTTGAGAAAAGGTTCCTTTAAATCGGCGGTCCAGCTTATCAGAAAGCTCTTGTCACATTGTTCTCATAGCCCTGCAGTGAGGTTGCTTTCTGCTAACAGATTCCAGCAGATATCGAGAATTCTGTTCATTGGTCCCCACCCTGCCAAGGAGCAAGCTGCAGCCTTTTAATGAGGTTTGCTGGTCCATCTGAGCTATTGAAAGGGAGTCCATTTTTGCTGTTTCTGTACCATTTTATGTATTTATGTTTTTTCTAGTGGTATGGGAAAACACTAAGGTGTTTGTGGCTGCATTTCCTGTTCTATTTTCTAGTTCGAGGCACAGGGGTACCTCTTTCTGTATATTTTTAATACATGTCTGTGGTGTCTCCTGTTTATGACATCACCTGTGGCTTGATATGCACAGTAAATACTGCTTAAATGACCTTGTTTAATTCTCAACCAAAGGCATCTCTGTAGAGTAAGTCCTATATATTCCATCTTACCTGCTCTCTTTTAACCAGGAAAAAAAGTAAACGGTTTCTTTCCAGGCAGCAAAATAAGGGTAATATTAATGGAGATATGCAGCTCAAACAAGGCTATTCAATCTTCACACTTCTCCACACTCACATGCTATAAAAAGACTCCTTGTTTAATAATACAACACCACTTAACAAATCGGCCCTGTGTAAACAGCATCTGCTGAACAACTTTCTAATAGTGCACAGACCTGATGCTGATTTCAGTACATCCTACATATACCGAGCCTATACAAAAGCCAACACACATGGGGGAATTAAACTCACCTGGAACCTGTTATAAACAGCTGTCCCTGAAAAATTTTCAAAGACAACAATTAAGTTATGTTTAATTGAAAGAGGCATCAAATGTGCCTTTAAATAGAAAAAATCCAAATAATGCACCGTATTGAGGTGTCTTCACTTTGTATAGCTCTGTTTATGGGGATTACTTTTCTATCAGGGGTGTTTAGAATCTAGTGTCAGATGAAGGAAAATGCTTTCCCCTGATAGAGCTATGTAAGCACAAAGGGATCAGCAAGGTGCTTTATTTGTCATCTTTCATTAAAGAATTTCTATTTAAAATGACTACACTTGATGCAATCATTCAATTAAAAACAGCTTCATGTTGTGCCGACACTTGTCCTTCAAATAGTTAGTTGCCTCCTAGGCCTCTGGGTGGAATAATCTCCATCTATTTATGTGCTGGCAAAACACTTTTTCAGAACCACCATCTCCTCCATATTCATACCTGTTCCAACTCCTGACATTCCAGACAGCCTCCTCCCTATCATCAGTGGAAGAGGGAGGTGGAGATCACTGAGTCCTCGGGGTTGATGCTATTCTCCACGCTAATTAGAGCTCTTGGCACTCTTGACTACTGCATGCTGTTCCAACTGGAACCACAAATATCCAGTGCGTTAAAGCACTGGTATTGCGATAATGGAATAATGCCATTATTCCCTATTTTCTTGTTAATATAATGCGAAGGGACTGAGGGTGTATTATCCAGCCTCCTGCTGGCACCATAAAATTAATAAGTATCCCATGCAAACTTGCAGGGAACGAAAAGAAAAGGGTTGTGGCCATAGTGGTGTCCAGCACTATAAAGTTTGAGCAGGTCTACTGTGAAACAGACTGAAATGGGAGGTATATAATATTAATAGCAAAAATAAACGATATTCTTTATACATCGGTTAACTTGTATGCCCCAAACCAGACTCCCCAAATATTCCTGGATAAACTTATGGCTAGAGTGGAGGAACTCTCCTCTGGTCACTTGATCATTGTGGGTGATTTTAATAGCATAGTAGACAATAAACTAGATAAAAGTAATAGTCAAGTTAAAGAACAAAAAAACAATCTGCCCACCATACTCCAGAGATTACTTATCAAAAATCAGTTATATGACTTCTGGAGGGTTGGGCATCAAGGAGATCGAGACTATTCCTTCTATTCTCAGGTACACCAAACATACTCCAGAATAGATTATTTCCTAACTAGACCTGACGTACTCAATAAAATTTCACAGACAAAAATAGGGGGCATATCATGGTCTGATCATGCTCCTATTTTTTTTTTAACAATCAGGAATAATATAGAATATAAAATTAGAAACAACTGGCGACTAAACGAAAACCTATTGTCACGACAGCACCGTCACACTGCCAGTCACTCCCTCCTTACCTGCTCAGAACTCCACGGAGCTCTGTCTCACTGCCTTCTGGGTCTTCTGCACGGACTCCCAGCCAGACACACAAACTCCAGTAACAGGCCTCTCATGACTAACCCTAGGTTACTGTTCTGCACATGGGCAGTTCTACTTTTGGCTTCCTGCCCTTACTCACCTTAAAGAGCCAGGTTTAAACATTATTTTTTTCTGTGATTCTCATTGGTTGATTGTTTGGTAGGAGGGCTATTAAACCTCATTTGTGCACTTGTTCCTTGCCTGAAATAGTGTTCCAAGCCGTTTCTAGCGTATGCATACTGCCTGTTGACTCCTGTTGCTGATATTGCCTGTTTTTGGACTCTGTCTGATTGCCGCCTGTCTTGACCCTTCGCCTGTCTCCTGACTCCGATCATTCGCTGCCAGCCTTGATTCCTGCTAGTTAACCATTCTCCTGCCTTGTCCTCCACCTTCACTTTGGTATTTTCCTCCATGTCAGTTTTATTCCTGGCTACGTTTCAGTATCCTAGTAAGTGTCAGAGTGCAAAAGTCCTGGGGGAAGGAAACCTGAGGCTCAACCGTAGGGTGGAATTCCTTCAGGCAGAATAATTCTGTTCACTTGCCTGGGTTTGTTACGCAGGCAAGTGCGTATTTCTGCGCAGTGGTTCCAGCTCCGCATCACCCTTACACCTATTGAGTTCTAAGGAAACGGAGCAATATCTAGCAACACAGATAGAGATATTCTTGGAAATTAATGATAACGGGGAGGTCTCCGATGCGACCTTGTGGTGTGCCTTAAAATGTTACATACGTGGATTGTTAATAAAAACAGGAGCAGAGAAAAAAAAGAAAAGAGGAGACTCATTAAATAAACTATATATAAAATTGGCCACACTTGAAAGACAACACAAGGCATCCTTGGACACCTCCTTGTTATCACAAATCTTGGCAGTAAGGGAGTTGATTAAGGAGAAAAACTAATAAAGCCATTAAGTTACTAAAGCAAAAATGGTATTATGGGGCTAACCGTACAGGGAAACTAATAAACTTAAAAATAAACAAAGTAGGGAATTAATAAAAAAATTAATAATCAAAGATAAACATTTGCTGTTCCCCAGGCAGATAGGCAAAGCATTCGAAGATTACTATAGTGCTTTATATAATCTATAGGAAATAAAACATTCATCAATGGAGATTGCGGCCTTTTTGAAAAATGTAGATCTTCCTAAACTAACACAAGAACAATCGAATGCTCTAAATCATCCAATCACCATCAAGGAAGTTAGAGTTAACATCAGTACCCTGAAGGCGGGTAAATCCCCCGCAGGACGGATTTACGGCCATGTTCTATCTTAAATTTGAAGGACAACTAGCCCCAATCCTTATGAGATTATTAACTCAATTAACTAATAAAGACAGTTTTCCAGTAGAGTTGCTCCAGGCCTCAATCACTCCGATACCCAAACCCAATAAAGATCCAACTTTGCCTGCGGACTATAGGCCGATTTCACTAATAAATTTAGACATAAAAATGTACTCCGAAATTCTGGCAGGGAGGTTAAAACTGGTAATGTCGGACCTAGTTCACAGAGATCAAAGTGGATTTGTTATGCGAAGGGGTACGAATAATAACACTAGAAGAGTTTTTAACATTATTCATCAAATAAAAGAGCAGGAGGTGTCAGCCGTCTTGATGGCCCTTGATGCCGAAAAGGCCTGCCATAGAGTTAGTTGGCGTTATCTTGGGGAAGTCTTGGAGGCTTTCGGCATCGAGGGCTTATTCAAGGACGGTACAATGAACCTGTACTCCGTACCCACAGCCAGGGTTTCAGGATATATGTTTCACTCAGACTGGTTTGAAATAAAAAATGGGACAAGTCAGGGCTGCCCACTGGCACCTATGTTATACACGTTGACAATGGAGCCATTTGCCTCTATGATTAGAAAATCAAAAGGAGTATCTATCAACGCAATTGAAAATAGGGCGGTTCTATATGCAGACAATGTATTGTTATCATTGACAGACCCACTAAAATCGATCCCAAATATAATTGGTCTGATTGAAAAATTTGGTAGAAATTCCAATTATAAACTGAACTTTAATAAAACCCAAATAATCTCACGCCACATAGCAAAGTAAGATCTAGCAGTAATTAAGTCCAGATTTGGTTTTAATTGGACTAATAATTAATAAATATATTGAGTATCTAGGAGTTGGGCTGACACTACAATTAGAGGATACGATTAAAATAAACTACGAAGCCAAAATTAGAGAAATCAAAAAAAAATTTAAGTGAGCAGAAGGGGAAAGAAATATCTTGGCTTGGCAGAGTTGATGTGATGAATGCCTACATAATCCCCAAGATATCTTACTTGTTTAGAAATATCCCTTTGAAAGTAGATTTGGCCATTCTAAATACAATACAGAAAATTGCCACAGAATATATTTGGCAGGGTAAAAAGCCTAGAACAGCGCTAAAACTACTACAAAGAGATGTTAGTTCCGGATAAATATCCTTCCCTAATATATACTGCTTGTATAATGCTTGTATGACAGCCCATGCATTAGCTTGGGATAACATTTCATCTACACCACCCATTCGGCTGGAGATTGGCTTCATCCGTCCTATTTCATATTTTTCAATCGGTCTGTTTTGGAGTCATAGGGTGTTGAATAGAAAATGTTCTTTCAAAAATCCAATACTCAGAGACCTTTGTAATACCATAGAAAAGTTGAGAAATAACTTCCCTGATATCAAAAATAAGGTTCCTCTAGACACCCCATTAGAGGTCCTGTAATTTTGATATCAGAGATATCAGTTTACAATCCTGGAAACTTAACAATATCGACACCCTAGCAGATATAGCACCCCAGGGTAAATTATACTCATTTGACCTATTGCAGTCTAGTTGGAACCTCTCACTCAATTATTTGAGGCTGAAAAATGTCTAATAGCAAAGCACCTAAAAAAAAGTTACATCAGGGGTTTTAAAATTTCTGTCTAATTTACATCCACATGAGAAGGCGATGCCTTGCACACTTGGTGGGAGTGTTTACATCTGAAACCCACAATTTTCTGACTCCAGGACTTACTGAGCGGTATGTTAGGGTTTTCCCTCAATCTGACTCCAGAAAGGTTTCTCTTTAATATTCAGATACCTGGGAATAACACGCAGAAGAGCCTTGTAGTCCAAATAATAACAGCGATGAAGATATGCATTGCAAGGAAATGGGGGGAAAAAAGGGGGCTATTCAATGGCAGGAGATCATGTATCAAATAGACTTCCAATCTAACATGGAGGCAGGATTCTACTAGAGCCTGGATCAGTTTTAAAACTATCAACACATTTGGGCCCCTTGGAAAAAATACTGGAAAAACCATTAGTGACAATACTCTGGTTGGACCTAGCCGCGCCTCCGTTTCTGCCCGACCTCTCCCACACACCGGGCCTAGAATGAACTGTACGAATGATGTGTTTGATGTGTGAATACGATTGATAGTGCTAGACGCAATTTCAGTCTATACCCCATGGACAATGGATGAATGATTTGCGTGTTGAGGGTATATGAATGTTGTTGTAATTAGCAGTTATATTTTGTTAGTCATGTATATTGTCGAACCTGCCTATGGCTGCTCTCCAATGTACTTGAGATACCCATGAAATGTAGAATGGATTAAAACACATAGAGTGCAGCCAATCGACTTAGGTTCATGGGCTAGATGTTATTATTTCACTGTATTACGCATATTAAGATGTAATATTCAAGTGTAATTTACTTTTGCATTTTACAGTTCACTTTTCGCTCTTGATCTAAAAGCTCAATGAACTAGTAATGAACTAATTTTGAAAATTTAAAAATAAAAATTATATATATAAAAAAACAAATTTATGTCTTGATTTAAAAGTAATATCAGGAAGTAATACTTTACCGAGAGGGTAGTGGTTGAATGGAATAGCCTTCCAGCGGAAGTGGTAGAGGTAAACACAGTCAAGGATTTTAAGCATGCGTGGGATAGGCACAAGGCTATCCTAACTATAAGATAGGGAACGGGGGACTAATAAAAGTATTTCGATAATTGGGCAGACTAGATGGACCGAATGGTTCTTATCTGCCGAAACATTCTATGTTTCTATTTATTAACCCCTTAACGACAGGTGACGTGCCAGGCACGTCACGGCAAATCGAGGACTTGCCGACAGCTGACGTGCCTGGCACGTCATGCACTAAATGGAGTAAAGAAAGCGACCAGCGGTCGCTTTCTTTACTCTAACGGTGTTGCTACAATGCCTCTAGGTAGAGGCATTGTGCAACACCCCCCAAATGTGCAGGGGCGCGCTACGATCACTCCACGGAGTGATCGTAGCAGCCATTTAAAAATGGCTGCGCCGGCTGCACACATGTGCTTAGAAAGCGAACGATCGTTCGCTTTCTAAGCATCTCCGGTGTTGTTAAAGTGCCTCGCCAGCGAGGCACTTAACAACACCGTGCTGCTCCCCAGAGCCGATGGTGGTCGCTCTCCTGAGCGACCCCATCGGCTCAGTAGAAGGGAACGCTGCCTGTACAGGCAGAGTTTCCCTTCTAATGGCAAGAGCATCGGAAGTGAAAGTATTTCACTTCCGATGCTCTAGGGGGAGCCAATCGATGCCGGCACAACAGATCTGTATGATCTGTGTGCAGGCATGTATGGTAAGTGCTCTGATGAGCACTTATCATACTGTCAAAGGCAATATTAGTAAATATTGCCTTTGACAAGTATTGATCTGCCTCCCTCACCTTACTAGTTATAGTAAGGGAGAGAGACAGATCAGATAAAGTAAAAAAATAAAATAAAATAATAAAAAATAAAATAATAAAATTTTAAACACCAAGGGCTTTTATAAAAGCCATTTAACCCCTTCCCTGCCATTGATCGCTGTGTACGCAGTGATCATACACAGCAGCACATTTTTTGCTGTCTGTGCATTTTTTAGGGGTTATTTTTTTTTACTGTAATTCATTACAGTATAAAAAAAGGCTCTTTTAAGAGAGATTAACCCCTTTCTTGCCGTAGATCACTGCCTAATCAGCGATCTGACGCAAATGCAGCAATCTTGCTGCAGAAGCATTTTTAATTTTTTTAAAACTTTTTTATTACACCCATCACGTGTTAATTATACCCGCTAGGGGACTACGTTTAACGTAAAAAAAATTTTTTAGCTGTCTGAGCGCATGTATAGCGATCAGTAACAGCTGATAAGTGACAATGGCGGGTTGGCGTTTGCTCAGATGAGCATCACCATTCGTCTGGTTAGATCAATATGTGTAAATATTTGATCTGACCCGTGTAGATCTGCCTCCCTCTCACTTGAGTTTTAGTGAGGGAGACAGAGCTGTATAATGTAAGTTTTTAATTATAATATATTTAATAGAATTGAGACCCAAAGGCTTTTATAAAAGCCGTTTCCAGTATTTAACCCCTTCCCTGCAATTGATCGCTGTGTACGCAGTGATCTTACACAGCAGCACATTTTTTGCTGTCTGTGCATTTTTTTAGGGGTTATTTTTTTTTACTTTGATTTATTACAGTATATCAAAGGCTCTTTTAAGAGCTATTAACCCCTTCCTTGCCGTATATCACTTCCTAAGCAGCACATATGGTCACTGCCTAAGCAGTGCATATGGTCACTGCCTAAGCAGCGCATATGGAGCAATCTAGTCGCCGAAGGATTTTTTTGTGCTATCAGCATTTTTTTGTCAGACTCACTAGGGGTTAATTATACCCACTAGGGGATTACGTGTATTCCTTTTGAAGCTGTCTGAACGCGTGTATAGCGATCAGTAACAGCCGATCAGTGGCAAAGGTGGTTTGGTGATTTCTCAGATGAGCATCACCATTCGTCTGGTTCGTAAATATTGTTCTGACCCATATGGATCTGCCTCCCTCTCCTCACTTGAGTTTTAGTGAGGGAAAGAGACAGATCTGTATAACATAATTTTTAAATTGTAATAAATTAAATAAAATGTTAATAAATTGTGAGTCCCAAGGGCTTTTATAAAAGCCATACCTTTTGTATAGTGTAGTGTATTAACTCCTTCCCTGCCACTGATCACTGCACAGCAGAAATTTTTTTCTTGTCTGTGCATTTTTAGGGGTTAATTTTTTTGTACAGTACTACAAAGGCTCTTATAAGAGCTATTAACCCCTTCCTTGCTCTACATGTTCAAATTCCAAGTTTGAAAATCAAAAAGCGCACCTCTCAAATGTAGCCTTTCAACCCCTAACAAAGCTGACAAAGCTATGCATGGGTGGTATCCCTGTGCTCGGGAGATGTTGCTGAACATATATTGTGGTATTGTTTGTCAGTGACACATACCGAAATATGTGAATTTGTGTCTAAAGTGCAATGTATGTGGGAAAAAATACACAATAAAATGACTACCACAAACTTTGACAAAGGCTGGTGGCAGAATTGGTGCATGGAAAGTGTTAAAATAACACCATTTAAAATAGCCTAGGGTGTCTACTTTTACAAAATATATACTTTTTGGGGTAAAATACACTGTCCTACTTAAAAAAAAGTCCCAAATGAAAGATGGGCTCAGGCTGACTACACGTCAATATTCCAAGTTGAAAATGCGCACCTTCACAATGTGGCCCTTTAGCCCCCAAACAACCCAACAAACCTATGCATGGGTGGTATCCCTGTACTCAGGATATGTTGTTGAACACATATTGGGTTATTGTTTGGCAGTGACACATACCAAAATCTGTGAATTTATGTCTAAAATACAATATTTGTGAAAAAAAAACAAACAAAAATTACTACCACAAACTTTGACAAAGGCTGGTGGTAGAATTAGTGCATGGAAAGTGTTAAAATACCACCATTTGAAATAGCGTAGGGTGTCTACTTTTAAAAAATATATGGGTTGATGGGGTAAAATACACTGGCTGGTTTCAAATATGTCCCAAATGGGACATGGGTGCAGGCTGTCTGCATGTCAAAATTTTAATTTGGAAAACCAAAAACTGCACCTACCAAATTTGGCCTTTTACTCCCCAAACAACCCAACAAACCTATGCATGGGTGGTATCCCTGTACTCAAGAGATGTTGCTGAACACTTATTGGGGTGTTATTTGGCAGTGACACATACCAAAATCTGTGAATTCATGTCTGAAGTACAAGGTTTGTGAAAAAAAACCACAAAAAAATTATTACCACAAAGTTTGACAAAGGCTAGTGGTAGAATTAGTGCATGGAAAGTGTAAAAATACCACCATTTGAGATAGCCTAAGGTGTCTTCTTTTAAAAAATATATGGGTTGATGGGGTAAAATACACTGGCTGGTTTCAAATATGTCCCAAATGGGACATGAGTGCAGGCGGTCTGCATGTCAAAATTTTAATTTGGAAAACCAAAAACTGCACCTACCAAATTTGGCCTTTTACCCCCCAAACAACCCAACAAACCTATGCATGGGTGGTATCCCTGTACTCAAGAGATGTTGCTGAACACTTATTGGGGTGTTATTTGGCAGTGACACATACCAAAATCTGTGAATTCATGTCTGAAGTACAAGGTTTGTGAAAAAAAACCACAAAAAAATTATTACCACAAAGTTTGACAAAGGCTAGTGGTAGAATTAGTGCATGGAAAGTGTAAAAATACCACCATTTGAGATAGCCTAAGGTGTCTTCTTTTAAAAAATATATGGGTTGATGGGGTAAAATACACTGGCTGGTTTCAAATATGTCCCAAATGGGACATGAGTGCAGGCGGTCTGCATGTCAAAATTTTAATTTGGAAAACCAAAAACTTCACCTACCAAATTTGGCCTTTTACCCCCCAAACAACCCAACAAACCTATGCATGGGTGGTATCCCTGTACTCAAGAGATGTTGCTGAACACTTATTAGGGTGTTATTTGGCAGTGACACATACCAAAATCTGTGAATTCATGTCTGAAGTACAAGGTTTGTGGAAAAAAACCACAAAAAAATTACTACCACAAAGTTTGACAAAGGCTGGTGGTAGAATTAGTGCATGGAAAGTGTAAAAATACCACCATTTGAGATAGTCTAAGGTGTCTTCTTTTAAAAAATATATGGGTTGATGGGGTAAAATACACTAGCTGGCTTCAAATATGTCCCAAATGGGACATGGGTGCAGGCTGTCTGCATGTAAAAATTTCAAGTTGGAAAACAAAAAACTGCACCTCACAAATTTGGCATTTTAGCCCCCAAACAACCCAACAAACCTATGCATGGGTGGTATCCCTGTACTCAGGAGAAATAGTAGAATCTATTTAGCATGTTTTTTCGTTCGCTATTGTCGATGAGGAGAAGTTGTTTCAAATAAAAACAAAGAAATTTGTGTATTTTTTTTTTTTTAACCATATTTTATTATTTTTTTTAATAATATGATAAGATATGATCAAAAAGATGGCATCCATAGAAAGCCCTTCTTGTCCCGATAAAAACAATATATAATATGTGTGGGTACAGCAAATGACAAAGAAGAAAATTACTGCTAAACACAAACAGCACAGAAATGTTAAAATAGGCATTGTCCAGAAAGGACAAAAATGTTTCAAAGGCTCTGTCCTTAAGGGGTTAAAATAAAAACAGTCAGTGAGAGTTACAGCAAAAAATAAATTCACATAAGGTAGGTAAAGGAAGATATATTACCACCATGTCCACTTTCAGATTCAGGTCAGCCTGTGACTACTTACCAATGTATGGTACAAAACACCTCATTTCTTCCTGTACCTCCTTTATGTGAATTTATTTTTTGCTGCAACTCAATGAATGTTTTTATGTTTTTGCTACAAAATAATAATAATCATTTTTTCCATGTTAGCTGCTCTCGTTTGGATTTTGTGTTTTTAAAATATCTGTCCCTTGCCTGTTTTGCTATACCTCCTATACCACCTGCTGGTCAGTGAGACAAGGAGGGTAGAACGTTTCCATACTTTTTGTTTGTGTATTTTTTTGATAGAAACTCTGGGTTTTTTTAAGCAGACAAGCTGCTGGCATTGGTCAGTCAGGCTGTCAGTCTAATAGGCTAATTAAATGTGGAAGCTGCCTGTCTGTCAGACTAACAAACCATGCCCTCTTGCAAAAAAAAAAAGAAGCTCCATCTTCTTTATTTCTGAGACACCAGAGACCTGTGCGCATACACAGTAGCACAGGTAGTTTGAGTGGCAGTGCTGCCACACTTGGGGGCAGAAGCTGGGCCCTATGTTTCTTTCCAACATATGTTTAATGTGAGGAAAAATGATAGAGCTTTTTGCTCATATCACTTTCAATGTTATTGCCATTTTATAGCAAGGACACCAACTGAAAGTCTCCACAGACTGTTTGAAAATGTTATTTAATTGAGCATTTTGAGTGGCTGCATGTTCAGTTTCTATCAGACCTTTAATATCAGTGTGATTGTGTTGGAGTTCTGTACAGTGAAGGCCTCTTCCTGCCATAAATAAGATTACTTTCAGTTCACTTGTACAATTCCTTAGAGTAATGAATTTCCTCTGTGCCTCTGAGTAGATAAACATGGTTCTCATTACATTTTTTTCAGAGTCTGTCACAGTTAAATTATTATGCCGACTGTTAACCCTGTAAACGCACTCAGATTTTGAACTTTATGTCCAAAAAAAAGTCTCAGGACGTGTGTCGGACCAGCGCTACAAGTAACAAGAACCAGAACGGACAGCCGCAGTCATCTCCCCAGAGAACACTGGAGCGAGGAAGCCAAACACATGCAGCCTACTGGAGCACATGTATTTATTGGTACATGCGTTTGGCGCATGTTTACACCAGCATGTGGATGTGTCATTAGAGCACACATCAACATAAATACTCACAGGCACGTTTATCGCCAGCACACAGCATAGGATGCTATAAATCTTTCTTGAAGAGTGCAATACCTTGGCCAGCTGCCAGTTTAATTTCCATGACCTCACTCACGATAGTGACATATTATTTGTAGTTTAATGGGGAATCCGCAGGGAGTGAGATTACGGGTCTCCGTTATGGTTCGTTGCAGCAGTTAATTATGGGTCTTTGACTAGTACTGCAATGATACTTCCAGCCTTAGCACAGTCTCCATCTAACTATTGAAACAAGTGTTACACATTCTCCTGCTTTGGTCACAAATACAGGTTGAGAATCCCTAATGCAAAATTCTCTCAGCAGTCATGAAGTACAGTAGTTATAAGAATACTGTACAGAACAAATACATCACTTTTACTTTGATGTAGCTGTGATGTGAGGCATTGTTGGGAACCTGCTGTTGGCGCGTCAGCCTGCACACATGCCATTGTGTTACCCTTTGTGGACGTGGGGGAATCTGGGCATGGATGGAAAGGCTAAATCGTAGTTTAAGGGGGCTGGACACTGAATAAACTGTGGTGCGCTTGCATTCTTACAGATGTGTGGAATTTGCAACTTGTGGAAAAATCCCAAACATTTTTGGATAAGAGATGCTCAATCTGTAGTAAAACCAAGAGAAACTGTGTGTGCAACTTCAACTCTTAAGCTGGTAAACTACATCTCCTATTATGGCAGCTGGAAGTGACATGAGTTTACTATTCTGCAGCAAGTTGACCCACCAACCTAGGTATGGCCTTAAAATACTTTTGTTACATAATATGATCTGGCTAACCGAACAAACATACAGCTCTAGCACTCATTATAAAGCTTTAGCACCCTACGGAAATCCTATGGACGGCACATATACATCACATTCCGTTGGTTATATGTTGTACTATAGGAATAACATTTGGTCTTAAATGGACTATGTCACTTAATCATAAAATATTTCATAAAATAAACTCTCAAAACAAAAAAAGACATATTTTTACATCTACAATGCAAAATAAAAAAAATAAACCCTTTTTCATTTTTTGGGTGGGAGTGTTCCTTTAAGAATGTATATATATGTAGAAATAGTTATCTTAGTGGACTTTTGGACAAGTATGGTATTACAAATTCATGGACAAATACACATTGTCTGGGTCAACAGTTGAACATTAGTTTTTACAAAAGTTAAGAAAAAAAATTTGACACACACTTTTGTTTGCTCTTTTTCATTATACTGATTGATGTTGTTTTTTTCTTGTCTGTAACATTACTTTAACCCTTAAGGATGAGACTGTTTTTCAAATGTTCTGGGTGGACAGAGGCTGTTTTTACACTTGTTTAGCTGGACTTTTCTTCTTCCTCATTTACTGCACCCACACAAATTAATTATTTTTGGGGGATAAGAAGGACTTTCTTTAGATAGCATTATTTTGATCATATCTTGTCATTTATTGTGAAGAAAAAAAATGTGCTAAATTGAAAATAAACAATTTTTCCGACTTTTACATGAAAAATATTTGAGCCATATACAAAAGCTAATGAAAACCCCACTAAATACATTCTAATATTTTTCCTGAGTTTGGAAATAGTCAGTTTACAAGGTTTTCTGTGGTTTTTATAGGGCAATGACTGAAAGTGGCATATTGCTATTTTCTCCTACAATGACCTTTGACCCCAACATAAATCTACCCCTAACTCTAGAGGCAGTCTAGCAACAGTAACAAAATGACGGAAGTGAACATTGGTTACTTCCGAAGCTCTTGCCCGCAACAGGACATGCTGTAGTCCCAATTATCATTATGGCACCCGCTCCGCTCCAGGGATCAATTGTGGGTCATTTAAACAACAGATTTCGGTGTTGCTTTATGCCTCTTCATCAAAGGCATTAAAACAGCACTGCATGAGCACTGAGATAATGGATCATAAGCCTCCTGTCTCAAAGCAATTGGCATTTAGGCAGAGACAGTGGCGTCACAGGCATGATGCCAAGGGGTAATGGCCATGACCATTTCAGTGCCTCATATAGCACTACGATGGTTACAAACATCTCAAACATTATAGAATCCCATTCCCATTAAAATAAAAGCATACAGTAATATATAAAGGGATAACTTCCCTTCTCCACCACAGTAAATCAAACTTACTGAGAAGAGTTTCTCCTCTTGTAAACAAAATGACTCCATGATGATCTAGAGGTCTGGGCTTTCTCCATCCAATCCCATTTTTACTTTAAATATCATAGGCAATTCGACTGAACGGCTATGATTGGGGTGAACTCCCCAGTTGAATAGAAGTGAATAACATTAATATTATTTGTAGTTGAAATGAATTTGCATTTCTATACAAAATGAAAAGGAGAACATTAATAAAGCTACAGGACTCATTACAGTACATGTATTGGCTGTAGTGTCCCTTTAAATTTAACAGTGATCAGCTGTTCGTGTATCTCATCACCAATAATGTAAACCAAATGAGTTTCACAGAGATAAAATACATGAAACCTTCTATTCTTTGAGGGCTAAGTGGGGCCTTTTAAACTCCAAAGCCTGTATTCTGCTAAATCAGTTATAATGGAAGTTACTAAGAATTAAAGAAGATTTATACAGAAGTTTAGACCTTGTAGCTCGTGGAGCAGTGCGACCATCTCTCTCTGTTTTTGGCGTGTGCGACTGTGCGTGCCCTGACAAAATTGGGGGAGGAGATTGAGCTCCAGCTTCCCCATTGCAGATACCGGGTCACTGAGGTTTAAACTGTGTGTGTCTTAAGATTTGGGGGGTCTGTTCCACTCGCCGAGCTCTACCTCTGTCTGGGTTTCCGGGACAGAAGTATAGTTTGGTGGGACATTGGGATTCAGGACAGCAATCATGCAGTCAGGTTCGCAGTCTCCAGTGTCATTTGCATGCAGAGTATCGCTGAACGCACCTGTTTGGTAGCGCTGACACTCTGACCTCCTAAACTCATGAGGAGTAACCCCGCCCCGGCATTAACAGACCCAAATTTGACAGGACAGGGACTTTGAGCAAATGCGGGACTGTTAGCAATTATACTAAAACAATTCATAAATCATTTTGAGATGTTTGTTTCCACAACAAGACCTTACCATTTGCAGATTACCTGCAAACACACAGGGTGTAGCAGAAATACAATCTCTCACAGCTGTCTGTCACAGAAGAATAACTTATTAACTTTTTCATCTTTTTCCCCTACAGGAACCATTGTTATTAAGATATATTAATAGCTTACAATTCAATGTGATGACTAGTTTAAGAACCCAGTAATAACCAATGTAAAGGTTTATGCTTTTGATTCTTAATACATTGCTATTTAAAAAAAAAAAATTTAAAATAAACCTAAGTAACATAAAATGAAACATTGATGGATAAACTTTATACAGAATCGATAGCTGCCAAAATCCAGTCACATTCTGGTCAAAAGTGTTGCATTTGGCCTATTTTTGTTTGGGAGCTCAAATTCAGTCCATTTTGTGTCAGCAGGGACCTACAAAAAATAGGGATTGTGTAACTCCATCCACAACTAATAAAACAGAACATGTTTGAAGCAGGGAAATACTGGATATCTTTCCCTGAAGAGCGAGCAATGTGTTCTTTGTGTTAGAGCTCCCTCTTGTAGTCAAGAATCCAACATTTTATAAATGAAAACTAATATGAGACCACTGTAGATTTCACTCTAGCCAACACAAAATACAATGGTGTATAACAGACGAACACAACGAAAATCATTGCTTGATAAAGCAGGAATTGATAAATCGCAGGTGCCAGGGCTGATAAAATCCCTACTGCTGGCTCCTAACCTTTTTGATTGCTTTACATAGAACTCTATTTAAGTTCCATTTTCCTGGTACCTACAAATAACCAGGGTGGTTCCTGAATTGGTCTGTCTGGCTCAAAAAGTCTACATGATGAGTCAAACCCTTGTCTAAAGGATTGGATTTACATTTTCATTAGTGGTGCATGTCACAAAGTGAATTCTGACAGCGTGCCTGACTGGTGTTCTTGGAGGGGGCTGAGGGCCAAACACCTCCCTGTAGATTATGGGCCCTGGCTTATGTACCATAACTCTATACGTTAATAGTGTTAGTTAGTTATATTCTGTGAGTATATTGGTTTATGTGTAACGTTTTATTCTTTGAGTAGACCACCCTGAAGGGTTATGGTGTGTCAGTGACTAGAATTGATAGTTTACTCCAACATCCATTGTTCTGGATTAACTGGTAAACTGATTATGTTGTGTACATTATGTGTCTTACTGTGTCTACTCACTGTATGGTTATTCCTATTTGGTTTGCAGTCTGAAAGTCTAATGTATTCCTAGCCCCAGTTAGTTGGAGAACTATGTTAGTTCCATCCCCCCATTGTATACTAAGGTCTGTGATGTCATGTTTATGTCTTTTTATAAGTCTGTGTTGTTTGACAAATAAAGGGTTGTTCATTCTTGCTGTACCTAACTGCTAGATGTCCCGTCTATTTGGGTACAAAGAGCAAGGGTCCAGGAAAGACTTGCTGGGTGAATGCTGAGCTGTAATCTGGGGACAAGGAGGTGATTTCACACAACGGACAGAATGTCTACTATGTCCAGTAGACGGTCCATTACAGTGCAGAATAAGGAGTCAATACCCCCATCAGTTTCGTGGTCAATGTGCCCCACTGCCCTGTTCAGCCATCATCTTCCCTGTCGTTACAGCAATCTTCTATTAAAACAGATAATTTAGTACATTTTTCGAAATACTTTTTATATTGGTCTATCATATTTTTATATTGTTTTTTTTTTTTTTTAATGTGCAGATTGTGGAATCACGTGTCCACTCAGAGAGCCATGAACATCTAGTTGCATGCTGTGAGTTAAAATACACAATGTTTAGCATTAAGCAAAACTACCTATTACTTGTGGATTTGTTTGTGAAGTGAATCTTGACAGCCTGCATGACTGAGGCTCTTGGAGGGCCCCGAGGGCCACACGTCTCCCTGTGGACTATGGACCCTCTCAGGGACAAGGACTAGCCCGACCCTCAATGTCATGGAAACCTCCTCCCTACATATTATGGGGCCTGGTGCTCAAAGTGAAGCATCTCCAAAGGACAAATCACTGCCCTGCTTGCTCCTGGTTGTTACCTGTCCCCTGGATTCTATCATTGACTTGCCCTGTGCGTCCCCAGGGCCCTTAATCTGTAGGGAGGAGGCTTCTGTGACACTGGCGGTCAGAGTCACGGAAGTGGCATAGCTACTTCGGGAAAGGGTAGTCCTTGACCCTGAAAGGGTCCATAGTCCACAGGGAGCTGTTTGGCCACAGGGCCCTATAAAAGCCCCAGTCACGCAGGATGTCAGGATCCACTTCGTGACCAAGATTATTCCAAATCTTGCCTGACTGAGCATGATGGGAAATGTATGGAATAGAGCAGCTAGAGAGCCATTAGCGCATTATCCCTGACTACATTGAAGTCGTTCATTGATTTGAATGGTCCAAATAGAATTGGTCTAAAATGCTGGCTTCAATCCACCAGCTACAGGCACTAAATGCAAACACTTTCCACTGTTATTTTAAGCCTCAAGCAGAATAGGCTTTATTCATCTTCTCTCCCCTAACTGAACCATACAAGAGTGCGTCTCTGCTTGAATATATCAGTGTTTTGATTGGAAGCAGGAATGGCGCTGATGGAATCCCTAAGTGACATACGATTCTGCAGCTGTGGAAAGTTGGAACGCTCTGCCGGTATGCCTTAAAGAAATCTGTGTTTTTATGTTTTTGTTGTAATGCTAGCGTGTAATTCATCAGGTGTACAGAGACGTGTACTGACGCTTTTATTACCAGTGTGATCCACAACAATACAGGGCCATTCAAAAGAACCTAATTACCTCAATTGTCATGGAACCCAATAAAGCAATATTATACATTAAATAATTAAGAGCTAGTCCAAGACAGCAAAGACAGCAGTTTCCATTACACAGGGAATTACTTTACATTAAGTACAGTGCACATTTATGAGCTTTTAGTTTCGTGTGGTCAATGGATGCAGCAGAATCTCCGAATATTTCATACAGAATATTCATACAATAGACACAAATGACAGACTTTCTTTTCATTATATTTTTCGTACAGATTTCAGTTGTGAATTACATACTTGAGAGGTTGTAGTTAAGAGTTGGCTGTAAAAGAGTTAAGTTCCAGCATCTTATATGTACCACGTGTGCAAGTAGGAGCCAGGCCTTGATGACAACTAAACTTAGATTTTTCAATTGTGCTTCTAAGATAAGAGCACAAGTGAAAAATGAAGTGCTGGTTGTGTGACGATAAACTGGTGCTAGTTTATCCTCAGACCAGCAGCTGCCATGCCTCACTGAGTAGCAGGCAGTCCAGTCTGGTCAGCAACTGTTTCTCTCTGCTAATGAGGAGAGGGACACCCTCATATTCCCCTCTGCTGAATCCCTTTGAAAACGCGGATCTCTTTCTGCACTAGCTCCATACAGACCCTAATCAGACGAGCGGGCTAAGCAGACTGTGCAGGCGCAGACACTGTCGGCGGGCGCCAGACTCGCTCTGGCTTATCTCTGAGGCAGAGCCCAGAGTATACGTGAGTGTAAAGATACAGATTGGGTTTACTTTGGTAGAAGGAGACACTATTTTTAATCTTTGCTTCCCCTGAAGCTATTAGAGTAGCCACCATTACTCACTGCAACCCGAATACCATCTCGTTGAGGCCCACATTGGCATCACCTAATGAAATTTATATTATAATTTGCCAACATCCCAGCTGGGAATGCTGGCCGAACCAAAAAATGTCAAAATTACCTGACACCACATAAGCTCACAAGATTTAACTCTGATAGAAGCACAGCAGAAATAATACCGGAATAGCCCGGAGTTTGGTGGGACAGGGTACCCCACCACATTTCCCCCCAAAAAAACAGTTGTGTTCTGGCAAGTACTAGACAAGACTATTGGCAACTATGTTATAATCAACTGAGAATGATTATAATTTTTAATAAACTGCCCACTGTGCCCAGTACAATAGTATCAGTAACTTAACAAAGAGAAACCAGTGTCTGGTGACAACTCATACACACACATAGGATAAGAAAAATGCTCATTACTCAAAATGTGACCATTAAATGGACTCACATAGACAGTGTTTGCCGTGTGTGTGGCAATGTATAACGCAGATTTATGGGCGTCTGCATTATCTACGACGAATGCGTAGATTTAGGTTGTGTCGATGCTCGTTGTATCGCCGCACCCTATGTATAAAAAAATCAGGTGCATGATATTTATCGGGGGAACCTTCTCTCAATTACTGCAAAGAACAATCGCCATTATACATCCCACACAGTGATTGTGCTTTTTTATGAAACTCCTGACACATAACCCCCATAGGATTGCATGCAAATCCATGAATACCACATATTCAATAACAATGACATGTAGAGGAATATAGAGAACACACGCACTTCAGAAGAATGTAAGCATTGCTGATGTCAATGATAATGTTGAAAGTTAGCTGCCTACAATGAAAAAAAAAAATCCCACTTTCTATTTTTCTTCTTTTTCAAGTTTCATTTGTTTATGAAGTTTTTTAAATGATCTTTAATTTTTGAGAACAACCTGTGCTATCCAAAATATATTTTCTCCCACAACCAGTGGTGTATCTTGATTTTGTGCTGCCCTAGGCAGACAAAATCTGGGCACCCCCCTACCCAAGCTGCACACCCACGTTACACACCTAAGACATGCCCCATCATTCAGACTCACATCAAGCTCACACTCCCATCACACTCAGTCACACACTCCTACTCACATCACACTCAGTCACACACTCCTACTCCCATCACACACACTCCGACTCCCATCACACTCAGTCACACACACTGTCTCCCATCACACACACTCTGACTCCCATCACACTCAGTCACACACACTGTCTCCCATCACACACACACACTCTGACTCCCATCACACTCAGTCACACACACTGTCTCCCATCACACTCAGTCACACACACACATACACACACACACACACACACAGTCTCCCATCAGCACTTACCTTTCCCTGGTGGCTAGTGGCAGGCAGCATGGTCCCTCCATGCTGCCTGTTCGGCTTCCCGGCGATTGTGCCGACAGGTCACGGGACCGAGCGCGCGTATGACGTCAGCGCGCCCGTCATGTGACTGTCGGCACTTCCGTGTCTGCACACTGCACGGGGAGCCGAACAGGCAGCACGGAGGTTTCTCTGTGCTGCCTGTTCGGCTCCCCGTGCAGCCTGGCAGGCAGAGCGCAGGCAGAGCGCAGGCAGCGTCTTCCGACTCCATCTCTGCCTGCAAGCGCGGTCTTTTTTTTTTTTTTTTTTTAAAGGGACGCGTTTTCTTTTTTGTTTTGTTTTTCCTGTGCTGGGGGGCGCTGCCGCCCCCCAAAATTTGCCGCCCTAGGCATCCGCCTAGGATGCCTCGTGGTAAATACAGCACTGCCCACAACCACACTTTGTCACACCAACAGGACCCCCTTGCTTCTTGCAGTATACAGACTCTCATTGCTACTTCTATCAGAGGCTCTGTTTAAAGGTACAGTAATGCCTAATAAATGTGTCACTGTGATTAGTAGGACCGATTACAATCTGCTTCCCTTATAGTCCTCTGTGTAATGCTGCACAAGGACAATCTGCAGAAACCATTCTAAGAAGGCGTCAAGGAGCAGTGTGTACATTAATGCATCTCTATAATTTCAAGATTAAACCCTGGGGGACACTCCTGGCATCCAGCTGATCAGCAGTGAATGTTGCAGGCAGCCAGCACTTCTTAGACCATTTATGGAGTTTATTAATAATTCTGATGGCTTTTTGGTAATATCTTTAAATGTGCTGTGAAATCAATGTTTTACACCCTGCAAAGGACACTAAAAGTCACAGATGCCACCAGGAGTCACTGAGATGTTCCTCCTTCTGTGTGACGGTCTGTGGGATCCTGGTATTCAGTGACTCTACTTAATGTCTTTCTTGAATGTATTAAATTCAGTTCTACGCGTGGTACTGCTGAGGAGTGGCTTCATAGTGATAGGGATGAGTAGCTAGTGAATAAACAAATGGTAGTTTTCCAGGTGCCATGGCTGTGGACAAGAGACTGGTCTCATATAGCAGAATTTTTGGATTTCTCCAATACGGACAGCAGGGGTCGCTGGTTCTCCATAAAGAGGAAATGTTACCACTCGACTGTCTTTGTGTGTTACAGTTACTGAAGTCAGTAGCACATCTTGATTATCATTATGAACAAGAAACAGCTGCAGGTTATAAAATATACACCGCGATAATATGCAAGTGAAATAAATCTAATATTTAATGAGATAAATTGTGTTACATTTCAACAGGTTTATCTGCATTCTTGAGCTACAAGATGTTGAAATAGTTCAGAGTAACACAGTGTTGGCCACTGAAAAAAAACAGAAACAAGTAGAGTTAAAATGATACCATTTATTGGCTGACAGAGTTTGATTGCAAGCTTTTCAGACCAGGTTGTTAGGTCCCTCCCTCAGGCATTAATGAGGCTAAAACTAAATTCCTAATTACAAAATATAGTTAACAGCAAAGAAAAAAAGGCAAGAAAAACACAGGGTATTGAATAATATTCTCAGCAGTAAATCAGCCAGTTCTACAGAGATCCAACAGATAACATCAGTTTGTTCAGAGCATCTCTGGTCCCTCCACGCACTGGTTACAAGAAGTTGTCAGCAGAGGGCAGTAGAGCAGCGTAAATTACTATTATCTAATCATTCATTCACAAGTCTTCAGGTTACGCTGTATACTGCAGTGTAACGTAAGAAATACAACATCCACATGGGCACAAACTGCAAAACAACATGCACTAGCTAATATTGGTGCATGTTACTAAAACACTCATATAAAGCTAGTTCTTCGTTTCATAGGCTTGTAATGTTTAATTTGTTTTATTTCCTTTGCTTTCCTGATCCTTGTGTTAATATTGGTGTACTGGTTAGTAATTAATGATTCTATTTTACAACATGTATTAATTAAAGGGTAAATGTGCCCAGATTAACATACTTTCCCTGTTTTTTTTTGTTATTATTATTATTTTTGCAGTGAGCATTAAATTCATGTTTACATGGTGCTGGATCTGTACCCTACCCATCTACTGCAAATCAAATCGATTGATTTGATCTATGGGGGGCTGGTGCAGGAATATTTTTGTGCAAGAACGGAGTAGTCCACAACACTTAGTGTCAACTCTCGAGCTGGCAGTGCGTTAGAGGGGCTGGCTGAGCATCATGGACAATGTAGTCAAAACTGCTGAAATGGCAAAGCAGATGAGTAAAATCTTAAATGTAATCCTTGGCCACTAGGTATCCTTATGTTCTGCTCAGTATTCCTGATGATACATATTACAATACAGAGAAAGAATAGGTGGGAGTCAGTGGCGGATCCAAGGGGGTGGGCAATTGCACCGCACCGGGTGCGGAGGTGAAGGTCCGCACCCACTCTATAGATCAGTGCACTGCAGGTCGGCTCACTTGGCGGAGAGACGCAGGCAGCATTGGCTGCGTGTGTGCTAAATACACTGAGCTCAATCCGTGCTGCCTCGCGCTCCCCGCACGTAGTGCGCGAGGCAAAACGGATTGAGCTCTCAGTGTGTTTAACACACACGGTACCAATGCTGCTTGCATCTCCCCGCCGAGTGAGCCAGCCTGTAGTGCATCACATCAGGTAGGAGGGGAGGAGAGGAGAGAACACAGATGGGGAGAGGAGGAAAAGAGACAACCATGGGGAAGAGGAGAGAGATACATGGGTAGAGGGACAAAGAGACAGTGATAGGAGGTAGAGGAGAGAGACATGCATGGGAAAGAAGAGGCGAGACGGACATGGGAAAGAAGAGGAGAGACGGACATGGGAAAGAGAATAGAGACGGACATGGGAAAGAGAATAGAGACGGACATGGGAAAGAGAATAGAGACGGACATGGGAAAGAGAACTGAGACGGACATGGGAAAGAGAATAGAGACGGACATGGGATGGGAGAGAAGGGAGACGGACATGGGAAGGGAGACGGACATGGGAAGGAAGAGGAGGGAGACGGACATGGGAAGGGAGAGGAGGGAGACGGACAGACATGGGAAGGCAGAGGAGAGACCGAAAGACATGGGAAGGCAGAAGAGAGACAGACAGACATGGGAAGGCACGGGAGAGACAGACAGAGATGGGAAGGCACAGGAGACACAGAGATGGGAAGGCACAGGAGAGACAGACAGATATGGAAAGGCAGAGGAGAGACAGATAGACATGGGAAGGCAGATGAGAGAGACATGGGAAAGAAGAGGATACAAAGACAGACATGGGAAGGGGAGAAGAGAGCGACAGAAGGACATGGGGGAGAGAAAAATACAGATGGACATGTGCCCCTCCCGAGACCAGGCTCTGGATCCGCCCCTGGTGGAAGTCTCCTTTAACTAAAACTGATCATTTCCGATCCTCACTATTATGTGGTGCAGACTAGAATATATTGTACGAGTTTGTGAATAACCAAAGTGCAAATTCACAAGTGTGAAAGGCTTATTAGGATTTAAGTAAATCAGAGAATAATAGAAGAAACCTCTTTAATTCTTGTGTTCTCCTCTCCCCCTATTGTATTTAGCTCTACCTTACCTACCCCTGCTTCTAAAGGCCAATGTATGACATCCGGACTCATATACACAGTACTCATTGTAAATATATTTATAATGTTTTTTTACAAGGCAGAATACATCAATATTGTTTTGGATATTCTCTTGAAAGGATTATTTCCTTTGTGAATTAAAATTGAAAGCCTATAATTGTAGGAACAATTCCTCTTTTATCCTACTAAATAAGACTAATTTGCTTGCCTGCATTATTGAAATATTTTGTACAATTAAGACGACCAGTAGTCTGCTGGCAAAATAATGAATCAAGACTAGTAACACATCAGTCATAGGTCAGGGCAGTCTGATCCATGTTAGAGCTAAAGCAAGTTGTGTCATTACTTCTTCCCTAGAGGATTTTAAAGGTTATGTAACCAAATAACAGCACTTTGCCGAATCTACTTGACATCTCATTTACATGAAATTACAGCTTCTGGGAGCTAAAAATTCGCTTAACTGGTGCTAAGTGTTTTGTTTTATAAATTACAAATCATTGAGCTGACACCCACGTGCATTGTACTTAAAGATGTGATTTTCCACTTTTAGTCTATTTCCAAGACAATCTGTCTGTTTCTGATAGCTTCACATCCTCTACAATCTATGCTTCCAACAGTACAGAACATGTTTCTGTCGCACAGCTGATTAAATATCAGTCTTCACTAGTCCTCTCTCTGCATATAAAGCATAATACAAGCTACAACTTATTCTGGTGTTATGTTTAACGGAGCTTTAGACTGGACCCTGAGATTTCTGGGACATCTGATATCGCGTTACTAGATGCTTAAAATGGAAGCGCCGTTTTTATAAGGAGCAGAGCCCAGAAAAATATCCGATTCATTTTTTACCTGGACATTTCCAGCCAAGCTTTTTAAATTTTAAAAAATTTCTAGGTTTGCAGGTATTGTTTTTTTTTTAAAAGGTTTAACATGCAGCATTAATCATTAACAGGTTGCAAGTTAATCTTTACAAAACACTGTTATCCGTCTGGTATAGATACCCAATGTCATTTGGGTATCATTTGGAGCTCATTTACTCACGTTTAGACGGTATGTGGCTAGTAGACATACACAGTTTAAACGCAATGGTGGTTGCGTACAGTAGGTAGTCTTATTGCTGGGACACACTCGAATATGATGGGACAGGACCACATTTGTGACTGTTGTCATTTTATGTGCACCTTCTGACTAATAAAGACAGTATCTAGCGGATATAAGTGGATATAGTTTTCACATAACTTTTGGTAGTAATAGTCTACAGTAGTTATGATCTCCTCTATAAATTGCATATAAAAAGACAAGTGTCTGCATCTTTGGAAACCTGGAGGATTTATTTGTCAACTAGAGCACTTTTTTTAGTGCTTTGTGACTGGGAAGACTTTCTTAAAAAAACATAAAACAATTCAGCTTTGTACATATTCTGTCAAGCGGATCCTTTTGTTCAGTTATCTTGTGTTGTCTCTCCACACTCTCACTCCAGTAGGAGAATCTACTCAGCGCTTCAAGAGGTTGGGCAAGCGCCGAGACGAACTTCCTCCTCCTTCCTCAGTGCGCCTGTGTTACACGGACAGGTCGCGTCACCCGTCATTAACAATGTGTCTTGCTTGTCTCATAAATGGAAAATGGCATGAGCTTTAAAATAAAGGGGAGCAAATGTCTTTGGGGTTGCAAGAATTTAAGATCAATGTCAAGTCTAGGGGCATGAGGGGTTCCTGTTATACTGGGAGTGAAATCCTAATGCTGCTTGATAAACCATGCAGGCCGCTGTGTTCCCACCTTCTTGAACTGGGCCTCAGGTCAGATCCAGTGCAGTGCTTGGATCAGCTTAACGGAATGATCAAGTGCATATTGCATTAAAATGAACGGTTGTTGTGCTTTTACAGAAACACTCATGTTACAGTCACGTCTGCTGTGGTTAATTTATCACTGACGGCTGGATTAATATATTTCAACGTCGAAGGGGTAGAACAGTCTGATTTGAAATGTGAAACGTGGTACTTTAGGGGTTTTATCTGTCATCAGTTTTCTCAAAGATCAAATATTACCATAGCAGGGGACTGTTATTCTTCACTATGTAATCCATCTAAAACCAGTCTTGATAAAATCAAAGTCATAAGAAACAAAAAAAAAAAGTGACCAAAAGTAAACCACTTCTACTTTCCAGTGATATATGAATTTATTCAATGAGCCATTGTAAGCAATTTATACACTCCCTTGACTGCTAGTACTTTATAAGCAGATATGTCTAAAATTTCGGTATGAAGATAACAGCGAGAACTGAAACAAGATAGATAATAAGTGCTCTACCCCCCTGTCTAGGACAGAGTCATGGTGTACAATAGCTAATGCAGTAATTCCTCATAGAATCTGTCGTTTACAAGCTTTTAACAGACACAAGGATCAGAGCTACAAATAAATTGCTATTATTATTGGTTGTTCCCCCCACACAAACCACACTCACAAATTCATGACCAATCCAGTTTGCACAGACATTTTAGCTTGTGGGGAAACTCCAAATGCTCAGTACAACTTGTTACAATTTATCTCCTTGAATCATTCACAAATTCAGACAAACTCAGACGAGTTCAGATAAATCAGGAGAAATGTGTCCCAATGTCCCGTATTTACAATGAATCCGATGGAGAAAGGGAATAAGCAGATGAACAGACAGGATATAAGTCAGAGTGCAATATTTTAATAAAAGATAAGCAATATGCTCACATAATAATAGGTGGCTTGCTCATCACACGCTATGCCACTGCTCAGCAGAACTTCTGGGTTGGCTTGATGATGTCTGTGTGCATGACGCTTTTCACCCAATCTATTTCAGTGTCTGTGAATGTGCACATTCATGATATTACACATTGTACTTCATGCATTAACACACATCACACTTTTATCTACACGCTACACATTACATATCTTTTTTTTTTTTACATATATTTTATTTTTGTGTAGAGGTGGAGATGAAGGAGGAGAGGAGGCTTGGGGTTGAGGAGAGTAGTGGGGGTAGAAAGGAGAGGCTGCAATAAGGGTACTAGAGGGGGGAGGAGGCCAGGAAGGCTAGGTCGCCTTCTGATGGGAGGGAGAAAACTTCAGGGAGGCACACTTATGGTGTGAGAGGAGAGAGCTGAGGGGAGGGGATGGAGAATGGCCACCCACCAGTAGGTCAGAGCAGGGAGCAGTCCATGGCATGTGGCACTTCTGGGGATAATAAAACCTTCACTGAGACTAGCAGGGAAGAGGATGGAGAGCAGCAGCATGACAGTGGGTGGCACCGTTCCTATCGGTTCACTGTGGATGAGAACATGCAGCTGGTCTGGAACATCATTGAGAGGTGAGGGGTGTGGCAGGAGATAGAGGACCAGGTCAACTCCGTTAGCCCGCATCACCATATCATCATGAAGAGGTGGGGCGACTGTAAGATGTGATATCGACAGGGAAAACCCCTCAAGCAGCCTCGCACAGCCTCACTTCCTGTGCATAGGGAAGACTCAGAGCTTCTTGCTCCGACACTCTGAGTCATCATCACTATGTGCAGGAGGGGAGGCAAGTGGGAGGCAGCTGACTGAGGCAGGAGATCCTCTCTCTCAATGTACAGCAGGCTAGTTACAGCACCATGTCCAGCAGCAGGCTAGTTACAGCACCATGTGTAGTTTGTTCTTATACTGGCTTATTTTATCTTATCCTTGAGGGACAGTCAGCTTATGTGTGTGTGAGAGACAACTTGCATGTGTGTGAGCTATAGACAGCTTGAATGTGTGTGAGAGAGACAGCTTCCATGTGTGTGTGTGTGTGTGTGTGAGAGATACAGCTTGCATGTGTGTCTGAGAGATATGCTAGTGAGAAGTATATGCATTATGAGAATTGAGCTCCCAGTACCTGTACCAAGGAGCCTGAATCTCAATCTGATAAGGACATTGAGTGGATCTGCCTCGTTTGTGGCTCTATCGTTTGTGACCCCACCTTTTTGTGGCTCCACCCAGAGCTATGGCCGGTATTTTTCTTAGGAAAAGGTGGCAACCCTATTCACAGCTTATGCGGAGGCCACATACTAATTCCAGCAGAAACCCCTGTCATAACTCCTGCCTAAACACCCACGGGTATACGGCCCCCAGGATCACTCGGAGTTCCACGAGAAAACCCCACATCCAGAAGTAGCCATTTGTCGATACACATACTTTTGTTTTCACATATTAGAACTGTTTGGTTTTCTGACTACTATTGTTATTTATTATGTTAATGTGGATTGTTTTTTGTGTGTTTCCTACAGGTGAGTTGCAGGTGGACATTAAATCTCCCTCACTCACTATACATTGTGTTGGGTACAACCTGTTGAACTCGCATTTCAGTGAAACTCAGGAAACTGTCCCCTGCACTTTGTAGAGTTTGGTGAAGGAGATGAAATGTTGTTGTTGCTCCTCTGCATCTCACTTAGCTGCAATTTAGCTCGAGTTAAACTCATCCACTACTGGTTTTAGCAACCTGGGTCTGCAGAACCATTTATGCCACATCTAGAAATGGGCATTTATCTATAAGGCTGTCGCTACAAAACATTACATAAAAAAGTCACAGTACTGGTTTTAGCAACGTTACTACTTTATAGTAATGGCAAATGTTATGGCCAGGGCAGTCATCAGAAATTGTGGGGCCCCATAATGACCAAATGTTATGGGCACAACCACCGCCATTCCATTTATTTCATTATTGCCCCCTTATAGCACACCCAGGACTTATCCCAGCCAGCACCCACTTTGCATCTACAGGACACCCAGAACATTGTCCCAGAACACACATTGCACACCCAGGAAATTGCCACAGCTAGTGGCAGCAGCATGGTGTCTATTTTCTGCCATGCTGCCTCTCGCACTCCCCGCGTGGTCTGAAGTCTGAGTGCCCGCAGGTCATGTTACCCCTGACGTTCTGACCTCAGAATATGATAGGCATCATGTTGCCTGCTCGCTACAGAGAGGCTGTTGAGGGGAGATCTTCCCAGCCAGTGTCTCTGCCGGCAAGCATCCCCCCCCCTAAATTTTCTTTTACATTTTTTTTAAGGTGGCCCCTGACAGGTGTATCACCTGTCACTCTGTGACGCAGCCCTAGAAATGGGCATTTATCTATAAGAACGGCTGTCCCTAGAAAACATTACATACAAAAGTCACAGTTATGTTATTCCCTTAAATATTCTCTATGTACTATAGAAAGAGAAAACATAAAAGCCATCTGATCCAGCAAGCTGATTACTTGTCTCTTCGTGTTGTAGAATGCATTAGTCTGATTTAAAGAGAAACACTTAACTGATACCTGCACTTACTTTTCTAAATATAGCCTGTCTAATCACCGGTCTCGTACTCTCATCTTTCTTGCTCGTCTGTCTGATTCGGCAGTTCCTCTCCAATGCCCTTCACTGACTCCCCATCTGCCCTAGAATAAAATTCTATCTTTACCTACAAATCCCTCCACTCCTTGGCTCCTCCATACATTGCCTCCCTCATTAACCAATACTTCCCTGCATGACATCTGCAGGCCTCAAATGGACTAAAGCACTCCTCCAACTAAATAACCTCTTCCCACTCGCAAATGCAAGATTATGCCTGAGCTGCCCCCTGTCTCTGGAACAACCTTCCACAGAGCATTCAGCTCTCTCTCTCATTCTCAAACTTCAAAAAGTCCCTAAAAACTCATCTCTTTAAAAAAGCTTACTAGCCATTCCACTAGAATACCTGTTAATTTACCTACAGCTAATCCCACCTAGCTCTCGTTGTTCTCAATCGCTGTTAGTATCAGGTAGCTTCAACTAATCCAGCTAGAACACACAATTAATCTTTGGCCAAACCCACCTTGCGCCAACCATCCACATTGCTGTTACTACCACCACCTTCCCTCTTCACTTCCTTATGTGTCTGCCCCCCACTCCTACTAGATTGTAAACTTGTGAGCAGAGCTCTCTCATGGATCAGTCTGTTCTTGTTCATCTAACTTAGTATGTAATTCCCTTCTATGCTCTGTACCTAGCACTACGTAAATTGTTGTTGCTATCTAATTAAAAGTTAATGTAATGTTTGCAGGCATGTCTTTTGGTCTGAAATGTAGCAATAAGTGTGATCAGAAACCCCAGTGGTGAAGGAAGGTGGTGCAGAATCAAAGCCATATGTAAAGCTGGAGGTCACAATAAGAGGAATCGTTTCTGAAAATGAGGGTGAAACTAGTTAACATCAGATTAGTACATGGGGCTTCAGGATACGCACCCACAAATAACCACAGCATTCTTTGCACAGGCGAGGAACATTCAATATGCCTTGAACTATAACCCGTAAACTCATGCTCGACACAATACACACAGAGAGAGCATAAACATAAATAAAATAAATATATGTATATATATTTTACCAACTATGGAGAGTAATTTTCAAACCTGGGTAGGAAAGGACCGCAACCTGACAAGAAGCAGTTTATATAAATATTTTTTTCAATTTTCTTTCTTTCTATTCCCATATTTGAAGGGAGTCTGTACGCTATAAAAAATACAAACAAAAATATAAACCATACATATACTTATGTATATGTATGGTTTCTATTTTTGTTTGTATTTTTTATTGCGGACTTATAGTCATGTTTATTGTTCTTTTCTATGTATTCATGTTTTTCGTATGTCTATTCTATAAGTCTTTTATATATATATATACATGTTTTATATACTTAAATGTGAATCTAATAAACCATTGTTTTATTGTAATTATTTTTCAATTGATTTTAGCGCTTTCCATTGTTTTATTTTGTTAATATATACCTTATGGTACTGTTGGTTGCATCACGTTGTGCTTTTCTGCTCTGCTGTTGCCTGGTTGATAATTGTGTGTCTGACACCCAAGCACTACCTTTGGCTTATGTGTATAATACATGTCCAATCGTTGTCGTTCCCCTTAGTGTCCATTTATTTTGAATTAAACTTTTAAGAAAAGACATGGGCAATGTGTCCTTTTGGATTGTGGAGTGAATCAGCGGGTGCTTTAATGATTTAAATTGGTAGTACCTTTTTTTCTGTGAAAAGGAACACATGTCTTGATCCCAGTGATGACAAGCGTAACCATTTTTTTAAAATCCATTTAGGGTGAAAAGATAAAATAAAATAAAGAACTCCTTTAAGAAGTGTAAAATAACTCTTATTTTTTTTTTGCCTTCCTAGGAAATGTGTACTTATTTCTTTTGTTCCTTGTCAAAAATCAATACTGTCAAACCATTGATTTGTACAGAGCAATCTATGAATGCTTCACCCATGCGGCAGGGAATAGAAAAAAAAACAACACATTTTCCATAGTTATACAATAATCAAAGAGGTGTCGGTGCGTTAAAAGACAGCAGTAACATTACATAATGCTGAAAGAATCGGCTTAATCATTAGCGCTTTCTGCAAGCACTTGACAAATTACCTGTGTGTAATGGTGTTACTTTGTCATTTTATCCAGAGCTGTCATTTTTCAAATATTTAACGATCAAGAGTTGTCTTAAAAATAGCATTATGAAGTGGCCTGGTAGGACCCATGTTACTGGCTCAGCCATACTGAGTGATGTGTAATACAAACATGTTAATGGTTATTACATGTACATACGTTAGCAACATGCAATTAGTAGTTTAACAGATAACCTGTGTACACGTTTATTTTGTGTGCACTGTTTAACCATCTGCCAGCTAATGATATCATCACAGTATCATGTATTACTTGCTTATCTAGCACGTTCCTTCCACCAATGAGTTCCGAGGGTGACTTCTTATGTTACCACAGTCTGCTCAATGAGAATGTACTATGTCAGTGGCTGAATGCTTGCAATGGCGTAACGGGTTGCCACCTTTTCGTCAAAAAATACCAGCTGTTACCTCCATAGATTTAAACGTTGGTGTTTTTACTGGTTTGCTGGTAAAATAGCGGCAAAGTAGCATTAATAGGAGACACAATCCATCACTTTTAAACTATCAGCCTTTTGACTAGGCCTCGCCTCATCTTTTGCTCAAGAATGTCTTAATTAGTTATATTCCCTTTAACCCTGTACATTTAATATGTTAAATGATTACACATGGCATATTAAATAAGTAAGGTGATGTCGTTAGTAAATAGAGTACATGATTGCGGTTTCTTTTTTTTTTTATAAGGATTGCTTCAGTAGGTAGTATTTCTTTTTGGAATGACCTGCAGGATATATCTCGGAAATTTACAACTTGTAAGCAGGAATTAATTAAGAAATACTTGGCATTGCTGAAGTGAAAACTGGACTTTCCTTTCTTACAAATAAAGGAAATGATTTAAATGAGGCATTTTTTTAAGATCATTTAGAGGTCATAGAGTAAAACAGTGCACCTTACTTTAAAGCGTATTGGTCATGCATATTTGAAATGGTTTTACTTTGTAGAGAATACATTTTTTCCATGTGTTGTGCTAGCCAAATTGCTAGCGTAAATGTGTAAAAAGAGTTATTTTGTTTTGGCATACAAGCAGAGACAACAAGGGCATAGAGGTAATGACTGAATATTGCTTCATATACAGATGTGCACACATATTGGTGAAGGAAAACATCTTCAAATACGTTTAAAGGGACACTAAACTTTTTTTTTTTTCCACTTGTGCTTCTAATATAGATATCTGCTAGTGCAGAGAGAGACCCTCGTTTTTATGAGATCAGCAGGGGGGACCCTCGCATTCAGCTGTCAGAGCGTTTGTCAGCATGCGACAACCAGGAACTGCTGTGTCTCGCATGTGAGACACAGCAGTTAGTAAACCCGTGTGTATCTATTAAGATTCATGTCGGGTTTATTTAATTCTACCGGGACATGTATTGTTTAACCCTTGCTTCCTTCAAGGAAGCAAGGGTTAAACAATGTTTAATGTTCCTTTAAGTGTATGTGTTTGCTGTTGAGTTAAACAAATATATAGAAAAAATATTTTGACTGAACTTAATGTCCAACAGTCCAGGTCTGTGCCATCTTTGTGTTCATGCAGCATTGCTGTGGCATCTTTGTGCCAAAATATGAGTGCTGGATGTCCATTACTTTAAAGAGATATTTTGATTTTCCTCACTTTAATAAGTAGATTCTAACCAGCACCTTGAAATTATATTCTTACCTTTTGCATGCTCTTTGTCTCTATTTTCTGTATAGATGCACCTTTTCTAGGTTTTACATGAAAAATCTTTTACACATCTACAAATGCAAATAAAAGACCTACTAAATGGATTCCAATAATTGTCCTGAGTTTATAAATATCCAATGTTTACAAGTTTTTTTTGCAAGTTAGGACAATAACGTAACGTAGTGTTATTTCCTTCACTTTTTTCTCCTACAGTGATCTATTGACGCCAACCCTCAAGATCTTATACTTTTTTTCTCAGTGTAATGCTGCTGACTGCCTCTAGAGGCAGCCTAGCAACAGTAAAGAGCGATGGAAGTGATATCTGATCATTTCCGTCGCTTGTGCCGGCTACAATGCAGTGCTGTATTGGAGGGACATGCTGCCTTCTGATATGGCGCCTGCTATTGTTCCGTGCCCTAGGGGGCCAAATTTTCTGTTGCTTAATGCCTTGACATCCAGGGATTACTGCAGCGCCACCTGAGCTGTGGATCGCATTCATCAATCGTTTTAATGGAGGACATTTCATTCTGTCACTGGGTCCTCAATGCAAAAAATAAAAAGCATGACAGCATGGACCGTCCTCTGGTCCTCAACGGGTTAAATCTTTAAGCACTAAAATATTGTCAACAACTCCAACTCCCAAAACCTCCCTGATAATGGTGTAGCTGATCATACCACAATCTCGGCAGTGTCCCAAACCCACTGCTTGAGAATTAGAAGCCAATGACAGGGCACAGTCACGGTGACAAGGTTCCAAACAAGAGAAAAGCACAATGGTCCAGAAGAGTGAAAGCCAAACATTCCAGTAGGAAATACTGGGAAGCTAATACATGCATGCAATTCAAAGACAAAGATTACCATGCAAAAAACATTGTTCACCCATATAGGGTGTTTTGTTTCTTCTTTACCCATTTGGAAGTAAGAATACTAGCTATATATTAAATGTGACAGGTAAACTGATCTGAGTGAGGTGTCTGGAGCGGGGGCTCCAATGGTGAGCACTTCCTAGGAATGTAGTTTGCTCAACATAATGGGATTTGCAGTCAACACCAGTTAATGTTGTGTAGTCTTTGTTTCAAAGAAACATTGTGAAATATTACAAAAAAGGGGATAGTTAGAGCAGGGCTTAACAATTTTCTGTAGACTTTAGAAGCCAGACAAACCATTTCTGGAGCCAGCCTAGTAATTTTTAGGAGCCAGGGAAATGTTAGGAGCCAGCAGTCGAGGTTTTAGGAGCCATGGCTCCCCGGGATTTGTCAAGCCCTGAGTTAGAAGGTAGTACAAATGGACATAAGGGCTTGGAAATAAAAAAGGACACTTGGTAGTTATGCTGCAGTGGTTGCTAACCATAGGCACTCCACGTGCTTCTATTACATTTCTCAAGTTGTTCAATCAACCAAATGGATGCTTGTGAATCATGACTTATTGCTAGCTGAATTTCATGGGAATTGTAGTTATAGACTGGGCTTGTGGTGGCGTACACTACACTACTCACTAACTTTTGTTGTTGTTGACTGCAGCTCCCAGTATATTCCCTCAGCCATTACTGGCTGAACACTGAATTGTAGACTGGGTTATTTGTGGCTAATCATTTGACGCCCCCGCTTTTGCTCAGGCTGGTCTGTTAGCAACTACTAACCAGGTCATATCATTTTTCCTATTAATGGGCAACTAACATCTGCCTCCGCCCAGGACATCACTCTCCTGAACCAACAAAGGTAGACAATCTCCTCTGTCTCTCTCCATCTCCTCTGTCTCTTACCTTCTCATTTCCATTACTATCTCCTCTGTCTCTTTCCATCTCCTCTGTCTCTTTCCATCTCCTCTGTCTCTTTCCATCTCCTCTGTCTCTTTCCATCTCCTCTGTCTCTTACCTTCTCATTTCCATTACCATCTCCTCTGTTTCTTTTAATCTCCTCTCTCTCTCTCTCTCTCTCTCTCTCTCTCTCTCTCTCTCCATCTCCTCTACCCCTTTCCATCTCCTCTGTCTCTTACCATCTCCTCTGTCACTTATCATGACCTCTGTCTCTTTCCCTCTTAGTCAATATGTTGTTTCTCACTGTCACACTAAATTCTCTCTTCTCCTCTTTTCTGACTCTCTTCCTCTCCTCTGTCTCTTTCCCTCTGTGTCAATAGGTTTTTTTCTCACATTTATCCCTGTGCTTCTCTGATCAGTGGCTGTGAATTCTAGTTGGATACTGATTGGCTACACACTGAATTTATATCATGCAGAATGTACACAGCAACATGTTAATAGTAAAATATTATTTGTAAAATAATTGCTTTTTCAGTGTTTTCATAATGTTTTATTCACTATAAAGTCTGTCTCTCTCTCTCTGTGTGTCAAGAAAATAGGGGTTTCATTCTCTCCCTCTTTTCTTGCCATCTGTCTCTCCAACTTCTCTATCGCTCTCTCTCTAACCTGCATCATAGCTGCTGTGGACTGCAATTCCTATGATACTCAGCCAGTTACATTACTGTCTGAGTGCCAAGGAAATAAGTTACTAGCAGCAAGAGCAACTGTCAAAAGTTAATCATTATGTCCCTAATAAGAGAAGGCATACATTTGCCAAATTTTAGCCACCACCACTCTATCACTGTTGCACTTCACAACGTATGTCTGTCACTCCATTTGCTGTTAACTACATTATCCATGAGGCTCAACCAGTATCGTGGTAGTTTGTTTGGTTGAGAATTATGGTACTATAGAAGTGGCACAATAACGGTGACATGCAGATTTCATAATGTAGGACGGATAGTCTACAACAGTTGTATATACTGATGGGAGCTAAAGTTTACTGCCATCTATGCCGGGTCAACTATGTACTGATGGGAGCTATGAAGGTACCATTCTCTATCTATATACTGATGGGAGCTATGAAGGTACCATTCTCTATCTATATACTGATGGGATCTATGAAGGTACCATTCTCTATCTATATACTGATGTTATCTATGAAGGTACCATTCTCTATCTATATACTGATGGGAGCTATGAAGGTACCATTCTCCATCTATATACTGATGGGATCTATGAAGGTACCATTCTCTATCTATATACTGATGTTATCTATGAAGGTACCATTCTCTATCTATATACTGATGGGAGCTATGAAGGTACCATTCTCTATCTATATACTGATGATGGTAGTTATGCTGTACCACTGTCAGTGTCTTTTTAACTATATGCTTACTGGAGCTTGTTGCAGCATCTGCTGGGCTAACTATATGGTAATGGTAGCTATGCCATACCAATGTCTATCTCTCCCTATGTTCAGATAGTTCTCCTGTATCACCTATCTTCGCACAGATTTATTCTGTACCACTGTTAGTAGCTGATAATTATTTATTGGTTAAAGCTATCTTGTCCCATGTGACTAACACACACACTCTCTGCCACCATCACATGCCATGGAATATTGAACTACGTAGGGTGACTTGGTGGTATATGGCAATGTGGTACTATAGCATTGTGGAAAGTGATGAGGAGCATACATGCCATTGTTTAAAACAAGGTTAGCGCTGTATGATAACTTAAATGAAATAATGTCTGTCCTGCAAGGAATACATTATTGTTTGTCGGCCGCATCAAAATAATCTGGCAGTACCCCTCCCGAGATCAGACTCTGGATCCACCCCTGTATAAGTGGAGGCAAAGTGTACATATAAGTGCTGATTTGTGAGTTTAGTACAAATATTGGCTTGGTTTCTATGGCTTCCGTTAATGAAGACGCAGATATACGGAAAGAATTAGAAATGAAACCGGAAGAAATGGAGATAGTCAGAAAAGTGAGAGGATATTTTTATAAAGCTAAAACATTTGTTTTTGTACTTCTTTAAAAAAAAAATAAAAAACACACACCTCCTAGCTAACAACGGCTATAATTTTAAAGTAGACAAAGTCCACAAATATACACTTTTTGTGGAGGAAGTGCTCAGCACAGCTCCATTGCTGCAGTACAATTGATCCCATGATTTTAAGTAATGGTGTATTCCAGTTTCTTTTGAAGCCAGGCAAGATAACTCAGCCACTAGGGACAGCAGATTTATTACAGGTGTTTCATCTTGTTCATACGGTTATTTCCCGCTGTTAGAATCCTTAGCATATTGTAGTGTCGGAGACTTTTCCATTTTCCCCTTTATGAAGAGTAAGAAGTAATCTCTGCTGTAGGCAGGATTCCAAAATCACAGTTGGTTTATTAAATGACTGTTATGTTTTACAGCTGGTGATGTCCAATGCTTATTCAAAGATCCATTTATCAAGAGAAATATGTTCTTGACCAAAGCGGTTCTCAGGCTGCTCAGAGCTGGTGTGAACCAGATTTCTATAAATATGTACAACACGCTGGAATATCTCTCCATATGGAAACCATGAGCTCTCCGTGCAGAACCCTATGGCTGTAGAAGATTTAGCTGAGGTTGAATCATTTAAACATAAGCCTAGCAGCAGTGTGCTTTTTCCAACTTGGGCTGTTTGTTTTTATTCAAATGCAGTTTGTGCTATCTGTGCTGAACGGAGCAATGCACCAATAATTATTTAACAATTTTGGTTCAGTGACGTTGTTTGCGTTCCTGGTGTTGCTTTACTGGGCTTATGCCCATTTCTCCGGAAGAGCCCTTTTGTTATTCCTTGTGGGCTTGGGATACAAGAAAGGGGCTTTGTTTACTTGAGCAAGTTTTTGCTCCCCTATAAGTGAGTGAATTTCCAGCTGCTAGTGTGCTTATTTTTTCAATATACTACACTATATTTTTCTCTCATATTTTCTTATTATGTTTTTCAAATATGGGAGCGACATCATATTTGGAAGAACAATTTAAGTACATTAATTTATTGTTTGATTAACGTGGGATTTCACACTTTTAGTATGGATTTCTGAACACAGCTCACCTTTGTGTATACACTTTTTTGTGTGCACTTTTTGCCTTTATTTAACAGTTGTTGAAATACAATACATTCTGTTTATACTGCCAAGATGCCTCTAAAGATTAGTGTGGCACGCACAGCCAACTATTACCAACGATATACAAATTAATATGTATAGCAGAACGTGCCAATATTCTGTAGAAATGAAATGTATGTAATGCAAAACATTACCTGATCTGAGATGTACAAGATGTGAGGAGATAGTACCAGTGCATTGTGGGACTGTAAGGATTTGGTGGGTCTTGGTGAAGGTTACCTAATAGGTATTCCAATGGGATGAAGTAAGAGGTGAGTTTAGAGGTTCTTTGTGAAGATTGAGAGGATGGCTGGTGGAAGTGGATTCCAGAGACAGTGGGCAGCTTGGGTAAAGTCTTGCTGGTGTGAATGGGAAGAGGTGACAGGGTTGGAGGAGAGCCTTAGTCCATGTGAGGAGCATAGCAGTTAATATAAGGAGGGGTTGAGGAGTGGAGGGCCTTGTAGGTTAAAGTTCATATTTTAGAGACCTGAGGAGAAGGTCTCTGTGCCCAAAAGTACAATAAAGTGGAAAAATACAAATTTACTAAAAAAAAAAAAATATAAACACAAATACTGCCTCTAGTCAAGGAATGGTGGTTTCTCGGCACACCTCCAAAATGTCGGTAAATGTATAGATAATGACTGCGCTGTAGGGCACAAAAAGAAAAATATCACCAACGTGCAACATGTGAGAGAGATCAGAAGTGGGAGAAGTAACTCCGCATACCTACAGAGCATTGTGGCAGCAGAAGATTAAGCTTACGTTAAACTTTTGTCCAGGGCTTTGCTTTGGCTCTAATGCAATCGGGGGAGCAGAGCTTGGTAAGTATAATATCAGCGTTACCACGCATGCGCAGTGTACATTAATGAAATCGGGATTGCAGTCCTGAATCCTGCCGAACCCTTCCATGAAAAGCAGGACAGAAGTAGACCTTGATTATGGATAAAAAAAAAGTTATAAACTATTGACACGCAAAATAACACAGATATAAGGGCCTAAACAAACGTGAGACAATGTGAAATAAGAGACATTTTAAAATAAGAAGGCTACTCCAAATGACTACTAGGACTTCTGTTTTTTAGATCGATGTCAAATTAGGAGTGCACTGCATAATAAAATAATCAGATGGGCATACAATTGCCTTTTTACTGTTAAACTGTATGCAGATAGAGGAAAGGTTGGTTGGGAAAGAAATGGTTGAAGATATTTTTAGTGAATTCACTTAAAAAAAACTGAGCTTAAATGATGGTAACCGCCACTTTAAAAAAAAGTATACAGGTACATCAAGTGGAAATCATTATGTGGAGGGAAGCGGAAAACATATATATATAACACACTCAGCGACCAGCACCGAACTGCAGCAGTCTGATAAAGCAAATACAAATCTTATATTGAATTCAAATATTGCGATACCTAATAAGTTTTGAACATATATGTATGAGCGATAGCCATTTTACTCAGCTGAATTGGTAAAGGTCAGATCTATTATAAACAGTATAGGAAAGAAAACCTGATATTCTATTGCTCAAGGTATTGAAACCTGTACTGCGAGCAACTATTCAAAAAGGAGAGCTTGCAAGTGATATCGAACCAGATAGGGGACTTTAACATCTCATCTTATCTACCCATCCCATTCCTCGATCGAGTTATCATTGCCCTTCACTATTGGCTTTTAGTACATATATTAAGTGTGAAACCTCCATATGCCAGTACAGGATTAAATCTAGTGATCGTGTATCATACATACATACATACATACATATATATATTAAAGCTATAGCACCCAATAAACTTTGTTTTTGAAAAATAAAGTCTTTACATCATGTTATGGGTTTTTTTTTCTGGATAATTTGTCCATAGCTTGATAGTTTATGCTACTATAGTCAACTGACATGACATATGCTGATGCCTTCTCATTGTGATACTATAGGGGACGGCCAGCTGGGCAGGTAGAGTTCTCTCATGGTAGAACCACTGCTCCCTGTTAAGTTTGTTGAGTTTGGGGTTTCCTTTTTAGTGGGGAGCCATTCCTTAATAAAAGACTAATGGTAAATGTGGTGCTGCTCTGACATGGAACAAGCAGTCCAAATATTCAATGTAGAACATCAAAATGTAGTAGGGCTTATCTCATGGGATACATTCTGCTGATTGTGTTGGTAAGGTTCCTGTTGTGTATAATGCTGTGATCATTCCATCTATACATCCGGAGTATTTGTTTATGACTGGAACCAATCGATTTACAGGAGGTGGGATGACCACAAGGTGAGTGGCAGGTAAAGATTCCGCAAGTCATGGAAACCTTTTCCCATACACATTCTGAATAGTACAAAATGTACAAAGTGTAGTTCTGAAATGGAGAGATCTTTGTTTTTATTTAAATTGTTGAAATTGAAGCATTCTGGTCCGACATTATCTTAAATTCCAACATGATACATGATACTAAAGAAAAGCTGTCTGTACTTGTACAAAACAAAAGCAGCACAAATAACAAAAAATAACTTATTTGAGCAACACAACGAGAGATATACCGGTACTCAGGAGGGTCTCATACAGTTCCAGAAACTGCTAGTTTAATAATTTCATGCATAGAAAGGAATTGAGGATACAGTATCCTTTATGTCTGTACATGTGTATACAGTATTTTTCACGTGTGTATATGTGGTTACAGTATTCTTTGTGTGTACATGTGTATACAGTATTTTTTGTGTACAAATGGGTATGCAGTATTATTTATGTGTATATATTAGTTTACTGTATTCTTTATGTTCATATATTGGTATACTGTATTCTTTATTTGCATATATGTGTATACTGTATTCTTTGTCTATATATCTATATACAGTATTCTTTATGTGCATATACATGTGCATATACTGTATTAATTATGTGTATACAGTATTTTTCTGTGCATATATGTGTATACAGTATTTTTCTGTGCATATATGTGTATACAGTATTCTTTATGTGCATATATTAGTATTCTGTATTAATTATGTGGATACAGTGTTCTTTATGTGCATATATTAGTGTACTGTATTAATTATATGGATACAGTATTCTTTATGTGCAAATATGTGTATACAGTATTCTTTATGTGAATACTAGGTGTATGGATAAACGCCACTTTTCTTTCTTGGAGAGAACAATTTGGCAATGATCTTCCAAGTCTAATCTGGCCAATTCCCAGATATTCTAGTTCAGTGCATGTACCCGGTGACAAAGGAGAGAAGCAGTCAGCCCATTCCACATACATTCACTGAAATCTTTTGATTTACGGCCTGCAGCAAAGAGTACAGAAGCCTGGAAGAAACGTACCATAGTACCTATAGTACTTAAACCCATGCAGCCATTTATAAAAAGACAGGACTGTTATCTTAACATAAATAAGCCATTTTATATAATGCACTGTAACAATATATAGTGGATTTATGTGTCTGTAATACACAATTATAGATGAAGGAAATCATACCAGACAATGTTTGCATTATTGGAATAATTCTGTGATTTATGGGACTTATTTTAGATAGGAATCCTTTTGTAATGGGTCCAGTTATGCCTGTCAGTTATGGAGGAGATTATATTTATAATTCTTTCCTGTCACACATTGTAGTTAAGCTTGTTTAAAAATAGAAAATGCTCTTTAGGTATGTCTGCCAATTGGAATATGTAAGACCAATTTATAATTGAAGCACATTACCTTGAAGTGCCACTACAAATGTCTGATGCCGCTGACTGTCAGGTGACATGGAATCTGCAGTATAAGTAATGTATTTATATGTGCGAGAATTATTCAATAACCAGGTCTTATATCACAGGTCAGATTTCCAATGAATCTGCTGAATTACAGAACTCCCAGGGAGAGATGGCCGGTTTGAGACCACATGTTCTTTCAGTGTGATTAATGACCTTGGTTCATCAAGTGACATCACACAGTATATACTGCCCATCCAGTAACTTTGTGCCCTGAGCATATCCCTGCAATATGTGTTGACAGACTCTGAGTAACTGTAATAAATCAGATTATAGTGTGCACAGTAGATTTTATATGAATTCAGCTAAGTAGAAATTGAAGAAGAAATACTTTTGTGTTTAATTGTTTACTGATGCTGAACACGTGTAATAAGAAGGATGCACTTTCTTCTTGCTGTGTTCTTAGTGCATAATATGTACCTGTTTAACTACACGTTTTTGTACGTCCATGTTTTTATTGATTTGTAGGTTATTTGAAAATGATTGTAATTGACAGATATACATCATGCTGTTTTCTTTGATATTAGCAGGTGGTCATGACACGCTCAACTATGATTTAATCTTTGTTTAATGGATAAGGTGGGCACAGGGCACACCAGTCAATTAGCTGCTCCTTAGTAACTTTTATACTGAGCATGTGTTGGAGACGTCCTTTAGCTTTTGATTAATTGACATGTTCCATGAAACACATTAGGCTGATAGACTTTCATTGTCTAACTGAATCTGTATGTCCACAATAAATGCAATAAAAAAACACTGTGAAAAGGATCTATGTGACATGCAGAGTCTTCTCTATTTCTTGTTTTTTGAATAGTGAGCAGGACTAGTCACTGTTAATAAAGACTAGCCAATTAATAAAATGCACAGCAGGAACTTTGGAGCTCTCATTTTATTATATAGATTAGAGATGGCAAACATTTTGGACAGGAAGCAGGACTGATCTTAACAGAGCACCCAGATTGCACCTACTGATCTTGCCAGAGCACCCATATTGCACCCACTGATCTTGCCAGAGCAGTACGATTGCACCCACTGATCTTGCCAGAGCACCCCGATTGCATCCACTGATCTTGCCAGAGCACCCCGATTGCATCCACTGATCTTGCCAGAGCACCCAGATTGCACCCACTGATCTTGCCAGAGCACCTTTATTGGAACCACTGATCATGCCAGACAGAATCACCCAGATTGCAGAGACAGGATTTGCCCCAGCACCCAGATTGCACACACAGGATTTGCCACAGCACCCAGATTGCACATGCAGGATTTGCCCCAGCACCCAGATTGCACACGCAGGATTCGCCACCAGCACTAAGATTGCACACACAGGATTTGCCCCAGCACCCAGATTGCAAAAGCAGGATTCGCCCCAGCACCCAGATTGCACACGCAGGATTCGCCCCAGCACCCAGATTGCACACCCAGGATTCGCCCCAGCACCCAGATTGCACATGCAGGATTCTCCCCAGCACCTAGTTTGCACACACAGGGTTTTCCCCAGCCCTCGGATTGCACAGACAAGATTTGCCCAAGTACCCAGACTGCAATTGCTCTAATGATGAGCAGCAGCCTGAGATAATGTCTGTGTGCCTGAGCCGTGCAAGAACATCACGTTGCCAGCTCTCTCGCCAGTAGTGGTACGGACAGTGGAACTGTCTGTGCTCACTGTGGTGTGCGCGTGCCATAGGTTTGCCACCACTGGTATATATTCTATGTGAAATTAATTTCCTTGAAATTGTCATTTTGCTGTCTGTTTGCTTTCCTCAGTAAAACAGTAGTTAATATGAGACGTTTTCTTTGTATATTCATGGTGACAGAAAAACACAAACATTTTTCTTTGTTTAATTGGAGACCTGTCCAAGATGTATACATTGTTTCCATGTTCCTTGAAAAGGAATTATTGGCTTGTTGCTTAATTTATTTTTCACTTTTGACAAAACAATTATTCTGTGCTGACCAAGGAAGATGTTTTTAGTTATAATGATTATGAGGGTCTGTCAATTGTACTAAACCAACTTTTCCAAGGCAATTTAGAACAAAAAGTGTTTTGATGGAGATGTCGTCTGGAACAACGGAATTTTTCACAACTGGAAATGTAGTTTAATTTGACTGTCTGTAGTAAGTGGATCACAATTCTTCTTTTCTGCTTTTTCCACAAATGAGCATCTGTCAAATTGATTTTCACAATGGTCTAATGTAGATAAAGAAGAAATCCTGTCCAGTCGTGCAAGAAAAACCGTGACAACTAAGTGGATCGAAACTGATTGTCTGTTCAAAAAGGGGTTATATAGATTGACATGCATTTTCTTATTGTCTAATTTTCAACCATATTTAGCCAGAGAATATTTATTTTTAAAGTTGTGTTTTTATTACTGCATGGTAAGATAAATAAGGGAATGCTGAATGTCAAGTAGACATTAAGAAGTGGTCTTCAAGATTCTGATAGGTGGTATAGGGTACCAACTAAATTAAATAAATTCTGTCCACAAGTGAGTTCAAACTGCTGGAGGTGTAATAGGGAGAGAGGAGACATGTGGCATGTCTGGTGGGGGTGTCAATCAATCCAGATATATTGGAGATATAGTGTCAAAGCTATATCCTAGGACTGGCTTTCTATATAGAAACAAATCAAACCTAGATTCCACGGAAAGGAAACGTATTGTGCAGCAAATGTTAATGTCTTAGACAATGGAGATGTAGTGTATGATTCTGCCCATCTCAGTAAACTCGACACTCTGTACAATACATTGTGTCGTTTTGCACTACAGTGCATCACTGTAAAATGTTAAAAGTGTTAAACTGGCTGACGCTTGCCTCCAGGCGCACTCTCCACCTAGCTTGCTTCTCTCCACTTCTCTGGAACGCTCTCCCCACCTGAGCAGCATGCTCACTACAACTCCCTGCGCATCCTATAATCTCAGATCCTGCACCACCCCTTCACTAGCGATCCCTCACTACAAAAAGGAAGTAGGTCGAGGTGCGTTCTCTTCCAGAGCTCCTCATATGTGTAATAGCCTTCCTGTTTCTGCCAAATCATCCTCTAGTCTAAAATCCCTGAAAATAAGTGTCTCCCAAATCCTCAAAACAGATTGTACCTGTTATTAGTTTACAAACTCCTTCGTATACTGTACATGTTGTTCCTTTTTTGTATTAATAATGATTTCTCCTTCCAACTTGTTTAAATATATGTATGTATGTATTTATTTTTAATCTACTGTGTAACTCTGTGTAATTCCATTCTGGACTGGGTCCCCAGGACATACTTGAAAACAAGAGAAATCTCAATGTATTCTTCCTTGTAAAACACTTTCTAAATAAAAATAAATAAGTAAAAATAAAAAATAGAGACAATTATCCAATATTTAGAGAAAAGTAATATCAAATGAACAGCTGAACTTGTACTGATCCTCCATTCCTCAATGTCAGCTAAAGAGAATAATAATTCTTTGTTAATTAGAATAATAAACGTAGCCAGGATGGTTATCCCCCCTTTTTGGAAGCAGAATAATCCACCGGACTGGGAAACATGGCTTATAAATGTAAAGGGCTTGAGGAGGATAGAAGAGATGTTGGGGGGTGAAAAAATAGGTATGATTTGGCTCCCATGGGATCAGTTCAGTGAATGTGAGTATTATTTGGAACTAAGTCAGTGGGAGATTGGAGACTCTTAGGAATATAATTAGATACAGTATAGATAATAAGTGAGATGAGAGGACTGGACCAGTGAGGGGGGGGGGGGGGTGTAAGTGAGAAGAGGTGACTGTACGATTGTTGTGGGGATGGACGAATTGTTATGGTTTTTGTGATTTTAGTCATGGATAAAAGAAAGCTTATGGAGATATACCAGTTGGTGCTAAATATAAGGAGGGAAAAGAGAGAGTATTTGGAAAGTGGGGGAATATGAATTTAAAAAGATCCCAGTGAATAAAGAAAAAGAGGGAGTAAATTAAAGAGGAAGAATGTTGGTTGAAGTATACATACACCCTTGGAAGCACCAGCAGACACCCCATTAAAGAAAAAAGGGAAGTGATGGTAATAGATATATATATGTATTAGGTTTTACAGACAACATTAATAATTTATTGGTTGTATTTATTTGTTGTATTGTTAAAATATGACTCTGTGTAATTTTTTGTATTTTGCTAATATAAAAATAAATTAGGGAATGTGTTTGGTCTTGAAAAAGTTTAAATTTTAGATTACTTTCCAGGTTGCATTGTAAAATTCTCTGGTTGTCAAAAGGTGACAACTAGAAACAATATGTGACAACCAGGTGACATTATGAAAAATACAGGATTCGTTTGAATTAACCCAGATGCCAAATTGCCAAGAGCAATATTGTGAGTGTTATTCAAAGTTCTGCTTTAATTCCTAGTTAGCCACAAGTTTAAAGTCCTATTGTTTGTACATTTTTCCCCCATAGTCTAGCAATATTGTATTACATTTCCATGTTGCATACCAGAGCTGTTTTCTATGGATTCAGATAATATAGGGACACAAAATAATGAGACGGACGCGTTAGCAAAACTAAAAAGATTGCAACAAGAAATATGTGATTTGTGGTTATACTAGAGCAATGGTCCTGAAGGACGGACCATACACTAGTCATATGCAGCCACATCCATTGTGGGGGGGGGATATTAATTTGTCTGTGGTCACCGGAAACTCTGACTGTATTTGCAGTGACCGAAAAATTAATAATTCTCTTCCTGGTAAAATACTAAATTACATGAATACACCACTGTTCTAGAGGGCCCGGTTTCCTCTTGACACAGATTGTGTTGGCAGGTAAGACCCATACGGCCCATCTAGTCTGCCCAAATTCTGAAAACAAGTCTGAATACTTTCAATAGCCACTAGCCTTATCTTACATCTCCGATAGCCTTATACTTATCCCATGCATGACACTTGTAGTGTATACTGTAAACAATATGACACCAATGAGAACACTAATGACAGAGGGCCCCCTGAGTCCTATTCTTTCTACTTCCCTTGTGGTCCCAGTTGTTGATAGGTAGACCCAGCACCAATATGGGAAGAAGCAGTCCAAAGTAGACAGATCAAACCTGGTAAGTGCCAAGATAAAAGGCCATTGCTATCCATTTAGAGACCCATTCTAGTTACACTTTGGAATAGTCTTTATTTCTTCTGTCCAGCATGTCTGCTATTAAGCATGATGTACAGTATTTCCATACTCACATATTATTTCTGGAATGTGCTACTGCAAGACATTGCTGTAAGCAAAATCAGACTTCCTTGTTTCCTTATGCGGGGGGAAATCCAGCTAAAATCCTTTCTATGTAAGATAAGAACATGATTACATTTAGTCACTGCACCTGAGTTAGAGGCAAAGCCAAATATGAGAGACAAATGAAATGAGAACAGACAGCTTGATCTCCATGATACTGGGCACATTACAGGAATGTAATGTAGATTAACTGATAAATCGTGATTAGTAATTTGACTTGACCACTATCAGGAATGTTATACTTCTTCATTTTCCGTGGATTTGCATTTGTAAACATATCCATTCGTGAAATCTAAAACCAGTAAAAGCACCTGGTTGGTCTCCCAGCAGGTGCGTTGGGGATTTTTTCCAGCTAATCTATACTGGCTGATGTTTGCAATTTCTTTGTCAGTTCATCACAGTTCTCGGTTTCCTAACTAAACCCCACAGACTTCATTACTGTATAATCGTGCCCCTGTTGATCACCTCTCATCCCATGGGTTTTAATCCTCCATTCATTTCCTAGTTTCTTTAGAGGTGCTCAAGTTGACCTTCTCCATATATTTGAGCCCCTTTATTGCTTTTCTAAGTGAGGTCTCAACCATAACCCATTTGTTGATGCCACCTGAGGGAACAGGTCTGAGAAGGCATACATAGTGTTAAGTTAACTTTCTGGGGCGATGGGAAACACTCACATGACCGTACCAGGCGAATCTGATGGAGGAGTATCCTCTTCCTCTGCAGTTAGCAGGGCATTGTTCCAAGCAGCATACAGACACAGGGAGTCTGCCAATCCAGTTGCCGATAGAGTCAGAGGACTATGCATGGCAGAGATTGGAAGGAACCAGAACCAGACGTCCATTGTTGCTTCGAAGTCCAATACATATATGTCCATATATATTCTGCTGTCTGAGTGTGCTCTGGAGACTTTATTTTTGATCTGTTAAGTATTTGATTCTTTCAGGTTTATATAATCTCTAATGGCATGTGCCTGTCCCTAAAAAATAATCTCATATATTTTATTTATATTTTCCTCCACACATCGGGGATTCTTATATAGTGGTAATCAGCCTTTTCCCCATAATAGGTTGTATAAACTGTTTTGTCTAAAGCTTCCCAGTTTGAGTATCAATCAAGAAAAAGATTCTAAGTGAGAGTGTGTGCATTTGGCCATATGTGTTAACATGGCTGCATCGTCAAGGTCTGGGATATCAATTCCACCCTGTTTGTGAGATCTAGATATTATTTTGAAAGCAATTCTTGAACGATTTTTATTCCATATAAATTGATTAAATCTCACTTGGAATTGTGAGATATCACTCCTGACACTCTGTAGGATTGGCCAAAATAAAAAATAAAGTTTAGGCAAAATATAATTAATATTTAATGATATTAGTTTTACCTACCAGGATACGTAGATAAGTTTATATTTGTTAAATCTATTTACAGAATCCTTCACTAGGATTGTTCATATAAATAGTTTCAGAGTCGCACTTCCCAGAATGATATCAGCGGGGATTTCAATAAATGCTGTATTTTCCCCCTCTGTATTTATCAGCAACCTTATTTAAATCCAGCTTGCCATGGGATCTGAATTCCCAAATCATGTCTTATTAGTAAAGACTTACAACCTCTTCTACTTGGGCCATTCAGATTCAGGAGGGAAAAATAATCATTTAGCACACACCGTTCACAATATTTGAAGTCCTTCCTGAGACATAATATTCAACTGTTACCTGCCTCTAAATAGTCAAGAGGTTCACCAAAGATTCGTATCCATCCAATTCAGTCAGTTACTTGTTAAAGGGTGCAATTATGAGAAGGATTTAAATTCCATAAGTATTTATATATTTTTCTCACAGGTTAATTTCAGATAAGTGGCAAGGTAGTCAAACCCAATAGAGTCTCCAATGTTGATTATCCTTATAAGATGTATATTCAGGTTCTTTGATGTCAAGCCTTAAACCTGTTAGTTTCCATCAAGAATAGACATATGAGAAATTCACGTCCATGGCACTCAGTCTCTACAATACTTTATTGACCAAAAGGCCTAGCGTATACTCTGGTTGCTCTTATCCAGGCAGTCCTCATTTGTATTTTTAACATACATTAAATCCAGAAGACCAAGCGTCCTATTCTTAATGTAAGAGTGGTCACATGAATTATATCAGAGTCTCACATAAGTCATTATGCCATAGCCAGTTGATGTCTGGGCCAGGCAGATCAAGTAAAGAAATGACTAGTTGTCTTGTTCCACTTTCTTCCTGCTCCTCCAAGTGACAACAGATCGCCTGATTTTATTAGTTTCTGCATGGACCTGAGCCAGATAGTTCTCTGCAGTTTTTTGTGTCGACTAGAGCCAGCACTGTAGTGCCCATGGTTAATATAAAGAAAGCTCTCCGATACCTTACCCGTCTCTGGGCTTCTTTGAATTTTGTATTCTAGCTGTGACGGACTACCCTTGTACCCCGACTGGGTACTTCCATCAGAACTCTGCTTCCTTGTATGAGCCACCCCAAGCCACCAGGCAGAACCAGTGTTGTAGATGGAGCTTCCAATCACCAGACAGGACCAGTATAAGTTTGAGACGGGAACAACATTTATTTGCAGAAAACACAGTACATTTATACAGGACAAGATCAGATAAAACCTAATAGAACAATAAAACTTTTAAACACATAAGCGGTAATCCAATCAAGTCAGTATTTGAATTTGGTGCCAGAACAGCTGGCAGCTAATCAGAACAATACACAAGAAAAGGGCGACCAATAGAATAACAGTAGGAGTGTGTTTGTCACTTTAATCCCTTTAAAGGCCTAGAGGGAGCCAATAGAAAAAGCGAGCAACGTCGCTTTCCAGACAGTAGGAGGAGCTCCTACCCAATTCGGCTGTAGCCAAATGTGAATGCTTCGTGGGACTTAGCTTACAAAGAGCCACAATGGAGCTCCACAGGCTGGGGAAATACATAACCCGAAAAGGGCTATAATCACTGGGCACACCAGGGAGACAATCAGAGACAAAGGGGGAGGGACACAGGGAGACCGATAGGGGAAGAACATGGAAGATTAGTAGTTGTAGTGGACCGTGACAGACTCATGATCTGCTTAGCAGTTACAGACCGTTTTCCCCTTCGCATCAGTACGGCGCCGGAGCGCAAACAGGCATGGAAGAATGAGGTGGAGGGTAGTGAGCATAGCTCCTTTCAGCTACAACTCAAACGGCATTTTGGCTCACAATTTCGGTCTCCTCACCAATCAGTGAGCAGGCTGACGGGCGGGAGGTTCGAATGGCCCAATCTTTCCCTTGGTAGTGCCCAGCGGCTGCTTCGCATCTGTAATATGCCTTATAGTTCCAGAAGGTTTCTCCTAACCTCTGGTAGGTGGTATACAGGGGCACACTTAGTTGGGGGTTGGGGCAGCAATTATAACTCTTTCTGGGAAAGGTTGATGTGACCCTGGGAGGGTCCATAATCCACTGGTAGATTTTGGCTCTCAGGGCCCTCCAGGAGCCCAAGTCACGGAGGCTTCTGTGACACTAGTCCCAGCAGGTAGGTAGCACTCATGGAAAGTTTGCATCCCATTGAGCATTGGCCTGTAGGGGAGAAGCATCTGGGCTCCAGGGATCATCATAGTTTATTCAGGGCCAAATGGTTGTTCCCTCCCCCTAAAACGTTGCGGCACCACGCCCTCACGTACTCATCTCATCATGCTCACTTTGAGTCCTATTCTTACTGTCTTATATATGACTTAATGAATACATGTCTTCTTTATCCCACGGTACAGAAACTCTCAGAAATCGAGAAATAGATAGCAACGTCCTGATTTAAATTGCATAGAAAGGGAATTGGATAATTCTGGCAAAGCTGAATTTCTTTCTTAATTAAATGTTCAGCCTCTTGTTGAAGAGAAATAAGTTTCAGCACAATATTCTTCATGTTCTCGTCCAGATCTCCGGCACACAATGTTACGGTTAACAAAAGGTAAATTGAAATGGCCATTGTAAGCAGTGAACTGAATGGCTTCAGGTTGTGTAGTGATGAAAGGCAGTTTTCAGAGCCTTTTCCAAGTACAGTAAAAGGAGGATAAGTGATCCAAAGCATTGTGCTGTGCCTGGAATACTTCATAGTTACTAACCATTGCCTCTTCAAGCTCAGGTGACATTAACCATTTATGCACCAGAAGCTTGCAAATGGGTGGAGGTGAATATTAAAGAGTGAAATAAGCCCTTATGATGAATGACCTAACATCATACTAGTAGATGACCAGTCTATCCACCGCGGCCTTTGCCTGTCCCCTTCTGGTAAAGGTCATTAGTTTGTAGTAATATACAATTTGTCCTGTTTAGCTGGTCTATTAGAATTATTTCAGTTACATGAGTTAGTGACTGTGTTGTACTAACAAAAATAAAAGATTGGTATGAAGATGAGTGTTGTGCACCTCTGTATTGTTGTTTTATCCATTAAAGCAGGACAAATCTTGCAAATGTCCTGAGTAATAATGCTGGTGCCTTGCACCAACAGCAATGTGTTGTCGATAGAGACAGTATTATCCCACAAAGGCTTCTATTTTACTAAAGTATAGATTACCAGTATCCTCTATTCTACATTGGAAACCACTGTGTTTCCAGAGCATAGTGCCGAGGGAAATTCGTGGCACTCTTTGAATGTCTAGACCAGAGGTTCTCAACCTGTCTAACCTCAGGATCCACGTTTGGCCTTGGTCATGAAGTCACAAACCAAAAATACTTTAATTTCTGATTCATTATGATTTATTCCACAAAACAATTTGAATAGTTTTCCACAATGTATATGCACTGTCCAAAACATGAAACGAGCAAAAAAGCAGAGTTTATTCAAATAATAAATAGTACATCAATCGTGTTCAGTGTCCATTCTGTTCCTATATTTTGTCTTCAGCAGGACCAGAGCTGAGGTCACTCTCACAAGGATAGGTATATTAAACACTCACTGTCGTCTATCTGCCACATCAAACCCAAACTTCACTTGACCCATCTCAGGTGAATTTTGAAATAGCATCTCCAAAATTAATGTTGAAGCCTCGACTGTTTCCTAATCTTAGAGGGGTTACTGGAAGAGATATCAGCGGCACTATCAAAGCAAAGCCATCCATTCTAGATGGACCGAATGGTTCTTATCTGCCGACACATTCTATGTTTCTATGTTTCTTTGGCGGGCTTCTCATCTTTAGATGATAAACACAGCATGTGTCACTTCGTCATGGTCCCTTCCCCAAATCAAAAGTTTTACTTTTTGATGAAGCCAAAGCACATGACTGCGACCCACTCCACACCAGCGGGCTATCCTCTCCACACCAGCTCGCGACCCACTTTTGGATCAGGACCCACCAGTTGAAAAACACTGGTCTATACTGTATTACCCTACCTAATTTTTTGTCATTAACAAACTCAGAGATATGGGTCTAAATGTAACTTGGGAAATCATTAGTAAACATATTTAAAGGAAGACGTACCAAGACAGACCCCTGATGTACTCCACTTAATACACGTCTCCAGTGTCAGAATTTACCCACAACAACAACTCTTTGCATTCCATCTTTTAGCCAATTTTAGGTCTAAATACATACATTTCCCCCCAAACCTATTTCTGTTAAATTGTAGAGTAACCTTTTGTGTGGAATGTTTTAGCAAAGTCTTAGCAGATCACATCTAGGGCCATATCTAGGTCTACATTTTCACTGACTTCTTCATAGAAGACAGAGGGGTTTATTCACTAAAAGGTGAGTTGCAGGTGAGATGAACACTGGATCTCCGCACTTTAGCTATACATTGTGCAGGGACAAGCCTAGTGAGTTTGCTTATCAGTTGAAAATCTCAAGATATATACCTGCCCATTGTATAGTTAAAATGGTAAGATGAGATGTTCATCTCACCTCATCTTACCTTTTAGTGAAGAAGCCCCAGGGTGTACAGCCATGACTACCTTTATTACCTTGCATGGGGCATTCTAAGAAGAAAGTATAATTGCATCTGTGTCATTATTTATGTCCGTTTAATAACATATTAGTATTTTACAGCCCTGTACCAAGTGTTGCCTCTTCAAAGTGTTTGAAGTTCTATTACCGTGTTTAGGTTCATGAAAATGTTAATAGCTGTTCAATGACAATAGGAAATTCATCAACTGAGTGGAATGTGCTAAGTTCACAGCTTCACATCCACTGAAATAATCCTATTTACATAGACATGTGACTCTTCAAGCTGTTCTGCAAGATGGTAAGTTCTAGGGGTCACTGTTTTGACGCTGAAGAAGAACTTACTAGTAGGGGATATCTGCCTCCCCCTGCAATGAAAGTAGTAGAAGGAAATAAATAATGTGAGTACTCTGCATGATCCACAAATGACCTTGGGCGGCCCCTCAATATGTGAGCAAGTAGAGGTTTTTACGCAGTGATTTTATCACCATGGGTAACATGTACAATGTGCACCCAGTGCTCACTATTCAGTCAGGAACCAATTCTGTTATTTACTAAGCTCGTCTCACTCTGTAACATTTATCAGTAAGAACGTTTCCCTTTTGACATGACGGATGCACAAAAAAGATATTGCTTTCTCTTGTGATATGTTTATGGCAGAGACAAATTGGTGCTGGTTATTACATTGTTAATATTTATGTAGTGCCAATAGCTTACCCATAACTAAATGGACTACTTTAGGCAAGCAAACGTACATTTAATTGAAAGATTGCATCAAATGTAGGTAGGGTTGCCACCTGGCCGGTATTTTACCGGCTGACCGGTAAAAAAATGGCATCTGGCCAATGTTAAGTCTATGGAGACAGTAGCAAGGCCGGTATTTTTCTGAAGAAAAGGTGGCAACCCTAGGTGTTTTAAACAGAAATACTTTAATGAAATAATTCAAATAATGTACTTTATTAAATTCTCTTTGCACTATGTAGCTCAGTCAGGGTGCGGACATGTTGTTCAAAATACAATCCAAGAACACGTAAGATATAACTGATGATTGTAAACATGTCCGCTCCCTGAGCTGTAGAATCAAATGAAATATTGGCGCAATCTGCATGTGCCTCAATGTCTAAAGCTAGACTCCCGACAAATTACGGGATTCTGCTCTGCCTCTGCCAAAAAGCGCCTGACTTGTGTCGGGTTAACCTCCGGCAAGCAGTGTCAAAGTACAAAGATGCTGTAAACTCATTTTTGTTGTAGTAGAAATGCAGGAAAATGCTGGGAACGTTTGGCCTGAGAGAAATGCAATTTAGTGGTCCATGACACAAACTCACTAGCCACTCCACCAGTAATCATTTAGTGACCATGCCATGCACTGAGCTGAAATTATTAAAGCTATTTTTGAGACTGTCTGAGTTTGACTTAATCTAAAAAAAATAGCTCAGATCATTTTACCGCCTGTTACTTTCAATAAGGAAGATTCAAACTTGTTTTGTTTTTTTTCTTGTTCAGTATCAGGTGACGAATTCGACTTAGTCTCAAAATGATGAAAGTCAACCTCCTCGAGCTATTCTCAAATTTTAGTTAATAGACCCGAGAGACTTCAACTACTGAATCCCTGGCCTCGATGCATGTTAACTGCCCTAGATATGCTCTTTATGAAGGCTGTTATGACTTCAGAGTAAAATTATATTAAGCTATAAAAATGAATCTAAAACATACTTTGTGTTTAATTTAGAAATCAATACTAAAATGTTGTTTAAAAAAAACACACAAAAAAAAACTTAAACAGAGATACTAACAAGATTAAAATAATATAATTATTTGTTGGCTTTGGTAAAAGCATCCGAAAGAAAAATATCTTTCCTTAGTGGAAATTCCAACTAATACATTAGAGAGGAATCTAGTATACCCGGGTGTTCCCCAGTATTAATGCACATGTCCTGCTGTACCGTTATTTCCCCATGCAAACACTTCTTTATATCTTCTTTTATTGCACGGAACACATTGCCAGTAATAAGCTGCTATACATATTTTGGAAACGTGAGAATTTTTCCTGCAGACTGTCCATGAGACATAGACGAATAGCTCTGTTAGTAGAGTTGGATGAAATGCAGTATTTAAAGTTAAAGTACACTAGTGTTATCCGTCATAGAAAAGAACTGTCATTGGCATTCTACACCATGGATATGATGAATTATATACAAACAAAGTAATATAAATGTAAAATAAAAATACATTACAGTGATATGATATTAAAGTAGGAGTAAATCCAGAACAATTACTCTAAATAAAGTACACCGTTAGTCTTCATACTTAAATTTAGTTTCCCTTTGGCTTGAACGCTATATCTACCTAAGAATTGTCAGGAGGGTCAGCCTCTTCTATATTCTCCAGAGCTGCCATTCTAGGTTTCTCCTCTCAGGAGTTATGCTCCCTCCTCCCTCCTCTGACAATATCATTAATTCTCCACTGTGACTGCTGCCAGATAATGCTGATAATGTGTTACTGCTCAATGCAACGCATTTCATGTCAAAGCATAAATTGGTCATAATAAGAGATGCAGTCCTCAACTTTAGGAAAGGCAAGCATGGATGTCATTTCTATTTACTGTGAACTGCAACTCCTATCATGCTTAGTGTCTCTCTCCTCTCCTCCATGTATATATCTCTCTCTCCTCTCTATTTATGTTTCTCTCCTCTCCCCATGTATGTTTCTCTCCTCTCCCCCATGGCTGCTGTTTCTCTCTTCTCCTCCCATGGCTGCTGTTTCTCTCTTCTCCTCCCATGGCTGCTGTCTCTCTCCTCTCCCTCCATGGCTGCTGTCTCTCTCCTCTCCCCCCATGGCCGCTGTCTCCCCCCCCCCCCCCCCCCATGGCTGCCATCTCTCTCCTCTCCCCCCATGGCTCCCGTCTCTCTCTCCTCTCCCACCATGGCTCCCGTCTCTCTCTCCTCTCCCACCATGGCCGCTGTCTCTCTCCTCTCCCCTCTCTCCCACCATGGCCGCTGTCTCTCTCCTTTCCCCTCTCCCCCCATGGCTTCTGTCTCTCTCCCCCCAGGGCTCCTGTCTCTCTCCTCTCCCCCCATGGCTGCTGCTGCCCCGCTCACCTCGGAAAAAGTCTGCCCCCGCCCCCCCCTGGATTCTCCAGTGCTGAATTAATAAAATGGCTGCCTGCAGCAGCTGCCCCCACAAAGCTGCCACTCTAGGAAAATGCCCAGATCGCCTATTGCTAGCGCTGGCTCTGATGATAGAAGTAGGAAGCTTAGAATACATACCTTCATTGTGAGGGGCAAAGAAGATATTGATGCCTTGTGCTCCCAGCAGTTGGTTAATTTAAGTACTATAGTATTCGATGAAGATTGTAATTTTAGAAGAATCACTAATTGTTGACACATTAAGGTGTTAAATATATCATCCCAAAGCCTAGCAGGATAAAGGCTTTTTGTGTTATTCTAATCTTTACAGCATTAAGTGAGACTTTCCAGTTCTTATGTACTTCTTAGGTTCCTTGCATTGTTGTCCCATTCAGTTTGACATATCTTTTTAGAATGAAAGTGCCATGCTATTTATATTAAAGGAGGAACAAAAGAACTCTTAACATTGGTATGAAGTGAAGCAGAATGGTATGTCAGGCATGCAAAACAATTCAGTGAATCTGTCTGGGTCAAGAACATATACATAATGCACTCAATTACAGTGATTACCCATCGTTTAACCAAATCATAGTGTCTGCTATTTGAGAACCAGTTTACCTGTCACCTTCTGCTAGATAACCTGTGGACTATACAAACTAATTCTACCAAGACGGCAAGCCTGCACCTGAGATTATTTCTGCAGTTTTTCCCCCTTTTACATTATAATAATTAATTGAGTTACTCTACTGTTTACTGTATGTGAAGCTTAGAGAAAAAAGAAAATATGACACTAACACAAACACAGTGCAATAGTGAATACAATGAGAAAAGAAATAAATAAATGTATACTCCTCCTCTGGCTCTCATTCAAGTGCTCCTCGGGCACTTTATACAGCAAAAAACGAACAAAGAACTGAGGCGCATGTACCGGGAAGAGAAAAACAAAGATAATAGTGCAACACAGTAGATTCAATTAATATATATAAAAAAAGTGCTGAGAGTACACTCACAAACGAAAATAGATTCGGGCTCATCAAGGAAGTGTGGTCATTCTGTTTAATCCATCATCTAAAAAGACATATTAAAACCCAGTGCGCAGTAGCTTACATAAAAAAGGCAATTTTAAAACAAATACACTTACAGAATGTTAAAGCACTAAGTGTTGCACTTTTAGTGCTTTAACATGTAACATCTGTACATGTATTTGGTTTTAAAATTGCCTTTTTTCTGTAGGCTACTGCGCAATGGTTTTTAATATGTCTTTTTAGATGATGGATTAAACAGAATGACCACACTTCTTTGCTGAGCCCGAATCTATTTTCGTTTGTGAGTGTATACTCTCAGCACTTTTTTTATATATATTTATTGAATCTACTGTGTTGCCCTATTATCTTTGTTTTTCTCTTCCCGATACATGCGCCTCAGTTCTTTGTTCGTTTTGTGAAGCTTAGAGATCCTGATTAGTACACAGCAATTTGGGTTAGTAGTAGACTACCACCATGAAACATGTTTGTGTATTGCACTGTTGGTTTTACTTAATTTAAAAAGTTATACAAACTTATACAATACTTTAAGACTTTATTGTAAGCAAACTGGGTTGCAAAAACTATCGAAAATAGCTAAAATGCTAATTATAAAAATATATCTGTTTAGTAAACCTATCATTCACAATGCCTGTGGACATACCTGCCAATAATGTGTGCGCTACCTCCTGTGGCAGAGCCAGTGTGTGCTTAACTTTCGGTTCCCTTGCCAAAGTGGGGTATCCAGTCTAACGTTGATCATACATCTCAAACACGAATCAGACTGTCTCATGTAATAATTAACCCATTGAGTGATGTTACTATGTCCATGGCTCAGAATGTAAACACACTTTCAATGCATACTACCTTAAAAACCAACCATTGTGTACTGGAAGATTGTTAAAACATTATTATTTGTTTTTCCTTTAACAGTAGTTTTAGCCCCTCTTGTTAACTCCAATCTGATAGAATGTTATTCTCGATTATCACATAGTGCATTAGTACATTATCAAAGCTTATTGACATAGCACATTAAAATGCCGTGTCGTAATGGGGGATAGAAAGCATGCTTGAGAAGTGGTTTGATTGTTTCGCAGGCACACCTGGCCTAACATGCCTCGTAATCAAATCATACTCTGCCTCTATAGGTCACGCTAGCAGGCTGGAGTATGATTGTGTATGTCTTGGCAGCGGTTCAGTCAGACTGACTCTGTCTCACGCGACCCTCCTCCAGTTTTGGGAATTGCATTCTGTGTTTCATTTCAATTCGCTTAATAGCTCTAACTGGCTCATAGTAGCAGTATTCTCTGCTTTCCTACTTTCTGTGCCAGATAGTCTGGAAATAGACATTTAGAACTGGGTGGGGTTGCCTTTCATCACCCTGTGGCTTTTAAGTTGAGGCATTTTGAATTCTTCAGAAGTCAAAATTCAGCTTTGGATTTGTACTTGGCTTCCTAAGCCAGGTCTTGGCTGTGTGCCTATTCGTACCACTTTCCTCTTAAAAACTGTCTAGAAAAACACATTTGCTAGACCAATTGCAATAGTTTCATTTGGTTTATTCCACCTTCATCCATTGGGTGGCTGGTACACAGGCTGATCCTCCTGCCCTTGTTCAGTAGCAGACATATGGCTTAACCTGAATTATTTTGCAAGCCATTGTCCAAACTTAGTACATTCTGTACTTTCCTTTGATCTGCCCTTCTGTAGATGTGTGAGAAGCTTGAAGGTATAAATTTGCTGTGCGGGACACGTGAATATGGATATGTGGGCAAACTACACTTTTTCATTTTTCAGTCACTCAAAAAGTCAGTGTGGTTTGGTTCACATTCTCTCCTAGGAAAGCAGGACACAGGAAGATTGTATAGTTCATATACACTGCCATAACATTATGAACACTGACAGATGGCAAGCCGGCAGAGGCAGTGTGATACTTTGGGCAATGTTCTGCTGCCATTCAAGTGCATGTTACTGTAACATGTACCACCTACCTTAGCATTGTTGAAGACCATGTATACCCTTCCATGGGAGTGGTATTCCCTGAGGGCAGTGGCCTCTGTAACCCCTTTGTGACGCTAAAATGTTCCATGCTGTCCCAAAAGACACTAGGACGGCCGCAGGATCCCACCTGTCAGATGGAAAATGTGACGAGCACCTGCTACGTTTTACTGAATCACACCGTGCCCAAACCTCCGGGTACAGGCACGACTCATGATGTCACACGTGATGTCGGGAGGGACCCACAGGGTGCTGGGGTTTCTAAAGGTACTAATATGAGAAGAAAAATCTCATATCTGTGTTCCTAATGATATCATTTACACAGTTGTACTGCAATTAACACTCTCTTCTGTAGATACAAAGTTTGGTTTTTTTAGATAAACACAGCAGTCTGTAAACAATGGACAAATAAATATGCCATTTTAGTTCTTCTATACAGAGATGTGTAGGGATGCACATGATGTCAAGTAACACTAGTGACATCGTATAACTGCCCGGCCCAATAGTTACCCTAAAAAAACACCAGGGTGGCTGATACCAGCTTGAATGAAATTGTTACTGTGTTAGTGCACATCTTAAATGCACTTATGTGCATTTTCCTTGTACATTGCATAAACAGAGGCTAAAATAGGACATTTGGAAAGGGATTCCCAAGGATTCATTTATGTATTGTGTTATAAAAAATACAGTGCAATGTACAATGTGTTTTCTTTAAAACATGTTCAGTGATTTTTATCGTAGCTCTGCCAGCTAATGCATTATATTTATAATATGCTGCCTTTTATGTTTGTTTCACATGAAATTAGTTCAGTGTGTATAATAGAATTTGGTGATACAATACATGTCATGAGGGCATCTAGAATAATTTTTTTTTTTTGTTGACATTGTTATTTGTAAAATACACAAATGGAACCCTAGTTCCCAACTGGTTCAAAATGGTGTGTTGTTGACCCCAGATTATAACAAGGCCATCTCTTGTTTCAGAATGTGACTCCTCTTCAGAGCTAACGTTAGAAAAGTCTACAGCTGTGGTGGATAAGATCCTAACAACTTTACGCGATCTCAGCAAGTCTCGAGCACACTTGAAACTTCTGCATTCTGTCCATGTGCTTGGTAGTGACATTCAACAGGTAAGCTAACCATTAGTCATTAAAGGGGATCACAAATGTAGAACAATACATGTATGCATAAATACATATTCATACAAGAAAGATGAGTTATGGAAGAGCCTTACAGTACTTCATTTAGAGCTGGGGTTACTTACAGTAGTTCATGTAGAGCTGAGGTTACTTACAATAGTTCATGTAGAGCTGGGGTAACTTACAGTAGTTCATGTAAAGCTGGGGTTACTTACAGTAGTTCATGTAGAGCTGAGGTTACTTACAGTAGTACATGTAGGGCTGGGGTTACTTACAGTAGTTCATGTAGAGCTGGGGTTACTTACAGTAGTTCATGTAGAGCTGGGGTTACTTACAGTAGTTCATGTAGAGCTGGGGTTACTTACAGTAGTACATGTAGAGCTGGGGTAACTTACAGTAGTTCATGTAGAGCTGGGGTAACTTACAGTAGTTCATGTAGAGCTGAGGTTACTTACAGTAGTACATGTAGGGCTGGGGTTAAAGTCGTTCATGTAGAGCTGGGGTTACTTACAGTAGTTCATGTAGAGCTGGGGTTACTTACAGTAGTTCATGTTGAGCTGGGGTTACTTACAGTAGTTCATGTAGAGCTGGGGTTACTTACAGTAGTTCATGTTGAGCTGGGGTTACTAACAGTAGTTCATGTAGAGCTGGGGTTACTTACAGTCGTTCATGTAGAGCTGAGGTTACTTACAGTAGTTCATGTAGAGCTGGGGTTACTTACAGTAGTTCATGTAGAGCTGGGGTTACTTACAGTAGTTCATGTAGAGCTGGGGTTACTTACAGTAGTACATGTAGGGCTGGGGTTACTTACAGTAGTACATGTAGGGCTGGGGTTAGTCATTCATGTAGAGCTGGGGTTACTTACAGTAGTTCATGTAGAGCTGGGGTTACTTACAGTAGTTCATGTAGAGCTGGGGTTACTTACAGTAGTTCATGTAGAGCTGGGGTTACTTACAGTAGTACATGTAGAGCTGGGGTTACTTACAGTCGTTCATGTAGAGCTGGGGTTACTTACAGTTGTTCATGTAGAGCTGGGGTTACTTACAGTAGTTCATGTAGAGCTGAGGTTACTTACAGTAGTTCATGTAGAGCTGGGGTTACTTACAGTAGTTCATGTAGAGCTGGGGTTACTTACAGTAGTTCATGTAGAGCTGGGGTTACTTACAGTAGTTCATGTAGAGCTGGGGTTACTTACAGTCGTTCATGTAGAGCTGGGGTTACTTACAGTAGTTCATGTAGAGCTGAGGTTACTTACAGTAGTTCATGTAGAGCTGGGGTTACTTACAGTAGTTCATGTAGAGCTGGGGTTACTTACAGTAGTTCATGTAGAGCTGGGGTTACTTACAGTAGTTCATGTAGAGCTGGGGTTACTTACAGTAGTTCATGTAGAGCTGGGGTTACTTACAGTAGTACATGTAGAGCTGGGGTTACTTACAGTAGTTCATGTAGAGCTGGGGTTACTTACAGTAGTTCATGTAGAGCTGGGGTTACTTACAGTAGTGCATGTAGAGCTGGGGTTACTTACAGTCGTTCATGTAGAGCTGGGGTTACTTACAGTAGTTCATGTAGAGCTGGGGTTACTTACAGTAGTTCATGTAGAGCTGAGGTTACTTACAGTAGTTCATGTAGAGCTGGGGTTACTTACAGTAGTTCATGTAGAGCTGGGGTTACTTACAGTAGTTCATGTAGAGCTGAGGTTACTTATAGTAGTACATGTAGGGCTGGGGTTAAAGTCGTTCATGTAGAGCTGGGGTTACTTACAGTAGTTCATGTAGAGCTGGGGTTACTTACAGTAGTTCATGTAGAGCTGGGGTTACTTACAGTAGTTCATGTAGAGCTGGGGTTACTTACAGTAGTTCATGTAGAGCTGGGGTTACTTACAGTAGTTCATGTAGGGCTGGGGTTAAAGTCGTTCATGTAGAGCTGGGGTTACTTACAGTAGTTCATGTAGAGCTGGGGTTACTTACAGTAGTTCATGTAGAGCTGGGGTTACTTACAGTTGTTCATGTAGAGCTGAGGTTACTTACAGTTGTTCATGTAGAACAGTGTAGGTTTGTTTATGGAGATAGGTATTACAATATATAGACTATACACACAAAATCCATTCAAACATGTAGGTTACACATGTTGCTTTCAGTAACGTGTGTGCCGGATGGTTTCAATGATCTGTTCTTAATAGACCAGCTGGAGGTGTAGGAAGGTGTGGATGGGTGTTACTATAACATCTAAACAATCCAGAGTGGAATTTTCCTTTTACAGCTTGCAAATATAAGTGAATGAGTGGGTGCTTGGCTGTGTAAATGTATACCAATGTACAACAAAACATGTATTTACCTGAATAAACTAAATTCATAGGATCTCCCAGTCCAACAGTAATGTGATGAGTAAGGTAGTACTCCTCCTCCTCTTCCATTGGCCATTTTGTTGGAGGTTATTTTTTTTAGGATTTCATCAGAAAACAAAGTGTGTTTAGCTGTGATGTATCACTTGGTGCAGATATAACACATTAAAATGACGGTAAGGCCACATGAAGTAAGTTCTGGTTGCACTATTTCAACTTTTTCACATTATTTTTACACTCTTGGTATTCTTGTAGAATCTCTTACAACCAGATCACTAGTGACCATACCATCGGGCAGCCACTAGTGACCATACCATCAGGCAGCCACTAGTGACCATACCATCAGGCTGCCACTAGTGACCATACCATCAGGCTGCCACTAGTGACCATACCATCAAGCAGCCACTAGTGACCATACCATCAGGCTGCCACTAGTGACCATACCATCAGGCAGCCACTAGTGACCATACCATTAGGCAGCCACTAGTGACCATACCATTAGGCAGCCACTAGTGACCATACCATCAGGCTGCCACTAGTGACCATACCATCAGGCAGCCACTAGTGACCATACCATCAGGCAGCCACTAGTGACCATACCATCGGGCAGCCACTAGTGACCATACCATCGGGCAGCCACTAGTGACCATACCATCGGGCAGCCACTAGTGACCATACCATCGGGCAGCCACTAGTGACCATACCATCGGGCAGCCACAAGTGACCATACCATCGGGCAGCCACTAGTGACCATACCATCGGGCAGCCACTAGTGACCATACCATCGGGCAGCCACTAGTGACCATACCATCGGGCAGCCACTAGTGACCATACCATCGGGCAGCCACTAGTGACCATACCATCAGGCAGCCACTAGTGACTGTTCAATAACTCCAATCACATCAGACAGAGTTGCTATACAACAATAATGGCAGGGCAAAAAAGCCCTGAAACCTCTGGGTCACATTACAATCAAAAGTAAATGAAATCTCGAACGTATTTAATCTTAAGCAGAGCCTTCTGCACATTCAATGCATTCTAGTCAATTTGGAAACAAATATTCTTGATTAGATGAAATGTCTAGATTTAATGTTCAAGTCTAGAATTTGTCTAAATCAGACTTTTCACTTACATTTGCCAATTCACCACAGCTTACTTTTTAATGTATTTACCTGTAATAGTCATTAAAACCCAATGTAAACTGATTCCTAAAATATCGTTTTTGGCATCAGAATCTCCTAGTGTATTCCAGCCATGTGGGAGTTCAAAGCACAATAAAAGTCTACTTCTTATAAACTTGTGATACACACGTGTTATTATGCATATATTACATGTGCAATCACTCAACGTAGCTCTTATTTTAGCTGATATTAATATGAAAAGCACTGTGCATGAACAGCTCCTTGTGTTAATACACTAGTAAATGGATTGTTTATTGAAAGAAAGGTTTGCTCCGACTAGGAATGCTTTAGTGTGCAGACCATTAGTGTAAACGCCACAAAACACCTGTGGTCTATTGAAAAGCACACTTGATGGTATTTATAGGATAACTCCCGTATCCAAATAAATGTGCCCATCCCTTCCCGCTCGCCTTCCTGAATGCTTAAGTAAAGGAATATTGTTGGGAAGTGCTCATGCATAAAAATATTCAGTCAGATGCTGGGTGTTTGGACGATTGCTGTTCAGTGTCACAGAAGTTGAATAAGAGCCGTATGGAGTTTAAACAAATCCGTCTGCATGCTGTTATTAACCCATTATCTCTGTTTAAAATGGCAGTTCAATATTTAGGTTAAGATGGAAAATGGCTCCTTTTTACTGTACCTCAGTAATTACAAAGGAATGATACATTGGCATGCTTCTATTCACTGCAACCCGAGTTCAGATTGTTATCCTTATTCTGTACCCTGACAGGGTGAGGATATTAAACAGATGATGTATGGATTGAATACTAGATTTCCAAATAACCAGCAGAGTTTCAGGCTTTATAAAGATTGCGTGACTGGATTTGACACAGGCCTTGGTATGCTGCTACAAACACTCTGAGGCAAGTCTTCTTGTGTTCCCTCAACACTAAGCACATGTGGTGAACGAAGGCCTGCAATGAACTTCAAAGAATAGCTTTATGGATAACTGTACACAAACCATACTGTGCATGCCAATGCATGGTCAATTATACATTATAGACAGATTATGCAGTGTGTGCGTGTATATATTTGTACAAATACGTACAGACTATTTATATTTTGTTGTTAACCTTTTGAACATGTACAGAAAATGTAATGTACGGAGTTAACATGTGGCAAGGTTGTGACTTGAAATTTGAAAGCTTGATTTCTACATCAAGACTGTGTAACGCACGGGGTCCAGGATGGTAATAGACCCTGAGCGAATGAGATCAGGAGCTACATTGCAGGGTGGAGACACAGGACCTGGTGCTGGGTAACTGCAATCCCTTGGGATTGAGACCCCAAGTTTATGCAGCCACAACCAGGCCCTGTGAAGCAGCTGCTGTATCCAAATCCCAGGGCTTAAGAGTAAAAGAACTAAATGATAGCCAAGCAGAGCTAAAACAGAAAAGTAACTGAGGGAGAGCAGAACTGAAATACAGAGTGCAGGGCTACAGGACAGAGGCAAGACATAAGATAAAGCAGAAACCAAACTAAGGATAAATAATACAAGACACAGGGTTAAGGGACACAAGAGAAAAATACAAAGGAACAAACATAAATACAGGAACTAGCCTAACAATAAAGATGGTAAAGGTGGGGGTTTAGTTCACCAATTGGCCAATTTAGATGTTAGCTTGCCAACCACGTCAAGTTACCCCACATAGGCAAGTCCCTAACTAAGACAGAATATTAGCAAAAGCATAAATAATAGAAACTAAGACACGTAAATGGCAATGAAACGTAAACAGAGAATATCTGTAGACTGCTGCAAAGGACTGAACTGAAACGGGTGTGGTTTAAATAGAGGTAAACTGACAAGGCAGAGGGAATCATAGAAAACCTGGACTGAAACATAAAGACAGGCAGAAAGGAAAACATAACAGGATTTCATGGCAGGGCTGGAATACAGGGCAAATCAAAGCAAGAAGGATACAGAAATGCCTGGATACAGCCGGGATAAGCCTGCACAAGGGTGCATGGTTACAGACTACTGATGGATTTGGGAAGCTTGTTAATTATTATCATAAGATGATGTTGCTTGTCATTAGCTTAGTGGGCCTTCCATCTCCAAAACTGTAGTGGTATTTGGGTTACAAATCATAGAGTTGCAGAGAAAAAGGGGGTAGAGGGTCGCCTGCTTATAAATGAATGAAGGACAAGGCTTCAGGAAATCGCTGAGTGTAAACGTTTATTAAATACAAAACGCCACAGCATGAAACAAAAACAAGTGAGAGTCACCAGGTTTTGCAAGTATGGTTTGGTACTTCATCATGGGCGTAGGTGAGGAGCGTATATACGGTTCCTAAATACCTGTGCTGTGTGATCATTAAAGTGATAAGCATCAAAATTGTAATAAAGTGACAGACATGAAAGAATAAATACATATTTACATGGAAGGCAGTAATTGATGAAATTGTACAGATACATATAAAGGAGAGTTTCATATGTGGACAGGCAGACAGAAAATTGAAAAAGTATGCAAAAAGCGTAAAAATGCAAAAAAAATGCACACACAGGTTCCCGGGGTCAAGCTGTGGGGTTTTGTATTTAATAAACGTTTACATGCAGCGATTTTCTGAAGTCTTGTCCTTCATTCATTTACAAGTAGGCGACCCTCTACCCCTTTTTTCTCTGCAACTCTATGATCATGGCGGGAGTGCCGAGAGGTGTGGCCAGCTTTGTTCAACGGAATCGGAAAGTGCAGATCCAACTGTCCATATTTTGTTTGTATTTGGGTTATGACAAATTGTTTCCGGGAGAAGTTTCTCCTCAGGACAATTTTTCAGTTGTGTCTCGATGTTAGTACAAGCAACAGTGGCCTAACAATAGAAGTCCTAGGGAGAGCAGAAGAACATACAGTACTGTGAGATGGAAACCCCCTTCCAGAGTAGTGTGGAGAAAACAGAAGCCAGAAAAACATTAACAGACACAGCTAGGTGGTCTGAGATCAGACTTTAGTCTGAAACATGAAAAAGAAAAAAAACTTACATCAGCAGATTAATATAAACAACCAAAAAACAAATCATGATTTGTCATTTGATCAGAAAAGTGCATACAAATATCGTTAGAACCGAACAGAGCTCAAATCATAAATAATCTCTCACGTCTTGGTGCACATCTTTGTAATGCACCTGTGCTTTTAGTTTAATAGTTTAAATAGTACAGATTTTACAAATGATCTGGGGAAAGAAATACAATTATTTTATATTTTATGAAACATGTTGTCCCCCTTCTGCACATATCGACTAGCAATATCTTAACATCATCACGTACTTTAATCACCTGCCCTTTGTAGACTTACAATGCACCAAACTATTCTCCTACTTGGTAACTTCTGGTGTGACTCAGTTACCCCACACACCTTCCTTTTCATTCTGCCTCACACTCTCCTTGTGTGTCTCATGTTCCCCAACACCTTTAGAATGTAAGCTTGTGAGCAGGGCCCTCTACCTCATGTTTTAGTCTGAAACTGTTTTGTCTAAATTTGTTTGTAACTCCCTTCATTTGCTATGTACCAAGTGCTTTGTAAATCTTTGGTGCTATATAAGTAAAAGGTAATGTAATGTAATAATGTCCTATTTCTACAGTATTCCTGACTGTGTCCCGTTCAGATCATGAATCCACATGTATTTTACATAGTGTATGTCATTTGCATACACTATTTAGGACGACAATAAACATCACAGTTTTCATAGGCTACCTCTGATGGTGCCTGGGGGGTGCTTGGCATGAGGGTCTACTAAATAAAGAGAGAATTACAGAGAATTGGGATGGGAATTTCAAACTTTAGGCCAAGATATCCAAGTTGGAAAGATTCTCCAATGCAGATAAAAACAAATGCTGTTAGTGTATTTAATGCAGAAAAGGCATATTTTGGGTGCTTGGTCTGATGGTTACTAGTAAAAAAAAAAAAGTCATGTGTTTGATCCTTTACATCTCAAAAAATGTACTAAGCCTGATACATTAATATCATTTATGCTTCCAGATCCTGGACATTGTCTCTTATTGATACTTTTTATGCTTTTCATTTCCTTGTTTTAATTTCGATCTTTTATGATTTTTTAAAATCTGCTCTTTATAATTTTAAGGACCTGCTTGTTAATATCTGAGACTGGAAGTTGAATAATAATAATAACTGACCAGTCTGACTGAGTGGATCTCCATCAGTTTATTGACCTCTCTTTTTAGACCAATCCCCTTCCTCTAAAACAAACATTTGTTCTGGTAAATACCACAGCACCATGATGACAAAGAACAGATGAAGCTGCTAATATTTTATTTATCCAAAGACTAAACAAAATCTCTGCTGACCGATACACAAACACCCCATTTCATAATTGGAGAAGAATCCATATTCAGTATCTGCAGCAAAGTCAGGAACACTCAAATCAACAAGCCGTTTCAATTGTAAACAAGAAACAAATTTGTTTATTGAAGGTTTAGATTTGCCGCACACATAGTGTTATGAAAAGCTAGCTCTGATTCCAAGTTTCTCTTGAAATAAAGTGATCACTGCATAAACTACACAAATGTCGCCTTCTGCGGCACACCCCACCACTGAGGGGCACATTACACCCTACAGACCACTACGCTGAGCCTTTCACCAGGGAGGAAAATATTTTTTTTATTTATTGGAACTGTTGCGACTAGATATACTATGATTCTTAGAATTATTGGAATTATACTCCTTTGCTGAGTTTTGTTACTTTATCAAATCTACAATTCCTGTGATGCTCACCAGCATTACAGGATGGTTCCGTAGCATCATGGGACATATAGTTAACAACTAGAATATATGACTCCAACTGTTGCAGGACTTCAATTCCCATGATGTTTAGCCAGTGTCAATGATATTGTTTTCTTTATGAGCATAACTGGAATTGCAATCCTAGTTTAACCTCGTCATTATTCTCAATGGGTGGCAGATTATATGTTACCCACGGCCCTGGGATGGTCCAGTTTGGCGCTCTGTAAACACTGTGAGAGCTGCCATGCTGGGTACCAGGTGTTGCTCATATGCAATAAATCGGACTTGCCTATTTTGATATCATGTTGCTATTCCAGGTCTCAAAGATGAAAGCTGGAAGGAAAGCATT